>CM070073.1:17463487-20214737 GCA_036320875.1 Cotoneaster glaucophyllus
TGTTGAAGTAACTTCTAGAGTTAGTGGATTCAAAATGAAGAAATAGTAATTGGTTGTAGATAATCATATAAAAATTGTGTATGATTTTCATGTTGCATGTGAGATGTTAAAATACAGTAATTTTATTCTTAGTCTTGCTGTTAAAAGTTGTTTCATTGGTGTATTTACACTCTTTTTTGTTGTGGATCAGTGGGTCTGGCTCAAGATATAGATAAAAGAATACGAACTCTTAAAAAAAGTATAATTTATTAACCCTTTTGGCCTTGCCTTTAAATGATATAGACCATCTGTTTTCCTTGCTTCGTTATGACTACAAAAATTGTTTTTGGCAGGTTAGGAATATGTACCCCTTTCCTTGGGGTTTTCAGTGGTGATTTTAATAGAATTACAGATTTGAGTGATTAATTTTTTCAATGGTGTTAATTTTTTAACAATTTATGATTCTATATATAAAATTTAGTCAGAATTTTTATTAACAACTATCATATCGTTTTTTATTCCAATTCGCAATTACTTCTTTTGTTAAATTTAAGCTTGATTATTTTAGTAAATTATTATACCTTATGTCCAAATACATATATACATATATGTATAGTTTTCATAATGTTGCTGAGCATTTTGAGTGTGCATATTTTGTGTAGAGAGTGAAGAATGTACTGTTCACAAAGGCAAAACAGTGAACTATGGGAAGATGAGGTTAGTTTAATTGTAATTATTTTTTTATTTGGTTAAATTCAAAGTTGGTTGGCTTGCATCTAATTCAGCCGTTTGCTTGCATAGGTTGAAGCCACGGGTTTTATTAATGCTGGTGACCGAAATCAATCCAAGTTAATGTTAAAATGGTATCATTATTTTTGTTATGGTGAGGACTGAGAACTTAGAACCTTTTCTTTATATCTTTCTCATTTTTTAAATGAAGAAATTTCCTATTTTTATACCTCTTTTGTGATCATTTACTGAGAATTTGTTAATTATTTTAATATGTATGAGGTAGGATTTCTACGTTCATTTCTCATCGTTAGAGATTGCTGGATATCTAAATTCATTTCTCATCTTTAGAGATTGCTGGATTTCATATTGTCGAATAGTTTATGGATTTTTCATATTAAGTGCGGCAAAATGTTGTTGTAGAAATTCAATTAGATGTAATATAAGTTGATGTGTTTATACCTTTAAACATAATTTTTCACACAATCTCTAATCCTGCAGTAACGTGCGGGCAAAACTTTCTAGTTATTATATATACTAAAACCCAATTTTGGGTTACTGTTTACCTATAGTGTGCGGACGGATTTGCCCCTCATTTTCTTCAGTGTTTTCTGATTTTGGTGGGATTATGCAGTGAATTGGCGATTTTACCCTTGGTCATGTGTGTTGCGCGTGTGTGGCTATCGGGTTTTCTAGGGAAGATGCTGGAAGCATCTTTCATTTCTCTCTTTTTTTGCTTTTTGTTTGTCCGAGTTCCATCTCTCTGCTCTCTCTCAACAGATCCTGAAGTCTCTGATTTAAAAAACTGAGGAAGAATTTTTTATTTTTAGCAAAGCCCATCTACTAACATCTCTAGATTTCTCAATTGATTGAAGGAAACATATGGTGAACACTTTATACTTTAGGCCAAATACATTTCTGAATCACTTTCTCTTCAGGGATGCAATGAAAGATGATGCGAGGACTTGCGATGATGGAGTTATATAGATATTTTGTTGCATATATAGGGATGAGCAACTAGGGATGTGAGATCACATACTATTGTACTCGGGTCAATTTTTTGAAAAGTTGATTGATCAACCAATCTAATGAATATATTGTACAAAGGTAGCTACAATATTTTCGATAATAAGCGGTTCATGATGTACATGGAAAAATATGGATTAGCCACTTTACATTATTTTGGTTGTAGCATACCAGGGTATGTGTGCCCAAATGCATTTAAGATTTTCTACATTTAGACATTTATATTTTGTGACCTCCAAAAACACTTTGGATGACTTATAGATTCTGTTGTGGATGACAATAGATTTCAATATATTTCATACGTATAACATAGTTTTACAACCCGCGGCATCGCGCGGGCTCAAATGCTAGTTTTATACCTAAATTTGAAACATTACTCTTTTTCTTTACAAAAAAAGCAAAACGAAATATTACATTGACCTTAAAAAAAACTTCAATCCCACAGGCAATGTGATCGTTTTTATTTTATTTTATTTTATTTTCTTTTGGGCTGATGAATGATAAGGAAGAAGGAGATGACAAGGATAATAGATATAAGAAACGAAGAAGTTTCCGATGGTTACACAGTTATATGGTGTAACTAATCTATTCATATTATAACAAGTGAATTCAGTCATGGTTTTTTAGCCAAAATGATTCTTGAGATTGGTATAACTCTTCACTTTGTTCTCTGACAATGAAAATTCATGTAAGTGGTCTTTGAGTTAGTCCATCGTAAATCGTTTTTATTTTTTTGTGAAAAATATGTCAATATCCTTGTTAAGTTGAGGGGTTGGTTTGACAAAAATCCCCTTAAAAGGGTTCACATGACAACTTAACAAGAATATTGACAAAATTTTCACTAAAGGACCAAAATAAAGAGTTATGGCAATCTCAAAAATCTTGTTCTCTAAACATATTGAACCCTATATTTGTTCCCTCGCATCAAAGCAATTTAGGAAGAGTGCAAATTTTCTCAACAAACAAAATGGAAGAATACATATGATGGTTTTTAAAATAAGAACTGCTCCGTTGAATAAGACCTTCATTTTCAACTAATTATGTCCCAATGTCAAATATCATGCTCTCCTTAGGTCAGTTTGGGATTATTGCACTTTTTTAAAAAATTACTTTTGTTGTGCTTTAGTAATAATCCGTTGAAAAATAGAGCAGTTAAGTGTTTGATAAATTATATTTTTAAAAATGTTGTGAGCATAAAAAGCAAGGTAAATGCGTTTGGTAAATTTTGATAGAAAAGTGGTATATTGTATATAATGACAAAATTGGACATATGATAGTGGGGGTGATGGCGATGACAGCGGTGGTGAGGGCGGTGGTGATGATGGTGTTAGTAGTGATGGTAGCGGCAGTGGTAACGACAAAGGTAGGGGTATGGTGGCGGTGCCAATAGTAGGGTGTGTGTGGTTTGGGTGTAGAGATAACAATGGTAGTAAGGGCAAAGACATTGTCATTTGTCATGGAGTGATGATGGTGGTGGCAATTATGATCGTGGTGTAAGGTTAGTATTTATTGTGGTAGGTGGTGGCGGTCACTCTGTTCTCCAAAAGATAAAATGCATGTAGAAGATTGAACAATATCATTTTTAAAACCTAATGAGGGTATTATAGGAATTGAAATATTCATTAAAAGCTCAAATCTGCTTTTTATGAAAGCAACTTTTAAAAGCATCCTACAATTTGCTTTAAAAATATGTCGTCTAGAGGCCGTTGCTTTTAAAATAAGAAGGATATTTTAATTTTACAAAACATTTTTTAGTTACTTAACTTAAGTGAAACAGTTTTTGGTACAAAAGTAAGAGTGCTGATAAACCCACCCCATTGTCTTATTTCTTCATCAACATTTTAATGAAAATATTAGTGACATGTTTATCCTTCTAGAAAAAGACTTTTAAATCCTACCCATTTTCTCTCCCTCACTGTCTCTTTCTTTTCGTCTCTAGTTTTCTCACTCTTTTGTTTCTTATATCTCCTCAGATTCAACGGTCATGACAGAAAGTTGCTATTGGTCTAGTACTTTCATTGTAGAAATAGAACTTGGTTACTGAAAAATCAGAAGCAGCTCCTGCTGCTGACCAATCACAGATGGACACGTGTCCAAGTAATTGATTTTTTAATCACATATTAGACACGTGTCCATCTGTGATTTGTTAGAAGCAGAAGCTGCTGCTTATTTTTTCAGCACCCAAGTTCTTTCCTTCATTGTAGCCTCACTGAAGGTTTCCTTTGCCCTTGTATCATTTTTTCCCTAAAATTCATTTCATGTTCTAATACTTAGATGTTAATGACAGTTGGATACAATTAAATCCCGAATCATTGGGTGGGTTTGGATTTTGCCCTTGTATCATTTCAATACCAAGATTGGGGATTTTGGGTTGGTGATGTTGAAAATAGAGGCAGAAGGAGAAGAGTGGTGGGATGATAAGGGGGAAAAGGGTTAGTTGTCCTTCATAGGCTATTGTTTCTTCCCTACTTTGTCCTCTTGACTCGCAACCATGGCTACCAATTAACACATTTTGCTGCTAAAGGACAACTGGTGGTAAGCTACAGTTATCCTCCCCTTCCAGGGTCGGGAAGACTCACATAGGCATTTCAGCCTCCCCTTGACCACAAGTCTGACTTCCAGACCAACAGCGGGTTTCGAACCTAAGACCTCCAGTTTTTAATTTGAAAAAATTCTCGTAATCCACATTTTATCACTGGGTCACCAGCTTGTGATTGACAATGAGGTGAGTTTATCATCACTTAAAAGTAAATACCAAATGGAACCTTAATATAACTTACAATAGTAACATGACTTGTAATTAAAAAAAAAATTAAGAACGAAATCAATCAATTTAAAAGCAAAACGTTATCATACAATCCCAATTTTTACAATGTTTAGTGATGAGTTAATTGCAATAAGTGAAGATATAATGTGCCTATAAATGTTGGTTGGGTTAAAAAAATGGAGTTTTAACGAAAAGTCCGCGCTACTGTTCACTTTAACGAAAAACCACATTTTTACACTAAAAAGTCAACTCTTGTACTATTCACTTTACCTTTTATTTTGTCCTTATCGTTAAAACTAAAAGTTTTCAAGCCCTTTTCGTTAGTTTTCCTTTAAAAAAAATGTCATCAAACAACTTTGAATATTACATACTTGGTTGTAGGGGTGGTTCGGTATGGGATCCCATACCAAAACCCTTGTCCCGATTCCCAAACCGAAATTTTCAGGAATCCCAATTTCAATACCAATCCCAAACCAAATTTTCGGCAATCCCAATTTTCTGGAATCCCAATTTCAATACCGATCCCAAACCAAATTTTCGGGAATCCCAAAATAGTTTCGGGATTTCGGGACAAATCGGGAATCCTGAAACGGTTTTGGGCTTTTGGGTTTTTGGACTAAAATAAGAGGATCCAATTCAAGTGCAATAACATTAACATATTCAATATGTGCAAAGTAAGAGGAAACAATTAAACAGAATTAAAGAGAATTCGTATTTATTCATAAAGAGGAAACACAATTAAAGAGTCATATCAATTTATAAAGAGAATTTATATTTATTCATATCTAACTAATGTTCATACGACATAAACAACACAAACATCTGAATGCAAAATGAAGATATAGTACTAACCTTGAAAAGCCTCAATTCAAACCGATCTCCTTAAGCTTCAATTCAAGCAAGTAATGGAGTGGCAAGTATATATAAAGAATTATACTATATCTATATGTGGCTCGTCTAGAAATAGCCTGCAAAAGTATAAAAGAAAACATGAACTGACATAACATATCTATACGTGGCTCGTCTAGAAATAGCTTGCTTAAACTTTGATCTGTTCCCGCTTAAAAATGCATTCAACCAATCGTCTTAACTAAATTCAAAAGGGGCGATAAACTATGCATTTTACCCTTCAAGTTCTTGATGGTAAGCTTAAACGAGAATATATACAAGGAATAGATGGACGGCATAGATTAATTTGAAACAATCCAACGGTTCAAAATAATTCTAATTATAATTAAAAAATAATAATATATATAATAATTAAAAATATATATTTTCGGTTCGGTATGGGAATACCGAAATATTGGAAAGGCAATCCCGATTCCCATACTGAAATTTCGGTATTTTTTCGGTTTAGGAATACCGAAATTTTGGGAAAATCGGTTTGGGACATTTTTGGTTTGGGATCGGTATTTTTTTTTGCTTGGTTTAGGAATTTTGGGAATTTTTTCCACCCCTACTTGGCTGTCAGTTGATTCACGGCTTATATTTAATTAATAACACCCTGCCATACAGAAATCAAAATACTAAGAGTTTAAGGGAGGGGAAATTTGAACTTGAAAATTAATGAGTTGAAAATAACAGTTCTAACCACCAAAACACTCAATCACTTTAATTTTTTTTTTAACTCTTAATTTTTGTTTTACCAAAACATTTTATGCTCTAAATTTTTTAATAAGTTGTTTTTTTTTTTAAAAACACTGCAATCTCAAATCAGCCCTTTAGACCATCTCCAATGCATAGGCTAAAAGCCAAATATTTTAGCCAGGAAAATTTAGTTTTTAGCCCAGAAACAACTTTTCTGCTCCAATGGTTCTGGCCTAAAATTTTAGCCCGGGATTATTAAAGAATAAAACTTAGGCTATTTTTTATCTTAAATTATTTAAAAATAAATAAATAAATATGTGGACTATCGTAAATTAATTTTATGAACATTTTAATCTAAAAAAATTTAAATTCCGATAAATGTTGAAAAATCACTAAATTTTCCACAAAGCAAGCCTTCAACTTTCACCAATTGGACCTGTGAGGAAGATGTTGCTTTATGCTTGGCATTGGTGAAAGTTGAAGGCTTGCTTTGTGGAAAATTTAGTGATTTTTCAATATTTATCGGAATTTAAATTTTTTTAGATTAAAATGTTCATAAAATTAATTTACGATAGTCTACATATTTATTTATTTTTTTTAAAAAATTAATTTAAGATAAAAAATAGCCTAAGTTTTATTCTTTAATAATCCTGGCCTAAAATTTTAGACCAGAACTATTGGAGTAGAAAAGCTGTTTCTGGGCTAAAAGCTAAATTTTCCGGGCTAAAATATTTGGCTTTTAGCCCATGCATTGGAGATGATCTAAGAATAAGTTAATTACAATAAATGAAGAAATAACGTGTCTATCATTTGACAAAAAAAAAACAAAAAAATTATTTTTTAAATATCAAGATAGGAGAAATAAAAATAAAAGTTCTAACTACTAAGATACTCCATCGCGTAATTTTTTTTCTCTTTTCAATTCTTAAGTCAATGACTTGTAACTTGTAATACTTGTTTAAAGTAAGAATTGCCAACAAATATTAAATACCAGAAATTGAGCACAACCAACATATAAGGTGATTTGTGGGCGGAAGTCGCGTCATGTGATCTTCACCGAACAATTTCCCAACCTCCTCTCGGTCTCAGCTAGCCATGCCCATGCATGTGCCTACGCGCCCCCTTTGTTGATGCGCGTTTATTCATCCGTAATCAAATTGAGACGAATTGAATTGAGGAAGAATTGGAATGCGATGGAACCAGAATCAGATTTTTGTTAGAGTTGTTTACTAAAACTGTCTGAAATCAGAGTAAGAAAGATATTGATCTATATAAACTATTTACTAATTCTTATGAATCGGAATGAAAACTAATATGATTACTAAAATACCCCTAGTTGAACTAATCTATTTTATATGCTAATTATTTTTAATAAAACTTTTAATCTTTCATTTTTTATTTTTTATTTTTGATGAAAAAGGGCCAAAACCCTTCATTTTTTTTAGTAGAGAGAACAAATTTCTTTTTTATTTTTTAGTAAAATTTCTTTATTCTTCATTGTTCCTTTTTTTGGGAAAACTTGATATATGTCCAATTTTTTAGCCAATAGTAGAAATAGTCTAATTTATTAAAATAAGTACCAATTCCTTAAATTTAATTATTTTATTATCAATAATTATCTATTCAATAATAAGATTTATTATAAAAATCAAATTTCTTCCTAATTATCTCTTTGATTATTTATTTTTATTTTTATTTTTTGTTATTTCTTGTTCTTCCTCATGCTTTAAACCCCATTTATAGATTTAATTTTTAATTTTTATAATCAACCTATATCACAGGTTAATTATTTTTAGGTATCTATATGACAGATTCTTTTTTATAATCAACGTGTCACAAATTAATGTATCTTGCTTGTAGGTATATTATGTTTTTTCTACCTTTTAGTTAGGTTTCATATCTCACTTATAGGTATAATATATATTCATATATTTGTTACTTGAGTTAAAGTAGAATGTTTTGTAGATAATTTATGTTAGTATATTAGTTTTTTTGTTGTAAGATATTAATTAGATTTTTTGGAGTTGAAAATACATAATATTAGAAGATTTTAATTGATTTTTAATATTTTAAAAAAAATATAAAATGAGTATAAAAGAAATAAAAACATGTAATTAGATAATTTGACTCACTCTTAAAAACAATCTATGTTTTTGGACCTAGATCTAAAAGCCCTTTTTTTGTGTGTGTGTGACCCTCTCTCTCCTCCTTTCTTCCCCATCTTTCTCCCGACCCTCCCCCTTTCTAAAATTTATCCCATCTTTCTCTTTTGCCTACCTACTACCGCCCACCCCATTCTAAAATTTCCCCCTTTTTCTCTGCTGTAGATCCACCCCACCTTTGCGAAGAACCTTTCATGCTCCCTCCCTCCATATCCCAACCTTGATTACCTACTAAATTTGCAGCAAGGTTCTTCTTGGTCTGTGGTTTGATCTACTTTTGTGGTTTAATTATTGTGGAAGATAATGGTGGTTGGGTCTGTGTCCTGGGAAAGGAAAGGGATGTGTGATGGTGGTGAGGGAGAAGGAGAAGGATAACACTGGGGACGAGAGCTTGGGTTTCTTTGGAATTTCAACTTTTATGTGAGGGCACAATGGGTATGAAAAATGGATTCTGCATCCCCTCAATCATCTGGAATCCAAATACCATCCAATTGTTAGGAGTTCAATTCCTCCACATTTCGGAATTGGATTCCAAAATTTACGTGGGACCCACTAAATTTTGATTCTCCTAAGTTTGGTAAACACCAGAGTATTCCGTAATTGGAATTCAATTCGTTTCTTGATGCCGATTACCCTTACGTAAACGTGCCCTTAATGTATGGATATATGCCTTATTGCTAGCCCATTATAAGGCAAACTCACCCCTTCCCCTTAGTGTAAATAATATCGTTTGTTCAAAAAAAAAAACAAAAAAGACTCGTATTTAATTGTGTGTACTGTCCAATTGTGAAGTTTTATTTTACAAGACATCGACACAATTTGAGAAAAGTAGTCCTCCTTTATACAAACATTCACTTCATGTGAAATATTGCTGCATGCATTTCTTCCATAACAAGTATTCGGCATGACGATAGAAAATAATAACAGAGAAATTACATGGTTAAGTTGCTAGGTGGAATGTCACTCATCCATAACTTCTATTATGAAGCACACAAAAAGTAGTCATTATAACCACACAAAAGAAGTTGCTAGGTGGAATGTCACTCATCCATAACTTCTATTATGAAGCACACAAAAAGTAGTCATTATAACCACACAAAAGAAGTTGCTAGGTGGAATGTCACTCATCCATAACTTCTATTATGAAGCACACAAAAAGTAGTCATTATAACCACACAAAAGAAGTTGCTAGGTGGAATGTCACTCATCAATAACTTCTATTATGAAGCACACAAAAAGTAGTCATTATAACCACACAAAAGAAGTAAACTATATGTAACCACAACTCTTAAATTCCTAATATAGTACATCTACGACTCTACATACTTAGAGAAGGCACACCAGTAACGTTAGAGAAATTTCGTGTATAGCTAGCTGTATAAGAGCATCACAACCCTTAGGCCAAATATATGTAGACTATGTATACAAGGAATTGGAGTACAAAAGATTAGCCAGATGGATAGATTTAAAATGCGACGCATGATCACGTATACAAGAGATTTACAAATAAATCCTTAGTCATTTGTAATTCCCTCTTAATGCATTAATCTACACATTTTTAATTCCATCTAATATCTTGTAAAGTGTAAGTAATGTATAAAACATTGTATAGAGTGAGTAATAAAGTTTAGGGAATGGAGTTAGAGTAACGAATGATTTCTTAAACTGTCAATTAGCTAGGTTGGTAATGTACACATTAATTTGAGGTAAAAATTTACTATACTTTCCCCTAAATAAGAGTACAATGCATTCATTGATAGAAAGGGGTGGCGGTGGCTATGCCAAAATATTGAAAGTTAGTGCCTATACAAACTCCAAAGGCAAAGAAATCATGAAAGTTCATCGATCTGCAGGAGGTGCTACCAGTGTTTGTGGTCCTGTTTCTTTTTTCTTTTTTTTTTCTTTTTCTTTTTTTTAATTTGGAGGAGATGTGAGTATTGCAAAACCAGCTCAAAGCTTATTAATTAAAATTACGAAAGTTCAGAAGGTGAAACTTTTTTCATCGAGTGTTACAGATGAGAAATTTGTATGCAACCAAAATGCTAGGGTTGTGGAATTCCAACACTTTATTCCTTGTATGTTTCTTGTCTCCATCAGCTATCAGGTTGAACATTAACCACCAGAGCACAGGGCTTCCACAACTGGCCCACTAAGTATGGTGTGCTGGACCTCATGTATATACGCACAGCAAAGTCCAATGTTATAGCACACTTCTAGTGAGATATGAACTTTTAAAGTCCCGTTCTCCTATCCTATTGTTACGATCCGTCCCAAAACATATTGTTAGGGCTGGAAAAAATTCCCGAAAATCCCAAACCGAACCAAAAAAATCCCAAACCCAAACCGAAAAATCCCAAACCAAAACTATTCCGAATTTTGGTAATCCCATACCGAAAAATGCCGAAATATTCGGTATGGAATTGGTTTTCAGATTTCATTTTATTCGGGAATCCCGAAATCCCGAAGTCCCGAAATTTTCTAATCCTACCGTCCATTGTAAGTTTAAGTTGGGTCTTTTCTTTTGTATTCTTCTCAATTCCTCAGACTTTTGTCTCTCTCACTCGCTCACTCTCACTCTCTCGAAAAACAAGTTCGAACGCCGCTCCAGCGCTCCTCCGTCGAGCCCGTCCAGTTCGAACGCTGCTCCTCCGTCCACTTCAACGGTGCTCATCCGGCCACACACACAGACGCAGGAAGATGCGAATCCGACACGAATCGAGTCCCAAAATCCAGGTAAGGGTTTCTGATTTTCACTGGGTAAGAGTCCCAAAATAGGCAATTCTTGAATCGCTTAAAGAATGCATGGAAAGTTATGGAAGGTCTGGTTGAGATGGGTCTGGTTGCATTTGTAAGGGAGAAGTTGGCATATGTTCCATCTGGTGGTGGTGCAGTTGCTTATTCTGCACCGACGGTGATGGTGGGGTTGCTGCTCCTACCGCTGCTGAGTAGAAGAATGAGGAGAAGGTGGAAGAAAAGGAAGAATCAGATAACGATATGGGTTTCAGCCTTTTCGACTAAGGGATTTCTGTTCGGTGCTTTGCCTATATCAAGACTTCATCTTTATAATTTTGGGACCAATGCTGTGTTTTTAAGTTTATGTTTGTAGTTGGATATGGTTCTGGATCTCTAAAATTTTGTTTAGATATGCAAGTGATCGAAGAGGTTTGCTTTGGATCTTAATTTCATCTATTTGAGTCGAAAAAAAAAAAGATGGGTCTGGTGAGAGCTATTGGGGTCAGCAATTTCAGTGTTTCGCAAATCAAACAATTGCTTAAATTTGCAAAGATTGTACCCTCTGTCAATTAGGTTGGATTTCGTAGATTATTCTTGCTATTTTTAACAGCTCATCATCATAATTTGTCCTTTATAAGTAGTTCATATTGTTTGAATGATGCAATGGATTTCCATCTGTTTTTTTTTTCTGTTGCTTCTTTGATTACAATGTCGATCCATAGGCCTAATATGTTAGAGTAGACAAGTGATTTAATCTAGTACCATTTTGATGAGGAAATTCATTGGATAAGTTGGCTTTTCAGCAGCTATTTTGCTACAATCTACTAGCATGAACGAGTCATCCCAACTTCTACCGTTTTCTGTCAGGCAGGTACTTCAAGACCATTGTTCTGTGTATATTATTTGAAACTATTTCGGGATTCCCGATTTGTTCCGAAATCCCGAAACTATTTCGGGATTCCCGAAATTTTGGTTTAGGATCGGTCTTGAAATTGGGATTCCCGAAAACTTTGGTTTGGGAATCGGGACATGGTTTTTGGTTCGGTATCCCATACCGAACCAGCCCTACATATTGTATTTCAATTCCTTAAGATCATCTCCAATGGTTTGGCTAAAAGCCAAACATTTTAGCCCGAAAGAAGAATGTTTTGAGTCGTGACACTTGTGATCTATCAAATTAGCATATTATTGCAATACTCGACGACATAAACAAGGGAGGGGGGGGCAAGCTGAACGAAATTCGAATTACAACAAAGATTTTACGAAACTACAAAGCTCAAAGGTGTTTAATAATTACAATCTTCTAGATATTTTCCTATTCTATTATTTATTTTATTTTGTTGGGCTTTGGGCCTAGTGGGACCCACCTATTATTTCTTTTTCTCGGGTCACCTTCACTCTCCCTCACTTTCGTATTTCTCTTCTTTCTCTTCCCTTCCTCTTTCTTCCCCAACTACTACACAAACACTGACGGCAGCTTCGTCGCTGTTCTCCGACAAACCAAGCCACCCAACCACCATCATCATACTCCCTTCTTCACCATGGACTTAACCCTAGTCTTCGTTTGGCGAAACTCTATCCCCAACGACGATTTGACAAGCTCCGATGCGGGATAACTTTCTTGTGTTTCCGGCGGAGCTAAGTCTTGAAACTACTACCATCTGATAGGTCCCATTGAGTAGATACATTTTCATATATTGCATGCGTGAAATGGTTGAGATCTGATGCAGATTCGAAGTGGAGAAGTTTCCCCAGTTTTCGACGAGGGTTTTCCAGCCAAACGGCAAGGAATTATCCCTCAAAGCTACTCATCTCCATTTCAAGACTTCAAAAATGTCATTGGATCGGACGTGGGAGTAACGACAGTGGAATAGTGACGCCATAAAAATTATAGCCAAAACAGCAGAATCCGGCGAGGTTGCAGCGGCGACCCGAATCGGATCCGGGTCAACCCCACCCGACAACTTGGTTCAAACCAGGTACGAACCTGATCCAAACATAATCCAACCCGAAAACCCGGTCTGACCCTTCTGACCAGACATTCCGACACGTTTCCAAATTCGGGACGAAAATTTTCAATTATATTTCTTTTACTCTTCTTATGATGGACTATTCCGCTTCCGACAACCACCTCAGCTCTCGGCGCGTGCTGACCTTTCGCCGATGTGCGGTGGCACGTGGAGAACTCGAGAACCCTCCTTTGGTTTCTTAGCGTGTTGAATCCAAATCCTCCTTCTGTTTTTCTAAATTTAACTATTTTAGTACAGTTTCATCAATCATCATGTTTCATACAAAAACGTGATTTTAATTTTGTCCTTGGTAATTATTGTAGTGGTTTCATACTTATGTGAAGCGTATCTTGAGGACCCTTAAAGGCCGCAAGGCGGTTTCAATCCTACGACATGTTGTGAGTTAGCTTTTCTTTCTAAACTATTATATTATTTGTTTTCGAAACTACTTTTATGATATGCTTTCATCTCATGCTTGCTTTTGCTTACATTAATGCAATTGTTTTATGTTATCTTGATGGTTGTGGTTTATGCTTTGGGAACCTTTATTGGGAAATGTCTTACGACCGTGCATTACTTTCTTGGGAGTTGCCATGCTTATGCAATATAATGACTTGAGACATTATCCATGGCATGTTTTCGTATGATTTACTTGCTTCGTCATGTATGCTTGATGATGTTCAAAGATTCTTTAATAGTAGTGTCTTGGTCAAGGATCAACTTTATGTGTATGTTCACATGCCTTCGTGCTTTCATACGTTCCCTTTGGATATAGATTAGGTGTTAGCATGTACTAGGCAGGTAGGACTTATATGGGAGCGCATAGCGCCAATTTCACGTATATTATATGTAATACTAGAACATAAACTTTATACACCTAGTCTATTCATTTCACAGGATCTTTACACAGTGGCGGATGCATTAAGGCCATCTCCAACCGATGGCTGGCCAGAGGGCTCGTTTGAGCCCTCTGGCCCTCCAAGATTTTCCAAGATATTAATATTTTAATGAACAGTACATGACCATATTTGCCTCCGTCTCCAACCGATGGCCAAAGGGCCAGAGGGCTCGTTTTAGCCCTGTCACAAACAATCGTCTCTAACCGAGGGCCAAAGGGCTAAACATAATTTATTATTTAAATTTAAAAACTACAACAACTTAAATTTAAAAACAACAACTTAAATTTCAAAATTACAACTTAAATGTTGTTTAAGTTTTATGTTGTTAAATGTTTTTTTTATGTTGTATAATTTTTATGTTGGTTAATGTTATTAATGTTGTTTCATATTGTTTAATGTTGTTTCATGTTACTTAATTTAATTTAATGTTGTATAATGGCTTAGGAAGTTATATGAAAAAAAATAGAATTAAAAAAAAATATGAAACAAATTTTGTGAAATATAGGAAAAAAAATAGAATTTAAAATAAAATGAAACAAATTTTGTGAAATAGAAGTTATAGGAAAAAATGGAATTTAAAAAAAAATATGAAACAAATTTGTAAAATAAAAATTAATAGGAAAAAAATAGAATTTAAAAAAATATATGAAAAATAGAAGTTATAGGAAAAATTTTGTAAATAAAAAATATTAATAAAACTGTTAAAAATAAAAAATATTAATATAACCGACATGAATACATTTGTATTATTTAGTATAAATGTATTGCCAGCCCAGGGCTGGCTGGCTGGCCGGAAGTGGCCAGCCCTCTAGCCCTTTGGCCCTTTGGGATTCCGTGGGGCCCTCTCAGATTCCAGAGCCCTCTGGCCTAACACTCGGTTGGAGACGATTTTCAGGCTATTTTCGGCCTTCTGGACCCTTCGGTTGGAGATGGCCTATGGGGTAGGGGGTCACCTAACCCCCAAACTTCGGTGAACGTTCATGGATACTTTGGGTGTTGACCCTCCAAACTTCGGTAAATGTTTATGGATACCTTGGTTGCTTCCCTTTTGAAGATTAGAGTTGGATTCATACATGCCCTCCAATTGTTTGATAAAATGTCTGAAAGACGAGTGAATGAAATGATGATCTCAATGAATAACAAAACATCATCATTCTTGGACAAACTTATTAATAGGATGCAATGATATCAAACATTGTTAGTGTGTTCAAGATAAGTGTGTTTCTTTGTTAAGCATTCATATAGGAGCAGCCTTGAAACATGTTAGTTACTCTCGTACATGAGGCATTAACAGGTGTGCAGTATGCATTTCCAAATAACTTCAGGCCTACCAAGACTCGATGAAATGACGATATGCATGCTATTTCTGGTATAAAAAAATTGCGCGCTACGCTCGTTATTCTTATTGACTCCCTTAATATTATTTTCTGAATCCATCACTATCTTTACATAAAGCTCGTGTGTCTGCATTGTCTGAAATCCGTCACGATCTTTACATAAGCTCGTGTGTCTACTGCTGCTTGGATTTCGGCTTTCCGTTAGTACTATGAAATATTATATTTAATGTTATCGATGACGAGAGATTTTTCTGTGTGACCGTCACACAAGGTGGTACACCACGTGTCCTTACGTAAATAGTGGGTTATGTGTGTGAAAAGGTTAATAATTTAAAAATTAAAATTTTCCACCACTTACATAAAAACACGTGGTGTACCATCCGTGTTCTCATCGCAACTAAAAATTTTCTATGGATGACATGCTCTGGAATTGCGATTCTACTTGTCTTTTTCCTCTAAATAATTTTATATTTCGAGTAAGAGTATTATCATATTATTCTTTTAACACCTCGTTCTGCATACTTACATAGTATAATACTTTGCGAACTCATACTTATTTTACAATGAGGGGTTACCTACACTTTTGAAAAGAAAAGGTTTTAGAAAAACTATTACTTTGCCCACTCACATTTCTATTTTGTGTTCCTCCAGATCTCAGTATCGATTTCCTGGTATGGCGAGAGCTTTTTGATGGTTCTGCCGACCTTGATACAACAAACGATTTTACTTGCCCTTTTTATATAAATGTCCATCATGTTCGAGATAAGAATATTACAATTTACTATTGATTTATGTTTTGGCACTCACGTGTGTATTAATAGCTCCAACCCTTCTCTGCACACTCACGATTAGTTTTATACTGACTTTTAGGTTAGATTTAAGGGAGTTTTAACGAAACACTCCCGGTACTGTTCACTTTTAACGAAAAAGATTTAATGCTCTCACACTTTTTCCACATCATCTACACTTTATGGCTTCATTACTTTTTACGTATTGGCTGATAAACCAAATATTCAGGATCTTTCTCCACATCAGCATTCCATCCAAAAGGACTCTCCAAGCCAGCTACACAAGTTGGATAATCTTCAAACTCTTCAACAGATAGATGTTAATCCTCCAACTCTTCAACAGATAGAAAGGACTCACAATCCTTCCTTATCTAAAACTCTTGTGTAACTTAGTTTTGCAATTCAAGTGTACTTCGATGATATGTGTAACCTGTAACCTCATCTTGTAATCTCTATATAATGAAGTCCATACCTCACTCATAATTAACTGAGTTGAGATTATGCAATCAGTATTTACAACCCTAGCTTAAGTTATTTCATGGTATCAGAGCTAAAGTCTAACGACAAAATTTTTTTTTTTTTCCTCCCATGGCGTCTCCATCCTCCTCTTCCAATTCCCTACCCAATGTCTCCAATTTTCCCACGATCAAACTTGATCGTACCAACTACCCCCTCTGGCAAGCCCAAATGCTACCTCTCCTCCGTAGTCGAAACCTTGTCTCCTTTGTCGATGGAACCAATACGTGTCCCTCAGCCTTCCTGAAAGATGATGATGGTAACATCACTGACACAGTCAACCCCGCCTTTGACACCTGGGTACAACAGAATGCCACTGTCATGTCCTGGATCAACTCTTCCGTTCACCCCACCGTCCTTGCTGCTCTCATTGGGAAAACTAGTTCTCATTCTGCCTGGACCACATTACGTGATCGATATGCTTCTTAGTCAACCGGTCGCCTTCTCCAGCTTCGTAGTGAGTTGATGAATACTCACAGAGGTGATTCTTCCATTTCTGAATTTTTGGATAAAATTAATTGTCTCGCAGATACCCTCTCTCTCTCTGGTGCTCCTGTTTCAGACTCCGACATTGTTGCCATCATTCTCAACAACGTTGGCCCTGCCTATGAAAGCACAGTTGCCTCAGCCCAGGCTCGTGATGAGGCCATTACTTACAGTGCTTTGGAAGCACTTCTCCTTGGCGCTGAAAGACGACAGAAAATGCATTCTGCTTTTGGTACTGACAGCGGCCTCACTGCTTTTGCAGCGGTTCGCCATGGAGGTCGTGCTTCTCCTGCTTTCCGAGGCCGAGGATCCTCCACTGGGTTCCGTGGTCGTGGTCGTGGTCCTTCCACTCGACCCTACAACTCATCTCCACACTCTAACCCAGGGTCACACTCTCGCCAACCTGATGGGGTTCTCAGTACTCCTCATTCTCAAGGTTCTTTCACTTCTGGAAGGATTCAATGTCAAATTTGTAGTCGTCATGGTCATTCTGCGATAGATTGCTTCAACCGCCTAAACATGTCTTATGAGGGACGTGTACCTGCACCCCGCTTGCAAGCTTTTGCTGCCACTGCACCTCCTGCTTCTGAGACAGGATCTGCCATACAGGAGTGGTTGTTTGACTCAGGGGCCAATGCTCACATCACCAATAATCCTGCTAGTGTTTCCCATCCTCGTCCTTATAATGGCACTGACCAAGTCAATGGAGTTGTGGGTGGAACAGGTTTGAAAATTTCACATATAGGCAACACTTGCATTCGTACACCTACATCCAATTTTACTTTACCCAATACACTATTGTGCCCCAATGCATCCACCAATGTTATTTCCATCCATCGCTTTACCAATGATAATAACTGCTCACTAACCCTCTATCCCAACTCCTACTCTGTTCAGGCACTTCACACGGGGAGGATGCTTTTCCAAGGCCCGAGTAGAAATGGATTCTACCCATTCTCTGGTGTTTCATCTTCAACTAAAGGCGTGTCTGCATTTTTAGGTACTAGAGTGTCCAATTCAATTTGGCACTCTAGGTTAGGTCATCCATCTTTTCAAATTTTGCAAAATTTAGTTTCTAAGAATAATTTGCCTATTAAAGGCGTTGTAACTAGTGAGTTCTGTCACTCATGTCCCATGGGTAAGAGTCACAAGTTACCTTTTCAATTGTCAATTTCTAGGTCTTCGTCTCCATTACAATTGGTTCATTCTGATGTATGGAGTTCCCCTTTATTTTCTATCAATGGTTTTAAATATTATGTAGTATTTATTGATGATTATTCTCACTACTCTTGGTTATATCCATTAAAATTAAAATCCGATGTTTTTCCTACTTTTGTGTCATTCAAGAAACTGGTTGAAAACATGTTTAATACTAAAATTAAATCCCTTCAAACTGACAGAGGAGGAGAGTATGTCAACACCAATTTTAAAACGTTTTTGACTCAACATGGAGTTCACCATCGCTTTACTTGTCCACATCATCCCGAACAAAATGGCATTTCAGAACGAAAACATCGTCATATAGTTGAAACTGGTCTCACATTCCTTGCTCATTCTTCCTTACCAACTTCATTTTGGGATGACGCCTTTCATACAGCTAATTATTTGATCAACCGTTTACCAACTAAAGTTCTCCATAATGAGTCTCCATTTCAAAAGTTGTTTCACAAATCTCCTCAATATGATTTTCTAAAAGTTTTTGGGTGTGCATGTTTTCCATATCTACGTCCCTATAATACTAACAAGTTACAATTTCGTTCCAAACGTTGCATTTTCTTAGGTTATTCTTTAAATCAACAGGGTTATAGGTGTTTAGATATGTCCACTGGTCGCATATATTTGTCACGACACGTCTTATTTGATGAAGCCAATTTTCCATACAAAGAATCCATTTCTGCAAAGTCTTCATCCTCCCAATCATCTACAGTGCTCAACATTGACCCCTACCCTTTAATATCTGCCCCTAGGCCTACTATTCCCACCACTTTACCACCACATCCGCTTCACCACACAACTCCCATCATACAATCCCCACCACCCAACCCTACTTTTCCTCAAAATCCGCAACCACCCATTCTTCCCTATTCCCCTATATCCACCCGTCCTATTCCATCACCATTTCCTCAGTCCTCTGTACCCTCTATCCCTGACCTGTCACCACCCTTATCCCCTACGAATGCAACCCGTGATGCTCCTGTTCACTCCATGGTCACACGCTCCAAGGATGGTATTCACAAACCAAATCCCAAGTATGCTCTTGTTTCTGATGTGACTAATGCAATGGTTGAGCCCACTTGTTTTTCACAGGCAAATAAGCACCCTGAATGGCGTATGGCAATGGCAGAGGAATTCAATGCTCTGCAACACACATGAACGTGGTCCCTAGTTCCTTTTCATCACTCCTTGAATGTTCTACCTAATAAATGGGTGTACCGCATTAAACGAAAATCTGACGGTTCCATTGAACGATTTAAGGCACGTCTGGTTGCCAATGGTTTTCATCAACAGGAAGGGATTGATTACAGTGAAACATTCAGTCCGGTTGTCACTCATGCTACCATCAGACTTATTCGCTTCGTGGCTCTTCATTTTAACTGGCCAATTCACCAGCTTGATGTCAAAAACGCGTTTCTCCATGGTTCTTTAACTGAGGAAGTTTACATGCGCCAACCTTCGGGCTTCGTCGACCCACAGTTTCCGTCATATGTCTGTCGGCTTCATCGGTCCCTCTATGGCTTAAAACAGGGCCCACGTGCCTGGTTTCAGTGTTTCTCTCAACACTTAGAAGAACTTGGTTTTCAGGCATCAATGGCAGATTCTTCGCTGTTCATTTTCCACAATGGCCCTACTGTCATTTATCTACTCATTTATGTTGATGATATTCTTGTCACAGGTAATAATCCATCCCACATCTCCACATTTATTCAACAATTGGGCTACAAATTTTCCATGAAGGACCTTGGGCCCTTACATTATTTTCTGGGAATGGAAATTACGAGAACACCGACGGCCATGCATTTAACACAGTCCAAATATATCCTGGACCTACTCAAACGCACTGAGATGGATGACGCCAAGCCTCTGTCTACTCCTGCAATTCCAGGCCGCAAGCTCAGTTTATATGAGGGTGAGCCCTTAGAAGATGGCACTAATTTTCGAAAGCGTTGTTGGGGCTCTCCAATTTATTCACACGGCCGGACATCGCTTTCGCTGTGAATCAAGTTTGTCAGTATATGCATTCACCCACCACCACGCATTGGGCTGCCGTCAAGCGTATTCTTCGCTATTTGAAAGCCACTCATGATCACGGTATCGTTTATAAACCCAGTTCTTTGTTTCTCACAGCATTTGCAGATGCTGACTATGCTGGTGACCCGGACGATCGTCGCTTCACTGGTGGTCATTGTATTTTTCTCGGGGATAACTTAATCTCTTGGAGTTCAAAAAAGCAAAGAGGTGTGTCTCGCTCCAGCACAGAGGCTAAGTATCGCCAAATGGCCTATACCTCCGCTACTTTATCTTGGTTCAGACACATATTCCGTGATCTTCATCTTCCTCTTCATCCACCCAGATTGTAGTGTGACAATATCAGTGCCCTGGCAGTAGCTTCCAATCCGGTTTATCAGGCTCGTATGCGTCATGTGGAAGTTGATTACCATTATGTTAGAGAAAAAGTAATTCGAAATGAACTTGTTGTGGGCTATGTTTCATCAGCTGATCAACTAGCCGATCTCTTAACAAAGGGCTTGTCCACAGCCCGTTTCAGTTATCTCATTTCCAAGCTTCCTGTTCGTCAACGCCCACTCAGCTTGCGGTGATAAACCAAATATTCAGGATCTTTCTCCACATCAGCATTCCATCCAAAAGGACTCTCCAAGCCAGCTACACAAGTTGGATAATCTTCAAACTCTTCAACAGATAGATGTTAATCCTCTAACTCTTCAACAGATAGAAAGGACTCACAATCCTTCCTTATCTAAAACTCTTGTGTAACTTAGTTTTGCAATTCAAGTGTACTTCGATGATATGTGTAACCTGTAACCTCATCTTGTAATCTCTATATAATGAAGTCCATACCTCACTCATAATTAACTGAGTTGAGATTATGCAATCAGTATTTACAACCCTAGCTTAAGTTATTTCATTGGCCATATGCTTTGATTCGATTGTCCATATGAACATTCTAGGTCAGGATGTGTCACCTATAGTTTTAGAAAATTGTAATCACTCATTATTCGATCATAAGTCTAACAGTAAGTGATTATTTTACTTTTGTTATTTGACTTTCTCCTCCATCGTTGAATTAAGATCAAACGATAGATGATCATAATTTTCTTGAACCATGTGTTCTAGGAGAACGAGATTGATGAAATTTAGATGTTTTTGTTTTCTAATAAAAATTGTTACTAGCAACGTCCTTTTCTTCTTATTCTTTTAGAAAATTGATAATGAGGAGGAGAACTAATCAAACATAGAAAATTGGGTGTAGAGTGATGAAGAGAGAGCAACTTACACAGTAATAATATACTTCATTGTAACGTTCTACGCTGATGAAAAATATTATATAAATAAAAATTTACACGTATCATTATATCATTAACCAAAAACAATATGATAATACTATGTACTAGTGTGATGAAAGATTTCTCAAAAAAGGGCACCAAACTGGAAGGCATGACTGCCTTAAGAGTTATATAGGGAAGTATTCATAACTCAGAGAAAGTAATGAAGGTATGAAGGTATGAAGATTTAAGAGTTCGGAAGAAAAGGAAGAGAGGGAGAGAGAAGAGGAGAGAGAAGAAGAGAGAGAAAGATCTAATCCAATATTGTGTAGAAAATCAGAATTACAAGATAACCTCTAACGATCTAACTACTTCCTCTTTATAGTAGTCTTACTAGTATTAGAATTACAACATTACCCTTTATCACAATCCCACCTATTTCTAACTAACTTGATCCATATAACCACCGGTGTATATCCACCTTATATCACCTAATCTCACATATGCATGCTATAGCCATTACTCCCCCCTCAAACTAAGCATGGCATTGCCAGGCTTAGGTTGCTTCACTGCTGTTGATGATGTCAAACCAAGATGTCTGCAATGCTTGAGAAACACTCGATTGTGCAGCCCTTTGGTAAAAACATTGGCAACTTGATCATCTGTTGGGATATAATATACACTAATATCTCCCTTTTGCACTTTCTCTCGCACAAAATGATAATCCGTGTCAAGATGCTTGATTTTCGAATGAAATACAGGATTGGAACTCAAAGCCAAGGCTGACAGATTGTCACAGTGCAGTGAAGGTCGCGTTGATAGAACTTGGTGAGTATCTTTGAGCACAGAACGAACCCAAAACACATCTGCTGCACAATGAGCTAATGCTTTGTATTCGGCCTCTGTTGAGCTTCGTGAAACAGTTGATTTTTTCTTAGACTGCCATGAAATCGGATTAGACCCCAGATAGACAACAAATCCTGATATAGATCTCTTGGTATTTATGTCAGCAGCCCAATCAGAGTCTGAATAAGCAACAATCTGAAACTCGGCGCTCTTTGTATTATGGAGGCCATGATCAATAGTCCCCTGGACATATCTGAGTATTCTTTTAACTAGATAATAGTGAGCATCTGTGGGTTGAGTCATATATTGGCATACCATGTTGTTAGAATGGGCAAGATCAGGTCTAGTAAAAGTAAGGTACTGAAGAGCACCAACAATGCTCCTATAATGACTTGGATCAAACATCAAACTGCCTTCATCCGCAAGTAATTGAGTGTGGGGTTTGGAAGGGGTTGAAGTGGGCTTGCAATTTTCCATTCCAGCTTTCTTTAGTAGATCCTTGGCATATTTAGACTGATGAATGAACAGATAGCCATCACTATTGTATTGTACATGCAGCCCCAAAAAATAAGATAGTGGTCTCATGTCTTTAAGTTCAAATACTTCTGCCAAATTAGTAATTACTTCCTGAACTTTAACTGTACTGGAACCAGTGAGGATTATATCATCTACATAGAGCAAAAGTAGAATAATGTCACCATTATCAATTTTGACAACACAGACCGGTATCTGAAAGGGATGTTTGAAAGCCAAGTGCTGGAAGATAACTAGTGAACTTTGAATTCCATCCCCTTGGGGCTTGTTTCAACCCGTATAGTGATTTGATCAGCTTGCAAACATGATTTGGATGGTCAAGATCTACAAAACCTTGAGGCTGCTTCATGTATACCTCATCTTTAAGATCGCCATGCAAAAATGCATTCTTAATGTCTAGCTGTCTCAAAGACCAACTGAATTGTGCTGCCAATGCCAAGATAAGTCTAACTGTGGTATGTCTAACCACTTGACTGAACGTCTCAGAGTAATCGAGACCGTGTTCTTGAGTATATCCATGTGCCACCAAGCGAGCTTTAAACCTTGAGACAGATCCATCGGGTTTCTTTTTCACCTTATACACCCACTTACTCCCAATGATAGCTCTATTTGATGGAGGTGGTACCAAGACCCATGTTCCCTGTGCTTTTAAAGCATCAAATTCCTTCTGCATAGCCCTTTGCCATTCCACTTTATTAGATGCACATTTAAATGTCTTAGGATCTTCTATATCAGTAACATCAGCTAAGAAGGAAAAGCCACCAGAAGAATTATCCAATATTGGATTGTCAGATATTGAATGTATGAGTTGTAATGATGATAACTCAGGGAGTACTGCTAGAAAATTAGCATAGTTCTTCCTTTGGATTGCACCTGTTTGCAGTTTAGTTTGTACACCATGATGTTCAATCTTAGATGCAACTGAACTAGAGGAATTAAAGAAAGGAAGAACTACCTGTAGTTGTGCAGGATCTAGGACATGAAGCAAGGGATGTGTATCATGGAGATGATTCTGAATCTAGTGTTGAAGATGGAGTTGTAGATGAACTGCTATGAATCTGATTGCTTGATGTGGGGGAAGGCTGACCATTTATACCTTGCATTCCAGACTGTGAACTAGATACCTCTGATGGTGCTGATGTGGGTGGGGTAGAGTTAGACTCATGCATTGGATTATGTACATCAGTTGTGGTTAATTGAGTCTGTGAAACTTGAAAAGGAACAATAACAGGTATGAAGGTCTGAGATTGTTGACTATGGGATGCTGGAATTAGTGGTGATTGACACAATTTACTTGGGAATCTGGACTCATCAAATACCACATGTCTAGAGATTATACACTTCCTTGTCTGGAGGTTAAAGCATATCACACCCTTATATCCCATTGAATAGCCTAGAAATACACACATAGCAGATCTGGGTTGGAGCTTATTTGCATTGTATGGTCTTAACCAAGGAAACACTGCACACCCAAAGATTTTCAATGTCTTCAAATCTGGAGTCTTGTTATACAGCAAGAAATATGGTGAACTCATAGATAATGTTTTGCAAGGAATTCTGTTAATTAGAAACATTGAATGTGCACAAGAAAAATACCAGAATTTAGATTGTAGACCAGCAACATTAAGTAAAGTGATTGCAGTTTCAACTATGTGTCTATGTTTTCTCTCAGCCAATCCATTCTGTTGTGGAGTGTAGGGGAAATTAACTAATTAATACCTTTACGTGCAAGAAAAGAAGTAAAACTCTTGCTATTATATTCACCTCCCCCATCTGTTTGTAGAGCTTTAATATGTATCCCAAACTGTATAAGAACAAAATTATAGAACTTCACAAAAATGGCAAAGACATCTGATTTATTGCACATGGGAAAAATCCACACATATCTGGTATATTCATCAATCAGTGTTACATAGTATCTATATCCTTCTATGGATTTTACAGGAGCTGGACCCCAAATATCAGTATGAATTTTGGCAAAAGGAGATGTACATTTAATTGATCTAGATGGGAATGGAACTCTAGACATCTTTCCTTGAATATATGGGATACAGACACTATCACTATTGTGTACAGAAAGTGAAACATTGGATTGTTGTAACATTGATGACAGTATCTCAGAAGAAGGGTGTCCCAACCTCTGATGCCATACATCAGACTTTATTGTTTTACCTACGTATGCTACTGGATGCCTTGCACTACACTTCAATCCTTTTGATTGCTTGACCACTGGAATCTGGAACAATTCATCAGGCTTACTCTTTCCTTGATACACTATTTCCCTTGTCTTCTTGTCCTGCACAAAAAAAAATCAGTCTCATCACATATAAACCAGCTTTTGTTGTCAGCACATAATTGCTTCACAGATAATAAACTTCGAGCAATGCAGGGAACATGTAAAACTTTATTTAGAGCAAGAGAATGAGTATCAGTGTGTAATGTAGTGGAGCCAACATTTTGTATGGACAAATCAGTACCATTCCCGATTATTATCTTCTTAGGACCATCAAATGGTGTAACTTGAGACAAGGAATTAATATCAGCTGTCATATGGTGTGATTTGCAGAATTAACAATCCATGAGTCTTGATGAATGAACTGTGTATTCTGTTAAGGAATGAATTGAACAGTCTGCTGAGCATTCATATTTGTCAGTGAAGAAGGTGAAGCCTGACCTTGAAAAGCATAGTTACTTCTCTGATAACAGTCAAGAGCCGAGTGCCCTCTTTTACCACAAATCTGACATTCAACAATAAACCCAGATGATGAAGATGCACTATTCATGTGAAAGCAATTAGCTATAGTGTGTCCTTTTTATTGCATATTTGACACTCAACTGTCACATTAGTCCTGGTGTTAGTATTGCCAGACCAAGTATTATTCCCAGTTTGTCTTGATCCACCAGAATAGTAATTAGATGAACCACCTGAGTTTGTCCTTGACACCAACCGGGGTTTGGGAAACAAAGTTTGATGGTTTGATTGTAGAACAGCGAGCTAGCTAGGGCCATCTAATCAAGTCAACACACTCGTCTATCGATGCATGGATTACAACATTGTTTTCTTTTTCTAGTCAAGTTGTTAACTTGACAAGTTGCGAGTTTATCAGTTGTTCCAAAATAAACCACTCCTCCAATATTTGCAATCATTAATCTCTCTCTCTCTCTCAACAAGTTGAGTGTAGAGTTAGCTAGGTAGGTCCACCTAAGCATAGTTCCTAATCTTCCCTACTAATTAAACAATATCAACAGACTAGTTCTTTGTTAAACCTTTGTGTAGATCAATAGAAAAGGATCATCGCCAAATCTTTTTCTTGGGGATCTTAAAGATCCCATAATTATGTCCGTTTATAGTATATTGTGCAGTCATAAATTATTTAAAATTTAAAATTCAAATATAAATAATACCTAACTAAAATTGATTGCACGATGTATGATGAACGAACACGATTGCAGGATCTCTAGAATCCCTAGGAAAAGAATGTGACGATCAATCTAAGTGGTGAGAGATAGTGAATTAATAACTAATAAGTTAGGATTATAACATAGGGAGTTTTAACGAAAAGCCCGTGGTACTGTTCACTTTAACGAAAAACCACATTTTTACACTAAAAAGTCAAACATGGTACTATTCACTTTACTATTCACTTTACTGTACAAGAAAACCACATTTTTCAAAAACCTTAACTGTACAAGAAGACAACAAGAAATCACAACGAAAGCCTTACCACAAAATAAATAGATTCTCGACAAGGATGTCCGAGAAATTCATATTACCTATTATTATATAAATGAAGAGAATTTTATTTTTTTTCATGTTGTTAATTATTAACCATGTAGTTCATCACTTGTATAGTGACACATAATGTATTATTTCGTGTTTCGGACACACTGAATTATAGTAGGGAAAAATTTTCGATGTGTCCAAAACACTGCTCGCGGCGCTAGGTGGCTGGCCACCGCCCCGATTAATACCTAGGCGTTTGAAAATTAAGAAATGGCGCCTAGACCTGCTGAGGCACCGCCTAGGCACCCGCCTAAGTCCCAACTCACTTAGACAGAAAATAGATAACTTTCATTTTGTATTTTTTTTTCCAATAAATTGTAAGAGACTTGTTGCATACTTAAATGAACACACATTATATCCTTATTTCACATGTTTTCATTATGTTGCAATACATCATAATATATATGCATTTTATTTTGTAGTTTATGATGAAATTATATATATTTCAAGTATAAGCAGACACTTATTTACACGAAATATGATAAATTTACTTAAATCCGTCTAATCTGCCTAGGCGCTAGGCCTCAACCCGCCGCCCGGCTAGTGTCTAATGACTTTTAGAACCTTGATCCAAAACTCAAAATAGTACACCACATGTAATTATCCATTAAATTTTG
Source organism: Cotoneaster glaucophyllus (assembly GCA_036320875.1). NCBI lineage: Eukaryota > Viridiplantae > Streptophyta > Magnoliopsida > Rosales > Rosaceae > Cotoneaster > Cotoneaster glaucophyllus. The sequence continues at coordinate 17,490,789 of CM070073.1, forward strand.
GTCCAAATGTTAAGCAAAGATATTAGTGGTAAACAAAAAACAAAGCAAACACAAAACGAAAGCAGAAAACATTGGTTAAAAGGAGATAAGTTGGTGCGCAGTCTGGCAGTGTGACTTTCGCGGAGACCCTCTGAAAAAGAAAATCATTAATATCAATAATACATCCAATATTATTGTTGGACAGGTAAGCAGGCACTTGCATGTGCCCGCCCTACTGCCTTCCATGCATCATCATTCATCAGTCTCTCCCTATAAATAGACACACTAATGTCTCATAACATACAAGCCAAACCAAGATACTCCCTTCTTCTTCTTCCAGAAATATAATGAAGATGGCTTTGTCATCAAGAACGCTCATAGCTTCCATGCTTGTCTCTTTTGTGCTTCTCCAATATCTCACTGAAGCGGCTGATCATCAATATGAGACGGTAATATATCGACAAATATATATCATATGTTCCTTTCAACTTTCAAATAGTGTATTCAAATTTTCTTCAATGATTTAAGAAAATATATGAATTGAGAAGTATTTGTACCTAACTATTTTCAGATGGACGTCAATGGAGCACCAAGCCCCCAGGCCCCGACATTAGGTATGTCACGCTCTTTCATCTTCAATTCTCTCGCTAATCTCACCATTACTGTGATTATGACCATTTAGTCTATTGATATCCAGTCTTTAAGAAAATTTGAGTTCATATCTTACCAATGAAAGTTGTTAGTTATAATTTCATATGTCCAATTAATTAATTGTGCAAAATATATGTGTGCAGATTGTGGAGTGGCATGTGAAGGAAGGTGCAAACTATCATCGAGGCCTCGTCTCTGCAAAAGGGCATGTGGGAGTTGTTGTGACAAGTGCAATTGTGTTCCTCCAGGCACTTCTGGCAACTATGAGTCATGTCCTTGCTATTTTAACCTCAAAACCCACAATGACACCCGCAAATGCCCTTAATACGCTTGTAAGCAGCGCGTAATAAAACTTTAGAAGTGCGAGTAACAATTTCCTTTCTATTATTCAATTAAAATTTCACTAAAATAAATAAAACGATAATATTTTGGCATGGAGATTGTATTAAGATTGCAATTTGTAACTAATAAAAAACTTTTTTTTTTAAATTCTTTTGTTTTATTTGATGAGTATTTAATTTGTTGGATGATGTATTTTTATTTCTTTTTTAAGTAAGTTATGAATAATTTTTTGAAGTTCCCTAATTATATAGGAAATTAACATCAACATGTCGTAAGTGGTGAATTGCCCTAGTAAATAGGATATTCCTCTTCAACCTAACGTATCTTGAGTTTAAATTCTTCCTCTTCTCATTATACTTAGAGAAAATTGTAGCAATAGTCTCTCAACTTTAACTCAATTGGAGCAATGATTTCTCGTGAATTGCCCTAGTAAATAGGATATTCCTCTTCAACCTAACGTATCTTGAGTTTAAATTCTTCTCATTATACTTAGAGAAAATTGTAGCAATAGTCTCTCAACTTTAACTCAATTGGAGCAATGATTTCTCAATAAAAATTCATGACCATTGGTTCCTTAACTTGTCAAAACATGCAACTATAGTCATTTTCGTCAAGTCCGTTAGAACATTTTCACATGCCACACACGTGAGGCTAAATCAAGGGGCAAATATGAGAAACTAAATGAGAAAATTGTAGAAATAGTCTCTTAACTTTAACTCTATTGGAGAAATGGTTTCTCAACTTTAACCAAATTGGAGCAAAGGTCTCTCAATTTTAATCCAGTTGTAACAATAATTCTTCCAACATGACTCATTCTGATGGAGTTTACGAAAAAGATTATAGCTGCACATTTTGAGGAATTAAGGGACCAATGGTCATGAATTTTTTGTTGAGGTACCATTGCTTCAATTTGATTAAAGTTGAATGACCATTGTTATAATTTCTTTCATTACTTTAACTTAGAATAGTAATATCACTTATAATAAATAAAAAAACATAAATATATCATGCAGTTTACTAATCCTTCTGCTCGATATACACCATATGGTCGTAAAATTAAATTCTTGTGTGAGGATAAATAATCTACCATTGCTTCAATTGGATTAAAGTTGAATGATCATTGTTATAATTTCTTTCATTACTTTAACTTAGAATAGTAATATCACTTATAATAAATAAAAAAACATAAATATATCATGCAGTTTACTAATCATTCTGCTCGATATACACCATATGGTCGTAAAATTAAATTCAATTGTTCCACCTAGCCACTTAATTTAAAGCACAACTTACAATGCATCAAAATTACTACAAAACATTAAATCATAGCCTAAGATACATGAATCTCAAATTATTAATTAACGGAATGGCTGAATGCACTGCATCAGAAAATGATTCTCAACGGATCCTTTTTTTGTCAGTTTTCGTTAGGTACTATTTATATTTAATTTTAAATTTTAAATGATTTCTGACCGTACGATGTGCGATGAATGGACATGATTACAAGATTGCCCCATACAACACAACTTGCACTCGTTGTAAAAACCATTTCGAAAACATAATAACTCATTGCCGTAAAACAAGTATAGTTTCCAAAATATACATACGACGTATAGTAAGAAAATACCTATTGTAGCCTGCAATATCTCAAGAATTAAATACGGCACGATATTTCGTAAGTAATCACATGATGTCCATAATCTCACATAAGCAAACATATCATATCGAGTGCTCATTGACACATACTGACACACGAGTTCATGCAGACATATTTTGACGTGAACATGACTTGTGTAACAATGTTAAACACTCTAGTACTACTATCACGTGAAGACTGGCGCAATGCACATCACATACAAGTCTTAATTGCCTATAGCAAATTCAAAAAACAAAAATCTTGGGGGGAGGGGGGGGGAAAGTCAATGAGGAAATAGAATGCGCAGAGTGCAAATTTTTTGTACGAAAGCTTGTGGCATTTAGTCAAACAGTTAGTGGGCTATAATCATCTGTCGGGCCATATTGCGCGCCTATCGACAACTTTCAAGAGGATCTTTCAATAGATGTCAATATACGCAAGAACGTTTGTCGATAGATGACAACCACACATACACAAAAGGCAATGCTGAGTGCTGCGGAGTATCACTCAAGCATTTTGTCCCGCACCTTATGTGCACGAAGTGGTTACTATTTGGACAACCAAGGGGCCATCGAAGGCACTCCCCATCAATTTTTTTTGGTCGCTACTAATAATAAGCTCACTTATAATATGAGTGGAAAAAAACCTCCTGGAAAGGGTGGAAAAATCTCCTCTTGTTATCTTTTTATTTTAGTAAGAAATCACTGGTTGATTTTATGTCATATACTAAGACAAAAAATTATTTTTATCACTTTAAAAATCTTATTTTTCACTCGGAACTTTCGATAACGGTTTTCAATTTAAAAACTTTCTTTTCTTATGGAAGCCCAAACGATTCAAAGCCCATTACTAAGCTCGAAAAGCCGTCACAATTCAAATGATAAAACCCTAACGGCTAGTTTAGCCAACGTGTCAAATTCGACGAACTGCACGCGCCAACGGTCACATTCCCGTTTAAGAAACCCCGTTCACCTAACCACCTCTTTATAATCCTTCCAAACTTTATCCCAAAGCCATCGACTTTTCTCGTCTCTTTCAAGAATTTGAATTTCAGCGCCTACTGCTTTCTTTCTCCGATCTCCAACTTCCGATCCGTCGATCGTTTTTCCGACGACCCTTTTCGTTTCTCAGCGACTTTTCAATTCGGATTCAATGGAGACTCCATCGTCAATCAGGAGAATCACGAGGTCTCAGACTTCGGTCGCTCAGAACAGCAGCAACATTCCCCTTTCAAGTGAGTCCTCTCACTTTCTTTTGTTTCCTTCCAAACAATCGAATGATCGTGGAAAATAAAATATGGGTGCTTAGGGTTCTTGAATATGTAATTTTCAATCAGAATCGGGACTTTTAATACTTGGGGTTTTGATGGGTTTATCATAAATTTGATTTTCGCATCTTGAATCATTAATTTTTCAATCAGAAATCGGGATTTTAATACATGGTTTTCAATGGATTTTGGTTTTCTTTTCTTGTTTTGTTATGAAGATTCTGAGAAGGCTCTCTCGAAATCGAGACCAAGAAATGGGAAGCAACAGCAAGATCGGTCTGCATTGATTGACATCACCAACGATTCTCCGATAGTTGGACTTGCAATGGGAAGCTTGGAGACTCCATCGTCGGCCATACTCAAACAGAGAAGCTGCAGAGCCAAGAACACACCTGGGTCCGGAGAGGCATTGCTGAGAGGTCAAGTCAAGACCCTTTTGCAGCAAGTTGAAGAGGAGGCTCAGCTCTCAAAGATATCGCTCGAAAGCCGCCCTATTTGCCTTATTCAAGGCCTTATCGCCAACTCTCCGATGGGACTCCTGGCTCCAACGCCGGCAAACACGCCACAGGTCTCTGATCTCTCTGTTGGTGCAAGCGGAAGCAACAAAGTTGGTCCGAGTTGTGAGCAACCTCCTCTTGTTCAAGAACAATTAATTTCTCAGGTTGGTTTCTTCACCTATTTTTCATCTGGTGCAATAATCTGATTCTATTTACTTGTTTTAACTTTTAGGTTTGCCTCAAAAAATTGTAAATTACTGATTATTTTTTGTTCATCCATGAAAATGTGGTAGGTGGTATGTGACATCTTTGAAGGAAAAAATCAGGGGAGCCTCGAATCTCAGAAGAGCATCCTGAGCCGCTCTCTGCTGCTGGATTTCTCCGAGAAGTCCGAAATCTCCTCACTTTCATCAGAGTGCTCCTCTGTGATTACTGACAGCAAGGAGAAGTCATCATCCCCAGATGATGACAATGCTTCCATCTGGTCGATGCAGGTCAATGCTAGCACCCATGATGAAGATGAGGAAGAAGCAGCCTATGACGAAGAAGACTATTATCTGAAGCTGAATGAATGTTATGGAATGGAAGAAGAAAAGGAGCAAGATGGAGGATACAATGTGGATGAGCTCTGTGATGGCATTAGCAATATTGGCGTCGATGAGATGAAAAGGATTCCCAAGTTTGAAGGAAAGCATACCAGATTTGTGTATGACAGTGAAGATGAAATCGTAGAAGAAGAAGAAGAAGAAGAAGAAGAAGGATCTGCAAAGACTCCGGAATCAGCTTCGCCAGGTGCCCTGCGGCTGAAGGGATTGCCAACACCAAAGGGGAAGCACCTACGGTTTCTTGAGGAGGAAGATTGATAGATTCTGGTTTCGAAGTGCTGAAGTTGTTTGGTTTTCTTTCTTGACACCAAAAAATGACATGATTGTCATTCATCAATTTGATTTTTAATGAATGAAATATTCTTTGCTAGTTTTAACCAGTTGGTGCCTCTGTATACGAATCAATTCGAATATCAACTCTAAATACTGTGCGAAGTGAACCCCATAAATTTTGTTGTTTCTTGTTAGGGTTGTTTGTTCTCCACGCCTCTATTTCTCGCATCGTGTTATAAAAATCCATGGAATTCAAGGAACAAAACCCTAGACATGTAATTTTTACATTGAAAACCCTAGTCATTTTTTCCCACATCGGGTCACTAAAAGAACACCAATATGTACATAAATAATAGCACACCGTTCGTCTGAATAGATTTACATAATCTCTTCTCGCCTTGTTTAAAACCAGGGGTGCCACGTTGGATCCATCATGCACAAGTTCCTCGGAGTCAAGGCAGCTTCAACCAACTCAGTCACTCCGCGCTGCACTGACTGCGGTGGTTCCATGCCATTATCCTCCTGAATGCAGCACAACACACATGACACACTATCAGGGGCGATCAATTAGCAATTGGTTCTGGATTCTTAATCAATTTTTGAAATCCAAAACCCTCAAACAGCATACCACTGTTTATGAGACATGCACTCAAACTCAATATCATTGCAACCGATGCGAAGCTCTAGTTATTTAAAGATCGGAGGCACTGGTTACCTCTTCGGAAAAGTACTGTGGGGCAATTCCATTGATCCGGCCAATAACATGCTCGACATTGGCGACGACCTTCTGCTTCAAGTCAATGGGGTTCATATTACCCCCTCCAGCAAACGGGGCCATAGGCATCCCGAGGGAGGGTCTTCTCCAAGACCAAGACAGCAGCTCATCACGGAAAAACATAGCCAGCTGATGCCACAGATGTTGACTTTGCTGCAATAGAGAAAGAATGAGATTTAGGACACATAATCTCTTTGCTTACATGCTCATAGAGAAAGCAACTGCCAAGAAAAAACTCACTTTGGGTGAAACAACAGCCTGTGCAGCAGCACACATTGCCGACACAATGAGGCCTTCCACTCCAAAATGGGAGAAGAAAGCTTGCATGTTCCTTGTAAGACGAAAAGGCACTGGCTCATTCAATTCGACCATTCCATTTACATCATATGCAGGATGAAAATCGGTTTGAAATATTTTTCCTGTGTTCTTAGCAAATAAAATTTTATTTGGGGACCTCCCGCCAATTTGTAGCATGAGAGACATAAAACTCGAGAGGGCCAACTGGATGGCAAACTGCTTTTTGAAAGTCCACATATGGTTCCCGTTTAACAGAGTCTTGTACATGTATTGGGAAAAAATGCCGTCAGATACAACATTTTTTGTTATGTCATTGTAAGCTTGGAGGCGAAGGTCTACAACAGCTCCGTTAATGACTTGGCCGGATACAGCTGGGTTCAATTGCTCCTTGAAATAGGTTATGGGAAGATCCGCCTCCTTGTCATTCCTTGAGCAGTGATTCTCGTACACCTCAAGAAAGGTGCTGTACATCAAATCATCTTCTACCATTCGGACCTGCACATACAGCAATAGTATTAAAAAAAAAAACAATTTCCTTCTTCTCTACGTGGTTACAATAGCAACCACATTTGATGCAGCGTATTAATGAGAGATGGGTTTATGAGCACTTTGGTGATTAATTGTTCACATTCATGCATCTCACTAATTCATACCTATGTAACTGCTACTGCACTTGTCTCAGGTTCATGCATTACACTATGTAGTCTTTATTTTGCATCTACGCATCACCTAGCTATATAAGGGTGGCTTGTACCCTTATTTTGATATTAGAATAATCAATCTACAGACTAAGTTTCTCTCATTGAGAATGCTAATTTCCTATTCAAGGCTTCCTAGTAGAATACGAAGATATTCTTCTAGTTTTCTGCTTTCGTTCTGCATCAACATTCCAAAGAGAAACTAACTACAAACCAACCAGGACCTAGTAAAATAGTCCTATCCCTTGTCTAAAAACCAGATGTCTTCAAGATGAGGAGTTACGTCTAATAGTTATATATATATATATATATAGAGAGAGAGAGAGAGAGAGAGAGAGAGAGAGAGAGAGATAAATAATCTAATCCCTCAAATGTGAATAAGGACAAACCTGGGACCAAACGGGAATGATGATTGGGGTGTGAATGGATATGTGGCGTCGCCTTGATTCCTTGTGCTTATCAAACATTTGGTTCATCACACGGAAAAGCTGCAATATTCGTTCATCACTTCTAGCATTAGGGGTTAAAGATGTCTGGACAATAAAATGACGTTGAGAACCATCAGAGCCAATAAGAGTCAAACGCCGGAAACTACTTCCATGTCTTCGCACTATTGGTATATCAGCTCCAACCCTGTCTAACTTTACTGTATGGTCGGGTGTAATTTCCTGCAAACATAACAATCATGTTGTTTCATATAAGAAAATGCACTGAGAAAAGATATAGAATTTTGAATCAACTTGATCTGAAAGCATTTATCAAAAGCTTGATAATCATTCAACATAATAGAATCAACTTGGGATACAACCACCTCCATTCATCCCATGACACAGGAAGACCAATCAGATAACTCATAAAGAATAAACAACAAAGCCTGGACAATGATAGGAGCAGAAATGCGCAAACACTGATTTAGGTACCTGATTGCTAAAGTACTGTCCTGGAACCTCCACATCAACGACATGGAAGTCACGCAACACCCTGCTTTCCTCTTCCAGCTTCAAGACAGCTGGAAACCTGTCCTCAACATTGCTCTGGAGGACATTTTTCCAATGCTTTAACCGCTCAGTCAATTCAGAGAGGGTGGCTGGAAAAGTAGTAGTACTCCCAGGATCAAGATCACGCTCGAAATCCTGTTTGTACTCTCTCACAAAATCAACATGCTTATTCACAGCATCTTGTGAAAAGCAAGCTCTGCAAACACCGGAGAGTTCCTTCTTAAGCGATTGGGGAACTTCAGCTGTCGTGGCAGTTGGGTACTTGTAACAGCGGTGGAGCAAGGCGTTAACCACAGCTAGAAGTCTCTCCTCTGGCAGAGTGACAAACCTTGAACCAATTTCAGTCAGCAGAGTCTGCACCCAGAAAGTTAACAAAATGAGGATTGACTAGTTTCCCAAAAAAAAAGAGTTTCTTAATTGTTTGTGTTAATAAAATGAACTTAGTCACACACGCGCACGCACACCCACAGGCACGCACACACCCACACACACATGTGCGCGCACGCACACGCGTACATATATATATACATGGGACTTCTAAATAACAAAAGTACATCAAATATTTAACTACTGAGATGGAGATATCACACCTCAAGTTCACTAGCCAAATTAGTATCTCACACACACACATATATATATATACACATGGGACTTCTAAATAACAAAAGTACATCAAATATTTAACTTCTGAGATGGAGATATCACACCTCAAGTTCACTAGCCAAATTAGAATGTTTGCTTCTAAGAGCCTCCATTATATCCTTTGCAGCATCAAAAGCGCTGGCAGCAGAGGGTACTGAACCCAAAGCACCATTACGCCTTAATGCACTCTGACCACCATCACTGATTGTTGAAGAACTTTGTTGCTCATTACCCTGATGCATGCCACTCTCGACAACTGTGGACCTTCCAGATTCTTGCCCATGAGAGTTTCCACCATCATGAGAACCAATTCCACCACCAGATTGGGCAGCTTGGTGAACTTGGTTGTCTGAGGATAAACCTCTAGCATTCCCATCGGCTAACCCAATTGAACCAGCACTGGCACCAGAGGCACTTTGCTGTATCCTTTGAGCCATTGCCATTCTACTACCAAGTTCAGCTTTATTTGCAACATCACGCCGTTCAAGCAAGTATGTGCGCAGCCAGTAATATAGGGCCTGAGATTATAATGCTTGAGATAATCAAGATTTATGTTGGAGTGAAATACTGCATTGAATTTTATTTCCTTTGACAAAGTTAACATAACATTTTACCTGGGGATACACAGTGGCGATTTTTAGTAGGACGAGTTTGCAATGGGGAGCTTCTGTCCTCTGCAAAGAAAGTAAGAGCTGTGGAATCCAAGAAAGCCAGACCCAGTGGGGAATTTGGTCAATATATTTATCAAAAGACCTCCCAACATGTTCATTGGGAGTATCAAAGCTTAGAAGATATAAAACACGAGCTAGATGATTTCTTGAGTTAGATATCCCAAATTTGATGCCTTGAAGAAAGCAACAGACAGCATACTCCAACCATGTCTCATCATTCCTTTCTCTGTAAGCCTGTGCAAAATAAATAGAAGATAGGTTACGCACCAAAATTAAAAATTAAAAAATAAAAACCTTAATATCATCATCGTATTTGAAGCACATTACAGGACATACCATGTCACAATAATTTCCCCAGCTTATCCATCCTTTAGGCACATTTCTGAAAAGGCTGACAGCATTGGAGTATGAAAGATTAGCACCTTCATAATCATTTAGCTTTAACAAGAAATCCCCCTTCAGACGAAATATTTCTGCTTTATGTTTCACAGGAAAATACTCTAAGTTAGTGCTGTTGATTAGATTGAGACCACTGGTAAGCTCCCCTTTCATTTCCAGATAAGCTTTTGCCTGTTCTGTAATCTTAACAAAGGCCTCCTGGTAAAATACATGGAAAGAGATTAGAAACCTGTATCTAGGGCAAATAGAACTGGTTTATGGAAGGATATCACCAAAACAACATATCACAGTTCAACAATATAAAACATGAGAAATGATTAGGAGACTCTCTCAAAGTGGGACTCCATGGACCGTCCGCCACCTCATCTTTTTGGCACATTGTTTTATAATGTTGGCACAGAAATTGTGCCACAAAGATGAGGTGACGGAGAGTCCATGGAGAGTCCCACTTTTGAGAGAGTCTCCTTAGCATTTCTCATAAAACATTAGCTATGGAGGATCACGCTCATGCAACATTACCTCAAGGAGGTTCAAGATGATAATTTAACATAATTAACATGGTTACAAGTTGCATAACATTTACCAGAAACGAAAATCACACATTGAGGGCTTTCAACATATCAGCTGGTAACCCCCAGAATAGAGTCATTGGCTTGTACTGGAGGATGTTCATAAAGGCCCAACAACCATGTTTTTGCTCATTTTTTAAAGGACAGAAATAAGCAATTAAATCAAATACAATGTAACGGTTGTATTTATTATTACCTGCACTTCCATCGTTGAATGGCCGTACATCTTTTCAAGTATTGAGACACAAACATCGTAAAGGCCTTGCTTACGACCAATGTGAGCAAGCTTATTAACGTTCCAAGCTTTGTCACGATAACCAAGGTGATGAAGTTGTGGATTCGTTGTTATAAAATCTTTGAATGCTTCTATGACTGCATTGTACATTTCATTCCTCCATTGTAGCAAATCATACCAAACAGACATGTTATCCCATTCATTCGGAGTTCTCAGCCTCCAAGTCTCAAGAATGTCCTTGAGATCAGCATAAAGATTTCCTTGTACACCAACCACAGGATTCCCAGAAAGTTTGTTTCCGTTGGCAATGTCCACAAGAATTCTTGACGACTCTTGGACTTCAACTAGCCGTTGGAATTGCTGTAAGAGAGGAATCCTAGCATGGATAGACATCTCTGGCAACTGCCACCACTGATCCAAGGCAAGATCAACACCTTTCCCCACACTGTTCTCAGCATCCCCCACACCATTTGCATTTCTTTCATGAAGCAAAATGAATGATTGTATAAGCCGAAGTTTCGGAGTATCTTCCACCTGAGCCTTTGTAAGTACCTGATCCTTCAAGTATACCCAATCAGGCAATTTCCAAAGAGTATCCAGTAGTATTTCGTGATTCTCAATACTTTTTCCATATTCTACCAATGGTTCCCATTCACTGAGTTGACCAGCACAGTACAGCCATTGTTCTTCCCAGAGACACATCTCGGCCTTCGGCACTGTGTTATTATATGTGCCTTGAGTTGACTTAAGCATAGCTTGGTAAAAGAGGCTTTGAGCACGCTGCCAGTAGCCATGCTGAACTAGCGAAAGCCCGGCTCTAGTTTCTGCAGTGATTGACCTTTTCTTCCACAATCCACACCTCATGTCTTCTTCATTGAGCAAACGATACAGTTCCGCAAGAGACTCGGAGCACTTTGTATCATTTGTGAACAACATGACATGACTTTCCAGCAGAGCCAATGCTATGTGCCATGCATTGTAAGTTTTCCCAATATATTTAATGAGCTCACTTGGCATCCGAGGCTGAGGGTGGCTCAACTGAAGCCCTTCCAGAAGGGCTTGCACAACATTTGGTCTGCTGCCTTGCTGCTTCTTATGATAATCTTTTGAAAGCAGAGCAATCATTGGTTTAGCTAGTGCGACCTGCTCTTCCTTGTCTAAGGTCACCCAGGCAATGGGAAACACCAACACCCACAAATGATAAGCGACATTGGCATCCGCATGAGCAAGCTCTCTCAGTGGAATAATAAGATCAGCCACCTAGAACAAAGAAAGAATTCAAAAGAAAAAGTCAGAACTTTCCATTTGAGTAGAATATCAATTACGCAAGCTTGTCTGACGATGGCTTGCCACCAACAACAGACAAGGGAGCGAAATTACTTAAACCTATTAAACATAATTAATAGTAACAGAATCTGGAAGAGAGAGTTAGAAACCAGGCATTATTTTAGGACAAATGTAATAAAACATTAATGTATGTGATTGTGACCATAACCCCAAGTGTCATGAAGTGGTATTACAAATCCATCAAAATTATAACATGTTCTGGGACTCTTAACACCATGTTAGTATGCCAGATTGTCTCACCGTTGCCAAATAGATTCACCAAAGACAAATTTAATGAACCATCATACCTTGAGTTTGCTCATCTCGTTCAAAAAATGTGCATGCTTACGAACAAGGGTATCAAATGTTAGAGGAGCATCCTCTGAACCCTCTGGGATATCAGTGACCTGCTGGTGCATTGCAGAAGGGTCTGGAGAATCTGAAACCAAAAGTGGTGGCACCTTTGCAGAGTTTGGAGGAAGAGTAATAGGTTTATCCTCGACTAAGATTGCTAAAAGAAGATCAAGGCCCTGTTTGAGCCAGAAGACATCACCCAAGGCTTCCCAATCCTGAAGGTGAATGACATACTGAAGCCTAGCAAACAATGTTTTCCCGAGAGATTCATGATAAAGTGAGAAAAATTTCATCCGTAATTCAGGATCTCTTGCACGTAAACCAAGCATGAATTGCCTTTCCACCTTCTGAAACACCTCTTGACGCAGGGAGAGGGGATATCTGGAAGTCAACCAAATATTTTAGCATATCCTTTTATTCAAGTACAACAAAAATGAACTCAACTACATTACTTACTTATTTGAATCAGCACATAATCCATAAAGAAGCTGAAGATATTTTCTGTCCCACTCTTCAAGAGCAATTGAGAAGTTTTGTTTATCAACTTGTGAAAGCTTCTGAAGAATGGAAACTATTTCCTTTGGAGTGAGAAAAGCATTTGAAGTGACAGATGAGCCTGGCTTTCCAAAGTCATCTTCAATCCACCCTTTTATTACCTCAAGTATGCAAAGAAGCACGCTAGCATCAGTGCCTTTCTCAGAAAGCAAGGCATTTAGTATTTGAGTTACAGATCTTTTGCACTCTGGAACAAGCATGACCCTTTCACTAATAAGTTTCAGAACAGAGTTCAGATTAGAAATGATGACTCCAACATCAGCCCCTTGACGAGAAGAGGAAACTGCGGAATCCAGATCTTTTGTCTGGCCCTGAAATAGAGGACAAGGTTCACTAAATATAATTCAACTGAAGTGAGACGGGATATTATCCAATATTAAGACATCATAAAACAAACTATAAAGGGTGGTGCTATCCACACACCCCTTTTACCTTCCACACACACCCTTCCAGATGAAATATAAGTTACTAGAAGGGCAGAGAATATTGAATGAACTGTACAAATTAAAACCACTGCCTGATTCGTATACAATCACCAATTACCATATAATCTAGTGGCATTTAGTCCCCACTTTTGATGGAGGAGGTCCTGAGTTCAAAATCTTGTGGATAAGAATTTGCGTTAAAGTTGGAAAAAAAAGATCAGTAAACAAAGATCATTCATGCCAGAACACATCTGCGTTCCTCCAACTGGGTTGCATATTACGTATGCTCCGGTCTCAAAGGTATGCATGTTGAGAATGAATCTCACATTGATGAGAGGAGGGACCTTGCATGGGCTTATAAGTAAGTTGGGATACACCCCATATTGCCAAATGGTTTTATGGTGGAACCTCAACTTTCTTCAATGCACAGAACTATCCCACAACTTGAAGGCAACATAAATTCTAAATCCAGAAGACCAAGAATAGAAAACGCAACGGTGTTTAAAAACCAGAAACCAAACCAATGTAACAAAGAAAAGCAGATTACTGCCAGCTGCTGATACAACATAATAGACAGATACCAACATATCATGGATAAAGTAAGCAGCAAGTAAACATATACACAAGAGGAATAGACAAATAAAACTGACTAGATGACGAAGTAAATGAAATTTGATACAACGAAACATGAATTTATATGAAACACGAAAGAGGTAAACATGAGAAAACAGACATACTTGTCTCAAATGAGAACTTGATGATGATCCCATTTCTCGTGCCAGGCGTTGCAGAATACGGACGAAGATGTAAGGATCAACAAAGTTCTTTTGCACCTCTGTCAAGGTTCTAATCACAAGCAGCACAAAACTAATTGAATTAGCACTGCTCTCCTCACTCGATGTCTGAGGAGCTGTAACAGTATTGATGTGCTTCTTTATTAGTTCATCAACCTTGTGATATATTAGATTCACATCTTGTGGAGTAGTAGCTGCTTCCAGAGGAAAAGCAACAAAGACCATTTTCAACAGGGAGCACAATGACTTTCCGGCATCTAACAGTTTATACTTGAAACATGGTTCAAGAATCTGTCGAAAAAAATGTCCCCATAACACCAAAGTTGAGTGCGGAACTCCAGGTAAGAGCAGACTTTGTACGAGAAAAAGATAAAACAGATGGTGGTGTAAGAACATACCTGGGAAATTTGATTGATGTTATTTCTGATGAATAAATGTGGCTGCTTCTCTAGGACCTTATTCATGACATCCAAGCCCTGCGCAAGGGCAGTGGAAGGGTCCTTGGACTGAGGCTGAATGCTGATCAGAAACTTCTCTAAATAATTGAATTTAACATTGGCAGTTGGCCAAACCTCCAAAGCTTGTGATAGAAGGTCTAACGCTTGTTTGTACATAATACTTGCTTCCTTGTCCTTGGGCTCTATGACCAAAGCAACCTGTTTCCAAAACCATGAAAGTGGTGAGACTATAAACTACAAACAAATATACAAGGACTCCATGACAGCTCAACATTAGTGCACCTAAAGAAAGATTGCCTATTCAATTATAGGTGACCTATAAACCAAGCATAAGACCATTCAAAACAAAACCAAAATCGAACAAATTCAATTATATATAGAGTTCATAATGTCAAAAGTCCAAGATAGGTTTAGACATCTTTTCCATTCCCAGATGTTCCATGGAAGGAACGTCAACAAGCAGAGTGTCATTGGCCAGAAAGCTTCGGTTCAAATTAATGAGGTTCTTTAATGCCAAATTGATGAGATTTGAATACCAAAGTATTTTCAAACCATCTCACTCATACATGAAACATGTGTGATAAGTTGAAGGACGGGTGTTACCCTTATAAGGAAATTGATAATCATTTCCTCCATAGCAGCATTTGGCTTGAATTCTTCATCAGGTTGGCTAGCAGACCCAGGGGTCTCGATGTTAGGGATTGTGGATGGCCCACCAGGCGACATTACACAGAGGGATTGAAGACCAGGTTCAACTTTGACACGCTTCGTTGAATCTTCAGGAAATGTAGACCCATCCACAGAGCGCTTTGGATCAGCACTAGCAGGGCCTGGATTGAACCCCTCACTGTTCTGATTGGTAGCATCACCATCCGCCACTACTTTCATTTCATTTTGTCTTTGTCTTTCCCATCCAACAACCAAACCAGCAAGTTCAATTGCAAGACACCTGTTTTCTGCAGAGGTGTTGTAAGGCAATCCAAGGCGACTAAGAGAATTGACCATCTGAGGTACAAATTGAGCTCTACAGCTGTAAAAGAGATCTGAATGGCGCACAATAAGCTGAAAAATGTGAATCAGATTAGGGATTGAGTGGCCTTCCTCAACCAAAATTTTTTTGGTGTACCGTATCCAAATTGGCATACGAGAATCTCCAAGAGGCAACCTTCGTGGTAGTGCTGGCATTAGTATATCGAGGGCCTGCTTGACCAACATTTTATTCTCTGGTTGGCAAGTTCTCAGGAGTGCTACAAACACCTGCATACTCAAATCAACGTCAGGGTACTAAAACAAAATAGTTTTTATTAACAAATTACTCGACAATGAATCCAAAGAATGCATTCTAGAGGGGTGCATGAGCTGTGAGCACATGCTGGTGCATTCCAGATTATCAACAAACAAGTATATACGTTTATAGACCACTCTAACAATTTAAGATTTGGTAAATGGCTAAGAATTATAGGATTGATGTGATTTTCATTTCAAACACAAAGAGGGAAAAAGACCTATCGTCTGAGCATAAATAATAGCATAAAACTGATAATTCTATGACAATTTGAGCATCAAAACCAAAATTTCCAAAGCATTAAAACTTAGTGTCAATAAGGGGTTAACAGCTTGTGCCAAGTGCCAACAAAAGATTAAAATAGATATCATGCCCACAATGTGCAATACCTGGAGTATAATTTTTTCTGGGGCTTGATAAGCCTCCAAGAAATGGCAAACATTTACAAATGCCCACTGTTTACTGGCACTATCTTCGCGTTTGAGATGATTCCAACCAAATTTGATTAGTTCTTTCCTATGATGTACAAGGTCATTCTGCAGATACTTAAGAAGCAAAGTGGCAAGCTGCAAAAGTTCTATTCTCAAGGGCTCGTCATATTCAGCAGAAACCTATGGATATACAGAAATGGTGAGACAAATAAAGAAAATGTAATCTAGAAAAGAAAAAAAATATAGATTTTTTGATGATTTAAAAACAGAACTAAGGCGATGAGACAAAGTGGCACCGGAAGCCTTTAACTTTTGCAGAAAATATACCTCTTCTGGAGGATCGAGAAGTCTGTCAACAATTGTTTTTATTATAGTTTGGTCAACAACTTCCCAACTCTGATCGTTTTGGAAGGAATGAGCAAGCATTGGAAGAATAAGCATTTGCATAATAACCACCAGATGATCATGACCAAGTTGCTTTGATTGGAAAAGATTTAAGAAATGCAAGAGAAGTGCTTTCTTAAAGTTAGGTGGATAACCTTCTGCAACCTGAGAACAGATGATGATCGCTTCACAAACAATCACCTAAGTAAAATACAAATGACATAAAACAGGGAGAAAAGTACGTACCTCAATGATATAAAACTCCTTCAGAAATGTAAAATCAATTCGAGTATGAAACAAGAAGATGGAGAGTATTTCAAAGAGAACATTCACTTCTGTTTTGTCATGCCGTAAATAATTCAGGAAGCATTTGACAAGCCATTTGCTTTCTTTAACCTGCATTTCAAAACATTAGTAAGTAAAGACTTCAGGGCCGCATAGTAAATGATACAGACCCAGTTAAAAAAACGGAAAGGTCATATAATTAGTTTAAGAAAGAAAGCAAGGGTTTTCCCCATCTTAAGATTACCCAATGGGTTAATTATACTAACAAGCCACTAAACTTGCCCAACAGATGATCAACAAAAAAATTATAGAACTTCAATACAAAAAGCCACTAAACTTGCCTGCACTAAGTTCAGCTCCTGTTCATTCTGCAAACGGGATAGCCTTGCAGGTGACTTCCAAACAAGTACCAAGGTATCAAACACAATGCGGTTACTTTGTAGCCAGCCAGGTATCAATTTGACTAAATTTTTTATGAGTGCAAGTCCCCGAAAATAAGCATCTGGCGTTCCACCAGGATGTGCAGATGGGGGATTAGAACTATCAGATAGAGGCTTAACAAGACCTTCATCACCCAACAAAGCAGGAGGTGGAGTTGACATTCCCGAAGCAGTTGGCAAAAATTCAGGAAAAGCACTTGCAAGTATTTTCTGTGCTGATTTAGCAAGTTCATCTCTCAAAGGCTGGCCGGCATCCGATCGGACTATATACATAAACCTAGATTTGAGAAAATATATTAAATGCTAACAAAGAGCACTGGATGAATATGAACATAATTTAATCAATAATGATATGATGTGTCTACCTGTGTATTTGGACATACATATATTTGTAGAGAGTTTATATACCACTTGGTCACCAATGACCATGAATACTTCCATGGTCAATCACCCCTGAATCTAAATAATGCCAACCATCCTATTTTAATTTGACAGTTGGTACCATGGATTTTCATGGTAAATGATGACCAAGAGGTCATAAGGGCTGGGCATCAAACCAGCTGAACTGCCTAAATTGGCTGATCCAAACCGTGTTGGGGGTTGGTTCAGTTTTAACTGTCTATCTATGCATACATACACACGCATGTATATCATATCTAAACATTACCTCCTGAAGTACTTCGGTTCACTTAATCGAGCAAGAAAATAATCAACCGCTAATGTCGCATAGCGATTCAAAAATTTTGTGAGTGGAAGGCGATATGGACTGTTGATCTCACTATATACTTGTCCAGGAAGAAGAGCTCCTTCCAATTCAATAGTCAAGGTTACAAGTTCATCAAGGAACTTTGATGCAGCCGTAGGAAGAAGGTGAAAAAGCTCGATAATAGCTGGAAAAAACACAAATGTAACATAATAAGATCTGTAATCATGCACATGTATAGGCATACAAGAAAAACACCAAGGTTAAACAACTGAAAATACATTACCAGCTGCAATTTTTGGCTCTTCACCAGCCTTCCATGATTTCTGACTTTGTGCAAGTTTTTCAGGCTCTAACCATTTCTTTAGGTGTTCCAGTAGCTTGCCACCTAAGGTAACATTAAACCAATTGGACAAGAGTTCAAGAAGACGGGCCAGACCTTGCAGAAGAGGCATGCTCAGATTCTTCGTGTGTGCCAAGTTCACTAAAATAGGCCTAAGGCTGCTCTGCAGAAGTTCTTTTGGCATCCTCTGCTGATTAATAACCTACACAGCAATGGAGTACAGTTTTTTTACAAGAAGATGAATAAAGTACATTTTTTTCAATAATGTTTCCAGTAATAGTGCAAGAAAAGCATATGCTGTAGAAAAGGAAATAAGAAACTAGATGATGTATAATATGTTCATTTATACTTCATGAATCACCCAACAAATGGATATGGCTCAACTGACCAAAACAAACATGATAGATCCCAGATGAGTAAACTTTCCAGAAAAATAGACAATCAAAAAGGGAGGCCAATAATTCCATAGAACAATCATCATTATACATCCAGGCATGCATTACAATACGACAAAAATAAAAAAGATGGATAGACTAATTCAAAAGAAAACACCACCTGTCGCAGGCCTTCCTTGGCCACGGCAACAATTTCAGGCGTTCGACATGTCAAAGATTTGAAAAACATGGAAATGATCTTTGCACGCAATTCTGAATGATTTGGAGTTTTAAAATCTGCCCACGCCATGGTAGTACAAAGTAGCTCAATGCAGGCTGTTCGAAGCTTATTTAATGATGTGGCCACTTTGGGGTTCATAAACTTCACAACCCACACAGTTTCATCAGCCTCAGCTATTTGCAATGCTTCTTGGAGAAAATTAACCAAATCTTGTGTCAGCTTGAGAAGAGGTGGCCTCAAGCCCAAACAGAAGTTTAAAGCTGTAACTGTCCCCACCTATGTGCCACCAAATCAAGTTAGAAAGAACTTCAACAAATTTTAGTCATAAACATTAACAACATAGATTACCTGTTGATCAACAGTTTTTGACCGGAGTGGTCTTGCTAAAATTTGCTGAAGCAAATTTTGATATAATGGCTCAAGTAGCTCAGATACCTCACTACCAGTTCTACTAGCCAAAAGTGCCAAACAGGACTGCACATTCTTTCTGACAATAATAGATGCATTGGGATTAAACAATTCTGCAGCAAGGAAATCAACCACTCCTTGAAAGCTTTGCCGGCGTGATTCACTGTTTGCTTCATCAACATTATTAACCACACGAAGAACCTGTGTAAGCACCTGACTTGTCTCTTCCTGCTCTTTGCTAGCATATATAGGAAGCCTTTTAAGAACATACACCAAACCGCGAACGATTCTTACTTGGAAAAGGCACAGGGTCTCAACAGTGACCTTACCAACCAAAGCACCAAGTCCCATAACACCTCCCATCTGCGCTTGCCAGGTTGTACCATAGCAACAATGCAAAAGACGAGGCAAAAGTTGCTCGAAAACAGGGATGCGAACACTTGGGGGTGGAGAGTATACAGGATTTAATGATGGACTCGAGACCATCATTGGAGTACCAGGGCCTCTTGACATCAGCAGATCAGCATGCTTTGAGCGAGCAAGAAAGAGAAGCGTTTCAGAAAAAACATTTAAAGCACTAAGTGCAGCCGTGGCATGGAGCCGGTTTTCATCTGCTAGCACATCAACTAGAGCGTCTAAAAATATCAGAGGGTCTAACTCCTTGAGGTTCGAAGAAGTATTAATCTTTGACCTGGAACTGGAACCCACTTGGGCATTAGATGAAAGCATAGGACCCCCAACTGCAGCATTGGCAACTGAGGTATTAGTTGAGGATGAATCAATATGGAACATCATCGCAAAATGGCGGCATACATTCACAACAAAGTCATCCTTAGGGTCCTGGAGATCTGCCTCCACACTGGCAGCAATGACAGTCATTAAGAGAGTCTTGAAAACAGACTTTTCAGCGATAAGTTGGGTCTTCGTCTTTACACCCAAGTCAGCCTGCAATTATGTCCAGATTTATTATAATGAATACACTATTTTTCTTTTTTCTTTCCCTTTTACGGGCTATATGAAAACAAAACATAAAAAGGGGAAGGTAAAGAAGATATGGAATAGAAGTTGAAACAGAACTGTAATAGACAGAAAATGAGAATACAAAACCGAGACAGAGTATTCTCTTTTCATTATTTTTTGGTAGGGGAGAGGAGACTAAAAGTTTCTTGACAAAAAAGTTTCAAAAAGATGAGACATGGTAAACAATGGTGTAAGAATGAACATGATGTAGATAAGTCAAGGTATCATACAGACAATTAATACCCAGACATGTATATTCTAATACATAGATTCACTCATGCATTAACTGAATTTTTGTGCAGCATCTTCTCAGTAAAGCACTAAATAATGAAGATGGCCTTACAGTGAAGACCAATAACTGGATGACCAAATAGTTCAACCTTCACTTTAACACTATTATCCCAACTACATAGCCAAAAGTGAATACGAGTAATATAAAAGCAATAAGAGTTTTGATCTTAAGGTTCAAATCACTGGAGGACTCAGCTTTCAGCACTTAACAAAGTGATAACATTAAATCAAACTAACCTTCATGTCTGATGTTTCAGGCCGCTGCCAAGAAGAATCAACTGCAGAGACCAACAAAGTTGACAACTGACTAGGCGTGCCTCCATCGTCCTTAATCTTTTCAGGCAAATTAAGCTGGGACGATAAGCAAACACGAATGAACTTCAATGCCTGTTTTCGGTAGAAAGTATCAATTCCACTATTTTTGTGCATAACCGCTTCCACGGCAAGATTAATGCATCGATCCAGTGGCACCAAAAATGGGGTTGAAGGCTCAAATGTAAGAATCGTGCGAAGTCCATGCTCTGGGTTCTCCTTGCATTCAAGTGCAAGGGGTTCTTTGAGAAAACGCCTGTTACGACCTCCTAACTTGCCAAGGAGTTGCAATGCTTTTGCACCCCAAGGATAGGGAGCAGGCTTCAAGTGTGACCATAAGGTCAAAATCACCTCAGACATTACATTGGCCATGCTGGGTTCCAAGAAATCAGGATTCAAACTGTCTACCCAAAACTCAAGTGTTCTTAAACCTAGACTCACGAGATCATCACTTCCTTTAAGACACAAAACAAGAGGCTTCATAAGACGGGGAAGGTGGGGTAGCAAAGAACTTAAGCGCGCAGGCAAGGTTAAGCACAACTCCAGCAAAAGGTCCCTCATATCTTCCCCTGTTGGACCCTCGAGCATCATCAACAGCATATTAAGACAGGGTTGTAACATAGGAATCAAATCCCTCAGAAGAAGATCAAATTTGCATGCTGCAAGTGCTCGAAACGTTGCATGAAGAAGTTTCATATAACCAAGAGGCTTTTCAACTTCAGTAGCATTTTTCATGCACACTTCCATTATAACAGGAACGTGAGGTTGCAAAATACGTTCAAAATCTGAAGGCGCTTTTGGAACTGCACCAAATATAAACTGAAAGAGATGCAATACTAGTTTTGCTGAAGGTGTATCTGGATGCTTCAGAACATCAAGTTTACTGTTTACAAGGTAATTAACCAAAACATCTGCAAAGGGCCGGTATACTTTAGGGGCTTGGAGAAGTGTAGAGAATATGTGAACCAACTGTGTGTTGCAAATCATGCACTCGAAAAGCTCAGGCATACAAAACGAGAACATGTCCATTAAATCTCGAGGTTCCATAATAGCCAGAATCTGGGAAAAGAGCTGCAGCATTTCCCTCTCTTCATCCTTCTCCTTGAATAGAGCCAAGCAATGCACCCCACTCTTTAAAACGCCAGAAGCTTTCCGAACCTACCCAATAACAAAGTCATATTAAGGGATTGGGACCACAAAATGTAAGATTTAATTAAATGAATTTGGAATACCTCATCTTCTCGCATCCCTTTAAATGCCTGAGGCGCTGGTAAATTAGATGCTGGTGAAACAAGCACCTGTGGGTGTGTTCCATGCGTGGAAGGAGAAACCTTAAACCATCAGAAATGCTGCATAAGATAACAAATGTTAACAAACTCAGGAATAACTAATAACGTAGATAATAATACCTGTGAACGTGGCAAGTGTGCATGAGTGATACTCCATATGATAGTCTTCATTCCTGACAAATACAGCAAAGACTGATCAAATTATTTATAAATTAAAAAAAATAAAAACAACCCAATTGAAGAAATAACTATCAGAAGTACAAGTACCGTTATAAACTATGACACAGAGAAAAATAGCAAAAAATGTGGTGAGGATCAATTACCCATGACCAATGTCTTAATCAGATGCTTACAATCATTGACTTCCTTAGAATGTTCAACGGTGATCTGCAAATTCAAAACTGCCTGCAACCAAATGATATGCCACAAAGTAAATTAAAAATATATATATACTGTGCTTCATGATAAGGGATAGCTATTTAACAAGGTTCTAAAAGGCACTAGGAGCTAGTTGGGCAGCGGGTAGGGGCATTGCGCCTAGGGGAACTAAGTCGAGGCCCAGGTGGTTTCTTTATTTTAATCAATGTTTTAAAAGGCGAAAGCCTGAGGCGAGAGGCAAAGCCTCATGGGACCTTAAATTATTAATAATATTATATATATATATAATTATACAATATAGTCGAATCAAACATTATACAAGAATAATCAACAATCAAATAAAAAAAATCTTCACTGTAGGTGAGAAACCCTAACATTAAAACAAACGCCCCAGCTAACACCTCAGGCACGCCTCGACCACGCCTAGGTGATTTTAAGCCTACTCACACTGGGCAGAGGAATTTTCCTCACCGCCCCGCCTCGAAGGTTTCCTAGGCGCACCTCAAGGCTTGTTTTTCA
The DNA here is from genome assembly GCA_036320875.1 of Cotoneaster glaucophyllus. Lineage (NCBI taxonomy): Eukaryota > Viridiplantae > Streptophyta > Magnoliopsida > Rosales > Rosaceae > Cotoneaster > Cotoneaster glaucophyllus. Next base: position 17,513,938 of record CM070073.1, read on the forward strand.
AAACATTGATTTAAGTAAATATATTATATAACATATAAATAAGTGTCTAACAAAAAAAAAAATGAAAAAAAGAAAAAACATACTAGTCTTAGGAAACATAAATTGCAAAATAGAATGATATATAAATTATAAAGTACCACAACATATTAAAAACATAGGGAAAAAGCATATAATGAGTGTTCAATTGTTCATACAAGTACCCAACAAGTATCTTGAAAACATAAAATGCAAAAAGGCAAGCTAGGCAGGTGCCTAGGCGGGTTTAGGAGGGCACCTAGGTGTTCTTTCTTATTTTTAAAACACCTAGGGATTAATCGTGGCAGTGACCAGCTACCTAGCGCCTAGGCAGGGCCATTTAGAACACTGCTATTTAATCAAGCAATCAAAGAAATGGATAAATAGTAAGCAATGGAAGAATTTTCTTGATAAAGAAACGATCGTATTAAGATCAAAGGACACAACTACGAGGTTGGTCATGAAGACCAAAACAAAAACAGAAAAAATACAGCTTACAAACTAGAGCATAGAAAACAACCCAGCACAAACAAACACCTAAAAGCCATTGGAGAGCAGCCGCTTTCCAGTCTAGCCTAATCAAACAGAGAAATTCCCCTAAACTTTGAGGAAACAGAGGCCCAATGAGCAGCCAAAAACCAAACTCTGCCCCACAGCTCTGTGAAACCAGCTCCTTCAAAATCTTCAAAGATCTTTCTAGTTCTCTCCTTCCAAACGACCCAAACTATCGCATGAAACATACAACCCCACGACCTTGGCTTTCTTTCCCTCCCAAGGCAAAGCATGAGATTCACTAAGGGAGGGGCAATTCTTCAGGATTACCCATGTGATACCCATCTCCTTAACATCTTCAGCTACAAACTCAGAGTCACCAGACAATGCAAGAAAGTATGGTCAATCGATTCCAAATCAGATATGCAAGGGATGGACCAGTGAGGGGATAAACTAGAATAGGGGCGCCTCCTTTGAACCATATTAATAAAACTAATATGCCTACATTGTGTTTCCATACAAAAACTGAATCGGTCTGATTTTCCAAATAATTACAGCAATACAAGCAGTTTCAAAACCTGTGCCGCTCTCAAATTTCCTTGTAAATCCACTGGCTTATAATCCCTAATGGTAACCATTATTACTACCATTTTTTAACATCTTTACAAGTGCAACATATATGATAAACCTATACCTATCATTAAAAAGAAAACAAAAGTTTAAAACTTTAAACACAAAGTACTTTAGCATCAAATAAAGAGAGCGTGGGCAAGTGATACGAAGACAAAATATAATGGGCAACTGGAAACCATAAAGGCATAAATGCACATAGAAACAGTATCTCAAAGAAAAGTTTGACAAAACTACCTGCACAGGGAGCTCAAGCTTTGACCTCAGAGTAGCACGGTCTTTTCCCTCCTCAGCCTCCTCCAGCAGCTATCAGGTAATATGAGACATGTCAGTATTGAAAAATAAGCAAGAAAGAAATAACAATCAACCAAGAACAGACGAATTTCAGCAAATGCAAAGAACCACACAAGCATCAACTTCCCCAAAGTTCAGGAGAGAGTGCTGATCATGCCCGTTTAGCCAGAAATTGTAGTGTTTTTAATTTAACGACACTAAAGTTTGCTGGGTGGTACTAAAACAACGCTTCACTTTAAAATGAGAAGTTTAAGGTCTTAGGTGGTGGGAAAAAAAAAAGAAGCTAAAGTGTTCTGGAACTGTTTGGTGCTGGTCAGAGAGGAGTCGCTGAATCTTTGAAGATGTCAGGGGGCTGGAAGTGGAGGAGGTCTGGGATAAGGTTAGGTTTTGGGCGGCTCTTCGGGCTCATGTTTCTCCTGTCTTTAGGAACACATCCTATCTGATCTTGTTCGAGATTGGAAAGCTGTAGGGTGTGTTTGGAAGTGCTTTTAAAATGACTGGCGCTTTTCATGAAAGTACTTTTGGAATCAATCCTTAGTAAAAATGCAAGTGAATTCTGGAAAAGCACTTGAAGTGCTTACTGCAAGAAGCACGCAACTGGTGCTTCTTCCAAAATGCATTTCAAGTGCTTTTGGAACCCAAAAATACTTTCAGCAAAAGCTCTTTCAGTCATTTTAAAAGCACTTCCAAATGAGCCCGTAATGTCATGATATTCTTGTTGAGAATATCACGTTTAAGAATGGGAAAAACAAGAACAAGGAATACACTATCTCTTTTCTTTTCTCTCGCACACACTTTACAATATTCTCTCACTCTAATCCCTTGAGTGGTATACAATTTATTGTTTTGCTCCCTTTTTAAAACTTGTACAATAGCCCCTTTATATAGACATAATAAAGGTCTTCTTCAATAAGGAATACTAATCCTAATTGGAATCTAATTATGAATCCTTCTCCAATTGAGAAACTAACTCCAATTGGAAAACAATTTAATCCTCTAAGACTATTAATTCCCAATAGACTTAGGACAACTTATCATGGGCTGGAAAAACCCAACAATCTCCCCCTCCAGACCATGAGGAACCCCTCCAGACCATGAGGAAGGTATACCATAATAGGATTGCTCCTCTTGACCAAACTCCCATTGATCGAACTACTCATTAACCAAGAGCCTCTTGATTAGACTTCTCTTGACCAGGCTCCCCCTGATCGCAATACCCATCGTCATTGGCAAAGGCAATTATAGACTTCTTTGCCAGAAAACCATCGCTTATCTTCATCTTGGTCCAATCAGCATCAGACATACTTGTTGGCTTGCTCTTAACACCTTCAGTAAAGCATGTCCTCCTCTTGATTTCCACATAACCCAATTAAAGCAGGTTGCACCCTCCATTCTAAACGGATATCAGCCAAACCAGGCTCTGATACCACTTGTTGAGAATATCACGTTTAAGAATGGGAAAAACAAGAACAAGGAATACACTATCTCTTTTCTTTTCTCTCGCACACACTTTACAATATTCTCTCACTCTAATCCCTTGAGTGGTATACAATTTATTGTTTTGCTCCCTTTTTAAAACTTGTACAATAGCCCCTTTATATAGACATAATAAAGGTCTTCTTCAATAAGGAATACTAATCCTAATTGGAATCTAATTATGAATCCTTCTCCAATTGAGAAACTAACTCCAATTGGAAAACAATTTAATCCTCTAAGACTATTAATTCCCAATAGACTTAGGACAACTTATCATGGGCTGGAAAAACCCAACAATTCTACTATATTAAGATCGATGTAGCTTAGTAAATTATGCATATTTTGATTGTGTGATGGACTACTTTTGCACTTTATAAGTACAGTTCTTTGTTTTAGATTAAAGTTTCTTCTTTTCAAAAATCAACTCCCCCAAAACATAATTAAATAAATAAATTATTTAAATACATTGTCGAAAAACACATCTTTGTTTGAGCACCAAACAGTATGAATGCAACACAAAACTCTTTTACTCACATGAACCATACAAAGACGACACACAAAAATATATGTTGACATAACTTAGCCCATCTGGTAGTATGAAAGCTTTCACATGAAACAAAATTATCAACTAAACAAGATGCCCATGTGGTTAAGTATATGGAGCAATCAAAGATTACCTGAGGAATAGTGCGCTTGAAAGTACTAAATTTTCCAACAAAAGCATCCAATATACGCCCCTACAAAGAACCAAAATATTTATAAGCTGAAGGAAACAGAAAACTCATACAATCAACCAATTCAAACCATTCTAGGAAAATAATTAGGCTGTAACTCAGACCAATAGAATTCGTGCTTCATCCATAGATGGTTGGTCAACACCTTTCTCAAATATAGGCTCCACCTGCGTACAGTGTACCCAAAAAAACAATACATAAAACTGAATACCCCAAATGAAAAAAACAGACAATCTCTTGAAGAATAGAGTTAGCATATGCACCAGATTCAGCATCAAGCGAGCACAAGTAGTATGAATGCTAAGCGACAATGAAGCATCATGCATGTTGCTCGAAAACAAGTATATGATTCGGGATAACTGCAGCATAAAGGTAAGCTTGTTAGAAAATAGTGTGAATTTGTGATTTAAAAGTACGAAGAAAAATTGTTCCAATAAACATCAAACATTAAGCAATCAAATAAAAAAGGAATAGAAGTGCCAAATGGGGCACTGACCATCAAAGGAAGAATATAAAAGAAAAACACAAAACTCTGTTGATTGATTACACACTTTCTCAATCCTATAAAAGGAAGGTTACTTTGGATCATAAAAGTCTTATTGGGAAGCATACTCATAATGCTGGACAATGTATCTTAAACAAAGTTCATTTAAGGATTCAGGTTGAACCAACTTCTTTTAGATAGGAAACCAACCTTCATTGAAAAAAGAAATTAAGTCAAAGGAAGTTGAGCAAGTTTGTCCACTAAGCAAAACAAGTAGGGCAAACCAAATACAGACACAAGATAGCAAAAAAGCTCCCACCCATGAACTACTAAACCGTCATTCTTCTCTCACTTTGCAGAAGTGCAACAATCAAGTCAATATAGGTAATTCTCAGAATGCATAATTGAAGGCTGACACCTAATTGAAGATGATGAAGAAGAGGTAAGACCGTCCAATATAAAGTGAATGAAAAGTTGTATATGAACGATCAAGCCTCATTAATGAGAAGACAGGGATGGAACAGCAGTCTGGTTTTATATTAGGCATAACACAATAGAAATACCTGTGACAAGGAGAGGTCCGCACGAACATGATGAACAATCTCTGCAAGTAGACTATATGCCAATGGCCTCAAGGTCTCAAAGCAAGCTCGACCACTTCCAACCAGAACCCTGAAAATGTTAAAGAAGATTCATAAAATTGGAACGGAAGTTAGCCACAACAATATTATTACTTCTCTAAAATGGAATAGTTGTTTGCCGTCAGGCGAATTCCCGTTACAATTGGAACTGGTTAGCATATAGTGAAACTGTTGTTTTTAACTAAAACAAGTCAGAGAAGAATTGAAAAGTAAAAATATGGGGATGGACACTCCAGTTATGGCAAGTGCAAGGTTGAGATTGTGGCAAACTACAAAGAAGAAAAATGATGTTCAAACAGGAAGCAGATAAACGTTCTAAAAGCTAATATCTTAGCACATTCCATGACTCCACATAATAGGAAGCCAACCATTTATTTCTATTTCTCAGAAAAAAACTGCAAAATAAATCATTTCAATCTGATGGCAACCAAAATGTACTTTCTAGCATAAGACTGGTTAGGTGGAAGCAAAGATAAAAGAGCAACCCGTATGCATCATGTGCCAAATGTTTTCTCTGGCCTGCCTCTGTCCTTAGCAGCAACATATATGTACATCTCTCCAGCACATAATGCTTATTGTTTAACCATGAATACATTACAGAGGAAACAAACACCTCTTGAAATATTTTCTAAGAATATGTTAACGGCTACTAACAAGAACATATCGTCCCCATTATATGAAGATATTGCATTTATCAAAGATTTCAATAAGTCATCTTGAAATAAAATTTCTGTATCATGGTTTTGGCAATTTATAGGTCACCATATGATTGAGCCAACAGTGTTACCTTTCCTCCAATAGTGTGTCAATCAGAGGAAATAAACCTCTCTTGAAATCTGTTCCAAGAACATGTTTTAAGGCTACTAACAGTTCCTGCGCTCAACAATATATTGGTGATTCAGAATACAGGCATGGAAAAAGAAGAAAAGGATACAAGTGAAGAAAAAATAAATTAGAGACAAGAATACTTACCTTTCTAATCGATACAGAATCTGAACATGTAACAAGCAAATTGACTATACTTTTACATATGCTTTCCTCATGGGGCCTGATATAATCAGCAAAGCTCTTCAACAGATATGTTAAAAATGAAACTGTCTGCAATAGAAGAGAAACAAACTAGTAAACAACTAATGAAGAAAGCATTGATGGGTGGACAAAAACATGAAATTAACATAAGGCTACAAGGATACGTAAGAAAGAACAGTGCCCCACTCACAGAATTTAATACATATATATTCAGCCTAAAACACCTGCTTACCTTCACCTGTGCACCCTTCAACTCAATGAAATGAGTCCTCAAATGCAGAGGAACTTTTTCAGGGCCAGGAACAGATATAGCAGCAACCATCAAAGGCAAGAGGTGAGGAATATTGGTCTGCACAAGTCGACTATACAACTGAAACAAAAACATGACCACCAGGGGACTCTCAGTAATTATCTTGAAAGAACGGGTACTAGGGTTAAGTTGCCCACCCCCAGCATACCCACTACCACCAATACTACCGCCAATACCACCACCAATACTACCACCTCCAATACCACCACTCAATGATTGATCTGAAGAAGTATCCATCAGCTTAATATCTTCCGCGCCCACCGCCCCATTTTCAAAGAAATGGTTGACAGTCAATTTAAAGTTCTGGTAAACCTTGCAAACAAAGTCCAAGAATGGCTGAACTTCATTTTCCAGAGTCGGCCTGAAGTTCCTGAGGAGGTCAAAGGTTATACGGATACATATTAAGCCATTCTCTTCGTTGTCAGTGGTTAGTACATGCATTGCAACCTTCAAGAGCTCCTGGACAAAAGGACGGAGTACTTCACTGTGGGGGAGACGATTGAGAATCTCCACCACAATATTCCGTAGCTTGTGTTCGGGATTGTCAGTTAACTGTGGCTTTGTAATTTTCTCAAGAATCATGGAAAATGCCCTAAAGTAGCATTTTAGAAAATTCAAGTACTCCGCTGTGTGTGCAATCTCTAGGCTGTCCCGAACCTCCATTGCCATCTGAAGCCTTGCCTGTATTGCTGTTCCAAATAAAAAGAAACTATAACATCTTGAAGACCCATCAATCAAACTTGGTTGAATAAAAAATTAAATCAAAATTAAGCTTTATTTATTATAGTTAATTGGGTCCGAAAACGAAGGCCGTGTTTGGTTTACTGGACATGCACTAACGGAAAAATAATTAAAATTTCCAGTGTTTTGGACTTCAATGCAAAGGACGACGAATTTTTCTCAATTTACAATGGTTCGTTCGATAAAATTCAATAAAATTATTACTAAAGAAGGCTTAAAAGTTCAAAAACATAGTTGAAGTATGTTTCACAGATATACACACACACACACAGAGAGGAAAGAGAAAGTACGGAGGTCGGGCTCGACGAGACGCCGAGCATGTTGCTCGAAATTCTGAACAGGACTCATGGGCTCTGAATCACCGGCACAAACCACAGAAAAACCCTAGCTTTCCCGGGAAGAAACCCAAAACGCAGAGCTCCGAGACTCGAATCCCTGCAAATTCCAAACTAAACTGCTTCTGCCGCGCGACTACCTCCTGCTTCTTACACTCCAAGCACCACACTCCAAGCAAAACCCGGAGCTCCGCTACTTGCTGCAGTGGCTGAAATAAAAGGGAACGTAGAAAAATTGGGGATTTAATTTGAGTGTTTGGGAAATTAGGGTTTAGGAAATTGGTGGGAGTTGTCGTGATCGTTCTAATTTCTGTAATGGTTTAAGTTATTTACGGTGACAGTGTCTGTATTCTCGCGCTCGCAAAGACTCGGGTCCTTCGGTGAGGACTCGAGATTTGGGGGGAACTGCGCAAGTGGTCTTTTGGGGACGAAAGGCCGTTTTATATTGTCGCTTGACGAAATTGTGGACCGTTAGAGGCCCAAACACTCGGATGTGGCCCCTATGGATCTTCTTTGTTTGCCCACTTTTAAAACAAATAAATAAAAACTAATATCAAATTGGCCAATATTTTCATATGATCATGCTTCCTAACACTTGGTTTGTGCGATTAGGCATATATCCAAATTATAAGACTATATTTTGGAGTAGGATAATTTTTTTTATTTACTTTAAAGGTGGACAAAACTTATCCATATAGCAGGTGATATCATAGTTATTTTTTTTGGCAAAAGACTGTTTACTACCCTCATGTTTCGTGGTTTTCAACATTTAGTACATTAATTTTTTTTCGTCCCAGAATCATACCTAAAGTGTAAATTTTGGGACAGTCTCATACATCCGTTAGTCAAACTGTTAATTCTCCCGTTAAGTGATGACGTGGCGCCTACGTGGGCAATGACTGGGCGCCACGTGTCATTAAAAATATTAAAATATTAATTTGAAAAAAAAAAAAAAAAAAAAAAAAAAACTCTTTCCTTCTTCTTCTTCTTCCTGTGGGTTGCAGGGAAGAAGCTTTTTTAGCTTTTTTTTTTTTTTTTTTTTTTTTTTCCTTCTTCTTCTTCTTCTTCTTCTTCCTTCTCCTTCCCAGATTTTTGTTTTCTTCTTCTTCTTCTTCTTCTTTTTCCTTCTTCTTCTTCCTGCGGGTTGCAGGGAAGAAGGTTTTTTTTTTTTTTCCTTCTTCTTCTTCTTCCTTCCTCTTCCTTCTTCTTCTTCCTCTTCTTCTTCCTTCTTCCTTCTTCCTTCTTCTTCTTCCTCTTCTTCCTTCTTCTTCCCAAATATATATATATATATATATATATATATATATATATATATATTATCCTGAGTAATATACACATATATATATATATATACATTTTTGGAAACTAGATTCTTACATATATTTTATCCTGAGTAATGTATCTGACAAAAATAAACGTTTTACCATAAAAACCTCCATTCTCAAGATCTGTGGATTTAAAAGTAAGATCAGATTCTTCGAATTGCTCAGGATATATCCTCTTCTTTCCAAAAATGTATATATATATATATGTATGTATATTACTCAGGATAAAATATATATATATATATATATATATATATATATATATATATATATATCTGGGAAGAAGAAGGAAGAAGAAGGAAGAAGAAGAGGAAGAAGAAGAAGGAAGAGGAAGGAAGAAGAAGAAGGGAAAAAAAAAAAAAAAACCTTCTTCCCTGCAACCCGCAGGAAGAAGAAGAAGAAGGAAGAAGAGGAAGAAGAAGGAAGAAGAAGAAGGAAAAGGAGGAAGAAAAAAAAAAAAAAAAACGAATTTGGGAAGAAAACAAAAATCTGGGAAGAAGAAGGAAGAAGATGAAGAGGAAGAAGAAGGAAGAAGAAGAGGAAGAAGAATAAGGAAGAGGAAGGAAGAAGAAGAAGATCCCTGCAACCCGCAGGAAGAAGAAGAAGAAGAAGGAGGAGGAGGAAGAAGAAGGGAAAAAAAAAAACGAATCTGGGAAGAAGAAGAAGAAGAAAACAAAAATCTGGGAAGGAGAAGGAAGAAGAAGAAGAATAAGAAGAAGGAAAAAAAAAAAAAAAAAAAACTTCTTCCCTGCAACCCGCAGGAAGAAGAAGGAAAGAGTTTTTTTTTTTTTTTTTTTTTTTTCAAATTAATATTTTAATATTTTAATATTTTTAATGACACCTGGCGCCCAGTCATTGTCCAGGGCGCCACGTCATCACTTAACGGGAGAATTAACAGTTTGACTAACGGATGTATGAGACTGTCCCAAAATTTACACTTTAGGTATGATTCTGGGACGAAAAAAAATTAATGTACTAAATGTTGAAAACCACGAAACATGAGGATAGTAAACAGTCTTTTGCCCTATTTTTTTAATTGCATTTATAATTTTACTGCTATATAATTAAAAGATGATTCTCTATTTCCTTATTTGTTTTGTTTCTCTCCTCTTTTTTCTTCTTCTTCTTTTTCTCTTTCTCTCTCTTCGTTCTCCTTGATGCTCGTGTCTCTCTCTTTCTTTCTCTAGCTCCTTCTTCGTGGTTTTCTCTCTCTTTCTCCGATTACCACCCACAGATGGGTCGGCTCATATCAATATTGGTGTCACTCCACTCCTCTTCTTCGATAGTTTTAGCCTTAACTTAAGGTGTGGCCCAGAGGAATTCATAGCACAGTTTGTAGCTGTGAATTGCCTCGAGGTTGGTAGAAGTTTTTTAGAGTTCTTATCACTAGTGGAGAAGATCACAAGGTCAACGTCTGGGCCATTGGGAAATTAGGCATGTGGTACAGTTAAGCTCTAGTGGTTGATAGTAAAGAGAAGGCAAAATTGGAGGTTGGCTTTGAAAATCTTGTAGGTTCGAATGAGGCTAACTTGAGAGAAAGAAGCAAAAGGTTCAAACAATAAGGAGCTTTTGTTGATAGCGATGAGAGGGGTTGCCGTTGACTAGAGTGTCAAGGAAGGCAATTTTGGGCGGTGCGAAGAAGAGAAATAAAAGGGAAAGAAGGGAAAGTAAAGGAAAGGTAGAAAGAGGGGAGAGAAAAATATCTATCTATCTTCTTTTATATATAAAGTCGGAGGCTCAGTTTGGTGTCGCCCGCTTCGATAAAAATAATTGGACCAAAATGCCCTTAGGCCACAAAAATAGAAATAGCAAGAATGAATGCATAAGATAATACAAGGGTAATTTTGTAAATTTATTTTTAAATAATACCCCACCTCATTCAACTTGTCTCTCACAAACCTCTGCTTATGTCGCTTTCTCCTCCACTGCTTCAACTCACAACCCCAACCTCCACCACCACAAAACATCAAATCTCCTCTTTCAGTTTCGGAGTTGCAGGCAATTTAAGGTTAGGGTTTTTGAAAGGGGTTTTCTGCTTCAGTATGTTCTGCTGTTTCTGAGGTCCAAAGTAGGAGGTTTTATCGGGTAAGGAGATAAAGCAATTAAATTTCAAAAATTTGGATTTACAACTCGTATTTTGAGCCTGAATTCATGAAAACAAACATAACCCATTATTTATCAGTGATTATTAATTTGATTAATTTAGTTTTTAATCATAATCAATGGCATGTAGCTTTAGCAGAAGTGGGGTTTGGGAAATTAGCCAGTACCCATGTTGTTTTTTGTTCGTATGTTTTCCATTTCTCCTCTCTCTTGCCATCTTCTCTGTATTTTGGCTGCTTCCCGCACTGCCTTTTTTACTCTTGGTTCTGTGGTTCTCCGGCTGCTGTTAAGGTTTGTTGGATTGTCCGCTTTGCTGGAAACTATGTCTGAAGGACAGTGCAAGAGATCGCTTTATCCTCAGCATTAGCATATTGTTCTCCAAAGGTTGCTTTATCTATCTTTCGTAGCATTTTACCCTAATATCGTTATGTATTATAAATTTATTACAAAGCTACAAGATATAATTCATTGTCTTTGCTTCATGATTTTCAGCATGGGGTATAATTTGTTGCAGAGCATGTGCTCCCGCTGCTCATACCTCTTCTTATTGACCAGCAATTAAATGTTCAGCAGTTTGCCAAATATATGCTCTTTGTCAAGGATATTCTAAGGTGATAATTGAATGTTTTGAGTTTCAACCAAGTAATGTAGATTATTATCAAAATTGTAGAAATAGCAAACAACATATGCATAAAGATTTTATAAAGTACAAAGAACCAATCATGTTACCCTATGTCTTTCCTAAAATGCCTACTAGATTTAGGAAAATGTGAGTTTAGTAGAGAAAAAATTGTGTTGCCATAATTTGGCATTTATGTTAAATGTTGCTTTTGGCATTTTAGGTTTTTTTTTTTTTTTTGCGTTGTGTTGATTATTGTGGCTGCTTGCAGAACCATGCTTGGTTTCTTCGAGTCGGCAACGATTGCAGAGGTAAGCTCTTTGATGAAATCATCTACTTTACACTTTATTTCTTTTTACATATGGCTAAAAAAAAATTCATGGATTTATGTAATTGTTTCCTCTGGATTCGAATTCAAATCTGAATTATAGATAGTAGAAACAAATTTCATGAATTTTTTTATTTGCGTGTTTGTGTTGGTTCTGTTCTTTAGTTGCAAGCAAATAATCTGCATATAATTGGTATTTAGGATCTAATTTTTTTGGCTTTTCAAGAGCAGCGGCATAAGGTTTCTTTTCTTTTTTCTATTTTCTAATTTTTATGCAAGATGTGAAAATATTGTATGAATCTCATGTACGATTATCACCAAATGTATATATCTTTCGTGCATCAGCTTAATTTCAAGGATTAATTGTTGGCGTAAGTCAACAATAATACAATAGGAATGTAATTGTGTTTCCTAGTTTGGGTATAACTCTCCTTTTATGTCTTTAATATTCCTTGTCATACAAGGATTGAGTATGTATATATATATATGTTGCCTCTTGTGAGAGAAGAATAACAAGAAAGATTGAAACCCTAAATTATAATTTTAACTTGGTATCAGAGCAGGTTTCAACCTGTCTCTAAACCTTTACCCTTGTTGCCGACTTGGAGTTCTCGTTGGCTGGAAAAACAACCACATGTAGTAAAACCAAAGGCAATCTCGAAACAAGAGAATCACCTTGAACCTAATCCTAGGAACCTTACCCATATCCACACCACTGTTTCTTTTTCCCTTGGGCTTGCTACGCTAACATCCACATTGGGTGTTTTTGGGCTTGCCGAGCCTGGAAGCCATATTCCAAGTGGACTAGAGCCAGGTGCACATGCCATTGTTGGCAGCAGACTGGGCATGGGCCCACTGGGTTCATCAGTCAGTAATGATGGCGTTGGTAGCAGACTGAGCATAGGCCCGCAACTTTCATTATTGAATTTGATTGCTTCTCAAGAGCAATCCGATGGTCCGGGTAACTCTGGCACAGCTTTGATTGCATATGTTGATCTTGATACAGGTTGGATTATTGATTCCGGAGTCACTGATCATATGACTTATGATAGTACTTTATTTAACTCTACAACACTACCACCTCGGGATAGTATTGTCACTGCTAATTGAGGTGTTGCCCCAGTTACAGGGGCAGGTTCGATTGCACCTCACTTCTACTCTCTCCTTACACAATTGCTTATTTGTTCCCACACTCTCTAACCATTTGTTATATGTAAGACAGGTCACCGAGCAATTAGACTGTGTTGTGTAAATGTTTACGTCTTTCTGTTTACTTCAAGATATCCGAACTCAGGCGATCATTGGGCGTGGTACTAAGAGGCTAGGGTTATACTATGTTGATGATGTTACACAAGGCCGTGTTCATCACGTTTAAGATCGTGATAATGGAAAGTTGAAGACTATTCAGTTATGGTATCGTCGTCTTGGTCATGCTTCCTTCGGTTATTTGCGAAAATTACTTCCGTCATTATTTGGTAATATTTCAGATTCTTCGTTAAAGTGTAATGTTTTCACATTAGCCAAAAGTCATCGAGCTTTTTATCTCTCGAGTTTGCATAAAAGAACAATGTCGTTTGAGTTAATTCATTTTGATGTGTAAGGGCCATCTCTGGTTACTACTCAACATGGCGTGCGTTGGTTTTTAACATTTGTTGATGATTGCACTTAGATGACTTGGTTGTTCCTCATGAAAAATAAAAGTGATGTGGATGACATCTTCAAAGCATTTTATCACATGGTTTATACTCAGTATTCACTCCCTATTAAAGTGTTTCAATCAGACAACGGTGGTGAGTATCTTAATCAGGATCTTTCTCAGTTTTTTACGGAAAAGGGCATTCTTCATGAAACTACGTGTCCTCAGACCCTACAACAAAATGGAGTTGCCGAACGAAAAAATTGGCACATCCTTGAGATTACCCGTGCCCTTCTTATTGGTAGTTATGTACCTAAGACATATTGGGCTGATGCAGTCACTTACGCTATTTATATCATAAACTGAATGCCATCGCGTGTTCTCTCTTTTAGAACCCCCTTAGCCGTGCTTGTTGATCATGTTTTGCTCTCATCCATTCTTCATCTCTAACCCTGGATTTTTGGTTGTGTGGCATATGTTCATCTTCACAAAAATCAAAGAAGCAAGCTTGATCCATGTGCGGTGCGGTGTGTGTTCCTTGGCTTTAATCCTCAACAAAAAGGCTACAGATGTTATCATCCATCCACTCGACGTACGTATGTCACCATGGATTTTACCTTCTCTAAAGACGAATTATTTTTTCCTCCCAGCCATACTCCTCAAGGGGAGACAACCTCAGGTGAAGATTATGGCTAGTTCGATATTATGCCTATTGTTTCTGTAAATAGCCCAAACGGGCCTTTAGACCAAATCGACCCAAATGCTACTGACCAAATTGGCCCAGATGAAGCTAATCGTGACTGTCCTGATGGGTGTGTTGACCATGGCAGAGAAAATGGGCCACGACTGTGTGATGTTTGCCCAAGTGTGCTGCATGTTGTACCTATCGAGAATAATGATGGGTCGTATGATGACGATGCTGTTTACAGCCTAAATTATGACGCTACTGCTGCTATCTGCCCATCTGCAGCTGCCAGCCTAAGTGGACCAAATAGAAATTGTGGTGTTGGTCCGAGTGGGCCTTCAAGGGTGATAATTGCCCCAAATTCGAGTACTAGTTCCAATGAGTTAGAAGATAGTAACAAACTCCATTATACTCCAACGGATATTCCCGAGGTAAGTACTCACTCGGAAATTATTGAACCATCTTATATGTTGCCTCATCGACAAAATCGAGGAAAAACACCAAACAGGTACTCTCCGAAGAAAAAGTGCGGTATTCCATTTCAAACTATGTCTTTACTCATCGACTTTCACCAAAATACTGTGCATTTGTTCAGCAAATGGAAACCATCAAAATACCCACCAGAGTGGAGGAAGTTTTGAAAGATTCGAAATGGACAGAAGCAATGCAAGTTAAAATGGAAGCACTACAAAAGAATAATAAATGGAGTGTGGTTCCACTTCCCAAAGGAAAGAAATCAGTGGGGTGCAAGTGTGTGTTCACTATTAAACATAAGGCATATGGAACAATTGATAAATACAAGTCGAGGCTAGTGGCCAAAAGTTTTACCCAAACCTTTGTGGGGGGTTGATTATCAGGAGACTTTTGCTCCTGTTGCAAAGATGAATACCATTAGAGTTTTATTATCTCTTGCTGCGAACCATGACTGGCCTTTGAGACAATTTGATGTTAAAAATGCTTTTCTACATGGTGATTTAGAGGAAGAGGTATACATGGATATTCCACTAGGTTATGGCACTGCAAACTCCAGTGGGAAAGTATGTAGACTTCAGAAGGCATTGTATGGCCTTAAACAGTCACCCAGAGTGTGGTTTGGGCGGTTCACCCATGCAATGAAGAAGTATAGGTATCGACAGGGAAACGCAAACCATACGTTGTTCATCAAACGCAAGGATGGCAAGGTAACTTTGCTTATCATAGATGTAGATGATATGATTGTCACATGTGATGATACAATGGAAATCGAAACGTCTGCAAGGGCATTTATCTTCTGAGTTTGAGATGAAAGATCTTGGAGGACTTAAATACTTCTTGGGAATTTAAATGGCTAGGTCTCAGGAATGAATATATTTATCTCAGAGAAAATATGTATTGGATCTTTTGTCTGAAACTAGTATGTTAGGGTGTAAACCAGTGGATGCACCTATTGTGCAGAGTCATCATTTAGCAATTTATCAGGGTCAAGTCCCAGTGAATAGGGAAAGGTATCAAAGATTGGTATGGCGGTTGATTTATTTTTCGCTTACAAGGCCAGATATTGCATACGCAGTAAGTGTAGTGAGTCAATTTATGCATGCTCCTAGTGAGGATCATATGGCAGCAGTAATGCGGATTCTGAGTTACTTAAAAGGAGCTCTAAGAAAAGGGTTGATGTATAGAAAGCATGGGCATATAGAGGTGAAATGGTATACCGATGCAGATTGGGCTGGAAATATTACTAATCGGTCTATGTTGGGATACTTCACATTTGTGGCTGGTAATCTTGTGACATGGAGAAGTAAGAAGCAAAATGTGGTGGCAAGGTCTTCGGGCGAGGCTGAGTACAAAGGAATGACACATGGTATTTGTGAGCTTCTATGGCTTCAGATTCTACTCACTGAGATAGGGTTTAAACCAAAAGGTTCTATGTTGTTGTACTATGATAATCAAGCAGCACGAGAGATAGCTAACAATCCGGTGCAACATGATAGGACCAAACATGTTGAGGTGGATAGACATTTTATCAAAGAAAATGATGTTCTGCTATGTGTTATATTTCTCTTACAATGCTACAATGCATCATATGTGATGTCCTAATTAGTATGCATCTTTTAGAAAACCGAATCCATACCGTTTTGTACCAAAATAAAACCAATTCTGAAAAGTTTGGTACAACTCCAGCACACACTTGCATACTGAACCGAACCCTACCAAATTATAATTTGGTTCACAGAGTAATGGTTGAGATAAAGGAAGGATATGGCTCAAGATTTTTAAATTTTATGTTAAATGCTGCATTTGGTATTTTAGATTTTTTTTGGGCTATACTGATTATTGTCACCATTTGCAGGAACAACGTTCTCATTGCAGGATTTGGTCGTAAAGGTACAGTGATATTGGTAGTTTGAAAGAGCACTGTTTAACTTTGCCATCCATCTCAAAGCACACATTCCTCGAGAGTTGACAAGTAAGAAAGCAAACTATTTTGTTTTGTGATGAGCCTTAAATTAGGGAATTTACCTCATAATCCATTAGAAAATATGTAGTCTGAAAAGGAAAAAGCATAAGATGATTGCGCTACAGCATTTTTCATATGGCATTATGTTTAGAGATTCGAAAAGAACTGGAACCAAACATATTCGTTTGGAAATCAAAGTCTCATTTGTTAGTTGGTCATTGCTTTCACATCTTCGATCTTCATCTGTAATTGAACTCAACTCGAGTATGATCGAACACTCATGTCCTAATTATTTGTGCAATCTGTGTATTCATCACTAGCTAATTTCCAATGCTTGGTTTGTGTTATATTTCTTTTACAATGCATCATATGTGATGTCCTAATTAGTATGCATCTTTTAAGAAAACCTAATCCATACCGTTTTGTACCAAAACAAAACCAATTCTGAAAAGTTTGGTACAACTTCGGCACACCCTTGCATACTGAACTGAACCCT
This sequence comes from Cotoneaster glaucophyllus, assembly GCA_036320875.1. Taxonomy (NCBI): domain Eukaryota; kingdom Viridiplantae; phylum Streptophyta; class Magnoliopsida; order Rosales; family Rosaceae; genus Cotoneaster; species Cotoneaster glaucophyllus. The sequence continues at coordinate 17,530,748 of CM070073.1, forward strand.
ACCAAATTATAATTTTGGGTTTAGACAGAGTGATGGTTGAGATAAAAGGAAGGATGTGGCTCAAGATTTTTTTATTTTATGTTAAATGCTACATTTGGTATTTTAGATTTTTTTTTTTGGGCTATACTGATTATTGTCACCGTTTGCAGGAATGACGTTCTCATTGCAGGATTTGGTCGTAAGGGTACAATACATTTAGGACCCCACACTCCATGTGTTCAGCTTCCGGACTTCCAATCCATAGTTGGGAGAGAACGAATCTTCAAAAGATCCAAGGTTTGGAATTTTTGTTTGGCCATCATTGACGATGTAAAGATAACTCCATTCTGGATTTCAACATTTGGGGTTTCATTTATATTTATGGATCTTCACAAGGACAAACATTACCAAATGTGGGTATTCATCTACCAGACCACGTCTTCAATCATGGACAATTGTACGTGGCTTTATCAAGGGGAGTATCGTCGTCTTCAACAAAAATCTTGGTGAAGAAAGGAGAATTACACGGTCACGAAGGAGTCTTCACCAGAAATGTTGTGTACAAAGATATTTTGCTTCCATCAGATATATGATAAGGTTACATTCATTCTTTTAATGTTTAATTCACTTTTCAAATCCACGTAGATAAATACATTTAAATTGTATAAGTTGCGGGTAAAACGACGTCATTATAAAAGAGCTTTCCGCATGCAGCGAGGCTAGTTATATATAAAGCGAGCAGTGCGATGAACAGTGAAATTTGGGTCGTGCATGCGACAAAAATTTTGGTGTCACCCCCTTTGACAAAAATAATTGGACCAAACTGCCCTTCAACCAAAAAAATTCAAAACCTGCCCAAAATAATGTATCAAATCATGCAAGGGTAAGTTGGTAATTTAGTCATCATAAAACATAATATAAATATAAATGGGGAGAGAGAAAAGAATAAACAAATGACAAAGTTGATAGTGCCCAAGTGATGGGGAAGAAAAATATAATAAAAAGTAAGAAAAATCATGAATGTTGTGTTCAAAACATCTTAAGAGGCGCGTAGCACCGGTGATAAAAAAAGAAAAAACCGAAATAAAAAAATATTGAAGCAATTTATGCATATAAATACATTTAAAATGTCTAAGTCGCGCGTAGCGTACTGTGATTCAAAAAATACATTTTGCATGCGGTTGTTTATTAAATATTATTTCTCAAATTTTAAACACTTAAGAGGTGTGTAGTGCCAGTTATAAAAAAAGTCTCTCGCACGCGCATAATAATGTGATTTAACAAACGATGTTATCTACACTAAGGGAAGGGAATGGGCTTAGCCCCACAATGGGCTAACACTCAGTTGTTTATTAAATATTATTATTTTTCTTATCTTAATGTAAATTCAATAAAATGTAGATGGAAATTGAAATACCGCTTTATTAATATGGATTCAGCTGCTTTGATTAGTTAAAAGACTGCTTTTATTAAATTTATTTATTATTCATTTTCATCTACATTAATAAATACATTTAAAACATATAAATCACGCGTAACACGTCGTGATTCAAGAAATGCATTCTGCACGAGCTAATAAGAAAGCAACAAAAAAAAGTGTGGATTAATAATAATAATAAAAAAATATTAAGATGAATTAAAAAATGACAAAAAATATTTTGGATTCCAAAAAATATTTAGTCCATGACTTAGTTAACACTGCATCAAACACTTTATTATTCTTATATTACTTAGTACATGCTAAGTCAATCTAGCCTAGTCCCTGAAGTTAGTCCAGCCCGATATAATCTGGTGCAACAAACGCACACAAAGTACTTTAGGATTGAAACTAGGTTTTTTTATTAGTACCTCAAATGTTAACGAATACACCTCATATAAAAGTTATTATTAAATGGCTTATATACACTAATATGCAATGACAATTTCAACATCATGAGGTTTAAAAATAAAAAATCTAAATACATCCCAAATTACTTTTAGCGAATTCCAATATAACCTAACAATGAAACTACAAACACGATAATTGAAAGAAAGAAAAATTATTTTCAAAAAATGAAGCATAAAATCGACGTTTTAAAAGTTTTACATGAGGTAAGACTTCATATTTTTTTCATTATGTTTTAGAGATCAACTACTGAATTATTAAATTTGGTAACAAAACCTTTAAATCTATAAAACCATTATCAGGGAGTAGGCTTGCAAATGCTGTCAGTCATTTTGTTCTTGGTTGGATGTTAGTTTGGCTTCATTCACTACAACAAAAATGAGCTTTGGGTACAAAACAAAGGGCACAATTGAGAATGTTGTGTCAGTTTGACCACCAAAAAGCTTAAACAGTTCACATTCCATAAAGGGCACCATCTATTGTGCCCAATGTTAAAAATGACAGACACAAAATAGTAATGGGCACGAAAACCGTGCCGAGTGGGGTCAGATGACAACTTTTGTACTCAAAATGGGCACAAAAAACATTTTGTGTCTATAAAAATTATTTGTCAGAGGCACTATATGTTCGCTCTCGTTTGTCTTTACCTCCTCTACCACACCAATAATTAAAATTTATGAAATTGGGGTCAATAATGGTATGGAGCTGTTTATTCCTGTGCAATATTTTAGCCTCCAAATAAATTAGCAATAATGTTGTTCAAATTCGTTTTTCGCGAGAACCGAACCTCAGATCTCTCACTTACAAGTAAAGAAGAATATCACTACACCGTAGTACTAAGTGGCATGTTTTAGATTTACAAAGGATCATTTCTAGGTGCAATGAATGTTTGTTAGATTCGTATCTTTTTGAATTACTTTTTAGATTGTTATCTGCTTGCAGGTTTGTTTTTTTTATACTTGGTGATATGGTTTTTGGTTTTATAGTAAGTGTTAATTTTTTTTACTGTATTAAAAGTCCTACCTACAGTGACACATAACCAACAATTGTGCCCTTAGGCCCGTGCAAAAGTTAGTTGGTCTTCATACAGACAAATGAGTTAATAATTGTAGATTCCTTTTTACGGCACTAATGATAGAAATTGTGTCCACTAAATATTATTAAATAATAAATCACTCTACTTCTCATTGGCTCTTCAAATAAAGAATATATCTTAATAATTATAAATTCCTTTTTCTGACACAAAAGTTAGAAATTGTGTCCAGTGAATATTAATAAATAATAAATCACTCTAATGCAAAATAATATGTTGGCACAATTCTGGATTTGTGCCTTTATTCTAGTATAAAACGTCTACTCTCCATTGCTAATTTGTAAATGGAAATTTAGAAGGTTGCTTCATACACTTGTGTTTCTTTTGAATTTGATCAAGTTCTACATCATTGAGAATGGCGGACAGGCGACGTCGTGGAGTTAGAATTGGAACTGAATCTCCAACATCACATTCGTCTATTGCTTCCAACATTACCACAGCAAATTCCACAACGAATCCTTCAGCTCAACGTCTACGACAACCTGTTAATGCCGGGCGCATACCTCGTTCTATTAATAATTAGTACATTCTTACTACTGATGTTGATGGTCGCCTTGGCTGCGAATTACCCTCCAATAATGGCTGCGTACGTGCACTTCAAGGACGAGTATTGCCAGCATGGGCAAACCCAGGTAGGACAGAACAATACCCTGTCAATTTGGTTTCTGTTGAAACAACAACTGAAGAGTCTACTAGTTCTATCGTTATTATTGAAGAACCACGCACTTATCAAGCACAAATTCGTCCTAGAGGCCTGTCTCTCCCACATATGAGCTCACGAAATATGCAGAATGTTACCGTTGAGATTTTAAGCAGCGACGACGAGGACAATTAATATATTTTGTATTTTGTTATATTTCACTGGTGTGTCAAAATATAATTATCTTATGATATGCTGGACTCCTCTTGGGTCCTTTTATCAACTTATGTAGTATTACAATATAATAATGTTTTCTTTCTAATTGGCCCATGATATAGATACTCCCAGCATTGTATATTTTTTTTATTTATAATTATGTTTCCCGTCTGGTTCATACAGAAAAGAAAAAAGAAAAGAAAAACGAAAAGAAAAAAGAAAAAAAAAGAAAAAGAAAAAATAAAAGAACAACGCAAGCCTGACACGCAAGCCTTTTATCATGCTAAACACAATTAACCTCCGATATAACTTCAAAATTAAAACAAAATTGGACTATAACTAATAATGGCTTTGTGAAATCTCGTCCCCGGAATTTCACTATTAATTACGTATCTCGTTATTTAAATTCGCATTTCACGTTTACATTATTTTCATTAGTTAATTTTAATTCCTTGATTTTTGGAATTAAATCGAATAACTATCGGGTTTGAATTTTCGTAATCAATCTTTAAAATTCGTTGACCTTTCGAGTTCACAATTGATGTTTTCAAATAGATCTCGAGACCACAAATGCATAGACGAAAACCGTTTGCGAGTCCGAATTATAACGGTATAATTACGGACATTTGAAGTCGTTTCACTAAACTATAGATTTAAAGGAATATAAACTCCCACCTCGTGGGAAAAAGGCCATTCAGGCCAAAGGGAAGGAACCAATCCGTTAAATGGTGGAGGACCAATCAAAATTTGGGGGGGGGGGGGGGGGGGGTGTTGAGCAACTAATCAAAAATCACAGGAAGAAAAAAAATAAAATTACTATGCGAATCGATGCTCAATTTGTGCTTTGCCATATCCCGAAGGCGGGGTATGATAGACGTACGGATACTTGATGACGTCATGTGTCGATCCGGGACGTATGTCGGGATCGGGGAGTGACAAGCTTATAAAATTGGATTTATATTAAGTTTCCCCTTCTCCAAATTGGACTTCTCCCTCTATTTTATGATGCAAGTTTGGATTTCCTACCACCAAATTCAAAAACTAGGGTTTCCACCACCACATTACACAATTGTGCCCTCTAACTCTTATAATAATTAAAAAATAGTTGTTATAATAATAATTGTGCCCATTAACTCTTATAATAATAATTAAAATTCTACCCTAATTCTATTTCGGGTCCCTTCTTTCTCTTTCACTTTACTTTCCTCTTCCGCTCTGCCTTCCTCAGATTATTTCTCTCACCTTTGTCTCTCTCTCTCCAACCCCTCTTCTCTCTCTACCTTCTCCAAACAAATCGTGGAGGCTCTTGAGCTCCATCATCGCCAGAATCCCATAGCAGAAACCCCCTGCACGCGATGGAGGAAGGTTTGGGAAAATCGGGTCTGGTAGGGAGAGATCAAGGGAGGGGGTGGGTCGGGTTTGGGAAGATCGGTGGATGTAGAACCTGAATCGAAAATCGCATTGGGATCCGAGTCCGATAGGGAGGGATCATGAGAGGGAGGTGCGTCGGGTTAGGAGGTGTTGGTGAGGGAAGGGCAGGTGCGAGTCAGAGAGGGAGTGAGGAGTCGTTGTCCTCATCAATATTTCGTCGCCGTCGTGGAAGCCTTCGAATTCGGAGTCAGCCGCACCTCCATTGCCACCTCAACAAGCTTCCGTTTTCGGGTTCGAGCTCGATCCGCACCAAGCTCGCAAAATTTTGGTTCTGTCAGCCCAATATCGCTCTAAAGCACGCATCAAATGCGTCCATTGTTCCGGTCGTACGAGCGCAAAGTTCTTATGGTTCGTCTTCTTCCCATTTTCTGGAAATGGTTCATGGGAAAATTTCGTTCAAAGTTCCTAGCTTAAATTTGGTTTAATTGAACTTTAATTTCGTTCAAAGTTCCTAGCTTTCGGTTTCGTAGGAAAATTTCATATTTATCGGGTTTTCATCTTTGTAGGATATTGCAGACGAGGTGTTTGTTTAAATGCCGCAAAGGGACCAATGTTTGTGTAAATTGTATTGGGTCTTCGTTGCTGTTTATTGGGTTACTGTTAGAAAGACAAAATAATTTTTCTGAGCATTCGAGTCGGTCTGTGGTCTGAGTGTTGGTTTTGATTCTGCAATATTTTTACACAATGCCTGCTTATTGTTTGCTTTTTTGATAAAATGGTTTCATAATCCCATGAGTCACCTCTCCAAATTCCAAATTAAGTTTTTCAGCATGCGTTACCGACTGTCAAGCATTTGCATCTGAAAATTGTCGACTACATGTGTGGAACAGCGTTACAAAGAAATCTTTGTTAAGTAAAAATTGAATGGGATATAAAGCTATATCTCAACTGTTGATTATAAATATTACTTTTTCTATGATATTTGCTGAATTTATAGATGTAGGAGTTGTTAAAGAACCAGATATTTGCAGTCCATGCAATTTCTGGTGTAGGGTCGGTGGCATTAGGCACAGCTCTTACTTACCCTCTTAAAATTCTGTGACTTTTTGCTTTTGTGTCCAGTAAATTGAAATCTTTGGCTCAGCCGAGCTGTGTATTAGTTAGGTTCAGTTACATGGATTTTGTTTTTAAGATCAGCAAACAATTGGGGATTGAAATTTTTGTATTTTTTCATTCGTAGTTATGTTAGTACTTATTACTAGATGGACTCTAAGATCTTGGATTGAATTAACGGTGCACATCCCTCCGAATTTTTTTTATATTGTAGAGTATATGTATTAATGGGATACATGTCTAAATTCTGTAGAAGGCCTTCTCAATCTATTGTCTACACTGAAAAAAAAAGAGGTCAGACTCTTAAAATTTTCAAATCCAAGAAAAGAAAAAGGTATAACTTTTCTTCAATTTTTTCATATCTTTAAATTCATTACAATTCATTCTCATTATTATTCAATTTCACAGTTCTTATCAAGTTCTTTTCCACCAACTCACTCAGTCCACCGCCAACTCACCCAAATCCGATGAATCAAGCTGCAACATACGCATGAACCGTGCTACGACCAATAGTAAGTGATTTATCCTACTCTAGATTTCAAAAATTCATTTTTAGGTCGTGTGTTTAAAGTTTTTTTGCAATCGTTCTACTACACCAATATATATATACACATTCTATCTTCTTTTCATCTGGTCTGAATACATGAACAATTGCTTGCCCATTCAAGGTTAAGAACATCCAAAAGTGTAAGTCAACATGCCCCCAGCAAAGATGTAACCTATCCACAACACCTTAGCAATACAGGAATTGTTAAATCTATCTGTAGACCATTCCCTTCAGTCATTAATTAGATTTAACAATTTCCAGATTATTAACCTGTTCTTTGGCTCAGTTGAGGCATGTGGAAAGATTATATCTTTGGTAATCTATTTATACTTTTGGATATCCATCTTGAACCTCTCAGTGAACTGCCAAGTAATTAGGCATGCTTTTACAACAGATCAAAAGAAGAAAGCCTTTGTATATACATTGGTAGCAGCTAATTCCCTTGAAAAGAAAAGATGGAAGTGATGATCTCTGAGACACCAAGTCAGTTGTATCTCATCCATCTTTGTACACCCTTTTGTTTCATTTTAGAATGGAAATACTAGGCAATTGACTTGTGGCTTCAACTCTTGTTCTTATTAAAACTATTACAATGTATTAATTTCATTTGTAGTCACTTTTATTTTTAATCCCGCAGCAGCGCGCGGGCATTACTATCTAGTTCTAATCTAGAGTGCCATTGATGTCACTGCTGCTGCGGAAGAAAAAATGACTCGTATGATGCATGAGGCAAGTGAGAAAGCGGAAAAGATGAAAAGAGAGCAAGAAGAAAGCATACAAAGGCTTAGGGTCGAACAAGAGGAGAATTTGAGGTTAGCAAAGGTGCAAATGGCTGAGCAATTGAAATCCATGTTGGCACATGTAGGCATCAACATTGGTTCATTTGGAGTGGGTGCTCTACAAAGTGCTTCAACTCAGCAGCAAGGGTGTGGAAGCTCACATGCTCAGATTTCAACGCTTTTCGAAGGTGGAAATGACAAGAATGTGCAGTGTGGACCTCCGGTTTCTAGTGCTATGATGCATGAGGATTGCCAAAGTGAGAATACTGGTTAGTTGTCATCAAGCAGCCCTTGTAGATGTGTATTTTGTTTATATATTGCTGGTTTAACCATTTTTATGTTTGAATTGGGGATACAAGCTTGGATATGTTATATTTTGTTGTATATAGAGAATCTCGGGTATGTCCAGCATAGGATAACATGTATTTTTTGGTTGAACATTAGGATGGGTTGTATTGTTAGGTTGCATGAATCGGTCTTAGCCAAGAACATGGGTTATGTAATATATTAACTTCACTATTTTAGTGCTAATGTTAATGAAGCTAATGTTGATTTATGTTTAGCTTGTAATGGATGATTTGTAAGTTCCTAAAATTTGGTGGAAATTAGGTCCTGTGAGCAAGCCTGATGATTTCTTTATTTAAGTAAAAATATCCAATTGTGCCACACTTTTACAGTTGTGCTGGAGCTTAATTGTATTTATTATGGAGCTTAATTGTATTTATTAAAATATAATAGTGGCACAATTTTAAAGTTGTGGTGCCTTTGCTTTAACATTTATACAGCAATCTAAGTCGTGAAAATAGCAATTGTGCCCATCTTACACCATACATTCAATAGCCTTTATTAGAGGTGAGACACAAAAATGGTTGTATTTGTGCTTAGCCTTTGGGCACAAAACAGCATATTGTGTGCTATCAGCAATGGTGACGCCCATAGAGGGCACATATACAAACTTAGTTGCTGCATTGTTGCTATTGGTCTATGAGCACAATTGTTGGTGCTTTTTGACCTCAAAGGGCACAAATAATGTATTGTGCGCAGTGGCCATTTTTGTTGTAGTGATTTTTTTTCAACATACTGAGTGCATGCAATTTAGTGCTCCAGAACATCAGAATATAAGTGCTTCAAGGTGGGTTTACGATTTAGGAAATATAAATACTTTAAAGCATGATTGTCTTTTTGTCCTGATGTTACTAATCAGTATAGGCTTATGACACAAAGCCTAAACATGTTAAATAAAACTGCCTAGAAAATGAAAAAGTAACTTAAAATGTTTTTGGCCTTTGATTTTCGTAAACGATGGGGAATCAGGTCGAGTCTCATTGCAACGGTCTTCTCTTTGTTTTTTCGAAGTTCATATATAATAACTTCGTTTTTTTTCTCAACTCGGTTCTGGTGTTTTCACGATGACGTTAAAAATAAAAATAAAACAGCAAGTAGTCATTTATCACAGTGGTAGAAAGGTGTTGAGCCCTTACATGACGGCATAGGTTCAAAACCCGTCAGCGGCAAATCTAACAAAATATATCGTTTGACAAAAAAAAAAATGTATTTGCACTTGGGATGTGGATTAATTGTGGGGATTATGTAGAGTGTGTGTGGGGTGTGAGGTTATTATAGAAAAATATGTGAACATATTAGGATAAATTTTTTAAAAAAGTGTGGTGTATTATGTATGTAGATTGCAAAGTGTATGCAACAAGATGTTGTAAGTGTTAATGAAATAACCCTGAAACTATCATTTTCAATCAAATGTTTGGAGGCGGGGTAAAATACGACCAAAAAGTATTGTTTTATTCCCTTCCCGTATTTGGTAATCAAAATTTATTGAGTTTACCAATGGTATTATTGTGTTAGATTCTTTTCCAAGTAGAAGGAAAATTCCCAAGGAGAGCCAAGGATGTGAATCTTCCCTCCCCTCACTAGTACAATGTTTATAGACGACATTGTCCAGATGACGTTTGTTAATATATTTATACCGAAATTATTGTATATGTATAAGTTTTGTCTCTACATAGAGAATATATGATCAATGCTTAATCCGGAGAATAAGGAATTAAGGATATAAAATATAAAAAATATTAGCGTTTATTAAATGTGACGCAATTTAAGAAGTGTGCAATATCCATCCGAGAGTACACATTGAATTTTGTTTAGCAAAAAGGATGGAAGCCCAAGTTCTTGCTAGAAGTTAACAGCTAACAAAATGATCAAGATGGTCCAACCACCCTTGTCAACTTCAATTAACAAAATTCAGTGAAGTGGACGCCAAGGAAACAAAACCCCCCATATGATCATTTTTCTTAACTTCCTTGAAGTAAAGCTAATCTCTCACACCACACCATCCGTTTCCAACGACCTCCTCTTGCAGCTATAGCTCCCCGTTTTGAAATTTGTATTAAGAGGACCTTCACTCATTAACTCCACCATTAGCATTTCTCCTTAATTAGTTTGCCAACCATGAACGCCGACGAGAGTAAATTGGTTGTCATGGGCCGGGCAGAGATCGACACCCGCGCGCCTTTCAAGTCCGTCAAAGAAGCGGTCATGTTGTTCGGGGAAAGAGTTTTGGTCGGAGAAATATACGCCAAGCAGCTCAAAGAGGTAAGCTAGCTTTTCCCTTTAAATATTTTCGTATTTCTTATAATTAATATGGTATCAGAGCCTAAACAAATGTGCTTTGCTAAACCCGGTGAGAACCCTTGGCTTTTGGGTCTCTCCGCACTCTAAGTTCTCCATGCACCCATAGGGCATGTACTAAAACCATTCCTCCGTCAAGACCATCACTCCGAAACCCACCCACCAGTCCGATCATGTCACCCATTTTTTCATGTCAGCCACTGACCATAAACCCATCACCATTAAACCACTTTGCTTGAATTTTGATTTCTCAACGTACAACTTTTTGTCACATATTGTAAATTTATAATGTATTATTATTTTCTATGTCAGATTGGAGCTGCAGTGTCCAATGATACTACTAATGGAGATGCTGCTCGCTCAAGAATCGAGGTCTTAACATCTGAGCTCGAAGAAACAAAGAAAAGTCTTCAGAAAGTTAGAGAAGAAAACAAGTCAATGGCATATTGCATCAAGTCACTCAGAGAAGATCTTGACCGTTCAAAACAAGAGCTCCACAAGTACTTGAAGGCAAGAGAGTTTGATGATCAGAAGCACCGAGTAGATCCTGAGATTGAAGAAGATTTTAAGTTCATTGCGGACAGAGACACGAAGTTCGAAAACAAGAAAATGTTGAGCCAAGAGGCTGAGGAGTTTGTGCAGAAGAAAAGATATGTGAAGTTTGCAAGTCCTGCTTCGTTGGCTCAGGTTATTGTTAACAAAGAGGGGTCGCATGAGGGATATGGAAACCCTAGTTCGGTCAGGAAGACAAATAAGAAGAAGCCTTTGATGCCTATGATCGGGTGGCTTTTTTCAAAAAATAAGGCAATTCAAGAAGGTGGGTCTTCAAGAGCCTAAGGCTCTCATGAGTGAGAAAGTCTTGTGTGCAACTATCGCATGATATCTCTCTTTTAAGCGGATAAGATTACAGGTGGAGACGGAAGAAACAAAAATATAAGGGCTTTGTTTGTGTGAGTGTGGTTGGAACAGGTGGCTTGTGTGGCTTACGGACGCTTGAATTCCCCCTAGTTACTAGATTATGCAAGATATTAAGTAGATATTTTGCCTTAATAATTTTTTTCTTCTCATTATCTAGAAAATAAAGGAATATTGCCTCAATTTTGTAAGTTTGTAAGACAGGCTTGCCCTAAAGCTGAAAGAAGAATGTTGTAAGTGTGCTATACCTTCTACGATTGAAAATGAGCGCATATGTAATAATATGGGCTAAAGAAGCATTTGCCATTGTGATGTGTTCATGAAAACCCACAAAGAAAACCAATACAACGAAGAAGACACAATTAAAGCCAAAATCTTCCAACAGCTGCAAAGGATGAGATGGAATTCTACTGGAAAGAAGAATCATGATTCGCTCTTGCTAGGGGATTGTAATGCAGTTGGTTAATAGCATTTATTTCTTACACTAAGATTTCAAGTTCGATTCCATTCCCCAATCCCACAATTATTGAACAGGGTTTTCCTTTTCAACCCTCATCATTCATTTATTTTGTAGACATTTAAAGATCTTCAATTTGATTGACTTTTTGTATAAATTATCTTTAATTGATGATTAAGAAAACAAATAGTTTTGCTCGCAAAATTCCTCACGCAACTAACCCCCTTACAATTGAGATATTACCTGCTCGGGAAGGTCTTGGTCTGGCTATTCAGCGTAATTGGCAGCATGTCATCTTGGAGTCTGATGCATTGCAAGTAGTTCAAGCTATTGGCAGTGTTAAGTGTGGATCTTCTGTCACCGGATTACTGCTCGATGATATCAAAACTAGTCTAAGGGGATTTGACTTTGTTAGAGTTAGTCATGTTTGTAAATCTGCCAATTTTGTAGCGCATAGAATAGCAAAGTTGGCCTTAACTTCCAATTTTACTAGTCATTGGTTTGAGGAACCTCCGGATTTTCTTGAGGATGTCCTCATTCATGATTGTTTGTTTTCTCAATGATTAAATAAAATGTGCTATCATTTCCTCTTCAAAAAAAAAAAAGATAGAACTATTAACCTTTTAAATTATATTTTGTAAACTAAATGATGTGGCGGATGATGGTTGGATTTTTTTTATTAATTATTTAAATAATGAAGTTAACCATCAACCAACGCATCATGTATACCTACATTAATAAAACCCTCTTTGTCAACCAAAAGAGGGTAAAAAGATAATTTTCACTACAAGAAAACAGAGAATATGTGACGCCTAAAAATTCGTCATATTTAATGAAAATAAGTGAGGAGATTTGAGAAAGCGTCATATAAAAACTTTAGCAGGACTCGAAATAATTTTTAGATTCTATGTGTCACATAAAACTTTTAAATTCGCCACATATAAATGTGCGGAAAATTTTACCACCGAAATGAAATTCAATTAGTGACAAATTTTTAGAATGCTTCACATAACCTTAAGTAATGCAACAAAAATATACGTGAGGCTAACTCATGCCTCACCAATTGCATATAAAAAAGAAAAATGATTTAATAAAAAACAAAAAGTAAAACTTTTAGGAATTAAATTAGAACTCCTCTTTTTAATCAAAATCACTTCATTGCTAGGCAGCATGTGTCACGCCCTGGACCCGAGGTCGGTAATAAAAACTCGAACCCGAATCCGAAACGCGAGCTAAAACTAAAATTTAATATGAAATTCCTCTTATAACAAGGGATCGAGAATTATTTACAAGACTAAAATAAATAAATACAAAATTATATCCTCACACTTAATTCGATCTCATCCCGTCTACCCTTTTTGACTATTTAGTTCTTAAACCTGCATAACAATAGAGGGGTGAGCTTCAACAGCTCAGTAGGGACATAACCTTATCACAGTAATTGACAATACTAAATTAAGTGTCATAAAATCATGTAATCAAGTACCAAATCATTATCAATAACAATGCATGAGTGCAATGCAATACTCTTCATCTCTACCTGTTAATTTATATAATAAAACATGCGGACCTGCACGTCCCATACCGTGCATTTTACCTCTGCAGTGGTGGTTCGAATGTTCTAATATACAAATTAACCCCCTGTAACTCAATCATCCCAATTTCCCTTTTTGTTAGTCATCTTGCCAAACCTCTTCGTCGCCAATCCCGAATTACCCAAGAGAAACTGTGCACTGTGGGCTCCCCTGAGACTTGGTACCTACTAAGAGTTTGGCTCAACTACACAAAAGATCATTTCCGACTACCCTCATTTCCAGAATTCCTTCCTCAACACTGAAACTCCAATCACATAAAACATCATGAATGATGCACAATTAATCTCATTTCATATTCCACATATATCAGCAGTGAACAATATTCCAACAACAGTTCACAATCACAACTCTATGAACATTCGAATCAAGCAATGATAGACATATAACCAATTATCATCCAATCCTAATCAGTCAATCAATATTAACAATAACAATTCACGAAATTTAATAAAATCAATTTCCGTAAAGGTCTGCCGTATTTCCCCTACCTGGATTCCAAAGCATTGCTCCGACTCTTTACTACAAGAGTCTACCTTCAGCAACTCCTATTCACAAGTGCAAGCAATTACTAAAAAGCATGACATGAACTCTTAACCCTAGTCAAATAACTTGGTATTACTAATTGAACACCAACCAATTCAAACGTCATTTTGGTTGATCTAGAATAGCTTGGTCATAACAAACTAAATGTTTGAATAAGTACAACTTTTAGAAAATCAGGGAGCATGTGAAATTCAAATATACATATGCATGTTGTCTTCTGGTATATAATTAAGAATGGTGGCATTTTAAACCATGTATATGCATAATAAAATTATTTCCAACTCCAAGATAGATGCTTTACTTCATATATAATTGAAACTATTTATATCATATGTGTTTGTAGCTTGATAACAATATAACAAACTTGGACCAAGTTAGTAGATAACAGCTTTTTCCTCCGATTGGTATATATATAGTCTGATACTAATATGCTGCTTTATATATATAACTTGCTGAGAAATCAATTGACATATATACTTGAAGCGGTATTGCAAAAGATAGCAATATTGTAGGATTGGATTTGTGAAGCTAGATTTCATAAGAGCTATCACAACCAAACGATTCACTGTAAACTATAATAATACTAATACTTTCTTGTCTAACTCCATTCAATCACAACCCTAATTAAAAGCTCAGAAGCTCTACCCTTTAGGTCAAAGAATTAGTACTTACCCCTCTGTGTCCGTGTTCCCCTCATACTGGTAGAAGGACATTAGTACACCGTAATCGACCTTGCTCCTTTATTTGATTCTTTCAAAGCCGACTGGCCATAATCAACACAACAGCTCTCTTCTCTTATACCTAAATTTGTTTTCCATTCTATTGCCATCTCCGTAGACATCCAATTCAACCTTCATCGTAATTTCTTTTCTCATCCTCTCTCTCACTCGTTCACTTTCTCCGACCCAAAGTACCTTTTCCCTCTTCTCTTTATTCATCTCTCGCTAGACTCGTTTCCTCAAATCTTCTTCTTATCTGCTGTCTGTTTTCTTTAGTACCAGCAATAAGGTTCGATATATATATAAGCATGGGATTCTTTAGTCGGTTCGAGTCAGCAAACAGAGATAATAACTTTTTCCAGGTTTATCTTGCCATGCTGACTAGACTAACTTAAGATTGGATCAAATAATAAAATATTACAACTAATGCTAGGCTAGGAGAAGTTGTTACTAATTGACACTTACCACGGTGGAAAATAAAATAAGAAAAATAGAATTCACAATTTCTCAAAAATACTCCACCCTTAAAAACAAAAATCAAGAAGGTTTTTTTTTTATAATATTTTTTTTTAAAATACGGGTCCTCACAGCATGTATGCTTATTAGACAATGCAGGTGGCAGCTTCTCTGGTATGTTGAAAGGAATGGGATAGTAGCCCTCTCTACACAGCCTTTTGAGTATTATTGTTCTTGTCGATTTGTCCTGAACCCGGAAGAAAGTATCATCACAAATGAATCTACCCCTATTATCCTTGCACAATTGATAGATGGATAATAAATGTTGTGAAATTTTTGGAACATGAAGGACATTCTTCAAGGCAAGTGTGGTATTGGAAACAAATAATTGTGATGTGCCAATATGAGAAATATGCAAACATGTACCACTTGCTGTGGTTATAGTATCATCCCCTTGATATGGAGTAGCTAGCTCCAGATTGGCTAACTCAGAGGTCATATGAGCAGTGGCGCTAGTGTCTGCAATCCAGAATTGTTGCTCAGGCGCAGAAGGTTGAGAATGAGCATGCATAGCTGTGAGATTTGGTGCAGGAGATTTCCCTTGGTATGCAAAGTTGCCTCGGTGATAGCACTGCAGAGCTGAATGTCCAAATTTCCAGAAAATTTGGCATTGAGCTGGGACATTGACACTAGAATTGGAAGTGTGTCTTTGAAAGCAGTCAACAGCAACATGTCCCTTCTTGTTATAGATTTGACAGATAGGGATTTCAGAAGGATGCTCTGCACAGGTGGATTGATAGGGTTTTGGTGCACCAAGAATTCCAGGACTACTATTGTGTGGAGGATTGTAAGATCTTGGACCATAGTTAAATGATCTGCCTCGTCCTTTGCCACGAAAATTATTCCCTTTGTAACCACCATAGTGATAAGAGCCCTGATAGGAATAGGTATATCCTGGAGCATTTGACATTCCTCCATGATTAGGAAACTGTTGGCTAGAGACCCCAGAAGTAGAACCAACTTCATGAGAATGTGACGATTCTTGATCAAGAACCAATGTTTTTCCTTTGCTTGACTGAGTACCAGCCACCATTGCAGTCCCAAATGGCAAAGAGGATGAGGAGTCAAAGAACTGGCCAATTATAGCTTCTTTCGCAAGCAATTGTGACTTGAAATCTTTGAGAGAAATACCATTTTCCCCGCCTCTTATGACACACCGGAAAGTATTGAATTCTGCAGGAAGTCCTTTCAGCGCCAAAATTATGATATCATCATCTTCAAATATGACCCCTGCAGCTGCAAGATGATCTCGTGCATCCTTGATCTTTTGCAGATAGACAGAGACGGATTCAGACCCTTTCTTGATATTTTGAAGCTCAGTTTTCATCTGAAAGATTGTGGCTTTGGTAACTGCAGAGAATCTTTCAGTGAGATTCACCCACATCTCATGAGAGTTTTGACTCCCAATTACACAGGACATTGTTGTAGTAGACAGCGTTGCAATCATTAGTTGCATAAGGGCACGATCGTGCATCTTCCAAACCAAGTAATCATCTTTCTCAACTCCTTCAGCTTCAGAATCATCATCAAATCTTGGAGGACACTTTCTTGATCCATCAACAAACCCCATGATACCATAACTCTCGAAGAGTAATTTGATTTGGAAACTCCAAGTGAGATAATTAGAGTCATCAAGCTTCACCGTAACCAAAGTAGAAATCGTGGAAACAAGACTTGTGATAGGAGATTGAACAATCTTCAATTGATCAGCAGTCACCATTGTCGAAATTTTCTCAGACGCTTTCTATCAAACACGTAGAGGGCAGACACAAAAGAACAAATTCCTGAGGATCTTGAAGAGTAGAGAAGGCCGTAGTTGCAGAATCACACAGTAGCTTTGCAAAATTAGAGGATGAGAAGAAGAAATGAATGCTATTAATCGAGGTGCGGAAGCGCCGGATCACGTTCTTGGTGATGATACCATATGAACATTAAGAAAGCTTCAATGAATATGTTCTTGAGAAATTACAGAATGTAGAGAAAGAATAGAGAGAGAGAGAGAGATATTGGGAGAAAGAGAGATGTATTGATTCTTTTATATAACTGTTATGACTACAATTTCAGTTATATATTCTCACTTTCCTTAGTTGCTAATCTTCTACCTCCTTATCTCAACCATAATTCTAACAACTTATAACTACTTCTAACAGCTCATCTCTTTAATCTATTGACAAGTGTCACTTAATTTGACCCTTGATATTCTCTTCACTTGGATAGCTGTTTTCTTCATTTGGATCCTTATACACAAGGCGTATAGTTATGTAGTGACTGCTAGTGAGTGATGACGAGTCGATTCACCTGTATGATGTCTCCAGTGCAACATGCTTGAAGACCATTAACAGTAAAAAGTATGGAGTTGATTTGGTTTGCTTTACTTCTCATCCGACAACTGTTATATACTCTTCCAAAAAAGGGTGGGATGGTATGCTTTGCATTTTACCGCTTTCACCTCAACTTTCGTATTTGGTATTCATGTTTATCATCTATGACGTTTACTTATAATCGGTCAGATACTAATGTGATATTGTGATTGATTCATTCAGAATCCTTGAGGCTTCTCTCGTTGAATGACAATAAGTATTTGCGCTACTTCAAGGGCCATCATGACAGGTTTGGTTTTAGGCTGGATTGCCATTTGTTTTCCCCAAGCGGTAGCTTTTAGCGAGCTTATATGTGTAATTGGAAAAATTGGTTTTGTATTTGTTCTAGGGTAGTCTCACTTAGCTTGTGTTCTCGCAAAGACTGCTTCATCTCCGGTTCTCTTGATAGAACTGTACTGCTATGGGATCAACTGGCAGAGAAGTGTCAGGTATTGGGTGCAGTTCCATACATTTCATTTATTTCTTCAAATGGTTTATAATATGTACCCGTATTTTGGGGTCTTTTACGCGTTCAAGGAAGGCCTGCCACAACTTATGATGATCAAGGGTTAGTTTTTGCAATTGCCTTTGGTGGATACATAAGAATGTTTGATGCCCGAATGTACGAAAAGGTTAGTTGTTTGTATTTTGAGTACATATGAAAATTCAGAAGTTTGCAGTTATGTAGACTGAAGCATGGCTGATTTGATTTCCTAAACTGTTTTATCTTGTTAGGGTCATTTTGATATCTTTTCTGTTGGGGGAGATATATCCGATGCAAATGTTGTCAAGTTCAGTAACGATGGGAGACTTATGCTTTTAACAACCACAGGTGGACATATTCATGTCCTTGATTCATTCCGTGGAACACTAGTAAGTTCTCAACAACTCATTATTAATGTAAACAAATAGATAGACTCTGCACGGTTTATTCTGTCTAACATGGCTTCTCTATCATTATTATTTAGTTATCCACATACGGTGTTAAGCTAGTCTCCGGCAATTCAACATTAGAGGCTTCTTTTAGCCCCGAGGGGATGTTTGTCATGTCATTTATGCATGTCTTCTGTTTCATTTTTTATGTCATGCGGGTAAGATCTGGGATATCAATCATCTTGTTGGTTGCGCAGCGTTATTGACATTCATCTTTTCTTGCATAGTTTCTTGAAGACTGCCGTCTCATTTTCATACTGAGTTTCTTAAAAGCTGTCGTTTCATTTTCATGCATATTTTTATTAATTAGACTTCCCAGAAAATAATTGCTGTCCCTAGCATTCCCCATAAACCTATCCATGACAAAAATAACCTGTATGATCACCAGATTGATGGTTTCTAAACTTTTGGCAGGTTCAGGTGATGGTAGTGTCTATGCTTGGAGTGTTCGGAGCGGGAAAGAAGTAAGACATATAATATTCTTCTTTCATTTGTAATGATTTGTTCCTACTTTAATACAGTGTGTTTGCACCTTACGCTTCTAACCGGTGCAACTTATGTTTGTAACCTATCCAGGTCACAAGCTGGAAGAGCACCGAAAATGAACCTCCAGTTATGAATGGGCTCCCAGAAACCTCATGTTTGCAACTGGATCATCCGAACTATCATTTTGGATTCCAGATTTGTCTAAATTGGGATCTTACGTTGGAAGAAAGTAGAAATCTCCAGTCATCTCACCGCAGATTTCTAGCACAAAGCAGCTCAAAGATTCCATTGAACCGTCAATTTGTTAGTGAAACTTGAAGTTACCGCTGGAGTTCCATCAAACTGTTGTCGTATATCGTCCTTTCCTCCAGGACCCCGGTAAGAGAAAAAAAACAATTGTACTTACTTCATATTATGAGTCATTCTTTTTAACTCCTACAAAATATATTCTGAAAGGGTTTGTAGGATTAGGATTATCTCCCCTTCTTTTTCCATGCCTTTTCATCTCGTTCTCTCACATTCTCTTATTTTGTCTTTCTCTTGCTATAAAAAATTAATATAAGATGTTGACGTGGCTTAACCGTAAGCGTTCAATTAGGAGGAGAGGGAAGAGGAGGGAAAAGAAGATGGGAGAGAATCCTACTCCTGTTTGTAGATGCTCTGCAAGTAATGTCCTGGTATTATTACCTTGCATTTGTAAAGTCGTTGTCAGGGACCTGAATGTAAATTTTGCAGAATTATCACTTCCAATTTTGTGATGGTATTAGTAGATGCTTCTTTCTTTCTTCCCCCACTGTAAATTGTTTTATCGAGATGAAGTGTCAGACGAGAGGTGGAGGCCACACTCACACTCATGACAAAATAGGTGTTTCGCTTACGTCGGATTACCAGACGAAACCAAAATTCAGGGGAATTGTGGACGACGTCAGTCATCCCACGCTTGAGTTATTGCAAGTTGTTGATCGGGAGAAAACTAACATGCACGACAATGTTATTGTGACGATATCTCAAATCAATCGCATTATCATGCATTTTAACTTTTTCGCATGACATGACAGTTTGTGATTGGATTAAAGATACTGCTATAATGAAATCTTCGTTTTTACTTCTTCATTTAACAATGTCTGATTAGTTTGGAGTACTGCTACGTAAGAATCTTTGTGACATGAAAGTTCTTCAGTTTGGGTGCGGACTGCAGTATAGAGTCACGGGTAAACTGTCAATTTAGTCCTTGAATTATCACCTTAGTGAAAATTAGGTCCCTAAACTATTTTTTCAGAAAAATTAGTCCCTGAATTATAAAAATCTGTCAATTACATCCTTAATGTTATATTCGAAGCTACTATATTCAATTTTCCGTCACGTTACTTGCATGTGATACACATTAGAGGGTAGATTGATTGTTTTTCATAAAGAAATAGTGTATAGAGTTAACTTTTGAGGAGAAATTGGTAGTTTTTCATAAAGAAATAGTGTAAGTTAACTTTTGAGGGTAAAATAGACAATAAATTCACAACCTATATGAAATGTTAATCACTTATATACGAGAAAATGATGGTATTAAAATCTAAAGTGTGTCAAGTGACTTAAGTTGACGAAAAATTGGATAAAATAGCTTTGAATATAATAGTAGGGATGAAATTAGCAATTTCTAATGAATTTAGGGACTTATTTTACCGAAAAAATAATTCAGGGACCTAATTTTCACTGAGGTGATAGTTCATGGACTAAATCGGCATTTCACCCTAGAGTTACACTATGCAGATGTGGGGACTAATAAGTAGTAACCGTTGATTTGTGTGCATTTTACAGCCATCTTAATAGTTAAAGGGAAAAGTTTAGTTATGGCCCCTAAATTTTGGACCTTGTTCCACTTTGAGCAATGAATTTTTTAGTTTGGTCCTTTAGAGTTAAGACCCTCTAAATATTCTATCACAATATTCCGTTAATTACATACCGTGCAAGCAATGCAACTGATCAACTTTGAGGGTCATATACATCAATAAAATGTTACATTCACAAGGATAACTACAACTTGTTATTCTGATAATTGAGTTATGAGAACAAAGTTAAGAGAAATTACAACTTACAAAGTCTTCTAATGTACAAAATAAACGAAAACAATCCTCAATTTGACAGAATAATCAACAGATCTAAACAACAAGTGGAACATTGACACAAATTGAAAGTTCGGGGGATTCTAAACCAAAGTAAAAGTTTATAGAGCAAAATGAAGCAAAGTCTATAATTCAGAGAACATTGCTAAAATATTCATGAAAAGTCAAGTTGAATTAAAATGCAAACTAAGAGGCAAATTAAGGAGTTATCCCTTCAAAGAGAGGAGGAGGAAGATAAAACAAAAATCATGTGGGGAGGCATTTGTGAGGACCAATTAATAGGTAAAAATATTGAGCTCAACAATTCTGTTAAAAATGGAAACCAAACCAACTTGGAAAATATGGATTTGAAACACTTTACATGAAACTGGCCAAAAAGCATGATGTATGTCATGCCTCATTTTGCTGGTTAGGGACATTACGTACTTGAAGTCACAGAAAGCTTTAAAGATTTTCTTCGATCCACAACTAAATCTTTTCTCTGTAATAATATATGTATATGTGTGTGTGTGTGTATCAACCAAGGAAGAACAAGAAGCATTGTCTGTAGTTACCTGATTGAGGCCGTACCCGAGTCGTATTATCCTCTTCTTAAAGGCTTGCATGCCCTAAACGACATTAGGGTTTCTCCTAAGCTATAAAGTTTGAACTTTTGTCAAACCAGAAAAAGGAATGCCATCCACCCAAAATCTTGGTGATGGGGACCCCTTTTATGGAGGTGCCCACAAGGTGCTCTACCAGACGCAAGAAAACTGAACCCCAAAATTATGAATGTACATAGACTGATAGAGTGAATATGTTTCGGTTGGTGAATGTCTTTGAGAACGTGTGTCATCATGCGACTCATTTTCTTGTTTATTTACACCCGCATTTTATCTTTGTGCTTTGTTTTAACTCATTTCATACCCATTTGGTGGTGTTGTTTTTGGCTTCTCCAAAGTTGTTCACTTGCAGTTAAATAGCTAGATACTGCAATAAAGGGTTCGTAACTCAAATAACTAAGAACATTTATTCTTACAATTGATGCACTTTGTATATTAGCAAAATATTGGACTATAGTATGCTAGCTGTATGGACATATACAAAGGTGTGAAATCAAATGATTATGATATCCAAATTCAGATTGACCGTCTTTGGCTCTTTACATGTAAGAAGTTATTCATTAATTCTTGCATGCAAATCATTATCTGACACGTATCCAAATATAACTCATTGAAATTACAAAACTAAAAGTTTACTTACATAGTTGTGTCCTAATTGTCCTATTAATTAACTTATGAATGAAAGTGTCTTATGTTAAACTTTAAATAATAATTAAGTTTTTTTTGGAGTTAGTCTAAATGGTGATAGCTGGGGTATATTGATTTATGATTATATATTTAGGTCCAGAAATTGATTCTTTTCAATATAATCGCAAAAGCACTAATATGAAGAGGCATATGGTAGGCTTTGTGAACTCACTTTTAGAACAAGTGAAGGGGGATGAAACGTTGGTCCAAACAATAAGATATGGCGACTAATTAAGTATTGAAACTTCTTTATTTTTTAAATTCTACTCTGCAAGAAGCCTAGAACCATGCAAGGTCCATAATAAAAATTGAGATTCACTCCATATCTTTGTGTTTGGAATTCGCGGATCGTGAGATTCAGACCATTAAATTTTAATCGTACAGTCTCATTAGCTCATCATACTGGTCCACTTCACAAGAACCCAAAAACTTGATCGATTTGGATCTCTTTTTCTCTCTCTTGAATGGTGGAAATGTCTTGGTTTGAGACTTCAAACACAAAAATCCAGAGTGAATCTCGTTTCCCATAATAAGACCAAAATATGAACAAATATTACATTGTTGCATTTATTGGATCAACACTTAAACATTCAGTCTTGATTGGATTTATTTTAAAGTCAAATATGAACAAATAATTTGCAACTTATGTATACCAAAAACAAGAAGAAGAAGAATATTTTGGAATTTCCCAAGACCAAGGGGGTTCAAACTTCAAAATATATACTCCTCCCACTACCACTAGCTCCCGCCTCTACTTTATGAAAACGGCTGCATATAAAAACACATTCACACACACTTTCATCTTTTTTGCCCTAACAGCATGTCTTTGTATATTACATTTTTCTCCACACTCCCATTTCATATCATTGGAAAATTTTTCGACATTACATACACATGACACATGTGTATACACAACAAACCCTTAACGTAAAGCACTGTAGTTTACCCTCAAGTTCAAGGGCCCCAGCTAAAATTTCTGTGGAGAAATTACGTCACACTTAGCAGAGCAGGCCTTGAGATTGAAATCTCCATCTACCATCATCTTCTTCGTGATCTCCTACTGATGAAGTTTTAATTAACTGGTAAGTGCTTGAAAATGACTAGGTCATTAATACATTATTTAATTCGGTGAAGGTCTGCATACCATTCTCAGTAAAGTTTGGACCATTGGATCATGTTCTTGCTGATGATGAAGATTGAACAATACAAACTGACAAATTACCTAATTAATGATGACTTACATAAAATGGATTCACTATTACCGTTACATCTCAGACCATTAATACGAGATTATGTATAAGACTTTTTACATGACTGTATTAATGGCCCAGAGAGTTACAATGACTATGAACCCAGTTCCATGAAAGTCCTTATCTTACCTTTTTTTTGTCAAACGATAGATTTTCTTAGCTTAGATGTTAGATTACCCCTGACAGAATTCAAACTCACAATGTCATATAAAAACTCAACTTTTTTCCACCACTGTGGTAAAATGTCACTTGCAAAGTCTTTCTCCTACTTAACATCTCTCTATATTATGAATGAATCATGGAATTATTATTATTATTATTATTATATATATATATATATATATATATATTACTGATTCCATGCATCTTGATTAGCAAATAATTATCATGGAATATTCTCGGGAAAGGGACAACTAAAAGTTAAAAGTAAGCTAATAAATCAGGAGATTAAGTTCTTTGCATGACACGTGTCAAAACCCAACAACTTTTGACGTAATTAAATAGTTAAAGCCAACAAAGCCTTAAAATATGTAGTAGTTAATCATATATAAGATGGTAGGGTAGTAGCCATACTGATCACAATTACAAGCTGATCATGATTAAACTAGATATTATAGCAGCTAGCTTGCTAGAAGTAATTAGAATTAGAGACATGGAGGAATATCATTATTACATATAATTAACATGATCTGAAGCAATCAGGGGCCATGTGACCGTAGGAATTGAGGCTAAGCTCAAGGGAAGTGCGAGACCCACCATCGTTGCCGCCGTCGGAGCGGTACCAGCCGGAGTAGTAGCCTTCCATGGAGGAGGACTTGATGTTGCCAAAACCATGGATGTCTTCACCATGAATGGGGAAAAGAGGGAGAGTCTCAATCTCTGGTGAAGCTTGCTGATTGTAATATTCTTCTTCCGTCATGTTTTCTTGATCACCAAACACTTGTTTTGATGGTGATTTCTTGTCAAAGATGGTGTAGGGTGAGGAATATGGATCAACACCAACCCATGATCCAGGGTTGTGATTAAAATTATTATAATTAGATCCACCAACATGACCGGTGCTAGGACTTCCTCCAGATGATAGTGAGCAGTCCTGCAATTAACCCAAAAAAGTAAAAATAAAATGTAACTTTTCTTACTAACAAATGAGATAATCATCTAAACTATGGGAGGGATCTTGAGTGCAAAGGGGAAGAGCGCACTGTTCTAACCAAATTGACTCAACGGGATTTGCAAATATACATTTTCAACTGTTGTTTTCATTTTAGTACCAGGAGTGGAATAGAATATGTACTGTTTTATTGGGGTCCAACTAGTTTGGCTTAATATGAGAAATGGGGAAATTTATTTCTAGTGCTTAAAGGAAACAAAGGGCCGAGGTTTTCTTCCTTAATATAGGAAGTTTCAAATCACTCTATGTGTTTTGTGTTGTAGATAAATTGATGATTAAACTTGCACTACTGTGCTCACTTGGGTGCAAGTATTTTCATTTCTTCTTGCATTAATTCATTATTGTGTATGAATATAAATATATATATTTACAAATATAAACTTACCCTAAAGCTCTTCTCCATGGCCATGGATCCATACCCATAGTTTCCCATCTGTGCCCCAGCAGAAACATTCACACCAAGTGAAGAAGAAGGTGCAGAAGAAAACCCTACATATAAAATAAACCAAATAGTAAAAAACTAAAAAAATAAAGTAGGAAAATTTAATAAATTAGTTAGTGAAAAAGGTCGGTCTCTAATTATCTAATTAATTAACTAATTACCAGCTGGTGAACCAGAAATGTTGGAATACTTGCTGTGGTGATTAATGGGTAGTTGTTCATAAGCAGCAGCAGCAGTTGCATTAATATCAATCCCAAACCCTGATGATCTTTGCCTGATATTATCGGCTTGCGGTGGTACAGCTGGCATTGGTGGTGCTGCCTGATGATCAGGAACAGAAGAAGTGAATCTTTTCTTCTGCCTCTCACGAGCTTTGTGGTTCTGAAACCAATAGAAAACGTTCTTGCCTTCGATCTTGCCGTACTGTCGCAGTTTAGCAGAGATCCTGTGAATCTGCTCAGCGCTGGGTGATCTAATGCCATTGTTGTAGTATAGGTCCTTCAAGATTTTTATCTGATCAGTGGTGGGTGTCCACCGCGTACTGCTTTGCCTGCACATGACTCCACCCCCCTGCCTGTTGCCGCCGTCTAGTAGTTCATTTGGGTTTTGTTGAGGGTCCATTGAGAGATTCTTTTGATTACGAGCGAAATTTCTATTCTAAATTATCCTAAGGTATGAGAGGAGGGTTCGAACTCGAGAGACGGTGTGATGGAGAGGAAGGACATTACAAAAGGACGCAAACAAAATGGAGTGATGAGGAAGAGAGAATGAGGGAATGAGAGAGAAGGTAGGTGAGATAGAGAGAAAGGAAGTGCATGAAATTGAAAATAATGTTGGGATTGGGGATCAAAGGGTTATAATTAAGAGGGGGAAGGGGGAGGTGAGGAGGGGCACATGGAGTGATGAAGAGAGGAAATCAGAGAAATATCTGAGAGAGAAAGACTGAAGTTGACAGAGGGAGAGTAGAGGGAGAAAGGGTTCATAAAAAAGGGAAGGGACAAAAGAGGGATTAGAAAGGGAGGGCATCAGTGGCATAAGAATTACTTGGTTGAAAAGGCATGACCAAGAGTTGTATATGAAATTATTATTTTTGATGCACTTTTTGAGAGAGAGAGAGAGAGAGAGAGAGAGAGAGAGAATAATATAATATGATATGATGATGAAGTGATACAATGGATTGGAAAGAAAGAAAGAAGAGAGGGTTCTGAATGAATGAATGAACGGCCATAAAAATGATGGGGTGAGTGATTTAGAGGTTCTTCTTTCAATGGGGAGATCAATATTATCCCTTTTTTTCAGTTCTATTTTATTATCTTTAGGCGAAGAGAGCCAGCTAGCCCCAGAACCACAAAGATACTCCTGTACTTAGCTAGGGTTGTCATGGGCAAAACTGTAAATTGGACTTGATGAAGTACTTCTCTCTGTGCCTTACATATAGGTTCCAAACTGTCCTTTGAGACCCATTAGGGTTTCTATTCTTTGGTTCTTTTACCCCACTTTTAAGCTCACATATCTTCTCTAGGAATTCCAACCTACAGTAGTTTGTAGTAATGCTAGAGCTTAGGCTTGGTGCAAATCTACCGCGACCTATATATATACATGTCCTGGGCTGAGATTATATAGGTGGATATATTATATACAGCCTTGAAGAATAACTGGATAAGTAGCTAGCCCAAATACAACATGGTAATCAATGCAATTTACTCACAGCTCCAAGCTAGCTAGCCTCTTATTGTTCATCTTCATCTGTGTCAATCAAATCTGATTCTTGACAGAAAATATATATACTCTTTGATTGAAATTAATGTTCAAGATGTGTGAGTGTGTGTGTGTGTATTTACAAACAATATGCGTTTCCGAAGTATATAGTGATCCCTAATTGGTTACCCTGATTTCGTAGCGTTCGTTATTGTTAAGGTAACATATGCATGCACTGTAATTTATACTTTTGATTGAAACTAATGCTTTTCCCATTATGAAAGATAAAGATCAATTATATGATCACAATGCTATTGGTGAAAGAGTAGTTATATATGATCAACAATAGAATGTTACATGTTCTTTGAAAGATCATGACTAGTTTTGCACATTAGGATAACGGGTTATTTGTTAACAAACCGTTTAGCAATAACTTTTTTACAAGCAACGATGGAGGGATTTTGTTGACAAAAAATCAAACAATACAAGAGGGTGCCATAACGGGTACATATTACCAATTCCTTAATTTAGAGAGCACAACCAACAAATGAAATAAACCACTACACGGCTTCTACAAACACGAAGAGCAAACAGTAAAAATCTAATGCAAAGACAGTAGGCACAACAGATGTGACACCGAATGCCAACCTGTTGAGCAATGTATAGTTAGAGAATGCTCAACCCGAACCTGAAACGCTCGTAAAAGCATTGTTAACGGGTGAACCATTGACGAAAACTTGATTTTAAAACTAATCTATGATTTTGACTTAATACTTTTTAAGAACAAAGTATCACAACAATACTTCACAGTACATAATACATCCCAATAGATTCTTCAAATAAGAAGTCCAATGCAAGAAATACATAAATACATCTTGAACATGCATGTCATTACAAGAAAATTTTAAAAACAAGTCCGAGGCTAAAAATAATGTTAGCATCATCTTTCAACAACCAAATCATTTTTTGATTATCTCTTCAATGTATCTTTAGTTGTGTGGAGCATGAAAAAGGAAGAGGGAGTCTGAATCATCATCTAGATTTAAATTTAGTTGCCTACGAAATTAAAGAATTTTTCACAAACCCCAGATTTTTCACATATCACTAACCTGCTGTTTGCAATTTTTTTTTTTTTTTTTTTTTTTTGCGGTTGCACAGTTTGAAGTATTTTGCTCACTCTGATCATTTGGTCTAGTAAGGAAAAATGATCTACTTGGATGAGATCCTAATTCGTTGCATATACTTTTGGTGACGAAAACAAGGTATAGGGGGGACACAATATTTGGGGGTCTCTTGTAGTGCCTATTGTTGGAAAATTACTTGTGTCACTGAGTTCAAATCTCATGAAGCACAATCAAATAAAACAAACTTAGTAATGTTGTAGAAAACACGATAAGTACAAAATTATACTTCATAGCTCTAACATAATAACTTATTGAACAAAATTAACCAACTAGAATTTAATCATGCAAACCCTAAAAACGTTACTGTTATAAACATACCTTAACTATGAAAGAAACCTTATTAATTAAAAGAGTGTTGCACAAGCACAAGTGTAGGAAGTGATGATCCTATTTCTGTACAGAGATGGAGGGAGAGATGAGAGATGTGGATGATAGAGCAAATATCAAGGAGTAAAGGAGAGAGTTTTTAGTGTGACCGTCACACGAGGTGGTGCATCACATGTCCCTATATAAATGATGGGTTATGTGTGTTAAATGGTTAATAACTTAAAAATTAAAAAATTTCACCACTTACATAAAAACATATGGTGTACCATCCGTATTACCGTCACAACTAAAAATTTCTCGAAGTAAAGTGCAAAAGAAAGAAAGAAATCAGTGGTGTCATCATGTCTGTGTAGTCCTTTATGCTACGGAGCACGCGTTTCAAAATAAATGCCAAACCATTAAGTATGGTGTGTCATGGTTTCTGGAGCTCTCTCATGCATGCATGCATGTCTCAGTCTCTAGGATCATCATCAAAAGCTTCATCATTCTTTGCCACTACCGCTTTGTTTCTACCATCCTCTTTCTATAATTCTCCCATGCACACGCAATCTACCACTCTATATGATATGAACCCCTAGTGGGTTTTATATCCTAATAAATAATTCATATCAATATTCCTCTTTAATCCCATGCATCTTTGCTTTGCAAATAAGAGACTAACCCTAATCCCATAAACCTCAACTGGGTTTTATGTGAATTAATAGCCTAATTCAGTAGACTTATAACCCTAATGCCATAAACCTTAAACATGTACCCTACCCACCCTCACCAACCCTAGTGGCTTTCATTAACATTCTTGTCTGAGCTAGCAAGAACTTGTACGTGTTAATAGTCACCTTGGCAGAGATCGAACCCTAAATCTATATATTGCTAACTTATGGGAACTTGTATTTGAGAGATTTTTCAATGTGACCGGTACACGGGGTGGTACATCACGTGTCACTATATGATGGGATATGTGTGCTAAAAAATTAATAACTTAAAAAAATAAAATTTCTCACCACTCCTATTAAAACGCATGGTATATCACTTGTGTTCTCGTCACAACTAAAAATTTCTCCTTGTATTGATATTAACACGACTATGAAATCATTAAAGACCAACAGAAAATTAGGGAGGCAGTTGCATCTCTCTTTTTTTTTTTCATTGGATAACTATTTTAATCTTGTCATTCATTCTCACGTTATTAGAAAGTTTTCAATACTTTACAACCCAACAAGAAGAAACTCTACATCTTTCTCCCTTCTAAACTTTTGACCAAATGGGCAAATGGAAGCATTATTTTTACACTAAACTTGTACGTGTTTATAGTTATATTGATAGAAATCGAACCCTTAATCTATCACATTGCTAACCTAGGAGAGCTTGTATTGATGTTAGTACTGCTTCTCCGTTTTTCCTTAGTTCACTAGTTTAAACTTGTTCATGTAATCGTATGTTATTTAAAAAATCCAATACTTTACAAACCAACAAGAAGCAAGTTTACATATTTTATCTTTTTACACGCAACTTTTCTTTTTTGATGAATTTTACACAAATTTTTGGCCAAATTGAAGCATTCTTTCTTGAATTCAACCAGTCCCATTCCCTTTCTCAGTAATACTGACTGACGTTGTATATGCCTACCTCTCTTCCTCCTCCGTCTCTCTCACATTTCAATTTTTACAGATTGCATAATATGTTTGATTTTGACAGTACTATCATCATGAGATTTCCTTTCCTTATCATGCATTTACATGGGGGGTTTAGGAATCTGAGCCTCTCTCTCTCTCTCTCTCTATCCGATTAGCCAAGGCCAATAGGAGGAGGAGTGTAGAGGGATGAGGGTTTTTGTTCCTTTGTCCAAATAGTCAGTCTTGCAATTCCTTGATGATCAACTTTTAGACTTGATTTACCAGTGAAGTTGTATATCTGTCCCCCTTGTTATCCAAAATTCTGAACTGCTTACCTAATAATTGACTGGCCGGAGGCTCTGGTTTGGTATTGCTATGTTTTGAAAAAAAAACTGTTTCTACTATACTGTAAGAATAAGCTCATTTTTGCTGTTTCACGTTTTCAGTTTTTTTTTACCTAAAATTGTGAAAATAAGATGTTTTTAAGTGTTTACCAAACACCTTTTTGAGCTCAGCATTTTTTGATACTTTTTTTTTATAAAAGGACCTCAGTACCAAATTAGTATTTAATGTGCTGTGCATAGCCGCTCTGAGTACACTCCCTTTTCTTTCGGGTAATCATCTTCGGATGTTATTTTCTTCCCATATCTCTCTCAAGATACATCTCAATAATATCACCCCAGATCTCTCTCTCTCTCTCTCTCTCTCTCTCTCTCTCTCTAGACTGCTATAGTAAGTAGTCTCATTCTCTTTTTGGTTCCTTTTTTTAAGTCTAAGACAAAGACTTGCAACTACAGTTCTAGACTAAACCCTAGCCACAAGTTTCTCTCTTAATTCATATTTTCGTCCTTGAAATATTCATTCATAATAAGGATCCATATATATACCAAAATTATATTGTACTTCGGTCTAAGTATCTGATGAATGGAGATTTAGATGTACAACTAATAATCCAACCGTCAAGATTCAAACAAATATAGATGTCTGTAGATGTATACACCGATGCATGTACACTATAAAATCCTATACAAATAAGTGCAATAGTGCATTTCATTTTAAATACCTTTTTTTTTAACTATGTTGAATATATGCAAGCCAAGAAACTTGCTTAGAATAGTTAGAATCTCTCACATATCATATGAATGCTATTTGCCTAGTAGCTGCCTGGCTAGGTACACAGGCTGCTACTGCATGCTAGAGCTTCTGAAGTTTGATGGCAGCTGAGCGCAGTTTACCTTTTCATGTGGTTTAATAATATAATATGCTTTGTTTCTACAGCACACTAGGGTAGTAGGAATGGGACCATGAAAGCTAGAGTGGACCCCACGCATATATAATTGATTTGGCATGTAAATTAAGTATTTGTGGTTTTATTGGACCAAACCATCAGCCACTGTTACGTTCAAACATCTCTGTGTTGAGGTGTTTTCAATTTTTTATTTTTAATTTTTTAATTTTTTGAGAAATAAACATACGGTGGTAATATCCTGTATACTCATTTTTTTTTAATTTATTCAATATAACTGAAAATTAAGAGAAATGTGTGAAAAATAAATGAAGTATGTGGATAGCACACCCTTTAATATAACGAGGTCTTGTGGTTTGACTAACTCTAAATGGTAGGAGGAGGACCAGAAATCTCAAAGTTTGAACTTGAATCCCGGTTGATCGAGGAAAAACGAAAGAGTAGAACTAATGCCATATAGATTTTGTGGGGTAAATGTGCTAGATCTAACCTAACATACAATCAAATCATATCATATCATATGTATGTACTATTAATGTATACAATCCTCAAATATATAAGGTTAAATATACACCTTGACTCGAGCCATATTATGGTAGGGTGAAAAGCTACATAAATCCCACGATTAGTGAAATTTTACTTTGTTGGAGGATGTCATGAGTTAAAATTACATTGATGACATTTGTTAATAAATTTAAAAAAAACATCTATGCACAGAATGTTTGGAAACAACTATAACGGGATAATTTTTTTTTTTTTTCTGTCAAAAAATAGAATTTGTTAGATTGGATGTTAGATTAGTCACCAACAAAAGGGAGCTTTAATAAAAAGGGCTTGAACTAAGTTTATTTTAACCAAAAACCATCCTATAACTTTTTTTAACCAAAAACCATCCCAGAACAAGGTAAAACCCACCAAACCAACAGACAGCTCGACCACCAGCCAGTCACTCATGGGCTCTCCTTTGGCCCTTATCCTCCTCCTCCTCCTCCTCCTCCTCTTCGTCTCACTGAGTACTACAACTTTCCTTTTTGAATCACCCTATTTCGTTGAGTATCGAAGAAGTTATATCCATTTGAATCTTACCTAGTTTCCGCGACCTCCGAGGCTTTCGAGGCATTTTCCGGCCAAACCACAACGAGTTAGCCATCGTGCAAGGTACCATTCTCTTCGTCTCTTTGAGAACTACGATTTTTGTTTTTGAATCACTCGATTTCGTTGAGTATTGACAAAGTTATGAGCGTTTAAAGTTTGTCCAACCCAGTTTCCGGCGACCTCCTAGGCTTTCGAGGCGTTTTCCGGCCAAACCACAATGAGTTAGCTATCGTGCAAGGTACCATTCTCTTCGTCTCTTCGAGAACTACGATTTTCATTTTTGAATCACTTGATTTCGTTGAGTATTGACAAAGTTATGAGCGTTTAAAGTTTGTCTAACTTTCCGACCGAAATCCGGCCTTCCCTTAACCACACCAAGCCCTTTGGGTCGTGCACAAACAAACACTGTATCTGGAAAGAAAATGAACATTAACACTGTCGCTGGAAAAATAACACTGTCGCTGGAAAACTAACACTGTTGCTGGAAAAACTAACACTGTCGCTGGAAAAATAACACTGTCGCTGGAAAAATTAACACTGTCGCTGGAAAAACTAACACTGTCGCTGGAAAAATAACACTGTCTCTGGAAAACTAACACTGTCGCTGGAAATAAACTAACAGTGCAGTGACTTAAATTCCAGAAACAATGACTTAGATTCCAGAAACAGTGTTACCTAAAATCCAGAAACAGTGACTTAAATTCCAGAAACAGTGTGACTTAAAATCTAGAAACAGTTTATTTTTACATTCCAGAAACAGTGTCCGTCGAAAAGAACCAAAATCCAGAAACAGTGACTTAAATTCCAGAAACAGTGACTTAACTTATAACATGGTTTTTTATTAAACAAAACTTATAACGTGGTTTTTTATTAAAACTAAAACTTTTCAAGCCCTTTTCATTAGTTTTGGAGATTTTAGGGATTCCGTGATCGTGACCGTTCATTGTATATTATGCGGTCAGAAATTATTTCAAAATTTAAAATTTAAAATTAAATATGAATAATACCTAACGAAAATTGATCTCACGATGTACGATGAACGGTTACGATCACGGGATCCCTAGTATCCCCAGGAAAAGAATTCGACGATGATCATTTTCCATATTTAATATTCTGTTAATGGTTGACAAGAAGAGATTTTTTAGTGTGCAGAAATACATCCCGGTATACAAGGAGAGATTATTGAGAAACTTGAAGAAAAAAATTTCAACTTGTATTATAATATTTGTGTACCAAATCATGTTCCCGGCACACTGAAAAATTTCTCACAGGAAGAGTTCTCTTGCGTATAGATAAACACATTGCAACCTTACCTTATTATTCACAACAAAAAAGAGTTAGCCACATTAGTTAGCGACCAGAATGCAAGTTTTTGCTGGATGCAAAATTTGGTGCAAGTTAGTGTCTCTAGTATCCATAAAATTTTCTTTTTAATAAAATTCTGAGTTTAACACTTCAAACTAGTCACCATAGCTCCTCCCATATTTTCCGAAGTAACGACTTTTTAGAATGTTAATAACAACTCGTAAAATATTTGCACCACGTTGGAATGGAGATGAGAACCCGAAATCATGGCCGAAGGGAGTATGAAATATGAATAAAGGCATTCTTTGTAAATGTAGAGTCAGAAAGCAAAAGAATTGAAAGTACAAAAGAGAAGCAGAATAAAGTCCCCCAACTGCTATCTCTAGTTGTACGAATTTACTAGACAAACAGCGTCTGCAACGAAAAGAGAGAAGGAAAAAGTAAATCAACACCGATACTGTGTTCTTATTCCAACAAGTACCAATTTACCGATCTGCATTTCATTCTCATCTCAACAATGCAAATATACGGCTGAAACCGGCCAGAAATTCTAGACGTTCAAATACTAGTACACTTGAGCATGCATAAAGAAATCCGGTTCACAAACGTAAAACCGAGGAAGGATGCAAACAACTGATTCCTCCGATCATTAAACAATACCACACTCAATAGATTGCAATCCAATTACTGGGATATATGAGCAGCAATATGCTACAACCAACCAGCTTCAAGTTGGTTTATCCACTATATACTACAAGTCACCCATATGCTTTAAACTCACAAAGCCGATAGCGCTACGCGATAAGCCTTACAAGTTGCATTTATGTCCACTGCCTTCGCCGCATGAGTCTGAACTTCCATCTATACTCAAACAGGACCAAAGCGCAGTTGACATGCCTAAAGTAGATGTAGAAAGATACAAATCCAATCAATATGCTTCCTATATCTCTTTCAGAAATTAAGTGCAAGAACCTTGACGAAAGGTTGCAAGGGGCCAACGGCAACACTTGTACTGGCAACGAAGTTAGCCATCATCAACTAGCTCTCAAAATTCACATTGGCCCTTCCCCGGTTCCACCTATTTCCGGATCCACGTCGACTCCATCCGGAGTCGCGGGGCGCTGAGTGCAACTCACGTCTGTCAGCAGATCCCCTAATTTCGGAGTTACCCACTCTTCTAATTGGCTGCCTCCTCATTCCACGTTCGCTCCTGGGTGAATTTAATCTAGTTTTCTTGTCCTCTTCAAAGGATAGTGGTTGAATATCCTGTAGATCAGGTTCTGGAACATAACCATTCGGCCGTTTGGTTTCATCCATTCTTCTAAATGTGATTGATATCCTACGATAAACAGTAACGAGCAGGTAAATATCCTGAAGACAAATAATTAATACAAGCAACCACAAAAAGACAAAATTATATTGCAGAATTTTAACTCTTACCGTTTTGTAGGTACTGCAGGCACACAATGCTTAGCAACATCAGCCCCCTTTCCGTTTAAAACCAGAACAGATCTGCATGGAAAAATGCTGACTATTAAGTAGAAAGGTTGATGCATATATCAAAATACATAGATGTAATGACAAACAATAGGTAGAGTCTAAACAAGGGCAGAGAATGTGCAGGGACAAATCTGGATGGCATACTTACCCAACTGGCAAGGGAATGGCAAATGAACCTTCAAACTCGCCAGGACCAATGATCTTTAAGTTTGACCCAAAAACTATGTTGCACTCACTAAGAAAGGACACGGTGCAGAAAGGTCGAACAAAATCATGGTTGTCAATATGCGGAGGTATGCAGTCCCCTTCATCATATACATTGACGATGCAACTATCAGGTACACAGGTCGGGGGAAGCACATGCCATTTTACCAGCCTCCTAATGATCACCTTGAAAAGATGAGGTATGGGATCGACAACATCATCGCAGAGGATACCAGGTGGATTACCATACTTATCCTGCAACCAACATAGCACAACAGATGCAAGTGCAACACATTAAAATCAGTAGGACATATAGTTCCTTTGAGCAAAGTTCAGAAATTATGCCCTGCTAGAATAATAATGTAGCTGATTTCTACCAAATGTTAGTCAAATAATAAATTGAAATTAAATATAAATGCCATAGCAAAAAGGCATACCATTGTATAATTGTAGCAACAGCCGAACTGAATGGTTACTCGTCCCTTGCCCCTCATCCACTTTTGAGGTGCTGTATACGTACGTGCTGCAAGAATTCCAGAATAGGTTATCAAAGTGGTATAATACCTATCCTAATAAGAAATAAATAAACATCAATACATAGAATGCAACTAGAAAATCCAAAAACACTGTAGTAAGTTCCATGTAACAGAATTAACTCGCATAAAAACAAGTTTGAGCTAAATAATAGATTTTGCATATTTTCAGTATAATAAAATATAACTTACAACTCAACAAGAAAAGAAAGGGGGAATCTTAAAGTTGGCACATACATACCACTGAAAAGTTCTTTGGCAACTTAAAACTAAACCGATTACAAAATAAATCTCGAGGAACACAATAGATGTAAATTCATAAAAGAAAACCAAACACATTATGTGCATTCCAGACAACTTACATTCTAGCTAGGCAATAAAAGGGTTACCATAAAGCCTATGTATCAAGTCATTGTAAATAGATAAACATGTTATTGGAAACATTACAGATATATATACCTCATGTATGTAAACAAGAAGAAATATCTACACGAAGATCCAGCACCGTATTGGCATTCCGAAAGCAAAGAACTAACCTTTTAATTCACCCTTCCTGCCCATCTCTTGAAGCTCATAAACATAATCAACAATCCTCTTCTGTTCCACTGCACTGAAGATACCGGTGTGGAGCTCAAGCCCGTCGAGAATGTTAACCAATTTCCCATTAACCCTCTCCAAACAAATATAATCTTTCTTCCTCTTAACATTCATGAACCTAAAGTGTTCCCTCTGCTCCCTAGACAATGTAGACTTTGTAATCCTCAACTCTCCAGTCGTATCGTTCACATTCACCACCCGCTTATTCAATTCGCGCTCTTCCTCTTCCTCCTCCTCCTCTTCCTCCAGCTCATCTTCCTGTGCCATATCGGCCCATGACATCCGAGGGCTTGGAGTCTCTAATAAGGGGGATTCAGGACACAATCCACTTTTAGAAGCTTCAGGGTCGGGCTCCGATAGCCCCAGAGCTCCGTCTTTCCAACCTAGTGAACTTGTGTCATCATGATGATTATCATCACCAATATCATTATCACTACCCACCTGCAACTCCTTGCTCTCCGGTTTCAAATCACTCGAATTCCCATCCGGGTTAACAGGTACCGAATCGCCACCAAGTTCTACAATTCCCAAATCACAAAATCCCAATAAGGGTATGCCCGAAACACAAATTCAAAATTCAAAATTCAAAAATCAATTTATCTGTGTACAGTACAGCATAAAGATAGAGACTTTTTTACTTTCTAGCCCTAAATTTTCCCAGGAAACAAACAGAAAGTGAAAGAATTCGTACCTGGGCCGAGAGAGCGGACGCGATCGGTGAGTTTGGCGGAACAGTGCTGGCAGAGATCTCTGGTGAGAAAGGGGAGCCAGGTGGAGAGAAACTCCGAGGCGATTTGGAGCTCCGAGGGCTGATAACCGACGAGGACCGGGTCGACCGGTTCGACCCGGTTGTTATCGGAGGTGTCGTCAGTCATGAATTGGTGGGGCTGGGTTGTTCCGGCAAGTTGACTCGGTGAGTGGATGTTTTTGCTTGGAGTTTATTTTTTCTGATGGATTTTTGCTTGGAGTTAAAGACAGACGGGGGATATATATTTTTTTTGTGACAATAAATAAAACCTTCGGCAAGGGGTAGTAATTATGGAGATGGTGGAGGGGTAATTTTGGTATTTGAATGGGTGGTGGATCCATCCCGGTAGGATTTGGAATTTGAAATCCTCTGTGAGAATATTGGACACGTGTGGAGATCTGGCAGGCCAAATGATCGGTGTTTGACCCAACCGTCTTTAGTTGGGCTAGAAGAAAAGCGTGCCCATTTGTCCATCGATTTCGTTAGATTTGTTTGTATTGATTATCTTCTAAATTATTTAATCTATTAATTACGAAAAAAAAGATACGTAGAAGAAAATTACATGAGAAACTCATTCCTTTTTATATTAGTGAATTACTTGCAATGATGTTTGATTAATTATATTGGTGATTACATGTTATAATGTTTGATTAATTTGAAATGTCATGTATTTTGTTTTATAGAGTTTTATGGATTTTCATACAAATGAATACATGGATTTTGAGAGAGTTTACTTGGTTTCTATACAAGTCTATATGGAATTCTACGTGGATTTTAATGGAGCTTGTGAGACTTTTTTTCAAGGATTTAAATAGAATTAGGTGGATTATCGTGGAAATGTCAAGGTATTTAAGATTGTGGTCGTAGAGGCGGCGGTCATGGTGATGGTGTAAAAAAGGTTGTTGTAGGAGGTTGTCAGATAGTGGCGATTGTTGTGACATGTTTGTGGTGGTGGTGATTGAGATGATGCTTATGCTAATGGTGTGGTGACGATGATAGTGACAATGGTGGCGGTAGGAGTAGTTGGGATTGTCATCGTAAGTGGTAGTGGCCATACGATGGTGAAAGTGGTGGTAGTGATAATCATTGTATTATGGTGGGTGGTGGAGTATACCATCCTAAGTGGGAGAAATGAAATCCATCAAATTTTTAGGGTTAGGTTGGATTTGCAATGACCCAAAACTTACCATAAAGGCACAAAGTCTATCAAAATCCATTTTTTTATAAATCATTTAAAACCAATGAAATTTTAAATACACGTGAATTTTTATAGACTCACCAAAAAGATCATTATTAAATACTACAAGATTTTAGGGGGGTGTATTCAATAGGGATTTTAATTCTTTTAATGAATCTAGGGGTATTCAATCAGGATTTTAAGTGATTCTCTGAAATTCATGGTGTATTCAATTAGAATTTTAAGATAGTTTATTAAAATCATAGAAATCTGAGCGTATTCAATTAGAAACTTATTTTAAAGAATTTGAGAAAGTTGAGGAATTAGAGGGAATTAGAGAGATTTCGTAGTGTATTTTAAGCATCCATAAATCTCACATCTCCCCATGAGATTTATAGGGAATTGAATCAAAATTTTATATGGAATCTCTACAAATCAATTAAACTCCATAAAAAATTCATGGATTTATAAATCCATTAAAGTCTCTCAAATTCTCAATTGAATACACCCCCTTAGACTTTTGAAAGTCATAAACAATCTTTATTTAGGGGGTGTATTCAATTGAGAATTTGAGAGATTTTAGTGGATTTATAAATCCATGGATTTTTATAGAGTTTAATTGATTTGTAGAGATTCCATATAAAAATTTGATTCAATTCCCTCGAAGTCTCATTGGAGATGTGAGATTTGTGGATGCTTAAAATACACTACGAAATCTCTCCAATTCCCTCTAATTTCTCAACTTTCTCAAATTCTTTGAAATCAATTTCTAATTGAATACACCTGGAATGTTATAAACTTCTTTAAAATCCTAATTGAATACACCTAGATTTCTAAGGATTTTAATAAAGTATCTTAAAATTATAATTGAATACATATTGAATTGCAGAGAATCACTTAAAATCTTAATTGAATACCCCTATATTTATTAAAAGAATCAAAATCCCTCAAAATCCCAATTGAATACACTCCCCTTAATACAGGGTGACTTTTATCTCCAAATGAGATGTCAAAATGTCCACATAAACTATAACACTAAAAAAAACAGCCACTAATTGTTTCCAACCGAAACGTCAAATCCTATGTGACATGACATGGATTGGAAGCAAATGGGGTTGCTGTCAAATTTGAGAGCAGCTTCAAATGTTTTTTTAATTAATTATTAAATGTTTTTCTTGATTTTTTACTAGTTTAATCATTTATTGTAATAAATATTGATTGTTGAACGTTCAATCTGTTCATATCCCTCTTTCTTTTTTGTTAATCAGCGATAGAGAACGAAGGCCTCCTGGGATTGCTTCTGAAGCTACGGAGAGGCAAAACAGAGGATCTGAAAATCCATTAAACACCGTATACAAGACACCCCTAAATTTCTTTCTTAGTTGTTAAAATAAAAATCATAACTCTTATCATAAATTGTCACTCAGTACTACAGTCTGTTAGTATTTCTCTTCACTAGAAAAGTGAGAGGTCTTAGGTTCGAATATCGTGAATAACAAAATCGATACCAAATTAGGCTACCCATTGTGTGGTTTAGCCGAAAAATATCGATGTACTTATAAAAAAAAAAAAAAAAAAACAAACTCTTATCATAAATTAATAAAAATACTAAAATACCTTAAAATTTGCACAAATAATCCTAGTACCTTAATTCATATAGCATTTTGCAAGTTACATTGTTATGTTTTTCCTTAGTTCAATCTCTCTCCCGCACTATCGCTTGCATTAAAACGAAATAAAAAGAATTTGTTGAGGCCCACTTGAAGTTGAAGCCCAACCAAACTATTCTTCAAGCAGACTGGAAGAAAATCAATGAAAAGATAAAGAAAGTGATAAAAGCAACATCCATCCACTCTCACTCACTCACTCACTTGGAGTTGGCTGCACCTACAAACTTCAACAACAATGGACGCCAAACTCCACCTCCTCAGCTCAACGCCAGCCTCCCCAACCCACCTCGCCCTCACTAAACCTTCACCAACAAAACATAATCATATCTTCTCCCCCGCAGCCCGTCCCCGGCCTCTCAGAATCAGCACACTAGTTTACAACACCACTGGAAGTGATGCTGGTGGCAGCACTAGCAGTCCGGACACTGACGGCAACAGCGTGGCAGCCCCAGACGCCACGGGAGTGCGGTTTAAGAAGAGGTCGAGAAGGCGGACAAAGCAGCAGCGAGAGGAGGGCGGTGAGAGGGACGGCGGACAGGTCATGAAGGCTCAAGCTAGTGCTGCTCCAAAGAAGTGGGAGGATATGAGCCTGGGGGAAAAGGCATTGGAGCTTTATGTGGGGGAGAAGGGTGCTTTGTTTTGGTTAAATAAGTTTGCTTATGCTTCAATTTACATAGTGATTGGGGCTTGGATTCTCTTCAGGTTTGTTGGACCAGCTCTTAACCTGTACCAGTTGGATGCACCTCCCCTCTCTCCCACTTCCATCCTCAAGGGCTCCTGATTGAGTCAATCATTCTCTTCTCCAAGAGATTTCTACTTCTCGTTTTGATTTCGATGATGTTATAGTAGACTTCGTTCACATACAATCTACAACTTAACAATTCTACATACCAAATATTTGTCGTTAGCGAAAGATCTGTAGCTCAACTGGTCAAAAGCATTCACCTGCATCCGAGATTCTGGTGTCCAATTCCTCAACCCCGATATTGTTTGTATTACGAATAAAACATGCATCTTTATTGTTAGCATAAATTAGCACTCCAGGACAATCCAATGAGATAATTCGGGGGAAAAAACAGTTTTGAGCATGTAATATTACTGATCAATAAAGCGTACACAGCCATGTTTTCTCTGTGAGACGAAACTATGGAGCTGTAAATTACATTATTGCAGTGCAACGATTAAGAGTGAATATCAATATGCTATCGGAATAAAGTGAGACAACCCGGCGCTTATAGCAAAAGGTTCATCTTCACCTCAACATGGTACACAATGAAAGGCTAAATCAAAACTTGAATGAGCACCAAGCATTCAACTTTATGAATTTGAATGGCTACATGGCGTTGACTGGCTGAGCGGTTGCATCTCTTTCAGTCTTGCACCTGCAGATAGCAAGGGTTCCAACATTCAGAGCAAATTACTATGTATAATGCAGATCATTTAAACGTCTCAACTCGGAGCATAATTGATAACACAAATTTTGAAATTATTGTTCTATCAGGATATATCAAGAAAGAGGTTTCACTGCTCCATCAGGATATATTCCATACCATATGGGAAAACAGTTTACTATGCCATTGGTAAAGTTGGGATTAAAACCCAAGGAAAAGGATGAAGTAACGAATGTTAAGCAAAAGAGGAATCAATGCTTAGTTTAGAAACTAACCTGTTGCAGTTTAATCGAGATGCATAATTATGATTGTTGCAATTTGTGCACATCCAATCCCCATTACGCCATTGCTTTGCTCTGCGAAGTCAATAAAATATAAGTAAGAAAATCCTTATCAAAGAAGCTAATCTTACAATAGCTGATTTTGTGCTAAAAAATATAGGCTCATCATAAGTGATGTTTATAGGGGCCATATTTAATTAGGGATATTATCCACGTTTAAAAAGGTGTGGAAGCAAACTGAAAATAGTTAAATAAACATGAATAATACACTGCAAGAACAAATATGCATATAATAACAAAGACTCAAAGACCAAAACTGTTATCTAACCAACCGAATGTGGTACCTAAGCATGCATATGTAAAAGGAAAAGCTGATTCCAAACTCACCCTTTTCCAAGAAGCGTAGGTGTCATTGCTTGCGGTGTGAATGGCATGGGTACTTGCAAATTCGGAGCAACGCCTGAGCTTATATTGGGATGATAAGGAGCGTAAGGTCCAGTTGCGGGGTTACCACTGGTCCCTACCACTTGCTCAAATCCAGGATAGGATTGCTGCTGCCCAACTGTCTGCACATTTAGTGAAAAGAATAAGGGAGAGAATAAG
The DNA here is from genome assembly GCA_036320875.1 of Cotoneaster glaucophyllus. Taxonomy (NCBI): domain Eukaryota; kingdom Viridiplantae; phylum Streptophyta; class Magnoliopsida; order Rosales; family Rosaceae; genus Cotoneaster; species Cotoneaster glaucophyllus. Next base: position 17,572,979 of record CM070073.1, read on the forward strand.
GAGGAGAGGAAGAAAGCAAAGGATACTGTATGAAACAATATTATAAAGTTTTATAATCTAAAATTCCATAGAAAAGATAGATCATCCTTACATGTCCTACATTCAGTCTCTTGTTATCCCAGTCATGAACAAGCTCTTCGGATGCTAGTCGCTTCATTCCAAGAGCTTTATATGAAAAAAGAGGAATGGAAATAAATGAGCATTAGTTACAATATGATACCAGTGCTTAATAATGGAACCCAATAACTGTAGCTCAGGTGTTCTAAAACATAAATCCATCATACGACAATTGCAATGCTGATGAAGAAAGAGCGTACATGGTGGAAAAGCATCGCATTTTTTGCACTGCAGATAAATCAAAGTTTGATCAGAAATCAACAGTTAGGTAAGGAAAACTCTTTTCTTCGAATGCTCATGTAGGATCATCATACCTGTGTTCGAGACGAATAATTATGGAAACCGCAACTGCATAACCAATCACCACTGCGCCATCCTTTTGGAACTGAAAGAAGCTGATTAGTAGAATTTGCATGTGGAAGTCCAGCATTATGGTTTCCACCTACAGGCCAAGTAGAAGCCGGCTGAACTCCAAACTTACCAGCCCCTGGTATAGACCAGTTCAGAGGAAGCGAATGTGGGGGAGCACCATTGCCCATCATCATCCTTTGGTCCCGTCCTCCTTGGGCCCTGGCAAAATAATGTGAATAAGTTGGGAGAGAAGCTCCGGGGATTGCAACCGCTGGCATTGCCGCTACCTCCTTTGGTTGACCGCACTTTTTGCACTTTTCTCTTGATGCATAATTGTTGTTAGTGCAACCTATTGATCCATTGCCACACACACCCAACCCACAATCCAGCCAAGTACGCACACCAACAAGTCCACCCCACACCAAAATACCCATACAAGAAACAGAAACCACTCAACCTAATTGATAGCGAGTTGCTAACCATTTTTTTTTTTTCAACTTGATAAAAAAATGAAAAGCAAAGAAAAATACAAGCTGCAATAACAATTATGCATTCACATTGAATAAACAATGTCAAGGAAATGTGTCATAGGCTACGAATGTGCAAGTATATTCTTATATACCAAACAAAGCATGTACCCTAACTGCCATACTCAACCTCTATGACTCTCAACAAAACCGATAAACAATTTGTAAAATGACCGTCTTTCCCTTTGAATCCAACTTACAAAAAGGCAACTGAAAATGGGTAATTGGAATGAACTGAGAAGACAGCACTCCACAAGCATTAAATCTCAATTATAAACAAGAAAGAAGAGTGTGAGATGTTTTATGTCAATTAGGCTTATTACCGTCAATGAAAACTAAAAACTGAAAACGAAATGGTTATCAACGGGGCATAAGCTTCTAAGTTTCTAACCGTTAATGAATAATAAGGAAAGGGGACTGTTTACATCTCTAATTTTCTTCCTAAAAATAGAAACACCAAACCCGTTGAAGTAACCATTATTATATGTGCAGTACAATTCAATCAAAACCCCATATAAATACCCTTAAACCCTACAACTCCCAAAACCCATATCCATATACAACCCAAAATTAACCCTAGTATAATTCTAGCAATCTTAGAGAGAGAAAGTTAGAGAGAGAGGGGTGTGAGGTCTAACCGGTGCAGATCCAATCGCCGATGCGAGGGAGCCACTTGGAGTCGGCGGGGGTTTTGCTGTCGACGAGAAGGCGAGGCTGCTTGCAGCGATTGCAGAAGGATCTGAAGGCGTAGTTTCTGTTCCTGCATCCACTGCACTCCCAATCCCCTTCTCTTCCTTCCGCCATTGTTTGATTAGATTACAGTTCTCACTCTTACTCCGCTCCTTCGTCTTCCGCCTATATATCTGTGTGTCTACTAAGCTCCGAGGGTCGACGAGCAAGCAAGCGAGACGCAGGGATCGTACGGACTACGGAACTCTCGAGTTGCCGGGCGAGCTCCTCCCTCTCGCGCCCTTGTCCAGTTGACCTCGTGAAAAAACAGGATAATATGGGCCATCACTGGTTGATTAGGGCCGTGGCCCAATATCTTCAGGCCCAATAGGCCCAGCACAAGTGAATGACGTTATTTCTTTTTCTTTTTTCTTTTTTTTTTACCGCGCAACAAACAAAGCAAAAATCTTTCAAAACAACGGACAAGCCGCGCCAGCTGTTTTTGCAATCCATAAGGTTGTCCCGACGCTCATAACGGCATCATTCTCCGGCCACGTCTATCCACCTTCCACGCAGACCCCCGGTCGCATCACACAATCTGTCTCTGAATCCATCAAATAAAACAAAGGACCGACTGTTTTCTCGTTTTTTTTTCTTCTGGGTCGGGAAATCACGATGGGAATTGGTATTTAAGGATCAAAAGCTCGAATCTTGTAGAAAAATGGTTCGGAGAACTATCGCTTTGAATCGGATGTGAAACATGGAACTGAAAGCTGGGAGAGAAGCTGATTGCAGCACAGAGTCGAAGTCGAAGACGGAGAGATGGTGTTGGCGGTTACTTCTGTTGTTAACTCTCACTCTGCTAGCAGCAATGGTTGCACTTACTCTTGTACAGTATTTCAAGCACTGGAAATCAAGCAGGGTCTCGGGTCACCGTGGCTCCATCGTGCCAAAATACTCCGAAGCTCTTCAGATCTCCATGCAGTTCTTCGATGCCCAGAAATGTGACATAAACCCAATTCTCCGTTTCTTGTTTTGCGGTCTTTTTGGGTCTGCTTCTGGAAAGGCTAAAAGCGGTTTTCTGTCAACTAGAAGCACATTTCTGCTTATGTTTGTCAGAAAAACTTAAAAACGTTGTGCTTTCTGCAGAAACAGTCTCAATGATCCCTTGATTTGATTTGTAAGTTATAAACCAAGCATGTTATGATCCTGTGTTACTTCTTCTTGTTGCAGCTGGTAAGCTGGTGGATAACCCCATTCCGTGGCGAGGGGATTCGGGCCTCCAAGACGGGAGTGAGGAAGATTTGGATTTGTCCAAGGGACTGTACGATGCAGGTGACCTCATCAAGTTTGGCTTTCCCATGGCTTTCACTGCAACTGTGTTGTCTTGGGCGATTCTTGAATATGGAGACCAAATGAAAGCTGTGAAGCAGTTGGATCATGCCCATGACTCACTTAAGTGGATCACTGATTACCTAATCAATGCACATCCTTCTCCAAATGTGCTTTATGTTCAGGTTAGTTACATTATTTAGGTTAATTACTTCAAATTTTCAATGATATCCTATTAAACTCTTCAATACATGGACGGTAATGCTCAAGTTGTTAGACTATGAATCGGGACAATTCGATCGATTATTGTATGAATTTGTGGTCTAGAACCACAGTCTTGCAAATCGCAGCGTAAAAACGTCTGTCTTGAAATATAAGTTTGTTCAGAGAACATTACTCTTAGTATCATGTTAGTACCTTGCTTGAATACACTAGGGTTGCTAGATCGTGAATGGGGACAATTCATTAGGTTTATTCTTGCCTTAATTTGATCGCATTCACAGTCAGGCATATAAGAGTGTGTCTTGCAATACAAGTTTCGTAAGAGAACATTATTTAGTGAACGAATTTTGGTGACCTAGTAGTGCCCTAATCTCTCGGATTTTTCTCACCTACAACTAATAGTATATAGGGTAAATTACACAAAACTACCTCAACTATTAGTGTCACGACACTTTCATACCTCATTTTTTAAAATTGACAATGTCATACAACATCTTACGAATTTGTGACAATGTCATACCTCCGTCAATTTTTCTGTTAGGTTTTCTGTTAAGTGCTGACGTGGCTTGATCTGGGCCCATTTTCTAATCCAACTGGATTAAAAAACTATTAAATATATTTTTTAAAATTAAAAAATTAATTTTTTTCTTTTATATTAAATCTCTCTCTCTCCCGTCTCTATCTCGCTTTCTTTCTTCTCTCTCTCTCTCTCCCCCTCGCCTCTCTTTCTTCTCTGCATCCCCAAACCCGCTTCCCATCTCCCCCACCCCACCCCGACCCCTTCCCGTTCCCCTTCCCTTCAACCCTCCACCCTTCCCCACCCATCCCCACCCATGCCAACATCTCCACCCTCATCCGCGCCTCCGCCGTCTGCAAGCACTGGCACTCCCTCATCTCCTCCACCTTCTCTTCCCCACTCTCCCATAAATACCCCTGGTTCTTCCTCTTCGGCATCCACAACACCTCCTCCAACTTCAACCAGTGCTTCGCCTTCGACCCCCTCTCCAACCTCTGGTTCCGCCTCCCCTCCCCCACCTTCCCCTCCCAGTCCTCCTCCTTCCTCGGCGCCGACGGCTTCTTCCTCGTCACCGCCCCCTTCTTCACCTTCTCCCATATCCTCAAACGCCAATGGCTCTCCACCTCACTTCTCCGATTTTCCCGCGTCAACCCCCTCGTCGGGGTCGATTCTCCCCCTTCTCCTCCTCCCTAATCCCTAGCTTCGTCGTCGTCGGCGGGGTCCGATTCATCGGTAATTTAGTCGACATCGAGGGCCGTTTGGCCGTGGAGATTTACAATCCCAATTCCGATTCATGGCTCCTCTGCCCGCCGCTCCCCGCCGATCTTCGGGGTGGGGATGGGTGGGGAAGGGTGGAGGGTTGCAGGGAAGTGGAACGGGAAGGAGTCGGGGTGGGGGGGGGGGAGATGGGAAGGGTGGGGATGGGTGGGGAAGGGTGGAGGGGGGAGATGGGAAGGGTGGGGATGGGTGGGGAAGGGTGGAGGGTAGCAGGAAAGTGGAACGGGAAGGAGTCGGGGTGGGGGGGGGGAGATGGGAAGGGGGTTCTGGGGATGCAGAGGCGAGAGAGAGGGAGGGAGAGAGAGAAGAGAGAGAGAGAGAGAGAGAGAGGAGAGAGAGAGAGATTTAATATAAAAATTATAATTTTTAATTTTTTAATTTTAAAAAATATATTTAATAGTTTTTTAATCCAGTTGGATTAGAAAATGGGCCCCAGATCAAGCCACGTCAGCACTTAACAGAAAACCTAACAGAAAAATTGACGGAGGTATGACATTGTCACAAATTCGTAAGATGTTGTATGACATTGTCAATTTTAAAAAATGAGGTATGAAAGTGTCGTGACACTAATAGTTGAGGTAGTTTTGTGTAATTTACCCTAGTATATAATTGTCTATCTCTATCATCATGTGATAAGATTGCTTTGTTCTTATTCTCTCTCTCTTTCTCTCAATTTTTTTTTTAATTTGTTAACTTTTATGTGATTGAAGGTGGGTGATCCTGAGTTGGATCACAACTGTTGGCAGAGACCGGAAGTCATGACAGAGAAAAGGCCTCTGATTCAAATCAACACATCCTTCCCAGGAACAGATGTTGCAGCAGAAACTGCAGCTGCCATGGCGTCGGCATCTCTGGTGTTCAGGAAAATCAACTCCTCTTACTCTAAGTTGCTCCTCACGCACGCCAAGCAGCTGTTTTCTTTTGCTGATACTTATAGAGGTGCTTATAGTGTCAGCATTCCCCAAGTGCAAATCTACTACAACTCTACAGGATATGGAGACGAACTCTTATGGGCAGCTACTTGGCTCTATCATGCAACTAAAGACCCAACCTACTTCAAATATGCAACCGAACAGAACGGGCCAGCGTTTGCAAATTGGGGAAGTCCGTCTTGGTTTAGCTGGGATGACAAGCATGCTGCAACTCAGGTACATAGTATATAACAATGCTTTACCATTGTGTAGTTTATAGGCCAAGATTAACTATTACAACTACGCATTTTTGTTGTTAACTATCCTGAAGATACGTTAAACCCTTTTTGTTTAAGTAAAACGGGTTGTGAACCCGCATTTAGTTGCTTCTAATCATTTTCAGGTCATATGCTGTCGTTAAAAATTATTTGTTGAAAGTCTCTTGAAGAATATATACAATTTGATTCATGTTGGAGCAGGTTCTGATGTCTAGGATAAGTTTCTTTGGCACAAAAGACATGTCATCTGCAGAGAACATTGATCTTCAGGAATACAGGGAAACTGCAGAGGTTTTCATGTGTTCACTTCTACCGGATTCCCCCACAGCGACATCCAGCAGAACATCCAGTAAGATTCTTTTTGCTGTCACTATTTCGCATGAATTAGCATCTTCGCACTCACTAATCTCATCACATATATTCATCATTTTTGTCTGACTATAAGAAACTCATGTGCAGAACATGTTAGCTTATGCCTCATTATCTAATGGAAAACAATCGTTTTTTTCCCTTTGATATATGCTAATTGAATACACACGCATGTTACATAGTGTGTGCGAAGACTAAATTGATGAGTGCATGTCATGCGATGTAGGCGGTCTGATTTGGGTGATAAAATGGAACTGTCTACAGCATGCTGTGGCTTCAGCATTTTTAGCCATTCTCTATAGTGACTACATGCTAACATCTAAAACTGAAATGCTGTATTGCGATGGAAAATCCTACAATCCTGTTGATCTTCGCAAGTTTGCCATCTCTCAGGTATTCAATTAGGCTAGTTCATCATCATATATAAGTTGGTTTTTCTTGCGCGTTTTCATCAAACTAAACTAATTGCAAACAAAAACCCTTGCAGGCAGATTACGTGCTAGGAGAAAACTCGATGAGGATGAGCTACCTTGTAGGGTACGGAAGCAGCTACCCTCAATATGTTCACCACAGGGGAGCTTCAATTCCAGTGGATGCAGAAACCGGCTGCAGAGATGGGTTTAAGTGGCTGGATTCACCCAATCCCAACCCAAATGTAGCTGTTGGTGCCCTAGTTGGTGGCCCTTTCATGAATGAGACCTACATTGATTCCAGGAACAATTCAATGCAAGGTGAGCCAAGCACTTACAATAGTGCCCTTATTGTGGCACTCCTATCAGGCTTAGTTACCACTTCTCCAGTGGCCAAGACTTTCTCATAGACACAAGATTTTGTGTGGCCCCTCTTGATGCGGGGCTCTAGGCGGTCACTTCTTATGGTTACACCCAAGGCCAGCCCTTTTTTTGTATAATATGTAGCATGTAGGTTTGATTATATATGTTCGAGTGATATTGTAATATAGTTCAAACTAGGGGAGGAGATCCGAATTGGAGTGCAAAAGACGACACTGCTCTAGCCGGCCAACTTGGTTACGTCGGGTTTGCGCTCGTACTGTATCTTTTTTGTAATTCAGGTGGAGATAGAGGTGATTGATCTCATGCTGGTTTTAGCTAGCATGAACACTAGACTGGGATTTGCCCATTTCCCTGATGTGAAAATATTGAGTTGTGACTTGATTTATCATTGCTGTTAGTGTTAGATGTTGTTCTCTTTGTAATTGTTGATTAAAAATTGTCACGAGAACGAATAATTCACTCGACACAATTTCACTTCATTTTTTTCGAAAAAGGTTTTATTAATTTGAGTTCAACCCATTCTAGGCTACCGCCTATTAATTACAACCTTTCTTTTAAGAAAAGAATACCCTTTGATTCTAACATGAAAAATATGAAATTTGAGGATTTGGATGTTTGTTTGATTTTACTACTGCACCTAGGTCGAGCCCTAGATTGCTTACGTACCCCCTTGAGGGATCAAGTCACTCGTAATTCTTTTGATTTGGGTTTGAGGTTTTCAGTGAGTGAATGACCCACTAAAAGGATTTTGGTGTTTGGTTTATTTGGGTGAATTTAGTTGGATGAACCAGAGATTCGGTTTTGGATTTGTGGTGAATTTGGTCGAATGAACCAAGGATTTGATTTGGATTTGTGGTGAATTTGGTTGTGGTGAACCAAAGATTCGATTTTGTATTTGGGCTTTGCGATTGCGTCTAGATGTGGTACTAGACTATCTGCGTATCCTTGATGGAATCAAACCGACGTAGTTCGTTATAATTTGGTATTTTGGTTTGAATTTGGTGCCGTGTGCAATTTCAGCTCGTGCAGGCAAGGAGCATTTAGTGCCTTGTGTAGTTTCAGCTTGCGTGGGCAAGGACTTTGAGCCATTGGAGCGGAATGCGCGGCTTCGTGCCATTTGGTTTTTGATACGACTTCATGCCATTTGAGACTTGACTTGATTTTGTGTCATTTGAGACTTGTCGCGGCTTCGTGCCATTTGAGACTTGTTGCGGCTTTGTACCATTTGGGGTTTGATGCGGCTTCATGCCATTTGGTGTTTGATGCGGCTTCATGCCATTTGATATTTGATACGGCTTCATGCCATTTAAAGTGGTTTTGTGTCATTTGTAGCGGCTTTGTGCCATTTGTAATTTAAATCGGCTTTATACCATTCGAAGTTTGACGTGGTTTTGTACCACTTTGTTGTCAAATGAAATTAACGGGTGTATTTGTAATAAGCCCACTAATATTTAGTTTTGGCATTTGACTTTGGCTTGTGCCGCATCTTTTGTGTCCACATTTTTAGCTTCATGAATAATTTTAACTTGATGGAAGCCATATCCATAAAGCCTACGTAAGAGGTAATTTTAACTTGCTGCTTCTTTCTCTTTGTTTGTCTTCTAATGCATGAACATGTCTTCTTTTCTTTTGAGTTTTAAACTCATTTCTTCCTTTTGTTGTGGGGAGGAATTTATTTGGAAGACATTTGCCCATCTTTTTTTTTTCAAAGTGACCACGTGCATGATTTTGAGAAAAAAGGCCGTCTTTGCAGTCACAAATTTGATTGGTGACGGTGCACTTTTTTGGCTTCAGATGGATAGCTTCAAAGTCATCAAGTTCTTTGTAACTTGCATTTGTTTCGTCTTATCACTACTACAAAAGAGGCTATCATTGACGGTGTAAAAACCGACAATAAAACCCAATTACTGTTGGATTTTTGGTAAAAATCCGACATAAAGTCGTGCAATGTCGGATAAGTGAAGCAACACCATTGCTACCGTCACCAAAAGGGTATTGATGTCAGTTAGTCCCTTTAATCCGCCACCAAGAAGCAAAGAAATATAAAATAAAAAAGAACAACAACGTTCGCTTAAAAGCGACATCCAACATTACGTCGGTTAGAAGCGACGTTAAGTTCTGACATGATGGCGGTTCTAAGCGACGTCAAGCAACAATTAAAGAATTAAAATATCAAACCTGATGTCGGTCCTAACCGACATCACGTAACAGTTAAACAAATAAAATACTCAAACTACTGTCGATTTTAACCGACATTACATAACATATGGACACTTAAAATAATTATTATTCTGTCGTTCATAAGCGACACCAAATATATTAATAAAAAACATTTTTAATTAATAATTGTCACATCCCGGCCCGGGCCCCCACCACAACCCGGGCTCGACTCCGCCGTAGCACGATATTGTCCGCTTTGGGCCCCGACCACGCCCTCACGGTTTTGTTTCTGGGAACTCATGCGAGCAGAACTTCCCAGTGGGTCACCCATCCTGGGAATGCTCTGGCCCATTCTCGCTTAACTTCGGAGTTCCTACAGAACCCGAAACCAGTGAGCTCCCAAAAGGCATCGTGCTAGGTAGAGATGAGAATATACACATAAGGCTTACCGGATCCACACCCCTGGGCGATTTGAGATTTATTTTTGTTTGTGAGGTTACATGTGTGTGTGTGTGTGGCTGGTGGAAAAAGGAAAAGAAGAAGAGAGGAGAAACGGATTGGGCAAAGCTGCCCAACCAGAAGAAGAAAGAAGAAGCTCCGGGAAAGAAAATGAGAGAGCTGGGCGAATGGGGAGAGGAGAGAGGAGTGGCTGACCAACCAGAGAAGGGGAAATGAGGGAAAGGAGGAAGAAGAAGAGGAAAAAAAGGAAGAATCGGGTTCCTTGACCCGGTTGCAACCCGCAGCCAATTTCCGTCATATTCGACAAATTTCCGTCCAATTTTCCGGCGTTTTACAACCTTCCACCTCTACCAATCAACTCCTTAGCCTTTCCTCTACCTATTATATCCCAAATTTGGAGAGATTTAAGCTTGAAATCAAGAAAATCGCACCGGTAAGTGTGGTGGGTGTGTGTCTTCGATTCTCTCATTTTTGAAACAATTCCTTCCAATTGCCACCACCCATAGCACCCCCTTAGGACCTGGAACAAAGCCCAAGCAGTGGTAGAGGCGTTGGAACAAGTTTGGAGGTCGAATTGAAGCTCACCAATTTCTAGGGTTCATACGGATTTTGGAGAAATTGAGGTGTTTCCAAGCCAAATTGGCCTTGGCCGAAGGTATGAAAGTTGTTCCTCTCTTTGAGATCTTCAATTCTGAAATTTTTGAGAATTTTTGAAAATAGTTGAATTTTCCGGCGAGTCGGGGCGGCCGACCGCCACTCACGGCGGCGCGTGGCCAGTGGGCCGCCAATGTCATTCTTGGGCTATCTTTAATGTTCTAGGTTCAGTTTTGATAGTTGATTGTCGTAGATTGGTCATTTGAACTTAAGTTCGTTACGATTCGTGGTTAGGTGAAAATATGAATCGACGATCCGACCGTTGGATCGTCACCAAACTTTGGTACGTGGTAGTACGTAATATTTGAAGAAAGTAGGAACTTGCGGATCAGAAATCCGATGTATGGATCTTCCCGAATTGAGTTTGTAAGTTCTTAAAATAAAATGGGAACCGCCACTTGGTTTTGGCAATTGGCAGAGATCCGACCGTTGGATCGTAACGAAATTTTAATATGTTTCTCTAGGAGCATAATGTGCATCTTAGGAAGTTACGGATCAGAGATTTGAGTTACGGATCTTCCAGATCAAGTATGTGACCGTCGATCGTTGATCGACGGTTGACTTTTGATTAAGGGTCTTAAATGATTCTAGAATATCCTTGAGGATATGTTTTACGTGAATTACGAATTCTATGGTTAAGATTTCTAAGTTGTAGTTTGATAAATGTTTTAGGCGCCGAACGTTTTGGGACGCCTCGATGTTTACGTTAGGGAGCCGTAGCGCGGACTCCAGGTGAGTGGGCTTTTGTTTTCCGTATATACCTATATACTAAGTATTTTCCCAGAATATGCATTTTAAATGAGTGTATCAATGATTTGCCATGCCAATGTATATATACTGTTGGATATGCATGATGAATTGTATGCGCATGATTGTTGGTGCTGTGGACGCTCAGGTAAGTTCCAGGTAAGTTCATGAGTGGTTATTAAGAAGTTGAGTTATGAAAAGTATGATGAGATGCATCGAGAGCTCATTAACCTGCACCCCGGTGTTAGTGCTCCCGCCCAGAGTTAGGAGCCAGTCTTTCACGTGATGTTCACCTCCCGCACCACACGCTCATCCTGGATCCAAGTTAGGTGCACAGTCATGTCGTATAGACCACTTTCAGTGGGTTCGACTCGTAGGTGACCCGCGATTATTCGCACAGTCTTCACGTGATTGTAGCACTAGAGCGTATTGTATACACCCAGTCATGTCGTATAGACCACTATAAGTGGGTTCGACTCGTGTGCAGGCATGATTTATGAGCTAGAGTTCAGATGACGAGCTATTACAGTTATCACGCATTTGGATTACTTACCTGATGGGTCCACCACATCCCAGGCCCGCTCCACCACCATAGCACGATATTATCCGCTTTGGGCCCCGACTACGCCCTCACGGTTTTGTTTATGGGAACTTACACGAGAACTTCCCAGTGGGTCACCCATCATGGGAATGCTCTCGCGCGCTACTCGCTTATCTTCGGAGTTCCCATGGAACCCGAAGCCAGTGAGCTCCCAAAAGGCCTCGCACTAGGTAGGGATGGGAATACATATAAGGATCACTCCTCTGGGCGATGTGGGATCTCACAATCCACCCCCCTTAGGGGTCCGACGTCCTCGTCGGCACACTTCCGGCCAGGGATTGGCTCTGATACCAAATTGTCACATCCCGACCCCAGGTCCACCACATTCCGGGCCTGCTCCACCACCGTAGCACGATATTTTCCGCTTTGGGCCCCGACAACGCCCTCACGATTTTGTTTATGGGAACTCACACGAGAACTTCCCAGTGGGTCACCCATCATGGGAGTGCTATCGCGCGCTACTCGCTTAACTTCGGAGTTCCCATGAACTCGAAGCCAGTGAGCTCCCAAAAGGCCTCACACTAGGTAGGGATGGGAATACATATAAGGATCACTCCCCTGGGCGATGTGGGATCTCACAATCCACCCCCCTTAGGGGTCCGACGTCCTCGTCGGCACACTTCCGGCCAGGGATTGGCTATGATACCAAATTGTCACATCCCAACCCGGGGTCCACCACATCCCGGGCCCGCTCCACCACCGTAGCACGATATTATCCGCTTTGGGTCCTGACTACGCCCTCACAGTTTTGTTTCTGGGAACTCACACGAGAACTTCCTAGTGGGTCACCCATCATGGGAGTGCTCTCGCGCGCTACTCGCTTAACTTCGGAGTTCCAATATAACCCGAAGCTAGTGAGCTCCCAAAAGGCCTCGCACTAGGTAGGGATGGGAATACATATAAGGATCACTCCCCTGGGCGATGTGGGATCTCACAATCCACCCCCCTTAGGGGTCCGACGTCCTCGTCGGCACACTTCCGGCCAGAGATTGGCTCTGATACCAAATTGTCACATCCCGACCCGGGGTCCACCACATCCCAGGCCCGCTCCACCACCATAGCACGATATTGTCCGCTTTGGGCCCCGACTACGCCCTCACGGTTTTGTTTATGGGAACTCACACGAGAACTTCCTAGTGGGTCACCCATCATGGGAGTGCTCTCGCGCGCTACTCGCTTAACTTCGGAGTTCCCATGGAACCCCAAGCCAGTGAGCTCCCAAAAGGCCTCGCACTAGGTAGGGATGGGAATACATATAAGGATCACTCCCCTGGGCGATGTGGGATCTCACAATAATAATTAAAAAAAATTATATAAAAATAAATCCCACCATGTCAATGGAAAAAAAAACAATTTTAAGCAAACATCATATTAAAAATAAAATTTCTACCAACTATATATTAAATTTAAAATTAACTACAATTCCTAAAAATGTAACCCATACAAATTCTTCCCGAACTCTTGCAAAAGATTTTGAACCGATTGTGTTGTTCATAGTTTTCAACTGCCGATTTTGCTTCTTTTTTTTTTCCGACAATCTCTTGAAAAATAAAAGAATTTATTAGACAAATTTCAAGGTATAATAAAATAAATCATGAAACGTTTACCTTTGTTTTTTCTTTATTCCAGTATGCCACCATTGGAATATTTCTGTAATCTCTAACCTCTGCCGTTACATGTTTCGAAAATGCACTAGAATTATCACTAATGCATTTTACAGACGAATCAAACGAACAAGGTTGTTCTTTCCAATTCGGAATTGAGGGTCCGCATCTCCGTTGAGTTGATCCTTATAAATACAAAAAAAAAAAAATAAACCAAGAAAATAAAATTTCAATTTAAGCATAAAATTAGTTAGAATGTAAAACAGAAACTAAAATTAATAATCATAATAATTTAAAAATGAACCACCTTTGAGCTTTTCCTCTTCGAATTGGAGTTCCTCAGAATGTTGATCTTCAAAATGGTGATCCATAGAAAATCGGGAAGGAGAAGAGGAAAAACAGAAAAGGAGGAAGAAAGGGACGCACGGATGAAATGGGGAAGGAGAAGAAGAAAGACTGAAATTGGGGGAGAAATGAAAGCACAGATGAAATGGGAAAGAGAGGGGTTTAAATATGGGTACTTAGTTGGCGTCGGTTTAAACCGACATTGATTGACTGACGTCGAATTAAATGACTTGACACACTTTATTGACGTCGAATTAAATGTACATGGCGTCACTTTTAACCGACGCCAACCAGTCAACTTTCTGACACTTTTGATTGAAAATACGACGTCGGTTTAAATTAATGTTGGTGTCGGTCTTAACAGACACCAACTTCTGACACACTTTTTGAAATTCATGTAGCGTCGGTTTAATGAAACTTGCGTCGAATTAAAAGATGATAACAACGGTTAAAACCGACACTAAGTCTGAGAATACATTTCTGCTGCAACACAAGCGGGAAATTTCCCACCTAATATTTCAAATTATCCATCCATTTCCCGCCTAATGTATACCCATCCATTTCAAATTATCTCATATAACATTTTAAGATTTTAATAAATAAAATTTAACTTGAACAAAATGCGTAATAAAAAACATAAATATAATTTTATTATAAAATATCATCACATACTGATTGAAACATAGTCTAATTAATACTTAAAATATATAAAATAATTAATATCGGTTTTAAATTGAAGATCGAATTCATTCATAAATATAATTTTATTATAAATATCGATTTTGTGATTTCCACTAGTGTAAATATTTTAAATTGAAGATCGAATTCATTCATTGTATTCATATAGGGTCAAGGAGTGTAGCTGTCAAAAGTCATCAAAATCGGAGTTAAAATAACCGTTAGATCATGATTTTTCGTTTATAACCGTCAAAATTTTTTGTCCCGTTACTTGATCTCTGAATGTTTTTTTTTTCGGCGATTGTTGGCGTATGTGATCTTGAAGCATATACAAATAAATTTGACGGTTGGATCGTTGAAATTAGTTTCATAGGATGCGTATCCCATCAAAACGATAGATTCACTAACACTTATTTATACTTTCATTAAGTATAACATAAGACTTTGTGGTATCCACTAGTGTAAATATTTTAAATTGAATATCGAATTCATGCATTGTATTCATATAGGGTCAAGGAGTGTAGCTATAAAAAAATAATCAAAATCGGAGTTAAAATAACCGTTAAATCGTGATTTTTCGTTTTATAACCGTCGAAAAGTTTTGTCCCGTTACTTGATCTCTGAATGTTTTTTTTTTTTTTTTTTTTTGCAATTTTTGGCGTATGCGATCTCAAAGTATATACAAACATGTTTGGCGGCTGGATCATTCAAACTAGTTTCGTAGAATGCGTATCTCATCAAAACAATAGATTCACTAACACTTAAGAGTTTATTCATACTTTCATTAAGTATAACATAAGATTTTGTGGTATCCATTAGTGTAAATATTTTAAATTGAAGATCGAGTTCATTCATTGTATTCATATAGGGTCAAGGAGTGTGGCTGTAAAAAAATGATCAAAATTGGAGTTAAAATAACCATTAAATCATGATTTTTCGTTTATAACCGTCGAAAAGTCTTGTCCCGTTACTTGCTCTTTGAATGTTTGTTTTTTGCGATTTTTGGCGTATGCGATTTCGAAGCATATACAAACAAGTTTGACGGTTGGATCGTTGAAATTAGTTTCGTAGGATGAGTATCCCATCAAAACGATAGATTCACTAACACTTAAAAGTTTATTTATACTTTCATTAAGTATAACATAAGATTTTGTGGTATCCACTAGTGTAAATATTTTAAATTGAAGATCGAATTCATTCATATAGGGTCAAGGAGTGTAGTTGTAAAAAATCATCAAAATCGGAGTTAAAATAATCGTTAAATCGTGATTTTTCTTTTATAACCGTCGAAAAGTTTTGTCCTATTACTTGATCTCTGAATGTTTTTTTTTTGCGATTTTTGGCGTATGCGATCTCGAAGCATATACAAACAAATTTGATGGTTGGATCGTTGAAATTAGTTTCGTAGGATGCGTATCCCATCAAAACGATAGATTCACTAACACTTAGAGTTTATTTATTATACTTTTATTAAGTATAACATAAGATTTTGTGGTATCCACTAGAGTAAATATTTTAAATTGAAGATTGAATTCATTCATTGTATTCATATAGGGTCAAGGAGTGTAGCTATAAAAAATAATCAAAATCGAAGTTAAAATAACCGTTAAATCGTGATTTTTCGTTTTATAACCATCGAAAAGTTTTGTCCCGTTACTTGATCTCTGAATGTTTTTTTTTTTTTTTTTTTTTTGCAATTTTTGGCGTATGCGATCTTGAAGTATATACAAACATGTTTGACGATTGGATCGTTGAAACTAGTTTCGTAGAATGCGTATCTCATCAAAACAATAGATTCACTAACACTTGAGAGTTTATTCATACTTTCATTAAGTATAACATAAGATTTTGTGGTATCCACTAGTGCAAATATTTTAAATTAAAGATCGAGTTCATTCATTGTATTCATATAGGGTCAAGGAGTGTGGCTGTAAAAAATCATCAAAATCGGAGTTAAAATAACCGTTAAATCTTGAATTTTCGTTTATAACCGTCGTAAAGTTTTGTCCCATTACTTGGTATCTGAATGTTTGTTTTTTGCGATTTTTGGCGTATGCGATCTCAAAGTATATACAAGCAAGTTTGACGGTTGGATCGTTGAAATTAGTTTCGTAGGATGAGTATCCCATCAAAACGATAGATTTACTAACACTTAAAAGTTTATTTATACTTTCATTAAGTATAACATAAGATTTTGTGGTATCCACTAGTGTAAATGTTTTAAATTGAAGATCAAATTCATTCATTGTATTCATATAGGGTCAAGGATTGTAGCTGTAAAAAATTATCAAAATCGGAGTTAAAATAATCGTAAAATCGTGATTTTTCGTTTATAACTGTCGAAAAGTTTTGTCCCGTTACTTGATCTCTCAATGTTTGTTTTTTGCGATTTTTGGTGTATGCGATCTTGAAGCATATACAAACAAGTTTGATGGTTGGATCGTTGAAATTAGTTTCGTAAGATGCGTATCCCATCAAAACGATAGATTCACTAACACTTAAAAGTTTATTTATACTTTCATTAAGTATAACATAAGATTTTGTGGTGTCCACTAGTGTAAATATTTTAAATTGAAGATCAAATTCGTTCATTGTATTCATATAGGGTCAAGGAGTGTAGCTATAATTATATATAGCCTTTAAGGGAAGGGATCCCCATTTTTTAAAAAAAATGGGGACATCGTCTTGACCGTTAGATTTGGCTTTAATGAAATCTTGTGGTTGAGATTTTGTGGCATGTGATTTAATCTCAACCACATAATTTCATTAAAGGCAAATCTAATGGTCAAGAGGGTGTCCCCATTTGTTTTTTCCAAAAATGGGGATCCCTTCCCCTAAAGGGCCTATATATATATATATATTATAGAAGTTATGAGGACAACAATCAAGACTACAGTCATTATGATCATTGGGTTTACAAATGTCATACCAAAGGCTGTATACACAAAGGAAGAATTCAATGAATGATTGGTCGGTATTTACCTTGAATTTGAGATACTCAATGAACTGACTGTGAGTAAGAATTTTATGCCATTCAAAAATAGTAGTGATGAAAATATTCTTCATAATGAAAATAATGAATTAAAATTAATGATGCAGATAAGGATTGAAAATATCTTTATTGAAAACTAGATTGTAACTTACAGTTTTTGCCTACTGGCAAATGATGAAGAAAACAATGAAGCTCGCAGGCATCCTTGATGATAAAGTAAAATACAAGTGTTTATATTTTTACTGGATACATGATGAAATTGAAGTTTAGTTTTTGCTTTAAAAAGCCGATTCATTCCCTCTTCAATGAAGCTTGCTTAAATAAGATGATGAAGCTGGATGATTGAAGAGGGAATCCCGGGTTTCATGTGCTTGAGCTGTAAAGGCTGAAGCGAATAATGATGTCTTCACTGTGGATTCACTCTGCTGGTTCTGAAATGATGGATGAATAGTAAAAGTGATTATACTATTCATGAATAGTAACCTGTCGGAATGATTGCTGTTACTGCTGATGCTGCTTCGGTGATAGAATCACATGGCTACTATTGTAGGTTTTACATGGGTAAAAAATTGAAATGATTACATACATTTTGAGTTCAAATTTCGAACGGATCTTGGGAATCTTGATAATCGGCCCACTTGGCGATTTGACTTGCCGTGTTGACCGGTTGTTGAGACGATGCGTCGGATGAGTCGGAGTCTGTTTCTTCTTCTTCATTATGCAGCAAAGCTGCTTCTGGGCTAAATCTTTGAGCTGCGAGGATTTCTCTTTTTTCTTTGAACTGGATGACTTGGATTATTTGGACTTTCCTTTGAGAGATGATGAAGGACTAATGTCTGATAGAGATTGTGTCTGATCTGAAATTTCTGGCAATGCCTTTGTTGATGGTGCAGGGATCGCGAGGGCAGGCCCAATGGGGAACTCAGATAGGACTAAGTTGATGATTTTTTGGTGATCAAATTTATCCCACCATTTGATCCACCAGGAACGATAGATTTCACCTGTTTCAATTTCATAATTCCATTTCATAATCCAAGGGACTTTGTATTTTTCCATAAACAACGGTAGAAGTGTGATTCTGTCGTCGAAACGGCTGCAATCAAATTTTTTTTGGAAACCAGATGAGAGGACTTGCATAAGATCTTCTGGAAGTAAGCTGGCTGTTGGGCCATTGGCAGACCACCATTTTGGAAACCAAGCTGAGAAATTTAATCTGAAACTCTTATCAAAAGTAATGAACCATGAATGACTAAAGTTAGCTGTTTGGTGTAAAAATATATTGTTCCAAGCTTGAACATAATCATAGTAATTGTAATGATTGTTGGGGATGAGAACATGTTGGGAATGAAGTGGTTTGGTTTGATAAAGAGGGATACCCCATTCTGACTTAGTAAGAAATTTTCCAATGTGAAGGGAATGGTAGAAGATTTTATTTTCATGAGTGTTGCTGAAAATTGGTTTTATAGCAATGCTTTCTGTTTCGCTGAGGATGACTTGGTAATATTTAAGGGTTTTGAAAGATTCAGTTGAAGATGATGGGAATTTGGAGGGAGAAGAGATTTGGCTATTTTATCTGCGGATTGATTTCTGTTGATATTGGAGAGGATATTGAATAGGTATTCCATTGGATTTTTCTTAACATAAGGAGAGGTTTTAGCAAAGCTAGGTGTTCTGGGGGTTGAAGGAGATGGCATGGATGAATAGGGATCATATGGACTGGCTAATGCCGTTTGGTAATTTGGTCGAGGTTGATGATAATTTGGCCTGATGTTGCCTATTGTGGAACCTAAGGAGTAAAACGGTTGGTAATGGCTAAGGCTGATGAGGAATCGGGAATAGATTCCTGTTTTACTAGTGGTGGTGGTAGAGTGGCTGGAAGCCTCCTCTGGCTATTGCTTCTGTTTGTCATTATTCCCCTGCAAAAATTCTCTGGTTAAGAAATCGGGGATGCAATTTTGGCTGCCTTTAATGTATTCAATATCAAAATAAAAAATGCTTAATATGGTTTGCCATCGTGCGAAAATCTGTTTTGATGCAATGTTTTGAACATCTTTTTGTAAAACATGTTTTGCAGATTTGCAATCAACACAGACTAAAAATTTTTGATTTAATAAATCATCTTGAAATTTGCTAATGCATAATACAATAAATAATATCTCTTTCTTAATAGTACTATAATTACATTGTGCAGAATTCCATACTCTTGAATGGAAACGAACAATTTGTTCAGGAGATCCAGAAGAAATTGACTGCTTGAGGATACCTCCATAACCAATATCAGATGCATCGGTTTCAACTATTTTAAATGAGTTGGGAGTTGGAATGCCAATGCAAGGCAAAGTCTTGACATGTGATTTAATCTGTTTGACAATTGAAGTATGAATGGTAGACCATGTTGGAGGATTATCTCTAAGACGATCAAATAATGGTTTACATTGTTGACGTAAATGAGGATAGAATTTAGATACATAATTTAAAGATCCAAGGAATCGTTGGAGTTGAGTTTTATCAGTAATCTGATCAGGAAATTTATCAGCAAATTGGATGATTCTATCAATAGGTTGAATGGTAGATTGATAGATATTGTATCCTAAAAATCTAATGTTGGTTTGAAAGAATTTAATTTTAGATGCAGAGACAACTAATCCATTGGACTTAATTATTCTAGCAAACAAATGCAAATGCTTCCAATGTTCATCTATTGACTTTGAATAAATAAGAACATCATCAATATAAATAATTGAAAAATGGCTATATTGATTAAAAATCTCATTCATTATGTTTTGAAATTCACTGGGTGCATTTTTAAGGCTGAAGGCATTACATTCCACTCATAGTGACCGAAAGGAGTTACAAAAGCTGTTTTATATTTATCATTTTCATGAATTTGGATTTGCCAAAAACCTGATTTCATATCAAATTTTGAAAAAAATAACTGCTTAAGAAGGTCTCTTTATCAAATCTCTTTTGTTGGGGATTGGATACCGAATCCATTCCAAAACTTCATTCAAGGGTTTGTAGTTAATAACTAATATGGGAGTTCCTCTTTCTAATTCGGCGTTCTTCTGAACATAAAATGCAGAGCATGACCATGGAGATTTACTTTTTCTAATGATTCATTTATTAAGAAGTTCTTGTATTTCTGTTTTGCAGAATTCCAAGACTTCTTGACTCATTTGAATTGGTCTGGCTTTGGTTGGGATTTTAGATTCATTAAAATCCTTTATATAAGGAAGTTTAACGATGTGTTGTTTTCGGTGCCAAAAGGCTTTGGGAATATCATAATAGATATCATTAACAAGTTTCTTTTGAAAATTATTAATGGATTCGAACAAAGACTTATTTGTTGGCTGTTCTTCAATTCGTTTATGATTAATCTCTTATATTAAGAAATTAATTTGTTGTGATTTGTGAGTGATCAAATTGATGGATCGCGATATTCTATTTTTCTGAAGATGTCTTAATTTGTTGAGATCTGTTTCCGTGCAGAACTCAGATGTGATTTTTTGTCCTAAGACATTAGTGGTGATCTTATTGTGATGAACCTTAAAAGGATATATGAGTGCTAGGAAAGGGAGTCCTAGGATGACTGGATCAGAAATATTTTTGATTAAAACAAATGGGGTTTTGAAACAAACATTGTTTTGGCAAACATGCGCTTTAGATATTTCATATTTTAATTGCATTGGTGATTGGTTAGCAGCACTAAGTATTTCGGAAGACTTATGAAAATACTTAGTAGGAATTAATCATTCGTGAATACAATTCAAGTCTGCTCCGGAATCAATCAAAGCAATTGTTTCTAAATGAAAATCATCAATTATTATTTTAATTTTAGAATACCGTTTCTGGATTCTTATCTTGTCTAAAAGACCTAAAACTAAATCTTATGTGGATTTTTTGCTCGAATGAGCATCTGAATTGTGATCTGAAGAAGAACTGCTTTCTTCTTCATCATTATTGTTGACAAGTGCTTATGTTTGGACTCTACTGAGGTGTGTGCGGATTTCTAGGTTTTCATATTTTAAAAACCTAATTTCATCTTTGATTTTATTGACTTCTCGTTGGAGATCTTTGTTGTGATTTCTTTCTTAGTCTTATTGAACCTTTCTAAGGTTGTGCTAAGAGAGATTTTTGGAGTTGTTTAGGGTTGGCTAGTGCCAGGTTCTTCATAAGAAACTAATTTCTCTAGTTTTTTTAGGTAGAAAGATTTTAATTCGGGGTCATCGACTTTACTGATTAATTCAATAAGAAGATCTTCTTGTTCTTCTTGTTTGTTGAGAACTGAGATTTTGTTACAGCAAGCGTCGATACATCCTAGCTTGATGTCGGGAGATGAAAGACTACTTGAAGAGTTATTATTAGAAGAGGATACTTACAAATCATCTTCTGACTGACTGTGGTTTGTGTCTCTAAGTTCTAAGACTTGTATTAACTGAAGTTTCTCTTCCTCAGAGATCTTCAATTGGTTGATTGTTTTCTTGACACGACATTTGTTGGCGTAATGGCCATACTTGCCACATTTGTAGCAATTTCCTTTTTGTTTTGGGTTTTTGGAGTGGATTTTTCCAGAGGGTTTCCTCTTCCACTTGTTAGTTTGGGTTTTTGATAAAACTTATTAGTTTCAAAGTGTTTGTTTTTGGATTGGTATTTGTTGTATTTGGGATATTGTTTGTTTGAGTACTTGTTGGAGTACTTTTGATAAACTTGTGATTTTTTCCTTTTGTTGGAAAGGGGCGATAGGAGGTAAACCGTATTGTTCACAGAATGTTCCTAATTCGTATTTGGCGATGGATTTATCTTTGTTAACCTGTTTTGAAATTTTCATATCAATACACATTTTCAATCCTTCCTTCTGGATAATATTAATTATATTTCCATAGGTAAGGGTATGATACCTTCTTCGTTTACTAAGACGTTTCTAATTTTATGTGCAAATAAGTTTGGTAATCCATTTATAAATTTTTCTTTCCAAAATGGTTGATTACTTTCTTCTCTGAGCATGACTCTAGACATGAACACATCTTTGTACCATCTAAAGTCACTTAGAGTAGGACATCTCAGATTGCTGAGTTGATCATGGATCCTGGAAGTAACATTACTAGGTGTTCCTATGAAATGTTCTATGATTGTGAAAAGTAATGTGTTAATTGCATTTGGGACACCTTGTCCAATGTGTTCGTCAAAGATAGGTATTCATTCTTCATCTTTTTTAACAGCGTTTTGTTATTTCATTTATGGACTGTTCAGTGAAATGTTTTTCCCACCAGGAATGGAGCATTCCTGTAAATCTAGTGACCAAAAGGTCGACAATTTGTGATTGATTGAGATTATGATTGGTAATATAACTATTAGCAACCATGGAAATGTGTTGGAGTTTGTTGAGAATCTCTTGTTCTAACAAGCCATCTATATTCCATTCATAGAGTTTATAAGAAGAAATTGAGAATTGATTTTGGATATTTCGTTCTTCAAATTGAACGTCGGGAGGTGCTGGTCTGGGATACCAATTTTTGGTAAGAGATGTTGGATTGGTTCATTTGTTTGTGATTCTTTTGAGTTCAAGATTTTGAAAAGCTTGTTCAACTTTTCGGATGGAATCTGAATCATTTTCTGACTCAAAGGATGTTGGAGATATTTCTGATTGGAATTCCTCATGATGGTTTAATACATGAACTGTCTTTTCTTGTTTTAATTCTTATAGCATTTGGTTTATTTTTTGGCTTGTGGAGGTTGTTTTCAAGGCTACTGCCTTTGAAGAGGATTCTGGGAAGTTAACCAGAGGTTTTTCCCTGATTGTTGGCTTAGGCTGGGAAAGTTTGTCAATTTTAGTTTCAATCTTATCTAGTTGTTTTCCTATGGTATGAAGACTTTGGTTGGTAAAGTTATTTTGTTCAATGTCTGGTTTAACTCCTGCATCTTCCTTAGGAAGTTTAAAAGGAGTGGCTGGTATTTGCGTATTGGCAGTTGTAATGAGAATTGTTTCTTGTGGAGGATGACTAGAGGAGACAATGGTCTTGTTTTCTTTAAGCCAATTTTCTTTAGCTATTACCTCTAACTTCTTTTCAGACTCATAGTACTTTTCAACATAATCGAAGAAAAATACTTCAAATCTATGGGTTTCCATGAAGTTGGTCCATTCTTTATAAATTTCTAATTTTTCTTCTTTTGTATATTTATTTCTGAAGATATTTCGTCTGGGAATGTTTTCTATGGCTTCAATATCAGCATTGAGCATTTTCTTGTTCCATTGGAAGGGTTTGTTTAAAACTAGCAGTTGATGATTAATCTGACCTGCTTCGAAATCAGATTCTATTGGAGAAGTTTGTTCTCCTTAATCTTGGGTTTGAGGTTGGTATATTGGATGTGTGACCTAAGAGGCTGGTTCTACTGATTTTAATTTAATATTAATCAGATCATTGATCAATTCTTGCTGAGTAACTGATGAATTGGTTTCTACAGCTTTCATTTTTCTGTTGGCTAAGGAATTTATTAACTCTTGATCTTGACCCATCCTATCGGTTGGTATGGATCCAGAAAAAGAATTTCTGCTAGGAGCAAATGATCTATGAGGCTGGGAATACTCACAAGATTTTCTGGCTGGACGGTCAAAGTTAATTTTAACAGTTCCGTCAAAACATTGTTCTATGTTGTCTAGATTAACTAGACTGTTTTGGATGGCTACGGGTTTACTTTCATTAATGAAACACCAATCTGAGGGAAGACTGATATCTGACCATCTAATGGTTCTGGGAACTTTGATATTCACATTTTCTTGGTTGGTTTGGATTAAAAGTGTATGGTCTCGAGGACTTTTGGTTAAGGCTTGGAAATTCATGTTTGTGCCAGTGACTTTGTAGTAAACTCGATATATTAGTGCCAAGGGCTATGTTCCTTCAAGGACTTGATATCCTGAAGTTTTGATGTTTAATGTGAGTGCTTTCAGCATATGGGGGTCTGAAAGGCTTATGGTAAGAACTGGGAAACAATCAAAATGGATAGGTTCATTGTATAAACTGGATTCAATCATTCCAAGTATACTATCACTAAAATTAGTGAATCTAGCATCTCAGAGACATAACAAAATAGAGGTATTAAGGCCTCTACGTGTTAAAGGTTTTACAACTATTTGAACTAAGCCAATGTGGATGTAGTTATGACCATCTTTTCTGTGTGTTTTGATTTGTTCTGGAGAAAACAATTGACAAGTTTCATGTTCTTTACTAAGAGTATAAGCTTTTTCAACTGTCTTAACATGATGTTCACTTCTAAATGAGGTCATTGACCATTTCTTTTTATAAATATTTTTACTAGAAACCTTGGGGATGTTCCAATCTCCAAAGTCGACACTGTCATCAGTTTGGAAATCAAGTTTTTGTTCTTTATTAACAATATATAGAATTGTTCCTAAATTGGATCTAGAGTTAGAGCTGGCCATTGAATTAGATCTAAATAATCTACTCATGAAGTTCAAAATGCAGACAAGCAAAATACAGAAAACTTAAATGCGTCACTTTCCTCGCGTATTCGCTAAACCCCTTCCCCGCTCATGCGATCCGCTCATGCCTGTCTTGGGACTTATTGTTTGGAACACGCCTTACTGTTTGGCAGGGGAGTCGAACAAACAAACTTAGAAGATTAACAAATAAGATAAACTGTAAATAGAAAGTTTGAAAATGAACTTAACTTGCAGATTAAGAAGATGCTAATGCAATAACCACTCACTTGGCTCTGATATATATATATATATATATATACAGGCCCTTTAAGGGAAGGGATCCCCATTTTTCAAAAAAACGGGATTAGGTGTGGGGCCCACTCCACATCGAATTTCAACGATCCGAACCGTTTATTTTGTTAATCTCGATTCATAGATCATCCTTGCAAAAATTCAATTCAATCTGATTTGGCTAATATTTTGCAAGGATGATCTATGAGGTACAACTTGAAAAATAGACGGTTCGGATCGTTAAAGTTCAATGTGGTGTGGACCAGACAACTAATCCCTGTTTGCCAGGCCTAGTTGCGTGCCACCTCATAAACTCATCCTTAAGAAAGATGCAAGGGAGGAAGAAGAAAACACAGGGGAGAGCATATAAAGACCATCAATTTGTCTCTTATAATCGACACCGGGTTTCAAAATTTAAAAAAAAAACTAAATCTATGTCGCTCAGAACGACGCAGGCTTTAAAATATTTAAAAACAATAATTAGTGTCGGCTATAAGCGACACCAATACTTTATGTCGCTTAAAAGCGACACAAATTTTTTTTAAAGCGACATCATTATTTAAAAATTATTAAAATGTACGTTGATTATAAGCGACATTAAATGTTTACGTCGGTTAAAAGCGACATAGACAATTTATGACGTTTACAAGCGACAGTAAATCCTACGTCATGTTCAGTAGGTGTCGCAAATGTCTTATCCGCCACTATATTATATTAAACCGACATCACCCATTGACACTATTAAGGCCCTTTTGTAGTAGTGTATATATTGCGGCTTTAATTGCAACTTTAGATCATCTCCGATTCACCTCACATGTTGGCTTTGGGTCGAGAGCAACCACATCATATTTTGGTATGTCTTTGTGATTTGCATGGACTCTCTCTTGCAAAGCTCAGGGGAATGGTCCAGAAACGGTCCAAGGAATCCGATGGTGGCATTCTTCCTCAGCGTAGACGAATTTTGAGGCCTTGGGGAATCGGCACTTTGACTTCGTGGGTTCCGTTCTGTGCTTTTTTTTGCGCCATTCTGAGAGCTTGCAAGGGAGAGCTACAACAAGCATGGCTTAAGAGATGACATCGTCGGAAGGCGAATGTCGATGTTTGAGCAAAGGCGATGAACATGCAGGCATTGAAGAAGGACCAGCCTGAACCATGGGTTTCTGTCGGTGTACACTACAGCTGAGGTTAGTTGCTGCAATCTCTAAATGCAGCCACCTTGCTGCTGCCGTTTTGGGCTTGCTGCGTTTTGGTGGACTATCCTGCAAAGAGAGAAAGATCTATGGCCGGTCAAACAGTCCATCCAGAGAGCTTCTTATCTTCACATTTTTTTCAGAAGAAGAAGAGCAATAGAGGGTTGTTGTTGAGGTCCAGGCCGAGATGAAGGTGGTGTTCATGGAGAAGAAAGATCCCGGGGTACATTTTTATACTCCCGTTTGAGGTAGGCTCGCCAACGAACATCGTAGCAGGAAAAGGGACCGGGCTTTAAAACAACGCCCCTTGTCAAAAGGGTGGGTTGTTCCGTTTGCCTGCTGTCAGTGGAGAGGCAGCGGCGGCGAAGGACATCCTGATCCCTTTTTTTCTCTCTTCATTTTCCTTAAGAGGAAAAAGAGAAATAAGGGGAGTTAAAGGGAAATGAAGATGCTTTGTTGCTGCCATGGGGAACTGGTGAACTTTACAAAGTCCCCACCTCCATTTTTGCTTCGGGGGTGCATCTGCAACTTCTGCAAAAATCAAGGTTTTAAAAGACACTAGGCGCTAGTCGGGCGGCGGGCTGGAGCCTAGCGCCTAGGCGGGGTTTAGGCGGGTGCCTAGGCGAACAAGACG
This sequence comes from Cotoneaster glaucophyllus, assembly GCA_036320875.1. NCBI lineage: Eukaryota > Viridiplantae > Streptophyta > Magnoliopsida > Rosales > Rosaceae > Cotoneaster > Cotoneaster glaucophyllus. Next base: position 17,599,636 of record CM070073.1, read on the forward strand.
AATTTAAATAAATCCATTATATTTCATGTAAATAAGTGTCTACTTATACTTAAAGTATATATAATTTCATCTTAAACTACAAAATAGAATGACATATATATTATGAAGTATTGGAACATAATGAAAACATGGGGAACAATCATATAATGTGTGCTCATTTAAGTATTCAACAAGTCTCTTACAATTTATTGAAAAAAATAAAATGCAAAATTAAAGTTATCTATTTTCTATCTAAGTGAATCGTAACCTAGATAGGTCTAGGCGGGCTAGGCAGGTGCCTACGCGATCTAGATAGTGGCAAAAATAGAGAAACAAAAGCCAAAGCCAAGAAAGACCAAAAAGGGTTTATACCCTTGAGTATTTTGCTCATTTTTTCTTTTGGGTTTCTTTCCTCCTTACCGTGAATCCCTTTGCTTCTTCCCTCTTTTTTTTTTGATTGCTTTGTTCTTCTCTTTATGTTTTTTTTTATATCTTTTTGGCTCTTACTGTGTGATGAGTTAATATTATATTATATATTTTACCTTATTCTTAGTATAATTTGGTAATTATTTTGGTAGAATTTTGATAATTTGCTTTATATTTTCAATGTAGGACATTCGACTTCCTCTGGATCAAAACATGACCAAACGGATGAATTTTGGAGTGATTCACATTGGAGGACGTTTGTGTGTTCCTTATCTTGTTCTTATTAAAATTTTAGCAAGTTCTACCAAGCGGTTATTTTCTGACAATTTAATAAAAGAGCAGTGCGCGTTGCTGGAAATTGATGTTTCTGGGTTTAACCTGCGGTTTTGAAGCCCAATATGACTTCAGATGGGTTTGTGGCATTCTAGAGAAGTGTTCAGAATAGTCCAAGCTTTAAATCCAGCTATTCTAGGCCTGTTTTGGAGCTGTTTTGGGTCCAAAACATGGCTGTACAGATTTCTAGGCGAATTTACCAAGTTAATTTGGGATTATGTTTCCTATTATTTTTCAATTTATTTAGTTTCATAGTCTTATTCTAAGACCTTTTACTAGGAGGATTTTAATTAGAATAGTATAAATAAGCCTTTTTGGCCGGCCTAGGGTTTTTTCTCTTACGCAACATTGGAGAGAAGATTTTGGCTAGAGTTTAGAGATTTTCAGATTTTATTCTACAAGGTGTTTTCAATCTTTTTCTATTTCAATACAATTATGTTGATTTTAATTATGAATATGCGTAACTAATTCTCTTTGCTAGGGTGAGGTCATGATCCTTAGCGAGAATATGTAGTCTCTTTTTAATTTCTTATGAATTTATGCATGCAAGTTTTGGATTGTTAATCACTGTATTTTAAACTATCTATTTGCCTTAGTGATTCGCGACCATTAGGATATTTACCAAAGTAATTTGATGCAATTTTGGCGGAGGGCTGTCTTTAAAATTGACTAAGGCTTCTTGTGGTTAACATGTGTAGCTACTTAGGATGGACGACACGTCTTAGGAGTTATATGGTTTTTCAAAAGGTTTTCACAAAACTTAATGAGTCTTGCATGTTCACATTCGATCTGTACGTCACGGACGGGTTGCATGTTAGATATACGTTCTATGTTGGGGGTTCCAAGTAGGGCATACTTTAGGAAAACCTAACCTTCAAAATATGCATGTGTAATTCATAAGGAATTAGAAGAACTACGTAGGATTGTTAAGGTGACGGTAGAACCCTAGTACTTTCTCACTTTGAATTTTATAAATTGTTTCTTTTTTTCGTTCTCTAAAAATTGCAGATTCTAATTAGCCTTTTTAATTAATTTCGTTTTTCTTAATTTAGGTCATTAAATGACCATTTTCCCCATCTTTGTTTTTAAATAGTTAACTAGGATTAGGGTTTCTCATAAATTGTTTTAAATAATCATTGCGGAAAACGACCTTGCTTGAACCATTTATACTACAACAACCTTGTTCTCTTGCAAGTATTTTGTGTGATTTTAACCTCTTTGTGCAGGTACCTAAAAATCCTATCACTATGCTCCGCCGTCCACTTCTCTTCCTATTTTTCTTGACAGAGACAAGTCTTTTATAGACTTCCTCTTGACAGTTTGGATGAAAGAAAGTGGGTGTGTGTGTAGTGGAATTGGAACCACCTCCACTATCTGTTGCAGTTTTCAGAGATGAGAAGAGCCAACTCCCATTTCAGTTTTCTTTTCGAGTAATGCTATGAAGATTAATTTTTTTTTAAATCAAATTGCAAATTAAATGATGTGTCACTAATAATAAATAAGCACGTTAACCGACATTTAATTAATAATTCAACCATCTACAATCACATCATTTAATTTACAAATTTAATTTAAAAAATTTAGTTACCTTAGTATTACTTTTTCTTTTCGGCAATGTGGAGCAACTGCTCTCTTTTCTTGTTTAATTCATATTTTTTAAATGAATGGTGCAGATTTCTTTGGTTTTAATCTCTATCGCCACTATCATGTTCACTCTCCATGAATTAATGCAGGGACCATTTTCATAATTTTTTTTATTCATTTTGGTATACATTTTTTATCCTCAGCAGTCATATAGGCAGGTTTTTGGTTTGAAATGTTGGGTTCTTCTCATTGTGGTATAAGCATATTAAGCTTCACTCGTCTTTCCAGTCTTGCTAAGATTCTTAGTCATTTTTTATTATCGGCTTGATAGGAGAAAAGTCATAAGAGGATATGTACAAACGGTTAGAAAACATATCATCTCAATCTAATGTTACAATGACGATATGAAAAAAATTGATAATTTTTGCAAACAAATGCCAAAACTCGATATGGTCAATTAGTTGCAAAGATCGGTTTTGACATTTGATTGTATAAATGATTAGATTTTAGTATATGGATGTCACAACGGTGACGTAATAATGATAAAATGACGACACGATAAAAAATGATAATTTATGCAAACAAATGTCAAAAACTAATATTTCAGCTAATTGCCCCAAAAACAATGCAAGTTTTTAAACAACTCCAACATCCCAAAACAAACACTTTCTTCCTCATAAATCAAACTTAAGAAACATATCTCAACCAAGAGTTCGTTTGGAAGTACTTTTAAAATGATTAAAAGCGCTTTTAGAGAAAATATTTTTGGGTTGCAATAGCTCTTGAAGGGCTTACTGCAAAAAGCACCAGTTATGTTATTCTTGAAGTGCTTTTTAGGACTCACTTGCAATTTTACTTAGGATTGATTCCAAAAATATTTTCATAAAAAACGTTTTCAGCTATTTTAAAAATATTTCTGAACTAGCTTATAATCTTATCTATATATGCCATGTAATGGATAAGAACTCTATCGATAGAACTTGTTCCAAAATAACTAACATTGCTTTGGAGCTTATTGCTCAAAAGTCGTAAGTCAAGGACCACTCAGACATACCATAGTTCATTAAACTTATTTATTTTTTATACAGTGATATCGAAAGTGAGGGATGAGGCTAGATTACATATCAAATCAACAAATTTTATTCATATGTTAAGCATTCTGATGTGCCTTATAAACTTTATCATAAAAATTAAGTTTGTAATTTTAAATGGTCAAGAAACATTTGAATCATATGATATTTAGTCGACTCTGTCTTCTTTTTAAGGTTCTAAACCCTACAATTGAATAGAAAAGAGAGGAAGAAACCACGAGGTTCTAAGTTCGATTCTTCCTCTCTTAACATTACTTGCATAAAAGGCACAACATTTATTTTTCAAAGTGGATCATAGATTTGATTTCTTCATCGCCCAATATCTCTTATACTTAAAAAAAAGAATTTCTTTTAAAATGTCATATGAATTTATATATATTTTTTAACTTATCATATGAACTAAAATTTTAAGTGATTTGTCATATCAATTTTTCGAAATCATTAATTTGTCAAATCACCTAACTCCGTTAAGTTTTTTTTATTCAAAATAAGTCATGTACAACGCGCATGACTTGTTTTCAGAATTATTTCGGACTTTTGAGACCTTTTGACAAGTTTTTTATTTTATTTTTATACATAGATATATTTAAGCGAACTTTAACGAAAAGCTCCCGGTATTGTTCACTTTAACGAAAAACCACATTTTTACACTAAAAAGTCAATCATGGTACTATTCATTTTACCCATTATTTTGTCATTTTCGTTAAAACTCAAAATTTTCAAGTCATTTTTCATTAGTTTTCCTTATATTTAAAGATGGAGTGGTAGAATAAATTGGTTCACTGACATGAATTTTAACTAGTTGCAAGCTTTGAGAATCAGCGAGGTCATTCACGTCTATAAAAAAATGAATTTGAAATGTCTGAAACAATCTTGAACATGGGTGGGGATTTGAAATGTCCAGAATAACTTTAAAAATAAGTCATAGGAAAGTCACATGACTTATTTTAGATGGATACCTTAGTAAAATTAGGATGAGATGATAAATTAATAAAAAAACTAGCATATGGGCACACACTTTGTGTGTATGAAGACATTTTTTTAGAAAATGAGAAGAAGAGAGGGAGAGAGAGAACGTGGGGGAGTGTGAGGTTTTTGGTTTTTTTTTTAATATTAGAGGTATTTTAACCTCACATGTAGGTGAGGCTTCAATAAAAAATTGTAAAATTTGGACCTGTGAAATTACATTATTACCCATCTTATTTTTTGTGTGATAGAAGACTAATCTGTCTTTTTACCCTCTTTTGGTTGACAAAGAGGGTTTCATTAATTAGTAGAGATTAGTATGACAAATGCTGAAAATTTTAATTCAAAATGTAGAAGGTATGTGAATAGACATTTTTCATAAAATTTTCCCGTTTATATTTTGTTTATTTGAAACAGAAAAAGAAGGGGGCAGACAGAAAAAAAAACCGGTGTGCTGGACGAAAACGAAGGAAGAAGGCACCCACCACCCACCCATCTGCTCCTCCTCCACTCCAACCTTCGTCGGAATCCCTCGCCGTTTCCTCGATTCCGAAGGTCCCTTCTCATCTCTCTCTCTCAACGGTTTGAATTTTGCTTTAATCGTTCATCGTTTCCTTCTCTTTGGTGCGTCCGATGCTAGATTTTCGTTTTATTTTTGGAGATTACGCGCCTTTATCAGTTTGCTTTGTAAATTTGTTCAAAGTTTAGGTTTTTTTGTCAAGATCGGATTGTGATTGTGTGCGATTAGTTTGATGAACTGTAGAGCAAAAGTTTACAGAATTAGGGTTAAGCGTGATTTAAGTTTCTGTGCAAATATATATATTTTTTTTAACTTTCACTTCCATTTCTCAGAATTTTTGAACTTGAAATATCCTTAGATTTATGATTCGCATTTTATATCTTCTTTAATCTGTCTGTCGTCTAGATTTCTTCTGCGTAATGCTATCGAGCTGTAGTTGAGGGATGCATTTGCCTTGCTGGCCTATTGTTGTTTGGTCATCTGATTGCATACATGAGTGATTACACAGCTTTTCAGGGAAATACCTAAAAGTACTTGGGTGATGATCACCCATTTGTCCCGCTATTGGTGAACTAAAACATTTCTTACGCGTGTTAATATTTTTTCTCGAGGCGTAGATGTAGCTCTATTCGACTTTAAGTTTCGTTTAAGCAACCTATTAGGCTCTTTGTACTAGAGTGTATAACCTACATTGCTTGAAGCTTACAACGACTACATCATGCAGAATATCCAGTTCTTTAGTGCTAGCATATGCAGCTTGGATTTAAGCCTTTTTCCATGATTGAGTAGTTTGAAGTGGTCAATGTGTTTAATATGATTAACCTTAGATTTATTTTGATTTGGGTGCATTTCAACTGCATTTACCAGATAACTATGCCAAATATCGCAAGATGGAAGCTTCGTATATATTTTTTATGCTATCAAGCCTATTTGAGTTACTAGGAACCTTGTTTTCTGCTTATAACTTTATTTAAGCTTCATAATATGTATTCCTTTGAAGGGTGTCAATAGTCATTGTTGTATTAAATTTCAAAGTTTTCATTTTCGCAACTTTGAACAGGGGATGGCAGCAGAGGAAGATGTTGACTTGTCAACCTTGAAGTCTCAGCTGGGTCAAACACATGAACCGTGGAAGCAGGAGATAGAACAGCGCCTATCCCAAGTAGATGTATTACAAACAAAGCTTATGGAGGTAAAGCTTTGTATAGAGGGGTCGAAGGAAGATTCCAAAAAGGAACTGAAGATTCTTTGGCGGAGAGTTAAAACTATTGCAACGGTGTTAACATACTTGAAATCAAAATCAAGAGTAATGGCTGTTCCTCATTTAGCACATACATCATGCGGCATCAAACAATTAGAAGGGGTGGGCCTTGTTGATAAAAATGGTACACCATTGTCTGGTTGGTCTAGGAATGTTGATCTTACTTCCTTTGATAGTCCAGATGAAGACACTTGGGTTGGGATTAGCAACCAGCATGGTCCTCTGGATGAACAAGATGCGGCTTATATTGGTGAACTACTTAAATCTGTTCAGATGGTTACGGAGGTAATGGAAGCTCTTGTGAAGAGAGTTTTACTGGCAGAATCCGAAACTGCAATTGAGAAGGAGAAGGTGACTTTTGGTCAGGAAGAAATTAAAAAAAAGTCGGTTCAAATTGAGAACATGTCTGTGAAGCTAGAGGAGATGGAACACTTTGCACTAGGTACAAATGGTGTTTTAAATGAAATGCGGCAGAGAGTTGAGGATTTGGTTGAAGAAACTACTAGGCAGAGGCTACGAGCTGCAGAAAATGAACAGGAGCTTTGCCGTGTCAAGCGGGACTTTGAGTCTCTGAAATCATATGTTAGCAGTCTTATAACTGTACGAGAAACTCTGCTTTCATCAGAGAAACAGTTTCAAACTATAGAGAGACTGTTTGAGCGGTGAGTATGTTTTCTTCTGCATTCAATACATATTCATTCATCTCGAGTGCTTCCACTTCTTATCATTTAGCTGGTTATGCCATATTCTTTGCTATCCTTGTTTTACTCTTGTTTGTCCTACAAATTATCATGGATTGAGTGCCCCATTATCATGGATTGAGTGCTTTGCTGGGCACTGTATTGCTTGTGTCATGGCAAGTGACATCAAACATGACCATGGTAAGTAGAACTTCTTGGTTTGATCAATTGAGGTGCTGACTTTTTCTTTAAAACAATTGGCCACTCTCTTGAAATCGGAACTTAGTCAATGATCTTTTACGTTGGTACTCTTATATCCTTTAGTTAAGAAAGTGTTTGGGCTTTTTCTTTGTTCTGTTTCATTCACATGGCCAAGGCACATAGAATTTTACAGAAAAAATGTATTTGAAGTATTTATAATGCCAAATGATGTTTTTAAACATATCTATTTGAATTTCTTTTTCCATTTTTATGAGAACCTTCTTCTCAGTAAAAATAAATAAATAGAGATAATCCTGTCATTATTCCCATAGAAACATGAACGTGTCAGTCTTCTACATATGTGCATGCTCAGGCATATGCATATGTTTTCGTGTGTGATCAAGTTCTTATGTTTTTTAAGCAATCGTTGTAATATGGGTTATTCCTCTGGCACTTTGATCTGGGCCCTTTTCTGCAACCATCAACTCTAGGTAGAAATGTTTGGTGCTTTATCATCTGATGTTGCTTTGAGACAGGCTAGTTGCGAAAACAACACAGTTAGAGGGTGAGAAAATCCAGAAAGAGACGGAAGTCCAGAAACTTATGGAAGAAAATGTGAAGCTGAGCGGTCTTCTTGACAAGAAAGAGGCCCAACTTCTGGCCATGAATGAACAGTGCAAGGTGATGGCTTTGAGTGCCTCGAACATCTAATTTGCTGACGCTCGCTTGGCCAGTGGCTTGCTTTGCAACACAGTTTGGATCAGTTCCACCTATCAACGTACTAGAGAGGCATGCAGGAATGAGCGACTCCGGATTGCAATCTCTGTCCGACTCTTTCTTTCAATTGTAACATTGTGAAGAGCCCCTTGAACTCATTGTCTAGTTCTGCATTTACGCTGTTGTTGGACCGAACCCAGAACATCATACATTGATTGGAATACAATCTCATTGTTAATCACTTGCTGTATAGGTTTCATTCGAATGTTATTGGTGAATGATCTGCATTTTGTCCGAACTCCGGTGACATTTTAACTGGAAATGTTTTATATCAAGCATGGTGATTTAATCTATAATCTATAGGCTAAACATGAAGTTTAATCGGCTCTTTTTTCTCTCAGCATTTGTATTTGCTTCTAAACAGGTACTAGAGAAAGACTTGCACAAGGTCCTAAAATTATCATGCATCGCCATGCATTTTACCTTTTTACAAATTTTATTTTTCACATGATAGTGTTACCTTGGTATCGTTTGGTATTCATAAGGGACGGAACATGATGGAATGGGACGGAACGAGATGAGACATAACAAAGATTTCGTATCATGTTTGGTACGCGCAAGATAAAACGGGACGGAACATGATTAAATGACTAACTTACCCTTTTTATTTGACTCTCTCTCCCCCTATCTCTCCGCTTTCTGTTCTTCCATATGTTTCTTGTTCTTCGCATGCCCAAGATTGATCCAAGTAAAAATCAGCAAATCATACCCATACTTTCTCTTCATTTCATTTTCTCTCTCTTCAATTCAAACCCTTATTTCTCTTCTTTTAATTTCTTTCTCTTCAAACCTAACACAGAAAAATCCCAAATTGATTTTTTTTTTCCAATTTACAGAGGCTTCGTCGGATCTGTAAATTCATTTCAATTAATTTCTGCAGTGTCGAAGAAGAAGGTGGAGCGCGGAGGGACTGAACCAGCGGCCTTGGTCTCCTATTTGCTATGCGACTGAACCGGGTTTGGGTTAGCCATAGTTGGGTTGCTGGGTTTGTGGTGGAGGAGGAGGAGCTACAGGAGAGAGGGAGGGTAACGAAGCTTCTGAGGCCAAGGAGCAGAAAAAGCTCTTCTGAAACCTTGCTTGTTTTGAGATGGAGTTGCAGTCACCTGCGGAGAATTAGAAAATGGGTTGTTTGAATTTGGCTCCAATGGAGTATTTGGGGACGTTCAAACGGAGAGGTTTGAAGGCTTTCAGGAGAGCGCCGCCGTGAGAGCATCTCATCAAGCTGGGTTTGGGTTCGGATGGGTTTGCTGGGATTGAGTTCGAAGAGAGGGAGGCTACGGGAGAGAGAGGGACAATGGAATTAATGAACAAGAGTAAGGGTATTGTTGTTCAAAAAAATTATAATTTTGTGTTCCATGGGCTGGAACAAGTCATTCCAGGGGATAAGGTGGAGCCAAAAATGACTAAAATTTGTTCCACGGAACGACGCGTCCCGGTCAATTTGGTGCACCAAACGTGGGACATAACATCTCATCCTACTGCATTCCGTCCCGTCCCACGTATCAAATGGTATCTTGACGTCCCTGTACGCGCCCGTAGGGGGCGTTTGTTTGCCCTCACTAACTCTCACTGGACTAACTATTAGTCCAGTCTCGTGTTTGTTACCGTGCGGGACAAACGTTAATGGGATTATTCGGGACTCACCCAGACTAATAGGGTCGCTAGAGGTTCTTAGCGAGTCCCCCCATAAAATCATGGGACTAGCTAAGACCTTGGATTCGTCTGTGCTCTCCTGCTGGCGTTCCCTCTTTGTTCTCTGTCCTTTCTCCTACTCCGGCCCCTCTTTGCTCTCTATCCTCTTTTCGGCGAGAAAACACTTCAAACCATCAACACTCTCTCCCTCTCTCCTCATCTTGCTCAACTGCAACCACCAGACCACCACCAGATGACCATCACCAGAAGCTTGACGTCGATCTCCACGTTCGCGCGCCACTTAGACGCAAGTCGGGACCGAAAGCGTACCAGTTGCCCAAGTACCAGTTGGGATTTTCGTCGGTGGTGGGGAAGAAGTTGAGAAACTTGTAAAATTTAGTAGAAAGTTGTGAGATTTGGTATTTGAATTTTGTAATCCGTGAGAAACTTGTAAAATTTAGGCTTTATGTTTTGTGATTCATGAGAAGCAGGAGATGGGCTTTGACGGGAAAAAAGGTAGAGGGAGAAGGGAGAAAGAGGTTTCACGAGAAAGGGAGATAGTTCTACAATAGGAAAAGAAAAAAAAAAAAAAAACAAAACTACTTTTTATTATTCTGCTTGTAGTCCGATACTACACCAAACGCATCACTAAGTTAGTCCAGATTAGTCTATTCTAAGCCAGTCCAACTTAGTCCTTGAAGTTAATCCAGTCCGAGATAGTCTAATGCAACAAACGCACCCTAGGGGTTTTATCCTTTTGCAGAATACCTTGAAAAATAATAAGGGACAGTATAATAGTTGTTTTTAATTTTTTTCTTTCAAAAATTGGAAACTCAGTTTGTTAATTATTTACATTTTTAAAGCTATTCCTTTGAGTCATCAAATTTTATCTATCAATTTTCACAAGCAAAAAAACCCGCGCAATGCCGTAGATTTACAACTCTAGTTACACATAATTACAACAATGTTTTCAATTCTACTACTACATAGATACAACCATACTCACAATCCTATTTACACATATACTAATCAACATTTAAAACTCTGTTAAATGAGGAGAGTTTTACCTCAGTACAAAACTTGATAAAATTAAACAAATCCCCATGCCATTGGTTGTTCATATTGATCCTTGCTCTTATAAACTGGGCTGAATGCTGCACATGGACCGTCGATTTCCATCGCAAAGAAGGGATTCTCCATCGTCACCACCATTGGTGTTCTCATCTTGTTTTCCTTTGCCAGACATTGGAAAATCCAATTTTGAAGCCATTTTCTCACACTGAATAGCAAAAACACAAAAAAAATTAAAAATTAAAAATTAGAGAAAAACAAAGAAAAGCATCTAAAACTTATATTCGGAGGCAGAAAAATAAGCAAACCCAGTTGAGAACTCACCATAAAAAACCAAACTTTACCCAAGAAAACTCTAAAAAACTAAAACAAAAAAAAATTGAAGAACCCATTTGAACTTTACCCAGAATGGAGCAAAGGAAAGACAAAAAAGAAAAGAGAAAGTCATCAAGCTCAACCCTTTAATTTAAACTCCAAAAAAATTAAACGCAACCCCATTGAATCATTAATCTCACTGTAACGACAAATTATTGTGGCCAAACTTTTGGTGCCTATCAAAACCAAGTTTTCATATTATACAAAGCATAAATTCTTCAGTTTTAGACATTCTTAAGCATTGTACAACAATGTCATATGATTGTGTCTGCTCCATATCAAATACCTCATAATATAGGCGAATCAAGTGATTACATGTATATATATGTTTATAAACTTATTTATTTGACCGATGCAGGGTATACGAAACCAAGCGTAAAATAAATGGAGCATGTTCAGAAAATAACCCATATGAAAACCGAAAATATCAGAAGAAAGAAGACCAAAAAAATACCGATTTATGATCAGCTAATTGTTTAACTCAAGCATCTGATACCTCTGTGTTTAAGGTGAGTGCTTTTGTATATCAAAATTAAATTCCAATCCAAACTCAAATTCCAAAACAATCACACGATACAAACTTTATAACCCAAAAAGTTAATGAAACCAAACCTATTTCAATTCCAATATAATCCAGAACACCAAATTCGCTTACCTTTGGTCAAGCGGGTTTTGGAAAACATTGCGGAGACCGGTGGTGTAGGAAGATTCACATGTTTGTTGTGGCGCCCTTCGTGCATATAATCCATGTTTCCCTCTTTTTTCATCTACTCTATTAGATAAATGTGAGTATTAAATGAGTGCATTTAAACTAAAAAGAGTTGACAGAGGCATAATTGGAGAAAGAAAAGGTCTTTATATCAATAAAAATCAAAAGATGCTTCATAATTGGATTTGACAGAGGCATTCTCAACAAGTAAAAAAAGCAAAGGCATTCCCAAACAGATGATACAATACACTAGTAAAAGGAAAATAACAACTGAGGAGGAAAAATAAAAACCAAAAAATAAAAAAAAATTGTAAACCTTAGTAGCAACATAGAATGCATAAGAATGAAGCATTTTTTTTTCCAGGGTATGAGGGCTTGAGTTTGTTTTCTAATTTAAAGCAAAGAATACTTGAATGAAATGCCAAATAAAAAACCCAAAATCTTACCTGATCACAAATCAGTGAGAGAGCTTTTGGGAAAAAGGGTCAGAAAGGATTTGGAGGTGGAATTTGCTGAGCCAAGAAGATTTTGCAGTCCGGGTGTTGACCGACGATCAAAATTTCTTCTTGGGTTTTCCAATGAACGGCGAAGACGGGTTTGTAGTGTGGCAACGGTGGGGATTTGTTGATTTGTCTACAAAAGCTCTACCTCAAGCATATGAAAACCCTTCCACAATCTTAGCAATCGATATAAATTTGAAAAAAAAAAGGGGGAAATTAATAGATAATCAAATTTACTTGAGGAGATGAAGATGGCAATTTTTGTTTACCTTCAGTCAACAAGAATCTGTAAAACATGGTGATGTATGAAGTGTTGGTAGCGGCTGTGTGGTAAAAAATTGATTCCGACTGAAGCAAGAACTAAGCGGTGGAGGAGAAAACAATGAAAGGCGCGAAAAGAAGAGGTGCGTGTGGATCAAAGGGTGTGGAAGCATCCAAACTTGGGAACACTAAAGCGTGTGGATCAAAGGACAAGCACCCCAACGTGTGGATGAAGAGGCAGGGGTATTATCGAAATTTTACTGTGCTGTCAAATTAAGTGGGCAATAAGAGCTGCAAAATGGGGGGCATTTACGTCTTTACACTGTGCTTAGGAACAATGTTTTTTCCATTGCGCTTCAGTAAATATAATTTATTTTAAAACACAAGACTTAGTTACTACTTAAAATACGAGTTCTCAATTTTTATTTTGACAAAAATTAGGGTTACAACGTAAAATTAATTCACAATATAAAGGTAGTTCAACCTATGCCTATGCAAAGTTACACCTCTCGTAAATGTGGAATTTCTTCTTAACATTTTTTTTTTGAATAAATAATGTTATCTCACTAAGAGAGAGGGGGTGACTTAACAATAATTTGGTTCACATTCGCATTTGGCGAAAATCAAAGTTACAAATTCTCACTTACAAGTGAACAAGAATACTACTAGACCGTAGTAAAAGTGGCAACATATTTAAAACTATATTAATGAAACCCTCTTTGTCAACCAAAAAATAGTGAAAAGACATTTTTATCTTCTATCACAACAAAAAAAGTTAAAGATAGTAGCATAATTTCACAAAACAATTTTTTTTTTTTTTTTTAAACCTCACTTACATGTAAGTTTATGAGAACCTTACTTACAGAGACACAAATATATATCATATTTCACACAACTCCACACCTTTTAAAACATTACAAGGAGGGAAAAAACCCCAATAACAGAAAACCAAGCACAATCTAAAAAGAAACGGAACGACTAAATTACGGCCCATACCCTTCTACTATAACGTTAATAAAACAGACACATTAACCACTGCACGACAAAAAATCATAAAAACGAACCAGTTTCCCTTATTCAATACCGCGAACTGACGGTTTCATCTTCCCCAAACCTATCATTTCAAACACTATCACGCAAAAGATACTTTCCCAGAAGAAAAAAAAAACCCTAAAATCTCCATAGATTCCGACACTTTCAAGCTGATTTTCAGTAAGTGATACACATGAGCAGCTGGATTTCTAGAAGATCAGTGTTTCAAAGGTTTTCCTACTACTCAAATCATTCTTTTGAATGATTATATTTTAAACTCTGTAAAAAACGAATGCATTATCAAAGTTTTGGATGCATTATCAAGTGTTTTTGCAAAAGACACTTTCGGAAAACTGTAAAAAAACGCATGCATTATCAAGTGTTTTTTGCACTTGATTTAAAAAAAAAAAATTTCCAGTTCGAGAAAAAACAATTTTAGAGTTTCAGATGTTTCAGTTTTGCTTTTTTAGCTTATATGTATATTGATTCTTCAACAACATCTAAAAAAAAAAAAATTGAATATGTGTCTAAATTTTGCGAGTTAAAACATTAACCATCTAACTGGATGTTGTACTTTGTATTGATGCTGCACTTTGTAATTTAATTATGGTTTTACTTTATGTTTGTAAATTGGTTCTGCACATAAATATGTTGTAGAAAAAGAAAAAAGGAATCTGCATTAAGCTTTTGTTAAAAATAATTATACATCTACATTGTGCGTTAACAACCAATTCTGCATATACCTTGTTTGCTAATTGATGCTACATATAGCTTGTGCGCTAAGTGATATTGCATATAGCTTGTGCACTAAGTGATGCTGCATCTAGCTTGTGTGTTAAGTATTTGCCCTTTGCATCTAGTTTGTCATTTATATGACTTCATATTATTTGATTAAAAATTATACTCATTATCGTTTCATTTTTTTATGAAGATGCCGCCAAAAGTAAAACATTTGGCAACCAAAAAGAAATTAGCTCAAAAACCTAATGCTGTAAAGCGTCAGGCGACAGATGATAAGTATGTTCAAATAAGACTGAATCTCATGACCTTTGCATAACTAATACAAGAGCTCAAGCCAAAACTTGATGAAAATCCAGAAGTCTTGACATTCATATATAAGTCACCTTTGGACAAACTTGTGAAAGCTTACGTAAAAGGTGAATTACAAATGAAAAAATCAGACTGAGATGTCATACATATAGTGAATTGGTATAACATTGAAAATGAAATGTTCAAATTCAAAAATGGATATTGCAAAGTAAATGTTGATAATGTCCAGCGCATATTTGGGATCCAAAACTGAGGTAGAGAAGCCCCTCAGTCAATAAGAGACTCAAGAATCCCAAAGTTGAAAGAAAACATATTTATTGATAGATACTTCTCAGAAATGACAAGAATCGGTAGAAGAGAAATTGCACAAGCAATTCAAGTTGCATTTGATACTGGGACAACAAAATGGAATCAAGATGTAGCCTGCCTTATAATTCTATATTTGCTTAACACAAATCTGCTTGGAAGCTCAGCAGGGAAACTCTCTTGGAGTTTGACCAAGAATTGTAACTCCATTAATAACATAAATCAGTACAACTGGGCCATGAAAACAACAAGATACTTGATGGAATCAATTAATAGAACACAGAAGGGGAAAAGAGACAAAACAACCAACCATCAGTGGCGCTGTTGTACTTTTACTGGTAAGCAAACAAAAACTAATAAAAAAAATAAAAAAATCTATTTTTGTCTTATTTTACAAAAATATAAAAATATCTAACTTTTATTTAGTCTACAGTCTTGGCTTTGTGATCGCACCATAATCATCATATCAATAGAAGAAAAAGAGAAACGCTTGCCAACAACAGTGAAGTGGGATTTGGCAGTTTTGCATGAAAAAAATCTATAAAGAAGCAAACGAAAATTTGGACGTAAAGCTGATACTGCATATACTTTTATGTAAAACATGATTCTACATGTACTTTGTGTGAAAAAATATTCTGCATGTGTGATTCGGTATATGCATGTTATGTGTTGTTTTCAAACAAAGTATAAAAAAACATAACTCTTAAACCTTTCACAGATGGACAATGCAAAACTAATTAAGGAGTCAGTTGAACAACGCTCAAAAGATGATGATGACGACTTTGTCGATCCTCCACCTGCATAAAAAAAGAGGAAAATTGAACAGTAAGTAGTTAAGAAGGGACCAAAAGCCAAGAAAGTTAAAGCATAAAAAAAAATTGGTGCTTGAACATGAAGATCCTGAAGAAGATGAAACCGTAGTGGGACCTAAGCAAGTAGCCAAGAAGGATGGAAAAACCAAGAAAGATAAACCAGCAAAAAAATTGGTACTTGATGAACTTGAAGAAGATCAAAATGTAGGGGGGCTTGCACAACCTCCACAAGATGATCAAGTTATTGAAAAAAAAGATGATGACAATGATGAAAAAACAATATCAGACGGAATGGCAAAATGTGATGATAATGATGAGATAGATGACGTTCAACAACAAGAAGAGGACGATGATGAAAGAAAGGTTTTAGATGTGCCTGAAAAAAAAAGCGATGATCAAACATATGGAAGATAAAAACACAACCAAAATAAGCTCAAAAATCCAGACGATGACCCAACAGACAAAATGGTAAATAAAAAGCCAAGCTAATTCTACTTAAATTTTGTGTTTATATTTTATATAAAATCATGAGTTTGCCATAAAAAAATATTAAAATGCCATCAACTGAATGATTCTGGTATAACTGATGCTGCATACTAATTCTGGTATAACTGATGCTGGATACTAATTATGATATAACTGATGTTGCATACAAATTTTTTATCACTGATGCTGGATACTAATTCTTGTATAAGTAATAATGCATGTTAAAAACTTATATAAGTAATGATGCACATTAAAAAAAATATAAAAAAATGCTGCAAACTAATTCTTGTATAACTAAAATAATAAATAATAAAATTTGATTCATATTCTTGATTCTCCTATAACTTATGTTGCATGTTTATTTTGCTATAAAATGAAGCTTTATGATTATAATCCATAACTGATGTTGCATAATTATTCTGCTATAAAAATGAAGCTTGGTCATTATAATCCATAATTGATGTTGCATACTAAATCTTTGTATAAGTAATAATCCATACTAATCCTCAAGGTTCTAAAAGACGCTAGGCGCTAGTCGGGCGGCGGGATGGGGCCTAGCACCTAGGCAAGGCCTAGGCGGGTGACTAGGAGGATTTAAGTAAATCTATTATATTTCATGTAAATAAGTATCTATTAATATTCAAAATGTATATAATTTCATCAAAAACTACAAAATAGAATGACATATATATTATAAAGCATTGGAAAATAGTGCAAATATGGGAAATAAGCATATAATGTGTGTTTATTTAAGTATTCAATAAGTCTCTTACAATTTATTGAAAAAAATAAAATGCAAAATGAAAGTTATCTATTTTCTGTCTAAGTGAGTCGCAACCTACACGGGTGCCTAGGCGGGTCTGGGCGGGTTAGGCGGGTGCCTAGGCGGACTAAGAAGACTAGGCGGGCACCTCAGTAGGTCTAGGGGCCCTTTCTTAATTTTCAAACGCTTAGGCATTAATCGGGACGGTAACCAATCGCCTAACGCCAGGCCTAGGCGGGGATTTTTAGAATACTGCTAATTCTT
This sequence comes from Cotoneaster glaucophyllus, assembly GCA_036320875.1. Taxonomy (NCBI): domain Eukaryota; kingdom Viridiplantae; phylum Streptophyta; class Magnoliopsida; order Rosales; family Rosaceae; genus Cotoneaster; species Cotoneaster glaucophyllus. The sequence continues at coordinate 17,616,715 of CM070073.1, forward strand.
GTTTTTGAATATTATCAGGAGGAATAGGGTGGAGAACAAAATGAAAATGAAGATCACTTTGGCATACTGGTTGATAGTCAAAGTATCTTTGGCACCTAAATTCCAAATGAGCAAGTCCAAGATGACCAAAATGTTGCACATGATTCTACCTATCTACATGTTGAAAATGAAGAAATAAATGCGGACATCACTGACATGGACGTGATTGAAATTGATAGAGTGATCAGTAATGTGGTTAATTTACATATAGAAGAGGCAGTACAAAAAAGAGGCTCCAAGTACATCAATTGAAGAATCAATTCCTCTAGTGCAAGAAGTGGCAGCGCAAAAAGAGTCTCCAAGTACTTTAATCCAAGAATCAGTTCCTGTAGTGCAAGAAGAGGTAGTGAAAAAAGTGGCTCCAAGCACCTCAATTCCTTAAATCCCAATTCACCCACATGGACAAGAAGCAAATGCAGAATCAGTCCCTCCACTGCCAGTTCAAGCTAAGGAACAATAAGGAAATGCACCATCTGTTTCTCAACTGCCAGTTCACCCCGAAGAGTCGGCAATCAAGATAAAGAGGCAACAAACATTCTATGAATGGCTTCTTGCTTTACTTACAGGTGAAGAAAAATGGGAATGTGAAAATTCAGAATAGAAATTAACACAATAAGAGCTCTCTCAAAGCTAAATAGATCATGCAGAGTATTGGAAGAAGATGACGAAACTTTGGCTTCAGATGTTGAATAATGCTATCAACACATGCCACTTCAAGAATTCTGTAATTGAGAAAATTGTTAAAGAGAATGATGCTTTGCAAAATGAAAATAAGGACTTGCAAAAACAAAACAAGAAGTTGAAAAAGGAGAAGAAAGAATTGGAAAAACAGAAAAGTGAACTGGAGAAGAAGAACACTGCGTTGTGGCAACAAAAGAAAAAATGGGAAGAAGAAAAGAATGAATTGTAAGAAAAGAGCAAGGGATTGTTGAAGGAGAAGAATGACCTTGAATAGCAACAAGAAAAGTCCTAGAAGAAGCAGCGTGAACTAAATGCAATAAACAAGGAAAAAAAAAAGAAAGAGAAATTTCAAGTTCTAAACGCTGAGAAGATTTCTCTAGAAGAATTGGTGAAGAAGCAACAAGAAAAAATTTATGAGCTAAACAAGACCTTGGGTTTCATCAATGAGGTTGAAACAGAAAAAGAAAAGAAAAATGAGAAACCAGTTCATCAAGATTCTGGTACTGATTCTACAACTGAAAGCGAAGCTGTTAAAACTGGGGACAAAATCGTAATCGCTTCTGATTAAGAGGTAGATATTCAGTCAAAACAAGTTCTGCAAACTCCAGAAAAAGTACCAACAAAATCTCAAACACATGTTCAACCTCAAACTCGAACAATAGTTAGATGCATCAAGCAAAAAGCCAGAAGAAAAAAAGGGATATGCATTTCTATTACACTGCTATGGAGAAAACAAGAGAATCAAATGAATGAAAATGCCATCCAACAAACTCTCCTAAACACAATGGACAAAAAAGCCATCAACATTTTCTGGGAAAAAGCACTAGTGTAAGAAAATTTTACAGTTAAATTATAATTTCTATTATACTTCAAAAACTGATTTTGTATTAACATATTTTTATGTATATTGTATTTCAGGGACATATATTGGTCATCAACTGCAAATGAGTTCTGTTACTATGACAATATTGTGATGAAAGAAGATATGGATGAATTCCTTGGAGATGACAGAGTTACAAATAATGTGATTGATGCACATAACTACATTCTCAGGGAACAAGAAAGCAATTTGGATCATCAAAATTTCTACTTCTCGGTTAATCTCTTTGTAAGTTATAAATATTGAATTTAGATAAAATCTATTGAATGTCATTGAAACTACATACTGATGTTTCATACACATGTCCACACTGATAATTTATACTGATTGTCCATATACTAATTATGTTCTGGATAAACAGATGAACTTTACCAAGGATGAAAATGACGAAGCCAAGATGAAAGAATTAAAGCACAATTTGGGAGAACAATTAAACTAACAAATGGGAGTTGTGCGAAAAATCTTTATACCTCTTCTAAATCACGAACACAACACATTGCTTGCGTTCGACACAGAGGAGAGGCGTTTTAATTTTTACAACTCTAATAGAAAAAACCTTCAAAAAGGTGAAACAAACATGCACAATGACAATGCATATAAAATGGTAAGTCTAAATTCAGTATCGCTTATATTTTCAGTGATTTCCTAGTACATTTTTCAAATCTATGCTTAATCTGTATATAGGTCAAAATTGTTTAAGAATGGTACAGCAACAGAGACAGGTTATTTCATTTGCCATTGAATGAAAAGGAAAGTTCAACAAATGACTACATCCGAATAAGCCATACAAATGCAACTTTTGAGATGGATGAAGATAAACAATGTCCAATCCAGCTTGACTCGTAAATATAATTGTGTATTTTGATTGTTTTAATTCAATTACTGTTCTTGGTTACATATTTAAGGTTAAACTAATTTTTGCAATAAATAAGATAGTAAAATGATTATGACTAAATATTAATGTTGTTGGAATTCTTAAAATTTGTTGATTATGAATTAATGTTCAGTGATAAAATGATTGTACACCTATCATTAGATTCCATATAATACTAATGCTGCATACTGAATGAGTCTACTATAAGAAGCAGTAGGGAAGTACTTTCGAATAGCATTCAAAAGCCCATGATGCCGGTCGGTAATGAACGTGATCTTCCTTCTTTGGTAATTTAATATCTGAGTCAAATGTTCAACAAACCACGTCCAATTCTCTTCATTTTCTATGTCAACAATATCATAACACACAAGGAAAATCTCTGTATAGAAAAAAAATTAATAATTATATCAAAAAACAGGTTTTGCACATAACATTACTGATGCTGCACATTAATAACTGATGCTGAGCAGTTTTGTAAAAACTGATGCAGTACAAATGCCGCATTGAAAAAATAAACTGAGTCATTAATTAGTTTTGTAAAAACAGATGCTGCACAAATACTAATCAAAAGTTCAAATTCTTAGATGTATATTGGGAGGCCCAACCCCTCCCATAACTTGATTTATAAACCATTTACTGCTTCATAATTCATTCCATATTAATAAACAGATGATGCACATTATTAAAATGATGCTGCACTTTAATAAACAAATTGACACAAAAAAAATAACCCGATTCTCTAAAATATATAAATATTGAAATTCAAAACGATATCACAAATCTGTAATTTATAACAATTAAAAAAACTTACCATTATTTGCATTTTTTGCACAACAACCAAGAAGAGTACTGGTACATCTTCCCTTAAAAAAAGTGCCATCAAGGAAAAACATTGGTCTACATCATTAGTATCCTCTAACACAAGAATGAATAACCTTTCAAACCGATTACTATCATTTTCAAGTTCTAGTGCACAAAAGGGTCCATTATTGGTACGCACAAACTCATCAAGGTACTAAGGCAAATATCCAAATGAGAGAGCCTCATCACCATTAACCTCATTATATGCAATCTCTTTGCCACACCAAGATGCATGATATTTAACATCAAGACCATAACGCTTTCATTTCTCTCATAACATATTTTGCCTTAATAGACGGATTCGAACGAACTTTGGCAGCCAATAAAGAAGACAAAAATAGAAGGGCCAGACCTTTTATTCTCCTTTTGACGAATACGTTCAATGCAAGTATGAATATTATTTAATTTTTTAATTATAAAACAACCATTAGGTTGTTGCACAACAACATGAACATGCCATTGACACCCATCCGACAGTTTCTTTGAGCAAACAGCTGTAACATGCTTACAATCATTCCTAGTGAACTAGAAAACAAAACCAACCTCAATAGAGTATTATGTAAGTTTTCTACGAAACTCAACTGCACCATCTTCATAACTTTGACCCTCATAAGAAATATAACTCCACCACTCATTTGTTCATAATGGTGAGGTTCATAAGAGCCATATTTACCCAAATATTGGTTTTCATCTCCAATACTAGTAGCTTCACTTAGGCAACAAGGTGACACACTACTAATAGAAACAATAGACATCTCGTTCTCCTTCTTAGCATGAACATAAACATCAATAACTGGATTTGAAATCAATTTATTTACCAATAGAAGGGTTTGAATATTTTCATTGCACTTTAATAAACAGTTTGATTCGCCTCCATATGAAGAGTATTTCAACAGAAAGCCTCCTGATGACAAACTTGAAAACCTAAAAATTAATTGCCTACACAAATTCTCATAACTAGTATGCGGATAAAACGACACAACTACTGCACAATTTTCATATACACACTTCAACACTTTAACAACGTACATGATCTACACACACAAAAAAAAACAACATAAAGTTAAACTGAAGCTCCACATAAATAATTATATATATATATATATATGTATTTTAAAATGTAAATCTAATAATCAATAAAAACTGATGCTGCACAAAAGCTTTCAAAAATGATGAAACTCTTAGAATATTCTGTAAAATTGATGATGCATAATTGACGATAAAAAAAAAGTGTAAAAACTGATGCTGCACAAAATATCAGCAACACAGATGCTACACAAAATGCCAAAAATGATTAAATAATCCATTAATTGGTTGCTAATCCATTGTCATTTCAATAAACCAATGTCAAGCGATTCTTTGTGATTATATAAAACTGATGCTGCACAAGTATTACGTTGAAAATTATTAAATGTTTATGGATGGTTCCACCCAACCCCCTCCACCCCACCCTACCCCCTCCCAAAACTTATGCCAACTGATTCTACAAGATTCTATGAGTTGATGCTGCACAAGTATTAGGTTGAAAGTTATTAAATGTTTATGGGCAGTTCCCCCCAACCCACCCCAAAACTTATGACAACTGATTCTGCACGATTATATGAACTGATGCTGCATAAATATTAATAACCTTCAACAAAAACTAAACTAACTCATAATCCATTCCAATTCTATCAAATATACATGATAACTATACTGCAAAAAAAGAAGAAGAACTTCAATGAAAATAAAAGCAGCACAATGAAAAATCACATTCACCAAACACTTGATCAAATAAAAACTAAATAAAAATCTTCAAAACTAAAAAACCGTGCCTGCAAAAAACAAAAAAAATCCTAAAAAACTCAATGCGACCAATAAAAAACTGAAAAATAAGAGATTATTTCAAAATCTAAACCGAAATAAATTCAAAAACACACAACACTTCAAAAAATCTAAATCAGAACAGATAAAATTTAGAGAGATCACTTACATTTGAAGAAAACTTGAATGATTCGAATAGAAATTATGGCGAGAGATAATTGAGGGAGATGACGAGAGATAAATCTGAACAGATAAACTTCAGAGAAATAAAAATAGCAGAGAAACGAAAATAAAAATTGAATGATTCGAATAGAAGAGAGTAAATTCCGTCAATCACAGCCGATCACGTTTAACAAAAAAAGGAAGGGCAAATATGTAACTCCGTTTCTAACGGAAAAAAGGGACATGATGTCATCTTACGCGGATTTAAAAAAAAATGTCATTCCTTGAAATGTTTTAAAAGTGTAGTCTCAATATATAATTAAGTATTGAAAGTGTACTCTAAGTGTAATTTTTCCTAAGTTTGTCATCTCTAATTTAAAAAAAAAAAACAAAAAAAAAAATAAAAAAAACAAAAAAAAATAAAAAAACAACCTCTCTCCTCACTTCCACTTTCTCTCTCACTCTCTTCCTTTCTCCTTCAATTTTAACAATCAAAGTAAAAAAATTCGCACACTTTGTGTGTAGGCATATACTGTTGCAGTCCTATTAGATTAGAAATATGATTGTGTAAATCCTAGTATATCTTGAAATATCTCTTATATTCCTATTAGGAGTTGATTACCTATTAAGAGTTTTAATCCTAAAAGGGTAAGAAATTAACCTTACATACTACTATAAATAAAGGCATAATGGGGTGGAATAGAACACAACTCACAATTACACATCTCTCTCTTCTCTCTACTATTGTTGCACCCCTCTCTCTATGGCCTCCATAATTGTTCAAGTACATTATGCTATAACAAGTTATCAACAAGCTCTTGACGCTGCACTAAAGAGAGTTTATTCTTCAATTATGGAGTATTACATTTTAATCATTCTTTTTATGATTAATTTATTATTTTATTGAATTGATCTACATGCTATTGATTCAATTTATGTTGAACGTGATACAATGTAACAGCCCAGCCCTAAAAATTATGGTTTTTATAATTTTAATAAGTGAGTTTACAAAAATGCCCTTCAAGGCAAAGTGTTGACTTTTGTTGACTGTTGTGTCGTGTCATGTAAGACTCATTTTCTTGACGTACCCTCGTAGTACTCGTCACTACGAACGCGTGGGCACAAACAAAAAGTGATTTGGAGTTATAACGAAGGAGATATTAGCGAATGAAGTTGAGGGTAAAATTGTAAATTATTATTTTCTAGAAAACTCCAGATTTCTGGAGTAAAATCTGGTCATGCCACATGTGTGGCCAAGATTGAAGGAAATGAGAGGATTGGATGGTGATGAAAAGGAGATGAGAGAAAATAAGAGATGAGGGAACGGATGGGCCAAGGAGGAAAGGAAGTGATCAATCAGGGAGAAGAGAAATGATGGGAGATGAGAGAAGTGGGAGACACGGGATCCACGACCCGCACCCTTTGCGACCCGGCCCGATCGGAAGCAATGGTTTATGAGGGTTCCTCTGGCCAAATTCTGGCTATTTAAACCGAGTCATCACCTCAACGCTCCCTTTACCATTTTCCACCCAAATCTGAATTGATTGGGCTCAAAATCACAAGGAATCGCACCAACGGGTGCGACGGACCACTCCTGCAAATTGGTCAATTCTGAATGCAAACATGTCGATCTCCTCCACTTTTCGACTTCCCTTGAGCCTAGAAACAATGCCCAATCATTGGTTGGAGCGACGGAGTTGAGTTGAGGACGAATCAAAGCACACCCACATCTAGGGTTCCGGCGGGTTTTTGTGAAATTGAGGCTTTTCCCTGGCAAATTGGCCTTAGTCACAGGCGCCGATCGTTCGTGACATCTCGATGTTCATGCTAGAGAATTGTAAGGCAGACTCCAGGTGAGTGAGCTTTTGATTTTCTATATATATATGTATATGTGTTTTACGTTTTCCCAGAAACTATTTTAAATAAACGTATATTTTAAGTGCCAAGTCATACATGCATTTCATTTTAGTATGTGCATTAGTATGTGTATGCATGATATCGTGTGACGCTGCAGAGCCCAGGTAAGCTTCAAGTGAGTATTGTATGATGATAGTGGTTGCATTGTGTATGGTTAAAAATATAAGCATTTAAAGCTCATTATCCTGCACCCCGGTGTTAGTGCTTCGCCCGAGGCCAAGGCCTAGCCTTCACGTGATCGTTCACCTCCCGCACCGTACGCTCACCTTGGATCCAAGGCAGGTGCCAACCTGTCGTACAGACCACATTAGGTGGTTCCAACTCGTAAGTGACTTGCGATATTTCGCACAGCCTTCACGTGATCGTAGCACTTGAGTGTATTTATTTTCACCCAGCCTATCGTACAGACCACATTAGGTGGTTCCGACTTATGTGCATGAATTGGTTATGAGCTATAGGTTCAGCCGTACAGGTCACGTTAGGTGACTCCGGCTGACATATCATTTTACATTGATTTATTTCACCTGGCTTACTTATTTCCTTGTTGAGACACTTGACATGGCATACACTTGGTTTTCACTACTCTCGAGTATGATTTCTATATATACGTATGTATTATTATTTTCTGGGAAACTATATGGGTTTTACGGTGATGGGTTATTATTTTTGGAAAGAAAAATGGTTTTTCAAGAGCTTTGTTTTTTGCCCACTCACGTTTTTTTGTTTTGCGCCCCTCCAGGTTTTAGTAGCAAAGTTTCCGTATCAACGAGGATTTGTGGCATATCCCAGTATAGGTGGCTTCTTATGACGGTATAATCATTACCTTACCTTGCTGTACTTTACTTATGCTCTGTAATCACGCGTGGAATGGGTCCATACCAGCTCATCGCGCACTCGTACACTTAGGCATTTTTAGGTTTAAATTTATTCACATTTTACACATCATCACACTTTATGGCTTCGTCACCTTCCAGATGTCTGCCAGCACAGCTCGATTCGGAGTCCTAGTGGACATTCCGGGTCAGGGGGTGTGTCATACAACGCATTGGAGATGCAATTCCGGCTTTCCGAGAATGATCTTCTACAAATTCAAAGGCTTTTGTTGTTTTCTGCCAATCAGGTACGCTTAAAATAAAGGAAGATATTTGAAACGACCGTGAAGCATGAAAACATTCCCCATAATGCATGAACCCCTATATTTATATTTTCCTTCAGTTATATATATTGTTTTCATGTAATTGTCAATATATTTATCATTCATGCATTACGCAATTATAAATTCGTTATGTGGAATTTGTGAATCAAAGAATCTAAATAAAATAGAAGCATGATTTTTTTTTATTGGGTTCTGAAAACCCTAAATGCTGAAATTTGAAAATTAAAGGAAAAAAAAAGTAAAAACAAACGTGAGCCGCGCTTGAAGCCACGCCACGCCACGCCGAGCTGTCAAGCCAAAAGAGCCAGCAGCTCTTGGCCCATAACCCAGATAAACGACGTCGTCTCCTACCATAGGACTCGCTGCCTCTGCTACGTCATTGTCTGCAGTCGAATGGCATGAGGTTGCACTGTCCCGACGTCTGGGTCTTAGAAATTCCAGACGAAATCCGAGCCAATTTTGGAGATCCACCGTGATTTTCACATTTGAAAATCTCATCTCCGTTATGAGCTTACGGTTCCCATTCGAACCTAGACTCACCCCATCTTGTTTTCCCGCTTGAGAACCCCGACATTCATGGCGACGTCGTCGAATAACTCCGGCAGTCCCATACCCAGCTTCGCTGGGTCTTCTCTTAGGACACCCCACCTTTTTTGGGTTTGCTGATCATTCAGCCCAAAGCCCAACTGGGCTTATTTTTCTTTTTTTTTTCTCCGGCTGGCTTGCATGCACTGTTGGGCTGCTAGCCAGCATGATGATGGGCTGCTCCCTCCTCGGCTCGTGACAGTGCAACCGGCATGCAGCTTGCTTTGCATATTATAGGCTGCCAATTGCAGCCTACCCAAGCCCAATTTAGGCTTGATTTTTCATGTATGGCCTGCAACCAACATTAAATCACACATGGGCCTAGATAAATATAAGTTTTGCTTCTACAATCGACCCCAAATGGTCTCGATCTATTGAATTAATTAAAAGTGACCTGCAATCCATTAATCTGATAATTAATCCAAAATTATTGACCTGAATATCACTTTTGGACATTAACGATTCAACATTTTATTTCTATTCTTTAAACCGTTGACTCACTTTCGTAGTCCCGAAGCGCTCACACTTGAGTTCCTGAAGCAACTCAAATCCACTATGCTTAAATCAGCATATTGCATTCTGTATTCTTGCAGGAACCCCTCTTTTATGAACTAAACGTTCATAAACGAAATTGAACCTGTAGTTTCAAATTTAGTGCATTTGAAACCCGAAGTTTTCATAAAACAATACACTCATGAAAACCCGACGTTTTCGTGAACACCATGTCTTAGAACTCAAATGTTCTAACTTTGATGCTTATGGATGATTCATTCACATAGCACCAATCACAATCTTGTTCCCTCCAAATTTAATGGATTGTCAAACCGTCACAAGTTTGATTTCCCTTATTTGGACATTTCTAATATAAATCGCTTTATGTGGCTTACAAGACATTACCTGAAGCACACCATGTTTACGTCCATGAATGAGTACAATTATGAAGTTTATAAATCCGATCGAATTTTGACTAGAAAATGCTTTTCTCGCCCTTCCATGTTTCTAACTCGCTTCTGAAGCAGTAGTGTAGAAAGCGGAAGTTTACCAAATTTTCGAATCTCATTACTACCACAAACATGAGAGAAAGGTATAGACCCAGTTCGGCTGGAGTTTACCGAATGGCTCGACCCAATTCGGTCCAAGCCTATCGAACGATGCTGCCTTGCTTCGGCAGAGATGCACCGAACGGTGCTGCTCTGCTTTAGCAGAGGCTTACCGAATAGACCTTTCCAGCTTCGGCTAGAGCTTATTGAACCCAATTCGTGGTCTGTCTCTTTCACAATCCAATTTCGAAATTGTTTTTACAACATATGGTAGAATCAGGGCCTGCCAAGGTATGGCATCATGCCCGAAGCATGATCCTTGGTACTTGAGACCTAAAAAATTCAAGAATAAGGGAAAATATTCCTGAACCTTAACCCTGCAGAATCTACTTCCGTCTCAATGGAATAGATCATTGGTTATGCACCTGTTCGTGCCCCTACCAATGTTATTGAGGAGTATCATTCTATTAGTTAACATGTGAGATTAATTTTGCTTCACCAAACATCATTGGAAAAGTAGAATTTTGACATGGATGGCCTTGTTGGCCGAATCCCCTTAGTAAACCATTTACTTTGTGAACATTTTTCTATGTTCTTGGATTCACGTTTGGTGTTTGTTTTACTTATGGATAATCTTATTGATATTGTTCTGGAATATGAGTTAATTGAATCATGTTTCTTAATACATGTGACCGATTCAATTAAACACGTGTTTAGGTAGGAATGTGGGAAAGTTAGTTGTCTGGATGAATGAGATACTACGCACACTAACTTTACACCTAAATCTCATCTTTAACAACGACTTCATGTCTATCCAACCTGATTAAGAGTATTGGCACACTCCTCGTTGTATGAATGGTACTGAATTACCATTTAAGGAACCTTAAATTCTCCGTGTCGTTGAGTTTTTGAGGATATTCGAGAGAACAATGATCATGAATGAAACCACTGAAGAAAATAGAGTGAAATATCTTTGCACCACCTCCAAAAATGAGCCTGAAGCTTTGATTTAGGGCGAATGGGTTGTCTCCCAACTGGGAATACACCATATGTGGCCGGCCTGGAGCCTGTTGTTTAAGCAGTTTACTTGTTTTGACATGACCATTTAGGACACTTAGGTCGAACAATGATACAACAATGCATCTCATTACCCAAAGTAAGGATCTTGTGCTAACAAGCACACTTTGTCAAGCCTGCTCATTAGGGAAATTGATTTTCTATATCATTCCTCGTAGAGATACGAAACGACCTTCTTTTCATAGTGGATTCAAGGGAATATATGTGGACTAATCCAACCAAAATGCGGACCACATAAATACTTATGGTTTTGGTTGATGAATCGACAAACTGGTCACATGTTTGTCCACACATGTCACATCCGGCTCAGGCCCCTACTACAACCCAAGCTCGACTCCACCATAGCACGATATTGTCCGCTTGGGGCCCCGGCCACGCCCTTACGGTTTTATTTCTGGGAACTTACACGAGCAAAACTTCCCAGTGGGTCACCCATCTTGGGAATGCTCTGGCCCATTCTCGCTTAACTTCGGAGTTCCTATGAAACCCGAAGCCAGTTAGCTCCCAAAAGGCCTCATGCTAAAGGAGGTGGGCATGTACATATAAGGCATAGAGGATCCACTCCCCTGGGCGATGTGGGATCTTACAATCCACCCCTCTTAGGGGCCCGACGTCTTCGTCGGCACACTTCCGGCCAGGGATTGGCTCTGATACCAAATTGTCACATCCCGACCTGGGCCGGCCCCTACCACAACCCGGGCTCGACTCCACCATAGCACGATATTGTCTGCTTTGGGCCCCTGCCACGCCATCATGGTTTTGTTTCTGGGAACTCACACAAGCAGAACTTCCCAGTGGGTCACCTATCTTGGGAATGCTCTGGCCCATTCTCGCTTAACTTTGGAGTTCCTACGGAACCCGAAGCCAGTGAGTTCCCAAAAGGCCTCGTGCTAAAGGAGGTGTGCATGTACATATAAGGCATATAGGATCCATTCCCCAGGGCGATGTGGGATCTTACAACACACATTACTGCTAAACCTCCTGGCCGATTAAGGGTTCACCACCCTACTTATCCCTTAAGGTTCGGAAGACTGGATTATGCTGGAGAGTGTATATCGACGGTTTTTGATAAAGTATTGCATGTCTTTTGGGTTTATAATTGAACATCGAATTCCCATGTTCACCCCAAATAGACTCGTCTAGCGATCATAAAGCGCAATTTAAATGATCGCCCAAACTTTGGTGAACGTACCAAGTTTTCGGTTTCTGCCTAGGGCTATGCAATCTTGCACGTAGTTATGTTGGTTCGCCTTGAGGCTCATTGCCACCCAACCTATATGATGTTACAGTTGGTTACTGGGTACGAACCTAACAATTTTCGTATTTACAAATTTAGGTGTGCATTCCATGTGCCAAGTTGCACCGCCGCAACATACCAATATGGACCCTCAAAGAAGGATGTGTATCTTTTGTCGATCATGATTCTCCTTCACACTAGCTTTCTTAGATCCCTTGCATGCGATATCTTTACCACTCATTTGCAGGTTGTCACTTTAATGAGACAGTCTACCCATCGTTAGGGGGGAGATAAGAACGTCAATGTTCTTGTAGAACGGCGCGAAGTTGGGTGGATGTTGCCCACTATGTCTCATCTCAATCCCCATACTGCACAAGTGTGATAAGCAAGTGCGATGAATTCTAGCTTTCAGAATGTTGCTTCAGATGCATTCCTCTGATCTAGCTGAAGTAACGAGATCATATACCAGCTGCAAACATGCCTGTAAGGATAGACGTACTTAACAGACGTCGAGTCAACATTCTTGGAGGGTGTGCTGATCTTGTTGGACTGTTTGGATGCCCCTGTTGGACGGTCCGGTACATCGGATGATAGCCAATCAATTTGTCTTGACCTGGAGCACGACAGATCACTCGGTTCGTAGGATTTACTTCCCTAGAAGAGGAAGACACGACACAACAATGAATCTACACTTGATTGCTATCTCAAATCATTTCCCCGAGACTTAAAGTTCTTGGTCCAGTATACTAGTTTGGCTGAGCTAAATGGAATTGAAATGAGATTATTATCGATGATATTTTCACTTATATGGTAGTTACCAACATAAATGAAAAGTGACGATATCGAACCGTGTTCCGTTAATTAAGTGTCAACGTAGAACTGATTGGACAACCTAAATTACAATCCAGGTTAAATTCTTTACCAAAGTGTGTTTTGGACCTGTCGTTCCTACACTGCCCAAGGTAACCTTGTTGTGTTACAAGTGGGAAAGGAAGAATTATGAGATGAATGAAATAGTGCGATATGATGCATGCCTTACGGCGCAAGGTTTCTCTCAAATGTCCTGTGATTGATAGCAGCATTATGAAATGTGGTTAGTGTTTTCTCCATGGGGATATAGATATGGAGATTGACATGTAAGTTCCCGAAGAATTACATGGACTGGTTCAAATAGTTCCAAAACCACGGAACACCCTCTTAACTTGTTTGAGGCGTTCATTTACAATCCAACGGATGTGGTATACCCGTCTATGTGATTATTTGATCAGTCAGGGATATGAATAAATGCCATTGCGTATTAAACTATGAAGTCTTATTCCAAATTGCTAGAGTTACAGTTTATGTCGTTGACACGAATCTCACTAAGACTCCGAAAGAGCTTGAGAAAACTGCCTTGCACCTAAAGATGGAATTTGAGATGAAGGATCTTGGGAAAACTCGTTTATGCCTTGACCTGAAGTTCAACCATTGTTCTAACAGTACCTTGGTCTACCAGTCGAACTACACCCCAAAAATGTGTTACCTTTGAGTATACCTTTGATCGTCCATACGTTATATGCAAATGAAACCCTTGAAGAGGTTATAGAATCCGAAATTCCATATCTAAAGTTCAACTTTGCGCTATGTTGTACTTAGCTCATTATATTCGACATGACATCTCCTTCGTTGTTGATCTACTGGTAAAGATGCAGCACCGTGCCTACGCGCAACCACTGAATTGGTATTAAAGACGTATCCTGAAGGTACTACGAATTTGGGCAAATCAAATCCCTACGCATCTCGAGCGGATCCGACCCCCTTGATCCTCGAAATGATGCTTGCTTTGTTTGTTATGCTGACGCATGTTACTTATCAAACCCGCACAAGGCAGAATCCCCGAATGGTTATGCCTTTACCATTAAGGATATCCCGATATCTTGGAGGTCCACGATATGGCCTTAGTTGTGAAATCGTTGAATCGTTCCAAGACTCACCTTACTTCACTATACCACAAGTGAGACATGGTTAGGAGTTCTTGTTAAGCATATTCGAAGTACTTGCTGCATTTTTCATCCATTGTTGAGTCCCAACGATGATCCATGGAGACTATGCCGTATGTATCCACTCGACCAAGCCATGATACATCAACGAAGTCAACACCAAGACATATTGCGTCTACATCAACATCAGCAAAACATCAGGAGATTGAAGTCACGCAAGCCGATTCCCAGAAAACCTTGCCGACCTCTACACGACGTCACTGCCGAAGTCAACCTTCTAGAAGCTTATCCGAGAAATTAGTATGCCTAACTATTCATTTGCAATGCTTGTAGTTCTCATTTGGAAGTTCTGTCAAACTTAGGAGGAGTATCCAGAAGTATACTCACTTGATCTTAATGTATTCTTTTTCCCTACAATTAGGAGCATTTTTCCCACTGCGTTTTTGCTACCTAACTAGGTTTTAACGAGGCACCCATCCTGGGCTGATTATATCCTTGTGAGCTATTCTACTTGCGTTTAAAAGACGTATATTTTTTACTTAATCCAACTTCTCATTTTTCTCCTTAGCCTACGGGTTTTCTCCCACCTTGGGTTTTACCATAGCAATGTTTTGTGAGTTTTAATTTTTTATGTATTCTTCCACTGATTTGAGACTCGTATTTGCTCATTGTGCCGACGACTTCATCAACTGTACTTGCTTCATCACTGGAGACCTGATGCGCCATTTACTTGAGTATTTACACAATCAAGGGGAAGTGTTGCAGTGCTATTAGATTAGGAATGTGATTGTGTAAATCCTAATATATATTGGAATATCTCTTATATTCCTATTAGGAGTTGATTACCTATTAAGAGTTGTAATCCTAAAAGAGTAAGGAATTAACCTTCTCTACTACTATAAATAAAGGCACAATGGGGTGGAATAGAACACATTTCACAATTACACATCTCTCTTGTCTATACTATTGCCGCACCCCTCCCTATGGCTTCCATAATTATTCAAGTAAATTATGCCTTCAACATATACTAATTTTTTTAAATAAAGAATTTAGTTTTTAAAAATAATTTGTTTTTTTTCCCTCGGAAAAAAAACAAAAGGAAAACTTGGAGATCCCGCTGAAAATAACAAGGGCAAACGAACTGAAACCCTAACCCCTCTTTACTCCTCCAATTTTCCCTTTCTGAAACCTAATTTCTCCAAGGGAATTGCAATACCAGTTAGCAAATATTCCCAATTGAAAAACCCTTTCGTGATTTTCCCGTCGAACTACGTGTTTCGATTCCTTTGTTTAAACTGAAAACAAGAAAACCTTGACATTTCCTCACAATGTCAGTGAGAAAAGCAGGTGAATCTGAACCGCCTCAGCCGGAGGAGGGTGGCAGCTCTGCCCAACTGTCGCAGCCAGTCCGAACTTCAAAGCCTGCAGAAGATGGCGACAAGAAGGTAGTGCATTTTTCCGCTGTTCGTCTTAGCATTTGGGTTTTAATTTTTTCTTTTAAATTTGTAAATTAGCTCAATAATGTAGTGGGTTTCTAGTGAATCACAACTTAGAGGCTGGAAATTTGAGTTTTTCTTTTTTTTTTTTGGTTGCAAATTTGTAGTCTTTTGATATTATTTCTGTAATTAGTAGATTTTTTAGTTCATTGACTTTGAGGAAGCAACGGGAAGAATCGAAAGAGAGATGCATTTGTTGGTTCCGTATATTTGAATGCCATTTACTTTTCATTTTAGACGTAATTCCATAACATTTATGATGATTTTTCGTTTCGGTTGTCATAGAGCACAAACAAGAGACTTAAGGATGTTGATATCTGTGTGCCGATAGTATACGGGACAGTTGCATTCTACCTCGGTAGGAAGGCCAGTGAGTAAGTATTTTCATTTAATTGGGTCTTTGAATAATTTCTGTTTATGCCTTTTTGTATCTTTGAATAATTTCCGCATATGTTTTCCGTTTATTAGGTCTCAGTCCCATAAGTGGACTGTTTATGTTCGTGGGGCAACAAATGAGGACCTTGGTGTGGTGGTAAAGCGAGTTATATTTCAATTGCATCCTAGTTTCAATAACCCTATGAGAGTGATTGATTCGCCCCCATTTGAGTTAACGGAATGTGGTTGGGGTGAATTTGAAATTGCCATCAGTCTGTTCTTCCACAATGATGTCTGTGAGAGACAGTTAGACTTGTGAGTTGCGTATTCTGATATTGATTTCATCTACTTGAAAACATCCACAAGACAGATCAGTAATTACTGGAGCTCCTATCATGCAGGTATCACCATTTGAAGTTATATACTGAAGATGAATCTGGGCCCCAGTCAACCAAGAAACCTGTTGTTGTGGAGTCTTACAATGAAATAGTTTTCCCTGATCCTTTAGAGGCTTGTTTTGCTCGTGTGCAGAACCATCCAGCTGTAATAGTGCCCCGTTTACCTGCTGGTTTTAACTTGCCTAATCCTGGTAAATTTATAGCTTTGATGGATTTTGAACCTTCGCTTCTTATAATCCTTTGATTTTAAATGTTTATGTGGATTTTTTCAGTGTCAATTGATCAGAAGAATGACAAGGAACGGGGGGACACGAAAGATCATCCCCTTAGTCAGTGGTTCTTGAATTTTTCAGAGGCAGATGAGCTCTTAAAACTTGCAGCAGCTCGTCAAGAGGTTAGAATTACTACCTATGTTCTCTTTCTTTTTTAATAGTCAATGTGGTCGATGCTCTTATAGTTTTATTCTGTTCGTCTTGATGTAAAAATGCTAATACTTTGGAATTAGTATACAATTTATTTTTCCTCCCCTCTCCCCCACCTCCCCGCGCGGGCCCCACCCAGCGGGACCTAATAAGAATGGAAATACTGGCCTTTCTTTTTTAGCTTATATGATCATGTTAATTGTGGTCATGTTTAGGCTACTGTTGTCTAAGATTACTAGAGATTACGTTCTATTATTAGCTTCTATTGAGCTGGTTATGATGATCTGTTTCTCTTCCCTTATAGTGTATGCATATCCTCTCTAGGTCTGTCCATTGTGTTCAAGTCTGAGTCGTTATTGCTGGATGTCTTACATGTCCCACACTATCTTGAATGCATTTGATCTTGTTTAATCATCTCGGGTTTTACTTGTAGCTATGACCCTTTGCATGTACCCCCTCATCAATTCTTGCGAACTTGTATTCCTCTTTCTTCTTACTTTTGGTCAAGTCTAATGATGGGTTATTGTTGAGTGTCCTGTGTTTTTCACTAAACAGAAAGCATATGATGAGTTTCATCTTGTAACTTTTATTTTATGGGCCTGGTTTCATGTGTAGGCATATGCCTAGTTCAATGTACCGAGTTGTTGCTCATTTTTCTCTTCCTTTTGTGACTGTTTGAATGGTCTGACTGCAGATTTCTATATTGGGATTTTTGGGAGAATAACATGTTTACATTGCCTTCAACTTGATAGGTCCAAGCCCACATTGTCAATGTGAGAAGAAAACTGAGTATGTTGGATGGGCCGCCCCAACTGTCAAAACCACCGTCAGGATACGAATATACATGATCATGCTAGGTCATCCTTGGAAGTTTCCTAGTCAGTGTACATCACGGAAGATCAATGAATGGTTATTGATGTAAACATGTGTATCCACAGTTACGGTAAACTCCATGTTTTTTAAATCTCTCCTTTAGTAACTGAAGGTTAGTATAGGAACAACAAAGGAGCGTATCACTGAACACGAATTAGAAGTTTGCGTGCACGAACACATGAATGTAAAATATGTATGAATGCACTTATGCATATGTTGAAGTTACATGTATGTTTTGATTGGTCGATTTGTGAGTATGACGTGAACTATCATAAGCCACTCGGTTTCTTTGCTCATTTTGTCGTAGTAATTTTGATGTTTTTCAGTCTTACAAGCCGAGTTTACTTTCACTGAACGCAAGAGGTTCAATTTAAGCTCTCAACTAGAAGTTCAATGCATGATTCTAACCGCTTCCAGTCATTTCACACATTTTAGTTACTGTTGCATCAAACATTCTAGTCAATTCAAGCAGCTTTAATCTGTTCATTAACTTGTGCTTATTCAGCGACAATGAATGTAATCGGATTAATCAAGTGTTCGAGTGGAACTCTGAATTCAAATGCAGAATTCTGACTTTCGATACGGTGATTTGCAATGCAATGTTCAGTTTCTGTGTTGTTTTCCTCTCACGTCAGGTTCTTTAAACATGGCATTCACATGTCCATAAATTGTTAGGTTTAGAACAATTTATGGTCGCGCCTTCAGCTAAGATGATGTGGCCTGTGGTGCCTCCAGTATTCAATTCTGAACTCTCTATCCATATTCATATCCACAACATGGGTAGTCGCATATGTAGACATTGGTACCACGACATGGGTAACCGCATATGTGACTTGGTTCTTTGGTATTGGAGGAACTCTTTAGTTCATTGAGTTTTGCCAGAATGAATTTATAACACCAAACTGGTATATGATATATTGATAGGGAAAATTCTTTCATACGAAAACGTATGTCGTACGAATACAGTCAAAACTGCTGGATCAGCATAATTGGTGTTCGTATGACAAATTTTCCTATCAATACATCATATGCCAACTTTTAATTGGTTTGAGTGTTAGTATGTGGTACGAGCAAGAGCGGCCATTTGCGTTCATGGGTTGGGTATGAGCACGATTAGAGTCAATCCGAACATGACACGATTATTAAAGGTACTACACGATTGACATATGTCACGATTATTAAAGGTACTACACGATTGACAGTGACCCGTTTATTATTTGTAAGTACAAAATTATCCATAAAATATAATATTTTCATCAATAAAAAAAAATTAAGCTTATAGTCTCACCCCTCAATGGAAATGTCTTATCTTGTGATCTTCTGGTTATGTGAATCATATACAAGTTAAAATGTTACATGACTGCATGTCACTTCCGGGACATGCAGATTGACTTGAAACACGAATTGTCTATTAATTGTGCTACACAAGTTGACACGATTATGATACAAACATATTATGGTATGAACCGTTCATTTCATGTCATTTTCGAGTCTGGTTATCGCATCGTGTCAAACTTACCACTCCGCATACATATTCTCATACAGACAATCCTACATGGATATGAAACATTGTGTCTTTGTTTGTTTGTTTGTATGTAGGAATTTAGGGTAATCATTTGGAATGTGAAAGAATACAAAGAAAAAAAATTGAAGAAAGGAAGATAGATGGCCATGCCGGCTGAATTTTTGAGCCTTAGAACATGGGTTTATTAAATTCTCTCAAAAGTGAGTCAGAGAGAATGAGGGAGAGAGGGACTAGTACTGTAACAACTGGTGCTCATTTTATTAGGAACATGTGTCTTTAACTTACCAGCAGCTCCTTCTGCATACGTCTTTGTATTTGTATGGTCTGGTTTTTGGCTTTTGGTTTTATCAAGAGGGTAAACATGGGCAGTCTTAAATGGTGAGACATTTCCCGAACGCTTGCGCATTTGGAACTCAAGTTGAACATGTGCACCTACAAATTCTCTGTATATACATATATATGTGTGTGTGTAAATGAATTCATCTGCAAAGTTTGATAATTTTATACGAATTTTAATTTTATTATTTTTGTTTTTTAAAATTTATGGTTGTCAATGAGTTTCAGTGCCACAAGGCGGCAAGCAACACCAAAAGATGTGACTCAGAGAAGTTTGCCCCCCGTATTGGAGGCTTAGGGCAACTGGGCTGACCTCAACCTGTTGGGCATGAGAGTTTGGTATGTTGCTATTTCTGTTGCTTTGTGTACATGACAAGCATAGAAAAAAAGAAAAACTAATGAAAAGTCCAAAAAAACTTCACTTTTAATGAAAAGCTCTTTTTAAATGTATAGTGAATAGTGTCAGATAAAGGTAAAAATGTGGTTTTTTGTTAAAAGTGAACAGTATCAGAAGTATTTCTTTAAAACTCCCAAAAAGGGTGAGACAAATCTATGTTCATTTGGTCCCCTATTGAGATCAACCAGATCCTTACATATTTCCGAATCATTGTAGCACTCGTCCTGAGTGCCGTAGGAATATAATATTATATTTTGTTGACACTCAATTCTTTACGAATTTAGTTAGGAACTATCATTTCTTATGCTACACCATTGAGTCTTAAACAAAACACTTCTAACCATTCCACTCACAGGTGGGGGTAATTTGTCCTCATCAATAATATAAACATTCATTTGTAGAACCGTTCAAGGACGATAAATTGAAGTAGGATGTCAATGAAAAATGTAAGTATGAGACCAGCTGTAATCTTAGATGCTTTATTACTTAATTTGGAGAATTACTTATACTCAACATGTTTAAACTTTAAACCTAATACAACCATTTTATCTTATGGCCTTCTAACCAATGGAGTAATTGCATTGGTTATACGCGTGATTACTTTACTTGGTACCTAAGAATAAAGGTAAATCCACACCATTATTTGGATTTGGACCACCTTTTGGAAAAAATGATTTCTATTGCACTTGCCAACCAAAAAATCTTTTGACCCTTTGTTCTTGAAAGATTAATATTGTTTTTTTAGTTAGCTGGGTTCTATTGCACATAGAAACGAAGATTTTGCCTTTTATTCTTTATAGCCGCTAAGTAACTAATTTAGGTTAAGAGTTGTATCTACTTTCAGCTTAAGCGTCTGTATTTGATTAATAGTTTATAATTATTACTCAAATTAACTATTTAGTTACTTTTTACATCTTTACAAATCTTATTTCCGTAATTTTTTTAATTGTTTTTGTATTCGTAAAGCACAAAATGAAAGTTGTTAAGAAAGACGGCTTAAATTTTTGGATTGTATGGTTTAGAAGAAGACGCATATATATTAGTCTAGTTGTATTTCTCTTTCTTAAAACTAAAATAGGCTGCATATTCAATCCTCCTTCCCACATTCATCAAACAAATTTGTTATGCAGTATGCACCATGGATGCCCATCATCTATTAAATAAATAGAGTCGCTTTATTTTTTGACCAAGAATTGGATGTACCCAAAAAGTTTACCAAATAAAAGGACATCGCAATTTCTTTACTTTGTTGGTGCGACATGCAAAATAGTTTACCATAACAGAGAGTTGTTATTTCTTGACCCACTATTATTCTTAAAATAGTCTCTAGTATGCTATTTCCCCACACATTATAATTCCTCAAAAATTGAAATGATATTTCCCCAACAACGGAGACTGATCCGCCGATAATCTATCAACAATGAATGATCCTCCAAATGCTCTGCTGAACTATGATTATGCACTCCAATAAATACCATCAATATCCAATCATCATCAATTGCTAACTTCTTACTCTTTAATTGGAAGGGCGTCCATAATTTTTCGTTCCAAAATTCTTTCAATCATTATTCTTTATGTTTTTTTTTTAATTTTTTAATTTTTTAATTTTTTAATTTTTTTTTAACTAATTCGTCTTACATATTATCCATTCTTGTTATTCTGTTTTAGTTCAGGATTAATTTATAATGGATGGAACACAAAATTGTCAAGTTTATAGAGGAAAGGGGTCATAGCACAGTAATTAAGAGCAAAGGGGTCATACTAGGTCTGATTTTTCTTTTCCTGCCAATATCGTTTGTATTTATAAAAAGAAGGTTACGTAAGCATGTATTATGTAACTCCAATTTTAGCTACTGTATATGCTATATTTACATTATAAAAGTTTGAAACATCCAATAACTTTTACTATATACTAGCCTTCATGCATGCACTCATGCGCGTGCAGAAGACATTTTTTGAATCACGGCGTGCTACGCTTGACTTATATATATGTTTTAAATGTATTTATACGTGTAAATTGACAAAAGGAAAGTCAAATATTTGAAGTAAATGAATAATCTTAGATCATGCTAGAAGAAACCCCTCATAAACTAATTAAAGCAGCTGAATTCACATAATAAAATCGGTATCTATAGAATTTACATTAAGAATAGAGAAAATAATATTTAATAAGCAATTGATTGAATCACATTATTGCTAGCCCATTGTGAGACTAAACCCACCCCCTCTCTCTTAGTGTAGATAATATCGTTTGTTAAAAAAAAACAATCATTTGACAACTAATTTAATCACATTATTATTCGCGTGCGAAAGACTTTTTTTTATAACTGGCATTACACGCCTTGTAAGATGTTTTGAACGTGTCTAAAAATAGAGAAATTGAATCACATTATTGTGAGGTACTAATTTAAAAAATAAAAATAAAAAGCACAAAAAAGAAATAATTATTAAAAAAAGCACTGTTAAAATGATGAAAATGCCCCTGCCTTATTTGATGCATTATTTTGAGCTACGAGCGACTTACACGTTTTAAATGTATTTATATGCGTAAATTGACAAAAGAAAAGTAAACTATTTGAAGTAAATGAATAATTTTAGATCATGCTAGAAGAAACCCCTCATAAACTAATTAAAGCAGCTGAATTCACATAATAAAATCGATCTCTATAGAATTTACATTAAGAATAGAGAAAATAATATTTAATAAGCAATTGATTGAATCACATTATTGCTAGCCCATTATGAGGCTAAGCACACCTCCTCATCCTTACTGTAGATAATATCGTTTGTTAAAAAAAATAATTATTTGATAACTAATTTAATCACATTATTATCCGCATGTGAATGACTTTTTTTTTATAACCAGCATTACACACTTCTTAAGATGTTTTGAAAGTGTTTGTTAAAAAAAACAATCATTTGACAACTAATTTAATCACATTATTATCCGCGTGCGAAAGACTTTTTTTATAATTGGCATTACATGCCTCTTAAGATGTTTTGAATGTGTTTAAAAATAGAGAAATTGAATTACATTATTGCTAGCCTATTGTGAGGTACTAATTTTTTTTTTTTTAAAAAAAGAATGAAAAGATTAATTATTAAAAAAAGTATTGTTTAAATGATGAAAATGCCCCTGCCTTATTATTTTGGGATGCCCTTGAAGTTTTTTGTCCGAGGGCATTTTTGTCCAAATACTTTTATTGAAGGTTGGTGTGGTAACACCAAAATCACTATTTACTTTTTGTGTTGGCTTTATATATAAGATGAATATGAAACGAAACCTAGTTGAAAAAATATGCGCCGTTAAGGTTGAGAGGAATACAAGAGAGTTGAGTGTGACAGATCCTTCGATTAAGAAAAACATTACATATTTTTCTTTGGCCAATTCACTGTTCATGATAGGAAATTTGGAACAAACACATTCTCGAATTTTCCAAAGCTCATATATACAGCATGAATAAAACTATTTGAACATATTTCTCTAAAAGTGGACCTCAACCTCTAATCTCTACTAATTAATGAAACCCTCTTTGTCAACGAAAAGAGAGTGAAAAGACAAATTAGTCTTCTATCACACAAAAAAAAAAGGGCAATAATGTAATTTCACAGGTCCAAATTTTACAGTTTTTTATTGAAGCCTCACCTACATGTGATGTTAAAATACCTCCAATATTAAAAAAAAAAAAAAAAAAAAAAAACCCAAAAACCTCCCACTCCCCCACGTTCTCTCTCCCTCTCTTCTTCTCATTTTCTAAAAAAATGTCTTCATACACACAAAGTGTGTGCCCATATGCTAGTTAATAATTAATAGCCAGTTTATAATCACTTTTGTTTTAGTACTATGGAGAGAGAACATATGGCAGAAAGGAGAAGGAGAAAGAATAGAAAGGGGTGGGAGGATGAAAAATAAAGAGAATGTATACTCTTAACTGCATTGAAAGATTTGAGAATCGAATAGAAAATGAAGAAGAAAAACGAAATGAAATCTCTTGTGTATTGAATACAATGAATGTCTCAAAGTTACAAATTCAAGTTATAGAAAAATTCAAGTTACAAAGCACTATATCTGGCTATTATAAACTTATTAACCAACCTATTGAGCTAGACCAATCTAATTCATTATAAATTAACCACTCACAAGTTAATGCTTGTCAACATGTACAAAATAAAATTGAAAAGGAAATCATATATTTTTTTAGTTTTCACTTATGTAAAATTCCATTGTGGTTTATTGTTTTCCTGTGTCTTTCGATCTTCTTTTTTCCTTTTGTCTTTATGCTATCTGAATTCTGAATTAGAAAGACAAACAACACAAAAAACAAAACGATTATCATACAGATTTTAAACATTATTAGGAGTAACAGAATACTCGTACGAGTAGATACTAAACTAGTACATAGAGATAGAGAGAGGGGTCCCATGGTGTACATTTCGAGGGAAGCAAGGGTAGGCCAAGCCGCCCCAATAGGGTTGCTAGCAACCATGTATGCCCCTTGAACACTGTTTTCCCTAATTGACTTGTGAGTTGTTCTTTGCCCCCACATATCACATGGCCTTGTTTGCTCACAAAACCAATTCCCTAAATTCACTCCCTCCTCATATAAATACCTCCCCACCGCTCCAATCTCCCCCATCAAATCATCTTACACACTTCCCCTCCTTTCTCATCTCTCTCTCTCTATTCCCTCAACCCATTACACAATACTATTCAAACGTTTTACACAAACACAACAATGGCTATCAGCAAAAAATCAAACAAGCTACCTCAAACAGCAGCTTTGAAGCAAATTCTGAAGAGATACTCAAGCTTTGGGAAGAAAAATGTGTACAATAATGAAGGTGGTCTTCCAGACGATGTGCCAAAGGGGCATTTTGCAGTGTATGTCGGTGAAAACAGAAGCAGATATATTATCCCAATTTCATGGCTGGGGCATCCAGAGTTCCAAACTCTTCTCCAAAGAGCTGAGGAGGAGTTTGGATTTAACCACGACATGGGTTTAACTATTCCTTGCGAAGAAGTCGTTTTTCGCTCTCTAATCTACCAAATATATTGATTTCTTGATCGTCGTATGGGTGATAAAGAAAAGGAGGGGTTTTTCTTTTTTGGGTTTCTGCAGAATGTGCAACAGAAATGAAGCTTATTGCTAGTTGCGTCATTCTTTTTTCACGCATTCTGCAAACCTTGATTAATTTGTAATATAAATTGATGTATATGTCGTCGGAACTTGGTGGTTCTAATTGACAGTGATTTATTAACGTTAGTGATTGTATATTGATGATGCTTATGATCATATGTAAGGAGTTTTTCTTCAGTGAGATATTTAATGAAGGACTTTAAAGGGGAGCTCCAAATCTCCCTTTTTAATTAATCTCTCTCTCTCTATCTCTCTCTCTCTCTCTCTCTCTCAATCTATTCTGTCTCGTTTTGACTTCTATGTTTGGGTTTAGACACCTTAATTATCTTGCATTTGTAAGAAAAGTTGGAGTTCTTGCAATAAACACTATGAAAAGTTGACTGATATATCCTTCAAGAGAAATGCTAAGGAAACTCGCTCAAAAAGCAAGTCTCCCAGACTTGCTAGCCACATATGAATTGGCTTAACAAAGAAATTGTAACACGGGTCTACCATTAAATAATGAAAAAAAAATAATAATAACCTGCAATAATAGCTATTGAGTTTTGAAGAAACCAAAACGTCAATCTGACTTCCAGACAAGCCCGACGAGCCGCGAGGGCCACCATGAATTATAATTTTTACTGAGCAGCGGGTAGAATGACACGTCCCGATCCCGATGTCTAGAGGACAGCGGGATAGCCACTTGCTAGCCCACACCCGAGGGTGACACAATCCATTTAATGAATGCATATGCCGAGAACATGAGAAAACATGCATAAAAATTTCGCTCGAACTACATAATATAATATTCAAATGCAAACTTTACCAAAATAATATAATAGTATTCAGCCGTCAATAAAATGATAGTGATAATGCATGACATGTTCATAGCATATATCTAATTCAGATTACAAGCGGAAGGTGCTATTACAAGTGAAGTCAAAGCAGAGAGGATGACGCGGTATCACTGGTAGGGGAATGCCTTGTAGCTCGGATCGTATGCCTCGTTCCTATGTCCTGAGGGGGCGCAAAACAAACATGAGTGGACCAAGTTGATATATATATATATATATATATACTGAAACAGTTATTCAACAACGTACTAACTCCCAAAGTTTTATGGAAACTCAATAGTATAATATGTAATAGGTTTTTCCAAAAAAACCTTAGCATGCCATAAAACCTTCGTAAAGCATATATTGTATGTAGTGTGCTAAATAGTGATATCATATATCAGTGTCATACGGCCGAAGCCACCAACCTACGTCCCGGTTGAAGCCAATATAAGTATCATCGTCCGTAGGTAGAACAATGACCACTAGATACGCACAACAACATTGAATATAATCTTTCCAACATAAGTACATATATCTCAAAACGTCTTAATAGTATATAGTCATCCATCATATATACTACAAAGAATATAAAAACATGTTCATAAAATAGTATATAATCATCCATCATATATACTACCAAGAACATAAATTCGATAATGTATGGTATTCCAAAATATTCTCAGTTAAGCATGATAATCATAAAGTGTAAATCTAATTTACTGATAAAACATTTCATAAAACGTAACCATTAAACCATGCTTTTCATGTATGCATTTCTAATAGAAAAATATGCATTTTAGAAGGCGTCCACTCACAAATACTCCGTCATCGATGAGCCGTGCAAAATAGGAAGGACGAAATCGCCGCTAATAATCGTACCTAAGCACATAAAGGGTCCAATTAATAAAACTCTATCATAACTATTGAATTTCAGAAAACGGACGTCATAAATGGATTCAGGATGTCGAAAAACATAATGGGGGACCTCGGGTACCCCCACATGACACCGCAAGGTGGCAGCCACGCACTGTCGCATGCGTCGAGATGGGTTGCCGGAAAAGTCGTCGGCACCGCCGTGGCCGGCTGCAAGTATGCTCCATGCGCCGGCATCGATGGCCCTTCATGCGCGCCCACGCGTGGCCTAGGTTCCTAAGATCCGATTGGTTTTGGGCCTGGGCTTGGTTCCTGGGCTTAGGCCTATTGGGTTTGGGCTTGGGTTCCTTAGGTCGAAGGCCCAAGTTTGCACGGCCTAAAGGCCTGGGTTCAAAGGGGTTTTGGGTTTGGGCTCTAGCAAGTTTTGGGCTTGAAAGCCTGGCCCAAAGGATTGGATTGGGTTGGCTCCGTGGGTCGAAGCCGTTGGTTTTGGGTTAAAGGGTTTCACATAAGTTTGGGCTTGAAAGCCCGGCCCAAGAGTTTGGACCAAGACACTTGGGTTTCCAAGTTTGGGTCATTTCGACCTAATTTCAACAGAAGGGACGGCCGGAGCTTCCCGAGCTCCGTTCAACGTTGATTCTCAATCCTAGGGTGAAATATAGGTACCAAATTGAAGTGTAGGACTAGAGGAAAAGTTTTGTACCTATATCACGTCGTGAGGTGGCTGGAGTTGACCAGATTTTGGCTCGAAGGCCACGAAGCTTGCTGAAGAAGTTTGCTGGGTTTCCTTGGCTTCACAGAGGAGGAGAGAGGTAGAGAGTCGACACCGGTGGACGTGGTGGTGTCGCCGTCGCCGTTGTTTGTATCGTTTTGGGTGTATGGGTGCGTGTGTAAATCAGGGAGAGGGAGAGAATGTGCGAGAGAGAGAGAGAGAGAGAGAGAGAGAGAGAGAGAGAGAGAGTAAATGAGCTGAAATAGAGACTCGGGGGAGAAAATAGAAGAAGAGAAAATGGATGGGGGTTCCACGTGGCAGGCAGAGAGGAAGGGAGATGGTTAAAATAATAAGATGACAATAAAAATATCCCAAAAGGGAAAGGGGTAAATCCAGGTAGAGTGAGGGGATAAGGGGGAAAAATGGTAAATTCATAAATCCATAAATATGAAATTACATACATTTGGGACGGGGTTTCACAATCTACCCCCTTAAAAGAATTTCGTCCCCGAAATTACAATCTCAAACAAACAAGTATTGATACTGACTCCTCATCAGTTCTTCCTTCTCCCACGTTGCTTCCTTGACTGCATGGTTCCTCCACAACACTTTCACTAATAGGATGACTTTGTTCCGCAAAGTTTTATTCTGTCTGTCAATGATCGCTAATGGTTCCTCAACATAGCTCGCATCCTGACTCACCTCTAATGGTTCCGGCTGAATAACATAAGAAGGATCTGGTACATACTTCCGAAGCATGGAAACATGAAAGACGTCGTGAACCTGCGACAGCTTTGGTGGTAACTCCAACCTATAAGCAACCGCACCAATTATCTGTGTGATTCTGTAAGGACTAACATATCGAGGACTCAACTTCCCTCTTTTACCAAATCGAACCACACCCTTCTAGGGAGACAACTTCAAGAAGACAAAGTCACTGATCTCATACTAATGATCCCTAGAATGTTGGTCTGCGATGCTCTTCTGTCGATCTTGTGCCACCTTCAGATTCCTCTTTATCAACTGGATGTTAGTATTAGTGGTGTCGACAATTTCTGGTCCCACTAACACCCGTTCATCGACCTCAGTCCAACATAACAGCGTCCGGGGGGCCTTCCCATACAGTGCCTCGAACGGTGCCATGCTGATACTGGAGTGGTAGCTGTTGTTGTAGGCAAACTCGATCAATGGCAAATAGCTATCCCAACTACCCTTCCATTGGAGAAAAGACACTTTCAACATGTCCTCCAAAGTCTGAATTGTCTTCTTAGACTGACCATCGGTCTGTGGATGATAGGCAGCGCTGTACAACAGCTGAGTATTCATAAAGTTGATGTTAGCCAAAACTGACACTTACTGAACTTCGCATAAAGCTGATGTTTCCTCAATCTCTCCAACACCAACTTCAAATGCTTCATGTGCTCGGTATTACTCTTGGAGTAGATCAGGATGTCATCAATGAACACAATCACAAACTGACCAAGATACTGTCTGAAGACTCTGTTCATCAAATTCATGAAAGCTGGAGGTGCATTCGTCAACCCAAAAGGCATGACACGGAACTCATAGTGTCTAAATGCAGTCTTCGGTACATCTTTGTTTCGGATCAGTCGATGGTGGTAACTCGAACGAAGGTTGATCTTAGAGAACACCTGAGCACCCCTCAGTTTGTCAAATAGATCATCAATCCGAGGAAATGGATAATAGTTCCTCATTGTCACCCGATTCAGTTACCTTTAGTTGATGCAAAGTCTTATCGACCCATCATTCTTTCTGACAAACAGTACAAGAGCACCTCAGGGAGACATGCTGGGCTAGATATAGCCTTTATCCACGAGCTTCTGAAGTTGAATCTTTAATTTTCTCAACCCAGCGGGTGCCATTCGGTATGGTGCCAAGGAAATGGGGTTGGTACCTGGAAGTAAATCAATGGTGAATTCGATTTCCCTCGCAGGAGGTAACCCTGGAAAATCCTCAAGAAATACATCGGTGAATTCATTCACCATTGGCATATCTCCAGCACACAGAGAAGGTTCATCCCGCGTGACTTCGTGGACTAAGAATCCTACACAACCCTTATGTAATAACTTAGTCGTCTGGATGGCGAAAATAATGCTATTTAGGAGGATCCGTCGCTCACCCTAAAATGTGATCGTTGGTCATCCAGGCCGATCAAAGGTTACCAATTTCTCCCTACATCCGATCAAAGTTCAATCAGAACACGAGCCTAATTTCCATAAACAAGTAACGTACCAGTAATAACTCTGGTTCTGCTCCGCCTCCTGCTGAGTCATGGTGTTGATATGCCCATGAGCCTGACGTCCCGAACCACTGTTATGGCCCTCATGAATCCTAACACCCTGGCTGTTGTGGCTGATCTGTTCCCCTTAGTATGATTGCCTGAAGCTGCTCCAGAATACTAACGTTGTCGCTGAGTAGAAAACTGGGTATTCTGACTACTATTGCCGTCATAACTCTGAGTACCGTCATAACTCAGAGTATTTGGGTTACTTCCCGTGCGACAACCTGAGCCAGAAGCATAACTCTCGGATGGTGGAGCCGAAGGGCAATCACGGACATAGTGCCCAGTGCCGCCACACCTGTGACATGTGGCTGTAACCACAGTGCAATTCCCTTGATAGCAAATACCACAATGCACACAAGCCGCGATTGCTAGACTAAAGTGGCTGAAAAGATCGCCTCGTCGACTCACTGCTTGAGCCCTCACTAGATGATCCCGAACCCTGACCATGTCGCTTGAATGATTGAGAGTGTCTATGGCCGAAGGAATTAGAAGAAGTAGAAGGCTTCCTTATACTCCGGGATCGGAATCCACGACCCCGCTGGTTTTGGTTCTGAGGCTGGTTCTGGCTATGAGGTTGATTCTGGTTTTGGTGAGGGTTCTGGTTAAGTTTGTTTCACCTCGTATGTTCGATTCTCAAAGCTGCCTCAATCATCTCCTTATATGAGACATGCCTTTGTGGTGCCAGAAGCTCGTAAAAGTTATGGTTCATAACAACCTACAGCTGAATCATCATCTCCCGCTGGTTCCCATAGGTTCATTCATGGTGTCTCGACAGGCGTCGAAAAGTACTATCAAACTCTGTAATACTCAGATTGCCCTGATAAAACTCTAGGAACTCTTATCTCTTCCTCAACTGGTAACCGAGGCTTAAAAAGTGTGTGCTGAATAGTCTCTTGAACGTAGCCCAAGTCATCAAAGAGTTACGTGGGCAAGAGCCCGTCACTAACTTCCACCAATACCTCGCGTTCCCTTTTATAAAGTAAGCAGCGGTATTCGTCCATTCAGATGTTGGGCATCTCATACTCTCTAAGGTGTCCTCCATATTTTCTAACCAATCCTTAGCCTCCTCACAGGCTCCAACTACATTAAGTTCCGTAACACCATGGCTACGAGCAATCTCCATATATGTACGACATGGCCTGTTACTACCAGGAAAAGCATTTCGTAGCACGGAGGTCAACTGCTGAATTCCTCCTATTAGACCAAAATGAGGTCGTCGAGGTACATTCCCACCAGTAGGATCCCTGATTCTGATAAGAGGTAAACAAGATTTAGAAGGACGAAAGATTATGGCCACAAGAAAGCTTATGATTACCAAATAGAAGAATGAAGTCCTAAGTATGCTCTGATACCAATCTGATATGCCTCGATCCTGATGTCTGGAGGACAGCAGGATGACCACGTGCTGGCCAACACCCGAGGATGACACAAGCCATTTAATGAATGCATATGCCGAGAACATGAGAAAACATGCATAAAAATTTCGCTCGAACTACATAATATAATATTCAAATGCAAACTTTACCAAAATAATATAATAGTATTCAGCCGCCAATAAAATGATAGTGATAATGCATGACATGTTTAGAGATATATCTAATTCAGAATACAATCGGAATGTGCTATTACAAGTGAAGTCAAAGCAGAGAGAATGACGCGGTATCACTGGTAGGGGAATGCCTTGTAGCTCGGATCGTATGCCTCGTTCCTATGTCCTGAGGGGGCACAAAACAAACATGAGTTGACTAAGTTGATATACATATACTGAAACAGTTATTCAACGCCCAAAGTTTTATGGAAACTCAATAGTATAATATGTAATAGGTTTTTCCGAAAACCCTAGCATGCCATAAAACCATCATAAAACATATATCGTATATAGTGTGCTAAATAATGGTATCATATATCAGTGTCTTACGGCCAAAGTCACCAACCTACACTTGACCGAAGCCAATATAAGTATCTCCCAGCTGAAGCCACTAACCTACGTTCGGCCGAAGCCAATATAAGTATCATCGCCCGTAGGCAGAATAGTGACCACTAGATACGCATAAAAACATTGAATATAATCTTTCCAACATAAGTACATATATCTCAAAACGTCTTCATAGTATATAGTCATCCATCATATATACTACAAAGAGTGTAAAAACATGTTCATAAATAGTATATAGTCTTCCATCATATATATTACCAAGAGCGTAAATTCGATAAAGTATGGTATTCCAAAATATTCTCAATTAAGCATGATAATCATAAAGTGTAAATCTAATTTACTCATAAAACGTTTCATAAAACGTAACCATTAAATCCTGCTTTTCATGTATGCATTTCTAATAGAAAAATATGCATTTTAGAAGGGGTCCACTCACAGATACTCCATCGTCGATGAGCCGTGCGAAATATGAATGACAGAATCACCGCTAATAATCGCACCTAAGCACATAAAGGGTCCAATTAATAAAACTCTATCATAGCAAATGAATTTCAGAAAACAGACATCATAAACGAATTCAGGATGTCGAGAAACATAAGGGGGACCTCGAGTACCCTCACGTGCCGCTGCACGCACTCTCACATGCCACCACGCTTCGAGATGGGTTGCCAGAAAAGCCGTCGGCGCCGCCGTGATCTCTGTCGTGGCCGGCGACGCGTGTGCTCTATGCGCGGCCGATTGGGTTGGGCCGGATCCAGGTCTGGGCCTGGGCTTGGTTCTTAGGCTTGGGCTTATTGGGTTTGGGCTTGGGTTCCTTGGGCTGAAGACCCATGCTTGCACGGCCCAAAGGCCTGGGTTCAAAGGGGTTTTGGGTTTGGGTTCTAGTGAGTTTTGGGCTTGAAAGCCCGGCCCAAATGATTGGATTGGGTTGGCTTAGTGGGTCGAAGCCCTTGGTTTTGGGTTAAAGGGTTTCACATAAGTTTGGGCTTGAAAGCCTGGCCCAAGAGTTTGGGCCAAGGGACTTGGGTTTCCCGGTTTGGTTCATTTCGACCTGGTTTCGACGGAAGGGATGGTCGAAGTTTCCCGAGCTCCGTTCAACGCTGATTCTCAATCCCAAGGTGTGATCTAGGTACCAAATTGAAGTGTAGGACGAGAGGAAGAGTTTCGTACATATATCATGTCGTGAGGTGGCTGGAGTTGGCCGAATTTTGGCTCGAGCCACGGAGCTCACCGGAGAAGTTTGCTGGGTTTCTTAGGCTTCACATAGGAGGAGGGAGGTAGAGAGTCCACGCCGGTGGACATGGTGGTGTCGCTGTCGCCGTTGTTTTCCTCGTTTTGGGTGTGTGGGTGTGTGTGCAAATCAGGGACAGGGAGAGAGTATGCGAGCGAGAGAGAGAGAGAGAGAGAGAGAGAGAGAGAGAGAGAGAGAGAGAGAGAGAGAGAGTAAGGGAGCTGAGAGAGAGACTCGGGGAATAAGAGAGAAGAAGAGAAAATGAATGGGGTGCCACGTGGCAGGCAGAGTGGAGGGGAAAGAGTTAAAATAAAATATCCCAAAAGGGAAAGGGTAATCCGGGTAGGGTGAGGAGATAAGGGGGCAAAACGGTAAATTCATAAATTCATAAATATGAAATTACATACATTTGGGATGGGGTTTCACATAGAATCTTTTGCTAACGACTTAAATACGCGGACGACAATCTTGTTACAATATAGTAAGTTATTCTC
Source organism: Cotoneaster glaucophyllus (assembly GCA_036320875.1). Lineage (NCBI taxonomy): Eukaryota > Viridiplantae > Streptophyta > Magnoliopsida > Rosales > Rosaceae > Cotoneaster > Cotoneaster glaucophyllus. Next base: position 17,650,335 of record CM070073.1, read on the forward strand.
AGTGGATGTCTTGAAATTATCCATCGTGGCTCTCTACCTTCACATTTAATGGGTTTACAACTGACGTTAACATAATGTTTGGAATATAAGAAAGATAAGATTACATTATAATCCTCAAAATTTACAATTTAAAATTTTATAATAATGGTAATTAAGGTTAATTATAGTTAATAACACATAGTTACATTCTTATGACAGTAGCAAGATTGGTTTTTACACTCTGAAATTCATTTATTACACTGTCAATGTGAGATGCATGTCATGGATGAATATGATTACATACATAATCATCGTTTAGGTTAAATGACTCTAGTACATTTTAAAGGATACCGTACGTAGACTAACGCTTCGGTAAATAAACCAATAGAAAAGATAAATAAAGGAGACGAAAAGTTATCACAGAATACTAAAATCAATGGAGAATAATGTATATATCCAACAAATTATTTAAACCCCCACGGAAGTTCACTTAATAACTAATAAACATTATGTTAAGCAAAATGTGAATCGTCAGGAAAGAAGACATAACAAAACCCAATTCTATAGCCATCGGGTCACTTTGGAGATAAAATGAAGTTGTTGGTTAGGGTTTAGGGTTTCAACTAATTAAGGTTTGTGTAAATGGTACGGATCATTTGTAGGTGAGAACGACCTATATATTATTTTTCGTCATACACTTAGGGTTCGTTTTGAAGTGTTTTTATAATAACTGAAAACGTTTTTTTATGAAAGTACCGTTTTAATTCTAAAAGCACTTAAAGTGCTTTCTGGAAGAAGCACCTAGTTATGTGCTTCTTGTAGGAAGCACTTAAATTGCTTTTTAAAGATCCTAAATAATACAAACGTTGTACTTATTTGATAGTTGGAGACACCCACACCACATGATTAATTATATCGTACAAAGTTGAAGTACCTACTTCATATAATTTGTGGGAAAAGGATCCGGCGAGATCCTTTTCCTGAGGATCCGGGAGATCCCGTAATCTCATCCGTTCATCGTATATCGTACGGTCAGTCTTTGTTAGATACTATTTATATTTAATTTTAAATTTTAAATGATTTCTGACCGCACGATGTACAATGAACGGATGAGATTATAGGATCTTCCGAATCCCCAGGAAAAGGATCCGGCGAGGATCCTTTTCCTAATATGTGGAAGTCACTAACTTAAGCAAATCTATTATGGATCCTAACCCAAGTGCCAACCACAGACCACTATCATGCTCCACAAATTCGATCTTCTTCAAAAGCCATGAAAAAAAGAAGATATTAAAAAGATACTCAACCAACATTAGTATAAACCTAATCCGCTTAATGGTTAGCTGTGACGCGCATGCTTAATTGGACTCCATTTTTGTACGTTCAGAGGCACATGCAAGTGGGTCTCATTGTCCATTTTGAAGCTCTTGGTGGTTAGGAGACTCTTAATCATCCTTTAGTTTATCAATTGCATCGTTAATTAGACGTACGTACCCTAATTACGATCTTAATACATTAACGATGGATCGATTATTGCTATCTAGCTATCGTATAATACGGCATGCAAACAATTTGGACGGTGCAAATTCCTTTTCATTTCCTTAATCCCCAAAATGCCAAACTAATTGCGTTTAGAGGCATATAACCTTATTTTGGTAGAAAGGGATTGGTAACTAACCTGACATTGTGCTATATATAATCAAGGAGACAAAGCTCACATGAGAGTGTTGTGATCAAAGAAAGACGCCATAATCTTTCACGTCATCTTTTTCTAAACACCATTAGTTATTAGGATTCAAACTGGAACATAGCTATAGGTTCCCCTTAATTGATTATTAAGTTGATTGATCGATTTTGCTATTCCCCTTAATTGATTATTAAGTTGATTGATCCATTTTGCCATCCATATCAATCAGTTTTACCTTTTCCAGTTCAGTTCTTCTAAATAATCCATTGTTGTGCACTTCAAATCATTTTGCTTACCATTACAACGTACATTGAAAAGAACCTCTCGGTACATTATTATCCACAATAAAATTATCAAAAAGTGATCCGGACACACAAATGAAAAAGTGCATTCGGATTATTAACTTATTACTTAATCTTAACTAATAAAAAGTTTTCAAGTCAAATGAAAGTGTCACTCATCATAATTCAGTGACAAGTTAACCAAGCTTGGGTAAAATGTACTACATGAACCCCTATAACCTAGCTAATCTCATAACTAACCCTTCTACATCTAAGACACAATTCGTCCCAATTAATATATTTGTGGCTAAATATGTGTGCTTTGTGTTCCAAAGGAATTCCAGCGTCAGCTACAACATTATTTTTTTTATGTATAAAATTTATGAATTTGTGACATGCAATTGCATACAACAGTACGTAATTAAATTTGTTTTACAATCTTATTAAGATGATATACCAAATTAACACACTTGTCATTTGTCCAAATGGGTTTACAACATGCTTCATACATTTAACTAATTAAGCCCCTTGACTCCCTTCATGAATTAATGAATTGCTGGAGGATATCTTGTTCTTGCATTTAACTTTCCTTTCACTTAGGGTTTCATGCGCCCCACCAATACATAAAAATTGATAAATCATAGAGAACCCAACATTTTAGATCTTAATTACCAACAAAACATTTAAGATTAATGAATGTGAGAGAAACTAAAATCCAACACATGGCTGAATTTGCATGGAATATATTAGTCAGCCACAAAACTTTTTTCTGGTACGTGTCTCTTTCTCTGATCTTGCGAAAACCACAATGCTGCTGCGATCTTAATCTGAAATGGGGCTTTCCCACATAAATTTAGTTAATTTGAATGCAGGAAACAGATTGTGTTGGGAAAGTGGGACAGGTAGAGGTGGGTACGCATGTTGGGTTCATGCACACAAACAAAAACTAGGGTTTTCAATTTTCTCTTTGTGAAATTAGGGTTTTGATTTTTCAGCACCACACAACTGCCACAAACCAGTTTCGTATCTTTTCACAAGTTGCCAACTGAGGTGGTGGAATATCAAGAATGTCTCCTGGAGCTCAAACTATATGTCTCCCAAGTTTGCTGGTTTTTGTCCCAATTATATATGTCACCTGTGGAATTAAAAGACGTTAAAATTTAGATTTGTTCGCAACATCACATGCGTTGTTTTCGTCCAAACGCGGGTTTCTGGATTGCTATGTGAAACCACAGAAATGGTTATGAGACTGGAAAAAAAAAAAATTAAAAAGTAAGAAATTCGATTAAAAAATGTGTTCTGGTTGAGTGTTTTGGACTCCCTGCCCCTATTATACCAAATAAATACTGATTTAGAGATGACAATAACATCAAAATAAATAATTATTCATCAATTATTTGATAATAATTAAGGATTTAAAAAATATGAAAAAGTTTGAATACTTATTAGAAATTTGACTTATATTTTGTCACAAGTCAATATATATATATACATACAGAGACATTACCCTATTTTCATAAATAAGTTAATAGAGAAAATTCTCATCTCCAATTAAAAAGTCAATACAACTTGTAAAAGATTGCTCTCTTTATTTCTTTTGCTGATTTAACAATAACTATCAGAGGCAATTTTAGATAAACCACAGGACTCAACAATAATAGTTAGGTATCGAACTTATAATTCATGTGGGTTAAACTTGCAAGCAGAGATGAATATGACTACTAATAACATGTTTACTTGGAGTCGAAGAAACCATAAATCAGAACACATGAAAAAAAATAAACACGTGATCTTAATAGATACTAATTTCTTGCCATTCCATTTTTTTAAGTAAACATATGACCTAAGAGGGGTTCGGACAAAAAATATTGGACTGACTTAATTCAAATGTTGAAAATAGACGTTAAATCTGAAAATTACTTTTTTTTTTTTTTTTTTGGTAAACTGAAAAATCAATTCCAGAGCCAAGAGGCCAAAAAGCATACACGAAAGCCTACACAGAGGCAAACAAAGAAACAACAACAAACACTGTACAAAGGGAAACAACAAGGAGGACACCACAACTAAGCGAAGGTGTCGCCCTCTACACTGCCTAAAAGAGAAATTAGTGAGGACAAGGTAATCCGTCATTGTTCAAGACAAAAACCAACGAAGATGGGGGTCGATCGACCCATACAACATTACACATCTCCATATTACAGATCGATGCAAGAGAATCTGCCTCCATGTTGGCCGATCTTGGAACTCAAGACCAGCGACAATTCTGAAAGGTTTCACCCAAATCTCAAGCAATTGCCAAGATAGGGAAAGCCTCCCAATTGCCATTTTGTAACGACTTCGAAAGGCACGAAATTGATTCCAAAATGACCGATCTAAGACCCAGGGAAGCCGCTAACTCGCAACCACAGAGCAGAGCAACAACCTCCACCATCACAACACAAGAAGCCGAAATTGGGTATCTCGCCGCAGCAATGAAGACCCCCCTCCCCCGCGCAGCCCACACCACCACAACAGCAAACCCTGATCCAGTCAACCTAGACCAACTTGCATCAACGTTCACTTTAACAAATGGGGAGGAAGGGGGGATCTAACTGATAACCTGCCTTACCCGACCTTGGTCCGCCATCCTCGTATCATTAGGGACAGACCACGCATTAGTGAACTCAGCAATTGAATTGGAGATACCCAAAAGCACATTTGAAGGATTAATAGGGGCTTGGTTGAAGACAAAATCACACCGGGACCTCCAAATATGCCAACAAGAGAAAGCCACATACGTCTACACCCACCCTTTATTTGCCGTAGAACCCAAGTTGGAAGTAAAGACAAAATGCAGCCAAAGAACCCAGCTAGAGATACCATCACGGCTGACATGGTAATTAAGAGCCCCATCCAACCAAATTGATTCGACCCAAGGGCATAGGAGAAGGAGATGCTCAATAGTTTCCTCTTGACACAGGCAGATAGGACAGGTAGGGGTAGGAGCAGATCGTTTCCTAAACAGCACAGCCATAGTAGTAATAGCATTGTGAAGAGTACATCAAAGAAAGTGACAAACCTTAGGCGGCACCTTGACCCTCCAAATGACCTTCCACAGCGTCTTCGGAACAGAACGAGTGAAAGGGGGGCGGTGATCTCTCAATGCAAGGGATCTCGATTGCATGCATAAGTAACTTGACCTGACCGAGTAACTGCCATTTCTGTTCGCCGCCCAAACCAGTCTATCCTTATTTGTCCTTGTTCAACATTATACATTTGGGGGCCATTCCCTTGTGAATCAAGCACCATGAAAATAAAAACACTAATTTTTCATTAATCTTAGAAAATTGCCTCGCAAATGCCAAAAATATACTGTGTGGTCCCCTACAAATACAAAATTTCAAAACTAACCCTATAGCCTGTGTCTCGGGTTCCCAACCGCCCCAAGTTTCTGTGTGCAAAACTGTACAGAAATAAAAAATGACGCCCCAAATTTTATAGGATTTTCACATCCTTAAGGTATTAACCCCATTCGGTTTCGCTCTCTTTGCAATATTGCCCCCAATAAGGTTACCGTTACCCCATTGAAGCGGCATGTTGTGCTGGAATTTGCAATTAACGCCGTTACGGCATCCGTTGGAGCCCTTAAAGTACTTGCACTGTTTTGGCTTCTTTGGTTTCTTTGGTTTCTTTCCTACTGGTTTAAAGTTTGGTGCCATTTTCATGTCTTTCGAGAGATTAAATTTGTTACCAATTTGTTTTTGTGCAACAAAGGGGTACTGGATTTCTTGCTTTTCCGCTCCATGTTGCATGATGAGGTTCTTACAGTTGTTGGTATTCTTCACCGGTGGGAGCGGGGCTTCCTTGACGAGGAATGCCGGTGATGGAGCTCTGTTCGGATTAGTCATTGCACCGATGGTGGGTTGTGTTTGAATTTGATTTGGCTGCCTAGGTAACGTGCCAAAGTTGGATTGGGGGACGGGCACGGGTGGTGATGGTGCGTGTCGGTTCAACCCGGACATTTGAACACTACCTGATTGAAGAGGGATTGCATTCATAGTGGTTCCCAGTCCCACTGTATCTGCCATAGGGAACAAGTTTCCACCTGCAGTCGTTAGCATATCAGTTTTTGGAAGAGATGAGGGAACTGATGGAACCGTTGTCTTTGGCATGGGTGCAGTAAAGGAGTTGGTTGGTGCAACTCCTAGTTTGGCCAGTGATCCGGGTTCGTTAATCAATTTCTGGATCATTTTCGGGTCATTTAGAATTTTAATGAGCAAATCAGTATCGATCAAACTTCCCTTCTCTGCGCTTTCCACGATTGCAGTCAATGCGACCGCAGCAGCAATCACATCCGCATTTTGGCTAGGCTGAGGAGACGCGGGCAGACCTTGAGGCAAGGCTGGTGGCTTACATTCTACATCGGAATCCAATTCCATATCAGATGATGGTAAATTCTGGGACTCTTCTTCAATTTCTTCAATTGGAATAAGGGGGACAGATGGAGTGAGGCTATCGTCACAACGCTCAGCTTTTACATCCGCAGAAACAGAGGGGCTGTATAAAACATTAGAGCTGATCAGGTTCCATTATGTAAAAGAACAAAAGACTATGAAACATACGTCCAGATACAAGATAGAATGCTTACTTAGGGGGAATTGCAGAAAGACGAGGATAAACTGCTTCGAGCACTCTCGTCACTCTCAACTTTTGAGCCTTGACTTCCTCACTTTCCTCACCTGCTGCTACTTGCCAGGCGTCATTCATGACAAACTGTTCAAATAAAATAAACATAACACCATTGAAATGAATACCTCGACTCAGATTACGGACCATATATTCTCATCACATGCATACTTAAACAACAATTTAGAACAGATCTAACGCCTACTCACCTTGGAAGGGCATTTCCATTGAATCTGACCGATGAGGGGCCGTTCCACTTTTGGTCGTCTCACGGGAACACAGCATTCAAACCCAGGGGGGAAATCATGTTCTATAGGAGCTGAACGCGACATATATGACACCTTTGCTTGAAGATGATTTTGATATTTCACGCCAACAGCCACAGGACAATCTTCAGAAGAGAAGAGCTTTACCTATCCACCAGAAACACATCGAGTCAGGTCACAATGAACAGATGAATGAAAACAATCAGTAGCTTTTCCCACAAGATATTGGAAAGATAAAGTTCGAGAATCAAATTTATACAACTAGAAAAAGCATCCGACTGCAGGAAAATGTTGAAACCACGGTTCAGCATTTCATTATATGTCCTGCAAATTTCAAGACAGCCCAATCTTGGAATTCAAACATCAAGGAAAAACAAGCCTGCTCAGGAAAGTATACATGCTCTCACTGACCATTTTCGTTTACAGAGCACTCAAAACATTAGTAGAAGATAATTTGCATCTCCTACAACTCTTATATAGATTAAGTGGTGAGCTATTACCTATTCAAAAGCCTAGATGTTAAATCACCCCTCGTTATGTATTACAAATTTATTCAAAATAAGTTACCCATCGCCCACCACATCGACCACATGCATACAAACTCGCCACGGGGTTTACCAATCCACTCAAATTATAACATGTGATGGGCGACAAGTTACTTGCTTCTGTATGAAGTATTAATAAATGTACCATTGGTGGATCGTAACACCACGTGATGGTATTACCCAAGTGTGTACGGATAGCCACGCAACGTCATAAATTGTACACATCATAACACTAAAACAGGATTTAAACCTGCTGATTCTTGTAATATCCTAGTTAGTAATTCTGTTGATCATAATACAGAGAACAGCAGTACAGTTTCAGTAAGATCGATCAACTGGTTTAAAGAACTTCATCGTGCACGATTTTGTTGCAACGAAATCAAACTTAATCTTAATGACCCATGATATAATCCTATTGATTCTTGTTCTAGATCCGTTGATTAATGCTATAACTCTGTTAATCCTTAATATAAACTCAATTTTAGTTTTTTTTTTTACAATATTTTGGATATTTGGTCTTGATATTTTAATTAATCCAAGTTTTTGTCCAATATTGCAATAAATTTCTTCTTTTTTGGGTTTCAATGAGTTTCTGATGATGATTTCAAATGACTATCCAAATCCAATTAGAAAGATTAAAACAAGTAAAACGATAATTAAAAATTAATAACCAGAAGCAAGCTTTAATCAACCATATCTTAAGAGTTTTAGTTTCGTTAACTAAATCTGGGAAAATAATAATCAAAGGGAAGGAACAAAACTGATCGATTGGAGTATTTTCTCAGCCGCCAAACAGAAAAAATCGAATCGAAAGAAAGAAGGAACAAATTTTCTGGGAAAAACGCAAGAAAGGTTTCAGAAGAATCGGCGATTATACCTGACGCAGATCGGGTCCAGAAGCCCAAGATACCGAATTCGATTTCCTCGACCGCTTCAAATTCATTCTCATAATCTCAAATTACAAAAAATTCTTCCTACAAATTTGTAAAATTACCGGTCCGATTTATACAGATTTTGGAAATTGAAACCCTAATTTTTGAAACCGGGAAGAAGAGGCGGGGAAGAAGAGGCGATGCGTCGTCGCTTCGAGTGTGGGTGTGTGTTGGTAACTTGGTGTTCTTATATAAATCGAATTGGGGGATTTGGTTTGGGGGAGCCTCGGGAATCGTGAGAGACAGCTAATTGGTTGTTTTGGATTTTCCAAATTTTGTAAATTTCAATTATGACATCATATTTGGTAAGACCCGCGAAAATGCTCTATTTCTTATCTGGCCTTTCATTTGGCCTTTTTGGACAATTTATAAATTTTTAGTCAAAATGGTATTTGAGATTGATATTCTTTATTTTAGTCATTGAGAATAAAAATAGATGGATGTAATGACAAATATATCTTTAAAAAAAATTTTAACAAGGATATTGACAGATTTTTTTTTTAAAAAAAAAAAACCAAAATGATTTACAGTGGATAAACTCAATGACTACTTCTATCAATTCTCATTGTTAGGGACCAAAATGAGTAGTTATGCCAATCACAATGATTATTTTGGATAAAAAGCTTTTATTTTTTGGATTTTTATATTTCCTTGAGGGTTTGACAACTTGAAAATACATTAGTTTTGGAATTAGATGGTGTAATTTTTATTATGCAAGCGATATTGGAGGATAAGAAGTTCGAATGTAGAATTGAATGCACGAATACAATTCTAATCACTTAAGTTATAAGTCTTTCACAAATTCGTATGATGTTTGGTTAACCTAATCTCTTGAAAAAGTTAAAACACCTTTTGTCAAAATAGGTAAAACACATTACATTTTCCAAGTTTATTGAGAAGATAAAATACATTGTACCATCCTTTACTTTTAAGGAAATACCTCACCTTAACATATGTACTTATTTTCCTTAAATTATCTTTGTCCAAAGACACCACGTCGACAATTAAATATTTTGAGGTCTCATGGCACCTTCGCAAGTCAAAGCATGCCGTGGTCGAAGGAGAAGGAAGCTAACATTCTACGTTGATGCGTAAGTAAAGAACGTGAAGAACACTCCACACTCTTGAAGATTTTGACAAAAACCTAATACTTGATTGACGGGGTATACAGTTGAGGGGGAGGGAGTCAAAGATGTAGACGTAGACCCGAGGTTTAGACACATTAATTAGATAAATGTGCTCCATTTCCTACACGTAACTTTGAATGACACACTCCGATCCGGAATGTCCATTAGGATTCCGAATCGAGCTGTGATGACCGACACCTGAAAATGTGATGAAGCCATAAAGTGTGATGATGTGTAAAATGTGAATAAATTTAAACCTAAAAGTGCCTAGGGACAAAAATGCGTGGTGAGCGGGATTGAGCCCATTTCACACGCGATGTCAGTGTATAAGTAAAGTACAGTAGTGTGGGCAAAGATCATACCCTTAGAGGCAGCCACCTATACTGAGATTCGCCAAGAATCCTCGTCGATACGAACCTTTAGCAATTAAAACCTGGAGGGGCGCAAAACAGAAAACGTGAGTGGGCAAAAATAAAGCTTTTCAACAACCACTTCTCTTTCCAAAAATAGTAACCCCTCACCGTAAAACTCGTATAATTTTCCAGAAAATAGTAATATGTACATATACAGAAATCATACCCGAGAGTAGGGAAAACCAAGTATATGCCATGTCAAATATCTCAGAAATGAAATAAGTGAGCCAGGTGAAATAAATCAAAGAAAAATGATACGTCTTCCGAAGTCACCTACCATGACCTGTATGGCTGAGCGTGTGGTGCAGGAGGTGAACGATCACGTGAAGGCTAGGCTCTGGCCTCGGGCGGATCACTAACACCAGAGTGCAGGATATTAAGCACTAAGTGCAACCCAACATAATCATACACACTACAATCACTACCATCAATATATACTCACCTGAAGCTTAACTGAGCGTCCGCAGCATCAAGCAACAATATGCATAACTATACTAATGCATATTCTAAAATGTAGTGCAATTGACATGGCATTTAAATCGTAAAGCCATTTAAAATAATTTCTGGGAAAACGTAAAACATATGTACATATATATATAGAAAACAAAAGCCCACTCACCCAGAGTCCGCGCTACGATTCCCTAGCACAAACATCGCGACGTCACGAACGATCGGCGCCTAGAACAATTATCGAATCACATCTCAGAATTTTTATTAATAGAACACGTAACTCACATAAAACACATCCTCAAGGACATTCTAGAATAATTTGAGACCCATTGACCAAAAATCAACCGTCGATCAAAGATCGTCCACAATCTTACTTAACTCGATTTAGGAGATCCGCATATCAAATTTCCGATCAGTAACTTTCAGAGATACACATTATACTTCTAGAGTAACATATTAAAGTTGTGTTACGATCCAACAGTTGGATCTTCGCCAATTTTCAAAACCAAGTGGCGGTTAATGTTTTATTTTATAAACTTACAAATCCAATTCGGGAAGATCCGTACGTAGGATTACTGATCTGCAAGCTCCTATGATCCTTAAATATTATGTATTATAATGTATCAAAATATGGTGACGATCCAACGGTCGGATCGTTGATTCATATATTAACCAAACCACGTATCGTAATGAAATTAGGTTCAAACGATCAACCTACGCCATTCCAATATCAAAACTAAATTCAGGGCATTTAATTTAGCCTAAGAATAGCATTGGTGGCCCACTGGCCACACGCCGCCGTGAGTGGCGGTCGGCCGCCTCGACTCGCCAGAAAATTCAACTATTTCTAAAAACTACCAAAATTTACAGGAATGAAGATCTCAATGAGAGGAACAACTTTCATACATGTGACTAAGGCGAATTTGGTAGAGAAAAGCCCCAATTTTATTAAAACCCGTCGAAAACCCTAGGTTTGGGTGTGATCTGATTCAACTTCCAAACTTACTCCAACACCTCAAACATTGCTTGGGCTTTGCTCCTGAGGTTGAGGGGAGCCTATTGGTGGTGGTAATTTGCTGGGTTAATTTCACGATTGTCGGATTTTGCCATGGCACCCTCGGAACCCACGGGTTTCGTTCTACTCAAACCCAATAAAATTTGGTTGGAAATGGAAGAGATGAAGATATGGATTGGCTTTTAGGTGGTAGTGAAGGTTAGATTGTTGGAAAACCGACGGAAAAGTGTCAGGAAGGCAGCGGTGTGGCTGGTGCCCGACGGGTTACACGGGCCAACCCGTGTCTTCCCCCATTTTTCTTCTCTCTTTTCCCCTCCTTTCTTTTGTTTATGATTGGTCACCTCACTCACTCCTTGGCCCAACCGTTCCTCCATCTCTCCTTTTCTCTCCTTAACTTTCTATCCTGGCCACCCACGTGGCATTTCCCACTGCTCCAAAATTGTTGGAGCCTTCTAGATGAGGGCCAATTAACAATAATACCCCTAACTTTAAGCATTAATATTTCTTTCGTTATAACTCCAAATCGCGCTCCGTTTGCGCCCACGTGTCCGTAGCGATGAGTACTACCCAAATACACCAAGGAAACAGATCATACATGACACGACAAGACGGTTAATAAAAATCAATGTATTTTCCTCAAAGGGCATTTTCGTACACTCACTTATTAAATTTATAAAAATCATAATTTTTAGGGACGGGTCGGCTAGATCATCAACTCGAAGTAGGGGATAACAGTTTTAATCGTCACTTAAGGAAGTGGCTAAAATCTAGGTATAATCCTAAGGTTCGAAGTTCCCTAACTAAAAGGCTTGGTTGAATGAATTTTCTAATCAATAAGCTTCAGTAACTAAGTTCTTCCAAATGGTGTGAGTCACTCGAAAAATGCAAGGAAACTAGTGTAGTCTGAGAAAGTAGGTCGATGATAATATGTCATATAAGACTTTGTAATGTGACGCCTGAATGTATGTCCTCAAAACTTACCATAATATTTCCTTTCACCACGCCACGGGCTGAAGGGTCTTCACAGCTTCCTCGATATTCCATTTACTCTAACTGTGAGAAATTAACTCGTACTTCGATTCTACTGTCTGCCAGTGAAGGTAATAAAAAAGGTGGCTAGTAGGAGAGGTTATGCTTACCTAGATAGGTGATAAGGTGAAAACAACTATGAGTTTACTATCCTAATACAAGGCTTGCTTCTAACTTTCCGAGATTTAGTTTATTCGACTCCAGTAGCCACTGTTAATCAGTCTATTGATTGCGCTCTAATTAACAAATTCATGATATTTTAATATTATTCGTTACCATGAAACTGTGAACTGACATTCTGTATAAGATATCACTCCCAGATACTAGCACTTGTGTCCGGTATCAAAAATCATACCTCATGAATATTGGTTGACAATTCCTGGATATCGGACAATATCGTCAATTAGTAACCCTACCATAGGCCGATTACAGACTAGAGTCCACTTCGGTGGATGGTTTTAAAAGACTAAGAAGGAACTGGTCCTGCGAAGGGGGGGTCCCATAAATCTAGAGGGAAATACTCACTACTTCAAAGATTTTGTACTAATTATAGGTATAACAACACATACTTCGGTACATATACTCATCAAAATGACGAGTACATCACCAAAGGAAATTTAAAAACTAATATAAGATATCCCAGAGCCAAAAAGAGGAATTTACTAATAATCTACTTTAGAAAGGCTTAAATGGAAGTCGATCTTTCTATTGAAGATCCAAAATGATAACTAGTGTGGTTAAGAAGGCTAATATTATCAGGAGCCATAAGTGACTGTTCATTAAATGTTTCTTTCGTCGAGTGCTACCACTTTAGTACCATGTTGTCGCTGAAGATAATTTTGGAATCTTGACGAAGTAAACTTCATAGGAATCCTAATAAATGGTATGTTAATGGATACTGCCAAGGAATCAAAACTATTTCGGATTTCCAATCTTGAAAAATTTAATACTGATGGCTAGAGAATAGTGATGGAATTGGTTTACAATTCCCTAGTGATCCACCGATATTGATACATTAGCCCTGCTTTAGGGCCATCAACTTGTCTCAAGTCCACATCTTTCCCTTGGTAAAGAAGTTCTTCGCTTTAAATATAAAAACGTTCGCCTAAGATGATCTTCTAACATGTTGACAAGTCGATAAAACAACTCAAAACTCAGGAAAAACTAACACATTTTTCGTATTCGACAAGGTGGCAAGATTCAAGCATTAGGCTCAAGAACTGAAAATGCTTACATCACACGTGTGATGAATGCAATACAACGCGTGTGATGAATGCAATACTGCCCAAACTTATTCTTTGGTACCAAACTGACACACCCCGACTCGGAATGTCTACTAGGACTCCAAATCGAGTTGTGCTGGCCGACACCAGGAAAGGTGACGAAGTCATAAAGTGTGATGATGTGTAAAATGTGAAAAAATTTAAACCTAAAAGTGCCTAGGGACAAAAATGCGCGGTGAGCGGAATTGAGCCCATTTCACACGCGATGTCAGAGCATAAGTAAAGTACAGTAGTGTGGGCAAAGATCATACCCTCAGAGGCAGCCATCTATACTGAGATTCGCCAAGAATCCTCGTCGATACGAACCTTTAGCAATTAAAACCTGGAGGGGCGCAAAACAGAAAACGTGAGTGGGCAAAAACAAAGTTTTTCAAAAACCATTTCTCTTTCCAAAAATAGTAACCCATCACCGTAAAACCCGTATAATTTCCCAGAAAATCGTAATATGTACGTATACAAAAATCATACCTGAGAGTAGGGAAAACCAAGTATATGCCATGTCAAATATCTCGAAAATGAAATAAGTGAGCCAGGTGAAATAAATCAATGAAAAATGATACGTCAGCCGGAGTCACCTACCGTGACCTGTACGGCTGACCCTATAGCTCATAAATCAATTCCTGCACACAAGTCGGAACCACCAAATATGGTCTGCACGACAGGCTAGATGTAAATAGTTACACTCAAGTGCTATGATCACGTGAAGGCTGTGTGAAGTATCGCAAGTCACCTACGAATCGGAACCACCTAATATGGCCTGTACGACAGGCTGGCACCTGCCTTGGATCCAAGATGAGTGTGTGATGCAGGAGGTGAACGATCACGTGAAGGCTAGGCCCTGGCCTCGGGCGGAGCACTAACACCAGAGTGCAGGATATTAAGCACTAAGTGCAACCCAACATAATCATACACACTACAATCACTACCATCAATATATACTCACCTGAAGCTTACCTGAGCGTCTGCAGCGTCAAGCAACAATATGCTTAACTATACTAATGCATATTCTAAAATGTAGTGCAATTGACATGGCATGTAAATCGTAAAGCCATTTAAAACAATTTCTGAGAAAACGTAAAACATACGTACGTATATATAGAAAACAAAAGCCTACTCACCTGGAGTCAGCGCTACGATTCCCTAGCACAAACATCGAGGCGTCCTGAACGATCGGCGCCTAGAACAATTATCAAATCACATCTCAGATTTTTTATCAATAGAACACGTAACTCACATAAAACACATCCTCAAGGACATTCTAGAATAATTTAAGACCCATTGACCAAAAGTCAACCGTCGATCAAAGATCGACGGTAGGGTCCATAACCTTACTTAACTTGATTTAAGAGATCCGCATATCAAATTTATGATCCGTAACTTTCAGAGATACACATTATACTTCTAGAATAACATATTAAAGTTTCGTTACGATCCAACGGTTGGATCTCTGCCAATTTCCAAAACCAAGTGGCTGTTAACGTTTTATTTTATAAACTACAAATCCAATTCGGGAAGATCCGTCGATCTGTAAGTTCCTATGATCCTTAAATATTACGTATTATAATGTATCAAAATTTGGTGATGATCCAACGGTTAGATCGTCGATTCGTATATTAACCAAACCACGTATTGTAATGAAATTAGGTTCGAACAATCAACCTACGCCATTCGAATATCAAAACTGAATTCAGGGCATTTAATTTAGCCTAAGAATAGCATTGGCGGTCCACTGGCCACGTGCCGCCGTGGGTGGCGGTCTGTTGCCCCGACTCGCCGGAAAATTCAATTATTTCTAAAAATTACCAAAATTGACAGGAATAAAGATCTCAATGAGAGGAACAACTTTCATACCTATGACTAAGGCCAATTTGGCCGAGAAAAGCCCCAATTTTATTAAAATCCGTCGGAAACCCTAGGTTTGGGTGTGCTCTGATTCGACCTCCAAACTCACTCCAACACCTCAAACATTGCTTGGGCTTTGCTTCTGGGGTTGAGGGGAGCCTATTGGTGGTGGTAATTTGCTGGGTTAACTTCACAATCGTCGGATTTCGCCATGGCACCCTTGGAACCCACGAGTTTCGTTCTACTTAAATTCAAGCTCAAACCCAATAAAATTTGGTTGGAAATGGAAGAGGGGAAGATAAGGATTGGTTTTTAGGTGGTAGTGAGGGTTAGATCGTGGGAAAACCAACAAAAAAGTGTCAGGAAGGCGGCGGTGTGGGTGGTGCCCGATGGGTTACAAGGGCCAACCCTGTGTCTTCCCCCCTTTTTCTTCTCTCATTTCCCCTCATTTCTTCTATTTCTGATTGGTCACCTCACTCCCTCCTTGGCCCAACCGTTCCCCCATCTCTCATTTTCTTTCCTTAACTTTCTATCCTGGCCACCCACGTGGCATTTCCCACTGCTCCAAAATTGTTGGAGCCTTCTAGATGAGGGCCAATTAACAATAATACCCCTAACTTTAAGCATTAATATTTCTTTCGTTATAACTCCAAATCGCGCTCCGTTTGCGCCCACGAGTCCATAGCGACGAGTACTACCCAAATATGCCAAGGAAACAGATCATACGTGACATGACAAGATGATTAATAAAAATCAATGTATTTGCCTCAAAGGGCATTTTCGTACACTCACTTATTAAATTTATAAAAATCATAATTTTTAGGGACAGGTCGTCACATTGAATCTATTTCTCTGTAATTTAGGTAAATTTATTATAATTATTTTATCATTTTGAAAATAATAATAATAATAATAAAAGTCAACACTAACCTGTACATTCATTCCATTTGCTTGATATTACTTTTGTAAGCCTACGATGATTGGTTGAGTTGATAATGATTATTCTCTTTGCTAAACCAAGACTTAGATTTGAGTTCCGATGCTGGCAATCCCTTTTGGTGGGCGATCTGTACAAACAAAAAAAAAGGCTGAAACCCCCTATGTAAGTCCTCAGAAACTTGTGGTATGCACTGTCCCTGGATGTGGATTGGCTAACCTTTCTTGCCCTAAACTTTTCAAGAACAAGGGATATTATTTTTGTAAAACTTTGATGTTTTATGGTTTGGCTTTAGAACTTACAAAGGGGATTGAATTTTTGGCTTAGAACTTATGTTGGGGGGTTATATATATTTTTATGGATAATACTTGTGTTCCCTTATGGGGAATGCACATCTTTCATTTCTTTTCCAAATAACGTATATTTAGTCTACAAATTTCATAATCGGAATATTTTTGACTTCTTAATTTTCATTTGAAGATCATTTCTACCAAAAAAAAAAAACATTCAACTCGGAGATCGTTTGATCATCTAAATGTATGGAACAAATCGACGGTGTTAGCATCAAATAACATACTCATGATAAACTGTCAATTTATATATATATATATATTGATGACTAAATGACCTTCAATTCAAATAGGGTTTATATCACAAATGGTCCTTGAAATTGACCCCATCAATCATGATGGTCCTTGAAATTGAAAATCGATCAATGTAGTCCCTGAATTTTAACCCCCGAATCAATATCGTCCTTCTGTTAGTGTTCCGTCCAAATTAACACTAAAAAAAGGTTAGAGAACCAATTTTTCATGGTAAAATGACCAAAAATAACCCTATTACTTATAATTTTACTTGAAAAAAAAGGTGGTACCCTATTTCTTTTAGTTTTAGCACCAAATCCATGAAAAAATGAGAGAAAAGTGAAGATGGAAAAAGGAAAAGAGAGGTAGTAAGTAAAATTATAAGTAACAAGATTATTTTTAATCATTTTACCATGAAAAATTGGTTCTCTAACCTTTTTTTAAAGTTAATTTGGACGGAACACTAACATAAGGACGACATTGATTCGCGGGTTAAAATTCAGGGACTACATTGATCGATTTTCAATTTCAGGGACCATCATGATTGATGGGGTCAATTTCAGGGACCATTTGTGATATAAACCCATTCAAATAATATTATCATAGGGATGATCTTCATACGAAGATTAAGAAATTAAATGGTTTCAATTATAAAGTTTAAACGGGAAAGATACCTTATTTGCAAAGATATGTGCATTCCCCCAATAGGAAGAAAGCAAATATTATTCTATTTTCATTGTTGGACCATGAAGTGAGCTTTAGACGTGGGTGAGCTGAATGTGTTTGTCAATGTTAGGCGTAATATTCATACTAGTTTTTCCTTTCTCCAAATAGGGTGAAGTGTTGATTTAATCTTTGAACTCACCTCAGTGAAAATTAAGTTCTTAAATTATTTTTTCGATAAATAATTCCCTAAATTCGTAAAAAATTACTAATTTCATCCATACTATTATATTCAAAGCTATTTCATCCATTTTTTCGTCAATGTATAATATCGGTATTTTCTCGCCTACAAGCTCTTAACTTTTCATATAGGTTGTGAATCTAACGTCTAATTTATCATTCATAGTTAACTCCATACATTATTTCTTTATGAAAAATTACCAATCCAGCCTCCAATGTGTATCACATGCAAGTAACGCGACTTAAATTAACAGAAAATTGAATATAGTAGCTTCAAATATACTATTAAGAATGTAATTGGCAGGTTTTTATAATTCAAGGACTGATTTTTTTGAAAAAAAAAAATCATTTAGGAACCTAATTTTCACTCAGATGATAATTCAAAGACTAAATTGCCAATTCACCCCAAAAAAAAATGCATTGAGCTATAGTCCTATGCCTGTACGAGGACAACTTACAGGAGATCATACATCGTCATGTGTCGGTTTGTATAAAACAATAAGTTGTGAATAAAAAATTTACACATGTTTATTCATTAGCATAAGATGGCACCATGACGATGTATCCATCATGTAAGTCTTTCTCTTTTCTGGAACCATGTCTTAATTAGGCCTTGTTCAAAGAAATTGAGAAGATAAATCACGACATAACAAATTTTTTAGGGGAAATAAAAGCATATGAGTAATTTTACAAAACTTTTTTGTACTTTATGCACATTTTCTCTTAATCTTGGCATTTGATTTTTCTTTAGTTTGTTCAAATCCAACATCTAAAGACTATTGGAATAGAGGTTGTGTAAGAATAGAAAATTACATGACACGAACATATAATCATTCTATCGATTTGTGTCAATAATACAAACATGTAGACAAAAAGATTACATGTGTCTTTAAACATTGATACGGAACATCATGATGATTGTATACATGTGTCATGTAGGTTATTCTTGAGTGTAAAAGGTGAAATAGTTATGCATAAATTTGGTAAATACATTTTAAAAAGTGATGAATCATAAAATTGCTATATACTTCTTCAAAATTAAGAAAAAATTTGATATGATCCTAATAAAAACACTCATACTTAAACACTTGCGAGTATAAGTTCTTCATACTCAAAACAATCCTAACAATCCTAAGGCTTGTTGGAACTTGTGTTGGGGACTCTGTCCCACATCGCCCAAACAAAACCTAAAAGAACTCTTTATAAGTGAGTTCACTCACTTATAGTTTGAAAAGCATTGGGCTAAGGCCATGGACCTTGGGCCTTAGACTTGGAGGGTTTGGGTGTATATATTAAATGTCAAAGATGGCCTTGGGCCTTGGGCCTCTTGGGCTCGGATGGACGAAAAACACAAGTATCAGTTTTACGTTTTTGTTTTTTGCATGCAGTTGCATTCAGTTTTTCCGAAAGGATAAAACTGATCAGTTGAACGGATGCAACCGTTCTTAGATTAGAACGGATTTTAACTGCATCTTTTTACGCCATTATAAATATGGCATTTAGATCAGAAACAAAGACAACAATTATTCAAAAGTTTCCACAGAGAAAACACAAATCAGTTCGCCAAGAATCCGAGTTCGAGTGCAAGAACTTGGATTAGATAGTTGTATCCTGCAAGATAGACGTCCGTTGATCTGCTGCACAAGTGTAGGGATGTATTTCTGTCTTAGGAGATTGCATCCGCAAGCCTCTATCATCGTTCTTCAAGTCAGTGTTCTATATACAATTTCATTAATTGCTTGTGTTTGATATTTTTATCTGTGAAACATTATTTCGAATTAAATTGTACAAGTTGTTTTATATATTATATACTTGACATTTGATTGGTTATAACAAGGCTTTCTCCAACCCAAGGGTAGGAAATCCCAAATTTTAGCCTCATATTTTCAATTGATCATCTATACGTACGAGGCTAGACAATTTTTTCCTCCAACGGTAAGGGGCCTATAATTCTTATTCCCAACTTTATAATTTGTAAAACTTTTATAGTTCATTGATTTTTTTTTTTTTTTGTTAACAATTTTGGAATTAGTTTTTGTATAATCTATCGAGTTTTATTTTACGAACATTTTGATGTAAAAAAATCAAATTCCGAAAATAAAATTAATAACATTACATGAATAACAAAAAGGATTACACAAGAATACTTAAAGCATGTTACACGAATAAAATTACTAAAAAAAAACAATAATAATTTTTTACACACCCCGACCCGGAATGTCCACTTGGACTTCGAATCGAGTTGTGTTGGCCGACACCTAGAGGGTGACGAAACCAAAAAGTGTAGTGTAGTGTAGTGTGAAAAGGATGTGAATAAATTTAAACTTAAAAGTGCCTAATTAAAAGAGTGCACGAGTGAGCGGGATTGAACCCATTTCATACGTGATGTCAGAGCATAAGATAGTATAGTAAATAGGATAAGGGTTATACCACTGAAGATAACCATCTCCTGAGATTTGCCAGAATCTTCGTTTACACGTAAACACAACTACTAAACTTGGAGGGGCGAAAAACAAAGTTGAGTGGGTCAGAAAATAACGTTTTGTATAAACCTTTTCAAAAACATTATAACCCATCGCCGTAAAACCAAGTATAGTTTCCAAAAATATACGTACTACGTATAATAAGAAAATACTTACCGTAACCTACAAAGTCACAAGAAAATCAATAAAGTACATCTATCAAGGTAAATACAAGGTGACCGCAATCACATAATCTTGAAATAGTAAACACATCATAACGAATGCTAATCAACCTATGCTGACACACGAGTTCGTATAGATAATTTCTAAAACGAACAGGACTGGGTGTAATCAATGCACTCTAGTACTACAATCACGTGAAGGCTGGCGCCGAAGCGCGGTCACATACGAGTATGAATTGCCTAATGCAATCTGTACGATATGACTGGCACCTAACTTAGATCCAAGGCGAGCGAACGGTGTGGATGTGAACATACAAGTGAAGGACTAGCTCTGACCCTAGGGCGAGTACGAACACTGGGGTGCAGCAATAATGAGCAGATAACATAAATATAATTATGCCTTAACAATTCAATAGTTCTAGTCAACAAAGTAACTTACTTGCGCATCCCGTAGGATTATTTTAGCATTTCACAACAGCATAACAGTTCTTGTAACATTAATTAATCATAGTTGTAAAATATAATCATGGTATCTCACGCATACTTGTGAACCTATAGGGTTCATAAATAATCTCCTAAATTTCGTTATTTCACTACTTCATGTAATTTTAGTCTAAGCAAGGCATACGTAGTAAATTCTTTTCAAAGTATAACTGGAAACTAGCAAGTATGCGTATACTTATAAAAAGAAATGACCCACTCACATGTAATTTTAGTCTAAGCAAGGCATACGTAGTAAATTCTTTTCAAAGTATAACTAGAAACTAGCAAGTATGCGTATACTTATAAAAAGAAATTACCCACTCACCTGGAGTCCGCGCTACAACTCCGTAACACGAATATCGGGGCATCACGAACAATCGTCGCCTAGAACAATTATCAAATCACGTCTCAGAAACATGTAACTTGCATAAAACACAACTCCAAGGATGTTCTAAAATGATTTGAAACTCATTGACCAAAAGTCAACCGTCGGTCAAAGGTCTACTGTAGGGTCCATAACCCTATGTAACTCGATCCGGAAGATCCGCATCTCGGATTTTTGAGTCGTAACTTCCCAAGAGTTTCAATGAGTTTCTAGAACAACATCCTAAAGTTTCGAAACGACCCAAGGTCGGATCTCCGCCAATTGCAAAAATTAAGTGGCGGCCGACGTTTTATTTATGAACTTACAAATTCAATTCGGGAAGATCCGTAAGTCGAATTCCTGATCCGTAAGTTCTTATGGTCCTCAAATATTACATACTATAATATATTAAAGTTTGGTGATGATCTAACGGTCGGATCGTCAATTCATACAATAATCAAGTGATGGCCAACTAGGCGGTCACTTACAAAACAATGCTAAAACATCCAAATTTCACTAAACGGGTGTCAAATATGGAATCAGAGCATCAAATTTAGCTTAGGTTGGTCAGGGGTGCTTCGGCCCACGCTGCGGTCGGCCGTCCCCACTAGTCGAAAAATTCAACTATTTCTAAAAATTACCAAATTTCACAAAAATGAAGATCTCAACGAGTAGAGTAAGTTTTATACCTGTGGCCAAGTCCAATTTGGCTGGGAAAGGCTCCAAATTGTTTCAAACCCGTATGAAACCCTAAGATGGGTGTTCTTTGATTCGACTTCCATGGTGTTCCAACGCCCCTACAACCAGTTGGGCCTTATTCCTGGGTCTAAGGGGAGTTGATTAAGGGTGGTGGTGGGTGGTGAAACTCACCGGAACAGAAGAATCACCGTCAAACACCTCAGGTGCTCCGGTGATGTTTTTCGCATTTTTGGACCTAAAACTCTTCAATCTTGGGCGGAGATGGAAGATGGGAGATTATGGGAAAAGTTATAGGTGGTGGATGGTGGAGTTTCAACGGAAAAAATGGCGAAAATCGCCGGCGTTTGATCAGTTTGGGTGTGCGGGTGCACTGCCCGACGGAAAGACTGGGAAGGTTTCTTTTTTTTTTTTTTTTTCTTCTTCTGTCTTCCTGATTGGTTGACTCTCCTTCCTCCTAATTAGTCATCTTTTCCCCTTATTTTCTTATTGGTCCCATACCATTTTTTATTGGCCCACAAAACTCTTACCTGATTGGCCTCATTCCCACAAGGTACAGGTGTTTAATTAATTTAAAAACTAAAGTTTAGTAAAACAACTTCAAATGCCCGTAACTATACCGTTATAATCCGGACTCGCAAACGGCTTTCGTCTATGCGCTTGTAGTGACGAGTATTACGAGGATACGCTAAAAGAATAAGTCATACGTCTCTCTAACCAACGGTCAACGAAAGTCAAAACTTTGCCTCTAGGGCATTTTCGTCAAGTCATGTTTTTTTTTTAAATTAATAAAATTGTAAATGTAGGGACGGGTTGTCACACTTTCCAAGATATATGGACTGGAATGATGGGACAGGGTGTCTAAATCCAATATCTAAAGACTAAAGGAATAGAGGTTGTGTAAGAAGAGAAACTCACAAACATATAGTCATTCTATCGATTTGTGTCAATAATACAACCATGTAGACAAAAAGTTTACACATGTCTTTAAACATTGACACGAAACACCACAATGATTGTGTACCTGTGTCATGTAAGTTATTTTTGCGTGTAGAAAGTGAAATAGTTATGCATAAATTTGGTAAATACATTTTAAAAAGTGATGAATTATAAAATTGCTATATACTTTTTCAAAATTAAGAAAAAGAAATCCCAAATTTTAGCCCCATATTTTCAACTATTCATCTATACGTACGAGGTTGGGCAGTTTTTCCTCCAATAGTAAGGGGCCTATAATTCTTATTCCCAACTTTATATTTTGTTAAACTTTTGTAGTTCATTGATTTTTTTTTTTTTTTTTGCTAACAATTTTGGAATTAGTATTTGTATAATCTATCTTGTTTTATATTTATGAACATTTTGATGTAAAAAAAATCCAAATTTCGAAAATAAAATTAATAACATTACATGAATAACAAAAGGGATTACACAAGAATACTTAAAGCATGTTACACAAATAAAATTACTAAAAAAAGACAATAATCACTTTCCAAGATATATAGACTGGAATGATAGGACAGGGTGTCTGAATCCGAGTTCGATTTTTGTGCAGTAATTGCATCTTGTTTAGCTTGCCAATACCTCCTCTTTATTGGAGTATATTGGAGTGGATCATTCTCCTTAATTTTCTCCTATTTTTATTCTTTTTAAGCAATTGCATCCTTGCTCTTCTATCGTCCTTCATATCTGCTCCTTGTTGAACTAATTAACACAAGTACTCACCAGATTGTTGAATATGAGAAGACTCATCATTTTTTCCCTTTTTCTTTGCTTCCCTCTGTATATCACGTCCAGCCTTGGGAGTGGCATTACAGCTAGCTCGACCACTTCTCCCAAATCCATTCCATCTGTGGAACTATAAGAAGTCTTTTTGCTCGTTGCTCCCCCCAAGCTCGACCCGCTTTGGAGAATTTTTGAAAACCTTCAAGCTTGTTGCAACTTGAATTTTGCGTGGTTGCATGACTTATTTTTGGCTTCAAACAATAAGATGAAAATATTAATACAATTAAAATTGTAAAGGAAAATTAATAAGATGAAAATATTAATACAATTAAAATTGTAACATTTAAAGATGTGAACATACCATATCTTCTATGTTGGTACCGTTGAATTACGATGTTCGACACTTATAGATGAACTCCATAGTTGACATTGTTGGTTCAAAGTTTTGAAGCGAGACTTACTTCCTCTTTGTAGTTGAGGTTTTCCCTTACAGTGCATGGATTGTTGGCGATAAACCTTTTGTAAAAACGCCCTCACATCGTATCAATTGTTTGAAAGCGACCAATAGAACAATCTTCGGTAATCGACACCCAAACTATGCATAAGGCAACATCTCAGGAAGCCAGGCAACATCTTAGGAAGCCATGCAACATCTCAGGAAGCCAATTGGTGCTTCTATCGCTCTCTTTGTCTGCCATATGAGTTAAATTTGAAAGGAGAATGAAATGACTCAAGAAATTTGCTAGTGAAATACGAGAAAAATGATTTTTTATTGATTAATGAACAAATTGATGGGTACTTAAAGAGTTTTGGAAGAGTTTTTAGTGTAGGATCTGATTTACTTTAATTAGTAATATTATCTTGATTGTTGAATTTAAATTTGAGCTGTTGAATTTTATTTTATAATTTTTACAGTTAAAATTGATAAAAGTACATTTGCACTGTTGGATTTTAAAAAATAACCATTGAACAATTAAAAAATATGGGCCACACAATGAAAACCCATTGGAAATTGATGGGGTAGGGCACACCACACTAGATCATAACCTAGGAATGCGCGCTAGGCATTTGATCTCAACAGCACGCAAATCCCAAGTGTAGAAAAGCTGCTACTGGTGCGCTCGGACGCTGGCAAAATGTTTGCCTTGTTGCATTTGATGCGGGCGGCTCACCTTCCCCTATTCACGTGTTGCAACAGCAAGTTGGGGCCTATGCCACCACTTGCTTCCCTTATCGATCTGGGGTGGGTTTCACTCTCAGATTCGCACCCCAAACTCAAAATCCCAAAAATGTTCACCCAAAATACATTCAATAGAGAGGTATGGGGCACAAATTTGGTTTTTTTTGCTCCACTCGCTTGGAGACCCTGATGAAGCTAATTTTGACTCAACTCTAGAAATTTTAATATATATATATATATAAAGCCAATGAAAAAGGTGACTAGTGGCTTTGGTGTCACCAAGCTTCAACAAAAATATTTGGACAAAAATGCCCTCAAGACAAAAAACTTCAAAGGTATCCCAAAATAATGCATCAAATAAGGCAGGGGCATTTTCGTCATTTTAATAGTATTTTTTTAATAATTAATTTTTGGTGGTTTGTTTGTTTTTTTTAATTAGTACCCCACAATAGGTTTTGTGACGACCCGTCCCTAAAAATTATGATTTTGAAAATTTTAATAAGTCAATTTACGAAAATGCTCTTCGAGGCAAATGCTTTGACCTTTGTTGACTGTTGTGTCTTGTCACGTAAGACTCGTTTTCTTGGCATATCCTCGTAGTACTCGTCGCTACGGACGCGTGGTGCAAATGGATTGTGATTTGGAGTTATAACGAAAGAGTTATTAACGTTTAAAGTTGGGGACAAAATGGTCAAATTATTACTTTATAGAAAGATCTAGATTTTTAGAGCAAATAATGGAAATGCCACGTGTGTGGCCGAGATTGAAAGAGATGATAGAAGTGGACGGTAGGGATTGGAAATGAAGGAAAGAAAGGAGAGGGTTTCGGCCAAGGGAAGGAGGAGAGAGAATGGAGGGACCAACTAGAAAAAAGGAAAGGAGGGAAAGGATGAAGGTGCGGAGCACCCAACCCGTCTGACCCATACACCCACCGCAACCCGGTTTCGAACCGGTGGAGTTTTCTGACGATATCCATCAAATTTTCAGGTGATTTTCACCCATTCACCACCACTAAACCTCAGTATCATATCCCAACATAAAATTCTAGCCGAGAATGACACGAAATGGTGGAAATTTCACGAGGAGTACCCCGTGGGTGCCGCTAGACCTGGCAAACAGGTCATGTCTGTCGTGTTCGTGTCGTTTTCGTGTAACACCTGTTATCTTAAGGGGTCGTGTCGTGTCAAGTGACCCGACCCATTATGACCCGTTAAGAAAAATATATTTTTTTTCTTAAATTTGCACATACCGCACATTGCCACATAAATATTACTTCAAAACATTAAAACACATTTGTCGTTTAAGTACTACATCTACACTCGAAAATAAGAGCCTAATAAAAAAAGGGTTTTTATCACAAATGGTCCCTAGTATTGATCAAACACATCATTTTGGTCCCTGACATTGAAAATCAATAGAAATGGTCTCTGAGATTGATCAAACACATCACAAATTGTCCTTCCGTTAAAAACTCTTTGGGCAATTTTCAAAGCTTCGTAACTCAATCATTTCTTAACCAAATTCGACCCATAATATATCAAAATGAAGATAGGAAAGTGTAGAACAAGATTATACCTATTTTGAAGCCCAATGGTTGCCAGAGATGGCCGGAAAATGGCCTCAAATGTGACTGGTCCGCAAAAAAACTAGAAAACTTGCCGGAAACTGGGTAAACTTTAAACGTTCATAACTTCTTCAATAATGAACGAAATCAAGTGATTCAAAAATGAAAATCATACTTCTCGACGAGACAAAGAGAATGGTATCTTTCTTGATGGCTAACTCGCCGTAGTTTGGCCGAAAAACGGCTGGAAATTGGCTAACTCGAAAATGGTTATCCAATTTCGAGCCGTTTTCCAGCCAAACCACGGTGAATTAGCAGTCAATAAAGGTACCTTTCCCTTTGTCTCGTCGAGAAGTATGATTTTTATTTTTGAATCACTCAATTTCGTTGAGTATTGAAGAAGTTATGAATGTTTAAAGTTTACCCAATTTCTGGCGAGTTTTCCAGTTTTTGTGCGGACCAGCCACGTTTGAGCTATTTTCCGGACATCTTCGGCAACCATTGGGCTTCCAAATAGGTATAATCTTGTTCTACACTTTCCTATCTTCATTTTGATATATTATGGGTCGAATTTGGTTAAGAAACGATTGAGTTACGAAGCTTTGAAAATTGCCCAAAGAGTTTTTAACAGAAGGACCATTTGTGATGTGTTATAAAGTGTAGTGTAGTGGAAAAAGAATGAGAATAAATTTAAACTTAAAAGTGCCTAAACAAAAGAGTGCGCGGGTGAGCGGGATTGCACCAATTTCACACGTGATGGTAGAGCATAAAAACAGTACAGTAATTAAAGTGAGGGTTATACCACTGAAGATAACCATCTCCTGAGATTTGCCAGAATCCTCGTTTACACTTAAGCACAACTACTAAACCTGGAGGGGCGAAAAACAAAGTTGAGTGGGTCAGCAAAACAATGTTTAAGAAAACCTTTATTTTCGAACATAGTAACCCCTCGCCGTAAAACAAGTATAGTTTCCTGAAAACATACTACGTAGGTATGTAAACAACAATACAACAACATTATAACCAGAAATATGCCAAGTCATGATATATCAATGCCACAGTAATAAAATCATGTGATAAACAAGTATAATCAATTGCTCATCAATCTATGCTAGCACACGAGTCGGAGTTGCATAATGCAACCTGTACGACAGGACTGGGTGTAATTAATACGTTCTAGTACTACGATCACGTGAAGACTGGCGCCGAGGCGCGGTCACATACGAGTCGGAATTGCCTAGTGCAATCTATAGGACAGGACTGGCACCTAACTTGGATCCAAGGCGAGCGAATGGTGCGGATGTGAACATACACGTGAAGGACTGACCCTGGCCCTGGGCGGAGTACTAACACCGGGGTGCAGCAGATGAGCATGTAAAAATATGTATGAATGTCATGACAGTAATATCCTAACCATATAGCAACATTTATTACAATTAGTATCACAATAACGATACTTGGCAGTATAAGCGTAAAAGTGAAGTAACTACGTATTTAGGGAAACTATAAATATGTATAGATATAAAATAAACTGCCCACTCACAAATACGCAGCCAAAAGAAGCCTTGGAGCATTGCTTGACCCCGTACGTCCTCGGAATACGTTTCTCCTAAATGTGAAGTTACTAATTTAATTAGTTTAATAACACATATACGGAAACTTAAATAAAACCTCCGTAGATTGCTCAAACATAAGGTTTGAATATACAAAATTGATCTACTCGACGTCACGGACACACACACGTTGACCACACGCCGGCCGGAGGCCGGACGCGCCGTCGTTCAAAACATCTTAAGATGCTTGTAATGCCGGTTATAAAAAAAGTATTTCGCACGCGGATAATAATGTGATTAAATTAGTTGTCAAATGATTGTTTTTTTTTAACAAACAATATTATCTACACTAAGGGGGATGGGGTGGGCTTAACCTCACAATAAGCTAGCAATAATGTGATTCAATCAATTGTTTATTAAAGATTATTTTCTCTATTTTTAAACATGTTCAAAACATCTTAATATGTGTGTTATGCCGGTTATAAAAAAAAGGTATTTCGCACGCGGATAATAATGTGATTAAATTACATTAAATTAGTTGTCAAATGATTGTGCTTTTTTTTTTTAAATAAACGATATTATCTACACTAAGGGGGACGGGTGGGCTTAGCCTCACAATGAGCTAGCAATAATGTAATTTAATCAATTGTTTATTAAATATTAGTTTCTCTATTTTTAAACACGTTCAAAACATCTTAAGAGGCGTGTAATGCCAGTTATAAAAAAGTCTTTCGCACGTGGATAATAATGTGATTAAATTAGTTGTCAAATGATTGTTTTTTCTTTTTAACAAACGATATTATCTATACTGAGGGGGAGAGGGTGGGCTTAGCCTCACAATATGTTAGCAATAATGTGATTCAATCAATTGTTTATTAAATATGATTTTCTCTATTCTTAATATAAATTCTATAGAGACCGATTTTATTATGTGAATTCAGCTGCTTTAATTGGTTTATAAAGTGTTTTTTCTAAGATTATTCATTTACTTCAAATACATTTAAAATGTGTAAATCGCGTGTACCACGCCATAATTAAAAAAATGCCTTATCTGAGCGCATTCATGAAGACTAGTAGATTAATAAATGAAAATGAATTTCTTATAAATTTGGCAGATCTTAGCTCCCAACGTAGTGCTGTGGGACCCAACCATCATCCAAGCTGGCGCCCTCTAATACGTGACCAAAGTAAGCGCTAAAAGCGCGTCCGTGTCCAAGAAAAGTCCATCATCTCCTCACAATCTCACTCCCCCTCTCCCCAACGGACTCCACCACACCCACAATGGCATCCGAAACCGACACCGCCAGATCCGGATCCTTAACCCCCAACGGCTCCGCCCCTGATCCGCCGGAGCACCGCAAGGTCGCTCTAATTACCGGCATCACCGGCCAGGACGGCTCCTACCTCACCGAATTCCTCCTCGACAAAGGCTACGACGTCCACGGTCTGATCCGACGGTCCTCCAACTTCAACACCCAGCGCATCAACCACATCTACATCGACCCCCACAACGCCCACAAGGCCCGCATGAAGCTCCACTACGCCGACCTGACCGACTCCTCCTCCCTCCGCCGCTGGCTCGACATAATCGCCCCCAACGAGGTCTACAACCTCGCTGCCCAATCGCACGTCGCCGTCTCGTTTGAGATCCCCGATTACACCGCCGACGTCGTTGCCACCGGCGCCCTCCGCCTCCTCGAGGCCGTCCGCTCCCACATCGCCGCCACCGGCCGCACCGACATTAAGTACTACCAAGCCGGGTCGTCCGAGATGTTCGGGGCCACCCCGCCTCCTCAGTCCGAAACGACGCCGTTCCACCCCCGATCCCCCTACGCGGTTTCAAAATGCGCGGCGCATTGGTACACCGTGAACTACCGCGAGGCATACGGGCTGTTCGCGTGCAACGGGATTCTGTTCAACCACGAGTCGCCGCGGCGGGGGGAGAATTTCGTGACCCGGAAGATCACCCGGGCCGTGGGTCGGATCAAGGAGGGATTGCAGAGCAAGCTGTTTTTGGGGAATCTGCAGGCGTCGAGGGACTGGGGTTTTGCGGGCGACTACGTGGAGGCGATGTGGATGATGCTGCAGCAGGAGAAGCCGGACGACTACGTGGTGGCGACGGAGGAGTCGCACACGGTGGAGGAGTTCCTGGAGGTGTCGTTTGGGTACGTGGGATTGAACTGGAGAGACCACGTGGTGATGGACAAGAGGTACCTGCGGCCGTCGGAGGTGGATAATCTGAAAGGGGATGCGAGCAAGGCGAAGAAGGTGCTGGGTTGGAAGCCAAGAGTCGGGTTTCAGCAGCTGGTGAAGATGATGGTGGATGAAGACGTTGAATTGGCTAAGAGGGAGAAGGTTCTTGTGGATGCTGGGTACATGGATGCTCAGCAACAGCCTTGATTTCTCCGATGCTGGGTAAACGGGTGCCTTAATTCTAGAGCTCAATAGAGTTTGAATTCCAGTAATTAATTGTTCAGTGCTGTTCGTTTCGAGGGTTGTTTTTCGTTTTTAATTTTTCTGTAACTTGATTCATTTTTCTGCAAATTACATACTTGTCTTGTTTCCTACCCTGTCATTTTCATTTTCTTATTTTTCAGAGAGATGTTATTAGCGCTCCAAAATGGTCCTCGGTTAATCCAAAAATGAATCAAGGACTATAACAATCAACTAGTATTTTATACGCCACTACGTTGCCGAAAAGAAATTAATCAAACGTGTTATCGTTCATAGATTTTGTACACGAAAGAATGCAAAATCAGTCTAACTTGGATACGGCGTATGAGCTAGAGCTGGATTGGATTTCTTGGCCGGTGGTGCAGACTGCAAACGGCTTGATGGATGACCGGAGGGATTCGGGTCCTTCAACAGATATTCTCCGGCACAGTGCATCACAGTTGCTAATGACCTCTGTTAACCTTCCTTTAAGCTCCCCAATCTCCACCTGCAATGAATGAACTGCATGCGTGTTCCAATACGAAGATAGAATAAGTGGAAAAAGATCTCAGAAAGTTATGACACGCATGCGATAGATAGTAGATACTACCGATTTCACCATATACTAGGTCCATTGAAATCCGCTGAGGGAGAAAGACCCCTAGAACATACATTTTTCTCCCCTTAATGCGTATAATGTGATCACTTACCTTCGGATAAATGTTGTGAAGATGTCTTCATTGCTGACACTGAATAATTAAAACGTTGAAGAAGTTTAGCAGCCAAAGCATCTGTAACCTCTATTTTATTTTCTACCTCTTCCTGCAACAATTAGTAAGGTTTAAACAGTTCCTCTGGGGGAGAAAGGATGCAAAACAACTTTGCTAATATACTGCGAATCTTGTACAAATCTCGACATGAGAAAAATAGGCTTCGGATAAGGAAGAACAAACCACATACTTCATTCCAAACATATCAAAGTGTATGACTATGTCAGACTCCAACGAAATTTATTAACACTAGTTTATACCGCACTATATGCAAAGTTTGCACCTGGTCAGAAACCAGCTCATCGCTTTATTAAGGGCGATCACATGAAAAAATAACTTGAATTTCATTGCACATCCTTAAAGTGGTCACCTCCTTGAAGTTGTTTAACTTAGTTCAGATTTAGCCATGATCCACTTAATTCAGTGGTTTCATTTTACCAACCAGAGCATCAGAACAACAAAGTAGACGATGACATGCTCTATGCGTAAGGACACTGAAGAAAATACCCTAAACCTTGACCCACGTTCTATTTTCTACTTAGATTTTAAACTAAAAAATTGCCTCGTGAACTTGGAAATTATATGAAATAACCCTCCGACAGTAGAAAACGGACAGTCAGTGCATGTGTGAACCCTAAAAACCAGAGATTTATTTCTTCAAACAAACTCAAATTATTCAACAAGGACAGTAGTAATCTTGTGAAAACAAACCTGTCTTTTGCTTATGTTTTGGACATTATCCTCCTGCCACTCACGGTACATCGAGAAGAGTTCCAATAGCACTTTCGGATCCACAACACCTACATTGTCAATTCATAACAGAGTAGCAAAATTTCCGCATCAAAACTAATAAAATACAAGCAACAATCTCGTCACGAAAAAAGACACAGCATCTACAGAACTACAACCATTATACTAATCGCTGTGGAATTCCAAATTCAGCTAGTCCAATTCCTCTGTGAGGACTTCATTTTGGTGTTTTTTTACCTCAATCTTTTTCGTAATCGAAAAATGTAAATCAGTGAAGCAGCTTACTTGGCACTGAAGAAGACGAAGGCTTCCTCACTAAAATGTCAGTCAAGCTGCCCTCAGCCGGGGGCGAAGTCAGCAGGGGCGTCGACTGCAATCAAACATTCGTTTTCAGACAACAGTAACCAATTAACTGAATTCAAAATTTCAAACCCTAGTTTTATTTTTCCTTACAATTTTCTTAAATTGATGAAAATTTGGGAAAGTAGAATACAAAACTCACGATTTTGAGGGATTTGAGCTTTTCTAATACGGGATCGGCGGTCTCTGATCGTTCCGACACGGTGGTGATTTCTTCGGCCGGCCTCTTCAAGCATAATTAAAAATTAAAAATGCTAATTTAAATAAATTTGGATAATGAGACAAATAAAATTACCATTGGAGATGATTAAGACGGAGAAGTACCTGCGAGCTTGAGAGCGTGGATTCTGAGGCGCCCATCGGTGCTGCTTCTGTACGACCGAAACGCAGCGTCCAAGTCGAGCTGAATACTGCGGAATTAAAACGGTCATAACCGACCGTGTACTTATGCTTCCGAGTACCCTTCAACGACACAACGTTCGCGCGTGTACGGAAAGCGCTCCCCGACTTTGAGTTTGGTAATTGGGCTTGGAGTGTCGCATTAACCTATTTATTTGTGTTGAGCTAGACGGTGAGGAGCCAAGTAACATATTTTGGAGGTGTGCAAATTACCAGTTTGATACTAATTAAAGCAAGTTTACTGTGGTGCAAATTACTATTATGATACTGTTTAGGCCCAAAAAATGACATTGGGCCGAGTTCAGATTATCCTCGGCCCAGGAGCTGGGCGAAGGAAGTGGGTCGATACCGATGGACCGCGGGTTGAAGATGGCCTTAGTGCGCGATAGAGACCGAGACCTATTAGGAAACGGAGTCCCTGGGCACAGTGAATCGAGCTCGCGATAAGGGAAGATTCAGAATCCTAGTTTGAGTAGGATTGGCCGAGATAAGGTTAGATTGGTATCGGCTGAAGAAGAGTTGGATTAGAATTGGGATTTCTGTCCAAAGAGGATTCGGAGGCCCTGCGCTACTATAAATAGGGAGAGGGAGCATAACATGAAGCCTCTCCAATTCAACACACAAATCTGCCCTGCGCAACCCTCTCAACCTTTTGAGATTTTTACTTTCTTGTCCGCCAACACATCTTCAGTTTGGATAAACAGCACTGTGAAGGCAACCGGTAAACATCTTCAGTTTGGATAAACAGCACTGTTGCCGTAGAATCAGCCGACCGCGGAGCATCTTCAGTTTGGATAAACAGCACTGCGTCGGGGCCGACTGGTTATCTATCCAAGTCTCGGCCGAGAAGGATTTTCGAATTCTTTTCGACAGAGGTCATCTCACCAGCCTTCTCGGTGAAGTGAGGTGTTACAGTTTATTACATTCGGCATATTGAAAGCCGAAATTTGATATTGAACTTCGCAGAACTAGCAGCCTTGTCTTCAGGCTCTAGGACCCAAAGGCCGAGGCGTGTTCCTTCCTCGGCCACAGTCGCAAGATCAAGAAGTCAGCCGCGCAACACAACACCACATCCACATTTTACTCACCGGCCGAGCTCGGCCGTCGAGTTGGCACGCCCCGCATTCAACCGAAGGACGTAGTTAGCTCATAGATTACTCGGCCTGCGCGCCACGTAGGCTTTGTAGTTTTTAGGGTCAACATTTTGGCACGCCCAGTGGGACCTAGTGCTAAACCTTCGAAGTTCATGCCCATTGAAACACGGTCAGTAACGAAGAAAATGGGAAAATCAGTCGCTACCCACTCGAGTCAGAACCCTGGGGCCGAAGGTTCATTACACGCGAAGCCTTCTGTTGCTAGAACGCCTGAAGCGTCGGAGGAGACACGACCAGAAACGAATGTTGGCGAAATGCCCCGAGACCACCTTGCAAATCTAACAAAGGAAGCCGTGATTGAAGGCTTAATGGAGGATTGTGATGAAGACGGTGGTGAGGGGTCCGATCTACCAACTAGATCATTTTTTCGACGCAGGCTCGAGGAACAGTCTCGGCTATTCGAAAACACGTTTAGTCAAGGACTAAGAGGGATACTCAAGGAAATACACAGTCAAAGCCCCACGCACACAAGATTGCTCGAAGCCGTGGTTAACAATACCCAGCATATTGGTTATTCAGATCGTTCTAGACAATCTATTCCCAAGAGCAATTTTGTACCAATAATACCGGCCGAGGCAGGACCTGCTCGGCTCAAAATGGCCGAGCTAGACAACAGAGGTGCATCAACCAGTCGAACGGAGAATTTCGATTCAAGGGTGGAAACATCTGTCGATATGTTCGAGGTTCAGAGAATGATTGATTCGGCTTTGAAGAAAGGGCCGAAGTTCCCTAAATTTATCCATCCATATCCAGCTTACGTGGAAAAGTTTGAATATCCCAAAGGCTTTAAAATCCCGGATTTTAGCCTTTTTGCTGGAGAAACATCTTTGTCCTCCTTGGAGCACGTCGCCCGCTTCACCGCACAATGCGGAGATGTTAATAATGACCTTTATAAGTTACGGCTATTCAACTTCTCACTCACGGGTTCGGCGTTCGCGTGGTACATCAACCTTCCACCCAATTCCATTCAAAGTTGGGAAGATTTGGTCGAGAGGTTTCATGAGCAGTTCTATCGGCCGGGGATGGAAATGTCAGTCTCTTCGTTGGCCAGGATGGCGCAAGACGTTGACGAATCGCCGATGGATTACCTTACGAGGTTTAAATCGGCCAGGAACTGGTGCCGAGTGCCCTTACCAGAGGTCGAGTTTGTTCGACTGGCTTTGAACGGTCTAAATGTTGAATATAAGAAGAAATTCCTGGGGGCGAATTTTCGCGATATGTACGAGTTAACTCAGCACGTCGAACAATACGACTATCTGCTCCGCGAAGAGAAAGCCTTGAGATCCCCATCTCGAGGAACCATATATAAAAACCCCTCGGTCAGTTATGCATCGGCCGACTCTGAAGAATACGCTAGCATAGATGCGGCCGAGATAGTGATTGACAAACCTTATATTTGCAAGGCGTTGTCCCATGTCAATCCTAAGGATGTCAAAATTCGGCCGATAGCAGAAGAAAGCGCCGTGAAAACTACAAAGGTATACACATTCGACATTACTAAAGCCGACGCAATTTTCGATCAATTGCTACTCGCAAAGTTTATTAAACTTCGGCCGGGACATAACATCCCCAAGGCCGAAGAGTTGAAAGGGCGGATATATTGCAAGTATCATGACTCGAGCAAACACACGACGAACAACTGCGTCGTATTTCGCGATACTATTCAGAAGTGGATCGACGATGGGAAGCTTAAGTTCCCAGAGAAGAAAATGACGGTTGATACCGATCCTTTCCCTACAACAACGGTGGGTATGGTCGATGCTCATTTGCCTCAAGACAAGGGAAAAGGAAAAGCCAAAACCGTCTCGGCACGACATATTCCCAGAAAAGGGACCAAGCCACGGCTTCAGGATGATTTGTCCTCGAATCCACCACCTGGAGATTCGACCGGGCCAGCAATCGTTGAACCTATGTCGAGTTCAAAGGTCGAGATCGTTCCTGCTCGACGCTACTTAACAACAGATGGCCAACCTCGACTTAAAATCGATTTGTTCTCGAATTCCCCACCTCGAGACTCAACCAGGCCAGCCATTGTTGAACCTATGTCAAGTTCAAAGGTTGAGATCATCCCTGCTCGGCGCTACCTAACAAAGGGTGGCCAGCCTCAACTCAAAATCGATCTGTTCTCGAATTCACCTCCTCGAGATTTAGTCAAGCCGGCCATTGCCAAATCAAGGCCAGGCTCTGGTGCTGCCAAGACCAATGAATCGGCAACTCTGCGTACACAGCGCAAAGCCGATGGTCCAGTTAGACCCCAGGCACAGCCACGACAGGGAGAAAGGTCGCGTTTGCGCTCAGAACCAGCAACGCCTCAACAAACGTTGAGTTCGAATCCGCGCAATACCGTCTTTAACAGGCTAGGCCCACAAGAGGTCAAATCATCCTCGGTCAGGAGACGACTCAACTTTGATACTCCATTCTACAATGAAGAGTATTACTCCCGCAATTCTGGCAGCTCGAGCTCCTCCGCAAGCCGAGGAACCTTTAAACCTCCTGAACCTAAGGACCAACGATGGTATACCTATCATTCGTCTAAGGGTGTGTACACCGCGCTGTCCAAGTCACAGAAACGCCGGCGCCAAAGAATCGATTGCATGGCCGGCCGGCAGACAGCACAAGAAGCTTCGGCTGCATCAAGCCGTAAATGGCAGCCGAAGGAAAAGGATGCTGATGATGATACCCAGCAAACCCCTACCATTATGAGAGAATTAGCACAAGGTAAGCAGCAGGTTGACCAGGCCCTGATGACCACATTTGAGGAGGCCGAAAAACGAATCAAACTTCTTATTCGGCCTGGCGAAATGAAAGCTCGACTGGAGCATTTTAAGAAAGAGGCCGAAGATAAACTTCCTACATTGCCTACAAAAGAACCATTGATCAAAGTTCGGCGAAATTTGCATCCACCATTCGTCGGCGAAGCCTTGCAGTACATGCGGGAGTTTCACAGAACTCACTCGGCCAATGATTTATATGGTTTGCTGAAAATGTGTCAGGACACAATCGACCTAGTTCTAACTTGTCCAGATGCCGAGCGAATCATCCAAACAAATTTCGATCCTGGGCTGAAAGCGAGGTTCCAACACATACGGGAGGCCCGAGTTCTTGGTTTCAGTGTCGATCCGTACACGGACATCGACTCAAGTGAACTTCCTTTTTCCTTGGAAGATCTTCAATACTTACGATACCACTTCGAGGTATTTTCGACCGTCTCTCTTTTCGGCCTTACGACCGATGAGATGTGTCGCGTCGAACGCTTGGACGCCTACCTGGATACGAGAAATGCCCGGATAGCATACCAAGAGCAAATCCAGGCCACGGCGAGTCTCGGAACCGGCACCAGTACCAACGGTTCTCGACGACAAGGAGGTGACCTAGGAAAAGGACCTTGGGGATAACGACGAGACTCTCGGCGACGCAGAGGAAAACCTTGGGAATGAGGACGGGAACCTCGAGGATGTGGTCTTTACGGATGAAGATGCGAACTTTGAGGGCGAAGACAAGACCCTAAAAGACGAGGAAGAAATTCCGGAGGACAAAACTCTCGATGAAGAAGAACCGCTGCAAGCGGAAGATCCTAATTCAATGGGCCCCTCAATCCTCGATAACATGGAAATTAGCATGGTCCATGTATTATCTGCCGATTTTCAGTCAACACCAACTCAACCAAGTTTCTTAGACGGCGATGTCGTGGCCGAAGAAGCCACACAAGTGGATTTTGTTTCCCACACCAACCCTGAGCCAGCAACGAAGGATGATCATCTCAAGATAGCTTTGGCCGAATTGTTCCCTCGCTCTTCGGCCGCTGACCTTCGTCACCTAAAACCTCTGTATGTGACGGCTCACATCGAAGGATACCCTGTCTCGAAAATCTTCGTCGATTGTGGGGCCACGGTCAATATCATGCCCGTATCTGTCATGCAGGCTTTGCACCGTTCCCACGACGAACTCATACCATCAGGCATCACCATGAGCAGCTTCGTTGGAGATAAATCTCGAACTAAAGGGGTACTACCATTAGAAGTAAGCATCGCTGGTCGCAACCACATGACCGCCTTCTTCATAGTTGATTCTAAGACCGAGTACAATGCCTTGCTCGGTCGAGACTGGATTCATCAAACCAGTTGTATCCCGTCTTCGTTATACCAAGTCCTTGTATTTTGGGATGGTAAATCGGTCGTCGTACATTCGGCCGACCATCGGCCCTTCGAGGCCAACATGGTCCAAGCACGATACTATGACGATCATGTTGGCTACATTACGTTACAGGGACTCAACGAAGAAGGACGACCCACCCGCATTTCTGTTCAGAAAGCCGTCAAAGTTGGCGCTGAAACTGTCTATCAGGATTCGGCGAGACTCGGACTGGCTAACCTTATCATCGATCCTGATGTCTGACACCACTTCGACTCGACGCCGAGCCGCGGTTTCATCAATTATGGAACGACTGCTAGCTCATTGGTATATTATATCCAAGCAATCTCATTCAGACATTAATCTTGTGGAATTCTTGGCCGAGGACGATAGCGGTCCCATAATCTCGTATGACAATATTCCAGCAGCTCCGGCCGACCTTGAAGACACGCGACCCCAAGTTAAAGACCCATTGGAAGAGGTGAATGTTGGAACGGCCGACGATCCTCGGCCGTTGTTCATCAGTGCTCTGCTTTCCCCATCCATGAAGGCAGAGCTTTGCAAATTGCTGCATGAATTTAAAGATTGTTTCGCATGGAGCTATCATGAGATGCCGGGTCTCGATCGCACACTCGTCGAGCATGAACTGCGTATCAAACCTGGTTGCAAACCTTTTCGGCAACCACCCCGCCGATTCTCGACCGAAGTCCAACTCGGCATTAAAGATGAACTCGTTCGTCTTTTGAACGCCGGGTTCATTCGGACAGCTCGATACGTCGAATGGCTTGCCAATATCGTCCCCGTGCTCAAGAAGAACGGTGCCCTCCGCATATGCATCGATTTCCGCAATCTGAATTTAGCCACACCTAAGAACGAGTATACGATGCCACTCTTGGACTTACTCGTTGATGCCGCAGCCAATCATGCCGTCTTATCGTTCATGGATGGACATGCCGGTTATAACCAGATCTTCATTGCCGAAGCCGATGTCCACAAAACAGCTTTTCGTTGCCCAGGGGCACTCGGCACTTATGAATGGGTAGTCATGCCGTTCGGCCTTAAAAACGCCGGTG
The DNA here is from genome assembly GCA_036320875.1 of Cotoneaster glaucophyllus. Taxonomy (NCBI): domain Eukaryota; kingdom Viridiplantae; phylum Streptophyta; class Magnoliopsida; order Rosales; family Rosaceae; genus Cotoneaster; species Cotoneaster glaucophyllus. The sequence continues at coordinate 17,689,549 of CM070073.1, forward strand.
CCACATATCAACGTGCCATGAACACCATTTTTCACGATCTGATTGGCACAACTGTTGAAGTTTATATCGATGATGTGGTCGTCAAATCCATGAACCGCCAGACCCATCTGGATGATCTTTGGCAAACTTTCCTTCGTATGCGCCGACATCATCTCAAGATGAACCCGGCGAAATGCGCCTTCGGTGTGTCCGCCGACAATTTTTTGGGTTTCCTTGTCCATCATCGCGGCATTGAGGTCTACGAGAACAAGGCTCGAGCAATCTTGAACGCCCCACCGCCGACCACCAAAAAGCAACTCCAGTCGTTGCTCGGCCAAATAAATTTCCTTCGCCGATTCATAGCAAATTCGGCAGGAAAAATGAAGGCATTCTCCACGCTCCTGAAACTCAAGGATTCCGACAAATTCGAGTGGCGTGAAGAACACCAGGCGGCTTTCACGCAGATCAAAGTTTCCCTCACGAAACCACCCGTCCTTGTTCCTCCTCGGCGCAATAAGCCTCTAAAACTTTACATATCTGCGGCCGAGGAATCCATCGGCTGTCTCCTCGCTCAAGACAACGACGCCGGTCGTGAGCAGGCCGTTTTCTAACTCAGCCGGAGGCTCAATTCACCGGAAGTCAATTATTCCCCGGTCGAGAAGCTTTGCTTGGCCCTATTTTTCGCCGCATCCAAACTCCGGCACTACATGTTACCAACGGTCACTCATGTTATCGCCCAAACAGATGTTATCCGATACATGCTCACTCGGCCCATAGTTAAAGGCCGCATTGGGAAGTAGACGATGGCGTTATCTGAATTCAGCCTGCAGTATGTCCCTCAGAAAGCAGTCAAGGGGCAAGCTCTCACCGATTTTCTTGCTCAACATCCTTCCCCATACGATTTCGGGGAAGACAGTGTCGAGATCGGCATGATAGACGCACGCGACAACTTCTGGACGATGTATTTCGATGGTTCCAGCACCTCCACATCAGCCGGCGTTGGCATCGTCATTCAATCGCCACACCGGCATCGTTGGTGTTTCTCGCTCAGACTCGACTTTGAATGCACCAATAATCAGGCCGAATATGAGGCTCTTGTCGTCGGCCTCGGCATTCTTCACGAATTACGAGCACCCCGCGTCTTTGTTCTCGGCGATTCTGAACTTGTCATTAACTAACTTAATGGCATTTTTCGTTGCACGAGTTGTACTCTGGCGCTATATCACATGTTTGCCAGCTACCTGGCCGAGTCATTCGACGGTATTACATTTAGCCACGTGTCTCGAGATCGAAACACCGTCGCTGATGAACTCGCCCAACTAGCCTCCGGAGCACAACTCTTGGGGGGCGAAGTAGGCCGGATGATACCCACATTACACCAGCTATATCCGGCCTTGGTCAATCAACAAGTCCTACACCGCGACCAAGTGATTCGAACACGAGTAATGTCTTTACCTTCGTTATTGGAACGGGAAGAATCAGCGGTTGTTGGTGCGGTCGAGACAGTACCAGACGATTGGAGAAGACCACTTATGCAATACCTCGACAATCCGAACGGCAAGCATGATCGAAAGACAAAGGTGCATGCCACGAACTATGTCGTTTATCAGGATAGGCTATACCGAAAAGGTGAAGACGGTCTTTTACTGTTATGCCTTGGACCACAGGAAGCCATCCAAGCAATCGCAGAAGTGCACGAAGGGATATACGGAGACCATCAGTCCGGCCGAAAGATGCGATGGATGTTACGCCGCCATGGTTATTTTTGGCCGAGCATGCTAAAAGATTGCATCGAATTCGGCCGAGGATGCCTGCAATGCCAGATCCATGGCCCTATACAAAGAGTACCAGCCGAGACACTACATTCAGTGACTAAACCGTGGCCGTTTAGAGGTTGGGCCATGGACGTGATCGGAAAGATCACGCCGTCCTCGGGGGCAGCAAAACATGCCTGGATATTAGTAGCAACGGACTACTTCACTAAATGGGTCGAGGCAAAGTCGTATGCCGATTTGACATCCAGAGAAGTGTGTAACTTCGTGGAAGAAAACATCGTGACAAGATTCGGCGTGCCGGAGACGATCATAACAGACAACGGCACAATTTTCACATCCGACAGGTTTAAGGAATACACGAGTGGATTGAATATCCGACTTGAGCAGTCTACGCCGTACTACCCACAGGCGAACGGACAAGCCGAGGCGAGTAATAAGGTTTTAATCGGTATTCTCGAAAAAATAGTAAAGGAAAGACCTGGTATGTGGCATCTAAAGCTAAATGAAGCTTTGTGGGCTTATCGGACCTCACCGCGATCGGCGACTGGAACAACGCCGTACGCCTTGACATATGGGCACGATGCGATGCTGCCAGTCGAGTTAAGCGTGAATTCGCTGCGAATAATCAAACAGAGTAGTTTGTTCAGCGCCGAATACGGCCAAGCCATGAGGCAAGAGTTAGAAGATTTAGAAGACGCTCGACTCGATGCCTGTAACTTACTAATAGCACAAAAGAAGATCGCTGAACGAGCTTACAATCAAAGGGTTAAACAGAAGACATTCGGCGAGGGTGATCTGGTTTGGCAGACTATATTACCAGTTGGAACTAAGGATCCTAGGTTTGGCAAATGGTCGCCGAATTGGGAGGGGCCGTTCGTTGTTCACAAAATCCTCGGCAAGGAGGCATATCGTCTCAAGGACCGAACGGGCTTGATTCATAAATTGCCAATTAATGGGAAATTCTTAAAGAAATATTATCCGGTTACTTGGGAAATGCGAGAATAGTAAACAGTTTCTTGAATAAGAAATTGGCAAAATCAGATCAAAACAGCAATCGTTCATAAATTCTCATTATGGTTTGCCGAAGGGAGTACAAGTAACTATAAAATAGAAGCCCTAAAGGGAAGATGGAAGAATAGTCTTGAGGAAAGCTTTCAGCTCCAGCCACCGTACTTCACCCATAATGACCTCCGCCTGCCGAATCCCTTCGTTCATCTTCAGTTGCTCGGCACGCTTCGCTTTAGCAGCATATTCAGTCAGGCAAGACTTGTTCGACTCAAATGCTTGCGAAAGTTTAGCAGCGAATGCCGATCGCCGATTTTAAAGTTCGGCAATTTGTCGGTCAAGCTCGGCCAATTGCTCCTTTTGGGCTATCAGCTCCTCGACTTGTGGGCGAAGATTCTCTTCTGCGGCCGAGACAGCCTTCCATTCATCCTCAGCTCGGATAGCCCTTGCGAAGATTTCGAAGTGCTCCCGAGCTCGGTCCAGAAGGGAAGACGCCCGCGTAACGGCAGCGTTGTCTAAACGACCATCAGCACCAAGATCGTTTAGACACGCCCCAACGGAGTCAAGGCCCTTGCGCTCCAAGATCTGAGAAGCCGAAAGCGGTAACAATTCGTGCAATCTGGCGAACGCGTCCGGGTCATGCGCTGTTGAAGTCGAGGGCCCGGCAGTCCTCTTTGTCGTGCCAGAGACGAGAGCGTCAAACTCAGCTTCCCAGGAAGGCTACATGAAGGAACAAGTGTTAGCACGGGTTAAGCCAAAAAGATAAAAGTAAGGGAAGATGATAAACCTGACGCGACGAAACCTCGGCCATATCTCCTGGGCCGTTGCTCGAACCCAAGGAACTGAGAGGCCGAGCCCAATATTTGAGGCTGTCCCTCAGTTCACGCGGCCGATGGAGGCTATCTACATTTGATGGCCACTGGGGAGGCCAAGAAATATAAACAACGCCCATCGGCGCGTAGAACTTCCGATAAAATGAAGTAGGGGGCACCTATCAGTTAGTACATCCTCAATTCAGAACTCTACAAAAGGACATAGCTAAGAATTAAAGAAAGTTGGGACCCTTACATAAGTGGACGAGACCTTCTGAGGAGGGATACCGAGGTCGACATCCTGCGGATGTATCGGAGTCTCCGGTGTCGCCTCGAACTCGACAGGAGAAGCCTCTGCCGAAGTAACAATTCCCACCCCGGCCGGAGCCGGGGCAGCAGTTCCTGCCTCGGCTGGGGCAGCAACTGGAGGTACATCGGCCAAGGCCGGAAGGGGCATGACTACCTCGGTCTCGGCAGGGCCGGACGGTGGGGTGACCTTCCTCGACGGTTGGGAAAGAACAACCACAGCTTTTGATGGCCGAGATTGGCGGGGGCGACGAGCTAATGAAATCTCCTCGCTGGCATCATCCTGCAATTACAGAATGATAATGTTAGCATTAGCGGGATGAAATACTTGGATTTATTTTGGAATTTTCATACCTCTTCCAAAACGACTGCCACTCGTTTCAGGCGATGCGGAGATTGCCTCTCAGCTACTAACTCTGGGACAGCCACGGAAGGTCGAACTGGGACAGCAGATTCCCCGACCGGTGCAGCCGCGGGTGACTCGACTACCTCAGGGATGGCCGGAGTAGTAACTGGCTCGACCGGTCCCAGAACAGGGGAAGCTTCGGGGGGACGTCGCCCCCGAGCAACTTCAGCTGGGTAGACGTCGCCAGATGTAGCCGTGTCGGTCGTGTGACTAGCGACCATGTGAACCTCCCGTTCCCCCTTCTTCGCTAGCGTCTTGACACGCTTTTGAGATCGGGGGGCTTCATCGACCGGCTCGGCCTCTTGACGCGGCCTTTTGCTCGGCAGACTGGGCACAACAGCATCGGCCTTCTTGGGGAGTGCCGTCTTTTTCTTAGCCGCGGTCGCGGCAATTACGACCGCCTGCTTAAGTGCTCGACCACCTGTGGAAGGAAAATATGTTAAGACCAAGCAATTAAGAAGTTAGGTTGAAGTCACATGGCCGTTTGAACCATAAAACTAAAAAATTATCGGATACCTTGAGTCTTTTCCTTGGGGGGAGGAACGGCCGCTTTCTTAGGGCGGTCGCCAAAGATTGCTGCAACGACATTGACCACCGGGGTCCCAAAGAAGTCCTGGGTGTATGCCTCCCACCAGTCACCAAAGGTATCAGTACTGAGGGTTTCAGGAACGGTAGGCCGAAGTCGTAGTTTCTTGCACTGCTCTTGAAACCCTTTTTCGACGGTTTGGCATTCCTTCTCCGAGGAGCCGATAAGTCGTCCTCGACTGAGAAGAGAGAGAGAGGCGAGCAAGGGCAATGGGCAACCTTGAAGGAACCCAAGCTGCCTAGACAGGAAGTGTGGGTGATAAACTTCCCAACTTGCCCGTCGAGCGTCACAGCCGAGGGGAAGGTCGCGGGTCAGTACGAACGAGCCCCAAGCCTGACGAAGGGTAGCGTCCTCGCCATCGTCCCAGGTAGAGCTTGGCAGCTGGATGGACGAGGGATATTCTCGATGACGACATACCAGGAATTCGTCATCAGAGAATTCTTCAAGGCCGAAGAAGTATCTAAAAATTTCTTCGGCTCGATGAGGGGGAAGAGGACGAGGAGCTTGTTGAAGGCCGAGCGATTCAGCAGAGGAGAAGGCAGAAATCTCTGGCCGAAGGGTCGTGAAGTACGTCTGCAACCAAAGTTGAAAGACCCAAAGGGGCCATTCTGGTGAGGATCAACCTTGTGAAGAGTTGTTTCGGCCAGACATCGTAGCAGGTTAGCGAGAATGGCCGGGCTGAGCGCCAAAGTAAGGCCGCTAGCCAGTGCTTCGGCCACCGGCATGTTCTCGACCAAACATTTGTTCGATTTGGTACAACAGATGAACTTGTTGTACCAATAGAATAGGAAAGCTGCATGCTCCCCCTTGCGGAGACCTGCTTCCCCTTGACCGGCGAAGTGGACGATCAAGGTGCTGTAGTTGAAGAAGTTCTTGTGCAATTTCTGAACTTCTTCCTTCGAGGGCTCTTGGCCATCCCGTCTCAGAGTTTCGACAGCCCGGGATTCGAACAACGCCTTGAGATCGACGTTCGATGAACATTCGAAGAGGGAGGCGTTAACTGGGATGCCAGAAGGAGACGTCCCAAGGATGGCGGTGATGTCAAGGATAGTAGGGCCAATCGGCCCAAGGGGGAGAACCATGGTGTTTGTGGCCGAACACCAAAAGCTCAGGGCTGCCAGGAGAAGCTCGCGATCCATAGCTATCTCCACCGTCGAGAGCCTAATGGCGTCGTAGATCCCGAGAGCCTTCCATTCTTGGCCGAAGAACTTCTCCATTCGGTCAACCCAAGCTGTCCAGGTCGCAGTAGTCGAAGGCCAGGCTCCTTGTGGCTTCGATGTTTCCCACTTCGACCACTCAAACCCCTGACGCAAAGGGGCGAGGCAGTGACCCTTCAGGAGGTCAGTAATGGAAGTGGGCATTAGTTTTCTGAATAAAGGCCCAAGAATCTGGTGAGACGCACTGGAATCAGTAAAACGCATGGCCTGAGAGCGCAGTGGTCTATGATTTCCTCGCATGTGTTGCATTCCTCAGTGAGCTTAGAGATAAACGAAGCCATTGCTGATGAAGAAAGGTTGAAGATGAATTTCTGGAAGTGAGGGTGCTAAAGAAGGATTCTGGGTTTCTGGAAATTCGAGAGCAAAAGAGTTTGAGAAATCTGGAAAGCGTGAAATTGAAATAAATAGAAGGGGGTATTTATAGGCGTTTGGTTAGAAGATCAATCGGTCTGATTTTGAAATTTGAAATCGCCCAATCAGAAAGACTGCGCTCCATGATTTGTTTCAGAAAATCCAGGTGAAAGGACCGAGAATCTCGCAGAACTGACAGCGTATCGCGTGGTTTGAGGACGCACGATTGCGTGCGACAGCGAAAGTTAAGGCAACGAGACGTTTCGACGATTGCATGCGCCCAGAGTCATGATTACAGACTATTGGGGTGACCGAGGACTGACGCGTGGCAAGCTCGGGAGGCATTCGAGGGAGTCATTATCACTCGTAATAAATGGGTATGGCGTATTGTCTGGGAAGACTCATCAATCATCTCGAAAGAAGTAACGGCATGTCGCTTCTTCAAGGCCGAGACTCGACCATAGACTTTAGGTCGACGACCTCAGAAGCGAGGGGGCACTGTTTAGGTCCAAAAAATGACATTGGGCCGAGTTCAGATTATCCTCGGCCCAGGAGCTGGGCGAAGGAAGTGGGTCGATACCGATGGACCGCGGGTTGAAGATGGCCTTAGCGCGCGATAGAGACCGAGACCTATTAGGAAACGGAGTCCCTGGGCACAGTGAATTGAGCTCGCGATAAGGGAAGATTCAGAATCCTAGTTTGAGTAGGATTGGCCGAGATAAGGTTAGATTGCTATCGGCTGAAGAAGAGTTGGATTAGAATTGGGATTTCTGTCCAAAGAGGATTCGGAGGCTCTGCGCTACTATAAATAGGGAGAGGGAGCATAACATGAAGCCTCTCCAATTCAACACACAAATCTGCCCTGCGCAACCCTCTCAACCTTTTGAGATTTTTACTTTCTTGTCCGCTAACACATCTTCAGTTTGGATAAACAGCACTGTGAAGGCAACCGGTAAACATCTTCAGTTTGGATAAACAGCACTGTTGCCGTAGAATCAGCCGATCGCGGAGCATCTTCAGTTTGGATAAACAGCACTGCGTCGGGGCCGACTGGTTATCTATCCAAGTCTCGGCCGAGAAGGATTTTCGAATTCTTTTCGACAGAGGTCATCTCACCAGCCTTCTCGGTGAAGTGAGGTGTTACAATTTATTACATTCGGCATATTGAAAGCCGAAATTTGATATTGAACTTCGCAGAACTAGCAGCCTTGTCTTCAGGCTCTAGGACCCAAAGGCCGAGGCGTGTTCCTTCCTCGGCCGCAGTCGCAAGATCAAGAAGTCAGCCGCGCAACACAACACCACATCCACATTTTACTCACCGGCCGAGCTCGGCCGTCGAGTTGGCACGCCCCGCATTCAACCGAAGGACGTAGTTAGCTCATAGATTACTCGGCCTGCGCGCCACGTAGGCTTTGTAGTTTTTAGGGTCAACAGATACTAATAAAAGTGAGTTGATCCGTTGTAAAATTGTCTTCACAAACAACATTTGCAAATCATATCTCACGCGAACAGCACACAAAAAAGCAAGAAAAGCATTCATGTTAATTTTTAATCCGTGAGAATGACTTATATAGAACGGGTTCACTGCCATCACTGGCGGAGCCACAGCCATGGCTACAGTGGGCTGTAGCCTAGGGAGGATTTTAACAAATTGCAGCTATAATAGTTTATATATGAGTTGCTTGTTGCTTATTGTAAGTATAATAGCCCACCCAAATCCTGTCAAAACTAATAGTTAATGTGTTTCTTAATTTATAAATAATACTTTTATATTTTTTTTGTCAAATAATACTTTTATTACCTAATATATTATTTTTAGACTAAAAATAAAAATGGTAACTTAATACATAATTAGGTTTCTCCTACTCTCCATGCTTTTTACCCTATTCGCTCAAAACAAAAAAACCATCTACCCTATTCCACAAAGCTGTGTCGCTTTCCCAAGAAAAGAAAAACTATGAATCACCATTAAATTATTTTCTAATGAAATTCAACACCAGGTATGTTCTTCATCTCTTCATTTAACTTATTTCTTGATTCAATTGTCAGGTTAATTTTTTTTTTTTTTCAAGTCCTTGAATTTGTCTATTAAGGTTAAAGCTTTTGGGAATAGTCAATGTTTCATGGTTCTTGTATTTGTAACTAATAAAAAGGGCTCGACGACAATATCAATTCTGATAATAACAAAATATTTAAATTCCATTATAGATATCTACAACACAACTTGAATTGGTATCCCCTAACCTTTTTTTTCTTTTGGGTACTTGTTATCAACAAAAGTGATAATATTTGTTCTCTTTCTATTGCTTTTTTGTATGCATGTTTTATTTGTGTAAAAATTCGTTGGAAAGTAATTAATAAACTCATTTGGATTAGTACTTCATGTTCTTACTTTTATGTAGATTATTATATAATTTTATGTAGGTAAAAGAAATATCATATGATTACATGCTAATAATTTTAGCTAGCCCACCCAAGAAAAATTTTCTGGCTCCGCTATTGACTGCCATGTGGTGTTTCGTATCCAATAATATATATTGTCGAGTGTAAGTTTTTCTTCACATGATAATATATTATTGAATTGAGACGTTACGTAATGGTAAATCCGTTTCATATAAGTTGCTTTTCGGAGAATTTAAATTCGACTACTAAACTCACGTTTGCGGTGAATCTATTAGAAGAGCACAAATTTCAAATGTACCAGTAAAAACGTTTTTCTTGAAATAAACCACTTTCGTACACGCTAGAAAGTCAGAAACAGAGGAAGAAAAGAGAAACTATTTAGTGGACGTTTGTTTTCCAACGAAACTAGCGCGTAGCTCTCCATTTAGCAAACTCAAAAGACAAAACCTTATTCGCGTCGAAACTGAAAACTCCACCGTACTCCACTAGTGACGGTCAGATTCACAAACTCCGACAACCAACCCCTATCTCCACTTCCCTCTCAATTTCTTCGTGTTTTATCCGCTGCATATCCTAAGCATGAGACCTCGCAAGGCGGACGCTTCCAAACGGCCGACCGCTAAGAAAACGCCGCTGGCGAGGAAAACCGCCGCTAAAACACAACCGGCGGCTTCCCCGCTGGACTTAGAAGTGGCCATTCTGAAAACCGTCGAAACAAAGTGCGGTTGTGCCGGCTGACTGCAGCAGGCCAAGAAGAACGAAACGACACCGGCTACTGGTTCGAAGGCCCCCAAATCATCAGGTAGTTATTGAATTAGTTTGTCAGTTAGTAGATTCATTATTTAATTTCAAACTTCAATTATTTAGTTTGATTAAATTAGGGTTTTATCATCTGGAATTTTGGTTGCTGCTGCATGTAGAAGTTGAACTTTGTTATTCAGTTGAACTAATTAAGTTGAAGATTTTTGTGATTGATTATTTTAGTTCTGAATTTAGCATTGTAATAGTTAGTTATTCACTTAATTTTTTTTCTTTGATTTAAATGATTGGTTGGATTAGTAGCTGAGGGGACTGAGGGATCAGCTGGTACTGCTAAAGTGGCACCGGCGGCTAAAGTTGCTGTGGCGAAAAAAGTACCTGCGAAAAGGTCGCCAGCGAAAGTTAAGACACTGGCATCTGCTAAATCTGTTTCACCGCAGACACCGAAATTGGGGGCATCAGTGAAGGCGAAAGCAGATGCATTGAAGAAGGGGAAGGCCGCAGATGTTAGTGACGTGGAAGTTACAGAAAAGAAAGCGGTTGCTGAGATTGTTGGAGAGTCTACTAAGAAGGATGGAAGCATTTTGGAATTTGAAGTAAGCACTGTTGAGAATGTTGGAGGGCCTGCAACAGTCAAACAAACAACCGTGGAAGTAAAAGTAAACCCGAATGAAGATGAAGAGGATCCTGAAGAGGAAGAGGATCCTGTTGAGGAGGAGGATCCTATTGTGGAAGAGGATCCCTTAGAGGCAGAAAAATCTGTAGCTGGGGAGGTTTCAGAATTTTCTGAGAATGAAATAGCTTGTGATGTAAAGGAGGGAGTGGAAGTGGCTGAGGAAGAGGATCCCATTGAGTCAGAAAAATCTCTAGTTGGGGAGGTTTCAAAGTCTTCAGAGAATGAACCAGCTCGTGATGTAAAAGAGGGAGTGGAAGTGAAAGAAGGTCAGAAGGGGAAGTTGGAGAGAGTAGAAGTGAAAGGAGATCAGAAGGAGGAGTCGGAGGATAATGGAGATGAAGTCGAGACCTGTAGTGAGGCTGCTAACAAGGTAGAAAATTCCAAAGAGGGGTTACAAGGAGAAGATGTTGAGCATGGTAAAGCAGTGTATGATGGTGATGAACGGATGGAAGAGTATGGTGAGAAATTGGATCTTGGAGAACATGGAGAGGAGGAACTTCCAGAGGATGATGCAGAGGATCCCGCAGAAGAAACTGAGAGATTGGCTGATGAACATAAGGAGTTTACAGCCCTTGCGAATGAGCGCAAGATGAGGAAAGAACGTGAGATATTTCTTGGTGGGCTTGATCAGGATGCTGTGGAGGAAGATGTGAGAAGGGTCTTTGAGAGGATCGGAGGGATAGTTGAAGTTAGGTTACACAAGAATCCTTCAACTAATAAGCACAAGGGTTATGCATTTGTGGAGTTTGAAAATAAGGAGTATGCCAGGAGTGCTTTGTCTGAAATGAAAAACCCCGTTGTACGGATCTTTCTTTCTGCCTTTCCTGTTTCATATTTTTGTAAACTTCATTCTAATTAACCAATTTGCAGATAAGAGGGAAGCGATGTGGGACAGCACCTAGTGAGGACAATGACACGTTGTTCGTGGGTAATATATGCAATACCTGGACAAAGGAAGCTGTAAGTGCCAATATCATATCAGTCTTGAATGCATAACCTGATAAACAAATAAGTAGCCAAAATGTATACATGTATAGGTATTTTAAAGTTTCTATATAAAGCTTCTCCAGCTCGTTCACTCTTTCCTTTATCTTAATGTGGGATGACAGATTAAACAGAAACTGAAGGATTATGGTGTGGAAGGTGTTGAGAATATAAATCTTGTTCCAGATGTTCAAAGTGATGGGTTGAGCCGTGGTTTTGCATTTATTGAATTCTCTTGTAGTGGTGATGCTATGCTTGCATACAAGAGGCTTCAACAGCCCGATGCTATATTTGGCCACGCTGAAAGAACTGCCAAAGTGGCTTTTTCTGAACCTATACGTGAGCCTGACCCAGAGATCATGTCCCAAGTGAAGTCTGTATTTGTGGATGGGCTTCCACCTCATTGGGATGAGGATAGAGTTAGAGAGCAATTTAAACGCTATGGAGAAATCTTACGCGTTGTTGTGGCTCGGAATATGTCTACAGCCAAGCGGAAGGATTTTGGATTTGTTGATTTCTCTACCCATGATTCTGCTGTCGCCTTTGTTGATAGTATAAATAACATAGAACTGGTGGATGGGAATTCAAAGGTATTCTTGTGGTCTCTGTGTGTGTGTGTGTTGGTACAGAAACAAATGATTAGGTTATCTGGCACATTAGAAAAATAAAAATATATGGGGATGTTCTTTAACTGATTTGCATTTGTCCGTGCACTCATGTAGACACATAGACACCATCCTACACACATGCATACATACACATGTAAGCAAGGTTCTAAAAGACGCTAGAATCTAGTCGGGCGGTGGGTTGGGGCCTAGCGCCTAGGCGGCTAGGCGGGCGCCTAGGTAGATTTAATTAAATCTATTATATTTCATGTAATCTGTTTATACTTAAAATATATATAATTTCATCATAAAATACAAAATAGAATAACATATATATTATTAGCTATTATAACATAATGAAAACATAGGGAACAAGCATATAATGTGTGTTCATTTAAGTATTTAACAAGTCTATTACAATTTATTGGAAAAAATAAAATGCAAAATGAAAGTTATCTATTTTCTATCTAAGTGAATTGCAACCTAGGCGGGTGCCTAGGCAGGTCTGGGCGCGCTAGGCGGTCTAGGCGGGCGCCTTAGTAGGTCTAGGCGCCCTTTCTTAATTTTCAAACGCGTAGGTATTAATCGGGACGGTGGCCAGCCGCCTAGCGCTCAGGCGAGGTCTAGGCGGCGCTAGGCAGAGATTTTTAGAACAGTGCATGTAAGGGATGAACTTTATTTACAATTGTTATTGCAATTACTTGTTGGCCATTATTTTCTTTAGATATGATTGCATCGGTGAGAATTTGTAGTTGAAGTAACGTACTCTTAATCCCTATTTTAATTTGTTACCTACCCATGTTGATTTTTGTAACTCTAGGTAAAAGTGAAAGCAAGACTTTCAAATCCTTTGCCTAAAACTCAAGCTGTGAAGGGTGGAATGTGCGGTGGATTTCGAATTGGTCATGGTGGTGGTAGTGGTATCTTTTCAAGATCTGGTAAGAGATATGTTTGAGTTTTGATTGAAAATTCATTTTGATTTGCACATCATTTCTTGTTCTCAGTCTCTATTGCTCACAGGACTAGGTTTTGGTCGCGGTGGACATCATTTCAACCGAGCAAAGTTCCAACCTGACAGACATTTCTATCATGGTGGACATGGTCAAACTGGCAGGATGGGTTTCCCTAATGAATATGACTTCGATTACCCATACGAGTTTCATGGACGAGGTTTTTATTGTGATTACATTTGTGCGTTGTAGTTTCTCCCCCAAACAAATCTTACTGATTTTGTTATGTTTGTCAGGGGGAAGAAGGGGCTCTTTCAGGGATGGTCGTCATGGATTTGGTGGAGGTGCTCCAGTTGCTGCCCCACCATCAAGACCCTACACAGATCGACCTTGGCGTGATGCTCCTGATATAGGCTATGGTATGCATATTCCTCCTAGGAGGCATCCATATTCTCCAGGACACTTTGATGGACCATTCATGGGGGGTCATTTTGATGAACCTTATTTTTACGATGATAACGCACATGGAATCAAACGTCCATTTCACATGAGAGTAAGCTTCCCTTGATTTTTTTTTTTTTTTTAATTTAATTTTATGTTTTTGTTTTTTTTGGTTAAGCATTTTATGGCGTTCATTATAATATGAAACTGCTACTTCTAGGACTATGATCATGACTACTCGGAGCCTAGTAGTCGTCGCCCACGGTTGGATTACACTGATCCAGCAGCTTCGTTTCATGGAAACCATAATAGGGGTAAAGAGTTTATGCTCATTTTTCTTTTAATTTTCCTCTCTTCTCCTTGTCTTGCCTGTATAGTTACTTTTATGTCAGTTTACTATCTTAATTGACTTGTCTTTTAGATACTTATGGAGCTGGCAGCAGTGTCTACCCTCATGATTATTATGGTCCTGGAGTAAGCAATTGATGTTCACTTGATCAGTTGATCCTTACTTGACATGTTACATTAACGTAATTATGATGCATCAAATCTCGTTTTGCAGTATAATTCCAGTCCATATTCATCTTATTATGGGGGCAATCACTCATATGCAGGAGGCCGCTAATATTAGACTCAAGAACTTTTTGGTAATACTAGTGTTTTGTGATTTTAAGTTCTAATCCGTTATTGTGAATTTGGTACGTTAATGTCATAATGGTACTTATTTAATTGTGATCAGGTGTACTTTATCAAAGATGGGCTAGCGGCTTGCTGTTTGAAAGAAGTTGCATAGTTTTTTCTCTTCTCTGTCTTTGTCTTTTTTTGGTCCTCTATCTGTCTTCTTTACTTGTTCGTTTCCCATTAAGTTAATTTTCGGTAGGATTTCCAAATCTTTTCTGTTTGTAGTTTAGGTAGTCTCCAATGGCCTTGACTTAGAAGCTAGTAATTATGTGTATAGTGGAGGTGGAAAGAGACTTACTCATTAGGCATGGACAACTCGATGCACTGTGTTATAGTTGTTCTTTTGAAGTTAAGGTACTTGTTTCATCCCTACCTATAAATACCGACCCGGGCCAAGTACTAATTGATTGCAGTTAATTTTGTGGTTTAGAGAAGTCAAGTTTGGTGATTTTAGAGATGAAAGGTTTTCAGTTTAGGGTTTATCCTTTTTCATGGAGTTGCAAGGGTTAAGATCAAACATGCAAATGAAGATGAACCGACAGTTTTTGATGGAGAGACAATCCACATGAATTATGGAGTTCGCTTTGAAAATAAATGAGAAACATGTGTGATTATATTCTCACGTGTTGGTGTGTATGATGTTATGTGGTCCTTTTCTCCATACTGAAATCTAGCTTCGGGTTCTTTTGTTGTATTTAGCATGGATTTAGCGGTTGATAACCAGTTTTGCCTTTTGTCATGAAACTGTTCTGCCAGAGGTATACCTTAGTTTTTATCTTTTTCCGAGGGATGATGCCACTTGGAATTACAAAAAAAATTCAACCACATTTAGTTTGATGTATATCTGTGAGGAGCATAAGGATTGATCGGGTCATACGGTGCTCAGTTATATTCAATTTCATAAAAGGTTTATCTTGTGGAGGATCCTCGCGAGGAGGAATAAGGAGTTCCTTGCTTTTCAGGTGACAACTGGTTGTTGGGCGAATAGTTTTTAAGCTCCGACAAATGAATTTTTGTGGTTGTCATCAAGAAAATTGGACTTTCTATAGTTGAGTTTTCTTCTCTCTAGTTTTGACATATGCTGGCCATTTATTATTTTTTTCTGAAAATTGAGGTTAGGACCGTAGGATACTTGAATGTGTTTGGTTCTCAATTGAAGTTAAAGGTATATTGTCTGTTTTCTCAAAAGGTTAGTAGCTCAGGCTGTAATTCAGAATGATTATCTGATCACTTTCCGTTAGGGCTTTAGATGTTTCTGCTTATCAAAATGCACTACTTTTGGGTTCTTATTTGAAGGTAGGTAGTCTTTGTTTTGTCAATTGGGTAGTAGCTTCGTCCTACCGATCCTCCCCAGACGAGACTCTCTATGACGCGGCTGCAATTGGTTTTGACATACCTAACACTTTTCTTTAGAGGATTAGGTATCATGCTGGCTTGTCATTGATTGGTGTTATGACCCGTGCCTCTTGTTGCATATCGCATTACATTGGGATTTTCTTACTAGCAGTAGTTTTTAAGCTCCATTTCTATCGGTTGAAAGCATACCGCATCCAGAAACTTGTATAACTGTTAACCCTATAGGCTAGTTTGGTATCTGGGATTGGATTGGTAACTCCTTAGATCCAATGTATGTTGAAGGAAGAACTGGATGTTAAGTTCAAAATTTTCTCTTGGTTAAAAGGTAGAAGCTGGATAAGGAATGAAAGAAACTTAAACCTCCCAATCCTACCATTGTTGTGGGATTTGGGAGGGATAATTTCTTCTTGTGAGTCCATCTTTTACCCTCGACTTTGACATGGAAGTAGGCATCTATTCAACATACACTCAATCTAGTAATTTATCCAATTCAGTCCAATTTTGAACACCAAATGAGGCCATATAGAATAGTTCAGTCGTTTTTTTCTATTATTTTTTATTCCACGTATTATTATCATTATGCACATAAAGGAGGAGCCGTATGAGATGAAAATGTCATGTACAGTTCTGAAACGGAGATTTTTTTTCATGATTAACGTTTGTTGGTACTGTATGTGTTGTGTTTGATTTTCTGTGTTATGGTGCTACTTTTCTGTTTGGCAATCTCGAATAATACATGGTGTTGTACAGAGAGTTGAATTACGATCAGAATATTATAAAAGTTCCTGTGACATGTCATTTATTCATTCAATTTTGCATAACGGAGAAAATTCTAGGAGACAAACCATGTCTTTACAGTGGACAGAGAATTTGTAAAGACGTTGATGGTTTATATCTTGTTTGTTATAATTTCACCAAATACTACACTGTAAGCTATAGTCAACTAAATGCTTCATGGCTGTCTTACAAATTTTCTATCGATTACATACGCGAAAATTTTGATTACGACAGTGGTCTTTGAACTCGTATCCGTATTTCACTTGTCACTTTTGCATTTTTGTCAAATTGTTTTGTACACGTAATTGATATTTTACTCCTTAAATAGGAGGTCAAATTGATGGAAGGAGTAAAGTGGGACATATAACGCAATTGGAGGACCATAGAAAATTTAAAGAAAACTAATGAAAAGTCCAAAAAAACTTCCCTTTTAACGAAAAGTCATTTTTAAAGGTATAGTGAATAGTGTCAGTTAAAGGTAAAAAAGTGGTTTTTCGTTAAAAGTGAACAGTACCGGGACCTTTTCATTAAACCTCCCTAGAATTTAAACACGGATATACGAACCACCTAGGGCGTATGGAGAGGAGGTCATACTTGAAATTTGGGCATTTTCACAATGTAATTGATGGGAAACATATGGAGTATGGAGAGGAGACAAATTGAATTCCAACAAAAGAAAAGGAAGAAAAATAGAATTAGAACAAGGATATGTTAGTTAAGTAGAGCTATATATGTGAGTTTACGAAATTGTGTTTATATTTATGCAAATATACAAAGTGTTTATTTTTGTCCGTGTTTTTTTCACGCCTTTTTTCTTTTTGTGCACACTTGTTTATATTTGTGTCACTTGATTCACATTTGCGGAAATTATTTTGCTGATGATAAACCTCATTCAACCAACAAAAACAAATGTTTCTTTCTTTCCCTTTAAAGAAATTGTTTTTGTAACACAATTTCACCATTAAATGTAAACCATTTTTGCTCCTTCAACCCACATTGCAAAAAACACACTTTCCTCTCTTCCTTAACCCCAAAATTCCACATCCAAATACAAATCAATTCCACAGAAAATCCCCGACAAGAATAACCAGAAAAACACAGACAAACACACTTCCCACCACAATCAAACTCGATAACAAAACCAAAATTGCCACGCAGGAAATCCAGCATCCAGTCTCTATCTCCACGTGTACGTCCCCGATTTCTCCTATGCACACCTGGCAATCCCCAACACATCGAATCGCCCAATCACTGCCCAGAATTCCCCAGCCGCAGATTGCCCCTCCATTTATATTCCAAGAGGTCCAGTTTCTAATCCCGTCAGTCGGTTATCTTTCTTCTCCAGAAACGAAAAATTTAGCCTTTACTTTACTCTGTTTTTGCGATGTCAGTCACCGAAGAAGCTCAAGCACCCGCCGTGGATGCCCCACCGCCAGAGGAGGCTCCGGTGACGGAGGAGCCCAAGAAGGAAGAAAGGCCAACTAGGCAGACGAAACCCAGGACTCCAAAAGAGAGGAAGCCTGCACAGCCAAAACCCAAAACCAAAACCGCCGTCCATCCTCCATACTTTCAGGTACTTGAATTTGCGATTTCAGATCCCGATTTCTTCATTTTCTCCATTTCTGCTTCTGGGTTTTCGATTATGGAGCTCGAATTCAAGATTTCTGATCATTTTCTTCAGCTTTTTAATCTGGTTTTGAATTTTTGTTGCGAATTTTGTTTGCAGATGATAATGGAAGCACTTATGGCGCTGAATGAGAAGAGCGGGTCGAGTCCGTACGCCATAGCAAAGCACATGGAGGAGAAGCACAAGGCGGTGCTCCCGGCGAACTTCAGGAAGACTCTGGCGCTGCAGCTGAAGAACTCGGCTGCGAGAGGAAAGTTGATCAAGATCAGGGCCTCGTACAAGCTCTCCGAGGCGGGCAAGAAGGAGAAATCCACAGCCAAAACAAGCGCCGTTTCGAAACCAAAATCGGAGAAGAAGACCAAAACGACCTCCTCTGCTAAGAAGCCCGGGAAAAAGAACAAGATGTCAACCGCAGCGAAGCCCAAGCAGCCCAAGTCGATCAAGAGCTCTGCTGCTAAGAAATCGAAGAAGTCTGCTGCTTGAAATATGTGAAGAAGAAGAAACATGTATAAAAAGTAGGGAAGAATAATAAGTTGGAGAAAGTTGTGTTTGTCGGTGCTCTGTTTTTGTGTGTGAATATATGGAAACTTTTGGTGTATGGAGGAGATGGCCGGAAACTCTGGAAAAATGGGGTCTTTTTGTAATCTGCGAGTTTTCTTGGAATGAAAGAACTAACTTGTGCTAATTGCTGGGTTTTGCTTTTCATCCCTCTCTTTCATTGAGGGAGCCAGAAATTATTTCAAATGGTAATAACTATGAAGAAAGTGTATGAAAATACAAGAATTACGTACCTTATAACATTCCAAATTGGTCTCAATTCTAAATAAGTATCTAATTTATTAAAAATATCACATTCATTATATTTCAATTGATTTTTCAAACATAGATTTCAAAACTCACTTGGTATATATTATGGTCAACATTAATATTTTTTTTTTGAAATAAAAGTACGATATTCATTAAGCAAATCATAATGAATTCGTATGATATTCATTATGGTCAACATTAATATTAGTTGTGTTAAAATCTAAATTCTAAACATAGATTGTACAATCTGGAACTCATTGATCAAATGAGTTTTGAATTAAAAAAATAGATCCAAATTGAAATTACCTTAGGAGGGCAATCTTCTAACAAAGGAGGGTTAAGAACTCGGGTTTCAAGAAGCTTATTATTGCTTATGTGATTTCCTCATACATCGATTCTCAGCTTGTAAAGCTTCTAGTTTTTCTTTTTGGGCGGTGAAGATAATGGTGGCCGCATCATGAAGTTTCATACCATTTCAGCAATCTCCATGACCACTGTAACAACCCAAAATTCTTATTTGGAAGCTAAATCCGGTGATAGGCCAAATTAAACTCTTGTTTATTTACTACCATTAATCACAATCTCTTTAATAAATTCTTAATTCCTCACAAATCATATATACTAAACGTGAGTTTCCTCCGGCACTGTAGATCACCAGTGTTCGGATGGAACTGCCCTCGCTTCTTTGTTTTCTTTTCGTTTGTGTCCTCGTTTTCCACGCGTCGCTCGTCTTATTCTCTCGACTTCGTGAGTCGTCTTAACGAGTTAGGGTTTTGTTCCTTCGTTGCCTTTCCTGATTTCGGCTTTGCTCTTTTCTTTTTGGCCGTTCTTTCTTCCAATCCTCTCTCTGTGATATCTGTGCTTTCTTTCGTGGAAAGGGTTGCTGATTTTCGTGGTTTAAGAGATTTTGTGGTTGCCAGGACATTGTGCGTCTATTTAGATTTGAGATTTTTTGCGTTCCGAGGGTTTCGACATCTCTACAGTAAAGAATTCCTGTTGTTTCCCTTTTTTTTCCGTTTGGGATTTCTGGGTTGTGGCTGGGTTTTTGGCCGATTTACACCTCTTTTCAAGGGTGGCGTCTTTGCAGCCCGTTGTGGAACAAGTGTGATCCAACTATTATTTTATAATCATTTTCTTTTGGTTTTTATTTTTGGTTTTTCCTTTGTTTCTATGAAACCTTAATCGTTTCCTTTTATTGTCAATTGTGGTGCTCTCTTGGGTTTTCCCTGTTAAAGGAGAATTTTGCGTTTTTTGTTCTTCAGTTGGCAAATCTCTGATTTGCTGGTATTTGCAACGTTGCTGTAATTTTTTGGATATGTTTTTTGCGCTTATGCTTTTTTCCGATTCGGACATGGATTGGTAATTATTGGATTTAAATGGATTAGTTTTTGAGGAGAGGAGTTGTTGAGGTTGTGTGAAGGTTTGTTTTTCTGGGTTTTATGCTGCATTGGGTTGCAAACACAGAGAGGAGTAGAGGAAACATTAGTTTAGATTGTGATTTAAATTTTTTTATTTATTTTTTATGTTCTTGATGGTATAAACTGTGTGAGTGCGATTGTTTTAAAATTACTTGGGTGTGCTTTTTTCCAGTTTGGATTAAAATGGATTTTGAATTTTTGAGAAGAAATTCAAAAGGTCGTTGGAATTTTGGAAGCCTTTGTGTTCTTGGTGAACACGCAGACAATCTTGAAAATTTGTGTTAAATGACTAATGTTTGTATATAAAAATTGCCGCCATGTGGTAAAGAACAATGGTTCATTAAGCTAAATGTCAATGGACTAATCCATGTGTTGACTGCGTTGAAAGGCACAAATTTTTTTGACATGTTTGGGTTTCATCTCATGTGAATTAGTGGAAAAACAAAATGGTATTGCTTTGACAGATTGTTGGTCGCTTATAGGCCTGAAGACTAATATTACGAATCATGATTCTAAATCAGCTTATCCTTGGTTCACAAATACAAAGATCATTATTTATCTGTGAGTACATGTGATTTATGAATTGACATTGTCCCTGGGTTTTTTCTACTAATTAAATTTCTATAATTAGTTCGGTGTTTTCATTTCATTTGCTTATTTGATTTTCTATTGGACCGCATGGATTAAGTTGCAGATAGAGATAGTAAACTCTATTTCATGCTCTTTTTGGGTTTTGGCTGCTTTAGGTTTGATTTGAAAGAAACTCAGAAGAAGAAAAAAATGAAGGGCGGTGATGTAGAATGGTTAAATTGCAATTTCAGTTTTACATACTTAAACATAAGATGTGTGCGCTGCAAAGTGAGTTGGCTAAAGAAGCCCTTTGGACGCTTTTTGTTAATATCTCATGGGCTTTGCTCTTTGATTTCAGAAATTTTGTGCCCATCTTGGGTTCGCTTCGAACTTGGTTGAGACCGATCTAATTCGACGTTTCCAGGTGAGTTTTGCATGTTTATCAGCTTATATGGTTTCGATCTTTTGTTTTTCGTTGGATCGTTATTATGCGTGTCTGATACATTTTGTTTTCCAGATTCGGGAAACCGTCCCTTTCAGATTTTTGGATTTTCGATTCTGATTCTTGGAACTCTCTGTGCTAAAGGTATATAAATGTATTATTTGTTTTTTCCTTTGTTTTCTTTGCGATTGAATTTTATTTATTTTTGGTTTTGTTTTGGTGATTTGGGACCTTTTTTGTGCGTGTTTGGGTTGTTAATTGGTAATCCATATTTTCTTGCTGATTTTACTGCTAGCAATTTTATTTAAATCCACATATGTTTTTTTTTTATTTGACTTGTTGTGATGGTTATGCTTGATTCATAAGATTTGAGGTAGTCGTGATAAAATTAGAAGAGTGATATCTACGTTATTTTGGATTTGTGAGAGTGATTTGTCAGAGCAATGAGTAAATTTTCATATGTAGTGTAGGGTCAAGTTTAATAATTATTAATGGGATTTGGTATATGTGTGGTAGAAACGCTATCAAATTGTAGATACACAATTTTTTGGTGCAGCAGGGGGCTGGAAATTATTTTTCAGTATGTTTTTTATGGTTCGGCTTTTTTCTGTTGGGCCTTTCCCGGCTAAAAGAGTATTTTGCATTTTGGTTGCCCAGTTAATAAATCTGAGATTTGCTAGCACCTGTGACGCTCTTCTTATATTTTGGATAAGTTTTATGTCCTTCTGCTTTTTTTTTCAGTTTTAAAATCCATTATTAAAATAGATTTATAATTTTTGCAAAGAAATGCGAGGATTCGTTGGAATTTTGGAAAGCTTTGTCTTCATGTTTTACGAACAGGGAGAGGAAGAAAGAGAACATTAGTTTAGATTGCAATTTTAAAACTTTTTATGTTGTTAGTGCTGGAACCTATGTGTTTTGTTGCAAAATTGATAATATGTAAAGTTATTAGAATTTTGGAAAAATTTGTCTTTCTCACTTTTATCTGGTAAAGGGAACACAACTCTTACATATATGATTTCAAGTTTTTCCTTTAGAAATTCAAGCTCTATTGGATACATGAGGTATAAGAGTCTATTTAGGATATTTTCAAGTTTTACTGATTCCTGAAAAAAAGCATGCTTAAGAGTAATCATATTTCAGTTTTTATTGAATTTAGGTAACCATCTTCAGTTTTTTGCTTTGATCTGAAGGCTTTGTTTTGTTCAGTTTGGGGCGTTTGTGATTTTGGATTTTTACACTCTCTTATCAACTCTTAATCTTGAATTAGACAGCTATTAATGTTCGATTAATCAAAGTTGGGCATGAGTTCATTTGTTTTTCAATGTTTTTATTCGATTTAATAATGTGATTTAATGGTGCGATGCTGATTTAGGCTATAAGGCTATAAATTCAGAGGCTTTTCAATAGGCAAGTTTGAAACATGGAATTAAGAGGCAGTTGTATCATTAACTGAAATATACTATATGTAATCCTTAGACATCATTTTTCACTTTAATTAAGATGTGTGCCTGCCTTCTCAGTACAAAACTGGCTTACATATCATTTTACACCATATTCTAATTTTTTTATGCATTTTTACATCCAATAGTTTCAACACCTGTAGCAACGTGCGGGCACTATTGCTAGTTTATCACTAAACTTAGTTAACCAAAACATAAGGTCCATCTTTAAACTAAACACCCAATCTCTTTTCTTCTTTCTAATTTTCGATAAAGGTTTATCTCGGTTATTTTATGGCTGCATCTAACCTTTTCATTAGACTGCCTACATACCCTACAAAGGGATCAAGCCATATGTAGTTCACAATTCCAATTTCTAAATCCATTTCCAAAAATACTCAATTAGTCGACATATCTAACATTCATGTTAATAATCGAAATATCTCAAATGGATACCAAATACGTAATTTGAATATCGAAATACGCATAAAATGGTAGTGTCAGCTCACTGGCCACGCTCCGTCGCATGCGCCGCTGCGCGTGGCGGTTTTCGGCCAACGGAAACCCCAAATTCTGACGAAAAATTCCCAAATTTTACAGGGTTGTAGAACACAACAAGGGAAAAAACTTTTTTACCTGGGCCGAAGCCTAGTTCGGCCGGAAAGTGGCCGTAAAATCCCACGAAAGGCCCGGGTGGCCGGAATCTTTTAAGCCTCGCCGCTCTTCCATTGAAGATCCGATGACCATGATTTTTGTCGGGTTTTACTGCAAGGAAAGGCTACCAACTCCAGGTGGTGTGCCACCGTGTTTGTTGCCGGAATTGGAGGTAAGGGTTTTAGGGTTTTGGCGAACCCGCGAGGTTCTCAAGCTTCTTTTGTTAAACATAGTAACCTATAGGTGGAATTAAGGGGAGGGTTCGACTGGGTTCGAGGAGAGGAGTCATTTGACACCGGCCCCGTCGTCAACGATGGCCGGAATAGGGAGATGTGGCTGGGTTGTGTCAACGAGTCGGAGAGGGTCCGGGTTCCTCTCCTCCTCCTCCTCTCTCATTTCTTCTCATTTCCTTTCCTCTGATTCTGCAATCCAATCCCCCTTCTCTCATTTCTCTCCTTCCCTCTTCATCACAGCCACACACGTGACACTCCCATTGCTCTAGAAAATCTGGAGCCTTCCAAATTAATGGCAAAATAACTATTTTGCCCTCAACTTCGATCGTCAATAATTCCTTCGTTATAACTCCGTTTCACGAATGGTTTTCGCCTACACACTCATAGGGTCATCCTCTATTCAAATATATCAAGAAATACAATAAAATATATGAGGATAAAATATGTCATCGTATAATTACGCTAACAAAATAGGGAATTTTTCGTCATTCCCCACTTAACGAAAATTATACAACATAATAAATTTTTTAATCCATAAGCGGGATTTCACACTTGCCCCATTCAATTTCATAATCATAAATCGATCTATTTCTAATTTCCTCCACATAAACAATAACTTGAATATCCACATCATTTCTAAAAGATTCAAGGTATTACAACCACCTTTTTTATGTTGGCGGCTTGTGCTGTAACTGTAGAGTGGAGTTGGCGGTTTTGTATTAGATTTGGTGGTGGTGACAATTAGTTGGTGGAGGCAATGCTTTCATGATATTCTATTGATTTTTTAGACAAATTAACCCTAATTAATTTAACAGATTTTAATTGGGGCTTAACGGATGTGACATTTTCAATAGGTTGGGTACTTATTTGGAATGATAATAAAGGTTGAGACCAATTTTGAATGACACTAAAACATTGGGGGTTTTAGGTACTTAATTCATAGTATTTTGTTCAAAGAAAATTGCTAACTTATACTTAAGTGATTACTAAATTACATGTTCCATTTGATTCATAGAAAGAATTAAAAGGATCTTTTTGCCATGGAGACGCCAAAAGCAATGTGTAAAGAGTGTTGAAATATCCCACATCGACGATATTTTTGAGAAAAGAAAAGTTTAAATATCATAATCTCACTCCAACTAATACTGAAACCCTTTGTGATAAAACCTCACACTTGATGGATTATGCATGTGATAATTACCAAGTTAGGGACAATATTAGTGTTGTTGGTAATGGGCCTTTAGCCCGTCTCTTTGATAATTCTACATGGTGTCAGAGCCAGGGAACAGGCTCGTACTGCCACGTGATGGGTAGGTCCCTTGATCCCGCTTGTAGAGGGAGTCCCCTTGGCTCCACGTGGTTGTCGATGTGTGGATCACCCACTTGTGACTCACTAACCCTGTCCCGCGTGAGGTGGCGTGTTGAAATATCCCACAACGACTGTATCTTTGAGAAAATAAGATTTTAAATATCATACTCTCACTCCAACTAATACCGAGGCCTTTGTGATAAAACCCCACACTGACGGTGCCTTTAGCCCGTTGCTCTTATAATTCTACAAAGAGGAGGACATTCTAAATAAAAGGTAGGGTTGAAGAGTTGGATAGTTAATTGATTTGTTTAGATATAATATTTGGTAATTGTAGATATGTTAGAAAATTTAAAGGTTTGCTTGGTATTCAACTTGAATTGAATTTTTTTTTAACTCAAGAATAGTTTTTGAGTTTCAAGCCAAGAATTCTTGTTTGGTAGGACTGTTTTCAGAAATTGAACTCAAAACCAACTTGAAAAAATAGCTATATATATTAAAAACACAAAAAAGTCAATTTTTAAGAGTTTTTAAATCAACTCATGGATATTTTCCCCACTAACATTTAAAGCTACTTAGTACTGCAGCCTGGTGGTATACCTCTTCACTTGTAAGTAAGATGTCTTAGGTTCGATTCTCGCCAAAGACGAACTTGAACCATATTTTTGCTAGTAGTGGTGGGCTCAAAAAACCGAAAACCGAAAAAAATTGGACCAAACACCGAATCGAAATCGAAAAAAAACTGAACTGAACTGAAATGTTTTGGTTTGGTTTCGGTTTTAGTAGTTCAAAAACATAACCGAACGAAATATAATTACTTTTATTTATGTTAGACATTTATTTTTTAAGCCCAATTTCAAATCAATCATTAATATATTTTGGTCCCAAATACGTTGACAACTTCAAACCAAATAGAAATCCCAGAACCAACTTGGTGGTGTGGAGTTAGCACAAATCCAATCCAATCCAACGACCGAGACAGAGAGGAAGATGGATTGAGAGCTCAGAAACTAAAACAGAGGTATTGTAGAATACCTCATTTTGTTGAAAGATTATATATGCATGTTTCCTTGGTGGAACATCATCATCACACTCACCATCTCAATGAACACCCGCTTCCTTCTTGTGAATTTTCTAACTAAAAAATATTATAATTTTTATGAAAAATAAAAAACCAAAACCAAAGTAAACCGAAAAAAAAAATAAATTGAATCGAACCAATATTTTGGTTTTGGCAAAAAACCGAACATATCCCTAATTGCTAGCCCATTGTGATGCACACCATTTCCCTTATTATAGATAATATCGTTTGTTCAAAATCAACCTACTCCCAACTCTCTCTCTCTCTCTTTGCATCTTATCTTTCTCCTCAATCTATCTTCTTTATCTCCTCTCTTTCCTCTCTCTTCCTCTTCTCCTCTATGTTCTCTCTCTTGTACTTCTCTCTCTACTCTCTCTTCTACTTCTCTCTCTACTCTCTCATCATTCTTCTCTCTCATCTCTTTTCCTCTTCTCTCTCTCTCCTATTTCTCTCTCCCATCCACTCTCCTATTTCTCTCAACCAAAGAGTTGATGATTGCGTTTTTTTGTACCAAATAAGTTTTTTAATCTTATTAAAAAAGTTTCTCAAGAAATAATCTTAAGAAATATTTTGAAAAGGATAAATTTTTTTAGTAGAGAATACCAAACGGACCCTAAATAATTGTTGTAGTCGTAAATTAGTTAGGAGTGTCATTGCGTAAATTCTTATGGGATTATATAGTATCTTTTAGATAGTTTTTCTAGTTGTAATGAATTACGTGAAAGGTAAGAATTCTCCATTTCATATTACTATAAATAAATGGACACTGCCATAAGCAAAACACACCAAAGAATTCACCAATCCTCTCTTCTCTCTTGCCATGGGCCTCCCTCTCCCTCTCTACGATCCCTAGTACAATAGGCCTAAGACAATAATGAGATTATAAGCGTATTGTACATAATTAATGTGAGCTAGTGACATGACGGAAGTTATGGTTTAGTGATCACGAACGATTACCCTTGGATAGAATTCTGGAATACCAGAGGTTGTGAGAAAAACTCTCGTTTTCTGAATTTCATTGAATGAAAGATGCTCAATACAAGACGTAAGAAAAGATTATAAAAG
The DNA here is from genome assembly GCA_036320875.1 of Cotoneaster glaucophyllus. Lineage (NCBI taxonomy): Eukaryota > Viridiplantae > Streptophyta > Magnoliopsida > Rosales > Rosaceae > Cotoneaster > Cotoneaster glaucophyllus. Next base: position 17,716,266 of record CM070073.1, read on the forward strand.
CTTGCTCACCTAAACGGCACAAGAAAACTAAAAGACAAGCAAGAAAACTGGACCGAATATCGAACCGAAATTGAAAAAAACTGAAACGAAAATAAACCGAACCAAACCAAATTAAATATAATTATTTTTATTTATGTTAGATATTTATTTTTTAAGTCCAATTTCAAATCAATCATTAATATAGTTTTAGTCCCAAATACGTTGACAACTTCAAGCCAAATATAAATCCCAGGACAGCTTGATGGTGTGGAGTTAGGCCATCTCCAATCGAAAGAGGGCCAAAGGGCTCTCTTTAGGCCATCTCCAACCAAAGGGTCCAAAGGGCCAAAAATAGCCCGAAAACCGTCTCCAATCGAGGGCTAGGCCAGATGGCTCGTGGAATCTGAAAGGGCTGGCCAGAAAAATCATGAATCATGTCGGTTATAACCGACATGAATGCTTAAGCTAAAATTCAAATGCAACGGCTAGCTGACGTCAGCTAACCGTTGGATTTGATTTTTTTTTTTTTTTTTACAGTTTTATTATTATTTTTTTATTTACAAATTTTTCCAATAACTTCTATTTTTCATATTTTTTTTAAATTCTATTTTTTCCTATAACTTTTATTTTACAAAATTTGTTGCATATTTTTTTTAAATTCCACTTTTCCTATAACTTCTATTTCACAAAATTTGTTTTATTTTATTTTAAATTATATTTTTTTTTATATTTTTTCCTATAACTTCTATTTCACAAAAAAAATTTGTTTCATATTTTTTGTAAATTATATTTTTTTCCTATAACTTCTATTTTACAAAATTTGTTTCATATTTTTTTTAAATTATATTTTTTCCTATAACTTCCTATGTAAGATCCCACATCGCCTAGGGGTGTGGATCATGTAAGCCTTATATGTATATTCTCATCTCTACCTAGCCCGAGGCCTTTTGGGAGCTCACTGGCTTTGGGTTCCGTATGAACTCCAAAGTTAAGCGAGAATGGGCCAGAGCATTCCCAGGATGGGTGACCCACTAGAAAGTTCTGCTCGCGTGAGTTCCCAGAAACAAAACCGTGAGGGTGTGGTCGGGGCTCAAAGCGGACAATATCGTGCTACGGCGGTCGAGCCCGGGTTGTGGAATATCGTATGAGGGTGACTACACATAATATTCATGTAATTAAAACTAACTTGAAAACGGCCCAGGATCGACAAAAGAGTTTAGCGGACAAACATGCCACTGATAGAGTGTATAAAGTTGGTGATTGGGTATTTTTGAAGCTATCATCGTGGAAAGGGGTAGTACTGTTCGAGAAAAAGGGGAAATTAAGTCCTAGATACATCAGACCGTACCAGATCACCGAACTAGTCGGTGAAGTAGCTTACAAGCTAGAGTTGCCTCCTGAATTATCTAAGGTGCACGATGTTTTTCATGTTTCTATGCTTCGCCATTATATTTCAGATTCATCACAGGTGATACCTCCTCAACCACTGAAAATTAGTCCAAATTTGACTTATGACGAGAAGCTAGTGACGATTTTGGATTGGAATGATAAGGTTCTGAGGAACAAAACTGTGCGCTTAGTAAAAGTTCTGTGGAGGAATCACTCGGTAGAGGAGGCCACGTGGGAAACAGAGGATCGTATGAGAGATATGTATCCACGCTTGTTTTATGGATATTAGCAGTTGTTATGTTATTGTATGGAATTTCGGGGACGGAATTTTATTAAGGGGGTAGGTTGTGACAATTTGGTATCAGAGCCAATCCCTGGCCGGAAGTGTGCCGATGAGGATGTCGAGCCCCTAAGGGGGTGGATTGTTAGATCCCACATCGCCCAGGGGAGTGGATCGTCTATGCCTTATATGTATATTCCCATCTCTACCTAGCACGAGGCCTTTTGGGAGCTCATTGGCTTCGGGTTCCGTAGGAACTCCGAAGTTAAGCGAGTTCGGGCGATAGCATTCCCATGATGGGGGACCCACTGGGAAGTTCTCGTGTGAGTTCCCAGAAACAAAACCGTGAGGGCGTGGCCAAAGCCCAAAAGGCCTCGTCCTACGGTGGAGTCGAGCCTAGGATATGGTAGTGGCCCGGGCTGGGATATGACAATTTGGTATCAGAGCCAATCCCTGGCCAGAAGTGTGCCGACGAGGACGTCGGGCCCCTAAGGAGGGTGGATTGTAAGATCCCACATTGCCCAGGGGTGTGGATCCTGTAAACCTTATATGTATATTCCCATCTCTACCTAACACGAGGCCTTTTGGGCCCCGGCCATGCCCTCACGGTTTTGTTTATGGGAACTCACACGAGAACTTCCCAGTGGTCACCCATCCTGGGAATGCTTTGGCCCATTCTCGCTGCCCGGGATGTGACAATTTGGCATCAGAGCCAATCCCTGGCCAGAAGTATGTCGACGAGGACGTCGGGCCCCTAAGGGGGGTGTATTGTAAGATCCCACATCGCCCAGGGGTGTGGATCATGTAAGCCTTATATGTATATTCCCATCTTTACCTAGCACAAGGCCTTTTGGGAGCTCACTGGCTTCGGGTTCCGATGAACTTCGAATTTAAGCGAGAATGGGCCTGAGCATTCCCAGGATGGGTGACCTACTGGGAAGTTCTGCTCGCGTGAGTTCCTTGAAATAAAACAGTGAGGGCGTGGTCGGGGCCCAAAGCGGACAATATCGTGCTACGGCGAAGTCGAGCCCGGGTTGTGGTACGGGTCCGGGCCGGGATGTGACATCCTAAGCCATTATACAACATTAAATTAAATTAAGTAACATGAAACAACATTAAACAATATGAAACAACATTAAATAACATTAACCAACATACAAATTATACAACATAAAAAAACATTTAACAACATAAAACTTAAACGCCTACTCCATGCTTCTTTTGGCCCAAAGATGTGCAACAAGATCCTGTTATAGGTACTTGTTTGTGGCACGAGAACGTATCATTCTATAGCACCTCATGTACTCATTTATAGAGATACTACCAGTTCTTGGATTGAAAGGCAAATTAGGCCCATCATATATTTTTGCACGAGCCCTTCTTGACCTATTTGGATCTTCTTGGTCGTCATCGAACTCTCCATCAATATACCCATCACGCTCATCCTCCACTATCATATTGTGTAATACGATGCAAGACATCATGATGGAGTCCAAATTTTCTCGACTCCACCCTCTTGCCGGCTCGCTGATAATCTTCCACCGTGCTTATAGAATACCAAAAGCTCTCTCAACATCTTTCCGGTATGCCTCTTGGTGTAAGGTAAACAACTTTTCTGCATCATTCATAGGGTTTGGGATTGCTTGGACAAGTGTCGCCCACTTTGGGTAAATGCCATCTGCCAAGTAATACCCCATATTGTGTTGACGACCATTGATGTAGTAGTCAAGTTGAGGTGCTTTACCTTCCGTCAGGCGATTGAAGAGGGGTGAACGCCCAAGAATTGTAATGTCATTTTGGGATCCAGGGACTCCAAAGAAGGCATGCCAGATCCATGTGTCATATGAGGCAACCGCCTCTAACACAACAATTGGCTTTCTCGACCTTCTGCTAAAGCCTCATTGCCATCCGGTGGGACAATTCTTCCAATCCTAATGCATGCAGTCTAATGACCCTATCATGCCCGGAAACCCACGGTCTTCAGCTTTGCGAATGAGCCGATTCAGATCTTCTTGATTTGGCTCACGGAGGTACTTGTCTTTGTAAACTTGAACAATTGTGTCACATAACTGTTCAAGAGTATCAAGGCATGTAGACTCAGACATACCATGGGTTTCATCCATCGAATCAGCTGGGGAGCCATAGACCATCATTCAGAGTGCAATAGTAACCTTCTGATGAGGTGAGAAACCAGGGCGGCCTTCTCTGTCCCTCTTCTGTTAAAAGTATGGATTGACTTACTGGACATCACGAAGTAAACGCTCGAAGACATGACGCCTCATCCGGAAGTGACATCTAAAATCCTCTTCTGTGTACACCGAGTTGGGGTTGAAGTAGTTGTTCATCAGATTGGCATGCGCCATCGCTCTGTTTCATGGTTTGTAAGAGTGACCAGCAACAGAGCCACCCCATTGAAGTTGTTCCTCAGTTGGCTGACACACCATGGCCACAGCCATGGCTGCTGCTCTGTTTTGTTTGTTGCGTCTTACTTGAACTTCTTCATCAGACTCCTCATCTTCTCGTCTCATTTACGCCCATTTTTCTTTCAATTTGGAATTGGATGAAGACCCCCAGTTGGCATCCGAAGAGGATCCAAAGTTGGAATTCATTGCAAACTTGAATTGAAAGAGATTGAATTCAAAGTTGTGTGAATTATAGCCCAATATCCACCCTATTTATAGCAAAAAAAAATTTCAAATCTAACGGCTAGCTGACGTCAGCATGATGTCAGCTACCAATGGCTAGCTAACGTCATGCTGACGTCACTTAGCCGTTGGATTTGAATTTAAGTTGTAGTTTTTAAATAATAAATTATGTTTGACCCTATAGCCCTTTGGCCATCGGTTGGAGACGGTTTTTTGTGACAGGGCTAAAACAAGCCTTCTAGCCCTTTGGCCCTCAGTTGGAGATGGAGGCAAATATGGCCTTGTACTGTTTATTAAAATATTAATATCTTGGAGGGCCAGATGGCTAAAACGAGCCCTCTGGCCAGCCCTCGGTTGGAGATGGCCTTAGCCCTATAGCCCTCCAAGAAATTAATATTTTAATGAACAGTGTCAGACCATTTTTCTTACCATCTCCAACCGAGGGGCAGAAGGCCATAGGCCGAACATAGCCCTGTGACAAAAAACTATCTCCAACTGAGGGGGCCAAAGGGCCATAGGGCCAAACATAATTTATTATTTTAATTGAATTAATATGGTTACTTAAATTAAACTGCCTCAACAATTTTACGTCATGGATTGTCAATAATTTTTCGAGATGGAATCTCAATAATTTTACGTCTCCGATTTCGAGTGTCACATGTCGATGTGTGAGTAACCTTACTGATTTCTTGTCGATAAAGAATCTCAATAATTATACGTCTCGGATTTTGAGTGTCACATTTAGATGTGCGAGTAATTTTATGTTGGATAAGTTTTATGTTGTTTAATGGCCTAAGAAGTTATAGGAAAAAAAATAGAATTTTTAAATTTTTTTTAAATTTTTTGTAAAACAAATAAATAAACTGTAAAAAAAAATATTCAAATATAAAGGATAACTGACGTCAGCAACTAGCCGTTGGAATTCAAAAACCTAGACCAGCCGAGACTGGCAAACCAGCTGGTTGGCCGAATTCTACTTTTGTGGCCCGGTGGGGCCCACGAGCCCTTTGGCCTAGCCTTCGGTTGGAGACGGTTTTCGTGTCATTGAGGGCTATTTTCGACCCTATAACCCTATGGCCAGATCGGTTGAAAATGACCTTAGCACAAATCCAATCCAATCCAACGGCAAAAATAGAGGGGAAAATGGATTGAGAGTTCGGAAACTAAAACAGAGGTATTGTAGAATACCTCATTTTGTTGAAAGATGATATATACATGTTTCCTGGGTGGATCATCGTCATCACACTTACCGTCTCAATGAACACCCACTTCTTTCTTGTGAATTTTCAAACTAAAAAAAAATATTTTAAATTTTTATGAAAAATAAAAAAGAAACCGAAACCGAAGCGAAGAAAAATCGAAAAAAATATTAAATCGAACTTAATCGAACTAAAATTTCAGCTTTGGCAAAAAACCAAACCAATTGAAACCGAACCCACCCCTAATTGCTAGCCCATTGTGACGCACTCTCTCTCCCTTATTATAGATAATATCATTTGTTCAAAATCAACTTACTCTCAATCCCAAACAATAAAGAACCCCATTTATTAGTAGGTTATAGTTTTGAACCTTGGGATACGAATTGCTTTAACATCTTTATGCAAAAGGTGGCTCAAGTCACTTTTGAGGAAGAAAAGAAAGGATTTTCTGTGAATGATGGTTTAATCCAATTTTGATACCTCTTCTACGACCACAACAAATAATCTTTTAACTCTTAAATTACCAATTCTCTAATTACTTTTCTTAATTAAATGATGATTTCTTCTTTTTACTCTCTGGTGTCTAAAATAACACCGACTCCATTCTTTGTCAGTTAAGTGTTTTTAGTGGTTAGAAGGGTCAAGTTATAAGCATATTGTATATAATTAATATATATTTTTTAATTTATTGTTACTAAGGGGAGGGTGAATGATTCGAAACCATTACATTAATTTAGGAGAGGGAGATTTCGAACAAGGGACCCGTGAGTGTAAACCCAATACCTTATCTAATAGGATATTAGATCATATGCGATAATTAATAAATTTTTATGAAATATAATGTAACTTGATGAAAAAGCATAGGAATGATAAAGGATAATACACACATTTTCAATGATAAATACAACTTGGGAATGAGTCCATTCCCTAAGGGGGAATGCAAGCATTATTCAATGATAAGAGCAACTCCACCCATGGAGCCCTCCCCCCAGGCAATCCACTATGCAATCCACCCTAATGAACAGTAACTGCCTTAAATGAATAGTAACTGCCATTAATGAACAGTAATTGTCATTTGCATCTCCACCCATGGAGCCCTTCCCCCAGGCAATTGGTAATAAAATATTAATATTTTTTTCTTACTCAATCCATAAAATATTAATATTTTTCTTTAAATATTAATATTTTTCTTTTTCTTTAACCGGTCCCTCTCTCTCTCTCTCTCTCTCTCCCTCTCCCTCTCCCTCTCTCCTCCCACCCCCGAGAACCCCAGCAAAAACCAGAACCCAGCTACTCCCCACCCCCCCCGCCGCGACGACCCACCCCCCCTCGCCGCGACGACCCACCCTGCCTTCCCCCCCCCCCCCCCCCGGCCGCGACGACCCCCTTCCCTTCCGCACCCATGGAAGCCTAGCTCCGGTCCCCTCTCTCTCTCTCTCTCTCTCTCTCTCTCTCTGACACAAAAAAAATAAAAAATTGCAAAGCCCTCGGGCAACAGGCCCGTCGACTCCCCACCCCCCCTTCGCTCGGCCTCCACACGGCTGGAGCTCTCCCCACCGGCCCTCGGGCCCTTTGATCTCCCCCGTCCCCCGAGCAAGTCCCACGGCTGGAGTTGCTCTAAATACACACATTTTTTAGCCTTTCAGATACCCTGTTTAATCCCAACTGTTGATTTTTTTGGTTTATTGAATCTGATGGGTTAACGTACAGGGAATGTGAGAGAAGCTAAACATGGTGAGGGAAAATCACTTTCCTAAAGTTTAATTTTGTGGGTTGTTTTATGAGTTATTTTTGTTTATGTATTTGCGTATTGGATAAAGAATCAAGTAGTGCACTAAAAACAAACAAAGCATGGTTTCGAACCGAAAAGTCGTTTCCAAAAACCGAATCGAAAATATCGGAATAAGAGAAACAAAAACCGATCCTGAACCAAAAAGTTTGATTTACCAAAAATTGGTAATCCCGAATTTTCCCTTTTTTAGGGTTTCGGAAATCGAAATCCCTTAGGCCATATTAAAAAAAAATCATTTTCCAATTCTGAAATAAAAAATCCTAAATTTTCCTCCAATTCGAAATTCAAAAACCCTAAATCTTGAAAATGTGAGGGAGTGATGAGAGAGACGGCTTACCTTTTATGCTGCAACGATGTGGTTGCTCCTTCGAACGATTCTCGATGTGTAGCAGCGATGTGGATGAAGACCTAGATTAGAGTTCTTAGAGTTGAATGGCGATGTCACCATTGGGCGCTTTGGATCTTCGCATAATGGGTGGTGGAGGGGCGAGAGGAAGAGTAAGTCGGAGGTGAAAGAGATAGAAGGCTTTGTATCAGAGTTGTCGAATGCAAGATTCTAAAAAACGCTAGACGCTAGTCAAGCAGCAGGCAAAGGCCTAGCTCCTAGGTGGCTAGGCGGGACCTAGGTGGATATATGTAAATTTATTATATATTTTGTAAATTTTGTAAATAAGTGTCTCTTTACACCTAAAAAAAATTATACTTTAATGGAAAATAAAAAAATGATAAAATGCAGAAATAGAATTAGAAGAATACTCAAAATATATACATCCAAGAAGTTCAATACTTAAAAAACAGTAAGCATATAATCATAATGAGGAGGATTCTTGGATGATAAACTAAATTATTCTTGTTCATGATCCAGTTGAATATCAGAGTGTGCAACGAACAAGACTAACAAAATAATAAGAATATTATTAAATAAACGAGAATGCCGAAACGGCTACAAAACTCCAAGAGGCTACATTGTGAATGACTTGTTTCTCAAACTAAAGTACAAGCAATATTTATAGAGAACTAAACCTAAGAAACCCTAACTCTGATGGGCTAGGCCCAATTCCTAAACTAACAAGGAACACCCAAATACTAAAATAAACATACAAACTAATATTTTCCAACACCCCCCCCCATCAAACTCATGGCGGTACACGACTCAAAAACTCCAAACAAAGTTTTTTCTTTTTCCTTCTTTTTTCTCTCTTATTCTTTTTTCTTTCCTTTTTCTCTTTTCTTTTGGGCGAACAAGTGCAACATCACACCTTCTTAAACAACTAAATAGCAGTGGTGTGGTGGATCGGTCAGATTGACTTTTTCCTTGCAAACAATCAATAACAACCGACAAATCTAAAACGAACGACGACAAAGGCAAACAAATTGATACCAACAAGAATGGATTGAACCCTAAGGATCAAATCCGCTCTGATACCAAGTTGAATATCAGAGTGCGCAACGAACAAGACTAACAAAATAATAAGAATATTATTAAATAAACGAGAATGCCGAAACGGCTACAAAACTCCAAGATGCTACATTTTGAATGACTTGTTTCTCAAACTAAATTACAAGCAATATTTATAGAGAACTAAACCTAAGAAACCCTAACTTTGATGGGCTAGGCCTAATTCCTAAACTAACAAGGAAAACCCAAATAATAAAATAAACATAAAAACTAATATTTTCCAACAGATCCTTGCATTGGATTGGACATAGACTAAATTATTTAACTTTGTTGTATCTAGTTTATTTCTTTTCTTTGTATGTATCCCCTCAAAAGTGCTCCAATTTGTTTCACTATTTGATGAACTTGTAGTAAATCCATCATTTGCAAATTAGGTACACTATTTCCATAAGTATACCACCATGAAACCAAAAAAGAAAAAAGCATACAATTAATAAAAAAAAATAAAAAAAATAAAAAAAATAAAAAAAAACCCGCTTAGGAGCCGCCTAGGACCGTCTAGCTCCAGACCAATTTTTCCAGACAATTTGCTTTAAATCGCGGCAGGCCTTCATCGCCCAGCCTAGGCCAATTTTTAGAACATTGGTTGAAGGAGATAGAGAGAGAAGGTGTCGCATCAGTGATGTGGTCAATGTGTGGTGTGGTGTGGTGTGGTGTGAGTCGGGTACAGCCGGAGAAGGAGAGAGAGAGAATGTTGAAGTGGAATCGAGAGAGAAACAAAGTTGACGAAGACGAAGAGAAAGAGTACTGAGAGACAAAACAAAAAAGAGAATTGAGGTGCAGAGAAAGAGTTGAGTTTAAATGAACGGTTGAGATTTCATGCAGCGTAAAGGATTGTTGCAAAAGTTTCTCCATCTTGAGCCCAGAGGATATGGTTCAATTTGCATCGAGTCCATTATTGTATGCTGGGCCGAGTAGAAAAGACCAGTCCAGATTCAAATTTTCTTATATATGATTCAAGGCTTCAGGCATTCCCAGTCCAGCCCTTTTATCATTGTTTGGGATTCTACCCAAATCACAATGCTTCGACTTGGATTACTTTTTTGTTTTCGTTTTTTGACAGAGTGATCATTCTAAATTATTTTAATTTATGAAAAGACGATAAAAGTTGGTTCAAAATTGCCGGACACACCGTAATGGTCAACTGACCTATACGAATTGGAATCATATTAAAGCTTAAATACTGCTTCAAATTCAATTCTCATATAATGCCCTTTGTAGGCATCCTCCTAAAAACACTTTTTGTTGGCATAGACGATGGATAAGCCACAAAGGATATAAAGTATATATAGCAGAGAGTGGCAAGCAGTACTAATCGCTTGTTCCATCACTATATAGTTTCTTATCCATGTTTAATCATTCACATAAAAGGTCTTTTAAAAATTATTCACAGAAAAGGGGGTTGAAGTTGTGTTTGGGATTGCTACTTCGGCCACGATCTATGGTCTATGAAGGTTTTCACAGCCAAGTACTAAGGTCAGATTGCGGGGCAAGCTCGTTAAGGACTTAACTTTAAAACCGAAGAAAGAAATGTTATGAGTATATAGTTATACTTAAAACAAATCTCAAAATTTTATACTCAGCTGATCGTGATAACGTTTCATTTGTTTATATTTATATTCGTATGCCATTTTCTTATAAGCATAAAAGAGAACATGCATGCTCATTTTTTCTTCCTCTTGAATTATTGAAAAGTTATGGGAAGAACTTGAGTGTAAGTGCAACATCATGAGTGTGAGGTTTCTTCTGCGCCGTTTGACTAATTAGAGAAATACAAGATAAAGTCAAATGTCATTTTCACATAGCAATGGTGGATTCTGATTGATGCCACTCAGCATGGCCTTTGGCCCTTTGTTGATATGGCATCTCTGAATTGGAATACGATCCCAATTGATTGTTATGTTGGAGAGGAGGAGCTGGTTTGCATTTGTTGGTGCCATCATAATATTCATATGGTATAATTGTTGTCCAAAAGGAAGCTTATTTTGATCAACCAATACTAATTGCTCTCCATCTTCACCCATCAATCTTTCCCATTCTCTTCCTTCAAAAGCTAGCTAGATTGCTAGCTCAAGATCATTTTCTCTGCCTATAGAAGCTCTTGGTTAGGTCACAAGTTCAAATAGTAAAATTTAAAAGGGATAATTTGATATAGATCCAATTTTGTGAGCCATTACTAGAATTAGTCCACTGCATTGAAATAGGTCCAATAATTGATATTCTACGTAAGCTTATTTATAATTTGTATCATATTTATCCCTTAGACTTATAAATTGTAGTAAATATTCAAAATTTCTTAATTATATGATTATTTATGGTTTAACTAATCCCTTAATTGTAGGATTAGTTAATAGCAATCAAATCTCAACCCCCAGTCCGTTTCATCTCTCTTTTTTTCCCTTCTTCTAAACAATTCCCTTTGTTAGATCATGGAATCAATCCTCCTCTTTCTTCTCTCATCTTTAATGGGTGATATTTTGTGTTCCTCCCTCCAAATTCCTTCATGACAATTTCAGTTTTTACATAGCTTTCACAATTTTTTTACATATTCGTTCGGCAATACATTATCAATTGCAAGCAATAATACAGTATCATGCATTTATATTTGCTCTATTATATTTTTTTTGCGTATCATAAAGGTAAACTAAAACTTAGTATTTGTTCCTTTTTTTTTTTGTTTAGTATTTGTTCCTTTAATGGAGGTATATTATATCATATTGCTATTCTAATGTTCTGCCATGGAGGTTCAACATTTTTCGTCCTATACAATAGGTAGTTTATTTTTGTTTTGCAGGTAGATTACATCTGTTTTGTTGGTATAAAGTATTTTTCTTCCTATACAATAGGTAGTTACTAAATTATATCAGTTTTGTAGGTAAACATCATTAGGTGGTTACTAGATAATATTTTAGTTTGAGTATTTAAATATTCAAAATTAAAAACTGAATAAATGATACAAAAATTAAAGAATTTAAATATTTTTACCTAAAAGCGCAAAATTGGTATAAAAATATGTAATTGGATAACTGGAATTAGTTCAAAAACTACCTATGTTTTTGGACCTAGATCGAAAAGCCCCAATTTAAAATTAGTTCTTAAATTTCATCATAGTTTAGATTTGGTCACTGAAGTAAAAATTTGTTAATTGAGGTCACTAAATTTAAAACAACGTGTGCAATTGGTCTATCCGTAAGCTTTTCTATCATTAATTTCATTACGTGGCATGACATAAAACTCGCAATTAGTCCCTAAACTTTTACCCTAATTTAGATTTTGGTTCCTAAATTTTTACCATAGTATAGACTTGGTCTCTGAACACATTTTGCAATTTGATATGTGAGAATCACATGCGTGCCATATTATTAGACTAACAAAAATGTTAGCAAAAGTCAATGACATGAACCAATGATGCACAATTTGTTAAATTAAGGGACCTCAAGTAACAAATATTTAGTTCATGGACCAATTGTAAACTAGAGTAAAAAACTCAGACCAATTTCAATTTTTTTTTTTTTCTAAGCTCACATACAGAACCGATTACCAAGATTGAAACTTTCTAGTTCCTTTTGAAAACCACTTCAACCCTTCCGAGTTTAAAATGTGATTGAAGTTTTCACAATAGAATAATAAGCATATATTAATATATATACCCTTTTGGCTTTTGGGACCGGCTTGGCAATGGTGATTATGTATTCAATTAAAGAATCAACTTGGTTTTCAATGCACTCATTTGATGGAACGTGAATGTTCTAACAGCTCATGCTTATGTTATGGGGCTGCTCAATGTGACATTTTCTGAAACGGGGTCGGCAAATGGCAATAATTGTTTTTGCTATATATACTAATGACTATATAGTAAATAAAATATAGTAAAGCTCATCATAAGGGTCCTATACTATACTATGAACAACTCATCTGTGTTCGTGATATACTGGCTCAGCGGTTGCAGACAAAAAGTTACGAGCACCATATATAAAATTTATTTGGATAAGTTAATTAATTTGGTAATTTTCTATTGGTCGTAAATATTTTGTGCTTTCATCAACATGGTTAAGATTCCAATTCTACATAAATTAATCTGGCAAATTAACTGTTGGAGTTAAAAAAATTAATTGCTTTCTTACTTAGGGTTTCGAATCTGATTCTTGCTCTGTTGTCAATTAGAATGAAATCTAGGTATCGATGTCAGTCTAAGTAGTAAAAGAGAATGGCGTAATAAGTTAGAATAGCTTAGTCGATTAGTTAAGGATTCAGGAGTTACAAGAATGTTGCTTACTAGTAATATATATTGGGTATTATGCGTCTGTTTATGTTAATTATCCAATTCACAGGAAGCCACTCTGCACTTTAGAATTTTCATCATAAGAGTACCTTGATGGTAATCATTCCCAACAGGATAGTGTAATAATCAACTTTTACATGCTGAAATTTGGCATGTTTCTATTGGCAATTGCACCAAATGTTGTGGAAAGGTGCTTTTTATGGCTAAGGTGCATTTGGATCCCACGTAAAATAACATGTTACTACATCTCAAGTGAAATTAATTGTCAAGGGTTCCGTTTAATGCCTTCTAGAAATACATGTGGATCATGCTAATTGCGAAGCTTTCCGTTTAGTGCCTTTTACACTTTACATTGATTGATGATTAATTAGTTAAAAGTGAAACACATTTTTTTTGGCTATTGTCCCATTCTAGTGAGGTCCTACCAATTATGCATTATACTAAGGTCAATTAGAAGTTAATTAGAGTAGATCCATCAAGCTAAATTAATGAGAAAATTTACAATATTCCAAAAAAAATGAATACTCCACTCACTCAGAATATTTAGATCCAATTTGACGCTGCTCATAACTAAGGAGTTAAATATGCAGAACATATGCTAAGTATCATCTAAAATGGTCCACGTCCTGCAAAAGCCAGATCACAATTTTTATTTGATTATTTCATCCAACACAAGAACTCCAACATTTAAAATTCATTGGATTGTAGTGCATGCTGGAGTTTCTCATGCCTAAAATTGGAAGTGTGGCAATACATAGAGGGCATATGCATATGAAGCTAAAAATACAAAAGAGGGGCCAAAAAATGTCAATGAGGAACAAAGCATACCCAACAGGTACCACGTTGCACAGCGCATGCTGGACAGTGAACAACCCTTGGGCCCACCATACCGACAACCAAGATACCACCATTCTTAATCTAATTAAGCTACTTGCTTATACGGAACCGCATGTAAGGAACTGCAAGTTAATTAGATTTTTGACAAAACAACGTACAATAGAATGGAACGTGTGACCTATCTTAGCTAATTAGGGTTTCTGAGTTTCGAAACATTTTTTCAGTGGTACACTTACAAACATGCATTGCAACGTAGGTCACTAAAAGTGTGTGTGATGTGGCTTTCTCATGCAATATGTAGCTGGTCTATTTCATGCAGGGTCATGGATACTCAGCAAGCATGGAGGTCTTGTTCTAAATCAAACAAGATCATCTAATTTTACTGTAAGCTGAAATGTTATTCCATAATTTACAGTTGTCTTGTTCAAAATCAAAGATGATAAATAAATTAGGAAATGATTTTCACACACTTATTTTACGTTCTACACATTCTCGTTAATTCCTATCTCTTTGATTCCCTTATTATTTACTTAATTAGGCCAAAAACGAAGAGAGTTGTAGGGTGAGAGAAATGGGGTGTGCAAATCATTTCCTCAGTATTTTTTCTTTCTTTGATACAACGATATATTTACAGTAAGGGGATAAGAAAATAAATTGGAATCGAATTCATCATTGATAAGATTCGATCATTAAATCTCATTTACATATAAAAAAGAATACCACTTGGTTGTAATACTGAGTAAAAAAAAAATTCTACAAATTTATCGTATTCGTAGAGATGATGGTGTTCACTATCCATCAAGACAATGGCCGGTATGTATATTACCTTAATCGGTATTGTTTAACCTTTTCCTTTTGGGTTTATCCTCAATTAATTGAGTTGTTGACCAATTAGAAACATTCTTTTATTTTTTTATTTTTTTATTTTTTTTGATGCGGGGAGGAATTGTAAGATAGCTGAAATTATTATGTAGTATTGGATCATTGTTACTTATATAATCAATTCGACCATGTTATTGCACGTAGATTAGAATCATAAATCTGTCCTCTCTCTCCATATAATAATAGGTAATAAGTTGATTTTATTATGTAAATGTGTTTCAATACCATACAATAATTTTTCGCTAGATGTATTCATAATTACATATATAAAACCTTGTGTGTGTGAATGTTAGGGGTGTGCAAAAGAGAGAGAAATCCACTCACAAGCATATTTTTACAAAAATATATGTCTTAGGGATCGACATTCATCAACCCTTATACCATTTATAATATACCTACGTGCGTACCAATAAAATTACCTTCTCCCAAGTGTTGTCCCTCTTGCTTCATTATTTTTCAAATATGCATATCCCAATATCACAGTCAGGACTCGAATTCAGGAACCCATTTAACTTGTTCTCCACTTGATCATCATTATCCCTAGCACTACTACCCTGCAACAACAACAGTGACATATCTGATTCATCATGTGCACCAAAGCTTGCCTCTCCATCACCTTCATACCTCTCCTCTTGACTCAGCTGTGAAGCCACAAACTTGTCCAGAGCCCTCCAGTCAGTAACCTTCTTGGCATTGTTGCACCCTTGAATACTTTGCTCGTCTTCTAACTCGGTATTGTTCTCAGATATAAGAGACAGTGAGCTCGGCCGCTTTATTAAGGGAAGAGACGGGCTCTCAAGCTGAGGAAGCTGGACAAACGGATCAGAGTGCAGGAAGTTCAAACTATCAGCTTCTGCCTCTTGCTTGCACATGAAATTCTGGCTTAAAAAGCTCTGGGGCTGCCTCGAGATCATATAATCCGTTGGATCAGCGACGGAAGTGAGACCGTTAAGTTCTTCGTAGTAGTAGCTTGAGTCCCAGCCTTCAATGCTTTTGTTTTGGCTACTGATTCTCTTCTTGAATGCTCTGCATACCACCCATCCTTCTTCCTGCAAAAACTTAACCAAATTACTTATTTGTAAGTGAAATGAGACAAAAATAATTAATTATCCGAATTCGATTATTTAATTCTTAATCATTTTTTTGGTGGAAACTGGAAAGAGGTTGGGAGGGTCAATGTTTCTGTAGGGGAAAAGTGAAAATTTTCCCTTTTTACCTTTATACATACATGCATTTTCTTTAATTAGCTTTTGCAGTTTTCTTTCTGTTTGGTAGAGAGAGGTAGTAACTTGATATCAATCTAAAGGTAATGGCCATGCATGAGAAATGGATGTTTGCTTTTTGACAAACTGAAAGCCAAGGTTGGAAGATGAATTGGCAGAAAGCAAGTTAAAACATGCTTTTGAAGGCTTTAACTTTTGACTTTGATGTGTTGGTGGAAGTGAGAGTGCATACATAAGTGGTCTACGAGTTACGCATGCAAATTTGGTCTACGAGTTACGCATGCAAATTAAGTGAGATTGTTCTACTATTCCCTTTAGAAAACCTGTTAGTTTCTGCTTTTTTAGAATTGCATTACACAAAAATCTACACATCCATATTGCACTTGTTTCTCCTTAAACTTCTGTACAAAAGAGCACTTATCTAAATATAGAAGGTCAGTGCCACTAAGTAGAGTGATGGGCAAAAGTAGACCAGAGAACAACATTCAAAACTCGCCTTTGTAACAAAACAAAAAACAAAAGGGTCAACAGTTCGAACATCGATCCTTCCTCCATTGACCTTCTTTGTAACACAAATAGGTAATAAAATAAATCGAACATCGATCCTTCCTCCGTTGACCTTCTTTGTAACACAAATGGGTAATAAAATAAATTTGAAAAATATTTTATAGGTGTACGTTAGCTGGAAAATCTACTTAAAAAGTTAATTAGGTTTCATACGAAGAAGTCATGAGAGGCTCCTATCACATCTTCTACGATCGAGCATGGAAAGATAAAGTGTTGTCATTGACATTTTAGTCTATGAAGTGATGGTATGCTAAACTCGATACATTGTACAATTTTATGCTCAAATATGTAAGAACCAAATAATCAACCTAAGTATTAGCTAGGTCAACAAGTGCTGTTCAAATTCCTTGACATGGGTGATCTTGAAAACAGGTTCAAAGTTTAGGTTTTACTCTGTGTGTGTGAGTGTGTGTGTGTGTGTGTGTGTGAGAGAGAGAGAGAGAGAGAGAGAGAGAGAGAGAGAGAGAGAGAGAGAGAAAGAAAGATGGTGATGATGATGATGGGTTTTGATCACTTGCCTGCGGAGGTCCATTTTCTTCGGATTCGAGTCTGTATTCGTGCATGATCCAATCAGTCTTCTGTCCATTTGGAGCCCTTCCTTTGTAGAAGACAAGGGTTTTCCTCATCCCGATCAGTTTTGCCTTATCGTATACTGATTTGTCTCGACCCGTTGCCTTCCAAAACCCAGCCATGGTTGCTCTGTTGGTCCTTGTCCCAGTTGGATACTTCTTGTCTTTGTGGCTAAAGAAGTACCACTCGTTCTGCTCTTCATACCCGATCCGACATCTCTCTGTCCATTAATGCCAATAAGATCATCAAAATCCATATTATGTAAAACAAACGTTAATTAATTAAAAATGTAATGCAGCATGTAATGTGGATTAGTATGTATTCGGCACCAACCCATCAATCCGCAAAATAGTACACAAGGTTAGAGCTAGTATAAGGTTATATATACAAAGAAGAAGAAAAATTAAGAAACATCCACTTGATGAGAACCAGAAACCCTAATTAGCATGATCCGGTAAATGACCAAGGGATGAAACCCGAACAATGCACTATTAGTTCGTGTGTAGTACCTTGAAGATCCCATGGTTCGATTCTGTAGAGATCAATGTCTCTGATGACATCAAGATCGATCTTCTGGGAGGCAACTTTCTTTCTAAGATAGTACCCGACGAGCTCTTCATCCGTCGGATGAAAGCGGAAACCTGGTGGGACAGTAGACTCGATTGACTCCATCGTAGCGCAGCTGGTAGTTTGTACTGTTTACTACTGCATCAAATTCATCACTACTGCCATTAGTACCCACCACCACACCAACTTAACCAATGAGAACTTATAAGTAGAGCTAGCTTGCTAGAGAAAATGAAAACTTGGAAGAAAACGTTAAAAAAAGTGCCAACACATAGCTTTAATTGTTAAAAGGTAGAAGAAGAAAATGAAAAATGTAAATAACAGGAACAATGAAGACTCGGAGAATTAAAAAGGTGTCAAGTGTTATCAGAGACAATCATCAGCTCATTTGGTGGTGAGCAACCCCACCATTTCTGGTTTGATCAGGGAATTATAATTATAAAAGCGTGTTACAAACAAATTAGTAAAATAATACTTTTAGTTAGTTAATTAATTACCACAGAAACAGAGATTCGGAGACGATAAAGTAATTTAATTTTTGCTCAGGTTAAAAGGAATAATATAGAAAAGGACATCATGAGAGTTTGGTTTTGATAAAAAACGAAGAGGAAGTTGGAGCTTGCTATTTGTGGGGAAATGGGGGCTCTCAAGAAACGGACAAGTAGAGGTTTGTGCTAATGATGTTGTCTTGTGCTGGTGAATGGTAGAAATGATGCATCAGAACGGGGTTTTCTATTATAATAACACTATTAACTTAATAATTAACTTTTGTAGACCCAAATATATATATATATATACACACATATATATATATATATACACACACCCTAAAGATCAAAAACAAAAAATAGTTTTTTCTTTTGTACGTTGAGGTATAGAAATGAAAATAACAAAAGTTTAACTATGCTCTAGTATATAATAAGCCCTGAATGAATGAGTGTTGAATATGTAACTAAGAATTTAATAATCACGGATATTGATATATCGTATACATAAGTGCGCACTAAAAAAATCTCAAAATTAAGGGGACATTTGAATTTGGGAGTTGCAAAAACAGAAGGGGAGGATGACGTGATCACAATTAAGCATGCGTTTCTCGAAAGGGAAAAGGGTTTGGAAACAAAAGATGGAGGACGACAGCGTTTGATTGGATCAAGCCTGCTAAGAGAAAAGGTTAACAAAAGGAGAAAAAGAGAGACCACAAACTCTCTTCTGAGTCTCTGAGTGTGAGACTAGAGACTATTTCATACTGCAGAAACGGGGGAGTCTGACCTTGTTGTCTGCTTGTCGAGAATTGCCGTGGCAAATATCTGACCCCTTTTTCCTTGATAGACTAGTACTCAGCAAAAAAGCTGCTGACCCGTACCATACATACAAAAGAAGAGCGAATTAATTAAGAGCATGCATGCATTTACAACATCATTAGTGTTCTCTTGCTAATTAAACTCCATCAAGATGAGCTTAATCCATGTGTTTAAATAGTTAATCCTGAACTTAAACTCCAGGTTTGTATCTTCCTCTTCTTTTCCTCTTTCTAGCTTAGACTCTACAAGTTCTTAACAAATAGATAGATCATGAGTAAAATGCCACTTTGATGGGTGCCTCTTTAAGGGACAAAGCTAGTGCCTTCAAATAGCTAGGCTAAGAAATCAATAGATCAGAATCATTTAATTTTTCATGATGAGAGAAATGATTCACATTTTCACATCGGGTAGTGTAGAGACCAAGTCTTGACCGAACAACCAGCATAATAGGTGTCGGCCGGAGGACTTGTTGCTCGACTGGTGGAGAGTATTTATCTCTGAATCCGAAATCAGAGATTGGATTCACCTTCCTGAGATCGATTCCCTCTTCCTCTTTGGCCTCTGGGGTTCTTAACAAAAAAAGAAAAGAAGAAGAGAATGAAAGAAAAGTTTGTGAAAGGATCAATAAGAAACCCTACCTATACATATAACTGCTGGGAAATGGATCTTATATACAAATATTCTTGTTTGGAAATTGAGATCAATATGCATTTGGATAGATTGATGGATGAGAGGGAGAGAGAGGCCTTCTGCTGATCAGCACCGTCGTCTTAATTACTAAGAACAAGCAGAGAAGATCATATATATTCCTACTTGTTGAGAATGACTAATGAGACGCTGGCTATACATACGCGTTTTGTAAATGTTTAAGGAATTTTCCATGCAAATACAGACTAATTTAGATAAATAAACAATTAAACTTACCTGATCAACTTTTGGTGTTGGTGTAATTACTCGTTAAAAGACAGAAAGCAATGAAGAAGAAGAAGACAAATTCAAGTAGAAGAAGTAGTAGTAGAACTCCGTTGAACAACAACAGCAGAAAATACATAAAATTTAAGAGAGAGAGAGAGAGAGAGTTTTAAGAAAGAAATTCCGTTAGGAGAGGAGAGATGGAGACAATATAAAAGGGAAGGGGAGGGAGGGGAAGGACCGCTCGATTGCGCATGGGTTGATGGTTGTCCCCAGTACTTGCCGTCACTCCCCCTAGCTTCCTACAGAAACTCCCTTTTTTCTTCTTTACATGGGCTAATCCCCCTTACAAATCATAATATTCCTTAACTATGACTTTAGCTGGAAAATTGCTAAACTAGATACAAGACTGGTTGTAAATTAAAGTGCCCAATTCAAATATTTATGGAAAATATGTGGCCGAACTTTAAATAGTTATAGTAGAAACTCATCAATTTTTTTCCTTTCTAAATATTCAATTAATCAAGGCATTTTTTTCTTTTTAATTCCTCTTTTTATCATTGGTCTAAAAAATCTCTCCTAGGCGGCACTGGTCACCGCCCCGATTAATGTCCAGGCGTTTGAAAATTAAGAAATAGCGCCTAGACCTGATAAGGCACCTGCCTAGACCATCTAGGCACCCGCCTAGCCTGCCAAACCCGCCTAAGCACCCGCTTAGGTTACGACTCACTTTGACAGAAAATAGATAACTTTCATTTTGTATTTTTATTTATTTTTAAGAAATTGTAAGAGACTTGCTGAATAGTTAAATGCGCACACATTATATGCTTGTTCCCCATTTTTTTTTATTATGTTCTAATACTTCATAATATATATGTCATTCTATTTTGTAGTTTATGATGAAATTATATATATTTTAAGTATAAACATACACTTATTTACACAAAATATAATAGATTTACTTAAATCCGCCTAGTCCGCTTAGGCGCCCGCCTAGACCCCGCTTAGCCTCCTAGGCACTAGGCCCTAGGCAGCCGCCCGACTAGCACCTAACATATTTTAGAACCTTGCTTTTTATACAAGCAATAGTGAGATACTTCGTTGATGCTATCACTGACTGACTGGAGCAAACGATGCAAAATTTTCATGGTAAAAGCGGAGATCAATTCCTGCTTTTTAGTCTAATTCAATTTCGAAGAAAATTGGACTTAAATAAACTTTGAAAAATATATATTTCCCCATATATTTGTTACATGACGAAACTATATCACTTATTATTTAATTAAAATATTTAATAAATCAAACGATTTCAATTGTAAATATTGAAACTACAACCCTTTTAAGTGCATCTCCTCGAAACTACATGGATACATGTAGTTTGACCCTTTTTGTTTTGCCATATGGAATGTTTTAAGGCTTGGGAAGATCTTGGGGAATTAGTTTTCGTATCTATCAAACGGAGCAGTTACTTAAATGAGGAGATTTAAATGCACATGTGGGCAATGAGACAGGCAACAGAGGTTTCCATAGTGACCATGGTTTTGGGGAGAGCAACGAGGAGGGCGAAGCCATTTTGGATTTTGCAATGGCATACGATATTTTTCTAGCCAATACTGTCTTTAAGAAGAGAGAAGAACATGTGATCACCTACAAGAGTGGGTCATCAAAAACACACATAGATTTCTTTTTAATGAGGAAGGGGGATCATATCAATTGCAAAGATTGCAAAGTTATACCATGAGAGAGCCTAGCTAACCAACATTGCATGTTGGTGAATTCGTACGTATCAAAAGAGATAGAAGAAAGAGCAAGACCATAAATTGTCCAAGAACTAGATGGTAGAATCCAAAAGGAGAAAAACAAGTCACTTTCAAAGTGAAAGTACTCGCTCAATGCATTTGGGATACAGAGGGGAACGCTAGCCAAATGTGGGATTCTATGGCTAGTTTTACTTGAAAAGTTGCAAAAGTAACATTAAGAAAGTCCAAGGGTTTTGCTCACATCAAAGTGGAATGAGGAGGTATAGGAAAAGGTTAAGGCTAAGAAAGAGTGTTGTAAAGCCTTATCCAAGAATAGAAACCGGCAAAAACTATGAGAGGTATAAAATAGTGAAAAAGGAGCAAAAAAAGCCTTGAGAGAAGTGAAGCTAGCCGATTTTGATGATATATAGGCGATTAGATACCAAAGAAGATGAGTTGGATATCTATAAACTGGCTAGAGTAAGGGAAAGGAAGACAATAGACTTGAACCAAGTAACGTGCATCAAATATGAGAATGAAAATGTTCTAGCTACGTAGAATGCGGTTAAAGACAGATAGAGAGCTTATTTTCATAATCTTTTCAATGAAGGACACGAAAGGGGTACTTTGTTGGGTGAGTTGAGTAACTCGTGAGAGTGTAGAAATGATTCTTTCTACTGCTGAATCAGGAAAGTGGAAGTGGTTGTAACTTTGAAAAGATGAATCATGGAAAAGCAGTGGGTCCCGATGATATACCGATCGAAATATGGAGATCTTGGGAGAGATTGGTATAGCATGGCTCACAAACTTTTTCGATAAGATTTTGAAAATGAAGAAGATGCCAAATGGGAGGTGAAAAATCACTTTGGTGCTTATTTACAAGAATAAGGGCGACATACAAAATTGCATGAATTATAGGTGTACTAAGTTAATGAGTCATAAATGAAGCTTTGGGAGAGAGAGTAACTGAGCATAGACTGAGGCAAGAGACACGAGTCTCAGACAATCAATTCGGTTCATGCTAGGATGCTCAACTATAGTATTACGGGGATTGATGAAACGATGTAGATATAAGCAGAAGGATTTGCAAATGGTCTTTATAGATTTGAAAAAAAAACATATGATAAGGTCCCATGAGAAATTTTTTGGATGATTCTAGAGAAGAAAGGAGTACGAGTAGCATATATCAAAGCAATAAAGGATATGTATGATGTAGCAAAGACTACAATACGACTCATGAAGGACAAATTGAAAGTCTTCCCATAACCATAAGGTTACACCAAGGTTAAGCTTTAAGTCCTTACCTTTTTGAATTGGTATGAATGAGTTAACGAGACATATTCAAGATGATATCCTTTGGTGTATGTTTTTAACAGATGATGTAGTATTGATAGATGAAACACAGGAAGGAGTAAATGCGAAGCTTAACCTTTGGCGGGAAGTGTTGGAATCTAAGAATCTCCTTCTAAGTTTGTCAAGGCAGAGTATATCAAGTGCAAGTTCAGTGGAAATGGGAGTCTAAATGAGATAGCTAGGGGTAAGGATTGTAGACCAATATCAAAGAGTGAACCCTTTCATTATGTTGGATCTATCTTGCAAAAGAACGGAGAATTGGATAGGGATCTCAACCATAGAATACAAGTTAGATGAATGAAGTAGAAGAGTGCATTAGGTGTGTTGTGCGACCAACGAATACCACTAAAGCTTAAGGAAATTTTTTTATAGGATCACAATAAGGTCATCAATGCTTTATGGCCTCGGTCAAGCATCCACACGCGTATAAAATGAGTGTAGCGGAAGATTTGGAAAGAGACTCTAAGAAAAAAATACAGAGTAATTGAAACTAACGGAATATTTGACATAAAACCGAGCTTAATAGCGTATTATGATTCATAAAGCTAACCGCACTTAATGAAATAAGACTTTGTTGTTGATGATGGTTATTCATCAAAACCCAATGAATTTAATTGTTCTTGTCGACTAAGTCTTTACATGGAGACCTATGGATTTAGCTAGAGTTATTTACAAATGAAACTCACTAATCACTCGTGAGGTACAATGATCATTACTATTAATTAAAGAATTGATCATGATCGTGGTGTGTTGTGGTGTTGTTACTGTCCCGTTTTGCCGTGACTACTATCTTCCTCCTCATCTCATGGACCCCCCCCACTCTGAAAGCTTCATGTTATCCATCCATTGCTGCTGCTGCTGCTTCTTCAGCTTGTCGTAAAAAATCTTCCTATTACTTAATTTCGTTTTCAAAGTTCAAATATTCTGACTGACGTACACCTGCCACACGTTCGCCCTATTTTCACGAATCCAGATCCTCATCGGATCCTCTTTGTGAGAATGACGGGAATCCGTAAATCGTGCGGTCAGAAATTATTTTAAATATTTTTATTTAAATTAAACATAAATAGGACCTGAAAAAAAATTAACCATACGATGTACGATTAACAGACACGATTCACAAATCCCTACAATCATAATCAAAGGGATCCTGAATGGATCCTGTTGGTATAAGAGCAAGTCCACCCATGGACATTGCTCGGGGGACAAGGGAGAGGAAAGGGCCCGAGGCCCGGTGGACAGTGCTCCAGCCATGGAGAGCCCGAGTGAGGGTGGGAGCCCAAGCACAAGGCCCGTGAGGAATCCACCAGCCTGCAGCCCGAGGGCCAGGCATTTTTTTATTGTTTTTGTGTCAGCCCAAGGGCCTGCAGCCCAGGGCCATCATTATTTTTTTTTTTATTATTTAAACAAATAAAAAAAACTAATATTTTATAGTCTATTGCAAGGGGGGGGGGGTTCTAAGAGTGGAGATGCAAATGGCAATTACTATTCATTAAGGGTAGTTACTATTTATTAAAGGCAGTTACTGTTCAATAGGGTGGATTGAATAATGGATTGTCAGGGGGGAGGGCTCCATGGGTGGAGTTGCTCTAATGGTATTTTCACAACCTTGCACCATGTGTTGCCGCCAAATGAACGAGACGTTTCGGCTCGGCTCCCTCTCGGCTCACATGGCTTCGTAATCATACAGAAGCTGCATGCACATTCACCAAAAACTCCTCTGGGCTCGAGTGTGAGTAATATTGGAAAGACAGCACTAGCATTCATTCTATTCTCTATGTGGAGAACCTTATTTACTTCTTGCTATTGACGCATTATACAAATTTTATAAAAAGTTCATTCCAATAAAAAATTGTTTATATATATATACAAATAAACAAATGTTGTGACATATGTTCTAATCAATATTGTGATTGTGTAAATCCTAGGTAGAGATAGAATAGGAATCCTTTGGGATCTAGAAGATCTTTCCTAATAGATTTTGTATTACTTAGAGAGCAAGTTTCTCTCCTCCTTAATACTATAAATAAAGGCATAAGGTGACAGGCCCTGATTCCGATGTCCTCCTGGACATCGGGATGGCCACGTGTTGGCCGACACCCGAGGGTGACGCAAGCCATTTATTGAATGCATATGCTGAGAACATGTGAAACATGCATGTAAATTTTGCGCGAACTACGTAATGGAATATTCCCGCATAAACCTTATAAAATAATATAATAATATTCAACTGCCAACAATGATAATGATAGTGATAATGCATGACATGTTTAGAGCATACATCTAATTCAGAATACAAGCTGAAGGTGTGATTACAATGATGTCAAAGCAGAAAGAATGGCACGATGTCACTGGTAGGAGAATGCCTCGTAACTCGGATTGTAAGCCTCGTTCCTATGTCCTAAGGGGGCGCAAAACAAACATGAGTGGACCAAGTTGATATATAAGTAGTACAAACATAGTTATTCAATAACGTACTAACCCCTAAAGTTTATGAAAACTAATAGCATAATATGTGATAGGTTTTCCGAAAACCCTAACATGCCATAAAATCTTCGTAAAATATATATCATATGTAGTGCGCTAAATAGTGGTATTAGTATCGCCCGAAGGCATATATAACTCTTCATTTAGAACACTTCATTCGCCCGAAGGCCTTCATTCAAAACACTTCACATATCAATCGCTCGTAGGCTTCTACAGCACCCACCCGAAGGCATATATAGTATCAATCGCCCATAGACTCCTACAACACCCACCCGAAAGCATATATAATAATCACTAGACAAGCACAAAATCATTGAATATAATCTTTCCGACATAAGTACATATATCTCAAAACATCTTCATAGTATATAGTCATCCATCATATATACTACAAAGAACATAAATTCGATAAAGTATGGTATTTCAAAATATTCTCAGTAAAACATGATAAATCATAAAGTGTAAATCTAATTTACTCATAAAACGTTTCATAAAATGTAACCATTAAATCATGCTTTTCATGTATGCATTTATACTATTAAAACATGCATTTTAGAAAGGGTCCATTCACAAATACTCTGTTGTCGATGAACCGTGCGAAATAGGAAGGATGGAATCGCCGCTAATAGTCGCACCTAAGCACATAAAGAGTCCAATTAATAAAACTCGATCATAATGATTGAATTTCTAGAAACGGACGTCATAAACGGATTCAGGACGTCGAAAAACATAAGCACCCCCATGCGTCGCCGCAAGTTGGCTGCTTCGGCGGCCACGCGCAGCCGTGGGTCGCCACAAAGTTGGCCGAAAAAGTCGCCGGCGCTGCCATGGACGGCGGCGTGTGTGTTCCACGCGCCGGCACCGAAAGCCCCTCACGCGCGGCTGGGTTTCTGGCTTTTTTGGGTTGGGTTGGATAGGGCCGACTCAATTGGGCCTGGGCTCCACAACTGGGCCGGGTTCCACGGCCCAAAGGCCTGGGTTTAAGGAACCGGGCTGCAAGGTTGGGCCTAGGTTCATTGGGCCTAAGACCTGAGTCAACACGGCCCAAAGGCCTGGTTTCGGGTGAAAGGGGTTAAAGGGTTTCGGGTTTGGGCTTAAAAGGTTTAGGCCGAGGGTTT
Source organism: Cotoneaster glaucophyllus (assembly GCA_036320875.1). NCBI lineage: Eukaryota > Viridiplantae > Streptophyta > Magnoliopsida > Rosales > Rosaceae > Cotoneaster > Cotoneaster glaucophyllus. The sequence continues at coordinate 17,742,850 of CM070073.1, forward strand.
AATAGGTCTAAGGCCCGAGTTTTATACGGCCCAAGGGCTTGGGTTACATGGGGTTTTATGTTTAGGTTCTAATGGGCTTTGGGCTTGAAAGCTCAGCCCAAGAGTTTGGGCCAAATGACTTGGGCTCCGGGTTTGGGTCGTTTCAACTCGGTTTCGATGGAAGGGAAGGCTGGAGCTTCTCGAGCTCCGTTCAACGTCGATTCTCAACACTAGGGTGTGATCTAGCCATCAAATTGAAGCTTATGAGGAGAGGGAGAGATTCGTACCAATTTCATGACGAGTGGTGGCTGCAGTTGGCCGAATTTTGGCTCGAAAGCCACGAGACTCGTTGGAGGAATTTTGCTGGGTTCCTGGGCTTCACGGAGGAGGAGGGAGAGAGAGAAAGGCTCATACGGTGGGTGTGGTGGTGTCGCCGTTTTCGCTGTGTTTTGATTTGGGGTGTGTGTGTAGATCGGGGTGAGGGATAGATAGTTTGTGCGAGAGAGATATAGTGAGCTGAGAGAGAGGGCTCGGGGGAAGGAAGAAAGAATGAGAGAAAAAGGGATGGGGAACTGCCATGTGGCAGCTAATGAGAGGGAAAGTGTTATGAGGAAATCCCAAAAAAGAAACTAGATGTGGTAGTAGATAAGGGACAAAAGGGTAATTTCATAATTTCTGTTGAATGAAATTACAATTAGTTTAGGGCGGGGTTTCACACAAGGATTGGGGAATGAACACACAATTCCTCAAGCCTATTCTCTACTCTTTTTCTCTCTATGCCGCACCCCTCAGTTAAACATAGGCCACAACACGTTATCAACACGCTCTTAATGTTGTGCTAAAGAGAATTTATTCGTCTTCAATCAGGGGAGTATTACATTTGAATTATTTTTAATTAATCAAATTTTCATTTTATTGAATTCATATACTTTTATTCATTCAATTTTATTTTTCTTGTGTTGAACGTGATACAAGCTTTGGAGATGGAAAGCCGACATTGAAGAAATAATTTTTTGTATCAAACCAGTTCACCAATATTATCACGCAGTCAGGTTCTTCCAAAACAACGGTTTTTATCTCGATATTTTTGCAACCCTGATAGCATGAACATTGACCATAATGCATGACCTAACTTTACGTTTTTCGAATTTTAGATTCTACATAAATTATGTCTGCATTATATCCATAATTATGGAATTATGTGAATTGATATTGCATGAAATTATATATAGATCAATATTAAATTATATATGCATATAATTGAATCTGAAAACAAAAAAAACAAAAATTAGAGTTTTAAACCCAGACGAGTCGCAACTTCAAGCCGCCTAACCCTGAGCAGCCAAGCTGCTAGCTTGCCAGGCCAGTAGCCTAAGCTGCTAGAGCCAAGCCAAGCCACAGAGCCATGATGGCTCATGCACCCAGAACCCACCCCGACACCTTCCACAACGTCGCCACCACCAAAACCAACTCAAGCATGGCCAACAATCATGCCCAACCATCGTGGCTGCCTCCCTGACGACCTAAAGTCGTCCCCATCTTGGTTTTTGGGCGAGATTCACATGAATCTAGCCGGATTTTTGAAAAATTATTTTTCAAATCCGAGGGTTCCCTAGGTTCATAGGACGTCTGGTTCTTCATCACTCTATCGTTGACCTAGTTCCTCCGTTGGAATCCAACTTTCCCTGATGGTCCCGACCTTAAACACAGTCGCCAGAAGCGTCGACGCTAGTCTTCCTCTCCGACGATCACTCCCAGCAATGCTGGGGTGTTCTTTGGTCCAGTATGAGCTAAAAACTGGGCTTCGTTTTTCCTTCGGCCCGCATCAACAACCCTCTGGCTTCTCCCAAGGTCTGCCTACAGCAGCCCAGCCCATTGCCGTTGGCCTTTTTTATTCGTTTAGCCCATGATACCACATAGCCCAACCCTAGGCCTCTGTCCCACTAGGCTTGCATTTTGCAACCCACACACGTGTAAGACAGGGCTTGTAGCCCTTACCCCCTGCTCGGACCCCTATATTTCCCAGCCAATATTAGGCTTGGGCTTATTTTTTTTGTTTTTACAACCCATGTGGGCTTTGGTTGAATTTTGGACCTGAAACTCCATACTTCTAGGGCCGTTTCACTTAACTTTTAAATAATTGGTCCCGAAGCTGCCCACTATTAATATATTTGTTTTCAATTGCTACATATTATGTCTTGTATATATTGCATTCGTTTGCAGGTACTATGAACCTGAAATTCATAATTCCAGACTCGAAGTTCGGAAAAGTGTCATAGAAACCTGAAGTTTCTTAACGCGCAACACTCATGTTGAGACCCGAAGTTCTCCATGCTTAAATCCATTTAAACCAAACCATGTCTTAGAACCTGAATGTTCTAACTTCGATGTTTATGGAAATTTTATTTCCTAAAACACCAATCACATTCTTGTTTTCGCCATTCAGTGTATTGTCGAACCGTAACAAGTTCGATTTCACTGATTTGGAAGTTTTGAACAAGAAACTACTTTGTGGATAGAAGACGTGGCACCCTGCTTGACTAAGACTAGTTGCAAAATCATTGTAGTCAGTTATGGTGGGGAATAGCTGAATAAGCCTTCGCCTAATCTTCCTTCGAAGACTTATGCCTGAAGCATATCAAATGGAAGGACCTCACTGTCGAGGACTCCATGGCTTTTTGACTCGCTATGGACCGTTTCACATCATGCAAAGATGAATCCTTGCCCGAAGCAAAACATGATTGAAACCATTACGTCTATGAATAGGTACAATTTTGAAGTTTATATCCGATCGAATTTTGACAAGAAAAAAAATCTTTCTCGTCCTTGTATATCTAAATTGCTCCTGAAGTAGCACTATAGAGAGCGTAAGTTTACCAAATTCTTGGATCTGCTTACTACCAAACGGTATCGACCCAGTCTCGGCATGTGGTGCCCTGCTTTGGCAGAGATGCACAGACATGCATTCTCTGCTTCGGCAGAGATGCATCGAAGGGCATGCTCTACTTCGAAAAAGGTGCACCGATCGGTATTGCTCTGCTTTGGCAGAGGCTTACCGAACAGACCCTTTCAGCCTCGGCTGGAGCCTACTAAACAGACCATTCCAGCTTCGGCTGGAGCCTACCGAACCCAAGTCTGGGTTTGTCTCTCTCTCACAATCCCAATGCTAGTTTGTTTTACAACATATGGTATAATCAAGTCTGCCAAGAAGTGGTATCATGCCCGAAGCATGATCCTTGGCACCTAAGACCTAAAACTTCAAGAATACGGGATAATATTCCCAAGCCTCAACCCTGCAGAATCTAACTTCGTTTTGACGGAATAGATCATTTGTTATGCACTTTTCTGTGCTTTTACCAATGTTGTTGAGGAGTACCATTCCCATAGTCAATCTGTGAGACTAATTTTGCTCCACCTAACATATTTGGAAGAGCGAAATTTGACATGGAAGGCCTATTAGTCGAACCCCTTTGTATAATTGGTTTACTTTGTGAATAATTTATTTTGTTCTTGGATTTAAGATTGGTGTTTGGATGTCACGATTATTCTCGAATAAGAGTTAATTAACAAAAATTACCACATGTGACTAATACAATTAACTCTTGCTTAGGTATGTTTCGTGAGGAAGTTAGCAATCTGGTTCTATGCTAACTTCACACCTAAACACCCCTTGACAACCTTTCAGGCTTATCCAACCTAATTGCGGGGAATGTCACTGCCCTATATTGTTCAATGGTATTAATTTTACGATAAAAGGAAGCTTTATACTTACTTGTTCCAGAAGAACACCTTTTAAGCTTCAAGGATATTCGAGAGTATTACTACCTTATTGAAACCAATGTAGAAAATGGAGAAAAATTCCTTGGCATATGACCATATTGCACTTCCTACAAATATAGCCAGAAGCATATTCTAGAGAAGATAGAATGCTTAACGAATGGATTACAACCGTTCAGGCCCACTTTGTGGCCAGCCAGAAGCCCGCGATTCCAAAGGAATTTTCACTATGGATGTACATTTGGGATATCTAAGATGATCCGTGATGTGCCATTTTGGGCATCCTCTTACCAGTAAAGACATCTTACCTAGAAGCGTACCATGCCTTACCACCCTCCATCTTTTCTACAAAGGATTCAAATGGGACATTTATGGACTGATTCAACCACCCTGTGGACCATTTAGATACTCTATAGTATTGGTTGATGCTTCTACACATTGGTCACACGTGTGGTTGTTGTCCACAAGCTGCATTCTCCATACTAGTGGCCCAGATTAACAAGCTCAGTTCTCACCACCCTGATTATCTGATCACATTTATTTGATTGGATAAGTTGGAGAATTTACATTGAAAACTTTCGATGGATATTGCATGTCAGTTGGGTCTTTTGAAGTTGAACATCCAGTACCCCATGTTCATACCCAGAACGAACCAGCAGAAGCATTCATTAAACGCCTTCAAATGATTACGCTATCGATTGGTCATACGTACCAAGTTTTCGATCTCTGCTTGGGGCCATGCAATATTGCAAGTAACCATGTTGGTCCCTCTAAGGCCCATCATGACCCAACCTTATAATGCGCGTGTCAGTTAGTTACCAGATACGAACCCGATATATCGTATCTGCACGTCTTTGGTTGTGCAGTCTATGTGTCATTTTGCGCCGCTCTTACTTACAAAAGAAAGAAAAAAATGATCCTTAGGGAAGGATGAAAATCTACGTCGGTTATGATTATCCTTCTATTATTCATTACTTAGAACCTTTTAACAGACGATCTCTTTACAGCTCATTTTGAGGATTGTCACTTTTATGAGACAGTCTTCCCACCATTAGGGGGATATAAGAACGTCAACGTTCCTACAGAACGATGCAAATTATCGTGGACGTCCCCACTATGTCTTATCTCGATCCTAATCTAGATCGTCAGAGTATAACCAGACACTTCCTTTAATCTAGTAAAAAGTTACGAGATTATATATACCAGCTGCAAATATGCCTGCAAAGATATGTACCAAATGTACGACGAACCTTCATCCCAAAAGCAGGAACGCCACTACTGTTGCCGACCCTCGTACATTGGCGGCTAGCAAATCAATCTGTCCTACGCCAGAAGCGTGGCAGATCACTCAGTTCAAGGATTCACTTCACCAAAATTGGAGGAACATGGCATGAACGAATCCGCCCTTCGATCGTTGTCTCAATTCTTTTCATCTCATGAGATTAAATCCGGATTACTCCTGAGACTTGAAGTTCTTGGTCTAATATACTAGTTTGGATGAGACATGGAATTGAAATAAGATTATCATAGATGATGTTTCGTTTATATGGTAACTACCAACATAAATGAAAAGCAACGATAACGAACCGCCTTTCGTTGATTAGTGTCAACGTAGAACTAATTGGTCAACTAGAAGAATTAATCCATGACGAATGAGATGAATGAAATAGTGCGATATGATGCCTTGTGGCACAAGTTTTCTCTTATACGCCATGTGATTGATTGTAGCATTATAAACGTGGTAGTATCTCTAGGATCCTGATACGAAACCTACATGGAGTTTCCAAAGGACTTACATGTACTTATTCAAATAGTTCTAGACCACAAGAACACCCTCTCGGTTCTCAAGAGGCCTTCACTTTACGGATGCAAAACTATCCAGGCGGATGTGGTATACCCGTCTAAGTGAATATTTGATCAGTTAGGGATATATGCCCCTACGTGTACAAAATCCGAAATTGCTAGAGTTGAGAATACTGACTTGCACCTAAAGTCGGACTTTAAGATGAATGATCTTGGGAAAACTCGACATTACCTTGACTTGAAGTTTCGAGCTAGTTCTAATGGTATTATGGTCCACCACTCGAACTAGACCCAGAAGGTGTTATGTTCGAGTATACCCTGATCATTTATATGCTAGATACAAATGAGACCTTTACGGAGGGTATGGAGCAAAAGGTTCCATATTGGAATGTGAGGCAACCATATCTAAGTACCATTGACGTTTGCTGTACTTAGCTTAATGCACTAGAATCGAACATCGTATGTGCTTATAATTTTTTGGCATAAATCAGCACTGTGCCTACACGCCTCCACCAAATTTGGTGTTAAAGACGTTTTTCCGTTACTACAGAGTTGGGCTTATCTATCCATATGCATCTCAGAATAGATCACACCCCCCTGATCTTCAGAATGATGCCTACCTTGTGGGATTCACTGAATCAGGCCATCTGTCTGACCGCATAAGGTACGTTCCCAAATGATTATGTATTTACCATTAAAGGAACACCGTAATATCTTGGAGGTCAGCCAGATAGACCTTTGTTGCGAAACCTTTGAATCGTTCCAAGACTCACTGTATCTCATCACGTGAAAGATATGGTCGAGAACTCTTGTGGAGCATATTCAAAATCCCTACATTTTTCATCTATCGTTAAGTCCCAATAACGATGCATGAAGACAACACCGTATGTATCGACCAGATCATGGTACATCCAACAAGTCAACACCAAGCATATTGTGTCTATATCAGCATGAGCATCAAAAGATTGAAGTTAAGCAGTTTGATCCCAGACAACCTTTGCCGACCTCTACATGATGTCACTGCCGAAGTCTACCTTCCAGAAGCTTGTTTGAGGAATTGGTATGCGTAACTTTCTCACTTGCAATGCTTGTAGTTTCATTGGAAGTTTTGTCAAACTCAGGGCGAGTATCCAGAAGTGTACTTACTTGACCTTAATGTACTTTTTTTTTTCCTATGATTAGAAGCATTTTTCCCACTAGGTTTTTGCTACCTGACTAGGTTTTGATGAGGCACCCATCCTGGGTTGGTCATACCCTTGTGTACATCTTACTTGCATCCCGATGACTTATAGTTTTGACTTAATGCAACTTCTCACTTTTCTCCTTTGACTATGGGCTTTTGTCCCACCTTGGGTTTTGCCATAGCGAGGTTTTGTGATTTTTACCACCCATGCATTCTTCCGTTTGTTTTGAGACTCACATTCGTTACTTATGCCGACTAGACAATACGACTTCATCAATTGCTTTCTACATTTTCCTGAAGATCTGATGCGCCATCTACTTGAGTATTTGCACACTCAAGGGGGAGTGTTGTGACATATGTTCTAATCAATATTGTGATTGTGTAAATCCTAAGTAGAGATAGAATAGGAATCATTTGGGATTTAAAAGATCTTTCCTAATAGATTTTGTGTTACTTGGAGAGCAAGTTTCTCTCCTCCTTAATACTATAAATAAAGGCACAAGGACTAGGGAATGAACACACAATTCCTCAAGCCTATCCTCCACTCTCTTTCTCTTTATGCCGCACCCCTCAGTTAAATATAGGCCACAACAACAAATGATTTATTATGAATAGTTACTTGATATTAACACTATAAATTTGTTAGATACATATCGTCATTAAAACGATCTATATAATTAATATGCATTCATAGAAATGATCTTAATTTAAAAGGATATTAAGACAATGAATAGTTTTGAATATAAATTCTATATGACGAAAATATTTTAGTCGCAAGTCCTGGACAAAGTGGTGCACTAGCTCCATTAGATGGATGCAAGTATTTTTCATATTGGGAGGGCATTTTGGTCATTTAAATTGGTATTCCACTTCCATTTAGAGATTGCAAATGATTTGATGTCTTTGTGGACAAGTATTTTGGAGAAGGAATTGAGTAGAAAAAAAAGGGGAAAACGTAAGATTGAGGAGAACAATCGAAGCAACCAACGTGCGACACTGTCTGTGGACGGTGGATGGGTTTTAGGTTTTTTTTTGTTTGCACTACTTTACGTAGAAGATAAACAAAGCAAAGCAAACACACATAAATATTTCCTGAAGACTAAAGACCAGCTGCTTTTCTTTACCAAAAATAAAATAAAAATAGACCGTACGTCCAACTAGGTCAAGTAAGTACCATTTTCGTGAAAAACGCATATATACTTGTAACTATTTTGAATTAAAGTGTAATTAAAATTAAGAAAAATTAGTATTCGGTTCTTATAGCTACCTATGTTTTTTGACTGAGTATTTATTATTTTTTTCATCTTTTGATCCAAGTCCCTGATATTAATGTATTAATAAATTTAGATGTTAGTTACATAATTTTTTTTAAATAAAAATTGGTAACTGATTTAGAGTTTTAGTGCTCACACATTCATTATAATCTCCTAATTAATTTTCAATTTAAAACATTTCCAAAATTCAAAAAAAAAAAAAAAGTTTTTAATCTTAAATGTACCCATTAAGTGTACCCATTCTTAATTATACCAATTTGTTATATGTAAAATGTACCATTTTTTTTAATGTAAAACTCCGTTCACTATTTTCTAATCCATTTTTTAAACTTATATGGTTACATTCTTTTTCGTTGATTTGAAAATGTATCCATGTTAAGTTTATTTGAAGAATTTACTAGTGTTATTAAGCCTAATATCTATTATTATTTTTGAATGTACCCATTTTTGGGTTTGAAGACGTTATATGGTACAATAAATTTTTGGTTAACTTTGATGAATGTACCCATATTTATATATGTATGTGTGCAAATATTCATGCAATACATGATTTTCTATTGGTTTTGAATTTTCTTCCATGACGTAGGGAGTATAATTTTTTTAATACTTTCAATTAAAAAATTATGGGTTTTATTTAAAATCTCATTAATATAAGTAACTACAAATTTCAATTTTTCAGTTAAAAAATATAATAAGAACCGACATGAAAATATATCAATACATTAATGTCAGGGACTTTGATCAAAAACTAAAACCAATAAGATTTTAGTCAAAAAACATTGGTAGTTAGGGACAGCATAAAAAATCTCCCCAAAATTAATAAATTAAGTTTATGAGTTGGTCAATTGTTTCGCGCGGTGATCACCATCATGTGTTAAATATATATAAGGAAAACTAATGAAAAGGGCTTGAAAACTTTGAGTTTTAACGATAAGGACAAAATAAAAGGTAAAGTGAATAGTAGCAGGTTTGACTTTTTAGTGTAAAAATGTGGTTTTTCGTTAAAGTGAACAGTACCGCGGGCTTTTCGTTAAAACTCCCATATATATATTGTTGCGAGTTGTAGTGTAAATATTAGTTAAATTGTACATGAGTTTTGTCCCACATAAGTGAAGTACATGTAACACAATACTTATAACTCCTATATATACTCCAAATGAAGTATTTTCTTAAAATCGAGGCTGCACGATTAAAGCATGATATTTTTCTATCTCGACGAAAATATGTTCTTGATTTGTTAGCTAAAACAAGCATGTTAGATATGTAAATCTATTGATACTACATTGAGTAGAGTCATCGCCTAGAGGTTTATTTCTGGATCATGTTCCTACTCACAAAGAACGATATTAAAGTCTTGTGGGGAGATTAATTTATTTATCTCACACACACCATGACATTGCTTATGCAGTCCATTTTATGCACTCTCCTAGTGAAACTCATATGGATGTAGTGATCCGTATTATAAGGTATTTGAAGATGGCTCCTGGCAATAACTTGGTGTTCTCCAAGAATGGTCATTTGATTGTTGAAGGGTATATAGATGCAAGTTTAGCGGATTCTGGCACTGCCAAACGATCTACATATGGACACTTTACGTATTGGAGAAGTAAGAAATAGAAAGTGGTTGCTAGGTCAAGTGAAGAAGTTGAGTTTCGTGGCATCTCTCATGGTGTCTGCGAGTTGTTGTAGTTGAGGAAATTGTTGAGAGATCTTGGGTTTGGACTTAAAGGTGTTTTGATTCTTCATTGTGATAACAAGACAACTATAGAGATTGCTCATAATCGGGTTCAACATGATCGTACAAAATATTTGGAGATTGATCGACACTTCATCGAGGAAAAATTGGATGGTGGAATCATTACTTTTTTGTTTCTGAGAACCAAGGATCAACTTGCAAATGTGCTGATTAAGGCAGTGTCTAGTAGTGGGTTTTCCAATTCGCTTGACAAGTTGAGTATGTGTGACATCTTTGCTCCAAATTGAGGGAGAATGTTGCAAGTTGTAGGGTAAATATTAGTTAAAGTTGTCAATCAATTTTGTCCCACATCGTGAAGTACATGTAACACCATACTTGTAACTCCTATATATACTTCAATTAAAAATAATAATAAAATATATCAAAAATTCTTAAAATATAATATTTTATATATTTGACATTTCCCGTATTTAATTCAACTTATATACGGTCTAATTTATATGCAGGGCATCGATCCCATCTTGATCATCATAATAATCTTGTAGGTTGATTGTACGATTTGATTAAGGCATTTGGACGACTAAAATGAGATGGAATGATGAAGATGCTTATGTGTACGGCAACTCTATATGTATATTGATGGATATAGTAAAACTTCTCTAAAGTAATACTCTATAAAGAAAAAATAGCTTTTTAAAGCCATAAAATATTTTGGTCCCAACTTGAGACCATTTATGTATAGGAATAAACTCCATATTTGTAATAAGTTGTCATTTTTCTTGGTCCCAACATAAGGAACAATTCTTCAAACAGTAATACTTGTCAACGAGTACAAAAGTATGCATTAATATCACAAATAAAAGTTTAAGATGAACTAAAATATACCTCTAAAGTTGTTTTGGACAAGTTTATAGAGTTTAGGTTAAATCTTTGAGCTTGCGGGTACATATGTGCAAGAAATAATATACTTGGCATCCATTGAATCGTATTTAGAAAAATACACCATTTGTACGAATAAATAAGCCACTAATTAATATTCTTTTAACTATTCCTCTATTGAGTAATAACTTCTCTAAAAGTTTTAAAATTAGTTTGGTCCCAACTTTATGACTTTGTAGAGGTTTTAATGTAGTAGGTATTTATGTGGTTCATTTCTACAGTACTAAAATATTACATTATAATTTCTAAAGTTCATTGTCTAAATGTTACATAATAATGGTGATGTTATATGATGATATTGTTTATTATAATAACATTGATTGGTATATCATGAACGATATTATAGTATAGAATTATTATTGAAAGCCATAAAATTACATATTGTCATTATTCATCGCTCCTTACCTTCCACTAAATGATATTACAATATGACATTAATATTCGATGTCGAAATTACAAAAATATTTGTAAGGTTACATTATATAATAATAGTTTGATTAACACAAAATAACATTATTACAATTGCAACGAGATTGATTTTACGTTTGTGAATGTCATATTACATTATATACACATGTTACATGTATTCAAGCAAATAACAGGAATGTAAAAACCAATATTTACCAAGAAGGCAATATAGCGAGTTACAGGATTCTAACCTGTGCCATATGAAGATATAAGCGGTCCTGGCAGTACTGTAGTGCATGCATGTTTAGTCACAATAATTTAGATAGTATAGTGAGAGCGAGGTCTAGATTCTAGAAAATGATCAATTCAGTGGGGTATCTCCCATGGACCAAACAAGTACGCGGTTTCATCTCCTTGTTTGTTGATCGAAATGTTAATTACTAATTGCTATCAAAAGTTCGTATCTAACAACAACTCATCATCAAAGGTGTTTTTTGAAAGATACCTTGATCTTTGAGAGATTTTTATGGTCTAATTTGAACTACTTTAATTCTGCCAGAAACCTTCATTTGATTAAAATCACGATCGTATCCCACTAAATCCTTTTAGTTATTTATAGGTTTTTTTGTAACTGATGAAACTGGTTTTCCAGAATCATTCATTATAATTAAATATATAGTGTGGTGAAAAAAGAAAATTGATCGGATTATTTAATAGTGTCTTTTCTTGACGTGTTATATCTCATCAAAGTCGAATATGATTTCAGTATTTGATCAATATATATATATATGTGTGTGTGTGTGTGTGTGTGTGTGTAGGGAAACTTAATTCCTAAACCCTAAACTCTAATCTTAATTTTTTTTCTTCTTCAATATATTCACAATAATGTTTTTTTCGTGATGGCAATGTCAGTGTATAAGTAATATTGTTGTTTTAATTAAACAAATAAATAAATAAATAAAAATTCCAATACTTGATCAAAAAAGACTTCCTCAATTCAATGATTAATTTCAGCATATCAATTTTGTGTCTAAATAACATTATTATTGCCACTTAGTACTATGGTCCAGTGGTTTTTCTCTTCACTTGTAAGTGAAAGGTCTTAGTTATGTTCGATTCTCGCAAAAGATGAATTTGTACTGCATTATTGCTAACCCATTATGAGACTAAACCATAGATAATATCGTTTGTTCAAAAAAAAAAAATAGCATTATTATTTTCTTATTCATTTGAAGTTGGAACAACTTGATAGTGTGGAGCAACATTGCAGGCATATAAGTTAAAAGGCCGCACAGCGGGGTCTCTATTTGTTGAAACTTGATCACTTTGATGCAAAATCATGAGTAACAAAACATGTTGCACGTGTGATGAGGCTAAAAACAGATGGAAATCATATGTTCTTCTATTTCTGTAATTTTCTTACCAGGGAGAAAGGTGAGATAAGGCTACATGATTATTAGAGTTGTATCATGTGCTGAAAGAGTACAAATGAAAAAATATACAAGGAAAAAAAAAATATATATATATATATATATATAAGGAAAAAAGTTAGTTAACTTTTTCAACCATTTTTGTTTCCTGCAGGAAAAAGTGAATTATGAACACACCACTTGGCACAAGTTAGAGTTTGGTGGGTGAGTTTATGATACTCAAATGCATTCATTTGGCCAAGGAGAATAGGTGATTGGCTTTTTGCTCTTAAAAATAGTTCACGTTTTGTAATTATGAGAATGTAAAAAATATGTTTTACATAGAAAACACATGAAATTTTGTGTGTTCATAAGAAGTTGGTCTTTCTTCTTATATTGGCCTTGGTTCTACGGTGACCTTCTTGAATTATACAGTACAGTAGAAGAGGTGGCAAACTGGATTGATCCGTCAGAGGGTAAATAGGTAAATGTGAAAGAAAGAAAGACAGAAAGGAAGAAAGGGGCAATTAGGGAAACTAAAAATCCGAAGGGCAAGCTTATAAACTATTATCAGCTCTAAATCAGCTAGAGGCTGAGCGCTGTGGCTTCCGAATAAAATGAAGTGGAGGGTAGTGAATTGTGATATGGACGTGCAGTCCACGTAGGACGGTGATGGTCGGCCGTGACCTCCAATCATGCGGCGGACCGCATCATTGAACACTCTCTGGTCCCCGCCATGTTAACATGGCTTTTCCCTCCCTATACATAACATAACCCTTTGTCTCGGTAGGATCTTAGAGCATCTCCAATATTACTAGCTAATTTTTTAGGGAATTTTAACGAAAAGCTCCTGGTATTGTTCACTTTAACGAAAAACCATATTTTTACACTAAAAAATCAATTCTGGTACTATTGATTTTACCCTTTATATTGTCATTTTCGTTAAAACTCAAAATTTTCAAACCATTTTCATTAGTTTTCCTAATTTTTTATTATTGTAGCTGGTCAAATAATTCAAATGTTAATTTGACTAGCCACCACTTTCAACAATACTAGCTATTTTAGCTTAAGTTAAAAAAATTTGTATCACTTTTATACTAAACTTAACAACTCAAGCCCTTTTTCTTCTCTTAAAATCCACAATGCAATTTTATAGTTTTTAATGTATGGCAAAAATTTACCTCCCTCTCCTCCTAACTAAACTTGCTAGTTAGTGTTCACAAAGTTAAAATAGCTAGCTAGTGATTTCGCTAGTATGTTTAAGCTTGGTGTTTCTGCATTTTTTTGTTGCAGTACCCAAAAAACCTTATTCAGCTAAGCCGTTGAAGATGCTCTTACTAGCTAGATGGGGCGGGGAGCGAACATAACAATCTCTCTACATCTCGTGGTTGCATGACCAAACTGTTTGATACGCGCATATGGTTGATAACTATTGATAGTCATTTATATTACTGAAAATATGACTTTAGCCCCTAAAACTGAATTTTTTCCATATAAAACCCGACATAAGTTTTTTACTTGAATAAAACCCATTTACTACATTCCACATCAACAAATTCATTAATTATGTTTGACTTAACACATTTAAATTTTTTGGATGCCTAAAATACCCCTATTTGAATGTTTGATGTACATAATTAATGCCATGCGAATTATAAGAGAGAATTAATGATTTTACAAAAAAAAAAACATTAATGTTATAAATTCATTGCCTAATATATAATAACAATAAAAAATGTCTAATATATTACATGCTTAATTAAGTCACTAAAATTATATTTTACATATTAATGTAGGTAAATTATTTCACACATATATATATATTAAAAATGCCTAATATATGTAAAAATTCATGCAAAATAATTTACCAAAAAAAATAATGTTAGATTCAAATAGTGCACCTACTATTAAAATTTTAAAATGTTAGATTGCTCAAAATAATTTACCTAAAAAAATAATGTTAGATTCAAATAGTGCACCTACTATTAAAATTTTAAAATGTTAGATTGCTCAAAATAATTTACCCTATATATGTAATATACATGAAAAATATTTACCTAGATAATAAACAAACCCAATACATGCAAAATAATTTACCTAGATAATATTATTAATTTACCTACAAAATATATTATTTGCAAATCATAAATTTACATATAGGTAACTTACTTACATATAATAATTGTTTAACATGTATGTTAGTACTACGCATATACATATATATATATATATACATATATATATATATATGAACATATAGTAGTACTATATACATATAGGTAAATTATATATATATATATATATTATTTTCTAATCATAAATTTACATATAGGTAAATTACTTACATATAATAATTATTTAACATATATGTTAGTACTGTGCATATATATATATGAACGTATAGTAGTACTATATACATATAGGTAAATTAAATGTATATATATATACATATATGTTGAACTTTTAGTAGTCAGATATACTTTTGAACATATTTATATATATGTGTGTGTGTATTTGTGTGTTAGAGATAATAGTATGTGCAATGATTATTTGTTCATTATAATTAAGGTAAGTAATAATATTATTGGTTTCATTTGAATATTGTGGCACAAGCTGTAAATATTTTGTAATAATAGGTTAATTACTTTTCTATTTGGCAGTCTTTTTCAAATTTGGGTTTTATTTGGATGTTTAGAATTATGTGGGTTTTTATCTAGGAAATAAGAGTTACAAGGATCTATATCTAAAGAACCCATATTATTATTTGGGATACCACACGCCACAGTTGCAATATGGTCACTAGAAATAAGTGTATTTAATACACCTAGTTTACGAGGTATTGCATGCAATGATAATGTCATTGTGACATTATCTAAAGCCAGCCAATTGCCATTACCACGTCAAATAGTTAAAGCACGTAATTGTACGTGACTTTGGAACTACTACAATTACATCCTGACATAAGTAAATTTTTATCGTAGTTTATACGTGACCTTTCTTATAATTTCTACTTTACTATCATAAAATTTTATAATTATCAGCTTTAGTACTCAAGTTTTTATGTCTTACTTTCTTACTCAAACATTTGACTTTCTACTATTTTCATATACATCCATTAGTCTATTTGTTAAATCTTTCGTTAACCTATGACATGACATGCCTTTGCGCCACCGAAAAGTTTATTTTGGGTGAGACAACTTTGGGTAGTAAAGTAAAAAGTTTGGGAAACTGAAACTTTGTCACGTCAGCAGTTAAATAGAAGACTTAACAAATTTACGAAAATGGTAGATAAATAAAAAATCAATAAAAAGAGGCTATAGAAACTTTAAAAGATAAAAGCTGAAAATTTAGAAAATTCAACATAGTAATATAAAAATTACTCACTTTCCAACAAGGTTCTAAAAGACGCTAGGCGCTAGTCGGGCGGCGGGCTGGGGCCTAGCGCCTAGGCGGCTAGGCGGGGTCTAGGCGGGCGCCTAGGCGGACTAGGCGGATTTAAGTAAATCCATTATATTTCTCGTAAATAAGTGTCTGTTTATACTTAAAATATATATAATTTCATCATAAACTACAAAATAGAATGACATATGTATTATGAAGTATTGGAACATAATGAAAACATGGGGAACAAGCATATAGTATGGGCTCATTTAAGTATTCAACAAGTCTCTTACAATTTATTAAAAAAATTAAATGCAAATTGAAAGTTATATATTTTCTGTCTAAGTGAGTCGCAACCTAGGCGGGTTTGGGCGGGCTAGGTGGGTGCCTAGGTGGTCTAGGCGGGCGCCTCAGCTGGTCTAGGCACTCTTTCTTAATTTTCAAACGCCTAGGCATTAATCGGGGCGGTGACCAGCCGCCTAGCGCCTAGGCGGGGCCTAGGCGGTGCTAGGCGGGAATTTTTAGAACAGTGCTTTCCAATAAAGAGTTGGGCCATTAGATCATTTACCAATATAAAACAATGTTTTTAGATTATAGTTAGAGAGGAATAACTAGAGTCAGATACTGAATAAATTGCCCTCTCTCTAGAACTAAGAAAGTGTGCTGCTGAGGTTAAACTTGATTTTTATTTTTATTTTTTATTTTTTTGAAGACGGGTGAAGAAGTTTATAAGCAACATAACAGAAAGAGCACACGAAAGCCTACAGAGAGGTTAAACTTGATTTAACCAAAAGTTGCAAACACAAAAACGAAAAAGATAGCTGTGCAGAAAATGTTACTGTTAGGCTTAGCGTAACCAGCAAAAGGAGATTATTGGGGGTCCTATTAGGATCTTACAGACCTTTTTGACATCGACCACCCTCCAAACTTTCTTTCTCAAATCTCAATCTCCGAATTACACCTTACCCTTTACAAATTATGTTTTGAAATTATGTCTTCTTTTTAATATATGGTTTTCATGGCGGTTGGTGAAGAGAAATGACCATGATTAATTTTGTCGATTAATAATTAATTACTAATTACCCATAACAAGTAGTACACACTTTACCATCACTCCCTCTTTATCTAAGGTGTGAAGCACAAGGTTCTTTCAGGGACATGGATGATCATTGCATTTGTTGTAGCAACTAACTCTAAATTAACATTTTATTCACAAATATATTACTTCTAGACTCTAGACCATAGAGATTGGGATTATAAAGACCAATTGTTTGAGCCTAATTGATGGAATTTGTTTGTACCTAATTTCTAGCCTATTTGTGAGTGGAAAAAGTTGAATTAAAACTTGTATTTTGTCATTTATATGAGGTGATGATTGATCATAATGCAAATTAGAGTGGATATATCCTGTGGCTAATTTATATAAGCATATATATGATATATCCTGGAAATATTGCAGTTATGTTGGTTTTGTTATTGGAATTATTATCATAAAAAGATAGAGAAGAGTGTTGGAGGTTGAACCCAAGCCACTCATGGTGTGTGTGTCAATGAAGTAACAATGAAACAGACTGAAAAAAGGGGGAAAAGAGCACAAAGCAATTCATGTGCAATTGAATTGGTAGCAATTTATGAGAAATGGTATTGCCACATGTGCTGCTAAGTGTTATATTTGAATTGGTTCGACATCCTTTTTCCTTTTTTTTTTCCCTTATTCAATAAATGTCTATATGAGATTTGAACCTTAAACATGTTCCAATAACACTCCATATATATAGATGTCGCATTCGCATGTGAGATTTGAACTCATAACCTCTTTCAACTGTGTGAGGGTATGATGATATATTGATAAAGAGGTTATCATCTTGAACAGGAACTCTCTAGAGGTATGGAAATGGGGGCATATGGGCCATTGATTGAGAAAGGATTCGAATAGATGCCATGATGTGCAATGGGGTTGGCTGAGGGGTCCTCTGCGAGCAGCATGAGCAGCACATATAGCTGTGTTAATGAGAGCTTTCTAAGGTTTCAGTGGAATGTCCAAGTCGAATCGATGATGATTATGATGGCGGTGATGATAACGCGTTGATCGAATTGACTTGTTAGATCTGTTGCTTGTGTTGCGCAGACATACCTCTTCTGGTTCTTGATACATTTTGGCCCTGATTAGACATGTTGGTTTGTGCTTGTTTTTGTCAAAAAGGTCTAATACATTCTTCGTCTTTAGCTCTTACCTCTTTTTCTTTTAGAAAACTTTTTTTTTTCAGTCACTTTACTTTCTACAGATAGATGAAAGCTGTAGTAAATGTTAGTGTGTAAATTGTGATCTGATGTTGCAGTTGTAATTATAGCGTATATTGTTAGAATAATTAGCTAAGTGTTGATTTGGTTGTATCTTTCTTATTTGATTCTCATAGGTCTTAAGTAAGTGAGGTGCCCTGTGTCTACATCTCATAGGATGTAAAATGGAAGGCTGAGATTGCCTTGATGTATTTTGAATATTACCAAAAGTGTATAACCATTAGAAGTAGAGTGATATTCCTTCACTCTCTTACTCTCTCTCTCTCTCTCTCTAGCACATGTCATGGTGAATGTGTGAAAATCTCAGAGACATATTCTCTGTTGCTCTCTCTCTCTCTCTCTCTCTCTCTTCTCTCTTTTCTCTCTATCATCATCCTTCATTTTGTACTGAGAATTCATCTAAATTCTTTGTGAATTTGTGAAGTCATATCTCACAGTGTACCATTTTTAGCTTACTCTAACATGGTCTCAGAGCCAGGTTGGGTCTGAAATCTCTGGGTGTCGATTCTGTGAATGGTACTGAGTTCATTCTCGCAACATCTCGTTGCAGAGAAACCAGTGAGAGAGAGGTGTGATCTTAGTCTAACATGGCTGGGTCTGGCAGAGGGGAGCTTCAAGCTCTGATATTCAGAGGAGATAACTTCGACTTCTAGTAAATTCGAATGAAGAAGATTTTCCGATCTCACGAGTTATGGAGTATTGTTGAGATGGGTTTTACTTCTCAAGCGAAGGAGGAGATGAAGCTGCATCATGAAAATTTGGTCAAGGATGCAAGGGCTCTTGGAATCATTCAAGAAGCTGTATCAGATCAGATTTTTCCACGCATTGCAACTCTAGAAACTGTAAAAGCAACATGGGATAATCTGAAGCAAGAGTACGTAGGAGACAAACAGGTATGATCTATGAAATTACAGGGTCTTCGTCGTGATTTTGAGTATACTCGTATGAGTGAATGTGAGTCTTTAGCTGCATATTTGGCTAGGTTGTTTAATTTAATAAATCAGATGATGAGTTATGGAGAAGGTCTTAGTAATCAAAGAATTGTGCAAAAGTTATTGATCAATTTACCCAAAACATATGATAGTATAGCTTCTGCTATAGAGAATACTAAAGATATTGAAGTATAATATAGCTTATGTTATAGAGAATACTAAAGATATTGAAGTAATTGATGCTCAAGATGTGGTTGCTATATTGAAAGGGTATGAACTGAGGCTAACTAGACATGGAGAAAGTAGTACTGAGCGTGCATTTGCTAGTTTGAATATCTCACCTAAGAATGGTAAATTTGGTAATCAAAAAACCAATGCTGGTGGAACAAAATTTCAGAAGAATTTCAAGTTTAAGGGGAAGTAGTGGAATAACAGGTTCACTGTAGGTGTAAGAAATGAAACTAGCAACACTGGTGGTGCTTGCAAATATTGTGATAGATTCCACTATGGAGAGTTTTGGCTGATAGGGAAGATTAAATGACACAAGTGTGGCAAGCTTGGTTATATTGCCAGGGTCTATAATCTCAATAAGAATGTTCAGCAAAGGAATTTTTGCAAACAAAGTGGAGGAACCTGGAAATCTTTTTCGTGTTAAATAAACAAGTGAAGTGAAAGTTGTGAGTGACATCTGTTATATAGATAGTGGATGTAGCAATCATATGACCTTCAGAGAAGATCTGCTTACGGATATTGACAGAAGTATTAAAGTAAAAGTGCAAGTTAGCACATGAGTTCTAGTTGATGTGAAAGGCAAAGGAAATCTTGTTATTGACACTGAGAAGGGAAAGAGGTATATAAGAGAAGTCATGCTAGTACCTAGACTCGCAGAGAATTTACTCACTTTTGGACAAATGACTGAACATGGGCATTTTCTTATGTTTGGTGATTACAAGGTGGATATCTTTGATGACATAAAACTGACAAACTTGGTGGTTAGTGTGAAGCAAAAGAGGAATATGTGTTTTTTCCAGTAGTGTTCAAATCCAATGACCAATTGGTATTAAAAACTAATGTGCATCAGTGTGCTACAATATGGCATATAAGGTTTGGACACCTAAATTATAGGAGTCTAAAGCAATTACAGGAACATAATATGGTTCTTGGATT
Organism: Cotoneaster glaucophyllus; assembly: GCA_036320875.1. Taxonomy (NCBI): domain Eukaryota; kingdom Viridiplantae; phylum Streptophyta; class Magnoliopsida; order Rosales; family Rosaceae; genus Cotoneaster; species Cotoneaster glaucophyllus. The sequence goes on from CM070073.1 coordinate 17,763,099, forward strand.
ACCTGTGATGCATGACAGTGAAGGTGTGTGTCTAGGTTGTGCATTGGGAAAGAATCACAGGGAGTCTTTTCCAAAAGAATCAACTTGGAGAGCAAAGATGCCAGTAGAGCTAATACACTCAGATGTGCATGACCCTATGCAAACACCAACAATAAGTGGAAATAGGTACTTCATTACATTCATTGATGACTACTCAAGGATGTGCTGGATTTATTTCTTGATACATAATTCAGAAGTCTTCCATGTGTTCAAGAAGTTTAAGGCTATAATAGAGCTTCAAAATGGTTATTTTGTGAAGAAATTAAGAACTGATAAAGGAGGAGAATTCATTTCAAATGAGTTTGAAAAGTTCTGTGAATCTTTGGGGTTAGAGAGGCAGCTCACTGTTACATATTCTCCACAACAGAATGGAGTTGTAGAAAGGAAAAAATAGAACTATACTAGAGATGGCTAAATGCATGCTTCATGAGAAAGACCTTCCATATAATCTCTGGGGTAAAGCAGTGAACACATCTGTGTATCTGATAAACAGGTGTCCCACTAAAGCATTGGAGAATATTACACCATTTGAGAAGTTCAGTGGAAGAAAACCTGGAATTAAACACCTGAGAGTGTTTGGCTCAGTGTGTTATTCTCTCATTCGAGGAAATTTAAGGCATGAACTAGAAGAAACTAGTGTCACTGGTATTTTCATTGGATATGGTACTTATGAGAAAGGTGATACTCTCAAGGGATGTGATTTTTGATGAAAATGGCAAATGAGATTGGGAGAAACATAAAGTCAAAGAAGTGTGAATTCCATTTTCTGCAAATGAATCTCTGGAGATGAGTGAAGTTGATGAAGGTTTAGATTCCATGGAACATGTTGTATCTAAAGGTTCTCAAATCTAAATTGAAGGTTCTAGAGCTACTGTCTCTGGTGAATCAACCAGTTTTGTCTCCATACCTCAGTATGATATACTCCACTGAGATATAGAAACTTCAGTGAGATTTATGAAAGATGCTATTTGTGTATCATTGAACCAAAATGCTATAATGAGGCTGCACATGATGAAGCATGGAAGAAGGCAACGAAGGATAAAATATGTATGATTGAGAAGAATCAGACATAGGACTTGGTAAGGAGACCATCTGATAAACCTGTGATTGGGGTAAAATGGGTGTATAAAACAAAGTTGAACTTAGATGGTTCAGTTCAAAAGAATAAAGTTAGGCTTGTTGGAAAAGGCTATGCACAATAGTCAAAGATAGATTATAATGAAACCTTTGTACCTGTTGTAAGGTTAGACACAGGAATGACTCTGATTGCAATGGCTGCAAAGAACAAGTGGAAGCTATTCCAGCTGGATGTGAAATCAGCTTTCTTAAATGATGTACTTGAAGATGAGGTGTATGTAGATCAGCCAGATGGGTTCATTGTGCAAGGAGAGAAGGATAAGGTTTATAAACTGCACAAAGTTTTGTATGATTTGAAGCAAGCACCTAGGGCCTGGTATGGAGAGATTGATTCATACTTTGCACAGTGTGGTTTCAAAAGAGTACTAGTGAGGCAACATTGTATACCAAGTGTACATGAGACTCAGAGATGATTATAGTGTCCATTTATGTTAATGATATAATCTACACTGAAAGCTGTTAAGATTTAATGGATGAATTCAAAGCTGATATGATGCATAAATATGATATGACTGATCTGTGACTCTTACATCATTTTCTTGGTATATGAGTAATGCAAATTGAAGAATGCATTTTTATACACCAGAGAAAGTATGCTTCATCTCTGTTGAAGAAATCTGGAATCCAGGATTGTAAACCTGTGAGCACACCACTGGTACCAAGTGATAAATTGAGAAAGGAAAATGAAAATAGAGCTATAGATGAAGTTTAGTATAGAAAACTTGTAGGTAGTTTGTTGTATCTCACATAATGTATGTTGCATGTTTGTTAGCAAGGTTCATGCACTATTCTACTAACAAGCATTATGGGACAGCAAAAAGGGTTCTAAGATATGTTTAGGGGATTCTTGACTTTGGCTTGGAGTAAAAGAAAGGCAAAGGAGCAATTCTAATAGGATTCTTTGATAGTGATTAGAGTGGTTCAGAAAAAGACATGAAAAACACATCTGGTATGCTTTTATCTTTAGCAGTGGAGTTTTCTCTTGGGCTTCAGTCAAGAAACAATGTGTTGCTTTATCCACAACTGAAGCAAAGTATATTAGTGCATCTGAGGCAACAGCACATGCTACTTGGCTAAGGTTTGTTCTGGAAGACTTTGGTGACGTGCAATCTGTTACAACACCAATGAACTGTGACAATACTTTAGCCATAGCTGTCACTAAGAATCCTATTTTTCATCAGAAAACTAAGCATATAAATAGGAGGTATCATTTCATAAAGGAGGCATTGCATCAATGAGTGATTGATTTGGTTCACTGTCCTACAAAGGAGCAAGTTGCTGATATATTTACAAAGGCATTAGTAAGAGACAATTCACCTATCTCAGAGAACTTCTTGGAGTGAAATCAATTCACAATTTAAAAGGGGCTGTTAGTGTGTAAATTGTGATCTGATGTGACAGTTGTAATTCTAGCTCATAGTGCTAGAATAATTAACTAAGAGCTGATTTGGTTGTATCTTTCATATTTGAGTCTCATAGGTCTTAAGTAACACTAGTAGAAAAAACTGCTTGCGCGACGACATTTTGCGCGACGAACAATAATTCGTCGCACAAGAGGCACTTGTGCGACGTAAAGACGTATTCGTCGCGCAAAATAGAAAACATATTGAAAAAAGAAAAAAAAAAATTACGCGACGAAAGAATTCGTCGCGCAAGAATACTTAGCACGACGAATAATAGTTGTCGTTGCGTAAAGTCAGCAAGAAAACATGGGGTAATTTTTGTTGGCGCGAGAAACTTGCGCGACGAAAAGTGCTTTTGCGCGACCAATTTTTCGTCGCGCAAGTTCCAGTTAGCTTTGACCATTTAATGCAGGTGAATCAGAGGACATTTAATACAGATGTTTGCATGACAAAGCTTTCGTCGCGCAAAGATCTTAACTTTGCTATAAATAGGCGCTTCTATTGTCCTTATTCTTCACAATTCTGTTATCCTTATTCTTTATAATTCTGTTCGTGCTGAAATGGCAGATAGAAAGAACGATAAGAGTGTGCACGACGCCAACCCGCATGATTTGAGAGAGCATTTTGAGTTTGCTCATGCTATTGCTGTAGCTATGGGGAATAATTGCCCCACTGCTGAGTGGCATTCTTGGAAAGATGTGCTCGGGAATTTGAAGAAGGCTGTGATGGATGAACTACTAGTAAGTATATTATTGATGGATCAATAATGAAGTTTGTGAAATTTTTAGTTATATGTTGGAATTAATTATTTGAATATACGTGTAATAGTGTAAGTACGTTTTTGATGATGAACCGAAAGAACAATTGATGAAGTTGCTGGAGGATGTGTTGGAGGGAGGTTACAATCGGTGGTGGTATGCAATCTTGCGGAATGGAGCATGATAGTAGTTTAAAATTTATGTTTTGTATGACAATATTTAAATTTTAGGTTTCCTTTTATTTTTTTTTATAAATTATGTATTTAGACTTATTAGATTTCAATTCCTGTTGGGTTTTTTTATTGAGACCTAATGTAAGCACCCTAGCTATCCTTGGTTTATATGTGCTTTTAATCTTTAATGAATATCGTACTTATGTTGAAAATAATTGTATGGATTAAGCCATTAATTATTTGTAGAATACATATTTAAGGTATTAACTATTTATAGAATAATATTTTAGGTATTAATTATTTATAGAATAAATATTTAAAGTATTAATTAATTTTAGAATAAATATTTAAGGTATTAATTGTTTGTGAATATTTGTTTGTAATTATAAAGTTTACGTAAATTTTGTAATTACAACTATTTTGTTCGTCGCGCAATATATTGCGCGACGAAACCTTCATCGCTCAATATATTGCGCGACGAATACATGTTTTTGTCACGCAAAGCACTGTCAGACTGCGTTCAAACCTACCAATTTATTGCACATATATGACGCATTTTGCGCGACGGACTTAGAGGTTTGCGCGACAAATATTTCGTCGCGCAGAGGTGTCCTACTGCTATATAATCACAGTTTCATAGGCGTAGTTTTTTAAAAAAAATTGTTTCAAAAAGAATGGCCGATTATGGAGAAGGTTCTGGCAAAAAGAAAGTTGTTGTGCGATTAGAGAGGTATAGACGGAAGCAAGTGCCGTACTTTGAAGGCAAAAATATGGCTAAGGCGTACGCCGAATTGAAGTATGACATTGGGAATTTGGTGTGGACGGATTGTTCTGCCGAGTTTGAGTCTTGGAAAAAGGTTCCTGAGTGGTTGAAGAAGTCCATGCTGGGCGAGTTATCGGTAAGTTTGTGGTAAATAATTAACAATTATTTTTGTTCAAACGTAATATTTTTTAAATTACTAATTTATTTTTATTGGCATTATGTAGGTTCATTGGGATGTTGATGAAACCGATGAGAAGCAACGGATTTATGTCGATGGGCTTTTCAAGCAGAGTTTCCGGCAATGGAAGTTTGATGTGTTGCGGGCGAGGGAAGATTGAAGTTGATGAGAGTTGTTTTTATTTTATTTTTTAAATAATATTTTGTGGACTTTATATTTAATTTAATGAATAAATATATGTTATGTGGATGAGTATTAATATTTGCATTAATTATAACTTATATTTGGGATAGTAAATTAGTTTTGTTAATTAATTTAATGTTTAATTAGGTTTGAGTTTTTGATTTATAATAAAATAAAAATTTACAATACATACAAATAAAAAAGAAAAACATAAAAAAAAATTAAAAAAAATGAATTGCACGACGAACGTTCCTTTTTTGTTGCGCAAAGATATCTTACGCGACGAATTACGTATTTCGTCGTGCAAAATCGTTCGTCCTTTTTAATCTAGATTCAGCCATGTGCAGAGGCAAACTGCAAAAAAATTGCAGATTGTGCCTCTGCACTCATCGCTTCGATTTTGCTCAATCCGGCATCCGTCATTTCCATTTTTTCTCAATTTCATCATCTAATACTTCCTCCATCTTCTTCTCTAGGTTGATCGAGCTATCTAGATGTGTCTGGTAAGCCTTTTTTGTTGTTACGGTAAAAGTATTAATGTAAATTCTTACTAACGCCATTAATTTCGTTGTCTATAGGGATATTGTGTGTGCTTAGCGATTGGTGGAGAACGATTGAGAAGGTATTTTCTTCGTTTTATTTTTTAAACATATAAAATTAATTAAATTATGTTGAACTTAGTTTGTTATGTTTATATTGTGTTCTGAAATTATATTTATATTATGTTGTTAAATTTGTACGTGACGTACAAATATGTGTTGTGATGTATGGAGTTAATTGAAATTAACTTCGTACTTGTTTTTTATTTTTAGTAATACTTAGTTTCCCATTCGAGGATTAGTTGGATTTCACGCATGGATGCCAAAGCATGATTGCGGCCCAATTAATTCTTGAATCGTCCCATTATTTGGACAGTTTGGGAATGCACAGTTATGACGCGAAGTTTATGGTTGAGGGATTAGGTTTCGGTTGTGGAGATTTCAGTGTCATCTCTGTATGTTCTTCGAGTTGTACACCCGAAGAACTGTATCGAGATGCTGCCGAAATTCATCCACGTTGAAATCTAATCTAATGTAGCCGTAAATTACGTGACATGACTATGCATTCCCGAATGGGATAGGGCCCTTACCGGAGGCATAAGGTGACATTATCATTTTGTATGAAGTGATTGTTGTATTGTTATTGTGGTTCCAGGAATTATGGACAGGACCTGGATACAGAACCTGAATAGATGTGCGGACGAATACTTGGATGGAATCGAGGATTTTTTTGACTTTGCACGTACACACAACCCGGGTGCAACTAGAATCCGGTGTCCTTGTAGGAGGTGTAACAACACGTTAAGGGAGACAATTGAAAATGTTCGATTTCGTTTAGTAAGGAATGGAATGATTGAGACATATAATACTTGGAACCATCATGGGGAACAATTTGACAATGCTTCGTTTTCAAACGCCACAATAGTGGATAATGTTGAACCTATTGTGGATCATAATGAATAAGTCATGGATATTATAAATGATGTTTTTCCATTTGCATCGACAAACACCAATCAGGAAGGGGAAGATGACGTGCCTACACCAATGGACATTGCAGAGTTTGAACAATATGAAAAACTATTAAAAAATACCAACCAAGAGTTATACCCGAGGTGTGAGAGCTTTTCTGTTCTCACGGCCATTGTGGAACTAATGCATGGAAAAATAAAGTATTGTATGTCAAACCAGTGTTTCGATTACTTTTTGGGGGTTTCAAGAGAATGCTTCCGAAGGACAATTGTTTGCCGAAAGACCATAGACACGTGCAAAAGGTGTTGAATGGTCTTGGATTGGGTTATGAAAAAATTCACGCTTGCAAAAACAATTGTATTTTGTTCTACGAAGAGAATAAAGCATTAGATAAATGTCATGTATGCAATGAGTCAAGGTTCAAAATAACATCTCAGAATAGAACAACTAAGATCCCACAAAAAATTATGCGTTATCTGCCCCTGAAACCTAGGATGCAGCGATTGTATATGTCGACGCATACTGCCACATACATGAGATGACATAAGGAAAAAAGGGTAGATGACGATGTGATGCGGCATCCTGCAGATAGGGAGGCATGGAAAGAGTTCGATCGAACGTTCCCCGAGTTTGTTGCTGATTCTCGTAACGTTAGATTGGGACTTGCCACTGACGGATTTAATCTGTTTAGGGTTTTAAGCTAACACCACAGTACTTGGCTGATTTTCGTATTTCCGTATAATTTGCCGCCTTGGAAATGTATGAAAAAAGAATACATGATCATGACTCTATTGATAACTAAGGATCCTGGTAGGTCAATCGATTTATACTTACGGCCTTTGGTGGATGAGTTAAAAGATTTATGGACACATGGTGTGCGCACATACGATAAATGTACAGGCATGATGTTCACTTTGCGGGCTGCAGTGATGTGGACTGTGAACGTTTTCCCTGCATATGCAATGGTTTCCGGGTTGAGCACTAGAGATTATATGGCATGCCCTGTATGCAAGGAAGGCGTAACATCTAGTTGGCACGCCAGAAAAGTTGTTACCTTGGTCATCGAAGATGGTTGCCTTGGGACCATGAGTGGTGAGAGAAGGATAAAGAGTTTGACGAGGAGAAAGAGCATCGCCTCAGACCCAGAGAATGGTCTGGTGCTCAGATTTTGGAACAGCTTAACCGTTTGGATTTTGCTCCTTTCGGGACCAATGCAAGTAGGACAAAACCTTCTACACATATGAACTGGACACACAAGTCTATATTTTTTGAGCTCCCGTATTGGTCCAAACTAAAATTGAGACATAACCTCGATGTTATGCATGTTGAGAAAAATGTATTTGACACATTGGTCGGCATAATTCTATATATTGAGGGCAAGACAAAGGACACGATCAAAGCTCGTCTTAATTTGGAACGAATGGGAATACGATAGGGTTATGGATGAATAGGGACAATGATAAAGCCAAAAGGGATCTTGCATTTTTTTTTCAATGAAACCGAATGACAAGAAAGATTTTTTAAAGTTTTTATCGTCTGTAAAGTTTCCCGATGGGTATGTTTCAAATATCGCGCGTTGCGTGAACGTTGACGGGGGTAAATTAGCTAGCCTAAAGAGTCATGATTGCCATGTGGTTCTGTAACGCCTACTTCCTATGGGTATTCGACATCTCTTGCCAACCGATGTAGTAAAACCAATCATGTTGTTGTCTAGTTTTTTTTCGCAATTGACGTCAAGAACGTTGCAAAAAACTGACGTTAATCAGTTGCACCATGACATTGTGCAAGTTCTATGCAAGTTTGAGATGATATTTCCTCTAGCTTTCTTCACAAGTATGATACACGTGATGGTTCACTTACCAGATAAGGCATTGCTTGCTGGGCCAGTCAACTTTCGATTGATGTATCCAATAGAAAGGTATATATTCCTCGTCTTTTTTATTAATCAATATTAAATATATTACGATTAGTAATATGTGCATCATATCGTCTTCTTTTGGCAGGCTTCTCGGAGACTTGAAGAAAAGTGTACGAAACAAAGCGAAGCCCGAATGATCCATTATACAAGCTTGGGTGGCATATGAGGCGCTTACATTTTGTGGAATGTATTTAAAGGATGTTGAGACAACTTTCAATCATCCTCCTCGCAATAATGACGGGGGTGTGAGAAAGGAGAAACTTTCAGTTTTTGCCCAAATCGCTCGACCATTCGGAGATCCGATTTCTGGCGAGTCATTTTCCAAGAAGGACATGGAGGTAGCACATTGGTTCGTACTCAAAAATTATGACGAGACATTATCATACCTAGACGAGCATGAACATATGATGAAGCAGGCACATCCTTCACATTTGTATGCCAAGAAACACGTGAATTGTTTCCACAGTGGTTTCTCGAATATGTAAGTTTGAAGTGTTTTGTATTGGACATATATATTGTACCAATTAAGTTGCTCAAACTAACAAATTTAAATGTTTGTCTAATATTAAGTGAATCAACTGAAAGCATCGAATTCCCCCGCGTACAGTGAAGAGTTATTTAACTTGGCGTTCGGACCAATTCGCGTTGAATTGTACTCGGGTTGCCATGTGAACGGTGTCAAGTTCTAAGCAGGTGCACGAGATGACAAGTTGTGTACGTAAAACAATGGTGTTCATGTCCCCGGGGGAGGCGAAAGTACAGACATTGAAATATATGGTAAACTAACAAGTGTCGTGCAATTGCTTTACAAAGACCGGTGCCAAGTGATCCTATTTAAGTGTCGATGGTTTGATACAAACCCAAATAGGCATGGAAGTGTGAAAAGAGATCATGGATTACTATCAGTGAACACTACCAAAAATTGGTACGATGACGACCCTTACATCTTAGCAACCATGGCAAAACAAATTGTGTATCAAGATGACCCTAAAACCGGGAGGGGTTGGAAAGTTGTTCAGACGATGGATCATAGGAACGTGTATGTTATACCAGAACAAGACCGTACTGACGACGACATCGACAATGTTGCTGACCAACGTCTTGAATCTTTGATGGAAAGTGGTGCGGAAACACTCTGAGATACTAATCTTATCCAAGAACCATTTCAGATAGAAGGAGTATCTTAAATCGAAATACCGATTCAGTCGATCACAATTGACCTCGATAATATTCCACGATACGATGGTCCAGAGCGCAGAAACGACGATGGTGACGTACCTATCGATGATGAGGAATGGGACACTGAAAATGATGATAGTGACGAAAGTGAAAGTTATTATAGTTCGGATGAAGATTAAGGCAATTTATTTGTAACTTTTTTTTGTAAAACACATGAAATGGTTAATGCGTGATGGAAGAAATGGTATGAATGATTCCCATTTTATATGTGAATTACTTTGTAAATAGATTTGGTATGTTTGTATTTTATAATAAATTGTAAACAAAATTTAAAAAAAATTTAAAAACCATTTTAAAACATAATTGCATGACACATAACAATTTTTGGTCGCGCAAGCTAGGCTTGGCAATTCCTGACACGACCCGATAACCCCACACAACAAGCAAAACATTAATTTAATAACTAAAAAAAATTACTATAATAATTATATATATTAATTTAACAATTTTATACCCCTAAAAACTATAATAATTATATATATATTAATTAAATTTTAAAAATTGGTGATCATTGGATCGGCTTAAATATACATATCATTCAACTTCTTAAGTGTTATACGTGGAAAATAAATAAATTTAACTCTACTTATTAAATATATATATACACACACATACCATTGAACTTGATGGGATACGCATTCTACAAAACTAATTTGAATGATCCAACCGTCAAACTTGTTTGTATATGGTTCGAGATCACATAAGTTTCGACGGTTAGAAACGAAAAATCATGATTTAACGGTTATATTAACTCTGATTTTGATGATTTTTTACAGCTACACTCCTTGACCCTATATGAATACAATGAATGAATTCGATCTTCAATTTAAACTATTTACACTAGTGGATACCACAAAATCTTATGTTATACTTAATGAAAGTATAAATAAACTCTAAATGTTAGTGAATCTATCTTTTTGATTGGATACGCATTCTACGAAACTAATTTGAACAATCCAACCGTCAAACTTGTTTGTATATGATTCGAGATCGCATACGCCAAAAATCGTAAAACTTTTCGACGGTTAGAAACGAAAACTCACGATTTAACGGTTATTTTAAATTTATGCGGGAATATTGCGCGACGAATACATATAGTTCGTCGCACAAAGTATATTTGCGCGACGAAATATTATATTCGTCTTGCAAGTGTCTGAAATTTCAATTAAGGCGTTTTTTTTCCGCGGAAATTTTAAAAACCTTGCGCGACGATTTTTAGCCTTGCGAGACAAAGGCTCTATCGCGCAAGATTCTATATTTTAACCCTAACTCTCATTCTTCCCCTGACTTCCCTCTTCTTCCTTTTTCCCTGCGCGATACCTTTTCTCTCCTTCCTCTGTATCTCCATCTGTCTCTCCGTCCCTCTCTCCGGCTGTCGCGACTTCGTCTCCAAGAGGTAATTTCCTCTTCAGTTTTCATTTTCAATTTTCTTTATTTACAAATTGGTTGTTCGAATTAGGGTTTTTTTGGTTTTTTTTCTTTTTCAAATTGAGGGTTAGAATTAGGGCAGTCGGGTTAGATTTAGGGTTCGTAAATTGCAGGTTACATTTAGGTTCTTAAATTAGAGTTTTTAGTGTTCTTAATTGGGGTTAGATATAGGTCTTAAATTAGGGGAACGATTTTGGGCAGTGAGGTTAGATTAGGTTTTCTTAATTTGGGTGTTAGATTTAGGGTGCTTCACTGAGGGTTAGATTAGGGTTCTTAAATTAGGGGTTTTTTAATTTCAAGTACAGGGTTCGAATTAAGGGTTTTTTTTAATTTAAGTATAGGGTTCTTAAATTAGGGATTTGTTAATGTTTTCCTGTGTTCTATGCATCCACAACATTGCACTTACACTTTTCCATATGCAACAATCCTTTTATTTATTTATCTTTATATCGTATAATTCACCTTTTTAATTCTCTTTTATTACGATTAGATGAAATATATTTATGTTTGCGGTTTTTATGTTGGAATTTAAGATATTGTAGGATGTGTTCTCTATTGTAGGTTTGAAAAAAAAAATTGAATTACATTGTACATTTGTGGAATAAGTTTTTAGGGATTTGCATTGTAGACTGCCATGATTTCTTGATATATAATGGGGTATTAGCCTTTGTTGTTGCCTTATTAATATGATAGACGGTTGCGTTGCTTGTTGAATTCGGCCTCCCAATTTTGAAGTTACATTTTTAGGAATGTCATGAATGGTAGACCTGGCAGTTTCTGACACGACACGAAAATAACGGGTTTCGGGTCAACACGATAACTTATTAGGTCATTATCGGGTGACCCGTTAATAACGGGTTCTTAACAGGTATACACGTGGGTAACACGTGGGTGACCCGTTTCGACACGTTAAGAAAAAAATTATTTTGATAATTTTAAAGTTTAATTACTAAAAAATTTATTATAAAATATTAATATATACAATATATTCTATATTAAATATATAGTTTTGTATTATTATTCTATATAAGTTTAAAAAAAAAAAGTTTTAGTCATTATTTATTTTTATTATGAGAGTTCTTTATTATCATTACTAAGATAATAAATTTTACTTAACATGTTCTTGTCCAAAATTAAAATAAACTAATATAGTATTTGTATAGACAATAACTAATAAGACATACATTATACATACAAGTATGAAAAATGTGAAAGAATATATAAACACTTGTGATTCATCATTATTCATATAAACACTTGCAATTTTTGGCGTATGCGATCTCAAAGCATATACAAACAAGTTTGACAGTTGGATCGTTGAAATTAGTTTCGTAGAATGCGTATCCCATCAAAACGATAGATTCACTAACACTTAGAGTTTATTTATACTTTCATTAAGTATAACATAAGATTTTGTGGTATCCACTAGTGTAAATATTTTAAATTGAAGATCGAATTCATTCATTGTATTCATATAGGGTCAAGGAGTGTAGATGTAAAAACTCATCAAAATCGGAGTTAAAATAACCGTTAAATCGTGATTTTTCGTTTATAACCGTCAAAAAGTTTTGTCCCATTACTTGATCTCTGAATGTTTGTTTTTTGCGATTTTTGGCGTATGCGATCTTGAAGCATATACAAACAAGTTTGATGGTTGGATCGTTGAAATTAGTTTCGTAGAATGCGTATCCCATCAAAACAATAGATTCACTAACACTTAAAAGTTTATTCATATTTTTATTAAGTATAACATAAGATTTTGTGATATCCACTAGTGTAAATATTTTAAATTGAAGATCGAATTCATTCTTTGTATTCATATAGAGTCAAGGAGTGTAGCTGTAAAAAATCATCAAAATCGGAGTTAAAATAACCGTTAAATCGTGATTTTTCTTTTTATAACCGTCGAAAAGTTTTGTCCCATTACTTGATCTCTGAATGTTTTCTTTTTGCAATTTTTGGCGTATGCGATCTCGAAGTATATACAAACATGTTTGACGGTTGGATCGTTGAAACTAGTTTTGTAGAATGCGCGTATCTCATCAAAACAATAGATTCACTAACACTTAAGAGTTTATTCATACTTTCATTAAGTATAACATAAGATTTTGTGGTATCCACTAGTGTAAATATTTTAAATTGAAGATCGAATTCAATCATTGTATTCATACAGGGTCAAGGAGTGTAGTTGTAAAAAATCATCAAAATCGGAGTTAAAATAACCGTTAAATCGTGATTTTCTTTTTATAACCGTCGAAAAGTTTTGTCCCGTTACTTGATCTCTGAATGTTTGTTTTTTGCAATTTTTGGCGTATGCGATCTCAAAGTATATACAAACATGTTTGATGGTTGGATCATTGAAACTAGTTTCGTAGAATGCGTATCTCATCAAAACAATAGATTCACTAACACTTAAAAGTTTATTCATACTTTCATTAAGTATAACATAAGATTTTGTGGTATCCACTAGTGTAAATATGTTAAATTGAACATCAAATTTATTCATTGTATTCATATAGGGTCAAGGAGTGTAGCTGTAAAAAATCATCAAAATCGGAGTTAAAATAACTGTTAAATTGTGATTTTTCGTTTATAACCGTCGAAAGGTTTTGTCCCGTTACTTGATATCTGAATGTTTGCTTTTTGCAATTTTTGGCGTATGCGATCTCGAAGCATATACAAACAAGTTTGACGGTTGGATCGTTGAAATTAGTTTCGTATGATGCGTATCCCATCAAAACGGTAGATTCACTAACACTTAGAGTTTATTTATACTTTCATTAAGTATAACATAAGATTTTGTGGTATCCACTATTGTAAATATTTTAAATTGAAGATCGAATTCATTCATTGTATTCATATAGGATTAAGGAGTGTGGCTATAAAAAATAATCAAAATCGAAGTTAAAATAACCGTTAAATCGTGATTTTTTGTTTTATAACCATCGAAAAGTTTTGTTCGGTTACTTGATCTCTGAATGTTTGTTTTTTGCGATTTTTTGCTGATACGATCTCGAAGCATATAAAAACAAGTTTGACTGTTGGATCGTTGAAATTAGTTTCGTATAATTCGTATCCCATAAAGGTCAATGGTATATATATATATATATATATATATATATATATATATATATATTTATTTATTAAGTAGATTTAAATCTATTTATTTTGTACGTATAATTGACCGGTACACGGAGTAGTATATCACATTATCACGTGTCATTATAAAAATAGTGAGATATGTGTGATAAAAAATTAATAACTTAAAAAAAATAAAATTTCTCACCACTTCTATTAATTTTCATTTTTCCCTCTCTTTTTTGTTTGCTTTTCAGCTTTTCTTATAATTTTCATTTTCCCCTCCCTTTTTTTTCTTCAAAGGGCGGCAGCCCTACCCATCTTTCCCTCTCTTTTTTGTTTCCTTTTCAGCTTTTCTTATAATTTTCATTTTCCCTCCTTTTTTCTTCAAAGGGCGCGGCAGGAATGGAATGGAATTATGGAATCAATGGATGCATATTAATTAATAATTATTATAGTTTTTATAAAATTTAATTTAAAATTTAATATATATATATATATATATAATTATTATAGTTAATATTTTGGGGGTATAATTATTAATTTATTATAGTATATATAATTATTATAGTTAATTTAATATATATATATTTAATATAGTTTTTACTATGTGACAATATGATATGTATTCTCTCAAAAAAAGTATTATGTTTTTTATTTAATTATTTATTGGTTTAAAATATATTTTCCTTAACGGGTAACGGGTCGGGTCAAATTACCCGTTAATATTATCGGGTCGATTTCTGGTCGGGTCATTTTACCCGTTTATTGTAACGGGTGTTACACGACACGACCTGTTAAGATATCGGGTATGACACGAAAACGACACGAACACGGGAAACACGACACGAATGCCAGGTCTAATGAATGGATTCTCTCCTGGGTTTGGCTATACTTAATTCACCAAGAAGGACAAAAAATGGGAAATTTATATGTAAAATATGTTTTCAGCCAGATAGGGCAATGTCATGGCGATTAGGTATAACAAACCAATAGGAACACATTAAATCAAATGAAATCTGTTTGTGAACTCCATTATTATTATTATTCAAAGATATGGGAACCCACATGATATAAGCAAATCTGGATTTTACTAGTAAATAATGATATGCTCTCTCTCACATTATTAGTTTGTTGTGAGGTCTTTATTTAAACATAAGGTAGGTAGTAAACTTCTAAGGATGTCCTTTATGCTAGTTTCTTCTTATAAGTTATAATTGTTGGGTCTATATCCTATCTGAATTGATTAGTTTGTGTATAGTATATCAGTTTTAAGTTTTGTTTCTACCAAACTTGAATTGGGTTTAGAATTAGGGTTTTTAAATTTCGTTTTAAATTTAAGTTCAAATTATTAGCATGTGTACGGTACGTTAAATCTTTGTGTATGAAACAAATTGATTTCCAATTTTGTAATCACACCTCGTTAGAACCCAGAGGGCGATGACTTCTACACCTAGTCCAACGGCTACACCTAGTCCGTCGACTACACCTACTACTGCAGCCACTGCTCCGACAGAGATGGACCATAGGCTGGTCAATCCGGTTGACCCAGTTGGTCCTCCAGTCCCACAAGCGCATGCATCGTCGACTTCTTCGGTGGTGTTGCCTGTTAGTGCCCGACGTACTCACCGGCGCCTCTGCACTGCGGACCAGATATCGCCATCGGAATCCAAAACCGATGCTTCGGGTACACGACCAGGTATACAATCCTAATTCACTCCCTCATTCCCATGTTAACTGAGTTTTATTATTTTAGGTTCAATATGTTATGTCATGTCATGTAAGGATTAAAAAGTTTCCATTGTTTTCTCTTTTTCTGTTCGCAATTTCTTTGCTTTCAAAAATGGGTTTTGTCATGAAATCGAAATTGTGTGTATTTCGTAATTCATGTCTGTTATTTTTTATGTTTTTACAATTTTTTTTGTTAATTTATGTGTCATTTCTTAGTTACTCAAATGGGTTTCTCACATAATTGAAACGGTAGTGCTGTGGAAGAGATTTGATGCTGAAGAAATTGTGAAAATGTTTAACTGGGAAATGAAAACCTTGGTAATTATCATGAAGCAAAGTTTTTAGAGTCATAGAAGTTTCGGTTATGACTGTCAGAGTCTTACAAATGTCAATGTGGATGAGGTTATATGAAATTGTTTATTACGGCAGCTTAGAATTATTTGCCAAGCCTGTTGCCAAAAATGTCGAGAGCCTATGTATACAAGCTCGAAAATTGCCCGTCTTGGATGGCAGTTGTCGCCATTTTTAGAAGTTTGTTGTGGTATTTCAAAACGCTCGAATTGAAAATCATATATACTAAAACTCAGTTTTTGAGCACTGTGGATGACCAGTGGTCTTACGTTTTTGTCCTTCCGTTTTTGCTTTGTTTGCCTTGCTGTTTTCTGTTTGATGCAGTGAAAAGTCGATTTTGCCCATTCGCTCCACGCGACCGTCATCCTTAATTTGTTCCTTTCGTTTGTGAAGTTTCTTTTCAGTTTAACCCTCTGCTTATGCTGCTCTTTCTTTCTATCATCCCTGCTTTATTCTCGATGCTCATCTCCGATTGTTTGCTGTTCTTAAATATTATGTTGATTGCCTTAGAAAATATTGGGGGGAACTTCCTGATTTTTGTCTTTTAAGTTATCTGATTTCTGTTATCTGACTTGAAGAGGGTTTTACACCTAGTATGTTCTAATTAGGAGAAAGGAAATAGTAGCCTCAACCAGAGAAGTAGTTGTGATGCTCAATAAGTAACTTTCAGGAGAAATAGCGGAAGAAAATGTATGTGAATGTTAACTAATCAGTTTTGTTATTTTAGGTTCAATTTGTTCAAGTTATGTCATGTAAGGATTAAAAAGTTGTCATCGTTCAGAACCTTTATTAAAATGTTGTGATCATTGTGTTGGATACGTATATTGTTTATGTTATTTTCAGGGTTTTGGGAAATGTTTTAATTATAGGGGAGGTTATGCCGAAACTTTAGTAGGATTTGTTATTAGTTTTGGGTTAATGATTTTTTTTCATCTCTTTGTAGCGAAGAAAAACACCTGGGGACCTTGTCGGCAATTGAAGATGGGGAAGGTCACCCGGGTGACCAACGGTCGTATCGCAATTGGATACGATGAGCGACATCGGGCAGCACCAACGGCGGAGCATCATAGTGCATTGGCCCACAACATTGGGCATGTGCGGACCTTTTGCCCTATGCGATGGAAGTCTTGGAAGGCGATTCCAGAGGAGACGAAGAACACAGTACGCAAACAATTGTCCGTAAATAGCGTCGCCTTTTTAATGCTTTTCATGTAAAATTTATATAATTATATTTATTGCTGTCTTTTATTACTAATACTTTCAAAATATTTGTTACATTGCAGACAAACTACAATTTGGAGGACATGGATGAGAACATGTTCACGTACCTTAATCGGCTCTTCTCCGAACGCTACAAGCAGTGGAAGAGTGACCTGCACCAATGTTTCCAGCAATTTGATGATCCGAATGTTGCTCTCGAGGAAGGTTGTCCGAAGGAGTTGGAGGACCGACAAGATAGTTGGGTTTGGCTTTGCGGTCATTTTCAGGAGCCGGGCTATGTGGTGTTTTTTTAATTACAACTTCTTTCGTTTTACTTTTTTTAATTTTTACTAATGTTTATTATTATTTTTTTTAATTTTCTTTAAGTATTACAACTAATACGTTTATTTTTTGTATAACAGAAGAAGGCGAAGGCGAACAAGATAAATCGGGAGAAGAAGACTCTTCTCCACCATTCGGGTTTGAGACCCTTCTCCTATAGGATGGAGGCGCGACAGAAGGTATATATTACATCTTTCATTTCCAATTTTAAAATGTCGCTAATAATTTTTTTTTTCTTACTAACATTTTCCTTATCTTTTTCGATTTCAAGAGGGTTCAAAATTTCCAGAGATCAACGTCTTTGCTGACGTTTATGTTCGGCCTGGGAATGAGTTGACCGAGTCCCTTCATGTAAATAATTTCATATGCATTCAACATTTATACTAATTATTTCAAATTGTTTTCTATTAATAATCCATGTTTTTTTTTCACATGAGTCTGTGGATCCCCTGAGGATGCAAGGTTTCACATCGTGACAGAGACGTTGGACCAGACTTTCGGTCGGAGGCTAGGGACTTATTGTCGGGGGATGGGAAATGCCAAGCGGCGAGAGAGTAGAACCTCGTCATGCTCACAGTCAAAGGGCCAGGTTACGGCTTTGACGCAAGAAGTCGTTGGCCTGAGGAGTGAGCTGGCATCGTACAAGTCTCAAATGTTGATGCTTGTACAAGCCCTCAATTCCTCCGGAATACATCTCCCCAGTTTTTCTGCATTGTCGCCCTCACAACCCTTCCACACCAAGCAAGCACAGTAATCAGGCTCGTCGAACCTCCGACCCCATCCCCAACCAGTAGCAAGATCCTTCGAACGCCATTCCTATAGATTTTTCCGCTTTTTTTTTTCATATTTTTTTTCCTGCTTTCTTTTATAACTTTATATTTGTACGTACATTTTTATTTATATTATAAATAATTTTTTTTTATTCATTAATTTGCTTTTTTTTTTTGTCATTAGTATGATTTTTTTTTTTAATTTTCCTTTTATTCTATTTATTTTTTTTAATAAAAATTACACTTGCACGACGTCGACCAGTTGTCGCGCAAAATTAAGTTAGTCTTATAATTTCGTCGTGCATTACCACGCACCTCTTAAATTTTTCATCGTGCAAACTTTTCGAGACGAACTAGTCACAAAGCGCACTTATACCTTTTTATATCGTACGACGAAAACCTTCATCCATGTAACTTTAGCGGGACGAATAGTAAAGTGTCCCGCAATTTTTTTTTGCGTGACGAATTTGAAATTGTTCGTCGAGCAATGTCCTTTTTCACGACCTTTGCGCGAAAAAATACGCCGACAATTTTCTGGTCGCCATAGTTTTTATGCGACCTAATAATGATTTGCACGACAAAATCTCCCTCGTCTCGCAAACTGTTTAATTTAGTAGTGTAAGTAAGGTACCATGTGTCTACATCTCATAGGGTGTAAGATGGAAGGCTGAGATTGCCTTGATGTATTTTGAATACTGCCAAAAGTGTATAACCGTTAGAAGTAGAGTGATATTCCTTCACTCTCTCTCTCTCTCTCTCTCTCTCTCTCTCTCTCTCTAGCGCATGTCATGGTGAATGTGTGAAAATCTTAGAGTCATATTCTATGTTGCTTTCTCTCACTTCTCTCTATCATCATCCTTCGTTTTGTATTGAGAATTCATCTAAATTATTTGTGAATCTATGAAGTCATAGCTCACAGTGTACCATTTTCAGTTTACTCTAACAGTAAATGCAAATAAAAGAACAATAACAAAAATGTTGTCATTCATAAGCCGTTCAATGTAGATGGTCATCCACTACAACCCACTACATCCCACTACAACTCCACTACATCTACAATTCATCCAACTACAAAGCTTTGCTTATAAAATGGATGAGAAGGAGGTGAGCATACAGACTGATAGATATATGGAAGAAAGAAAGAGAAAGGAAGAGGAAGAAAGAAAGAGAAAGGAAGAGAAGAGATAATAGAGAGAGTTATCTTTGTAATCTTATTATTCCAGATTATAAATGAAAGCACCACTGCTGCTCCGAGGACGTACTCCAGTCACACTAACTATAAAGGAACCTCTTAAATTTTGTGTCTTGTTTATTCCACTGCACACACACCGTCGATTTTACAACACGTTATCAGCATGAGAAGCTCTCATGTCAGTGGAAAGCACAACGTCACAAACCATGTTCACCTATGTCGCCTGGAATCTCACAGATAAGAAAATCCTTTCATTTCATCTTAAAATCTTCGTACTACTGATTTTCCTGAAGCAAATATATATATGTTGATTGTATGACTGTATATCATCCTTTGCAGAAGCAAAAGAGAACAGACTCAAAATTCGTAGAAAATCTGACAGCCATGTAAACAGCCTCGGAACTCTAATTACCAGACCTCAGATTGAAATACTTTCTTCTTCAAAGTTGTTCGTCTGCCCAATACCTACACCATACCAATTTTTCAGAAAATTCCAACGATGAGATCATTCCAGACTCCTAAAATACCAAACCAGTTTCCAATTTCCGCAGAAAACTGGACATGCACCTTGTGAGTACCAAAACTCCATTTCAGTGCTCAGATCGAAATTGTTTCTTCACAAAAGTTGTTCGATATCCTCTTATCCATATCATACTAAAATTTGAGTGAAATTTAACGGTTTGATCTTCTTATAAGTTGCAGACACTCTTAACTCCAAAACTTATGGGAACCGTTTCGACTTTTTCAAAACTCACGGGAGGAGGAACACCAATTGGAACTTATTGTTACTTTTACTTCCCGAGTAACTAAAATGACTTAAGAACTGTGAAATAATAACAAAAATAAAAGGGATGAAACAAAAGAAAGTGGCAGACCAAGAAAAAGAAAAAGCAAAAAAAAAAAATGAGGACTTAATCATTGCATTTTCTGTTTTGGCATATTTATGTGCATGGTGTTGGTTTAAAGCCCTATCACAAGTTCTGTTTATTTACAGTGGGTAGAATTCCCTTTGCTTTAAAGCTTTGATATTTATGTGAATGGTGCTGAATCAAAGCCCTTGTCACAAACTTTATTTACTTAAAAGCAATTTATTTATCCTGGCAGGAATTACCGCCTATTGCTTTAATTTATTTATTGTACTTATCTTTTGTTACAATGAGTATATACAGGACCTGAAGTTCCTTGATCAGATCAGAACATGAAGTTTCTTGATCCTCATCACATAAAATGATTGGACCCGAAGTTCCATCATGCAAAAAGATCGGGCATGAAGTCCCTAGATCCTCTAGATCGGACATAAAATTCCTTGATAAGTACCTTAAGTTTGAAGAGCCGAAGTGCCACAACTTAATTGTAATAAAGGACATAAGAGTCTCAGTCCACAGACTATTAAATAAGGACCAGAAGTTCCTTGATTCATGTAAATGATGATATAAATAAGGACCAGAAGTTCCTTTTGTCCATACTCAAAAATGGTCTAGCAGAAATATTTATTAAGCGGATGAAATTGATTACCCGCATTCTGCTCATGAAAAAGAAATTCCACGATGGGAACATACCATTTTACATAATGCATTATTAGTTCGGTTGAGACCTGTTGCCAACCATCAATACTTCTCAGTACAACTCATGTTTGGGAACCAGCCAAACATTATACATTTACGAGTTATTTGGTTGTGTTGTTTATGTGCCTATTGCACTGCCACAACGTACTAAAATTAGGCATCAACGCAAACTGGGAATTTATGTTGTATTCATCATCTATCATTCAATATTTAGAACCCTTGACTGGGGATATGTTTACCGCATGGTTTGCGAACTGTCATTTTGATAAGACAGTTTTCCCGCCGTTAGGGGGAGAAAATATCATTCCAGAAGAATGATGAGAAAAGACCGTTCTAGAATAACGAAGAGAATTTGTCTTATTTTGATTCACGAAGCAATCAATGAGAAAATGACGTAAAAATAATTGAATGAAACAACGATGTGTCAATCAAATGCCAGATGCATTTGATGATGCAACGAAAGTGATGAAATCACATATACTTGCTGCAAATGTGCCTACAAGAATTAATGTCACTGGTAAACAATATAATGAGGCAGTAAATGATTTATCTGATACACGCCTGAAGCGTGGCAGACCTTTAGACTCAAAAGGTTCAGTCTTTCGAAAGAAGAAGAATATGGCACTACTGAACTATTGCATTCCTGAAGCATAACTATCGCATGCCAGAAGCATGACAGTCGCCGCATGGATATATGTCCCAGAAAGGACAATCCGCAGACGTGAGAATTTTGATGTCTCATGCATGAAGCATGATAGACTTATAGGTTCCCATGACTCAACTCCCGGAAGTGGAGATTAAAATCCAAGCTCTATAACGCTCAAGAGGAGGTTATGATCTGCATTCTCTAAATTATGACTATCCTGGAGGAGATAGTGTAATGCCCTTGAAGAGGCAATGGATATCCAAAGAAACGAAAAGCTTTTTATGCATGCGCATGCACATGAGAATATGGGATCACGGATTGATGATAACCAATGTTAATTTTGGTTCTTCAGTAGCTACTAAATTCATCAATGAGCTGTGTTGATATTGAGTCCCGTTCTTTTTCCGTCGATGGAAGGAAATATTATTGGCCAAAAATGGAGAAAGGCAATTCCATTACAATTTTATAAGTGGAAAATGGACCTATATACTTGAATACGATACAAATAGCCAAAAGATGTTGAACCAATGAGGTTACATATGGGCATTTGTAATACAGTGAAATACACTCACATGATATGACACAAGGTTGTAAATGATTTCATATGAATGGAGAATTATATACGAAGGGTGAGTCGCCCACATCATATCTCCATAAGTAAATCCCTTAAGTATACATGGGATCAAATTGCTCTGTATAAATTCCAATGAAAAATGTGTCATGAAGTGTAGAAAATCCCTAAAGGTTTCAAATTGCTTGAAGTAAGCCCCTGAAGGGTAAAGCATAAATCATGTACTCAATATCAATGGATGGTATAAATTGCCTTAATGAGTACTATCATTATGATATTGTTGCAACATACTAAAATCTCTTGCAAGAGTCAATGACATTAAAATAGATCTCCTGAAGAGTTGATGATATTTAATTAGAACTCCTGAAGAGTCAAGAAAGATTCTAAAGTGTTGAGAGGAATATTGTCTCGAGCTGCAAATCAAGCAATATGCCAACACGAATCTTATCCATAATATTAAAGAATCATACTGATTGAAGATTATGAATTGAATACTCAAATGATGTAGACACTAAGAAAAATCATTCATCCTTGTGAGGGAAAAGATGAATTGATGTTAAAGAATCATACTGATTGAAGATTATGAGTTGAATACTCAAATGATGTAGACACTAAGAAAAATCATTCATCCTTGTGAGGGAAAAGATGAATTGATGTTTGGTCCAGAAGTACCACATCTTAGTGAAGTTTAAGCTTTATTATATTTGACACAATACATTGAATGAAATAAAGCTTATCTATTAATATTTCCGAGAAATTACAAGACATGTACATACACATGAGTTAAAATGAACAAACAGGAGGGAACCTTCACAAAGGTTGCTCATGTGATGCCTCAGTACTCGGAAGAACCCCAGAAGGGGGAAGCACCAGAGATTGATTATTTGGAGCCTCAATACTTGGTAAAACTCTGGATGACAAAGGCAATAGGTGTTTATGGAATAAAGCATCGAACCTCTGATTGTCATTTTGAGTCCGACTTTCAGATTCCAGCAGTTGGTCGAGCTTTCTTTTCATGCTCGTTGAGTAATTATTTGTAAGCATGTGTAACACTCTATTCTCGTGCTTGAGCCATCTGATCTTTTGTTTAAGACTTTCCATCTCAGCCATCAATGATTCAACTTGGCGAGTTCGAGCAAGTAGACGTTGACCCCATATTGGATACAGAGCTCGCACATTGAACACTGAAAGTTAAAGAATCTTGAACAGCCGATTCATCAGTCCTCTTGAAAGTATTCTTTTATCTCTGGGAGTGAGAAGGTTCCTAGCTACTACTGTAGCAGTTGTATTATCCCTCATCACAGAGTCTCCAACTGTAAGAGGGCCATTAGAAGATAAGAAAGACGGACGCCAAATATTATCTTCACGCGGCTCGTCTGTATCCCTCCCTAGACTCAAATCTAAACAAAGGTTAGATGGGCAAGCCATTTTCAGAAATGATGAAAGATAAAACCTCAAAAGTGCAAGAAGGGCAAAATTCAACATGCAGCAGTTTTCCGAGCATATATTTTGAGCACAATTGATGCTTCCATAAAAAGAAGAGGCAACAGAGCCACTTGTTCAAAGATCGAAGAGGCACCGCTCTCCGAATTTGAAAAGCTGGATTTCCTGCATAAAGTCAGTCAACATTTCTCAGACGCAATATCAGCTTTTTCAGATATCACGTGCAACTTTGTCAAAGATATCTGATAGAGTTGAAAACGCGTGAAGTTGCCGACAAGCGTGGGTAACAAGGCCACATTCGCACCACTACCTGTTATTGTGGAAATCCCTATATATGTTAACCTCCATCTTCCATGGCAAGGCACACATCCAAAATGCCTAACTTTCTTTCCTCTTGGAGAATGCATCTTCAACAAAGCATCTCGAAATACTCAGTTTTCTTCCTCTCCGAGAATACCTCTTCAACCAAGTCCTTAAAAATGCCAAACTCATTTCCTCAGCAAGAAACCCCTTTCGATCGAAAGGGTTTACACTAAAATAAAAATCTTATACTAATTCCTTCAAGAGCAAAAGTATCTCATATCATCAGGGACAAGAGCAAGAGTATCTCATATCATGCAATCTCCATGTCTTTTCCTTTGTCCTTGTTCTTACCTGCAAGACAAGGAGAAATAGAGCAATCAGTCGCCACATGGAATCAAGCTTTCGATCTAGAACTGACTGCTCGGAACCTTTGCCTGGTTGCTTACCTTGCATTACTCTCAAGTACTCATCTTCAACTATTGATATGATGTTGACTATTTACACTAAAGTTGCCAAGTATGATGAGTCGTTGAGAAATGATGTTCTGAATGACCATTCAAATGCAAGGGTTGCATTCCACTTCTGCATCAGGGGATAGATACTGCAAGAGAAGATGTCACACATGCATGGAGGAAAACCAGGGAAAATACCACTTCTACAAAGGGAACAAATAAGTCAAACGAAAATGATACATTGAAGCATGTGGAGACAAGCACAACAAAACATGTGCCGATCCATCCCTGACGGAGCCGAAGATCACTTGTCGCGTGGAGCTACTTGTGGTTCCATTTCATTCAAGAACAAGTCCCAAGGCCCTTGAAGGAATCATAAGTCCGATTCAAGATCAAGTGTCCACAACCCTTGAAATCAAATTCAGCTCCAAATAAAATGAGTAAATTCAGACCTTTGGAGGAAGTCTAGCAGAAGACCCTCCATCCCAGTTCAAAATCAAGCTGTGGAAAGTCAACAACAAGTAAATCAAGTGAAAAAGGTATATCATCTTTGGGTGAAACATCAACCTAAATAATTCGAAATCAGGGGGAGCAGCCAAAAACAGATTCAGATTTTAAGGCTTTCCAGAGAAGATAACACTTCTACATAGGGGACAGATAAGACAAGTGAAAATGATTGGAGTGGTAGCCAACAACGGCGTCACAGCTTATGGCCATCCAAGGGGGAAAGTTGTAATTCATAAGCCATTCAATGTGGATGTCCATCCACTACAACCCACTACATCCCACTACAACTCCACTACATCTACAATTCATCCCACTGCAAAGCTTTGCTTATAAAATGGATGAGAAGGAGGTGAGCATACAGACCGATAGATATACGGAAGAAAGAAAGAGAAAGGAAGAGGAAGGAAGAGAGGAGATAATAGAGAGAGTTATCTTTGTAATCTTATTATTCCAGATTATAAATGAAAGCACCACTGCTGCTCCGAGGACGTACTCTAGTCACACTAACTGTAGAGGAACCTCGTAAATTTTGTGTCTTGTTTATTCCACTGCACACACACCGTCGATTTTACAACAAAAAAGAAAATTTAATTTCCTGAAATTATAGCAAAAGTTTAGAGGGTTTTCAAATACTACGGGAAGTGGACTTGTCACCAAGGGGTATGGAAAGCGTCATAGAAATGATTACACTTGACTCACTGCCTCACCGGGAAAGAAATGTGATTGAGATTTCAAATACCGCTTTATAAATTTTTTCCTTTTTTCCAGTGATGTTTTTATGGCCTTAATTCCTTCATCTAACAGGCTACACTGGCCCCATTAGGGTTTCAGAAACCCTAGACCTGTAAACATATTCTGGAAGTTATAAAATGATCGATTTAATCAATTATCACAAAGAGTTTATAATGCTGTTTGTTAAAAAACAGATAATAGTCAACTTTCTTTCAGGGTTGGGAATGAATGTATTTTTCTGCCCTACAACAAATTGTTTTTGAGCAGAAATATGATGAAAGAGGAAGAGCTTTTTAATCACAATGCATTCAATGTTAAGCATTGCACGGTTGTTTAATCCATCAAACCATTCATAATTATTTTGCTTTAAACTGACTCTTTGAAGAAGCAAGAAGATGAAAATAAAAGGTAATGGTACTTGTGTGCATGAATATATTGGTGGTTTTACTCACTCTTTTTATAATAAACATGAACTTAAGCAATAAACATGTCTAAATACAATATCCAATTTTTCTTTCGGAGAAACCACAACGGTAAAAAAATTATAATACATGTGAGCCTCATAATGAGTATCACATTATATATTAGCGACTAAGATCTCGCATACGTACAACTCAACCTAGCATTCTCATAAATTTAAAAGTAATGCCACTTTTGTTGCAAAACTAACTATTGAGAAGAGAATAGTGAGTGTAGAGAAAAATAAAAGGGCTTTGAGGAATCCTCCTGCTTAGTGCCTTTATTTATACTAATCATGATGAATTTTTTTTCCTACAAATAATACAAAGCCTATTAAGGTTTGATCTCCAAATCACAATGCGATTCCTACTTTAAGTTTATACAATCACTGATAGGGATTTTACCACCTACAAAAGTAGGGATAAAAACACTTTAAAAATACTTGCAAGAGTACAAGGTTGTCGTAGTATAGCAACTCAAGCAAGGTCGTTTTCCACAGGGATTGAATGAATAATCTATGTTAAAACCAAATCTTAGTTAATTATTTAAAAACGAAATTGGGAAGAGGTTAATTTTATTACCTAAAATATTAAAAACGAATTTAATTAAAAACAATTAAATAAATTGACAAAGTAAAGAAAACAAAAGAAAAGAGTTTTGAAAACCAAATTTGTAAAAGCCTAGGGTTCTGCCGTCCCCTTAACAATCCTACATAGATTTACCAATTACTTATGAATTACGCATGCAACTTTGAAGGTTAGGTTTTCCTTATGTATATTCTACTTGTGGCATTCAAGCTAGAACGTATATCAAACATGCAATCCGTCTGTGGCATTCAGATCAAATATAAACATGCATGACTCATTACACTTTGTGGAAACCCTTTGAAAAACCATGCAACCCCTAAGACGTGGCATTCGCCGTAGGTGAAATTACAACTATCAATCACAAGAAGCAATACTCAATCCCCCGGTGGCATTCCGATCGAATTGCATCCGATTACTTATCTAAACATCCTAATGGTAGCTAAGCATTAAGATATAGAGACAGTTTAAAGCACAATGATTAATAATTCAAAGCAGGCATGTATAATATCATAAGCAATTAAATAAAAACTACATATTCATGCTAAGGCTCAAGGCATCGCCCTAGCAAACGAAATTAGTTACTAACAACCATAAAACAAAATATTATTAAGAACATGGAAAGAAAACACCTTGAAAATAAACTTAAATCGTCAAAAGCTCTCTAAGTAGTGCACAAAAGCTCCTCCAAAAGTTGCATACGTTCTCCCCCCTTTTTACCTAATGGCTAAAAATCTTATTTATACAAGTACAAAATAAACCCTAAAGGTTATTGGAATACAACTAGGAAACCTAATAAAATAATAAAACAGAAAATAAAAGGTTTCCTATTTGAACTGGAATTCGGACTTCTCAGAAAATCACACTTTTGACCAACCAAATCAACTCTGATTTGGTCCCAAAAGGTCTCTTTTGAAAGCTGAAGACGTCCTCTACAAATCCTCAGAAGGAATCTTCCTCAAAATATGCCATCTTGACCTCCAAAATACCCAAAACGTCCAAAAACGTCAATCTGGGAAAGCTGCGCGCTGGGTCTTAATTACATCGCCACGGTCAAACAGCTAAGTAGAAAAATCTGGAATTTTGACACAATCATTTTGAAAGGCACACGAACATCCTCTAATTGGAATCACTCCAAAATTCGTCCGTTTGATCACTTTTTGCTCCAGAGGAAATCGAATGTCCTACATTGGAAATATATAACAAAGTATCAAAATTCTACCAAAATAACCAATAAATTAATACTAAGATTAGGGTAAAATATATAGTATAATATCGACTCATCAAAATACCCCCAAACTTAGCTTTTTGCTTGTCCTCAAGCAAAACAAAACTCAAAAACAAAAATAAAAACTAACAAACTTAAGACTTTAAACAAAAATAAACTAAAACAGAATTTCCACCTTCAAGTTGCAATCCATAGAAAACGTTAAAAATTAGAACATCTTTTCAAAAGCTCCAACTAATCCCACCACAGAGTCTAAGCCATTTAGAATCAATTAGAAAAGAATTCATGAACTTCCTTTGGTGTAAAGTGAACCAACATGGTTAAGGAGACTCGACTCAAACCCTTACCTCTCGTCCTTTTATTCATACTTCACGTACTAACTTCACATATAATTTTTTTTCTCTTTTCGACTTTTCTTGCTTTTTTTTTTTTTTTTTTTTTTTTTTTTTTTTTTTTTTTTTGTTTTTTTTTTTTTTTTTTCTTTCTTTTTCAGTAACAGTAGTGGTTGTGCAATGTTGGTTCCCTTAAGCTTTCTATTCAACCCATATACTAGGTCCTTATTGACTCGAGCTGAAAAGGCTACGAAACCAACTAACCACTCTGCCCCATGCCAAGGACTCTACTGTTTGACGCGAGAATCACTGTTGATTAGACAGGACTGGCCCGGTTACTAGGCAAAGTCTCGGGTGGAACAATTATTACTTTTATTGATAACAATAACTAACTTTTCAAAAATTAAAAATTAAACTTAGACTAAAAGTAAGTATTTCAATCTCACTCCCCACAAACCATGTTGATGTGAACGTGCAAATTTGTCAAAGTATAACTCATGAATTAGTGTCTAAGCAACGATAAATGGAAAAGACTCTACTATGGGATTACTTTTCACCATGCCCATTTGTTCTAACGTTTAAAATAAACTATGGATATTAACTTAAAAAGAATGAAATTTTTTATTTGACTCAAAAAATTTAAAAATTCTATTTCCCACCCCCAAACTTAAATCACACATTGTCCTCAAGGTGTGGAAAAATAAATAAAAGACCTTATAAAAGATAATAAAAAGAAAACTCAAGACGAAAACAAAAACTAAGACTAAAATTATATATATATATATATATATGAGAAAGTGCACGTAAAGACTAAAATAAATATATATCTAAAGACTAAAATAAATAGATAGATATATATAGGAAAGAATGCACCTGGAATTAAAAAGTTGGACTTGGCAGGTTGTATGGGTTCGGATTCAGAGAACATGGGCGCAAGAATGGCAGCCAATGAACCCAAAAGAGCTGGGCCTGGAAACTAGCCCACGTCTGGCACACGTATACCACACACGTGCACCAGATTGCCAAACTTTGGATGCTCTGCACATGGGCATGCCTCTGTCTCGAGCCCAGAGCCAGAAGTGCACGCCTTCTTCATTTCTTCAAGCTCTGACATCCAGCTGTACCTCATGCACAACCGTGAAACCCCTTCCAGTCACTCTCGAGCCTTGAGTCGAGAGCCAAACAACTCGCTGCCTTAGTCCCGCATCGTTTCTGATGGAAGTGTATGAATACATCCAACGGATCTCTTCTTTCCTCGAGCCCAGAGCTCGCCATGTCAAAACAGCCTCCTCTCTATCAGTTCTTAAAACCAAACCTTCATTTCTAAACATGAGTTTTGGCCTCCCAAATTCAGTTCTCGAAGCTGTCCAAAATCAGAGCTGCACTCCATTTCACCACTGCATCTCATCTCTCAGAGTCAAACTATAAGGTAAAAAATTTCCTCCGATTTTTTTCAGTGCATGATTAATGTACAAGAACTGTAAACACTCATGCATGTTTGTTTTCTGTGTCAGTACCACACTCTGAGACGGTGACGAAATCCCACGGAACCAAAAACAGCGAGAGTTTTGAGATTCCTGATCAGAAAAGAAAAAGGTATAAATCCCTGCCCCTCAATATTTTCTGCCATTATTTGTTTGAGTCCGTGAGTCATTGTGATATGCATGCGTAGATCCGTGAAATGTCTCTGAAATATCTCTGTTATCGGTAGGTCTGGATGCTGATGAATCTTTGTGCTTGCATGTACTCACTGATGTGCGTTTGAGCCCAAAATTATGCAAAACCAGATTTCGGATTTGAGCATCATAGAATTACCACTGTACTGCTTGAATTTCCTCAAAATTGTATGTAATGGAATATTAGTAGACTCTGAAGGAGAGATTTAGCAAAAGGGTTCTCCAAGCAACACAGAGGTCTTATCAGCAACCCCACTGTAAGCATTTCTAAACCCAGCTCTTTGATTGTTTGCATGCTTCTGATCTTCTGCACTATCTGTTGATTTTTCGTACCATGTATGTTGGTGAATGCTAGCACGCTCAGTGGATTATATGGTCAACTCAAATCTGAATGCAACCTGCAATCACAAATCACAAACCTAATTAGATAAGTACAGAAAAATAATAAGAATTAAAAATTGCATTTTGTATTTTTATTTTTTTTTTTTCTTTTTCAATTTTCTGATTTTTTTTTTATTAAGTAATAAAAACAGGAAAATAAAATAAACGAAAATCAAAAGAAAAGAGTTAGGAAGATTGGGTTGCCTCCCAATTAGCGCTTTAGTTAACGTCTATAGCTAGACGTAGATGAAGGAATTTATGATCACGTCACTTGTTCTCTTAGAATCAACCACTCCATAACAGCATCGTAAGGCAACAGTAGGTACGAAGTGAATTGATGTTTGTCAATGGTGTTTCCAAATTGAGTCGTTGAATTCTTCTTATACACCCTTCTATTTGATCGAATCTTTGCATTGAAATAAACTCCTTTCCAGCGAGGATTACGTCTTCGTTGAGCTGACTTCCACCTTGTATTTAACACCCACAATTTTTGCACTGGATGAATTTTTCTATGAGGAATTGGGCTCTCACGGAACTTTGTCTTCCTTTCCTTGGAGATTTTAGCCTTCTTGTAGGACTCCTCATGACTTTCCCCAAATTTGATAGGCTGTGTTGTTGGCATGTCTAATTCAGCAACCAGAAAAATTTCATTGGTGGTTGTCTGCCTCTCCAAAGCATCAGCTCTCTTGCATGCCTGCAGCTTTTGAGGTAAAAATTCTGACAGCATACTAACTTGGGATACCGTAGGTTCTGGCTGGATTTCCGGATCAGCATGTGTTGTTTCATCCTTTGGGCATGAGTCACGTGTAATTGGTTCTTCAATTTTAATTTTCTCCAGCATGTTATCATAACTCTCTGCATATCGGGGTGGTTGAATTACACACCATTCCTCAGAATCTTGTGGCACAGCAATTTGTTGACAAGGAAACTCGTCTTCCTCGTGTTCGTCCCATTGATGCATGAGCTGCCCAAATTGCCTCTCCAAATTAATTAGTGAAGCTTGCATATTTTGCATGTTCTGATTCATTGTCTGCTGTATCTTTTGCAGGTTCTGGTTGCTTTGCTCAATACTGATGCGAATGGCATCTGCCAACTTGTCAATTGCAATTTCCCACGAAGCTTTGGCTGGTGCGGCAGGTTGCTCAAAAGGCTGCAGCAATTTGTCAACTGCAATCTCCCAATCATCTTTTGCTGGCGCATGAGGCTTTTCAAAAGGCTGATGGCTACCCACCCACATATGATTTTGATGCTCTGGCCATGATGGATTGTAAAAATTTGAATAGGTCTTGCTCCTAGGCCTCTGAAAATTGTTCCTCATATTGATATGCTGTTGCACAAACTCTGGAAAATACTGCCTCTGAGGACAATACATAATATCATGCGTATTCAAATTGCAAAGAGCACAAACTATAGGTGCTTCCTGTGAGGCTCCAAACCAATCCATTGCTGCAATGCCCTTAAAACCAACAAATTGTTACCTGAAAAAAAAATTAAAATCAAGTAATTAAGAAGATATATACAAGAGCAATTAACTAAGAATGATAAACACAAATTATTTAAAACAATCCCCGGCAACGGCGCCAATTTCTTGATAGGGATTTTACCACCTACAAAAGTAGGGATAAAAACACTTTAAAAATACTTGCAAGAGTACAAGGTTGTCGTAGTATAGCAACTCAAGCAAGGTCGTTTTCCACAGGGATTGAATGAATAATCTATGTTAAAACCAAATCTTAGTTAATTATTTAAAAACGAAATTGGGAAGAGGTTAATTTTATTACCTAAAATATTAAAAACGAATTTAATTAAAAACAATTAAATAAATTGACAAAGTAAAGAAAACAAAAGAAAAGAGTTTTGAAAACCAAATTTGTAAAAGCCTAGGGTTCTGCCGTCCCCTTAACAATCCTACATAGATTTACCAATTACTTATGAATTACGCATGCAACTTTGAAGGTTAGGTTTTCCTTATGTATATTCTACTTGTGGCATTCAAGCTAGAACGTATATCAAACATGCAATCCGTCTGTGGCATTCAGATCAAATATAAACATGCATGACTCATTACACTTTGTGGAAACCCTTTGAAAAACCATGCAACCCCTAAGACGTGGCATTCGCCGTAGGTGAAATTACAACTATCAATCACAAGAAGCAATACTCAATCCCCCGGTGGCATTCCGATCGAATTGCATCCGATTACTTATCTAAACATCCTAATGGTAGCTAAGCATTAAGATATAGAGACAGTTTAAAGCACAATGATTAATAATTCAAAGCAGGCATGTATAATATCATAAGCAATTAAATAAAAACTACATATTCATGCTAAGGCTCAAGGCATCGCCCTAGCAAACGAAATTAGTTACTAACAACCATAAAACAAAATATTATTAAGAACATGGAAAGAAAACACCTTGAAAATAAACTTAAATCGTCAAAAGCTCTCTAAGTAGTGCACAAAAGCTCCTCCAAAAGTTGCATACGTTCTCCCCCCTTTTTACCTAATGGCTAAAAATCTTATTTATACAAGTACAAAATAAACCCTAAAGGTTATTGGAATACAACTAGGAAACCTAATAAAATAATAAAACAGAAAATAAAAGGTTTCCTATTTGAACTGGAATTCGGACTTCTCAGAAAATCACACTTTTGACCAACCAAATCAACTCTGATTTGGTCCCAAAAGGTCTCTTTTGAAAGCTGAAGACGTCCTCTACAAATCCTCAGAAGGAATCTTCCTCAAAATATGCCATCTTGACCTCCAAAATACCCAAAACGTCCAAAAACGTCAATCTGGGAAAGCTGCGCGCTGGGTCTTAATTACATCGCCACGGTCAAACAGCTAAGTAGAAAAATCTGGAATTTTGACACAATCATTTTGAAAGGCACACGAACATCCTCTAATTGGAATCACTCCAAAATTCGTCCGTTTGATCACTTTTTGCTCCAGAGGAAATCGAATGTCCTACATTGGAAATATATAACAAAGTATCAAAATTCTACCAAAATAACCAATAAATTAATACTAAGATTAGGGTAAAATATATAGTATAATATCGACTCATCAATCACGCCACTGAGTTCTACGGTCTAGTGGTATTCCTCTTCACTTGTAAGTGAGATGTCTTAGGTTCAATTCTCGCTGAAGACTTCCAAATTCCAAGACTTCTCTCCCACTCTCACTTCCCTTCTCTGTTTCAGAAAAATCCTTCAGGTGTGAAGCTATCTCTTCAAAAAAAAATTCCCGGGAAACAAACAACGACCCAGTTGAGAAATTGTCGATTCTACAAAACCCAGATGGGAAAATTCGAAGTTCTTCCGATTTGCAAAGACAAATAGTCAACCACGAACAAAATAAGCTATACTTATTGAACAAAGCTTTCTCCTTTTAATCTGAGACAATGTAAAAATTGAAGACTTTTCATCCGAAAAGAGCATTTTCCCGGGAAATAACAACAACCCAGCTGAGAAAATCCTGGGTTTTACAAGACCCAGGTGGGAAGTCTCAAAATTCTTCTGATTAAAAAACAAGTACACAAATTTAAACAAACAAAGCTATACTTTCTGGAAAAGAAACTTGAAAAAACTACAAAACGAGTTGAAAAATCAAAGTCAGACCTTCTTTAACTTCAAGATGGAATGCAGAGCTCGAAGACCTTTCGCTGCTGGAAGGCAGAGAGCTCGCATCGACGGAGCTTGTCGCCTGCTCTTGCATTTCTATCTGCTAAATCCAATCAAACAGAGAGACATAAATAAAACCGAATATTCTGCCGGAACAAAATTAAAGGAGCGGGACATTAAAGTGGGAGGATCATAAAAGATAGAAGCATTAAGAAATAGAATAGCGGCACGTTTGATGAATGCATATAATTAGACTACTTTCAAGTACATTAACAATATTGTACTAATAAATCCTAGTTATTCAATCTAAAATATTTCAATTGAAGTAGTTTGTCATATTAGTTAATATTTAAGATAAAGTTTATAAATATTTTTCTTTGAAAAATAAAATATAATTAATAATTCACCTTTATTTGTCAAGAAAATTAAATTAATGGCACAACTGTTTTACATAAAAATTTACCAAACACTATAATACTGTTTTTTTTTTCTTCCAAAAGCATTTTTACAAAATAATTTACCAAACACTCTGCTACTTTATTTCACAGCTGCTTATTCTCACATCACAGTAGAAGCGGTTTTTTTTTTTTTCAAAGCACAACAATACCAAACCAGCCCTAAATTGGTCTCAACTTTTTAAACAATCCAAACAAGTACCCAACTTATTACAAAGTAAGCCCTAGTTAATTTGACAAAAATTTAATTGGAGTTTAACGGATGTGACATTTTCAATAGATTGGGTACTTGTTTGGAATATTTAAAAAGGAGACCAATTTAGAATGACACTAAAATGTTGGGGGTTTTAGGTACTTCATCCTTAAAGATATAATTGCATATTTTTGTCATAGAGTTAATTTCACGTTACCCTCAAGTTTGCCACTGATTGTATATTTAGGACTTGTTTGGTAATATCGGCCTGAATTAGATAACTTCCTAATCTATATTCAGTAATTATAGAATGAAGAAATAGGTGTCATATTGCATATTTTGTACAAGTTGCTTACAAAACATAAATTAGTAATAAAGCATAAATATCTCTTCTAATCCTACATTTTCTTCATAACTAATCTATTTGCTACCTTTATTTGGATAAAATATACAAGTTGATAATGAATAGTTTGTTGAATCTTCTCTTCTCGGTGAGAGTTCTTTCTCTCTGACCTAAGGGTGTTACCGGCCCTGGCTTCGGCCAGGGTTGGTTGCCGTGCTTTTTCTTTTCTCTTCTCCTTCTCCTCTCCCTGCCTTTACTGCTATCGCTCCCCAATTTTCTCTCTGGCCTTCCCCAGTTCTTTACTCATGCAGGTAACCCTCTTCTTTGTTCACCCTTGATCCGCTTGCCAGCCAAGTTTATTTGGGAGATTGTGTGTAGAGCTCTGGTGTTTTCACCGGCTCGGGTGGTTCCACCACCACCACTTTATCCACTTTGTCTGACGGTTCCGAGTTGTTCCTCGATTCCGACAGTGTTGTTCGTGGGCTTTCACGAACTTCCTTCTGTTAATCAGCTCCGCTCACTTGGTTGCCGATTATTCCTACAAAAACTATATGGCTGTGCTCTGGTGGGTTGGAGGTGGCATCTGTGGAGGCGCTACTGGATGGCGGCTGGGCATCGGCTGAATGACCTGTTTCCGAGGGGGACGATGGCTGTGGAAGCTTCTGGCAGAAGCTGTTGGTTTCTGGGCCTTGCTAGGCCTTTTTTCTGTTTTGGTTTTGTTTTAGGCCTATTTTTGGTTGTATCTTTGTTTTGTGTTGGCCTTTGTTGTAGTTGTGTTTGGTTGGAATATAGTTCTCCTTTGACAAAAAAAAAAATATATATATATAAGTTAACATCTCCTTAATCATTCAACAATTGGAATATAGTTCTCCTTTGACCAAAATATATATATACAAGTTAACATCTCTTTAATCATTCAACATCTATTAAACTTAGCAATTATTTAATTTCAACTGGCATGCCCTGGACCCGAGGTCAGTGAAAAAAAAATTTGAATCCAGAACACGAGCTAAAGTAAAAAAAAAAAAAAAGAAGAAAAGAAAAAGAAACAGATGAAAAATAAATTCATCCTATAAAATGAAACTCAATAATTCTTTACAAGGCTACAAAGAAAAAAAACAATTAAACTTCTAACCTCACATCAAATTCAATCTCATCCTGCTTACTCTCTTGACTGTCTAATTCGAAAACCTGCATAACAATATACGGTAACCTTTAACAGGTAGGTAGGGGTAACCCCAAACAAAGTCTCGATTGGCCTGTAGTTTATGGGCTATAAAAGGCAATATGGCTCAGTCCTCAGACGACTCAGAAATTTTACAAGAGCCCATTAAAAACCCAATGACCAAGTTCTCCATTTTGTCGGGTTGACCCAACCCAATCCTTAGTGGGCCCCAGTGGCACCACACCGTCGCAATTTACAAGCGACAAAGGTCGCGTGTGTGAATCCAAATCTCTCTGTCTCCATTCTCCGCGATCAGAATTTCCCAAATCTGAGAAACTTCACCCAATCGCTAATCGGAACACCCAAAAGATGGCGTCATCCACCTTCAGCGGCGACGAAACGGCACCGTTCTTCGGCTTTCTCGGCGCGGCGGCCGCCCTCGTCTTTTCCTGTAAGTTAAAAAATCTCCAACTTTCCCTCCAAATTTAACTCCGATATCGTTTCATTTCTGCTTAAAATTGATGATTGAGTGGAGATTTTGGTCAATTTAGGCATGGGAGCGGCGTACGGGACGGCGAAGAGCGGCGTGGGAGTGGCGTCGATGGGGGTGATGAGGCCGGAGCTGGTGATGAAGTCGATTGTTCCGGTTGTTATGGCGGGAGTGTTGGGTATCTACGGTTTGATCATTGCTGTGATTATCAGCACTGGGATTAACCCAAAGGCCAAATCTTACTACCTCTTCGATGGGTACGCCCACCTCTCCTCCGGTCTCGCTTGTGGACTCGCCGGACTTTCCGCCGGAATGGCCATCGGCATCGTCGGCGATGCCGGAGTTAGGTAAATCTGCTTCCCTCTGTTTCCGCTGCTTTGTTCGATTATGTTTTTGTGCGACTAAAGTTTTGATCTTTTGTGGATTTGGCAATAATTGTCGGCTTTATTGTTATGCTTTTGGATTGAGAGGATTTTAGACTGCCAGAAATTCAAAATTCTAGCCAAAAAAATGCAGATTACTCTACTCTGTTTACTGATAAAATTACTGGAAAATAGATGTTGGGTATGAGAGTTTTTCAATGGTTCTTATAGAAGAAAGACTACATTTTTACCTTGTTCAAAGTCACATCCAACGTCTTTTCTGTTTCGGCTGTCATGTATGCAGTTCCACGAATTTTCGAATGGATGTTCCCTGAACTGTTTGTTTGATTCATGCCTTCTGCTGCTATGTATTTTGGTTTTGACTACCTGCAAGCAGTTCATTTGGATTGCTCCTCGCTTTCTTCTTGTTTAATTGGTCTATTTTCTTTTCTTCAACAGAGGGTCGAGTTGATCTAGTTGCTTGAGAATGTTTCTAATGCACTTTGTTTGTTCTGCAGGGCAAACGCACAACAGCCCAAGCTTTTTGTTGGGATGATTCTCATTCTCATCTTTGCTGAAGCTTTGGCTTTGTACGGTCTTATTGTCGGTATCATACTTTCATCCCGATCTGGACAGTCCAGAGCAGATTAGAGATACCATTTCTGTCGGCTTCCAGTGTGAATGTTGTGGTTACTCACATGTTTGTGATGCTCATTCACAGTGTGCAGTGTCGCGTCGAGTTATTCGTCTTGCATAGGTGGGAAGAAAGATCCTTTTTCCGATTGTAAAATTCCGAGTGAATTGTCTCTGAATAAAGCTTTTTATTAGCTGCTTCTTCTTCTTCCTTTTTTTTATTTTTTCTTTTACATATTAGTTTTGTATCATGTAGAAATCGTCGTTGTGGAATTGTCTACAGAACGTCGTTTATGTTTCTGTTCATCACATTCAAATTCAATGGTATTACTATCATTTGATTATTTGTACCTTTAATGGGTTGAATTGTTGGTTGTAAGGGGGAGGGGATGGTTGAATCTGCATCAAGGTGCACATGCATGATTGCTTTCCGCCATTGCAGTCGAGCATCATCTACTTATTTAGAAACATAATCTAATCCTCGGTCACCTCGATTTTTTTCAACGCTTCCGACCAAATTTTATTATTGCTCCAATTACGAAAGTTACTCTCCGCAACTTTATGTATGTTGTGCCCAAATTCCAAATTTGTGGTATGATGGAAAACTTAAGGAGTGAATACGAACCCTAATCTATCAAAGTTGGAGATAAACTGTTTCCTCCCAACAAAATCAAAGATTATCTCCACACATCAGCCTTCTTGTTCTCAACTATGCCTCCTTTGCAGCATTTATCATGCTGGTCCGTTCCGTGATCAATGAACTCCTCCCCTATGAAGTCCGCAACTACATCTACAAAATATTCAGGCGCCTTATCGGCGCTCGCCCCACTTCCAACCTAACTCTCCCCATCCACGAGAAAACCAGCGGAACACCAAACCAAGTCCATGAAGCTGCTGAGCTCTAACTCCGAACCAAGGTCAGTCCCTCCACTAAATGCCTTGAACTCAGCAAAACACCTCGGCAAAAAGAAGGCCAGCCCTTCTATTGACAACACAAGAGAAACATAGACACCTTCGGTGGCGTTAGACTAAATGGCGTTTCGTCTGCACTGAACTGCAGTCCTGGGCGACCGCAGCCAGTATGCTCCTTTTGTTGAAAAGCGTTACTTTGAGCTAGGATTCCACAAGAAACACGGAGAAAAAGTGGGCGACTCTTATGTACACCATCTTACCACTATGATATGAATGGAAACTGGGGAGCATCGACGAATCTTGAGCACCCGGCTACGTTTGAGACAATAGCGATGGAACCGGGGCTTATGAGAATGATTGTTGAGAAGCTGGATAGGATTGTGAGGAGGGAGTTTTATAAGAAGGTGGTCAAGGCTTGGAAAAGAGGCTACTTGTTGTATGGTCCTCCCGGCGCGGGAAAATCTAGCTTGATCGTGGCCACAGCGACTTATCTTAAGTTTGATGTGTATGATTTGGAGCTTTCTAGTATGCACATCGACCTTGAATTGAAGAATATATTGTTGTCTAGTAAACATCGTTCGATTTTGGTGGTTTAGGATATTGATTGCAGCATTGATATGCAAAATCAAGAATCGGAGGAACAGACTGAGGAGCCTACCACTAAGCTCACACTTTCAGGATTGCTCAATTTCATAGATGGTCACTATATTCGTGAGCAGGTTCAATCCAAGGTGATTCAAACGACGTAAACTCGTAGTCTTGTCAGGCAGCTGATATGTTCACCAAGTCCTTAGCTTCTAGTCAGTTTCAACCTCTACTTTCCAAGTAAGTTTGGATCAATCAATCTCCTTGATCCAGCTTGAGGGGGAGTATTGGAAGATTCTGTATGGTTGTAGCTGCCACCTTACCTAGTTGTTTTTAGGCAGGGCCGGTCTAGAGTTTTTTGAGGCCCGGGACGATGCCACAAAATGTGCTCTCATTTTATATAAGAAAATTATTTGTTTTCACACGTCAGACATCGATAAAATTATACCTAGAAAAACACTTCAAACTTATAATTTAGAAACAGAGAAAAAATAATTTATTTTGTATCGTGAGAAGGAAACAAAAAAAAAAAAAAACTCCGGGTTTACAAGTAGATAGATATGAGTTTTGTTTTCCATGTGAACTTTTAAAGTGTTTTTGTATGAATCGTGAAGTGTTTTTTCTTATATACTAACCTTGTCAATATGAGACTAAAAAAATAATGATGTTTTTGAGTCTTTAGTTGATATGTATAAGTAATAAATGGGTACTAAATTAAACTTTTTTATGACACGTCGTATGATTTGTAAATGGTCAACACATTACTCTTTGTTGAAGATTAGACTTGAATTGGAACAAATGTTTTAAAAAT
The DNA here is from genome assembly GCA_036320875.1 of Cotoneaster glaucophyllus. Lineage (NCBI taxonomy): Eukaryota > Viridiplantae > Streptophyta > Magnoliopsida > Rosales > Rosaceae > Cotoneaster > Cotoneaster glaucophyllus. Next base: position 17,802,942 of record CM070073.1, read on the forward strand.
AACAACCCACATAGCTATTAGCCACTAATTAAAAATAAATTAACAACCAAAAAAAAAATTTGTAAAAATTATAGAGTAAATAAGCACACATGGTGTTTTGAACCCAAGACCTCCTCATTAATTTTAAACAACAAAACCACCAGTTCTAGTTATATTTCTTTGTCATTGAACCAAATTTTATAAATTTATACTCTTATGAAAACATATATAAATATACCGACATAATAATTTTGGTACCCCCAATTATTTTGGGCCCTGGACGGTCACCCTGCCCTCACTGGGCCTAGGCCGGCCCTGTTTTTAGGGTTATGATTACACCTTACCGAACCTTACCGAAAGCTTTAATAGTTGTCGTTTTCGTTTCAGTCATCTCATAGGGTTGTTAGGTATGGCCTAAAGCGTGGAGAGGGTTGCGTAGTTGATTGTTCTCTCCTACTTTTGTCCATCTAAATATCCTTGTTTCCTTGTAATCCTTCCTTACAATATCAATATACAACTTTTCATCAAAATCCACAATGGTTCTATGACTCGTTCCAACCCTGAGCATGAGGTGGATCGATGAATCTTGAACACCCGGCTACATTTGATACAGTGGCGATGGACCCGGAGCTCAAGCGAGCGATTGTAGAGGATTTGGGGAGGTTTGTGAGGAGGCGGGAGTTTTATATGAAGGTGGGGAAGCCTTGGAAAAGAGGCTATTTATGGTCCTCATGGGGTTAATGAGACATTGAAATTTCGTTGAAATAAATGTTGACCAATGCATTAAAATTTCAATATTTACATGTCACATAAATTTTACATGTAGCGTGTGACTCAACGAAAAATCGAAAGAAACCAGAAAAGTCACCAAATAAGACAAGTGTCAACAACTGGCAGAAATGATTTATTTCATCTGAATATTATATTCAAAACTAGGCCTTGAAAAATTCTATAAATACAAGGCCATTTCATCCATTTTTAGGGACCAATTCACATGTACATTTCTCTACTCCCAAATTCCCAAGAATTCTGAAGGATCAAGAAAGCTCTCTTCGTTCTTCGTCAAATCCACCTTCAAGATTAAGCCCCAACGGCCCTTGAAGAAAGTGTTCATCGTTCATCACCCGTTCATCCTAAGATCAAGCCCTGACGACCCTTTGGATCAACAACGTCAATAAATTCGTCCACCGTTCTTCAAGATCAAGCCCAAAGGCCCTTGAAGAACCGTTCATCATCGTTCATCAAGATCAAGCCCCAAAGGCCCTTGAAGATCCATTCATTCTTGTTCATCCTAAGATCAAGCCCCGACGGCCCCTTTGGATCAACAACATCAACAAATCCACACCATTGTTCATCCCTAGACCAAGCCCCAACGACCCTTTGGATCAACAACCCATCCACAAATCTATACCTTACAAAGGTAGAATTAGAGGATCAAATTGTAAAAGAGATTGTAACCCCAAAATTAATACAAAATATTATTTTGTACACGTGTTCTTGTCTCGTTCATCGCAGGAATTTCGGTGTTTACAAATTTGGCATGCCCGGTGGGATTTTCTCTACCTTTCATCTCTATCTTCAAATCCGCAAAAAGCACAAATGGCATCAGGAAAGGATCAAGCTGTTCCTGCAACCAAAGCAAAGGACAAGAACATCCTTGCTGCAAGTGGTGACATTTCGGGCATCACAACCCGAAGCAAGGAAAGAGCTCTTTTTGCCGCTGCTTCCACCCCTGCATCAACTCTGCCGGAGGAACAAGAGCACCCGAGGCATGAGCATGTGATAACCCCAGCCTCGCTAAGGGCACCAAGGGAGGAAAGCCCGAGGAAGTACTCTGAGTCCCTGCTTTCCGATACTGACTCGAGCTGCAGCACAACCATGCAAGTCATGACCATCGGAGCGACTTCAATCGAAGAGCAGCTGTCTCAAATGAATGAAGCGATCGCAAAACTTACACGAACTGTGGAGGAGAAAGACTTGCAAATCGCCGCACTCGCCAACCAACTGAAGGCGCAGCACGAAGTGAAAGTCGACCTAAAAGTTGATCCAGTAAAGAAAGAAACCAACGGAGAAGAGGAGCCTCCGGTGGAGAAAGTCAAAGAGAAGCGGGAGCCAGACCAAGTAGCGGCACTCATGGGATCTCTTTCTATCCAACAGTTGTAGGAGATGATAGATAGCACCATCAAGGCGCAATACGAATGGAGCTCACATACCTCTGTGTTGTACTCAAAGCCTTACTCCAAGAAGATTGACGCCCTGAAGATGCCAAGGGGTTATCAACCACCAAAGTTCATGCAATTTGATGGAAAGGGAAACCCAAAGCAGCATGTCGCCCATTTTGTTGAAACTTGCAACAACGCGGGGACGGAATGAGACTACCTCGCAAAGCAATTTGTCCGCTCTCTGAAAGGGAATGCATTCGACTGGTACACGGACCTGGAGCCTGAATCCATCAACAGCTGGGAGCAATTGGAGCGGGAATTTCTCAACCGTTTCTACAGCACTCGCCGCACTGTAAGCATGTTGGAGCTGACAAGCACAAAGCAATGGAAGGACGAGCCAGTCGTGGACTACATCAACCGATGGCACACTCTAAGCCTCGACTGCAAAGACAGGCTCTCAGAGGTCTCCTCGATTGAGATGTGCATCCAAGGCATGCAATGGGGGTTGCACTACATCCTCCAAGGCATCAAACCACGAACTTTCGAAGAGTTGGCCACCCGCGCCCACGACATGGAGTTGAGTATCGCCCATCATGGAAAGAAGGAGCCAATCTCCAACTTAAAAAAAGATAAGGTATTTGCTCCAAAGGTAGACAATCATGGGAAGAAGCCCGCCAAGGAAGCTTTTACTATCAACACTACCCCCATTAAAACCTCTTCTGTGCCCGTCAAGATTTCCTCCAAAAACAAAGCAAAGGAGATAAAGAGAGATGAGCATTCTCGCACTCAAGACAGGTACAAAAACACCTTAAGGGAGCTAGAGCAAAAGACGTACCATTTTCCTGACTCAGATATGGCTGCAATGTTAGACGACTTGCTGGAAAAGAAGGTGATCGTGTTACCAGAATGCAAGCGCCCCGAAGAGATGAATCGCGTCAACGATCCCAAGTACTGCAAGTACCATCGTATCGTAAGCCATCCCGTTGGTAAATGCTTCATCCTCAAAGAACTCATCATGAAGCTGGCACAACAAGGGCAGATTGAACTTGACCTAGAAGACACGGCCACAACGCACACTATTACTATCATGTTTGGATCCTTCGATCCCGTTCCCCTCCAAAGGATTCACGACCATTCCCGCCAATGCTCAAGTCACACGGCACCTTCTACACAACCACCGATGGGGGCAAGCGACCAATACGCACCTACAGACGATGAAGAAGGGTGGACGTTGGTGACCTACAAAAAAATGAGGAAGCCAAGACTGCAAGCCACAAAGCCATAAGTGGAGCAAGCCACAAAGCCAAATGGGGAGCAAGGGATAAAGCATCGCCGCCGCAACAATAGAAAGCCCAAACGAAGCATAAGAACTGCTAAGCCAACATACAGTGGGGAACCTATGGAGCAAGAGCCACGCATTCCTGTATCCTTGCACGAGTATTTCCCGAAGTACTTCTTCCGACAGTGCACTACCGTCGCCTGTCACATGGTTGAAGCAGAGATGGAAGAGCCCTCAAAAGGCAAAGCTATCACCACTGAGGGAGAAAAGACCCTTACGCCCAAAGAAGGTCTGCCAACACACTATAGCATCGAAGAAACGCTACGATTGCCAAAGAAGATGCGAAGAGCACTAGTAGCGGTCTTAGCCAGTCCCGACGACCACGAAGTGCAAGAAAGCAAGGATGAAGGCTCGAAGCTTCGGCCATATGAATATGCCATATGTTGTGCCGCCCAAAACGCAATCAACTTCACGGATGAGGACTTACTGCCGGGATCAAAGCCTCACAACCGTCTTCTCTTCATCTCAAGGGTATGTAAGGGAGCATAAAGTCAACCGCATGCTAATGGATGGTGGGTCAGCCATAAACATCATGCCATAGTTAACAATGACCATAATCGGCATCAAAGTGGATGAACTGTCCCTAAGTCGTCTGCTGATCCAAGGTTTTAACCAAGAAGGACAAAGAGCAATGGGCATGATCCGAGTGGAGATGACCATTGGTGAACTTAAATCAAGCACGATATTCCACGTGATTGATGCAAGAACTTCTTACAGCTTGCTCTTAGGAAGGCCTTGGATCCACGGGAATGGAGTAGTGTCATCCACCCTCCACCAATGCTTAAAATCCTACCGGGAAGGAGTGAAGGTAATCCAAGGTAATACCAAACCATTCACCGAAGCTGAATCACACTTCGCAGATGCCAATTTCTACATGGACGGGACATGGTGCCCGAAGCTCCACGGGCAAAGAAGCACCTAAAAAGCAGGAGTGGCAAGCTATGCCTAAGAAGCAAGAAGGGGAAGTTATGCCATCTTCAAGTAAAAACGATGATGAGCTTGCTAAACATGCAACAACCAAAGGGAGTAGGACACATTCTAAAGGACCAAACACACCCGTCTTCCGATATATCCTGATGTCGAGAAGAAAGAATGGTCAATCCCCGTTCGAAACTGGAGCAAACAAAGCTGACACACAGCGGCACAAGGATAATGTGAAGTTGCTCCAGACAAATGCAGTTTTGCCTCTGACACAACTAGGCGATGCTAAGGTTGCAAGACTACCACAAGGCTTCATAAAAGCTCTTCCAGATGAGGTGGAACCAAACTTTCTTCCAACCAAGAGGACCGCAGAAGGTTTTGATCCAAACGCCTATAAACTCATGTCGAAGGCTGGGTACGACTTCGCTTCCTCTTCGAATCCTAGAAAGAAGGTTTCAAACACCGTCAACGATAAAGAACGTGACCTCACCAAGACTCAAAAGAAGTTGAAGGAGCATGGTTACGGAGTTGACAACAACAAGGCTGGACTTGGCTTTACACCAAATGCACTTGTGAAGATTTCAAGCAAAGCAAAAAACGCTAGCACTCAACACATCAGCGTAAGCATTGAACAGGATCAAGAGGAGCCTGAACCCGCCCCTCGGATGTCAGTCTTCAATAGGATAAATTATTCAAGGCCCAGAATTTCAGCACTAATCGCATTGGTGGTCAAGACCTAACCTCCGTCTTCAAGTGGCTTAACGCGGCAACATCCCAAAGCTTTGTTTTCAGAAGGCTGTCAAAACCTAAGAGACAAAGCAACACGGTTGGCTTTCCTCCGCGATGGTCAACTTTGGAAAGACTTGAAGACAACAAGAAGCCTTCTAAAAAGAGGGAGACACCGCCAAATGAAGAAAAGCTCGACGGGCTAGCAGAAAAAGGTGACGTCCGAAGCTCGATTCCTTCAAGGATGAGGCGCCAAGTAATCTTGGAGGTTGACACAAATGGACCACTGAAAGTAAAAGGGCGCATCATCATCCACACTCGACAATTTTCGTGCTGGCAAACTCGAGAAGACAACACTGAAGAGGAGGTCCAAGATGTCTTCCACATCACGATCCAAGAAGGCAAAGAAGACAAAATCCCGGAGGAAAATGTCACTGGTGCGCCACCACAGCTCGAAGATGAGGGCAAGCCACGGTCGATGATCTCAAGGAACTCAACTTATGCACGAGCGAGGAACCAAAGCTTATCTTCGTAAGTGCACTACTACGTGGGGACGAGATAGACGAGTATTACCAGCTGTTATTAGGGTACAAAGACATCTTTGCTTGGACCTACAAAGAAATACTCGGACTTGACCATATCATCGTTGTGCATCATCTTGCAGTCAAGCCTGGAACGCAACCGATAAAGTAAACTCAAAGACGCTATCGATCCGAGCTCATCCCACAAATTGAAGCTGAGGTGGACAAGCTAATCGAAGCAGGCTTCATTCGAAAGGTGCAATACCCCAAGTGGATCTCCAACATCGAAATAAAGGTGGATGCAACTACTGGCCACGAGGCACTGTCATTCATGGACGGCTCTTCTGGATACAATCAAATTCGCATGGCCCTCAAAGATGAGGAACTAATAGCCTTCCGCACTCCAAAAGGTATCTACTGCTACAAGGTGATGCACATTGGTCTGAAGAACGCTGGATCTACATATCAACGCACGATGCAGAAAATCTTCAATAACATGCTACACAAAAATGTAGAATGTTACGTAGACGATGTGGTGGTCAACACAAAGAAAAGATCAGATCACTTGAAGGATTTGCGAATAGTGTTCGAAAGGCTGCGAAAATACAACCTCAAGATGAACCCGTTAAAGTGCGCATTTGGCGTCACCTCTGGAAAGTTCCTCGGCTTCATTATCAAGCATCGGGTCATTGAAATGGACCAATCAAAGATCAAGGCCATTCAAAGCATGCCTGAGCCAAGATACATGCACGAGCTGAAAAGTCTACAAGGACGGTTAGCTTTCATCAGACGCTTCATCTCCAACCTTGCAAGGGCGTTGTCAACCGTTCAGTCGACTCCTGAAGATAGATGTTCCGTTTATATGGGACGAAGCATGCCACAACACTTTCGAAAGCATAAAAAAGTATTTATCAAGTCCACCTGTCTTAGGGGCACCTGTGCCTGAGAAACCGCTCATATTGTACATCGCCGCTCATGAAAGTTCAGTTGAAGCACTCTTGGCACAAGAGAATGAATCCCAGAAAGAATGAGCGTTTTACTACCTTAGTCGAAATCTCACCGGCGTTGAGTTGAATTACTCCCCGATAGAAAAGATGTGCCTCGCTTTGGTGTTCGCCATCCAGAAGCTCAGGCACTACATGCATGCTTACACCATCCACCTGGTTGCTAAAGCTGACCCAGTCAAATACGTCATGTCCAAACCAGTCTTGACAGGGCGACTAGCTAAATAGGTGTTGCTTCTCAATCAATACGAGATCATCTACGTCCCAGCTAAAGCAGTCAAGGAACAAGCACTAGCAGACTTCCTTGCCGATCATCCAATCCCAATCGATTGGAAAATCTCAGACGACTTGCCTGACGATGAGGTGTTCTACATCGACATCTTCCCGACATGGACGATGTTCTTCGACGGATCCGCACAAGCAGACGGAGCGGGGGCAGGAGTAGTATTCATGTCATCACAAAGGCAAATACTACCTTATTCCTTCCAACTAAGCGAATTGTGTTCCAACAACATCGCTGAGTACCAAGCACTGATCATCGGGCTCCAAATGGCGATCAACATCGAAATCATAGCCCTTGAGGTATATGGTGACTCCAAGCTCATAATCAATCAACTATTAACTGAATATGAGGTGAGGAAAGATGATCTCATCCTATACTTCCGGCTGGCAACTCAACTGCTACAAAAGTTCGAGGTCGTGACACTAGAACATGTGCCAAGAAAAGAAAATCAAATGGCAGACGCTCTTGCCAACCTAGCCTCGAGTATGACACTATGAGAAGACGAAGCTGCAGACGTGTCAGTTTGCCAAAGATGAGTGATCCTGCTTGTTACTGAAATGCCGCTGGATAATACAAATGTCATCTTAGTACTTCTAGTCAACGCTGAAGAATAGAGACAGTCGTTGATCGACTACTTGGAGCATGGAAAGCTTTCAGATGATCTAGACACCGCTCTGAAATACGTCGATGAGCACCTCGCTTCCTCTACTACAAAGGAACACTCTACCGATGTTCTTTTGAAGGTGTACTTCTGAGATGCCTAGGTGAGGAAGAAGCTAATCAAGCCATGGAAGAAGCACACTCAGGTGTATGCGGGATGCATCAGTCTGGACCAAAGCTACATTTCCAGCTCAAAAGAATGGGTTATTACTGGCCAAGCATGGTGAAGGATTGCCTGGAACACGCCAAAAGGTGCCAAGCCTGCCAATTTCATGCCAACTTCATACATCAACCACCTGAGCCATTACACCATACAGTTGCTTCATGGTCGTTCGATGCATAGGGATTGGACGTCGTAGGACCAATTGCGCCAAAGTCATCTGCAGAAGAAGCTTACATCTTAGCTACAACATATTACTTCTCCAAGTGGGTTGAAGCCATACCCCTAAGGGAAGTAAAAAAGGAAACTGTCGTTCATTTCATCAAGCAGCATATTATCCACCGATATGGTGTGCCCTGCTACATTATCACTGACAACGGAAAACAGTTCTCCAACCGACTCGTGGACGAGCTCTGCTAGAAATACAAGTTCAAGTAGCACAAGTCTTCCATGTATCATGCTCTGGCCAACGGTCTTGCAGAAGCATTCAACAAAACATTGTGCAACCTCCTAAAGAAGGTGATCGGCCGAACAAAGAGAGACTGACATGAAAGAATAAGCGAAGCACTTTAGGCATATAGGACGACACATTGGACTCCTACCCAAGCCACGCCTTATTATCTCGTATATGGCGTAGAAGCTGTTCTGCTGCTTGGAAGTCAAATCCCCTCATTAAGGATGGCCATACAAGAAGGCTTGACTGAAGAGCAAAATGCAAAGCTACGACTTCAAGAGTTAGAAGCACTCGACGAAAGAAGGCTCGAAGCTCAACAGCACTTGGAGTGTTATCAAGCACGACTCTCCAAGGCTTTCAATAAGAAAGTTCGCCCAAGGTCTTTCCAAACTGGAGATCTCGTCCTCGCATTGCGTAGACCCATCATCACAACTCACAAGACAAAAAACAAGTTCACATCAAAGTGGGACGGACCATACGTAATACAAGAGGTCTACACCAATGGCGCCTACTTAATCATGGCGGAAGACGGCTTGAGGATTGGCCCCATAAATGGAAAGTTCTTGAAGCGGTATTATGCCTGAGAAGAAGCCCTGCTCCTGGCCCGCAAAAGCATAAACTGCGTACGGCACAAAAAAATAAAAAAAATAAAAAATAATAATAATAATAATAACCAAAAAAATAAAAAATATGTGCCATCCGAACTACGTTATGACTTAATCTCTTCTTTGGAAGGGTACGTAGGCAGCTCGAACATTCAACTTCGAGTTCAGTCACATCAAAATAAAAAAGTAAGGTTTTAATAAAGGCTCAACTAATGAAAGTCAATTTCCTTACAAAAAAAAAAAAGAAAAAAAAAAGAAAAGAAATACAAGTTTGCTTTGACATAAATTAAATTACAGTTTTTTTTTATAAAAAAATAATGAATAAATAAAATACAGGTTATATATATATATATATATATATCTGCAATTGCTTCGACCCAGCATGGTTCACACCATCAACGAGTCCACCAGCAATGAGCCCAACTCTGGTGGCCGATCCTCACTCGACTTCAAGCTGGTCCAAATCCTTTCCCAAAGCTTCCTCGTCTCCAGCTATCCCTCTCTCTCTTCCAACTTATGTCATCACCATCCAATACAAATCAAGAAACTCATTTTCCTGAAGTACATGCACTTTTGGGTCTGACCCATAAGAAGCTTCGCCATCTCCTCCATGTCTTCAGCTGGATCCTAGAGCTCCCCTTTTGGCCCGACGCTGATATTCTGGTCCAAGAGAATCCCAATTGCTTCTAATTCGTTGCCAGAGCCGGGGCAAGCCACTGCGAAGTTCAGCAGCCTCAACTCGCTGTTCGATTTGAGGACCCAACCAAAAATGGAAAGAAGCACTCCAGTGAGGAAGCCCCACATATCCACCGCCGATCTGCTCACCTGGTCCGAGACTCCATTCGTCTTCATCTCCAGTCAGTGCTTCGGACCCTTTCTTCCTCTGCTTCTAGCGAATCCGACCAGGGCCGGCCCTGAGAAATTGGGAGCCCTAAGCGAGCCTTCGAGTGGGGGCCCTAGAGGTCTTTGACACCCAACTCATTGTACATTTATATGTATAAAAAAAGGTTTCGCTAAATACATGAAAAAGTTCGTTTCTACATCAAAAATTATTAGAATTCATATCCAAAGAAGAAAGATATGCAAACATTACTTAAATATTACACGTCTCGTGATTTTAGACGCAAATGTATTAATTAAGTTTACATAATCTAACTTTTCAACCAATTCTTTTTCAATTGACAAAATAGCTAGCCCATTCAATCTTTCTTGTGATATAGTTGATCGAAGATACGATTTGATCAACTATAATTTTGAGAAACTTCTTTCTGCAGAGGCAACTGTAACTGGTATGGTTAACAAAATACAATAAGCAACCCATGCATTCGGGAAACTCTAAAAATATATTTATATATATTATATATATACACACATTTTTAAAAAGAAATATTTTGGGGGCCCCCCACCCAAAACGCTGCACGGAAAGTTCCAAAAAAATATTGATAATTTCATATTTAGATATTTTACTCAATCTACAAAATTATATATATAAATATATATAGAAAATTATGATTGGCACTCCAAAATTCTCATTCTACATTCCAAACTTTCTATATTTGGAAAGAAAAATACACTTGTGAAGAGTGTAGGATGAGATTTTTCGAATGTCAATAACACTTCCTTATATATATAAAAATAAAAAATAAAAAATAAAAAATAAAAAAAATTTTGGGGGCCTTAGGGGGTGCCTACTCCGGCTACCCTTAGGGCCGGCCCTGAATCCAACCTCGCCACCTGGGTCGACTCCCTCCTCATCGAATTCAACCACCAGCCTGTCATGCTCCTCCCCTCGACTCATCCTCATCACCAACGATTCAAGCACGCCGTCACGCACAACACCACTCGATCACTTTCTGTGCACGTACGAAGACCTTGTGGACAAAGGCGATGAAGGGTTTGAGTGGGTCCTGCCATTGAACAAGTAGGAGCCGATGATGTTGAATTATACGTCGGGGAACCACAGATGTCAGTCTCGAAGCCTTTGGCAAGGGATGCACAAATTTGAAGCAGATTCTGGAGCTCAAGAGCTCTCTGTAAAGCCCTTTCCTTCCTTTTCCTTCAACATATCCCGACACCCTCTCTAGTCTATCTGTTAAAGTTTTGGTGCCACGATCAGATAGGCTTACTCCACGATGTTACCAAAGTGCTATGTGAGCTTGAAATTCTGATTCAGATGCCGACTCCGAATGGCAGAGTTTTAGACCTCTTCTTCATCACAGATTGCCTGGGTTTGTTACAGTAGATGTCACGCATCCTGAAGAGGCTCTTACTCAAGGTCTATAGCAGCTTTATCAGTCTCTGGTCGACACCATTGTTGTTGGGCCAGTCATCGACGGTAGGCAGTGCAACGGGTGTGCTGTGGCTGTGCAATGCTTGTGTAGTTGCTGTACTTCGGATGTCGAGGAACTCGTAGGGCTTGTTGATGTTGGACTTGAAGGTTGTGACTTGGGTTGGTGCTGCAGGATTCATGCTTTCCATCTTCAAGCTCGGTTACTGGACTTGAAGGTTGTGACTTGGATTGGTATTGCTGACTCGGCTTAAGGTTGTGACTCGGGTTGGTGTCTTTTCGCCGCGTCTTGGATGTGATTAACAAAACCTAAGTTTGTCAACTCACATACACTTGCCTGCTTGCTTCATGCCTAGCCTTCTGCTGCTCCAAGCTCCTCCACATTTCTCCCTACACCATGTGGGGGATATATAGAAAAGAAAGGAAAGGTGTTGGCCGACAAAAATAAAAAAATAAAAAATAAAAAATTAATGGTTTCAGGAATGGTGCACGACACCATGTGAAGGATTCTAGGTGGGATTAAGCTGCAGGACAAAGGCACATGTTCAAAAGTTGCCCATCAACACATTTGACGTGAGTTCCCGCATGCCAATTCAAAGGTGGAGGTCACATTTTTCTAAAGAGGAATGATATCTTATGCAAATTCAAGCACCCACTGAGGAACCCAGCTGTGCCATCTTCAAGCCATTCACAAGTGCATGCTACTGTTAACAAGTCAAGAAGGAAAAAGGAAATGGGTGGTGGCGACAGAATGATGCTTCCAGTCACCATCTAAAAGGAAATGGGTGCATCAGGCACCATCTAAAAGGATAATAAAATAATAATAATAATTAAAAAAAAAAAAAAAAAAAAAAAAGTAACGCATCTTAGTGAGATATACGTTTTATTTGTATTTAGCACAATACACTGAATAAAATAAAGCCCGTCTATTGATATCTCTAAGAAATTACAAATATTTACACACACACACACACACACACACAAAAAAAAGTAAGAGGAAGCCTTCACAAATGTCACTTATGTGAAGCCTTAACCCTAGAAGAGGAAGCCACTAAAGGTTGATTATTTGGAGCTTCGATACTTGGTCGAACTCCAGATGGCGAAGGCAAAAGGTGCATCTGGAAGAAAGCCACAAACCTATGATGGTCACTTTGAATCCGACCTTCGGATTCCTGCAGCTGGTCAAACTTTCTCTTCATGCTCGTTGCATAATCATTTGCAAGCATGTGCAGCTCTTTATTCTCGTACTTGAGCCGTTTGCTTTCTCGTCCAAGGTTTGCCACCTCGGCTGTCAATGATTTGACTTGGCGACTTCGGGCGAGTAGGCGTTGGCCCATGTTGGACACAGAGCTCGCACATTGAATGCTGAAAGCCAGGGACTATTGGACAGCCAACTCATCAGACCGTCTAGAAAGCAGCCTGTTATCTCTAGGAGTAAGGAGGTTCCTAGCTACTACCGTAGCTGTTGTTGATTCCCTCATCACGGAGTCTTCAATTGTAAGAGGGCCATTAGAAGATAAGAAGGATGGGCGCCATATATTACCCTGACCCGGCGCACCTGTATCGTTCCCGAGACTCAAATCTAAGCAAATGTTAGACATGTAAGCCATTTTCAGAAATGATAAAGGAAAAGGGTTGGATGGAGTAAAATCTCAGAAATACAACAGAGATAATTTTCACAAGTGGCAAATCTTCAAAGTGTGCATTTTGAATACAATCAATACCTCTATAAAAGGAGAAGCAACACAGCCACCTATTCAAAAAATCGAAGAGACACCACTCCCCGAATTTCAAAAGTCGGATTTTCCTGCATAAAATCCGTCAACGCTTTTCAGACGCAATCTTAGCTTTTCAGATATCACGTGCAACTTTGTGGGTGACAAGGCCACGTCCGCACAACTACTTGTAAGTGGGAAATCCCTATATATGTTAACCTTCATCCTCCATGGCAAGGCACACATAAAAAACGCCTGACTATTCTTCCTTGCCAAGAATGCATCTGCAACCAAACCCTTCAACATACTCAGTTTTCTTCTTCCTTGAAAACACCTCTTCAACCAAGTTACACCAGAGCAAAAGTATCTCATATCATCAAAGTTGAGAGCAAGAGTATCTCATAGCATGATTTCTCCATATCCTTTCCTTTGTCCTCCTTCTTCCCCGCAGGACAAGGAGAAAAAGAGCAATCAGCCGGCGCTTGGAATCAACCTTCGAGTTGGAACCGACTGCCTGGAAACTCTTTCCCTCATTGCTTACCTAGCGTCGCTCTCAAGTACTCATCTTCAACTGTTGATGTACTTCCAGGGAAGATACCACATCTGCCTGAAGAACAGATGAGGCAAGTGAAATTGATACATCGAAGCATGTGGAGACAAATGCAACCAATATATGTGCTGGTTCATCCGCTACTTCTGCAAAAGAAAACGTATCTCATATCATCAGGGTCGAAAGCAAAGGTATCTCATATCATGTTTTTTCCCTATCTTTTCCTTTGCCCTTGCTCTTACCTGCAAGACAGGGAGAAAGAAAGCAATCAGTCAGAACATGAAATCAAACGTTCGATCTGGAACTGATTGCTCTGAACCTTTGCCTGATTGCTTTCCTTGCATTGCTCTCGAGTGGTCATCTTCGACTGTTGTTGGAGCTGGGTCTCAAGTCACCGACATCGCAGAATAATTGGTATGTTGTTGGCTCCTTGCACTAAAACTACCAAGCATGGATGGGTCGTTGAGAAGTGATGCTCTGAAGGACCATTTAAATGCAAAAGGTTGCGCACCACTTCTGCTATGCAAAAGAAACAAGCAGAGAAGAATGTAGCGTGACAAGCTGTAACAAATCATTATAGCACAACGAACTGCATAATCCAGACGGAAGAGTCTAAGTCAAATCCAAGTCCGGCATCGTCGCTCTAATGGAAAAGCTTGAGAAGTTTCAACAGCCTTTCGCTGGCACCCTCGCAGAAGAGCAAAGCCTCGCCGTGCAACGCCATCAAATCACCGCTGCTTCTTCAAAAGCAAAAGTATCTCATATCATGCTTTCTCCATGTCCTTTTCTTTATTCTTGTTCTTACCTACAGGACAATGAGAATGAGAGCAATTAGCCAGCACTTAGAATCAAGCTTCCAGTCAGAAACCGACTGCCTGCAAACCCTTCCCTGATTGCTTACCTGGCATCGCTCTCGAGTACTCATCCACATCTGCGTGGAGAACAGACAAGACTAGTGACAATGAAACATCAATCTTGTGGATCATCAGTAAACGCGACAACTGCAAATGCTGATTCATCCCATAACGCTCTTCAATACGAATTGGAAAGATTGAACAAAGAAATAGGCCATCACCTCCACCTCGTGCCTGCCTGCCAGGTATCCAAATCCTAAAGACGCTCGTGAATCAAATTCACGAGCCTTCAAGATCAAGTGTTCGCCACCCTTGAATCAAATTCAGCTCCAGATGAAAGGAGTAAGTGTAAACACGAAAATTTCCTGAAACGAAAGAGACAAGAACACGTGTACAAAGTAATATTTGTGTATTTGAATTTTGGGTTACAATCTCTTTTACAATTTGCCTCTGATTCTATCTTCGTAAGGTGTTGATTTGGTGATTTGGTTGTTGATCCAAAGAGCCGTCGGGGCTTGATCTTGATGAACGAGGATGTGTGGATTTGTTGATGGGCTGCTGATCCAAAGGGCCGTCGGGGCTTGATCTTTAGGATGAACATTGGATGATTTCCTCAAGGGCCGTTGGGGCTTGATCTTGAAGATTGGGGATGAATGGATCTTCGAAGGGCTTTTGGGCTTGATCTTCGAAGAACGATGAACGATGAACGGATCTTCAAAGGGCTTTTGGGCTTGATCTTTGAAGATGGATGAACGATGAACGGATGAACGATGAACGATGAACGGATCTTCAAAGGGCTTTTGGGCTTGATCTTCGAAGAACGATGAACGCTTGCTTCAAGGGCCGTCGGGGCTTGATCTTGAAGGAGGATTTGGCGAAGAACGAAGAGAGTTTCCTTGATTCTTCGGGATTTGCTTGAGAGCGTTTGGAGTTTCAAAGCTTCAAGGCTTTTGTGTAATGTAAATTGGTGAAATGAAATGTATGAAATGGATTCCTATTTATAGAATTCCAAAACTTGATTTTTGGGTTTAAATAATCAGATGAAATAAATCACTTCTGCCAGGCGTCGACATGTGTCCTATTTGATGACTTTTGTGAATTATTTCGATTTTTCGTTGATTCACACGCTACGTATAAAATTTATGTGATACATGAGCGTTGAAATTTTAATTTTTTTGTCAACGTTTATTTTCACGAAATTTCGATGTCTACAAATGCTCCCACTTCAAGGCGCGTCGCATACCTGTGCTTATCACTTGTAGGCGATGTGTTTTGAAGTTTCTCAATGTAGATGTCGATTCAAGGGCCGTCGGGGCTTGATCTTGAATTAGACTGGAAATTTCTTCAAGGGCTGTAGAGGCTTGAATCTTGAATTTTGTGCTGCAAGTTTCTTCAAGTGTCGTTGAGGCTTGATCTTGAAATGGACTGCAAATTTCTACAAGGGCCGTTGAGGCTTGATCTTGAATGAAGTTGGACCATGAAGAGCTTCTCGTGGTAGTTGATCTTTGACTTTGGTAGTGGATGAATCAGCACGTATTTTGTTGCGCTTGTTGACTTTCCACAGCTTTGATCTTGAACTGGGTTGAAGGATTTTCTGGTTTCCTCCAATTGTTAACTTTCCACAGGCTTATTCTTGAACTGGGTTGGAGGATTTTCTGGTTTCCTCCGGATGGATCATGCGGTTCTGCCGGCGAGGGCGTCATGCTATAGTGATCCGTTATAGCTGTTGCATTCTTCTCTGCTTGTTTCTTTTGCCTGGCAGAAGTGGTGCGCAACCTTTTGCTTTTAAATGGTCATTCAGAGCACTTGAAGATGAGTACTTGAGAGCAAGGCTCGGTAAGCAACCAGGCAAAGGTTCCAGGCAATCAGTTCCAGATCGGACGTTTGATTTCAGGTTCTGACTGATTGCTTTCTTTCTCCCTGTCTTGCAGGTTAGAGCAAAGGTAAAGGAAAGAAAAGGGAAAAGCATGATATGAGATACCTTTACTTTCGACCCTGATGATATGAGATACGTTTGCTTTTGAAGCAGTAACAGATGAACCAGCACATATATATTGGTTGCGCTTGTCTCCACATGCTTCAATGTACTAGCTTCACGTGCCTGCCTTATCTGTTCTTCAGGCAGATGTGGTATCTTCCTGGAGGTTTGAGTGGAGGTTTCGACATATTGCTTTTCTTTATCCTTGTCTTGTAGTTAAGAGTAGGGACAAAGGAAATGACAGGGAGATTGCATGCCATGAGATATCTTTGCTTTCAAACCTGATGATATGAGATACTTTCGCTTTTGAAGAAGTCGTTTTCCACAGGTTTAATCTTGAACTGGGTTGGGAGGTTTCTTCTGCTAGAATGGCTCCAAATGTCTGAATTTACTCCTTTTTTGAAGAAGTCGCTTTCCACAGGTTTAATCTTGAACTGGGCTGGACGGTTTCTTCTGCTAGAGTGGCTTCAAATGTCTGAATTTACTCCTTTTATCTGGAGCTGAACTTGATTCAAGGGTGGTGGACACTTGATCTTGAATCGGACTTGTGATTTCTTCAAGGGCCTGCGGGGCTTGATCTTGATGAATGGAAACGGGACCACGAGCGGCTTCAGGATTTGAACACCCGGCAAGCAGACACGAGATGGAGGTGATGGTCTGTTTCTTTGTTCAATCTCCCCAATTCATATTGAAGAGGGTCAGGAGATGATTCTTCAAGATTGATGCTTCATTGTCGCTCGTCTTGTCTGTTCCCCAGCAGATGTGGTATCTTCTTTAGAAGTACATCAACAGTTGAAGATGAGTACTCGAGAGCAAGACTAGGTAAGCAATCAGGGAAGGAATGGAGCAGTCCGTTCCTGATTGGAAGCTTGGTACCAAATGCCGCCCGATTGCTCTCCTTCTTATTGTCCTGTAGTGAAGAGGGAGGACAAAGAAAAAGATAGGGAGAAAGCATGATATGAGATACTTTCGCTTTCGACCCTGATGATATGAGATACTTTTGCTCTGGTGTGATTTGTTTGCAGAGGCATTCTTGGGAGGAAGAAGACTGAGTATTTTGAGAGGTTTTGCAGGGAGTGTTACTCTCGGAGGTGAGGAAAGGTTGGGCATTTTTTGCAGGTCTGCCTTGCCATGAAGACGAGCGTCGACATATGTAGGGATTTTTTTTACAGCAAGCAGTGGCATTATTCCTTTACTCTTGTCGGTAACCGTTGGGTAATTGAAACAGTAAGATTCACGCGTTTTCTTTTTCACTTTGTCAGAAATCTTTGACAAAGTTGCCCGTGATTTACGCAAAGCTGAGGTTGCGTGTGAAAGGTGCCGACAAACCTGGAAAACCTGATCTTTTGAAATTCGTGGAGCGGTGCCTCTTCGATCTCTGAATCGGTGGCCTCCTTGCCTCTTCGATTTCCGAGCAGGCAGCCCTGTTGCTTCTTCTTTTATAGAGGTGTCGATGGTGCGCCAAAAGCATGCTCAGAGAGTTGTTTCTTGCAAAGAATCCCCTCTTTTGTATTTCTGAGAATTTGATTTGCTCGATTTCGTCTTCCTTCATCGTTTTTTGCAAATGGATTGCCAATCTGATCGTTGTCTTGATTTGAATGTTGGAGAGGATGCGAAATGTCTTCTCCAGACAATATATGGCATCCATCCTTCTTGTCCCCCACTGGTCCTCTCACGATTGGGGACTCTGTGATGAAGAACGACATCACCGCTACGGTCGTAGCTAGGAATCTTCTCACCCCTAAAGACAACAGGGTTCTCTCCAAGCGGTCTGATGAGCTGGCTGTTCAAGACTCCTTGGCTTTTAGTGTTCAGTGCGCGGGCTCCGTATCGAATATGGGCCAACGCCTTCTTGCTCGATCTCGCCAGGTCGAATCCTTGATGGCTGAGGTGGCGAGCCTTAAGCTGGAGATTAGAGGGCTTCGGCATGAGAACAGGGAGTTGCACATGCTTGCCAGTGGTTACTCGACGAGCATGAAGAGAAAGCTTGACCAGCTGCAGGAATCAGAAGGTCGGATTCAGAGTGACCATCGGATGTTTATGGCTTTACTTCAAAGGCACCTATTGCCTTCGTCTTTTGGAGCTTCGCCGAGTGTTGAGGCTCCAAACAATCAACTTCCAGCGCCTCCTCTTCCTGGGGTTCCGCCGAGTAATGAGGCGTCACCAGATCAAACTTCGTGAAGGCTCTCCTTTTTTTTTTTTTTTTTTCTTTTTTTCTTTTTGCTCATGTAAAATGTACATTTATGTAAATTTTCAGAGAATTTAATGAACGAGTTTTATTTCATTCATATGTATTTACATTTTTTTTTTTATTCGGTGGTGTTTACACATACATCCACCGCTTTTGTACACTTGCACAATGCATGTGCACGCACACATCACACAACACATTTATTTATATATATATATATATATATATTTTTTTTTTTCTTCTTTTTCTTTCGGTGCACTGGGCACCACCATCTTCTTCCTTCTTTTTGCATTCGGTGCACTGGGCACCATCATCATTTTTATTTTTTTATTTTAATTTTTTAAATTTTTATAGTGGTGCTTACACACACCCAGCACCGCACATGCATTGTGCATACACACACATAACGCACCAACATACACACACAGCACCGGTGGTTTATATATATATATATATCCTGCGTGGGGTGAACGGTGGAGGCTTCCATGGAGGGCAGGAGAGGAAGAAGCGGAGGAGGAGGGGCTCGGGAGGCACAGGCACTGGGCGCAACTACCAAGCACAACCGTTGCATCGCCCGCCGTCGCAGAGGAAGGGATCACCAGCTGCCGCTCTGAATCACTAACAAGATTAGCATTACTGCAAAGGCGTTGACTTGGATTTTCGTCCCCATTGCCGTTTCAGTTACAGAGAACAACTTCATGGTCATCAATGGAGATTTTTCTTGGTCTTTGCCATTAGATTGGGGTCGTTGAACGGCGAATACTCGACGTAAAAAAAAATGTACAGTATCACGCCGCACGACCACATATCCACTATGCTTCCGTGGCGGGCCAGCTTCCTTTTCGACGTACTGAGATCGACGATCGCAGATGGAGGTTTGACCGTCGATGGTGACGGAGTCAAAGTTGACGGAGCTTCTGATTTTGAACTGGATCGCCATTGCGGAGAAGTCAAGTCGATGGAGAGGAGGTTGCTGCAGCGGAAGGCACAGGCCCTGGGCGCAGGTTTTGGTGATTTGGAGCAGAGATGGGCACCCCGTCCTCGTCTTCTTCCAGTGCCCAATCACCGCCGAGAGATGCCACGATGTGGTCAAGCTGCTCACTTTTTCATCAGATCGTCCCACCAGAGGGTCCTGTTTTTTCGACTTGGTTTAGACCCTCAACTTCTGCAGCAAGCTCTCGAGGGACGAAGCGGCGATGAAGCGGAAAGAGAGGAGGAGACGGGCGAAGAGCAGCGGATGGCATGAAGAGATCCTTGCCGTCGACCACAACGTCAAACTCACCACTTCTCATCCGAGGCTTTCCCCCACAATAGCTTCGATCTGGGGACATCGTCCAGACTAGGATCCGGATCCGGATCAGACTTCAGGCTCGGGCTTCCCAGCCTAGTACAGAGATGGTTTGTGACTCCTCGGTGGAGATTTGACTGAACTGGCAGTTGGATTCATCAGAGTGATGGTCGGCGAAACGATTTTTGCTCAAATCGAGCCTGATCAGCTGCTTGAGGCGCTTGAACTTGTGAGGAACAGTTCCACATAACCTGTTGGAGTCGATGTGGAACAACGCGAGATCCGTGAGCAACCCAAGCTCCTCCGGCAAGTACCTGGTAGTGTCGCCGTCCCGTTTTGGATGCATATGGACTGCCTTCTGCTGCTGTTGGTTAAGCAAGGAAGTGGATTGAGAGAGAACAGGCTTGAGCCTGGATTTGGGCTACGGTACCTGTAATTCCTCTCTGGATAAGGTGAGGCTTTGATGGGTTTTGGGCCGTACTTTCTCAAAGCCCAAGAATCGCTCGGCTGCGGAGCGTTGCTGTTAGTGGGTGTCGAAGCACTTACCGGGTCCTTCACTTCCATGGTGGTGGAGAGGTTGTTGGGTATGGGTGCGAGGAAGAAGGAGAAAGAGCTGCGAGAGAGAGACTTGGGCCTCTTCATGGGCCTATTAGGCATGGGATCCGGCGGCTGTGAAATGGAGGAAGGCTTGGGCCTCCATTTTCTTTTTTTTTTTAGAAACTGTACTCTTTTTTTTTGTACAAGTTGTAATTGTATATATATATATATATATATATAATGAAGTTGACCTCTTCTTTTTTTTTTCTTTTTTTTTTTTTTTTTTTTTTTGTAATTAAGTTGTAATCTAATTTTTTACAACCTGTATATCTTGATTTTTTTTAATTTACATATATATATATATACACATACATACATATATATATAACATATGTACTCTTTTTTTTTTTTTTTTTTTTTTTTCTTCTTCTTTTTTTTTTAGGAACTCTCCCTTGCATGGAAAGATGAAGAAGAAACGAAGAGTTTGAAATCAAGCTTGGTGGCATTTGCCAAGCGTTGAGCTTCACGATCGGCTAGTCGTTTGACGGCGGTTACTGAAGTTCTTCGCCGACTTTGATCAACGTGGTGACATTTGCCGTTCCTCTTGCTGACACAGAGAATTGGATTCAAGTCTTGGTGGTATCGCAAAGTGAGCTTCACGACCGGCTAGTCGTTTGACGGCGGTTACTGAAGTTCTTCGCCGACTTTGATCAAAGTGGTGACACTTGCCGTTCCTCTTGCTGACACATAGAATGAGAGTCAAATCTTGGTGGTATCGCAAAGCGTTTGAGCTTCACGACCGGCTAGTCGTTTGACGGCGGTTACTGAAGTTGTCGTCCCTCTTGCCGCCGCTTGGAGCTTTGCTGAAGGGTGTGTTGTGAGCTGAGGAGGAATGGAAACAAGCTTGATTTCGTCGGTTTCTTCTGCTTGTATTTGTAATGGAACTGACTCTTGATAGTCAAATGTTTAATAAAACCTTATTTTTTTATTTTGATGTGACTGAACTCAAAGTTGAATGTTCGAGCTGCCTATGTACCCTTCCAAAGAAGAGATCAAGTCATAACGTAGTTCAAATACATTTTTTTTTTTTTTTTTTTTTTTTTGGTATATTTTCTTTTTGTGCCGTACGCAGTTTATGCTCTTGCAGGCCAGGAGCATTGGTGCCGTGATGCAGTTTCAACTCGTGCAGGCAAGGAGTGTTTGTTGTCGCCTTTTACGCTCGTACAGACAAGGAGCTTTGGTGCCGTGATGCAGTTTCAGCTCGTGCAGGCAAGGAGCGTTGGTGCCGTGTGCAGTTTCAACTCATGCAGGCGAGGAGCGTTTTGGTGCCGTTTGCAGTTTCAACTCGTGCAGGCAAGGAGCGTTTGTGTCGCCTTTTAGGCTCGTGCGAACGAGGAGCATTTTGTGTTGATTTGTCAAGTGGTGTAGGAAAGGCGATCTTCGCAATCTTCATAGCAAGGAGCCTTTGCTGAGTAATCGAAGAAGTCTTCAGGGAAGAGGTCGCCCATTGTGACGGGGATGGACCATCTTTGTGTCGAAGTTTCATTATCTCCAACACTTTCACCTTGCTCTGGAGGTTGACCAGAGCTGTTTTGCCCCCTTTCCAATTGGTGCTTTGTCTTTGAAGAAATCGAGCTCCGAACGTCGCATCTTTCTGCTAGTCCGTCAAGCTTTTCTCCCTCCAGCGTTGTTTTCCTTATTTTAGAAGACTTCTCGGTTTCTTCAAGTCTGTCCAAAGCTGATCGTCGCGGAAGAGAGCTAGCTATGCCACTTTGTTTCTCAGGTTTTGATAACCTTTCGAAGACAGAGTTTTGAAGTGTTGGTATGCTAAGCCTCTTGAAGACGGAGGTTTGGTTTGAGCCACCGATGTGATCAAGCGTCGAATTTCTGGGCCTTGAATGATTCATCCTTTTGAAGACTGACCTTCGAGGGGCGGGTTTAGGCTCTTCTCGATTTTGTTTGATGCTATAATGTGTTGGCAGACCTTCCTCAGGCATGAGGGTTTCTCCTTCCTTAACGGCGATAGCTTTGCCTTTTGAGGGCCCTTCTACCTCTACTTCGACCATGTGACAGGAGGCGGTAGTGCACTGTCGGAAGAAGTCATTCGAGAAGTACTCGTGCAAGAAGATGGGAATGCGTGGCTCTTGCTCCATGAGTTCCCCGCCGTATGTTGGCTTAGCAGCTTTTGCGCTTCCTTTGGGCTTTCTGTTGTTGCGGCGGTGATTTTTTTTTCCTTGTTCCACCTTTGGCTTTGTGGCTTGTGGTCTTGGCTTCCTTGTCTTTTGTAGGTCACCAATGTCCACCCTCCTTCCTCGTTGGTAGGTGCATTTTGGTTGCTTGCCCCCAGCGGTTGAGGTGGATATTTTGAGTCAAAAGAGCCAGAAGTGACGGTGGTATAATTTGATTTCACCACATCTTCAAGATCTAGCTCGATGATTCCTTTCTGAGCCAGCTTCATGATGAGATCTTTCAGCACGAAGCATTTTTCCGTCGGATGACTGATGAAGCGATGGAATTTGCAGTACCTTGGACTGTCAGTACGATTCATCTCTTCCGGTCGTCTACACTCAGGTAAGTCGATCACCTTTTTGTCAAGCAAGTCTTTCAACATGGCAACCACATCAGAGTCGGGGAATGGATAAGTCTTCTCCTCAAGTTCCCTCAAAGTACGTCTACGCATCTCTTGATCACGAAAAGCTTCGGTTTGAATCGCCTTGCCTCGTGTAGAGACTTTGACGGGAGCTGTGTTGACCGTCATTTCTTCCTTGGTGGGTTTCCACGCAGCCTTCTCCACCTTTGGTCCAAAAACTTTGTCGTTTTTGTGGTCGGTGAATGGTTCTTTCTTCCCATGATGGGCGATGCTTAGCTCCATGTCGTGAGCACGGGTGGCCAGCTCTTCGAAAGAACGTGGTTTGATGCCTTGGAGGATGTAGTGCAAACTCCAATGCATTCCCTGGACGCACATCTCGATTGCCGAAATCTCCGAGAGCCTGTCTTTGCAATCGTGGCTAAGGTTGCGCCATCGGTTGATGTAGTCCATCACCGGCTCGTCCCTCCATTGCTTTGCGCTTGTCAGCTCTAGCATGCTCACGGTGCAGCGGGTGCTGTAGAAGCGGTTGAGGAATTCCTTCTCCAATTGCTCCCAGCTGTTGATGGATTCGGGCTCTAGGCCTGTGTACCACTCGAATGCATTCCCTTTCAGTGAGCGCACAAATTGTTTGGCGAGGTAGTCACCTTCCGTCCCTGCGTTGTTGCAAGTTTCCACGAAATGGGCGACGTGTTGCTTCGGGTTGCCTTTGCCATCGAACTGCATGAACTTCGGCGGTTGGTAGCCCCTTGGCATCCTCAAAGTGTCGATCGTCTTGGAGTAAGGCTTTGAGTACAACATGGAGGTATAGGAGCTCCCTTCGTACTGCGCCTTGATGGTGTTGGCAATCATCTCCTGCAGCTGCTGGATAGAAAGAGCTCCCAGAAGTGCCGCCAGTTGGTTTGGCTCTTGCTTCTCTTCAGGCTTCTCCATCGGAGGCTCCTCTTCTTCTTCGGCATCTTTCTTCACGCCAGAGTTGTCTCCTTCCTCGTGTTGTCCTCTCAATCTGTTGGTGAGTGCGGTGATCTGCAAGTCCTTCTCTTCCACAGTCCGTGCAAGCTTTGCGATCGTTTCGTTCATCTGGGCCAACTGCTCTTCGACTGAAATCACTCCGATGGTCATGACTTGTGCAACCAACATACGTGGCTTTCCTTCAGCAGCATGCTTAGGTGCCCCTAGCGAGGTCAGGTTGATGACAGGCTCGCGTTTGTGATGTTCACCTTGCTCCCTTGACGACACAAACTTTGTAGCGGCACGTTGAGGAGTGATTGTGGCGCCAATGGATGCTCCGTTCGTGGCGGAAGTGCTCAGGCTCCTTCCTTTGGTGGTTGTGAGAACGGTGACTTGCAAGTTTTGCTCCTCTGCGGTTTTTGTGAGCCTTGCAACTGTTTCCCTCATTTGAGCCAGCTTTTGTTCAATGGAGGAAGCTCCGATGGTTGTAAGAACGGCTTGGCCTTCCTTTGATGCCATTGATTTTGAAGTGTGCTTTGAATTTTTTGAACGAAGAAAGAGATGAGAGGTAGAGATAATCCCACTGGGCGTGCCAAATCTGTAAACACGAAAATTTCCTGAAACGAAAGAGACAAGAACACGTGTACAAAGTAATATTTGTGTATTTGAATTTTGGGTTACAATCTCTTTTACAATTTGTCTCTAATTCTATCTTATCTTTCTTGGTTGTTGATCCAAAGGGCCGTCGGGGCTTGATCTTGATGAACGAGGATGTGTGGATTTGTTGATGGGCTGCTGATCCAAAGGGCTGTCGGGGCTTGATCTTTAGGATGAACAGTGGATGATTTCCTCAAGGGCCGTTGGGGCTTGATCTTGAAGGTTGGGGATGAATGGATCTTCGAAGGGCTTTTGGGCTTTTGGGCTTGATCTTCGAAGAACGATGAACGATGAACGGATCTTCAAAGGGCTTTTGGGCTTGATCTTTGAAGATGGATGAACGATGAACGGATGAATGATGAACGGATCTTCAAAGGGCTTTTGGGCTTGATCTTCGAAGAACGATGAACGCTTGCTTCAAGGGCCGTCGGGGCTTGATCTTGAAGGAGGATTTGGCGAAGAACGAAGAGAGTTTCCTTGATTCTTCGGGATTTGCTTGAGAGCGTTTGGAGTTTCAAACCTTCAAGGCTTTTGTGTAATGTAAATTGGTGAAATGAAATGTATGAAATGGATTCCTATTTATAGAATTCCAAAACTTGATTTTTGGGTTTAAATAATCAGATGAAATAAATCACTTCTGCCAGGCGTCGACATGTATCCTGTTTGATGACTTTTGTGAATTATTTCGATTTTTCGTTGATTCACACGCTACGTATAAAATTTATGTGATACATGAGCGTTGAAATTTTAATTTTTTTGTCAACGTTTATTTTCACGAAATTTCGATGTCTATAGTAAGTTCAGACCTTTGGAGGAAGCCAGAAAACCCTCCATCGCAGTTCAAGACTAAGCCTGTGGAAAATCAACAATCAGAGGAAACCAAAAAATCTTCCAGTTGAATTCAAGATCAAGCCCCAACGGCCCTTGAAGAAACTTTCAACCTAATTCAAGATCAAGCCTCAACGGCCCTTGGATCGACATCTACATTAAGGGACTTCAAAATGCATCTTCTACACGTGACAAGCAAATATATACGACGCGCCTTGAAGTGGGGGCATTTGTAGACATCGAAATTTTCGTTGAAATAAATGTTGACCAATGCATTAAAATTTCAATATTCACATGTCACATAAATTTTACATGTAGTGTGTGACTCAACGAAAAATCGAAAGAAACCAGAAAAGTCACCAAATAAGACACATGTCAACAACTGGCAGAAATGAATTATTTCATCTGAATATTATATTCAAAACTAGGCCTTGAAAAATTCTATAAATACAAAGGCCATTTCATCCATTTTTATGGACCAATTCACATATACATTTCTCTACTCCCAAATTGGAAGAGAATTCCCCCAAATCCTTGAAAGCTTTGAAACACTAAAAGCTTTCAAGCACCCAACCTCCCAAATTCCCAAGAATTCCGAAGGATCAAGAAAGCTCTCTTCGTTCTTCGTCAAATCCACCTTCAAGATCAAGCCCCAACGGCCCTCGAAGAACTTCCACCAATTCAAGATCAAGCCCCGATGGCCCTTGAAGAAAGTGTTCATCGTTCATCACCCATTCATCCTAAGATCAAGCCCCGACTGCCCTTTGGATCAACAACGTCAATAAATTCATCCACCGTTCTTCAAGATCAAGCCTAAAGGCCCTTGAAGAACCGTTCATCATCGTTCATCAAGATCAAGCCCCAAAGGCCCTTGAAGATCCATTCATTCTCGTTCATCCTAAGATCAAGCCCCGACAGCCCTTTGGATCAACAACATCAACAAATCCACACCATTGTTCATCCCTAGACCAAGCCCCAACGGCCCTTTGGATCAACAACCCATCCACAAATCTATACCTTACGAAGGTAGAATCAGAGGATCAAATTCTAAAAGAGATTGTAACCCTAAAATTAATACAAAATATTATTTTGTACACGTGTTCTTGTCTCGTTCATCGCAGGAATTTCCATGTTTACAATTAATCAAGGGCATAGAGGTCACCTAGGCAGAGGTTGCAGAGGAGCTCATGAAGAGTGATGATGCTGATGTTGCCCTTGGAGGACTTGTCAATTTCCTTAAATGCAAGAGGGTCGAGAATGAAGAAAGAGAGAAGGAGAAAGAGACTAATGAAACTTATGAAGTTCAAGAAGCAAAGTGGAAGAAAACAGGTAACTACAACAAAGTTGTAACGGACGGTAGGCTGGCACGGTGGAGCGTGGTAAAAACCCCCATCCACCTCCACATGTATCCACCAATGTTATTCTAGCATCAAACAAGGAAATTTTTGTGCATGTTTTCTTATCAACAGAAAGTATTTATTGCTTCTCTCTCTTGGCCTTTAACCCAGTTTGCGTTTACAAACAATCGAACTCGAAGTTAGAGATTGTGATGAACAAGTCCTTACATTTAGTCGCTTTAGCCTTTATAGGGTTTTCCTTTGGTACAAATTCAAATTCCCATATTTGCACATATGAAACTCGAAGACCCGGCTGCGTTTGATATAATGGTGATGGATCCGGAGCTCAAGAGAAGGATTTTAGAGGATTTTGATAGGTTTTGTGAGGAGAAAGGAGTTATTTAAAAAGGTGGGGAAAGCTTGTAAAAGAGGGTACTTGTTGCATGGCCCTCCTGGCACTGAAAATCGAGCTCACTAGTAATAACTTGCAAGAACATGACCACCATAACTTGCTAGAGTGAAGTCTGTTGTGTCACCATATGACCATCATATGGGAAGTCTGCTTTGTAGTATGTGTTGGACGTAGTTGAATTCCACGTTCGCGGTTCTCATCCCTCATCCAGCAAAACTCTTCTATTTTGGTGCTTTTATCTCTTCATCACGTGGTTTTTCATTGTTATTATCTTTTCTTTATATTTTTTCCCCTTTTTTTCTTTTTTCCCTTATTTTCCCTTGATTTACTTAATGCTCTCTTACAAAAATACCCTTGGAGATGATGACTTAGGTTTTCACGCCAGTTGTACTTTTTTTGTTGTATGGGCATTGTCATCCAATTACTTTTGGTGAAGCTTGGGACACCAAAGTTGACATTTAGTAAGATAAGTATCGCACCAGTATATCCAATTATGCTTTTCACGATGGATCATACCTCTTTTGGCAACACGTTGACCTCCCTCCTGGAAAAGAATCCGGAGGAAAAGAATCCCCGTCGGATTCTTTTCTTAAGGATCCTAGGGATTCCGTAATCGTGATCGTTCATCGTATATCGTGCGATCAGTTTTCGTTAAGTACTATTTATATTTAATTTTAAAATTTAAATTTTGATATGATTTCTGACTGCATGATATACGATGAACGATCATGATCTCGAGATCTCTACAAAAAGGATCTGGCGAGGATCCTTTTCCCTCCCTCCCTCTATTATTCACTGCGGAGTGTCCTTATTTTGCTAACAGGATCATCTCCGGATCCTAAGAATCCGTGAATCGTTCATCGTACACCGTTCGGTCAGTTTTTATCAAGTACTGTTTATGTTTATTTTTGAATAAAAATATTTAAAATGATTTTTTACTGCACAATGTATAATAAACAGATACGATTCACGAATCCCCGGATCCTCACAAAGAGGATCCGGCCAGGATCGGGACTCCTTGTTTTGCATTACGTGAATATTCGCCTTCCAGAGGACAAAATATTTGGAATAGTTGTTTACACGTCTAATGCACTAAAGACTTAAAAACACATAGTTCTCCCACAACAACAAAAAAAAATAAAAAATAAAAACTTAAAACACATATAAATTATCGGTAAAGTTAAGGGGAAATAAGAATTTTAATATGAGATTTGAGTTCAAGGTGGAGTCCATGCCAATTAGAAAAAAATATTATTCAATCACGAAAAATGAAATTTGAGTTTTGAGTCTAATCGTCTCCAATGAACATAACTAAATTGTTAAAACTCAAACATGAGTTTTAAGTCCAATGTTTTCTCTTCCAACTCAAAGACTCCAATCTTAAAAATGAGTCTTAAAATTTGAGTCTTTACATCAGAGAAGAAAACTAAAGTACATTTCACCATCTTTTCGAGTCCCAAATATAATAATATAGATCTACAATTTGCATCGGCTTTTGCAACGAAGATACTCAAATGTGTGAATCTTGGCATTAGCTTTCATCTTGGAGCATCTCCAATGATACGAGCAATCAAAGTAGGCAAAGTTGTCCTATAAGGATTGACGTGACATGTTGCATACTCAATTGTTTCATGATAAAAGTTTGTTACTCCACTAAATTTGGCAAACCAGTAGGCAATTTTTTTGTCATATTTCTTCACATGGAATATTTTACTATAAAAAGGAACTCGATTTACCTACTCATGGTGTAGGAGGCAATTGCTTATTTTGAAGGGGTAAGGCAAAATTTGCATACTTCATTGCCTATACGAAACCATATAATGCATGTTTTAAAATATCTTAAGATCTCTGCATAAGTAAATAAGCCGAATATTACTCACCTAGCACAACAGGAGGACAGATATAAATCAGAGTGGAATGAAGGTTAAAATGAGGGAGCAAACGAGGAAATAGTGTGCTGCTGCATTACCATGTTGTGGTACTTACAGCAAAAATAACATAAGAAAGATGATATTATAATTTTGTTTTACGTGGACACTCTCTCCGCATGCACAAACAAAAAATTAAAAAGCAATTATCTCCAGTCAAAATCGGAGTGCGAGCCTTTTAAATCGCATACGCAAATTAACAAATCGTATCTTCTTCCACGGGCTAATGACACTATAAATAGCACTGCTGGGTGTTTGTATGTAGATGCATCTCAGATCGGAATATAATTCTCCCTCAGAGTTGGAGCTTTCCACACCTTTAAGCTTAAGCTAGCCAGTAAGAAGAGAAAAAAGATGGTTTGCATGAGTACCGAAACAATGACCAAACTCCCAGTGATAGATTTCTCCAAAGCGGACTGCATGAAGCCAGGGACAAGTTCTTGGCTCTCACTCCGGGAAGAGGTTTGCGAAGCTCTAGAATCTCTTGGCGGTTTCATGGCAATAATACCCGACAAAATTTCTTTGGAGCTTCACGACACCATCTTTGGTACATTGAAGGACCTGTTTGATTCCCCTACCGAACTCAAAGCCAAAAATCGATACGAAGAAAATCCTTTTGTTGGTCATTTCATTTATAATCCTGTCCATGAAGGCTTGGGAATTCATAATCCTAACAACCCTGAAGAAACTCAGAAATTCACACATCTTTTTTGGCCTAATGGAAACGACATATTTCGGTATGTGTCTATGTAATTTATTTACTTGCATGAAATATAGTATAATCATACTCTTAATCATATCTTTAATAAATATGCTTATTTTTACACTAATTTTACTTTTTTATTTTTTTGTCCAGTGGTAGTATCGATTCGTAAGCAAAGGTGATGCGAGAACTAGATTACGTTGTGACAAGAATGGTATTCGAACACGATGGTGTAGAAAAGTATCATGATGATCACATTCGGACGACTTCTCACTTTCTCCAAATTGCAAAATACAAAGAACCCCAAAAAGCTGGAGTGATGTGGGTCTAGTGAGTCAGGAACCTGGATCCCTTCCGAATCTAAAGGAGCTAAGCCCAATGATCAAATGATCTGGGTCATTGAAATTTAATCCAACGGCTACAATTAATATAGGAGAAATTAGGTTCACATCCTTCTTTTTGCTACTCCATTGATTAAAATCCTATTCATTTTCAATTTTTGATCAAGGTTCATTGGGTATTAATAACGTCATCAATTATTTGAATAATAAAATATTTTTATTTTTAAATATATTCCTTTAGTGTTAAAAATGTTACAATTAGTATATTTATATTTATGGCTAAATTTTTTATCATATATTTTTATTTTTAGTTTGTACCTATTTTTAATTTGCAAATATTTTTTAATTTGTACCAATTTTCTTTTCATTTTTAATTTGCACCCATATATTAATTTCTTTTTGTGCCCATATTTTTTAAAGTTTTATTTTGTGTTTGTACCCATGTATATACCGTCACATGACATTGTATATTCAATCAATGATAGAAAAATTACATATAGTATATTTATATTTTATGCCTAAACTTTGTATCATAAATTTATATTTTTAGTTTGTACCCACTTTTAATTCACAACATTTTTTTTTAATTTGTAGTATTTTCTTTTTAGTTTTATTTTGTACCCATGTATTAATTTCTTTTAGCGCCTATATTTTTTTAAAAATTCATTTGTACTCATAATTTTTTAATCTTTTATCTATACCCTAATTTATTTATAATGTACCCATTCTTCCTTATTAATGTACCACTTAGTTATATGTGAAATGTACCAATTTTTTTTGTAAAATGTACCAATTTTTTTAACACTATGGATACATTCTTTTGCCATTTATTATTTCTTATTTTTACATAGTTTTTATCCATTTATTCAATCAAAATGTTTGAATTTTTTTTATTGTAACCGTTTCTATTAGTATTATAATGAGGGATTTTAAATCTCATAAAATATCAAACAATTAATGTCAAAACTATAAAAATATAAATTTTAATAGTAATATAATGAGGTGTACAAAGTCAAGGGACTTTGATCAAACTTTGAATATTATTAAGATTTTAATCAAAGAATGTTAAGGATTAGGGATCGTATCCAAAGTATCCCATTAATATAATTTTTAGAGGGTGTAGGTATGGAGAAACGGTAGAATATGATCTTGTGGTCCTAGAGTCAATGTGAGAGAAAATGATGAGATAAGATACTCGTTTGGATTGTTCTCTCTGAAGGTTGGGGTAACAACCACACCCAAAGAGCTTGTGGACGAAGACCACCCTTTACGTTACAAGCCAATTAACCAAGTAGACTATATCAAAGCACAACAGGTCAATAATGGAACTGAGTGCACAGCCGAGAAATACTGTGGAATATGATCATTTTATATCTACTATTTTTCATATATATGTATCTCTTTTATTATTCTTCTCTCTCTCTCTCGATCTGTTTTTCTTTTCTTTTCGTTTTTTCTTTTTCTTTGAGGAATTTCGTATTCCTTTATATTATTTTCAGTGTACTACTTCACCTTTTTTCCACTTTGAATAATTAAGGTGTGTAAGTTATTTTTACTTCGGATATGCAAATAAAGTTAAGGCTGGAAAAAAATCCCAAACCGAACCGAAAAATTCCCAAACCGAAATTCCGAAAATTTCGATACCCAATACCGAACCGATCTCGAAATTTCGGTACAGGAATCGGTCTCAAGTTTTTGGGATTTCGGTATTCCCAAACCAAACCGAAAAAAAAAAATATATATATATATATATATATATATATTATTAAATTTTTAAATATATATTTAGAATTTTAATACCAGTTGGGGAGGCAGAGGAAGATGGTGTGGAAGATGACTACCAACTGGAAGATCTTGAGGTTGTCGCTGCAGATTACATTTTGAAGGTTCCAGTCTTCAATTTTAAGAATGCTTGGGATAGCATGGGTGCTGATTTTGAGCGGGTAGATGAATATGGCATGGGGCCAAGGGAGAACTTGGCTGAAGCTGTTAATGCTGTCATCAACCTCCTTGGAATGCAGCCATGTGAGGTAATTTTGTTTTAAGATTAAACGTCTATGATTTGTCTTTATGCAAGTATTTGTGGAATCAGTTGATCTGGATGTTAAAAAGTCTGAGACCTTTTTATCGCGTGCGCTTCAACAACGAAGATGCATAATGGATACAATACCTCTATAAATCTTCCTTAGATACCTAACTATGCATTACATTATGTTCCTGCTTGAAGTTTTCAGTGGTACCATTTTATAGCGATAACATATATTGTGTGCATGGTTTTAGGGCACAGAGGTTGTTGCCACCAACTCAAGGTCACACACATGCGTATTGTCCGGTGTGTACATAGGCAATGTGAAGGTTCTTGTGCGGTTGTTATTTGGAATTGACAGTTCATCGAAGGAGGTTGAATTTTAGCCCAAAAGCATAATATGTCAAATTTAGTCCAAAAGCCCAAAACTATTTCGAGATTCCCGATTTGTCCCGAAATCCCGAAACTATTTCAGGATTCCCGAAAATTGGGATTCCCCAAAAATTGGTTTGGGATCGGTATTGAAATTGGGATTCCCAAAAATTTCGGTTTGGGAATCGGGACAAGGGTTTCGGTATGGGATCCCAATACCGAACCATCCCGAAATAAAGTTGTGTACGTTGATGTCTCATTAACATTTTTTTTTTTTTGAGTAATGATGTCCTATTAACTTGGTTTCTAAGGAATGTCAAACGCCTTAGTCTTCTCATTAACCTAGTTCTCTCAAGCACTTGCATGCATTCGCGAATGAATTTGGATGCCCGAGTTTGATTTAGAGAGTATTTTTTTTCCCGTATATTTGTTCAGACATGAAATAAACTTGTAGATCAAATAGTTATATATTTTCTACAAAAACGATTGTTAGAAGGGTCAATCGAAAACAAAATAGCCGCAAAATTAAAGAAGTTTTCACCACTTCTATAAAAATAAAAATAAAATAAAAAAAGTTTCACCACTTAAACAAGTAATTTCATGTCCACCTAAAGTGATTAAAGCCTCGTTTGACAGCCCTGTATTAAATATCGGATAGGATAAAAGGATTCTTTAGATATAGATCCTTACAACTCTTATTTCCTATATAAAAACCCACCTAATTATAAACATCCAAATAAAACCCAAATTTAAAAGTGATTGCCGTGTAAGAAAGTAATTGACCTATTAATACAAAATATTTACAACTTGTACCACAGTATTCAAAATAAATCAATAAATATTATTACTCACCTTAATTACAATGAATAATTAATTTATTGCATATTATTATCCATAACACACACATATATATACATATATACGTTCAAATGTATATAGTACTACAATAAGCTCAATATATATATATATAGTACTACTATACGTTCAAATATATATATATAGGATCAAACTCTGTTTACTACTCTCAAGTTTCGTGGTTTTCAACATTTAGTACATGAAGTTTTTTTCGTCCCAGAATCATACCTAAAGTGTTAATTTTGGGACAGTCTCATACATCCGTTAGTCAAACTGTTAAGTCTGCCTTTAAGTGATGATGTGGCGCCCATGTGGACAATGACTGGGCGCCACGTGTCATAAAAATATTAAAATATGTATATAAAAAAATAAAAAAAAAATAAAAAAACAGGTTCCTTCTTCTTCTCCTTCTTCTTCCTGCAACCCAGATTTTTTTTTTTTTTTTTTTTTCTTCTTCTTCTTCTTCCTCCTTTCTTCTTCTTCTTCTTCCTTTCTTCCTGCAACCCGCAGAACTTTTTTTTTTTTTTTATCTTCTTTCAGATTTTTTTTTTTCTTCTTCTTCCTCCTCTCTTCTTCTTCTTCTTCTTCTTCTTCTTCTTCCCGCAACCCAGATTTTTTTTTTTTTTTTCCTTCTTCTTCTTCCTTTCTTCCTGCAACCCGCCAGATTATTTTTTTATTTTTATTTTTTTCTTCTTCTTCTTCCTCCTCTCTTCTTCTTCTTCTTCTTCCTCTTCCTCCTCTTCCTTTTCCTTTCTTCCTGCAACACGCCAGATTTTTTATTTTTTTTC
Source organism: Cotoneaster glaucophyllus (assembly GCA_036320875.1). NCBI lineage: Eukaryota > Viridiplantae > Streptophyta > Magnoliopsida > Rosales > Rosaceae > Cotoneaster > Cotoneaster glaucophyllus. The sequence continues at coordinate 17,836,941 of CM070073.1, forward strand.
TTCTTCTTCCTCCTCTCTTCTTCTTCTTCTTCTTCTTCTGGGTTTCTTCCTGCAACCCGCCAGATTTTTTTTTTTTTCTTCTTCTTCCTCCTCTCTTCTTCTTCTTCTTCTTCTTCTTCTTCTTCTTCTTCCTTTCTTCCTACAACCCGTTTCTTCTTCTTCTTCTGGGTTGGGTGCGGGGAGGAGAGGGATGGCTTTTTTTTTTTTTTTTTTTTTTTTTTTTAATAATAAATATTTTTTTAATATTTTAATACTTTTTAAATATTTTAATATTTTTATGACATGTGGCGCCCAGTCATTGTCCACATAGGCGCCACGTCATCACTTAACGGAAGACTTAACAGTTTGACTAACGGATGTATGAAATTGTCCCAAAATTAACATTTTAGGCATGACTTTGGGACGAAAAAAACTTGATGTACTAAATGTTGAAAATCACGAAACATGAGGGTAGTAAACTGTCTTTTGCCCATATATATATGTATGTATATATATATGTATGTATGTATATATGTATGTATATATATGTATGTATGTATATATGTATGTATGTATATATGTATGTATGTATATATGTATGTATGTATGTATATATGTATGTATATATATATGTATGTATGTATATGCACAGTACTACATATATGATCAAACATATTATACTAATTAATCTACCTATATGTAAATTTATGATGAGCAAATAACATATATTTTGTAGGTATCATCATATATATTGGGCGCATTTTATTATTATATGTACAAAAGAATAGGTAAAATAGTATTGAATAGAATAATAATAATTTTTTTTTATGTAGGTACATTATTTTGCATACATTGGGTTTGCTTTATTATGTAGGTAAATTATTTTGGATGTATTTTACATATAATGGGGAAATTATTTTGCTTTTTTTAAGCAATCTAACATTTTAAAATTCGAATAGTAGGTGCACTGAATCAAATAATATTTTTTGTAGGTAAATTATTTTGCATGAATTTTTATGTATACCAGGCATTTTTTTTTTTGTTATATATATGTGTGTGAAATAATTTACCTAATTTATATGTAAAATATAATTTGTTGACTTAACTAAGCATCTATTATTACATACATTAGGCATGTTTTGTTATTATATATTAGGCAATTAGTTTATTATTTATTATTTTTGTAAAATCATTAATTCTCTCTTACAATCAATATGGAACTAATTATGTACAAAATTCAAATAGGGGTGTTTTGGGCATCAAAATTTTTTAAATCTGTACAGTCAAATATAATTAATGAATTTGCTGATGTGGAATCTAGTTAATGAGTTTTAATTGAGTAAAAAACTTATGATGGGTTTTATGTGGAGAAAATTAAATTTCAAGGGCTAAAGTCATATTTTCAGTAAATAATATGAACTTAGATGTTTGGTGCAATTTTGTACATATTATAGTACCTAAATTAATTAAACTGCCCCACATGTTTTATACAGTGTGAGAGCATTCTCAAAGAAGATGTCATATGTAAATTACCAAATTGGTATTTTACAGCTTATAAGGCAATTTGACATGTATAAATTTTTGTTCCAACCGATATGTTAAAAAAAAAATAAATAAATCATTTTCACCACCTTTTGGGGTGTACTTATTGAACTAATAAATATTAAAAAGAGGAATCATCTAATCACATCTGTTCATCTTGCATCGTGCAGTCAATTTTTATCAGATATTATTTATATTTAATTTTAAATAAAAAAAATTTACAATAATTTCTAACCGCACAATGTACGATGAATGAATGTGATTTGAGGATCTCTGAAATCCTCACAAAAAGATCCGGCGAGGATCCTCACTCAATATTCAAAACTGATAGCCACTCACATTCTTCCAGCTAATCTAAAATACGACTTCTTTAATAATGGTAATGGTGAAAGCCCATCTACTAAAAAACTCAAAAGCTCATGTTGACAATAACATCAACTTAGGTAACAAGAGCCTATACGTCTATTCCACGTAAGAAATGAAGCCTCGGTTAGAGAAAGTTTTGTTGCGGTTTGTTGAATGTCTACTTGGCACTTTTGACATCTCCTTTGGAAATGAATCTACTTGGCACTTTTGACATCTCCTTTGGAAATGAAGTCTGTTCATTTATCCACCCCAAAAACTATTTTGACATCTCCTTTGGAAATGAAGTTTGTTCATTTATCCACCCCAAAAACTATGTATTAGTCGGCTAGGAAACTCGCTTGCTCTCTCGCTCTCTCCATCCATCTCTCGTCGTGCTCTCCACCCCTATCTTGCATTCTTCGTAAGACCCACCATTTGCTATCGTTCAGTCCCAGATTCTTCTTCTTCTTTCTCTATGTTTCACCCTCCTTATTTTTGTTGCAATTTCCTTTCAATTGATTGAATCTAATTATTATGTTGTCTGGAATTTTTCGATTGATTATATAATTCTGTCTCTTTATTTTTCAAGAGCAGAAGACACAGCCTTGTCAGCCATGGAAGTTTCGAGCGCAGCAACACGGCCGTCCATCGCAGAGAGACGAGTAGTGGTAGTTGCACGGGGCATGCACGGAAGGGAACCAGGACCAGAGGATGATACCAATGATAGCACCAAAATCCAATGAGGCTCAGACCTTAACCGACTTGCAAGATCAGAAATGGCGATGGAAGGAGGAAGAAGAAGAAGTTGAATATGTTTTTGTAAAATTATATTTAATTCTTTTCTAACCGTTAGAAGAGAGAGAACATATGGCTATATAGCATGGTCCGAAATGCCGATAATATCGGCGATATATCGCCGATATTATCGGTTTTTAAGGGAACCGATATTTTAATAGGTATCCAAATGGTTTTCGTCCAAATATCGCGATATTATCGATAATATCGATAATATCGCGATATTTACGAAATTATCGAGATATTTTGGAAATATCGATATTTTGGATCGCGAATCGGAGAAGAACGCCGGCTCCGGCCGATCTCGCGATCTCCGACGCCATCGTCTTCCGGAAGGTCTCGCCCGGGGCCTCGAAGCTGAAGGATGAGGTAGATCTCGGACTTTTCTCCGCAGAAAACTTCAAAATCGCCGCGGACGGAGACTACGATGAGGTGGTGGCGGCGGTCGAATCGACGGTGCTCGTTTTCCAGAAAGTGTGCGAGGTTGGTGAAGGAGCAGAGAGCTCGGTTCTACATCGTGAGGCGCTGCGTCACCATGCTCATCTGCTGGCACGATTACAGCGATTCATTAACGGAGGGAGAGAAGGAGACGGACGGAGGGAGAGAAGGAAACGGACGGAGAGACCGAGAGAGAGACCGAGACGGAGAGACCGAGGCGGAGAAGAATCCATTAACGGAAACGAAGACCGAGTCACTGATGGTGCAATACAGAGGAGATCTGATTTGTTCTCTCTGATTTGTTGCGACTCTTGAGGACGGAGACGAAGACCGAGTCACTGAGTCTGTTCTCTCTGTGATTTCTTGCGAGGGAGAGAGAAGGAGACAGTCTGTTCTCTCTGATTGTTGTGACTCTCTGATTTGTTTGTGAGTGAGTGACTCGTCGTGAGGACGAAGACGGAGAGAAGGAGAGAGAAGGGAGCGAGTCTGTTCTTGTGAGGGAGAGAGAAGGAGACAGACTCTGAGGGAGCGAGTCTAATTCATATTAATTACTATCTTGGTAGAAGAATGAGATCATTTAGTTTAATTGCATAATATTATTCAGACTTTGCAGAGTATAAGTTTTGTGATTTAATAAGTTTTAAAAATGGCCTAATTCATATTAATGCCCAATACACATCTGAAATCTGCCACATGGCAACAAAAGACAAATTGTAAACAAACTCCCCTACAAAAATACAAATAGCAAATAAGCCCCTCAATAAAACCTCACTTATTACAATTTGGCCCAATTTTTAATACTTGTGATCGAAGTAATCACATGTTCATAACAGCGAAGCCTTTTTTGCTTGGACAAAACCTTCTTTTCCGAAACTGTATCTGGAAACCTTCAATTTCCAGAGCGGCTTTCTTTCCATTTGTTGGCTGCAGGGATTGTGAGTTGTGTATAATCACAGAAGATGGATGGAGAATTAGAGATACTTAATACTATTGTTTTGACCCGCACAAACAGTTAACCTAGTATTAAACACAGTATTTAATTAGTGTAGTCGAAGCTGCCAAACGAGAACGTTAAATTACCGTATGTGTTTAAATCCTCTATAACTCGCTTGTATAAAAAAAATATCATATGAATAGACATGGAAAATCACGTTTATTCCATTGCTTCTCTATCATCCACATACGGTGGTGGCTGATTGGTCTGATCATTGTTCTATCACGCACATTGTTGTTTTCTGGTAAATCCAGATCAGGGCCCAGGGCCGTCGGCGTATCTGTTTGCCACAATACCCCTTTGGCCCTTGTGTTTTACGTGCTTCCAGTATAAATAGTAGGAAGAGGAAGTGCCATCAAATTCAAACATAAGGTAGCATCTTAATTATTTATAGAAGGACAGATGTAAACCAGAGAGTGGAAATGAAAGGCAATCATGCCATAAATAAAAGTGAGCAGAATAAGCACGGTTCACACATTGGTGTGATCTTTTTAGACTTGAGAGTATCACTCCAAAACTCTTTATCATTAACTAATAAAATATATGATAGTTCATCCTCTCGTTTTACTCATGCTCTATCTATATTCTGATTGAGAAATACTGAGGAGACTTTGTAAACAATAGAACTTTTTATGAACGTTCTGCCACTTTATATTTAAGTAGGCTCAATTGCTAAGAATCTAGTTGCTAATCTCTTATGACTACTTTGGTAGGCTCAAATGCTTAGAGTACTCTCTCAAAAGTAGGACTCTTCATGAACTCACTGTCACCTCATGTTTTTGGCACAATATTTTATAATGTTGGCACGTGGATTGACGTTAAACTGTGAGGTGGCAAAGAGTTCATGGAGAGTTCCACTTTTAAGAAAGTTCTCTTAGCATTTATGGTGGTTAGATTATCTAGGTTCCATTTTAGGGCGTAGGGTTAGGTTCGATGTAGCAAGAATAGGAAAGGGGTTGGGTTGGCTAATCTTGTGTTCTTGAAAGGTTATGCGAGCACGCAAAAGGGGAGTTTAGGTAAAATCATTAGGATAAGAGCATTCCAATGGAGAGAAGCAATTTGAGATGTAAAAGTCGTATTTACGTTCATACACAAGAACAGAAATACTCCAATGCGTGACAAATCTTGTCGCAACGTTGTAGGATGTGAGTGTTCGGTTGACCAGTTGTATCTAGTATTGGAGAAAACACCTAGATAAAAGCAGGTTCTTTCTTTTCTTTTGTTATACAAAATGAGACAGACCTAGGAAGAGAGCCGAGAAAGGTATAATTAGAAGAGGAAGAATTAGTAGTGCCTGAGAATGGTAAAAACTGCAGCTTGGTGTTCATAATTCATGAAATGTTCAACAGTTAACCAGTAAAAGAAAAAACTCGTATATAAAACTCTCATATAGTTACATCTCTCCACTTCGGTTATCAGTAAGGTATTTTACTTTACAATAAACTAGGGAAGCCTTATGCACCATTTCTAGCCTGACCAAATTTACAGTCAATTACAATCAGAACTTTAACTCACAAACAAAAAAATTACAATCAGAAAGCAGACAAAAAAAATATACAATCAGAAGAGAGAATATCAAATGGGATTTTGTCGCGGAATCATAATCTACACGCGAATGGAATTGGACTTGATGAAACTTCTATACTGTGTGATCATCTCGCAAGCTTACACAAGAGACTTGAAACTTTCTGACCAAAAGTGAGATTTCCGCTTGGCGACAGTATCCCGTGGTGCAAATCTGAGTCCAAACATCTCCTTGAACGCTTGCTCCGGCTCTACTGAACCTACCAACTTTGCAACAATTGTGGCACTATCCATGATATGGTCCAGGTTTTGTGTTTTACTCCACAGGAGGTTTGCCAATTGCAACCGCCTATGCTTGGAATGTAGACTGATACCCCACTTTAGATAGAGGTTATTTCTTTCATCCTCAGAGAGTCGCCTTCGCATTTGCTTGCTCAGCAAGTCTCTCTCACTAGTCAAAGCCTTCATGCTACACATGTTTAAGTCAATCAATGCAGGCAATATGTAACAAAGTAAAAACACATCGCCAGTATCTGCAACCTTCTATTCTAGATCGGTGATAATGAACATACCTTGAAGCGGGTGTTAGAGTTTGGCCATCTTCCAAAGTCTGATTTCCACGCGAAAATGTGTCTTTGAGGAAGGACAATCTCCTGAGCTCAACCTCCATGTAAATAGAATCACTTGGGTCACCTTTAAATAGGAGGAAGAAGTAAGTCCTGTGAACCAATGACACGTTGCAGGCATCCCAAAGCTCAATGATCTCTCTTTGCAGCTTGTTGAATTCTGAAGGCCACCTTGAAGGGTTTTCGTCATCAATGGGCATTGGGTCCAAGCCAACATCTTTTACATCCCTTGGAGATGATATGGGCATTGAGTCCGTCTCCGGTACCTGCAACACGAGACAATCCATGTTAGAACCTTTATTAATCAGATTGCCTACAATTTCTTCTTCTTTGTGAAGCAATAAAATCAAAATCACTCACCACAGAATCAGTAAGTTGAGTATTGCATTGGGTATCGGTCATTTCCTCTGTTCCTTCAACTAAAGTAGTGCTTTCAGTTATCTTGTCATCAGCTGTGGATTTTGTATCCTGTGCTTTACTGTCACCAATAGCCGCACTTCTTGCAGAAGCCTGAGAAGCATTTCTTGATAGACTTTCAGTCTCAGCACCATAGTTCAGTGAAGGAAGTTTGTTTTGGAAACCCTCGGGCCTTCCTATAAAACTTTTCTCAAACTCAGTAGCCGGTGTGCTCTCATTCTTTTCCACCAACTCAAACCACCATGGTGACGAATTAGTCATAAGCCTTGCTTTGCAACTTCTACTCCTCCTTAACATCAAAACCGAGGGGATGAACATTTCTTTCTCGGGAAGCCATTGAGGTGTCCTTTCAGAAGATGGAACTACAAAACCTTTTTGTTTAGGTAGGGGTGACTCCAATTCCTGATTTGTGCCATCTCCATTTCCGACCGTTGTCAGTCCTGAGGTAGCTGTGTTTGCTACAGGAGACGACATATTTGAGTTTTGGTATCTGCTAACACTTGAATCTGATATATTTGACGCTATATATCTGTTTGTGCCAGACTCTTCCATTTCAATACAGCGAACTTCCTTGCAGAGATCCTCCGAATTTCCATCAGACTGTTCCTTGCTCTCCTCTTGATGCGGAATGCCGTCAGCAAAATTAGGAATGCCATCTGATAACTGCCGGGAGGAATCAGTGTGCATGAAATTTTCTTCCAAGTCACGAAGTTGGAACATTGCCTCCTCTGAACTAGTCCTACTGTCTCCATCAGAATACTGAGAGGTGCCAAAAGATCTCACACTGTTGGCCCGTCTGAGAGGGACGGCCAGAACAGGTGCCCCTGCCTTTTGCATTTCAAAGTCCCATGAATTTCGCACACGTAGTTTGGGGTAATAACGTTCCAGATCCTCCTACGATTATATGAAAAGAAATTGAACTTAGCACAGACAGAGCACATTGCAGTGAAACAAAACTCTTCAGTTTATTTTAGTACACATACTTCTGATGGTTTATCATCTCCAAGCACTCGCACCAGATCCTTAACCTGAGATTGAGCAAGGTCTCGTTGCTGAGTTAGCTCCGATACATCTTTCTTGAGCTTCATAATGAATAAACAAAACCAAAAAGTTTAGACAAGAACAAGGAACCTGAATCATGAATAGGGAAAAATGTACTATGCCTCTTAATATGAGAACCATGGAACAAAGGACAACCAAATTGCTATGGTTTCTAACAAGGTGAGCGCAAGTGAAGATGTTCAGAGATTTCCACTTGAGAGGACCCGATAATCATGATACATAATTACAATTAACTACCGTCGACAAGCATGCTTGATCAAATTGTGCAAAGACAACTAGGAAAATATTTGTAGGTAATTGCGTATTAAAGAGTCAAATTTCACCTCGGCTTTCCATAGTTGGAATTTATATTTGTAACGTCGCTTTTAAATTCTTTCGTGGATCCGTGATCTTTTAAGAGGTCAGCATAGCCTTTGTTATGTGTTTCTTTGCCCGGTTTTAGATATTTTGGGGATAGGTCACAAATGCATTTTTGAGGACCCGACAGATAATAATAGAAGCCTATTCGTTACCTTTTCAATCTGAAGGTCCTTTTCTCTCAGTAATGTGGAAGAATCAGCTGAAACAATTCTGTGTCCTGAACCTCTCAACTCATTCTCTAGTCTAGTCAATTCTTTCTGCAAATGCTTCACCAATGCTTTATCCGACATGACCACGTTAACCTGTGCACTTGTTGTCACTTCTTTAGCACAGCTCGCAAATAAGAGGGTATTTCTTGATTGCTCAACGTGGCTATGTGCAGGACTCATGGTACAGATGATGGCAGTTCTAGCATTTCCTCCCAAAGAGGACTGCAGTATGCGGGTTAGCTTTGAATCTCTGTAAGGAACATGCCCGCTTCTTCCCTTGCTGCGTTAAACCACAGTATTGAACAATTTATTAAAAATTCTTATTATCCTACAACTTTATTTTACATGAACTTATACAAAGAATCAATAGAAATACTAAGACTCGACATTTCAATTGCACAAATTAGAATAGGTTTTTGCAAAGACCATAACTGAGAAAATGAAAAACAAGCTGTGCAAGCTGACCTGAGCTTACGGATAACAGTGCCCAGAGTTAGTAAACTGCGATTTATGTGGCAACCCTCTTTCAACCTTGTTCCGGCTGATAACGTCTGGGATGCACGTTCACTTCCAGCAAGATCGACAAAGTTCTGTACAGTAAATAATTGTATCATTCTGTTGTTATCTTTTATTCCCTTAATTGTGATTATTTGTTCATTTTTCCCTTTAAAAACTTATAGTACTTACCACAACCGCTGTAAGAGAGCTTGATTTGTCGTAGCCAAGAAACTCACGTGCTGAACTTTCAATTACCTGATAAAACCACAACATATTAGACTCTTAAGGTAATTTAACATAATTATTAAGCAAACAAGTATTTCTTTGCCAATGAAAAAACAATGTGACATTAGTCATACCAATCTGAGAATCTGATGAGATCTGGAGCTTGCTTCATTTAGGGCTGTTTCCCCTATCTGTCTTTGAGCTGCAAAAATGTATCAAGACATTGTTTGAATTTTCAATCAGACATATGTTGGAAACTTGGAAGACATACTACTTAAGGCATCCTTACCTTCGCAGATAGATAGAAGTTCTTTGAAATGGTTCCAGTCCGTTAGAGTTTCCTCGGTGAGTTTCTCAACAATTGTACCTCTCTATTAAAAGGCTAACAATTAGTACAGAAACTTACATATAGGAGTTTTTAAGCATATCAAAAGCGATATTTACCTCTGGATCATCTAGAAGTCTAAGCGGAGTGGTATCTGCACTAAGGAGGTCTCTAACAGATTCGTTGTAGATCTCCATGGCAGAGAACTTCAAATTGAATTCTCTCTCCGTGTGCTACATATGATTCAGATTATTTCATCAAATATGGAAAACAAGGGACATTAATGAAATGCAGAAACAAAAGAATGAAAGATTATTAATAAGTATTCTATAAATTACCTTCTCTATGTAGTCATATATGTCGGCAACAGCGTAATCAGTAATGCCACTCATGGTATACGTCTTTCCACTGCTTGTTTGTCCATATGCAAAGATACTTGCTGAAAGGAGATTACCACAAAATAAAATGTTTAGGTATTATTCCGAATTTTCAGTTAAAAAAGCTGTGAACTAAATAAGAATAACGACAAAGAAGGGAAAGTAAAATTTCTTCGACTTACAGTTTATACCGCTGACAACTGAAATAGCAACTCTCTTGGCTCCTTCTTCGTACACCCGCCTTGTTGAGCAGTCAGTCCCAAATACTCTGTCTGGTACCATGAAAGGGGAAAAAATAGAGTCTAGAAGAGTAATCTAAATCCATGTGATGTGACACAATTGTAGCAACATAGGCTCTGCAAAATGCTTTACCAACAAATTCCCCAAGGTATATAGATGAACAGAAATCTTGACAGAGTCATGAGTATTAATTTGACAAAATTTACGGAAAATGATCTCAGAATATGGAGGCACAAAAGAAAAAAGGATGATTGAAATCACAAACATTTCTGAATCTCCTACTGATGGAAACTAATTCTTCACAAACTGCTATGATGGCCAAAAATGGGAATGCATAACCAAAGAATATCTAATTTTGTAAATCTGCAATGTAAGCACTTACCAAACGAGTAGGCAGTTGGGTACATGGAGCGTTCGGAAACTGAAAGATTGTTCCTGTATATGATAGTGGTGTCATTAATGCATTCCCAATCCGACACATCATTTCTAGCAGTCTCCTTCTCAACCAGAGGCCGCAGCCGGACTGAAACAAGTATTCTCTCCCCGTTGCCAGCTGACTCTTGCATTGGCTCCTCGCCACCAATGGCCACCATCATTCACTCCTACCCTATCTTCTTCCAAAACCCACCTCCAAGAAAGATCGATAACAACACTATATGCCGAATATCCAACACGTTCCTCTAAAAGCCATCAACCATTGACCCTTCTATTCAGATCCCAACAACATTCCTTTCAATTCAACAAAATGCTTTATGTTCCCAAATGCTCAATAAAGCAAATGTGCTGCTGGGCTTCCACAGAACACAATGGCCACCCGAGCTATACACGGACAATCATAATCTGCAATCAACAGACCAATCATTTGTCAGCGTCGATTCACCGGCATTTTGTTGGGCGTTTTGTGTCAACCATGATACAAAATCTCTTCAAAAATCGAATTTATATTCAGAAATGTGAATGACAAACACATACCCAACACACAAACAAACAAACAGTGGCCTCTCTATTATAATGGAAAGCTTGGATTTTTTTAACACGGTAGCCGAACCCAGGCTGTCAAAAGTGCTTATTCTAATCCAAACCCGTTTCTGATTAAAAAAGTGGTTTTCCAAGAATCAAAGAAAAAAACCAGAGAAAGAAAAACAGAAACTTTTATTATTTATTTTTTAATCCTTGGGGAATTCAGTCTCTTTCAGGGAATGTTTGTGACCTCCAGAAGTTTAGAAAGAGAGAGAGAGAGAGAGAGAGAGAGAGAGAGAGAGAGAGAGAGAGTTAATGGTGGTGGTGTGAAGTGTGAGGTTTTTTCTGAGGAAACTCATGGTTTTTGGATGCTTCCATCTTTCTAAATTTGGCTCTGTACAGCGAATTCCAAACCCACATTTCCCAAAAATAGAACACTCGAAATTCAAAAACTCATATCCAAAAAAATCACTAATTTCTCAGTAATTGCCACACAATGCCAACAAATTCGACCAAAAATCAGTCAATTTCTGGATTATCCAAAAAACCCAAATTTAGAAATTGCCCAAAAAAAGCTAACTCAGAAAGCTGTCACTACACATAGTCACCAGAAATCGAAAAAAAAATCAATTACATTACAGTAAAAACACACTCAGCGTTACCAAACATAGAAATCGATCCGCATTCCGAAAACTTGGAAGCAAAACATGTTAAAATTTTCTTACCTTCTGCAATCTGAGACCGCCATTGTTGAAAGCTTGAAGCTTCAAAGCGATCACTACACAGAGTCACTAGAAATTGAAAAAAAAAATTACAGTGAAAAAAAAAAACACACTCAACATTACCTAACATAGAAATCGATCTGCATTCTGAAAACCCAGAAGCAAAACATGTTAAAATTCCCTTACCTTCTGCAATCTAAGACTGCCATTGTTGAAAGCTTGAAGCTTCAAAGAGATCAATTTTTCTGTAATTTTTGTGAAGAAAAATGTGTGAGTGGTTATGGCGTCGACTTCTGTGATATTTGATAGTTGCTTTCGGAGCTGCTGCGAGAAGTCGTTTATGGCCTTTGAATAAAACTACCGCGCTAACGCAGAAACGAGTGGTTAGACGGGAGGGAGGAGGGTGTTGAAATGACTGATTTGCCCAGGACATTGCACCTAATTTGCGTGGCAACCACTGCTAAAAGAGAAGAGGAATTCAATTCCTCCTGAATTTGTGACCATGGGCCAATTTCTCTCCTCAACTTTAATTTTGGCCAATTTCCCCCTCAACTCTTATAATTAGTTAATTTGTACCATACTGTTAATTTTTTAATTTGGTCATAATTAAATAAGTGTGTATAAGAAACTAAATAAGATGTATGTTAATCATTTTCCTATATCTTTATCCTATTACAACTAGATTAAAATTTAGAATTTTACAATTTATCATAGATAGTATTATTAGTCATAATAAATCAGTATGGAGTAATTTTATTTGATTTTTGACTATACAAAATTGATAACGAAAAGGATTGATGTGTAAATTTTTGTATGTGAATACATTTTTTTTTTTTTTTAAAGTGAAAGTTAAGTTCAAGTAAATTGCGGAGAATCGAGCTTTAGTGCAAAAATGACTAGTCAATTCATAATTATTAAGAATAACCCATTTTATTGAAATATGTCTGATCCATGAGTTTAAGATTATTATTTCTTTTTGTTATTATTTCTTCTTCTACATGCTTTAAACCCGATTCATAACTTTTTCTTATAATCAACCCATATCACATACTAATTGTATTATGTTTTTGTACATTTTACCATATATTATGCAGGTGAGTTTATGTTAATTTTAGTATTTTGTTTAAAGTTATTAGAAAGATTGATATAAAAATAAAAAAATAAAAAGAATAGATGGAAAAATTTTTAAAAAAAATAATAGTATGGTGCAAATTGACTAATTATGAGAGTTGAGGGGGAAAATTGGCCAAATTAAAGTTGAGGGGGGATATTGACTAATTATGAAAGTTGAGGAGGGAAATTGGTCAAAATTAAAGTTGAGGGGGAAATTGGCCAATGGTCACAAGTTCAGGTAGGAAATTGATTAATACTTCAAAAGAGAATAGCATTGAATAATGGTGGTTGTAACAAGTTGCTCTCTACCACAGTAGTATAGTAGAAAGAAATGTTATCATTTTATCACAGCATGATTTTGAATTATGTTGACTCTATAATTTAATAAATCTATCGTTTGACAAAAATAAAAGAGTAATAATAGTCGTTGTAAATTCCGTGGAGCACGTGAGAAGTTATGCTTCTTTTGTTCTAACTTTCGAAAGTAAACTACCGAAAGGCTTTCCACCCCCATGTTAGAATTCTCCTAAAATAAATAGAAAGAAATAAAATTTACAATCCCTAGCGGCAAAAAAACCGGGGATCGGAATCTAAATAAGAATAACATTATATAAAATAAAATTTGGAGAACTGAAATCAAATTCAAGACTTTAAGTGTAAAGATAAATCCTATTAATTAGTTACTCTTTAAGCATTGTTTAAAGTTGCTCTTACAAAATAAAATTCTAAATCCGTCACTAAGCATTTAAAAATTGACTCATTAGTAAAATGATAACTACTGACTTGAACGACACTCATGCTTGACGATTTTTTTTTTTTTTTTTTGTATTTTCTTATCATCCTATTATACCCACCCACATGTTCTTTCCACTATATTATTAATATTTTAAAAGATCATAATCCTTTTTTTTATTGAAAGAGATCATAATCCTCAAACTAATAGTATAAAGAACCTTAATCCTTGACTATAAAGTTTCTTCCACCATAATACATCAATTAAAGTTCTTAATTAATAATAAATAAATAAAAGGTTGAACTTAACCAAAATATGAGTTGTAATAGTTCATTCTTCACAAAGTAGAAGTCAAGTAATGAACGTCTAGGGTTTTAACAAATTCCTTACAGTAAATTGATTTTGAATGTCTAAAGTTAATAAGTGGTGAATTGCATAACTATGTTTGGATGAGGAAAATAAATTAAAATTCGAATAAAAGTCAGAATTATAAACTGACATGCACTAATTTCTTTATTTAGATTCATAAACATAAAATTTAGAATTTTCGTGTAGAAAAAAAAAAAGGAATTTGGGACCCTAATTCCCAAATTTCCATTAGTGAAAAATTATAAATAAAATAAAAAAGACAAAAAACTAAACCATGATTGACCACCCCCACCACATGTCACCACCAAACCAACCACATACTATTGTAACTGTCACTGCCACCATCACCGCTCACTATCATCACCATTGTCACCACCCACCACCATGATCACCACAACCATAATAACTGCGCCACCGCCACCACATACTGTTGTTGCCGCTACCATCATAGCCACCATCACCACCACTATCATCACTACTATCACCACTACCATTTAGATATATATTAATGACTCTGTACACACATTCAATTCCGTATTTTAAATTTTATTATTTTTTTGGGCTATTCAAACAATAAAACTGAAGAAATAAAATAAAGAAATAAAACTCCGTCTTTCAATTGTTGTCATTTTGAATTTGTTAGTAATTTTAAATTTATTCTTCCAAACGCACGCAGTGTTAATGAATAGAGTTGTTCTCTTGAACGCATTCCGTGTTCAAACAAATTTCCGTCTCGTTAATCTAGCTTAAAATTAAAATATCGCTTCTAATAAAACAGTAATCAAAATTAATTAAAATATTGACCCTACCATCACATGAGGAAGGTTATATATAAAATATGTACAGAAAAGAAATAGTGGCATGCAGCCATGCAGACTTTAGTTATAAAATAAAAGGTCAGATGAGGAGTTTTTTATAATTTTCTCCCCATGGGAGAGGCAAAGAAAAAGCTGCAAAACGATGAGTATGGAGACAGCTTTCTCTTTGACCAGAAAAAGAATAATAATGCATGGAGGGGAGGTTGAGACACACCATGTGAAATTGTGAATTGGAGAAGAAGAAGAAGAAGAAGAAAAAAAAAGGGCCGCTTTAGATTCGTCTTTGATTAGCAGGACCCCATCTCCCTCCATGCATCTTGCCTAAAAACTCCACCGAAAATAAATTATTAATTGAATCCAAAAAATAGAGAAGTATTATTGGCATTTCAAAAATTTTATTCTACACTCTTTACAAGTGTATTTTTCTTTCTAAATATAAAAAATTTAGAGTATAGAATAAGAATTTTAAAATGCCAATAATAATTCCCAAAAAATAATATCTAAACATATATAAGAATAAGGGAGTAGTAGATGTATAATGAGCATGCAGATTCATTCGACTGAAAAATGCATTCGCATGTGCAACCACCAACCATTTTTCCATTTTTTAGCTTTATATTCATTGTTGCCGACAGTGATATTTTTTTATTTTTTGTTTTTGTTATATTTCCTTTGTGATGAATTATATACCTCGAATTAATATTGAATTCAATTGAAGTCATTGGAGTTTGCTCAATGATGAATGATCATTAAGCAGCGGATAAGAGTAGATTAGGTTCAGAGTTCAAATCACTTTTATGTAACTAAAGAACAAAATTAGTGATTTAAAGAGAGACGTTTATGCTATCAATGAGCATGTTCTTAGAGATCAGTATTATTAAATATTCAAACCTATGATTTGACTAGAATTATATATATGATGACTAAGGCCTCATTTGTCACACCGTATAAGATCATCTCTAACTGAAGGGTCTAGAGGGCTAGAGGGCCGAAAAACGCCCAAAAGCCGTCTCCAACCAATGGCTAGGCCATAGGGCTCGTGGGCCCCACTGGACAAAAAAGGCCAAATGGCCAACCGGCTGGCCCAAATGAGCCAACCAACCAGACCCGAACTGTGCCAGAAATTTGAGTATTCCTGTCGGATATAACCAACAGTAATATAATATATTCCTGCTAGGCCAATTTTTCAAATGCAACGACTAGCTGACTCTAGTTACCGTTGGATTCAAATTTTTATTTTTGGGCCAAATTTTTTTTTTTAAATTCTTAAAAATTCTCATTTTTTTCATATAAATACCTAAACCATTCATTCACCATTCCTCACAAATTTTTCATCATTCCTACACCATTTCAATTCTCATATTTTCTTACCTCTTTAAAAAATATTTCCTTCAATTCTTTCAATAATTTTCAAATAGCCTCGTCTACAATAAAAGGTAGGGTTTGGACCCGAAAAGTAGATGAAGCTCTTTGCAGGGCTTATAGATGGGTGTCGGAAGATAGTGTGAGAGGGAGTTCTCAAACAAATGAAGGTGTTTGGACTCGTGTGTCCAAAAAATACTTAGAGTTCTACGAAGGCACCAATCCACTGTATATCTGAAACCACGAGAGTTGTTCTTCAAGATGGAAGAAACATCCTCACCCAAGTTTGAACAAATGGCATCAAGCACTGTTAGCAGCCGCAAGTAGACATGAAAGCGACGCTAACTACTACGACGAAGTAAGTGTTTTCATATTTTATTTTAAATATTTAATTATATTACATTTAATTTCATGAATTACTTTCCCTTAATTTTTGTAAATATATTTAATTATTTTACATTTAATTTCATAAATTAATTTCCTTTAATTTGTGTAATTATATTTTCTAGGTACGCCAAGCGGAGGAATTGTATATGGAGGGCAGCTCGAAACCCTTTCAGTTTCACGGTTGTTGGGAAATTTGTAAAGGGTATGTGTTATTTGAAGATCCACCTCAACATAGAGTAGGTCCTACGCCGGTGTTCAGAACTGCATCCTCAACTGCAGATATATGGATAAAGATGGATCTTCTACCATTCAACAAACAAGGGTAGAAAATCCGTCTTTGGGTAAAGGTTTCATACCTAGGGTTTCAGGACGAAACAAGGCCCAAAGGTTGAAGGAAAAGGGCAAGTGGCAGCCTCATTGCGATTAATGGCAGAGCAAAATTTCATTGCCGCAGAAGAAAGGAACCATATGCATGAAGAACGGGCCAAACAAATACAAGAAGAGATGTATGATAAGAATATGGAAAGGAACACTTCGAAATACACTCCATTGAGGAAAACCTATTTGGATAGAAGAAAAAAAAGATATTATGACTCGGCGGCAGTTGTTTTCCTCTGACTACACTCCTACAATGACGGATGATGAAGATGATGTTGATTATGGATATTAAATTTAAGTTGTTGTAGTTTTTAAATTTAACTTAATGTTGTTTTTAAATTTAATTTTTAGTTTTTAAATATAAGTTGTTGTTTTTTAAATTTAAGTTGTTATAGTTTTTAAATTTAAATAATAAACTATGTTTGGCCCTATGGTCCTTTGGCCCTCGGTTGGAGACGGTTTTTTGTGATAGGGCTAAAACGAGCCCTATGGTCCTTTGGCCCTCGGTTGGAGATGGAGGCAAATATGGCCCTGTACTGTTTATTAAAATATTAATATGTTAGAGGGCTAGAGGGTAAAAACGAGCCCTATGGCCAGCCTTCGGTTGGAAATAGCCTAAGACACCGGACAGTACTATATAATACGAAACAAGTGTTTGGTAAATTTTGTACTAAATAAGCACCGGATTACTAATCCAGCCCTACCATTTTTTATACTTTTTACGCCTGTTTGCTTATCCCATCCAATACCTTGGTATTATTTAGTCGGGTTCACACTAAAGCAAAAACACGCTCCTCCAACCATCTCACCGTCTGCTCCTGCACATCGGGAACTCCTTCTCAACTAAGGTGTTCTTCTCTCCCTCTTTCTCCATCCCCACCTCCGATTAGCATCAAACAGATTTTGAACGGAAAACAGGAGGTGGCAGATCGAATCCAAGTCACGCCGTTATATTATGGAGAGACATTATCTGGGGTTTTGGCTTAATTGTTATTTGATTTTAATAATGTTCGGTGATTAAACTCAAAACTGGAAAAGATTTCATCTGGGTTTTTGGTTTCAATGCATTAAAAACTCAAAACTGGATTTTTTTTTATTTTAATTTCATCTGGGTTTTTGGCTGCATCGATTCCCTGTAAAGCATGGAATTTCTACTTCTGAGTGAGCAAGCACTGATCAATAATTTGGAGACTTGCTTCTGTAAATTTGATTGGTTGGTGAATGAAAGAAAAAGGAAGACGATGACGGTGGCGAAAGAATTGATGATTTTTTGTGTGATTTTCGTTTTTTTTTTTTTGAATGTGAACTTTTATTTTTAAAAACACATTTGTAATTTTTTTTTTTGAATTTTGAATTCAAAAATATTATTAACAAACAAGTACCAAACACAATATAAATAATACGGTCATTAGTCCGACATTCACCAAAAGTCCGACTAATTTAGTCAGTACTATCTGATGACTATATATCCTATCTGACTGAAATAGTCAGTACATTCCGAGCTGTCAAATGAGGCCTAAATGAACAAGCTATACATGTTGAGGCCAAAAAATGTCACACACAAATCCAACCAAGTCTCAAGGCCCAATTGTCACCACATGCCGAGGTGCGGGATCGAGAAAGAAATATATTTACAAACACGCCACGCGATGGTAATTAAGCTAGATATTTATATAAATCACGCCAAGCTTCTTCATGCTAGTCACTATTCATGCTAAGCCCAAGTTGAAACTGGTACTATGTGGAATAACCTGCAATTTAAAATCTATATACGTGGTTGTCTTACTAGTCAGCAACACACATCAACTAAGATCAGATATGTTAATTTACTCATAGCGGAACTAGTCAATTCAAGGCTCAGTTTACTGAAGTGTTCCTAGTTAACTAAGATCCAGTTCAGTGCACATTTTAACTCTGACAATCTTAGTTGCATGGACTTATCTATTTGCCAATAATGATGAACATATATCACAAGCAAAGAGTAAGATAAGTAAACTTGAAAAGCGATAAATTGTACGAGATGTTTTTGGCCAGAAAAACCTACCTCTAGGTTAAACAATCAGGGACTCTCTATTGAGTCCAATCCACTAATGTAAACCAGGTTCATACAAAGACCACACAAACTCAATTCCTAGATCCCTATCTACGGAGCAACTTTACCTTTGTGCAACCTTGCCTTACATGAGACAGACTCCTTCGGTCTTCACGAAATGGCAGCTCCTCCTGAGCTCATCACCTTGTGGCACCAAGATCAACACGATCAATGATATGACATGATTTTATAATATGCACATGCAATCCAAAATTGATGCGCTTCATGAAAACACACTCCCCCATAATTCTAAATTATAACTTCATTTATCTCGTGAGGGGCAGTGACTCTACAGAAAGAAGAGATAACCATTGAAACATAAATTTGAGCATAGGCATAGACAAATGTACCCAAATAACCGAAGACAACTCATTATGATAGAGATCAAGATAATATTTGAATCTTTGTACCAATAAAATACAGCTAAGGCACAAGCCATGAAAGGGATAAAGTAGTTTGAATATCGACGCTTCCAAGAGATATTGATATGACAAGTGTTTGACAAAAACAATATGCAACGCAATTCTCAAGAGACAACTCTTCAAGGGCATACAAAGACAGTGATACAGAGATGAACACTTGCTCATGATGCAATATGTGTCAAGGTAAGGGGATAAGATTGGTGATAGCCATCTTGAAATCACAGAACCAAGCACATAATCTCAAAAGCATTTCCAAAGTTAACCAAGCTTTTAATAATCAATTGACTTTAAGAAACAACACTTCCTACATAATATGGACAATGGACAAGACTCGCAAAAAGCAAGGCATAAGCCTTGGAAGAAAAGCTAACTTTGGTGCAGAACTTTGAGTGAGGCACCAATTTGAGAAATGCCCAGGTCATTTGAATGAAGGTGAAATTTTGATGAATCACCATTGATATTTAAAAGAAATGTATACATGACCTATGGAGAGGGATCTTAAAGTACTACACATGACATTGCATAGAAGGCCGAATGAAGGGATTTTTCCATTTGATAATATATACTTTCTTTTGAAGATACCCCTTTCATAAAACACTCTCCCATTTGAATTTTTGTTTTGATTTTGGGGAGATTACAAAAAAAAAAAAAAAAGAATTAACACATGGTCCAGATTATAGAGTAAGTAGAGTTACTACCACTCAATTATGACCAAAGCAACATTAAATCCAAAAACACCACTAGATTTGGATGATTGAAAAAATATTTTTACAAAGGCCATCAAAGAGAGATGGGAGAACCTTTGACATCAATGAAAGATTATCCAAGGCTAATTCATATATTACTAACAATGTATGACAAATAAGAGATGCATACAGAGAGCAAAATGAGGTTATATGATGAGATAACTGTTTATACAAAATATGCACAGAGACTAGACAAAAATATTCAACTCTTGGAAGCAAGGCTATACAACCTATTCAAATCATATCACAAAGACTAATAGACCGTCGAAGATCCTCATACCTTCAATTATCTAGGACTGTCAGCTAGCTATTTTTCAGTTGGCACAAGGGTTAAGTTAAGAATTTTACCTTCCACAAGATCTCTAATGAAATGATGCCTTATATCAATATGTTTGGTTCTTGAATGTTGGACAGGGTTCTTGAAAATATTAATAGCACTCATAGTATTACAATAAACAAGGAAGGTGGATTGAGAGATACCATAGTAACTCAACATTTGCTTCATCCACATTAATTGAGTGCAACAACCCCCCGGTAGCCACATACTTTGCCTTGGCAGTAGACAAAAAAACAATTTTGCTTTTTGTTGTGCCAAGCAACCAAATTGTTCCCAACAAAGGAAGCTCTTCCTGAAGTACTCTTACGATCATCAATGCATACAGCCCATTGGCATCTTCAATATTCTTGGGCACAATCTGTGAGACAAAGCAAACATTTGCAACTTCATCAGCTAGTTGTCTTCGAGTTCTAACGCCTTGGTTATTGGGACCTACAATTTCCTCAACTTGATGGCCCCAGGCCCACTTTGGCTTATCCCTAAACACGATACAAGAATCTTGTTTTGAGCTAGATTGACTTTCTGTCACTTTCTGACTGCTTTCCTGACTGACCAGAAGCACCAACATTATCATTCAAGGGAAGAGAGAAGAAATCAACATTTTCAACATCAAAAGCACGAGGAATAATAGAGTCATCAACTTTAACATTTATGGATACCATGATGGTTTTTGTTCATAGGTTGTAGACCTTATATGCCCTGCTAGTGTTGGAGGTACCCCAAAAAGATTCTTTCATCACAGTTAATATCAAACTTTTCTAGGTGTTCATGATCTCTCAGAATATAGCAAACACTTCCAAATACTCTGAAGTACTTGAGCAATGGCTTTTTACCTCTCCATAGTTCATAAGGAGTCACATCAGTGTTAGGCCTGAGAAACACACGATTAGAGATGTAAAATGCAGTATTCATAGCTTCAGCCCAAAATTGTTTTGCCAGGTTCTTACTATCCAATGTTACTTTAATCATCTCAATTAGGACATGATTTTTCCTTTCAACAACCCCATTTTGTTGATGAGTGATATAAGCAGAATATTCATGTTTGATGCTATTGGTTGAATAGAATTCATCAAAAAGAGCATTCTCATATTCATTTCCATGATCAGTTCTGATTCTGACAAGAGAGGGACGAGCAGTCAGGATTCATTTAGCATCACTTTGAACAGAGTGAGAAAATGTTAAAACATTTAAAAAATTTCCCTTAAGAAACACACCCAAGTATATCTAGAGTAATCATCCACAATTACCAGAATATACCTTTTCCCTCTAATAGACAAAGTTTAGATTGGACCAACAAGATCCACATGCACTAATTATAGAGGTTTGGAGGTAGTAATATCATTTAATCTCTTTTGAGCCACTTTGGTCTGCTTCCCCAATTGACAAGATCCACAAACATAGAAGTCTTGAGACCGAGAGATGGGGTAAGCCTCTAATAGCCTCACGATTTGACAATTTATGGAGATCTTTGAAGTTGACATGACCATGTCTTCTGTGCCACAACACTCTGACATCATCAATAACATTGTTGCATTTTGAAGAATCACCAACTTTTGAGGCATCAAGAATGTTACAACTATCTCCATATCTAGGAAGAACCAGAATATTCTTTCCATATTGTCCACAATTCGATGGCCTTTCTTGGAGAATCAAACTTCATATGCCACTTCATCACACAACTGGCTAATGCTAATGAGACTTGACTTCAAACCTTCTACATAACTAACATTCTTGAGCTGAGGAAGATCAAGAATATTAACAATACACTTTCTAGTGATTTGGGACTTGTCACCACCACTAAAGACAACCTCACCGCCTTTGAAATGTGAAAGAGATAACAAAGCATCTTTGTCCCCAAACATGTGACGAGAGCACCCACTGTCAAGATATCATACATTTGGTTTAGTGGCAAAGAGAGCATTAAGTACAACTAAGCATCTATTGAAGACTTTCTGAATCAATTTGGAGCGAGGCATCCCCCTTTCCATATTGGATGACTGCACAAATTGAGCAATTATGTTGACTTCATTGACCAGTGGATCCACCTGATTCTTCAACGTGTCATTCTTCCCAAATACACTTGGGACTAATGTGATCCAATTCACCATAGTGATGACATGTAGGAATAAATCTAGGCTTTGAGCTTGAATTGACTTTAGGTGCCACAAGAGTAGATTCTCTCATAAATCTTGATTTGGTACCCGTTGAGCTTAATCCGTTTTCCACTTAGCCAAGACCACTTTTGTCACCATGAGGTTTCCTAAGGCTTAGCATCTTGTCAATTTTTTTTCCAGCCCTAATGGTAAGACGTATAACCTTGTCATTTGCCTCATTCAACTCAAGTAGTTGTTTACAATTAGCATCATGTTACATAACGTTATTTGTTTTCAACACATGAATTTGATTCATCAATTTTTTTTTGAGATTTAAGCAATTTTTGAACTTGAGCTTTAAGAGCAGCAATAACATCATCTTTTTCCACTTTGTCATTGCAAGGAGAATCCTTCTCATCCTGTTCTTTGATATGTGCCTCAAGATAATCAATATTTTCATCCAGTTCAGTTTTGACTAGACGGAGAGACTTGTTTTCTTTCTACAATTCAATAACTTTCTTAGACAACTTAATCTTCTCCATTTTTGTAGTACACATCTCATCAAAAACAGCATCATACTCGATGCATAACTCATCATAAGTCATTTCATCATTGTCATTCAGCGCTAGATCATCATCATTTAAGGACACTTCCACCATCGGAGCAACAAAAGCAACATTATTTTCTTCATTTTCTGACAACTCATCAAAATGCACAGACCCTTCACTTTCTCTTTCACTCCAAGTATTCATCATTGCTTTGTCCTTTTTTTTACTTGATTCACTGTTATTTGCACACTCAGCAGGACGATGTCCACTACCACCACAAGAAAGACAGAGACCAGATTCTCTTGAGGGAGATATGTCCTTTCTACTTGTGAATTTTCCATGTGATGGTGATTTGAGTTTCTAGAGGACTCCCCAATCTTTTGGAACTCTCTTCCTTTATTGTTGACAATCCTTTTAAATTGTTTGACAAGTAGGGTAAGATCATCTTCTGAGGTTTATCCACACAAGTCACTTACACCATCATTGTTCACAATACTTTGAAGGGCCACTTCTTTTCTCTTCTTAGAGTCATTTTCATCCATTTCAAGCTCCATCTCATAGGTGATGAGTTTCCTAACCAATTTTCTAAGTTTGATCTCATTTAGGTCCTAAAACTCTTGAATGTCAGCCTTTTTTGCTTGAAATCTCTTGGGTAAGGATCTCAAAATCTTTTGAACAATGGTTGTTTCATCAATAGGTTTTCCTAACCCCAAGGCTTCATTTGTCAACATTTCAACTTTCTTATAGAAGGCAAAGAAGTTTTCAGACTCGAGCATTCTCAAATCCTCAAATTTTGAAAGAGTCATCTGGAGTTTTAGTTCTCTCATTTGTTTATCACCCTCATGAAGAATTAGAAGTTTGTCCCAAGCTTGCTTGGCAGTTGTGCAATATCGAACATGAGCAATCTGATTAGACAAAATGGCAGAAACAATATTATTCTTTGCTTTCCTATTAGCCATGGTCCAAACAATTTCTCCTTATGTCCATTCACCTTTTGGCTTAATCATTGACTCTCTATTGATTAGCCTCGATAGAGCCTTCCACTCAAAGTTGAGATAATCAACAGCTATAAGATCTTGAGCCTCAAGAAAGATTTGAAACTTCTCGTTTGAAGCAACATAATTTATATCATCAAGGAATGAAGGAGAGTTGCAAGATCCCGCAACATGATCACGATCCCTGGTGAGATTCCACCAACTACCAGTAGCTCCCAAAGATCACTCTATGTATATCTAGAGCAAAGCTTTGATACCAATTGAAATTGGTACCAGGTGGAATAACCTCCAATTTAAAATCTATATACGTGCTTGTCTAACTAGTCAGCAACACTTATCAACTAAGATCAGATATGTTAGTTTACTCACAACGGAAGTAGTCAATTCAAGGCTCAATTTACTGAAGTGTTCCTAGTTAACTAAGATCCAGTTCAGTGCACATTTTAACTCTAACAATTTTAGTTGCATGGACTTATCTATTTGCTAATAATGATGAACATATATCACAAGCAAAGAGTAAGATAAGTAAACTTGAAAAAACGATAAATTGCACGGGACATTTTTGGTCGGAAAAACTCACCTCTGGGTTAAAAAACGGGGGACTTTCCACTAAATCCAATCCACTAGTGTAAACAAGGTTTATACAAAGACCATACAAGTTCAATTCCTAGATCCTTATCTACGGAGCAGCTTTACCTTTGTGCAACCTTGCCTTGCACAAGACGGACTCCTTCAGTCTTTACGAAGTGGTAGCTCCTCATGAGCTCATCACCTTGTGGCACCAAGATCAACACAATCAATGATATGATATGCACATGAAATCTGGATTTAAATGACCAGTGAGATTCTCTAGTCAAACAGTTGAAGGAAGAATCTAACTTGAATCCAAAAGCTTGGTCTAAAAATGAATTTAAAGATTAAAACCAGACCAAGACATCAATGCAAAACCTTAAAACAATGCAACCCTAATATACAATGATTGGGTGTTTAATGCATGAGTAAGGTTTGGCAGCTAGGATTTCATAAATGGAGAAGATGCAAGCTTAAAGCCTTTAAGGCAACTCTCTCTCTCTCTCTCTCTCTCTCTCTCTCTCTCTCAAACAAATAAATTATGAACCCAAAAAACAAATTGAAACCCTAGGGAACAAATATACCCAAGGAATTAGAATTTCCATCAGCCAACTTGTCAGCTCCAAAAGAGATCTAGGCAAATCAATGGCCAGAAACTGACTACCATCAGAAAGGTGTCAGTCAACCCATGTGGGTTGTCTTAATCTGTGTGCCTAGACAGCTGGAAGTCAGCGCGTAAAACTGACTAGACAATCAAACTAGACAAAAGCAACACAAATAGAGATATGAAATGCACATGCATAAACAAACCTTTGAGTTGAAATGTGCCACTTCTTGAACATTTACTCTTGCAACAACAACCCATAATCTAAGTATATTCTAAAGCTAGAT
Source organism: Cotoneaster glaucophyllus (assembly GCA_036320875.1). NCBI lineage: Eukaryota > Viridiplantae > Streptophyta > Magnoliopsida > Rosales > Rosaceae > Cotoneaster > Cotoneaster glaucophyllus. The sequence goes on from CM070073.1 coordinate 17,862,433, forward strand.
TGAGCATGTGTGATGGTTCAATTACAATATTTGACAAGGAAAGCCAAACACTTAAAGCTAGACTTTACACAAGTCACATGCTTAGGGCCTGTCAAGTGAATTGTGGTGTGGATGGTTACGAAAGGTTATTAGGCCTATGCGAAATCGGGGTTATGAAAGACTTTGGGCTGCTTGGTGGCCTAACCATCCAAGCCCATACCCTTTGCATTTCACACAGGCAAGTATTGAGAGAAACTAGCCTAGTTTACCTCTTTCGCTAACAAGTCAACCCTCTTAGTTAGGACAACCAACACACGAAAGCCATAATGCGGAAGACTGGCATAGGAAAGTCACGCCTTAGGAAAAAGCAGAATGCAGGTTTCAACAATGCAGTTACCTTACACCAAAAGGGAAATAGTAGGAAAGCTAGGGAGAAATGAAGGGGAAGACCAAGCCACAAAAAGAGATTCCTTTGAAGCCTAGATAAGAACCCTTCATTTACAAAATGAGGGGGATAAGCCATTAAGCGAGAGGATAGAGAGAACGTAGAGAGATTGAACCAAGGAGCACCACCCAAGAAACATGCCCAAAGAACCCCATTAGCCCAAAAACATCCTTTAAGCCTCAATAATCATCATTCATGCTTGCTACCTAAGTAATTCCCACAACCTTCCATTAAAGATCACAGCCATCAAAAGCCTTGTTATCACCTTACGAAATCCCAAATAATCTAGCCAAGAATGCCACGCAACCATGTAAACCCCTTCTCTCTTATGTTAAACCAGTAATCTTCTAGTTTTCACACCACGCTTAACTTGAGCAAGTTATTATCTTGATCAATCATGATATCTTCGAGTCGTTGATATTACCGGGGTATTCCTAAGACAAACTAACTCTTTCGAGATATTCTGGGACTTGGTACGAATCTGAACCATGGGAGACAAAAGGATGTTCTCAAAACCCAAGTCCACCTCGACCTAAAAGTCCCCCAGCAATAGGTTATATAGAAGAAACAGATGAAATTAAGAAATTATTTTCAATAGGTCTCTTTGGCCAAATATACATCCAAATATTCCCCTTCCCTTTTTTGACCTCATCTTTTTAAGGAAAACTAATGAAAATGGCTTAAAAACTTTGAGTTTTAATCAGAGCACTTCCACCCCCATCAAAATCTGCCCAGCACCTAGTGAAAAAATTGCCCAGCACCCTATTTTTGTGCTCCAGCCCGCCCACTTGCCTGGCACCCAGCCCATGCCAGGCAAGAGCCCAGCCCAAAATTGACAGACCCATTCCCCGGTCAAAACCATGGCGCGTGTAAGACAATCGCGCGGAAGGAGAGTAGCCGACAGGCTACTGCGCAGAGGGGCCCAGTGTCGGGCTGGGTTTTCAGACGCCCGTGAGGGGCTGTCGTGGCTCGTCTCATGCCGTTGGATTTCCAACGGCTAGTTATTCTAGACCGTTGGATTTCCAACGGTAAAAAAAATTTGAATTTTGATTTTTAACGTGGACCGTTGATCTGTGATCCAACGGTCCACAGTTTGTCAGGCAAAAAAAAAAAAAAAAAAAAAAAAAAAAAGTCCCAACGGTCAGAAATATGACCGTTGGACATGTGGCTGAATATGGGCTGTTGGATTTCAAATCCAACGGTCTAGATTAATTATAACATTAAAATTAATTAAAAATTCTTTAAAAATACATTAAAAATACAAAAAAAAAAAATTAAAAATACCGAAATTTTTTTTATAAATACCTAACAGTTTGTTCACTTTCTACACCACATTTCATTATTTTCTACACTTTCTATAAATACATAACATCCACCATATAAACTTAAAAAAATAAAAAAAAAACACACTAAATAAGATTACTTAAAAAAAATACAACACTAAATAAGATTACTTAAAAAAAATACAATTTATTCTTCAACCACAAGCCTCATTTTAATTATCTTCGCCTTCGTGCAATGTCCACTGGTGCTCAAGATTGGTTGAAAATTTTAGCGGAAATCTATTCACAAAATAGTATGTTCGGATAATGACACGTGGCGTGACAAGATTGGTTAAAAATCATATCCGAAATTAAAACTATTTTTTTATTATTTTTTTATAAAAAAATTTAATAATATTTGAAATGCGCTGGGTGCCAGCACATTTTGTAGGGGTGGAGATCGTTTGGGCCAACGCATTTTTAGACTAGGTGCCAGCGCATTTTTTTTAGGGGTGGAGATGCCTTGGCCTATTACTGTTCATTGGAGTCTGTTACTGTTCATTTGAGTGGATAAATGCGCTGAGCGCTGGCACCCAGTCTTAGGGGTGGAAGTGCTCTCAAAATGACAAAAAGGTGTTGCAAGTGAATAGTATCAAGAGTGATTTTTTAGAGTAAAAATGTCATTTTTCATTAAAGTGAACAGTACCGGGAGTGTCTCGTTAAAACTCCCATATTTTTAATACTTTATTTTCCTTGCTAAATTAAAAAATATTACATCAACATAGTCATGGAGGCCAAGTGTATTTCATATTTTAAATAGTATTAAAATTTTGAGAGGCTTTGGATGCGGGTTTTAGTTATCAATATTAATTGTTTGACTGAATCATTATTTCTTTTCAATTTTTTATCAAAGTCTTTGACATTAATGTAATAATGTATTTATATGTAGGTTATTATATTTTTTAAATTAAAAATAGAATTTTTAGTTATTTATATTAATGGATTTTAAATACCCATAATTTGGGGGGTTAAAAATATTAAAAGATAAACTATACTCAACAATATATATATATATATATATATATAATATATATATATATATATATATATATATATATATATATTAGGCTTAATAACATTATTAAATTTCTTTGATAAAACAAGACATGGATACATTCTCAAATCAAGGAAAAACAAATACCCATATAAATTAAAAAAATGGATTAGAAAATAATTAAATGGATATTATATTAAAAAAATGGGTACATTTTATTTTACAAATGATACATTTTGCATTTAACAAATTGATATATTTAATTCTCGCCGAAAACAAATTTGAACAATATTATTTCTAGCTCATTGTAAGACTAAGCCCACCTCCTCCCCCCTAGTGTAGATAATATCTATTGTTAAAAAAGGGTACATTTAAAATATAAAAAAAATGAAAAATGATATGAATGGGTACATTAAAGATTAAAAAATTGAATAAATATTTATTAAAAAAAAATTTAATGTGTACAAACTTATTCTAATTTTATTTTTTTATTTTGGAAATGTTTCGAATTTTGAAAATTAATTTACAGTTTAATACTTACACCCTAAATCAATTATAAATTCTTATTTTAAAAATTATTGGAGTAACATTTTAATTCATTAATACACTGATATTAGAGACTTCCATCAAAATCTGAATATTGATAAGGTCTCAGTCAATGAACATTAGTAAATAGTGACCAGATACTAATTTTTCCTAATTTTTTTTCATCTCCAGCTATGTAAGGCTAAATCTTTTTATTTTAACTTGAAATACACATATTGGGCCTCGCCGAGGGGCTTAAGAGCTTACTATATGTATTGTTCTTGGCTAAATGTAACCCTAATTATTCTTTTTGGCAAATTCATTTTCACCCTTGGTTGGAGACGAATTTAAATTTTACACAAATTCACGCCTTTTCTCCTTTCTAAATTATAAAATATAAGTATCCGTTTTGTTACTTGAACCTCGCTAGCCAGGACCTTCTAATAGGTTGGCTTTTACTTACATGGCACAACCTATACATTTGTCTTTACGTTTGTTTGTCTTTCTTAAAGAAATTTTTCAGTATATTCAGAACATGAATCAGTACTCTACATACCACAACACAAATAGAGATTAAATATATTATTTTATATTCATCTACTTATATAATGACGCATGATATATTTTGTTCAGCAGATAAAATAAGTTCACGTCTTTCTTAGGTGACGACAAAGAACGCCGCTTCGTTTGTAATCTAAGTGTAATTGCAGGTTTTATGATTAAGCAATTGTCAATAAAGTGGGCTAAAGAAAACTTTAATTATGCGATGGATTGTCATACCCCAAATGTCCCACCTTAGTCTTGAACTTCCTTTCTTTAGTTCTACCATGATCCATGATAGAATGCCACATATAATTTAGTACACCTCGAAGTTGTGATAATTAAGCATAAGCAACAAGGACTAAGATCCATCTTACTTTCCCTTGCTTCTTCAAAACGAAAACCCAACTAATCAGATCGGACGCTGTTTCTTAATTGTTGTGGTAAGTCAAGTGCTTCTCTTATATCTGGTGAAAAAAACATAGTTTCACCTATATATTATCATTTATTAATATTAATTGAGAGCAATGGTTAACAACTATAGGAATACATATACTACATGAAAAATAATTTTCACACTTTGTTTCTCTTTCTGTTCTTATTAATTTGTTTTTGTTCTTTAATTCCTCTTTGATTTATTCAATTTAACAGTTAAAAAGTTTGGAAAAAAAAAACAGTTAGAAAGGAAAAAAAAAAGGACACAGAAAGAAAAAAAATTGCATAAATCATTTTCAATTCGACATATATATAGCTCTGACGTTTTGCTATACATGACACATGTACGTAGCAACATCTTCCTGCATGGCGTGCATCTTATTAAAATCTTGACGTGTTAGGTGTATTACCTTCCCATCAACTCAACGGTTTTGGTGCGTACCAGTCTAAGAGACTAGGAGTGATATCTTTAACCAAATAATTTAACCTCTGCTGGTGCAAAATAACATGCAAATGCTGATTAAACTTAATACATTAAAGTGAAGTAGGTAATGGGTTAATTAATAGGGTCATTAGTTTATGTCAAATATTAACTCACTAGCAAGCAGCCAATTTGTTGTGGAACAGGTAATAGATCAAATTCAAATGTCCAAGAAAAGCATAGTGCTTAATTAAAAAAAAAAAAATTAAAATAAAAAAAAATAATACTGAACTTCGCACACGCAAGATATATATTTGTCAAATTGTGTTTGGTTTTAACTATAAAGCATCATCTAATTTAATCTTCAAATCCGTACAAGAAATAAAAAGTTAAATTGCATGATTATATTTTAGGATTTTTATCACAAATAGTCTCTGACATTGATCAAACGCATCATTTTGGTCCCTGACATTGAAAATCAATAGAAATGGTCCCTGAGATTGATTAAACACATCACAAATGGTCCTTCTGTTAAAAACTCTTTGGGCAATTTTCAAAGCTTTGTAACTCAGTCGTTTCTTAACCAAATTCGACTCATAATATATCAAAATGAAGATAGGAAAGTGTAGAACAAGATTATACCTATTTAGAAGCCCAATGGTTGCCGAAGAATGCCGGAAAATAGCTCAAATGTGACTGGTCCGCGAAAAAATTGGAAAAGTCGCCGGAAACTGGGTAAACTTTAAACGTTCATAACTTCTTCAATACTCAACGAAATTGAGTGATTCAAAAATGAAAATCCTTCTCGATGAGACAAAGAGAATGGTACCTTTGTTGAATGCTAATTCACCGTGGTTTGCCCGGAAAAGGCTTGAAATTGGATAACCATTTTCGAGTTAGCCAATTTTGAGCCCTTTTTCGGCCAAACTACGGCGAGTTAGCCATCAAGAAAGATACCATTCTCTTCGTCTCATCGAGAAGTATGATTTTCGTTTTTGAATCACTCGATTTCGTTGATTATTGAAGAAGTTATTAACGTTTAAAGTTTACCCAGTTTCTGGCGAGTTTTCTAGTTTTTCTTCGGACCAATCACATTTGAGGCTATTTTCCGGCCATCTCCGGCAACAATTGGGCTTCAAAATAGGTATAATCTTGTTCTACACTTTCCTATCTTCATTTTGATATATTATGAGTCGAATTTGGTTAAGAAACGATTGAGTTACGAAGCTTTGAAAATTGCCCAAAGAGTTTTTACCGGAATGACCATTTGTGATGTGTTTGATCAATCTCAGGGACCATTTCTATTGATTTTCAATGTCAGAGACTAAAATGATGTGTTTGATCAATGTCAGGGACCATTTGTGATAAAAACCCTATATTTTACAACTTACATCCAACAAGAAAAGTGTGTTAATGGGCTCTAAAATTCAACCATTTTATAGAGCACACTCAAACTCATCGGATTTTTCCAATTTAGAGTGTGATTCAGTTTTCTTGCATCGGATTCTATCACGATTTATGATCGGTTTTTACATAAGGTGCAAGACCCTTCAATTTTATAGGAACCCATAGCTTAATAAGGCCAATTATTATGTCTGCGCAGTGTTGCTTTCTGTTATGTGCTCTGACATGATTATTGATTGGAGGGTTGAAGGCTTCTTGTGAACATGGACTTGCGGAGATGGAAATTGAAGAGCAGAATTCTAATGTTTGATTTTCCTTTTTTTCTTTTTTCTTTTTTTTTCTTTTTTTGGTGAATAGAGGGGTCTAATGTTTGATTTTCCACGGCCGCTGCAGTGGAATCAGGTCTACGAGCATGAGAGGAGGACAAGTGGAGCTTTAAACTCTTTTGTGCTGGTAAATATATTGAAGTTGTTGGGACAAGGTTGGAATTTGACTTATGCTTGAAAACGTGTAAGGCTCATTATGGTGATATATGATTCGTTTAGATGTGCTTTTAAAATGACTGAAAACGCTATTAGAGAAAATATTTTTTTGGTTCCAAAATCACTTAAAGTGCTTCCTGGTGCTTCTTGCATAAAGCACTTTAAGTGCTTTTCCAGAATTTACTTGCATTTTTACTAAGAATTGGTTTAGGACCAGCCCTGAGGGTAGCCGAGGTAGGCGGTCGCCTAGGACCCCCAAGTTCGGGGCCCCAAATTTTTATATACATCCTGTATATAAAATATAAATAAAGAAAACGTAAGAAACATCACAATTATTTTGTTGGTGCAGTGGAAACAGTTTCGATCTGTTTTCAATGGGGTGGGCAGTTCGAAACACATTGTAGGCATTAGTTTTTACTTTTTTCAAATCTATGAAATTAAAGATAAATTGCTCTTTAAAAATTTTAAAATTACAAGAATCAAAAGGAGCTAAAATAATTCAACAAATATTAATTTTGAATGAATTTAAAATTTTCAAAAATATTAATTTTGAACAAATATTAATTCTTATTTATTTTCAAAAATATTTTAAATAAAAATTGTATAAATATAAAAAACTTGAGTTTTTTAAATAAAAAACATACAAATGCTAATTGTCACACGCCTACGAGTGTGACAAGAGGCTAGTGAAATTAATGGCCTTAATTGTCCAAATGCATTTTTTTTCTTTTGCTTTTGAAAATAACCTTAAAAAATAACAAAAACCAAAATAATCATAACTTTGTAATCCGTCTTTCTATTTTTATTGAATGTTTAATCAACTATCATTTGGTCATGAAAATTGTAATTTGAGGTAACCATAACTTTGAATTTAAATTTTCTTTTTCAATAATTTATTGTTAAACTAGGTTATTCTAAAATTTGATTCACATTTTAGAAAGAACACAAGAGAACCACTTGGCGTTGTTGAATTATTATATTCGTCAATCAAGTTTTATTGTTTTTAACACTTAGTGCATTTGCTTCTGAAGGCATGTGATATGTAATATTAAGTAATGTTAGTATATCTTTTTTCTTTTGATATTAATTTTTAATGATATTCGATGAAGAAATAGACTTTTTATGTAATTAGCGAATTCTTTTTAGTACATACCAATATACAAAGAGTCGGAGGTTCGAGAACTTTAGGGCCCCACTTTGAAGACTCGCCTAGGGCCCCAAATTCTCAGGGCCGGCCTTGAATTGGTTCCAAAAACATTTTCACCAAAAGCGCTTTCAGTCATTTTAAAAGCACATCCAAACGAGCACATAAATCCGCCTATGCGCTAGGCGCCAGCCCGTTGCCCGACTAGAACCTAGCGTTTTTTAGAACTTTGGGGTCAATAGACCTCCATCTTCGATGGTGCATATTTTGAACAAAGATTGACTGCCTTGCCCACATCAAGTTTAGTTTTGTAGGAGTGTTTAGGGCGATGCTGTGAAGCTGTTTTAGTGTCAACTCTTTTGTCGTATCCTTCTTACACTCCTTTGTATTCTTGTTAGTCCTTTGTTGGGCTTTCCTTGTATTTTGGCTTTGCCCTAGAAATAAATGTCCAGTTTACCCAAAAAAAAAAAAAAAAACCAATCCCAAAAGCAAAAATTTACCCAAGACAAACGCCTAAACACAAGATATAAAATCACCCAAAAATATTGAAAAAGCTACAAAACATATGACGGATTAAAATGGTCATGCCAGTACTTTTTGTCACTTTCATATATTAAACAGGGCACAACATATGAACAAATCCCCAAATTCAGGCTACATGTGCTAGAAAGAATTAGAAACACATTCAAAACATTTTGATTATTACCGTCCGAAATTTGCTCAAAGGGGCGTATCAATTTCTTGGTGATGATATCTCGCCCTAACTTTCGATTTTGGATCTGTTGAGTTCGTATGATCAGAGGACAAAGAATGTGATGTGGGATAGGTAACATCAAAGAAATTTCTCAAGATTTGGCACCTTGTTGTTCCCTGTTTTCAAAAGCTTCAAAGAACTAATGAAAAGGCCTCGATTCCAATAAGGTTGAGTCAAATTCAAATCACCACAATTGTCTTGATTTTGCTTTAGGCTAGCAAACTCTGTGTTATCATTTGAACTTGAAATGGGTTCAAGCCTCGAAAAAAAAAAAAAGAGGGGCTTTTATCACAAATGGTCCCTGAAATTGGCATACCCCCTCAAGATGGTCTCTGAAATTGAAAATCTTTTTTTTTTTTTAAGTTTTTAATTATAAAAAATAAATTTTTTTTATTATTTAATATTTTAATTCACATAATAATATTTAATTAAATTGTGGGACCCATTTAAGTGCCACATCAGTACAAAACAGAATTTTTGACGGAATTATAACAGAATGACCACATTGATTTGCGACAACTATTTTTAGGGACTACATTAATTAATTTTCAATTTCAGGGACCATCTTGATGGGGTAGGCCAATTTCAGGGAACATATGTGCTAAAAACCCAAAAAAAAAAATTGCATGGTGTCTAAAATAAGTACTTATCTTTTTATGTACCAACGATGGAAGAGATCCAAATTCGATTTTTCCTCTCCGCCCTGAGTGGAAAAAATACCCTCTACTGTGACATAGTTGATGTGGCATTCAAAGATATTACACCCTTCCCAATATATCAAGGCGGACATTAGCTAAGAGGATGACTAGATTTAACTTGTCAGATATGACTTGTGAGAATCTGCTAGGAAAGTTCCTCACAAGAGTAAAGATGTTGTGCAAAATTTTGAATAGAACTTGAAAGATGCTGCAAAGTGTGGCTTAATAAAAGGCACTCCCTTCTAGTTTTGTGATGCAGGGCATAAGAAAAATCAAAGAGAGACTAAGTGCAAGTGAGAGTTATCGTAAGAGTGTGATATGGAGATTGATGAAGCCAGCAACTGCGAGGCACTGCCTTTGCTCTCTTTAAATCATGTGTCTTTGTTGTGCAAATCAGTGTGGACTTCGATGAGGTTCTATGAAGAAGTGTTGGGCTTTGTTCTCGTCAAACGCCCCTCGTCTTTCAACTTCAATGGGGCCTGGTTAGCTTTCTCTCTCTTATCATGCTTTTTAGAGTGCCAAAAATAAAATTCAATAAACATAAGGCCTAATAGTATAGACTTGTTTTTCACATGCAGCAAAGGTGAATATTACGATTGTATCCTGTAAACAAATACATGCATATCCACGGCTTTGTGTTAAAGAAAATAACAAGTTATTCTGTCTGACGTTGTGTAGGTTGTATAACTATGGCATTGGGATACACTTGATTGAAAGTCCGGCAATGGAAGACTATGAATTGCGACCGATCATTCCCAAGGACAACCACATCTCCTTCCAAGTAAGAGCTGCATTGCTACTTATAGAACCTGTAATATTAATTATGGTCAAATATAATAGATATTTATCGGTGATGAACATGCAGTGCACTGATGTTAGACTTGTTAAGAGGAGGCTGCAAGATATGGGGATGAAGTACGTGACAGCAGTGGTGGAGGACGATGGGGTCAAGGTCGACCAAGTGTTCTTCCATGACCCAGATGGGTATATGATCGAGCTCTGCAACTGTGAGAACATCCCCATCATTCCAATCTCTGCTTGTTACTTAAAGCCCCGAGGTAGCAGTTTCAAGAAGGCACCGACTAGTTGTGGATTCATGGAAACTGTGATGATGGAAAGCTTGAGCCTGGACATGATGAACTTCTCATTTTGAGTTGTGGAAAGAAAGAAATGTTCCACCGCTTCTTGTCTACTGGGGAAAAATGTTACAAGTGTACTGCAGGTGTCTATATATCTATCATGTCTTGATCCGAAGAAAAGTTGTATTGGTTTTCTGCTATGTAATAAAAAATTGTGAGGAAGATTGCGTTATACTGTGTGTGAATATACTTAAATCTCTTGAAGCCAATATGTGGCATGTGATTAAGCTCATATTAATGAAAGAAAAAAAGTTTCCGAATACAGTTCTTGTTATTTTGGCCCCATAGAGTTGGATACATATCTTACTGAAGTTTCTCTTTCTTCATTTGTTCTAATTTGAGGTTAAATGAAGCACATAAATTGAATGCATACAGGAAGGTTGGATGGCCAGATAAAAGATAGGTTTCGAACATAATAAAACACATAAATTTTAACTTAATTAACGATAGTGGTGGATCTGCACTAGGACGAGTGAATGTTGTTCCCCATACATTCCTACTCGCTTGTTTCACTACCCTTAAATTGTCAGAATTCCTTTAACATACTACTTGAACACGAATGTCATGGAAGCAACATGTTCGACAAAATGTCTCTAAAAGAAGTTAGGCATGACAACTTGGCAAGGGAGCAAATTCTTAAGACACTTCTCTCCAGAATTATTAGAGGAATTCCACTGTTGGAGGAGAGCAAGGGTAAGGGCAATGGCAAGTAATTATCACTCTAAAAAGTGATTGCCATTGTACAACTCCACCCGTTGGGCAATGGCAAGGATGTTTACTATTCACAAATATATTTTTTATGTCATGTGTGTTTGAGTGTGAACTTTATATGTGTGTTCTTTGAAAATAAAACTCATGTTTAACTCCAATAATTTAATTTCAAAGACAAAGCAAAGTGCATCACTACAAGGAGGCAACAAGTGGTTGGGTATTTATGGAATACTGAGTTGTGGTGTGGAGAATGAAGAAATGGTTGAGTATTTATAGAATAAAAAAATAAATAAAAGGCTTTTTGGCCAAAAATGGTTCCTAAGATTTGCATAACACATCACTTTGGTCACTGAGATTGAAAATCAATAGAAATGGTCTCTGAGGTTGTCCACCATCCATTATTATGGTCCTTCCGTTAAAAACTCCGTTAAGTGTCCCGGAGCTCTTGGCCGAAAGTTTAGGCAATTTTCAAAACTTTGTAACTAAATCGTTTCTTAACCAAATTAAACCCATAATATATCAAAATGAAGATAGGAAAGTGTAGAAGAAGATTAAACCTATTTGGAAGCCCAATGATTGCCGGAGATGGCCGAAAAATAGCCTGAAAGGTGATTGGTCCGCGGAATAACGGGAAAACTCGCCAGAAACTGGGTAAATTTTAAACGTTCATAACTTCTTCAATACTCAACGAAATCAAGTGATTCAAAAATGAAAATCGTACTTCTCAATAAGAGGAAGAGAATGGTACCTTTAAGAAATGGCTAACTCGCCATAGTTTGGCCGTAAAACGGCTCGAAAGTGGCTAACTCGACGACCAAGATAGCCACTTTCGAGCCGCTTTTCGGGTAAACTACAGCGAGTTAGTCTTCTAAAAAGGTACCATTCTCTTTGTCTCATTGAGATGTATGATTTTAGTTTTTGAATAACTCAATTTCGTTGAGTAGTGAAGAAGTTATGAACGTTTAAAAGTTTACCTAGTTTCCAACGAGTTTTCCAATTTTTTTGCAGAACAGTCACATTTCAAGCTACTTTCCGGCCATCTCCAGCAACCATTGGGCTCCTAAATAGGTATAATCTTATTCTACACTTTCCTATCTTCATTTTGATATATTATGGGTCGAAGTTGAAACGATTGAGTTACGAAACTTTGAAAATTGCCCAAACTTCCGACCAAGAGCTTCGGGACACTTAACGGAGTTTTTAACGGAATGACCAAAATAATGGATGGTGGACAATCTCAAGGACCATTTTTATTGATTTTCAAGCTCAGAGACCAAAGTGATGTATTATGCAAATCTCAGGGACTATTTTGGATAAAAAAAATTAATTTTTTCTTTTTTTTCCTCTACTTTTTTCATTTTTAACGATTGGATTAATCATGACCGTTTATTTTTTCTTACTATTGAATCTAATGCACCAGAAGTACCACATGGCACAACAGTAATTTTTCAATTTTTTCCTTCGAAAATCCAATAGTCCAAATCATCAGGTTGTTGGAAATCGAACACCTCTCAATGCGCCACGTCATAGAGCCGTTGTGCTTTTCTGTTGGAACTGTTGCAGCAGGCCTCACCGTTGTAGGTTTTGTTAACTAACGTTAACCGAGGTTCTAAAGGCACTAGTCGGGCAGCGGGAAAAGGCCTAGCGCCTAGGCATTTGTGGGTTTGTAATTTTAGTTCATTTATTATATAACATATGAATAAATGTCTACTTATACTTATGTTTAGACCCGATTTTACACTATTGGTCCGAGTAATCAAGACCGTTGAATGAACAGAGTTTTAGACCGTCGGACAACAAAGTGGCTGAGATGATTTTTAATTATTATTAAGGGATAATATCATAATATTATCTCTTGATATATATTAGATTATCTAAGCCTAATATTAGCTATATCCAGCTGTTTGTTTGAAGATAAGTAATGAGGCAAATCATATCTCCAACTTGAATGCGAGCAATACAGTTCAACTTGGTTTGGGGTTCTTGGAATTTGGACGTGTGGAGGATTAGAGCATCAGAGTATTTTATCAAGAGTCCTAATACATTACTGCATTGTTGGCAAATGGATATTGATTAGCATAGATAATAGTGCAAGATGAGGATGCCAAATTGGGGGTGGTTAGCCACGTGTGCTTGGCTGCATAAAAAGAAATTGATGACTTCCACGTGCGTTTGGATTTGGTTAGCCATGCATGGTTACGACTCAATGTTTGATTAGAGTTGTTGGATGCATAATTATCATGTGGTATTTGGCAGAAGGTTATTATGCATGGATAAGGGTTATGATGGTGAGATAAAAAGTGCCGCTGGATATTCTTGGAATTATGCTGATAATCTAGTCAAAACAAGATTGCATCAGGTTGCAAATGACAACAAGTTTTGGTTGATAAGACGTGGGGATAGTAACCAATAAAGATTTAGAGTCACAATGCAATTGGGATTGGTTTTCGCGACTTGGGCATGCAGATCTTATAAATACCAAGCAGCAGGCAACATTAAAGGCTCTCCAACTCAACACACAAAATTGCCCTGCGCAAATTCTCGCTCTATGCGAAACCTCTCAAGTTTGAGATTTTTATTTTCTTCGCCAACACATCTTCAGTTTGGATAAACAGCACTGTGAAGGCAACCGGTGGTATCTTCAGTTTGGATAAACAGCACTATCACCGTAGAACCAGCCAATCGCGGAGCACCTTCAGTTTGGATAAACAGCACTGCGTCGAGGCCGACTGGTTACCTATCCAAGTCTCGGTCGAGAAGGGCTTTCGAGTTCTTATCGACAGAGGTCATCTCATCAGCCTTCTAGGCGAAGTGAGGTGTTACGAATTACCGAGCTCGGCACATCGAACGCCGAGTTGTTTTATGATTGGATACTCACAGGTTAGCTTCAGAGTTCGGCATTCCGACGGTCGAACCACTTTCACCGTCAAGACATATATCTGTTTTGAGTATCTGTGCCCCTATACTTTGGTGTCGATTCGGCGTGCTTATACCTTTACGAATATAATCACTGTGACCGAATCCGGCGCCGACGATTCGTGAACTTCGCAAGACTAGCAGCCTTGTCTTCAGGCTCTATAACCCAAAGGCCGAGGCGTGTTCCTTCCTCGGCCACAGTCGCAAGATTCAAAAGTCAACCTCGCACACAACGCAACATCGATATTTTACTCACCGGCCGAGTTCGGCCGTCGAGTTGGCACGCCCCGCATTCAACCGAAGGACGTAGTTAGCTCATAGATTACTCGGCATGCGCGCCACATAGGCTTGATAGTTTTTAGGGTCAACAACTTAAAAAATACATAATTGTATTGGGACACATAAATTGCAAAATAGAATGCGATTTAAATTATAAAGTACTAGAACATATTCAAAATATTGGGAACAAGTATATAATGATTGTTCGTACAAGTATCCAAAAATTTATTGAAAAAAAAAATACAAAAATTGAAGTTATTTATTTTTTTGGGTAAATTACACAAAACTACCTCAACTATTGGGGTCACGACAGTTTCATACCTCATTTTTAAAAATTGACAATGTCATACCGCATCTTACGAATTTGTGACAATGTCATACCTCCGTCAAATTTTCTGTTAGTTTTTCTGTTAAGTGCTGACGTGGCTACATGCGGGGCCCAATCACTAATTCAACTGGATTAAAAAATTATTAAATATATTTTTAATAATTAAAAATTAAAAAAAAATCTTTATTTTAAATCTCTCTCTCTCTTCTCTCTCTTCTCTGCATCCCCGAACTGGGTTTGGTTTTTTTTTTTTTTTTTTTTTTTTTTTCTTTTTGCTTCCTCCTACTTCTTCTCCTCCTCCTTGTTTTTCTTCTTTCTTTCTGGGTTGCACAGGGGGTTTCTTTTTTTTCCTCCTTCTCCTTCTTCTTCTTCTCCTCCTTCTTCTTTCTGGGTTGCAGGGGGACATACAAACTGTTTTTTTTTTTTTCTTCTTCTTCTTTTCCCTTCTTCTTCTTCTTTTTCCTCCTCCTCCTCCTTCTTTCTGGGTTGCAAGGGGTTGGGTTGGGAGGGGAGACGAACTGGGTTTGGTTTTTTTTTTTTCCTTTCTTCTTCTTCCTCTTCTCCCCCTATACTTCCTCCACCACCCTCTCTCTTCCCCACCGCTTCGACCTCTCTCGCCACTCCCCCGCACACGTCAATTCCCATGCCCCCTGCAACCCAGAAAGAAGAAGGAGGATAAGAAGGAGGAGGAGGAGGAGGAGGAAAAAAAAAACCGTGCAACCCAGAAAGAAAGAAGAAAAAGAAGGAGGAGGAGAAAGAGAAGAAGAAGGAGGAGGAGGAGAAGTAGGAGGAAGCAAAAAAAAAAAAAAAAGAAACCCCAGTTCGGGGATGCAGAGAAGAGAGAGAGGCGAGAGAGAGAGGAGGGGGAGAGAGAGGAGAGAGTGGGGGAGAAAGGAGAGAGAGAGAGATTTAAAATAAAGATTTTTATTTTATTTTTAATTAATAAAAATATATTTAATAATTTTTTAATTCAGTTGGATTAGTGATTGGGTCCTGCATGTAGTCACATAAGCACTTAACAGAAAATTTGACGGAGGTATGACATTGTCACAAATTCGTAAGATGCGGTATGACATTGTCAATTTTTAAAAATGAGGTATGAAACTGTCGTGACCCCAATAGTTGAGGTAGTTTTGTGTAATTTACCCTTTTTTTTTTTTGTCTAAGTGAGAGTTGCAACATAGACAAGTGCGTAGGCAGGCTTCTAAGCAGATCGAGACACTGGGCGAAAATTCTTAGAACATTAAAGTCAACCATGCATGCTGGCGCAAGACCAGTTTTAAATTGCACAGGCATTTAGGCGAGCATTGCTTGACCCACCACTTACCCTCCCCTCCATTTTTTGGCCCATTGGAGATGTTTTGGAGCAATTGCACTGCCGTTGCCTTTGCTCAAAGGCAACAGGTAAAAATGCTCCTAGAATCAGCGATTCAATGTTTAAAAGCATTTTTAACTTTGTTCCCAACAGGAAAAAATTCATGAGTCCACAATTAATTAGCATTACATATTTGATGAAAACTTCTCACAAAGAGCTTTCGAGATCAAATCACTTGTATCATATTCTAACATCACAATAGTAGTATAATAAATAAAATTGAATATGTACCACATTTTCTAGAAGAAAAATGATTTTTGCTCTCTATTATTTTGTTACTCTCCTTTATTGTCACCAAATCTGAATAATTATCCGTGAACTAAAAAAAAATGAAAAGACCGTAAAGTGTGTGAAAATTATTTTTCTCTTATAAAAACAAAATTTTCTTTTGGATTACCAGATCTTGGAGAAAATACTAGGTTAGTGGTATCATGGTGTCACGTCCTTCCCATTCTACTCGTATATATTTATGCACCCAAAGATGGAAGATGGTTTATGGGCGTCAATGCAGGATCAAAGCTATAAACAGAGTCTCCAAAGCAAAAGCCACCAAAGCAAACAAAGTCTCCAAAGCAAAAGCCACCAAAGCAAAGTAACAACATTTACTAGAAACTCAATGGGCCCCATGTCAGATATCCAACTGGTGGCTGAGAGGGACCCTCTTTGTGGGGATTTGGAGATCAATGAATCATGTTCATTTATCGTATATCGTACGGTCAGTTTTCATTAAATATTATTTATATTCAATTTTAAATAAAATAATTTAAAATAATTTCTAACCGTACGATGTACGATAAATCAATATGATTAATTGATCATCCGAATCCCACAAAGAGGATCCTATTCAGCTGAGAAATCCCTATCACCCTCCATCGAAACTCAGCTCCACCTCCTGTTTTCTCAAAACTTGTGGCGGAGCTGCAATCTTTCAGCTTTCTTCCCACAATTTTCTCCGCATAAATCCATATAAATTTTTTACTCAAATAAAATTCAATTGCTAAATTTTCATAAGTAAATTTATTAATTATATTTGACTTTATACATTATACAATTTTTGAATGCCTGAAATACTTCTATTTGAATGTGTGATAACACAATTAGTTCCATGCAAATGGTAAGAGGATTAATGATTTTAAAAAATAAAAAGAAAACATTAATGTTATAAATTCATTGCTTACAGTTTAAAAAGTTAAACATGCCTAATATCTGTGATAACACATGCAAAATAAGTGACCTACAAAATAAAGTGGTATTAAGAAAATATGCTTAAAAAATAAAGAGTCAATGTTACAAAAATTATATTTTGCATATAAAGATAGGTAAATTATTTTTAAACTGACACACCCCGATCTAAATTCAAGGTGTGCTGGCCGTCGCGTGAGGGTGACGTAGTCATGTGCGCAGTGCAGAAGTAATAAAAGCATAAAAATGTGAGTAATTAAAAACCAAAGTAACCAACTTGGTCTAGATGAACACTATTGTGCAAGTGACAAAGTTTAAGTGTGACAACCTACAATCAGAGCATAGGTAGCCTAAGTGCAGTCCAGCAGGACCAATACTAAATATACAATACCAGAAAGATGGTCCTACATAAACTACAGACTGTCAGAACCACCATCCCGTCCTCATAAGCCACCAGCAAGCGTTCCTACCTAGAACCTGGTGGGGCGCAAAATAGAAAGTGTGAGTGGGCAAAAATAAGTCTTTTCAAAAACATTTCATTTCCTCAAAAGTTCTAACCCCTATCTAAAAAACCTGTATAATTTCCCAGAAAATAGAATACATAAACATATATGTATACCAAAAATCATTTCCACCATCTATAGTCTCAAAATGTAAGCCATGCAAGATTTGATATGAATAATCGAATCAACCAGATGTAACAAGAACGAAGAGTAATAATATATCAGCTGGATCCACCTATAGTGGCCTGTACGGCTGAATCTATAGCTCATCAAGTGTACTTAGCCGGATCCACCTAACGTGGCCTGTACGGCTGAAAGCTCATTGATTATGCTCAGCCAGATCCACCCAAAGTGGCCTATACGGCTGAACTGTAACTCATCAAATAAATTTAGTCGGATCCACCTAATGTGGCCTGTACGGTTGATAAGCAACCTGTACGACAATGTCGGAGTTGCATAAAACGTAATTATAATCATGTCATAACTCTACCATTTCAAGTAACACCGTAACTTACCTGAACTTAATTATATGTCCGCAGCACCAACCATAGGATGTGCAACTAATAAATATAAACTCTAGTTTATAAACACTTCACATAATATTTCAAAGCATATAACCAATTATATGACATTTCTGGGAAAACACAAGGCATATATACTTATATATAAAATCAAAATGCCCACTCACTGATATGTAGAAGGGTCGTAGCTCCTGAGCCTTGCTTGACCGCGCTCGTCCTCTGGGTATGTCTCCCCTATATGCGAAATAACTAAATAAACATTATTTATAAGCACATAACCAAAACTAGGTAATAACTTCTCACCACGCACGCGCCCTCACGCGTCGGCCAAGGCGCGGCCATGCTCAGGCACGTGCCTTGCACAGGGGACGGAATCCCTAACGGCATTAGGGAATATTCCGTTAAAATATAGAATATACCGTTACTTTTAACTGACGCCGTTCACTTCCGTTAGGAATATTCCGTCAACTTGAAGAATATTCCGTCAACTTGACAGAATATTCTCCTTTTTCTTCGGCAAGTCACCGGATTCCGGCGCCGGTGACCTCTGTTATTGCCGGTTTCTGGAAAAACTTCTAAACTTAATTTCTAACTCATTTCTTCACCAATTTTCATGCAATTTGTACCAAAATGAGGCTTAGAGTGAGAAGAATAAAACCTTACCTCTTTTAGGCTCTAAAACCAACGGAAAACTAGTCGGGAAACCTCGACAATTCCGGCTACCTCTGCAACTTCATGAATAAACCTAACCCGGCGTTAAAACTAGTCCAAAATCACTCAAAAATGCTAGAGAAGTCAAATGGATACCTCAACAAACCTTAAAACTTCCTGAAAAGGGCACAATCACGATGGATCAACAGTATCCTCGTCGGAGCTCTCGGGTTCTCGTGTTTTCGAAGGTTCCACTTCCCACAAGTGGTATGGTTGTGCTCAGAATCTTACAGGGTGCGTTTGGTACGTGGGATGGGACGGGACGGAACGGGAAAAGGCGTTCCGTCCCGCGTTTGGTACGCCAAAAAACCGTGGAACGGGTTGTCCCATGGGACGGAATTTGGCTGATTTTTCGTTCCACCTCTCCCCCCTGGAACGACCCGTTCCACATCCGTGGAACACAAATTTATAACATTTTAAGACAAAATTTTTCCTTATTTTTTTTCAATATTTACATCATCCGTTCCGTCCTGTCCAGTCCTGTCCCGTCCCGTCCCGTCTGCGTACCAAACGGTACCACAAGGAACTCGAAGATAGTTCCCAAACCTTCAATATGTGGTGTTTTGAAGGTCAACGGAGGTGTCCGTACAAATTGTACAGAAAGAGAGAGAGAGAGTTCGAAAAATGAAGAGAAAGAGACTGATGATGATGATTTATGTGTGTGTGTGTGTGTGAGCACGTGTGAGGGTGTGTGTGTATTGGGCAACTCTAAACAAAATACTAAGTTCCTAATTGGGCTCTAACTAAAGAAACCCTACAACCTTCACTTCTAATTGGTTCCAAATAAAAGGGAAATAAGGTAATTGGCCCAATTTTTGCAGAAATAAATAAATAATGTGATTGGGTCATTTTCCTTAGCCCAATCCAACGCTCAAGGGTAAGCATGTCAATTCATGTCATCGGGGTAAAATATAATATAATTTAGGACGGGCTATTACATAAACACACACATATATACTAATAAAAAATAAAAAAAATGTTTAATATATGTAAAATTTCATGCAAAATAAGTTATTTACAAAATAAAGAAATATTATTTGAAATGTTTAATATACATAAATTATTTGCACATAAAACAATGACACATGTGCTACTTAGTACTACGGTTTAATAGTATTTCTCTCCACTTATAAGTGAGAGGTTTTACGGTCGATTCTCTTCAAATGCGAAGTTAAACCACATTATTATAGCAAACCCTTTGTGATGCATCACCTACTCCCCAACCCCTTTAGTGCAGAAAGTAGATACTATCGTTTGTTAAAAAAAAAAAAAGGCAATGACACATGCATAATAATTTACTTACTGATCATAAATAAATTTATATATAAGTAAATTAATTAGTACAAAAATATGGACATGCTATTTAATTCAAAGTTAATTTATCTATAGTTTACGTAAAATATAAACGAAGCATGCGCATATAAAAAATTTACAATTATCTTAGTCACTCTTATAAAAGACTACAATTTTTTACACCAACAAATAGTACACCTATTATTTAAATTTTAAAATGTTAGATTGCTTAAAAAAAAGGAAGTTTTAACGAAAAGCTCACGGTACTGTTCACTTTAACGAAAAACCACATTTTTACACTAAAAAGTCAAACCTGGTACTATTCACTTTACCCTTTATTTTGTCCTTATCGTTAAAACTCAAAGTTTTCAAGCCCTTTTCATTAGTTTTCCTTAAAAAAAAAGGAAGATGGAAGTAAGGTTTAAGTCTTATTCTCATTCTAGTATCTTATCTCTCCACCAACTTTTTAATGAAATTTTTAATTATAAGTTTATCTATTTGTAAAATGACTGATAAGAACCTTAAAAGATTTATAATAAAAAAAAGCTGGGGGTAAAAAGGTAACATGAGCCCTACTTATATTTGGTTTTGAAAGAAATGGATAATATGTAAGTTGAATTCGCAAAAAGGACATTAAAGATGAGGATAGAAGAAATTCTGAAAAGAGAAAGTGTGAATGCCTTTTCCAGTTAAAAGTTAATAACTATCAACTTATGATGATTGCATATTAATGATAGTTGTTGGAGTACATAATCACACAATAGCATTGCTTTAAGAGGGACATTCATTTGCTTATAGATTATCCCTACATTGTTGGGAAAATAGTATTTTAATTTTTTAAGAATAATGGTGGGTGGAGAAAGAGCATATTAGAGGTTATTTTAGGAATAATGGTGAGTGAGGAAATAACATTTGAATTTTGTTTTTAACTTTTTTTGTGTAGATGAGATTATAATGTGAGTGGAAAAATAGGACATGTGGTGGGTCTAGCAGCTCTATAAAAAATCCTTAAAGCTACTTAGTACTACGGTTTAGTGGTATTCATCTTCACTTGTAAGTGAGATGTCTTAAGTTCGTTTCTCGCCAAAGACGAATTTGAACGAAATTATTGCTACCCTATTGTGAGGTTAAACCACCTCGTTTCTTAATGTAGATAATATCATTTGTTCAAAAAAAAAAAACGACGAAATTCATCATTATTATAGGTAATAATATGATTTGTTACTATAGTTAGAAAATTGTGACATTAATTTACTTTCTTGTCCACATGTCAACAAATTTGAATTTTGAGTTTTATTTAAATGTTTAAAGATAGATGGATTTATGTTGAAGAAAAAAAGTTTAAAAGGCTTATCTCTAAAGAATCTTTTATTTTATTTTATGATATTATCTGTTCTGGTGAAATTTGCTTATCAAATTTCATATATTTTATCTTACATATTATATATTATATATGTATGTATTGTATAATTAGGAAGTCTTTAAGGAAGGAATTTCCATTTTTTTTTTATAAAAATGTTGATTAGTTGTTGGGCTCATACCACATCGAATTTTAATGATCCAAACCGTTTATTTTCAAGTTGCAGTTTATAAATCATTCTTACAAAATATTAGTCAGATCGGAAATATTTGAAGCATCTAATTGAGTTAAAAGAAATTGACGAAAATTTTGTTTTCTAAGAAACAATACAATTTCAACGTGATAATTAAATAGGAAAATGATTTCGGATTAAATTGAATTTATGTAAGGATGATCTATTAATATAGACTTACAAAGTTGACGGTTTGAATCGTTCAAATTCAACGTGGAGTGAACCCTACAACTAGTTCTCATTTTTACCCAAAAGTGGGGAGCCCTTTGGATAAAGGGGCTGTGTATAATTGTATATTTGTTTGGTTATAAATTTTTTTTTAACAAATGATATTGTCTACATTAAGGGAATGGGGAGTAGGCTAGCAATAATGTAGTTCAAATTCGCCTTTGGCAAGAACCGAACCTAAGTCCTCTCACTTACAAATGAAGAAAAATATCACTAAACCGGGTGTTTGTTTATAATTTACGTTATTATTCTTTTGGCTTCTGGAATCTCCCCAACAAAAACCAAACACAACCCACTTTTATCTCTGTCTAAAATTCCGATCCTTTTCTTGTTTAGTTCTCCCCTTCATCATCGACTTCACCAAACTCAACCAAATCGATCTTGCTGAATTGGGTTCGCTTAAAGTTCCATACTTTTTATGTTTTCTGGATTGGACTGGATTGGATTGTGAGTGTTTGAGCTGTGGTTGGATAGAAGAAATATGAGAGTGGTGAAAGGGACTAGTAATTATGCGAACACTTTGTGACTCCTGTGAAAGCGCTGCCGCAATCGTGTTTTGCGCTGCGGACGAGGCTGCTCTTTGCCGCGCCTGTGACGAGAAGGTAAGATTTTTTTTACGGTTTTACTGTTAATTTTTCTGAAGTTTTTTTTTTTACAGTGCCCAATTAGCAGTTTCATATGTTACACCCGGAAATCTAAGGAAAAAAAAGGAACTGATTAATGATGTTTTTAGATTTCTGGGTGCGCATGGAACCACATATTAGCTTGTTGAATTTTTAGTTGCTTCCATGTTTAACTGATGTGAGGTAGGCAAACGTGGGTTAAGTCAGTTGGACCTCCTTTTTCGCGTAGATCAGAATAGTGTGGAATTTACATTTGTTTTCATGTTTCTGTTTCTCTGTACGGCTTGTATTCGAGATGCTTTAAACTGTTGATCCGGTGGCAGGTTCATATGTGCAATAAGCTTGCTAGCCGGCATGTTCGGGTTGGTCTTGCAACTCCCAGTGAAGTTCCCCGCTGCGACATTTGTGAAAATGCACCTGGTATGCAGACCTATTTTTCAATTCTATCGATTCCCTGCTGATATATGTCTTAATGTTGTTTGAAAGAAAGAAAACAAAAATAACGACGCTTGCTCTATCTTCTTGGAAACCACTTGTAGCTTTCTTTTATTGCGAGATAGATGGAAGTTCCCTCTGTTTGCAATGTGATTTGATTGTTCATGTTGGAGGCAAAAGAACGCATGGAAGATATCTTGTACTGAGACAAAGAGTTGAGGTGGGTTTGTTGATCCTACTTACTAAGAATTGGGTTATTTTACTTTTACATAGGTGTTGCGGATGACTTAAATGTTTTACACTGTTTGGTTGTTTCGTAGTTTCCAGGAGATAAACCTGGTAATATTGAGGACCCAGCTTCCCAACCCACTGATCCAGGCGAGACCAGAACAGTACAACAACCCCATCCACCTAGAATGACAATAGGAGAGAACCCGCAAAATCATCGAGTGTCTCCTATTCGTGCTTCAGATGCCAATGCTGATGGGCATGTAAAGATGGATAATAAATTGATTGATTTGAACATGAAGCCTCATCGGATGCATGGACAAGCTTCAAACAAAGAGGTTAGAGTGCTTTCATTATTTAGTACTATCGGTTTGATCCTAGCTCTGTTTTTGTTTTAGCATGTATCTCAACCCTGCAAATGGAACATTGTCACATTCGTATGGAATGGTTCCCATCTGTAATTCACTTGGGGGGGAACATTTTCACAAGGTCTGGGTCATAGTTGCTTATTAGGGACGTGAGCAAAGTGGTTAATAAATTGCAAAAGTTTGTAATGTATGTGCAGCTAAACTAAGAACACAAGTCGGTTTACTTCATAAGCTAAGAAATTGAAGCCGGAAGGCAGTTAAAATAGGAACTGCTAAGTTGAGAATTGCCATCTTTGTGTCTGAGAAGAAAAGAGTTTGCATTTTCTATATATCTATTTGCATTTCACAAATGTATAATAGACACAGCTTGTACTCAAGTCCGTCTTTCGGATATCATGAGAGCAATATGTGGTCATTAGAGAAATGACACTTCTGTGTTTTTGTGTCAATTATCCGATTTTAGTTACTCACACTTCAAGTTACCATTGTTCTACAACCTTGCGCATAGGTCAACAGAACACGTTCTCTCTATTGATACTTGAATCACTTGAACTAGATCAGTGCATAACCTGTTGGCTTTTCGTATTAATCAGGACTAGTATCGGCGAAGCATCGGCTGGCGCAGATTACTTCACTAGCTAGTCGCAAAAAGGGTGCTTCCTGTATACCTTTCTTATATTGCTGCTTTATGTAAAACTGTAAAATGGGCATTTGATCATTATGTAGTTTAGTTGTGCAGAGGATATAATAGTAAAAAAGTATCCATAACTTTGCTTAACAAAAAACACATTTTTGCAAGTGCTTCACTTGTATATGCAAAAACTGAGGACCTTCTTGTAATTGATCTGAAATTTGAGAGTTTTAAAAGTTCTTGTTCAATTCTGAGAAAACGGTTTGAATAACATTATTCAACGTTATTTTTATGCTTGTTTGGTACGGTTGACCCTAGAAATTACAGAGCCTACATTGCGCGCAAATCGAGTAATTACTGAGCTAATTACGTCCTTTTATTGATGGGGCATGCTAACTTGCGACCGAGCTTGGTCAGACGGGGTATAATAGGTGTGATGGTGTGGTGTCGAACCTACTGTTGACTTCTGCACTAAGAGACTACGGTGGAGGAAGGAATACTCTCAGCCTAGGGTTTTCGAAACTGAAGACAAGGTTATTCAAGGGAGATGAATGTCTTTATGGTGAATATTGTTCGGCTGTCTGAATGCCAAACGCTGAAGTGCACTTGGGAGTAACCAAACATAGGACATCTCATTTCGTTGAAAAGCTAATGAAGTGACCTCGTTCGGTGATAGAATCAAAGACTCCTCATCGACATTAACGGAACTCGAAGCAATGTTAATCTAAACTGAAGATGCTCCTAGATCGCCTGATTCTACGGTTCTAGTGATGTTAATCCAAACTGAATATGTTTCTGATTCCCAACGCTACCACCACCACTTCCTTCTTTGCAAGTCCTACGAACACAGAACAGGGAGAACCCCCTTGTTTTTCCTCTCTCCCTCGCTGCATAGTACTATGTGCAATATTGAATCCGACGAGTTCTCGTTGTCTCCTGTAGAGAAAGCTAGAGGATATTTGTCCCCCCTCCCCTAGCACTCTTCTTTGCTTGCCCTTGCAAATAACCGTCTTCCGTTGATTTCTTTGTCTTATTCGCGCCGCACCGATGTAAGAAAAACTTAATTCTCCTTGTCTTCTTCTTGGGAGGTCCAAACTGATGATGTGTTGACAAACGGTGAGGAATATTAGTATTTTTGTCAGAGTACGAGAAGATCTCACGTAGAATGAGGGTTTCCGCGTAGAACGTTGAGTTGAAAAGGTTTTCTACGTCACATAACCACTTCCATTTATAGGGGTAGATTTTGTGATGACCAAGCTTGCCGAAGTAGAGTCCTGATAGGACTATGCCTCCTCGGCACCCACCTAGATATCCTTGACATTCTTTGTACAATCCTCTTTTGTAACCGAAATTCAATCTCTATTTGGTCTTGGCTTCTTTGACTTGAAACAGAATTCTGAACCTAATCCTTTACATAATTAATTTATTCTTATCTGATCAGCCATAGGTTTTGATTTCTGAATTAATTTCAATTCAACCAAAACTCAATCAAACTTAAGATTCTTAGGGCATTGCACAACCTCTGAGTCTGTTACATTTATGAGGAGTGAACAAGCAGAAGCTATTAATAATGATTGGTTGGCGGCCATTTTTATGATATTATGCATAGATTCGATATATCATGGCAAATTCTTTAGAAAAATAAAATTGTGAGATTTAGGCATGCCTTCATTTCTCACATTCGAGATGATCCCACCAAAGGACAGATTTGTTTGAATTCGGTCGAATCATCCTTCTCTGGGCTGAGAAAGTTACATGGCCTGAAGGATCACCGTTGGCCAAGAGTCATGACCTTCTTGAATTATTCTTCTCGGCCCAAATTCAACATTTCAGGATCAAACAGGTATTTTTCTTGAATCAAATTTTTTGCTTGTGAAATTAATGAGTATTTAAGTAATGAGTGGTTCTGTGCACACCCAAATTTTCATCTCTGAACACCTAATTTACTCACACGTATCTTTGGACACCAAAATAATTTATTAAATTTTCAAGGATGCCTTTATTCTACTTTTTATGAATTTATTTTTCTCTGGACTCCCATTTTCTTGTGTTTTAAATGCCTCAAAACCTTCCTCACATGAAGGAAGTATAATCTCTCTCGCAGGGGCACAACCCTTTTTTTTTTCTTTTTTTCTTTTTTTGTCAAACTAGAAATTATTACATGAAATAGAAAATTCAAAGGTTGTCTAAAAACAACCATAGCCCAAAAGGAAATACAATAGAAAGGCCCAAAAAGAGTAAGCCTACAATGACTGCGGCCTCTTCCACAATGGATGTGCTGCCATCGCCGATCTGCCACCAGCGCCAAGACGAAGGACCTGTGAACAAGCATGGTCATAGCAAATAGTGATAAGAGCACTTTAACAACCACTGAACATCCGAGGAGTGACATGTGATGGGCTGAGTAGCAAAGGTTAGTGGTGAAGGACTGACGAATGGAAGCAACAGAGGAGGAAAAGGCAACAGAGGAGGAAAAGCGTATAAAAGCCCAGATTTGAGGCAAGTTTGAGGAGATTGAGACTAGACCTGTAAAAGGGTCGGGTTTATTGGATTTGGGTCGGGTTCAATCCGACCCGTAAATTAACGGGTCACCCGAATCCGACCTGTTAAGCTAACGGGTCATCCAAACCCGACCCTTTAATCTAACGGGTCACCCGTTTCACCCGTTAACACCGGTTAACAATTATTTTTTTTTTTCATAGAGTTTTTTTTTTTTGTTAAAACTGTACTGAAATATGGTGTATCACATACCATCACAAAGAATGTTAAGAATTGAATAAAAAATTACAAAATTTACTTTTTCGTATTCAGGATATCATAGTTATCGCTATGTTCTTCCATTCTGCTATAGAGTTTCAAAGAAGCATTATAAAGTGAAATTTAGAAAAGTACGCTAAAGTGAAATTCAAAATTAGAGAGAGGTGCGGGCGGTAAAGAGAGAGGAAAATTAATGAATTCTGAGATGTATATTATCTCACCCGATTATTTCTTATTTATTAGAAGAGAATTTTTGTTTTTTAAGTAATATAATTGAAATAGAAAAAACAATTCAAAAATAAAAGGACAGCAAAATTTTAGAGAAATAAATTAACAGCCTTTTACTAAATATGCCAATATTTTCTTTCAATTTACTTCTTAGTTCTCACCCATCAGACTTTCTCCCTCGCAACACCAAAATTTCAAAAAAGAGTAAATTGTAGCAATGGTCCCTCAATTTTAATTCAATTGGAACAATAGTCCCTCAACTAAAAATCCATCACTATTAGTGTCTCAACTAATCAAAATGTATAGCTATGGTCATTTTCGTCAACTTCGTCAAAATTTTGTCAAAATGAGTTAAGTTAGAAGGACCATTACTACAATTGGGATCTCTCAAATCATCAGAACATGTAGATATAGTCTTTTTTGTCAACTTCGTCAGAAATTTGTCAAAATGAGTTATGTTGGAATGACCATAGCTACAATTGGGTTAAAGTTGAGGGACTATTACTTCAATTGGGTTAAAGTTGAGGGACCATTTCTCAAGTTGGATTAAAGTTGCGGAACCAATAGTAATGGATTTTTAGTTGAGAGATCATAGTTGCACGTTTTGATGAGTTGAGAGCCAATGGTAATGGATTTTTAGTTGAGGCACCATTGCTAAAATTTACTCTTAAAAAAAAAGACAAGTTAACTATTTATTGCTGACAGTGCCAATATTGTATGTGAACACCTGCACAACATGCATGACTGCTAGTTGCTGCAAACTTTCACAGACCAGCCACCAGTGCACCGCCGCCAATCAACCATCCGGAGTTCCAATGCCGACGTCGTCTTCATTCTTGCTCTTTCTAACGACGATGCTCTGGACGCTTGCGTCTGCCTTTATGAATCCATACTTTTCTTCAGCTGGGGAGCTCGTCTGCAGCCAGAGGCACTGGAAATTACTTGACGACGGAGGAGTTCTGGTTCGATCATACTCTCTACCATTTCTCGCCCTACGACCACCGCAAATTCCCGCAGCGCTACTACGAATTTCTCGACTACTTCAGAACGCTTGACGGACCCATTTTTCTCAGAATTTGCGGAGAAGTCGCGTGTAGTGGCATTGGTAACGATTACCTTAGTGTAAGTTCTAATTTTTCAAAATTTTTGTGGAAAATTTGTAAATTTGGAAGAAAGATTGGACTTTTGGGAATTTAATTGAAGCCTCATTGTGCAGGTGTTGGCTAAGAAGTTTGGGGCAGCTGTGGTTTCACCTGAGCATCGATACTATGGAAAAAAACTCTCCTTTCAAATCGCATACAACGGAGAATTTGAGGTACTTGTCATCCAAGCAAGCTTTTTTCGATTTGGCGGTTTTTCGTGAGTTTTACCAGCCAAGCTCCATTTTTGAAGTTTATGAATTTGTTGTAGATATTTTACCGAATTGAGCATATTATTTATTGTTTTCTTTTTATATTTTATTTTGTGTGATTATTTGTAGAATTCATTAAATGTGAAGCTGAATAAGACTAAGGGTGAAAATCCATTGTTTGTGTTCGGTGTTTCGTATGCGGGAGCTCTTAGTGCGTGGTTTCGGGTTAAATTCCCGCATTTGACATGTGGAAGTGTTGCAAGTTCTGCTGTTGTTGGAGCTGTTTATAACTTCGCTGAATTTGACCAGCAGGTGATCACTGTGTTAATTCGACATTTTTGCCTTTAAGGCAAAAGAATGAGATTATGGTCGCTTAACTACAACATTCTCCACAATGTAAAGCTGCACTGCAAGAAACTAATCGTCTTGTTGAACAAAGGCTTGCTACTAACCGGAAAGCAGTAAAGGTGTCGTTTGGTGCAACGCAAGTTGGATTTTTCATCATTTTTAGTCACCTTTAGTAAATCTGAATCATGATGTACTTCAAAGCACAATTCGGATTCATGCTCGTATGAGTTTCTTCTTGACTTCTCACCTTGCATCTTGACCTTAAGTTTGTGCAGCTTGATATTGATGATGATTTTATGTATTTTCTGGCCGATGCTGCTGTTACAGCGGTAAATGTTACTTCTTACTTAGTTTTGTCACTCAGTTTACACTCTGTCGAACTGGTGGTAATTATTTGTTTAATAATTTGCAGTTTCAATCCGGAATTCCAGATAAGTTATGCTTCTCTCTTGTTCAAGCAAAGACAAATGAAGAGGATTTGGTGGTATGTTCATCTTCTCACCTTTCCATTTGGCTCTTTAATTGAAATAATCTTTGTCCACCGTGCTCTTTATGTAATCACACAATTATGTTCTATAATCAGCCCTTGGTTACTGAGCTTGTCTTACGGGTAGTATGTTTACCTTGCATTGTCCAAATAAATAACCCCTTTATGTCAAATCTCTAGCTTCAAACTTAGCAGTAGTATGAAAATTTCATGCGCATTTCCTCTGGTATTCATAGTGTACGCTGTATAATATTTTCATTTTAAACTTCAGTGAAAAGTAAGAATGATGAAAAAAAAAAATAACTATTTCGTAACTTGTAAGCCGTGCCAATAATCGTGGTTCTTGGACTTAAGCTTTATGAAGATGCCTATATCAAGTTTCTCTAGTTGTGTAATGTTTCTAATTGCAAAAACTTAATCTTCTTGCAGGAAACATATGCTGAATACGTTAAAGATCATTATCTGGGAAGTTTTGGCGTTGATGTCGAAACATATAATCAGAAGCACTTGAAGAATACTGTTATTAGTGAGGGCAGTTCTGATAGATTATGGTGGTTCCAAGTTTGTACTTAAGTTGCATATTTTCAGGTGGCACCTGCAAATGATAGCATCCGTCTTAAAAAATTGACACAAGGCATGTTTCTGAAAATATTTTTGATCTAAATACTATTTTTCTACTTATGCTTTTGCTACAGACCTGTAGAATGTTCAACTTGGTAGCTCCTGTTTGAATCTCTGATTGATAATTTGAGATCATTGCAGATACCATTTATACCTTTGCAAGAGTGTTTACGGAGAGGGCATCTATCCTGATGTTGTTGCAACGAATCTATACTATGAAGGCAAAAAAATTGCAGGTCAAAGACATTGATCTCTCTTTGCCTATCTATATGTCTTCCTAGTAATTACATATTACTATTTCAGTAGTATAAGTTCTATCTACCCTTTCACTTGGCCCTCAACCTTATCCATTCTCATCCGGCCCTGCTGCCTACCAGAAAAAACCCCTAATAGCTGAGAGCATTTCTTACTACTAGGTTTGGGATGATTTATTTAATTATTTTTTTGTCAAAAGCATCATTTATTCATTTCATGATTTAGCATTCATTCACATGATCTTAAGAAACCAAATCTGCAGGTTCAAAAATAGTTTTTACAAATGGTTCGCAGGATCCCTGGCGTCATGCATCCAAACAGACTTCATCTCCAGATAGTGAGTACCACATTTCTCACATGAGAAGTCTGACTATTGATATCCTATGCATTGATGTGAAAATATTCGAACCATGTTGTTTGTTTCAGGTTTTATATCCCACACCAAATTGTAGGTAGTCGTCTGTATTCTGTCGGTAGTTACATGTGCATTTTAAAACTTGTATACTATTGATATTGCATGTGTACTATGCCCTTTAGATTTATGTTGAACTGCTATGCAAAGTCGCTTCATAAGGGATAAAACATACGTTCACTAGATTGCAATATTTTTAGATATTTCTAAACAGTTGTTTAAATCTTTGTTTTGAATAAACTTTCAGTGCCTTCCTACCACATCTCTTGCCATAATTGTGGCCATGGAACTGATTTGAGAGGATGTCCTCAGTTTCCATTTCCCCCTAAAGGTATGTATTGTTTGTGTGTGTGTGTGTGTTTATTTGTTTGGAATTCTAGTTTGATTATGAAAGTATTTATCTAGTTATTGTTTGTGAATGGCATTAAAGCACATCAAAGTTGGATAATTTGAACCCAAACATGATTTTCATGGATGGTTGTGCTCGATAATTTCCATATTGATGATGTTATATTTATTAGGGTTTATGACTTGTGTTTCAGGCAATTCCCAAAACTGCAGCAATCCTGATGCAGTCAACAAAGTAAGGCAACAAATTGTGGAACACATTGACTTGTGGCTTTCTGAATGCCAAGAAACTGGTAGTCGTGACACTGATTTCGTCTTGTATTTGGATTTTCAACGTAATATGTTCGTGACACTGATTTCGTCTTGTCTTTCGTTTTCGTTGATGTTTTTTTTTTCATGGGTTTAGGTTTTGTCTTTCAGCTTGTATTATCACATTTTAGTATTTAATAAAATTCGGAGATAGAGAACGGGGGAAGCTTGGTCTATCAGGGAGTTAGCTCTAACTAATCGCTCTAAGGTCATCTCCAACTAAAGGGTCCAGAGGGCTGAAAATAGTCTGAAAATCATCTCCAACCAAGGGTCAGGCCAAAGGGCTACTGGACAAAAAAGAGCCAAGGGGCCAACTGGTTGGTCCAACCTAGCCAGCCGGGCCACATGTTGACGTCATATTTGATTTTTTTTTAACAGTTTTTTTTTTTAATTTAAAAATTCAATTTTTTTTTCTCCTATAACTTCCTAAGTCATTAAACAACGTTAAATAACATTAAGTAACATGAAACAACATTAAACAATATTAAAAAACATTAAATAACATTAAACGACATAAATTTTTTTTAACAACATGAAACTTAAACAACATTTTTAAAAACATTTAACAACATGAAAATTATTGACAATCCATAACATAAAATTATTGAGGTAATTTAATTTAAGTAACCATAGTAATTCAATTAAAATAATAAATTATGTTTGGACCTCGGTTGGAGATTTTTTTTCTTCACAGGGCTATGTTTGGCCTATGGCCCTTTGGCCCCTCGGTTGGAGATGGTAAGAAATATGGTTCTGCACTGTTCATTAAAATATTAATTTCTTGGAGAGCCAGAAGGCTAAAACGAGTCATCTGGCTCTCTTTCGATTGGAGATGGCCTTAGGCCTCGTTTTAGCCCTCTGGCCCTCCAAGAAATTAATATTTTAATGAACAGTGCAAGGCCATATTTCTTACCATCTCCAATCGAGGGCCAAAGGGTCATAGAGCCAAACATAATTTATTATTTAAATTTAACAACTAAAACAACTTAAATTTAAAAACTACAACTTATATTTAAAAATTACAACTTAAATTTAAAAACTACAAATTAAATTTAAAAACTACGACAACTTAAATTTATAGGAAAAGAATGAGAATTTTTTATTTTTTATTTTTAAATTTTGGCCAAAAAAAAATTCAAATTCAAATCAGCTAGCCGGTGGATTTGAATTTTTTTGGCTATAAATAGGATGGATATTGGGCTATAATTCACACACCTTTGAATTCAATCTCTTTCAATTCAATTTTACAATGAATTCCAACTTTGGATCCTCTTCGAATTTCAACTGGGGGTCCTCATCCAATTCCGAATTAGAAGAAAAATGGGCGCATATGAGACGAGAAGATGAGGAGTCCGATGAAGAAGATGAAGCATGGCGCAACACACAATATGTGGCAGCCATGGCTACGGCCATGGTGTGTCAACCAACTGAGGAACAACCTCAATGGGGTGGCTCTGTTGCTGGTCGTTCTTACAAACCACGAAACAAAGCGATGACACATGCTAATCTGATGAACACCTACTTCAACCCTAACTTAGTGTACACAGAAGATGATTTCAGACGTCGCTTCCAGATGAGGCGTCATGTCTTCGAGCGTTTACTTCATGATGTCCAACAATTTAATCCATACTTTTAACAGAAGTTGGACAGAGCAAGCCGTCCTGGTTTCTCACCTCATCAAAAGGTTACTGTTGCACTATGAATGATGGTCTATGGCTCCCCAGCTGATTTAATGGATGAAACCTATTGTATGTCTAAGTCTACATGCCTTGATACTCTTGCTAAATCGTGTAACACAATTGTTCAGCTTTACAAAGATGAGTATCTCTGTGAGCCAAATCAAGAAGATATGGATCAGCTCATTCGCAAAACTGAAGACCGTGGGTTTCTTGGCATGATAGGGTCATTAGACTGCATGCATTAGAACTGGAAGAACTGTCCCACCATATGGCAATGAGACCTTTAGCAGAAGGTCGAGAAAGCCAACTGTAAGATTCCACATCGGTGGGTTGAGGGTTAGTCCCTGGCCCTATATGTACATGCCCATCTCTTCCTAGAAAGAAGTGTTTTGGGTGAAAGCCCAAGAACAAATCTGTGAGGACGTGGCCCAAAGCGGACAATATCGTGCTATGGCAGAGGCTAGGATGTGACACCAACTATTGTGTTAGAGGCAATTTTCTCGTATGACACATGGATCTGGCATGCTTTCTTTTGAGTCCCTGGATCCCAAAATGACATTACAGTTCTTGGCCATTCACCCCTCTTCAATAACCTGAAGGAAGGTTAATCACCTCAACTTAACTACTACATCAACGACAGTCAGTACAATATGGGGTATTACTTGGCAGATGACATCTACCGAAAGTGGGCGACACTTGTCCAAGCAATTCCTAACCCTCAAAATGATGCCAAAAAATGTTTACGTTACACCAAAAGGCATTCCGAAAAGATGTTGAGAGAGCTTTTGGTATTTTACAAGCACGATGGAAGATCATCAAGGAACCGGCAAGAGGCTGGAGTCGAGAAAATTTGGACTCCATCATGATGTCTTT
Source organism: Cotoneaster glaucophyllus (assembly GCA_036320875.1). Taxonomy (NCBI): domain Eukaryota; kingdom Viridiplantae; phylum Streptophyta; class Magnoliopsida; order Rosales; family Rosaceae; genus Cotoneaster; species Cotoneaster glaucophyllus. The sequence goes on from CM070073.1 coordinate 17,896,307, forward strand.
CATCATATTACACAACATGATTGTGGAGGATGAGCGAGATGCGTATATTGATGTAGAGTCTGATGGCGACCAAGAGGATCCAAATAGGTCAAGAAGGGCTCGTGCAAAAATATATTATGGGCCTAATTTGCCTTTCAATCCAAGAACTGATAGTATCTCTATAAATGAGTACATGAGGCGCTACAACAGGATCTTGTTGCACATCTTTGAGCCAAAAGAAGCATGAAGTAGGCGTTTAAGTTTTATGTTGTTAAATGATTTTAAAAATGTTGTTTAAGTTTCATTTTGTTAATTGTTTTTTTATGTTGTATAATTTTTATGTTGTTTAATGTTATTTAATGTTGTTTCATATTGTTTAATGTTGTTTCATGTTACTTAATTTAATTTAATGTTGTTTAATGGTTTACTAAGTTATAGGAAAAAAAATAGAATTTAAAAATTTTGTTAAAAAAAAAGTATAAAAAAAAATAAAAAATAACAGCTAGCTAACGTCAACCAACTAGCCGTTTGGCCTGGCTCTCGGTTGGAGACGGTTTTCAGGCTGTTTTCGGCCCTCTAGCCCTCTAGACCCTTTGGTTGGAGATGACCTAAATGGGAAGTAAGTAGCCTACTTTGTAGTAGATGGCTAATTCCGAGGTCTTGGTTCTTTTCTACTGTCTTGTGTGGATTTAGAAAATAAGGCTACTATTATGGTCCAGTGACCAAATCTTATACAGAGTTTGACTCGCCTAATCCCCTACCGTCCTTCAAGAAAAAAAAAATCTTCCAAACAAATGATACACAACAAAAAGTGATTCTTGTACAAGCACTTCCAAAAAATGTGATTGATTCCAATTTTTGTTCTGAGTCTCCACACAAGACAACAGAATCAGCCCACAAGAAGGCCCACCAAATTTTGGTCTGGTCTCTAATCTTGGTCCTCCGTAACTGTACAAACCGGCCCCGGTCTAAATAAAACCAAAACAAAATCTAATTAAAATCCAGAACAGCTAAGGATTGCTTGCAATTGCTGCACTTGTTTTTTCTGTTGAGACTTCAACAGACCGACCACCGGCGGCGTATCAACCACCCGATTCCGATGACGCGACTTCCAATGAAGACGTCGTTTTCGTTCTCATTCTCCTTCTTCTTCACGATGATACTCTGGGCGCCGCTCTCTTATGGCTTTGTGAATCCCCGAACACTTCTTCAGCTGGAGAGCTTGTCGGGAAGCGGCGGCGGCAAGCACTTGACGAAGGAGGAGCTTTGGTTCGATCAGACACTCGACCACTTCTCGCCGTACGACCGCCGCAAATTCCCGCAGCGATATTACGAATTTCTCGACTACTTCAGACCTTCTGACGGGCCCATTTTCCTCAAAATTTGCGGAGAATCCGCTTGCGGCGGCATCTCCAACGATTATCTGAGTGTAAGTCCTTGTTTTTCTTGAATTTTTTGTTGTAAAAGTTGTAAATTTGGAAGAAAAATCGAAAATTTTGGAGATTTTATTGAATTGTCTATGTGCAGGTGTTGGCTAAGAAGTTTGGGGCAGCTATCGTTTCTCCCGAGCATCGATACTATGGAAAGAGCTCTCCTTTCAAATCGCATACAACGCAGAATTTGAAGTACTTGTCATCCAAGCAAGCGCTTTTCGATTTGGCGGCTTTTCGTGAGTTTTATCAGGCAAGAAATTGTTGAATTTGCTGCCTTGAATTTGAAATTTTACTCAATTGAGCTTGGAATTTACTTGCTTTTGTGTTGTGATTGTTTTAGAATTGGTTAAATGTGAAGCTGAATAGAACCAAGGGTGACAATCCGTGGTTCGTGTTTGGTGTTTCCTACTCGGGAGCTCTTAGTGCGTGGTTTCGTGTTAAGTTTCCACATTTGACATGTGGAAGTCTTGCAAGTTCTGCAGTTGTGGAAGCAATCTATGATTTCACTGAATTTGACCAACAGGTGTGTGATCACTCTGTTAATTTGGCCTTTTTGCTTTGCCCTTACGACGAGAATGAGATTGTAGTTTCTGTCTCTACTTTCGATCTTTTTTCGCTTAACTACAATCCCCTCCAAAATAAAATGCAGATTGGTGAGTCTGCAGGTCCACAATGTAAAGCTGCACTTCAAGAAACTACTCGTATCGTTGAACAAAGTCTTACAACTAATGGAAAAGCAATAAGGGCGTTGTTTGGTGCAAGCCAGGTTGGAATTTCACACTTTGCACCCACCATTTGTAAGTCATGAGTAGTTCCCACCGGTGGGATTTTTTTTTACTTGATGCATATTGACCCAAGTCTGTGTGCAGCTTGATATTGATGGTGACTTCATGTATTTTCTGGCGGATGCTGCTGTTATAGCGGTAAAAGTCAATTCTTTCTTAGTTTTGTCACTCCGTTTTCAGTTTATCAAATTATTGATGTTTATTTGTTTGACACTTTGCAGTTTCAGTATGGAAATCCCGATAAATTATGTTCACCTCTTGTTCAAGCAAAGACGAATGGAGAGGATTTGGTGGTATGTTTCTCTTCTTTTCATTCCATTTGGTTCGTTAATTGAAGCAATCTTGGTCCACAGTTGTGTTCTATAATTATCCTCACTACTAGATTTTTTTTGGTCAATATGTTTACAGTAATTGTAGTCTACCTTCCAGGTCTAAATGAATTACCCGTTATACACACATATCTCTGTGTTTTAACTTGTAAGAAGTGCCACTAATTCTGGTCCATGGGCTTTTAAGCTTCATGAAGTTGCCTTTGTTAATTTTCTGTAGTTGTCTAATGTTTCTAATTGAAGATAGTAATCTTCTTGCAGGAAGCGTATGCCAAATACGTTAAAGATTTTTACCTTGGTACTTTTGGCGTTGACATTGATACATATAACCAGAAACACTTGAAGAACACTGCTGTTAGTGAGGGCAGTTCTGATCGGTTGTGGTGGTTCCAAGTTTGTACTGAAGTTGCATATTTTCAGGTGGCGCCTGCAAATGATAGCATCAGGTCTTCAAAAGTTGACACAAGGTATTTTTCTGGAAATGTCTGTTTTATGATACTATTTTGTTTATTATTTCTACTTGCCCTTTTCCTACAGACCTGTAGTTCAACTTTATAGCTCTTGTATGCATCTCTGATTCGTAGTTTTTCATTGTCGCAGATACCATGAAGACCTTTGCAAAAATGTTTTTGGAGACGGCATCTATCCTGACGTTGTTGCAACAAACTTATACTATGGAGGCACAAAAATTGCAGGTAAAAACATTGATCGCTCTTTCCCTATTTATATGTTTTATCTTCTCTGGTTATTATATATCAATTTAAGTAGCATAATTTCTATTTACCATTTCATATTGGCTCTTAACCTTACCCCACTTATCCCCGGAGACTGGTACTTACTAAGAGCATCTGTATTACTAGCACAGATGTGGCATCGTTTGTTCATTTTTCATGTTTTTTCTACATTAAACCACATCAGTGTATCAATCGTTGGTTTACATGACCTTGCAAAAAATGAATCTGCAGGTTCAAAAATAGTTTTTACAAATGGCTCACAGGATCCCTGGCGTCATGCATCCAAACAAACTTCATCTCCAGATAGTGAGTATCACATTGCTTCTGTGAGAAGTTTGATAAATGATATCCCTATGCATTGATGTGAAAAATATTCGAACTATGTTGTTAGATCTTTCTAAATTCTCGTTTTTGTATAACTATCAGTGCCTTCGTACGTCATCTCTTGCCATAACTGTGGCCATGGAACTGATTTGAGAGGATGCCCTCAGTCTCCTTTAACCCTTGAAGGTATGTATTGTTAGTGTAACTCTGGAACCTTAGTGACGCATATTAGCTTCTGAGGAAAAGCTTCCTAATTTCAGTGGCCATCAGAAGTTTTCCATGTTTGTAAAGGGCTTTAAGTGTGTCCCTCAAATTAGTTGGATAGTTAGAATCCGAACAAGATTTTCATGGACGGCGGTGCTTGTTGATAAGTTTTTTGTGCTTGCTATCGTATTTAATTAGAATTTATGACTTGTGTTTCAGGCAATTCCCAGAACTGCAGCAACCCTGATGCAGTCAACAAAGTAAGGCAACAAATTGTAGAACACATTGACTTGTGGTTGTCGGAATGCCAAGAAACTGGTAGGAATTACATGTAATATATTTATCTGACGTAGGAACGATGTGTATAACTAATCTTAATCTCACTTTGTACCTTCTCAACAGATGTTTGATTATTAATCTATGGCGGATATCCCCGTATGTACACAGATCGTATTCTAGGCATACAGTTGTTCTCTTCTTCCTCGTGTACATAACTAGACAATCCATTGAAACGTTACAAGCACGTACGCTATTTTATATCGATGCTTTTGTTCATAATCCACATATGGGTTCATTCAAGACCGCTTTGGTAATCCGTTGTATTGATCTTATGATGCTTATTTCATGTTGAATGGAAAATATGCGACATTTTATTTTTACATATTCGATGATTGGTAGTTTTAGTTTTTTGCCCATTTTGGCCTCTTCTTCCTCCTCCTCTTGGTCCAACGAATCTAACAGTGTTGGTTTCATTGTTCGTTTTATCGTTCTCGACCTCCTTACGTTTGAGGAAATTGACGAGCCCATGAAGAGCAACGTCAACGTATGAGCTCCTTAGCAGCCCTGGTGAGGGCTGACCTCTGTTCTCTATCAACCCTTCAATTTCTCCAGAGGTAGTCGTCCTTACTGTCACGAACACCAAGGTTGTTAGCGGCTAAGATGTTGAACCCAGTCGGAGTGCAACGCGACATGTGAATGTGCACGTTCATTCGACCCGGACGCAACAATGCCGGGTCAAGATGGTCCTTGGTGGTTCGTAGTGAAGTTCATTAGCTCTGAGAGTGTCAACTGCAATTGACTCATAAAAGATGTAAAAGAGTACTGAACTTATCGTTAGGCTGTTGATACGTCATTTGCTCCTCCTCGAATTGGCGCTTCTGCATTTCCAGACTGCAATCGATATCCTCCATCACCAAAGTCGCCGTAAATACTAGTGACCTCCAAGTCACACACATCGAACTTGACATCATTTGTCATGGCCGCGATCAAGCTAGATTGTCCAGTGCCTGGAGGACCATCCAGTAAAGGCTGACCTTGGTCCCGTGGTAGAGCTCAGCGGCGTCAGAGACTTGGTTTCGGGACATGCCAGAGTGCTCGTCGATGACGAGAGTGAGGTGGGAGGAGAGTAAGAGTGGAGCTGGTGAGGGACGAGCTCGTTGGCCATGGAGTGGACGAGCATCGCGGAGGCTGCGAAGGAGGCGTCGGCAGACAAAAGGTTGGATGCTGCGGTGGGTGCCTCTTTGAGAGTAAACACTGTGGTCAACTCTTTGACATTTTAGTCTCTGTGTTGACTCTAAAAACTACTAAACATACATGTCACACATGCCGAATAACTAATGAGTTAAATACGTCATTCAGTTGAATGCGGAGTGTGCCAACTCGTTGACCGAACTCGGTTGGTGAGTAAATCAATGTGGTGCTGGTGTCGAATACGCTGATGACTTCTTTTATCTGAGCAATCACAACCTACAAAAGTTTGGATGCGTCACTAGGTTGAAGGGAGAAATTTTAGGTCGCTTCAAAATTCCAATTCTCTACCTTTTTATGCCTCTAAAAACGCAGGTCTCAACCAAATTCAAATTCTCTGCCTTGACCAGTTGACCCTTGATATATACTTTGTGCTCCATTTATATCGAAACGAAAATAATTGATTGATTGATAATAATGAACAAAAACAAAGAAACAAAAGGTCAATTGCTTAAACCGATCGGCTCCTTCATCGACTTTTACACCCTTTCTCCGAATGACATAAAATACCTCTCTTGTCCTACAATTTGCCAGATTTATCAGCACCGTCTCGATAAAGGAAACGTTTGTGCATGAGCTAAATCTCCGAGAAAATAGGTGGTTTCCACTCCAACAAAACTGAGGTGTGTTGCAAGAACAGAAATTACTTCAGATATGTCGACGAGACCCAGAGGAGCACATAGGTTATCAATGACGTTGTCACCTCGAAACTCCTTGGTCCTTTCAGTAGAGGTGGAACCACAGACACCATCAAGAAGGTTCCCAAGAGCCATGACAAAGCAAATGATCCAGCACTGCACCAAAGCAAACACTTCAATCAAACCTGGACAGAGGGTCTCGAAACATTTTCAGGTTTGGACGCATGGACTCGAAACACGGACTTAAAATTTGGAGGGAAAATTTTGGTAGGGTTATTCAAGAGCGCCGATGACCATAAAGTATAATAAAGAATAGTTTCAGTTGCCCTATATGGGGAAAATCAATACAGAGCTATACAAAATAAGGTGATTAAACAGAAATTATCTACGTACCTGTAGAGAAAAGCTCGTAACTTGCTCTTAAGCCTGTCATATACAAAGTAAATGGTAGCCAACAAGGAAAGAGCTACTTGAAGGGTCGGACCTTCTTCGGTTGGAAATAGAACAGTGAGAGCTGCAAGAACTACAAATGCAATTGACGTTTTTATAATGAATTTTGTGGATGGAGTTCGGAACCTATTTCTTACAGCCTGCACAACACGGGACTGATTGACTTCCCTGTACTTTTTCTTAAAGTCAATTTTTGGGTTCTTCCTGTCGTAGAACTGCTGCATGATTATTTTTTCATGGGCTGATTCAATTGCATCCACACTTGGTTTGTGACCTGCATACTGTCGGATAAGGAAGTTCCTTGCACCCTGAATCTCATCTTCCGAAGCCTCCCTGCTTATTCCAAGTCGTTTGTATGGGTCCCTCACATTAATCCTAGGAAAGATAGCTTTACTTGCAAAGGCAGTGAAGAAGAAAAGAGTTCAGAGAAATAAAGATGCTGATTCGTTACAATATCTAAAAGTGAGGTCAATGGTAATTTATCAAATTAAGAGGGTTGAACGAAATACGTCTAACCTAACCAAGCTACTGGTGTTAAGACTCCTACAAATACACCTAACTGTATTGGTTCAACTTGGTTACGAAGTTTAGACACGTCAAAGGCTGTAATCAAATGCACCAGCTGAACAGTTGTTGAGAATCCTTCGTGTTAAGTTCTACACTCCAATTTTCTTAGTTTTGTGCAATAAGGACCAGTCTGTTCAAGCTTGAAGGAAGTTATACACAAGCACTCATACATATTCAACAACATCCAAAAGTAAATGACAATACAACAGCCCCCAGAAAAATAAGATGAAAATTACCAGTTGGTTCTTTGGACATATCGCCGTAGGATGCATCCATGGCAAACTTAATCAGAAGTGTTTTCCGCGCGCTCAACCTATGTGCAAAACCAGTCCAATAACTTCTGCTTGATTTTAGAAAGAAAACAAATTAACAAACCAAGCTGGCAACCACACTACTTTATCTAATAACTCATACTGCCATAGCTGTACCTTTCCACACAAAGTAGCTCGTTCTTTCCTGCAGGCTTCCAACTGTGAGGAAAATTCGAAACCTGCCCACGTAGTGAACCAGAGCAGCGTGCTGGAATTTGGAAGCAGCATCTGGAGGGACTACCAGTCAATCCTGAAACAGAAGTCATATTCGGAGTACTCTCTGTCGAAACAAAGAAACAGAATCAAATATACTGCATCAAGAAAAATGGTTCATTTCTGGATAACCACTGAATCATTATAACTGACAATTTATGGTGATATTCCAGAGCACAAACCCAACAAGGCAATGCCAGGAAAATGCAATTGAATCCCAACTGGCTGCCGAAATCCCAATTTTCTTGACTTGTGATGGTTTTACCTGGAACTGAAATTTGCAGTAAATTCGAGAGAAATTGATTTGTGGGTTTTTAACAACTGCAAAGTTAATCCATTTCTTTTGTTTTTATGAAGTAATTGGAACTCACAGACTACGACAGTTCTGAGCCGGCACAGAAACTTATAGCAGAAAAAAGGGTGAAAAAAAATTGAGAAAAAATTTAGCATACCTGATGGCGGATGGTGAAAGATGAAGGGGCTGGAGATGGCGGTGTTGATTGGGTTTCGGCGGTGGACTGTGGCGGCAGCAACAGCGTCGTCGCCGTCTGCAGCGGATAGGAGAGACGCGGAGAGATGGAGAAGAGAAAGCTAAACAGGCTAAAACCCTCCTAATCCTTCCTCGCTGCCGAAAACCAAGGAAGGTGCTAGTCTGCAAGTCGCTGCTGCTTTCGGTCGTTTGGCCTGTTGTATGCGTACAAAAACAATTAATAAACGAGAGAAGGACAAATCCGTTGTAGTCTAGTTGGTCAGGATATTCGGCTCTCACCCGAAAGACCCGGGTTCAAGTCCCGGCAACGGAATGTAACGTTTTTTTTAACCATCTTTTTCTTTTTGTTTTTTTTAAGGGAGTTTATAAACGTAAAAGCAACAACTTCGGTCTCTTCCCCTCCTTTCCGACTTGCTCCTATGGAGCCAAGGTCGAAAAGATTAAGAGAAAAAAAAATCAGTTGTTCGTTGATGACAAAGAATTCCTCAAAAGAATTTAGATTTAATCCATTTTTTGACATTTAAGACGTCAAAGAATGAGTTTTTCTTCCATTAACCCCACGATGTGAAAGTCTCGTGCATGGTTTTGAATGAGGAAGATACTCAAACTACTTCAAAAATAGCTGCTTCGGCCGCTCAAACTTCCGTATATTCTGTTCATCGGAAAGTTTGGTTGATTCAAACAATGGCAATTTTAATAGAATGGTTTTCTGGGAGCATTAAGCGTCCGCAAATAGCTGTAAACCATAAAAAGAGTTCATTTACAAAGGCGTCGGGCACCTGCAAATAAAATATTTGATATATTATATTTTCTTCATGTACAAACCGATGCTGTCATTCCCAAATTATTAGAAAGCGGATTCAGTTACGAGAAATCTGTAGCTGTCGACCAACCGTGAACACCATCATACAATCTGGGAACGCATAATGCATCTCGGTCTCGGACGTGCAGAACAAACTTCCATTTAAACAGTAACAGACACAAGATACAGAATACTTACGTGTTTTTACAGTACCAAATTATCCTGTACAAACTTAACATATACAACTGTACAATTGTTGATCCCGGCCAAGCTGACATCTACAAACATTATTTGCCGCTTTCACCAGCTGTTGAAGTGCCATCATCCAACTGCGGAAAGAAAGCCAAAACAGTGAACCAAGAAATACATTTCAACCGGCAGACGAAAGCAATTGACAAGCATTGTTGATGATCATCTCAAAGATGGGATATAACAATGCATTTGTTTGCCCATGTGTGTACAAAAACATGATATTGCTAAAAGAGTACCTTATTTGCAATATAATCACGACGACTGGAAAAGAGTCACAGTTGCAATATAACCATTCTTCATCACCTGTTGATTATCAACATAATATTTCTTAGCAATCCCGTGCACAACCATAACACACAGGTGGAATAAACCCAACTTGGGCGATAAAATATCAACTTTAATTACAACATTGCACAACAAAGGAAGCCGGCATAAAATATCAACTTTCAATTACAACATGCTTTTCCCTATTATTGCAAAGGGGGATAGAAAAAAATAGGGTAAATTACACAAAACTACCTCAACTATTGGGGTCACGACAGTTTCATACCTAATTTTTTTAAATTGACAATGTCATACAACATCTTACGAATTTGTGACAATGTCATACCTCCGTCAATTTTTCTGTTAAGTGCTAACGTGGCTAGAAACGGGGACCACTCAATAATCCAGCTGGATTAAAAAATAATTAAATATATTTTTAATAATTAAATATTAAAAAATTAAGAATAAAAAAACAAAAACAAAAAATTTCTTCTCTCCTTCTTTTCCTTCTCTCTCCTCCTTCTCTCTCCTTCTTCTCTCTCCTTCTTCTTCTTCTTGGCCGAACTGGGTGTTTGAATATTTTTTTTTTTTTTTTTTTTTTTTTGTTCTTCTCCTTCTCCCTCCTTCTCCCTTCTTCTTCTTCTTCTTCTTGGGCCGAAACTGGGTGTTCAATTTTTTTTTTTTTTGGTTCTTCTTCTTCTCTCTCCTTCTCCTCCTTCTTCTCTCCTTCTCCTCTCTCCTTCTCCTCCTCCTTCTTGAGCCGAAACTGGGTGTTCGAATTTTTTTTTTTTTTTTTTTTTTGTTCTTCTTCTCTCCTCCTCCTTCTTGGGCCGAAACTGTGTGTTCAAATTTTTAATTTTTTTTTTTTTTTTTTTGGTTCTTCTTCTCCTCCTCCCTCCTCCCTCCTCTCTCCCTCTCTCTCAACTCACTCACTCACTCTTTCACCCAGGTCCGGCGAGCCATGGTTTTGAATTTTTTTTTTTTTTTTTTTTTTTCGTTTCGTTTCTGGGCAGCAGGGGAAGAAGATGGGGAGGAGGGGGGAGGAGGGGAAGAAGATGGGGGAGGAGAGAGAGGGGGTGGGGTGGGGACGAATTGGGTTTTGAATTTTTTTTTTTTTTTTTTTTTCGTTTCGTCTCTGGCAGATGGGAATGGGGTCGGGGTGGGGGGGGGGGGAAGATGGGGGAGGAGAGAGAGGGGGTGGGCCCCTCCTCTAGTCACGTCAGCACTTAACAGAGAAATTAACTGAAAAACTAACAGAGGTATGACATTGGCACAAATTCTTAAGATGTTGTATGACATTGTCATTTTAAAAAAATCAGGTATGAAAGTGTCGTGACACCCATAGTTGAGGTAGTTTTGTGTAATTTACCCAAAAAAATAAGCAACAACAATTCAAGCATTCATCAACTCACCTCAAATGCAACATTTTGATAACCATATACAAAAGTAGATCCAAACGGATTGCTTGTAGAACCTTGAGTCTGGATAGCAGCTCGGCCACAGTCCCCGAGGAATTCCTACAAAAAGTAATCTTTTGTTACTACCATCACCCCAATCAGGATCAACATACACCGAAAGGAATACACTGATGAAAGATGCTATCAATGAGAAAGTCGCCACCATCGGAAAACAATGGAAAAAAGTACATATGTAACAGTTTGAGAAACGGCCAAGAGAAAGCTTACCTTCACTTGCTCCCACTTTGTGCTTGGTGTAATCCTATGTTTGCAGTTATTTACATCCTGATAAGAACCCCCTACTGCAAGGATGAATTAATGTTATATCAGTTTGTGAATTGTGAGTCACAGATCCAACTGGAAACTTTGAATCAGAAATGGACTTACAATCAGAAGCAAAGATGACAAAATTGCACTTTATGTACGAGTTGAAATCTGCATGACCAGGATAGTTTGTATGCAAAACGAACTTCTTGATTTTATGAGTCTGGAGACAAACAGAAAGAAAAGTGGTCTGAGAACCTCCGAACACAAACACTATCAGGAGAACATCATGATTGTACATTAACAACCGGAAATAAGTCAATACCTGCCCATCAAATAAAATGTCCAAACCACGGGTAAAGTAGTTGTAGAAATAATCACCACAGAGAGTTGTCCGTGGTCGCGTGTCCAAGCCAGAATGAATAACCATTTGGTCTACCTACAAAGCAAACAGAATCAAATAATCATCAACACGACAAAATGCAATTAGAACAGCATACATTGCTTAGACATAACATCACCATTACCTGCTTTTGATGTATCCCACAAGGACGACCCAGTTCAGTCCAAACATCCTGTAAAAGCAGGAAGCTATTAAACAAGACAGACAACAGAACAATGGTAGAAATGCCCAGCCATACATAAAACTAACTAGAACTAATTGCAGGAGATAAAAACTTGCCTGAGGTGATGCACCAAAAGCAATATTCTGACCACCAACAGTAAAGTATAAATCTTCCCCTAGCTGGATAAAATCAAAACTGAACTGAATCACATCCAAGAACTACAGTCACCAATGTCAAACAACTTCACTGACAGACTTTACTTCAGTAACATAAGGGGCCAATAGTAAACCACTAAGGAAGCAAAGCAAAAACCTTTGATCCTTCTTCAAATCGTGATTTAAATTCTCAATGAAGCCCCTCATTCTAATAGAAAACAAACAAACCATACTGAAATGATGCCGGGAGGATGGGGAAAGAAGTCAAACCTTAACATGCACCTCTTCCATATAGAGGCTGCCAACAGGTAATGGAGGAGCAGAAGCCTTATCCATTAAGGACCCCACACCAACTTTTTTATCTGTAGAACTATCATATATGGAGACACGGCACGTAACTGGTGTGGTTCCATCTGGAAACTCTAATGGTAATTCCGCTTTAATAATTAAAAGCAAATAAAGATAAGGAATTAGTGCTTGCAAACTCTTTGAAGCAAGAAACTATTAAGTAAACACTGCAAGTAAAATACCTTCTCTATCATGGCAGCAATCTGTATACTGGCTCGGAATTGGAAAAGCAAAAGAAAGCCCCTACCGTAGCCATGATTGGTAGATACATTAAACAGATTCCAGCTTGTAAGATGATTCATAAGTAGATAAAAATAAAGAAATATGAAGATTAAGTTAAATTTACATACTGGGTAAAACAGAGTGTAGACACCTCTATTCTTGTCATAAATTCCAGGGAAAGTTGGCCCAAATAGTGCATATACAGCTACAAAAGTCGCTAGAGTGGATGGTCCCCTGAAAGTAGAGACAAAATCCAATAGTATACCCCATTGCATATAACAGAAAGTCTCAAGTAAAGTAACTCACCCAATCAAAGACGTGGCATAGCGCATTTGAAGCCGTTTTATATCAAATATTTCAACAAGCCGTAGCCTCTGCACCAAAATTTCAAATCAGCCAGTCATATCATAACAGGAGGTAGTTATAGATATTACAACCCAACAGTAATAGCAATCCATGTACAAATTCACCTGCCATTTTAAATAGGATAGCCCAGATACAACAATCAAAAGCATAGCTGTATAACACACTAAAGAGAATAATAGCTGAAGACGAGGGCTATCTGCCAGTGTTTCATGGACTACCCATGGCATTCCGCTCTTACATCCCACAGGCATTTTCTTCTTTTGTACCAAATACCAATTAAGGTAACTTTCAACACAGGATATTAGCTACTACAACCATTAATATAACAGAATCCGGTCAAGTATTTGTGGATTTTCTTTAAATAGTAACAATTTTAATTGATGAGTAAATACCACAAGCCACAGTTACATGGCCAATACGTAATAGCTGCATCATCCTCGGGGTCATACATTTATGCGGAGTCAGAGCAAACAAAACATCGCAACGTATGTAAAAACAAATTTTTGATACGCAAAGAAACAAGGCACGTGCACCAAAGAGAACAAATTAGGCGTATGCAAAAACAAACCTGTGACCAAGGATCAAAGCGAAGATGAAAACCATGATCAGGAAAGCTGATAACGATATCCAACTTAAGGGGCTCCTGCATGGGAGAAGAACGGTGATAAGTCCTTGTTACAACTTATGGATATTTCAGTACATGTACCTTACGAATCATTTAGCCATGGCTTTCATTCCGTGAAACATGCACATACGTCCAAGATTAAAAAACAAAAATAGGAAATCCGTCTACATTATACTACACAGGCCATAATAAGATACAACTTAGTAAACTTATCCAACCTCATCATAATACTTCACATGGACAACGTCGTAAATGTTAGGCTCCTGCTCTATCTGAGCAAATGCTTCGCATATTGGCATTCCTGTAACAAACATTTCAATCAATGATTCAACTCCGAAAATTCGCCAAGCTGCTGTTCTAACACCAACGAATTTATTTCAAAAACGAACACATGCAAAATCAAATCATCCATATCCAATCTACACCATCAACTTGACTCCAAAAATCCCAAAAAAAAAAAAGCAACTTCCTCAAATTTAACCAAGATTTAACCTACACAGTCATCAAACAGCTGACAAATATGGTAAAGTTCAAATTTTTACAGAGATGAATTGCTCGCAAATAATTCAATTCAAATTTCAATTTCACAAATAATTCTTACTCTTAGGTCGAAGAAATGAACAATTTCGAATCAGTTCTACAATTAGCAAGGAAAAATTGAGAAATTAACTGGCGATTACCGATGGTGAAGGGTCCGATTCCGAGGCCGGGTCGTAGATCGAGGACGATGGCGCCCATGGCGGTGCCTTCGCAGCGGCGTCGAGGTCTCTGCAACATAACTACTGGTTCGAGAAGATGACGGGATTAGGCGACGATGATGGACTCCGCTACTTTCGCGAAAGGAACCGCACAGGTGTTGAATGCTTATATACGCGAAAAACGCTTCGATGTGAATGCTTTGCCTCGCTGCGTACGAAACGTCCCCGCTCAGCATTATTGGGCACGGTATCTCTGTGTGTTCGGTTCGTTTATTTCTTTTTCCTTTTTTCCTCGTTAATATTTTGTGGTTTTTTTTTCCCCAAATATTTTGTGTTTTTGGTAGAATAATATAGTTTTTCTTTTACATTTGTCAAAATTCGTGGGAACTAACCAGTGTTAAAATATTTACGAAATTATCAATATTTTTGTCAAAATATTTGAAAGTTCATAATCAATATGAAAAAGTGGGATGAATGCAAACTTCAACCTATATCAGCGAGATATAGAAAATTCAATAAATATCGATATTTACCAATTCCCCACATAAATTTTTTCAAAACTCATTGCAGATAGCGAACGTTTGAATTTTTTATGAGAAATTTTTCGCTAATTTCGACTAAATTTGAATGAGTTGATATATGTAACGACCCATCCCTAAAAATTATGAATTTTATATTTTTTAAATGTGAATTTACGGAAATGCCCTTCGAGGCAAAGATGTTGACTTTTGTGGACCGTCTTGTCATGTCATGTAAGGTTCGTTTTCTTGGCCTATCCTTGTAGTACTCGTCGCTACGAACGAGTGGGTGCAAACGGGACGTGATTTAGAGTTATTAACGTTTAAAGTCGGGAGCATTTTATTAAATTGGTTATTTTCTGGAATGCTCCAGATTTTAGGAGCAAAATCTGATGGAGCCACGTGTGTGGCCCAAAATGAAGAAAAATGGAGACGGGCGGTGGAGATAGGAAATAAAGGAGAGAATGAGGGAGAGGTGAAGGCAAATGGGGAAATGAGAGAGAAGGGAAATGACTAATCAGACAGGAGAGAAATGAGGAAAAGGAGGGAGAGGAAAGCACCGGATCCCTCGACCCGTTTGCGGTCTCAACCCGACCCGGTCTTTCGTGAGGGATTCCGACGATTCTCTTCGATTTCTCCGGCAAATTGCAGCCATCCACCACCATAAATCGACTCAAGGACTTCCCACCTATTAATCCATCAAACCCGAGTTGAATTGAGCATGATTTCATGATGAACAATCATGTTGGTCCCTGGACTCCACGACGGTGATTTCGCTGATCCTGCAAGCTCCCACGAAAGCCACCACCATCATTCAACTCCTCTTGAAACCAGGAATAAAGCCCAAACAAGTTTGGGAGCGTCGGAGTTGATTTGATGATGAATCAAGAATCACCCTTTATAGGGTTTCCGGCGGATTTTCGTGAAATTGGGGCTTTTCCTGGCCAAATTGGCTTTTGTCATAGGTATGAAAGTTGCTCCACTCACCGAGATCTTCATTTTTGTGAAGTTTGAGAATTTTTAGAAATAGTTGAATTTTCCGGCGAGTCGAGGCGGCCGACCGCCACCGGCAGCGACGCGTGGCCAGTGGGCCGCCGATGGTGTGATTTGATTATTAAGAACCTAGTTTCATTATGGCGCATCACTTGATTATTATTTGAAGTGACGATCCGACCGTTGGATCGATACCAAACTTTATTACATTATAGTACGTAATATTTGCGGATTATAGGAACTTACAGATCGAGAATCTGACATACAGATCTTCCCGAATTGGATTTGTAAGTTCATAAAATAAAACGTTAACCGCCACTTGGTTTTGGCAATTGGCGGAGATCCAACCGTTGGATCGTAACGAAACTTTAATATGTTATCCTAGAAGCATAATGTGTATCTTTGAAAGTTACGGATCAGAAATCTGAGATTTGAATCTTCCGGATCGAGTTACGTAGGGTTGTGGACCCTACCGTTGATCTTTGATCGAGGTTGACTTTTGGTCAATATATATATATATACACACATATATATGCTTTACATTTTCCCAGAAATTGTTTTAAATGGATTACGTTTTTAAATGCCATGTCAATTGCATCACATTTTAGTATATGTGTTAGTATAGATATGCATATCATTGCATGACACTGCGGATGTTCAGGTAAGCTTCAGGTGAGTACATATTGATGATAGTGATTGCTAGGGTATGCAGTGCTCATTATCTTGCACCCCGGTGTTAGTGCTCCGCCCGAGGCCAGGGCCTAACCTTCACTTGATCGTTCACCTCCCACACCACACGCTTACCTTGGATCCAAGGCAAGTGTCAGCCTGTCGTACAGACCACACTAGGTGGTTCTGACTCGTAGGTGACTTGCGATACTTCGCACAGCCTTAACGTAATCGTAGCACTTGAGCATATTTATTTACACCCAGCTTGTCGTACAAACCATATTAGGTGGTTCCGACTCGTGTGCAAGAATTGGTAAATGAGCTATCGATTCAGCCGTACAGGTCACGTTAGGTGACTCCGGCTGACATATCATTTTACATTGATCTATTTCACGTGGCTTACTTATTTTATTGCTGAGATACTTGACACGGCATATACCTGATTTTCACTACTCTCGAGCATGATTTCTATATACGTATGTATTATTATTTTATAGGAAATTATACGGGTTTTATGGTGAGGGGTTATTACATTTTAAAAAGAAAGATGTTTTCAAAAGCTTTGTTTTTGCCCACTCACGTTTTTTGTTTTTCCTCCCTCCAAGTTTTAGATGTTAAAAGTTCGTATCGACGATGATTCTTAGCGAATCTCAGTATAGGTGGCTACCTCTGAGGGTAAGACCTTTACCCACACTACTGTACTATACTTATGCTCTGACGTCGGCTGTGAAATGGGTTCATTCTCGCTCACAGCGCACTCCTATCTTTAGGCACTTTTAGGTTTGAATTTATTCACATTTTCCACATCACTATACTTTATGGCTTCGTCACCTTCCAGGTGTCGGCCATCACAGCTCGACTCGGAGTCCTAGTGGACATTCTGAGTCGGGGTGTGTCAATATACTTACTACATTGCAAATTTCCGTGAAGGCAACCAATATCTATATATCCATTGATATTTCCATAAATTTGCATATCGATAGTTAAACACTAGAGTTATCATATATTCACTGATATACGAAGACTGTTACAATTTGTTCATCAGTGGATGACCAACTTTGTGCAACGAGAAGCCAATTTAGTGGCTCACATGTTAGCTCGACAGGGTCTCTCTTTGCCATAACCAGTTTCTTGGTTCGAGGAACCTCCTGATATTATTTCAGATCTTATTTTAGAGGATAATTTAATTTCTTGAATTAGTTTATTTCTTATTTTAGTTGGTGCGGGACATTCTTTTTCCCTTCATCCGGGGTTTCACCCGGGAAGGTTTTTATTGAGGTCCATTGTTAGCACCCTTTTCCATTGTTTGTACGTTGTTCTCCTCATGAAATGAATATCGTACTTATTCAAAAAAAAAAAACACTAGAGTTATATATCTATAGTACTTATTAATGAAATAATCTTTCAATCTCTTTATCAACCAAAAACTAAGAAGTAAATATTTATTATACCATTTCATTTATAACTAAATGTAAAATTTCAAAAATAAAACATAAAAATTAAAGTAATTTCGCACAACAAAAATTTTACATTTTTTTCTTCTATCACTAACATGTTATCAAAGCATGTCTTTAATTTATTAAAATAAAAATAAAAACCCCTCTCTCCACTCCCACCTTTTCTTCTCTCTCCCTCCTTCACATTTCTCCCCAATTCTCTATCTTCCATACATTTTTTTTTCTTTTGAAATCTTTTATATTCACACACAATGTGTGGGCTTCATCTAAGTTAATATTATGATTGGAATGACACACCCCGACCCAGAATGTCCACTTGGACTCCGAATTGAGCTGTGCTGGCCGACACTTGGAAGGTGACGAAGCCATAAGGTGTAGTGTACTGGAACATGTGAATAAATTTGAACCTAAAAGTGCCTAATTTTAAGAGTGCACTTGTGAGCGGGAATGAGAAATCATACCGTCTGAATACTAGTTGACAGTTCCTAGATATCAAACAATATCGTCAATTAGTAGTGCCACCATAGGCTTATTACAAGTTAGAGCCCACTCGGGGCAGATGATTTCAGATGGTTGGTAAATAACTAGTCATGTGAGGTGGTTTCCTTTATTCCAAGGGAATTTGATGACTGCTTTTGGGATGTCTACTACCCAAAGGTATAAAAACTCATACTCTCGTGCCTATACTCGTCGGATTGACGAATAAAGCACCAAAAGAAATTCAGGAAACTAGTATTGGTTAGAATTTCCTAAGGCCAAAAAAGGAATTTATTAATAATTTACTTTAAAACGAACTTAAACGGAAGTTAATCTTCCTCTTGAAGATCCGTAATGATCACTAGTGCGTCTGAAAATATTAATCCTATCGGGGACCAAAAGTGGTTATCCCCCAGATGTTCTTCTGTCAGGTGCTGCCACTTTAGCACTAGGTTGTCGCTCAAGACATTTCTGGAATCTCGACAAAGTAAGCTTCGTAAGGATTATGATAGGTGGTATACTAACGGGTACTGCCAAAGAATCAAAGCTATTTATGGTTTCCTTTCTCGAAAGGGTTGGTAATGATGACTGGATAGTAGTGGAATTGGTGCTTAATTTTAAGAGTGCACTTATGAGCGGGAATGAACCTATTTCACACGTGATGTCAAAACATAAGTACAGTACAATAAGATAGGGTGAGAATTATACCATCAAGGGTAATCATCTACACCAAGATTTGCCAAGAATCCTTGTCGATACAAAAGCTGAATTGCTAAAACCTGGTGGGGCGCAAAACAAGGGTGAGTGGGCCTAAAAATAAAGTTTTAATAAAACTTTTTGAAAACGTTATAACCCCTCATCGTAAAACAAGTATAGTTTTCAAAATATGCATACTACGTATAGTATAAAAATGCTTACCATCACCAGTAATATTTCAAGGATGCCATACGTCACAACTTTCGTAAACAAGTACATGACGTCCTTAATCACATATTTTCCCCTAAATAAACATATCACATCGAATGCTCATCGACAGATGCTAACACACGAGTTCATGCAGAGGTATTCTAACATGAACAAGACTGGGTGTAATAATGATAAAAGCTCTAGTACTACAATCACGTGAAGACTGACGTTATGCACAGCACATACGAGTCGGAGTTGTCTATTACAACCTGTACGACAGGATTGCCACCTACAATGGATCCAAAGTGAGTGTACGGTGCGATGTGCACATACATGTGAAAGCCTGGCCCTGGCCCGGGCGAGTACTAACACCAGTGCAACAAACGATGAACAGATAACATAAATGTAGTCATGCCACAGTGACTCGATAACTCTAGTCAACATCGCATTATTCATGAACATAAATATAATTAAGGCATCCCCTTATAGTAAGCTTACATGAGCATCCTGTAGAATTATTTCATACTTTCTAACCATGAGGCATTTCTTACGAACGTTAATTTAATTATGGCAATTACATAGAGAAATCATTACTAGATGTATATATGGAAACTAAATAAATATATGTACATATCAAAGAAAAGACCCACTCACAAATCATGTCGTCGAGTCAAACCCAACTCGTAACATCGAGAGTCCTTGCAAAGCGTTTCACCTAGAAACGAAACCATTTAGGTAAATATAACGTACTAATGTAATTATGCATTTTCGTACAAAGTACGACTAATAAAGGAACTATCTTTAAACGATTGAATTTTAGAAAACGGACGATGGATTTGAAATCAGGGAGTCAAAATACGCTAAGGAGGGTCCCTGGCAAATTTTGTAAAAAGTCAACGAGAAGGTCGATGATTAATCCTAAAAGTCAACTGAGACGTCCCGGTGGTCAACTATGTTAAAACTTTAGAATTTCACTAAATGAATGTCAAAAACGGACTCGGGGCTTCGAAATTAGCTTAGGAGGGTTCCCAAGAAAATTCCGAAAAATCAACCTAAGGAATATTCCAGAGAATATTCTGAGCTCAATTCAGAAATGAGCTGGCATGGTACAAAGGCCCAAAGGCTTGGGCTTAAGGTTTTGGGCCGGGTTTGACTAAGGCCCCTTTTGTTTTTTTTTTCTCCTTCTTATTCTCCAGCGGGTTGCCACTGCAACCGCCGAGTAAAGCCCAACTACGACCACCTAATTTCTTCACTAAACCTAGCCTTCCAATATATCAAATTGAAGCTCGGAGAACGAGGAATCAAAATCTACCTTTCGTTTCCTCGACCGTGGTCGGAGTTGGCTGGAAAAAGGCTCAAAAGCTACCGGAAAATCTGGAAATTTCCTCCCCGTGTGTTTCTGCATCAAATCGTCCCCCAAACTCGTTTTTAAAGTTAAAACAACATAAGAGCTTCAAAATAAGAAGGATTTAAGGGTCTCAAGGCTCACCTTGGTTTAATTGAGTTCTAAGTAAACTCCCTAGAGTCGGCCATGGCAGATGATCGTTATCCATGTTTCTGTGCAGTGGGCTCAGAATTGAGAAAGTGAGAATGAAGTGGTTTAGAAAACTAGAAAAGGACGGGTCGTGGTGGTGTGGTGCAACGGAACTGATGAAACTCGCCGAAGCTAGGTGTGTAGTTCTCTGCTTCTCTATGGTTCACAGAGAAAAGAATGTTTGAGAGGGATAGTTGAGAGGAAGAGAACTGAGAGTTAGATGAGAGAAAGGGTTGTGACCAATGAGTGGACAACCAGAAAAATGGGAGACACGGAAGGATGGAAAAGCATGGGGTGTGGGCCCCACAGGCCGAAAATAAATTATTAAAATATTTAAATTATCAAATCAGAAAATAATAAAATGATAATATAATAATTTCAAAACAAATTTATAAAATATAAAATATTATTTTTTTCACAAAAGTATTTCTCGGATTCGTAGTTCCGTAAAATCTTCATTGTAACTCCAATCTTGATTCTGCTTGCGCCTTTGTGTTCGTACCATCGAGTATTTCAAGAATATGGTAAAATAGTAATTCATATGCGTCACGAGAGGATGGTTAACAAAAATCAACGCCCTCGCCTATAGGGGCATTTCCATCAATTCACACATTTTAAAATTACTAAAATTGTAAAATTAGGGACGGGTTGTCACAGGAAGATAGCTATTGATTTTTTATTTGGTGACAATTGAAATTTGGAGATGTAGATCAAACTTAGTATCTCGAGTGCAAATTAAATGATCTTAACTACTTGAGATACAAGCTGTCGATTTTTTTTTTGAAGTTTCTATCTCTTTATGATGGAGATAACAAAAATTTTAACTTGGAACATTTCTAACATTAGAAGAGAAAGAAGAGTTAGAGAATTGACATTTTTAGTTAAAATGTGATTTGATTCTAAAATAAAAATGTGAGTGCGACGCAAGACCAGACAAACGACTTTGCATAGCAAGATCCCATTTCGTCATGTTCGATCTAGGGTAAAGTATCACATGGCTTTAAGTGGTTAGTTTAGGCCATCTCCAGCCAGGGGAAGACAAAAGGGCCATGTTTAGCCCTATAGTCCTGCAAAAAATTATATTTTAATGAACCGTGTCAGATCATATTTTATACCATCTCCAACCGAGGGGGCCAAAGGGCTATAGGCCAACATAGCCCTTTGACGAAAAACTCGTCTTCAACTGAGGGGGCCAAAGGGCCATAAGCCAAACATAACCCCTCAATAATTTATTATTTTAATTGAATTAATATGGTTAACTAAATTAAACTACCATATTAAAATAAGATTTTCAGATATATTTTGAGTGTCACTTGCCACAATAACGAAGAAAGCGTGGTATTCTTGCACCTGCCACAAAGTCAATCTTGACATTCTAATGCTAAAGGGCTGGCTGGAAATGGCCAGCTCGCTGGCCTAATTTGGGGGTTTTCACCCGGCCACCAGCCCTTTGGTCTAGCCCTCGGTTGGAGACGGTTTTCGGGTCATTTTGAGCTATTTTTAGCCCTATAACCCTTTGGCCGGGTCTGTTGGAGATGGCCTTAGTCTCAGGTCAGGCGCGCCCCATGATGGCACAGAACAAGGAAAAATAAATTTGTTACTATACATATGGGGCAGTCCAATAAACACAAGCAACGTGGAAAACTTGTCCGACTGTCTAAAGCAACTTAATGAATGTCTTAAAAAATAATAATTAAAAAAAGAAGAAAAAAAAAAGAAAAAAAAGAAAAACTCAATGGCTGCTTTTTAAACCTCAAATGTTATACTAGTTGAAGTAGTAGTGGAAGTTGTCGAAAAAACTTAGGGCTCGTTTAAATGTGTTTTTAAAATAACTGAAAAAAACTTTTGGTAAAAATGTTTTTGGAACCAATCCTTAGTAAAAATACAAGTAAATCCTGAAAAAACACTAAAAGTGCTTTGGAAATCCAAAAACATTTCTCTAAAAACGCTTTCAGCTATTTTAAAAGAATATTCAAACGAGCCCTTATATTCTCGATACAAATTTTATCTTTGTGACTTAAGTGGTCTCAAGCTTGGCCAATGATAGAGCTTCACCTCGTATCAGCCTATTAGGTCATGTCTGACCTAGGGTAAAAAAGGGCACGTGTCATTTAAGTTGTTTCCTAGTCCTGCCAATAATGCAAACAAAAAAAACAAAATTGTTCATAATATTAGTGCGGCTGTTCAATAAACACAAGCCACATGGAAAACCCTATCCTCTATGGTAATACTAGTTTAGGTAGTGGAAGTTATTGAAAAAACTTAGAATTTCAATACAAGTTTACTTTCTTTTATGAAATTGTTGGAGAATAATTTTTGTCACCAGTTAAGTATTCAAGCATTCATCACCTTCCCACATTTAAAAACTCATGGCTACAAAGTAATTATAAGGTAAATAATATATTTTGATTTTGACTCCTCATTCCCTCACCACTTGAACGATCAAATTTCTAAGAGATAAATAATGACATTTTGCGAGACTATAAAACTTTTGATCATTCAACAACAACAACAACACAAAAAAAAAGAAAAAAAAAAGACTTTCACCGAAAGAGTGGACTGCCGTGACAAAGTCACTAACTGGTTTGGTCCCTTTTTAAGAAGAAAAGAAAGCAAAAGGTTTAAACCTATTTACCTATATTCACATTTTAGTTCCATGGTGAGGGTTTTAAGGTTGTGTTTGGATCTTCAATTGGGGCTTTGGTATCGAATTATGGCTCTAAGTTTGAGGTTCATATATTTGTTAGTTTTTTTTGTCCAAAGTTTGAATTTGATATCAATATAGATTACAGGATCATGTGCAATTACTTGGAACAAACAACCAACTAACAAACAATTTACACAAGAGATGCGCATAAAGTAATGGTAGTCAAAAGTTTCTGCGGAGGATTGGCACTAAATTGAGAGACTCACAATTTCTTATCACAAGCAGTCAATGTACATAGAATAAATGAAATCCAACTCGTACAAACAAAACACATTATTTAGTTATTAATATTATATTCTAGATAACTTACTAAGTTTGTTGTTTAAAGTATTGGAACAGGTATAATTGTATTGCGTTGATTATTACACTATAAGAAAAGTTGACAATAATAAGTTGTATAAAATGAGGTTGGTAAAAATCAGCAAGTGATTAATAAGATTATTAATTTGTCCTGAGTGTTACACCACGAAGTTAGTCCACTAAAAAAAAATGGCATAATATATTTGTTGCTTGACCATAAATGAATTGTTTATTCTAACAAGTGCTATCAAATGTCATTGTTTGTGACAAAGAGCGAAGGGCGTTTCATCACTAAAAACAATTAAGTACGAGAGGTGCTCAAAAAATATATTGTCCTAAGTGACCAATTTTATGATTTGGAAATAATTCGCAGAGAAAGTAAATAATTTTAAAACTCTTATATGGCCACCACTCAAAACCACAAAAATAAAAAATCATAAGACAAATCTATCACAAAGACGACAGACATGACAGACCTATCACCAATGCCTCACATAAAACCATCGCAAAAAAAACGATGCCACGCAAATCATTAATGTGACATAAACAAATTGTCGAAACGACACATAAAATCTACTAAATACATAAAAAAAAACCTAAAGTAAACCGACCACGGATCCACAAAGAAGACCGGGGTATAGAGGTGTTGGTAGCAGGGCATGTGACTCGCAGTTTTATCAAGGACAATAAACAGAGGCTGCCACGGAGATCCCAAAGCCAAAGTCACCGTCGTGCCCGCTACAAACCCATAGAACCTACCAACTTGCATAAACCCGTTAGCACCAAAATTTGCTGAAGGTTTCTGTCGGTCTGTAACAAAGGATAAGATTTGAGCACATTGAGGTTAGTGGCACAGCTAAGTTAGTACAGAGCCGACGCCGATGTATTTTAAGCTGTTGTTAATCGTCACACAGATTATTTTGGACTTATATAGGTTGGTTAATTACGTATTAACACGATTTACTCTTTTTATATAATAATATTGAGAGAATCTGCGTTAAACCGCTCAATAAATCAATTAGTCGTTATCCATAAAATCGAACGTGAGACTTATTAATTCGTAGTTTTTACTTTACAGTTTAATAGTTATGGTCAGTGACTTATTCATCCCATATATAGTAACTTCTTCCTTTCTTATTTTTTTTTAGTTCAAAAAAAAAATAAAAACGTTTAGGGGATGATTGGAGATTGGTTACTCTCACTTCCAACGACAGGACATACCCACAACCTCAAATGGAAAGGACATACACCTGACATCTAACTGTCATGTGCAACCGGTATGGATTTACATAGCAATTTACAGATCGCGAGCCAACAAGGAGTGCTGATAGCAGAACTCAAGCTTTGGTGGGTCAACACACAAGACAGGACCTTATCAACTAAAGCCAACTCTCGTTGACACTTCTCCCTTTCTAATTATCCACGTGTATAGCTTCCATTTTAACGGGAGGTTGCTTTCGAAATTAAAATTTTCTGTTCGTGGAAAAAATAGCAAGTGGTCCTAAGTTCTAAGTATCTACATTATCATCATCCTCATCTACCAAAATGTGTTAAATTATTCAGTAACGTGCCGGAGTGAAGTTGACCAAAAAACCAAATCAAGCAAGTCTTTGACCTCTTTAAGTTCGATTAGAATTCTAACATTAACATCTTTAATCACATAGAAAATGTATTTGAATTGTCTTGATTTTTCTATATTTATTAAAACATGCTTACCTTCACTCAGTTATATGGTCTTTTATTATCCTTCTTCACTTATAAATGATAGGTATTAGATTTTAATGTCATGAATGACGAATTTAATACTAATTTATTCTTACTTTTTAATGTAAATATATTGTTGTCTAAAAAATATCTTCTCATGAGTTTATTACTATATGAAATTAAAAAAAGGAAAGTGGTTTTCTAATTTACAATTTGTAAATAAATATATGAAAAATTAGAAATTAGAACAACTGAGAAGGCTAGTTGATGAATTATCTATTCGTTCTTTCTCTTCTTCAATTTATGAGTTCCACGCGCCCAATTTAACATGTCATAAAAAATTAGTTAAAAGTTTTTAAGGTTTACAAAGATGTATCTAAATTAGTAATGAATATATCTTCATTGGTAATGTGTCACATAGAAGATTTCGAACGCTAATCCTATATTATGCCTATTTATCTCCCAACCCACCACCAAGCTAACTTTAGCGACTTAAAACAATTTACTGGTATCCCCTTCACTTGTAAGTGAGAGGTTTTAGGTTTGATTCTCGCCAAAGACAAGTTTGAACCACATTATTGCCAGGGCCGGTCCAAAGATTTTTGAGGCCCGGGGCGATGCAAAAAAATGTGCTTTAACTTCATATAAGAAAATTATTTATTTTCACACGTAAGATATCGATAAAATTATACTTAGAAAAACAGTTCAAACTCAATAATTTAGAAACACAAAAAGACTAATTTATTTTGTATCCAGAGAAGGAAACCAAAAAACTTCGAGCTTACATGTAGATAGACGATGAGTTTTGTTTTTCATCTAAACTATTAAAGTGTTTTTGTATAAATCGTGAGATATTTTTTCTTATTTACTAACCTTGTCAATATGAGACTAAAAAAATAACGATGTTTTCGAGTCTTTAATTAATATGTATAAGTAATGAATGGACACTAAATTAAACCTTTTGATGACAAATCATATGATTTGCAAATTTGCTCTAAGAATTTGGTCTACGTATTACTCTTAGTAGAAGATTAGACTTAAATTCAAAGGAATATTTAAAAATAGCAACCCACATAACTACTAGCTAATAACTAAAAATAAATTAACAACCAAACAAATATTCGTAAAAATTGAAAAGAATAAACAAGCATATAGCATTTCGAACTTAGAAAATCTTGTTAATTTTAAATAACAAAAATCATTGCTTCTAATTAAACTTCTTGATCATTTAACCAAATTTTATAAATTTATACTCTTATGAAAAGAAATTTGTAAAAATTGGAAAGTAAATAAGCACATGTAGTGTTTTGAACCTAAGACCTCTTCATTATTTTCAAATGACAAAATCACCACTTCTAGTTAAATTTCTTTGTCATCAAATCAAATTTTATAAATTTATACTCTTATGAAAACATATATAAATATACCACCCTAATAATTTTGGTGCCCCAAATTTTTTGGCTACCCGCATTGGGCCTGGGCCGACCCTGATTATTGCTATTCCATTGTGAGGCTAAGCTCACCCCCCTCTCCCCTAATGTAGATAATATCGTTTGTTCAAAAAAAAAAATAGATAATATCGTTTGTTCAGAAAAATAATAATTCTTGCATCATCCCTCATATAAAAGTAACAATCAACATAATTGAAGAAAAATTAGTATCATATGCATATTATATGTACAATTATCAGTTAACTGTGATTTTTTTAATATATTAATATATGTATACTAAGGAGGAGGTAAGCGAAACCTACGACCTTCAATTACAAGTACTGACGAATGTCATTAAATCATAGTACTAAGTGATCAATTAGTTATGAGTTTAAAAACAGATAATTATGTGGACCAATAAAAGTAGGGGCATCCTTCTAAAAGGAACAAGAAAAAGGGGCAAAAAGTCAATTACTATGTAACTTTTTTCAACACAAAATTTAAAGAGAATGGATGGGGGGACCACACCCACAGTTAAAAAAATTTAAAAAGCCCTTATAAGTAACTAAGTAATTAGAAATTAATACAAAATCATGCAACATAAAAAATATTTGAAAATCGATAACAGAGTTCCACTGATAAAAGTAATGGGCACTATTGTCTCTTTAGGAAGCAATAGGTCTCTTTTGCAGCTAAAATATATCTGTGAGTCTTTTCGATTTCTGAAGGGTAGACTGTAGTGACTTTACCACTAGCTGGTCCCATTTTGAAATAAAAAGGGAAAAAAAATGCTAGGTAGACTAATTATTTAGACCAAATTTACAAACTAAATGATGTGTCACAAATACGAAATAAGTATGTTAATTAACACTTACTAATTCAATTATCAATAACCACGTCATATATTTTATAAAATATGAGTTAAATAAATGGTATTCTTCGCGTTACAAAAAAAACACACATATGTTGCATTGAAATTAATGAAGACATCTCTAACAAATAATTCTCAAATATATAAATCAAGTAAAACATACTAAAGTATTACCTAAGCATCCTCAAATGATTCATAATAAGTTACAAGAGTTTTTAAAACACAAACAGATTCACAAGAAAAAGACAATAACATAATTGATCGTCAACGTCGTAGAAAAAACGTGTGACAGTCACACACGTAAATTGCATTTTTCAAATCCTATTTGTTTTTTGGTAAACTGGAATTACACCAGGGAAAAGTCAAAATACCCCAGAAAAGCCAAACAGAGGACACCCAACGTTATAAACCAGAGACACATCATACAACCGAGTGATATAGGGTTATAGACCGACACAGTCAACAACAACATGTTACCCTAAATCACTCCAACAACTACTCAATTTATTGTGGACAAGGTAGACCATCTTTGTTCATAATATGTACAATCGAAGATGGGGGTCTTTCGACCCAAGTATAATTGCTCATCTTCGAGTTCTTCGCAGAAGCTAATCTGTTAGCCACCATATTGGCGGATCAAGGAACCCAAGACCATTTACAATGTTGGAATGACCTCTTTAGCTGCATAGCTTTCCAAAGCACTAGAACTGCCTCCCACATTCCCTGGTAAATGGAATTGCATAAGCTAGAAACAACTTCCTTTGAATCTGATTCAATTATAACCTTCCTTACCTCCAGATGATTAGCAAGCTTGTACCCCTCCAAAATAGCTTTTGCCTCAGCTTCTTGCACTTAATCTGCCGAAATACTTTGCTTCCTAGCAGCAATAAATGTACCATCAGAGTTTCTGATCACCGTGGCCACATATCCTTTTTTTCGTTATCGAGTTCCAACTTGCGTCAACATTTACTTTATACCATGAAAGCTCGGGTAGAGACCAAACCAAGACTGTTTAAGGATCTTTATTCAAATTTGCTTGATTACCTGGAGAAGTCCTCGATCCCACCGCAGCCCTGTTCGATCTTCTGTTAGCCTCCATGAAAGCTGCATGGCCACAATTAATCTTATGAATTACCTGCAAAGGCAACACAGTTTTCTGGTTGAAAATAGCATTACATCTCTCCTTCCAAATATTCCAACAAGTGAAAGCCACTTGTGATAAAATTTGGTTCTTATCTTGCTTACTACCCATATTAGCCTTAATTAAAGAATATAACCAATTTTCAAAAGTATCAATTTCACTTTGATTCACCTTGTAATTAAGTTGGCCTCCAAACCAAACAGGTTGAACCCATGCATACAATAAGAACAAATACTCCACCGATTCCTCCTCCTCATTACATATAGGGCAAGTAGGAGAAACAACATGTCTTTTAAAGAGATCCAACCTGGTTGCTAGAGCTCTATAAAGGATTCGCCACATGAACATTCTGATCTTTGGAGGAACCTCCAACTTCCAAATACTCTTCCAAACTTGTTTATTTATTAATGCAAGTAAAGATGATATCCTATGCCGAATAGGAACCTCTCTGCCATGAATCCAATGATAACCAGACATAACCGTATACTTACCCCTCTTGTTTGAAGGCCAAATGAATCTATCATCACATGAAGGGTTTCCAATTTGTACCTCTTTTATCTGTTCCATCTCCCGTTGAGACACACAATAACTAATGGGTTGGAGAACCCATTCATGAAAAGATGGCCTAATAATGGAAACAACATTCTGACTTCAGTTTATATTAGAAGACTCCGAAGGATAAGGATGTCCATTTGGTAAAAAAGGAACCCAACGATCCACCCAAGGCCTTATATTTCTTCCATTCATCACATGTCACTGTCCACCTCTCAAAAGAATCTCTTTCCCTTCCAATAAACTTTCCCAAGCCCACGAGGCCCTATTCCATTTTCTAGCCTCGAGAAATGAAGAATGGGGAAAGTATCTTGCTTTCATAAATCAGACCCATAAAAAATCAGGCTCCATCAACATTCTCCAACACTGTTTTGCCAACAAAGCAACATTAAACTCTTGTAAATTTCTGAATCTCAGCCTCTATCTTGCTTCGACAAGCCAATGACATCCCAACTAACCCAATGAATCCTCTTATCCTCATTATTTTGTCCCCACCAAAAACCCGTAATCAGAGAATCCAATTCCTTGCAAAAATGTGCAGGAAATTTGAAGACATTCATTAGATAAACTGGAATAGCTTGAGCAACAACTTTAATTAATACTTCTTTATCCGCATGTGACAACAATTTCTGTTTCCATCCTTGAATCTTTCTCAATAATCAATCTTTAATATATCCCAAAGCTTGACATTTAGACCTACCCCAAATTGTTGGCAGACCCAGATAAGTACCAGGGTTATCAACAATGGGCATCCCAAGTATCCAGGCCCGGCCCTAGCATAGGGCAGCAAGGGCGATCGCACAGGGCCTCAAAAAATCGAGGGTACCAAAAAATTTAATTTCTATTATTATAATGTTATGTCTAGTAAGCGTATAAAAATATAAAACTAGATATTTGTCATAAGTTGTCACTTGCAGCAGTGTTTTGCTACTTTCCTGCAATGGAAAGGAACACGGGTTCGAAACTCAAAACTGCCTAGTTTTTTTTATGCATTTATTTCATCTTTGGTTTAAATAAGTAGCTATATTTCTATATGTGCCTTTGACGAAAGTGGTTTTTACAAATTCATTTTCAATTAATTACCACCCTTTGGCAAATAATAATAATAATAGTAGCCACCCAAGTTCAAAATGAGGGCCTTTTTTTTTTGGGAACTTTAACGAAAAGCTCCCAGTACTGTTCACTTTAACGAAAAACCACATTTTTACACTAAAAAGTCAATCTTAGTACTATTTACTTTACCATTTATTTTGTTCTTATCGTTAAAACTCAAAATTTTCAAGCTCTTTTAATTAATTTTCCTTTTTCTTTAGCAATGATGTTCTGTTTCAATATAATGTTAGGGTTTAGGGTTACTTTTCTTTCTTATCCAAGAAAAATGAGTTATATTTTTAATAACATATATGTGGTACTTGGTTTTTCAATAATTTTTTTTGTTCATTCATTGTTTATAACATTATATATAAAAATTAGAGAGAGAAAAATATGACAATTCTTATAAGGCCCCAAGGGACAGTAAATTAGAAAATTATCCGATAACTATAAGTTTTATACAAAAATACCTGTCATACTTTAATTGATTTTTACTTGTGAAATATTTGTGTACCCTTATTTAAATACAAACTAATGTTATGGCTTAGATGTGAAATCTATTTTTTCTTCACTTATAAGTGAGAGGTCTTAGGTTTGAGTCTTTTAAATGACAAGTCAGATACCAAATTATGGCCAACCCATCTTGTTGCTTAGCATAATCCCTCACATCCTGCTATCGTTTTATTAAAGAAAAGTTACATCGGCATGCACAAATATGAACACTAAAACAATTGTTTTTTTTTTTTCTGACGTGGAGTTATATTAGGGCACTTTTTTTGGTATTGCCCCGGGCCTCAAAAATCTCAGGACCGGCCCTGCAAGTATCTCACCCATCTTCTCCATAACTGTCCTTGGGGTATTTGCACTAAAATAAACACTTGATTTGTTAAGACTAACCTACTAACCCGAGGCAGCACAATAAGCTTTTAGGATCTACACAATATTCCTGCAATTTTGTTGATTGGCCTGGAGAAAAATCAAGGTATCATCCGCAAAGAACATATGCGAAATGCATGGACTAATTGAACTAATTTTAATACCGCTAAGATAATTCAAATCCACCGCTCTTTGAATAAGAGAAGAAAGAACATCACTTACAAATAAAAATAGATAGGGTGAGAGAGGATCCCCTTGACGAAGTTCTCGAAACGGTAGAAATTTTCTACCAGGTCTGCCATTAATTAAAATAGAGAAGTCAACAGTAACCACACACTTCATGATTAAATCCACCCATCTCTAATCAAACCCCATTTTAATCATAACCTCCTCCTCTCATGGGCAATCAATATATTATCTTGAATTTGCCTGCCTGCTACAAAAACATTATGCATAGGAGAGATTAAATTTGGTAAGAGAGGTTTTAGACGATTAGCAAGGATTTTTTTGAGTACCTTGTAAAAGAAGTTACACAGGCTAATAGGCCTAAATTGCGTCACAGTCTCCAGATTCGGCACCTTAGGAATTAGATCAATCTGTGTGGAGTTTAACTTTTTAGGGCTAACATCCCCATTCATAGTCTTTAACAATTCCTCTAACCTCTTGCGAGATCACATCCCAATAGCATTGATAAAATATCCCTTGAAAACCATTCGGCCCCGGTGTTTTCAAACTCCCTATTTGAAACACTGCATCCTCCACTGGCCTGTAAGGATATTATTCATCTTCGGAGTTACTTGTCGCTCAATGCAGTCTAGGAGAGTTCCCCATTACCTTGGACCATCAGACGTAAACAAAGCCTTATATTGCTCTTCAACAATTCTTCTTATTTGCTTGTTATTTTCTACCCACTGCCCATTGGCATCCATGAGCTTCACGATCTTGGTCTGCCTTCTTCGCTGCCAATAAGCCTTCTCCTGCTCCCATAATCTATCAAGCTGTATGGAAGACTATTGTATTTGTTCAACATTTGCCTTCCAGTTGACTTGCAGCTCTCCCAATTTTCTCGTTAAGCTCTCTATATGCTTATTCCGTTGTCTAAACTTCTGCTTACTCCATTCCTTCAACCTGCCTCTGCAAAGATTAAGTTTATTCTGCCATCTCAGTAACGAGTCTCCCACACACTCTTCATCCTAGCACTTTTTTATAATCTCCCTGCAACTCTCATCTTTCATCCAAAAATCTTCAAATCTAAACGGACATTTACCCCGAACAGCTGCAGGCTCACTGTTGACAATAAGTGGACAATTATCAGAACCCATAACCAACCATACATAACTGAAGTGTTTGGCCACCACTCATACCATTTCACATTGATGAGACATCTATCAATTCTTTCTTCGACCAATTGTCCATCCCTTGTACCTTTCCAGTTAAATTTAGGCCCCTTAAAGCCCAAATCAATCAATTTTGTTCTGTTCATAAAACTTTGTAAATATCTAGGCCGATTAAGCCTAGCTTATCGGCCTCCCGATTTTTCATCCTCCCATAAAAATTCATTACAATCTCCACCACACATCCATGGTATATCACAAGGCCCAAATATAGCCACCATTAATCTCTAAAAATCCTTTTTTTCATCTCTATAAGACCATCTCCAATGGTGACCTAAAACCTAAAAATATTTAGCCCAGAAAATTTAGGTTTTAGCCTAGAAACAACTTTTCTGCTATAACCCTTCTGGCCTAAAATTTTAGCCCGAGATTATCAAAGAATGAATTAAGGCTATTTTTTTTAAATTAACTTTTAAAAAAAAAAAAAATTATGTAGACTCTCCTAAATTAATTATATGAACATTTTAACCTAAAAATATTTAAATTCCGATAAATTTTGAAAAATCACTAAATCAATACATGAAAATATTTTAACCTAAAAAAATAATTTGAACTTGGACCGTTGGATTAACCAACATCCCATTTAATTGAGACCCTTGGATGACTTTATTGGTTTGACAAATGGGAAACACCCCCACGTGGGGCTGTTTGTTTTCAAAAAGTTGTGGGGGGCCCATTTTACTTTGTGGCTTAAAATGTGACCTAAATTTGGCCCTCATTTGAGTTTTAGGTTTATTTTAGGTCATGGGTCGGAGTGGATTTTGGGGAAGGGGGGGAAGGGGAATTTTAGGTTATAAGCCATTGTTGGAGTTGGTCTAATGGGTTCCATAAATCCAGGTAACTCTAAATTGACGTTGAGAGCCATCCATACCAATATATGAATCAATTACAGAGTTTGAAGAAAAAGGAATTCTAACCTCCATACCATTGTCCTACCAAAGGCTAATACCCCAGCAGTACCCACTGGCGGAACATCAAAACCATTTGCACATCCTAACTTCCGACGCAATGCTGCAATTCTATGGTTATTCATTTTGGTTTCAGAAAGAAAAACCATAGCGGGTCGATGTCTACCAATAAGCCCTTGAAGAGCTCGAACTGTCGTGTCCGACCCTAGACCACGGTAGTTCCACAGTAGATAAATCATGGTGCCTTGACGGTTGATTGGGCCCAGCCGCCACAACCTGATTGTGAATTTGCCTCAGACACCTTACCCGTATAAGAAGCTTCCTGATCCAACCGAGCCACTAGAACATCATGTAGTTTTCTTTCCTCCCATAACAACCCTTCTCGCTCCAACTGACGTCCCCTTGTTCTATACCTTCGAATTTTCTACCCTCCACTATGCCCAGAAGATGAACTGCCTTATCCTTTTCTATCATTCCTCCTCTTATGATCTGATACTCCTTCCAACTTGCCATTTGCACACCTTTTAAGTCTCATCGAGCAAAATAAATTTACAGAAACATCTTGCTGACCCCTATCCTGAACTTGGGGTCTAGCATCATTGTACTAATCACCATTGTAGGCTGAAAATTCAACGTTAAGGGAATAACATCACCAACATGCTCCCGGGCCCCGCCATACAGATCATCAGTTGACAAAGAGCTGCTTCCTTCAATACCACCTAAAATGTTAGGCCTATTATTACTAGGTGTCTTTTCAGGCACATCTTCAATAAACACATTACCCAATTGGTTTGGGTTTTGTCTAAGCCCAAAGAATAACATAGTTGGCCCAAATATATTCGCATCTTCTCCTAACACCTGGTGGGCCATGTGAGATGAGGCTTCACCCATTATCCATTGCAACCTCTCCCCGTTACCGCCTCGCCTCCTATTCCCCATCAAGATCTTTCCTGACTTTGGAAACCTTGTTCTGCGTGCATCCCCATCATAGCTGGCACCCACCATTTGACTACAAGATTGATTTTAAAAACAGAGAGTCTTTTTGTACAGGTTTGTAAATACTCCTTATTTATGAAAGCTCTTCCACCAGTACTATGGGTAGTTGGGATCATTAATTCCCCACAGAAACCCTGGGAAGGGAAGGAATTTTGATGACTGATACCTCCCATCAAATACTCGCAAAGAAGGAAAAGCACCCAAAAGCATACGAGACTAGAGATAATAGCAAGAAAGGCCTTTAGAGATAGGACAAAAGCAAAACTCAATAAGGAAATAGGACAACCAGAAGTACAAGAGACCAAAAGTAATGCAATGACTAGTTGAAATCAGACTGAGATACAGTAAGAAAGCATCTAAGAACTCTCACACTAGAGAGAAACACTCACACCAGATGACTCTCACACCGGAGAGAAAGAAGTTCTGTTTTTTTCAAATCCTATTTTTGTGTCTTTAAAATTGGCGCTTTGAACAATTTCGAATATAATACAATTTTCTACCAACCTTAAATTTTGTGGTAGTTATCTGTACTTGATTGAAGGTGATTTCAAATTTTCAAGTTTAATTTACATGAATGCAAAAGACGATATACATTCATAATAATTCGTTACCTAATTGACATAATTTTATGGGTAATGCTAGGGAGACCAATTTTTTTTAAACTAAATTTGTAAACCAAATGATGTGGTTGTAGATGATTGGATTATTAATCAAGTGTTAATTAACGTGCTTGTATCTTATTGGTGACACATCATTTGGTTTGTTAATTTGGTTTAAAAAGTTGGTCTCCCTAACATTATCCTAAATTTATTGTGATTG
The DNA here is from genome assembly GCA_036320875.1 of Cotoneaster glaucophyllus. NCBI lineage: Eukaryota > Viridiplantae > Streptophyta > Magnoliopsida > Rosales > Rosaceae > Cotoneaster > Cotoneaster glaucophyllus. The sequence goes on from CM070073.1 coordinate 17,931,654, forward strand.
TGCTACATAGACTTGAACGAATAAGTTATGGATGAAGAATTTTTTCATGTTCTAGTTAATCGCATTTTCTTTAAATGCTTATATTATTGGTATGCTAATTCCTCAATTATGCAAGGTTACATTTGTCAAAATAGAGTCGGTTATATGGGAAATACTTTAGGAAATTATGCAACGACATTCCGTATTACTGAATAGGGCGCCTACTCTGCATAGATTAGGCATACAGGCGTTCCAACCCATTTTAGTAGAAGGACATGCTATTTGTTTACATCCATTAGTTTGTAAGGGATTCAATGCAGACTTTGATGGTGATCAAATGGCTGTTCATGTACCTTTATCTTTGGAGGCTCAAGCGGAGGCCCGTTTACTTATGTTTTCTCATATGAACCTCTTGTCTCCAGCTATTGGGGATCCTATTTCCGTACCAACTCAAGATATGCTTATTGGGCTCTATGTATTAACGAGTGGAAATCGTCGAGGTATTTGTGCAAATAGGTATAATCCATGTAATCGCAGAAATTATCAAAATAAAAGAATTGATGATAATAACTATAAGTATACGAAAGAACCTTTTTTTTGTAATTCCTATGATGCAATTGGAGCTTATCGGCAGAAAAGAATCAATTTAGATAGCCCTTTGTGGCTCCGGTGGCGACTAGATCAACGAGTTATTACTTCAAGAGAAACTCCCATCGAAGTTCACTATGAATCTTTGGGTACCTATCATGAGATTTATGGGCACTATCTAATAGTAAGAAGTATAAAAAAAGGAATTACTTGTATATACGTTCGAACCACAGTTTTCCTAGTACAGATAACTAGGATGTAGAAGTATATATAGATAATAACTTCTTGATAACTAAACTTTTTATGAGTTCTCTTTAAAAAACGTGCTCTATCTGGTTTCCCAACTTTGCAAACACTTTTGTTGCCAGTCCTAGCCTTTGGCTTGGGTGCTGGTGGCTACCCTTGTCTAATCTTCTTGTTCTCTTATTTCCCTCATTCTCTTGTTCCCTTCTATCTTTTTCATTTTTTCCTGAGTTTTATCTCAGTTTCCTTGAGCTTTGTCTCAAATTTTCTCGTGATTTTATCTCACTTTTGGGCTTCATGTCCCTTCCCTCTTTCCCTCTGGCCATTCATTTCCAAAACCAGAATTCTATCTCCCCCACTTTTTCCCTTATCTCCCTTCCTCATAATACATCCCACCCCATCCTTTAGGTACCGTTTGGTACGCAAACAGGACGAAACAGAACGAAGGTTCCATGCTACGTTTGGTATCCGCTCAAGTTGGAATAGAACGAAAGATTAAATGACAATCGTACCCATCCACTCCAACGAATTCGACCTTACCTGAGCCACCGCCGACGAGTTCAACGTCATCCTTCACATCTTTCGCCTAATTCTCGTCGTCCCACCCCTCGAGCGACGGCGTCGGCCACGTCCTTTCACCTTTCCTCGGTACCCTTTTGTTCTTTTTGTTTGTTTCTTCAGAAAATTTCCTCTCTTTGGCTTTCTCAGGAACCTTTTATCCGATCTGGGTTTTCTTCGTTTTGCTGTTTTTCTTCTTTGAATATAGAAATCAAACGCAAAGAAAATTCCTTTTTGTCACCCAGTTTCCCAGAAAATTTGAAGTGCAATAAAAAAAGATTGATTTCCCGGAAAAACAAGAGAACTCAATTTTTGAGTTGATCTGTTGAGGTAAATTTCGATTTTTAGTGAATATTGTATGCTAATTGTGTAGAGAAAGAGAAATCGTTGGAATTTTGATTAATTTTGTTTAATTTTCAAAGTGAAATTAATGAAAAATATGAGGGGTATTGTTGTCCAAAAAGTTATAATTTTGTGTTCCATGGGCTGGAACAAGTCGTTCCAGGAGGGAGGGTGGCACAAAAAATTGACTATTTTCACGAGATAACGCGTCCCAAGCAAATTGGCTCACCAAATGTAGGACGAGTGCGTCTCGTCCCTTTGCGTTCTGTCCCATCCCACGTACCAAACGGTACCTTATTCCATCTCCCCCCCTTCCCCCCTCTTTTCCTTCCTCATAATCCATCCATACCCCATCATTTGCTCTGATCTGCGGACTCTAGACCGCTGATATAGTTACTAGATTTATTTCCCTCCCTTACTTTCCCTACCCTAACCGGCATGCCGGAATTTTCCTTGAGGCCAAGTGTTATGTGACACTGGCCAAAGTAAGGGTATTTTACATACCCCTTAGCCTCACCTTCTATCCATGTGTTTGTGTTTGTAATTATATATGCAGAGATTGGTAAATGAGATTTAAATTTGGTGGAACTTTCATATAGATTTCCGTATCTAGATCCCAATAGAGATACGCGGTTACCACTTTCATAAGCTGTACATTCAGTTTTTCGAAACTACCAAACTGATTAGGCAGCGGAACGTATAACGTGCATTAAGGGAAAATACGTCTCCTCGTAATCAATCCAAGGGCGCTGAGAGAAGCCTTGCGCTACGAGGCATGCTTTGTATTGCACTATTTCATTCTTTTCATTACGCTTCCCCATGAAAACCCAATTGTAGCCCATGGGCTTCACACGTGGTGGTGTAGGAACAATAGGTCCAAACACTTTATGTTTCGTGAATGAATCGAGTTCGACCTGGATTGCTTTTTTAATTTTTTTAGTTTGACAAATCTATTTTACGTTGGCATTCATCAACGGAACGTGGTTCAATGTCATCGCTAAGCATGATGTTAGTAGCTACTGTGTACGCAAATGCATCATCGACGATCATCTCATTCTGATTCCAAACCTCATCAAATACTGCGTAGTGGACCGAAATCTCACGATTCTCCGGAGGTCAGTTTGCCTTGTCTAAGACATCACTGTAATCTAGAATAACCTCATACGTTGGAACGGATGAGTGAACGATGGTTGGATTTAAACTAGGATCACTAATTGGTGCCAATTTCCTCTCTGGGGGTTATGAATCCTTTGAACCAAGGGGTTTACCACGCTTCAGGATCAGAGCAGATGATTGGCTAGCTGCCAATGTACTGGGCCGTGTGGAAGATGCGGCCTCCCCACCTTCGGGGATGGTTTGGCTTTCCCAGAGGGGATAATGACGTACACGGGGTGCATCTATCCTTGTAGGTGCGTTTGATCTTGTCACCTTAGCTAGATCATTAAAAGCATCTGGCATGCTCTGAGCAATGCTCCGAAGATCTATAATTTGTCGCACCTCAGTTTCAGATTGGGAAGTGCGGAGATCTAAATGAGACATAGTGGATACCACGACAATTCACGGCGTTCTCCAGGAACATTAGCATGCTTATCTCCCCCTAATAACGGGAAGACTGTCTCATCAAAGTGACAATCCATAAAACATGTGGTAAAGAGATCTTCTGTCAAGGGTTCTAAATAGCGAATAATTGATGGCAAATCATTATCGACATAGATTCCTATTTTTCTCTGATGACCCATTTTGGTACATAGTGGCGGCGCTATTGGCACATAAACTGCGCACTCAAACACACGTAAATGCGAGGCGTCAAACTTGTATCTAGTAACCAACTGTAACAGTGAATGAAGTTATGCAGTGGTGGGTCTTAGGCGGACCAACATAGCTGCATGCAATATTGCATAGCCCTAGGCAGATACCAGCAGTTTGGTTCTCATAACCAAAGTTCGAGCTATCAATTGAAGGCGCCTTATGAAAGCTTCTGCCAGGCTGTTTTGGGTGTGAACATGGGGTACAAGATGTTCCACATCAATCCCTACTGATATGCACTAATCGTTAAAAGTCTATGACGTAAACTCTTCAGCGTTATCTAGTCGAATCGACTTAATCAGATAATCAGGGTGGTGAACCCTTAACTTAATGATTTGTGCGAAGAGTTTAGCAAATGCAGCGTTATGTGTGGACAACAGGAAAACATGTGACCATCGTGTCAATGCATCAACCAACACCATAAAATATCTAAATGGTCCGTATGTTGGTTGGATAGGTCCACAAATATCTCCTTGAATCCTCTTAAGAAAGTTAGGGAGGTTGTGAATGATATTTGCAATCGAGGGTTGAGTATTCAACTTCCCTAAAAAACATGCTTTGCATGGCGGGAATCCAACATAAAGAGGTAACCGATGCCCATGTGATGATTTGAGGATACGGTGCATCATGTCATTTCCAGGATGTCCCAAACGGTCTTGCCAAATCAACAAAATGTACTGGAACTCAGGTATAGGGCCAGCCACATGGTGGGCTTCTATGCCACAAATGGTTGTGATGTACAACCCACTCGGGAGATGTTCCAACTTCTCGTGAATACGCTTATGGCCATATTCGTACGAAGTGATACAAAGAAATTCAGAACCATTATCTTCAGTGGTTTCAACATGATATTGATTATCTCGAATATCTTTAAAACTCATCAACGTTCTTCCGAAACGTGGAGAATATGGTGCCTCTTTAATGATTAAGACTGTACCATTGGACAACATGATACGGGCCTTTCTGTATCCTTTAATCAAGTTGGATGGGCCTGAGAGAGTTGTCAGATGTGCTTTCTTGGGTATTAAGTTAGTAAAATAGTGTCGCTTACGCAATATGGTGTGCGTGGTAGCACTATCAGCCAGACAACTAACTTCCACACTAAACATACCTAGAAATAAATTAATTGAATTGGTCACATGCATAAATATAATTCCATTCATTCAATTAAGCAAATTGAGAAATAATATCCATCAAATAACAATCCATAATAAAAAAAAAACAAAAAAAAACAAACAAATTATTCCAAAGAAAAATTGTTCAAAAATTAAACCGTAAACCTAAAAGATAGGGAAGAGGGGCCGGCCACTCCTAGTGGGTTCAGCCACTAGGGGTAAACACCCTAAAAACATATCTAATTTATTCGTCCATAGACACTGACGCCTCCTGAAAATCCGATATCTCCATTGATGTGTCGCATCTTCCGGATGTTCCACATGTGCAAAGTTAGACTCATGACGGGAATGATACTTAGCAATAGCCTCGAGGTTAGCTTGATATACACGTGGCCAATAATCCTTTGATCCACAGCGATAACACATATCCATTTCAGTGGAAGTCGATTAAACGGGAGCTTTGCCCTTGTTCTTGAAGTTCAGGGCCTTAGGGGCAAGGGATGAACGTTGTTGGGTCACATTTACTCCTTTGGGGTCGGCGCTCAGTTGACCATGGGCCAATAGTTGGGCTTGCCGCCTATTACCACGGCCACAACAACTTTTTCGTCGTTTGTGGCTGCTAGAATTGGTCGCATGCGCTTCAGGCGCGGTGTTTGAGCCAGTCGGTCGAGCTTAATGATTCTTCATAAAAAACTGGTTCTGTTTTTCAACAAGAAGTAGTACAGAGATCAAACCCAAAAATTTGGTGAATTTTTGTGCCCTATATTGTTGCTGCAGGACAATATTGGTGGTATGGAAGGTCAAATAAGTCTTATCTAGGAAATCTGATTCGGTTAGTTCCACTTTACAGAATTTCAGCATTGATCAAATTCTACAAACTTCAGAGTTGTATTCATTCACAGACTTAAAGTTTTGGAAGTGAATATACTTCCAGTCGTGTCTTGTTTCAGGTAAATATATGTCTTTCTGGTGATCGAAACAGTCAGCCAGAGCAAGCCAGAGGGTGCGTGGGTCTTCCTCAGCGAGGTACTCGGTCTGCAGAGCATCATAGATGTGTCTTCGAATGAAGATCATTGCAGTAGCTTTTCTGAACTTCGTCGATAAGTTTGTTGTCGGTAGGTGCCTCGATGGTGGCTCTAATACCCTTTGTAGTAAGATGAAACTTTACATCTTGAACCCACTTCAGGTAGTTTCTTCCAGAGACTTCCAGAGCGGTGAAATCGTGTTTGTTCAAGTTGGACATGTCGCTAAAACGGAGGGTACAAAAAAGACATGATTAGCCATATGGTAATCCATAGACATATATCGTAGTACATTCAGGTTCGATAGACATGTATTGGTTTAATTTATGCATGAAAACTACAGGTTTTATGTGGTAAGTTTTGAATGAAAACTTCGGGTTTCAAAGGCACTAAATATGAAACTATAGGTTCAATTTAATTTTTATGAACAATTAGTTCATAGAGGGAGGTTCATGCAAGAAACACATAATGTAATATGCTGAATAGTGTAGTGGATTTGAGTTTCTTCGGGAATTCAAGTGTGAGAGTTTCGTTACTATGAAAGTATGTCAACGGTTCAAAGTATAAAAATAAATTATTGAATCGTTAATGTCCAAAAGTGATATTCAGGTCAATAATTTTGAATTCATTATTAGATTAAAGGACTGCATGTCACTTTTAATTAATTCAATAGATCGGGACCAAACGGGGTCGATTGTGTAAGCAAAATAATGCCAAAATAATAGCATTGGGTCGAAAAAAAACATAGCCAAAAAGGGGGTTTGAGCTTGGATGTGGCTGCAATAACAGCCCATAAGTGGCTACAGGTCATGGGTTGAGACATGTGAGCCTAGCAACAACAACTGCTGGCTTTTGGGCCGAATGAGGGGCACGGGTCAAGCCTAGCAGAACGTTGGCCTTGGGTTAGCGTGGGAAGCCCAGCCGAGGCTGGGTCTGGGTCGGGGCAAGCTCAACTCAGCAGACAGGGCTGAGGGAAGCAGGCCGGGGTGACATGGCATAGCCCAGTGGGCTAGGGACATGTGGGACATCGGGCCAAAAGGCTACATGCTTTTGGTTTGGTCTAAGGGACTTCAAGCCCATTAGTTAGATCATGCCCTAAGGCCTTAGGATGTCTGGGTCAGTGCAGCAAGCCTAAAGGTTGTTGTCATGTAGTCCACTTGATTGGGCTTCAGGCCAGTGGTGGTCAGATGATGCCACGATGGGGGTGCGACGATGGTGCCGCACAGTGCCTAACGCAAAATTTGTTTTTTTTGTCTTTTTCGACATGGTTAGGGTTTGAACAAACCCTAGAGTTGCTTCTAATTTATTTATATGCTTTGACTCACAATTCCACATAACAATTTAATTGTGTAATGCATGAAACATATATATATATATATATATATATATATATATTGACAAATATATGAAACATATAAAACATATACATCGTAAGGAAAATATAAACATAAAGGGTTCATGCATCATGGGAAAGTTTTCATTCTTCGTGGACGTTTCATATATCTTCCTTTATTTTAAGCATACCAGATTGGTAGAAAACAAAGAAAAGCCTTTGAATTTTGTGGAAGATAGCCTCCTCCTATGATCCGTCAATTCCTCAGCTTCTGGCAAAAACGTGTTGATAACGTGTTGTATGCCTATTTAACTAAGCTATCTAAGGGATTAGAGAGAAGGGGCCGACGGTAGCAAGAAGGAGAAGAGAGAGATTTAATTGTGAGGTGTGTGTTGTATCATCCCATTTTACCTTTATTAATAGTAGTAAGATAGACAAAAACCTTACCCTTTAGGATTATAACTCTTAATAAGTAATCAACTCTTAATAAGTAATCAACTCCTAATAGAAATATAAGAGATATCCCTCTATGATTTACACAATCACATTCCTATTCTAAACATGACTACAACAAATATGAACAAAATTAATGAAATTTACTATTCATATCCAAAAAAAAAGATAAAGGGTTAATCTCAGTTTACTATCTTGAAGTTTCCTAGTTTTCAACGTTTCATACATGAAATTTTTTTCGTCCCAGTTTGGTACATAAAGTCCTAATTTTGGAACACTTTCATATATCCGTTAAGTTTTTTGTTAGAACATCTGTTAACTGATGATGTGGCGTCCACGTGGACATCCGGTATCGTGGATAATATGAACAAGAAAATCAAAGTTTTTTTTTTTTTTTTTTTTTTTTTATGGAAACAAGAAAATCAAAGTTAGGAAGTGAATGAATGCAAGAGGAGTGAGTATCCGGTATCGTCATGTTTAAAGCGTCGAACAAAAATTCAAGGGCGGCCCCCACATGCGATTACCTTTTCTGGGTGGTACACATAGCATAATTTGATTGGTGGGAAGGACAATACTTTTTTCTGAAATAGAATAAAAAAATCTAAAATAGAAAAAATATTGTCCTTCCCACCAATCAAATCATGCCATGTGTACATTGGTCCTCCCAGTGAGGACCCAAGTATTGTTCTTTCTGGGTGCCCACTCACCACGTGGTGCTCGAGGTTAGAGAACGAATATCAATATATAATAATATCAATAGACTCGCAAGAGCCGCGTTTTGACCCACCCCCTCCCGTGGCAAAATGGTAATTTAACCCACCCCCTCCCTTTCCCTTCCACTCATCCAACCTTCCTTTGTGTGACAGCCCCCTGCCTTCCCTGCCTACCCAAACAACGACCTCCCCCCTCTCTCTCCTCTCTCTCCTCTCTCTTCCTCTCTCCTCCATTTTTTTCTCTCTTTTTCTTTCTTCAAGCCAATCTCTCTTCTCAGGTGTCCGCCTATCGGCAGCGCCGTGTGTCGCCGGACCTTCTCACTTTTAAGCCCATTTACCCGGACCGAACCTAAAACCCGACCCGATAAATGTTTGTCCCATCGTCACCCGATCTTCCATGTGCGCCGCTGCTGCTGCCGCTTTAGTCACTTCTCATAATTGCAGTTCCAACTCCTAGGGTTTTCAATCTCTCTCTCTGTACAAATCTATCCAATTCTTTTACTTCAGTTATTGTTTGTATGGAGCTTGAGCAAGCTCAGCTCGCCTCCGCCTTCTACGGGCCCAGTATACAAGAAGACGGAGGCGGAGGAGGAGGAGGAGAACCGCCGCAACCGGAGAAGGCGTTTGACCGGTCGATGCCGGCGGGGGAGGAAAGCTTGGCGGCCTTTCAATGCGAAACGATCGGCGGGGGGATGGTTGCCGGGGAGGCGGGGCAGATGGTGGTGGTCAAAGAGGAGGCGGGAAAGAGCTTGGGGAAGCGGAGGCGGGGCCGGCCGCCGAGCGGGCATCCGAAAGCGACGGCGGTGAGGAAGCAGCAGGACGAAGAAGAAGACGTTTGCTTCATTTGCTTTGACGGCGGAAGCCTCGTGCTTTGTGATCGCAGGTGAGAATCCGGTTTTTCATGGTCGCAGCTTAGTCAATTCAGTCCAATTTTGATTAGTCCATGTTAGAAAAGCTGAGAGATTTTACTTAATTGAGCTGATTTGGGTTATTTCATCTCCTTATTGGCAATCCAATGGACAGTTCGAGTCGATTTTGTGTTTCGTTTTGTCAAATTTAGTGGATGTGTTGTTGCTCATTTGCATTGCTTAATTAAGTCTTGTTTGTGGATTGATACTTGTTAGGGGATGCCCTAAGGCTTACCATCCTTCGTGCATCAAGCGGGACGAGGCCTTCTTTAAATCAAAAGCCAAATGGAATTGCGGTATGTTGCACTATGTTAACCTGTTCATTTATTGTCTCTTTGGCAAGTTGAGTTATCATGGTTGTGTGGTTTGTTGACATTTCGGTGTTCCCGGATATTATGGATGTCAGGTTGGCATATATGTAGCAGTTGTCAGAAGGCTGCCCATTATTGGTGCTATACTTGTACATATTCTCTGTGCAAAGGATGTACTAAAGGAGCGGATTATCAATGTGTACGAGCAAATAAAGGATTTTGCGGAACATGTATGAGAACTATAATGCTAATTGAGAATATGCAAGAAAACAAGGAAGGGGTATGCTTGAACATGTATTTATTTATTTACCAACATTTTTACCTATGGATTGAAGATTCTCAGCTTTGTTAAATTTTGGAGAGGGATTGGATTGATTTAAGAACAGAAGAGAACTCTTTCATATTGAGAATCGTATTAGGTTTTTATTTTATTTATTTCTTTAATTGTACTTTGTGCCCGCATTAGTGCATTATTTGCTGCTGTAATTAAAGTGGCATTCCACCATGTTCTACCCTTTTGGAGGTTTATTTATTTTGTTTCTTTCCATCTGGCGGTGCAATTTTATCATTTTCCTTTCTCATTGAAATTTTCTGCAGGCTCAAGTTGATTTTGATGACAAAAGCAGCTGGGAGTATCTCTTCAAGGTTTACTGGATTCTTTTGAAAGGGAGACTATCGTTAACTTTGGACGAGCTTATTAAAGCTAAAAATCCATCGAATGAAGCTGCTGTTATGGTTTGTAAGAGGGATTCTTCAGTTGAACTTTACGATGGTAATAAATCAAATTCAGGTGCTGTCAACTGTTGTGCAGATTTGGAAGCTACACGCTCCAAAAGAAGTAATAAAAGGCCCAGAACTTCTGACAAGGACTCGAGTGTTGAAAAATCACTTGGTGAAAAAGGGATGCCTCTCCCTGAAGACACAGTTTGGGCATCCAAGGAGCTCTTGGAGTTTGTTGCTCATATGAGAAATGGTGATATATCTGTGCAATCTCAGTTTGAGGTCCAGGCGCTTTTGCTTGAGTACATAAAGAAAAACAATCTTCGTGATCCTCGCCAGAAATGCCAAATTATTTGTGATTCAAGGCTCATAAGGCTGTTTGGGAAAGAATGTGTGGGTCACTTTGAAATGTTAAAGCTTCTTGAATTTCACTTCCCCATAAAGGAAAGTTCCAAGGCAGATAATATTAGTAGTGCTGGGATTGTTAATACTATTGCCAGCCAAATGGAGATTGATGGGAACTATGATCATCAAACCATGATGGGTAATGATATGAAGCGTAAAACACGCAAAAGGGTAGATGAGAGAGGACCACCGACCAATCCAAACACATTTGCAGCGATTGATGTTCACAACATTAATCTGATTTACTTGCGTCGTAACTCGATGGAGAATTTCTTTGAAGACGTTGATAAATTGCACGAGAAGGTGGTTGGTTCAATTGTGCGAATAAGAATTCCTAGTGGTGATCAAAAGCAAGATATTTATAGGCTTGTCCAAGTCGTAGGTATTAGTAACACAACCAATGCTCCAAGTTATTTATTATATTTTCACAATAAGTCATGCAATATTTGTATTGATGACATCATTGTCTGCAGGTACCAGCAAGGTTGCTGAACCTTATAAAATTGGCACAAGAACAACTGATGTTAAACTTGAGATCTTGAACTTAAACAAGAAAGAGGTTATATCAATTGACGAGATCTCTAATCAGGAGTTCTCCCAGGTCAGTGAACTTATTGCCTGCTCTCCTCCCAGGGACCAGGGTTCCTTGATATAACTTATCTACGCATGCTAGAATTTTCTTTTTTCAATAATTCTTTTGGAACTGAAGGTTAAAAATACATGTGAATTAGCATATATATCAATAATGAAAGTTCTTGGAGCCCAATTATTTATTTGTGCTCTCCTTTTATCGGTTATGTGAACTATAGCATGAAAGGAAGCTGGGGGAACGTTTACCCGCACCATTAATGACTGACTTGAAACCTATATGCACACTATATTTAATCCTTTCTTAACATGGAAAATAATGATATAACCAAAAAACACATTGATTAAGGCATGCTAGTGTTTACATATACAAGTTTTTTTTTGGTCACAAGACAGTCTGTTGAGGTGTGTTGATCATGTTCAGATACTTATTCCCTTTCATCCCCTCTTATTCAATTCGGATATTTTACTTATTTTCACAGGATGAATGCAAACGATTACGTCAAAGTATAAGGTGTGGGCTCAGCAAACAGTTGACTGTGGTACGTTTGCATGTTATGTTCTATTGTATGTCAAGTGCAAGATATTTGCAAGTCCTTTTACAAAGGAAATTTGTGCTTGGTGTAGGGTGAGATTCAGGAGAAAGCAACGGCACTTCATGCAATTAGAGTAAATGATGTAAGTTTCACTTCATGCAATTAGAGTAAATGATGTAAGTTTCGTTACTTTTAATGCTGAGGCAAGAAGAGAATACATGTGTTTTTATGGAAGGATTTTAGATGATTTTTCTTTTCCCTTTTTAGTTAATAATTATACTGCCCCATTTAAGTATATTCATTGGCTTTTATTGTTTCTTCTAAATAAATCAAGTGCTATGTCTGATATTGCTTTTTGGTTGCCAATGGTCTTGCTCTATGATCTAGTGTCTGGAAGCAGAGGTATTACGGATTAGTCACCTTCGCGATCGAGCAAGTGAAAAAGGACGCAGAAAAGAATATCCTTTTTTGTTGATTGTTCAATGCTTTTAGTTTCTATGTAGACATTTCTTGCACTTTGTTGTGGTTGTTCCAGTTGCACTCTCTGTTTACTTGTTGATTACTTGTAGCACATTACTTAGTACGAGAGGCAGTTTCATGGGTACCTGTGTACTCTATTCTTCGTACTGTCTTGTGGCTGAGGTATTTTGGTCTAAGAATATCAAGTTTTCCTTGACCATAGTGTACGCTTAGGCAATGCGTGGAGAAACTACAGCTTCTGAACTCGCCAGAGGAACGTCAGCGCAGACTGAGTGAAATTCCTGAAGTACGCCCTGATCCTACTATGGATCCAAGTTGCGAATCCGAAGACAGTGCTGGAGCATTCGATACGAAACAAGGTCCCTTACATTGATTTAATAGACATGGAATAACATCTTATCCGTTTCTAGTTTTCAAGGCTTCTTTTGGAAATTAATTTGGTGTTAATTGTGCTGATGTGTATGCAGATGCTAAAGTAAGACCAAGAAGATCTGGTAGAAAGGGAAGGGAACCTTTCTCGCAACCAAGGGAAGGTGATACTTCAAGCAATTCAAGAAGCAAGGGACGGAAAAATTCAGGTAGAGAAACATTTGGAATTAATGGACACAATACAACAAGGAGCCAGGTCAATCTCACTGGTTTGGTGTCTTTTGATGGGAATAATCAATCAGCAGTTGAATCTAATACACTTTCTGAGGTTGCATCAGAAAATTCATCATTGCCCTTATCTATAGTGACGAATGCGAACCTATATGTTGATGATTTTGAGGCAGACATAATATGGCACTACCAGGACCCCACTGGAAAAGTTCAAGGACCATTTGCACTGATGCAGTTGCGTAAATGGAGTACATCTGGGCACTTCCCGCTTGATCATAGAATATGGAAGATAAATGAGAATCCAGGTGACTCCGTCCTTTTGGCTGATGCATTGAATGGACAGTATAAAGAACCATTATTGCCGCATGACAGCCCGTTACTTTCTCAGGGATTTACAGTTGCCTCGGATGATAGAAACAATGATCAGGATGATGGAAGGAACAAGAGTATGAACCCAGCTGCTGTTGATGATAAACAGGTTGAAGAGAGCTGGAACACGAAGCAGGATGGCCAAAGTTTGCATAATAGTGGCAGTAGCGAACTTGTAAGGACCACTGCACTTGCAGATGTTGTCAATTCTAGTGATGAACAAAATGAAATCGTTTTGCAAGGCCAGGTTCCATTGAAGGATAATAATTCTTCACCTAACCAACCCCAAGAGAGTAGTTCACAACCTTCTCCACCTGTGATGCCATCTGAAACTCTGTCGCATCAAGAAGGGGAAAGTAGAGGAGCGGAAATTAACTCTGATCAGACGAATGGAAATTTGGATCCCCAACAAACTGCTCAAGGTCAAATTGCGAATGGACAGTGTAATGAGAGCCGATCTGATAGTGATGGCCATTCAGGCCAATCTTCTGGGCAAAACTGGAGACCTCCACCTGTAAGCAGTCCTTCAAACGGCTGTCATTCCAATTCTACTTTTGTTCCTTTCGCTAAATCACTTGAGACTGCAGAAGATCAGAAGGAACATAATTTTTCAGATATGTCCAGTCCTACTCCAAAACCAAGCAATGGAGACTTAAAAAGTCAGGCTGCTGAAAATAGACAGTTTGTGCCTTCAAATGCTCCTGTTCAGGACGCTGGCCATAGCTGGAGCACTTCTTCTAGTTTAGTGGGTGGTGGGGCACCACTTCCGGAAGTAGGTGGTGACTGGGGTCGATATTCCCCTACTCCAGCTAAACCATCTTCTATAGAGGAATGGGAATCCAGTCTTGTCTCTGCATCTTCTTTTAAACCAAGCGAGATGGATCAGTTTACAGAACCAACTGAATTTTGTACTTTACCTGATGAATCAGTTTCAGATCTTCTGGCTGAAGTTGAAGCAATGGAGACTCTCACCAGCTTGGCTAACTCAACTTCAATCATGAACTGTCGAGGGGAGTTTACAGAGGGTTCAAAAAACGGTAGTATCAGTTCTGTAGATGGATTTAGCCCAGCACCCGACCCTGGAAAAGGTGATGCTTTGAGCTCCACTGGTGATTTACGGGGTTCCATGGTGGCAGAAGAACCACTTGGGGTACGTCAGGGAAATGCTCTTGATTTGAGCTCCACTGGTGATTTACAAGTTTCCATGGAAACGGACAAACCAGTTGGGATATGTCAGGGAAATGCTCTTGATCAACAAGACAGATCTGGTGTACATTCGTCCACAAGCCCTGGAATGGAGGGAGACAGAAAGTACAGTGATGTTTCAGTTAACCAATTTGAGGCAGGGACAGAGATACGAACCACTGCACCATCGGACATAGCCAGTACAGACAACCATTGGAATGGTAGGTCAGAAAGCACAGGAAGGAGTTGGGAAGCAGTTCAGCCAGTTCCGAGAAATGCAAACATGGGATGGGGAGGACCAGACCAAGGAAGTGTAAACCTGGGTTGGGGAGGTGGTCAGGGCATAACACATGGAAACACGAGCATACATCCAGGTCATCAGTTGCCTGCCAGGGGCGTGTGGGAAAGCCAACCAAGATACGGTGAGGAAAGATTCTTTAGTCCAAGAGATCGTGGTTTCCAGAATAGGGATTTAGGTATCGGTAGGGGTAGGTTCGGATGGAACAGGCAGACATTGTATGGAAATGGAAATGGAAATGGAAACGGAAACGGAGGTTCGTTCAGGCCTCCCCCCAAAGGGCAGCGGGTTTGTAAATATTACGAAAGCGGGCACTGCAAGAAGGGAGCATCGTGTGGTTATTTGCACCCCTGATTTTGGGTCTCAAACAACAAAATTAGACACATTTAATTCTGTATTCATTGCTCATAATGAGGAGACTGCTTAAGTGAATAATTATTTTTTTGGGATTAGATTTAGCATATTAATTTAGAGTACCATAATATTGTGGTATTCATTCCATGTTTCATGTACTATCTGATGAACAAGTAATGACGTCCACAATGGACCTTTTAGCTTTTACCAACTCCACAATTAATTCCTTGTTTTTTCTTCTTGTGCATTTTGCTAAGTTGCTTGATCTTAAATGGCAACTCCATCCACTCATACCTAAAAATTGGGTGATGTTTACCGTATCAGTTCAGTTGTGGGTCGTTTAGTAATCCGTGGTCAGAAATCGCCATTAATTCTACCAAAAGCATTGGTTATTTCTAATTGTGGGTCGTGTACAGTTGTAATGATCTATAATAAGAATTTGCTGACACTTTAGATATAACTCACGGTAACATCTCTACCCTACTAGACTATCACACTCACATGTAACAATCTATTATAAATGACGATGGAAACATTGTTTTTTTGTTTTTTTTGTTGAGAACATCTATATTTTTACATCAAGGGGAGGGGGAGTTCGGTTAAGCCACATAGTGGGCAACCTAATTTGGTATCAAATTCGTATTCACGAGATTCGAATCTAAGACCTCATTTCCAAGCGAAGAGGAATACCACCAGACAACAGTACTAAGTCGTTGGAAACATTGTATTTTTTTTTTTTAAGGAAAGAAATAAAATACTTTGACTTTTTATTTATTTTATAAAAAATGAAATAATTTGACTTAAGAAATTTCATGAAATAAATAAAACCATATAATATAAACAATATGAGTTTCCAAAAAAAAAAAAAACAATTTGAATTGACATGTATATCGTTTGTATCGAAAACAACTCTTCACGTTGCCGCGTGGACAAGCAATGAAGAAGTAGTCGGGACAAATTTCAGGATTTCAAAAAAAATTCAGTTCATTCGAGGCTTCAGGTGGCATCGCTCATGGCCACGCCGTCGTATCTGACGCCGACCCAGCGGTACGCCGCCGGAGCTCTGTTCGCGTTCGCTCTTCACCAGGCTCAGATCCACCAGACGCACCCTCTGCGATTGTCATCACAAGAAGAAGAGTCGACGGAGGAGCGGACCAGCAGTGTCAGCAGCGCCGACTCCGTCTCCGACGACCCGGATCTCTGGGTGCACGAAAACTCGGGTCTCCTCCCACCCATTTTCAGGTTCATTTTCTTCTTCAATTTTAAGTTTTTATTTATTTATTCGATGTGATCGTAGAAATTTTTCGTTACTCTGTTTGGATGATGATATTGTTGGGAATTTAGGACAGTAATTTATAATTAGGGATTTGAATTCTAGGGTTTTGAGTACCTGAGGCATTGTGAATAGGTTTCTGGAGATTGATTCTGCAGCATGGTCTGGACTTCAGGAGAGTGCTGCTACTTCCCCTGCTAGCCATCATGTTGGAGCTGTAAGTTCGTTTGTTGCAATATCTCGATAAACAATTTATTTGGGTTTTTTCAGGTTTCGTTTTTGTTATTGATTTTGATTTTTGTCATAGTTCTTGAGGTTGCTTGCTGAAGAAGGTGGTCGGATTGGTAAGGATGCTTCCGAAAATTCAGATCAAGAGCTTGCGTTGTCAAAAGGTATTGACGCTATGGCGTCTAGCATGGAAAAGGATCACGAGTCTTCCCAGTCGAAGATGGAAAAGCACCGTGAATATGAAAATGTATGCCGCGAGAAGTTCTCCACAGCTGAGGTGAAGGAGAACATTGAGGTGGCGGATGGGAAGTTGGGAACTTCACAGGAGAAAAGGTCCACAGCTGTGGTGAAGCAAAAAACGGAAGAAGTGGATGAGGATTTGGAGAAGCTGATGGAGAAATGCTCCACAGCTGATGTGAAACAAAAAATTGAAGAAGTGGATTCGCAATTGGAAAATCTGCACGGGACTGGTGGTAATCTGGTTAGGGTTAAAGATGCAGTTGCGTCTACCAGTGACATTCGTGAGAAAACTATTGGTGAGTTGACAATGCTCAGTTATGAGAGGAAAGTTACAGTTCTCTATGAACTTCTTACAGCTTGTCTGGCTGATAAACGTGAAGAGAAGAAGAAATGTACCCGTCGGAGAAAGGGTTACGATGCTCGGCATCGTGTAGCTTTACGTTTACTTGCAACTTGGCTTGACGTCAAGTGGATGAAAATGGTATGTGTACTTGCCCCTCTGAGTACCCTATTCCAGATATGCTTGCATTCCCTGATACTTTACGGTGATCTTTTATGATTCGTCCCCCCCCTCCTCTTCTCTCTCTCTCTCTCTTGTAAATTTGCTTTGTAGGAAGCCATTGAGACAATGGTTGCTTGCTCTGCAATGGCATTAGTAAAACAAGAAGAAGAAAAAGAAGGAACCCAATCACCAAAAGAAAAATGGGCTAAATGGAAGCGTGGTGGTATCATTGGTGCAGCTGCAATAACTGGAGGAGCATTGTTGACAATAACTGGTGGTAATAGATCCTAAAGATTTTTTCCTTGTTGCTGGAGAATTTAATTTCCTATCAGATTTATAGGTTTTGGTTCTGCATTGCAATTCATGTAGTTTTACTATTCTGCAGGACTAGCAGCCCCCGCAATTGCCGCGGGACTTGGTGCTCTAGCTCCAACATTGGGCACTATCATCCCAGTTATTGGAGCAAGTGGGTTTGCCGCAGCTGCAACTGCTGCAGGATCTGTTGCTGGTTCTGTTGTTGTTGCTGCATCATTTGGAGGTGATTAAGTGGTTAAGTTTTTGTTTTAGGGGGCTTCTTTTAGAATCTTTGGATTTAATATTTTGTTTATGTGGGAAATATCTTCATGATTTATATAGATTTTCTTAGTTAAAAATGTTCTACAAACAGTTTCATATTTCATATTGCTTTTTTGCAAACTAAATTATGGATTATTGCTCATTCTGTCCAATCAAGCTGCTGGAGCTGGACTCACAGGGAGCAAAATGGCTAGAAGAACTGGAGGTGTCGATCAATTTGAGTTCAAAGCTATTGGAGAAAATCATAACCAGGGCGTGAGTTTGGCTATCTTCTCTCTCTCTCTCTCTCTCTCTCTCTCGCTCTCTCTCTCTCCCGCTCTCTCTCTCTCTCTCTCTCTCTCTCTCTCTCTCTCTCTCTCTCTCTCTCTCTCATAGAGATATATTTCTTTATCTATCTATCTATCTATTATTGCTTCAAACTGTAATTTTACTCTCTTTATGTTTCAGAGGCTAGCAGTCGAGATCTTGGTTTCAGGATTTGTGTTTGACGAGGAAGATTTTATGAAGCCCTGGGAGGGACACAATGACAATTTGGAAAGGTACAGTCATTTTACCACTCTCCAACATATTTGAAAAACTTGAAATTACATGAGTGTTAATCCATAAATGGAATGAACAGACGACTTATCTATTTTGATCTTAACGAATCTATAGGTATGCAGTGCTCTGGGAGTCCAAGAATTTAATTGCAGTGAGCACTGCAATTCAGGATTGGCTTACCTCAAGTAATTATTTTGGACCCATGGCTACTATTGTTTTTAGTACTAGTATGATGATAAAAGTTGCCCAGGGTAATGATTTTGCCACTGTTTGATGTAGCAATTGCAATGGGTTTGATGAAGCAAGGTGCGATGATGACTGTGTTAGGCACTCTTGTAACTGCATTCGCTTGGCCGGCAACATTACTTGCAGCTACTGCTTTTATAGACAGCAAATGGGCAATTGCCGTGGACAGGTCCTTTTTCTCTCTTACTGGGAAGAGTGGGGAAACCTCTCGTTTCAGTTACTTCTTATTTGCATGTGGTTTCCAAAAGCTTTTGTTATGATTGCAGGAATTATTCATTAGATGGCACGATGCACTTTGTGATGAACTGTCCTAAGAAGATATTCAAGTTTTAGTAATTACATAAGTAATATTTGTCGTGAATTAATAGCTAGACAGCTAGTTCTACTTTTTTCTTTTCAATTCCAGGTCAGACAAAGCAGGAAAACTTCTTGCTGAGGTGTTACTAAAAGGAATTCATGGGAACAGGTATATATTGTAACTTCAAAGCACTAACAATCCTGAAAAACCAATCATAACAAAAAATAAAAAAAATTCCATTTTGTGAATTTCAGGCCTGTAACGCTTGTGGGTTTCTCACTTGGAGCACGAGTAATTTTCAAGTGTCTCCAGTGTTTGGCAGAAACTGAACGTCATGGTAAGCGATAGTAAATTGATAGTTTCTTATCAATCTTCTCTACCTGAATTAATAGTGGTTATTTACTCTCAATATTGGCAGCTGAACTTGTAGAACGAGTTGTTCTGCTTGGAGCACCCATCTCGATTGCAGATGAGAAATGGGAAGCTGCTAGAAAGGTTATTAAAATTCTTATTATTTTTTTTCCACTACTGGAACTTTGCAGAATTTACATATTTTTTTCTGATGCGTCTTCACTACGTCCTGCTATTTGCAGATGGTGGCTGGAAGATTTGTGAATGCGTACTCCACAAATGATTGGATGCTTGGGGTTGCTTTCCGTGCTAGGTATGCACAATGGTTGTTTTGGGGGAGCCTTTGGTCACACGCGCACACACAAACACAAATTAGAGTTCATCTCGACCTTGAACTAGTTACGAGCTGATGTTAATTTGTTGATTTCTAATGATCACCTAATGAACAGTCTACTTTCTCGAGGATTAGCTGGAATTCAACCAATCAATGTTCAAGGGATTGAGAACGTGAGCCCTCTCTCTCTCTCTCTCTCTCTCTCTCTCTCCTATTTTATATGGGATTGAAGATATTTCTTTCAATTCCTTGCTTTATCCAATGCTTTACAACCATGTCGGCTTTTATGAATAATCTCCTTAACAATATCAGTATTTTTTTCCGTTTTTGCAGGTGGATGTAACGGACATAATTGACTCACACTCTTCCTATCTTTGGTCTACAAAGCAGATCCTGGAGCTGGTTGAACTGGAAGGCTATTATCCCGTTCACAGGAGCATGATTTGCATAAAATAAACTCTACGTTGTACTTACTTTCGGTCCCAGTTTATTAGTACGAGTTTCGTATTTGCAAGGAGGAAGAAGTGAAACAACACAACTCGTTCGAGCTTCTTGTTTCATATTTGGTCACTCTTTAAATCTCCATGTATTTGTAAGAGAACAAAAAGAGATTGCAAAAATGTGAATAAAATGCGTACATATTGTGCCTCTTGCACTCGCAGAAACAGGCCCGACCGAACCCACCTATACCATCCTGAATTCCACCGCCCCCAATCTCCTTCCTCGACGGTTGCTACCACCAACGCCCCTGCCCCCTCCCCTTACATTGCTGGCCACCGGAGTGAAACATATGAAGTAAATTGGCCCAAGGGTTATTACACATGAAAAACTTTTGCTATTTTCGATTTTCAAAACTTGAACGGATTTGATCACATTGACTAACAAAGTGAAATAAGATGATTATATGAGCTTAATGCAACAAAAACCATGTGCAAAATGGGGGTATACAAACGAGAGAGCGACCGCGACACTACGAGAAGAACACAGTCACGGATGACTCAGTGAATTTGAATTCTAGGGTTTCAATTTCTGAATTCTGGTTTTGTATTGGCTTGAGTTTATTACAAAAGGTTCTCTTTTTATCGTTTTAGCGTTTCGCCTTAAATTTGAGATTAATGATGATAATTTTTCTTGGGAAATTAACCATAGTCATCACCTATGAGCTGCATTCTGCTTATATTTTCCTATAAAGGGTTTATCTTTCTTCGCCATTTTTGCGATTTAGATTTTTGAACCGCCTTTTTTTTTGTAGTTGAGATTGTTGGTTTGGTGTTTTTTCTTCTTTTTGTCAGTTGAAATTCGTTCTATCGAAGTTTTATTGGACTACCTACTAATATGCAGATTTTGGTGACTAATGCCTCAGTCAATAGTTGCTGAAACTGAGACGAAAGCTTCTAAAGATGATCGACATCTTACTGAATTTCGTTATGCTTGTGCTGGTTACTCTCTGTACTTGGATCGAATTACGAAAGACCATTCTGGAAAGGAACAACCAGAGTTGCCCGTTTGCTACGGTCTCGAGGTTAAATATCTCTCCTCTCTCCTAAGCCCTCACACATAAAAACACAAAGAGTAAAACATTGTATTATGTGCTAATATGAGATGTGGGCAATTGACCTTAACTGATTTCTTCAATACATGGAGCTTCGCAAGTCGTTTTTCCTGTTTCTTTTAGATTAATTGGATTAGCTTTTACTTTTAGCCTTTTAGGGCTCATTTGATGTCTAGGACAGGACCGGAATGGATAACTCTTATAATTCATTTGACAATAGAGGTGAATGATTTTTCATTTTCATTTTGAGGGGAGTAGACATGGAGGAGGTTATCCTTGTGATCCTACAATTTTGGGGTGATTGCAAGGGATAAGTTTCCTTGATGGCTTATCCTGATAACAGTTTACAAAGAACAGAAGAAACGCAGAAAACTTAGAGAAATAGAATTTCAGAGAGAGAAAGAGAGATATGAATCTTCTGTATATTGCTTGAATGAATTTTACAAGGTTCTTACACACTTATATAGCTCAATAGCTGCCTTATCTCTTAAGCTACTAGCACTAACAGTTTCAACTAACTTTCCCACCAATTCTAACTAACCTCCAAATATACCATTGCCTTACTTAACAGTTTGCCGTATCAGCACCATTTTTACCTCTTTGACCATACTACCCTTCTTATTACTCGACACTGGTTAACATCCCCCCTCAATCGTAACTTGGGTTACCAAGTTTAAGATTGTGACAGTGCTTCACAAAGGAGGGACCATGCAATCCCTTGGTCAATATATCTGCATATTGATCTTCAGTGGGTATGTAAGAGACTTCCAAATCACCGTGCTGCACTTTCTCCCGAACAAAGTGGTAGTCCGTATCCAAGTGTTTAATTATAGAGTGAAACACGGGATTTGAACTCAAAGCAATCGCAGACATGTTATCACAATGTATAACTGGTGGTGTTGGCAGAAACACCTCCAAGTCTTCCAAAACACCCCTTATCCAAGTTAAATCAGCTGCAGTGTGAGCCAAAGCTTTGTATTCAGCTTCAGTAGAGCTTCTAGAAACCGAACTTTGCTTCTTCGATTGCCATGAGATTGGATTATTACCAAGGAAAACAAGATAACCAGTCACTGATCTTCTAGTATTTAAATCTGCAGCCCAATCCGAGTCTGAGAAAGCATTGAGATTTGGTTCCGCAGCTGCTGAATAAACAATACCAGATTGTACCGTGCCTTTAAGATATCTCAAAATTCGTTTCACAGCTCCAAGGTGAATGTCAGTTGGTGATTTCATAAATTGACACACATAATTTACTGCAAATGCAATATCTGGCCTAGTAAAGGTCAAATACTGCAGAGAACCTACTATACTTCTGTAAAGTATAGGATCATTCAATGGCTCTCCTTCTGTTACAAGTAAGGAATTGTGTGGCTTACACGGTGTTGTAGCAGGCTTACAAGAGTCCATACCAGCTTTATGGATTAAATCTGTGATGTATTTTGACTGGTTTACAAAAATATCACCATTTGGTTTATACGAAATTTGTAGACCCAAGAAGTAGCTAAGTTTTCCCAAATCTTTTAAATCAAACACTTCGGACAACTCATGAATAACCTGTTGAACCTTCACAGAACTGGAGCCTGTCAAAATTATATCATCCACATATAAGAGGAGTATAATGATATCAGCACCATTTTTCTTCAAAAACAGGCTTGTATCAGACAATGAAGCATGAAATCCCATAGCACACAGATAGCTAGTAAATTTAGAGTTCCATGCCCTTGGTGCTTGTTTAAGACCATACAACGATTTGACTAACTTACAGACATGATTAGGACAGGAAGGATCCACAAAACCTTGTGGTTGCTTCATATATACCTCATCCTGCAATTCTCCATGCAAAAATGCATTTTTGATGTCTAACTGTTTCAATTCCCATTGATGCATTGCTGCCACAGCAAGAATGATCCTTACTGTTGTATGTCGAACTACGGGACTAAAGGTATTTGAATAATCGATCCCATATTCTTGTGAAAACCCTTGAGCAACTAATCGAGCCTTGTATCTGGATACACTTCCATCAGAATTCTTTTTCACCTTGTACACCCATTTACTACCAACCACAGATCTGTTGCTGGGAAGAGGAACTAAGTGCCAGGTTCCTTGACCCCTAAAAGAGTCATATTCTTCTTGCATGGCTTGCTGCCAATGTGGTATGCTTGCAGCTTTTCGAAAAGTAGATGGTTCTGTCATATCAGTGAGCTTAGTCACAAATGAGAAGCCACCAGAAAATCCCTCATCTTCTGTAATTTGTAATGATGTCAACTCTGGAAATGTTGCTAGGTATGCAGCATATAGTTCCACTCTTCAATCTTGTAACCATGGGATGATTAGATAATACATCTGTTGATACTGTATGAGTGTTAGAATTTTCATCTAGTTGTGGAGAAATTGGTAATATTACCTCAAGGTGAGAACTGTGATGGACAGGCATCAAGGGTGATTCATTGATTGCTGACTGAGAGTGATGATGAGGAGAAGTTGATGTGGAAGAAGACTGGAACATATTTGAAGTACTGACAGATTGACCCGATGCTAAGATACATCCTATATCAGAACTGGAATTCATATTTGATACTTGCTGCTGAATAGTATTATGTAATGATGAACCTGCTTGTAATTCATGTACAGTGGGAATAAGCATTTGAATCATAACTGTATCATCTTTTGTGTTTTTGGACTGCTTAGAGTTATTATACTCTCGAGATAAGTCAGTTTTATATGGAAATTCCTCTTCATTATGTATTACATGCCTGGACAGAATCAATCTCCTACTCTTCATGTCATAACATATTGCTCCTTTGTACCCCAAAGCGTAACCAAGAAACACACACTGAGAAGATCTAGCTTGAAGCTTGTTGACAGTATATGGTCTCATCAAGGGATAAATTGTAGTTCCAAACACCTTCAGATTGTATATCTCTGGTACTTTTCCAAACAGAAGCTGATAATGAGATTTAAACTCTAAATTCCTAGATGACATTCTGTTAATTAATAGAACTGCATGAGCACATGCATGATACCAAAACATATGTGGTAATTTTGCTTCTGTCAGTAAAGTAATAGCAGTTTCTACTACATGACGATGTCTCCTTTCAGCAATACCATTCTGCTGAGGGGTGTAAGGACATGAAACCATTTGTGAAATACCTTTGGTTGCTAGAAATTCTTTAAACTCTTTACTCATATACTCACCTCCCCCATCAGATTGGAAGCATTTAATTGTGGCATTAAACTGATTAAACACAAATGCAGTGAACTTCACAAAAATTGAATAAGCATCTGATTTATTGATCATAGGAAATATCCACATGAATATGGAAAATTCATCTACAAATGTGATATAGTATTTATACCCTTCTATAGATTGTACTGGAGATGGCCCCCATACATCCGAGTGAATTTTCTCAAACCTATAGCTAGCTCTATCTTGTCTAATAGGAAACACTTGTCTACTCATTTTTCCTTTTATACAAGAAGAACACATATTTGGACACAGATCTGTACTAACTGGAATATCAGCAGCCTTCAACATTGTTGTCAAAACTTCCTCAGATGGATGCCCTAGCCGTTGATGCCAAATCGCAGTTCGAACTTTCTGTCCCAAGAATGCAGCACATCTACTCAACTTTGCAGCAAAAGAATTATCAAACACAGTCACTGGAATCTGAAATAGTTCCCCATCATCACTCCTTCCTTGGTACAAAATCACCCTTGTGGCCTTGTCCTGTATAAAGAAATCCACATCATCACAAATAAACCAACATCCATTATCTTTGCACAATTTCTTGACAGAAAGAAGATTAGCAGTTATTTGAGGCACATGCAAAACATTATGCAAAATTAAAGTATTATCAGGAGTAATAATTGTTGAAGAACCAATATTCTTGACTGCCAAACCTTCGCCGTTGCCAATTGTAATTTTCTCATCTCCAGTGTATGGATTAACTTGAGACAGAGTATTGACATTGGCTGTCATATGGTGTGTAGCACCAATGTCTAGAATCCATGTTTCTCCATTTGAAAACCCTTGTCCATTGGTCTGTGATGCATTCTGCCCAATGTTTGCTTGTGCAGTCATTGCAATTAAAGAGGACGGTGGTGGATTACCTTGATAAGCAAAATTATTTCGATGATAACATTCCAGTGCAATGTGTCTTATTTTTCCACAAATCTGGCAGATTATGAAACCCTGATTACCAGTGTCAACCCTATGATAGCAATTAGCTGCAGTATGTCCCCTCCTAGAACATATTTGACACTCAGGTGAGATGCCAGATCTGTAGTTTGTGTTGCCATTCCAAGTATTATTCTTCTGACCAACACTTCCAGAGGAACTATTACCACTATGTGACTGAAAACTTTTACCATTCCCAGAAAAACTCCCATTAGAACTCCCATTGCTACTCTTGTTACCAAACTGATTTCCATTACCAGAATAGTTTCTTGAACTGCCATTATATGTTCTATTGCCCCCAGAGAAACTTCCCTTCTGAACAGATTTACTACCATTCCCCATGAATCCAGATCCTCCATGAAAGCCAGATTAAGTATCTGTGAACTGTTCTCCTTCATATCCTCTTTGATACCTTTGAGAGTTTGAACTTTGCCCAATCTCAAAACCATTATATGCACCAGAAAACCCACTAGAACCATCTCCTTGTCCTTGAACATACATTGCTGCCATGGATGCAGTCAATGATTTCACTCTTGACTCAATGCTTGCGTCTGCACCAAGAAGTTGAGCCCTCAAATCTTTATAAGATATAGAAGAATCCCGAGCCAATATCACAGTCTTTATCATTTCAAATTCTGGTGGTAAGCCAGACAACACAGCTATAAGAAAGTCATTATCTGTGATCCTTTCTCCAGCAGACACAAGTTGATCCCTAATAGCCTTAACTCGTAAAAGAAATCGATCTACTGATTCACCACCTTTTTGAATAGTATGAAATTCACTCTTCAGTTGATTGATTCGAACCATAGAAACAGAAGCAAACCTTTCTTGCAGACATGTCCACGCCTCATATGCAGTCTTGCAACCAAGAATATGATCCATTACATCATCAGACAAAGTAGCAATAAGGAGACTAAGCAATGCAAGATCTTTCTTCACCCAATCTTTGTAAGCCACAGTGACTTCTTTAGTCACTCCTGTCTCTGTATCAATAACAAATCTGGGAGGACATGGATCTTCACCTGTGAAATGATCGAAAAGATCATACCCTCTAAGAACAGATTGAAATTGAAAACTCCATTTCACAAAATTATCATCTTGAAGCTTCACCGTAAGCATACCAAGCAACCCTTCTATTTTAACAGAAGATTCTGCCATTTAATCCAAATTACACAGAATTATGAAACCCAGAAATGTATATCACAGACACACAGTGGCTATCGGCCTCTTAATTTCCTCACAATGGCTATCGGCCTTTGTCAATGAAACAATCAAACTTAATGACAACAAATTTTGATCAAGCAATGGCTATTGGCCTCTTAATTCCCTCACAATGGCTATCGGCCTTCAATCGCACAGAAAAACAACAAACATGCTTCACCTAGAACATATCGCAAACAGATGGTGTGCACTGCGAAAACATAAACAAAGAACCTGATATGAAAGAAACCCTTGACCCTTTGAGCAGAAAGCACTGAGAATTTGCAGCCACCATCAAGCTTCAATCGATCAGAAAGATTTGCACAGCGGAAATGATAACCGAGAATCGGCCGGCGATTGATACCATGATAACAGTTTACAAAGAACAGAAGAAACGCAGAAAACTTAGAGATAAAGAAATAGAATTTCAGAGAGAGAAAGAGAGATATGAATCTTCTGTATATTGCTTGAATGAATTTTACAAGGTTCTTACACACTTATATAGCTCAATAGCTGCCTTATCTCTTAAGCTACTAGCACTAACAATTTCAACTAACTTTCCCACCAATTCTAACTAACCTCCAAATATACCATTGCCTTACTTAACAGTTTGCCATATCAACACCATTTTTACCTCTTTGACCATACTACCCTTCTTATTACTCGACACTGGTTAACATATCCATCTTCTATCTTCAAAAAGTTGGACGCAATTCTTTCATTTATTCTTTAACATACCTTAAATATAGTGAATTATCAAACCTAATCCAAACAAGCCCTTGAATAGTGAGCTCTCATCAGATCGTGCTATACAAGATCTAAATATATTGCATGATAACAAGCTATGAACCATTCATTAGAGGATGTGACTTGTGAGCTTCTGGTGCAATTTGGAGTTGGATCAATGCGTTTAGTGCTTAGAAAACTGGAAGTAATTAAGTGTATGCAGAAGCTGACTTTCTCGACGCATGAAATTTCTACATAAAGTGCTTCTCCCTACATTAATCTTTGTTTAGCCAAGCATTCTGACTGACATGAGCTACCGCAGCTTTTGGTTGGCAAAAGAATGGTTCAAAAGACACCTGCTGCCGCTCCTGTTTCTGCCCATGTTCATCACAAACAGGGTAAGGAATTGAATTTTTGTTTTCCCGCCTTTTTTCCCTTGTATCTCTCTTTCTAGGTTTTGCCTACAATAGTTCGCCTCCAATGTAGTCAAGATCTTTCCTGCAAAACTGGCACGCAGATAATAAGGTCGCGTAAGTTACTTTGGTTGAACAGATTTTCACATTGGTTAGAAATCTTATGATATATAAACTAGTGTTTGGTTTCTAGAAATGATTTCGAAAAATACTTGTGCACTTAAGTTAAGGTCAAATGTCACATTAAACATTTGTTGTCGCTTTATTTATCGCCTGTGATTACCTTTTAGATGATCATGAAGTCCCTCGGACTCAGAGGCAGTAACCGACTCAGTCAGCTGGAACTGGAAGTCCCTTCTTCAACAGGCAAGCATAAGATTAGACTATTCAAGTGACAGTTATGGAATCCTAGTTTTCTGAAACGTTATGCCTTATTCGTAATGGGTTATCTGTGGTTTGTTAATGAATGTATAGGTTTACAAGAAACGCAGATCTTGTTGCTTCAGGGGTGACGAAGAACATACGTAAAGTTGGGAAGTACGTAAAGGGAAGTATCTACGAGTTTCTATACTCGTACAGAGGGCGACCAAAGTAAGATTGCTTGTTGAAAAAACCAAACGAATGAACAAATAACTCGAGAAGCAGGATTCGGCTTGATTCCATATATGCTATTGTGAACACGGAAATTTCCTGAAACGAAACGCGACAAAACACGTGTACAAACAAATATTTTAGTATTTGATTTTGGGGTTGCTATCTCTCTTAACCTTGATCCTCTGATTCGATCTCCGTAAGATGTAGATTTGTGGATGTGTGATTTGATCCAAGGGCCGTCGAGGCTTGATCTTGGATGAACGGTTGGAAGTTTCTTCAAGGGCCGTTGGGGCTTGATCTTGAAGGTTGATGAACGAGTCTTCAAGGGGCTTTTGGGCTTGATCTTGAAGGTTGTGCGGATTTCTTCAAGGGCTTTTGGGCTTGATCTTGAAGGTTGATGTGTGGATTTGTTGATGTTGTTGATCCAAAGGGCCGTTGGGGCTTGATCTTAGGATGAACGGATGAACGGATCTTCAAGGGCTTTTGGGCTTGATCTTGAAGAACGGCGGATGAATTTATTGATGAACACTTTCTTCAAGGGCCGTCGGGGCTTGATCTTGAATTGGTGGAAGTTCTTCAAGGGCCGTTGGGGCTTGATCTTGAATTGGTAGAAGGTCTTCAAGGGCCTTGGGGCTTGATCTTGAGGGCGGATTTGGCGAAGAACGAAGAGAGCTTTCTTGATCCTTCGGGATTTTCTTGGGAGCTTTAGAGCTTCAAGGCTTTGGGGGAATTCTCTTCCAATTTGGGAGTAGAGAAATGTATTTGTGAATTGGTTTTGTTGATCCAAAGAGCCGTCGGGGCTTGATCTTAGGATGAATGATGAACACTTTCTTCAAGGGCCGTTGGGGCTTGATCTTGAATTGGTGGAAGTTCTTCAAGGGCCGTCGGAACTTGATCTTGAAGGATGATTTGACGAAGAACGAAGAGAGCTTTCTTGATCATTCGGGATTTGCTTGAGAGCTTTAGAGTTTCAAAGCTCCAAGGACACAATTCTAAGTGAATTCTCTTCCAATTTGGGAGTAGAGAAATGTATTGGTGAATTGGTTATGAATTGGTGTTGTTGATCTAAAGGGCCGTCGGGGCTTGATCTTAGGATGAACGATGAACACTTTCTTCAAGGGCCGTCGGGGCTTGATCTTGAATTGGTGGAAGTTCTTCAAGGGCCGTTGGGGCTTGATCTTGAAGGAGGATTTGGCGAAGAACGAAGAAAGCTTTCTTGATCCTTTGGGATTTGCTTGAGAGCTTTAGATCTTTCAAAGCTCCAAGGACACAATTCTAAGTGAACTCTCTTCCAATTTGGGAGTAGAGAGATGTATTTGTGAATTGGTCAACGATGAACACTTTCTTCAAGGGCCGTTGGGGCTTGATCTTGAAGGAGGATTTGAAGAAGAATGAAGAGAGCTTTCTTGATCCTTCGGGATTTGCTTGAGAGCTTTAGAGTTTCAAAGCTCCAAGGACACAATTCTAAGTGAATTCTCTTCCAATTTGGGAGTAGAGAAATGTATTGGTGAATTGGTGATTTGATACCTTGATGGAGAGGCCTATTTATAGGCCTTTGGGAATGAATTACCACCACAAAATTTTCCCACCCAAGCACTATTGCCTAATTTTCCCACTTAATAACATTTTAAACTTTGAAGTGGTAAATTTATGGCCTAATTTCCCACTTAATGCAATTTTAAACTTAAAATGTGCTTGCTTTGTCATTTCCCAAAATGAGAAGAAAAACTTGTTTTGATCCTCCAAGGGTATTTCTTCCTATTTTGTTTGAGTCACACGCCATGTGTACAATTTGTACGACACGTGGCGTATGCCATGTATGCCTTGACATATCAAAACTTTAATGCATTGGTGAACATTTGTTTCACCGAAATTTCGATGTCTACAGCTATATTCGTCTTCGAGTCAGCTTGATTCCATATTTGATATATGACAATCTTTGACAGTAGTTTTATGTTACGATTCTTGTATATAACCCTTGTAGATAACTTGAACATGTGAGCGTATTAGTGTATGAGAAGAGTTATATTCATCGGTTGTATGCAAGATTTTCCTAGTTCATAATATGCGAGCAGATTAATAAGAGAAACCTATGTGCCTTGAGACAATTAGGGCCTATTTCGGGAAGCCCAAAATCACTTATGAAGAGAAGCGTTCAAGTATTTTTCTGTATAATCTGCTCGCAAAATCGGTTGTATGCAAGTGCTCCGAAACGTGATCAGAATCTATGAAGGCTCGTATGAAGCCAAAAGCATCTGTCACGAAATTAGCCGTAACCCGTCGATATTGAATTCCTCGAAGGAGTAAGACAAAATTTGGAAACTCTTTCCATATTGGATTTCTTCCAAAAAAATAGAAAAGGGCACACAGCACAGGGCCACAGGCTAATTTAACCAAGGGAGGCAGCAAACCGCGAAATCAACAGAATCTCCCGGTACCCTCCATCTTTTTTATTTCGCGAATCTCGAGACGGACAGGGGACAACAATCCTATCCAGTCCTCCAGGATTTCTCAGTGGGAAGATTAGCATGTATTGCTCCTAGCTCTCCGGCTCGTAACTTTCCGGATACGGATACGGGTACGGATCGGATTGGATTTTCAAATTTTAACTGTAATCCTATCCTTTTCTCGGCAGCCAAACGGTCAACATTTCTTTTCTGTGCGTGCAGATTCTCGGCAGCCAACCGATTGAAGGTTTTGATTCGGAATCGATTGAGATTAGCATTGAGGAATCAGGTGCGGAAATCGAATTCGAATGGCCGCTGCTGCGGCTTGCAGACGGGTCGCCCAATTGGGGACCGGGTCGGGGATCGGATTATCCGGTTTCGGAGGGCCCGGTGGTGCTTCGAGAACGGTGTCTCCGTCGGTAGAGTACAGGCATTTGGGTTGCAGGCTGACTTCTCAGCTAGTCAAATCAAATGGAAAGCGGTTGTTTCTCGTCGATACATTAGCTCTGGTGAGCAATCGAATCGCTTTCTCTTGAGAAATGATAATCTGAATTTTTGAAAATTGCATGATTGTGAAAAGTCGAATGATGAAGAATTTACAGTGAGATTAGAGAAGCTGCAGTGCTGCATTGTGTTTGCAGTTGTTGGTAATTATGTGCTGCATTGTGTTTAGGTTAGGAGATTAGAGGGGCAAGGCGTCCCCTCGAAGCATGCGGAGGCGATAACTGCTGCCATTACTGAAGTTTTGAATGACAGCTTGGAAAATGTGTCTCATTCATTTGTTACAAAAGGAGAGATGCAGAAAGTAAGGAGTTTTCATGTTTACTCTAATTTCCCCGTTTACTGACTACGCCTGTGTATGTTGTCGTTCATCAAATCATGATGCTTGTATCTAAATGTATGTTTTGCATAATTGTTTATAGACGGAGATGATCCAAGAATCCAACTTGTCCAAATTCAAATCCGAAATTCAAAGTGCGCAGGTACTTACTAGCTCTTTCCGTTAGTCATTACCAATACTGTGAGATCGTGGTTTGTATTTAGTTGTAGTTTTTTCTTCCTGGTTATGTTGATATTTGGATGATTCTGTTCTAGTTACCGTTTCAAATCTTGTTACTGTTATGCATGCAAACATTGACTGATTGGAATTTCTGGATTAAGCTTGGTCTTTACTTGTGTTTGTCTTGTGTATAAATGATTTCCAAATTATTGACGATATGCTAATGGGACTGCATTTTGTGTTTTGAATGATGATGTTGTCTCCAAGCTCCTGTTAACATCCGTAGACATGAATGCATGGCTACTCGTAATTTTCAGTTGCACTATTAGTGATCTTCATGAAATATGCCCTGAGCCCCCACCCTTTTTGTATTTGTATGATGGCATTATGATAAATGATTGGACCCCATCCTGGCGTGGATCATATATATTGTGGACATCAACTACCTTCTTTCGGATGTTTAGTAGTGTTCATGTACCTAAAGTATGATGTCTCCGTTTTCTGAGTGGCTGTTGCATGGTGGGGTGTGCTTCTGACTGTGGATCTTACTGGCAGCCAAACGTTTAGGATTTCAGCCATACGTTTAGTTACTGTGCTCGACATTTCATCTCATAACCTCCTACATGATCAAAAGGGTTATTCTCAATTCATAGGTTCCAGCACATATGGGCACTGGAATGGGAATCAAACAGCCCATTTGGAACGAATGTTTTATGACATTGACATTTTTTCAGTTTATTAGAATGGATTTGAATTATCTGTATTTCTACAATTTTTTTGGAGCTGAATTTATTTTAGTTCAGCAGCATAATTGGTCCAGAATATGAATTCCTTAGTTGTTACTGTGATTACATTTTTCAAGGTTGACAACCATGTCTTTATCTCTCTCCCTTTCTTTTTCTTTTTCTTTTTTTTTTTTTTTTTTTTTTTTTGAGAAGCATCTCTCTCCCTTTCTTTATCACAAGAAAGATAGTTATGGTGTTTTTCGAAGTGACCTTGACGTCATTAAGGTCTTTGTTTAAAAGTTCCTGGAAGACTTTTCTAACGAGGCTGGACCTTGATGTTCCCTAAACAATCATTGCAAAGAAAAATAAATGTTTATTAGTTCCTGGGATGGTGCCATTGGTTCTCTGAAAAAAATATGTTATGCAGGGACACCATTTTTCTTTGTTGCAACACGAGACTGAAAAACTTCGGAATGATATAGAGAAGATGCGCAGTGAATTGAGGTCTGATTAGTGGAGTTACTTTACCGTCATTTTCTGTCTGTTTCTATGTGAACTTGTGTTTGCTTTCTATAATCATCATCACAGTGCAAATGTTTTCATTGTGATGCAGGTATGAAATCGACAAAGTTACCGCAGGACAGCGGTTGGACTTGAACCTGGAAAGAGGGTAAGTGAATATGTTAAATAATGCATAGTATTCTCTGAGTTTGCCAAAACCTCTGTTTGAGTCATGATATTCGCTCTCTTTGTTCATTCATATGGTTGATAAATGCAGGAGGATACGAGAAGAGCTATCTAATCAGAATGCTGAAACAAATAACCTCACTAACAAACTTGATCGGGTAAGAATTGGGTGACTACTTTTTCGATTAGAACTAGGAGCGCACCGCACAGTCCTTTCACTAACGCTTACATATTACCATCAGGAAATTCATGCTTTAAGGGCTCAGGTGGAAGCAGCAAAATACGATGTCATAAAATACTGCATAGGTACTCTTGTTTCGATATCTGCTGTCGGTCTTGCTGTACTCCGTATCTTGATGTAAACTTGTTCTATGGATGACGACGACAAATCCCAATAAGGGAAAACTGGGAAATGGTCCATTCCTTTCAAGCTCTTGTAATTTTAAGAAATGTGATGAAGATGTGAAAGATAAGGCGTAGTCATTACATTGTAAGTGGGATCCAAGGAAGAATTCAATTACGTATAACTCAACTTATTGTCCCTTTTTTTTTTCTTTTTTTTTTTTCCCCTTTCAGTATTTGTTGGTAAAGGATCTGATGTATTGAGTAGTTTCGTTTGTCAATTTTCCATTGAACTTGTACCCTACTGCCGATTTTCCCGCTAAACATTTAGTTTGGCCAATTTTCTTCTTGAACTATTATAAATTGCCAATTTCCCCTTAGTGTCGCGTTTTGTCACCTTCCATTCCGTTTTACATTTTAGAAGAGCCACGTGTTGGATGTTGGTCATTAAATGTTGTTTGTTATTTGTTACTCTTCTTTTAAAATTTGATTTTTTAAATAAAATTTAAATGAAATGTGAACGACCATAGAGGGAAAAATTGGTTATATGCAATAGTGTAGGGGGATACTAGTTAAAGGATAGTGTTATTCACATCTATTTTTACGTCTTACACAACCTTATTAAGTTTTTATCATTGCTCTTCAATTGATTTGACTCGATGATCGAAAATTAAAAAATGTGCAGAAAGTTAAAATGATGTGTGGATAAGAATACCTCTTGTTAACATCAAAGTTCAAATGGAAAATTTGATAACGACGGACAGGGCGAAATCGACTACTATTCTTAAATTTCAGTAAGTGATGGGTTGGGTTTGGCTGGGTCAACACCTTTTACTCACAGGATTTTGAGCTGGTAGCCTGGTATAGGCCTTAGTCCAAATTTGGCCCAATAATAAAGGGATTAGATGGGTTTTTTTTTTTTTTTTTTTTTTTATACTTATGATAGAATTGTGCGAATTTTACACTTATGGTTGACAAGTAGAATGCGTTTCCATCTTGGCAATGTGGCAGCAAACATACTTCATGATGTCTTACTTGTTCAACCATGGCTGCAACTAATATACATTCATGCATTTCCAGTTTACCACTCCCGAAAGCTGATCAACATTGACACAAGATTTAAAAAGGGTTTTGGCTTTTAAGGTGTAATTTGGTGTAAATTTTGATGGCAATTGGGTCTATTCAAGTGAGATTTTGGCTATATTTAAAATAATTTATAAAAACTAACAATTTTGAATTTGTATGCTAAATTTTGGTTACATGCGATAATTTTCCCTCAATGAACCTGAGTTGTGTTAAAATTAAAAAAAAAATTCCAGTTAATGAAGACATTATAACTTTATAATCAGTTGGAAAAGTCACACTAGTGAGCTTTCATTTTTATTATTATATATCAAACATTTTATTTAAACAATACCCTATACCCTATTGTCGCACGTAAGTTTGAAAAAAAAAAAAAAGTTTATCGTGTTAATATCAAATCATACATATATTGTACATAAAAGAAAAAATACTTTGACTCTTTAAGGGCACGTTTACTAATCCGTAATCAAAATGACAGGAATTGAATTGAGGAAGAATTGGATTGAAGAGGAATTGAAATGAGGTGGAATCAGAATCAGATTCATGTTGAAGTTGTTTACTAAAACTGTCTGGAATCAGAGTATGAATGATGTTGAGTCCATATAAGTTGTTTACTAATTCACTTCAATCGAAATGAAAACTAGGTTAATTACTAATTGCCCTTACATAAATAAATTATTTTCATACTAATTAATTAAAGGCTTTTTTTATTAGCACCCCACATTAAAATTTAATATTAAATGACTTATTTACCCCACAATGCAATGACAATTTTGACCTTATTAGGTTTAAAAAAAAAATTCTAAATACATCCCAAATCACTTTTAGCATATTATTTATCTTCTCAACCATCAAAACCCTCTCACGGTCCCACCCTCAATTGTTGAACAAAACCCTAATGAAACTACAAACATGTTGATTGAGAAAAATTGCTTTTGACGAATGAAACACGAAATCGATGTTTCAGAAGCTTTAGATGAGGTAAGACTTCATATTTTTCATTGTTTTAGTGATTTTGACGACATCGATAATTATTTAATCTTCTGTTTGCAAACTGAAACGATATGTCTTGATTGTGACCGATTAATGTTTTACAAACTGAACTGAAATATATTGATTGCTAGGCGAGAGTACATTTGTAAAAACAAGGTTTATTTTTTAATGTTATCCAGCGGGCATGCAAAGCAACATTGAAAAATATATGATCAGACAATCGTATTCATGCGTTTCTCGTACGATAATGCTTAATATTTTGGTATACGCTCAGAGATGATTTTAATCATTTTACTTTCAACTACAAGTCTGTGACTGGTTTTAAATTTGGACATATAGTGACATATATTCAAGTTCCATTGATATTTGATGTTGTATGATGACACATTTCCTTGAAACTTACTTGATATATGATGACTGATCACACGTACATGACAGTCACTGGAGATATTGACCGAAATTGGCAGCATGAACACTTATGAAGCCCTGACTTTCCTCTTCGATTATTATCTTATTTGGGAAAATATTTCCGTAATTCCATACATGTTTCGGGTAATGATTTATTATCTTCTTAGATGTCTAGTTCAATTAACAGCAATCATACAAATAATTAAGTTTAATCAACTCAGAAGGTATGTATGCTAAAATCCTAATTGGTGATCTGCTAATTACCCTTAGTCATACGGCGATGAATCGAACATGAAAGATCATAGAATAGTAATTAATCGCATTAATCTTGCAGTTGCAGATGTGTTGTTGTGGAGGAATATAAGGTGTATATTGAGAAATGTGGGGTGTATGTACAAAATATAAGGTGTATATTGAGAATGTGGGGTGTGGGGGTATTATGGGAAAGTAAGTGGAGTGTATTAAGATAATTTTTAAGTGAAAAAGTAAATGTGGGGTGTATTAAGTATGTGAGGTTTATTCAACAATTTGTGAGGTGTTAATATAATAAGTCTTAATTAAATTAAATTAAATTCTTAATTAAATTAAATTAAATTCTTAATTAAATTAAATTAAATTCTTAATTAAATTTATTTAATAAAATTATCTATATAAATAGGTTTTATTTATTTATTAAAAGATGGCATAATGACTGTCAAATGAAGGGCAATGTTGGGATAATAAAAACAAGTGAGGGCATAATAGGAATAAAAGATGCATTCTCGATTCCCTTATCCTCATGGAATTCAAATACCTCACAAAACTAGGGAATACCGTTCCTTCAATTTCAGGAATTGGATCCCTTGTTTCGTGTGGGCTCCACCACTTTTTTGATTTCTTAATATTTAGTAAACACTTGAATACTCCGTAATCGGAATTGAATTCTCTTTCTTTATTCCGATTACCTTTACGTAAACGTGTCATAAGTGTAAGCATTTCGCCACAAAAAGTGCATCCTCAGAGGTGGGATCATACATGTCAACTGTCATATGCTCTCTCTCTCTCCAAATCAACATGTACAGGTCAAAATTTGACCTCAATTAGGAATGAGGATTTTTTTTATGAAGATATCATGGATCCTTCAATCGTATTCGTTCGTCGTATATCATACCGTCAGAAATTATTATAAATTTTTTTATTTAAATGAATACGATTAGAGGATCCTGAGATCTTCACAAAGAGGATCCGGAGAGGATCCTCATTCCTCAATTAGTACCCCTCCAAATCTTTTTCCCTCACTTCTCTTCGTCTAAATAAATGAACAGAAGTTATTGACGTGATTTAATCGTAATCGTTAAAATAGAAAAATACTAGAAGAAAAGAAAAATTGGAGAGAATTCTATTCCATCGATATAATCTGAGTGCTGTAAGTGCACGCAAAGCAACTGCAGACTTTTAGTTCCACTTATTTAATATGTTTATAAAAACAAATGGAGATAATAGATTGGCAAATTGGCAAATGCAAAGATAAATAGGTTGGTGGGTCGGACTGCATTAATTTGGATAGGTATTCAATCCCAGTCCACCAGCCAACCCAAGTTAAATAACCAAGCACAGTGGGTCCTATTTCTTGAGCACCAAAAATATGCATAATATCTGATACACATATCTCCTACTGTATCTGATTGGATTCCTTTTTCATGCTCCGTGTATCCTCTGTCGTCCGTATCTGAGGTAGTCGAGGATGGAAAATATCTGATCGAGTCCCTTTCCAGCTCTCTTTTACTTGCATAAACACAATCTTCTTTCACACACACATACATAGAGAGTTAGAATACACAAACATGTTTTTGGCACATATTTTGACACTCATTTTTATAGTACGTAGAGTTTATTTTATATGTATTTTGACGATCATAATCGTCTATATTTTATTATATCATTCATAAATCATTATTGTAAAAAAATTATGCAAATCCAAGATTATTAAGATATTCATTTGTAATGAAGAAAATAGAAGAATATTGTTCTACAATGAAACACTAAATTCAATCAATGGTCATATGGTTTCATATTTAGATGGTTTTTTGTAGACATTATCTTTAAGGTAAAACATAAAAGACATTAAAAAAAAACTAAGACATAAAAGATAGACGGTTGGATCTCTAAAATACATTACACAGTGAGTTCCATAAAAATGTGTGTCAAAATATGTCACAGACGTGTCCCTAAATCGCAACATATATATATATATATATATATATATATATATATTTTGTTTTTGTTTTTTATACATATTATTTTGATTCATGATCATCGATATACATTTAGGGAGCATTTGTTGCACTGGACTATTTCGGATTAGACTAGCTTCAGGAACTAGACTTAATTAGATTGACTTAGTGAAATGTTTGGTGTAGTGTTGAATTACAAATAAAAAAGTACTATAATTTTTATTAAATTAATTTCTTTTCTATTAAAATTAATTTCTTTTCTATCAAAATTAATTTCTTCTTGCAATCCTTCTCCCAGCAAACTCTGCTCAACTTTCCCTGCTCGATTTCTCTGGCATGCTCCTCCACTTACCTTTTTATCTCCACAATCTCACCATCTCTCTCACTTATTTTATAGTTATATTAACTTTTAAAAACTAATTAATTTTCTCATTCAATCATATCAACAACCAAATCGCATAAAAAATGTAAAGATCTCCCCAGCCTGCAACCAAATAATCAAATCGCATAATATTGTACAGATCTTCCCAACCTTCATCGTCAACCTCTCGATCTGCTTCTCGTCAGCAACGCCCACTGACGGTAGCATTGCCAGGTCCTCCATCGACTCGCGATTTTGGCCTAAAGCAGCGCCGCTTCAGCTGTGAGCTGCAGCTGTCACCTAGGTTGGGTCACATAAGAGAAAACACCGCCGACAACCTGGCCATAGTGACGGTGCAGCGGAAAGAAGGCAGAGTGGATGTCGGGGTGTAGCAAGCGACCAAGAGTCGGCCTCGTTTTCCATTTTAGTCACGCTTAATACCAAGCGAAAGCTCCGAACTAAATAACGAGGTTTAACGAAACGCGGAGGGATTGTTAGTCGAAGCGAGTTCCATTTATTCTCGTCCAGAAACATACCAAACGTAGAATTATAGTCCTAATTAAATAAGCTACCTTAAGAAAGTGTAACAAACGCATCCTTATAGTACAAGGAAAAGGCCTCACGTCCTCCTCACTTCACTTTTCACTGCCCACCTAAACTCAATATATTCATTCACTCTCTCTCTCTCTCTCTCTCTCTCTCTCTCTCACACACACACACACACAGATGCTGATGCAGCTCAACAAGGCATTTACAACACTTCCTCCACACTTATATCGGTTGGAATGCACCATCAAGTCAACTATCCTATGTTACATGATATACGGTATTTCTTCTGGTCTTATACCACATATAAGGTATATACATAGTTGTACACAATTGGTTATAAACTTTCTTAATTACTAGTTACAGATAATTTTGTCTATATATTAATTAACTTTTTCCCATGATGAGAGATAACACATAGTTGTATACAACTAGTTCGTAAACAAGATATCTTCGGATCACTAGCTAGGGCACTTGTCTTGCAAATATATGGAGCCACCAAAATGCATCGATTTGACTTGGGCACCATATATAGAGCCACGGGTGGTGCTACTTACACACTAATTTTTACTTCTCACATACTATTTTCAATTTTCGGCCGCCAGATTGAATTAATTGAAGAAGATCAATAGACAAAAATGAATAAGAGTGTGAGAGAAGTAAAAAAAAGTGTGTGAATAACACTACCCTAGAGCCTTCTTAATTATATTTATATTTATATGTCAAAGTCCTCACCAACCTTAATTCATTTTCACAATCATTCACATTTGAGTAATGCTAGAGAGACTAAATTTGTAGACTAAGTTTTGTAAACTAAATGACATGGAAGTTGATGATTGGATTATTACTTAAACGTTGATAAACGTGCTCATTTCTTATTGGTAACATATCATTTAGTTTGTAATTTTAATCTATAAATTTAGTCTCTCTAGTCTTACTCTTCACATTTTTTATGTAACAATTTTAACTACAAATAAATATATAATTGACATGTAACAGTCAAATTAAGAGTCAGTTTTCACAACTGCTGAGGACAGTGTGAGCTACTTCTATCGTAAGCATGATTTAACATCATTCTACCATTGTTCAAGAGCTAATTTTACTTAATCTTTCTTCATTAATTTTTAAACAAAATAATTCTACTATTGCCACCGACCCAGAAAACAAATTGAAATATTAACATAAGCAGTCCATCAATTTTTCCACCTTGACAAATAATTTTTGTAACTCAGCCATTATATTTTTATTTCAATACAATAATAACAAAACAAAACAAAAAGGAAAAAAGAGAGGAAATTAAAGATAAATTTGCATACATATTAAACAAAACAAAAGAGAGTGTCTATATACACAAAGAGAGAGAATTAAAAATTCCCTCACAACTGTTCATGGTCTCTTTGTAATTATCTTGTTTTTCAAAAGAACAATAAAAAAACGCTTGCAATTTACCTGTGCAGTTTTCACAGTATCATTATACTCCAAACAAATTGCACCACTGTTTCTCTCTCCCCGTCGAACGCTGTTTTTTCATCACCATCAGAGTGGACAAACCACCCTTTTACTCGGTACGGCGATGAGTCGACTCGCTCTCGGAGCGGTGAGTCCAAACACGTCGTTCATGTCGAGCTCACTAGGTTTCATACCATCAGGCAACTCCCACGTAAAACAATGAAGCAAGTGTGCCACCGCCATCTCCAGCGCGTACAACCCTAGCTGCATGCCCGGGCACGACCTCCGACCGGACCCGAACGGAATGAACTCGAAGTTACTCCCCTTAAAGTCAGGCACACCTTCTTTCAAAAACCTCGAGGGCTTGAAGGACTCGGCGTCCTCCCACGAGTCCTTGTCACGTCCAATGGCCCACGCGTTGATCATCACACGCGATCTTTTGGGAATGCGGTAGCCGGCTACTACAGCGTCCTCCGACGTCTCGTGGAGGAGTAGTGGGATTGGTGGGTGGAGTCGTAGTGTCTCTTTTAGGGCACATTTTAGGTATGTCAACTTCTCGAAGTCGGTCTCTTCAGGTCGACGGTCTAGACCCACCACGTCAGCAAGTTCTTGCTGGACGCTCTTTAGGTCCTCCGGGCTCTTCATCAGCTCCGACATGGCCCACTCTATTGCCGACGCCACAGTCTCCGTCCCGCCAAACATTACGTCCTGCAAGTACGTAGCATATATAATTAGCTTATTAATTTACATATACAGCATGTTACATACCTAGTCAGATCGTCAATTTAAACAATCAGTTTTCAAAATAATATAATATGTTAGACTTTCTATCTTCATAGTCTCAATACGCGATTAATATATCTGATCAGATAAAAAGAAATAATT
Source organism: Cotoneaster glaucophyllus (assembly GCA_036320875.1). Taxonomy (NCBI): domain Eukaryota; kingdom Viridiplantae; phylum Streptophyta; class Magnoliopsida; order Rosales; family Rosaceae; genus Cotoneaster; species Cotoneaster glaucophyllus. The sequence continues at coordinate 17,972,949 of CM070073.1, forward strand.
AGCCAAAAGTTTAGTCCAAGAAAACCGGTTACATAGACATGCAACCTGTGGGGTTATAATATAAATAAGTGATATGAAATAATGTAATAGTTATTTACCATGATGATGGCCTTGATGTTATCCCTAGTAAGTTTGATGGCGTTTTGCAAATTATCTTCAGATTCATTTACTTTAGCATCTTCACTGTAAAAAGCCAACAACTCATCCACCATGTCCGTTTCACCGTCACTCACTCCCTTACCATTGCTCCTCTTCTCCATGTGATCATCTATGATTGTGTCAATGAACCGATCCAAGGACTCACGAGCCTTAGCGAGTCTATTGTTTAGCCCCTGAGGATCAACCCACCCCAGGCTAGGAATAAAATCAGCAATGTTAAAAGCTCCAAACAATTTGGAAAATTCCTGCAGTATCCCAATAAACTCATCCTGCCCTTCCTGAGAGCTCGTCCCGAACGCCGCCCGATAAATAATATTTTTCGTGAGCGAAAAAACCAACTCTCCGATGTTTACAGCCGAACCAACATGAGCTGTGACGGTCCTAACCGCCGAGTCCACTTCGTCCCTGACAGACTCCCAGGACTCGGCGCGTTTGCGACTAAAGAGCTTCATGACGCAGAGCTTACGCATCTGGCGCCAGAAGGGCCCGTAGTGCGCGAAGGCCATGTCAGCGCGGTCGTAGGTGAGGTAGCTGATGGCGATGGTGGCCGGGCGGTTGGAGAAGATGTTGTCTTGGACTTGAAGGACTTGTCGTGCCACGTCAGGGTTGGAAACGGCAACCATGTGTAGAAACCCCATGCGGAGGTGGAATATGCCGCCGTATTTCTTGGCCAGCTTGGCGAGGCCCCGGTGAGTTAGTTGGTCCATCAATAACATGTTGCCAATGAGGGGTAGGCCTTTGGGGCCGGGCGGGTATGGTGGTGGTCGCCGGAAACGGAAAATTAGAGGGAGGAGAAATAGGAGTGTGATTATGAGCAAGAGTGGTGTCATGGATTGTAAGGGTTGCAAGGATTGCAGAAGAGAATCCATATTGTGTGTGTTTCTTTTGTTTTTTTGTTTTTATCTTTTTTCGTGGGTATGATTAGCAGAAGTAGTAGGGCAACCTCCAAATGTTGCTAAGTTGGAAGAGATATTATGGTGCCTTTTATATACAATGTTTGTGCAACTGTTGGATTATTTATTTATTTTTTTAGTGCTACAGAGATTTTGGTCAGGCTATCCAGAAATAAACTATTTAAAGACAATTGAAATTGTTTGGTTTTGTTTATAGTATTTTTATGGTATGAAAGTTGGTAAAGAAAAGAAATAGTATGGGACAAGAAACCAAGTTTGGGGATTTTTGGATTGAATCCTTTATTTTCTCATTATCCAAATTCGAGCCGTTTTGACGTTTACAGAGTTGCTAGAGTCTACTCATAGGAACCACGTCACAAAACTGCTTCAATTTGACTTGGGCTGGTTTGGTATTGCTGTGCTTTGAAAAAAAACTGTTTTTGCTGTGCTGTGAGAATAAGCAGCTGTGAAATAAAGCAGCAGAGTGTTTGGTAAACTTTTTTGTAAAAGTGCTTTTGAAAAAAAAAAGCAGTATTATAGTGTTTGATAAACTTTTATGTAAAACAGATGTGAAAAAGCTGGTTTTTCAAATCTAGGTTTTGCAGCTTTGTGTTTTTGGCTTTTTTTAACCCAAAACTATGAAAAAAAACTGAAGCTGAATGTTTACCAAAGCTTTTTTTTATAGCCATTTTTTTTCAGAATCACCTAAGTACCAAATCAAGGCTTTGTCTGAAGTAAAACAACTGATATTTTTACAACTAAGTCCCAAATTAATAAAGCAAATTTCTACGCTACCATTTGTATAACAACAATTATATTATAATTGTCATTTACTATTCAACGTTACATAAATAGTGATCGAGGTTATGGAATGATATTGTTACAGTAATGTTTGATGGTTATGAATGTCTTGTTATAGTATAGCGTCTATAGACGCAAGTTATTAAAAATAGACGTCAAGAAATCTCACATTCATCAGTATTCACTTTTGACTCTTTACCTTCACATTTGGTGTTATAAAATAATGTTAACATTCAACGTCTGGACTACAAGAAATGTAAAGTTAATTACACCGTAATCGTCAAGATTTATAGTCTAAGGTTAAATAATAATGGTAAGATTTTAGTTAAATAACACATAATGACATTATTATTGTTATAACAATATTAATTTTTACGTTATAGACGTCATATCATGTTGTCAAAATAAAATATTATTATGCATATACATGATTACAAGAAAACATGGTTTGGTTAAAAGATATATCTTATGTGGCGCCTTGAAATAATTTATGTCTTGGAAACCTAAGTACATCTCAAACAGATTAACACGAAAGAGAGATACATGTAATTAAGTTCATTAACAGAGTTTTCGTACAGCAAATGGAATTGATTATCTGAAATTCCTTCAGTAAAATAAACAAAACTAAACTTACAAGAAATGAGTTCAGCTATTGCAATTTAGACAAAATAACTTACAGACGAATCTTGGATAATATTTGTTGACATTTTTTATTAATGTTTTCCAGAGAAAAATAAATTAATGGTTCTAAAGGTCAACCATGGCTGGTAGGCAACAAGAAGAGCTGCTGCCATTGTGGACTTTCGTCGAACTAGTCACATACATGTGAGGCATATTGGTCCTCCCCACCCAAATATAAATATATTCACCAAACTGATCCAATCTCATACGATTGTTGATTTGCTTCCTAAAAAAAATATCATGCAAATCATGTTTTAGTTATCATTTGGGCATTCTTTTTAGTCTCTTATATTTTTATTGAATCATATAAATGTGTGTGAGTTACATATTGGTTCCTTAAATTACAAGTCAAATTGAGATGGTGCTTCTTTGGAAAACAAATCTTGATTTATTTTGTGGGTTTCTTTTTAATTTTTGGGTAAAACCCAAATTGGCTACACCTAACCCCCGATCTCTTCAATGTGAACCATGCATGATTAATTTATTAGTAAGTATTGTATCTGAAAGGTGACAGATTTGATGCTCGACCTTATTAGCCATGCCAAGTAGCTGTCACGGTTTAGACATTCCAGCCATTGACGGTTTCATTTCACCATTTCAAACCTTTTTCACCTCACTGCAATATATGATAAATGGGGTTAATTTGTACTTCAAACCTAAGATAAGATTACAACATTAGATTAGATTGCGTGTTTTAGCATCACCATAACATCATTCATTAGTTTAATAATTCTTCTGGCGCCATCGGATTTGATTTGATATTTTCCCACTTCTTTTCTCCCAATATTCATTCCATTATATGATGGGTGTGTGAACCACACTTTGAAAGGTTAACAGAAAATTAACCTCAACGTACTGTTGAAGTATGTCCCACGTCAAAGTTTTGATGAAGTTAAATTATTTTTATATTCAGATTTTTTTAATAAAAATTATATTGAGATTTTATTGACAAAATTTCACACATATTTAAAAAAAAATCACAAAAAATCACACATATTTAATTTAAAATGAACATGTAATTAAATTGAAACAACGTTGATATTAATTATAGTGATCCGCTAAAAACTACATATTATTTTAGTTGAAATCATTTAATGGCCAATACTCGTCTAAGGAAAGAGATTCTCTTCGGATATCTTAAGGGATCAAAACAGGTGGGCCATTGGATGAAATTTGAAAGGCTCGAATAATTTGATCCAATGATTTTGGTGAAAGAGATCCGGAGAGCCCTCGCCTAAATCATTACATGACTTAATTTCCGAAAATTAAAGAAAAAGTGAAGTCTTGAGATGTGGTTTGATCCAATGATTTTGGTGAAAGAGATCCGGAGAGCCCTCGCCTAAATCATTACATGACTTAATTTCCGAAAATTAAAGAAAAAGTGAAGTCTTGAGATGTGGTAGCGGACGACCACTTGAGGCATGAACATCGTTCAAATTTTGACACGTTTTTTTACAATAAATGTGTTTGTGTTTACTTCCTGCCTGTGTTGGCATTTTATTACTAGTTAGCTTCCTAAAACAGGCATATAGAGTGGGTGTTTTGAACTCGGAATTGGAAAGGGATAACGACCGCCTCTCAACATCATCAACTCCCGTGTGAAAATTCACAATCTTAACTTTGTTGTGTAGAAATTTACATTTTAATTTGGATAGTTTTATTCACATCATTTTTTTTACCTCCTACACACCTTTATTAATTTTTGTTTATTGATCTTTTTCAGTTTATTTGATTCAATGGCCGGAAATTAAGAGGAGTATGTAAGAAGTGAAAATGATTATATGGATAGCACCACCATTTAACCTTTTTGTGTAAACTTTTTATATTGCTGCATTTTAATTTTTTTTACGTTTGTATTTTAGATAGATTTTGAGAATAGTTTTTGTGGATGGAAATTTTGTACACGACTGATTTGACAAAATTTCACCTATAAAAGAACAAACACTGTTAGCCTAATTGATCGACACCCAACAAAAGAGGAAGGGCCAAAGGATATCAGATGCCTAAGTCAGAAAAGTAGTAGAAAGTAAAAAAAGTGCTTGAAAAAGTTATGAGTGGCAAGTGGCGATTACCGTTTCCTCTATTTGACTTGGCTGTTTATAGGGAAAAGCCCTAACAAACAGTTGGGAAGGGAGACTGCAGAGTATAATAGGCGGTCCTTGATGATACGGGTCAATCTCCATAGTCCTATCAACTAGCACTTACGAAGGTTCGTATTAGTAAGAGCTAGATGCGCCAGACATCCAAGAGGAGACTCCATAAAGTCGGTGACTAACCACCATTGCATCGGGTAAGCCTGATGGAATGACATATTATGGTCAACCCGAAAAGACCATAATATATGTCAGGTCAGCTTAGAGAGCCAATGATCTGTTAGTGGCGTAAAAGGCCATTAAGGGTAGACTACATCTATTCTCTTAGATAATTTTGTAGTCTATCCATGACGTCAAAAGTAAAATCGTCATGTTGAGTATATTGTCTACATATCTTTTTTTTTTTTTTTTATTAAATATAGTCAATTTATACCTTCACCATTGTTAGCAGGACACGAAAAAAAAAATTGTTAGCACAATACGAAAATGTATTGATCATAATATTACAAACTGTCATATAATTAATGCTTTAGGTTTGTCATGCCATTAATGAGATTTGCAACGATAGAAAAGTGACATGACACGTAATTAAAGATAAATTTTACGATGGAAAATCAACTTATTGAATTATTAATGAGTATTCATTGAGACCTATTAAGTTTAATTTTACTTTAGACCATCATCATTACCAATCGGGTAATGCTAGGGAGAATAAAACTTTAAACTAAATTTGTAAATTAAATAATGTGTTACCAATAAAAAATAAGCACATTAATCAACATTTAAGTAATAATTCAACCATTAACAATCACATCATTTGTTTTATTTTTTATTTTTTTCGAAAGATAGAAATTTTATTAGAACTCAAATGCGAACTGATACATTTGCATCTTCTGCTAAAATATTAAAAAGAAACTCAGGACCTAATTCATCCCAGCCAAATCTCCCGCCATGCTTGACAACGTACGCCGCTATCAAATGGGTTGCACGATTGCAATGTCTAGGGGTAAAGCAAAACCTTACCAACTGAAACAAACTAGCCATTCCCCAAATGTCTTGGATATAAACTTCAAGATTGACATCAACCGTGGTCTTCTTGTTTAGCATCTTGATTAACCCTTTGGAATCCGATTCCACCACCAAATTACACCTACCCACCCAATCCTCCCTGCCCATCATCGTCTCTAAGCCCTGACGAATCGCTTCCACCTCCGCCATAGTGGCATCCCCAAATCTCCCGCCCCCTACCCCTTCAACACACAAAGGAATACCTGCAAAATCCCTAAGTACCCACCCCACCCCTCCCTCCCCAGTGTTATTTCTCCATGCTGCATCACAATTCAACTTTAGCTCCCCAAAAACCGGTTTCTGCCACTTTCCCTCCCCCACCCCACCGTCCCCCTTCCACCGACAACACTCTCTCCCCCGTACCCTCCCTGATGTTTACCTCACTACCCACCCAGGCCCCGTCCCTCCTATCTCTCCCAGGAACCTCACCACCCACCTCCGCTGCATCCAACGCATTCCAATAATCTTCCAAATGCCGCTTCCAAAGCTCCACCGCCTTCTGAGGAGATGTCCCCACCCCCTTAACACCAAGTCATTTCTACATTTCCATATATGCCAGAAGCTAAACACCACATGTTGCAATATCGAATCAGCATCCTTTTCTTTCTCCATACGCTTCACAAGCAACTACCATCCCTCCAAAAAATCGTTCACCCTCATAGCCGCCATATTTAATTGCAAATTTGTCCCAAACCAAAAGGCACGACTAAACTCATAGTAAAAAAAAAGATGAGCCTCAGTTTCATCGCTTACACCACACAATTCACATCTATTCTCTATTCGGATCCGCCGTCGTTCCAAATTATGTCTCACTGCCAAAGCCTTCCTACCCGCCTTCCACGTAAATATACGAAGTTTTGACGGAACAGCAAGAGTCCATATCTTCTTCCAAATTCCATCTAAACTCCCCGGAGAACTCGACATCCCACTTCCATTTCTTCTAAACTCCCCATTCTTAAGCATTTTTATTGCCACATGATAAGCCGACCTTACCGTATATACTCAATTCTTCGAGTAGTGCCAGATTCTTTTATCCTCACATCCTTGTCTACTAAACGTATCCTCACATCCTTGTCTACTAAACGGTATCGAACGAATCAAGTCAAAATCCTCCAGTCCTACACTTGCCGCCAATACCTCCAAATTCCATCCCTGCCTATCCTCCGTCATCAACGCACACACCCGTGTATGCGGTTCCAAATCCCTCAATATCGGTTTAAATGAATGGGGTTTAGGCACCCATGGATCAGCTACCGTAATCTTCTCTCCATTACCCACCCTCCATCTAACCCCACAGTTCAAGATTTCTCTTCCCAACATAATTCTTTTCCATCCCCACGATGATTTCTTCTGCTGCCTTGCTTCTAAGAACGATGAGTTTGGAAAGTATTTATCCCGGAGTACCATATTAAGCATCGAATCCGACTTCGTCAAAACCCTCCATCCTATTTTAGCAAGCATTGCTAAATTAAATCCAATGAGATTGCGAAAACCCAACCCACCAACCTTTTTGCTCTCAGTCAATTTGTCCCATGCCACCCAATGACAACCTCTAGGTGTTCCTTGATTCCTCCACCAAAATTGAGTAATAACTCTCTCCATCTCCTTACACGTATTCACAGGTAATTTGAAGCATGCCATAACATGATTCGGCATTGCCATCGCCACCGATTTAATCAAGATCTCCTTCTCTGCCGGCGACAAGAATTGCTCCGCCCACCCATCAATGCGACTTTCAATGCCACGTTGTACCGATTCAAATACCGCCTTCTTTGAATGCCCAAAATCCGCTTGGATCCCCAGGTATTTGCCAAAGCCTTCTCTTGCTTGAATATTCATTAGCGAGACAATTCGCTTTTAATTTTTCTTCAAACACCTTTTCCCAAAGAAAATAAAGCTTTTCTCCAAAGTAATAGTTTGACCGAACTCCTTACCGTACTTATCCAACATCCTAATAACATTCCCTGCCTCAGTTTCGTTCGCTTTGCAAAACATCACAGAATCATCCGCGGAAAACAAATGAGAAATGACATGTGCTCCAGGGGCCACCCGCACCCCCCTAATCTGTCTTTCTATTTCATTCTTCTGAATCAAGCCTGAAAGAGCTTCTGCACATATGAGAAACAGAAAAGGGGATAACGGATTCCCCTGTCTCAATCCCCTATCCGGTCAAAAAAACCCATACGGAGCCCCATTCACCATCACACTATACGACACCGTTAAGATGCATTCACGAATCCATGTGATTCCGCATAACGTCGATTAGGAAGGTCCACTCCACTCGATCATACGCTTTTGCCATATCTAATTTGATAACCATCCGACCTTCCTCGCCCATCACCCCCTGCTTTAATGAATGCAATATTTTGTGGACAACCAAAATATTATCATGAATCTGCCTCCCCGGTACAAATGCCGATTGATTGCCACTTATAACCTGATCCATCACCTTTTTCAACCTGTTAGTCAAAACTTTAGCAATTATCTTGTACACAACATTACATAAAGATATCGGCCTCAATTCCGTCATCCTTCGCGGAGCCTTTACCTTCGGGATTAAGACAATATGATTATGATTCACCTTATGTAACAACCTCCCCGAATGGTGGAAGGCCTGCACCATCCGAACAATGTCCTCCCCCACCACATCCCAGTGATCCTGAAAAAACCCACTGTGAAGCCATCAGGACCAGGAGATTTAGTGGATTTGATGCACTGCTTCACAAATTTCCTCCACAGAGAAAGGTTGGATAAGTTATGTATTCTGGCTCTCATCCACATTTCTTTCCACACATCCCGCCACCTCCCCTTCCATCTGAATACTAATAGCTTTAAATAATGTGGTAAAATAACTAACTGCAATCTGATTAACACACCCGAAATCCTTTTGCCAAACACTATTGCTGTCTTCTAGTCCTACAATCCGGTTATTCCTTCTCCGCTGCGTCATTTGAGCATGAAAGAACTTTGTATTTTTATCCCCTTCTCAGAGCCACGTATTCCGAGATTTGACTTTCCAATATAATTCTTCATCCTTAAGTGCCACCGTCAAGTCCTTCTCCTTCGCCCTTATGTATTCTTGCCGCACCCCTCATCCAACAACCCCCTCCTAATCTCCGCACGGAGTTCCCCAATACGACGTTAAGAGTTCAGTTTATTTATCCTCTTCCATTCACCCAAATGCCGTCTCGTCCCATTTAGCTTTTCACATACCTTAAACGCAATTGACCCCACTACCGAGCCCCTCCAAGCATCCTTAATAATATCTCGGCATTCCGGCTTCTTCCCCCCATCTAGACTCATAAATGAAATGCCGTGGTACTTTCTTAGAATTGCCTTCAGAAGACAAAATTAACATGGAGTGGTCCGATCCCTCCAGCACCACATGCTTAATATTTGCATTCGGGAATAAGTTTACCAAACCTGCCGTTGCCACCCTATGATCAAGTCTTTGTTGAATGAGCCCATCCGCCCTCTTATTTCTCCACATAAACGGACCACCTTCAAAACCTAAGTCCAGCAGCTCATTCTCCACTAGGAACCCTCGGAAATCCCTCGTACTCGCCATTGAACGATAGTTACCTCCTTCTTTTTCCTGGTCTTCCACAATATCATTAAAATCCTGATTACCAAACACTTCCCATTCAATCTACTAATCCATTTCCCAATCTCCTCCCATTTCCTCTTCCTGCGTTTGTCATCCGTACTTGCATAAACTGCAATCATTGACCAATCTGCCTGTAATGGATCACTCCCCACCCTCAACTCAATATAAAAGTTGTTCCATACAATACTAGAAATGTTTGCCACATCTTTCCACAACACACACAAACCTCCGCCTATACCTTTTGGTTCCACTGGTTGCAAGAGATCCATCCGTAGTAAGTTAATTAAATACTTGTAGCGATCACTCTTATTTTTTATTTCAAGTAAGATCACCACATCGGGGTTGTGAAGCCTCACCTGCTCCACCAACACATGAACTGTCAAGGAACCCCCAATTCCTTGACAGTTCCAACATAATGTTTTCATGGCAACCGTGGAGACCCCTCTCGGGTGGTCTCCACAACCTCAGAAAATATAAGCACTCGCTTATTACCAATAGTACCATTCATATCCGTGTCTTCATCGTCCACCTCCACCTCCTCAAATCTCCTCTTTTGACGTCTATTCTTCCTACTTAACTCTTCAATAATTGGTCCCAGCTCGAAAGGATCAAAATCCTGAGACCCATTATGACCCATTCCCTCCACTTCCTCCTGAAATCTCTCTCTCCCTTGCTGCATACCCTGTGGACTTAAAGTTGCTATACCATATTCAAATCCCCACTCTCCTCCATACCCCACGAAACGTTCAAATCAAGCTGAACACCTCTCGGCCTTCCCCCTCCCCCCCCCCCCCCCCCGCATCTCCACCCATGCGCCATCTCGCATGCCTTTCTAGCCTCCTCTTCCGCCATCCAACTTTTCCCCCGTATTCCTTCCCCACACCCATACTCATTTTTGTTAAAACTAGCACCAGTACATTGATTCTCCAATGAGTGGCCCATATCCTCCGTTACCCCATCCATGGAAGTATCAGACCTTGAGCCAATCTCCTGCACTCCTTTCTCCCTATCCCCCACTCCCCATCTCCATACTTTCTTACCTGCCTCCGCACCCCATTAACTCTCGGCTCAACCCTTCTCCCATTCTCATCTCCTTTTGAAACTATCGTCCTACCATTCCTTTCTCCCAGATGCGTCTGCCTTGTTCGACGCGACGGTGATCGTATGGCTTTTCCCCTCAAATCTGTGCTAGCCTCCAACATCTCATAGTTCATTACACCCCAGAGTCCCCGTGCTCCATACATGCCCTATTCACATGTCCTAGCTTCCCACAGTAAAAGCAATAATTTGGCAATCCTTCATACTTAAACTGAACCCACACTCGTCCGTCATCCGGAAACGTCACCATAGTCCCCCGCATCAACAGATCCCGTAGATTAAATTGAAGACGTACCTTCTGTCACATCCCGGCCCGAGGTCCACCACTTCCCGGGCCCGCTCCACCACCGTAGCACGATATTGTCCGTTTTGGGCCCCGACTACGCCCTCACGGTTTTGTTTCTGGGAAGTTCTCGTGTGAGTTCCCAGAAACAAAACCGTGAGGGCGTAGTCGGGGCCCAAAGCGGACAATATCGTGCTACAGTGGTGGAGTGGGCCCGGGAAGTGGTGGACCTCGGGCCGGGATGTGACACCTTCAAGAACCGCCCAATGCATTCCGGACTAGCGGATTTGTCAACAGATAAAACCACACCAATCTTCCTCCCTATTGCCGTAGCCACCTCTGCCGTCATACTTAGCGGTGGCACCCTATGGAACTGCACCCACATCTCTCCCATTGATAGCTTCCTCCACCGCTTGTCCCGCCTGTGTGTACAGTCTTCTACCATTACAAAGTCTTCCCGAAATGTCCAAGGGAATTCCGAATCCAAAACCCGCTGCATATCCCTCTTTGCCACAAACCTAGCCAGGAACCTTTTGTCCCCTAAGTCAAGTATAGAGACCCCATCATTCCCTCGCCACAGCGACGTGAAGCAATCAATAAATCCCTTCGCATTCACAACCTTTTCGGTAAACACCTCTGCCACCATAATATATTGAAACCCTAACAGTGCACCTTCCATGTCCTTTCTACCAATTACCACTCCCTCATTCTCTCTGTCAGTAAGGTGGAGTTTATCTCCCACATTCTACCCTAGTTCATCCATGATTTCAGTCGTATCCAAGTCCTCCCTAGAGCCCTCCATCCTAACCCTGCTTCGACACGCAGCTTCATATTCCCCCATCGCATCAGAACTGTCTCCCAGACCAGCCGTCGTCAAAACCCTAGTTTTCGTATCGCGAGCCCTAGTGCCGTGAGCTTCGACTTTCTCGGACATAACCTCCTTATGAGGACAGTGACATACATCATTTGTTTTAGGGTTTTTATCACAAATGGTCCCTGAAATTGACCTACTCAATCAACATGGTCCTTGAATTTGAAAATCAATCAATGTAGTCCCTGAATATAGATGTTGTAAATCAATGTCGTCCTTTCCGTTATATTTCCGTCAAAACTTCTGTTAGTGTGCTGACGTGGCACACATAGGGGTCTCACATATATTAAAAAATGGAAAAAGGATTAATTTTATATTCTAAAAATAATAACAAATAAATAATTAATTAATTAATTAAAAATAATAAAAAAATTCGTGAGAGGCTGTGACCTGTGAGCACCCAACCCAAGCACCAAGCCACCATCTTTCCCACCATATTTTGCAGAAAGACACAATCTTTGAGAGACCAAAAGGAGGGAAAAAGAGAGAGAGAGGTCGAAATCATGAGTTGGTTTCTTGCATGTTTTGGTTCTTCCAAAGACAAAAAAAACGCAAGAGTAATCAGGAGAGTAAGGTGGTGTGTGGAAAGGATTACCGGATTGTGTCGGAGGGGGAAGGAGATCGTTCGTTCTCCTTTGTTATTTTATTTTATTTTATTTTATTTTTCATTTTCTTTACATTTTCAAATTTACTTAAAAGGTGGTGGTTGTTTGGATTTGCAGGAATTTGGATGGTGATGGTTTGGATTTGCAGGGAAGAAGGAAGGGTGCAGTAGAGTAGGGTGCTGACTCAATCTCGAGCGACCTTAACGACACCACGACTAGGCTCGACGTTGTGGACATGGCAGCAGCTGCGCTGTAGACGGAGGGAGGAATCTGTCCTCGTAATGGTGGACGTCGTTCGACGAGAACCAACTGGAGTAGCTGTGATGGGTCCCACATGTGCCATGTCAGCCACTAACAGAAGTTTTGATGAAAATTTAACGGAATGACCACATTGATTTTCAACAGTCATATTCAAGGACTACATTGATCGATTTTCAATTTCAGGGACCACCTTGATTGAGTGGGTCAATTTCAGGGACTATTTATGATAAAAACCCTTTGTTTTATAAAGTTTAGTTTAAAAATTTAGTTTCTCTATTATTACCCTTATCAATCTCACCTCTTATTATAATGATATTAAATTAAATGAATCTTAACTAGCCAATGAGTTGCCGCCTCTATAATTTTTTAGGAAAACTAACGAAAAGTTCAAAAAAACTTCTCTTTTAATGACAAGTCCTTTTTTAAAGGTATAGTGAATAGTACCAGTTAAAGGTAAAAATGTGGTTTTTCGTTAAAAATGAACAGTACCGGAAGTGTTTTGTTAAAACTCCCTAATTTTTTTTGGTCGTGGACACGCGTAAAGAAGGGGAATGGGGAGGGTTAGGTTTGCTGTAGCCTGTGCATGAAGAAAAAATAATCTTTTTTATGACGAAATGATGACATATCAGAATTTAATCCATTTATAAAGGACCAATTAAAAATTTGGCAATTAGATAATATTACTAGCAGGGGGTCATTCAACTTCGAGATTTAGTGTGAAAAGTTCTTATCATATTCACACACTATTATAAGCGACTTCTGGTACCTCTAAAGGTAAGGATTTCTAAATTACAAAGTATTTAGACAAAATGAAGAAGAAATAATCGCAAAAAGTTACATAAAAGAAACTAAAACGATGAGCATTACAAAGCTATATGATAATAACTTAATAGTCATTTGTGAATCATTTTATCATGCATTTTGTAATGCTAATGTAGTGCATTTTTAATCTCTCATTATACTTTTTGCAATCTATTTCTTCATCACTATGCCTAAATTCTTTAAAATTTTGAATTTGTCACGTAAACATACCCTAAAAGCTTATTTGTAGTTGAAATGACTTATGTTTAGGATTTGTCACGGACTTACTTGTATTACGTAATTTGTATTTGTATATTTGACAAATCTTAAGGTTCCAAATTGCATTGGCTATATATATGAATATGAACGTCACCGTTCTTGTTGATTGATATTGTGGTCACACACGCTAATGTGCCCTGGTCCGCAAAGGTTTAAAATCCATACAAGCTTTTGAATATTGTACGTATATGGCTGAAAATTAATGGACTAATGTTAGACATAGTGTTGGTGGTGCCCTCTAAGTGGGCTAGCTGCTACTGGAAAGGTAATTGCCGGAAAGTTTGACAAAGAAGCTCTTGCTTCAAAGTATTTATGGATTGATCAAATGGAACAGTAACAATTTTTTGTCCTTAATTTCCTTTTTGACAAAGATATATGCATGCCTTGGTTTTAGCTAGGGCACATGATCTAGGAGAATTGTTTTGCACATGGTTTTTAAGTTGCTTCATCTCATATAAACAATCTCAAAAAATATTTTCCATTTTTTATTATTTTTAACACCCCTTCAAACTCATAATGTGGTATCATGTTGTCTACGTAAAATTAAAGTCAGTTATAAATCTAATAAATTTAATCATTAATTCTCAATACAAATATATTACAACATGCAGCTACATAGTTTTATAGTCTAGTGATATTTATTTTAACGTATAAGTAAAATTTTAGGTTTGAATCTCATGAATAGCAAGTTTGATATCAAATTATTTCCCACCCCTTAATGTAAGTATATAGTTGTGTATGAAAAAATTTAAAACACCTGAAGTAATCTCATTAAAAAGATTCATGATGGAAGGGTACACCTTTAATTTTTCATGAGTTATCACTTTGCTTATTTAGGCCTTCTCCAACCGATGGCTAGCCAGATGGCTCGTTTTAGCCCTATGGCCCTCCAAGATACTCCAAGATATTAATATTTTAATGAACAGTACATGGCCATATTTGCCTCCGTCTCCAACCGAGGGCCAAAGGGTCATAGGGTCAAAGATAATTTATTATTTAAAAACTACAACTTAAATGTTGTTTAAGTTTCATGTTGTTAAATGTTTTTTTATGTTGGTTAATGTTATTAATGTTGTTTCATATTACTTAATTTAATTTAATGTTGTATAATGACTTAGGAAGTTATAGGAAAAAAATAGAATTAAAAAAAATATGAAACAAATTTTGTGAAATAGAAGTTATAGGAAAAAAAATAGAATTTAAAAAAAAATATGAAACAAATTTTGTAAAATAAAAGTTATAGGAAAAAAAAAATAGAATTAAAAAAAAATATGAAAAATAGAAGTTATAGGAAATTTTTTGTAAATAAATAATAATAATAAAACTGTCAAAAAAAAAAAAATATTCAAAGCATTCCTGTCGGTTATAACCGACAGGAAATCCAACAAAAAAATAAAAATTTTGGCCAGCCCAGGGCTGGCTGGCTAGCCGGAAGTGGCCAGCCCTCTAGCCTTTGTACCTTTGGGATTCCGTGGGACCCTCTCAGATTCCAGAGCTCTCTGGCCTAGCCCTCGGTTGGAGACGATTTTTGGACTATTTTCGGCCCTCTAGACCCTTCGGTTGGAGATGACCTTATATTTAGGATCCATGGCAGTATCCATTTAATTATTTTGAGTCAAGTTACTATATACTGTTAGCTAGAAGCCTAGAACTTTCCTCTCTTCTTTGCTGGTCTCTGCGATTTTGAAATTCCAAATAACAACCCAGTAAGTAGAAACTTGATAGCTAGAAAATTCATTTTCAGTTGATAGACCTTCATGAGACCTAAAGGAATTCACTGGCCAAGTAGGTTTAACTAACATTTCCACCACCTCGAAATCATATGATTGATGGCCAGAAAACCCGAAATAATTAAATAAATATGCATGCGCAACCACATTTTTATTATCTTAATCATTTTCCCATTTCAATTATCTTTTTCTAAGAATTTTTATGTATTTTCCTAAAAAAAAAGAAGAAAAGGGGTAGGTTTGGGACAGTATTCAAGTTTGCTCGTTTTAATATGCAGGAATTCAACTTTGCATGTGGAGAAATTTTTCAATATGATTGGTACACGGGACGGGATGGTACACTATGTGTCATTATATAAATGGTGAGATATGTGTGTTAAAAAGTTAATAACTTAAAAAATAAAATTTCTCACCACTTATATAAAAACACGTGGTGTACCATCCGTGTTCCGGTCACAATGAAAAATTTCTCCTGCATGTGACTAGGTTTAGATATTAATTACGATTTGAGGTATGTGTGTACGTTATTATAATTTTTTGGATTTTTTTTTTGAGAGAAATACGATATTAGATATTCAATTCGAACAACAGGGTACAAGTACAAATTAACAATAAACTGAGGATAGCGTGCTTATTGGGCCTCAATAAAACATTGCCGGAGCTTTCAACCCATTTTTGATTTCATAGGTTTAGTCAACAAGGGTTTTTAATTAAGCCACTTGATTTCAAGCTATGATCAATTATTGATTACTTAATTATACAAGAGCTTGATACTTGGATTTCAATTTTAAATTTCTAGCTAATGCAATTGACATATCGTAATTGAAATAGAAATTTTAGATTGTTTGCTTGGGTTAGAAGTAAAATGACATTTTTTTTATTTTGGTAAAACGACATTAAGTAAACAGTATCTTTGAAAAATTAAAAAATAAAATAAAATAAATAAAAAACAGTATCTTTGAAAAGTTCAACCGACATCCCCCATCTTAGTTGAAATAGAAATTTTCAGACCGACAAATATAAAATCCTAGCTTGAGATACAATTAATATGAGATGTGCTATTCAATTATTTGAATTCCCAGTTTGTGACTTAATCAGAACAAAAATACAGATAACTAAAAAATAAAATAACTATATAAATAGGGACAAAAAAATTTAATTATTTGGGGATCCAAATGCAGGGAATAGACTATTATCACTACTAGTCTACTATATACAAT
This sequence comes from Cotoneaster glaucophyllus, assembly GCA_036320875.1. NCBI lineage: Eukaryota > Viridiplantae > Streptophyta > Magnoliopsida > Rosales > Rosaceae > Cotoneaster > Cotoneaster glaucophyllus. Next base: position 17,989,399 of record CM070073.1, read on the forward strand.
TTGATTTCCTTAATAATATACAGATTATGTTGCTATAAGGGGTATTTAACTAGACAGTTCGAACCGTCAGAGTGTTAGTCCTGCACTACTCTATTTGTTCTTTGTTTAACAAGTAGTCCATAGTCCATACATGTTGCCGTGTTGGGGTAGGTGCATGAAGCTTCGAAATTGTTCAATAAATAAAATATATATGGTGTTTTTTTTTTTTTGAGCCAATAACAATTGGTCTTCAACTTGCAGAAAGTGCAAACGTTGTTGGGCATCCATATAAGCTAATATTAGGGAAACTAAATCTGTAGACTAAATTTTGTACAAAACACACATAATATTTCAAACTCAAGACCTCCTCGTTAATTTTAAACAATATAAACCACCAATTCTGGTTAAACTTCTTATCCATTTGACCAAATTTTATAAATTTATACTTTATGAAAGAAAAAAATAATAATTAGAGAGTAAATAAGCAAACATACTACTTCAAACCCAAGACCTCCTTATTAATTTTAAGCAACAAAATCCACTAGTTCTACTTAAGCTTCTTGAGTATTTTACCAAATTTTATAAATTTATACTCTTATGAAAACATATAAGAATATATCACCCTAATTGTTTTGGTGACCCTAATTGTTTTGGGCCCCAAACAATCGCCTAGCCCACATTGGGCATGGGTCTGCTCTGACCACGTATCACTATACAAATAGTAAGATATTTGTGTTACTCGTGTTCTGAGCACAATAAAAAATTTATCCCAAAACTCGAACTTAATAATCCTTTTTTGTAAACGTTTCGGGTTTATAAAGTCCATATTCATCTTGAAATATTAATTGTAAAGAAACATCAGTTTAATGTTGTCATCAAATGTTACCCAAATTTAGTACTACTCAACCTTCCTTGTCTAATTTCTTTTCAAATTGAGACCTTTGGAACTAAATTTGTTAGCTTCAACTGTAAGCTTAATTAACGTGCTAAATAATTTAGTGTTCAAGCTTTGAGACGGTTCTACAATTAATTGACCAGCAATTCGTTCCCGTATTCAAGGAGTTGGAAAATCACAAACTGCTTGAAGAATCCAGATAACTCGTTGCTGCTATTGGCAATTACTCGCCCGACCAGTTTTTGTCTTCCTGCAATGCCTTTGAATCATAGATACGTGAGTTAGGTAGGCCACTAACATCATATCCCCCTCCCCTCTTATTCACCACACTTTCTTTAATCTTTGTCAATGATCAAGATGGCAACACATGTTTTGATCTTATTGGAATCTGATGAAAACGACGTGGTCTCCAATCAGATCTTGTCTTCGCGACATGAAAAGGATTAATTAACACAGTAATTGAAAAGTTTAGCAATGCCCTGTGAACTTGTACCTTCTTTCAATTCACCACCTCAATTTGGTTAAGAATAATACTTCGGTAGTCAAAAGATGAGTAGAAGTTTTTATTCAAAATTAATCGTTGTTGATTCACAGAATTTTGTGTTTATGGATAGAACCGTTCATATTATTATTAATTACTTTATAAATATCGTTTTTTATAAAAAAATCAATTAAAACTACGGTCGTTTGGTTATTGAATGATACAAAAACAGATGAACGAGCATTACGAACTGTCTATGTATTTGATTAAACAACCTTATTTTATTTTATTATTTTTGCAAAAAAAAAATAGTCTTTACAGAGTGATCTATAATATTAAGTACAAAATTTTGTGATTTGAATACAAAGAATTTTGAAAGAGTTACTACTCATCTTTGAGTAGTCAAATATTGTTTTTTGGTTAATGATTTTGATCCTCATAATCTTTTCTTTTAAAACGTGACAATTTGTTGCCTATTGATAAGTTTGTCATTCTTTTTGTCAAATTAAGATTTATTTTCATCAACAATTCAGGGAAACTAATCGAATTTGATGATCGGGAGCAAGTTGTGGTCCATTTTAAAAGATTAGAGAGCTTTTAATCAAACTGAAAGACACCATGGTAAATTTTATTTGAAAATAAATGAACCCTTTGAAATCATTTAAAAAGAAACATCTAGAAGTGTACTTGTACAATGGGCATACTGGCCTCACCACCTCTTACTTCATGTTTAGTCATACTGACCTCACCATGGATGTCAACATCAATTTGCTTCTCTGCAATTTTTTCTCGTTGCATAATGATTTCATCACAATGATGGATCCATTTTCTTGTATTGCTTCCAAAATCTGATCCACGTTCAATTTTTATTTGCTTTTCTAATAATGCAAGTGTTGATAAGTGGTACACATAGTAGTGGTGGGAACATGTCACAGTTCATATAACATTATTTTTATCAATTGGTAGCATATCTTTCACTTCAAATCCCAATCTCCATCTTTATTTTTCTGGAACACACAATTACAAACTTGGTGGGAATCCCACAATTTACCATTGGCTCCCTACAAAACTAGGTTTTCATTTCCAGAAACAGTTTTTGAACTGGTGGAAGTCAAATCAGGGTTTCCTGTCCACCACATTTCCTAAAATTTGCAGCATAAATTAATTTCAATGGCCTCGAAGTTTCTTTGTTTTCTACGGACACTTCTTTTTTGTGCATTTTGTCAATCTGAAGAAAAACGAGGGCCAAAGTTTTGGCCTTTAAAGGCAGAACTATTTAAGTTGATTGTGCTATGCAAGATATATCTGAACGCGTATTTGTGTTCATCATCTGCAGGAAAAGGTTGTTTAATTTGGCTTTTTCAGTGCATGGTCCCCTTTTTGACATGTCCATGAGTTGTTATGGATATTTTCAGCACGGAAATTTTTGGGTTTTTGGAATTTTACAAAGTTAATTAGGTGGTGGCACAATGAGCCAAATTCATTAGAAGTCGGAGCAAAAAGTTTGGACATTGGAGTAGACTTGATTGACCCAGGTAATGTAAAACCACTAATCTATGAAGACGAAATTTCTATGCTAATCCATCTGATTTAGGATTTATTTTAACCGAGATTCATGGAACAAAGCATGTTTTGAATCAACTTTTTAGTTAAGCCTCTTAGAACTTTGAAATGGTCACACTACTAACACAATTAAAAAAACGAAAGGAAGGATGACAACAAAATCTTCTTAATATAAAGCAAACAAGAAGTGACCCATTTTTGACCTGGTCAGATTATTTACTTTGGGGGAGTTTTCTTTGCTTAACATGTGAAAGCAATGTAATACTTTTTGACAATCAAATATGTCACCATGTTGTTGTAGAATTATCAGAGAGACGGGCCATACGACCCACTTCCAACAACATCGATACTGTCCCTAACTTGGTAATTACCACCTGCACAATCCGTCAGGTGTGGGGTTTTATCGCAAAAGGCCTCGGTGTTAGTTAGAGTGGGGTTAGAATATTTAAACTATTACTTTTCTTTTTGTATGACCAATGTGGGATTCAACACGTCCCCTCACGTGAGACCCAATTAGTGGGTCACATGTGGGAGATCCTCACATCGACAACCACGTGGAGCCAAGGGGACGCACCCTACACGCGGGGCCAAGGGACCCACCATCATCTCACGGGGCCAAGGGGACCCACCCATCACGTGGCAGTACGGTACGGGCCCGCTCCCTGGCTCTGATACCATGTAGAATTATCAGAGAGACGGGCCATACGGCCCACTTCCAACAACACCGATACTGTCCCCAACTTGATAATTACCACCTGCACAATCCGTCAGGTGTGGGGTTTTATCGCAAAAGACCTCGGTGTTAGTTAGAGTGGGGTTAGAATATTTAAATTATTACTTTTCTTTTTGTATGGCCGATGTGAGATTCAACAGTTGTGAGCTTTGGTCAAGTAGATTAGATCGCATTATGTAAATAGCTAAACAAAAGCGAAACAAACAAGAGCATAAACCAAATGACTAGACTCATGTGTGAATATTGTTAGTGTTTGGGAGAATTTAGGGAAGGAAGTGGACAATGATGACAAAATCTAACACGACCAATGCACTGAATTCTAGTGAGATTGTTGAACTTAGTGTTCTTAAGTTTTTAAGATGTGATGGGAGATAACCATACCATGTCTGGTTCTTTTTTTTTTTCTCTTTTTTCGGCACCAAGGGTCGGAGGCGAGGGGTTGTACTTGTTGGTAAAGCCAATAGACAGCTAGGAGAAGCTTTAAGTTGTGTTGTTGAAATGCTAGGCATGCCAATGATCTGAATATCGTAAATATAAATGAATAAATGTAAATTGCTTGCATTATAAGTTATTTAATGTCTTAATTAATTAAGGGGATTGTGTCACGAATGAGGTAGTAGTTTAGTCTTGATTCTTTTCTATGCTTTATATGATAAGAAATTAGATATTTTCTTAGTGAATGTCAAAAACTCATAAAAATTGGCTTTGATCAAATTATATTGACTAGCCTTCTTTACAAACTTAGAAACTAACAAAAAGCTTACAAACGAAATGTAAAATAACTGAAAATGTAAACAACAACGTGCAAGCGTATGTATAATGTAATATATACAAAGCTAGGTGATTCTCTTGTGAAGCGATTGGACTAGAAGTAAAGAGTGTCGAGCTGAATTATGAGCCTACTGGGCTGAGAAAAGAGATGTTGCTTCCTTCAAAAAGGCCTTTTGATGGGGTTAATTATGAATGTATCAAGTACAAGAGAGAACTCTTGGTTAAGCTTGATCATGTTTTATTAAAAAAATTCCTTGTCCTTGTTTTAAGTGGGTTTTGTTGATTTTTGTGTATATTCCTTTATTCTCGGTATTCTTAGTTTAGTATGAAGTAATGTTAGCTCTTTTCTTGTTGATATGATTATGACATCTTATAAATTTCTTCTTGGAAGATGAATAGAAACATACTATTATTCCAAAAGATCATTCTCTTTTTGGCACCAGAGCCTAGGTTAAGAAAAAAAAAAGAGAAAAAAAAAAGAAATAGCACCGTTGTGTGCAGAACCAGAAAAAACTCGATCATCAACTGCGCCGCCAGTTGTATAGTGCGTCGTCCAACCATTAGCAGCGCCACCAGTTGTGTTGCGTGTCGTCCAACCAGCGAGTGACGCTATCATTGCGGGACTAAAATCACTTGCTTTGCTTGGCCTGTTATGTTTCAATGAACTCATCTTTTAATACGACTGTCTGCGGATCGTCTGTCATCCGATCGTCTTCTTTCTGACCGACGACCAAGGTCAAGCAGACGGTCTGCACTAATGAAACCTAGAAGAATTGACTCGCGGTCTGTACCTCTTTCCTGAACTGGTTGCTCTTGCATGGCCTCTTGCAATTTGACGAAAACGCTTGCACCTTCACCCTACTTTGCCCTAGCTTGCAATCGCACCCAATCTGCCTGTTTTTATGACGAATCACTTTCACCGCACCAGTTTTAATTGCGAGTTTCTTGCTGCTTCCTACACGTAGAAGACTTGTCCTACTTGACACCTAAACAAACCTATAACCAAATCACCTAGCTCCATGGCTGCTCAAACTCGTGCCTCTCAGAATTGGTCTGACTGAAGTGAACAGAAGAACCAGTCGAATCTGGAACGAACTAGCCAGTTTAGTCGTGACTGGTCTAACTCGTGGGATAGAAATAGGTCACTGTGAAGTACAAAGTTGATGAGATGGTAGATTACTTCAAGACAAGACTAATAGCAAAAAGGTACACTCAGAAATATGAAATCGATACATTTTTTCTTGTGGCCAAGATCAACACGATTTGTGTTTTGTTGTGTTTGGCTGCAAATCTTAATTGGCTCTTACAGTAGTTCGATGTAAAGAATGCCTCCTTGTATCACCAGGATGTAATGCTCCAGATAAATACAAAATAAAGGTGTGTAGGTTGAAGCGATCCTTGTATGGTTTAAAGTAATCTTTTCGACCATGGTTTAGAAGATTCACGAAATCCATGAGAGCATTTGGTTATAGAAAAAATAACTCCACTCATATCCTATTTCTAAAAAAGCAAAATGGGAAGCTTAATGTACTTATTCTGTGGTAACAAGAAATTATTCGGAAGAACGTGCAGCCTTACAAAGATACATGTCTACATAATTTTAGATGAAGGGCCTTGAATCCCTTAAATATCTTCTAGGATTGAGGTATCTATCGAGAAGCAGTTTTAGACTTTTCTTGTTTCAGAGGAAGTATATTATTGATTTGTTGCGCAAAACAGGCATGTCAGCTTGTTAGCCAGTAGCTACACCGTAGAGGAAGGATTGAAGCTTAATGTTATCTTAATCAAGTACCAGTTGATAGAGAAAGATATCAAGGGGTTAGTAGGTCATTTAATGTACTTGGTACACACAAGACCAGACCTTACTTATGCCTTAAGTGTAGTGAGTCAATACATGCATGATCATGGAGAACAACATATGAATACAGTGATGAGGATTTTTTCCTATATTTGAAGGGCAGCCCAGGCAAATGAATTTTTTTTTTTTTTTAAAATTATAACCATCTAAGATTTGAAGGTTATACTGATGTAGACTAGGCAGGTTCTGTTGACGAAAGGCTCTCAACATCAAGTTACTTTATACTCGTTGGGGGTAACTTGGTTACACGGAGGAGTAAGAAATAGAATGTGGTTCCCGTTCTAGTGCAGAAGTTGAATACAGAGGTATGGCCTTGGGAATTTGTGAGATTTTGTGGCTTAAGCTTCTATTAAGGGATTTGGGTATAATGATCATCCCATAAAATTATTTTGTGATAATACAACTACCCATGACATTGCACCTAATCTGTTACATCATGATCGAATAAAGCATGTTGAAGTTGACCGATTCTTCATCAAAGAAAAATTGGAAGGAAAAATAGTTGAAGTATCGGCAATAAAAACAGAGAATCAATTGGCTGATATCGTCACAAAGGTTGTTTCCAATCATAAAATTTCAAAATTCTGACACAAGTTGGTCATGTGCGACATATATTCATGTAATCTTGAAATTCTTAGTTTAATATGATTTCAGGTAAATCAGCTCTATCCTAGTTAACTCTACAAAAAACATGAATTTGATGGCTCAATCTTGTTTATTTAGTCGGTGAGTTCATTTGATTAACAAGAACATTGAATCGGGCTGCTGAACTTAATTTGTACTCAGTTGGAACTGAAGCTCAGTCCACCATCTAACTCGGATTCCTTTTTATTCTATAGAAAAGGCACGGCTTCTAAATGCTAATACAGAACCAGTGCCATGGACCATGCATGTATATATGCATAATGCATGGCGTACTATGTAGCATTTTCTTATAAAGTTATAATTAAAAAAAAATTCCCCAAAAAAAAAACATATTAATGTTGCAGTCCTATAATTAGATTAGGAACGTGATTGTGTAAATCCTAGTGTATCTAGGAATATCTCTTATATTCCTATTAGAAGTTGATTACCTATTAAGAGTTGTAATCCTAAAAGGGTAAGGAATTAACCTTCCTTACTACTATAAATAAAGGCACAATGGGTTGAAATAGAATATATATCACAATTACACATCTCTCTCTTCTCTCTACTATTGCCGCACCCATCTCTCTATGACCTCCATAATCGTTTAGTAAATTATGCGTACAACACGTTATCAACACGCTCTTGATGATGCGCTAACAAAAGAGTTTGATCTTCAATCATGAGGAGTATTACGTTTTAATCATTCTTTTTATGATTAATTTATTATTTTATTGAATTGATCTACATGTTATTGATTCAATTTAATTTTTCTGTGTTAACGTGATACAACGCATTGGAGATGCAATTCCGGCTTTCTGAGAAGGATCTTCTACAAATTCAAAGGCTTATGTAGTTTTCTACCAATCAGGTACACTTAAAATAAAGTAAGATATTTGAAACGACCTTGAAGCATGAAAACATTCCACATGATGCATGAACCCCCTACATTTATATTTACCTTCCGATATATATATTGTATATGTTTCATATATTTGTTTCATGCATTACGCAATTATGAATTTGCTATGTGGAATTTGTGAGTCAAAGAATCTAAATAAAACAGAAGCAATTTTGAATTTTTTTCCAAACCCTAACCGAAAAAAAGGGAACCAAGCATGATTTTTTTTGGGTTCTGAAAACCCTAGAAATCTGAAGCAAAAAAGGGGACGTCGTTGAGTTGCGCTTAGCTAGCCTGAAGCCAAGCCAAGCGGCGCACCTAAACTGATCCACACACTGGGCTTCTGCCTTCAGCCCACACTCGACCTGCCTCCCTTTTATCCCTGCAGCCTGCAGCTGCATCCTTGGACCTATGACTCGGCCCAATCTGCTATCTTCATACAACTGCTCGCACCAATTCGGCCTGGGTTTCTTTTCTTTTCTGCTGCTGGGCTCTTCCTCTCAGCTCGTTTCATCACAGCAAGCCTACAAGTCTTTTTGCAGGTTGTTGGGCTGCCTACAGTAGCCACTCACGAGCCCAACCTGCAGCCTGCAGACTGATGGGTTTTGCAGATTTGACAGCAGCCAGTAATCCAATGCTGGGCTACCCCCTTTTTGTTCTCAGCCCAAAGCCATTTTTGGGCTTGTTTTTTAGTTTTCACCCATATATTTTTGGTGCCCTACTCACGGCACCCAAGCCCAATGTTATTGGGCTATGGCTTTTTGAATCCAATGCTAATTTTTGGCATTTTAAATAATTTCAACCTGCACGTTATTATTATTTTGCTTCTACAATTGACCCTGAATGGTCATGATCTATTGAATTAATTAAAAGTGACCAACATTCCATTAATCTGACAAGACATCTAAAATTATTGGCCTGAAGCCCACTTTTGGACATTAACGATTCAATATTTTATTTCTCTTCTCTTTGAACTGTTGACATACTTTCGTAGTAACGAAGCTCTCACACTTGAGTTCCCGGAGAACCTCAAATCCACTACACTTAGTTGTATATTGTATTCTGTGTTCTTGCAGGAACCTCTCCTTTATGAACTAAACGTTCATAAAACTAAATTGGACATGTAGTTTCAAATTTAGTGCCTTTGAAACCTGAAGTTTTCATAAAACAAATACACCCATGAAAACCCCATGTTTTTCATGAAAACCATGTCTTAGAACTCGAATGTTCTAACTTTGATGCTTATGGATGATTCATTCCCATAGCACCAATCACAATCGTGTTCCCTCAAATTCAATGGATTGTCAAACCGTCACAAGTTTGATTTCCCTAATTTGGATGTTTCTAATAGAAACCACTTCATGTGGGGTACAAGACGTGAATCTCCACTTGACTATCAAGAAGATGAGACACCATTGAAGCCAACAATGGCATGGAAGAGCTGAAAAACCTCCGCCACGATCTTCATTCAAAGACTTATGCCCAAAGCATTATAAACGGTGTACCTCCTGAACGAGGATTCCATGGCTCTTTGGCCTGCTCCTATGGACTGTCTAATCATGAATAACATTACCTGAAGCACACCATGAATGAGTACAATTCTGAAGTTTATAAATCCGATCAAATTTTGACTGGAGAATACTTTTCTATTCATTCCCTATTTTAACTCACCCCTGAAGCATCACTATAGAAAGTGGAAGTTTACCAAATTATTGGATCTGATTACTACCATAAACATGAGAGAAAGGTATAGACCCAGTTCGGCTGAAGTCTACCGTATGGCTCGACCCAGTTCGGTCAAAGCCTAACTGAATGGTGATGCTTTGCTTCGACAAGGATACACCGAATGGCATACTCTCTCATAATCCAACTTCGAGTTTGTTTTTACAATATATGGTAGAATCAAGGCATGCCAAGGTTTGGCATCATGCCCGAAGCATGATCTTTGGCACCTAAGACCTAAAACTTCAAGAATAAGGGATGGTATTCCTAAACCTCAACCCTGCAGAATGTACTTCTATCTTGATGGAATAAGATCATTAGGTTATGCACCTGTTCGTGCCCGTACCAATGTTGTTGAGGAATACCATTCTAGTAGTCAATATGTGAGACTAATTTTGCTCCACCAAACATCATTGGAAAGAAAAATTTTGATATGTATAGCCTTGTTGGCCTAATCCACCTTAGTAACTTTGGTTTACTTTGTGAACATTTTTCTATGTTCTTGGATTCAAGTTTAGTGTATGTTTTACTTATGGATAATCTTATTGATATTGTCCTCGAATATGAGTTAATTGAATCATGTTTCTTAATACATGTGACCCGATTCAATTAAACACGTGATTAGGTAGGAATGTGGGAAAGTTAGTTGTCTGGATGAATGCGATACTACGCACACTAACTTTACACCTAATTCACATCTTTAACAACGACTTCAGGTTTATCCAACCTGATTAAGAGCACTGGCATGCTCCTCATTGTATGAATGGTACTGAATCCCTATCGTTGAGTTTTTAAGGATATTTGAGAGAACAATGATCATAAATTAAACCACCGAAGAAAATATTGTGAAATATCTTTGCACCACCTCCAAAAATGAGCATGAAGCTTTGATTTGGGGCCAATGGGCTGTCCCCCAACTGGGAACACACCACATGTGGCTGGCCTGGAGCCGAGTGATTGAGCAGTTTACTTGCTTTGGCATGACCATTTGGGACATTTAGGTCGAACAATGATGCTACAACGCATCTCCTTACCCGAAGTAAGGATCTTGTGCCTACAAGCACACTTTGCCAAGCCTGTTCATTAGGGGAATTGATTTTCTAAATCATTCCTAGCAAAGATACGAAACGATTCTCCTTTCATAATGGATTCAAGGGAATATATGTGGACTAATCCAACATAAATGTGGACCATATAAATACTTACGGTTTTGGTTGATGAATCGACAAACTGGTCACATGTTTGTCCACAAACATTGCTGCTAAACCTCATGGCCGATTAAGGGTTCACCATCCTACTTATCCCTTAAGGTCCGAGAGATTGGATAATACCGGAAAGTTTATATCGACGATTTTCGATAAAGTATTGCATGCATTTTGGGTTTATAATTGAACATTGAATTCCCATGTTCACCCCAAATAGCCTCGGCTAGTTATCATAAAGTGCAATTTAAATGATCGTCCGGATTTTGGTAAACGTACCAAGTTTTTAGTTTTTGCCTAGGGCTATGCAATCTTGGGCTCAGTTATGTTGGTCCGCTTTAAGGCCCATTACTACCCAACCTATATGACGTTATAGTTGATTACTAGGTACGAACCTAACGTTTTTCGTATTTACACATTTAGGTGTGCATTCCATGTGCCAAGTTGCGCCGCCGCAACGTACCAACATGGGTCCTCAACGAAGGATGTGAATCTTTGTCAATTATGATTCTCCTTCACACTAGCTCTCTTAGAGCCTTTGCATGCGATCTCTTTACCGCCCATTTGAGGGTTGTCACTTTAATGAGATAGTTTTCCCGCCATTAGGGGAGATAAGAACGTCAACGTTCCTCTGAACAACGCGAATTTACGTGGACGTTACCCACTATGTCTCATCTCGATCCCCATACCACACAAGTATGATAAACAAGTGTGATGAATTCTAGCTTTCAGAATGTTGCTCTAGACGCATTTATCTGATCTAGCTAAAGTGACCAGATTATATACCAGCTGCAAACAAGCTTGCAAGGATAGACATACTTAAAAGACGTCGAGTCAACATCTGTGGAGGGTGTACCGCCCCCTGTTGGACTATTTGGACGCCCCTATTGAACAGTCCAGATCACTCATTTCGTAGGATTCACTTCCCTGGAATAGGAAGACACGGCACAACAATGAATCTAAACTCGATCGTTGTCTCAAATCATTTCCATCTCATGAGATTAATCTGGATTACTCCCGAGACTTGAAGTTCTTGGTCTAGTATACTAGTTTGGATGAGCTAAATGGAATTGAAATGAGATTACCATCAATGATGTTTTCACTTATATGGTAGCTACCCACATAAATGAAAAGCGACGATATCGAACCGTGTTCTGTTGATTAAGTGACAACGTAGAACTAATTGGACAACTGGAATTACAATCCAGGTCAAATTCCTTACCAAAGTGTGTATTGGACCTGTCGTTTCTACACTGCCTAAGAAAACCTTGTTATGTTACAAATGGGAAATGAAGCGTTATGATATGAATGAAATAATGTGATATAATGCATGCCTTACGGCGCAAGTTTTCTCTTAAACGTCATGTGATTGATAGCAGCATTATGAAATGTGGTTAGTGTTTTCTCCATTGGGATATAGGTGTTTTCTCCATTGGGATATAGATATGGAGATTGACATGTAAGTTCCCGAAGAATTACATGGACTGGTTCAAATAGCTCCAAAACCACAGAACACCCTCTTAACTTGTTTGAGGAGTTCACTTACAATACAACGGATGTGGTATACCCGTCTAAGTGATTATTTGATTAGTCAGGGATATGAATTATGCCTTTGCGTGTTAAACTATGAAGTCTTATTCCAAATTGCTAGAGTTACAGTTTATGTCGTTAATACGAATCTCACTAAGACTCTGGAAGAGCTTAAGAAAATTGCCTCGCACCTGAAGATGGAATTTAATATGAAGGATCTTGGGAAAACTCGTTTATGCCTTGACCTGAAGTTCAAGCGTTGTTCTGACGGTATTTTGGTCAACCAGTCGAACTACAGCTCGAAGGTGTTAAATTAGAGTATACCTATGATCGTCCATATGTTCTATGCAAATAAGACCCTTGAAGAGGTTATGGAATTCGAAATTCCATATCTGAGTTCAACTTTGCGCTTCGTTGTACGTAGCTTATTGTATTTAGATAGGACATCTCCTTCATTGTTGATCTATTGGTAAAGATGCAACACCTCGCCTATACACATCCACATAATTGGTACTAAAGACGTACCCTGAAGGTACTACGAGGGCAAATACCAACATATCTCGAGCAGATCCAACCCCCCTGATCCTCGAAATGATGCTTGCCTTGTTGTTATGCAGACACATGTTACTTATCAAACCCGCACAAGGTAAAATCCCCGAATGGTTATGTCTTTACCATTAGGGATATCGCAATATCTTGGAGGTCCACGATATGACCTTAGTTGCGAAATCTTCGAATCGTTCCAAGATTCACCTCACTTCACTACGTTATAAGTGAGACATGGTTAGGAATTCTTGTTGAGCATATTCGAAGTACTTGCTATTTTCATCCATTGTTGAGTCCCAACGACGATCCATGAAGATTATGCCGCATGTATCAACCCGACCAAGCCATGATACATCAATGAAGTCAACATCAAGACATATTGTGTTTACATCTACACCAGCAAAGCATCAGGAGATTGAAGTCATGTAAGACGATCCCAGACAACCTTGTCGACCTCTACACGATGTCACTACAGAAGTCAACCTTCCAGAAGCTTGTCCGAGGAATTAGTATGCCTAACTATCATATGCAATGCTTGTAGTTCTCATTTGAAAGTTATGTCAAACTCAAGAGGAGTATCCAGAAGTATACTAACTTGATCTTAATGTACTATTTTTCCCTATGATTAGAAGCATTTTTCCCACTGGGTTTTGCTACCTAACAAGGTTTTAACGAGGCACCCATCATGGGTTGATCATACCCTTGTGAGCTCTTCTACTTGCGTCCAAAAGCCGTATAGTTTTGACTTAATGCAACTTCTCACTTTTCTCTTTAGTCTATGAGTTTTTCTCACACCTTGGGTTTTACCATAGCGAGGTTTTATGAGTTTTACTTTTTATACATTTTTCCGTTGATTTAAGGCTCGCATTCGCTCATTGTGCCGACGACTTCATCAACTGTACTTGCTTCATCGATAAAGACCTGATGCGCCACTCATCTATCAACTGTACGAAGGCACCACTCCACCGAATATCCAAAACCACGAGAGTTGTTCTTCAAGATGGAATAAGCATCTTCAACCAAGTTTGAACAAATGGCATCAAACACTATTAGCAGCCGCAAGTATACATAAAACGGCGCTAACTACTACGACGAAATAAGTGTTTTCACAATTTGTTTTAAATATTTAATTATATTACATTAAATTTCATGAATTACTTTCCTTTCATTTTTGTAAATATATTTAATTATATTACATTTAATTTCATAAATTAATTTCCTTTAATTTTTGTAATTATATTTTCTAGGTACGCCAAGCGGAGGAATTGTATATGGAAGGCAGCTCAAAACCATTTCAGTTTCACGGTTGTTGGGAATTTGTAAAGGGTGGGTGTTATTTGAAGATCCACCTCAACATAGAGTAGGTCCTACGCTGGTGTTCGGAACTGCATCCTCAGCTGTAGATATGGATGAATATAGATCTCCAACCATTCAACAAATAAGGGTAGAAAATCCGTCTTCGGGTGAAGGTTCCGTACCTAGGGCTATGGGATGAAACAATACCCGAAGGTTGAAGGAAAAAGGCAAGGCAAATGATGATTACGCTGCTCAACAGGAAGTGGCGTAGGGATGGCAATGGATCGGTTTGGGGACGAAAATGCTATATCCATCCCATAACCATGAAAATTAACCGTATCCATAACCACAAATTAACCATCGGGTATTATCCATAACCATACCCACCGGACAACGGATTCCCCATCGGTTAACGGTTATATCCATCTTTGTCAATACAAAAAATATATTCATCCAATTGACTCATGATAATTTAGTAAATATTAATTTCGTCATTAAATATTTGATGTATAAAATGATTTAATTAATGTATCTTGTGGAGCATAAAAATTAAAGCTAAACATTGATAATATTGGTTAATCTTTGATATCTCCCATAAGTACCATTGAATTCTCATAGGTTTTGATTCATATCAACACTTTTGAACCTTGCCACAAAATGCAACTCACACAATGCAATTTTTGTATTCTCAAAGTAAGATTCGGTGAATAATGAATATACATATATATATATATATACATATATTATATAATACTTTAATAGTATATATCATTCGGTTCGGGTTCGGGTACGGATATGGATTGGTGACCCCTATTACCATATCCAAAACCATAACCGAATAATATTTACGGTTTTTCCCCATACCCAAAATATACCCGAATTTTCATACCCAAATCCAATCCATTCGGGCGGTTATCCATGGTTATTGGGTTTAACAGTTAGAATTGACATCCCTAAAGTGGTGGCCTCATTGCGATTAATGGTGGAGCAAAATGCCATTGACGCGGAAGAAAGGAACTGTAGGCATGAAGAACGGGCCAAACAAATATATGAAGAGATGGATGATAAGAATATGGAAAGGAACACTTCAAATTACACTCCAATCAGTAAGGCCTATTTTGATAGGAAAAAAAAAAAATATTATGACCCAGTGGCAGTTGTTTACCTCTGACTATACTCCTACAATGACGGATGATGAAGATGATGTTGATTATGGATATTAAATTTTAAGTTGTTGTAGTTTTTAAATTTAAGTTAATGTTGTTTTTAAATTTAATTTGTAGTTTTTAAATTTAAGTTGTAGTTTTTAAATATAAGTTGTGGTTTTTAAATGTAAGTTGTTTTTAAATTTAAGTTGTTGTATTTTTAATTTAAATAATAAATTTTGTTTGGCCCTATGGCCCTTTGGCCTTCAGTTGGAGACGGTTTTTTGTGACAGGGTTGAAATGAGCCTTATGGCCCTTTGGCATTCGGTTGGAGATGGAGGCAAATATGGTCATGTACTATTCATTAAAATATTAATATCTTGGAGGGCCAGATGGCTAAAACGAGCCATTTGGCTAGCTTTCGGTGGGAGATGGCCTTACGAAGAGGGAGGTAGCCCCGCCTAGAGAAGATATTAATTCATTAGGGACCTTATAATGTGGACTGCACTTATCAAGATATACAGAAGATATATATATATATATACACACACACACACATACACAAACCGATCGTTTAAGGGAAGGGATTTCCGTTTTTATTTTAAATGGGAATTAGTTGTGGGACCTACTCTACATCAAACTTCAACAATCCGAACATCTATTTTGTAAGTCACGATTAATAGATCATCTTTGCAAAATTTCAATTTAATCGGAAATCATTTTTTTATTTAATTATCACGATGAAATTTCAATGTTCCTTAAAGAATAAAGTGTTTGTCAATTTCTTTGAACTCAATTAGATGTTTTAAATATTTCTGATTTGGCTAATATTTTCCAAGGATGATATACGCGGTGAAACTTGAAAAATAAACAGTTCGGATCATTAAAATCTGATGTGGTGCGATCTCCACAACTAATCTTCATTTTTTATGAAAAAATAAAGATCTCTTCCTTCAAAAGCTTCCTATATATATACTCACACGAAAGTTAGAATTCCACCACCACAAACCTATAGCAATTATAAACATATACATGTATACAGATAGACCAGCACCACCCTCTCCCTCCATCGGTCCTTTTTTTCACATGGCCGGCACTTGTATTTTCAAATGAACTTACTCTAATTCGTGCGTGAAGCCAAAGGGAACTCTTCCCCCACCCGCTTCTGAAATATTTTGCAAGATTTAATAAATTGACCTAATTTGCAGTTTCAGCGTTCATGCATTAATGTGTGAGGACTTTTTTTTGGTGTAATTACAGCTGAAAACTCAAGTTACTAGTGTGCAACTGCAAATTAGTTAAACTTTGGAATTTTATCTTCTGGCCGTTAATTTTCAGATTGGATCTTATACTTATCAACGATAATAGAGCATGCATGCCAGTGACCTCTTGTAGTATCTAAACCTGATTAATTAGCACAGAAAAGTTCATACTAATTAATATTCATGAAGTAGGAACGTGGCTGACAGATAACCAAGTTGCTTATAGAGAGAACCTGCAGCTATATGCTACACACCCTATTTTGTATGCTGTAAATGTACATATAATGCGATGGCTGTAAATATACATATAATGTGATGACAGTGGTGGTCCGTCGAAAAGAACTTAAATGTTTAATAGAAAATTGGTCCACTCAGTACTATGTTCTGGTGGTATAGGTCTTAGATTCGAATCTCATAGATGGCGAATTCGATACCAAATTAAGTAGCCCATTGTGTGATTTAGCCGAACTCTCACTCCTCTTAATGTAAAAAAAAATCGATGTACTAAAAAAAGAAAAGAAAATTGGCATGTTTATAACAAGACCATTTTAAATAAAAGCGCTTACGAAAAATATTGATTCATACAGAGACAATCTCAAACTAGTCCCCTGCAAAAACAAGAAGCAAAAAAAAATAAAAAATAAAAAGTGATTGCATTGATCCCATAGAGGGGATTTAGGGTCGCATTTTCAGATATCTGGTCTTGAGAGGAGTGTGAACTGGGCTGGCCAATCTCACATCTCTCTTTATGGGCCATTTGGCATTTCATTTGTAAATGGGCTTGAATCAAATCCAAGAAATGGGCTCCATGATTGATCAACTGCACAATACATACCCAATAGTAACTTGTACCATCATCCAGTGATATTAATTGCTATTGTTGGTGGGTGGGTGCACTTTTCTCCGCACCCAATATTTTTCTGTGAGATGGAAAGAGATCCTCTCCGGATCTCTTCCACATAATCACCTATTTCGAGTTCTTGAAATTTGATTAAACGGTTAGAGTTATTATAAATTTTAGGGTTTATATCACAAATGGTCCCTGAAATTGACCCCATCAATCATGATGGTCCCTGAAATTAAAAATCGATCAATGTAGTCCCTGGATTTTAACCCCGCGAATCAATGTCGTCCTTCTGTTAGTGTTTCGTCCAAATTAACTTTAAAAAAGGTTAGAGAACCAATTTTTCATGGTAAAATGACAAAAAATAACCTTGTTACTTATAATTTTACTTGAAAAAAAAGGTGGTGCCCAATTTCTTTTACAAGATAAATGATCAAAAGTGGACTTTGGCAGTAGCGTTTGGAGCTAACCCAATTTCTTTTAAAAAAAAATGGAGCTAACCTAGTTAGAATTCTTTTTTACTTGATATTAAAAAAAATTGAAATTTCCCACTTTTTTTGTTTTTATTTTAGTTTTAGCACCAAATCCATGAAAAAATGGAGAGAAAAGTGAAGATGGAAAAAGGAAAAGAGAGGTAGTAAGTAAAATTATAAGTAACAGAGTTATTTTTGGTCATTTTACCATGAAAAATTGGTTCTCTAACCTTTTTTAAAGTTAATTTGGACGGAACACTAACAGAAGGACGACATTGATTCACGGGGTTAAAATTCAGGGACTACATTGATCGATTTTCAATTTCAGGGACCATCATGATTGATGGGGTCAATTTTAGGGATCATTTGTGATATAAACCCTAAATTTTAAAGGGATTCCCTGTTTGTAGCCGTTGGATCAAATTTCAAGGGCTCGAAGTGATTGATTGGGTGGATTTGGTGGAAATGATTTGGACAGGATCCCTTTCCCGTGAGATGACCGTGATTTAATTTATCTGCTATAAAAAAAAATTCAAAATTTAAATCTATCTAACGACAATCTATGCGGTGGGGGTGATGTACATCAACATTTAAGATCGGTGAGCATAAATATTTTTATAAGTGAGAGGTTTCAAGTTCTACTCATATTAATTTGAGGAGCAAACGTTGCTGCCTAAAAATACTGAAACTAGCCAAGGCGTGCTTTCTGTTTTTATCAGCCTAGAGTTGTGGACTTGTGGTAAAGAGCTAAGGATGCATATTGCCAGATTCAAGTAATAGTAACATATATAATTAATAATTCCTGATGAAATATCTGTTTAACAAGATCAATTTGGACTTCTATGCTCTATAAATTAACAAGTATGACTTGAAAATTTCGATGATGATATCTTATCAAATACTAATAAATATATAATGCCAAATTCTATGGACCTAATGTTTCCAAAAAAAAAAAAAAAAATCTATGGACCTAATTGACTTTTCAAACCAACCACTTTTAAACACATGATCCGATCATATAAAACATGAGGAAAGGTTCGTGTATGTGGGACATAAAATGGTAGAGAGCTGATCCGAAATAGGAACCTGTTTAGCTCCAATGGCCATACCATCATAATTTGCAAAGTGAAATGCTCATTGCATTTGGCATTCCGATTAGGTCATTAGTGTTTAGAAAGTATGCCACGCACTTATTATAAATATTATAAATGAAGATGAGATTATTTTATAGGGTATATAATCAAGTGGTATCTACCTATATTCAAGGATTGATACATTAAACGGACCTACAGGGTCCCGGGATCCTACTGGAAAAAATTGTTTAGATATTGGGACTCCACAGATGTCTATACAGTTGATGTCTTTTTCAAATGACTTAGATTGATGTCAACAATTCCACCAAGTGCTAGATGAAACATCTCGTTGATAGAGCTCAACAAAAAAACGATGTACATATATGATTATTGAATCAACCACTCTATTATAGTATGCATGGGGATTGGTTATATCATGCGACGCGTTTAAGTAATGCACAATAATTTCTTCATATCTACTGTACTATCAAACAATCATACCACTTCGGGGTTGTTTGATAACCATTCCATTTTCAAATTTTAGTTTTTTGTTTTCACTTTTTTGAAAACTGAAATCTTGATTAGTAACTACTAGTTTTCAATTTAAAAAAAATATATTGAAAACTAAAATCTATTTTCTTGAGTTTGCAAAAGTTGGCCTTATAAATGCTTTTTTTTTTAATTGAAAATAGTAACCAAATAAGATTTCAGTTTTAATAAAAAATGAAACCTAAAAATCAAAAATAAAAAACTCAAAACTTAAAATGAAATGGCTATCAAACGGCTCCTTAGCTTCCTAGATAGGCACCAAGCAAAATATATCAGCTTGCATATATCATATATATGCATTCAAATTAATCATTTAAGTCAGTCTAACTCCGAGTGCAGTGTTCAACACAAGGTATTAAGACTGAACATGACCTAACCCATGCGTTATTTGGATGGGGATGAAGCGGCTGAACTAATAAGTAAACACCAATTCGCAAACAGGTCTACGTAGTGTTCGAGGCAAGGATTTCCCTTGCACAGCTCTCCAGGGGTGTTGGCATTTGGTTGGTTATCGGGTGAGCTTTTGCTTCTGGGTGTGTTGCAAGATGGATCAGTGGTTAGTTTAAAAGGTGTCTTTGTAGGGCCTTAGGTGTAGGCCTTGAGGCTCGCGATCAAAACTAACAAGGATCTTGGCGTGCCACTATTATCTCAGTATAATAGATGTTAGATAGATGTGATTTAAGTCGATTACTTGCGCCCCAAGTTACTTAAACTTCTTGTTATTAAGGGATTGTCGCAGATGAGTTAAGTATACATTAAGTTCTTTTTTATTGCCTTGTAAACAAGGACTTTTAGTCCATAATCTTATATGTCCAAAACGAATTCAGGGCCCTTTAAACCATTTTCTCGATCAAAGTTGATTTTAATGAAAACAGGTTCACTCACTTAACCAGATATGAATATAAATGGATGTCTTTTGTAGAAAACAATTGAAAATAACTTGAATACATGCTGAAAAGTACACTACGCAATAGATCTACTAGCTGAAAGTACAAGCAAAGAGACTCGGGCAAGATTTCACCTTGTCGGACAAGGTTGAACGTCTTGCAGCCACTTCTCTTTGAGTTTACAGAGGTTGTGTGCTAAAAGGGATGGATGGTAAATAGGTTTTACACATGGGAATCGATACTACAACACTAAGGGAAGGTAGCAAAGCTTTTACACTAGACAAAAGATAGCTTTTCTATGGGAATTGTAGCTAAAATGACTGAATCTGGATGAGTTTCTGCTTTTTGGGTGTAAATCTGGCTTGAGAGCAGAGTTTGTATGTTGTTTGTTTGATTGGTTGAGTGTCCCTGTCTCTTGTGCTTATCTTGGCTTTTATAAGCAATTTGGCCTGACTGTTTTGGCTTTGTTCTTGGCCGATGGCTCTTGGAGGGCAGTGAGTCATCATCTATTTACTTGTAATGCCACTAGAAAGTGCTTTTTGGCTGATAGTGAGTTGGTTTCTATTATTTGTCAGTTCACTCATAGGCACATGGCCTATGCCTTGGCTAAAAAAGGCTTCAGTTTGCTTTAGGCTTCATTGCTGGGCTTCGGGCAAATTTGATTTGTTTTGGCGCCTTTGGGCTTCCCCTAATACTTAAGCCCAATGTTTAAATATTAACCCAAATAGTGCCCCCTTTAATCATTGTTAGGTTTGCTAATCGAGATATTAATAATGATTAAACACCAGTTACATGCTTTACCTCGGAGCTTACACCACTTAAACAACCATTTTCGAATAAACCTTTATACTAACCCACGATTTCCAACATTAACTAACTGTCTACTGTATAAACTCCACTTAAATTTCTCGGCCAAATATCTTTAGCAATCCTTGTAAACACGAAAATTCTATAACGAATGTAACGAGAACACGTGTACAAAATAGATTTGTATTGATTTGAATTTGTAGGTTACAATCTCTGTTTACAATTTTTCTCTGATTTAGTCTTCAAATTTGACGTACATGCCTAGGTTGTTGATCTAAGGATCGTGATGACTTGATCTTGGAAGAACGATTGCTTCAAGTTTTGAGCTTGAAACGATGCTTGGATGATCTTCACCTCAAAGTTATGGCAAAGGGTGATGTTGATGTAGGATTTCGTTAATTCAAGGGTCTTGACGACTTGATCTTGGAATGAACGTCGTTACAAGTTTTGAGCTTGCAACAAAGTCTTGAAGGAGTCGGCATGAGTGCTTGTTGATTCTTCAAGGGCAATGCTTCGGCTTTGGTCGAAAGAAAACTTCGGCTTTGGTTATATGTTCTTCGAAGAGAGCTTTGACAGCGTATTAGTCTTCAAAGATTTAGGCAGAGGTTATTCTCAATATGCAATTTTTGACCATCAATGTGTGTCTTGGATCATTCTATTTATAGACTTCCAAAGCCATGCCTTTGGATGGATTTGGCCTTGATTTGTGTCTTGATTTGTCCATAGGAGAATTTAGGCATGTTTTGTGTCTTAATTTCAGCCACCTTCTTCATATTGGCCGAAATTTATAGGCCTTGTTGCCTATTTGTGAGCAATCTTCAATTCTTGCTTATTTTGTGAAGATGCTTTGGCTTTCTTTCCAGTCTTGAGAGATTTTGGGCACCTTGTCGATTTTAAGGGGGATTTTCTCCCTTTTGCCAAATTTTGGGAATGTTTTAGACTTCATTTGCTTGATTTGTGCCACATGTCATTGATGACTTGTCCATTTGTGATGTGTCATATGCCACGTGGAGTTTTGTGATTCACCTTTTGTTTGCACAAAATTTACATGTCTACAAATACCCCCACTTCAAGGCGCGTTGTAGGCATGTGCTTGTCACATGTAGGAAACATGTTTTGAAGTCCTACAATGTGAATGGTCTAACTCAAGGATCGTCACTTTTTCAAGGGTCGTAGAGGGGTATTTCCTGAACGAAACATTTCTTCAAGGGCCGTTCAGGTGTATTTCTTGAATTGAAATGATGAATTTCATCAAGGGCCGTTGAGGCATATTTCTTAGACGAAACATGTCTTCAAGGGGCCATTGAGACTTGGTCTCGAATGAAATGAAAATTGTCATCAAGGGCCGTGGAGGCTTGATCTTGAAAGAAAATTTGGAAAGGAATAAATTGGCACATACTTATTGTGCATTTTGATTTTTCCATAATTTTGACAAAATACATTTGGTGTAATTTTTTTGAATTTTTTCCTTGTGGTTGTAAGAAAAAAATGTTTTTCCTTTCTTAGGTAAGAACCTCCTTCAATTTCCTTCAAAATGTTGGAAAGCTTTGGTGATTTCCTTCAAGGTATTGGAAAGCCTTGATGATTTCCTTCAAGATTTTGGAAAGCTTTAATGATTTCCTTCAAGGTTTTGGAAAGTTTTGATGATTTCCTTCAAGGTTTTGGAAAGGTTTAATGCTTGTCCTTGGGCAAGTAGGATGTGCATTTTTCACTTTCCTTTTTCTTTTCCCACAGCAAGGAAGAAGCATTTTTCCTTTCCCCTTTTGATTTCCACGGCAAGGAAGGCAATTTTCTTTCCCTTTTTGTTTTGCACGGCAAGGAGGGAGTTGTTTCTTTGATGTTTTTGAAATTTTAAAGCCCTTTCCTTATTATTTATTTATTTATTTTTGTTTCCTTTTCTTCTCTTCGCTGATTTTTTTTGTGCAAAAACAGCATGTTTTTCTCCTTGTTGGCCGAAACTTACCTTGCCATTTTTTGCTTGGAATTTGCTTCATTCTTTTGGTTGGAATGTGCTTCCTTGTTTTGATTTCCTTTTGCTATTTGGGTATGTGTTTCCCTTATAGAATTAGGAAGCAATTGATCCCTATTTATAGGAGAATTGGGTGTGTGTGTTTTTTCACAATTCACATCCTTGTGTGTGCTTGATGCTGTGCTTTGCCATGGGTTTTGCTGCTTGCTTGCCATGGATTTTGCTTGCTTGGAGCTTGTTGCAGTGCATCACTTTTATCGTGTGGTGTTATGCAAAAGATTGCAGCTGGTTTGCGCTGTGTAGTGCATTTTTGTCATAGTTTTCCCTCGGTTGTGACGTTGTAGTGCAGTGCAAGAAACTGCTTGCGTAATTCCTGTGGGGTTGCGTAGTGCGATTGAGTAGCATTTTGGTTTTCTTTGCTACTGTAGCATGCGTTGAAGGACCATCTTGTAACTACCCTTTTTGCCGTGCTCTTCAAGCTTTTGTGGCTAATTTCTTTTCGTCGTTGTGACTTTGTCATCGTCATCCTTCAACGCTTACGAGGTTTGTTTGTTGGAAGTATGCCCACAAAGCCACTCATTTGATGTAATAGCTTTTGGAATACTTATTGTGTTAAACTATTATATGTTTAATGAAGGGCAAAACTTATTGTTAATCACTATTTATTGTATTATGTGTTTAAGCAATAAGGGAATCCAAGGAATGTGTTTAGTCTAAGAGAGAAGTGATCTAAGTAAGTTAGATTAACGAGACCTTTCTCTTATGTTCATTCCTAAAACGTTCCTAACCATAGGATTGCCAATTGGGCATTGACAATCCGCTAAGGTTAGTATGTGTTATGTTAACTTAAGCTTGAGTATGACTAGTCTCAAGTCATTTAGTGTTGGACACTAAGACAAACACATAGGTGCTCGAAAGGTAATCGAGTACATTGAACTACATTCAAAAGAGAGTTCGAACATACATGTCCTGTAAGAACTCGTAAGTTGCAATATGCAAAGTAGTCCTTTGACCTGAGGCATCATAGATGTCTAATGGTTAGGTCCTTGATCTTTGATCATGTCAAAGGCATTCCATCGAGAGTGTCCACGGCATGGTTGGGGTCAAGCTATCTAGTCATGTAGGCATATGAATGCACAACAAGGGATCTCTAACCTTCCATGTGGAGGGAGAATACTCTGAGATATGATTCGGGAGTCTTTGGCCAAAGCATACGAATATGACTTAGGAAGTTTGTTCCAAATCATATTCAATAGAATCATATAGAGAGGTATCACATTGGATAGTAGACATGAAACAAACTATCACTCAAACAATGTGGTTAAAAGCATTGTATTAGAGAAGGACCGTATTGCATTGTAATTGTAACTGGATAGGTTCTCCAACCACTTCTACTTAGCTTGGGTAGCCATGACATACTGCTAGGTGTCACTCATGGTTTGTGGAAGCCCTAAGGATTAGCAAAAACTAATCTTCATCAAAGGGAGAATTGAAATGTAGTTTCAATTCACAATCGATCGTTAAGAGTAACGATCGTCCACTGCCTCGCTAATTGGAACCTAATGGATCGTACACCGAGTAAGGATGAAAGTGAAGATATAAATGAGATGGATAAGCAATTAAATAGTTTAATTGAGAATGGTCAATATTAATTAATTAGTTAATTAATCTTACGAAAGGTTCGTATTGGGCTTTTAAGTTGGTTTTGGGTTTCGGGGCCCAAAAGGGTTTTTGGTCCACAAGGCCCATTATGTTTAAGTTGTATGACAACTAAAACAAAATGGGCAATTAGCCCAATAACAAAGCCTAGGCCGGCCATAAGGGTGAGTGGAAGCAAACTTGGATTAATTGCAAGTTTGCCACTCACATGTGAGGTAGTATAAAGTCAACTTTATAGCCTTTTCTCATTAGGGTTTTTCTAGAGAAAAACAAGAGAAACATTTTCTCTCCTTTTCTCATAGAGAGGCCGGCCACTTAGGGAGAGTTTCACTAGCATCAAAATCTCTCTAAGTCATCCATCTTCTCTTCACACTACATCCTTGGTGTGGAGACTTAGAGGTACCAAATCTTTGGTACTTTTGGAGTTCCTTTCTTCACATCCTCAAGGAGCAAAGAGGATTCAAAAGGAAGAAAATCACAAGGAAGATTCAAGGAGCTAGGAGGTGACTTGAAGGCCCTCCACTTGGGTGAATCCCTTGTGTAAACAAGGATGAGCTTCAAGGGTAATGAATCTCAAATCCTTTCTTCTCTTTAATGTTGTTAAAGAGTCTTATGGTTCACCATTCACTAGGCTTTGAAAGTCATGGGTTTTAGAATTGTTTTGAATGCATGCCTACTTTAAAATGTTATTAGTTTGCATATGTGTTCAAATGTTCTCACATGTTCTTAGCTAGGACAAAATTTTTCCTTCAAGTGGTATCAAGAGCCTAGGTCTAGAGTATGGTGAATCCTTTTGGGTTTTGTGTTTTTCATGATTTGTGATTTAAATGTTGTAAATGTTACAAGCTTTGTTCTTGCTTTTTGAATATAAATTTTGCTTGAAAATTTAGCATCTCAAATGTTGTAGATGTAGGTCATTTAAGCATGAATATTGGAACTAAAATTTGGTGCCATGTATGTGGGGAAATTCGGCCAAATCCAAAGGGTGGATTTTTTGGGTTCATGTTTGTCTTGTTAAAAGTGTTTTAAAGTGACTTTTGGAACCCCTAAGTACCCTAGGATGTTAACCCACTTTTGAGTAATGAAAATTTGAGTTTTATTGAGTGAAAACATTCATGGAGCTCTTATGAGTTTTCATGTGTGTTCTTCAATGTTCTTGATGTTCTTACCAAGAACAAAAATGTTTGGTGTTTTGATTCAAAGTGTTTTGTGTTTTTCATAAAGTTTTGGTTTATTTTTTATTGGTGATGGATGATAGGTGATGGATGATTTATGTATTTATTGTTTGTCAAACTTTTTCTTACAACCCTATACCAATCAACCTTTTCAACCATGCCAATCAAGATTTCAACCCATACCTTTTGACTTTTTTCAACACACTTTAAAATTTTGAATTTTCACCAAAACCAATCCTCCCTTTTACACTACCAAAACCGGCCACCCCTTAGTGGGGGTCCTTTTGCGACTTTTTATGCAATTACATAAAGTCTTGATACTTTTGTGTATTTGCACTTTGACCCAAAAGTTTATGTTTTTACGTAAAGGCCCAAAATCACTAAAGGACAAATTGTTTTGCTCCTTTAATGAAGTTTTTGTTATTGTTTAATTTTTGGGTTCTAGTTGTAATTACATGAAGTTGTGGACTCTTGTGTTTTAAGTTGCTTTCTTAGTTAATGTGATTGATTAAGAAAAGGGTGATTATGAACTAAAGGCCTCGATAATTGAGCTATGTGATTGGCCGCTTTGCATTATGAATGTTTGGGTTAAGTAGCTTAGATTTGAATGTAATTTGATTAGTTCAAATGTGTTGTAAAAGGGCATAAGTCCTTCAAATGTGTTGTAAGAGAGCATAAGCCCTCCTCTTTATTTCATGTATTCCTTTTGTTTATTTGTATGCAAATTGGAATAGTTGGGTCCAACGCCCAATAGGAAATAACGGTTTAATTAGATTAAACGCGTAACTAAAATCAACAACTATCTACCTTAAACCCAAGGTCCAACACAAGGCTCGTGTTGGATCAAATCAAACGGTTCATAATCATCCTAAAACCTAATATGACTATATAGTCCATATGAGGATGCAATGCATTCGTTAGTAGTTCCATATAGTCTCACTTGTTTCAATCGAAATAGTGGGAGTATTATATACTACTAATTCATATAAACTTGGACCAATGGTTGTGATAGGCCCAAGTTCATTTAATTAAGATTAAAATGCAATTGATGTAGCCCAACACTACTCCGTCAACAAAATGAATATTAAGTTGATAAGCGAGAGATGCTTTGAACATCTCTTCGTAGGCCTTCCACCGTGGTGGGCTCCAATCATTTGTGACTCATACATCGGCTTCACCCTATCATGGGGAAGTTCAAAGTATGTGCTTACCTTCAGGAGGAGTCCATATAAACATACATGATGTGGTAAGGTAGGCAACGAGGATGACCAACATCATATCATTGTGAGGCTATCCTTGAACCCCTACACGAACTAGCATGGTGGGAATGACTTAACTAAGTGCAATGGTGCCAACATCATATCATTATGAGGCATCATTCTCTAGAGGCCAAACAAGATGGGTAATTACAAGAGTTGTAAATGACTAAAGCGTTATTCTCTCATCATTATTTTTGCTAACCAACATTGTATCATCGTGAGGTGGGCTTGGTAATGGTGAGTCTCCCATACCCCGCTAAGAGTTCAACATAATTCTCGGATTCCATTGAGGGATGTGGAATTTGCCAAAAAAAATAGTGGGTGGTACTATTTGATTTAAGACCTAATCAAGTAGTTTTAAAATCAACAATCTAATACGATTTATGTTATGTTATGTAGTTAACGACATGCTTAAAATTATACCTACCATTGTACTTGACAAAAGGGCCTTAGGGGGCCAACGTTTCCTTGCTTGGTATCATCACATCGAGAATGTCTCAAAGATGAATAACATATCATATGTACTCAAGCAATCCCCTCCTCATGTACCTCCTACGAAACTAGCTTCAAATGAGGAGTGTCAAAATTATGCAAGACACTCTCTAAATCCATGGGACCGAAAACTCCTGAAGAAATACGGCAAATGAGTAGGATTCCTTATGCTTCCGCCATAAGAAGTCTCATGTATGCCATGATATGCACAAGGCCTGATATTGCATATGATGTGAGCATTACTAGTCGATATCAATCTAACCCAGGATCAGAACACTGGGCAGCTGTCAAGACAGTCCTTAAGTACTTAAGAAGAACTAAAGACATGTTCCTCGTTTATGGAGGAGCAACAGAGTTGCGAGTGGAAGCCTATACAGACATAGATTTCCAATCTGACGTCGATGATAGAAGTCCCAACTCCGGATATGTGTTCACTCTGAATGGTGGGGCTGTCAGCTGGAAAAGCAAGAAACAAGACGTAATTGCTGATTCCACGATGGAGGCAGAATATGTCGCTGCAGCTGAAGCCGGCAAAGAAGCGTTCTGGATGAAGAAGTTCATTACTGAACTTGGAGTGGTTCCAACCATTACATAACCAGTAACTTTGTACTGTGATAATAGTGGGGCGATAGCTCAAGCCAAGGAACCCAGGGCTCATAAAAAAAACAAGCATTTTGACAGACGCTTTAATATCATTAGAATATATGCTGCCGAGGGGAAAGTCAACATCCTCAAGGTTGCCTCAACCGATAACGTAGCAGATCCACTGACGAAGCCAATGTCTCAAATCCAACTTGACCGCCACATGGAAAAGATGGGTATTAGATACATGGGAAGGTGGCTTTGAGTGCAAGTGGGATATTGTTGGAAGTATGCCCACAAAGCCACTCATTTGATGTAATAGCTTTTGGAATACTTATTGTGTTAAACTATTATATGTTTAATGAAGGGCAAAACTTATTGTTAATCACTATTTATTGTATTATGTGTTTAAGCAATAAGGGAATCCAAGGAATGTGTTTAGTCTAAGAGAGAAGTGATCTAAGTAAGTTAGATTAACGAGACCTTTCTCTTATGTTCATTCCTAAAACGTTCCTAACCATAGGATTGCCAATTGGGCATTGACAATCCGCTAAGGTTAGTATGTGTTATGTTAACTCAAGCTTGAGTATGACTAGTCTCAAGTCATTTAGTGTTGGACACTAAGACATAGGTGCTCGAAAGGTAATCGAGTACATTGAACTACGTTCAAAAGAGAGTTCGAACATACATGTCATGTAAGAACTCGTAAGTTGCAATATGCAAAGTAGTCCTTTGACCTGAGGCATCATAGATGTCTAATGGTTAGGTCCTTGATCTTTGATCATGTCAAAGGCATTCCATCGAGAGTGTCCACGGCATGGTTGGGGTCAAGCTATCTAGTCATGTAGGCATATGAATGCACAACAAGGGATCTCTAACCTTCCATGTGGAGGGAGAATACTCTGAGATATGATTCGGGAGTCTTTGGCCAAAGCATACGAATATGACTTAGGAAGTTTGTTCCAAATCATATTCAATAGAATCATATAGAGAGGTATCACATTGGATAGTAGACATGAAACAAACTATCACTCAAACAATGTGGTTAAGAGTATTGTATTAGAGAATGACCGTATTGCATTGTAATTGTAACTGGATAGGTTCTCCAACCACTTCTACTTAGCTTGGGTAGCCATGACATACTGCTAGGTGTCACTCATGGTTTGTGGAAGCCCTAAGGATTAGCAAAAACTAATCTTCATCAAAGGGAGAATTGAAATGTAGTTTCAATTCACAATCGATCGTTAAGAGAAACGATCGCCCACTGCCTCGCTAATTGGAACCTAATGGATCGTACACCGAGTAAGGATGAAAGTGAAGATATAAATGAGATGGATAAGCAATTAAATAGTTTAATTGAGAATGGTCAATATTAATTAATTAGTTAATTAATCTTATGAAAGGTTCGTATTGGGCTTTTAAGTTGGTTTTGGGTTTCGGGGCCCAAAAGGGTTTTTGGTCCACAAGGCCCATTATGTTTAAGTTGTATGACAACTAAAACAAAATGGGCAATTAGCCCAATAACAAAGCCTAGGCCGGCCATAAGGGTGAGTGGAAGCAAACTTGGATTAATTGCAAGTTTGCCACTCACATGTGAGGTAGTATAAAGTCAACTTTATAGCCTTTTCTCATTAGGGTTTTTCTAGAGAAAAACAAGAGAAACATTTTCTCTCCTTTTCTCATAGAGAGGCCGGCCACTTAGGGAGAGTTTCACTAGCATCAAAATCTCTCTAAGTCATCCATCTTCTCTTCACACTACATCCTTGGTGTGGAGACTTAGAGGTACCAAATCTTTGGTACTTTTGGAGTTCCTTTCTTCACATCCTCAAGGAGCAAAGAGGATTCAAAAGGAAGAAAATCACAAGGAAGATTCAAGGAGCTAGGAGGTGACTTGAAGGCCCTCCACTTGGGTGAATCCCTTGTGTAAACAAGGATGAGCTTCAAGGGTAATGAATCTCAAATCCTTTCTTCTCTTTAATGTTGTTAAAGAGTCTTATGGTTCACCATTCACTAGGCTTTGAAAGTCATGGGTTTTAGAATTGTTTTGAATGCATGCCTACTTTAAAATGTTATTAGTTTGCATATGTGTTCAAATGTTCTCACATGTTCTTAGCTAGGACAAAATTTTTCCTTCATGTCTTGCATGTCTTGTGCTTATGTTGCCTTGTCTGTTTTGTTGCAGCCATGGTATTTTTTAAGTGCTTTAAGAGCAATACCATCACCATTCTTGTGAAGGAAGCGATTCGCAAGATAGGGGAACGACATTGAAGCTTTGTGCGCCGTTGATTGGCCCTGAGGCGTTTGTTTTTCCTTCAAAAGACAACTCGATGCACATCAAGTCGTGGTCTTCTGATGCATCTTGGGAGGTGATAGATTTTGGTCAAACAAATACAAAGAAGAAGGCGTGTACGTCGAGGATTCTTATCTTGAATCCGTCGTACCATGCTCGTGACAATTCACCGGCTTCGTTTGAGCTTCTTGGCCAACTTGTGCATAGCAAAGCTGCGACTTGGAATAGTACTTCACCGACTACTGGAGAAGCCGTCTTTGTTGTGTTTTATTGGGAGTGGCTTGAAGATGTCTTGAGCCAATCTTAAAGATGTACTTACCAACGTGGGCCTTTATCACGCTGTGTATGCATTTTTGTTTCATGACTTCTTTGAGCATTGGTGTTCAGTGACCAACACACTTCACACAGCTCAAAGGGAGATGTCGATTTGACTTTGGAATCTCCACAAGATAGGAGGCTTGCCGATCTAAGGTAAGTTTTACGACGAAGTTGTTCCTAGTGTGGAGGAATTTTCTTATTGCAATAGTCGAGGATTGCCTGAGAGTTGCCACTATTTGTTTTGGGAGTATCACAAGCTTTCCCATGAGGTTCAGGGTAAGTTAGGCGTGAAGATTTCTTAATGGATCCAATTTTGGTATTGGGATGCCATGAAGTACAAGAAGCCTTCGAAGAAAAGTGGCCGCAACAAGACCACTAAGCCAAAGGGAGATTCACACCCGTAAGGTGTCATTGGTTCAGCTAGGCGTTGTGCCCCTGCTGAGTTAAAAGCGTTTGACGAACTTGGCGTGGTGTCAGAGCATGTGGAAGAATCTTACCTAGCTGTTTTCTTAGCTTATTGGCTTTGTAAGTTTATTTTTCCCAAAGATGACGTCAACTTTATCCGTCATAGAGTCTTCAAAGTGGCTAGCAAGATGGCTGCAGGTGAATCTTTCAGCCTTGCTATTCCGGTTTTAGCCAACATTTACAACGGCTTGAGTATTGTTTTGAACTCAGTAGACATTCAAGATCGTGTTGCGGTACTTCCCTACCATTATGTGAACGGTTGGTTGGATGAGTACTTTGGCACTCATTTTTCTTCGCCGACTTTAGACAAGTCGGGGCTTTCTTCCCCAACTTCAGTCAAGCTGGGGCATTTGATGACAAAGTACTCTGGTGTGCTTTCTGCGAAGAGCTTTGATGATTTGCAGACGCGAGCTTTGTTTAGAAGCTATGAAGGTTTGAGAATGGACCATCTAGCAAGGGTTGGCTTGGCGCGGCGATGCCTTATAGATGATTCACACCTTCGTTTCTCAGATGTCTTCGCTCGGGGTTTGTTTCTTTGCGGCAAAAAGACTTATGTATTGTTCAGCCGTATAGTCCTCACCATTTCAGCAGGCAATTTGGGTTTGTCCAACATGTGCCAAGCAAATTGAAGGAAAACGCATAGTCGGAATCTTTGCAAGTCGTGTATATGCATTGGGAGGCTTGTACCCGTTCATGCACAAATGCTTCCATCACCTTGCCAGCTAAGGACGAGTTCAAGAGTAATCCAGCGACCCGTGCCTATGTAGGTTGGTGGTCAAAGGTTCATTGTGTAGACTTGAGGCCGGCAAGTGGCGCAAATTCTTCTCGTTCATGCAATGATGCACCGAGAGAAGGTTGTTCTTTGGTTCCTACGCAGCTAGCACATTTTGATTGTGGGAGTGCAACTCCTTTGCAAAATGGACTTGCGGTTTTAGCTTCTCAACGCTCTTGTTTATCTTCTCATCATTCGAATGCTTCTGAAGAGGCGGGTGACGAGGTTGACTCGCATGAAGACGAACTTGTTTTGCGGCAGCATCAACAAGTTTTGAATAAGCGACCGCTTGAAGGTGCTTTGGATGACAGCGGCATTAATTTGCATCATAAGAAGAAGAAAGTGTTTAGACCTTCTCAGTTTGATGGCCATATGTCGCTTGAAAAAGATGTATATATTTCCTTCTTTCTTGTGACTTCTTCTGTTTTTTATTGGTTAAGCTTTTTGTTTATAACACATTTCTTTGTCTTATTTAGGCTGGGCCCCCTTGTTCTTTCAACTTGGCGAACATGGGCATTCATTTCTTTACGGAGATGCTATTTGGAGCCAATCTGCTCACAGACGAGGAGATTGGGGACCCGCCCAGTGCAGAGCTTGTTCCA
Source organism: Cotoneaster glaucophyllus (assembly GCA_036320875.1). Classification (NCBI taxonomy): domain Eukaryota; kingdom Viridiplantae; phylum Streptophyta; class Magnoliopsida; order Rosales; family Rosaceae; genus Cotoneaster; species Cotoneaster glaucophyllus. The sequence goes on from CM070073.1 coordinate 18,022,123, forward strand.
TATTCTCCAAGTTGCCCAAGTTTGTCGGGTGTGGGTGAAGGTATGCAAGAGCCTGCCATGCATCCAACACCTTTGCCAGCTGTCTCTGAGATTTCTCTTAAAATGACGAACCTTAGTGGCACTGAGCAGCTCATTCATGACATCAGCCTTCACGCAGTTATGGACACCAAGAGCCACATTGTGAAGCAGATTGTAAAGTGCCCATTGGAGGACATTGCGTTGCTCAAGGAAGATTTGTTGAGGCTTGTTTCTACGATTGACAACCTTAACATTGATTCCTCACTCTTGAGAGTCAAGATTGCCGAACTTATGGCCGCCTCGACTGAGTATTATTCTTTGCATGATATTTCCTCAAAGAAGTTGAGTTCAGAGGTTAGAGCTCAACAACTTGTGGCAATAGACTTATCAATTGCCCAAGTTCAGTTTTCTTAGCAAGCTGCTTCGGAAGGTTATCAAGATATAGGGACTTCTTTAGCTTCCGTCCAAGCACGTCTAGAAGCATTGGCACGTGAGCGAGAGTAGTTGGAAACCAAAGCATCACGACTTCAAGGTGTTCTCTCGGAGCAGGAAGCTACACTTTCTCAGCATCAAGAAGTGGAGGTTTCACGCCAAGAGCAAGAGAAAGGCGCAGCCATGGAAATGCCCACCTTATCTCCCACCAATTTAGAGACTTTGGAAGGCTTGCTTGAAGATCGTCACCGTAGTTTTAGGGACATAGCTCTCAAGTAGTGTCTTCCCTTTTTTGTGCTTGAAGCCTTCTTTGTTTGTTTGTTTTTTTTGTTTTTTTTGTTTTTTGCTCATTTTGTAATAAGGCTTTGTAGCCAAATTCTTCCTTTAAAGAAATAAGGTATTCATATTCTTGAATTTGCTCTTTATTCTTCAAAGTGTTTGTGTTTTTGTTAATGATGTGACTGTACTTGAAGTTTTGAAGATTCAAGTTGCCTACGTACCCTCGGTTGAGGAGGGATCAAGTCATGACGTAGTTTATACGAGTGATGGATTGCTTTGATGGTTTTGATGGTGATTTTTCTGTCCATAATTTATGCTCTTGTGGGCCAGGTTTGTTGGGTGTCGGCTTTTATGCTCGTGCAAACAAGGAGTATTGTTGCCGTGTGCAGTTTAGGCTCATGCAGGCGAAGAGCATTGAGTGTTTGGTTTAGGGGTAGTAGCGCTTCAAGAAACTGTCGTTGATAGGCCAATCTTTAAGCCGTCTCCTGCCATGATTAGGTAGGCGCCGTTGGTGTAGACCTCTTGTATTACGTAAGGTCCATCCCACTTTGATGTGAACTTGCTTTTTATTTTTGTGAGTTGTGATGATGAGCCTTCATAATTCCAAGACAAGATCTCCAGTTTAGAAAGACCTTAGGCAGACCTTCTTCTTAACATTCCAAGTGTTGTTGTGCTTTAAGGCTCCTTTCGTTGAGTGCTTCCAACTCTTGAAGTCATAGCTTTGTATTTTCCTCTTTAGTCAATCCTTCTTGTATAGCCATCCTTAGTGAGTGGATTTGACTTTCGAGCATCAAAACAGCTTGCACGCCATATACGAGAGAATAAGGCATAGCTTGGGTAGGGGTCATATGTGTCGTCATATATGCCCAAAATGCTTCGTTTATTCTTTCGTGCCAGTCTCTCTTTGTTCGGCCGATCACCTTCTTTAGGAGGTTGCACAACGTTTTGTTGAATGCTTCTGCAAGACCGTTGGCCAAAGCATGATACATGGAAGACTTGTACTGCTTGAACTTATATTTCTCGCATAGCTCGTCCATGAGTCGATTGGAGAACTACTTTACATTGTCAGTGATGATGTAGCGAGGCACACCATATCGATAGATGATATGCTCTTTGTTGAAACGGACGATAGTTTCCTTCTTGACTTCCCTTAGGGGTACGGCTTCAGCCCACTTGGAGAAGTAGTCTATTGTGGTTAGGATGTAGGCTTATTCGGTACATGATTTTGGTGTGATCGGTTTCACAACGTCCAATGCACATGCATTAAACGGCCATGAGGCAACTGTAGGGTGTAAAGGCTCAAGTGGTTGATCTATGAAGTTGGTGTGGAATTGGCAGGCTTGGCACCTATTGGCATATTCTTGACAATCCTTCACCATGCTTGGCCAATAGTAACCTATTATTTTGAGTTGGAAATGTAGCTTTGGTCCAAACTGATGTGCTCTGCATACGCCTGAGTGTGCTTCTTTTATGGCTTAATTGACTTTTTTCTCACCTAGGCATCTTAGAAGTACTCCTTCAAAAGAGCATCGGTACAATGTTTCTTTGTAGTAGAGGAAGCGAGGTGCTCGTCGACATATTTCAGAACGGTGTCTAGGATCGTTTGGAAGCTTTCCATGCTTCAAGTAGTCGATCAGCGGCTGTCTCCACTTTTCAATGTCGATTAGAAGTACTGAGATGATATTTATGTCATCTAGTAGCATTTCAATGACAATTGGGGTCACCCATCTTTGGCAAACTGGCACGTCTGCAGCTTCGTCTTCTCCTAGCGCCATACTTAAGGCTAAGTTAGCTAGAGCGTCCACCATTTGATTTTCTTTTCTCGGCACATGTTCTAGCGTCACGGCCTCAAACTTTTATAGCAGTTGAGTTGCTAGTCGGAAGTATGGAACAAAATCATCTTTCCTTACCTCATATTCAGTCAAGAGTTGATTGATTATGAGCTTGGAGTCACCATACACTTCTAGCGTTGTGATTTCCATGTCGATCACCATTTGGAGTCCAATAATTAGTGATTGGTACTTGGCGATGTTGTTGGAGCACAGCTCGCTTAGTTGGAAGGAATAGAGTAGTACTTGTCTTTGTGGTGACATGAATACTACTTCTGCCCTTACTCCGTCTGCTCATGCGAATCCGTCGAAGAACATTGTCCATGTCGGGAAGATGTTGATGTAGAACACCTCCTCGTTAGGTAAGTCGTTTGAGATTTTCCAATCGGCTGGGATTGGATAATCGATAAGGAAGTCTACTAGTGCTTGTCCCTTGATGACTTTAGCTGGGACGTAGATGAAGCAATGCCTATTTAGCTAGTCGCCCTGTCAGGACGAGTTTAGACATAACTTACTTGACTAGGTCGACTTTAGCAACCAAGTGGATTATGTAAGCATGCATGTAGTGTCTTAGCTTTTAGACGGCAAAGACTAGGGCAAGACACATCTTCTCCACTGGTGAGTAGTTAAGCTCGGCACCAGTGAGAGTTCTACTTAGGTAGTAGAGTGCTCTTTCCTTTTGGTCTTCATCTTCTTATGCCAAAAGTGCTCCAATGGAACCCTAATGTGCGGCAATGTATAGGATGAGCGGCTTTCCTGGCACGGGAGTTCCTAAGATAGGTGGGCTTGGCAGGTACCTTTTTATGCTCTCAAAGGCATTGCGACTGACGTCATCCCATATGAACGGAGTGTCATTCTTCATGAGTCGATTGAAGGGTTGACAGTGTCCTGTAAGGTTAAAGATGAAGTGCCTAATGAAGGCTAGTCGTCCTTGTAGACTTTTCAGGTCATGTAGATTCCTTGGCTCAGGCATGCTTTGAATGGCCTTAATCTTTGATTGGTTCACTTCAATGCCACGGTGCTTGACGATTAAGCCGAGGAACTTCCCATAAGTAATGCCAAAGGCACACTTCAACGTAGTTTGTCGAACACCATTCATAGATCCTTCAAGTGATCGGATCTCTTCTTGGTCTTGACAACTATGTCGTCTATGTAACATTCTACATTTTTGTGTAGCATGTCATTGAAGATCTTCTTCATTGCATGTTGTTATGTAGCCCCAACGTTTTCCAAGCCAAAGGGCATTACCTTGTAGCAGTAGATACCTTTTAGAGTGCGGAAGGCTGTCAGTTCCTCATCCTTGGGAGCCATGCTGATTTAATTGTAACCAGATGAGTTGTTCATGAATGATAGTGCCTCGTGGCCCGTGGTTACGTCCACCATGATTTTGATGATTGGCAAGGGAAAGTCGTCTTTTGGGCAAGCATCGTTGAGGTCGCGGAAATCTATGCAAACACGTATTTGTCTAGATTTCTTACGAACAATGACGATGTTGGAGATCCATTTAGGATATTGTACCTCTCGAATGAAGCCTGCTTTAATTAGCTTGTCAATCTGGGCCTCAATTTGTGGGATGAGCTCGGATCGATAGCATCTTTAAGTTTGCTTTATCGGTTGTGTTCTAGGCTTGACTGCAAGATGACGCACGTCGATGGCAAGGTCAAGGCCGGGAATTCCTTTTTAGGTCCAAGCAAAGACATCTTTGTACTCCTTTAGTAGTTGGTAGTACTCCTCAATCTCGTCTGCACTTAGTAGTGCATTTACGAACATAGGCTTCGGTTCCTCGCTTGTGCCTAAGTTGAGCTCCTTGAGATCATCAACCGTGGCTTGCCCCTTACCTTCAGTGGTCCTTTTGTGTTAACCTCTAAGGTTGCTTAACGTTTCATCCTTGAAGCAATCAAGCTTCGAACGTCATCATTTTCTGCTAGATTGTCGAGCTTTTCTTCCTTTGGCCTTGTCTTCCTCTTTCTAGAAAGCTTCTTAGTTTCTTCAAGCCTTTCCAAGGCCGACCGTCACGGAGGAGAGCTAGCCTTGTTACTTTATTTCTTAGGTTTTGACAACCTTTCGAAAACAAAGCTTTGGGGTGTTGGCATGTTAAGCCTTTTGAAGACAGAATTTCGGTCTTGACCATCAATGCAATCAAGTGCCAAAATTTTGGGTTTTGAACAATTCAGCCTATCGAAGATTGATGTTCGTAGGGCGGGTTTAGGATCTTGGTCAACGCTCACGCTGATGTGTTGAGCGCTAACATTTTTCACTTTTCTTGACATCTTCACGGGTGTATTTGGTGTGAAGCCAAGTCCAGCTTTGTTGTTGTCAACTCCGTAACCATGCTCTTTCAACATCTTTTAAATCTCAGTGAAGTCACGTTCTTTGTCGTTTACAGTGCTTGCATTCCTTTTTCCAAGATTTGAAGAGGAAGCGAAATCGTAAACGGCTGGGTACGATTTTGCTTCGCCAATGGTCATCTCGGCTCGGATCATACCCATCGCTCTTTGTCCTCCTTAGTTAAAACTGTGGATTAAGAGGTGGCTTCGGGATAGTTCATCCACCTTAAGGCCAATTGCAGTTATTGTTGATTTTGGCATGATGTTTATGGCTGATCCATCATCCACAAGCATGTGGTTGACTTTATGCTCCCTCACGTACCCAAAGACGAAGAGATGACGTTTGTGAGGCTTTGACCCTAGCAGGTAGTCTTCGTTAGTGAAGTTGATTACGTCATGGGTGGCATAACATGTGGCTGAAGTTTTAAGCCTTGGTCCTTGCTTTCTTGCACCTCGTGGCCATTGGGACTCGCCAAGACCACTACTAGTGCTCTTCGCATCTCCTTGGGCAACCGTAGCGCCTCCTTAATGTTAAAGTGTGCTGGTAGGCTTCTTTTGGGCATGAGGGTCTTTTTTTCCTCGATGGTGATAGCTTTGCCTTTTGAGGGCTCTTCTATCTCCACTTCAACCATGTGACCGGTAGCAGCAATGCATTGTTAGAAGAAGTCATTCGGGAAGTACTCGTGCAAGGAGACATGAATGCGTGGCTCTTGCTCCATAAGTTCCGTAGCGTACGTTGGCTTAGCAGCTCTTACGCTTCTATTGGGCTTCTTATTGTTGCGGCAGCGGTGCTTTCTCCCTTGCTCCACCTTTGGCCGTGTAGCTTATGGTCTTGGCTTCCTTATCATTTTGTAGGTCACCAACGTCCACCCTTCTTCATCATCAATAGGTGCATCTTGGTTGTTTGCCCCCAGCGATGGTTGTGCAGAAGGTGCCGTGCAGTTTGAGCAGGGACGAGAGTGGGCATACGTCACTTGGAGAGGCACGGGATCGAAAAATCTAAACACAATCGTAGTAATGTGAGTTACGGCCGTGACTTCAAGGTTAAGCTTAATTTGCCCTTGTTGTGCCAGCTTCATGATGAGCTCCTTGATGATGAAGAACTTACCAACCGGATGACTCACGATACGATGGTATTTGCAGTACCTAGGATCGTTAACGCGATTCATCTATTCGGGGTGTTTGAATTCAGACAGCTCGATTACTTTTTTCTCCAATAGGTTGTCTAGCATTATGGCCACGTCGAAGTTCGAAAAGGGTACATCTTTTGCTCCAGTTCCCTATCTTAGGTGCGAGAATGCTCACCTCTCTTTATCTTCTTCGCTTTGTTGAGGAGATCTTGACGGGCGTAGATGAAGGCTTGAAGGGGGGTAGCGTTGACGGTAAAAGCTTCATTGGCGACAGGTTCGTCATTCCATTGTTTTGTACTCGTCAGCTCCAGCATGTTTACAGTGCGACGAGTGCTGTGGAAGCGGTTAAGGAATTCCATTTCAAGTTGGTCCCAGTTGTTGACAGACTGGGGCTCGAGGTCAATGTACTAGTCAAAGACGTTACCTTTTAGCGAGCGCACGAACTGCGTGACAAGGTAGTCTCTCTTCATCCCAGAAATGTTGTAGGTTTCAATGAAATGGGTAATATGTTGTTTAAGATTGCCCTTTCCATCGAATTGCATGAATTTGGGTGGCTGATAACCCATTGGCATCCCCAAGGCATCAATCCTTTTAGAGTATGACTTTGAGTACAACACGGAATCATGCGAGCTTCCTTCATATTACGCCATGATCGTGCTAGTGATCATCTCCTGCAACTGTTGGATAGAGAGAGATCACATGAGCGTCATTGTTTGGTCCAACTTCTCCTCGACTTTTTTCTATCAAAGGCTCCTCATCTTCATCAATTTCCTTCTTTTGTAGGATAACCTTTGGGTCATGGTCAGCTTTTTCATCATGCTGCGCCTCCAGTCGATTGACGGTAATTTGCAAGTCTTTTTCCTCCACGATCCTTGTAAGAATTGCAATTAGTTCATTCATTTGAGCCAGCTGCTCCTCGATGGAAATTGCACCAGTAGTCATGACTTGTACAGCTACGGGATACAAGCTACTGCTTGAGTTGGCATCAGAAGTCAATGACTCAGAGTACCTCCTTAGGCTTTCTTCCCTTGGCACCCTTAGCGAGGCCAGGGTGATCAAGGGCTTGTGTCTTGGGTGCTCTTGCTAATTTAGCAGATTTGATGTAGGGTGGAAGACACGACAGATAAAGCTCTTACCTTTCTTCGGGTTGTGACGTCCAAGTGCCACCATTTGCGGCAAGGATGTTCTTGTTCTTTGTGTTGGTTGTGGGAATAACTTGATCATTTCTTGATGCCATGTATGTTTTTTGTGGATTTGAAGACAAAGATGAGAGGCTGAGAGGTCCCACTGGGCATGCCAAATTTGTGCGCACGAAAATTCTGTAACGAATGAAACGAGAATACGTGTACAAAGTAGATTTGTATTGATTTGAATTTATAGGTTACAGTATCTGTTTACAATTTTCCTCTGATTCAGTCTTCAAATTTCATGTAGATGCATAGGTTGTTGATCCAAGGGTCGTGATGACTTGATCTCGGAAGAACGATTGAAAGATTGCTTCAAGTTTTGAGCTTAAAACAATGCTTGGATGATCTTCACCTCAAAGCTGCGGCAAAGGCTTATGTTGATGCAGGATTTCGTTGATTCAAGGGTCTTGGCAACCTGATTTTGAAACAAACATCGTTACAAGTTTTGAGCTTGCAAAAAAGTCTTGAAGGTGTTGGCACGAGTGCTTGTTGATTCTTCACGGGGAGTGTTTCGGCTTTAGTTGAAAGAAAGTTTCGGCTTTCATTGTACGTTATTCGAAAAGAGCTTTGGTAGCATATTAGTCTTCAAAGAATTGTGCAGAGGTTTTTCTCAATGTGCAATTTTCGACCCTCAATATGTGTCTTCAATCTTTTATTTATAGACTTCCAAAGCCATGCCTTTGGATGGATTTAGCCTTGATTTGTGTCTTGATTCGTCCATGGGAGAATTTAGGCATGTTTTGTGTCTTAATTTCAACCACCTTCCTCATATTGGCTGAAATTTATAGGCCTTGTTGTCTATTTGTGAGCAGTCAACAATTCTTGCATATTCTGTGAAGATGTTTTCGCTTTCTTTTCGATTTTGAGATATTTTGGGCCCCTTGCCGATTTTAAGGGGGATTTTCTCCCTTTTACCGAATTTTGAGAATGTTTTACATTTCCTTTGCTTGATTTGTGCCACATATCATTGATGACTTGTCCATTTGTGATGAGTCATATGCCACGTGGAGTTTTGTGATGCACCTTTTATATGCAACAAAATTTACATGTCTACAACCTATTCTCTTGTCTTCACGGTTCTTCTTTGCTTTTTGCCCTTAACCTTTTTCACTTTCTTCCCAAAATTCAACCAATGGCACCCAAATCTCGTCATGCATGCGAGTCAGGCGAAGGGATCATCAATTTGCTTCACCGACTCAACAGCCTTCATCGCCCTCGGGTTGGCCTAAACTCTTCCATTTTCTTCGAGGAATAAGAAGTGCATTCTCTGGGGCCTACCTGGACTACCCAAGTCCCAATTGCAGTGGAGAGCAACATGTCATCTACATTGATGAAAGATGAAGCCTGGTCACAATGGGAGAATGAGCTCGAGCCTATCTAGAAGAAGAAGTGGTTGGACAATGGCATCTACGAGCTTATCATGCTCTCCAAGGTCACAATCATTGCCAAGCCTGAGCTATTGACCCCGGCACTTTTCTTCTGGAACAATGAGGCCAACACATTCGACTTTAGAATGGGTCAAATGTCTCCCACTGTCCTTGACATGGCTCAAGTCTTTAGGTTATCACCCATGACTGGTCTTTGCCTTCTTGCCCAATTGCCGACAGCTCGGGCGCTTCTAATTCTATCACTCGGCTGGAGTACACTCCCTCTACCTTCAAGAGTTATGGGACGTCTTTCACAGGCTTTATCCCATTTTGCCAAGAAGACCTTCAGCCTGGCCTCTTCTACTACCAATTAGGACCAGGAGCACATGTACTTCCTTATGTACTGGCTAAACAAGCACGTGTTCCGCAATAAGTCCAAGGGGGTGAAGCTAGGGTGGAGACCTTACACTCCTTCGACAACGTGGCTAGGGGGCATTTCCTCCTCGCACACCTCTATTACCTCTTATACAAGATAACCAGAGGCGAGCCCTTCAAGACCAACCTCAACGGGCCAACCTGGATGGTTCAATTATTGCTATAATGGTACTTCCCCGAGTTTCAGACACCTAACCTAGAGTTCCCTGAAGGAATGGCTCTAAGAACTCATGTTTCTTCCTCAGTTAATAATCAGGGCTCAAAAAGTGTGCGCTGAAAAGTCTCATAAATGTAGCCCAAGTCATCAAAGAATTACGTGGACGAGAGCTCGTCGCTGACTTCCACCAAAACCTCGCGTCCCCCCTGAAAGAAGTAACCAGTTGTATTCGCTCATTCAGACGTTGGGCATTTCATGCTCTCTAAGGTATCCTTCATCTTTTCCAACCAATCCTTCACTTCCTCACAGGCTCCAACTACCCTAAGTTCTGTAACGTCGTGGCTTTGAGCAATCTCCATATATGAACGACTCGGCCTGCTACTACTAGGAAAAGCATTCCGTAAAGCGGAGGTCAACAGGTAAATTCCTCCCATTAGACCAAAACAAGGTCGTCGAGGTACATTCCCACCAGGATGGTCCATAATTCTGATAAGAGGCAAACATAATTTAGAAGACGAAAGATTATGGGCACAAGAAAGCTTATGATTACTAAATGGAAGAATGAAGTCCTAAGTATGCTCTGATACCAATCTGACATGCCCTGATCCCGATGTCCGAGGGACATCGAGATGGCCACGTGCTGGCAGACACCCGAGGGTGACGCAAGCCATTTAATAAATGCATATGCCGAGAACATGTGAAACATGCATAAAAGATTTCGCGCGTAACTACGCAAAGTAATATTCAAATATAAGTCTTACAAAATACAATAATAATATTCAACTGCCAACAATGAATATAATGATAATGCAAGACATGTTCAAAGCATACAACTAATTCAGAGTACAAGCGGAAGGTAAAATAGGGAGGTGCTATTACGATAGGTGTCAAAGTAGAGAGGATAATATGATATCATTGGTAGGGGAATGCCTTGTAGCATGGATCATACGTCTAGTTCCTATGTCGTGAGGGGGTGCAAAACAAATATGAGTGGACCAAGTTGATATATATATATATAAAATACTGAAACAGTTATTCAATAATGTACTAACCCCCAAAGTTTTATGAAAATTCAATAGTATAATATGTAATAGGTTTTTCCGAAAATCCTAACATGCCATAAAATCTTTCATAAAACATATATCGTATATAGTATGCTAAATAGTGGTATCAGTATCGCCCGAAGGCATATTGAACACTTCTGGCCGAAGCCAATAAAAATATCTTCCGCCCGTAGGCACCTACACATGCCCGGCCGAAGCCAATATTAATATCTTCCGCCCGTAGGCACCTACACATGCCCGGCTGAAGCGAATATAAATATCTTCTTCCCGTAGGCACCTACACACGCCCGGTCGAAGCTAATACTATAAGTATCATCGCCCGTAGGCAGAACGGTGACCACTAGATACGCATAAAAATACATTGAATATAATCTTTCTAACACAAATGCATATATCTCAAAACCACTTCGTAGTATATAGTCATCTATCATATATACTACAAAGAATATAAGTTCGATAAAGTATGGTATTCCAAAATATTCTCAGTAAGCATGATAATCATAAAGTGTGAATCTAATTTACTCGTAAAACATTTCATAAAACATAACCATTAAATCATACTTTTGATGTATGGATTTCTACTATTAAAACATGCATTTTAGAAGGGCTACTCACAGAGCCGTACGAAATAGGCAGGATGGAAACGTCGCTAATAATAGCACCTAAGCACATAAAGTGTCCAATTAATAGAACTCTATCATAACGATTGAATTTCAGAAAACGGATGTCATAAACGGATTCAAGTGTCGAAAAACATAGAGGAAGACATCGGGTACCCCCACGTGCCGCTGCAAGGTGGCGGCTCCGGCGATCAAGTGCCATCATGGGTTGCCAAAAAATTCACCGGCGCCACCGTGGTCACGACATGTGTGCTCCACGCGCCGCATCAGTTGTCCTTCACGAGCAGGCCCACGCGCGGCTTGGGGTCCAGGTTAGTTGGGTTTGGGTCTAGGGTTTGTTGGGTTTAGGCCTTACTACTGGGTCAGGTTCTATGGCCTAGAAGCCTGGGTTTAATGGGCCGAAGGCCCTTGTCATTTCGGCCCGAAGGTCTAGGGTCCAAAAAGTTTTAAGGGTTTGGGTATTGGGTTAATGGGCCTAACTCAAAAGGGTTTTGTGTTTAAGGCTAATTGGGTTGGGCTTTTAATTCAACGGGTCGAATGCCCTAGCTTTGCTTAACCCAAAAGACCTAGGCTCTGTGGGTTTGGGCGAGCCAGCCAGTTTCTCACCGAGGAAGAAGGCTGGAGCCTCCTGAGCTCCAGTCGACGGCAAACCAACAGCCTAGCCTCTGATCTATGTACCAAAATGAAGAGTATGACGAGAGGATGAGATCCATACCTTTAGGGTCTCTTGTCGTGGCCAAGAAATGGTCGGAAAGTTGATTCGAAGTCGTCGAACCCACGAAGGAAATGGGTGTGCTTAGCTCCGATTGGTATGCTTCATGTTTCGCGGAGAAAATGAAAAGGAGTGAACGGATGGAGGGTGAAGGTGGAGGTATCGTCGCCGGTGTGGTGTGGGCGATGGTGTCCTCAGGGAAGAAAAAGGTCTGATAGTAAGAAAGAGAATGAAAGTTGAGAGAGAAATGGTGAAAGGGACTCGGGAAAGGGAAAAGAGAAAGAGAGAAAGGGGATGGGGTGCTGCCATGTGGCAAGCAGAGAGAGGAGGAGAAATATGAGGAAATCTCAAAATGGATCCGGAATGGGTAGGGGTTAAAATGTAATTTCATAAATCTTTAAGGAAACTGTGAAATTACAAATAATTTTAGGGGTAGGGTTTCATAAGAAGAGCCAGTTTCTTCTTATAGGTACATTACCTTATCTCTTTTGTTTCACTTCTCTTTGTGATGCCTTCATAACTTGTCTTTTACTAACTTTTTGTTTTAATTTTGCAACCTAAGGTAACACTGAAAAGGTGGATGTCAGGCATGAAGAAGAGGTGGCAGATGCATTGGTCCTTCAAGAGGTTGTGGCTGAGGCTACGAAGCAAGAGGCTAGGCCCAGTCAAGATGCTGGAGATACCGAGGACATCTTCGAGTTATTTGGGGACTCAAAGGATGAGGGTGGGCCCAGAGTGGAGACTCAGGCATCTTGGCGGGCAAGGGTGACAATGGTAGAGTCCTCCAAGATTGAGCCCAATGAGCAGCCTTAGCCTCGATTTGCTTTACCTGGTCCGCGGGCAACCCAACCAGAAAATAAATAGAGCTCAGACCTCTAAGGCCTCCAAATCTTCCCCTGCCCACCTAGCTGACGCGGGCAGAAAAAAGCAAAAATCCTCCAGTGAGTATCTCAGTCTTAATTTCCTTTCATTCCTTCGTAATCTCGAATCATTCCAAGTTTTAAGTTGATTTCTCTTTCTTCTTGTAATCAGGATCTCTATCCACCAAAAAATCTGCCCCTACTCCTCATGGATCGTAGTCAAGCGTGAGTGTTCAACAAGTAGACAATGAGATCCTTGACACTATCCTTGAAGAGTTGAAGGTATAACTTTCGTTCCTTAAGCACTAAGTTACACTTGAAGTTCATTTCCTTTGACACTCATGCCTTTTCTTCACTTGTTTGAAATAGAATACTAGAGGTAAAGGGACCACCCAACCCGAGCCATCTCCTTCAGCCCAAGTGGTGCATCTTTCACCTCGTCGGGCTAAGCTTTCACAGGTATATCTCTTAATATTGGTCAAATTTGTGATTTTTCCAATTTCAAGGCTAACCAACATCTCTCATCATTTTCTAGGCAAAGGTTGGGACCACAAGTCCGGCAAAGCTCAGCCCCCGCCTCTTTTACTTATTCTCCAGTGATGTGGTGACTCCTACTTCCCAGTTCAATCCAAAGCCTAAGGAGTGGTTGCACTACGCAGAAGATGACAGCACTCCAGTAATATTTTTCTCCTCAAGCTTTTCCTTACATCTTTCTTTTAAGTTTCTTTAATGACATATAACTTGTGCATTGCTTGTGCCAGCCTTCTCCAATGCATGAAGCCATTCGCTAGCCACCAACTACCTTTAGGGAGCCTATAGTCCCTGAGATCCCCGTGGTCTCAGAAGTGACTAGCCTGCGGGCTTCTCGGGCTAGCCTGGTTGCATCCCCTAAGGCAACTAAAACCATGAAGGCTCTTCCTAAAGTCTCAGGGTTTTCTCAGGTATTCAAATGTCTTTTACTTTCATTCTTTTCTTTATACAAATCAACTTGCTAACACTTGTCTTTTCTTTTGGTTTGATAGGTCTTTGGTGAGGGCTCGGGCAACTCTCATCCTCATTCAGCAAGCAAGGTTGATCTTCCTTAACCATCAGAGGTAACTATGCCAACCCCGAGCTCAACTCAGGTACATAAACCTTTCTTTTCTGGACTCTTTTAGTTTTAATTATGAATTATTCTTCTATCTCACTCTTCTTCAGTTTAATAGGCTTATGGCAATGGGTCGGGCAAGTCTCCTAGACCGATGGTGCACAAAGTGGCATTTCCCAGGCCTACCAAGGTTTCTGGGGTCACAGGGATTCCTATCCCTCGGCCAAAGAAGACCAACACTACTGCTGCTCCTGCCCCCTCTACTTCTGGTCATCCTCCTCTACTTGCAATCGAAGCTGCTTCCAACACTGCTGCCTCCGGGAATGCTGGAGTAAAACTGTTAGGCTAGGGTCTTTGTAACTCCCCATCTTTATGAAATAAAAAGCCACTTTCTTCTTCAATTTGCAACTTTGTCTTATTTTTACTTGACTGCCTTAAGACGAACAGACTTCAATACTTCACCCTATGTTCAAACTTCATCATTGTAACAATCTCCGACATCCCACAAAGTTGGGTAATATCTCTTCAAAAACATAGCATTAACTGGATGGCTTTGTAAGTTTCCTTCCAAATCCGCAGATAATATCCTCCTCTATCTAACACTTAGTTGATATTGAAAGGACCCTCCCAAGTAGGACTCTACTTCCCAAAACCTCTAACTATAGCTCCCATAAGCAGAATTGCTTCCACACTAACTCTTCTTCCTTGAAGCTTTTCCACCTCACTTTCTTGTTATAAGCTCGGGCAACAGCTCTCTTCCCTTCTTGAATTTTGTTTAAGGCTTCAATTCAGGCTACATCCAAATCTTCAACTCCTTGACACATAGCTTGAATATATTTTTCACTGTGTAGACCAAACTGGTTTTGAAGTCTGATAGAACTTACATTGATTTCCATAGGGAGTAGGGCATCTTGCCCGAAGGTTAAGGCATAAGGAGTGGTTCTAGTTCCTGCCCTCTTTGAGGTTATGTAAACCCAAAGAGTATCTCCCAACTTCTCATGCCACTTCTCTAGACTACCTGTCACCATTCTTTTAATGATATTCACTAATATCTTATAACTAGCTTCTGTTTGGCCATTTGATTGGGGGTAATAAAGACTTGATAGGATCATCTTTATCCTGAACTTGTTTGCAAATTCCTCTACTTCTTTTTAGATAAAAGATGGCCCTCTGTTTGTGACAATTGTCTCAAGCACCCCATATCTGTGTAAGATCTTGTTTTCATTGAATCTCTTCATAGCAGCTGAAGTGATAGTCTTCACAGCTGAAGCTTCCACCCATTTAGTGAAGTAGTCAGTGGCCACAATTATGAAAGTGTGCCCCTTCCTAGAAGTTGGGTAAATTTGCCCGATGAAATCCATTGTCCACCCTCTGAAAGGCTAACGCTTCACCACATGATTCAATGATAATGAGGGTATGTGTTGAAGAGGTTCGTGTCTTTGGTATTCCTCACAACCTCGGGCATAAGCCTTACCATTCTTCTCCATAACGGGCCAGAAGTATCCATACCTTCTAAGCAACCATCTCATATTGGTTCCAGCTTGATGTGCCCCACAAATGCCCTCATGTACTTCAGCCATTATTCTTATTGACTCTTCCAAGCCCAAGCACTTTAACAATAGTCCATCTGGAGTCTTTCTTAGCAAAGTTTTGTCCCACATGACAAACTTAGTTACTTACTGCCTAATCTTCTTACTTTTGGGGAAAGAAGGATCTTCCAAGTACTGGATGATGGGTGTCCTCTAGTCTTCTATATTAGCCTCTTCAGTCATTACATTTAAACTGAACCCTTTCTCAAAGATAGAAGGGGGATTTCTTCCTTGTACTTCTACATCCACCTCAAACCTTCTTTCTTGGATTTGTGCTCTAGAAACCAATTGTACCATCTCATTAGCAATTAAATTTGCCTATCTGGGAATATGATTGACTAAAACTTCAATACCCCAATAACTCAACAGTTGAGTAGTTGCCAAATAATAACTAGCCATGGTTATGTGTGTGCACTTGTAGTCTCCATTTAATAATTAATCACCAAATACCTTTATTTCAAATGCCCCCAACTCTATCAGGATTTCCAAGCCAATTATCAATGCCTTGTACTCTACCCAATTGTTGGTGGTATCTTGATAATCTAGAAGTAATGAATAGCAATAGTGAACTCATTTGGGGTCAATGGTGACAATCCCGGCTCCAGCAGCATGTTGGGTACAAGATCCATCAAAATATAACCTCCAAGGAGTGATCCATAGGTTGGTTATTCTTTTCATCTCTTGCTGGATCCATTCCTTCTTGCCCAATTGAACATTACTTGGTGGGATCCAACGGCTGGCCACCTCTAGGATTCCTGGGATGTTGACAAGTTCATCTTGCGACTCTTGGTGCTCGGTTAAGAAGTCTACGATTGATTGTCCCTTTATTACTCTTTAAGGTATATACTGGAAACTGAACTCTAAAAGTGCTAGAATCCATTTCCCAATTCTTCCAGCCAACATTGGTTTTAACAGCATATACTTGATCACATCAGTCTTGCCAATGATATGGATATGGCAAGGCGACATGTAATGCCTTAGTTTGCAGGCAGTGAAGTATAAAGCCAGACATAGCTTCTCAATTGGGGAATATCTTGTTTCTACCTCAGTAACGATTATACTGAGGTAATATATTGCTTGCTTATTCCCTCCTTCATTGTTCTGAGCTAGCAGGCTTCCCATTGACTTTTCATAGGTGGAAATATAGAGCATTAAAGGTTTCCCTCTCTAAGGGGGCGTGAGCACTAGTGGAGAAGCTAGGTAGGCCTTCACTTTGTCAAAAGACTCTTGGTGTTGTTGGCCCCACTCGAACTCTTCTTGGTTTATCAATCTTAACAGAGGAGTCAACAGCTGAATCTTGCCCACCAAGTTAGCAATGAATCACCTTAAGAAGTTAATTTTCCCCAGCAGCCTTTGTAACTGCACTTTGTTAGTGGAATAAGGTGACTCCATTATAGCCCGAGCCTTGTTTTTTTTTTTTTCTATCTCCACACCCCTTTGATGAACAAGGAATTCCAAAAAGTTGCCCAATCTAACTCCAAAAGCACATTTCTTTAATTTTCAACTTATGGATCCTCATTCTAGTTAAGCCTTGTCTGAGATCTTCTAAGTGTTGCTATGGCTAATTAAATCGTGAAAAAATGGTATTCATTGCCCTCTAATAGGTTGCACCAGTATTTTTTAGCCCGAATGGCATGACTACATATTCATATGCTCCTACATGTCCTAGGCACCTAAAGGTTGTCTTATGAATGTCGTTTTTAGCCATTTTTATTTGATTATAGCCAGCATTCCCATCCATGAAAGATAAAACTTTGTGTTTTGCAACTGCATCAATGGATAGGTAAGCCATGTGCATGAGGTATTCATCTTCAGGCGTTGCTTCATTAATATTTATGTAGTCGACATAACATCTGATAGCATTAGTTATAGCTTTTAATATAGGTACAATGTTGGCCAACCACTCGACATAGTTGGTAGGCCTAATAAATCTTGCCTTCACCAGCCTTTCGATTTCTTCTTTGACTTTTTCTTCTATTTCCTTCGACATTCTCCTTGGAGCTTGTTTTACAGGTTTGTACTCCTTTTTCATAGGCACTATATGCTCTACTAAACTAGGGTCCAATCTAGGTATCTCTGTGTAATACCATGCAAAGCAATCTTTAAATTCATACAAAAGGTCTACTATTGTTGCCCGATCTTCAGTTTCCAACAAGCCACTGAGTTGTAATGGCCTTGGATCCTCCTTAGTCCCCAAATTAATGGTTTCCAAGGCGTCTTGTACTTTTGGTTTTGGCTTATCAGGCTCTGTACACAAAAATTCAATTGTCTTTAGACCCTCGGGCACCTCATCTGGCCAGTCCAAGTCATATATACACTCAGCCATGTGAATGGCTGCCTCTATCTTTTCTCCCAAAAATTATTCTTCGTCTCTGTCCTTGGCACTTGAAGCCTTTCTTTTCCATTCTGATTCCTCATTGGCCGAGCTCTCTCTTACTTCTTTTCTCTCTCTCCCATACACCAGCAGTCTCTTTATTAATGACCTAACTGCAATTACTTGGTCTTTTCTCCTTTTTTATGACATTATTGGTGTTGGTGAGCTGGGACAATATAAGGCATATCTCATTCATCCCGAGTTAGAATTAATCATTGTTCTATAAGCTTTTAGGCTGTCACCTTAGTTGGGCGGTCGTTCTCATCAACTCAAAAACACTGCAATATCCCAACATTGGGATTGTAAAAACTGGCTTCAGCAACATTGGTTGTGGGGAGAAATGGTAGTGATTCAGCCTCCATAATCTCCCAAAATCCTGGTCTCTTGGCTCCCACCTCATGATAAACAGCTACTTGTTGATGGAGAGTGGCTGGTACAGATAGACTTTGGTAAATCCAATCTCTGCCCAGCAAAGCTCTGTAAGTAGAACTATTATCCACCATAAAGAAAGCTAGCATGATTTGCTTAGATCCCAAGTCAACTTCTAAAGGCAATATCCCATGTGTTCTAGTGATGGCTCTAGAGAAACTAGAAACTATTAGATCAGTGGGAATGAGATTTTCCTCACTTCTACATAACCTCTTCATTTATTTAAATGGAAGCACATTGACCCCAGCTCCATCATCTATCAACACCCTCTTGAAGAGTACTCCCTCCAGATGAGCAGTTGGCTAAGGCCAGACTTGGGTTGTTGAAAACCATTATGTCTGAATGTACCCTCTCGGACTCCTTTCTTTTGGATTCGGGCAAACCTACCATGCCTAATTCCTCATCCCCAGCTTTCTCAACACTAACAAGTGCCATCATTGGTTCTGTTGCCAAGTAATCACCCTTCATCGTGGCGGCTAATTTGGTTCAACATAGAACACGGCTGATAAAACATTAGTCATGTTTACGTGGAAGTTGCTAAGTCTATGTACCTCCTCTTTTTTTCCTCTAATTTGGTACACAAATTCGACTATTCTGGCCTATGCTTCTTCTGGCAGCATTAATTCGGGCACTTCTTTTTCTTTTGTTATGCTAAAATCATGCAGTTTCTTTGGGATTTCAGAAGGCATATCTACCAAAAGGGGTGAATGTATTCCTCTTTCAGGCGAAATAGTTCCAAAACAGATTGGTTATGGATTCCATCTTGGTGTTGGCTTCATCACTATATCTTCTTGTGCTCTCCTCAAGATTCTATACTTCCATGGATGAGGGTTGGGAGGCACATGATCTCTTTCCCCCTCAACTCTACTTTTGGCTCTCTCTACCTCTTTCTTACTCATCCACTTAAGTTGTTTCCTGCCCCATTGGGGGACCTTCTAAAACTTGACATTCTCCAAGGCCTCTGCCATGGTAGGGATTTTTAAGGAGTTCATATGAGTTTTGTGTTGTCTCTAGACTCTCCTTACCATCGATGCTCCTATCTTTCCCAACTACAAACCATTTTCGCCCGAGTCGGGCTAAATCTCTTTTAGTGACCGAGGAAATCAGTTTCATTGTCTCTTTCATTATAACTTGACAGGGGAGTTTTCACATCCATCCATCTCAGCATCTTTGCCTCTTTGTCCTTCACCTCTTCAGAAGCTTCATAGTTTCTGAATACTTCAAACAAACATTTGGGCTCTAAGTCCCCTCCTAATCTTTGGAACACCTTTTTGAAGGTCTCTTTCTCAGCTACCCGAAGCATACTCATGCGGGCTTCTAACTCATTCATCTATCTTCTCCTGACCAATTTTTGATCTATGATGGTGCCCGATGATGGCACCTCTAGTTCACATTCATATTGGCACTTACTACACAACACTACACCCTTAATCACCACTGTTTGGGGTCTGTTGGGCAACTTCCTAACTCCCTCCATAGGCCTGGCAGTCTGCCTTCTTTCCCCCTCACTTCCCTGGTAGCTTTTGTTTTTCCTTTCTCAACCTAGTTCAGGTTGATCATGTTTATTGAGGCCTCTAGGAAGGGATTTGTAACGACCCGTCCCTAAAAATTATGATTTTGATAATTTTAATACGTGGAAATACAAAAATACCCTTCGAGGCAAATACGTTGACTTATGTTGACCGCCTTGTCATGTCATGTAAGGTTCATTTTCTTGGCGTATTCGAGTAGTACTCGTCAACATGAGCAGATGTGCGCAAGCAAAAGGTGATTTGGAGTTATAACGAAGAAGTTATGGGCGAGTAAAAATAGGGATAAATGGTAATTTCAATATTTTTGGAAGGCTCTTGGAGCAAAATCTGATGGAGCCACGTGTGTAGCCAGATTAAATGAAAGAGAGATGGGTGGTGGAGATAGGAAATAAATGAGAGAATGAGAGGTAAAGGCTAATGGGGAGATGAGAGAGATGAAAATGACCAATAGGGGAGAGAAGAAGGGAGAGAAATGAGGGAGCACCGGATCCTTTTGGATCCGTGCAACCCGACCCGACCCGATTTCTTGACCCGCCTCTAACTCCTCCATCCGAAGTCCGATCAAGGTGATTTCCAAGCCAAATTCACAAATCGAAGCCACAAACCCACGGGGGCATCCAGCGGCTCCGGCGAGTTTCACCATTGATGACCACCACCTAAAGACTCCTCTTAACCCCAGAAGCAAGGGCCAAACCTTGGTGGAGGCGTCGGAGTTCGTTTTGGTGCCGAATCAACAACTACCCAATTTTAAGGGTTTCCGGCGGGTTTTCATGAAATTGAGGCTTTTCCCAGCCAAATTGGCCTTGGTCGCAGGTATAAAAGTTGTTCCTCTCATTGAGATCTTCAT
This sequence comes from Cotoneaster glaucophyllus, assembly GCA_036320875.1. Lineage (NCBI taxonomy): Eukaryota > Viridiplantae > Streptophyta > Magnoliopsida > Rosales > Rosaceae > Cotoneaster > Cotoneaster glaucophyllus. The sequence continues at coordinate 18,042,398 of CM070073.1, forward strand.
TCTTGTAAAATTTGAGAATTTTTGGAAATAGTTGATTTTTCCGACGAGTCGGGGCGGCCAACCGCCACTTGAGGCGACGCCTGGGCGGAGACGTCTCCTGACCTTCCTAGGTTAAATTTGAATACCCTAATTCCATTTGTGAAGTCTGATTGATGAATTTCTATCGTTTGAACCTAGTTCCATTAAGGTCCGCCACTTGATTAGAATAGTAATCGACAATCTGACCGTTGGATCGTCATCAAACTTTGATACGTTATAGTACATAATATTTAGGGATATTAGAAACTTACGGATCGGGAATCCGACAAACGGATCTTTCCAAATATGATATGTAAATTACGTGTTCAATTGATAAGAATTCTAAGACATGATTTGATAATTGTTCTAGACGCCTATCGTTTGTGGCGCCTCGATATTCATGCTAGGGAGTTGTAGCGCGGACCTCAGGTGAGTGGGCATTTGCTTTCTATATATATATATTGTGGTTTCCAGAACATTTTTAAAATGATTTATGCTTTAAATGCCACGTCGAAAATGAGTTGCATTTTAAGTATTGCATTATTATAAATCGTGAATTGTATCGTTTGATGCTATGAAGGCTCAGGTAAGCTTCAGGTGAGCATATTGTGATAGTATTGGTTGTATTGCACATTGTTATGCATAAATGCATTTAGAGCTCATCATTGCTGCACCCCGGTGTTAGTGCTTCCGCCCGAGGCCAGAGCACATTCTTTCACATGATGTTCACCCCCACACCGCACTCTCACCTTGGATCCAAGTTTGATGCTAGCCCTGTCGTACAGACCACAATAGGTGGTTCCGACTCGTGTGCTAGCATATATTGATGAGTTATGGGTTCAGCCGTACAGGCCATGTTAGGTGACTCCGGCTGGCATATTACCTTGATTTTCACACCTGGCTTACATATTTCGGTGTTGAAACGTTATGACATGGCATACTTGGTTTTTACCGTCTTTGTGCATTGTTTTACGTATATACGTAGTATTATTTTTTGGAAACTATACGGGTTTTACGGCAAGGGGCTATAACATTTTCAAAAGGGTTTTTGTTAAAACTTTATTTTCAGGCCCACTCACCCTTGTTTTTTGCCTTTCCAGGTTTTGGCTGCTGAAGGTTCGTATCTATGAGGATTCTTGGCTAATCTCAGTATAGGTGGCTACCTCTTAGGGTATAATCTTTACCCACACTACCGTACTTTACTTATGCTCTAACATCGCGTGTGAAATGGGTTCATTCCCGCTCACAGGGCACTCTTGTCTTTAGGCACTTTTAGGTTTAAATTTGTTCACATTTTCACATCACTATATTTTATGGCTTCGTCACCTTCCAGGTGTCGGCCAGCACAGCTCTATTCGGAGTCTAGTGGATATTCTGGGTCGCGGTGTGTCAGTTTGGTATAAGAGCCAATCCTTGGCAGGAAGTGTGCTGACGAGGACATCAGGCCCCTAAGGGGGGTGGATTGTTAGATCCCACATCGCCAAGGGGAGTGGATCCTCTATGCCTTATATGTACATGCCCACCTCCTTTAGCACGAGGCCTTTTGGGAGCGCATTAGCTTCGGGTTCCGTAGGAACTTTGAAGTTAAGCGAGAATGGGCTAGAGCATTCCCAGGATGGGTAACCCACTTGGAAGTTCTGCTCGTGTGAGTTCCTAGAAACAAAACCGTGAGGGCTTGGTCGGGGCCCAAAGCGGACAATATCATGCTACGATGGAGTCGAGCCCAGGATGTGGTAGAGCCCGGGTCGGGATGTGACAGGATCCGTGTCTATCATCATATTTGCCTGGGGTTTCTCCAACAACAGTTTTCCCTTGACAATGAGATCTTGGATCCAATCTCTAAACTGCACACAGTTGGTTATGGAATAGTTAAAGGTGTAGTGCAGCTTGCAATACTTCTTCTCTCGCAACTCTTCTGGTTTAGGCATCTTTGTTGGGCTGTCGGGTACAATCATTCTTGCCCTCACTAACTCCTCATAGATTTTTGCTGCCTTGGTTAAATAAAAGAATAAGTCTGGTATTTTGGGGGTTTCATAGGTACGAATCCTCCGTCATTCATCCCTACTTTCTGGTCTTTAACTGGTTGGACTAAACCCTTCACCATTAAAAGTTTGAAGGGAGTAGTCATTTCTGCAGCACATATCACTACTCCCTCTTCTCCATTGTTCTCATTTGCTCCTGGCTCTGAACCTTCGAACACCAATTGGTGAATTGCTGCTTTGTTCTTGTAGAAAGGTGGTACCTTGGACGAGTGCTTCACTTGCTATTCTTCAATCAACAGTTTCTCATACTTCAAGGCCGCAATTACCAACTCTTGTAGTTCATTGAATTGCATATCACAAAACTTTTTTCTCAATGGTAGTCTTAATGCTTTCTGAGCAATGGATATAAGTTGGGCATGGTTGATAGGGAACTGGCATCTCATCCTCGTCTTCTAAACCTCATCATGAAGCCTTCTGTAGATTCATTCTCATATTGTTTCACCTCTACTAGATCATTAATCGTCATCTCGAGCTCCATCCTATAAAATTGCTCGTGGAAAGCCATCTCCATTTGCCCCCAGTTGGCAATGGAATTGGGGGGGGGGGGGTAACAGAGAGTACCATTAAGATGCTAAGCCAACCAATGAGTTCCCAAACAACCTCAACTTATAATTAACGTTGTCTTCAAACGCCACATAGTAGTTGGAGAACTTGAAGATGTGATCTTTAGAGGACACATTGCAGTCTTCTCCACTGAAAGTTAGGAACGGGGGCATCTTGAAGTTAAGGGGAAAAGAGTTTTGCTCATCGATATACTCATGGTAGGGCTTCTGATACATAAACCTGAACAGCAAGCGAGCTTGTGGTTGAGCATTCTGGACCACCATCTTTCTCAGCTCTGCCAACTCATTTCTAAGTTTCTGGTTAGCTGTATTGTTGTGTTGGGTGTAAGGAAGTCCCCACTTCAGGCTACGCTCATTGCCCGAGAAAGCCTCCTTATGTGGCTCTGGCTATCTTTACCTAGACTCCTCTCCCTTATTAGCCAATGGTGGTGGCCTATAAGGGGGAGGTTTGCCCTAAGTTGTGGGCACACCTTTTTCCACTTGACTCTCCAACTTGTTGAGTCATTCCATACTTCCTTCCATCTTGCCTGGTATTCCCCCTACTATCTAGTAGGAATAATAGAAGGTCGGGCAAACTTGGTTCCTAAATCTCTTTCATTCCTGGTTGACTAGTTCCAAGCTCTTCCTTCTTTTTCCCCTATCATTCTTTTCCTCGAGCAAAGAAAATAGGGGAATCAGTGGTTCTTTCTCAGGACTTGCCTATCTCATCATCTCCCTAGCATGACTATCTTTTGGGGTGGAGTACTCGAACTCTATTTTCCTTTGCAGACTCTTTGTTAATGAACAGAGCCTGCTGACCTCCCCTCTAGTCTCCAAAGAGATCTTCTCCATGTTTTTCAGTACTTGCACCATAGTAGCTTGCAAGTCCTCATTTGTAACTTTTTCGCCCGACTTCTCAAATGAAGTCGGCTCTCCAAAATCGCAGGGCCTCAGAAGGAGGGAAAATCTTCTAGGTGATCTATCATGTCTAATTTTGTTGGACAATGAGGTTGGGCGTACTTTCTGTTCCACCTGAAAGTCCGCTCATTCCTTCTTCTTGGCATACAAGACTATGGATCCCACCGAGCGTGCCAAAACTATGTTCGAGGCAATGATTTCCCCTCGCACAGCTCCCCAGGGGTGTTGGCACTTAGTTGGTTGTCGGGCGAGCTCTTGCCGCTAAGTGTGCTGCAAGATGGGTTAGTGGTTAGTTTGAAATGTCCCTTTGTAGGGCCTCAGGTGTAGGCCTTGAGGCTCACGATCAAAACTAACAAGGATCTCGGCGTGCCACTGTTATCTCAGTATAACAGATGTTAGATAGATGTGATTTAAGTCGATTACTTGCACCCCAGGTTACTTAAATTTCTCGTTATCAAAGGATTGTCGCAGATGGGTTAAGTCTGCATTAAGTTCTTTTTCTTGCCTTGTAAACAAGAACTTTTAGTCCATAATCTTATATGTCCAAAACGAAGGGAGTTCAGGGCCTTTTAGACCATTTTCTCTAGCCAAGTTGATTTTAATGAAAACATGTTCACTCACTTAACCAGATCTGAATATACACTAGAACAAAACAGGTCATCTACCACGTCAATTCTATCACGGGCATATATAGCTCGTGGTAAAAGCTATTCAATTACCACGCCCAAGTTTAACTCGTGGTAGATAACATTAATCCACCACGGTCAAATTTTGACCCGTTGTTAAAAGCAAATAATCTACAACGGACATTTAAATCCGTGATGAAATATCATAATTACCACGAGATATGCTCGTAGTGGTTACTTCAAACTACCACATCGTCTTTTGTGAATTCACCACACCTTTGAACCGTGATGGATAATTGAAAACATTTGGAGAAGGCGGGAGATTAAAAATTTGGAGGGTTGCCAAAAACGCCCAAAATCTCAACTCCCTATTTTCAAAAAGAGCGCGTTAGCCCTCCCTCAAAAATTTCCAAACGCCTTCATTCTGCATACCCAAGCCAATTCCACCTTTTTAGAATCAGACACAAAACCATCTCTAATTACAAACCCGGCGAGTTCCTCGCGAACTCATCCTACCTTCCGTCGACTGCGCACCCAAGTCCGTGGCTTTTTCTGTAAGGTAAAATTCCCAAAGCTTGTTCCAATATGCTCATGTATGTGTTCTGTATATGAAAATCCATACGAGAATTTTCTAAAATTCGATCACGGCGGTGGCTTCGGCGGCTCTGGCGGCCCCTATTTAGATGATAGGTATGGGGGATACAACTGAAGCCGATCCGATTTGGGTTCGGATCTGTAAGGGAAACAGTATGATGCAGGTCCCGATGCGGGTATGGCGACGGTGTTTGATAAGGTAAAGCCGTATGGAGCTCGCGGCACCGCACCCAAGTCGTCAAATTCGACTTTGTTCCGTGATTGCGGGAGGTCGATCAGTGTCCTATCTGGGAAAACCACGTCGGTGATCTCGAACAAGATCGTCCGGGAAGTACGCAAGAGGACGCGAAGAGTGGGGTGCAGAAGTTTCGGGTCAAGCTGTTGGGTGAAAGTGGAGGGTAGAGAACTCTGGATGTCCTTTGCTAGGTATGAACAAGGAGATACTGTGTTCTATATAAGTACAATTTTAACTTTAATTAGAAGCATATAACTTGTTAGTTTCTATTGTGTTTACTGTGATTGGATTTTCACATTGTTAATTTTCACTTGTGATTGTGTTGTTGTGGGAACGGATTAGTTCCGTTATGTCGTTCAATGCCACTGATTTCAATAACTTAACTTTGTAGCTTAGGTTACAACTGTAATTGGGAGCCTTAGCAGAAGAAATCATGTTTTCACATAAATGTTACTCTAAAGAAATGGCAAATATGGACTAGATGCTACTTAGAATTAGAGCATTATGGCCTCTTGGTCTATGTTGGAATGGATTACCAAGGTAAGAGTTATAAAAACAACGCCTTGGACTCACTTATTTTTGAAATGCATATTATCATGAAGCTGTTTCTGGTATTCCTTGGGATGATCATCTTTATGTTGGTTTAAAGTATGGGTAATGTTTAGAATGCCAACCATTGCTCTTGTTTAGTTCATTCCCCCTGCTTTCTTTCAATTCTTTCATATTGATTTGTTAAGATTTGCTGATACTAAATTCTATATCAGATTGGTTTGGATGATATCCGTATGCTTGATCCTCCTACCAGTTGAACATTGAGAATATATCCCCTCGACACCGTTACAAGATGTGATGTAAGTTCATTTTACTTTAGCATCAAGTTCGTTAAGGCACTTTTAATTTATATATTAAGGTAAAAGCAATTTGTATGTTTATTTTTCTTCTCATGCAGAAAATTGACTCATCTACCTTCTCTTTTTGGTCAAAGAACTCTCTGGATATTGAGCCAATGCGTATTAGATTGCAGTCAAATAGTTACACTACCAACACCTTTTGGATACAGTGACTGTTGCAACTGTACAGGTTGGAAACTTGGGAATTTTGCCTTACCCCTTGTCCTAAAAAAATAATGGTCCCCCTTATTTATTGACAACATGTGATTAATTAGGGCCTAGGTGATGCTTCCCTTGTTTCTGCTCCTGTTATTTGACATGTTGTCATGCAGTAAGTATAAACATTGATACTTGTTTTGAGATGTATGTGATGCTTTGGTTCTATGTGAAATGGGCTGGATTAATCATTTCGTGTTTCAGTTATATACGTGTTCATTTTGAGCAGGGTGGTAAACTACAGAGATTGACTTATGTGTCTGAACTTTTAAACTCGGGCTTGTATTTCATATTAATCAAATAAGCATTAGTAGTGTACTTACATGAGGGGTAGTGTTTTGTTGTGAAGTAACGCCAGCTGATTTCTCTGTGCAAAAGTGCATGAATATCAAATGTATTCCTTCAATGCATAATCTCTAATGAACTTTCTATCATTCATTTTGCGAACTTATTGAAATTTGTTATCAACATCTGTTTGGCCCTCTTATTTTGAAAATAGAACTACGAGCTTACTGTGTGTTTATGCTGATATTATGATTGGATGGTTATGTCTTTATTAAATGATATGCTTTTATTGAAGATCTAAATGATGCATAATATGGTTCATGTTTTTATCCGCAAGACTGTTTAACCTTATCAGAGAGATTTTGAATGTTGATTATTTTTAGTTCTTACCCCTTGTTACTCAGCTTAAGGAAATGGGTGGAAGAATCTGGCCAACGAAATCGGTAAGGCCAAGCGAACAGTCTACAGAAAGAAAAGATGGATTAACCGATTGGATGAACATTATAAAACCGGGAAATGTGGAGAAAGATCATTGGGTAATATTAGCTTGCCTTCCACTTTTGTTCGTTTCAATAGAATGATATAAACGTGGTAGTGCTCTATATGTCTTCATGTACACTTTCAATACATGATATGGTTATTGCAGTTCTTTTGGTAAGTAATAAAATATTCTTGTTCTACTCTTTCTTATTTCGTTACTGCTGTTTTTAGGTCTCTGATGAGGCAGTTACAAAATGCATGGCCTATGGGTCAAAATTGGGGCTTTATAGATCTCAGGGAAGTAGTATAGATCTCCAAAGAACTAAGAATGGTGTAAAATAGGTTCCCAATTCCAGTTACCAGGTTTCCAAATCATCTTCCCAGGTATGAAATTGATTTTGTTTAACTTGTCTCGATGTCTTCAACTAGAGAAATAGAATCAACAAATCATGAGGCGAAAGTTCATCACCTGGTGCTTGGTCCTGATTGTTGGAAAGTTTGGGTAACTGTTGTCAAAGTGGAGAATATATTTTTGTACCGCCCTACAAGTGAATTTTGTGTCATGGAGGATGCTATATCTAGTACAGTTGCTTAGCCATCAAAGTACGTCCGAGTTGGGGAGTAATTTTAGTTCGTACTTAGACTAGAAAATTGTACTTTGGCACTACATGAATAGTACTTTATGACTTCTGTTGTTCATGTATTCATTTGGAAACTCGAGTATTTTTAAATTATGTTATAATATTATCAAGTATTTTTTATGTAGTTATTATATTGTAGTAAATATGTAATTTTGTTGGTTATTATGTACCAAATTATATAAATACAGATATATATATATATATATATATATATATATATATATTTGTTAAATATTTTTTTTTAATTTTGGAAAATAATTTATAACGGGCATTAGCTGTGGTCAATTAGTAATCAACAACGGTCATAGCACATGGTGTTAGATCTCAATCTACCACGGGTACAATCCGTGGTTATATTGCATTTGACAACGGGCATAGCTCGTGGTAGAAACTGAGACTTTTTATCACATCCAGAATACTAACGGGCACAGCGTCCGTGGTGGATTGCAATTTATCACGGGCATTTATCGTGATAGATGAGCTTTTTTCTTCTAGTGATAAATGGATTTCTTTAGTAGAAAACTGTTGGAAATAACTTGAATACATGCTAAAAAGTACAATACGCGATAGATGTACTAACTGAAAGTACAAGCAAAAAGACTCGGGCAAGATTTCACCTTGTCGGACAAGGTTGAACGTCTTGCAGCCACTTCTCTTTGAGTTTACAGAGGTTGTGTGCTAAAATGGATGGATGCTAAATAGGTTTTACACGAGGGAATCGATACTACAACACTAAGGAAAGGTAGCAGAGCTTTTACACTAGACAAAACATAGCTTTTCTAAGGGAACTGTATCTAAAATGACTGAATCTGGACGACTTTCAGCTTTCTAGTGCAAATTTGGCTTCAGAGCAGAGTTTGTATGCTGTTTGTTTGATTGGTTGAGTATCCCTGTCTCTTGTGCTTCTATTTGGACCTAAATTTACAATTTGGGCCGAGCTTGAAGTTATTCTCGGCCCAACAGTTTTTCAGGTATTATTGGTCGGTTAGGTTACCATGGGTTATCCAATCAGGTTGGCCGAGTCCTATGGCAAGGAGGATTGATTTGGATAAGAATGATGAGGTGGGGCGCTAGAAGCTTGGGAATGAATCTGGCTCATATTTGAGCTTGCTTAAGAGACCCATTGAAACCTGGATTGGCTGAATCCTAATCGGATTGGATTTGGGAGTTTTAGTCTGAGTACATCTCTAATTCGGCTAGGAGTACGCTTATTACTATAAATACATGGGGCTGTGCAACATTCAAAGGACCTCCAACTCAACACACAAATCTGCCCTGCGCAAACCCTCTCAACCTTGAGATTTTTTTATTTTCTTTTTCGCCAACACATCTTCAGTTTGGATAAACAGCACTGTGGAGGCAACCGGTAAACATCTTCAGTTTGGATAAACAGCACTGTTGCCGTAGAATCAGCCGACCACGGAGCACTTTCAGTTTGGATAAACAGCACTGCGTCGAGGCCGACTGGTTATCTATCCAAGTCTCGGCCGAGAAGGGTTTTCGAATCCTTATTGGCAGAGGTCATCTCATTAGCCTTCCCGGCGAAGTGAGGTGTTATAGCTTGCTATATTCGGCACATTGAAAGCCGAATTTGATATTGAACTTCGCAGAACTAGCAGCCTTGTCTTCAGGCTCTAGAACCCAAAGGCCGAGGCGTGTTCCTTCCTCGGCCGCAGTCGCAAGATTCAGAAGTCAGCCGCGCACACAACACCACATCCACATATTTTACTCACCGGCCGAGCTCGGCCGTCGAGTTGGCACGCCCCGCATTCAACCGAAGGACGTAGTTAGCTTATTAATTACTCGGCCTGCGCGCCACGTAGGCTTGGTAGTTTTTAGGGTCAACAGCTTCACTTGGCTTTTATAAGCAATTTGGCCCAACTGCTTTGGCTTTGTTCTTGGCCGATGGCTCCTGGAGGGCAGTGAGTCATCATCTATTTACTTGTAATGCCACTAGAAAGTGGTTTTTGGCTGATAGTGAGTTGGTCTATGTCATTTGTCACTTCACTCATAGGCACATGGCCTATGCCTTGGCTGAAAAAGGCTTCAGTTTGCTTCAGGCTTCATTGCTGGGCTTCGAGCAAATTCGACTTGTTTTGGCGTCTTTGGACTTCTCCTAATACTTAAGCCCAATGGTTAAATATTAACCCAAACACATCGTACATACAAAGAACTAACTACAAGGCCGCCAAATGGCTGCTAATTCTTCAACAAACATTATGGTAAAAAAAAGTTGGGTGAGAGGTTGGCTGCCCACCTGGGCACGGTCACTCCTCACTACCACCGTGTGGAAGTTGTAGAGAGAGAGAGAGAGAGAGAGAGAGAGAGAGAGAGAGAGAGGAGCGTTTTGCCTTTGGATTTTTCAAATGGTGGGCACAAGACAATCCATTTCTCTGAGTGAAAGGCCGGCCCGAAATTTTGACCACCAAATGTTATATATAAAAGAAACTCTAAAGAGACAATCTCAAACGTACGATTCATTATGTACTCTTTAACATTTCACAGTTTAACGTTAATTCTTATGTCAATATTTTAAAATATTGTATTAAAAACATGAGGCATCAGAAAATCAATAGAGGTTCGACCAACTTTTGAGAGTCTCCTTAGCATTTCTCTATTTATAATACATATTATAAATATCTTTAATTAACCAAATTTATTACCACTAACCAGACATCTGCATCACCATCGTCAACATCATCATTGGTTTTGATGGCCTTTGGGAGTAAAAGAATACTAGAATTTTTTCTATTTGGAACGTAACACATTTTCTGTTATCAAAGGCATCAAACTTGATTCAAATCCCGTTGATTCTTAGCATTCTATTCGTTGGACTAATGCCTCACTTTTCTCAACTAAAAATAAACATAGTGCCATTCAACCAAATAATATTGATGTTGTTAACATTCTTCCTAAATAACTAGAGTTAATTTGTTTGAACGCATATTCAAACTACAGAATAACAATTTACCATGCATAATCAATAATTTATCTGATAAGAGAATATAACGCATGCATGTCAATCTATTTAGTATGCGAATACAACGCTTGATCTGTTTTATACTTGACTAGTTTGTTCGTTTTTTCTAACTCATGATCATGTTCATTTTGTACACCAAGAGATTTCATAAAGCTTTTGTGGCATGGAAGGCTCAGATTCTCAGAAGGTCAAAACCCTAAGAAAACCCAAAGACATGCAAGTCCCACACAAGTGGACAAAGGCATCCTTACTTAATGTTGCACTATTATAGACGTTTGAGAGTGGTTGGAAGTGGTGGGAAATGGCCATCACGTAAATGCCACTCAACAATTATGGTGGCGTACCCAATTTTTTCCATGGCGTTTTGCCCACACTTGGTATTTCTTACATTTTTAGGTTTAGGGTTAGTTTGATTTTGGTGGAACCCTAGTCTCGATTTTCATTTGCTTATTATGGCTAAGAAACCATGTGATTTTACACCTCCTGCCTAACTTTTAAGGCACGATTCTACATATTTTGTTAAATCCTTATTTTTTTAAAATTAATTAATTTAATGGTGTATTTACAGATATCAAGTAAATATTGCTGGAATGCTATTTGAACTCTAATTATTGATCACTTTGTTGACCACTTTTTTAAACAAGTGGAACTCGCTTACATTGGTAGGATATGCCTCTATTAGGGAGTTGATTTGGAAGGTGGTCAATAAATCCATACAGCATACGCCTCCATTAGGAGTTAGATGAGCAAGATGGTCAATAAATTCAAATAGCATTATCCTATGATGAATGACTACGAGAAGAAAACAAATCATTTGAATTCTTAATTTGCCATGCATTTACTAACACCTAAGAGCATCTCTAAAAGATGAGCAATAAAGTATAAAAAAAATATCATTAGTATTTTCCAACCGGAATGCTAGTTCCTTATGGCATGATGTGGATTGAAAGCAAAGGTGGTTACTGTCAAAGTTGACAGCAACTTCAAATTTATTTTCAGTGAATAGTAAATGTTTTTTATCATTTTATAATTATTTTTTGTTTTAAAAATAATTATACAATTATGAAAAATAAATAATAGCTTAAATTTGGCATATTGGTTGGAGAACAAAATTTAAAAAAAAAAATCAAAGTGCCACATAAGTTTTTAAATTCAAATTTCATGTTTAGTCATATCTTTGGATATGTTCTAAGAAATAAAATAAAATAAAATATAAAATAAAAAAATTGTGCTCTCGCCTTTAGAAGTAAACATACTACAATTAGGATTGGAGGTAGAACTCGATCTGGTTCTCGTTCTTACTTCCGCCATTCTCAACTTCCCTTATTTAACATGCAACAACGTATACTCAAACAGTGAAGTGATGAAGCTGGAGCACCAGCGAAGACAATTCCTAAAAAATGGCTATAAATATTAGTGGATAATGTATTTCCTTGTAAAGATGCGAGAACAAGAAAAGACTATATTTGACTCTTGATAGACATGTCTATGTTTGAGTACAAGAATGTGGTTTCTTCTACTTGGAAGTAGCATCTGATTATTCAAATAATAAGACGGATACAATACAACTTTGTAGACATTGGGTTTGAATATTTAGTTGAAGATTAAAGTATTTAAAGTATAATTAACTTGCTCCTTGTGTCCATACAAAAAACAATATAAAATTATATATATAGTCCAATATTAAAGTAGAAAAATAATATTTAGTTTAATCTTAGTCTGCTTTTTGCTGTCTAAATTATAATCCGGCCAGCAGCAAGTTATATAGAAATTAAAAGAAGAAGAATTGTATATGAGTGAGGACAAATACTGCATGTATAAGTAATGACGACAAATGGCATGCGCAATGATATTCTATATGAAATTCACTTGGCATGCATCCTATTCCCGCCAGCAGCTACACAATTTCGAGGTCTATCTATTTGAAATTTTTTCTCTGCAGTTTTTACCCACTCAAACTCAAACATTACATACATATATATATATATATATATATATATATATATGTGTGTGTGTGTGTGTGTGTGTGTGTGTGTGTGTGTGAAAATGGTAAAATGTATCTCCTTTCAAGGTCAAGGATGTTTGTATGATTAATTTCTTTTTTCTGAATATCTCACAAATTTGATGATAGATTTTTATGGCATATGTGTATATAATTAATAATTCTTTGATGCGATTAACATATTTTAACCTTGTTAGTCTATTGATGAAAATAAAACTTAACCGCAACAAATAAATTTGAAATAAAGTTAACTTTTAACTGGACGTTGGAAAAAAAAAAACTTTTAACTGGACGTCTTTAAAAACAAGAAAAATGACTGATACACAGTTATATCACAATTCCTTTTTTGCTAGATAAAGAATCAAACTTTATGAAACCCCAGATTACTCCGATTATGAAGCAAAATTACTTTAATTGGTTAAATGGGTATTGTTTTTTAAAATGAAAACTAATAAAAAAATGTTTGAAAACTTTGAATTTTAACGATAAGGACAAAATAAAGGATCAAATAAATAGTACAAGTTTGACTTTTTAATGTAAAAATATGATTTAAGGTAAAATAAATAGTACAAGTTTGACTTTTTAATGTAAAAATATGATTTTTCGTTAAAGTAAACAGTACGACGAATTTTTCGTTAAAACCCTCTTTTTTAAATCAAGAAAGGATTAGTGAGTTTTATTCTTTTTGTGTATGCTTGTAAGCAATGCTACCAACATGGAATGATGAGTCATGGCTTGGTGGTAATTATGGTTGTCAGTGTCACCACTCAAGTGTGTGCGCGCGGCACCCTCATTCAAATTCTTCTGATCGACATGGAATTCTCGTCGGATCTTCCTTACGAGAATCTTGAGAATTTTCCAATCACATATATTTATCGTGCATTGTACGGTTAATTTTCCTTAGATACTGTTTATATTCAATTTTAAATACAAAAATTTATAATAATTTCTGATCACACAATGTAAGATGAACGAATATGATTTGACGATCTCCGGGATCCTTACTCATTTCTGAACTGCCTTGTGAGTTGTGAAGTGTGACTAGTTCAAGGCAATTTGCCTTATCAACTGAGCTCTACCCACCTAACATTATAGCCTCCAAACCCATCATGAGCAATCTGATGCGTTAGAGCAAGTCCACCGTTGGACTTTGATTGGGGGACAGGCGAGAGGAAAGGGCCCGATGCCCGGTGGATTTGGCTCCAGCGTTGGGCAGCCCGAGTGAGGGTGGGAGCCCGAGGGCCAGGCCCGTGGGCGATTGCCAGCCCTTCAGCCCGAGGGGTGACGCCAGGCTTGGCATCAGTCCTTTTTTTTTATTTTTTTTTGTGTCAGGCGCGTGCCCCTCACTCGCGAGTGGGGGCGCGTCAGCCGACACGTTTCAGACGGAAGGGACCCGCGCTGCTGCTGCGTCAGTTACCTTTTGGAAGCCACGTGGCTTCCCACGGTCCGTTCGATCCCAACGGCTCTTTAATACGAGTCGTCCGATTTGCAACGGTAATTAAAAAAAACTGATTTAATATCAACCGTTCGATCTGAGATCAACGGTTGATATTAATCTGCTTTAGAAATTTAAAAAAATTGTTTTAAAATTAAGAAAAGTTACCGTTGTGACACGTGGCACAATCTGGAGTGTTGGAATTCAAATTTTTTAAAATCCAACGGCAGAGATTAATTATTTGAATAAAAATTTAAAAAAAATTGTAAAAAATCTGAAAAAAATTGTAAAAAATTGTTTTTACTTTTCTATAAATACCACTTCTTCTCTATCTACCTTACACCACAATTTCATATTTTCTCAACTACTTTCAATCAAATTCCTATCTTTCTCTCAAAGTTTCAATCCAATTTTTTTCCACAAAATGAGTACTGATGTAGGTACGAATTTGTCACTTCTTGAAGATGTTGCGTTGTGCACTAGCTGGGTTGATGTTACTCATAATTCGCTTACGGGTAATGAGATGCAGTTGTGAGAAATGTGGAGTTTAATTCATACCAAATTTCTTGAGAAAATTGATGGGAAAAGAACCAAAGAATCGGTGTCCAGTCGTTGGAAATTTCTTAGCCATTCCTTTAGTACGTGGAGAGACGCCTTGACACAAGCTAGTAGTAATCTTCGAAGTGGGCAAAATTACGCGGATGAGGTAAGAATATATTATAATTACACGTGGATAAAATAATCGTCCTCCATCGCTAAAATAATTGTTTTTTGGATAAAATTACACGTGGCGCAAAGAGAACGATTTAAAAATTCTTATCCAAAATTACAAATAATTTATTTTGTATTATTTAAACAAAACAAAAAAAACTAATATTTTATTACCTATTGCCAAGGGGGCTCCAAGGATAGAGATGCAAATGATAATTACTGTTCATAGGGCAGTTACTTTTCATGAAATGGATTGAATAGTGGATTGGCAGGAGGATGACTCCAAGGGTGAAGTTGCTCTTATTAAAGAGAAAAAATTGAGTATGAACATCTGTCGTAAAAACACCTGGTGCCCTGCATGCTCGCACCCGATCCTGCTCTTGTTCAACCCGAGGTGAGAGCTGGCTTAGTTGTCACCACAACAGCTCCTTCAGAACTTTGCGGGCAGATGGCGCGCTTGGTTCATAACATTTTTGTTTTCCAACGGCCGCCAAATTAAAAAGTTGAACGCTTTCAAATATGTCGGTTACACAACCAAATCCTCCTTTCCCTCTAAAAAAAATAACTGAAACTTAAAATTAGGGCAAATTTAAAATCAAATCACCATAAAACGCACGGATTTTAGCAAACTAAAACCAACAAAGAATATAATTTAAAATTAAGAACAAATATAAAGTCTCCGGCCTATTCAGGTACATCCCTACAAACCTACCGCACCCACCACCGGTCCACCATGCAAGATAGGGGAAAAAAAATTAAACGGTAAAAATGTACACTAACTCGGCCTGGTTGAACCGGGTTTAATCTAACCCCGGTTCACTGTCCTCTCTTCCCTACTTGCTTACTAAACTTTCATCCTTTCTGGTGGAACTACTTCCTAATCAAAAGCTGGGCACCGCCGGAGGTATGGTCATACCGGGTTCGGGCGTGCCCGGGCCTTCCTTCTTCCGCCGCATCTCTATAACTTTCCGGTGGTGGTTGGAGTGCAACTCGCTCGAAAACGTCGGGCTGCATGCAGGCCTGTACTCGGGTAAGAGCCGGCCTGACTTGTACCGGACCCCGCATGCGTTACAGAGGGTCTTGGCTCCGTTCGGGCCGGTTCTCCACTGAGGGGTTTTCTGTACCCCACAATGGCTGCACCGCCGCGGCGGCTGGCTCGAACTTCCGTCCACCAGTCTTCTCTTCCGCTTCTTCGGGGGCTTCTCAACAGACAAGACCGGTTCGGCCGATTCCTGGTTCTGGGTGGCGGGGTAAATGGTCCAGGGGCTCGACGGGGAGGAGGATGACGACGAACTCGAACTCGAGGACGACTCCGTGAGCGACGGCGACCCAAGAGACCAGACCCTGCCGCCGGTCCGGCACCGCTTACTTCGGGCCTTTGCCGGAACTGGAGTCTTGAAACAGGGCTTTTCCGGAAAAGGGGTTTCCGGGTCGGGTCTCTTCTCGGACTTGGGCTTCTCGGGCAGGAACCCGGCCGGAAGAGCCGTCGAAAATTCCGAGAAGGAATCCTCGACGAAATGAGACAACCATTCGAGGTTCTCCAAGTCGTCCGCCTGTAAAAAAAAAGGGTAGCTTTTGGTCAAAAACCGCGAAAAGCAGTAAAATATCACCATTTCTAGACACGGAAATTTGCAAAAATAAGTACCGGAACGCTGAGTTCGCTCGCTGGTTCCATTTTTTCCGACGAATTGGACTTTTCCGTCTCCTGGTTCTGCTTTTGGGGCGAAACAGAGACAAAGCCTTTGACTTTGTCCTTATCGCCTTCTTCCTCGGCCTCCGTTTCGACGAAACCGTCTTCGTTGGAGAAGTCGAGAAGGTCGTCGACCGAGAAATCATCGCAAGCGTTTTGGCCGTTGACGACGGCGCCGCCCCACAAGAAGTCGTCGAAAACCACCACTTGTGGGCCGGTCGCCTTTACAGCCATCTCCTTCCTAATACTGGTCTTCAGAGCCGCTTCGACGCATTCCATTTCAGTTCCAACCTAAGAAAACAGAACCAGAAAAACCCAGAAATAAAATAAAGCAACATTTGTTCTTCAATTACCAAAAAAACCAAAAGGGTTTGTTCTTAATCTGGTTTATTTTGATATAGTTTGAAAAATTTGAGATTCCATTTTGTTAAGTACCTGTTGGGGAAGGAGAGGTGGGGGGAGAGCAGAGGCGAGGGGGGAGCGAGGGGAGAGGTTGAGGTTGAGGTTGAGGTTGTAGAAAGAATTGAAAAAGTGAATTAGAGAGGGATGAAATTGGAATAAAAAGAGGGTGAGTTTGGTACAGCATTGAATTAGGGCTGAAAGCGTCCCTCGCCTATTACAAAAAGTGCCCGTTTCTTTCTCCTTTTTCTCTCTCTTTTGATTTGTACCCCCTTTTTTCTTTTTTGCTTTCTACACCCTCGCGCTTGATACATCCACCCACTACTGTTCTCTGTATTTACACCCTTTTGGATACGTTTGCAGTCTGTTTACTATTCAACCCTACAGTTTTAATGAGTGCTTTTAAAAGGAAAAAAAATGAAATCGAAAAAATATATTTCTTTTTCTGTCAGAAATCACTATGCCTGTTAGGGGTGGGCAAACGGGTATAGGAATCGCGGGTCGGGGCGGGTAATCAAGGTTCAGGGCGGGTACGGGCCGGTTCCTAATTTTTAAAAAGAGAAACAGGGCGGGGCGGGGTGGGGCTTTGAAATTTTAGGTTCTGGCCGGTTCCAGAAGTATAGAAAAACGGGTACCCGGACCGGCCCGTTTGTAATTGCAATGGACGGACGAGATTGAAGAGATCCTTTCTCCATCCAATCTTAACCGTTAGTTTTAGGTCTCCTCATCCTCAACCTCGACTCTGTCACTCGAGTCCTTGAACTCGATTATCTCTCGCCGTCTCATCGTCATCCCTACCATCCGAAACCTCGATTTCCTCGAGATATGGAGGCCCTTCTTCCAGCAGTACCACCTCATCATCGTCCAGGACGGCGACCCGTCGAAGGTGATCAAGGTCCCGGAGGGCTTCGACTACGAGCTCTACAACCGTAACGACATCAACCGGCTTATGGGTCCCAAGGCGTCTTGCATCTCCTTCAAGGACTCTGCTTGCAGATGCTTCGGCTACATGGTCTCCAAGAAGAAGTACATCTACACCATCGACGACGATTGCTTTGTAAGTATCGCTTTCGAGTTTCGAAAACTTGGGATCTTAATTGGGGCTGTTTTGGATGTGGGATTTGATTTTTGAGTTGAACAGGTTGGATCTTGGTGGGCTTTGGGATGTGGGTTTTGTTGGGTTTTTTTAAGTCTTGTTGTTCAATTGAATTTCGATTCGAATTGATTAATTTGTGATGAAATTTTGTTGCTTTTGTTGTTTAGATCTATTTATGCTGCTAATGTTTGACTTATCCTCATCGTTTACTTTTGTTAATGGACTTTACTTGCTTTGATTTGTTTTTGCTGCCAAGTGATGCAGTCAGGTCACTTGGAAGCTCTTGTTCATATTGGAAAACCAGAATATGAATTAAGATTTCAGATGTTTGGTATAATATGATTTAAATAGATCCCATTTTGGTCCACAACTTGTGTTTGACCTTGATCCCATTTGTTTGCAGGTTCGTGGTATGTGGTGTGCCACGGTGCTTCAATGCAGCGAAGCAGAGAGAGGGAGGTCGAGAAAGTTCTGAGTTTTGCCTTCTTTCTGTGATTCAAAACCGAAAAAGAAAAAAAATGTAAGAAGACCCGTGGACCCGTCCCGAACCGGCCCGTTTGAAACGGGCCGGGTTAGGTCCGGTTTCAGTGATCAGATTTGCAATACCCGGCCCGGCTCGGCCCGTTTTCTTTTTAAGCGGGTCAGGTCCGGTCCCTCCAAATTTGGGCCCGGCCCAGCCCGTGCCCACCCCTAATGCCTGCCCCCTTTGGCCGATAAATTTTTGGATAATGTCAAAACAAATCACGCAATGTATTATTTCATGTGTTAGTAAAAGAATGATATAATATTGTCAATTGGTGCCTTGGTGGTGTTCCAAAACATCGAAAAGTACTCCTCGAAAGAGTTTTCATTTTTTACAACCAAACATCGAGATGCTAATCATCTACGATAAGTCACAGTCTTTTAACGCTCACATTCATTATAAATACATATCGTTCGTACACTCGTGTAAGATTATAAATTGGACTTTAAACCTGTTTTAATTAATTGAAAGTCGAATGTGGCTATACCAAAGTGTATTTTCTTCTCCTTGTTTGGAATTTGTACAAATATGGTAGGCCAAGTCGGACCATATCCACAAATAGCAAACCGTATTTGTGTAACTTCCATTTTAGTGTGATTTTTTTCCAACTTTTTATTCAATTTTGGATAAGAATTATAGGGTGTGGTTCGTCCCATGGAAACGATGGGTTCGTCAACACCTAGGAAACCGCCACCTTTGTTGTATTTTCTTCTTCTTTTTTTCTTTTTACTTTTCTTGTTTAGTAAGGAAAAAAATAAACTTGCCCATTGCTTTTGACTAAATTACATAATTTGCCTACCGCGTTAATCGCCGCTCATCTCGGTTACGTTTTTGTTTCCCCGCTCATTGTTTTCGCGCTTTATTACCAAGTTAACCCCTAAATTACGCTTTGCGAGTGTTTCATTCCCTTTTTTTTTTTTTCACACCAAAACTTTGTCTTTTGAGAGCAAACTACGTAATTCAATGCAACTGAAATTTAAAGTAATGCTACATTTAGCATCTACTTATATTATCATTTATATCATTTTTTTTTAATAAATGTAGGACTCGTAAACATATGTGGATCCCATCTATCTCATCTAATTAGATAAATGAGACAAATAGATAGTAAAAATATCAATTTTGTTGAAATCTACTCTAAACTGGTCGAGATTTTGGTTTAAAATGGACTCGTAGTTAGATCTCGCTTCAGCTTTCAAAATAAGTGTGTGCGTATTTGACCTTGTTTTAATTAATAGCTATAAAAAAAAGATTTAATTTGTTTGCACTTAGCAAATAACTGTTAGATCTCGTTTCAGTAAATTGTTCGAAATTAATTACTCTGACAACTCTTTTCAATAAGGTTTTAATTAAAATTTCAAGGAAAAATTTTCTAAATGTCCGCATTTAATTGACTACATTTAAATCTCTTTTTAGTTAACGTTTCAAATTTACTTTCTTGATCGACAATTCATGAAAAGAAAAACATTGAAGAAGTGCGTATGTTTCAAAGAAAAAAAAAAGAAGAGAAACGTTGAAAAAAAAATGAAAAAAAAAAGAAGAAAAAAATGTGTTGAAGAAGAAGGAATAAAGGTTGAAAAGAAGTGAGAATGAATTCATAACTGTTGATTGTTGAAAAAGGGTCCAAAAATGTGAATTTGACCCCTAAAATTGTACGAATCTCCCCTTTGTGTTTAAAGTTGGGTGTTGCAATCAAAAGTTGAATTCTAAGTGTTGATTTCATTACTTTGCTTACTATCACTTTAAGAACCTTTGTTTATCCTTAA
The DNA here is from genome assembly GCA_036320875.1 of Cotoneaster glaucophyllus. NCBI lineage: Eukaryota > Viridiplantae > Streptophyta > Magnoliopsida > Rosales > Rosaceae > Cotoneaster > Cotoneaster glaucophyllus. Next base: position 18,062,487 of record CM070073.1, read on the forward strand.
CTTTTCTTTGTTAGCCAATACCTTAGCCCCATTACAACCCTTAGACTTTTATCTTGATTGTTTTGTGATTCAATATTTGGAGTTTGAAATTGGTACGAGCATATGGAATCCCTGGTTCTTGCTTCTAAGTAGTGGCATTTCGTTCATGAGATCATATACATGTTTGTATTAATTATTCCAGAAAGTGCCTTATTTGTTATAATATATGTGAGTGTTAGTCTACATGTTTACATCAATCTTCTCACATATACTTAGTATAGGGAATGTAGTCAGAAAATCTGTGTGAAAATAGAGAGTATATCCGGTGAGGAATTGAGTGAATTCTCTAAGGCATGTTACTACTTTCAAATGTTCTTTTAATTGATTAAATGCAAGCTAGTGAGTAGTTACTGCAGTTAAGTATAAGCTCAAGAGTAAGGATGGCTAAAATCTATGTGAATAATGATTTTTTTAACATGTCATGTTTCATTGGAAATCCCTGAGGCAATTGTTGGAATGCTTAGGTTTTGTTTTGTTTTCTTTGTTTTGCTCGGGGACTAGCAAAATCTAAGTGTGGGGGAATTTGATAGAAGCATATTTATGCGACTTTGTTATCTTATTTCTTTGCATTTATTTAGTTATTTTCCATTTATTATAGTAATTTAAGTTATTTTTGTATTATTGTAGGTCCATTTGGTAAAGATGACAATAAATAGCTAAATGGAGCAATTTGGAGCAGTTTTTGTAAGATCCCACATCACCCAATGGTGTGGATTCTGTAAGCCTTATACGTATATTCTCATATCTACCTAGCACGAGGCCTTTTGGGAGCTCACTGGCTTCGAATTCCATCAGAACTCCGAAATTAAGCAAGTTCGCGCGAGAGCAATCCTATGATGGGTGAACCACTGAGAAGTTCTCGTGTGAGTTCCCATAAACAAAACCGCGAGGGCGTGGCCGGAGCCCAAAGCGGACAATATCGTGCTACGGCCGAGTCGAGCCCAGGATGTGATGGGGGCGGGGGCCGGGATGTGACAATTTTGGACTAGGATTAGATAGCATATGGGCTGGACGTTTTTGGTGTTTAAATGGTGTTAGACATGTGCTAAACTCTAGAGAAATTAAAGTTGAGGCTTGGAGGACAAGGAATAACACAAGAAAGAAGAATCCTAGTTGGAGAGGAACACTATCTTATCCTATCTTATCCTATCTTATCCAACATTATCTTATCTTATCTCCAACTACATGGAGGAATCCTAATCACATTCCAACACTTTCTACCTGATTCTTAGAGTTCTAAAATAATTTAAAACGCCAAAACCCTTTCCTCCTTGGATTCAGCCGTTCCCCCTACATATATGAAATTCCTGCAACGATTCAGGGTGTGCCGCGCCTACCATTCATCCATTGAAGTTGCGGGAATTTTCAGAATTCATTCTCTCTTTGTTTAAAGTTTCAATGTTTATTTTAGATTGCTTTTCAGTTATGATGAACATGTGTAACTAAGTTTCTTTTTAGTTAGAGGTGAATTCAAAGCCATAATCATATGTTTTATATAAATTGATTACATCCAGTTATTGTTTCATAAAACATGAATGTGATTTACTTATCTGCTTTATAGAGAACTTATTCTTGTATGTTTATTAAGGATGCATACTTAGTTTGCATGCAGGGATTTGATGAGGGAATTCCACCTAATTCTTATGAACTTATATTTGTAAGTAGTAAAAGTCACTAGTCATTATTGAGTTGAGTAAATTCTTGGTAGGAGTATCATGCTTTTCATAGTTACGAATGTTTTATCAATGCTTATGATTTTCACATAACTTAATGATCCTTGAGATGTACCTCTATCATGCTTTTCATAGTTAGGGAACTTGAGAAGAATAATTTGGTTGCGTTGCTGAGTCCAATTCAATGAACTTAGGAAAATCTGAGAGTTAATTAGTGTTGTTCACAGTTAATTTGGGGCATTGTCATTCATGGTTTATAGGAAGAATAATTGAAAATTGATTTGTATGCATATGTTTCATGTGTGGAGAAGAATCATTTAGCTATCCTTTCATCCATATTTCATTCACAACTTAATTTACTTGTAGCCATTTAATTTTGTTTTAGTTAAATTCGTCCAAAATCTCCCCCCTCATTGTTTTGTTGTTAGTTTAACTTAGTTTTCAGTATTATAAGTTTAATTTGTGTTGGTTAGCAGCCCTTTTAATCCTCGGAATAGAACGATCCCTACTTACTCGTACTACAATTGCTTAATTTATAGGGTTTAATTTGTGTATTAGTTTCGACCACATCAAATGTTTATTTTAGATTGCTTTTCAGTTATGATGAACATGTGTAACTAAGTTTCTTTTTAGCTAGAGGTGAATTCAAAGCCATAATCATATGTTTTATATAAATTGATTACATCCAGTTATTATTTCATAAAACATGAATGTGATTTACTTATCTGCTTTATAGAGAACTTATTCTTGTATATTTATTAAGGATGCATACTTAGTTTGCATGCAGAGATTTGATGCTAGAATATAAGGGAATTCCACCTAATTGTTATGAACTTATATTTGTAAGTAGTCAAAGTCACTAGTCATGATTGAGTTAAGTAAATTCTTGGCAAGAGTATCATGCTTTTCATAGTTACGAATGCTTTGTCAATGCTTATGATTTTCATAGAACTTAATGATTTTTGAGATGTATCTCTATCATGATTTTCATAGTTAGGGAAATAGTGCGTATGTTTACCCTTTTATTGTTATTAAACTTTAAAAGTATGCATAAAAGTTTTTTTTTATTTTTAAAAATGATTGAATTATTGTTTGACAAAAAAAGTTGAATGATTACATATATTTTGGTTATCCTAATGGGAAATGATAACCACACATAATTTTTCTCTCTCTACACACCCTTGCTTAATCTTGTTTGTTTGTTTTGTTTGATATATTCAATTCAATAACTATAAATGAAGAAAGTGTGTAGAAGCAAAAAAAATAGTGTGTAATTATCATTTCAAATCCTAATTGGCAAGGGCATCATATTCGTTCAGCCATCCTCGGTGGTGGAGCTACGGTGCAGGCATTGAATGTTGTTGACCCTAAAAACTACCATGCCTAAGCGCAGACCGAGTAACTAATTAGCTAACTACGTCAGTCGGTTATGTGCAGGGTGTGCCAACTTGACAGCCAAGCCCGCCCAGGGAGTAAAATATGTTGATGTGGTGTTGAGCGCGCTGCTGACTTTTTGATCCTGCGACTGCGGCCAATGAAGCAACATGTCTCGGCCTTTGGGTCCTAGAGCCTGAAGACAAGGTTGCTAGTTCTGCGAAGTTCACAAATCGTCGGTGCCGAGTTCAATCACAGTGATTGTATTCGTGAGAGTATAAGCACGCCAAACTGACACCAAACTATATGGACACAAATACTCGAAAGCAATGTATGTCTTAATGTTAAATGTGGTTCGGCTGTCGGAATGTCGAACTCTAAAGTGCAATGTATGTCTTAATGTAAATGTGGTTCGGCTGTCGAATGCCGAACTCTAAAGTGTACTTGTGAATATCCAATCATAAAACAACTTAGCATTCAATGTGTCAAGCCTAGTAACCTGTACCACCTCACTTCGCCGAGAAGGCTGATGAGATGACCTTTACCAACAAGGACTCGGAAAATCCTTGTTGACCGAGACTTGGATAAATAACTAATCGGTCTCGAAGCAGTGTTGTTTATCCAAACTGAAGATGCTCCTCGGTAGACTGATTCTACGGCTCTAGTTTGTTTATCCAAACTGAAGATGTCGCGGGTTGCCTACACAATGCTGTTTATCCAAACTGAAGATGTGTTGACGGGAAGAAAGGGGAAGAAGAAGATAAAATCTCAAAGGTTGTTGAGAAGCTTTGCGCAGGGCAATTTGTGTGTTGAATTGGAGGGGCCTTGAATGATGCATTCCCTTCTCTATTTATAGCAGCGAATCCTCTCATGGCCGAGTTAAAGGTGGACTAGGATTAGAGCTCCTCAACCCAATCCGATCAGGTCTCGGTCAATCCTAATTCCTATAGGACCTTGAACCAAGCTCTTTAACAATCCATATTCATCTCTTGATCCTAAGCACCTTCGGCTTCAAGACTCCTTGTTCTATTGGGAATTGACTACTTCACCTTTTATCTAAACTAACCCTCTTCGCAACAAGATTCGACCGACCCTAATTGGACGGGCCACAAGAAAATTCTAGACAAATGCCATTGGGCCGAGAATAATCTCAGGCTCGGCCCAAAATAATATTTTAGGCCCAAACAAGTGCCCATAACCCCAATAACTCAATGTAATCCCCCTTGTTAATTTTTCTTGACCCCTATAACAAGTTCAATAAAAATAATGTAGGTGATTTTTAGCTTTTTTTATGTCAACCTACTATGCTCCAAGCTCATCTTATCTTAATAGTTCTCTCTTTTGTAGCAAAACAACTCATTACTCCTATATTTTTCTTCTTTCTCTCCTCTATCTTCTCCTTGAACTTACATTAAATCTCAATTAAGCAAAATACCCGAGCTAAATTCTTATGATCCTGAACTCAATCTCGTTTTGAGCCTTATGAGAACTAAGACACTTCTATTAAGGTATATGTTAAAATCACTCTCCACCTTTGACAAAAGATTTTCTCTGTTCTTCTTTATTGTCTATCTTAACTCTAAGAGTTTTTTCTTCTTTATTGTTTGTCTTCACTCTGAGTGCCTTCTCATTTGTCTCTTGGTGCAATATGACATTTCTAAAATATGAGAACACATCCTTAACAATATAAATAAAAATATGATCAATTTTTAGAAGTATATATTATGACCTCATTATTATAAAATCTTAACTCTACCATTCTCGTAAAAATATAAGGCCATCTCTAACCGAAGGGTCCAGAGGGCCAGAAGGCCGAAAATAGCCCGAAAACCATCTTCAACCGAGAGCCAGGCCAGAGGGCTCGTGAATCTGAGAGGGCCCCACAGAATCTGAAAGGGCCAAAGGGCTGGCCAGAAAAACTAGGAATCCTGTCGGTTATAACCGACAAGAATACATTCCATTACTTAATATAAATGTATTACTGTCGGTTATACTGTATAAATGTATTCTTGTCGGTTATAATCGACATGAATGCTTTGAAATTTTTTTTTTCATAGTTTTATTATTATTTTTCAATTACAAATTTTTTCCTATAACTTCTATTTTTCATATATTTTTTTTAAATTCTATTTTTTTCCTCTAACTTTTATTTTACAAAATTTGTTTCATATATTTTTTTTAAATTCCATTTTTTCCTATAACTTCTATTTCACAAAATTTGTTTCATTTTATTTTAAATTCTATTTTTTCCTATAACTTCTATTTCACAAAATTTATTCATATTTCTTTTCCTATAACTTTCTAAGCCATTATACAACATTAAATTAAATTAAGTAACATGAAACAACATTAAACAATATGAAACAACATTAAAAACATTAACCAACATAAAAATTATACAACATAAAAAAACGTTTAACAACATGAAACTTAAAAAAATTTAAATTGTAGTTTTTAAATAATAAATTATGTTTGGCCCTTTGGCCCTCGGTTGGAAACGGTTTTTTGTGATAGGGTTAAAACGAGTCATCTGGCTCTCGGTTGGAGACGGAGGCAAATATGGTCCTGTATTGTTCATTAAAATATTAATATCTTGGAGTATTTTGGAAGGCCAGAGGGCTAAAACGAGCCCTCTAGTCAATCATCGGTTGGAGATGGCCTAACTGTCCTAAAAAGAATGAATAAATTGTCAGTGTAGATGCATTGCCAGAATATGTGTTTTTGCACCATCAAAATCATTCTCCCTACATAAATTGGACAAAGGGTAGTAATAAATTAAAATACAATTTTGAAATTAATACATTACATGCCTGCCCGGGATTTGGTACGACCAAATTTATATGATGCCCTTCTGAAGCCCAATCTACGAACTGCGCAATGATCGAGTTCTACAACGACAGTTACAGTACTACCTACATACAGACATGGCTTTGAAGCAAAGCCAGAGAAAGTTGATGATGATTATGATACGTACCAGTGAGTTAATGACATGGCCCCAGCTTTTTGTCTTCGAGTCACCCTTCTCTCATGATTATTTTCACAAAAGAATATTTATTTATATATACATTCAAACGATACCTTATTCTTTTGCTCTCTCCTTGGGATATGGTGGAATTGGACGCTGAACTAATTTGACGAGTCCGTCTTACTGTTACGTGATATTATTAATTTGAATACGGCGATCACACGTTTTTTAGTTTGCTTTGTTTTTTCTTTGCAAATTTATGGCTAGTAAATCTCAATTTTATGGATTGTAATATGATATTACATAGATGTAGATTTGAAGATCGGCGTAATGCCCTAGCCTATTGGCTTAATGCAAAGTTGCTCTTAAACTATTATCGATTTACTTATGTTACAACATGTATATATATAGTTTAGTAAATAGATTTACATGTTGTAACATAAGTAAATCGATAATAGAACGAAATAATGTGACTAAACTCAATAATTTTAACAACCTCATCTATTTAGGTCAATTGGTGTCAAGCCAAATTTAATTAGAACCAAAGTTGATAATTTTTTTTTAATACATCGATATTTTTACATTAAGGGAAGAGAGAGTTCGGCTAAGCCACACAATGAGGAACCTAATTTGATATCGAATTCATCATTCATAAGATTCGAACTTAAGACATCTCACTTTCAAGTGAAGAGGAATACCATCAGACCGTAGTACTGAGTGACAATAATTTGATGAAGCTATTTTTGCACTTAGTCTTAGTGCCAAATACACTCTCACTGTCACGTGTTCTAAATCCTATTTAATAAAAGGGAACCGGATCCCCTCCTGAGCATAGGGTGGGGATCCTCCTGACTGGACCATCTAGGCCCTTGAAATTTGATCCAACGGCTACAAACAGAGAGGTCCACTAAAAGTTATAATTATTGTAGCCGTTGGATCAAATTTCAAGGGTCCAGATGACCCGATCAGAAGGATCCCCACCCTATGCTCAGGAGGGGATCCAGTTCCTAATATAAGTTCATTAACGTCAGTGGCCGAGTGACTCAGCAATGTTTCATAAACCGCAATAACCGGTGAGCGGCAGGGGTAGTTTCGTAACTTGAAAACTAAAATTAGCAATGTTTTGAAAAGACAAAAATGGGTGTAGAGGGTCAAATACGTGTGTGAGATTCCCAAAGTTGACGGTTTACTGAATGGTAAAAACATACACGAGACGAGGAGAAGGAGCTGGCTTCGGAGACTTTCCGGCAGTCGTTTTCAGCCGCCCGGGGTCGTTTCTTCACGTGGCGTCTTACTATTGGATAGGTGACGTTGCCCAATTAAAATCCGTCGCTTCTCTCCATTGTTAATTTCTTTTTTTGTATTTTGGGTTTTAAATTTTGAAAATTATGGTAACGTTCTTCTTGAGTTTCAAAAATTTAAAAGTGGGCTTCAAAAATTCAATTTAATGGGGATCGTCCCCTCCTCGGCAAATGGAGCCCAACAAAGATAAAATGGGTGATTAAAGACAATATTTGTTTCGGATCGTAGTATTATTTTTTATTGTATTTAATGTAGATAATACTGTTTGTTCAGAAAAAAATATATTTTAAGATTGTAATAGTTTTAACTTAGACCATCTCCAATGGTGGGCTAAAAGCCAAATTACCCCCCAAAATTTCCCCCCAAACTCACTCCAATGCAAGGGGAAATTTTGGGCTAAATGCTAAATGCTAAACTAAGGCCAGATTCCCCCCAGAATTTAGCCCAGAAATCGGTGTGGGCTCCACCGAATCGAGTGAAAATATTTATCGGAATTTAAATTTTTTTAGATTAAAATGTTCATAAAATTAATTTACGATAGTCTACATATTTATTTTTTATTTTTAAATTAATTTAAGAAAAAAAAATAACCTAAGTTTATTCTTTAATAATCTCGGGCTAAAATTTTAGGGTAGAATGGGTTGGAGTAGAAAAACTGTTTCTGGGCTAAAAACTAAATTTTCCGGACTAAAATATTTGGCTTTTAGCCTAACCATTGGAGATGGTCTTAGGAGGTGAGAGTATCAATAAAAGTTTTTGTAAATGTGACTTTTTAAATAAAAGTTCGTTGACCCACAAAACTGTTTGAAAACTAAAATTTGTTGATTCACAATTTTGCTTTCCATCATGTGGCTTTCTAACAAAAATTCAATGTACATGTCATTTCTCCAATTAATTTCCACATCCACAACATATACGAAAGTATCCTACACATTTGCAGTTAAATAAAACAAATAAAATGTGCACGCCTAATGTAGGATTTAATGAGGCCAATCCACCAGTGGGAAATTTTTGGACTCCTAAGTTAGGATAAACATTAAGAGAAACGAATACAATAGGACATTACAGACTTAAGTGTTTTATTAAAAATTGTTAATTTTACTCTAACAGTATTAAAAAACAAGCTAGTACTTTTTCTTTTGAAAGAAAATGGACTAGTACAATGTCATTCATAGTACAATTGGAGGATAGTGACAAAACATATATTTTCTCTACTTATATTATGACACGTGATATACCGACTTGTGTTCCATAAACAAAGAGAATCACCATGTCATGGCTCGAACTATTACTCTCGCACTAAAAAGTAGCATCAGTTTATCGTACAAATGACATAATCAAAATTATTCTTTTAAAAAAAGTCATTTAAATTTGTAGGGCTTTTGCAAGTCGTTAGGGCATTCCTCGTCAACTCATAGTATCCCGAGTCCAAATCATCCCTCCCTTAGTGTAAATTAGAATAGTAATATCGCTTGTACTTAATAAAAATTCAAAAACATTTAGCTATTCGCAGAAATAGAACAAATCAACAATAATGATAATAAATAACATTCTCATAAAAAATAACCACGTTTTTTACTCACATGAAAGACTTAACGGTTTTCAAATTGAATAAATTTTTACTGAATAATAACTTGTCATAAAATATAAGTCCAGCATTATCCCAAAATTAATTTGGTTGGAGGGAGATGCCCTTGGTGTCAGTGTGTCGCGTCTGTCTGGCTTTGGGTGTGTGTGGGATATTGGAGTTGGAGTTGGAGCGTGGTGTTGCCTGTTGTGTATGATGATGGTACGGGAAAGTGAGAAGTGGAGAAGTGAAAATACAAACAGAAAGTACGGAATCTTGTGAAATTTCCAATGAAGAGGAAGGTGACTCGTGTCATGTCACATGTCCTTGTTGTTACGGGTTTGATTCGAGTCCATCCAAAACAAGTTCCCAACGAAGCTCTCCAAGCATATTAACTTCATAAATTAGATACCCCACCCAACTATTTTTATTTATTCAAGCGATTACGATCAAATGCTCGGACAATACAGTCACACTCTTTTGCCTTTTTCGTCAATAAACAAACTCAAAAAGGCTCTTAGCACATTTGTAAGTGTAACTATAAACGTGGAAACAATTTGACATAATTTTCTTACTAATTCAGCTATTCACGCATTTTCAAATAAGGGAGAGGTAACAAATGGTGTTCGGTCGAGCAAGAAACTTCTTCCCAATCTAGGTTCTTTCCCGACAAACAACTAATGCAAAAAAAAAAAAAAAAAAAAAAAAAAAAAGGGATCGAAACAGAATATAAAGTAAACCCAATGAAAACTTAAAGCAAGCGAAAAGAGGTAAATGAAATTAGGAACAAGAATGCAAGTAGTAATTTCAACCAAAAAGAAAATAACACAAAACGTATAAGTGCTTCTATTTAAATGGATTTGAATAGACAAAGAAAAAAAAATTAAATTATATGAAGTTAAGAATTGAATAACAAGTGTGTAATAAAATAACATAAAATAAAGAATTGAAAGACAAATGCATAAATTAAAAGAGTAAGCAATCTCAAGTCTAAATTGTAACTTTGTTAATATTCGTCGTGTATGGTTTTCACTATCAACATGTTTACGCGCCAACTATTGTTCTTGAAATTTGAATTCAGCATCTTCTCTAACAATAGAAGGACTCGATGCAACTAAATTGAACGATTACGGAAACACCGGATACTTACGCTATACTTGGTTTGCATATATGATATGCATCTAATTTGTATCATATATGATAATACTAACACAGTGAGGTGTGGGAGGGGGAATCACTCCCTGCTTCCATGATTGATTAGATTCCAAGGATTCGTGGTCCCAAAGCATGGGTATTGGGTACGTAGCATATTGGCAGCTTGATGTGGACTGCCATGAATCTTCCCTTTACAGAAGGGCATGCAGCATGCTGCAGGAAAAAAAGGTAAAATGTTTTGAAACTACTTCAGGTAAAATATTAGGAGGCTTATACATCGTGTGAGTGCCAGCACAGTGAAATTATGGAAACTGAAGTGTGAGAATGGAGAGGATTATAAGGCATTAAATTTTAAATTAATACAAAATTTATAAGTTATAGAGAGTGAGATTCAAACTTTGAGGGAGCGGACGAGGTATCCTACGCCTACGACAAACTACCTAAGTGAACTGATCTAATCTGCGGCTACTTAAAATATGTATTTTACTAAGGTTCAATTTCTGTTTGAACTTGAAGGAATAAGTTAAGGCCCATCATTCAAAAATATTCCCTCTCCTTGGTGAAAGCCCATCATCAAATCAAATAAGGAAATTCTGGAACAGAAAGAAGAGGAATAAAAGAAATTTCCCCTTCAATGCTTACATGTATAAAAGAAGGGAAAGAAAAGGGTTTTTGACCTTTGGGCACTTGATCGTATAACTGTACCATACTACCATATAGTGGCGGATCCAGGATTTTAACTTAGGGTGGTCCCAATATAAAAGCTCCAAAAAAAAAAAAAAAAAAAAAAAAACAAGACTAAACTATCATTGAACAAATAAATGGCAAACTACAATTTTCATTCATAATCTTTGTGCTAAACAAGCTAGAAATACTAAATTTGTCCACAACAGGATTTCATACTTTGAAAACGTGTCATGATAGTTTCATTGTCAATACAAGAAAAAACATCTTTCTCAATGTAAACAACTAAGTTATCATTTAACCATTGATCCCCCATTCTGTTGCGGAGTAGACTCTTAATGATATTCATGGCGGAAAATGCTCTCTCCACTGAAGCAGTTGCAACAAAATAACATAAGAATGGCACCTAATCTCCAAACTTCATTTCGCCAAACATTTAAAGAAAAACTTCAATGTGCCTATTCTTCATATTCTCAGCTTTTATGATTTCAACACCTTGCTTGTTCATATTATTAAGCATAAAGCTATTCATTCATTTGGATTTCTTTACATAGTTTAAAATTTTAAAACAGCATGGCAAACAGATTTTCTAGTAGCAAAAGCAAACTAAGGGCCTGCTTGGAAATGCTTCTCTTCTAAGCACTTACCCTCATAAAAGCTTTAAGCACTTTCACTAGAGGTCCATCAAAAAAATTTGTAACAAATCAAGTACTTCCTACGAAAGCAATTGAAAGTACTCCCCAAGGAAGCACCTTCTTGGTGCTACTCCAAAATTAAAAAAAAAAACACCATAATCAATTTCTTCTTCTTTTCCGAAACAGTGCCAGCATAAAACTTAACAATCCATAAAGCATCTCATTTCATTCAGACCTGTTAAAACATCACCAAAATACCAACAAGAAGAATAAACAATGCACAGCTTTTAACTTTTCTTCAACAATATCAAGAGATGCTTTAAAAGCAATAACTAATAAGCAGATTTTATATTTGTTCCAATTTTTTGCACCCAAGAATATAGATATATACTAACTATCAGCAGACTGCAGTGCCAGTGTGTGCGCTAGTGCCAGTGGCTGGCAAAATTATTTAATGGAGAGTGACTCACAGAGTCAAAGAGAGTACAAAGTACAAACCTCGTTGACCAAGAAGAAGAGGACCAGTGGGCAGGGCAGCAGGCGACTAGCCTCCAGACCAGAGCTTCACAAGGAGAAAAAATGCAGAAGGGTTACAGATTTGGTAAAGTGAAGGTTCTGAATCTGATTGCTGAAGGAGCTGATTGCTCTATCGTGTGAGTGTGTGGGTTCTCACGTGAGTGAGGTTGTAAATTTTTTAATGACTTGGCTCAAAACGACGTCGTTTTGGCCAAGTCATTTTGAAAAAAAAATTTGGCTTTCTTCTTCCTCCTCCTGAAATGCACAGCCTGCAGCAGCCATGGCTGCTGTTCTTCTCCATCGCTGCCCAAACTTGGGTGGTCCTTGAAGATCCTCACAACATTTTTTCGAACTTCAGGTGGTCCCGGGACCACCCTGGTCCCTTAATAGATCCACCCCTGCTGCCATGCACACATAAAGAAATACTGTCAAAAGAGTAGGTTTACCCCCAAGGACAACGAGCGACTATGGAGTTAGACTCAAACCCTAGCATTGAGCGAGAAATTTGAGAGTAGTACCCACGGAACCAAACGCTCGTTGGTAATTCAGCTGTTTACTCGCATGATAAGAATGCGGCCAAAACAGTTGAGGATTATAATGCGTTGTCTGCTAGTCAAAATTAAACTCTCATATATCCTTGTTTTTAGAAGATAGATATAGGCAGACAATGACGCAAAAACTACAAGCCTGCTGCCTGCCTAAGCTTTATGCCAAGGCTAAAGTATGGAATGCATGTTCTTGAATACGTCTAAAGCTATGCATGCATGTTCTGAAAAATTAGAACATGTGGACAAAATTTGGCAGCAAAAACTCCTTTCGGATTTGCTTTAATTACGAGGGAAGCTATCGCTAGCAACAGTTGCTATCTCACTCGCATCAGCTGCTGCCTCCAGATGCCGACACAGCACAACATTTTATATTTTCCTTCACTAGTGTGTCCTGTTTGTTAAAGAAGATATCTCCGATTGATTAGTCAAATATTGTAAATTGTTGGTGATTTACTTCCTTATTTAGCTCTCAGTTAGTATTGATTATAGGCAATAGAGTAGGATCGTGATGTACATTGTGTGTATAAGAATGTAACCTAGTTCTGTGCATAAACAAGAAAGTAATTTCATCATATTACGTTTCTTTAGATGGTACCAGAGCGTTGATTTGGGAAAATACAAACACAAACATAACCCTAGCAAATCACGCCATGGGTAACAAACCAGGGTTGAGGTTAACCACTTCAGGCATGACGTCTCACCTTAAGTGGGAAAACCCTAACCATCCACTTTACCTTCACCACTCGGACCAGCCTGGTACGGTTCTTGTACCACAACCATTGGTAGAAGACAACTATAGCACATGGGCTCAATCCATAAGCATGGCCTTGACGGTCAAGAATAAACTCGGACTTGTTGATGGAACGATCAAGAAACCGAGTGAAGACAAAACTGAGGAGTTGCAACAATGGAACCGCTGCAACAACTTGGTGAAGACATGGCTACTAGGGTCGACGTGGAAAGAAATTTCAGGGAGCGTTATCAACTGCAAGGATGCTCGAAAGATATGGCTTGATCTACAAGAAAGGTTTTCCCATGTGAACATCATTCAACTATTCCATATAGAGAATGAAATCCATGATTGTGTGCAAAGAAACATGATAGTAAGCTCTTATTTTACTAAACTTAAAGAGTCTTTGGGATGAACATGATGTCCTGTGTTCGATCTCGGCATGCAGTTGTGAGACGAAGAAGGAGATAACGTATGTCGAAACTCAGAAAACGATGAAGTTCCTTATGGGTCTAAATGACTCATATGCTACGGTTCGCAGCTACACTCTCCTTCTAGAGCCATTGCCTACGGTGAACAAGGCTTACTCATTGGTGCTTCGACATGAACGACATACAGAGGTATCCAATGGAAAGAACAGTGCACAATCAGAAGCCGCTGTTTTTGCAGTGAGGAACTCGAGCCGAGAAATTAAATCAGATGACAGTGGGCCTCGATGTAACCGCACCACCAAGAATTGTCGTACTTATCTAAAGTGCACCTTTTGTGACTGGAAGGATCACACCTTTGAGTTCTATCACAAGAAAAAGGCAGCTGCTGAGAATGAGTCAAGCCGTCCATTCTCTTCCAAAGGGAACTAGGTTACATGACAAAAATGAGGCGATGCCCAGCTTTCCTTTCTCCCAAGCTTTCTCTTTTACATATAATGGGAAGAAAAATATTTGGATCTTGGACAGTGGTGCTACGAACCACATCGTTTGTAGCCTTGATCTCCTTACACATTTAAGGCTTGTTGAGAATCACACTGTTGAATTACTAAATGGTTCCCTTGCCAAAGTCACCTATATTGGACAAATTATCTTCTCTCCTAATCTCATTATTGATAATGTCTTATGTGTACCACCTTTTAGGTTGAATTTGATATCCATCAGTAAACTAGCCTATGACTCCTTATATATCACAATTTTTCTAAGCCATTTTTGTGTCATACAGGACCTACACTCGAGGAAGATGATTAAGACGAGAATTGAACGGGAGGGGCTCTACTACGTCAACCCACCAAAGAAAGGAACATGCAACAATATTCAAGCCATTTCTCCTAACCTTTGGCACCAACGTCTTGGACACCCATCTCATAAAGCTTTTTCGTTATTTCCCTTTTTCAAAAATAAGTCTTGTGATTCTAACAATTGTTTAATTTGTCCATTAGCCAAACAAACAAGATCACCTTTTCCATTAAGCTCCATTTCTAGTAAATCATGTTTTTGAGTTAATACATATTGATATTTAGGGTGACTATCAAGTTGCGTCTATTTCAGGTGCCAAATATTTCCTCACTACTGTAGATGATCATAGAAGGAGCACATGAATTTATTTGATGAAGCATAAATCTGATACAAGAGAACTCTTAGTCCAATTCATTCACATGGTTGAAAACCAATTCAATGCTAAGGTCAAAATAATGCGAAGTGGGAATGGCCCTGAATTTAAACTTTGGAAGTTTTTATGCTCTCAAAGGAATCCTCCATCAATCTAGTTGTGTCAACACACCACAACAATATGGTGTTGCCGAATGCAAGCATAGACACTTACTCAATGTGGCTAGAGCGTTACTTTTTCAAGCTTGTCTTCCAAAACGTTTTTAGGGGGATGTAATTCTTGCTTCGGCGTACCTTATCAATAAAACACCATCACCTCTTCTTCAAGGGAAAACACCATATGAAAAATTGTTTCAAAATGAGCCAAACTATTCCCACTTAAGAGTTTTTGGCTGTCTGTGTTTTGCATCCACTCATGCACAAAGACCTTCCAAATTTGATCAATGTGCGAGTCGTTGTATTTTTCTTGGCTACCCTTATGGTGAAAAGGGTTATAGATATTTGATCTCACATTTACGAAGGTCTTTGTCTCATGCGATATTGTGTTCTTTGAGGACCAATTCCCTTATCAAAATCCTGATCTTTTCGCTGTACCACACTCAGCTCCAAACCATCCCACTTCACTTTTGCAATTTAACATGGACTTTTTTCACGGGTCCACTCATTCAGCCAATATATTATGGAACACTTCTCCTGGTCCTCCTAGCTAACCTACCATCACATCCACTCATTCAACCCAGGATCATCCGTCTCCACAACACCACTCACCAAACACGGTCTCTTCCCTAGACAGCTCATCCCCTCCACCATTGCCCAACCCTCCACCTTCACCTCTACCCATACTCTCTCCTGAGCGTTTCTCTCCTCCTATCCGATGAGGTACACGACAAATAAAACCATCCACTTTTTTTGCAGGACTTTCACGTCAAGGTCGTCCTCCCTTCCCGAGTTGCTCCCACATCTTCCACGAGCATGGTTAAGTCAGCAGGTACTTCTAATTCTCTTTCTAATCATTTATCATATAGTCGTTTGTTTTCTAACCATAAAATCTTCAACACTAAACTCACCCTTCTCAAGGAACAAGTTTTTCATAGGTTGTTCAGGATCCAAAGTGGCGTGATGCCATGCAACATGAAATTGCAGCACTTCAAGCCAACCACACTTGGACCCTCATGCCATTGCCGCCCCACAAACATCCCATTGGCTGCAAATGGGTCTACAAAGTGAAGCTTAAACCTGATGGAAGCCTCGAGCGGTACAAAGCTCGGCTCGTTGCGAAAGGATATAGTCAAATAGAAGGTGTTGATTACCGGGAAACTTTTGCTTCGGTTACCAAACTGACCACCGTTCGTGTGCTTCTCAGCGTTGTATCACTACGCTGTTGGCATTTACACCAACTTGACATGAACAATGCGTTCTTACATGGTGATTTGTATGAAGATGTTTATATGTCATTGCCTCCTCGGTTCGAACGAAAGAAGAAGACTCGAGTATGCAAATTAAACAAATCCTTTTATGGTTTAAAGCAAGCCTCGAGACAATGTTTTATCAAAATATCCAATGCTCTCAAGGCTGCTGGATTTTATCAATCATGGTCTGACTACTCACTATTCGTCCGAAGTCGTCAAGGTCGTTTCATAGCATTACTGATCTATGTTGATGATGTGATACTCACAAGAGATTGAAGAGACTAAGCAATTTCTTTCCCTACGTTTCAAACTAAAAGACTTAGGGCAGCTCAAATACTTCTTGGGGATAGAAGTTGCAAGATCAAAGAAGGGAATCACTTTATGTCAAAGCAAACATACGTTGGAAATATTAGAAGATGCTGGGTTCCTTGGTGCAAAACCCTCACGGTTTCCTTTGGAACAAAACCTGTCCCTCACACAAACAAATGGGACATTACTGAGTGATCCATCTCCGTATAGGCGACTCGTGGGCAGATTGATTTACTTGACCATCACGAGGCTTGATCTGACTTATGCAGTTCATGTATTGAGTTAATTCATAGATAAACCACGGCAGCCACATCTTGAAGCAGCGCACAAGGTTCTCAGGTACATTAAACAGGCTCCTGGACAAGGAATATTTCTACCTTCAACAGGTTCATTGCAATTACAAGCGTTTTGTGACGCTGATTGGGCTTGATGTAAAGACACTAGAAGACTAGAAGATCGATAACTGGTTATTGCATCTTACTTGGTCAAGCACCAATCTCTTGGAAAACAAAGAAACAAAGTACTATGTCTCGTTCCAGTGCAGAGGCAGAGTATTGTTCTATGGCCACTACATGTTGTGATGGTTGAAGAACATTTTGAAAGATTTGAGAGTAAATCATGCACAACCTGTTACACTATTTTGTGACAATCAAGCCACTATACACATTGCTTTAAATCAAGTATTCCATGAACGAACAAAGCACATAGAGATAAACTGTTACGTAGTGCATGAGAAGATTCAAGGAGGGATGGTGCGAACAACCTATATACAAAAAACAAATCAACTAGCTGACTTGGCACTGAGTTTGATCCAGTTTGAAACATTGCTTAACAAGTTGGGTGTTATCAATATACACTCCAACTTGAGGGGGAGTGTTAAAGAAGATATCTCTGATTGATTAGTCAAATATTGTAAATTGTTAGTTAGTGATTTACTTCCTTATTTAGCTCTCAGTTAACCTTGATTATAGGCAATAGAGTAGGATTGTGATGTACATTGTGTGTATAAGAATGTAACATGTGAATAAACAAGAAAGTAATTCCATCATATTACGTTTCTTTAGACCGTTGTCTTCTTTCCTCCTCCTCCACGCGACGTTGCCCACCAGCGCAGCTCCTCCCTCCTCTCATTGCATCCCACCACCATCACTATCATTCCCCAAAAAAATGTGAAATCTGTCTTGCTTTTTTAAATCCCAAAATAATATTTCCAGTTCTCTGTTGGTAAAACAAATTTTATGGTTTCAATTAGTACAACAAATTTCAAGGATGAAGCCTAACTTCTGGTTATGACTTGGAGTGATGTATGAAGATTGATTAATTTATACGCATGAAACTACTAACATAGGCCTTCGGAGGGTAAGACTGGACTATGCCTTTAGGTCCGCGGCTGTGTGAGTTACGGTCTAACAAAACTCGAATCCATATCCAAGATAAGTGGGATTGTGAAACCTAACCTTCGGCATAGGTTTCCAAGTCACCGTTTTTAGCCCTCTAAAAAATGTAGTTTTAAGGAATAGTGCCGAGTTATAATTTTCGATCTTCATTTTTATACCAGCTAGCTGAAGAAAGTTGAGGTTCCACTAACAAGTGAACAAGACAACCTGCTTTGATATTATGAAGAAAATTGAGGTTTCACTATAAAACTAATTGACAATATGGAGAGTAGCCAAACCTCTTTTAAGCCCATGCAAGGTCTCTCCCCTCTTATCAATGTTGACCATCAATATGTAACTCATTCTCAACACTAGCAACTTGCCTTTGAATGTGGTAAGGCTCCGTGACCAATGATGGCCCAAAATACCAACCGGGCTACAAATAGCAAGCCATCTGGCCATTTGATCTTGAAATCTTTTTTGGATATTCTTTTCGGCCCTCTATTACGGACTTTTTTTTTTTTTTTTTTTATTTTTATAAAAGTGAGCTATTTCCAGACCTTTGGCACTCCATGACTTTTTCTTATTGATTGTCGCCATTTGATATTGTGTTACAAAGGTCCTTAGATGCTTTTACCCTTTTAGAAAAGCGACCGTAAATTTAATTCTCCCAACCAAAAAAAGGGAGGGGTTCATACAAGGGTCCTTACATGCTTTTATCATAGCATGCATGCTGTAGTTCTTGGGATGGTAAAGCTTAATTAAGCCAGCAATGCAAGTTGCGGGGAGGGAGAGAGGGAACTTATTCTAATGTCAGCAGAAGCACTTTTTCTAATATCAGGCTTTCATCGGAAGCACTTTTAAGGCTGTTATCTGGTGGTAGGAATTTAGATGCTTAAGGATGGATGTAATGTGAGATCGATGTAAGCCTATCATGTGTATATAGTAGCACTGTTAATCCAAATTCAGTTATGAATTCGGTTACGCATGCAGTAAATTGCAAGAAAAAGTAAATAAGAGCTGGAAGGGAAAAAAAAAAAAATTAGATGCACCAGCCGGGAATCGAACCCGGGTCTGTACCGTGGCAGGGTACTATTCTACCACTAGACCACTGGTGCGAGGCTGTCAAATTTCAGCCAAATGCTAATTATACACTTACCAACACAATCCATTTTAAGTTAGGCCATGAAGATTTAAATAATTAATTAGAAAAAATGTGTAAATTGATACAATTTCAAAGCCTTAAGGAGCAATATGAGAAAATTGAAACCTTATGGCCCATTTTAAAAACCACCTCAAATCTTAAGAGTGTAAAATATGTTAACCCAATTCGTTTTGTGAACCGTAAACTTTTTAATTAGCAACTCTCATTCTCCAATTTCAAATAATAATCAAGAGATGAAATTAATGGGAGGAGTGCAAAAGGTAGAAACAAGAATGTCTCAGTGCTAGTTAAAACATGTCATGTGGAAAAAACTTACATGTGTCTATATTATTGACATTGAATGTCCCGGTAACAGTATACTCGTGTCATATAAGTCATTTTTATATGAAAAAGTACGGGCTCGTTACCATAACCAAACTTGTCTAACCCACAATTACCTTTCCAAGTGCATGCTCGTTTGTCAATTATGAAACACCCCCACTCTGTAAAGGTGATGCATCCTCAAAACCAATGACAACTATTCTGTCTCAGAATCATGGATACAGCATAAGCCAAGCACAAAACACCAATTTTTGTTTTACAAATCTCTTGAATTTTGCATGCTGCTTTCATTTCTTTCCTTAGATTAGAGTAGGTATACAGACTGACTATATGCATTTTTTATATTATCAACAAATACCTACTTCACATGGTGCTCCAATTTAGGGCTTGGAGCTTTATCATTAGTCTTTGCTTGAAAGTTGAAACCCTAAATTTGTGGAGCATGGGGTGGAAATATAGCCGTTAGGACGTAGGATTGTAGTGTTGCTTCTCAAAGACTCATAATCAATGTTCCAACTTTCAATATTAATGATATTCTCAAGCTTGTGCTATCCACACAGTGCCTTGGTCATTGTCTATCTCGTGAGTAGCCGCGATTTGCAAAATTAAATCTGACTCATGGATTCTGCTAGATGAGTGTTTCAGAAGAATGTTTGAGTAAAAGATGACTGAAAAGTAAGTTTAACTAGTAGATTGGTGATGCTGTTACATTCCGAGGGTGCAATGACATAAGAATGAAGCCTTCCAAAAGTGATGTCTAAACTTTTAAATTCCAACTCTCAAATTCTCAAGCCAAAACTTCACAAGTGATTACAGGGAGGAAGTGGAGCTCCACACAGGCCAGGGTTATCTGTGAAACCGGAAACAGGAATAATGGCTTTTTGGGGAGGAATTTTCCCACTCATATGGTTTCTAGAAACATCAAATTCTTGAAGGTCTTTCAAATTCGGCACCTTATTTCCACTCAAGTTATTACTTGAAAGAAAAAGTGTAGTAAGTATTTTTGACATCTCCCATTGTGGGATTTTCTCCGATGTCCTAATGGCTCGGCCGGTGAACATGTTGAGATGCAGATCAAGATCCATTAGGAGTGAAAGATTTCTGAATTCAGCTGGGATTGATGAGTGGAAAGTATTGATAAGTTCAGAAATGAAAGGCTAGTCATGTTGCCTATCCAATGAGGTAACTTTCCAGTCAAGGAATTGCTTGATAAGTCAAATATGGAGACAGATGATGAAGATAACCAACTCGGAAGCATTTCCTTTCAATGCCGGTTTTTGCCAACAAGAGCCGAAAAAGTTTCAATCTTGCAAAAAAGCTTGGTACACTAACCAATCCCAAATGATTAAATGAAAGGTCTAGAGAGTCTAGTCTTTGTAATTTGCTAGCTAAGGTGGAATTTGACCAATGGATCGATTTGTTGAAAAATCTAGTGTTTGTAGGTTATGTAAATTGGAAAAACTTGAAGGAATCTTGCCTGTAAAACGATTGATGGAGAAGAAAATGTCAGTGAGAGTTGCAAGGTGGCCAATGGCTGCTGGTAATTTTCCTGAAAGTTTGTTGTTCTCGAAAATGAGCCTTTCTATCTTTGGGAGCTAGCCTAGTGATGCTGGCAAAGCACCTGCGAGCTTGTTTTGGGATAACTAACAAAATCGCAGAGAATTAAGCCCATAATTGAAGAAGGAATTCTTCCATTGAGCTGATTATGATTGAGATACAGCAGGACTAATTGCGAAAGTGCACCAATGGACTGAGGTAGTCTACCACTTATCCGATTTCCGGATAGATCTGTAAGAATTGTGCTCGATACTGAGCTTGTATTAATTCAACATTTATATAGAGCTTTACAAAATAGAGTTTGAGTAAAGAACAAACTCTTCAAAAACAAACTGAAAGATAATTACAGAAAATACAAAAGCACAATATTATCATACAATCTGTTTGAATTCAAAATATTCAAACAGTTACAAATTTGGATGAATTGATTCCGTTGTTATCACTTGTGGCTGTTGTGGCAGGAACTGAGGTTTCAAAGTTGATTTATCACACCCCTGCAAGCTGAGTGGTCGTTGGCGAATGGGAAGCTTGGAAAGAAGATAATTGAAACGATAAGCTAACATGCCTTTGGTCAAAAATCTGCAAGTTGATCTTGCGTGGCAACATAACCAACCTTCAGTTCACGGCAGGTGACTTTTCCTCGAATGTAATGGTAATCCACTTCAACATGACGTGTCCGAGCATGGAACACAGGATTAGATGCAAGGGAGATTGGAGAAATGTTGTCACACCATATTTGCAGAGAAGATAGGGGAAGATGTAAGTCGTTGAATAACTTACGAAACCAGGATATGGTGGCTGCAGTGATGGCAAGTAGTCTATATTCAGACTCCGTGCTTGAGCGAGACTCGCCTTTTTGTTTCTTGGAACTCCAGGACACGAGGTTTGGACCGAGAAAGATACAATACCCTCTAGTAGACTTGCGATCATCGGGGTCACTGGCATAGTCGGAGTCGGCAAAGGCAGCGAGAGTAAGTGGTCCAGGTTTATAGACAAGGCCATGATCAGGAGTAGACTTTAAATGCTGAAGTATTCTTTTAACAACAATCTAGTATGTAGTGGTGGGTTGCATGAATTAGCAAACCTGGTTAACAAAGAAAGCAATATCAGGACGAGTGAAAGTGAGATACTGCAGTGCACCCACCACACTCTTGAACTCAGTAAGGTCACGTAATGGTTCTCCATCATATAAGCTGAGACGTTTGCCACTGACAGCAGGGGTTGAAACTGGCTTACAGTCCACCATATTCGTGCGTTTTAGCAAATCCATAATATACTTGGACTGGGAGAGATGAGGTGAGTATCTGAGGGAGTATTGGAGTATGTGAGGGAAGTATGGGTTAAATGAGGGATAGATGGTGGATTTTGTTGTGATGTGACTATTGGTAAATTAATGGGAGAAGAAAGTAATGAAGATTATGCGGTAGATACGGGAGAGGTGAGGTGAGTATCTGGGGGAATGTTAGAGTCTGTGAGGGAAGTATGGGTTAAAGGAGGGATAGCTGGCGGATTTTGTGGTGATGGGAACGTGATTTCAGAAGTCCCAAGGACAATGGGACTATTATCATACATAGAGGATTGTACGGGAGTAACACTGGGTTTTTTATCAAATGGAAAACAATTTTCATCAAAAACAACATGCTTGGACATGAACACACGACCAGTGCATGGATCAAGACACCTATTACCCTAATTGATTTTGAGAATAACCTAAGAAAACACATTTCTTTGAACGAAAATGCAATTTATTTGGCATGTATGGCCGTAGATATGGAAAGCAAGCACAACCGAAGACCTTAAAAAAAAAAAATCATATGATGGTTCTCATTGAAACAACTTGGTGTATGGAGAAGTTAATTTCAAAACTTTAGTGGGCAGACAATTAATCAAAAAATTAGTAGTATGTAGAGCCGCTGCCCAATATGTTTGAGGCATGGAGGCATGAGCAACAAGAGTGAGACCAGTTTCAACCAAATGACGATGTTTACGTTCTGCCATACCATTTTGTTCAGGATGGTGAGGGCATGTATATTGATGATGAATGCCATGATTTTCTAAATAAGATTTGAAATTTTTGTTTATATATTCTCCTCCACCATCCGTTTGACAAGTTTGAATTTTCCGTTGAAATTTATTCTCCATTTCAGTTTTAAATTTGATAAATGTTAAGAACACATCAGATTTGAGTGTTAAAGGATATAACCATGTATAGCGCGAATAATCATCAATAAAAATCACATAATATCGAAAACTAGAAATTGACAAAGTTGGTGACGTCCATACATCAGAATGAATAAGTTGTAAAGGAAAATGGGAAATGGAATTTGATGGTAAAAATGGCAATTTCTTGCTTTTGCCCAGAGGGCATGAATGATATACATAATTTAAATGGTGCCTAGTAAGAGGCACTTTACTACTTGAAACTAGATGCTTTAAAATAAATGATGATGGATGACCGAGTCTGGAGTGCCAAATGTGATCATCGACCCTAACTTCCATGCACGAAAACAGTCCATGTCTTTTATTTGAAGTAAAACTTGCATAAGGATAAACACCAGTTTTACTCCGGCCTGATAAAAGGGTCCTCCCCGAGCAGATATCCTGAACACGAAAAAAATTAGGATGAAGGACAAAGAAACAATCACTGTCAGAAGAAAACTGATTGATGGATAAAATATTTTGGGAAGTATCAGGATAATATAAAGTATTAGAGAGAGTATAGGATCTAGTGGGAGAATGAATGTAGGATGTTCCTATGTGGGAGATGTTCAAACCTTGACCACCATTAACACCATTGACTTGATCTGTGCCTGTGTACTCCTGTGCATTAGTAAGTTGGCCAGGATAATTAGTAATGTGAATGTTGGCTCCGGAGTCCAGAAGCCAGATTGTTAGGGTATTAGATACGGGAGATACACGGCTAGACTGCGCAGCAAGGGCCTTGAGGCGAGCACTAGGAACACGGCCTTCGTAAGAGGTATTCATTCGGTTGTAACAATCAATGACAGAATGCCCATTGCGACGGCAAATTTGACAGCAGAGAGGGGGTCGATTAGTATAAGAAGGCGCAGCACTGAGAATACCATCATTAGAACGGCCTTTTTGAGAACCAGCAGCAGCATGAGGGTGTGGCTGATGACCACCGTGAGGAGCACCACGACCTCCTTCATGCGGAAAACCAGCAGAGGTAGTGACCTTGCGTCCACGATTAGCAGCCATGGCAGGAACAAAAGTGTCGCCAAACAAAGTGAAGGTGAGATGGTGTGTTTCAGCACTGAGTATGAGAGCTTCCAAAGCAGCATAAGAAATATGAGTCTCTCGGGCTTGTATGGAGGTGGCAATGTTCTCATACAAAGGACCAACATTATTCAGGATTGTAGCAATGAGATCAGAATCAGCCATGGAAGAGCTAGATAAAGCCAACTAATCAGCCAAGGTATTTATTTTGTCCAAATAATTAGCAATGCGGAGATCACCGTGACGGAGATTAAGAAGTTCCCCACGAAGTTGAATAACATGATTGTGAGAAGATGGTGCATACCTGTCCTGTAAAGTTTTCCAAGCCTCAGCAGCACTAATGCATTTGACAACAACATGCATAACAGACGGGGAAAGAGAACTAGTGAGCCATGAAAGAACCATCTTATCTTGCTGGATCCACGGTTCGTAGAGATGGTTGATGTTGCCAGTAAGCTAACCTTCATCATCCATAAGAAATGCAGGAGGACAGTGAGATGTGCCATCTACAAAGGACATCAGACTCCGGCTTCGAAGTAATGGAACGAATTGAGCACGCCACAATGGATAATTATGGCGATCAATTTTCAGAGGAAAAAAGGCTTACATTGGGAAGGGCAGCGGAAAAAGCCATTGTCATTTGAGAGAGGTATGTCGTGAGACTAGAATAAAGATGATACCATATAAGAATTGTGCTCGATACTGAGCTTGTATTAATTCAACGTTTATATAGAGCTTTACAGAATAGAGTTTGAGTAAAGAACAAACTCTTCAAAAACAAACTAAAAGATAATTACAGAAAATACAAAAGCACAATATTATCATACAATCTGTTTGAATTCAAAATATTCAAACAATTATAGATTTGGATGAACTGATGCCATTGTTATCACTTGTGGTTGTTGTGGCAAGAACTGAGGTTTTCAAAGTTGATTTATCAAGATCAAGATATGTCAAGCTCTTAAGCTTGCCAATGGAGACTGGAATGCTTCCGGAGATATTGTTTCAATGTAGATCAAGCTTTGTTAGCAAAACCAACTTCCCAATTGAAGTTGGAATTGGCCCCAATAACCTATTTCCTGATAGGGCCTAATTCCAAAAGTGAGCTCAAAGATCCAAAAACAGATGAAGGGATAACACCAGATATGTAATTGTTACCAATATAGAGCTTCTCCAATTTAAAAAGGTAGTTTAATGTCGTTGGTATCGAGCTAATGAGCTTGTTTGAATCAAGGAAGAGATGAGTGAGATGAGATAGCTCCCTAAATTCTGGTGGTATTGGACCCTTCAAGTCCTTGAGATTGTTGAGGTCAAGAAATTGAAGAAACGATAAATTGACAAGCTAAGGTACTAGACATATACGTGTCGAGCAGGAAGTCACTGCCCGAAACAAACCCCGGGTGTGAGAGGTTGACAACCCTGCCAGAAGGGTCACACGCGACGCTTTCCCAAGCGGAGCAGCAGTTGGAGGAGAGTGACCATGAATAGAGCAGTTTAGAAGGGTCCGAAATGATGTTGTGCTTGAAATGGAGAAGTGCTTGTTTGTCTACTGAATGGCAAGCTTAGGAGACAAAGAGTGAGAAGAGTTGTGAGAGAAAGAGGACCAGGGTTTTGTTGTGAACTGAGATCTTCATTTCTGATGGAAATGTGGAAATGTTAAAGCTCAAAAATCTTCACGCCTCATGACTTAAGTGTTTGAATTTATTGAACAATGTATTCTTCAAGCAGCTGCAGCATAGGAATTGTATAATTATTTAAAGGAAGTTTTAACGAAACACTCCCGGTACTATTCACATTAACGAAAAACCACATTTTAATCTAAAAAGTCACTCATGGTACTATTCACTTACAACACATTTTTTTTCATTTTGATTAAAACTCAAAGTTTTCAAGTCATTTTCGTTAATTTTCCTTCCTCACAGTTTTAGCTATATGTGTTTGGGCTCGATTCTAGATTTGGTCCCTCGCACAACTCCCCGGGGCTCTAGCTCTTCCTTGCCTGTCGGGCAAGGTTTGCTGTTTGGTGTGATGCAATACGAGTTTACTGTTAGTTTGAAAGGTGCCTTTGTGGGGCATTTGGTTTAGGCCTTGAGGCTCACAATCAAAGCTAACATAGATCTAAGCGTGCCACTGTTATCTTTGTATAACAGATTGTTGTATAGGTGTAAATTAAGTTGATTTCTTACGCCACAAGTTACTTAGACTTCTTGTTTATTAATGGATTGTCATAGATGAGTTAAGTCTGTATAAGGTTCTTTTCTTGCCTTGTAAACAAGGACTTTTACTCATAACATTGTATGTCCAAAATGAAGGGAGTTCAGGGCCATTCCAACCATTTCCTTAATCAAAGTTCTCTTTAATGAAAACAGGTTCATTAAATTATCCAGTTTTGATTACAGATAAGACTTTTGTGTGGAGAAATAGTTGAAAATGATTTAAAACATGAAAGAAAATGCATTAAACAACATACCTACTATATGTAAGTACAAACAAAAGAGACTCGGGCAAGATTTAACCTTGTCGGGCAAGGTTCAACTTCTTGCAACCGCTTATCTTTGTGTTTATATAGGTTTGTGTGCTCTGGGGATGAAAAGTAAAAAGGTTTTACTAGAGGGAATCGATACTACAACACTAGGGGAAGGTAGCAAAGCTTGTAATCTTGACAAAAGATGGCTTTCTATAGGGGAACTACGGCTAAAAAGGACAGAATCTGGACAAAATGCAGCTTTCTGGTTTCTTGCTTGTTTGAGAGCAAAGTGAGATGTCTTTTGATTGATTGGTTGAGTGTCCTTGTCTCTGGTGTCCTTCTCTACTTTTATAGACAATTTGGCCCGACTGTCCAAGTTTTGCCTTTAGCTGATGGCATTCGGAGGGCAATGAGTCATCACTTATTTACTCATCCATGCCCTTGAAAAGTGTTTTTTGCTAATGGTGAGGTGCCCTCTGTCACCCATCACCTCAAACATAGGCATGTGGCCTATGCCTTGCTGAAATTGCTTCCAATTCCCCTTGGACTATCAACTTGTCCGAGCCCAATCTTTCTTTTTGCCTTTGCGTTCTTGGGCCTTCATCGTTACAAAATCCATTTTCAAATATGAACCCAAACAGTATGCGTATTTGTCTCCTTCAACAAGCAATGTTCTTCATAATTAGTGGGAAGTGACTAGGATTGAATTGGTATTGATCATAAGTGGTTAAGTTTCTGCATTGAGGATAAAATTTGAGTAGAGTTTTTCCGATGAACTATTTGTACAACGTCTTGCATAAAAGAATGAAAATGATCTCTATTCTAATTTTACCCCGTATAAAAGTTACCGTAATGAAGCACCTATGCCAAAATTTCTCTCTACATCGAAGGGATAAGCTTCATGTGACGATTGGCTAGCTTTTATTGATATGAATGAGCTGTAAGAGATAATTTATTTTGACCTAAATGTTCGAAACTCGGCCCGTAAACCTCTATAAACAAACACAAGATCGGATAATGTTGTGCTTTATCAATTAAGCTTACTTACTAAGCTATGATAGTGGGCTCATGATCAGTATTGTGGCTTGGACCTTCTTGTATGGATGATCATGATGCTTGTGGAGACTTTGATAAAAGGAAAAGTGAAAAATGAAGAGTTCATGGTACATGTTTTATTATATTGTACTTGTAAGTGAAGAAAGTTGAGATTTCACTATAAAACTAATTGACAATATAAGGAGTATCACAACTTACTTATAAACTCGTGCAAGGTCATTCCTCCCATCAATGTGAGATTCATTCTCAACATGCCCCCTTACGTGTAACATGGAGCGTGTGTGGCCGTTTGACTTCACACGTGGAACCTG
Organism: Cotoneaster glaucophyllus; assembly: GCA_036320875.1. Lineage (NCBI taxonomy): Eukaryota > Viridiplantae > Streptophyta > Magnoliopsida > Rosales > Rosaceae > Cotoneaster > Cotoneaster glaucophyllus. Next base: position 18,090,481 of record CM070073.1, read on the forward strand.
GGCTGATACCATGAAGAAAGTTGAGGTTCCACCATAAAACCAATTGGCAATATAAGAAGTAGCTCAACTTACTTATAAGCTCATGTAAGGATCGTACTCCCATCAATATGAGATTCATTATCAACAATAAGTTGTAGCTAGGGACACTTACTGGTGGACTCTTACATAGTTAGACTACTACCCAAAGCGCACACACTACCATTAATCGTATTTTATAGTATGATAGCAACTTAGTTGGCATGCTGCAAACCACCGTAGCGACAAAGATACAATGTGATAAGGAAATTTTTCTTTCAAAACAAACATTGTATCATTGAGACGGAATGATAAATCACATTATATATATATAGTGAATGGTATGTGGAAACAGTAGTATACATAAGTGATATAATTGATTGAGAGTGGGCCTCCAAAGTGGATAATAAACAAATGAAACCACGTGAGTGTTAACGTGCCTTTGTCAGAGAGGCAACTGATCAGATTACTAACGTCATCTACCACCAGACAAGGTCTTCCCCTCTCATTATTATTACCATTATATAACCAAATATTTCCTCAATTTCCCCACTTTCCGAAACTAAAAAAAAACTAAAAAAGAACCACACCCAAAAAAAAAAAAAACAATATGTAACTACTCAAAAGGCGGAATTCTTATTGAAAATTATTCATTGTTAATTTATAAAATTTTATATTTATAATTAGAATCTCTTGTATTATAAATCAACTTGTAAAAATCGTCTTTACAAAAAATCAAAATTAAAATCGTTTAGTCATTGAATTGTATAAAAACAAATGAACGGAATCGATAAAAATATTACAAACCATCTATATATTTACTAGAATATATTGACCAAACAACCTTAGTTTTAATTCATTTTTTTGCAAATACGATATTTACAGTGTGATTCATAATATGAACGGTTCTGATCATAAGCACAAAGCTCTATGATTTAAACACTAATAGTTTTGAGTATGAATCCTACTTAAAATAGCCAATTATTGTTTACAAAAAAGAAGGGAAATTAGTATTAATTTTTTACTAACATGCAATAAGGAAGAATAATTCTTTAACATTAATCTTCAACTCTTTAATATTTTATAATTTCAGTACAAAAATTAATGTTAAACTGTGATATCTTTAATATTTTATAATTTTAGTACAAAAATTAATATTAAACTGTGAGATAATAAAAAATCTTTTTAGCCAAGTAAGTGTTGCGTCAAAGTTAACTTGACTAATAGACCAAGAATTCGTAATCTCAGGCAGTAAAGTGTCAACTGTCTAAAATAATAGAAACTAAACTGTTACTGTGACTAAATTAGAAGAGTGGGAAATGAAATTAATCCAATATTATGTCATAATCTTACAATAATAATAACGTTAATTCATGTTCTTATTCATGGGATCATCGGGCCAAAACTTCTACACTCATGAATTGATTTCTGATCGCCACCTTGACAAAAGAAGAAAACTCTCGGACACCTGTACAGGCAGTTATCGCCCAAACCCACATTCGCCGAACCGGGTTTTAACCCCAGCAGCGGACCCGGTATGGGTCCGAACAAGTAGTTCCCACCCAGCAGGAGCCTCTCGAACGCCGAGACTCCGGGCCCGGGCACCGCCACTTTGAATGCGTACTGGGTCGGAATCATACCCGTGAACTTATTGTTCTCCAGCGTCAAAGCCGAGAGCTTCGGCATCGCCGCCATGAACGGCGGCAGCATCCCCCTGAGGTCGTTGTTGCTTAGGTCTACTGCAATGAGCTCGCTTTGGGTGCCCGGAGAAAGAGAAACCTGGGATTGTACGGACGTGAATTGGTTGAAGGAGAGAGTGAGCTGCTGTAGCGACGGGTGGTTGAAGAGGTCGGCGGGGACGGCGCCGCCGAGTTGGTTGTGACTCAGGTCGAGCACTTGCAAAAAACCCAACTGTTTGATGTTTTCCGGGATGCTTCCTTCTAAGCTGTTGTTTCGCATGGAGATTTGGAGCAGAGATGGCGGAAAATTTATTGGGACGCCGCTGGATATGGCATTGTTGCTCACGTCTAAGTAGTAGAGGTTCTGAAGAGAACCCAAGTCGGGAAACTCGCCGCCGAGCCGGTTCCCCTGAAGCTCAAGCCGCTTCAACTGCGCCAGGCCGTTCAAGCTGGGTGGGATTGCACCGTCGAGGCGGCTGTTGTCGAGGAAAAGCTCCTCGAGGTTCGAAAGCGATCCAATTGATTCGGGAATAGCGCCGGAGAACGAGTTGCCGGAGAGACCGAGTCGACTCAGCCGTGTTAAGTTGGAGAGCGAGTCCGGGATCGACCCGGAGAAAAAGTTGTTGGAGAGATCAAGCGTTTGTAAATACGGGCAGTTCCAGGATAGGGAGGAGAGCGAGCCGGAGTAACCGGCCTGGTCAAGGGTGAGCTCGGTGAGCCGGCTGGCGGACGAGGAGTTGTCGACCGGGTCGCAGCGGAAGCCACAGGTGAACCGGTCGCTGAAGAGGTTGTCGCAGGGGTCGATGGTGAAGTCCCAGGAGCTGACGCACGAGCCGGGACTCACTGAGTCGGAGTCGAGTGAGTTCTTGAACTCCTTGAGAGCTTCAATGTCGGCCCAGAAAGTCTTGGATTCTGCTAAAAGTTGCAGACTTGCAGCTGAAATTATCAAAATAATCAGGAAGGACAGAGAAAAGTTGTGTATTTGAACACCCATTTGGTGGTTTTTGTTGAAATTTGATCAGTGGGGGGTGGGGAGTGTGAGTAGGGAGTGTGTGGCCATCTCCAACCGAGGGCTGGCCAGAGGGCTCAGAGTCCTCTGGCCCTCTAAGATTCTTCAAGATATTAAGATTTTAATGAACAGTACAGGGCCATATTGTAAGTTGTGAGTGTCAAAGAACATGTGCTCACTGTTTCTTGACATGCAGTAACTTGGTCAATCCGAGTTAATAGTTGAGAAAATTATGGAGCCTTATTTGGTTAGGTTTAGGAGTCCTTATTTAGTGCAATTAATTGTGAAAACCTTATTTAGTTGACAAAGAATTCGTTACCATTTAGGACTATAATGAAATCCTAATTGATTTGGAATATCCCTTTAATCAGTTAATAGGCCAGATTAAAGGGATGAGCATCTATATATTAGGAGGTCCCTGCACTCACAGTATAATCCTATTCTAGTGCAAAACCCTATTTCTGTGCACAAGGACTTTCGGCTGCTAGAGTGTAGAAGTTCCTCCTTGAAACCCTAGCAGCCATGGCTTCTTCTTCATCCGCTTTGAAAGATAAGTTTATTTCCCTTTAATTGTTTGATTGGTTTATTGTAGTTATATTTGTTCTATCTGTGATCCTAGTAACTTGTTGATTTTTAAATTATTTCTTACATGTGGTATCAGAGCCTCTTAACTCGCCCAGGATTCAGAATTTCGATCATTGTTCTCAATTGAAAGCCCAACATCGTATGATATTGAGTGGAACACCAATCCAGAATTACGTCATGGATTTGTGGTCCCTTTTGGTTGAAAATTACAGTTTCAGTGAAGCGATTGAAAGAAATATTTTATTAGCCAATTATGATTTGATAAATTTAAACTGGTTTCTGATTCATATCTAGAGAAGGCATAAAGAATTTTCTCCCTGACATGTTTTCTTGACTGTGCTCTCTTCCGCGAGCTGTACTGTGATGGCTACTTTCAAATTGCTAAGTGAGCCCCCATCCAGTTATTATTGATCTAGCCGTTATTTGGGTTTTGCTTCCCCGCACATCATCAAAACCCAGTTGAGAATCACTCCCTGCTAGGAGATAAATTAGGGTTTGTCTTCTTGCTTCTGCTCATTTTCCATAAATACATTAACTTTATGTTGCAAACAAGGATTGCCGCATGACTAGCTGATTGAAGGAACCTTTTACAATGGGCCTTTCGTGTTTTAATTTCAACTAATGCTATGTTGATTATCGTATAACGTCTTGCTTATGGTTTAGTGGATTCAACTTAAGTTTAATGTGTTTTGCTATATTTTGAGTGAGAAACTAATAAAAGTATTTACAAGTCAGAAATATGATATGTTGAAAGGCAAGAAACTCACATAAAAAGGAAAACCATTAATGTCACTATTCTGGGCCTGATAAACATCGTATTTTTACAAAGACTTTCGTAACTTCTTGTAGTTAAGAATAGATTGTATATACTGCAATTTTTTCACCTTTTTGGGACATCAAATAAATTTATAGTAAAATATTAAAGGTGATATCACGCTGCTGGAATTTTGCAGACTTCAGCCGCAAAGTCTGTATGTGATATTATTTTAATATACTTATGCAACTCCTAAATTCATGAAATTTTATTATGATATACATTGAGATGTTTATTTTAAATCTAGAAATTTTCACGACCAGTGGTCTGAAAATGAATTATTGGTGAAGTTTTAATCTCGGGGATGTATTGCAGAATTTATGCGGTTTCTGCAAAACATTCCATTTTGATTTTATTTTTAGCCCACTTGTAGAATCGAACAAATTATGGAATTTTGGGTGATAGTAAATTTATATGTCTACTTTATTTCTGGAAATTTTCATGAATATTGGAGAAAAATTGAATTTTTGGTGAATCATTTAGTCTCTGGTATGTACTGCAGAATTTTTGCCGTTTCTGCAGCACATCTCATTTCTAATTTTCTTTTAATACACTTCTTAAGTCTCAAAAATTATGAAATTTTGGGAATTAGCATACTTGTATGTTTACTTTATGTCTGAAAATTTTCATGGATATCGGATGAACAATGAATATTTGATGAATTTGTAATCTCAGGTCTGTACTGAACATTTTCTGCAGTTTCTAAAGCACCTCTCTTTTCGAATTCATTTTTGGCTCGCTTAAAAATTTTAAAAGTCATGAAATTTTGTGAAATAGTAGCCATATATGTCTAGTGCATACCTAAAATTTTTCATGACAATCTAAAGAGAATTTGAGTTTTTAGTGAATTTGCAAACTAAAGTAGTACTGCTGAATTTTGGTACTTCAAAACTAGTTTTGTTATGTGATATTGTTTCACTGATTTGTGCACATCTATTGGTTATTTTATGCAAATTCTTAATACTAATGACTTTTATAAACAACACTGATTAAATTTTGATTTAAAAATGTATTGGTTTATTTTGCTTAAACCAATGTTTTGTTTGGTCATCAATTCTGATTATGATGATAATTGTCTTTTGAGAGAAAATTGGAAAGTGGCATAAGTTTACTAATTGATCTTTTTGGTCCGTATCAAATAACTGAATAACCATGTTTCTTCTTTCGAGAACTCTATTGTTCAATGTCAATAACGACATACTTTTGTGTCTGATTGAATCTTTTGAGAATCATTGAATATCCAACAAAATGGTTATTTAATACTGTTCTAAAGGATTATTTTGAAAAATCATAATTCTAATTTATATGGTGAATACTTTTGTCCTAATGGGAATTTCAGAAAATCGCTCACCAATTATAAGTTAGTAGTATAGCAGATCATAAAGTACTTCTAACATATTTTCATCTGGCCAAAGCTGTTGAAGCTATATGTATTTTGTGTATTTTATGTTTTGGCTAGCTATGCAGGTATTTTCCTTGCATGATTAGTTTCTGCCCAAAGGTGTAACAATCATGCAATTTAGAGTTGGTTTGATCCTCCACAACTCGACTACTTCCATGATGAATCTTGCAGAATCGAGAATGAGTAGGTAAATTTGCCAATCTTTTGCCTTAATTTTCTATGAGTTCTAAATTGGAGATGCTAAATTTAAAATATATTCCACTAATTGTTTTATTGTGAGATTAAAGGTATTTTCATAATTATTGATATTGCCCATATAAAGATAAATTCTTTTAATACGTTTTCTTAGAAGGAAAAATAGTAGTCTCCTTGAATTTGGGTTGTGCATCACAATACACTATTATGGGAATTTAAGCTAGATTAATATTGCAATTAAATTACCCGTTTTGTATTTGATTTGAATTAACTCATTTCATTTACTAATAAAATCTATTATAAAGAATCTTTTATAATTAAGAAGGAGTTACGTATTTTGGATTTCATGTTTCCATATTTTAAATTTGGATATGTATCATGCACTCACAAAGCTTGTGATTTCTTTTGGATTTTATGACTAATGGTTGAGATCGATTAATAATGTTGAGATATTGTTCCTTATATAAGCCTAATTTTGATACATATAGATTGGTTTATTTTGTCCGAACCAACTATTTTGTGACTTAACAATTTTGTTTAAGAAATTTTAATGTTTTTGGGCATATTAAAGGTTATTTATCTAATAAAATTAACCTTTAATTATTTAAGAACTTTTCGTGTCTTGAGCATATTAAAGATTATAAATTGGTTTTATTTAGATTATGATTAAATCTGAAATTTTGGTAAAGCTTACACTATCTTTATTGATTCAACTACCATATATTTTGTTATATGAAAACCACTTTCTCTGGTGTTTAATCCTGCAATATAGAGTGTTTGCCCAAGTGGGAGAAATAATGTATTATGGGCTTCACATTCATCAATTTTGCATGATTTTAATGGTCATAGTTTTGGTAGATAAAACGTACATTATCATACTTGTTTATATTTTTATTTGTTATATATGCAATTAATCTTGTAGGAAATTCAAGAAGGGTTAATGAGTATATTCTGCTCAAAAGTGTTTTGCTTATTAATTCTTGTATGTTGTTCAAAAAATTGGACTTGTGATTTATATGTTATTGATGAATAATTAATCTGCTCAAAAGTGTTTTCTTATTCAGTACAACTATAAATCAATGTATAGTGAAACGTGAAATTGACAAGATTGCATATACTTCATCTGCTCAAAAGTGTTGAAGCTATATACATTTGCCCTTGTATTTTATGTTTTAGCTATGCAAACCTAATATAATTAGTTTCTGTCCAAAGATGATTCTGGAATTATATGCTTTTGATGCAATAAGAAAACATTCAGTTAAAGTTTTCTATTTCTGTCAATTGTTAGATGAACAAAACTGACCAAATGATTTTGTATAGTTTTTCAGTCACAAGAGTCACTTCCTTACAGATATCTAGAATAAAGATGTTGAGCTCACAAATTTTATGTTCTAGATCCCATGACTAATGTTTTGATAATGGGAGTATTTGAAAGGTATCTGTTTCATTTTGTAGACATTTACAAAGTTTTGTTTTACTCTCTTAATCAGTGGGAGTGATAATAATAATTTATATAATTTTGTCTCTTTTAATCAGTGGGAGTAAGAGATTACCTTTTGTGTTAAGAATTTGAGAATTTGAAGTGTTAGTGACTGATATTTTAAGAGTTTTTTGTTTAAGTTTTGTTCATAAGTTTAATAAGAGGTCCTAATTTTGTAAATAATATGTTGTATTTTACTTGTCCTCTTATCATATTATAAATTGACAGAAAATATAAGCCATGCTTGCATGAGGCTTAGTTCAGGAGTTGATCTTTTGCTTATCAACCTGAATTTAACGAATGATGTCAAGCAACATTGTGCTCGTAATTTGATATTCGTGGTAATAGAGTAAACATGTAGAAGCAATTACATGTTATTTTCTATAATCCAATATTTAAACTACTACTGACAAGTTGTTAAAGGTATAATTGCAAATTTTGTGGGACTCAGTGATCACCTACCACTTAGCCAAATAAGGATCATGTTCTTGGACACTCAAGTGGGAGAATGTAAGTTGTGAGTGTCAAAGAACATGTGCTCACTGTTTCTTGACATACAGTAACTTGGTCAATCCGAGTTAATAGTTGAGAAAATTATGGAGCCTTATTTGGTTAGGTTTAGGAGTCCTTATTTAGTGCAATTAATTGTGAAAACCTTATTTAGTTGACAAAGAATTCGTTACCATTTAGGACTATAATGAAATCCTAATTGATTTGGAATATCCCTTTAATCAGTTAATAGGCCAGATTAAAGGGATGAGCATCTATATATTAGGAGGTCCCTGCACTCACAGTATAATCCTATTCTAGTGCAAAACCCTATTTCTGTGGACAAGGACTTTCGGCTGCTAGAGTGTAGAAGTTCCTCCTTGAAACCCTAGCAGCCATGGCTTCTTCTTCATCCGCTTTGAAAGATAAGTTTATTTCCCTTTAATTGTTTGATTGGTTTATTGTAGTTATATTTGTTCTATCTGTGATCCTAGTAACTTGTTGATTTTTAAATTATTTCTTACACATATTTGTCTCCGTCTCCAACCGAGGGCCAGAGGACCAGAGGGCTCGTTTTAGCCCTGTCACAAAAAACCGTCTTCAACCGAGGGCCAAAGGGCCATAGGGCCAAACATAATTTATTATTTAAAAACTACAACTTAAACGTTGTTTAAGTTTCATGTTGTTAAATGTTTTTTTTTATGTTGTATAATTTTTATGTTGGTTAATGTTATTTAATGTTGTTTCATATTGTTTATTGTTGTTTCATGTTACTTAATTTAATTTAATGTTGTATAATGGCTTATGAAGTTATAGGAAAAAAAATAGAATCTAAAAAAAATATGAAACAAATTTTGTGAAATAGAAGTTATAGGAAAAAAATGGAATTTAAAAAAAAATATGAAATAAATTTTGTAAAATAGAAGTTATATGAAAAAAATATGAACCAAATTTTGTAAAATATAAGTTATAGGAAAAAAATAGAATTAAAAAAAATTGAAATAAATTTTGTAAAATAGAAGTTATAGGAAGTTAAAGAAAAAAAAGAAAAAAAAAGGTTTAAATTCATAAAAATTAAAAATTAAAAAAAAAGAAAAAAGGTGAAGCAACGGCTAGTGGCTCGCGAGCTGTTGGAAGTTTTAAATTCAAACTATTGCTGTCGGTTGTAACCGACAGCAATACTAAATAAATAAATAAAAAATTGTTCTTACTTAGTGCTGTCGGTTTTAACCGATAGCAATGAAAAACATTAAAAAAAAAAAGAGCCAGCCCCGGGCTGGCTGGCTGGCCGAAAGCAGCCAGCCTTCCAGTCCTCCAGCCCTCTCTGATTTTGTGGGGTTCTCCCAGATTCCAGAGCCCTCTGGCCTAGCCCTCGGTTGGAGACGATTTTAGGGTCATTTTCGACCCTCTGGCCCTCTGGACCCTTCGGTTGGAGATGGCCTGAGTAAAGTGTAGGGGCGGAGTTGCAGAAACAGGGGAGGAGGGAGAGGTTGATCTGGGTCGTTGGTTTGGAATCAGAAGTGGGAATTTTGATGTGGGGGAAGGGAGAAAAGTACTTATGGTGAGGAAAGCACTTATGCTGGCTTTTCGTATTCGGAATCAGACAGAGTTCAGTGGCCTCACGTGTCAGTTGTCAGAGAGAGAGTTGAGAGTAGAGAGTAGAGAGTAGAGAGAGAGAGAGAGAGACATTGGTGTAAGTATTGTTGGATTAGAGTCTAAGAGTGGACACCTTTGGCCGAAGTATATAGTGACGTGTGTTGGTTGGGCTGAAGCAGCTGCAGCTGCTGCTACTTGCTAGTGTTGACTGTTAAGCTGTCTTTGTTATCGGACGAAGATCCTCGCCGGATCCCCTCTATGGGGATTTAGGGATCAACGAATCTGGACCGTTGATCGAAAATCGTGCGGTCACAGTTTTTTCTTTTTTTATATTTTTCATGCAAAATGAGGTTATTTTATTTTTAAAAATATAAAAAGCATTTAATTGGGACCGCACGATTTTTTATCAACGGTCCACGTGCATTGATCCCTAGAATCCCCATGGAGGGGATCCGGCGAGGATCCAAATCCTTTGTTATCTATGCATGAGAATGACGTGCATAGAATAAGTTTAACGTTACTTGATGTTCAAATTTAATAATACAATATTATATATAGTTTTTTCTTCACGTAACATTATATGTTTAGATCAAAACAACATGCAATGGTAAACCCTTTCTATATAAGTTGTTTTCTTGAAATGCCATGGATTCATAAAGTTGAAGTAAAAGATAAAGCAAAGGTTCTTGAGTTCGTTAGCACCAACGTAATACATCAACAGCCCATACCCATGACAGATTTTTGTCAGGTATTCAAGTGCTACTTCATAATTTATGTCATAGTACAAATAGAAAAGATGATTTATTTTTTTGCGTCACTCTACTTATATTATGACACGTGAAATACCCGTTTAGATATCTGTCAGTTTGAAAAATTTCTCCATACTCATCACATTGTCGACAATTGATGCTATTAATGTAATGTTTTATTTACAGAAAAGTACTTAGCGTTTTCTGTGCATCGAGTCGTTCCTCCATGTAATACTTTATATATTAAAGATAGTCTCCTGTGGTAGTAAAGAGACATTATTATGTACATGTCAGACTATAATTTCCAGTCAACAAGGAGGCGAAATCGTGTATTTGAGATAATAAGCGGCTGTGTTATGATAAATTATAGTCTGAGATAATACCCTCTACATGCCAATATGCTTTGGTTGATGCCCTCCTAGCTCTCAATCGAATAGGATCCTATTCCTTTATTTCTCTATAAGCCACTACAAAATGGCTTCTTTACAAAAGCAAAAACCAGTTCTTGATTGCAATCACAAAAACAGACAGATAAAAACAAAGGTGGGTAGGTGGCCATTTGATTTGGTTGTTACATAGAGCGTCTGAGGTGGTGGGCGATTACTGATTAGAGTAACCCATCACTAACGTCAAATCGAGTCGTCGTTTAAGCACTTTTATCATATGTGCTTATTAGATGAGCTAACAAACTTGAAACACAGCAAACTTTTCCCAAAGGCCAACCCATTTCCGTTATGCAGATTCGCGTCTGGTATTTTCCAACTTCCAACCACCACTCATGAACATTGTTTAGAAATCATACTATGAATTGAGATATACATCAACTAACAGGGTTCATGTCGTAGCAGTCGTGTTTCGGTGTGGTTAGTATAATCACACACAGTAAATGTCTGTTAGACTAAAACAAATAACCATAACCCGATCTCCTTTTCGTTGGGAGAGATCTCGAGTTCAAATATGATGGACGACAATTGTCGAAAAAGGGAGAAATAATATGGCCAAAATGGGAAAGATAAAAAGTTGAGATAATTAAAGGAGCTGGTTAGTTACTGTTAGCAATGGTTATACTATTAATTGAAATTTATTTTTATTTTGTACTACAATTTTTCGTCGTTCGGGCTGAAGGACTAACTACTTTAAAAAAAATTAAATATGTAAAATAAAAAATGCCTATACATTCTATAATCAGGCAGGGTGAGGATGCTCCTATTTAATAATAATCAAGTATAACAGACCAGGGATAGTCCATTCGAAAAGAATTGGAACAAGAAAGGCACCTTTCATATTATTTTCCACTTATGGACCTCACTCGGGCGACCGTTCGAACTTGGTGTACTTATCCTCGTTTTTTTGGCCGATTCTTCCCAGATACTGCCTCACAGATTTGTGGTTCGTCTCAAAATTAAAATACATTTCCCTAATCTGCAGATTGTCATTAACAATGAATTAGTTGGTGTGCATAGTAAATTAGTAGGAGCAAGCACGACTGAGGGAAAAGCCGAAACAAGAATGGTAGAGCAGAAATAGAAACCTATTTACCTCAATCAAATTACTTGAACTAAGACTAACAATTTGTCCGGTAGCAACTTCTTCTCCATTCAAATAAATTGAACTCTTGCCGAGATTCTTCAAAGAGAAAGAACCGTCTCCTTCCATCTTTATAAGAGCCTAGAGATAATTAACAATAGACATTAAAAATCATAGCCAAAATTTCTTGAAATGAATTTAATAACAGAAAAACAAGCGATTCACAGTTCACCCTGCTGCAAAGTCGAATTTATATAGACAATGACCAAAGTCATGTTTCCGGGTTGAACGTTAAAAGCTAACATCGATAAGATAAAGAAGGTTTTAGCACATAAACAGATTCTAATCTACAATCTCATCCCTTTGTAATCCATAAACAGTTTTTCACACTCCTTGTTTCTTATGCTCTGGTTCTCCTTTTGTTTATTCAATTACCCAAAGAACAAAAATTAGGAGGAGGAGCATGAACGGATAAAGTGGGTCTGTGGAAACCGCCACCCTTATTTTATCATCCCCCTCACAATTTAGAGTATCATTTGTTGAAAAATTCAAGAACCAACCCTACAAGTTGAGCCAAATATCATATCCAAGAGCAAGTAAGGGACAAAAAATTCCTGGAAACAATCATTTAGGAGGGAAAAATAAGTCCCACCTGCCGCCGAGATATTTTGTTATGTAGCCCTTCCTTTCCCAAGTCAATATCAACTTCGTTATCTTCTGTTGATCTGCCAATTATTACCTACATAGTAGGAAGAAGTTGCAACAGGTCTGCATAGGAGTTGCATGAATCTGAATCTTAACTTTAAAATCCAAAAAACATACCTCAGTTTTCTTAATGTACTCCTTTATATGGTTACCATACAATACCGCGAGTGCACCTTTAGATGCAAGGGTTCTTCGCATAGAGGATCGTGCACATTGTTCAAACCTTATGATGTTCCTTTTAGAATCCTCATTTTGATACTCTATGACTGCAAATACCACAGAAAAAATTGAAAAATAAAAAGACAAACAAAAACTGTATCGACCATAATGCCAGACATTCTTCGACTGTCACATATAAGGCTGAACTCTTTTCTCATATTTGGCAGATGGTTCATAATGGAAGGCAGCTATTGTAAACTTTTTAACACTATTTACACATCTAATCTTTTAAATGTATACATTTAAATAATTTCTGGGAAAAAAAAAAAAAAAAAAAAAGCTCAGAGGAGTTACCTTCACTGCTGATGTATGAATCCTCATCCAGTGGACATAAATCCATCTCAAGTATCTGAAAATAGCATAAGTAAGTTCGAGAGGTAGATCCTAGAAATGGACTAAGTAGAAGATTACAGAAAAACTTGCAAATCAACAAAACTATTAATGCTTGCCATCGCTTCGATATCAGAAAAACAAGGAATGTCAACATCGTCATCATCAACATCATCATCAGATTCTTCCTCAGATTCTTCACGATCTAGTGCTGATGGGTTGGCTTCTGGTTCTGGGAGAGTCATAGAACCTGGCTCTGCGAATAAGGGTGCAAGTTCTGCAATTGTTAATCCCTGTTCACAACAATCAGCTTTAGTAATAGATATTTACAAGGGCAACCAAGAAATTTATGAAGGGACTGCAGTAAAATATAATAACCTCTTCTTTGAACACACAATTGGTGATAGACTTAGCTGGTGCATGTGCTGATCTGCTTTGGCTTCGGTCGGCAATGACAGTTTTATCATGTTTGGAGATTGAAGCTACACAGTTACTATCACCAAATGGAGCTTTAACTCCAAAAGAACCAAGTGCATGGTTGGGGCTGTTTTCTGTACTTGTGTCGTATCCTACCATCCGGGGAACCTTAAAAGATCGTGCGGGATCTTCTTCTTTCCTTTGTTGATCACAATTCCTTTTTCCCGTAGAGGAAGCCAACTCATGAGCTCCTTTTAAGGTTGGTTGCACCACAGCATGAACAGTTGCAGCAGATGGGAATATATCATCATTGCATGGGATTTCAGGGTCCTCAGTATTCAATGTGCAAATCATCTCTTCATGATTATGTTCAGGAGTAAGAGGATGTGGCACTGACGTAGATGCTGTCATATTGGCTTCGGAACAAGAGATAACATGCTGATCATCTTGGTCAGAGTGAGACGGTTCAGCAACAACATCCATCTCGGCGGCCTGCACATTGTCTGTAACAGCCTGGCATGGATCTGAAACCAACTTTGGGGGCTGACAAAAGTTGGGTACATCATTTTCATGAACATCTTTGGTCTCACTCAACAGAATCGGATTCAGGTATATATCTGCATAATCACCTCCGGAAATCGTGACAGACCTATTCAGTTCATCATTTAACATTTCCTTAGAATGGACAACTTCGTAATGAGATGAACCAATATTATCCACATCCATATCATCAGCAACTGCCAATGTCTTTTGGGCACCCTCACCATTAACCCCCATGCTGACATCCATTGGCATTTCAGGTGCCGGTACATCCTCAATTGTTTTCCAAAGAGGCTCATCTATCGATGCATGAGATGGCCCTATATCTTCCGCATCCAAGGCATTCCCAAAATCAATTCCATCATCTGGGTGAGTAGGCAGATCATGACAAGCATTCTCATGGCAAAAAGCATTCTCTCCTAACCCGTTACCTGGCAATAACGAAACCTGTTCAACAAATCCATTCGAGCACCCTTCCCCCACAACTCCCTCTACCCCATGATTTCCAATCGAAACACACTCTCCACCACGAAATGCATTAGTGGCATTGCTGTTATCGACATCACAGTTCAAGAACACGGGCTGATTATGATCTCCAACCCCAAAATTTTCCTCTAAAGCCTTGCCATCATCAACATCGGGCCCCAAAAGAAAATTACGATCGAAAAACTCCTTCTGATAAGAATCGGGATCAACAGAATTAACAGCGCACAGTTTCCTCTGTCTCTTCCGCATAGCATAGTAATGCTTTCGTATGCTATTGGATTTTCGATTCAAACCCCTAGAACGAGTGAATCTACTAGCCTTGGACGCTGAGTTGGAATTGCAACCTTCCAATTCCACCAACCGAGCCGACGCCTCCGCCGAGACATCGGCGTCATAGAGGAGCGAGTACCACCGACCCCGCAACTCTCCGATCGTGAATTTGCGCGAAAATCGCACCGCGCCTCTGGCAAGTGCTTCCAGAGAAGCACCTGTCTGTAATCGTTAAAAGCACCAAACAGATTTTCAACTATCAATTCTAACAATCACTAAATAATAAAAATTATAAAACCAGACGCAACGCACAGGAGGATGATAGCTTTAAATGGCAGTAACGGCAATAACTGAAAAGTTCAAGGACTGAAAGGAAATTGAGGAAATTTGGAGAAAATTGCAGAGGATTACCTCCATGGCGTCCTTCAAGCGGAGGTCGTCTTCCGGGATCCACGGAAGAGCCGAAGCCACTGCTTCCATGTGAATTCGATGCCTCTGAAAGCGTTCCGAAATTCAAATTCAAATTTAAGTTCCAAACTTTCAAAATTTGTTAGAGATCTCTGCGAATTCGAAGCTTTGAGAGTTGTGAATTCTCTGACAGTGGTGGGGGAGTTGCAGAGAGTGGCGAGTTACTGCGTTCGACCGAGTCGGGCGAGTGGGAAGAGCGCCAGCAGTGAAAAGGTACCGACTGAGTTGTCTCACTTTGCAAACACGCGCGTAACTGTTTATGTACTCGCTCGCTCGCTCGCTCGCTGAGTTAATCTGCGCGATTCGCGTATTGAGATTTGATTTGGCTTGCGTTTTGGGTAGTCTGGTATTGCCCTCTTTTTTTTCAAACCTTGCCATTGTTGTTTTGCGATCAGTTTTGGAATAAATTTGTTTAATAGGGTTTATATCACAAATGATCCCTGAAATTGACCACATCAATCATGATGGTTCCTGAAATTGAAAATCGATCAATGTAGTCCCTGAATTTTAACCCCGCGAATCAATGTCGTCATTCTGTTAGTGTTCCGTCCAAATTAACTTAAAAAAAGGTTAGAGAAGCAATTTTTCATGATAAAATGACCAAAAATAACCCTGTTACTTATAATTTTACTTGAAAAAAAAGGTGGTACCCTATTTCTTTTACAAGATAAATGATCAAAGGTGGACTTTGGCAGTAGTTTTTGGACCTAACCCAATTTCTTTGAAAAAAAAAGAATGAAGCTAACCTAGTTAGAATTCTTTTTTACTTGATATTAAAAAAAATTGAAATTTCCCACTTTTTTTGTTTTTATTTTAGTTTTAGCACCAAATCCATGAAAAAATGGAGAGAAAAGTGAAGATAGAAAAAGGAAAAGAGAGGTAGTAAGTAAAATTATAAGTAATAGGATTATTTTTTGTCATTTTATTAAGAAAAATTGCTTCTCTAACCTTTTTTAAAGTTAATTTGGACGGAACACTAACAGAAAGACGACATTGATTCGCAGGGTTAAAATTCAGGGACTACATTGATCGATTTTCAATTTCAGGGACCATCATGATTGATGGGGTCAATTTCAGGAACCATTTGTGATATAAACCCTGTTTAATATTTGGTAAAATATATTTGTTTTATAAAACTACTATAATTATAGACCAAAAAAGACATTGATTGTAAATTTTTTTTTTCTCTACCTCTATATATAAAGTGAGAACACAATCTAAACAATGGATCAATCGTTGAATTCGTTTCAATTGACATATTTAATCCTGTATAAATATTAGAAAGGGAAGTAGCCCCATCTCCGCAAACTTGAATAGATATATCTTTATATTACAATTATTCACAAAAAAATTTATCTTCATCACTAGCCACTACGAAGGATTTGTCTTTAATGAAAGTACTAGCCTTTCCGCACGTGCGAAATATATTTTTTTAATCACGTCGCGCGCTACGAACGACTTACACATTTTAGATGTATTTATATGTGAGGATTAGTTCAATCAGGGCCGGCCCTGAGAATTTGGGGGCCCTAGGCGAGTCTACAAAGTGGGGGCCCTAAAGTTCTCGGACCTTCGACTCTTTGTATATTGGTATGTAGTGAAAAGAATTTGCTAACTACATAAAAAGTTTATTTCTTCATCGAATATCATTAAAAATTAATATCAAAAGAAAAAAGATATACTAACATTACTTAAATATTACATGTCTTTAGACGTAAATGCACAAAGTGTTTGCAGTCAAAAGTCTAAGATTGAAAGTGAAGATCAATAAAACTTGATGATCAAGAGAGTAAAAAACAATAAAACTTGATTGACGAATATAATAATTCAACAACGCCAAGTGGTTCTCTTGTGTTCTTTCTAAAATCAATATCACACTAGCGAATCAAATTTTAGAATAACATAGTTTAACGATAAATTATTGAAAAAGAAAATTTAAATTCAAAGTTTCGGTTACCTCAAATTATAATCTTCAGACCAAGTGATAGTTGCTTAAACATTCAATAGAAATGGAAAGACAGGGAAGTTGAAAGAAAAAGAATTACAAAGTTATGATTATTTTGGTTTTTGTTATTTTTTTAGGTTATTTTCAAAAGCAAAAGAAAAAAAAAATGCATTTGGACAGATTGGGTAATTAATTTCACTATCCTCTTGTCAGACCTGTAGGTGTGTGACAATTGGCCTTTGCATGTTTTTTATTTAAGAAACTCAAGTTTCTTCTATTTATACAATTTTTATTTAAAATATTTTTGAAAATAAATAAGAAGTTAAACATAAACCACCCACTAACGTGAGGTTTTGTTATTTTTTATTCTAAAGTTCAAATTTTAAAATCATTCAAAATTAATATTTGTTGAATTATTTTAACTCCTTTTAATTCTTGTAATTTTAAAAATTTTAAGGGACAATTTATGGTATTTTAAATGTTTCATTATTTGGGGTGCTCCCTTTATATATATATATATATATATATATATATATATATATATATATATATATATATATATATATATATATATGTGTGTGTGTTGTAGGCATAATTTACTGAAACAATTATGGAGGCCAAAAGAGAGAGAGAGGTGCGGCAAGATTGAGAGAGAAGAGAGAGATGTGTAATTGTGGGTGTGTGTTATCTCACCCCATTGTGCCTTTATTTATAGTAGTAGAAAGGGTTAATTACTTACCCTTTAGGATTACAACATTTAATAGGGAATCTACTCCTAATAGGAATATAAGATACTTTCTCATATTCTCTAGGATTTACACAATTACATTCCTATTCCAATAGGACTGCAACACTCCCCCTTGAGTGTGTAAATACTCAAGTAAATGGCACATCAGGTCTTCAGTGATGAAGCAGGTAAAGTTGATGAAGTCATCGGCACAACGGGTGATCGCGAGTCTCAAATTTACTTTGAAGTATGCATGTGTAAAAACTCACAAAAACCTCGCTATGGTAAAACCCAAGATATGGGGAAAACCCATAGACTAAGGGAAAAGTAAGAAAATATGCATAATGTCTTAACACAAACGTCAAACTGGACGAGTGTAGTGAACTCAACGGAGTATGATCATCCCAGGATGGGTGCCTCATTAAAACCTCGTTAGGTAGCAAAAACCCAGTGGGAAAAATGCTCATAATCGTAGGGAAAATAGTACATTAAGATCATGTGAGTATGCTTCTGGATACTCCCCCTGAGTTAGACATAACTTCTAAATAAGAGGACTACAAGCGATTCAATTCAGATAATTTACGCATACCGATTCCTTGGACAAGCTTCTGGAAGGTTGACTTCGGCAATGACGTCGTGTAGAGGTCGGCAAGGTTGTCTGGGATCGGCTTGCATGACTTCAAATCTCCTGATGCTTTGCTGATGTAGATGTAGACGCAATATGTCTTGGCGTTGGCTTCGTTGATGTATCATGGCTTGGTCGGGTTGATACATGCGGCATAGTCTTCATGGATCGTCGTTGGGACTCAACGATGGATGAAAACACAGCAAGTACTTTGAATATGCTCAACAAGAACTCATAACCATGTCTCACGTGTGGCGTAGTGAAGTGAGGTGAGTCTTGGAATGATTCAAAGATTTCGCAACTAAGGTCATATCGTGGACCTTCAAGATATTGCGATATCCCTAATGGTAAAGACATAACCATTCGGGGATTTTGCCTTGTGCAGGTTTGATAAGTAACTTGCGTCAGCATAACAAACAAGGCAAGCATCATTTCGAGGATCAGGGGGTTGGATCCGCTCGAGATGCATTGGGATTTGATTTGCCCAAATTCGTAGTACCTTCAGGGAACGTCTTTAATACCAATTCAGTGGTTGCGTGTAGGCACGGTGCTGCATCTTTACCAAGATCAACAGCGAAGGAGATGTCTTGTCTAAATGCAATGAGCTAAGTACAACGAAGCGCAAAGTTGAACTTAGATATGGAATTTCGGATTCCACAACCTCTTCTAGAGTCTCATTTGCATATAACGTATGGACGATCAAAGGTATACTCCAAGGTGACACATTCAGGGTGTAGTTTGACTGGTAGACCAAAATACCGTCAGACCAATGCTTGAACTTCAAGTCAAGGCATAAACGAGTTTTCCTAAGATCCTTCATCTCAAATTCCATCTTCAGGTGCGAGGCAGTTTTCTCATGCTCTTCCAGAGTCTTAGTGAGATTCGTGTTAACGACATAAACTGTAACTCTAGCAATTTGGAATAAGACTTCATAGTTTAACACGCAAGGGCATTCATTCATATCCCTAACTGATCAAATTATCACGTAGACGGGTATACCACATCCGTCGGATTTTTCAATCCATAAGTGAACACCTCAAAATGAGTTAAGATGGTGTTCCGTGGTTCTGGAACTATTTGAGTCAGTCCATGTAATTCTTCAGGAACTTACATGTCAATCTCCGTATCTATATCCCCATGGAGAAATACTAACCACATTTCGTAATGCTGCTATCAATCACAGGACGTTTGAGAGAAACCTTGCGCCGTAAGGCGTGCATCATATCGCACTATTTCATTCATCTCATAACGCTTCCTTTCCCACTCGTAACACAATAAGGTTACCTTGGGCAGTGTAAGAACTACGGGTCCAATACACACTTTGGTAAGGAATTTGACCTAGATTGTAGTTTCAGTTGTCCAATCAGTTCTACGTTGTCACTTAATCAACGAAACACGGTTCGATATCGTCGCTTTTCATTTATGTCGGTAGCTACCATATAAGTGAAAACATCATCGATGATAATCTCATTTCAATTCCATTTAGCTCACCCAAACTAGTATACTGGACCAAGAACTTCATGTCTTGGGAGTAATCCGGATTAATCTCATGAGATGGAAATGATTTGAGACAGCGATCGAGTTCAGATTCAATGTTGTGCCGTGTCTTCCTCTTCCAGGGAAGTGAATCCTACGAACCAAATGATATGTCGTGCTCCAGGCCAAGACAGATTGATTGGCTATCCGCCGGTGTACCGGACCGTCCAACAGGGGCGGCACACCCTCCAGGGATGTTGACTCGACGTCCGTTAAGTACGTCTATCCTTGCAGACATGTTTGCAGCTGGTATATGATCTCGTTACTTTAGCTAGATCAGAGGAATGCGTCTGGAGCAACATTCTGAAATCTAGAAATCATCGCACTTGCTTATCACACTTGTGCGGTATGGGGATCGAGATGAGACATAGTGGGCAACGTCCACGCAAATTCGCGTCGTTCTACAGGAACGTTGACATTCTTATCTCCCCCTAACGGCGGGAAGACTGTCTCAGTAAAGTGACAACCCACAAATGAGCGGTAAAGAGATCACGTGCAAGGGCTCGAAGAGAGCTAGTGTGAAGGAGAATCATGATCGACAAAAGATACACATCCTTCTTTGAGGACCCATGGTGGTACGTTGCGGCGGCGCAACTTGGCACATGGAATGCACACCCAAATGCGTAAATACGAAAAGCGTCAGGTTCGTACCCAGTAACCAACTGTAACGTCATATAGGTTGGGTGGCAATGGGCCTCAAGGCGGACCAATCATCACTGCGTACAAGGATTGCATAGCCCTAGGCAGAAACCGAAAACTTGGTACGTTTACCAAAATTCGGACGATCATTTAAATTGCGCTTTATGATCACTTAGGCGAGGCTATTTGGGGTGAACATGGGAATTCGATGTTCAATTATAAACCCAAAATGACATGCAATACTTTATCGAAAACTGTCGATGTAAACTCTCTGACATTATCCAGTCTCCCGGACCTTAGGGGATAAGTAGGGTGGTGAGCCCTTAATCGGCCAGAGGGTTTAGCAGTAATGTGTGTGGACAAACATGTGACCAGTTTGTCGATTCATCAACCAAAACCATAAGTCTTTATATGGTCCGCATTTTGGTTGGATTAGTCCACGTATATTCCCTTGAATCCACTGTGAAAAGAGAGTCGTTTCGTATCTTTGCAAGGGATGATTTATAAAATCGAATTTCCCTAATGAGCATGCTTGGCAAAGTGTGCTTGTAGGCACAATATCCTTACTTCGGGTAAGGAGATGCATCGGAGCATCGTTGGTCGACCTAAGTGTCCCAAAAGGTCGTGCCAAAGCTCAATCACCTAGCCTAGGCCGGCCACATATGGCGTGTGCCCCAGTTGGGGGACAACCCATTGGCCCCAAATCAAAGCTTCAAGCTCATTTTTGGTGGTGGTGCAAAGATATTTCACTCTATTTTCTTCAGTGGTTTCATTTATGATCATTGTCAACTCGAATATCCTTAAAAACTCAACGTCAGGGAGAATTTAAGGTCCCTTAAATGGTGATTCAGTACCATTCATACAACGAGGAGCGTGCCATTGCTCTTAATTAGGTTGGATAGACCTGAAGTCGTTGTTAGAGATGTGATTTAGGTGTAAAGTTAGTGTGCGTAGTACGCATTCATCTAGACAACTAACTTTCCCACATTCCAACCTAATCACGTGTTTAATTGAATCGGTCACATGTACTAAGAAACATGATTCAATTAACTCATATTCGAGGACAATATCAATAAGATTATCCATAAGTAAAACATACACCAAACTTGAATCCAAGAACATGGAAAAATGTTCACAAAGTAAGCAAAGCTACTAGGTGGATTCGGCCAAAAGGCCATCCATGTCAAAATTTTGCACTTCCAACGATGTTTGGTGGAGCAAAATTAGTCTCACATATTGACTACTAGAATGGTACTCCTTAACAATATTGGTAGGGGCACGAACAGGTGCATAACCAATAATCTATTCCATCGGGACGGAAATAGATTCTGCAGGGTTAAGGTTGGGAATACTATCCCTTATTCTTGAAGTTTTTAGGTCTTAGGTACCAAGGATCATGCTTCGGGCATGATGCCACACCTTGGCAGGCCCTGATTCTACCATATGTTTGTAAAAACAAACTCAAAATTGGATTATGAGATGGACAGACCCAAACTTGGGTTCAGTAGGCTTTGACCGAACAGGGTCGAGCCATTCGGTAGACTCCAACTGAATTGGGTCCATACCTTTCTCTCATGTTTGTGGTAGTAATCAGATCCGAGAATTTGGTAAACTTCCGCTTTCTACACTGCTGCTTCAAGGGCGAGTTAGAAACATGGAAGGACGAGAAAAGTATTCTCTAGTCAAAGTTCAATCGGATTTATAAACTTCAGAATTGTACTCATTCATGGACATAATCATGGTGTGCTTCGGGCAATTTATTTCATGATTAGACAGTCCGTAGAAGCGAGCCAAAGAGCCATGGAATCCTCGATCGGGAGGTCTTTCCATTTGTAATGCTTCGGGCATAAGTCTTCGAATGAAGATCATGGCGGAGGCTTATTCAGCTCTTCCATGCCATTAGTGGCTTCAATGGTTTCTCAGCTTCTTAATAGTCAATGGAAGATTCACGTCTTGTGCCCCACATTAAGTGGTTTCTATGGGAAACATCCAAATCAGGAAAATCGAACTTGTGACGGTTCAACAATCCACTGAATTGGAGGGAACAAGATTGTGATTGGTGCTATGGGAATGGAACATCCATAGGCATCAACATTCGATGTCTAAGACATGGTTTTCATGAAAATCGTCGGGTTTTCATGGGTGTATTGTTTTATGAAAGCTTCGGGTTTCAAAGGCACTAAATTCGAAACTACAGGTTCGATTTAGTTTATGAACATTTAGTTCATAAAAAAGAGGTTCCTGCAAGAAACACAGAATGCAATATACTAACTAAGTGTAGTGGATTTGAGTTGTCTTCGGGAACTCAAGTGTGAGAGCTTCGTTACTACGAAAGTATGTGACGGTTCAAAGTATAAAGAGAAACTATTGAATCGTTAATGTCCAAAAGTGATCTTCAGGTCAAGAATTTTGGATTCATTATCAGATTAATGGACTGCAGGTCACTTTTAATTAATTCAATAAATCGGGCCATACAGGGTCGATTGTAGAAGCAAAATAATATTAGTATAATATTATTGGATCGAAATCAAAGTCCCAAAAAATATGGGCTTTGTGCCGTGAGTGGGATAGGGCACGGGGTGCCATAAGGGGTCACGGTGTGGCCTAGGAAGGCCTGGAATCATGGCTGCAGGCCACGGGGGAAGATAGCTTCCAGCCGAAGCTGGGTTGGGTCCATATGGACCAAGGGTTTGCACGGGGAAAGCCCAAAAATAGAGGGCTGGCGATTGTGGACTGCGGGCCTCGCGTGAGGAGCCCAGCCAAAGGCTGGCGTTTGGTTTGTGGCGCAAAAAGCCCAGCGAAAAGCTGGCTTGTGCGTGCGTGTGTGCATGCTTGTGCCCAGCCGAAGGCTGGCAATTGGGATGCGGGCCTCTGAGGCCAAGGGCTGCTGGCCCAGTCAAAGAAACAGAAATCAGGCCTAGGGCCTGTTGTCCTTTGTGGTGCAAGGATGGTGCAGTGCACCCAATCCCGGTTTTTCCCCTTTTTCCCCTTTTTTTTTTTTTTTTTTTTTTTTTTTTTCAATTCCCTTAGGGTTTTAGGAAACCCTAACTTGCTTCTAATTTATTTTTATACTTTTGACTCACAAATTCCACATAACAATTTAATTGTGCGATGCATGAAACAAATATATATATGAATTTGTGAATATATATATCGGAAGGAAAATGTAAACATAGGGGGTTCATGCATCATGGGGAATGTTTTCATGCTTCATGGGTCGTTTCAAATATCTTACTTTATTTTAAGCGTACCTGAGTAGCAGAAAACAACAAAAGCCTTTGAATTTGTAGAAGTTCATTCGCAGAAAGCCGGAATAGCATCTCCAATGCGTTGTATCACGTTCAACATAGAAAAATTAAATTGAATAAATAGCATGTAGATCAATTTAAAATAATAATAAATTAATCATAAAAAGAATGATTAAAACGTAATACTCCCCTGATTGAAGAATAAACTCTCTTTAGCGCAGCGTCAAGAGCGTGCTGATAACGTGTTGTAGGCATAATTTACTGAAACAATTATGGAGGCCAAAAGAGAGAGAGAGGTGCAGCAAGATTGAGAGAGAAGAGAGAGATGTGTAATTGTGGGTGTGTGTTATCTCACCCCATTGTGCCTTTATTTATAGTAGTAGAAAGGGTTAATTACTTACCCTTTAGGATTACAACATTTAATAGGTAATCTACTCCTAATAGGAATATAAGATACTTTCTCATATTCTCTAGGATTTACACAATCACATTCCTATTCCAATAGGGCTGCAACAATATGGAGTAAATCTCACACTTTCCATGATTTTTTTATTTTTTTATTTTTGGTTTGTTTTTGGAGGTTACTTTCAAAAGCAAAAAGAGAAAAAATGGATTTGGCCGATTGGGACCATTAATTTCATAGATTTGATAAAATGCAAAAACTAATGCCTTCAAGGGGTTTCAAAATGCTCACCCCAAGGAAACGGAGTGGAACCGTTTCCGCTGCACCATCAAAAGTAATTGTAATGTTTCTTACGTTTCTTTATATTTATATGTTATATGAAGGATGTATAAAATAATTTGGGGCCCTAGGCGACCGCCTACCCAGACTACCCTCAGGGTCGGCCTTGGTTCAATGTATAGAAACATAAAATAAAGGCGATTATCATCTCTAATAATACAGGCAGGAATTTAAAGTATTTTATCTAGAATATGTAATAAAAAAGTAATAAATAAAAGAAAAGATCCTTATAATGTAGTTGTAACTAAAAGCTAAATAAAAAGTATAAAAACAATCCAAGAACTTCAGGTTGCCTTATATATTCATCATAGGTCTATTTTATTTATTTATTTATTTTTTGAAATTTCAACACCTAAATGCAATGACATTACCCAAGTATATAAGTCTAGAAATTAAGAAAACAACATATTAACCTACAATCAATTCATAAACTGTAAGTTTCATCAAAAGTCTGGTATCAAGAAACCAAGTGCAATACAATCGAATGTAATACTCAGATAAACAAAAGAAAGACCAACGTCCCTCCACCAACACAAAATATGCGTAAAAAAATAGTTGCTAATCAAAATTCCAAGCAACAAATGAGAATCTTTTCGAGCAGTGCAACCATGTAAATGAAGAAGGAAAAAGACCATGATCAATTACTCTGCTGCTCCCTTTTTGTGATCCACATATTTATGTTTGAATGCTCCACTAATTCACTGCACCAAAGCCTATTTAACCAAAAAGAAATGAGGAAAATGTAGATAGGGAATTGATATTAGTAATGCAAACCACTAAATGAAACGCATATATACCCACTACCGATTAATAGTCCAAGTCTGTAATCCCTATTTAAGCCTACCAAAATGAAACACAAAATGAATTATGGTAAGTATACATATATGCACGTCCAAGTTTGTAATCCCTATTTAAGCTTGACAGGATCAAAACGATTGAGGTTGAGAATTGGGAATAAAAGATTAAGATTCAGAGTTGAAAAGTTGTACCGAAGAAGACTCTATCTCAATCTGTTTCACCTCTACCTCGCCCTCGTTTTCTTCCCCTTGATTTCTGCAATGAACGGAGAAACAATCCGTTATTAAAAAAATCTATTCGTGCAAGAAGTTCTCCATAAAAAAGAATGCAAAGCGAATGTTTTCTCAATGACATACATCTTTTGCTCAGGATTTCTCTTGTCAAACACTTTTTTAGTAGAAAAAGTTTACCAAGCATCATGATGGTTTGTCTCCAACATTTCATTAAATCATACACATTAAACAAAATATCAAATATCAAATAAACCAAAAATTGGACCTGTCGCTTCCAGTTGCATGGAAATCAAGCAGTCACTTCCTTTCTCTATGTTTATCTGGATAACTTTCTTTCTGTATGGACCCACAGTTGCTATCTGATACATAAAAAGAAAAAAAGAAAAAAGACAATAAAAACATGAAAATATAGAGCAGGGGATGAAGATAAAAGTTTTCCCTGGAAAATCTTACCATACCAATTTGATCTCAATTGTACATGGGTAGTGTGCCAAAGAGAGAAACAAAAAAAATGAAACACGGAGGAATTGAATTAAATTCTAATAAACTCCCAAAACAATTATATGGCATAGATGAACTTAAATGAAATCAATAATAAGTGGAAAAAGAAAACCGGCTTCACCCACACAATCCAACATATATCCATCCAGTTGGTTGAGAAGCTCTAGTGCAAGGAGAAGGATGATAGAAAATCATATTAGAAACCTTAAATCTATGCAACCATAAGTCGAATCATTGAGTGATCCACAATCAAGATTTTTGCGGCATATAAACGTAAAACATGTATTGAAAAGTTCTGGGACACTCCAAAAGGCTATTGTTCCTTTGTATCTTCTA
This sequence comes from Cotoneaster glaucophyllus, assembly GCA_036320875.1. Classification (NCBI taxonomy): domain Eukaryota; kingdom Viridiplantae; phylum Streptophyta; class Magnoliopsida; order Rosales; family Rosaceae; genus Cotoneaster; species Cotoneaster glaucophyllus. Next base: position 18,116,786 of record CM070073.1, read on the forward strand.
GATTCCATTCCCAAGAGCACCAGATTTGCACACACGCCTTAGACCATCCAATAGTATGAATATATTTCCAAACTCTATGAAGAACAAACCGACCTAAAATATAGCAATAAATTGACTAATCCAAATGAAAGAAAAACTCGATAAAGCAAAGTATGACAACCCAACATAATTAAGAGTCATACCTGATTAGTTGCATTGCACCAACAACAGCAAAGGTACTATGCCGCTCCCTTTTTGTGATCCACAAAATTTTTCAGAGCTTCAACTTTTTAGTCCTAATCATTTTCACGAATCTGCAAGGAACAAAGAAAATGAAAAGAGTGAAAAATCAGAACTGGACTTGGGGATTTTCTGTGGCTCTACAGATGCCCAATCTCTTTTAACATACACAAATTAATGACAGGAAAAAAAAAGAACCCTAGTTTTTTTAAATTGGGAAGTTGGATACCTGAAGAAGATGGCAATGAAGGCGACGGTGGCGTAGGTGGAGGAACACAGCCCGGAAATTGGGCTCCTGAAAGTGGGTGTCGGGGATCGAAGGTGTGAAGAAGCACACGAAGGCGGCAGCGGCGTAGGTGGAGGAGTACAGCCCGAAGATTGAGCTCCTGAAAGTGGGCGTCCAGGATCGAAGGTGTGAAGAATGATGGGTTCCAAGACGCGTCATGGAGTCTGGTTCTGAAAGATGGGCTCTTTTCGAGTTTCATCTGTATATAGCGGTGGTATGTGGTAGTTTGAACCTTCAACTGAACTCAGATCATGGGAGTATCGTCAGACTCTCTGGTTTTGATAGTGGGAAGTTGAAATAGAACTGATAACTGAACTGGCAACTGTTTATTCCTTTTCACTTTCCTCCCACGTTTCAAATTTTGTAGTTAGTGTTTACCTTTTTATCCCTTATTAAATTTCTGTATAATTTATTGCATGAGTTAAGGTTTTTTGTTTCAAGGGCTTTTGTGTCCATTTATTTTTGGTGAAGCCTTGAGACACCAAAACTCACTTATGGCATTCTATTAGTAGAGATTCTATTTTTAGAGTTAATTTTTTTTTTTATAATTTAAATTGAATGTAAAACTACGATATTTGGCTTTGGAACTGAACTATTTTCTTATAACTGAGAAGAACTTTCACTTTAATAGGAAGGAAGCTTAATCGAAATGAAATGAATCCTTTTTTTTTTTTTTTTTTTTTTTTGTGATTGGTATAAACATCAACAACTTCGAATTGGATTAGTTTCTCCTCAACAAATAAGTGCTTAGGCCAAAAAATCCTACCTAGTGGAAAATTATTAGGTACATATTAGACACCTGTAACTCGATTTTTTACGACCACACAAGAAAAATACTTTATTAGATCCAAAATAGATCGCTCAAAATTGAAATGCTAAGAGATAAAATAATAATTAACAACATTTTGAATTCAAAACTTAATTTAAATTAGAAACATAAAAATTAGTTACAAAAGTTGATTATTTTTATTTAAAAAAAAATATCTTTCAATTAAAGAATACAAATTTAATTTCTTTAGTGAAAAATAAAAAATAAGTATCATATGAAAGGTCGAGAGATTTTTCAATGTGACCGGTACACGGGGTGGTACACACGTGTCACTAAATAAATGGTGGGATATGTGTGCTAAAAAGTTAATAACTTAAAAAATAAAATTTTCTACCATTCTTATTAAAACACGTGGTGTACCATTTGTGTTCCCTCACAACTAAAATCTGGAAATTTATTAAAAAAACATAAAATTTGAAAAAAAATAAAACATAAAACAAAAATTAAAATTAATTCCAAGCAGGCCCACCCCACTCATTCAAACCCTCGGCCCCAGTAAGACCAGATCACCGATCCAAATAACCAGAACAACCAGAACATCTATCAAAACCGCCTTTGTGATCAAACCACCCAACCACTACCCAGCATAGCTTATCCCCTCGCCTAACGGCCCTAACCCACTTCCACGACTCCCAGTCTCCCATCAACCACATTGGCGTGCCCATCTCTATTTATCGTTCCCAACCAGCAGCCACACCCGTTCTAGTTTTTTTTTTCTGTAAATTTTAATTTCATTTTTATAAACCTTTCTTGATCTATCTTGTTAAAGTCCCACATCGGTGGTGGGAAAGGAAACCAAGGGGTTTAAATATGATTACCCCACTCTAACTAATACCGAGGCCTTTTGTGTAAAACCTCACACCTGACGGATTGGGCAAGTGGTAAAGTTGGGGACAGTATCGGTGTCGTTAGAGTGAGGCGGGCCCAGCGATCCAAAAATTCCAACATATCTATGCATACTCTCTCATAATCTGAGAAGTAAACTCTTTTGTCTCACTCATAATTTTGTCTAATCATCCAAGCGAATGATTTCAATCTAATGAGACAACAAGCTATAGCTTGGAAGAGACGATGAGGAGAAAGAAAGGGGACAATGTGAGAGAAAGAAAGGAACTGGAACCCCTTTGGGATCCATACATACTGAGTTTGCTGAGCAGGCGATACAGACCGTTGAAATTTGATCTAACGACTACAATTATTATAACTTTTAGAGGGCCTCCCTGTTTGTAACTGTTGGATCAAATTTCAATGATCCCGATTGCTTGCTCAGCAGGCTCAGTTTTATTGGATCCGAAAGGGATCAGGTTCCAGAAAGAAACAAGTTGATTTTCATTTAGAAAAAATCATTAAAAAGTCATTTTTCACCCGTGTTTTAGAAATAAGAAAAAAAAGCGGTTTTTTAAAAAGGGAACTTTAACGAAAAGCTCCTGGTACTGTTCATTTTAACGAAAAACCACATTTTTACACTAGAAAGTTAATGTTGGTACTATACACTCTATCCTTTATTTTGTCCATATCGTTAAAACTCAAAGTTTTCAAACCATTTTCATTAGTTTTCTTTTTTTAAAACATATCTTTGTTGCTTCCGCTTTTCGGCTTTGAATGGGTCTTAATTATGAAAAAGGCAAAACTTTTTTATTTACCAAACATAAAATACAACCCAACCTTTTTTTTTATACTTGCTTTTAAAAACAGTTATGCACTCCCAAACTAGTACTTAATCTGTAATCTGATTGGTGGGATTCGATTTTATTTTTGAATTTCGTGCAATTGACCAAAATGTTTTGACTGTTGTAGACATAATTTATTGAATCATTATAATGAATTATAAAGGATAGAGAGGGGTGCGTCAACAATAGAGAGAAAGAGAGAGATGTGTGGTTAGGGATGTGTGTTATTACACCCCATCTTTATTTATGATTACAAGTCTAATAAGATAATATCTTATCTGAGAGATATGATAGAATCTATTAAAGATATCTTACATATGATTGGATTTACACGATGACATTTCTAAATAAATATGATTGCAACATTGACCAATATTGAATAGCAATTTTTCTTTCTTTTGAGTTTCGTTATTCTATCATTTATTTTAGTATTAATCTATAATAAAAAAACGTATCAATCTAATTCGCAACAACGATGTCGTCATGAGAAGTTGTCATGGACCGAGTGAAGCCCCCAAGACACTCCCTTTTTAATGTTAGACTAACTAGACATTTGTCACGCCACAGATTTGGGATTGGTAATAAAAACTCGAACCCGAACTCAAAAAGTGAGTTAAAAACTAAAAAAATAAAAGGAAGTTGAAATGGTTTAGAAAATAAATTTCCTTCTATAAAATGTATTGAAAGGCAAATTAGGCCAATCATATATTTTTGCACTAGCCCTTCTTGACCTATTTGGATCCTCTTGGTCGTCATCAGACTCTCCATCAATATACCCATCTCGCTCAACCTCCACAATCATGTTGTGTAATATGATGCAAGACATCATGATGGAGTCCAAATTTTCTCGGTTCCACCATCTTGCCGGTTCCTTGATGATCTTCCACCGTGCTTGTAGAATACCAAAAGCTCTCTCAACATCTTTCCAATATGCCTCTTGGTGTAAGGTAAAACACTTTTCGGTGTCATTTTTAGGGTTTGGAATTGCTTGGACAAGTGTCGCCCACTTTGGGTAGATGCCATCTGGTAAGTAATACCCCATATTGTACTGACGACCATTGATGTAGTAGTCAAGTTGAGGTGATTCATCTTCTGTCAGGTTATTGAAGAGGGGTGAATGCCCAAGAATTGTAATGTAATTTTGGGATCCAGGGACTCTAAAGAAAACATGCCATATCCATGTGTCATATGAGACAACCGACTCTAACACCATAGTTGGCTTTCTCGACCTTCCGTTAAAGCCTCATTGACATCCGGTGGGACAGTTCTTCCAATTCCAATGCATACAGTCTAATGACCCTATCATGCCCGAAAACCCACGGTCTTCAGCTTTGCGAATGAGCCGATCCAGATCTTCTTAATTTGGCTCGCGGAGGTACTCTTATTTGTAAAGCTGAACAATTGTGTTACAAAATTCGGTAAGAGTTTCAAGGCATATAGACTCAGACATACCATGGGTTTCATCCATCGAATCAGCTGGGGATCCATAGGCCATCATTCGTAGTGCAACAGTAATCTTCTGATGGTGGCTAGCCAATCACCTGCTCCTACCCTGAAGGGTGGCAGGCCCCCTGGTTCAAAGGATTCACAATCCCGGAAGAGGAAAATGGCATAAACTAGTGACCCTAGTCTGAATCCAACCATTGCTTACTTATTTGTTCCAACGCATGAGGTTATTCTAGATTACGGTGATGTTTTAGATAAAACATACCAGCCTCTCGAGAATCACGAGATTTCAGTCCATTACGCAATATTGTATGAAGTTTGGAATCAGAATGAGATGATTGTCGATGATGCATTCGCGTATATCGTTGCTTCCAACATCATGCCTAGCGATGGCATTGAACCATGTTTCGTTGATGAATGTCGACATAGAACGAATTGGTCAAATTGGAAACAAGCAATCCAGGTCGAACTCGATTTGTTCGCGAAACGAAAAGTGTTTGGGCTTGTAGCTCATACTCCATCACATGTGAAGCCTGTAGGCTACATGTGGGTTTTCATGAGGAAGCATAATGAGAAGAATGAAATAGTGCGATACAAAGCACGCTCGTAGCGCAAGGCTTCTCTCAACGCCCTGGGATTGATTATGAGGAGACGTATTCCCCCGTAATGGACGTTATAACATTTCGCTACCTTATCAATTTGGTAGTTTCTGAAAAACTGAATATGCAGCTTATGGACGTGGTAACCGCGTATCTTTATAGGGATCTAGATACGGAAATGTACATGAAAGTTCCAGAATGACATCCATTGACTGGTTCAAATAGTTCTATACCATGGAACACTCTTTCTATTAGATTGAGAAGATCACTCTACGAATTGAAACAATTTGGGCAGATGTGGTATAACCGTTTGAGTGAATATTTGACAAGTTAGGGTTATGTGAACAATGAACTATGCCCATGCGTGTTCATAAAGAACTCACATTTCAGATTTGCGATCGTTGCAGTTTATGTCAACGACATGAGCCTCATCGGAATTCCTGCAGAGCTTGAGGAAATTGCCGCGCACCTGAAATTGGAATTTGAGATGAAGGATTTTGGGAAAACTCGATATTGTCTCGCCTTGAAGATCGAGCATTGTTCGGATGGAATCCTAGTACATCAATCGAACTACACCAGAAGGTGTTGCGACGTTTTAATGAGGATAAAGCGAAACCTTCGAGTATTTCTACGGTCATTCCGACCCTAGATGCTAAACGAGATCCCTTCCGTCCCAAGGAGGATGAGGAAGAGATTTTGGAGCCTGAAGTTCCATACCGAACTGCAATTGGTGCTTTATTGTACTTAGCTCAATGCACTAGACGCGACATGTCCTTCACTGTTAATCTTTTGGCTAGATACAGCAACGCGCCTACATGCAGACATTGGAATGGTGTTAAAGACATTTTTTGCTACCTCAAAGGTATGACGGATTTGGGCTTGTTTTACACCCATGAATCCTCGAAATGAGCCGCCACCCCCTCGGTCCTCGGGTTGATTCCCGCCTTGTTGGTTACGCAAATGCTAGTTATCTGTCTGACCCACATAGGGCACGTTCTCAAACGGGCTATGCCTTTACCGTTGGAGACATTGCTATATCTTAGAGGTATACTAAGCAAACGCTAGTTGCGACTTCTTTGAACCATGCTAAGATTCTCGCCTTGCATGAAGCCTCGCGATAGTGTTTTTGGTTGAGAGCAGTTATGGAACATATTCGAAGCACTAGTGGTCTTACTTCTGTCGTTGATCTTCCTATGACGATATTTGAAGACAATGCAGCATGTATCAAGCAGTTAAAGAAGGGATACATCAAGGGAGACAACACCAAGCACATAGGGTCGAAGTTCTTTTATTTTCAATTGCAACAACAGCATCAGAACATTGAAGTCAAGCAAATCCGTTCCCAGGACAATCTGGCCGATCTCTTCACTAAGTCATTGCCTAAGTCTACTTTTCAGAAGCTTATCCAAGGAATCAGTATGCGTAAATTATCTGATTTGAATTGCTTGTATTCCTCTTATTTGGAAGTTATGTCTAACTTAGGGGGATATCCAGAAGCATACTCACTTGATCTTAATGTACTATTTTTCCTACGATTTGGAGCATTTTTTCCATTGTGCTTTTGCTACCTAACGAGGTTTTGACGAGGCACCCATCCTAGGATGATCATACTCCATTGAGTTCATTATTTTCGTCCTGTTTGATGTTTGTTTTAGACATTATGCATACTTCTCACTTTTCTCCTTAGTCTATGGGTTTTTGCCTACCTTAGGTTTTACCATAACGAGGTTTTGTGAGTTTTACTACCAATGCGTACTTACTTACTTATATCTGAGACTCACATTCACCCGTTGTGCCGACGATTTCATCAACTGTTCTACCTTATCTGCTGAAGATCTGATGCGATGTTTCGTTTGAGTATTTACACACTCAAGGGTGAGTGTTGCAGTCCTATTAGATTAGGAATGTGATTGTGTAAATCCTAGTGTATCTAGGAGTATCTTGTATATTCCCTTTAGTAGTTTAATTCCTATTAGAGATGTAATCCTATTAGGGTAAGGATTCTACCTATCCTACTACTATAAATAAAGGCATAAGGGGGTGATACAACACACATCTCAGAATTACATATCTCTCTTTTCTCTTTGCTATTGCCGACCCCTCTCCTTCTTTGTCCTTTATATAGTTCAGTCAAATAGGCCTACAACACCTTTCTTTTTAAATAAAGCATTTGAAGTCACGTGAGCTTCTGATCTAGCAACACATTAATATTTAGCTTGTTGAAGGATATGCTGAAGTTAAATGTCATGCATGACAATTACTGATTAACCAAAAAAGGAAGAAAGAAAATCATATGAGGATTGCTCCTACTGAAACATGTTTTGGGGTGTCAACTATATTTTTACAATAACTTTATATGTTTACTGTGGATAAAAATCATCATCATTTAAACATTAAAAGTTCGATGATAATAAATGACCAACATAACATATTAAACTGTATGAGTATCGACAAAAAAATGGTTTAAATGACAAAAGAAAGAAAGAATTAAAGACATAAAATATCCCTCTACGCATACATCTTTCAGAAAATTCCAATAGAGACGTAGAGCCAATATAAAACATCCAAGATAAACAAACCAAAATACCAAAACAGTGTCAGCCAAGTATTATACAAACAAACCCACAAGCAAGAAGGCACTGAAGTGTTCATAATATTATTACTTTCAGGCCATAGATTCTTGTCTTAGTGTTATCATTAAATAAAACATCACACATATATTTATGCATATGTTTTTAGAGGTAGTCCAAGTCTAACTCCTTGCCTAAAGATCATCACTAAGAAAACACTTTAGAACATAAGCAGTTAAGTCTCTGAGGAATATATATATATATATATATATATATATATATATATATATATAAAATTATAATTGACCTTAATATAAAACTTAGTGGCGATTAATCATCTCTCGGATCACGATCAAGCAAGGCGGAGATCATGTAGATGAGTGATGGAGGAGCCGAGCGAACTTCCTCTGTGGTGGTGGAGCTGGTCGGAGTTGCGGTGGAGCTGGAAAGTGTACAAGTTATTTGCCCCGTTTGCCAACGCAAGTGCAGATTCATAGTCTGCCTCATTGTCCACATAACAATATTGTGGATTATCACTGGCAGCTTCCTGGTCAAACTCCAAATTTAACAAACACGTTATCAGATATCAATAAAAAAAAAGATAATAATTAAAGGAATTCATTAGAAATTGAATTACATAGCCATGCAGCATGTTTCCTCTTCTTTCCTCCAAGTTCTTAACCTGCAGTGGTGGAATTAAATTAAATTTCAAGAATAGCACTAGAAGATTACAAATATTAACTTATGATCCAGTACAAATTTCTAATGATATAATTACCTTCTTCTTGGTGGTCTCCGTCTGAGTTTTGATCACATGGTACTGTAAAAATGCAACAAATTTCATTGCCAAATCCATCATCAGTACCAATAACCGCAGACAAACTTCAAGAAGCTCAAATCAAGTTCTTGTGTTGCATTTCTAAAGGGATAGGGAGAAAGCCTTCGGAATGTGAGAATTGAGATGCAGTATGAAGGTATGATGTTTGATTCAATTTGATTTCTTATATGTTGAGATTATAAGTCTAGGGTTTTAAACTTGGGTTTGTTTTCTAATATAAATAAGCGGCAGAAGGCCAAAGCAACTTAATTAGTTAGCAATGATCAAAAGGAATCGAGTACGGCCCATTTTATCATCATGGATAGAGGTAAAAATTCAAAAGGCTCCTACAGATTTTATGAGAGATTTTTTCAAGTGTCAGATGTTTAAGCAGTAATCCACATGTTATAATACAAAGGGAGAAAATTATATATTTTTTCGTGTCTTTCTACTTGCATTATAATACGCAGAGTACTCATTTAATATTGTGTACTTTGAAATTTTTCTCAAATTCTACGAGTCTTTTGTCTTTCTAGACCCAATTTGGTTAGAACATCGATTGTAACATTTTTCTCACGATTATTCAGCAAGATCCTGCCACACCTAGAAATTAAAAATGTTCTCATCTTTTAATCGAAATCTCAAATTTCAAGGTGTTTTCATACTGATGACAGATTATCCAGGCTTGTCTGCGAGGGATTACAAAATTCTACATGTCTAAAAAATTGTTTATTATATGAAATTCCTCGAAGTAAATGTTTATCATGAAGATCAAAAATAAAATAAATAAATGTTTGTCATGAAAAATTGTTATCCTATATTTTCTGAAATTCTACAAAATTTGTTTATTATTATGAAATTCATCAAGACTTAATGTGGACTAAATTTCTGAAACCCTGAGATGAGATGATTTTTACAGATCTATATCCAGGCAACACCTTTTGGACTTTATAATTATTTTTTGATACCAAAAACTAAAACTAAATTAGAAACGAAAATCCGACCTTTCTTTCACGTATGGCATCTAAGGAAGATTGCATCCTATCCTCAAGAGAACGGAGCTCGTCATAGCTCAGACCATTTAGATCGTGGCCCAACCTCTGCCTGTTAATTTTACAAATTAATTTACACATGTATTACTCTATTCCTGTAATAATCATATATATAACATATATTCCTCTCAGAAACAAATTGAATTTTTTTTGGTTTTCCCAATTAATTAGCTTGAATAATAGATGTTACCTGATCTCTCTCCTCAGCTTATTGTTGATCTCTTTCAACTTCCACAAGGTGTCTTTCATCGACTGCAACCACCAAAGAACCAATTAATTAACCATAAACAAAAACACTAAAAAACTTCCAAGAAAAACAATAAACAAATAAAATTAGTGGAGAGTATATCCTTCATTATAATTAACCTCGTAGTGTGTCCTCCATAGATCGATCCCCATAGTTTTCTGATAGTCATCATACATCCTCTTGGTCCTATTACATCAAATTTTAAGCAGAAATTGCAAAAAAAGGAGGAAATTAATAACAAAAAAAATAGAGAAATTAATGAAATAATAATAGGGTTTGATAAGAGAAGGTCGTACGTAGTGGTAGGGCTGATATACTCGTGCATTTTACTAGTGTTGGAGAGCATGATGAGGGAGACCTTGGCATCACAGAGAACGGTGAGCTCCTGAGCCTTCTTGAAGATCCCATTTCTTCTCTTGGAGTAGGTCACCTGCCTGTTGGTCTGGTTTTCGATCAGCTTGATCTCAATCTTTCCACGACCCATAATCTCTCTCTCAATTTTCTTACTTTTTCTAGTAATTTTCAGATCTTGTTTTAGTTGATATATCAAAGAAATGGGAAGAGGGTTGGTTGTATATATAATGGAAGTCATGTGAAGGATGAAGAAATGGAGAGGAAAGCAGAAGGGTTTCTATTTCGGGAAAGTGAGATGAAAAGTTAAGTTGTAGTATAACCAGGAATGTCTGCTTCTTAAACTGCTAACTTCTAAGCTATATATATATATATCTAGCTTAGGCTTGTAGGCTTGTAGCTAGCTAGCTAGGGCCTAGAGCTTGCTAGTTGCTAGGTTAAATGTTAGTTCTGAATGACTGAATCTACTGATGATAGCGTGTGATGCAGCTATAGTGCGTAGGGTTTCGATGCTTATGACCACGACAGTACAGAAACATAAATACACGAGTCCTGTTCAGCGTGCTAGTTGAGTTAGCAGTTTCATAATATCATGTTAAGAGCAACTCCACCTCTTAGAGCGAGAATTGTCCAAGCTATTAGGCAATTGACAATTATTGCTTTACTAAAGTGTAATTGTCCGAGAGCATCTTCACTTCGTAAATGAATTGCCCAACAACTGACTTTTAGACAATTATTTTTTAAATAACAATAATAAGAAAAAAAAAATAATTTTATGTTTAATTTCAAATTCTCATAATTCTATTTTTTTGTGTTCTTTTTATAACTATTTTAATTTTTACTAAATGAATAATACTGACCATTGGTTTATAATTTTTTGCAATCCAACAACCCAAGTTGTGCCATGTGGGGCTCAATTCTTTTTCAATTTTTAATTTTTAATTTTTTTTGAATTAAAAAGGGCAGATTAATGTGGACCGTTAGATCTAATATATCCAATGTGACAACTTGTCCCTAATTTCAAGTTTTATAAATTTTAAAATAGTGATTTTACGAAAAAGCCCTTAGAGGCGAGGATGTTTGACTTTAATTGACTGTTTGAAGTCACAATTAATGTTTCCAAATATATCTTGAAGCTACGAACACATAGGTGAAAGCCATTTGCGAGTCCGGATTATAACAGTATATTTACGGACATTTGAAGTTGTTTTATTAAATTTTAGATTAGAAATTTCTAAACTCCCACCTTGTGGGAAAGAGGCCCAATTAGATTTAAGTAGGTTTAAGGGGACCAATCAAATAAGGGAGTGGTGGACCAATCAAATTAAAGGAACTAAGGACCAATCAGAATTGGAGAAAAAGGGCAACAGCCAATCAAAAAGGGAAAGGCCAACCTTCCCGCTGCCTGTGCACCCGTGCACCAACTCGACTCCATTTTGGCGATTTTTGCCATTCTTCCCTTCAAACCACCATCATCCACCACGTGAAACCTTTTCCACAACTTCTCCTCTACCATTTCCGCCCAAGATTGAAGGGTTTTAGGTCCCATTTCGTGTAGGACTTCGCCGGAGCACTGGAGGTGCTCGACGGCGATTCCTCCGTTCCGGCGAGTTTCACCACCCACCACCACTCCTAATCAACTCCCCTTGGACCCAGAAACAAGACCCAACCAGCAATAGCGGCGTTGGAACACCGAAGAAGTCGAATCGATGAACACCCATTCTAGGGTTTCCAATGGGTTTGTGGTAATTTGAGGCTTTTTGCGGCCAAATTAAACTTGGCCACATATATAAAACTTGCTCTACTAATTGAGATCTTCATTTCTGTGAAATTTGAGAATTTTTAGAAATAGTTGATTTTTCCGGCAAGTTGGGGCAGCCGACCGCCTTATGGGCTTAGGCACCCTCTGAGATTCCTAAGCTAAGTCTGATACCCCAATTCATTGGTGAAGTTCGATTGATGAAATCTCATCGTTTGAACATAGTTTTGATAGAGACTGTCACTTGATCCTTATATGAATCGATGATCCAACCGTTAGATCATCACCAAACATTAATACATTATAGTACGTAATATTTGAGAACAATAGGAACGATACGGATAGGGAATCTGATGTACGGATCTTCCCGAATTGGATTTGTAAGTTCATAATATAAAACGTCGGCCGCCACTTAATTTTATCAATTAGTGGAGATCCAACTGTTGGATTGTTCCAAAACTTTAGGATGTTGTTCTAGAAGCTTATTGAAACTCTTGGGAAGATACGAATTAGAAATCCGAGGTACGGATCTTCTGAATCGAGTTACGTAGGGTTGTGGACCCTACCGTTGACCTTTGACTGATGGTTGACTTTTGGTCAATAAGTTTCAAATCATTCTAGAACGTCCTTGGGGATGTGTTTTATGTAAGTTACGTGTTCTATCGATAAGAATTCTGAGACGTTATTTGATAATTGGTCTAGGCGCCGATCATTCAAGATGCCTCGATATTCGTACTAGGGAGTTGTAGCGCAGACTCCAGGTGAGGTGTAACTTGAAAAATAGACAGTTCGGATCGTTGAAATTCGATGTGGAGTGGGCCCCACACCTAATCCCTATTTTTTGAAAAAAATGGAGATCCCTCTCTTTAAGCAACCTGATATATATATATATATATATATATATGTATATATATATATATGTATGTGTATATATATATATATGTATGTATGTATATGTATGTATGTATATGTATATGTATGTATGTATATGTATATGTATGTATGTATATGTATATGTATGTATATATGTATGTGTATATATATATGTATGTATGTATGTATGTATATATATATATGTATGTGTATATATGTATGTGTATATATGTATGTATATATATATGATTGATAGTTTCCACAAGGTTATAAAAAAACGCTAGGCGTTAGTCGGGCGGTGGGCTAGCTCCTAGCGCCTATGTAGCTAGGCGTGATCTAGGCGGGCGCCTAGTCGGTTTAGGTAAATTTCTTATATATTTTATAAATTAATTAAATTTACTATATCAAATGTAAATAATTATTGACTAATATGTTATTTCTTATAGAAGAACATACATATGTGAATGTTTTATGTACATATATAATATGTTTGCCTAGGAAAAAAATAAAATATTATCTAAATAATTTATAATATAACCCAAACTTTTAAAAATATAAAAAACCCACATGGTGAGAGGTCTTCATTATTAAAACCATCAACACCTCACCTCTTTCACATCACCCGTCCACCACCTTGGGTGGTTTTCATGATTAAAACCACCAGCATCCATGGTTTTGATAATTAAAAGTTTAAAACCATAAGCTTTTCCTTGGATTTGAGATCCCACTCTTCGCCATCACATATTGAAATGTTTCAGTCTCTTTCTCTCTCTCTCTTCACACTCTCTCTTCCCTCATCTTCACAGACCACAGATTGAAATGTTTAATTCTCTTTCTTTTTTTCTTTCTTTCTTTCTCTCTCTTTCTCTCAGTCTCTTTTTGAACTCTCTCTTCTTTCATCTTCACAGAGATGAGTTGCAGAAATTAGCCCGTAATCTTTCTCTCTTTCTTTCTCTCTTCGCACTCTCTCTTCCCCTCATCTTCATAAAGATGAGCTGCAAAAATCTCTGCTGCTACGTACGAGATCGGAAGTTGTAGATCTGTTGCAAAAATTGCAGCAAGTTTAGGATTTGCAGCGAGATTCAAACTGCCTAGACTGCCGCCTAGCGCCGCCTAGCTTGCCTCAGGCTCCTAGCGAGCGCCTAGGCAGCCGCCTAAGTCCTCCCCGCTTAACTGAACATTTTGGTCTAAATCGGGTTAGAGCTTCGCCACCCAGCGCCTAGGCGCCGCCTAGTCCGATTTTTAGAACACTGAGTTTCCATAAATGCATTTGAATTGATTCATGCACTTCATGCCATGATTAAATTATGTTATGAGAAATGTTGCACTGTTGCGAAATACCAAGATGATCATACGGGATGCATAACTAAGTTCAGGTAAGTTTATTATGCTGATGGGAATTATTGCATCATTATGGCATGCTTATACTCATACAGTTCGCTCATCATTGCTGCACCCCGGTGTTAGTGCTTCCGTCCCGGGCCAGGGCTAGCCTTCACGTGATTGTTCACCTCTCACTCCGCACCCTCGCCTTGGATCTAAGTTAGGTGCTAGCCTTTCATACAGGTCGCATTAGGCGACTCTGACTCGTAGGTGACCCGCGCATAGCGCTAGCATTCACGTGATCGTAGCACTAGAGCGTATATTATTACACCTAGCCTGTCATACAGGTCACATTAAGTGACTTCAACTCGTGCATAAATTGATGAGCCATAAGTGCAGTCGTACAGGTCACATTAGGTGACTCCGACTTGTGTACTAGTATAGATTATTGAGCACATGGTTATATTCATATTGTCGTTGAGATATTTTGTTGTGGCATATTTCTAGATTTATTGTTGGCATGCATTTGATTTCATACTTATACGTAGTATGATTTTCTGGAAACTATACTTGTTTAACGGCGAGGGGTTACAATGTTTTCGAAAACGTTTTTCTAAAACTTTATTTTCAGGCCCGTTCACCCTTGTTTTTTGCCCCTCCGAGTTTTAGCTACTGAACGTTTGTATCGACGAGGATTCTTGGCGAATCTTAGTACAGGTGGCTACCTCTGAGGGTATAATCCTTATCCACTTTACTGTACTTTACTTATGCTCTGAAATGGGTTCATTCCCGTTCACCATCGCACTCTTATATTTAGGCACTTTTAGGTTTAAAGTTATTCACATTTTCCACATCACTACACTTTATGGCTTCGTGACCTTCCAGGTGTCGGCCAGCACAGCTCGATTCTGAGTCCTAGTGGACATACCGAGGCGGGGTGTGTCAGTTTGGTATTAGATCATAAGTTGGGCAGTATTGCATCCATCACACGCGTGATGTAAGCATTCTACGTTCTTGAGACTAATTTTCAAATCAACTCGTCGAACACAAAAAATGTATTAGCTTTTTCTAAGTCTTGAGTGACTTAGTCGACTTATCGACCTTTTAGAAGATCATTTTGGCGAACGCCTCTAAATTATAAGTGAAGAGTTTCCCTACCAAGGAAAGATGTAGATTTGAGATAAGTTGTTGGCCCTGAAGCAGGGCTACTATATCGACAGTTGTGCATCACGGGAGAATTACCTACCAATTCCACTACCATCTAGTCATTTCTACCAACCTTTTCAAGAATGGAAGCTAAGAATAGTTTTGATCCCTTGGCAGTATCCGTTAGTATACCTTCTATTGGAATTCCTTTGAAGTTGTTTTTTTGTCAAAATTTCCAGAAATGTCTCTAGTGACAATGTGGTGCTAAAAGGTAGCACTCGACGTAAAAACATCAGGGGGATAATCACTTTTGGTCCTTGATAGCACTAATCTTTCCAAATGCACTAGTGATCATTCCGAATCTTCAGGAGGAAGATCGATTTCTGTTTAAGTCCGTCATAAAGTAGATTATTAGAAAATTCTTTTTCCGGCCTTAAGATGTTCCAGCCAACGCTAGTTCCCGAGTTTTCTTTTGGTGATATACTCATCATTTCGACGAGCATAGGCACCGGTGTACAAGTTGTTATACCTACAATAGTAGAAATCCCCAAAGTAGTAAGTATTTTCTTTAGAATTAAGGAAACCACCTCATCGTACCAGTTCCTTACCAATCGTCCAAAACCAACTATCCGAGCGGGCTCTAGCCTGTAATCGGCCTATGGTGGCGCTATTAATTGATAATACTGTCTGATATCCAGGAACTATCAACCAGTATTCAGGCAGTCTGATTTCTAATACCGGACACATGCTAGTATCCGGGAGTGATACCCTTATGCCAAGATGCCAATTTACTGTTTCAGGGTAGCGAACAATATCAAAATATCATATATGCGTTAATTAATGGCGTGACTGATAGACTGATTAACAGTGACTACTTGAGCCGAAGAAACTAAATCGTGGAAACTTAGGAGCAGACCTTATATTAAGATAGTAAACTCACGGTTATGTTAACCATATTACCTATTTAGGTAATCAAAACTTCTTCAACTAGCCACATCTCGATCACTTCCACATGTAGACACTGTTAGAATGTTTTGAGTACCGAGAAAACTGTAAAGACCTTTTAGTTCGTGTCGTAGAGTTGGTTAGTATTATAATACGTTTTGAGGATGTATACCTTTGGTGTCATTTCTCAAAATTCTACTTGGGATGCTATTGAATGCGAGAAGTAGAATACACCATTGATCCACCTTGTTAACACCACATTTGTTCTCCTTATTTCTTATCGAGCAACTCCTATATCAGTTTTCCTTATGACTTTCGAACAAGTCCTAACTTAGTTACATAAGCTTACCGATTAGAAATTTATTCAACCAAACCCCTTATCTAGGGAACCTCAAACCTATCCGCGAATGCAAAAGGTCAAACCTTAAGGTCATACCTAGATTTTAGCAACTTCCTCGGGTGACGATTAAAAACCGTTATCCCCTACTTCGAGTTGATGGTCTAGCTGACCAACCTTTGTAACTTGAGTTTTCTTCCATAACTTGACGAATTTGTAGTAGCTTTGTCGACGACTTACTTACCTACTCCAGTGACGATTCTAATCTTTAGACATCGATAGTCAACTTTATATCAAAGTCCTCAACTGTTAACTTTGATTAAATTGGTACTTTTCTCGGGATACATGATCTCCGCAGACGATATTCCTTTCTTTTTCCAAAAAGATTGTAGCGGAAGAAAGTGGAAATTCTCACAAAGTATTGTGAAATTTGAGATATCTTTGGCCTTGTCGATTTTCTCGACAATTGGTTAGCGATTTTTCGGCTATAGTGTTTTTCCTCACTCACAACCTAGGAAAGTTAGTTTAGTTGTGATGTTAGTTATGAATAAAGTTTTTGACAACCAAATTGTTGTCTCAACCTACCTTTGTGTTACACTTTTCGATGACATTGATCATTTGGAAATCCATGATGACGTGTTCTTTGGATGTTTCGACTGTGCTGAGGCAGCATGACGGAGAGTCACTTATACTTTCCAATGATTAAAACCGTTCGAAATGAACCATCCTATTCATTACTTAGAGTCAATTGTTATTATCTTCATTTGAAATATCGGATGACACTTCTCGGTGAGAAACGTGTCTAGAACCTTTACCAACCTTAGATTTCTTAAATACATCTTCATTTGAGATAAGCTAAACTTTCTGATAAAGATGATGGAAGAACCAAATCAACGCCTACTATTGCACTATCGTGTATTACCCCGGTGGTGCAAACGTAGTTACTGAACACCTTTAGCTTGTCCTATCCCACCTTAGTTGGAATTCACAAGTATTGTTTTGACGTTACTCGTGAGATATCAATAAATTGTTTGGATGGATATAATCACTTCCTCTATCTGTATAAGGATGAGAAATATCACCATAAGCTTCCAATACAAGGTATCTTGTACATGTGGAGTTATGATGATGTTTCAGTGACCATCGATCGACACGACAAGTTAGTCCACTTTCCATTGCTCCAGAGGGACTACATTTTAGACCACTTGGTAAAATTCCTCATTCTTGAAATTATCAGATTTCTCGGACGTTTAGACCAGCGTCTATTCTGATGGGGATTCCATATTCACCTTTTTGTTCTAAAAGGTATTCTAGTCAATCTTGGGTCCGTGTCTACCCTACTACACTTTGTATTATTCTTGAAACAGACAAACCATCTAAAAGAGTTGCCCAGGCATTGAAATCTAGTCGTGATCATTAATTTCTTAATCACCCAACAAATACTCTGCTAAACGAATCTTAACCGTTGGTGATTAAATGTTCCAGAAACTACCAAGGTAGCAAGATGTTATGAATTAATCCCAGTTACCTTATATTCTAGATTTGTTGGGCTTGTTTTGACTCTCAAACTTTCGAGTGTTCTTTTAGCCTCTCGACAAAATTTTTTGCTAAATTCGAGAGGAATTTAATATGAAGATGCTCGCTAAGGCATTGTGGACTACATTGTACGACTATATGGTACATTTGTCACTTTTGTATCTCACGATGCGTGGTTCACTTCCAAGCATTGGAAAGTCTTCTTGAAGGCTATGAGTACCTGGTACTGTACTTTATCCTTAGACTGATGGTTAGTCTCAACGAACTACGATACGCTATGAGTGCGTAAGTAAAAATGGTACGCACTTATTGTTTGGGCTTAACCCAAAAATGCTACGCACTTATTTTCGAAGTACGATACGCTATGAGTGCGTAAGTAAAATCTTTCTATGTTCGGTTTTGATTTCAGTACTATTATTTTAACGATATGTTACTATATATCTATTTTTGACTTTATGTTTTGAGGTGGGTAGATTGTGACAACCCGTCCCTAATGTTAAGTTTTATAACTTTTAAAATAGTGATTTTACGAAAATGCCCTTAAAGGCAAGGATGTTTGACTTTCGTTGACTGTTCGAAGTCACAATTAATGTTTCCGAATATATCTTGAAGCTACGAACGCATAGGCGAAAGCCGTTTGCGAGTTCGGATTATAACGGTATAGTTACAGACATTTGAAGTCGTTTTATTAAATTTTAGATTAGAAATTTCTAAATTCCCACCTTCTGGGAAAGAGGCCCAATTAGATTTAAGTAGGTTTAAGGGGACCAATCAGATAAGGGAATGGTGGACCAATCAGATAAGGGAGTGGTAGACCAATCAAATTAAAGGAACTAAGGACCAATCATAACTGGAGAAAAAAGGCAACAACTAATCAAAAAGGGAAAGCCTAGCCTTCCCGTCGCCCATGCACCCCTGCATAAACTCGACTCCATTTTGGCCATTTTTGCCATTCTTCCCGTCGAACCACCATCATCCACCGTCTGCAACCTCTTCCACAACTTCTCCTTTACCATTTCCGCCCAAGGTTGAAAGGTTTTAGGTCTCATTTCGTGTAGGACTCCACCAGAGCACCGGAGGTGCTCGACCGTGATCCAACTGTTGGATCGTTCTGAAACTTTAGGATGTTGTTCTAGAAGCTTATTGAAACTCTTGGGATCTTATGGATCAGAAATCTGAGGTGCAAATCTTCCGAATCGAGTTACGTAGGGTTGTGGACCCTACCGTCGACCTGTGACCGATGGTTGACTTTTGGTCAATGAGTTTCAAATCATTCTTGAACATCCTTGGGGATGTGTTTTATGAAAGTTAAGTGTTCTATCGATAAGAATTCTCTATCGATAAGAATTCTAAGACGTGATTTGATAATTGTCGTATGTTGTAGGCGCCGATCGTTCGAGATGCCTCGATGTTCGTGCTAGAGAGTTGTAGTGCGAACTTCAGGTGAGTGGGTCTTTTCCTTTTTATAATGTGTGTGTGTGTGTATATATATATATATATATATATGATTGATAGTTTGCATAATTGCTTTTGAATTGATTCATGCCCTTCATGCCATGATTAATTGATGTTATGAGAATTGTTGCAATGTTGTGAAATACCAAGATGATCCTACGGGATGCACAGGTAAGTTCAGGTTAGTTTATTATGTTGATGGGAATTATTACATAATTATGGCATGCTTATACTCATATAGTTTGCTCATCATTGCTGCACCCCGGTGTTAGTGCTCTTGCCCCGGGCCAAAGCCAGCCTTCATGTGATTGTTCACCTCTCGTACCGCACGTTCACCTTGGATCCAAGTTAGGTGCTAGCCTGTCGTACATGTTGCATTAGGCGACTCTGACTCGTAGGTGACCCGCTCATAGCGCTAGCCTTCACGTGATCATAGCACTAAAGCTTATATTATAACACCTAGTATGTCGTACAGGTCACATTAGGTGACTCCGACTCGTGTGCTAGCATAGATTGATGAGCCATATGTGTAGTTGTACAGGTCACATTAGGTGACTTTGACTTGTGTGCTGATAGAGATTATTGAGCACATGATTATATTCATATTGTCGTCGAGATATTCTGCTGTGGCATATTTCTAGGTTTATTGTTGGCATGCATTTGATTTCATAGTTATACGTAGTATGTTTTTCTTGAAACTATACTTGTTTTACGACAAGGTTTTACAATGTTTTCAGAAAGGTTTTTATAAAACTTTATTTTCAGGCCCACTTTCCCTCGTTTTTCGCCTTTCTAGGTTTTAGCTACTGAATGTTTGGATCGGCGAGGATTCTTGGTGAATCTCAGTATAGGTGGCTACCTCTGAGGGTATAATCCTTATCCACTTTACTGTACTTTACTTATGCTCTGACGTCACGTGTGAAATGAGTTCATTCCCGCTCACCAGCGCATTCTTATATTTAGGCACTTTTAGGTTTAAATTTATTCACATTTTCCACATCACTACACTTTATGGCTTTGGCACCTTCCAGGTGTCGGCCAACATAGCTCGATTCGAAGTCCTAGTGGACATACCGGGTCATCGAACGTCCCACGTGAATTGAAACTTAGTGCGCCATAGCCATTGATACTTTTTGATCTGCTCATTCTCCCAAACTCAAGCGTAAAGGTCACATACCTAATGCAAAAATAAAAAAAATTAAAATGTGGCTGACGTCAAATCTATTCATGCGGACATGCGGGCGAGAATGACCAGATTGGTTGGTCGGGGGGTGGGGGTCGAGCCTACCTAATAGCCCCATTGATTTGGGTGGGCTGGGGCAGTTTTTGTTTGGGTAAGGTTATTGAATCACCTAATTGCAAGGGGATCGGGTGGGGTGGCATTGCTCTTAGGGTTTAGAGAACGTTGGCCTAGTACGAGGATATTTTATTGATATGAAAAAAAGAAGTTACACCTAGTCATGAGGGACATAAACCTTACCCCTCATAAAGCAAGAAAAATAAAATACAAGAAAAGAAGGGGAACATAAACCTTACCATTCTTGAAAACGAAAGAAAGGGGGGACATAGGATTATTCTCCTCTAAAATAAAACCTAAAAGATAAAAACCTTGCAAGATAAGCCGCAAAACAAAAAGCAATATACAAAAGGATTAGGTAAAAAAGAAAATCACACATCAAGAATGAAAGATAAACCTGTAGAACGACATGCCCAAGAATTCTGAATTTAAAAAAGGAAGAATCCCAATAGGAAGAGCGGCATGCCAAATAAGAGAAGATGAGAGAAACCCTAAATTGGCTAATTTGTCAACAACTGCATTCCTTTCTCGAAATGTATGAGAGCAACAGAGAACCATATGCTTCAACCAGGAAATATAGTTTTCCCAACAAGTCTGGAGCAACCAAGGAAGGAAAAAAAAAGAAAAGCAAAGCAAGTTATCACACTAGAAGAATCACTTTCAAACCATAAATTTTGCCAACTCTGTGCATGAGCTAACTCCACAACAAGAATGACAACATGAAGTTCTGTATAGAAAGAAGTATGATGCCTCAAGCTTAGAGAGAAACCACAAAGAAAATAACTCCCAAAATCTCGGAAAACTCCACCATAAGCCGCATGACTCGGATTACCTTTAGCAAGGCCATCCATATTCGCTTTGACCCAAGGGAACCATCCATATTCGCTTTGACCCAAGGGAGTGAAGGGGTATGCCAAAGAACAAGAACTATACAAGGAGGTTTATAGGACTTAGTAGAGATTCCGAGACTAAAAGTTGCTTATTTAAGGGCTTGTTTGGATGTGCTTTTAAAATGATTGAAAGCGCTTTTAGAGAAAATATTTCTAGGATTTACTTGCATCTTTACTAATGATTGGTTCTAAAAACATTTTCACCAAAAGCGCTTTCAGTCATTTCAAAAATACATTCAAACGAGCTCTAAAATACTACGTACATGACCTAGAGCAAAAACTTCAACTTGCTTAATTCAGGCAAAAGTAGAACGACAGAGGTATGAAAAGGAAGGAGGCTTACTTTCAAATTGCATTTCAGTACTCATCTTCTAAATAGCCATTAGTAAGAAAAACCCTGATGTTAGTCAGACATTGCGTAGTTATGGAGAAAATTGCTTTGACACAAAAGCAAGCTATAAATCTGAGAAAAAACCAGTAAGCAAAAGAATATTGCCAAATTGAGTAGCAAGCCAAAACTAAGTATGTTGTGCAAATTCACAACTGAAAAATAAAGTGTTTAATAGATTTAGAATTATTATAATATAGTTAGCATATTGAATCCAGGGAATGCCCCATTGCTGAAGTTGATCATTCGTTGGGATCTTATTGAAAAATTCTCCAAACTAAAATAGAGTAGCAAGGTGGAATGAAAGGACCCCAAATAATGGAAGCCAACTTTTAATAGGAAACTGATGACGAACAATTTCATAGCAATCTAACAATGAAAAAACTCTAGATATAAGAGCTTTCTAAATTAACACGTCATTTTCCTCATCAATTGGAAGAGGCATCTCTAAAATCTCTATAGCTGATGTGAAAATTACTTAACACGCAAATTAAACCCTATTTTTGACAGTTGTAGTATATGATGTAAGTAGGGATCGTTCTAGGCCGGGGATTAACTAGGGATGCTAATCAACACAAATTAGACTTAAAAACACAAATTTAGACTCAATAGACTCAAAACAAACTTAAAACACTCAAAACAGCAATAAACAATTAAAAAGACTCAATTTAAGACCCAAGAGGTGATTTTGACGAAAATAAACTCAAACTTGACTCAAAATACTAAAAGAAAACAGATTTGGACTCGACTAACAGGATTAAATGAAAGGGGGATTGGTTTGGACGAAATTAAATTAAAACAACCAGATTAAAGACTCTAAACAAAGGTAAAACGAATTTGGGTGATTTAAATGGATGATGGACTAGCTAGGGAACCCTTCTCCACACATGATACATATGCAATACAAATCAACTTTTAGTTATTATCTTTCTAAATTATGAATGACAACACCCCAGATTAACCGTGAATTGCACTAATTAACCTTCAGATTTTCCTAAGTTCATTGAATTAGATAGAATACGTATCCAACCAAATTATCCTTATTGATGATAGCATACTCAAAGGTCATTAAGTTCGTTGAAAACCATAAGCATTGACGAGGAAAATATGACAACATATATGTTTTCCCAGAATTTAACTTAACACGATTGTGACTAGCAACCTTTACTACTCATGAATACAAGTTCATTTTATGCAATTCCCTTATATTCTAGCATCAAATTCATGCATGCAAACTAAGTAGGCCACCTTAACCCACATACAAGAATAAGTTTTGAATCAAACAGTTAAGCAAATTACATTCATAACTTATGAAATAATAACTGGATAATCAATTCATGTCACATATATAATCATGGCTTTGAAATCGCCCCTAGCTAAAACGAGTTTAGCCTCTCATGTTTGCAATTACACAAAAATAACTTGATTTAAACATTGAAGTATAAGGATAGAAAACACCTAGAAGTATGGATGCAGCCACGGCACTAAGTCCTTCTTCTCCTTGCAATTGCGGCACTTGAGGCTTTGTGAATGAGTGTGGATGAATATCTGAATGTAGAGTGAGTTATGAGAGGGGTGGTGTGTGAATGAGAGAAATCTGAGATGGGTGGTGTGTGAATGAATGGGGTGCGGCACACATATATAGGTGCTGAAAATAAAAGCCACGACATGGTAGAAATAGGAGTTATAATGTGTAGAGGTTTTGGATTTAGGATAAGTAGAGAATTGGGACTCCAAAACCACAAAGGAAAAGGGATTTTCAAACATAATCCAAAAAGGAAAGGGACATGTTTTCCAGCAGGTTTTAGGCATCTAGAAGGTGGGAACATGCGGCTGGGATTTAGGAGAAGAAAAAGGCCTTCTAGAAGGGGTTAGGCGCCACCTTTGTAGGAGAAGGGTGTGGCAGATTTGTAGGAGAGTTTTAAGGGTTTGTTGCATGTTTTTAGGCTTCTAGAACCCCCAATTTTAGGTGATAAAATCTGATAAGAACCCCCCCCCCCCCCTTTTTGGCTAAAAACATGGAAAGATAAGGTGAGGATGAGATAAGGTAGTTTTGGATAAGATAAGATAAGGTTTTGGATAATGCTCCATATTTCTTGCTCTTCTCTTATCTTCTAGAACTTGGACTTGTTTCTTCCTTCTTCCTAGCTGATTCCTTGTCTTTAAATCTCCAAATTCGTCCATCCTTCTTGCTTGAATCATAAGCTATCCATCCTTGGTCCAAAATAGCTCCAAAACACTCCAAATTGGCTCTTTTTGCACACTTTGTCATTAGGCCATGAAATTGCACGAAAATGGCTTAAAACTCTATAATTAACATAATTAAGCTAAGTAAATGCAAGAAAACAAGCAAACTAAGTCGCATAAATATGCTCCTATCAGTAGCCAACTCTGAAAATGTAGAAGAAAAATTAGAAGGAATAACCCATTTTCCCATACGAATAATGTCTGAGAACTAGTGTGAAATAGATAAGGAGCAAGCTCAGTAGCACCAACGACCTCCAGAATAGGTGTAATCACAAACCACCCTCATTTTATAAATTGTGACAATCTTCTTTGAGATCACGTCACCAGATCATATAAAATTGCGAGCACATCGCAAAAGAGACCTCAATAAGGAAGAAGGCCATTGATAAACAAAGACACTATGCAAAAGCATACTTTGAAAAATTGATTGAATGAGTTGAACTCTTCCTGCCATAGTTAAAAGTTTCCCCTTCCAACTTGTTAGCTTTAGCTTTATCTGTCAAAGCCTGAGGATGACACCTCTTGCGCTTGCCTACGTTAATACAAAATCCTGCAATTTTTTCGCTTTTTTGTAGATTACAAAATTATATTACTAGCAAGTAACACTGCATGTGTATGATAGCTATAGCATCACTCCTTTTATCTCCAGTGTTTATACTATTTGACCCATAAAAAGAAGGGAGTTTTAATGAAACACTCCTGGTACTGTTCACTTTAACGAAAAACCATATTTTTACTCTAAAAAGTCACTCTTGGTACTACTCACTTACAACACATTTTTGTCATTTTGATTAAAACTCAAAGTTTTCAAGCCATTTTTGTTAGTTTTCCTTAAAAAGAATCGTTGTACCAACATACTCCTACTCTAGGTGACTAGACTAGGTTTTTAATATGGGGTTCCATTGTTTTTATTTGTGCTTAAGTATAAATGTGTGGCGTATATCGTTTTTGTGGTAGATTTGTATTAGTAAGACATATTTGTATTGGTGACACTCGTTTATTCATATATAACAGTTCGTTTATTCATATATAACAGTAGCATACTAAATGAAGAAATAGAGGATGAGAGCGAGAGGAGAAATGAGAAGCTTAAAGGAGGAAGCTTTGATATATTTGTAACTGTCTTAATGCAACAGAATTTGTTACCAAAATAATAGGACAAAGGTCTTATATACTCTCTTACAACAATGCCTAACACTTAAGCTAATCGGTGCTCTCATGGCACTTAGGGCCCGTTTGTTTGACCGGATTTGGGAGGACTGGACTGGACTAGACTAGACTGTAATCCCTTGTTTGGTCTGCACCAGGATTAGGTTTAATGAGCTTAGGTCGGACTCGCTCGGATTAACCACCTCGCTACGAGTTCTTAACGAGGATCCCCAATTTCGGCCGGATTCATAAGCCCTCTTCTGATAGAGAGAAAATCGCGAGAGAGTCAGTCGTCCAAGACCCAACGTCACTCGTCCTGCTTGTCGCACATCATTGTTGTGCTGCATTTGGTTTTTGTTACCTTGGCGAGATTGCGAAATATTTATTAAATAATGTAAAATATTAATAAATATGAATTAAATAATATAATATTAGAATTTGTTATTAGTCTGTTCTTTAGTCCTGACACTGCAGCAAACGCTTCACTAAACTAGTCCAGCTTAGTCTAGTCTAAGACAGTCCAGTTTAGTCCCTGCAGCTAGTCCAGTCCGAGACAGTCCGATGTAACAAACGCACCCATAGTGATTTATGGTTAATAGTCTATGTGATGGCCGTTTACTTAAAGGGATTTACTGCTTTGTTAATTGTGTAAATTTTTCTGCTGATCAAGGAATTTGGTCACTGCTATAATGAAGATAATTTAAGATTGCGTGCTTTGGATGCGGGACAAATAATAAACTATACAAACCTTTCCTATGTCATGGACACATACATGCTCCGTTAAATCAAAGAATTGAAGAGTAATTGTTTTATTAGTCTTTTATATCATAGGGTGCAAAGCACCAAATTTATCCAAACTCATGTCACTGACATATATAGGAAAACAAATAACAATAATAATAATCAGAGAAGCATAGGTTTTTTAACCTTTTGACACAAAGTATAAGGCAATTAGCGACCACACATGTTGATTTGACAAGAGAGATAAACATAAGATATACAAACACACACACTAGTAAAAAAAAGAAAGAAAAAAAAAGAAAGAAGAAGTTTTGTTCAATTATATACATTAACAACATGTTTTCACCAGAAGTGATCCCTTCGGATCTTTCCCACCAAAGTCCACCAATCAATTAATCCGGATATTTGAAATTTAATTCAACATCTAAAATTATTGTAACTTTTAAAGGAGCCTCCTGTTTGTAGCCGTTAAATCAAATTTTAAGGGCCCAAATTAATTGATTGGTGAACTTTGGTGAGAGAGTTCTGGAGGGTACCCCTTCACTGTTTTCACGTACTTTTTAGAAATTTATACAAGAAGCATCAGATTCACAATTTTTTTGTTGTTGTTAATAGTTGACTAATTGATTCAATTTGAATACTAATTAAGTAAACCCTAATTAAGAATTTTTTTTTTCATGCAACTAAAATTTAATTTCAGTGACTCACTGTTCAATAAATTATTTACAAAATGATCAAAAGGTGCAATATCTATCTAATAAAGAAATAATACATTGTGATGATAGACATGACATAATCTCTCCCTATCCTGAGTATGTTTATGCTCAAAATAGTGGGATATGGATCCTCTCCGGATCCAGTTGTCCTAATCCATCTAGTCAAATCATCTGGACCATTGAAATTTGATCCAACGATTACAAATAGGAGCTCACTTTAAAAGTTATAATAACTTTAACCGTTTGACTAAATTTCAATGATTCAGATGATTTGACAAGGTGGATTAGGATAACTGGATCGGGAGAGGATCCATGTCCAAAATAGTGGACCACATTACATGCATGTCTCATGATGACCATATACAATATACAACGTGTAATGAGTCGGTGTACTTGCAATAACTGAAGTACAGGTGTCAAATATTGATTGGTAGAATGGTAGAATGTAATAAGGATAGACGTAGAGGATTGCCACATAGGCAAGTTAGTTAGAAGTGTGGTATTATAAAAGCTGTTGTAAAACGTTTTGTATTCATCAATCACAGTAGCTATTTCTCTTCCGCTCTTCCTTTCTCTCTCTAATCTCTCTCTAATCTTTCTTTCTTGCTTTCTTGAATCCTTCAATCTTCATTTTCTTAGGAATTCTTGGAGTTATTTGTTTCTGTTATCATGGTATTAAGAGCCAACGATCGTGTATGGGTCGGTGTGTTTTCAGAATCAGTGGTGGAAGCGTAACAGATTGTAAATTTTTTCTGGTGATTTCGGGAATTTTCTTGGCAATTTGGAAGATCTCCTTTGGCGATTTCGGGAATTTTTCTTGCAGGTTTCGAAGATCTTGTTTGGCGATTTGGGGCTTTTATATGCAGTCGAGGTGAAATCTGCAGAAAATTCAGGTTATATGTTTACAGTGATTCAATATTTTGCATTTCTTCTTGCAATGTTGTTTGGGTAATTCTGGTATATTTGAGTAGATTGTGTTTGGTCATATTGATTGGTTTGCGAAGATAATATGTTGTATATGATGTTGAAGAAGGCCAATGCCATTACTCTGTGGTAAAGTAGGAATCTGAAGGCCAGTGCCATTGATTCAAGAAGTTTGATTTAGTTAGAAGTGTTGATTTCAGAATTTGATTTAGTCAGAAGATTGATTCAAGAACTTATCTGTTTGGGATTTTCAAAGATTTGTTAGAAAGGTTGATTCTTGCAATATATTAGAAATAGCTTCGTTTGTGAAAATTGAGGGATTGTTGGGTATGTTGACTATTCGACTTGGTGAGCATAATTACGCCAAATGGTCTTTTCAATTCAAGTCTGTATTAAAAGGATACAAATTGTTCGATCATTTTGATGGTTCATCATCTTGTCCATCGAAATTTGTGGTTAGTGCAGAAACTGGGGTTACCAAATACCTAACTATTGCTTTTCAAGATTGGGAGACCACAGATTTGTCACTATTGAGTTTGTTGATAGCAACGCTGACTGATGATGTTATAGAATATGTTATAGGGTGTAAGACTGCTGCTGAAGCTTGGACAAACCTTGAAGAAAGATATGCATCTGTGTCTAGGACAGGTGTTAATCAATTGAAAATGGAATTACATACAGTTTAGAAAGGTGGGGATTCAATGGATAGATATCTGTTAAGGATCAAGTATTGAGGGATCAATTGATAGCTGTTGGGGAATATGTTTCAGATAATGATGTGATGATTGCAGCTCTTGCTGGGTTGCCAAAAGAATATGCAACTAATAAGACTATTATACTTGCGAGAGACACTAATGTTACTATGAAGGAATTTAGAGCCTTATTAATTGGAGCTGAAAGGGAAAATGATGTGGTGATGAGTTCGTTGACTCAAAATATGGTTGCTTTGTATATGCAAGGAAATAACGGTGGTTCAGGGTCTTCTTCGTATAACAATGGTGCGTCCAGTTCAAATTCTTCTCCAAATGAGCCATCAAGTACAACTGGTGTTATTACAGTTACTCCTCTGCCACAGCAAATGCCATTATTTCCACAGTCTCAAATGGGGCAACCTGCTTATTTTCCATATCAGAACTCTTATGGCTTAGAAGATGGATTTGTTGGCAATTTAGAATAGCATCCGCAAGACAATTCACGGTAACATCAATCTTCAGCGCAGTATAATGGAAATTAACAAAGGTTTTATAATGGAGGAAAATCAAGGGGAAATAATACTTACAGGACAGGTTTTAAAGGAAAAAGGGTCGAATTACAGGAACAATAATGGTTGGAATGGAAACACTGTGTCAAGAACCACTTTACATCCAGAATGTCAAATTTGTCAAAGAAGAGGGCACATTGCTCCTAACTATTTTTACAGAATTGCTCAGAGTACTTCACCACATTTTAATACTGAATGCTAGATTTGTGGTAAGAGGGGACATAATGTACTTGAATAATATCATAGGGGGAAACTACTCCTACCAACCCTCTGGACCTCCTGTTTCTCTTTCACCTACATTTCCTGGTCAACCTTCAGTGATCCCTCAACCACAGGGCTATGTTCAACAGCCTCAGAATTTTGTTGCTCACTATTCGTATCAATTGCATCCACCTGCAATGCAAGGGATGAATCCTCAACAACATATACATGTACCTGATCTCTCATATCAAGTACAACCTACACTGCAAGGGATGAATGTCTAAGCCTCACCATCATATTCCAATGCAGCTAGTTGGATTGTGGATACAGGAGCATCACACCACATGACATCTAATCTTGCTAGCTTACATCAAGTTTCTCCTTTTGAAGGTATAGAGAAAATTAAAATTGGCAATGGTCAAGGTTTGCCAATTCAAAATACTGGTTATGCCATTATTAAAACACCTTCTCACTCTATTATAATGAAAAATGTGTTACATGTTCATTCTCTTGCTGTGAACCTAATGTCTGTAAAGCAACGGTGTAAAGATAACAAATGCTGGTTTATCTGTGATGACACAAGTTTCTTTGTACAGGACAAGGTGACAAGGAAGATCTTGTACAAAGGAAGGAGTAGACCTCAAGAGCTGTTTCAGATTCTTGTGTCATCATGGACAGTTCCAAGTGCTTTTATTGGACAGTTGATAAAGTCTTCTCTCTGGCACCAAAGGCTAGGACATGCTACAAATGAAGTCATGGCAGTTATGTTAGCTAAGTCGCATATTCCAGTTTCTATAGATAGTAAGCATAAGATGTGCACATATTGTATTCATGGGAAGATTACTCGAAAACGTTTTGATAATGAATCATCTAGATGTATCTTACCTTTTGATAGAATCCATTCAGATGTTTGGGGATCTTCTTCAGTCAAGTCTATAGAAGGGTATAGATTCTATGTTGTATTTGTTGATGATTGTACAAGATACATGTGGATTTTCCACTATATAATAAATCAGAAGTGTTTTCCATATTTGTCAAGTTTTACAAGTACATTGAAGTTCAGTTTGGAGCACAAATAAAATGTTTGCAATCAGATGGGGGTGGAGAGTTTATAAGTAATTAATTCAAAGAATTTATGCAGTTGAAAGGAATGGTTCATAGAATTTCATGTCTATACACTTCACAACAAAATGGCTTGGTTGAACGAAGACATAGGCATGTAGTTGAAACATCAATAACTTTGATGAATGTTGTTGGGTTATCACAAGAATTTTGGTATATGTCTTGTGCACATACTATGTTTTTAATCAACAGAATGGCTTCCAAGTCATTACAAATGAATTCACCTTATTTCTGTCTCCATGACAAACATCCATCTTTGCAGGATTTAAAAATATATGGCTCAGCAGTGTTTCCATACTTAAGACACTATAATGATAGTAAATTCCAAGCTCGAACCTCAATGTGTATATTCTTAAGATATGGTTCAGGTTCTAAAGAGGCTATTTGTTACAACTTACAGACTCAAAAATTGGTTTTGTCTAGGCATGTAGTACATGATGAGTCTGTGTTTCCTGCAAAGTGTACACCATTAGTGATGTCAAGTAGTGGAGGTGTATCGCATTTAGTCAAATCCACTCCAATTATAGTTCAATTGTCAGCTTCAAGTGCACATAACAGAAGATCTACAGAACAAGTGCAGTCTCTGTCTGATACTTCATAGCAGCAAGATATTGATGTGTCTGGATCTACTGATACTTCACAGCCTACATCACAAAGACAGGAATCTGGAACGCAAGAATCTGAGTCATTAAGCTCACAGCAGTCTACTCCTATACAAAATCTCACTCAGTCCTTGTTACCTGTCCAAGATCCAGCACAACTCCAGGTATTACTTCCTATCTCTATGAGTGATTGGAATCAATCCTCTAGTTCTATTCCTGCTGATAATTCTAGACCACATTCTATGACAACAAGACTTCAAACTGGAGCAATTGAGAGAAGAAATTATGCTGCTTGTTGTACTAGCCTACCTGAGTTACAGTCCTTGCATATTGATGATGGTTCTATGTGCTATGATGGATTTTCCTTTTTAGCTGAAAGTGTTGATTATGAAGAACCAAAGAATTTTAAAGTAGCAGCTACAAACCCCAATTGGCAACATGCTATGTAGGATGAGTTTGATGCACTTAAAGGACAAGGAACTTGGGTTCTTGTACCTCCTCCTCCAAACAGAACTATTATTGGGAGTAAATGGGTGTTCAAATTGAAGAAGAATCCTGATGGAAGTATATCTAGGTACAAGGCACATTTAGTGGCTCAAGGTTATACACAGGAAAATGGTTTGGATTACTCCGAGATATTTAGTCTCGTGGTACGGCACACTACAGTGCGTCTCATCCTTGCACTTGCTACAAGTTACAAATGGGAACTTAGACAACTAGACATAAAGAATGCATTTCTCCATGGTGAATTGCAGGAAGAAATATACATGAAGCAACCACAAGGTTTTGTGGACTCCAAAACTCCAAATCATGTCTGCAAACTTATTAAATCGTTGTATGGACTCAAACAGGCTCCAAGAGCCTGGAATGCTAAGTTCACAGGTGTGTTACCATCTCTGGGATTCACAGTTTCTCAGTCTGACACAAGCCTTTTTATTAAGACAGATGGTAAGGATATTATCATTCTACTCCTATATGTAGATGATATTATACATACAGGTTCGAACATCACCAAAGTCCAAGATGTGATTGCTGCACTCAGTGAGATATTCGATTTAAAAAACATGGGAAGGTTGACCTACTTCTTAGGGCTGCACATTCAATACAAAAACAATGGGGATGTGTTTATTAGTCAGACCAAATATGCAAAAGACCTCATCAAAAGAGCAGGAATGGAGAATTGTAGGCCTGGACCAACACCCTCAAAACCTTATACTTAGTTACTTCTATCTGAGGGCCAACCTTTAACAGATCCAAGTGTTTACAGAAGTATTGTTGGAGCACTTCAATATTTGACCTTCACCAAGCCTGATATTGCTCACTCTGTGAATGTTGTGTGTCAGTATATGACAAATCCAATTGATGCGCACATGTTCTTAGTAAAAAGAATCCTGAGATATCTTCAAGGGACCCTACAGTGTGGAATTATCTATCATTCAGATACTGATCTTCATATTTCAGTATACTCAAATGCTAATTGGGTTTCTGATATCAACACAAGGAGGTCAGTAACCGGGTATGTAGTTTTTCTTGGTTCTAATCCCATCTCGTGGCAGTCAAAGAAGCAGTCTTCTGTGTCTCGAAGTTCAACAGAAGCAGAATATAAAGTTTTAGCTAATTGTGCAGCTGATGTGTGCTGGATAAGGTCGCTAATGAAAGATCTCAATCAGTTCTTACATGCTCCTCCTGAGTTGTACTGTGATAATCTCTCTGCACTGTCTCTTAGTACCAATCCTGTCTTCCGTTCCAGAATTAAGCATCTTGATGTGGATTATCACTTCATTCGCGAACGGGTGCAAAAGAAAGATATCGTGGTTCACTATATTTCCACAGATGATCAAGTTGCAGACATTCTTACTAAAGGCATTCACAGTCCTGTGTTTATTAAACACTGCATCAATCTCAGCCTTGGTTCCCTTGGCTGCGATTGAGGGGGGTAATAACTGAAGTACAGGTGTCAAATATTGATTGGTAGAATGGTAGAATGTAATAAGGAGAGATGTAGAGGATTGCCACATAGGCAAGTTAGTTAGAAGTGTGGTATTATAAAAGCTGTTGTAAAACGTTTTGTATTCATCAATCACAGTTAGCTATTTCTCTTCCGCTCTTCCTTTCTATCTCTAATCTCTCTCTAATCTCTCTTTCTTGCTTTCTTGAATCCTTCGATCTTCATTTTCTTAGGAATTCTTAGAGTTATTTGTTTCTGTTATCAACTTGGACGACAATATCGAGTTTGAGTGAGGAATGTGATTGAGAGAATTTGAAGCTATTAACGGTGTTGGTTATCACCTAGCTACCACAACGCATGTCCCATCTCTCTCTCTCTCTCTCTCTCTCTCTCTCTCTCTCTCTCTCTCTCTCTCTCTCTCTCTCTCTCTCTCTCTCTCTCTCTCTCTCTCTCTCTCTCTCTCTCTCTCTCTCTCTCTCTCTCTCTCTCTCTCTCTCTCTCTCTCTCTCTCTCTCTCTCTCTCTCTCTCTCTCTCTCTCTCTCGGTGTGTGAGATTCAGGAGTGAACGACCTCTCTCTGTTAAAGCTTTATATGCATGCCTTGGTTTTAGCTCGTCATGAAAATCTGTGTTATCGTGTACTTGTTGATGACCTATTAGTTTTTGTGTTAGTTTTCTTAAAAGGACCAACCTTGGACTGCTGATTACTCCATTGAATTCAAATACATTCCTTAATAATATGATTAGTTGAGCAAAAATGGTTCATAAGCCAGTTTCTTAAATTGTCTTTAGCCTTTTAGCTTGTTGAGTCTTTTTTGGAATAGGATCCTCTTTGTGAGGATTTGGATAATCAATCAATTGTGTCTGTTTATTATACATCGTACGGTTAATTATTTTAAAATTTTAATTTAAAATTAAATATAAATAGTACCTAACGAAAATTGACCGTACGATATACGTAAACGAACATGATTAATTGATTTCTGGAACCCTACAAAGAGAATCCGGAAAGAATCCTTGTCTAGTCTTTTTTTGCGAAACTGGATTCCATCCTGAGCATAGGGTGGGGATCCTCCTGACCGGGCCATCTGGACCCTTGAAATTTGATCCAACGGCTACAATAATTATAACTTTTAGTGGACCCCTCTGTTTGTAGCCATTGGATCAAATTTCAAGGGCCTGGATGGCCCGGTCAGGAGGATCCCCACCCTATGCTCAGGAGGGGATCCGGTTCCTTTTTTTGCATATATATACATGTTAAATCAAGTGGGGTTTGACTCCGGGGCTGCGCAGAAAGTTAGATGCATGTGCTTAGATTGGACAGCCCGTGGTTTCTCAATTATCAAACCTAAAACTGTAAACTAATTTTTTCTTAAAACAACTTACTCACAAGTCTCAAATCTATTATTATTCCCAAAAAGTCTTATTGTCAAATCTACTTGGGTGCGTAGGTTTCTGTTGTCTAGCGGCCAAGTTCGGTCCAACCCTTGTCATCCACTCTTCTTGAGAAAATTTTTAGTGCGCTGAGAACTCAACCGATGCATCAGTGTTATAATATAAATAGTTAATTTTTTTTTTTCAAATATCCAACCAATTATAGTATTAGTGTATCGGATTATGTTCTTGGCATATTGACTCTTGCTCTTCCCAATTATGTTGTTGGGTTCCCGCATAAATCCCCTTGTTCTGTGCATAGTGGATTGGTTGTGCTTACTATAGTGATAAGATATTGCTTATTGATAATTATTTTTCTAATACAACCAATATTTTACACTATTAATCATATACGAAAGAGAGAGAGAGTTTAAACCCAAGATGCAATGAATTGACAAGAAAAATTTGAACCATCATGAAATTCCACTACTTTCCATTAAGTTTAGATTCACTATGTTTATAAATTTCATTTAATTTAATTTTTTAAAATGTAGATGATATTGTCACCCCATCTTCTTTTGTTTCTAGGGAACTATAGGTGTGAGAAAAGACAAAGACATTTTTGTGACTACCTTAAGGTGATATGCCAGAAAATTTTGTGTTATATTGGTTACGTAGCATATAATATGTTTGGTTGGCTCAATCTAAATATCTTAAAGTGACTATCTTTTTTTTTTTAATATGTTGGGTATCGAGCATGAAGTTTCTAAGCTCACTCAAGATCAGTTTGTATAAGAGTAAGTCAAACCTTCTTTAAGCTTGAGAAAAGTTACGGAACCATGCTTAAACATAATGATATTTGGTTGCCTCGTCGATAGCTCTACTCATCACTTCATGAGTCATTTTGGCAAATTGGAATTCACCAAAGTTAAGTTTTAAGGTTAAATTTGGGTATAATCAAGTTAGCTAGAAAAGTGTGTTTCTCTATTGCACTCAATTTCGAATCCCTTTTATCATAGTTTGGATAAATTCAGCATTTGCTTATCCTATCGTTTGTCAAAACAGAGAATAAAAGAAAAGAAAAACTTAAGTTTTGGGCTACACATTGGCAAATTGGTCTACTTGGAGGCTGCTTCTAAGATGACAACTTGGCCTAATCTAAAAGCAACTCCACCCCTCCCAATTGCCATTGCAATTAGGTGATTCAATAAGTGGGGCTATTCGGTGGGCCCACCCTACCTAGACTCAACAATCAGGCCATTCTCGCCAGTCTCTGCGCTTGAGGCGATATGACATCACGTTAACGTCATCATGACAAATTATTTTTTGCAGATTAGGGTGCAGCAGCAGGAGATTGCGGTCGAGGGAGGAGGCAGTCTTCTCGGAGGCGATCCACTTGGCATTGGTAGTGTTGTAGCCAACATGGAGGTAGAGCTTGACGGCGTTCCAGCCTTGCCCGGATGGGGGGCAGCGAAGGAGGAAGAGGAAGGAGAGCCGTACTTGAGTTGAAGGGCTTTGATTTTGGCGTCGACATCGTCGACGGTGGAGTCTTGGGTTTTGGATTTGGGCTTCGAAGCAGCGGTTTGAGATGGCTTGTAGTTTTCCTCTGCATTGTCATATTGGTCTTCGTCCTTCGATTGTTATTCCTCCTCCCCCAATTCTTAGTTATCCAAGTTGGTGATGTGATCCTCCTGCTATAAGCAGCTTCCATGGATTTTTAGAAATTCGAAATCCGATTTTTCTCGGAGAGATCAGAAAAGTGAAAATTTTGGGGAATTTAGGAAATAAAATTAGCTAAAATTTTTGATAAATGCAGAGGACGAATGATGTAGGCAACGAGGATTCAATAGACAACAAAACAAGGTTCTAAAATACGTTAAGCTTGTCGGGCGGTGGGTTAAGGCCTAACGTCTAGGCGGCTAGGCGGATTCAAGTAAATTAATTATATATTGTATAAATAAGTGTTTATTTATACTTAAAAAACACACATAATTATATTGGATTACATAAATTCAAAAATAAAGTGACATATAAATTATAAAGTATTAGAACATATTGAAAACATGGGTAACAAGCATATAATGAATGTTCATCCCAATATTTAACAAGTTTATTACATTTTATTGAAAAACTAAAATACAAAATAAAAGTTATCAATTTTCTATCTAAGTCAGAGTCGCGACTTAGGAGAGGTGCCTAAGCAGGTTTAGGCGGGCTAGGTGGACGCTTAAGCAGGTCTAGATACACTTTCTTTATTTTCAAACACCTAGGGACTAATCGGGGTGGTGGCCAACTGTCTAGTGCCTATGCGGGGTGTAACAACCCGTCCCGATTAATATTACGAATTTAGGAACATAAGGGTATGTCGGTTAATTGTCTTTAGTTCTCATGCATCCTAATATGGCTTCGTCACCTTCGTGTGTCGGTTATCACATGCCTACCCTGGTGTTTGGAGAATATCAGGGTTGGGTGAGTCAATTTGGTATCAGAGCGTGGTTTGTTCAGAGCATACTTAGGATCTTCTGCCACTGTAGTAGGGTGTCGATCATGACATCATTTGGATGTCCCGACTTCTGGATTTGGTACCATTTGGCGCAGTTGTGCAAACCTTTCTATGTTTGAATTGTCACCTTCTGGTTAGAATACAAGAATTCGTGTCGATCTTCAGAACAATTCTCGGCGATTGTTCTATCAATAACCTTCTTGCTTACTCCAACCACGAGGTCAGGTTCACTAAACGTTGACAGTCAGTTGTACGTCAAATCATTCAAACATTGATTTTGTTTAGATTATATACTTTTCTTGAGAGATTCTTTGGTAGTAGACGTTATTCTCATCAATTTCCAAAAGGTGTTACGACTGTTGGAAATTGAAAACCTCACAAGATGTTGTGAATTACGAAATGTCGTTGGTCTTGTCAAATCCTATCAGCAATTCTTAACTATTCTTTGAGCTTAGACCTATTTCCTTTTTTGGCTAAGAAACTAGTCAACTTTATTGCGATGCGGATGGTGAACAAAGTTTTTGACAACGGGATATTGTCTCATTTGATCGTAGTTCTTACACTTTTCGAATTTTGCGGTGGTACATTATTAAATGTTTGGTTGCACATTGATGCAACAGGATTGAGTCGCGCGTATGCCTCTTGACGATTAAAACCGCATGATGTGAACGATCTTATCCTTGACCTAGAGCTAGTAACAATCTTCCTTGCTGTAAAATCTGGTGACGTTTTCTCTACAGTGAGAAATGTTGCATCTTTTTTTATCGAAGAAGTTGTAGTATGTTTTCACACAGAAGTAGCTAAGTTGGAGACAGAATAGGTGGATGAAACTCATCGGTGAGTTGATTGCACCTTTGAGTGCCATCATGGTCATGCAACTGTCATAACTGATGCTCTTAGTCGAAAATTCCATAGACAGTTTACCTTCATCCGAGCTATCCATGTCCCACTAGCGTTTTCTCTTCGAAGAATTATCTTTACATTGGCATCTGACCCATGATGAACGTTGTTGGCTCACATTTCAGCGTATTCCATGCATGCTTGTAGTACTAAATGGTACCACGATGTTCGTCCACTTTATTACTTGTATTGTATGAATGGTTTATCGCTGAATATGTGAAGGAATATCTAATTTACTGATAGGCGAAAGCAGTGAGATGGAAGCCATTGGGGTTATCTCAATCTTCTTCGATTCATGTTTGGAGATGAAAAGAAATTTCCATAGTTATCCTTTTTAGGTTGTCGGGGACTTGCTGAGGAAGTGAACAGAAGTGGACGAGTGTCACCATATATTTCCTGTACAAACCACCTTGTACTCGGGTAGACTATGATGACGTTCTGATATTTGTGGTCAACTCACTCGTCAAATTATCTACCAGTCCGTGGGAACTATACTTTCGACCACTTGGAAAAAAAATTTCATTCTAGACTTTGTTAGACCGACATCTCAATTACAATCAATTTCGACTGTGATCTCAGTTTCACCTCCTGGTATTAGAAAGCATTCTAGTCAACTTTGGGTTTGTGTTTACCCTAAAACACTTCGTATCATTTCCAAACCAGAGAGACTATTCAGGAGAACCACTCAGATCCGAAAGTTTTAGTCGGAACTATCAGTCATTCAATCACCCATTAATACCCTATCGAGTTAATCATTACCACTGGTGTTTGAATATCCCTAAGATTATCGTTGTAACAAGTTGTTGTGAATTTTAGAATGGGGAAAAAGTTTGAGTTACCGTCTATCAGATTTCTTTTGACTACCACTTAAGTCGAGTCCCCACTCAACCATCTCGACTTGCCACCATAAAATCAAGTTAGCTACTTGCACGTGTTCTTGGATTAAAGTTACGCATTCACTCCAGTTATCTCATACTTTAGATCTGTTAGACTTGTTTTGAACCTTAAATTCTTGAGTGTTCTCTTAACCTTCTCAGCATAGCTGTTCGCTAAATTCGAGAGAAATTTTTAATGACAACTCACTTAGGCGTTGTGAATCACATTGTTCTGGTTTTTGGTGTATTGTCACTTTTGTACCCTATCGTGATGCGCATTTCACTTCTAAGTTTTGTGAAGTTTACGTGAAGGCCTTGAGTACTAAGTTGTTTGTCCTATATCGTATTTTTATTTGCAAACTGTTGGATAGTCTGAACGAACTATATAGATCTTGAAAGACGTGTTGCGTTCCTTTGATTTGTGGTTTCTAAATGATCAGATTTTGCACCGATCTCTTTTGGAGTAGTTACGATGATAGTTCTTTTATTTCCAATTTGAGTATGACACTATTTGAGACTTGGTTTGATTGATTCTTTTGGCAGCACTAGTTGGACAGTGGAGTTTTGTGATAAGATAAAAAGCAAACCACAAAGTAGCACACAAATATGCTATTGATTTTCCTTATTAACACTAAGATTTGTCAATTGTAGCATATGAAAATAAGGGTCTTTCCCGCAGAAGATTGTTTTATCTAACTACTTAAAATGTCACAAAAACTGGGTTGCTGTCCCTACTGACCAGCCACCGAAAAAGAATTATTAGACCGACTTACACTTAACTAAAGTCTATGAAATTTCATATGAAGACACTAGACACACAGAGATACACACACAAATTTTTGGGATTTTTGGAGTTGATTTAATATTTAAATTAAATTGAACAAAAACAAGACGGAAATAGATTTTAAATAGTAAAAATGGATTGTAGTTCACAAGTTAAGAAAACGAGTTAGGGGAAGTACTATCCACCACCAAATAATCATGCAAACATGTTATGTTTCATTCAAATTCCTTTTATTTCCGGATGAAGATGCACAAGTTGGCTCAATGTTAGAACTCAACCTATTACTCTTTCTTATATAGTATGTAAAAAGAATGGCGTTTTCAACTTAACTTAGTCCCTAGCATGCAATCTAGAATGGTGTGTTCGTAGATTTAACAAGTAGAAATCATTAAGAACGAAAAGAGTTTGAGTCATCACAAGGCATCGTAAGTACTGGCGTTGTCTTACTTATCCTAGAAATTGGTTCACATGTTAATCGCAATTAATAAGTACTACTCTAGAACATATGTAGGTCCTCATTCGACAAGGGCAGACACACACATATTCATAGCATTAGAATCTTAGATATGCTTACTAAGTATGCATCTGTAGAAAACACATAAAGAATTCATCAATGAGACAAGTAGTGAAGCAATTTTCATCCTTTCATATAAGAAATTGAAACGAAATATCATAACACATTTGCAATTATATTCGGGGCTTCAAAACAGCCCCTAACTACTAAAAATTTAGTTACACATAATTCTTAAATAAAACCAAAAGAAAAACTTGAGTTTGAGAAGATAAAACCGAAATAAGAAATTGCCAAGATTTCCTCATTCCTCTATTGCTTCCCTCTTCCTTGTCCAACTTCTTACTACCTTGCTTTCTTCCCTCCCATTTTCGTCAGCTGCACCTTTCCATTTTTTTTTCTTTCTTTTTTCTAATTTTTTTCCCCCTTTGCCACTACAACCTGCAGCCTTTTGTTATTGCTTGCTGCCTCAGTTTCTTCTCCATAACTCACCCCACTAACAGCCATTTAGTGATGATAATAAGTGAGAGGAAATGGTAAAACAATTGTAACTCTTTAGGTAGCCTTTATGCCCATTAGTCCCACTTAATCCTCATCTTTAATTCCATTTCCTCTGATATTTGAATAGGTGTCAGGTGGCTTGTTCTTGACTGCATCAGTTTTGGCTGCTAGATTTATTGGGTTTATTGCTTTCATTGCAATTACAAACTGCTCAGCCTCTTGTCAACCTTTCAGTGTTAAAATGACCATAACTTCTTCTAGAAAAATGATATTAACAATCCGCGAAATGCTCTAGAAAATAGATATCCGTAGATTTCTAACCATATAAGGCTCATTCTCTAATTCATTATGAGTTGTCCAAAACTTGCTTCCAAAGTCAGCTGACCCGCACAGACAGTTTTGACGAATTTGTTACTTAAAATCCCACTTGTGCTATTTTTATTTTCTTTGCTTGAAAAATCCTACAAAACACAAAAACAAAGTAATTAGCTCAAAAATATAAGGAACTAACTGAGAAAAGGCAAGTGAATTTGATGTAAAATATATATAAATATGAGCTTATCATTTTACGAATTGGTTTTTGGATGTTTGATTTATTTTTATTACTAGAAACTGTGTGCTTTTGTTATTGTCGACTTGGTGTTAGACAAATGGTAATATTTTCACCCTTAGGAAATTACAACTTGCTTATCAAGTCAACAATGTGTTGTCGATATCGCGGGGGGCCGACTGTAATATCGATGACTTATTCATTGGGTTCGTTAACCAAGTGGGCAGGTAGACCAGTATACGATAGTTGTTACTATTTAGTTATTGTTGGGCCTTGATCCAAAGACACACACCTCTTTTCATAGTACGTGATGTTATGAATGCTTGGGTGAGACCCACTTTCATTTTTGATTTTGATTTTCAGTACAAGTATTTTGATTTACCTTATATTAGTTATACATTGTATTTTGACATTACAAATGTTTGGTCGAGTCATTTCCACTTTCACTGTTAAGTTCAGTACGAGTTTTTTGACCTCTATGTTAGTACATATCTATTTTGATGTTATCGTATTATACGTACATACTTTTGACCTTATGTTATTAAATATTTTCGACATTATATCTTTATAAAGTATGTTTCTACTTTTATATTGATGGGGTAGAAGGTATGAGCTTGGAGGCATCAAAGAGAAACCATTGCAACCTGCTCACGACGGTGTGGCATATTCTCTTTGATGCAACCGCTCTGACTTGATTTCTTTATATATATATTCTTCTTCCAATCTTCAAGTTTTGAGTATAGTAAGTTATTTCAAATTTCGTTTAGGAACGGAAATGCATTTTGGTAATTTCATTGGGATTGAGCTACATATTTTGAATGGGTTGTTTTTGGTCTTAATTGGTGAGCCACGTGGGGCCCACCTTTTGGTTTTTGTCCCTCAGCCTAAGCACTTCATCCTCTCTTCCCTTCTCCCCGTGACAACTCTCGAACCACTCTCTCTCATTTTCTCACCTTTCTCATTTTCTCACTCTCATTCTCATCTCTCCCTTTTTGGAAGGTAGAGCTAGCAAACACTAGCACCTCCCTCGCCGGAGCGGCGAGCACCACCACCACCAACGTTGGCTAGCCACAAGCACTACCATGACCTTTTCTCCCTCACTCTGTACCTCTTCCTTCTTCCACGGCAAGCACCGAGATGGTGCAATGGAAAACTCTGGCGAGTCTTACCTTTCCCGACTAGGTAAGGCTTGAAAAAAAAAAACCATCAACCTTTCTTCTTTTTCAACGTCCTGGTAGGTTTTAAAGAATGTAGGTTGGTTTTGTGGAATTTTGTGACAGAAAACACTTCGGATGAGCTTTTCCTAGATTTCGGCGAGAACCCGTGGGTTTCATAACGTTTTCAGACCACTTCTCGACCTCTCATTGGTATGAATCTCTTCCTTGCTCCTTGGACTTCAGTTTGGTATATTGCCTAATAGGTTTTAGGTAGGTTTTGGGGTTGAACGAAGCTGGAAAGGCTTCGGCTTCCTTCTTCCTCGAAATGGACAACCCGGCTTGGAAATGGGTCAAACCTGAGTCAGAAACACTAGACTGGCCTAACTCGTTCGGCCATGGGACCCAAACACTCAAGCCCAAACCTAGTTGCCCATGCCCAACCTGACTCGGAAACACTAGACTGGCCTAACTCGTTGGGCCATGGGACCCAAACACTTAAGCCCAAATGTAGTTGCCCAGGCCCAACCTTGAGGCCCAAAACCCTCGGCTCAACCTAGAACCCTGGCCAGTGCATGTGAGTGCTTGTCTTGCCAGCATATGGAGCACATGCGCCTCCATCAGAGGTACTGTGCTCCGCTGCCGTCCACGGCGGCACATGTGACTTTTTCAGCGACCCAAATTGGCTCATGAGGCGGCGTGTGGCGGTCCGGGCCACCGCCACGTGAGGGCTTGTGTGGCAATGCGTGGGGGTACACAAGGTCCCTCTTTCTGTTTTTCGACGTCCTGCATTTGTTTATGACGTCCGTTTCCCGAAATTCAACCGTTTTAGTATAGTTTTATTAATTGGTACCTTTATGTGCTTAGGTGCAATTGTTTATGGCATTTTCGTCTTCTCTATTTTGCACGGCTCTTTGATGGCGAAATATCTGTGAATGGACCCATTCCAAAATGCATGTTTTACTTTTAGAAATGCATACATGAAAATCATGATTTTATGACTATGTTTTATGAAATGATTATAAGTGAATTGGCTACCAAGCTTTATCGAATTTACGTGCTTTGAAATATTTATGATTATATGCATACTTATGAACGTGGTTTTATGACATGACATTTGAGCTACTGAGCTCCGATTTGATATAGATATATATTATTAGAAATATTATGTTCATGTTTTTATGTGCTTATTTAGTGATTATTCATACGATCTGCTGACGGGCGAATGATACTACCTACGAGCTAATGATACTGCCTACGGGTGAATGATATTTATATATTGGCTTCTGCTGGGAGATGTAGTGCCTACGGGCGGAAGATATTTATAATGGCTTTGGTCGGGCGTAGGTTGGTGGCTTCGATCGGAAGATACTTATATATGGCTTTGGCCGGGCGTAGGTTGGTGGCTTCGGCCGGAAGATATTTATATATTGCCTACGGGCGGGGGATGTAGTGCCTTTAGGCAAATGAAGATTTATATATATATATATATATATATATATATATATATATATATATACACACACACACCTTTGTGCTGCTACTACTAAGCACTATATATAATATATGTTTTATGAAGTTTTATGGCATGCTAGGGTTTTCGAAAAACCTATTACATACTACGCTATTGAGTTTTCATAAACTTTGGGGGATAGTACGTACATTGTTGAATAATTGTTTTAGTATTACTTATATATAAACTTGGTCTACTCATGTTTTGTTTTGTGCCCCCTTAAGGACTTAGAATCGAGGCGTACAATCCCGGCATCAAGGCACTCCCTCATCGGCATCTTCGAGTCCTATTGGTGTAGGACGCATCCTTTTATTCATTCAATTTTATATTATTCCTTTTTAATTACTCGGATTAGTTGTATGCTCTGAATACGTTCCACAATTGCATATTCATTATAATTAAATTTACAAGTTTTATTTATGTCGGTTAATTGTTTTTAGTTCTCATGCATCCTAATATGGCTTCGTCACCTTCGGGTGTAAGCCAGCATGTGCCTACCCTGGTGTTTGGAGAATATCAAGGTCAGGCATGTCACAGGGATTTTGAAAATAGTGCAAAAAATAGATTGATAAAAAGGACAAAAGAAAAAAGAAAATATGATTTTCTATATTTTTTTAAAAAAATAATTTTTTTATACCTATTGCACGCGCCATTATTTTTAGGAGTTGAGATGCATTCGGACAATTGCTCTTCACTAAGATAGCAATTACCTTCGCTCAATAGTTCGACCTTAGTTGGGTGGAATTACTCTTAAATGTGACCCAAATTAAGGCGTACTCCTTGGGCAAGAACATAAAGCCGGGCCTCCATGGAAGGCCATCCTTCCCTCAACTAGGGGGGCCCTAATAAGGACTACCTTCAACCTTTCATCAAGAAAAGAAATATTTTATTAATTAAATAAAGAGAGAGAATTTTATAATTACAAACACAATAAAAAACTTAGCCACATTACCACATCCAACAAAACAAAGGAAACTTCAAACGAACATGTGTTTTTTCTTTCTCCCTCTCCTGTGAAAGCGAAAAGGTAATTTTATGATAATTGTTTGCACTTGAGGTATCTTCTTTTATTATATCACAACTTATATTAAAAACAAAGAATTATTTCTTCTTTTCAGTTTTTAATAATTTGTTAGACCAGTGGTAGAGTTAGAATCTTGCTTCACAAGGGGCATTTCTCAAATCTGAAACTTTATTTTTTTAACGTCTAAGATACTGTGTATGTTAATTGTATTTTTATTTAT
Source organism: Cotoneaster glaucophyllus (assembly GCA_036320875.1). NCBI lineage: Eukaryota > Viridiplantae > Streptophyta > Magnoliopsida > Rosales > Rosaceae > Cotoneaster > Cotoneaster glaucophyllus. The sequence continues at coordinate 18,161,639 of CM070073.1, forward strand.
TTATCTCAAACCGCATCAACCACATAGTCACGTAACCCGACTAATATTTAAGAGCAAAGTTAAGAAAAGAGACAAACAATGGACTAGAAGTTCAAGCCAACAGTCCTTAACTTAAAAGCAATCAATGATAAATCCTGACTATTAGATTCAGTTACTGTGATCGAAAACTTCGACCTAGATTAATCCCCTCCACCCAAAGGTTAACTTGAAGTAATTAGCAAGTACAAGAAGCTACATCATTATACCTAGAATGAGAGAATCTCATATCCAGGAACTCCAAGATTGCAACTAGACTTACCAGAAGTAAAAAGAGATCATGCTTTGTCTTATACATAGAAAAGAAAATAAAAAATTGCAGGATAGGCCTAGGACTTCCCTAGTCCCTTAGTGGCTCTGCCACTGTTTAGAGTAACTCCACTAGCTGGAGGAGGGCAGTGGCAGTTGGAGAGGAAGGGTAATGAAATTGTCTTCATTATTCACTCTAAACAGTAATTGGTTTTGTGCAAGTCCAAGTTCACACATTTGGAATGAGGAAGGGCAAGGGCAATGTTGATTACTATTCACAAAGATTTTTTTTTTTAATGTTTGTTTCGTCTTATTTCCACATATCATTATCGCTGTAAATTTGAATAATTTTAGGGTTGGATTAGTCATAGCTGTCGAATTGAACAATTTTTTGAAATCAAAGGCTCACAAATAGCCATGTGGGTGGGGAAATGGGAAAGCTGGGCTTCAACTCGAGCTCAAGCCCTTGCAATTGCTGATGGGTAGCTGTAAAATTTCCTTTAACCCCATTGCTTCCCATTTTGTGGACTGCTGGAGCTGTTTTCTTCATCCCAAAGACTGTTTAACACAATTGGTAGAGCAATTGCCCTACTGTTGGAGATGTTCTTATGAACCATGAATGCTTCAAACATGTGATTTTCTTTTTCTTGAAGAACAAAAATAAAGAGATAAGCGAAAGTAAATTTATCTACCTGAATTTCTTGAATTGTGTAGGGTACCAAGCAACAACCCTAGGATCATGCCGACATAAAACTCTTAAAAAAGGATCTTGTTAAAACATCCCCAATGAGCGGCTCTATATGAGGGCTAGAAAGTGGTGGATATAGCCTAATTTAGAGCTCTGAGGAATCTTTGGGGCTCTAAACAGAATCTCTCCCAATAAGGGGCTATATATTTTATTTATGTAGTTATTTGAATACGAAGTAAATTTATTTTTGTCTTAACTTTTCTTAACTTGATTTTTGGATGTGTTATGTTAAATTTTATTTATGAACCTTTTGACCTAAAAAAAATTCAAATTCTGACAAAGTTAGATTTTATCATTTATGCATTGTTGTAGGCTCTCTTATCTCAATCTCATTCGTTAGTTTGTTTATATGAAATTAGACAAGATAAGATTTCATTTTAGAACAACCATTAGATTTGATTATCTTATCTCAATCACATCCGATGGTTTATTTCTCTTATTGACATATTCTTCGAAATCAAACAAGATTTTCATTTCATAACAACCATTGGATTGGATTATCTTATCACAATTTAGTTGTTATTTGTGTATATTTTTGGTTTAGGTCTCTAAACTACCAATGTTAAATTTCATCACTTTTTATGAATTTTTCAATCTAGAAAATTAAACACAAAGCACTACATTTTTTTTCTACTCAATCACACAAAAAATAATTGTTGTTTGGATATGTTTTCTTAATCAAACAAACGGTTGAATAATAAATCCTTAAAATCATGTTTTGGAATTAAAAATGGAGCTCACCCATTTGTAAACTTAAAAATAAAAAATAAAAAATAAAAAATAAAAAAATAAAAAAAACAAAAAGAAAAACAAGACAAATGTGGTATCCTCAAGGTGGATAAAGTCGCCATTGGAATGCTCTTAGAGACTTAAAATCATGTACAATCAAAGACCCAGCCCCATAATAAGATACTAGCCTTCACGCACACGTTCAATCGCGTGCAGAAGGCATTTTTTGAATAACGGCATGCACGACTTACACGTTTTAAATGTATTTATATGCATAAATTGACAAAAGGAAAGTCAAATATTTGAAGTAAATGAATAATTTTAGATCATGCTAGAAGAAACCCCTCATAAACCAATTAAAGCAGCTGAATTCACATAATAAAATCGGTCTCTATAGAATTTACATTAAGAATAGAGAAAATAATATTTAATAAACAATTGATTGAATCATATTATTGCTAGCGTATTGTGAGGCTAAGCCCACCTCCCTCCCCCTTAGTGTAGATAATATCGTTTATTTAAAAAAATTATTTGACAATTAATTTAATCACATTATTATCCGTGTGTGAAAGACCTTTTTTATAATCGGCATTATACGCCCTTAAGAGGTTTTGAACGTATTAAAACTAGAGAAAATAATATTTAATAAATAACTGATTAAATCACATTATTGCTAGCCCATTGTGAGGCTAAGCCCACCCCTCCCCTTAGTGTAGATAATATATGGGCGTTTACTAATCTGTAATCAAATTGAGAGGAATTGAATTGAGGAGGAATTGGATTGAGGAGGAATTGAAATGAGGTGGAATCAGAATCAAATTCCTGTTGAAGTTGTTTACTAAAACTGTCTGGAATCAGAGTAGGAATAATGTTGATTCCATATAAGTTGTTTACTAATTCACTTCAATCGGAATGAAAACTAGGTTGATTACTATATTGCCCTTACATAAATAAATTATTTTCATACTAATTTGTAAACACGAATTTTTCCTGAAAAAAAACAGAAGAGACAAGAAACACGTGTACAAAGTAATATTTGTATTTTTTGATTTTTGTTTTGGGTTGCAATCTCTTTTACAATTTGCCTCTGATTCTATCTTCGTAAGGTGTTGATTTGGTGGTTTGGTTGTTGATCCGAAGGGCTGTCGGGGCTTGATCTTTGGATGAACAGTTCTTCAAGGGCCTTTGGAGGGCTTGATCTTGATGAACGAGGATGTGTGGATTTGTTGATGGGCTGCTGATCCAAAGGGCCGTCAGGGCTTGGTCTTTAGGATGAACAGTGGATGATTTCCTCAAGGGCCGTTGGGGCTTGATTTTGAAGGTTGAGGATGAATGGATCTTCGAAGGGCTTTTGGGCTTGATCTTCGAAGAACGATGAACGATGAACGATGAACGCTTGTTTCAAGGGCCGTCGGGGCTTGATCTTGAAGGTTGAGGATGAATGGATCTTCGCAGGGCTTTTGGGCTTGATCTTCGAAGAACGATGAACGATGAACGATGAACGCTTGTTTCAAGGGCCGTCGGGGCTTGATCTTGAAGGTTGAGGATGAATGGATCTTCAAAGGGCCGTTGGGCTTGATCTTGAAGGTGGATGAGCGGATCTTCAAGGGCTTTTGAGGCTTGATCTTGAAGGTGGATGAGCAGGTCTTCAAGGGCTTTTAAGGCTTGATCTTGAAGATGGATGATGAACGGATCTTCGAGGAGCCTTGGGGCTTGGTCTTTGAAGAACGATGAACGGATCTTCGAGGAGCCTTGGGGCTTGGTCTTTGAAGAACGATGAACAGATCTTCGAGGAGCCTTGGGGCTCGAGCTTTGAAGAAGAACGACGAACAGAACTTCAAGGAGCCTTGGGGCTTGAGCTTTGAAGAAGAACGACGAACAGAACTTCGAGGAGCCTTGGGGCTTGGGCTTTGAAGAACGATGAACGCTTGCTTCAAGGGCCGTCGGGGCTTGATCTTGAAGGCGGATTTGGCGAAGAACGAAGAGAGGTTTCTTGATTCTTCGGGATTTGCTTGAGAGCGTTTGGAGTTTCAAAGCTTCAAGGCTTTTGTGTAATGTGAATTGGTGTCTTGAAATGAATGAAATGGCTTCCTATTTATAGAATTCCAAAACTTGATTTTTTGGGTTTTAATAATCAGATGAAATAAGTCACTTCTGCCATGCGTTGACATGTGTCCTGTTTGATGATTTTTCTGAATTATTTTGATTTTTCGTTGATTCACATGCTATGAATAAAATTTATGTGATACATGAGCGTTGAAATTTTAATTTTTGATCAACATTTATTTCACGAAATTTCGATGTCTACAAATGCCCCCACTTCAAGGCGCGTCGCATACTTGTGCTTGTCACTTGTAGGCGATGTGTTTTGAAGTTTCTCAATGTAGATGTCAATCCAAGGGCCGTCGGGGCTTGATCTTGAATTGGACTGGAAATTTCTTCAAGGGCTTAGAGGCTTGAATCTTGAATATTGTGCTGCATGTTTCTTCAAGTGCCGTTGAGGCTTGATCTCGAAATGGACTGCAAATTTCTGATGTTTAATGCACAAGGTAATGTATCAATTTCGCTTGAAGCTTACTTGTGGTTTCGGGCTTGGTCAGGTACTACGCAAACCATATAGTAGGAGTCCCTCAAGTCGCCGAGCTAGGAGATCTGCCGAAGGAGTTGACAGACAAGGTAAGCAATCAGAGTCTCGGGCAATCAGTCTTAGTTTAGACGTTTTGACCTCGGGTTCCGGTTGATCATTCTCCTTCTACTTGTCTCTCATTTAGCAACGAGGACGAAGAAAAGGAGAGGGAAGAGAGACGATATGAGATACTCTTGTTTTCAACGAAGTGGCCGATGAATCGACACGTGCTTTGTTGTGCTTGTTGACTTTCCACAGCTTTGATCTTGAACTGGGTTTGAAGGATTTTCTGGTTTCCTCCGGATGGATCATGCGGTTCTGCAGGCAAGGGCGTCATGCTATAGTGATCTGTTCCAGCTCACTATGTTACATTCTTCTCTGCTTGTTTCTTTTGCCTGGCAGAAGTGGTACGCAACCTTTTGCTTTTAAATGGTCCTTCAGAGCACTTGAAGATGAGTACTTGAGAGCAAGGCTCGGTAAGCAACCAGGCAAAGGTTCCGGGTAATCAGTTCCAGATCAGATGTTTGATTTCAGGTTCTGACTGATTGCTTTCTTTCTCCCTGTCTTGCAGGTAAGAGCAAGGGCAAAGGGAAAGATAAGGGAAAAGCATGATATGAAATACCTTTGCTTTCGACCCTGATGATATGAGATACATTTGCTTTTGAAGCAGTAACGGATGAACCAGCACATATATATTGGTTGCGTTTGTCTCCACATGCTTCAATGTACTAGCTTCACCTGTCTGCCTTATCTGTTCTCCAGGCATATGTGGTATCTTCTTGGAGGTTTGAGTGGAGGTTCCGACATATTGCTTTTCTTTATCCTTATCTTGCAGGTAAGAGTAGGGACAAAGGAACGGACAGGGAGATTGCATGCCATGAGATAGCTTTGCTTTCAACCCTGATGATATGAGATACCTTTGCTTTTTAAGAAGTCGTTTTCCACAAGTTTAATCTTGAACTAGGCTGGGAAATTTCTTCTGCTAGAGTGGCTCCAAATGCCTGAATTTACTCCTTTTACCTGGAGTTGAGCTTGATTCAAGGGTGGTGGACACTTGATCTTGAATTGGGCTTGTGATTTCTTCAAGGGCCGTTGAGGCTTGATCTTGATGAATGGAAACGGGACCACGAGCGGCTTCAGGATTTGAACACCTGGCAAGCAGACATCAGGTGGAGATGATGGCCTGTTTCTTTGTTCAATCTCCCCAATTCATGTTGAAGAGGGTTAGAGGATGAATCAGCATGTGCAGTTGTTGTGCTTACTGATGATCCACAGGATTGATGCTTCATTGTCGCTCGTCTTATCTGTTCTCCAGGCAGATGAGTACTCGAGAGCAAGGCTAGGTAAGCAATCATGGAAGGATTTCTCAGCAATCCGTTCCAACTCGGAGGTAAACGCCGGCTGATCACTTTGCTTCTCCTTATCCTGTAGTGAAGAGGGAGGACAAAGAAAAGGATAGGGGAAAGCATGATATGAGATACTCTTGCTTTCGACCCTGCTGATATGAGATAGTTTTGCTCTGGTGTGATTCGTTTGCAGAGGTATTCTCGGGAGGAAGAGAGCCAAGCATTTTGAGAAAGTTTTGTTGGGGTTTTGCTGGGAGTGTTACCCTCGGAAGTGAGGAAGGGTTGAGCATTTTTTGCAGGTCTGCCCGTTTTGTGGAGGATAAAGGTTGATATATGTAGAATTTTTTTTATCGACAAGTGGTAATGCTGTTCCTTTACCCTTCTCCGTCACAGCGATGTAGTGAGAGTGGCAGGGTTCACGCGTTTTAACTTTGTCAAAGGCTTTTGACAAAGTGGTCCGTGATTTCTGGAAAGCTGATGTTGAATCCGACTCTCGAGGTTTGAAAAGCAGTATGCTTCTTCGATTTTTGAGAAAGTCGTCGTGCTGGCGGTCTGGCTCTCGAGATTAGGAGAGCGGTGCCTCTTCGATCTTTGAGAAAGCAATCCTGCTGACGGTCTAGCTCTCGAGATTAGGAGAGCGGTGCCTCTTCGATCTTTGAGAAAGCAATCCTGCTGGTGATACTTTCTCGGATGTGAGGAAAGGTTGGGCTTTTTACTTTGCCACGCGGCATGGAAGTTGACACGCATAGAGCTTTCCCAGTTATCAAGCAGTGGTGCTGTTCCTTTACCTTTGTCGGTAACCGTTGGGTAATTGGAACAGTAAGATCCACGTGTTTTCCTTTTGTCAGAAATCTTTTGACAAAGTTGCCCGTGATTTACGCAAAGCTGAGGTTGCGTGTGAAAGGTGCCTACAACTTTTGGAAAAGCTGATATTTTGAGATGCGTGGAGCGGCGCCTCTTCGATTTCCGAACCGACGGCCTTGTTGCCTCTTCGATTTCTGAGCAGGGAGCTCTGTTGCTTCTTCTTTTATGGAGGTGTCGATGGCGCGCCAAAAGCATGCTTAGAGAGTTGTTTCTTACAAAAATCCCCTCTTTTGTATTTCTGAGAATTTGATTTCACCCGACCTCTCCTTCCTTCATTATTTTCACAAATGGCTTGCCCATCTGATCATCGTCTTGACTTGAATGTTAGTGAAGAGGCATCTGCGTCTCCTCAAGACAATATATGGCGTCCATCTCTCTTATCCCCTTCTGGTCCTCTTACCATTGGGGACTCTGTAATGAAGAGTGACATGACTGCTGCGGTGGTGGCCAGGAATATGTTCACTCCCAAAGATAACAGATTACTCGCCAGGCGGTCCGATGAGTTGGCTGTTAAGGATTCTCTGGCTTTCAGTGTCCAGTGTGCAGCTTCTGTTTCCAATATGGCCCAGCGCCTATATGCTCGAACTCGCCAAGTTGAATCATTGGCGGCTGAAGTGATAAGTCTCCAACAAGAGATCAGAGGGCTCAGGCATGAGAATAAACAGCTGCACCGGCTTGCACATAACTATGCTTCAAACATGAAGAGAAAACTTGACAAGCTGCAGGACTCCGATGGTCAGTCTTTAAGTGATCATCAGAGGTTTGTGGGTTTGTTTCAAAGGCATTTAAGGCCTTCGTCTTCTGGAGCTTCGCCGAGTGTTGAGGTGCCACCTGGTCAATGAAGGCTTTCTCCAAAATTATTATTATTTTTTTATTTTTTTATTTTTTTTTATTTTTTATATATATATATTTTTTTTAACTCATGTAAAATGTACATTTATGTAAATTTTCAGAGATGTCAATAAATGAGTTCTATTTCATTCAATGGATATCTCTTTTTTTTCTTTATATATATATATATATATATTATTATTATTATTTTTTTCTTTTCTTTTGCTTTCCTGGTGCATGCCAGCACCATTTTTTTTTTTGCTTTGATTTTTTCTGTAAGTGGCACAGACACCATCATTTTCTTTTGTTTTTTTTTATTTCTTCTTTTCTTTTCTTTTCTTCCACATGGTGACAGATGCATCATCATTGTTTTTTTTTTTTATTTGCTTTACAGATGGATGGTGCAGGTGGGATATTTTTTTTCTCTTTGCAAGTGGGTTGCTGTGCTGTGATGCAATACTGAAGGTGGTGGAGCTGGTGCATAGATCAAACGACTGAGAAGCACTGAGGCTCCACCATTTTTTTTCTTTTATATATGGTGCTCTGCAAGACTGGGTCTGTGGGTGAAAACCCAGGAGGAGCTGCATGTGCTGTTGAAGCTGCTGGAGCTAACCGGCTAGTCGTTTGACAGCGGTTACTGAGCACAGCCACTGAGCACAACCACCAAGCTGTTGAAGCTGCTGGAGCTGACCGGCTAGTCGTTTGACAGCGGTCACCGAGCACAGCCGCTGAGCACAGCCATCAAGCACAACCACTGAGCACAACCATCAAGCACAGCCATCAAGCACAGCCATCAAGCACAGCCATCAAGCATAACCACTGAGCACAACCATCAAGCACAGCCACAGAGCACCGCATGCCCGTTGCACTGCCTACCGTCGATGACTGGGCCCAACAGCAATGGTGTCAAGCAAGTGGAGGAGTTGCGGCGAGGAGGAGGCAGTAGCCACGGCACTGACTCGGTCTACTTTAACAGCAAGGTGGAGATGCGGGAGAGCTAGGCCCAAGTGGATTTGGACTGTGGGCATGTGGATGCGAAACTTGAAGAAGCTCAGGAGCAGAAGAGCTTCACGACCGGCTAGTCGTTTGACAGCGGTCGTTGAGGTTGTTGGCAGCGGAGGTGCGGATGCAGTGGAGATGGAGTTCGTGGATGAGATGTCGACGAAACCACCAGTCCTAGATCAGCTCATCCTTCGGCTTCGAGGCTGCTGTTGCAGAGCCTAGCGCTTCTGGGTGGTTGATGCAGGTGAAGATGACGAGGACGAACTGGGATAATGAGCAGGACGTCGGAGAGTGGCTCGGACCAAGCGCGATGCTGGGCGAGGATGTTGATGACGGCGGATGTGTCGCGGCCCAACTCTTTGAAGGTACGGTGGAGCAGCTCGAGTGGATGGCTAAGCTGTACAAAGACATGGCGCTGGTGATGAAGACGAACATGTTGCCGGAGCTGTTGTTTGAAGATCTTGCCATCACCGTTGGAGTCAGAGCTTTTGAAGACCATCCTGGTTTCGTTGGTGACGAAGCTGCACTCGTCGATGCGAGCAGGCGGTGGCGCTGTGGTGGCTGCAGTTGTTGAGGAGGAGGAAGTTATAAAGAGAGTCCAGTGCTTTTTCGAGAAGAGATCTAGGCCGCCTTCATTGGAGTCCTTTGACGCCAAGTTCAAGCTGTGACCTCGCCGGTGCTGCGACCTCATCGGAAAATTCTTCCCTCCGGCCGGTTTCGCGGCAACCATTGCAATCATTCCATCCACGGACCATGGTATCGTACTGTGGGTTGAATTCAACGACATCTGTAGCAACAACATCACCTTGCAGGTTATGAAGTACGTTGAATCCGTTGAGGAAGGAGAGACAACCTGGCCCAATGCGTGACACCCCGAGAGCAAGGCAGGGACAACCTCAGCGATGGAGGAGAAGATCCCTTTGGGCTTTGATAAGGGCCTGGATTTGGTCCATGGTTTTGAAGGGCCTGTGAAATGGAAGGAGGCTCGGGCTTTGACTTCCTTTCTGTTGGTGGAAACGAGGCTGGCAGCAGCTGCAGCTGAGGCGGAGGCGGACCTGTTAGCGCCGGAACCGGCGCCGATCTGCTGGCTGCGAAACGTGGCCGCGAGGGTGGCGGATGCAGAGCCGCCATTTGAAGGAAAGCTTTTCGTAGTAGAAGTTCCTGCAACATTTGGGGATTGCAGCAACCCTTCTGGAGGTGTGGAGGCCGCGAGAAGCAGGAAAATTGCAGAGGGCATGGCAGGAAGGTCCAGGCAGCCATGGATGATGACAGCCTCGTCGACCTCGCTGTTGGGTCTGTTTTCCAACTGAATCTGCTTCACGGCCCAGTCTGCGAAGGATCTTGACGGAATGGATGTGTGAGTGAAGGCAGCGATGTAAGCGGTTGTGGGGTGATGATGGCACTGGGCCTGGTGTTGAAAGAGAGCAGCGCCGTAGATGGGTTCGACGAGCAGCAGGAGGTGGGTCGGAGTGGCTTTCACACTGGGCTTTCAAGAATTGTATATCCTCCAATTGTTGACTCTGGAGTCCATTCATTTTATTTTTTATTTTTTTTTATTTTTTTACAAAGAAATTGTAATAACATTGACCTTCATTAATCAAACCTTTAATAAAATCTTTATTCTTTATTTTGATGTGACTGAACTCAAAGTTGAATGTTCGAGCTGCCTACGTACCCTTCCAAAGAAGAGATCAAGTCATAACGTAGTTCAAATACATATCTTTTTTTTTTTTGGTATATTTTCTTTTTGTGCCGTACGCAGTTTATGCTCTTGCGGGCCAGGAGCGTTGGTGTCGCCTTTTAGGCTCGTGCGAACGAGGAGCATGCTTCTTCTCAGGCGTAGTACCGCTTCAAGAACTTGCCGTTTATAGGGCCAATCTTCAAGCCGTCTTCTGCCATGATCAAGTAGGCGCCGTTGGTGTAGACCTCTTGTACTACGTATGGTCCGTCCCACTTTGATGTGAACTTGCTTTTTGTCTTGTGAGTTGTGATGATAGGCCTACGCAATGCAAGGACGAGATCTCCAGCTTGAAAAAACCTTGGGCGGACCTTCTTGTTGAATGCCTTGGAAAGCCGTGCTTGGTAGCATTCCAAGTGTTGTTGAGCCTCGAGCCTTCTTTCGTCAAGTGCTTCCAACTCTTGAAGTCGTAGCTTTGCATTTTCCTCATTGGTCAAGCCTTCTTGTATAGCCATCCTTAATGAGGGGATTTGACTTTCAAGTGGCAAAACAGCTTCCACGCCATATACGAGAGAATAAGGTGTAGCTCGGGTAGGGGTCCTGTATGTTGTCCTATACGCCCAAAGTGCTTCGCCGATTCTTTCGTGCCAGTCTCTCTTTGTTCGGCCTATCACCTTCTTCAGGAGGTTGCACAATGTCTTGTTGAATGCTTCTGCAAGACCGTTGGCTGGGGCATGATACATAGAAGATTTGTGCTGCTTGAACCTATATTTCTCGCAAAGCTCTTCCATGAGTCGGTTGGAGAATTGTTTTCCGTTGTTAGTGATGATGTACCGGGGCACACCGTATCGATAGATGATATGCTCTTTGATGAAACGGACGACAGTTTCCTTTTTGACTTCCCTCAGGGGTATGGCTTCAGCCCATTTGGAGAAGTAATCTGTTGCAGCCAAGATGTAAGCTTCTCCCGCTGATGACTTCGGCGTAATTGGTCCTACGACATCCAATCCTCATGCATCGAACGGCCATGAAGCAACTGTAGGGCGCAACGGCTCGGGCGGTTGATGTATGAAGTTGGCGTGGAACTGGCAGGCTTGGCACCTCTTGGCGTGTTCCATGCAATCCTTCACCATACTTGGCCAGTAATAACCCATTCTTTTGAGCTGGAAATGTAGCTTTGGTCCAGACTGATGTGCCCCGCATGCACCTGAGTGTGCTTCTTCCATGGCTTGGTTGGATTCTTCTTCACCTAGGCATCTCAGAAGTACACCTTCGAAAGAGCGTCGGTAGAGTGTTCCATTGTAGTAGAGGAAGCGATGTGCTCGTCGACGTATTTCAGAGCGGTGTCTTGGATCATCTGGAAGCTTTCCATGTTCCAAGTAGTCGATCAGAGGTTGTCTCCACTCTTCAGCATCGACCGAAAGTACTGAGACGACATTTGTATCATCTAGTGGCGTTTCAGTAACCAGCGGGATCACCCATCTTTGGCAAACTGGCACATCTGTAGCTTCATCTTCTCCTAGCGTCATACTCGAGGCTAGGTTGGCGAGAGCGTCTGCCATTTGATTTTCTTTTCTTGGCACATGTTCCAGTGTCACAGCTTCGAACTTTTGTAGCAATCGAGTTGCCAGCCGAAAGTATGGGACGAGATCATCTTTCCTCACCTCATATTCAGTTAGCAGTTGATTGATTATGAGCTTAGAGTCGCCGTACACCTCAAGGCCTGTGATTTCCATGTTGATCGCCATCTGGAGTCCGATGATCAGTGCTTGGTACTCAGCGACGTTGTTGGAACACAGTTCGCTTAGTTGGAAGGAGTAAGGTAGTACTTGCCTTTGTGGTGACATGAATACTACTCCTGCCCCCGCTCCGTTTGCTCGTGCGGATCCGTCGAAGAACATCACCCATGTCGGGTAGACGTCGATGTAGAACACCTCCTCGTCAGGCAAGTCGTCTGAGATTTTCCAATCAGCTGGGATTGGATGATCGGCAAGGAAGTCTGCTAGCGCTTGTCCCTTGACGGCTTTAGCTGAGATGTAGATGATCTCGTATTGGTTGAGAAGCAATGCCCATTTAGCTAGTCGCCCTGTCAAGACTGGTTTGGACATGACGTATTTGACCGGGTCAGCTTTAGCAACCAGGTGGATAGTGTAAGCATGCATGTAGTGTCTGAGCTTCTGAATGGCGAACACCAAGGCGAGGCACATCTTTTCTATCGGGGAATAGTTTAACTCAGCGCCGGTGAGGGTTCGACTAAGGTAGTAAAGCGCTCCTTCTTTCTGGGATTCATTCTGTTGTGCCAAGAGTGCCCCAACTGAACTTTCTTGAGCGGCTATGTACAATACGAGTGGTCTCCCGGGCACTGGTGCCCCCAGGACAGGTGGACTTGATAAGTACCTCTTTATGCTTTCAAAAGCGTTGTGACATGCTTCGTCCCATACAAACGGAACATCTTTCTTCAGGAGTCGACTGAACGGTTGACAACGCCCTGCAAGGTTGGAGATGAAACGTCTGATGAAGGCCAATCGTCCCTGTAGACTCTTCAACTCGTGCAGGTTTCTTGGCTCATGCATGTTTTGAATGGCCTTGATCTTTGATTGATCCACTTCAATGCCACGGTGCTTGACAATGAAGCCGAGGAACTTTCCAGAGGTGACGCCAAATGCACACTTTGACGGGTTCATCTTGAGGTTGTATTTTCTCAGCCTTTCGAACACCGTTCGCAAATCCCTCAAGTGATTTGTTCTTTTCTTTGTCTTGACGACCACATCGTCTACGTAGCATTCTACGTTTTTATGCAGCATGTCATTGAAGATTCTTTGCATCGCGCGTTGATATGTAGCTCCAGCGTTCTTCAGACCAAAGGGCATCACCTTGTAGCAGTAGATACCTTTTGGAGTGCGAAAGGCTGTTAGTTCCTCGTCTTTGAGAGCCATGCGAATTTGATTGTATCCAGAAGAGCCATCCATGAATGACAGTGCCTCGTGGCCAGTGGTTGCGTCCACCATGATTTCGATGATTGGCAAGGGGAAGTCGTCTTTCGGGCAAGCATCGTTGAGGTCCCGGAAGTCTACGCAAACACGTATTTGTCCAGATTTCTTGAGGACAATGACGATGTTGGAGATCCACTTGGGGTATTGCACCTCTCGAATGAAGCCTGCTTCGATTAGCTTGTCCACCTCGGCCTCAATTTGTGGGATGAGCTCGGATCGATAGCGTCTTTGAGTTTGCTTTATCGGCCGCGTTCCAGGCTTGACTGTAAGATGATGCACAGCGATGACAGGGTCGAGGCCGGGCATTTCTTTGTAGGTCCAAGCAAAGATGTCTTTGTACTCTAATAATAGTTGGTAGTACTCTTCTATCTCGTCCGCAGTTAGTAGTGCACTTACGTAGATAGGCTTCGGATCCTTGCTCGTGCCTAAGTTGAGTTCCTTGAGGTCATCAACCGTGGCTTGTCCCCCATCTTCAAGCTGTGGTGGCGCAGCAGCGACATCCTCTTCAGGGATTTCGTCTTCTTTGCCTTCTTAGATGGTGATGTGAAAGACATCTCGGATCTTGCCTTCAATGTTGTCATCTCAAGTTTGTTGGCATGAACATTGTCCGGTATGGATAACGGTGCGCTTTCTTACTTTCAGTGGCCCATTTGTGTCCACCTCCAAGATTACTTGGCGCTTCATCCTTGAAGGAATTGAGCTTCGAACGTCGCATTTTTTTGCTAGCATGTCGAGCATTTCTTCCTCTGGCGTTGCCTCCCTCTTTCTAGAAGGCTTCTTGCTGTCTTCAAGTCTTTCCATAGTTAACCGTCGTGGAGGCGAGCCAATCGTGTTGCTTTGTCCCTTTGGTTTCGACAATCTTTCGAAGACAGAGCTTTGGGATGCGGGCGTACTAAGCCTCTTGAAGATGGAGGTTCGGTTTTGACCACTAATGCGATTAAGTGCCGAATTCCTGGGCCTTGAATGATTCATCCTGTTGAAGACAGACCTCCGAGTGGCAGGTTTAGGTTCCTCTTGATCTTGTTCAACGCTTACACTAATGTGTTGAGTGCTAGCATTTTTCGCCTTGCTTGAGATCTTTACGGGTGCATTTGGTGAAAGCCAAGTCCAGCCTTATTGTTGTTGACTCCGTAACCGTGCTCCTTCAACTTCTCTTGAGTCTTGGTGAGGTCACGTTCTGTATTGTTGACGGTGCTTGAAATTTTCTTTCTAGGATTTGAAGAGGAAGAGAAGTTGTACCCAGCCTTCGCCATGAGTTTGTAAGCGTTTGGATCAAAACCTTCTGCGGTCCTCTTAGTTGGAAGAGAATTTGGTTCTACTCCATCTGGAAGAGCTTTTAAGAAGCCTTGTGGTAGTTCTGCAACCTTAGCGTCACCCAGCTGTGTCAGAGGCAGAACTGCATTTGTCTTAAGCAACTTCATATTATCTTTGTGTCGTTGTGCATCGGCTTTTCTTGCCCCAGTTTCGAACGGGGATTGACCATCCTTTCTTCTTGACATCGGGATGTATCGGAAGACAGGTGTGTTCGGTCCTTTTGAAGGCGTCCTATTCCCTTTGGTTGTTGCAGGTCCTGCAAGCTCATCATCGTTTTTGCTTGAAGATGGCATAGCTTCCCCTTCTTGCTTCATGGGCACGGCTTGCCATTCTTGTTTTTTAGGTATTGTTTTGCCTGTGGATTTAATCTCTTTTGGAAAGGCTTCGGGCACCATGTCTTCGTCCATGTAGAACTTGGCATCTGCAAAGTGTGATTCGGCTTCAGTGAATGGTTTGGTATCACCTTGAATTACCTTCACTCCTTCTCGGTATAATTTCAAGCATTGGTGGAGGGTGGATGGCACTACTCCATTCCCGTGGATCCAAGGCCTTCCTAACAGCATGCTGTAAGAAGTTCTCGCATCAATTACGTGGAATATCGTGCTTGACTTAAGTTCACCAATGGTCATCTCCACTCGGATCATGCCCATCGCCTTTTGTCCTCCTTGGTTAAAACCCTGGATCAGCAGACGGCTGGGGGATAGTTCATCCACTTTGATGCCGATTATGATCATTGCTGTCTTTGGCATGATGTTTATGGCTGACCCACCATCTACGAGCATGCGGTTGACCTTGCACTCCCTTACGTACCCTGAGATGAAGAGAGGACGGTTGTGAGGCTTTGATCCCAGCAGCAAATCCTCGTCTGTGAAGTTGATTGCGTCCTGGGCGGCACAGCACGTGGCCCTTTCATGTGGCCGAAGCTTCGAGCTTTCGTCCTTGCTTTCTTGCGCTTCGTGGTCGTCAGGAGTTACTAGGACTGCTGCCAGTGCTCTTTGCATCTCTTTTGGCAATAGTAGCGCTTCTTCGATGCTATAGTGTGTTGGCATACCTTCTTCAGGCGTGGGGGTCTCTCCTTCCTCAGTGGCGATAGCTTTGCCTTTTGAGGGCCCTTCTATCTTTACTTCGACCATGTGGCAGGCGACGGTAGTGTGCTGTCGGAAGAAGTCATTCGGGAAATACTCATGCAAGGAGACGGGAATGCGTGGCTCTTGCTCCATAAGCTCTTCACTGTATGTTGGCTTAGTGGTTTTTGCGCTTCCTTTGGGCTTTCTATTGTTGCGGCGGCGGTGTTTTCTCCCTTGTTCCACCTTTGGCTTTGCGGGTTGTGGTATTGGCTTCCTTGTCTTTTTGTAGGTCACCAAAGTCCACCCTTCTTCCTCGTTGATAGGTGCGTCTTGGTCGCTTGCCCCCGGCGATGGTTGCGCAGAAGGTCTCGTGTGACTTGAGCTTTGGCAAGAACGATCATGAGTCCTTTGGAGGGGAACGGGATCGAAGGATCCAAACACGATCGTAGTGGTATGCGTTGCGGCCGTGTCTTCTAGATCGAGTTCAATCCGCCCTTGTTGTGCCAACCTCATGATGAGCTCTTTGAGGATGAAGCATTTTTCGACGGGATGACTTACGATGCGGTGATACTTGCAGTACTTCGGGTCATTCACGCGGTGCATCTCTTCAGGGCGCTTGCATTCTGGCAGCTCAATCACCTCATTTTCTAGCAAGTCGTCTAACATTGCTGCCATATCCGAGTCAGGAAAAGGGTATGTTTTTTGCTCCAGCTCCCTCAAGGTGTTTCTGTACCTATCTTGGGTGCGGAAAGGCTCGTCTTTCTCTATCTCCTTCGTTTTAATTTTGCCAGAGATCTTAACGGGTGTAGATGAGGCTTTGACGGGTGTAGATGAGGCTTTGACGGGCGCAGTGTTAATAGTGAAAGCTTCCTTGGCAGGCTTCTTCCCGTAATTGTCCACCTTCGGGACAAACGCCTTGTCTTTCTTGAAGTCGGAGATCGGCTCCTTCTTTCCATGGTGGGCTATGCTTAGCTCCATGTCGTGGGCGCAGGTGGCCAACTTCTCGAAGGTCCGTGGTTTGATGCCTTGGAGGATGTAGTGCAAACCCCATTGCATGCCCTGGACGCACATCTCAATCGAGGAGATCTCCAAAAGCCTGTCTTTGCAGTCGAGGCTGAGGTTGCGCCATCGATTTATGTAATCTACCACCGGCTCTTCCCTCCATTGCTTGGCGCTTGTCAGCTCCAGCATGCTCACGGTGCGGCGGGTGCTATAGAAGCGGTTGAGGAATTCCTTCTCTAATTGCTCCCAGCTACTGATGGACTCAGGCTCCAAGTCCGTGTACCACTCAAAGGCATTACCCTTCAGTGAGCGCACAAACTGCTTGGCAAGGTGGTCTCCTTCCGTACCTGCATTGTTGCAAGTTTCCACGAAATGGGCCACGTGCTGTTTCGGGTTGCCTTTTCCATCGAACTGCATGAACTTTGGCGGCTGGTATCCCCTCGGCATCCTCAAGGCATCAATCCCCTTGGAATAAGGCTTTGAGTACAAAGCGGAGGTATAAGAGCTCCCTTTGTATTGTGCCTTGATGGTATTGGCGATCATCTCCTGCAGCTGCTGAATAGAGAGAGGTCATAAGAGCGCCGCTAGTTGGTCTGATTCCCTCTTTTCTTTGTCCTTCTCCACCGGGGGCTCCTCTTCTTCGTCGGCTTCTTTCTTTATGCCAGAGCCGTCTCCTTCCTCGTGTTTTGCTCCCAATTTGCTGGCGAGTGCGGCAATCTGTAAGTCTTTCTCTTCCACGGTTCGGGTGAGTTTCGCTATCGCTTCATTCATCTGCGCCAGCTGCTCTTCAATCGAAGTCGCTCCAGTGGTCATGACCTGCATGGCTGTGCTGCTGTTAGAGTCAACGTCGGAAAGCAGGGACTCAGAGTACTTTTTCGGACTCTCCTCCCTCGGCGCCTTTAGCGAGGCTAGGGTGATCACAGGCTCATGCCTCGGGTTTCCTTGTTCCTTTGGCAGAGTTGAAATAGGGGTGGAAGAGGCGGCAGAAAGAGCTTTTGCCCTGCTTCGGGTTGTGATGCCTGAAACGTCACCACCTGCAATGAGGATGTTCTTGTTCTTTGCTTTGATTGCGGGAACAGATTGATCCTTTCTTGATGCCATTGCTTTTGGAGTATGCTTTGATTTTCTTTGAACGAAGAAAGAGATGAGAGGTAGAGATGGTCCCACTGGGCGTGCCAAATTTGTAAACACGAATTTTTCCTGAAAAAAAACAGAAGAGACAAGAAACACGTGTACAAAGTAATATTTGTATTTTTTGATTTTTGTTTTGGGTTGCAATCTCTTTTACAATTTGCCTCTGATTCTATCTTCGTAAGGTGTTGATTTGGTGGTTTGGTTGTTGATCCGAAGGGCTGTCGGGGCTTGATCTTTGGATGAACAGTTCTTCAAGGGCCTTTGTAGGGCTTGATCTTGATGAACGAGGATGTGTGGATTTGTTGATGGGCTGCTGATCCAAAGGGCCGTCAGGGCTTGGTCTTTAGGATGAACAGTGGATGATTTCCTCAAGGGCCGTTGGGGCTTGATTTTGAAGGTTGAGGATGAATGGATCTTCGAAGGGCTTTTGGGCTTGATCTTCGAAGAACGATGAACGATGAACGATGAACGCTTGTTTCAAGGGCCGTCGGGGCTTGATCTTGAAGGTTGAGGATGAATGGATCTTCGTAGGGCTTTTGGGCTTGATCTTCGAAGAACGATGAACGATGAACGATGAACGCTTGTTTCAAGGGCCGTCGGGGCTTGATCTTGAAGGTTGAGGATGAATGGATCTTCAAAGGGCCGTTGGGCTTGATCTTGAAGGTGGATGAGCGGATCTTCAAGGGCTTTTGAGGCTTGATCTTGAAGGTGGATGAGCAGGTCTTCAAGGGCTTTTAAGGCTTGATCTTGAAGATGGATGATGAACGGATCTTCGAGGAGCCTTGGGGCTTGGTCTTTGAAGAACGATGAACGGATCTTCGAGGAGCCTTGGGGCTTGGTCTTTGAAGAACGATGAACAGATCTTCGAGGAGCCTTGGGGCTCGAGCTTTGAAGAAGAACGACGAACAGAACTTCAAGGAGCCTTGGGGCTTGAGCTTTGAAGAAGAACGACGAACAGAACTTCGAGGAGCCTTGGGGCTTGGGCTTTGAAGAACGATGAACGCTTGCTTCAAGGGCCGTCGGGGCTTGATCTTGAAGGCGGATTTGGCGAAGAACGAAGAGAGCTTTCTTGATTCTTCGGGATTTGCTTGAGAGCGTTTGGAGTTTCAAAGCTTCAAGGCTTTTGTGTAATGTGAATTGGTGTCTTGAAATGAATGAAATGGCTTCCTATTTATAGAATTCCAAAACTTGATTTTTTGGGTTTTAATAATCAGATGAAATAAGTCACTTCTGCCATGCGTTGACATGTGTCCTGTTTGATGATTTTTCTGAATTATTTTGATTTTTCGTTGATTCACATGCTATGTATAAAATTTATGTGATACATGAGCGTTGAAATTTTAATTTTTGATCAACATTTATTTCACGAAATTTCGATGTCTACATAATTAATTAAATTAAATTCTTAATTAAATTTATATAATAA
The DNA here is from genome assembly GCA_036320875.1 of Cotoneaster glaucophyllus. NCBI lineage: Eukaryota > Viridiplantae > Streptophyta > Magnoliopsida > Rosales > Rosaceae > Cotoneaster > Cotoneaster glaucophyllus. The sequence continues at coordinate 18,180,684 of CM070073.1, forward strand.
AATTCACCTATATAAAAATATATAAATAATTTTTATTTATTTATTAAAAGATGGCATAATGAGTGACACACCCCGACCGCGATCGAGGCATGCTGGCCGTCATGTGGAGGTGACGTAACCATGTGCGCGGTGCGGAAGTGATAGTGAAGTGAAAATGTGGGTAAATAAAAACCAACTAGCTATTCTACACTAGATAAGTATATAGGTACTAATAAAGGTGTTTAGGGTATAGATACACACACAGCCAGAGCATAGGTATCAGAATGTAGTCCTGAAGACTAAGTATTAATTATACAGAACATGAAAGAAACTCTACTCAGATGGATGTCTGTCAGAACCACCGTAGAGTCCTCCCGAGCCACCAGCACGAACTTCTATCTAGAACCTAGAGGGGCGCAAAACAGAAAATGTGAGTGGGCAAAAACAAAGCTTTTCAAAATCATTTATCTCTTCAAAAGTAATAACCCCTCACCGTAAAACCCGTATAATTTCCCAGAAAATAGTACTATATATATATATATATATATGAGAACCACGCTCGAGAGTAGTGAAACAACAAATGTATGCCATGTCTATCACCTCAACAATGCATCAATAAGCTAGATGAAATAAATGAATATAAAATGCCATATCAGGCAGAGTCACCTAATGTGACCTGTACCGCTAAATCTATAACTCATCAATCAAATCATGCACACGATTCAGAACCACCTAACGTGGTCTGTACGATAGGCTAGCACCTGCCTTGGATCCAAGGTGAGCGTGTGGTGCGGGAGGTGAACGATCACGTGAAGGCTAGGCCCTGGCCTCTGGCGGAGCACTAACACTAAGGTGCAGGACAATAAATTCTACACACGTCGATTCATAACTAGCTACTAAGCTATCATACCAACAATATGTACTCACCTGAACTTACCTTAGCTTATGTAAAGCTATACTAAATCATATGCTAAAATACAACTTAACTATGACATGGCATTTTAAAACATAAAAACCAATTAAAGCTATTTCTGAGAAAACATAAAGCGCATATATATATATATATATATATATATATATATATATATATATATATATATATATAGAAAACCAAAAGCCCACTCACTGGTATGTAGTCGGGTAGTAACCCCCGAGTCTCGCCTGACTACGCTCGTCCTCCGGAAACGTCTCCCCTATATGTGAAAGGAAGTGTGCCGACGAGGACGTCTATAGGTACTCCGAAGTTAAGCGAGAATGGGCCAGAGCATTCCCAGGATAGGTGACCCACTGGGAAGTTCTGCTTGCGTGAGTTCCCAGAAACAAAATCGTGATGGCGTGGTCGGGGCCCAAAGCGGACAATATCGTGTTATGGCGGAGTGAAGCCCAGGGTGTGGTGGAGCCGGGGTCGGGATGTGACAATAAGCGTCAAATGAAGGGCAACGTTGGGATAATTAGAAACAAGTGAGGGCGTAATTGGTAGAAGAAATCCATTCCGGATTCCTCAAGTGTCAAGGAATTGAAATACCTCCCTCATGTAGGGAGTCCAATTCCTCCAAAATTAGGAGTTGGATTCCTTATTACATGTGGACCCCACAAGTATTTTGATTCACCAAAATTACGTAAACAAAGGTGTATCCCGTAATCGGAATCCAATTCCGTAAATTGATTCTGATTACGGGTACGTAAAAGTGCCAATAGTTTGTCAAAAAAAAAAAAAACAATCAATTGACAACTTATTTAATAATATTGCTATCCGTGTGCGAAATTTTTTTTTATAACCAGAATTACACGCCTTTTAAGATGTTTTAAACGAGTTTAAAAATAGAGAAATTAAATCACATTATTGCTAGCCTATTGTGAGGTACTAATTAAAAAAAAACACCCAAATGTAAATCATTAAAAAAATACTATTAAAATGACAAAAATGCCCTTACCCTATTTGATGCATTATTTTGGTATACCTTTGAAGTTTTTTGGCATTTTTGTCCAAATATTTTTGTTGAAGCATGGTGACACCAAATCACTATTCACATTTTCCATTATCTTTATATATAATAGAATATATAAATATATATATAAAAGAGGAGCGTTACACTACTAGGAAAAGCAACTTGGGCGACGGAGGTAAAACCGTCGCGCAAATGTAAATTCCGTCATCGGAAACAATGAGCGGCGAAGTCTCCGTCGCGCAAAGCTCGTTACGTCAGGAATTGCACGACGATATAAATGCGCAATATGCAGAACGCGCCACGGAAGTCGTGGTCGTTCCGAAAAACGAGCGACGAAAGTGGGTGTCGACCCCCAAACTTTTGCGCAACGGACTAGAATGTTCCACCCTGAAACGTTTGCGCGACGGACATAAAGGTCGTCGTAGTGGGAATTTTAATTTCGTTTTTTAAAATAATCTATTATTTATTTATAATTTATTTTTAAATTAGTTTTATAAATAATTTATTTGTTATTTTTTTTCGTTTATTTAAAAATGAATTTAATGAAAATAAAAATGAAAAATGTAAAGAAGAACATTGAATTTAAAAAATATTGTAAATGTACATACAATGGAAATTTTTTTTTTAAACAAAACTAAAACAAGAAGTTCATGATGTCACAATCGCCGACTGGTGGGGTTGTTGATGTGTGGGGGGGGAGGGGGGTTGGGATGTCGTAGCTACTATGGCGGGGGCCTGGGAGGTCGTAGCTGCTGCGGCGGGAGGCTAGGAGGTCGTAGCTGCTGCCGGGGGGCTGGGGGGTTGGCTCGAAGTTGGGGAAGTGAATGCCAGAGATATGAAGTGCGCGACATAATTGGTTCATGAAATTCTTTTGGGCCGCTATCTGAGACTGTTGGGCCATAATTTGCTTATGCAAGCCCACCACTACATTTGTCAGCGTTTCGACCTGTCCAGTTGCTGGTTGGAGGATGAGGCAGACAGTTCTCGAAGGCGGGCTTTCCCAAGCCCCCGATGAACATTCCCACGCCGACGACCGAGGGACTGATCAAGTGTGTCAGTCATGATCTGAAACCCAACATCCTTAAAGGGAAACACCTCCTCAATCGGGGTCTCTATGGGAAGCTGGGAAGCTACCTCCTCCAGAACTGTCTGGCCTTTCTCCACCATAGTGGACTAGAAAAATGGAAAAAAACATATTAGTATGAATATACATGTAATTAATATTAATACAAATTGAATATTATAAATTTGAAAGAACTTACATGAAGCTGGTCCGCCAGCTCATCCCCAAGCCGAACATACACCCTCCTTGAACATGTCAATTTCAGGAAACTTTGACCCCCCTAAAAAAAATTTAGAAAGTGTTAACATAGATTACCAATTGTGTAATAAAGAGAAAAAAGATTGAAAACTTAAAATAAATATACGGTTACCTTACGTCGCTCCTCCAACCTATAAGAGAAGCATTGTGATCCGAATCAGTGAAGAAGTTTCTTCTTCGATCGATTGATCGAGTTTGCCATCACTTTTTTCTGTTGAATTAAAAAAAAAAACGTATTAGTTTAGATATTTATAACAAATGAATGAAAAAAAAGAAATGTTTTTTTTTAATTGTACATTTTTTATTAATATATTATTGAAATATAAATTATACATGCCAAGTATTTCTCATCTTGAAAAATGGTCGCAGAGCCACTCCTAGGGGTGGGCACGGTGCGGTTCGGTGCGGTTCCACCCCTAAACGAGAACCGGAACCGGAAAATATCAACGGTTCGATTCGGTGCGGTTCCGCTTAAATTTATTACGAGAACCTTACGGTTCAGTCTACACCGGTTCCGATTCGGTTCTTGCCGGTTTACGGTTCCGAATACTAAATTATTTGAACACCAAATCATCATACATTCAAATACATCTTCTAAAACTAATTATATAAAGTTGCATACTTAATTCCTTCACCTTTCCTTTCATTTATATATTAAACAGACATTTTTAGTTACATTACTTAAACTATCTTTCTCCATATGTAATAGTTTCTATAAGAGAGATCCATATGGTATGCACAGCAGCACAAGTATGTACATCTCGTAAGACAAGTAGAAATAGAAACAAAAGGGCAAACAATTTGTTCTCCAACAGATTTCTAAAGTTGGTTGCATCTAAAGAATGCCATGCGTAATTAACCCCGTCAACAAATGTCATGCTAGCCTAGTTGTATTCAGAGAACTACAAGACATATGCATTGATCAGTCAGTGAGTCAACAAACAAAAAAATGAAGCAGCAAACTGAAGGTTTATCTCCTCATATAGATTAGATTAGTGTTCATTTCCAAGTGCATGATAAGTATACATACTACACAGGAGGTATGTCCTTCAATTCCCACAAATCTTAGAGAGCAACGTCCTTCAATTCCCACAAATCTCAGAGAGAAAGCAGCAGGCAGCTCCTGCACACAATCAGCAGCTAAAAAATTATATATTTTATAGACAGAAAAAATGGAAAAAAATTATGACAGTTTCTGGGATGGTTCCAAGAGAAAGAGCGTCGTTGAAAACGAGTTAAAAATGGACTTTAATTTCAGAAATTCCTAATTCAGAAACCCTAATTTTAGAAATTCCTAATTCAGAAACCCAAATTAAAAATCCCTAATCGAATTTGGAATCAAACAATCTGTATGAACTTTGGTTGAGTTTATTGCAGGAATTTCTTACCTTGTGCAGTGATGATGAGTGCAGACTAAGACTGAGGTGAGGGTGAGGCGCCGCGTGAGGTCGAGAGAGAATGAGGGTGACAGAGTGAGGGTGACTGTCTGGGTGAGGTCGAGGACGACGAGAAGGGTGGACCGGTGAGGTCACTGAGGTGAGGGTGAGGCGCCGCGTGAGGTCGAGAGAGACAGAGAGAATGACGAAGAGAATGAGGGTGACAGAGTGACGGTGACTGAGTGAGGGTGACAGTCTGGGTGAGGTCGAGGACGACGAGAAGGGTGAGCCGGTGAGGTCACTGAGACTGAGGTGAGGGTGAGGCGCCGCGTGAGGTCGAGAGAGACAGAGAGAATGAGGGTGAGGTGCCGTTTGAGTCTCTGAGAAACTGAGACTCTGACCTAATGAGAGAGAAGAGAAGTATGCCTACAATGGACGGCTGAGATTAAATCTCAGCCGATCCAATGGTCACTAATGTTTTAAATTTAATTTAATATATATAATTTTATATATATATATATATATATATAATTATTATAGTTTTTACTTTTTAGGGGTATAATAATAAAATTGTTAAATTAATATATATAATCATTATAGCTTATTTATACTTTCATTAAGTATAACATAAGATTTTGTAGTATCCACTAGTGTAAATATTTTAAATTGAAGATCAAATTCATTCATTGTATTCATATAGGCTCAAGGAGTGTAGCTGCAAAAATAATCAAAATCGGAGTTAAAATAACCGTTAAATCGTGATTTTTCGTTTTATAACTATTGAAAAGTTTTGTCTCGTTACTTGATCTTTGAATGTTTGTTTTTTGCAATTTTTGGCGTATGCGATCTCGAAGCATATACAAACAAGTTTGACGGTTTGATCGTTGAAATTAGTTTTGTAGGATGCATATCCCTTCAAAACGATAGATTCACTAATACTTGAGTTTATTTATACTTTCATTAAGTATAACATAAGATTTTGTGGTATCCACTAGTGTAAATGTTTTAAATTGAAGATCGAATTCATTCATTGTATTCGTATAAGATCAATGAGGGTAGCTATAAAAAATAATCAAAATCGGAGTTAAAATAACCGTTAAATCGTGATTTTTCGTTTTATAACCGTTGAAAAGTTTTGTCTCGTAACTTGATCTCTGGATGTTTGTTTTTTGCAATTTTTGGCATATGCGATCTCGAAGCATATACACACAAGTTTGACGGTTTGATCGTTGAAATTAGTTTTGTAGGATGCATATCCCTTCAAAACGATAGATTCACTAATACTTAGAGTTTATTTATACTTTCATTAAGTATAACATAAGATTTTGTGGTATCCACTAGTGTAAATGTTTTAAATTGAAGATCGAATTCATTCATTGTATTCGTATAGGATCAATGAGGGTAGCTATAAAAAATAATCAAAATCGGAGTTAAAATAACCGTTAAATCGTGATTTTTCGTTTTATAACCGTTGAAAAGTTTTGTCCCGTTACTTTATCTCTGAATGTTTGTTTTTTGCGATTTTTTGCTGATGCGATCTCGAAGTATATACAAACAAGTTTGACGGTTGGATCGTTGAAATTAGTTTTGTAGGATGCGTATCCCATCCCATCAAAATGATATATTCACTAATACTTAGTTTATTTATACTTTCATTAAGTATAACATAAGATTTGTGGTATCCACTAGTGTAAATGTTTTAAATTGAAGATCGAATTCATTCATTGTAATCATATAAGATCAAGGAGTGTAGCTATAAAAAATAATCAAAATCGGAGTTAAAATAACCGTTAAATCGTGATTTTTTGTTTTATAACCGTTGAAAAGTTTTGTCCCGTTACTTGATCTCTGAATGTTTGTTTTTTGCGATTTTTTGCTGATGCGATCTCGAAGCATATACAAACAAGTTTGACGGTTGGATTGTTGAAATTAGTTTCGTAGAATTCGTACCCCATCAAGTTCAATGGTATATATATATATTTATTAAGTAGATTTAAATTTATTTATTTTGTACGTATAACACTTAAGAAATTGAATAGTATGTATATTTAAGCCGATCCAATGGTCACCAATTTTCAAAATTTAATTTAATATATATATATATAATTATTATAGTTTTTAGGGGTATAAAATTGTTAAATTAATATATATAATTATTATACCATGACATGTGTGTATATATATAATTAATTAATTAATTATTAATAAAACGGTTCGGTTCGGTTCTGGCCGGTTCTTGTTCATTCGAAACCGGAACCGGAACCGGTTTAAACGGTTCGGTTCGGTTCTTGACTCCAAAGTTGACTTTTCCGGTCAACACGGTTTTTTTCGGTTTTTTTTTCATACGGTTCAATGCGGTTTTGCGGTTTGGCGGTTTTTATGCCCACCCCTAGCCACTCCCATTCATCCCGACGATCTAACAACTCTTTAGGGCACCCAATTTGTAGAGCGACCTCTGGACCGTCATATAGCTCATAATGCTTGTGGCTTCCATTGAGTGAACCTACTGGAGCAAAGGTCGTTGATGTACTCCATTTGGTTGGAATTGAGGTTGGAGACCTCATAGTGATGCTGCAAAACTCAACAAATAAACAGTAGTAAAAATTTATAATCTTTGTATACTTTAATAAAAATTTAGCTTATGAGGTTGAAAATAGTTACCGATAATCCATAAAGCACGGTGTCCTTGGTTTCTTGTGGCACAGCTCTCCATGACTCCCACTTGAGGGGGCAATGGTTCCGGATAACGGAGCCAATGTCGGTGGCCAACGCACTGTGCTGCTCCTTTGTTGCAGCAGCACGATGTCGAGGATCCCACGTAATGGTGATCTTCTGGGTCGTGGTGCGAGTGGTCTGAGAAGTCTTTTGGAGTCTGCAAGGGCCCCTAGTTTTTTTTGGACCTACCAAATAAACAAAGTAAACATTAGAGGATTACTATTTTCTATCAAAATTTCGGCAGAACCTCCCCTAAAACTATAACATTTCCTAAAACCTGCAAATAATGTAACAACATAAACAACACATCCACCCAACAATTCAAACAGTTTATACAAACTGGGGACGTTAAAACAAAATTTACAACTTTTCTTCCAGTGATCTCTCACCCTCCCTCTAGTATTTAGTTCTTGTTTTCCCCTTTCTTTTACGGAAGTATATTGCAGGGTATCTTTGAGAATATAAAATCCTACATTGGGTATTCAAAGCCTTCACGCCACAATATAATACATCTAGAGCCTGACCACTTAGCCTATTGGTTTGTTTCTCTTAGGAAGATGGACGGAGGATTGAAACTGGAAGAATTACCTGGACTAGAAGCCTTACAGATTCCAGGTGCAACTTCAATTTTACTCCTCTAGTGAATTTTACGGTTCTCCTCGTCATTTTGGTACTACAAGCATGTATGTTGTTTAATTTTTCAGATCTCTAGTTTCAATTTTTGAACAATTATTCAATTTGAGAAAGACAAGTCCTTTTTACTTATATCATGTTATATTTTTTTATGTGGTTTCTGCAGCATCTGCTAGTGAGATCTTCCGCGAAGTTGCTAAGATTATGTGATTGTTGTATTCTTTTGACATGTATAAATCTCACATCAAATAATGTTGCTAAGATTCAGTGCTACTTAACAATGAATTGAAGGCGCCGAAATCAAATTTTGATACCATATGCAGTATTAGTATAAAACAGCAAGAGAGGAACTATATAGCGTAAGCTGTGATATATCCCCAAATTATATATAAGAATACCTTCCTATAGAATTTAACTCAGTTGTTGTATTCAATTATAATGGATGAAAGTCCAAATATTGGATCAAAACTGAGTCGAAATCCCTAAATTTCAATGCCACCGCTGATTTTGTTCCCTCCAAAATCATATAGTTTCTTTACTCTTTTGTCAAGCACATCCAATCTCATTAGTAAATAGTCACAATAGTAGCTAGCTAGCATGCATGTTATTCACTGCCCTGACTGTACACATTATGGTAGCTATCTGCATTGCCCTGACTGTGTCTTAGCATGCATGTTATTCACTGCCCTGACTTTACATATAAATTTGTATATGTGTAAGGCGGCTGCTAAAGAAGAGACATTTTGTATGAACATATTCTACAAAGAATGAGAGATTTGTGGTTAATGTTTCAGTGAACAGAATTTGAGTTACAGCAGCTAATATACGCTTCCTTTTATATCACATTTGGTTTTTTAGGGAGGTGTACTTAGCTCTTATGAATCATACAAGTTTCTTCAAAATTCAAGAATAGTATTTAATTATGATGGTCTTTGAAAAGAAGCTGAAAACGATTATTGTGCTTGAAGTACCATAAGCTGGTGTATACATTCAAGGATATAGAATCAGTTTGAATGAGCATGTCCATAATTATATGGTCCCTATTTTTTTTGGTTAAATGTGTTTACATATAAGCTATCTGCACTAATATACACCAGAAGAGGAAAAGGTAGAAGGGAGGGAGGGAGCAAGCTTACCTGTCTAGGACCCCTCTCTATGGACAGAGGAAGCGTCACCAGACGGCTGAGCCTCATCAGAAGTCCGGGCCCGTCAATGAGTCCGTAGGGCGATTCGAACAGGATGCGTCACCGAAGAAGTCAATGATGCAGCACCCGTAGACACCGTTGGCCCCAATGGCGCGACTGGAGGGGAACCCGTCGTGGGCATATCAGGTGTGGAGGTGGCAGCAACATTACCTCCTGGAGAAGGTGTCTCACTGCCCCTACTAGCTGCCCGCCGATTTGATGTTAAGTTCGACATCTACAAAAACAAGCATGAATCTGTTTAGATATCATCTTATTATATGCATTTCATTTGACATATATAAAGTGAATGAAAACAACACAAGAACACCAAAAAAATCACAAACCATCATTTATTCAATGCTTGAAGCCACTAATTATAAGTTATTTGATCTTTCAAGCATGCAAACGTCACAGTAGACGCTTTATGTATCCAAAGAGTGATAGAAGCTGAATTTTATTTTCTGACTTGTACAAATACGAAAGAGAAATGAAATGGGGTCAACAAACAACATTTCACCTTGCAACAATTTCCCATCTTTCAATCGGATTTCTAACCTCAAAAAGTAGGTGTCTTTTGCATAAAGCAATCAAATCACAAATACCCAGATGGTAATTTCACAGATTATCATACAATTTCATCATCAAAGATCACAAAATTCCTAGTACCAACCTCACATACATGTATTCATCCATACATACAGGGCATAGATATATACACACATATATACATGATGGAGACAGAAAACGAACCTCCCAAAGAAAAGAAGCTTGATTCCTGCACAAAGTTGAAAGCTTCTTATTGTCTGCAAGGAAAATTTAGGAATTGATGGATAGAAGAATGAGCTGAATTAGTGAAAGAGAAAAGAAATGAACGATAATTGTAACATTTCGAAAACCCTACATCGTGAGCAACTACGATTCCCAATTCGAACCCAATTCCAACCCTAAATCCCTAACCTAGGATTCCCAATTCGAACCCTAAATCCTAAGATTCCCAATTCCAACCCTAAATCCCTAAATGTTGTAACTAAAACCATTGAAGAAAAAAAATCATAAAATTGTACTTATAAACAATTCAATTAAGGGAGATGAATTAAGGGAGACTAGTTGGTTACCTAGTAAAGTTTCGTGCGGCGGTGGGGAGAGAGTGTAGCGTCGGAGTGCGCCGGAAGTGAGACAGAGAGTGATAGAGAGACAGAGAAATTGAGGGAGTGTGAGAGAGGGAGAGAGGGAGACACTGAAATTGAGCCTGCGATAGAGTGAGGAGATAGAGAGAGATGGAATTGAAAGAGACAGAAGTGAGACTGAGTGACAAATGGAGGAGTTTGAGTATGAGATAGAGTGACAGAGAGAGAGGAGTTTGAGTATGAGCGGAGTTAAATTTTGAGTGAAAGAAATGAATTGAAGGCGCCGACATACAAACGCGCCCAATTGTGGGAAAAAAAAGTCAAATTTTTACATGTTTGCACAACGAATAAGTATAAACTTGCGTCGCGCAACCAGTTATATTAAAAAAAAATTAATATTGGCGCGACAAACATGTATAAAAGCGTCATCGTGCATAACTGTAAATTTAATTTATTTTTTAGTTTAAATAAATAACTAAATTTTTTAAAACTTTAATTACGTTACAAATTTTAAGGAAACTTGTGTTTGTATACAACATTTTTAAATACCATTCAATACATATAATTAATATACATCACGATTTTTCATTACTCCTCGTCTGAACTAGATGAATAATGATCATCACTATCGTCAGATTCAGACTCCCATTCCTCCTCGTCTGTAGGCACATCAACATCGTCGTTCACGCGCTCCGGTGCGTGGCAGATTCCCAAGGTCAATCATAATGGAATCAATTCGTATTTTGATTTCAGGACCTCCAGCTACATGATACGGTTCTTGTACAATAGTCATATCCCGCAGTGTATCTGCACCAAGTGTCGTTGAAGTGTCAAATTGTTGGTCAGCAACATCACCATGATCGTCATCAGCAGTAGAATCTCGGTCCGCAATATCATACACCCCTATGTGCTCAATCTTCTGAACTACTTTCCATCCCCTCCCAACCTTAAGGTCATCTATATAGAAAACTTGTTTAGCCAACCTTAGGGTCATCTATATAGAAAACTTGTTTAGCCATCATTGCCAAAATGTAAGGGTCGTCCTTATACCAACATCTGTTAGTGTTGACCGATAGCAAACCATCATCTTGCTTAACACCTCCAACCCGATGTGGGTTTGTATCAAACCAGCTACACTTAAAGAGGATAACTTGACACCTGTCTTTGTAAAGTAATTGCACAACACTTGCTAGTTTTCCATAGAAATCAATGTCTGCAATGTCGCCCGCACCTGGTACATGTACCCCACTATTTTGCGTACAAAGCTTGTCGTCACGATCAGCTCCCAAAAACTTGATGCCATTTACATGACAACCAGAGTACAATTCTGTGCTTAGGGGCCCAATCGCCAAGCTGTATAATTCTTCACTGTAAGCGGGCGCATTAATTTCCTTCATTTTCTTCACCTAAATAAAAGAGAAAAATATGTCGTGTTAGTTTAACATTTACAATTATGCACAAAACCCAAACACGAGCAACATACGTTTTCACGAAACCATCGAGGAAACAATTCACGATGCTTTTTGGCGTATAAATGTGAAGGATGTTCCCGCTTCATCAACTCTTCATGCTCATCTAGGTACGTAAGTGTCTTGTCACAATTGTTAAGTACAAACCAATGTGCTACCTCCATGTCCTTTTTGTCAAACACCTCCCCTGTTATTGGTTGGCCAAATGGTCGTGCGATTTGGGAAAAAACAGAAATTTTTTCACTTCTCACACCACCGTCATTATTGCGTTGCTGTCGGTTGAATGTAGTCTCAACATCTTGTAGGTACATTGCACAAAATGTAAGGGACTCAAAACCGACCCATGCCTCCACGATTGATCCTTCGGGCTTTGCCCTCTTCCGTACACTCTTTTTTAATTCACCCAGTAGTTTGCATTAATAAAAAAAATATCGTATAAAATTAGTGTAATTATACATACATCATGAACGAAAATATTTATGGCGATTATATACCTTTCAATCGGATACATCCATCGATTGTTGACGGGTCCAGCTAGAAGAGCCTCATCTGGCAAGTGAATCATGCGTGGATAATGCTTGTGAAGAAAGTTGGAGGAAATATTTGTTCAAATTTGCATAGCACTTCAATAATATCGTCGCACAACTGTTTAACATCGGACTTAATTGAGAAAAAAATCTCGCCAACAACATAATCGGCTTCACCACGTCTTCGGGCAAGAGGTGTCGAATTCCCACTGGGAGAAGCCGTTGAAGTATGACATGACAATCATGACTCTTGAGGCCAGATAATTTACCTCCATCCACGTTTGCGCAACGGCCGATGTTTAAAGCATACCCATTTGGAAACTTTACAAAAGATAGAAACTACAAAAACTCTTTCCTCTTATCTGGTTTCACCGAAAACGATGCAAGCTTCTTTCTGGCTATGTCTCCGTCCCTCACCATCCATAAACCTGGACTAATGCCCATTTTTTCCAGATCGATTCGAGCTTTTATTGTGCCCTTTGTTTTTCCCTCGATGTCCAGTATAGTTCTAACTAGCGTATCAAACACATTTTTCTCAACATGCATTACATCGACGTTGTGTCTCAATTTTAATTTCGACCAGTACGGAAGCTCGAACAACCTCGTCTTGTGTGTCTAGTTTAGATGTGTGTCTGGTCTTGTTCTATTTACGAACTTGCCCAATGGAGCAAATTCCAACCGATTCACCTCAGCCAAAATTTCATCGCCGGACCATTCTCTAGGTCTTGGCCGAAACTCTGTGCCGTTGAAAAAGGCTGTCTCGTTCTAATGCCAATCGTGGTCCCACGACAACCACCTACGATGCCATAGGTAACAAACTTTTCCAACGTGCCAACTAGACGTCTTGTCCTCTTTGCAAACTGGGCATGCGTAGTAGCCCTTAGTGCTCCACCCAGACATCATAGCGTACGCTGAAAAATTGTTTATAGTCCACATCACGGCTGCTCTCAAAGTAAACATCTTCCCGATAGATTTATCGTACGTGGGAACACCGTTTTCCCATAATTCTTTTAGTTCATCAACCAACGGTTGTAAATACACATCAATACACGTGCCTGGATCTTCGGTTATTAACAACGTCATCATCATAAATTATTTTTTCATGCACTTCCAAGGTGGTAAATTATATGGAATTGCGAAGATTGGCCAAGTGCTGTTGTATTGGTTTAGAACCCCAAACGGATTAAACCCGTCCGTCGCAAGTCCCAATCTAACGTTCCAGGGCTCACGGGAAAATTCAGGGTACAGCCGATCAAACTCTTTCCAAGCCTCTCCATCTGCAGGATGTCTCATCACGTCGTCATCTACTCGTCCGTCCTTATGCCACCTCATGTCGCTTGCAGTGTGCGTCGACATATACAATCGCTGCAACCTAGGCTTTAATGGGAGATAACACATAACTTTTTTGCGGAATCTTCGTTCTTTTATTCTGAGATGTCAATTTAAATCGCGACTCATTACATATAAGGCATTTATCCAACGCTTTATTCTCTTGGTAGAACAAAATGCAATTATTTTTACACGAATGAATTTTTTCATATCCCAATCCAAGACCACTGATAGGAGCATATTTATGCGACTTAGTTAGCTTGTTTTCTTGCATTTACTTAGCTTAATTATGTTAATTATAGTATTTTAAGCCATTTTCGTGCAATTTCAGGGCCTAATGACAAAGTGTGCAAAAAGAGCCAATTTGGAGTGTTTTGGAGCTATTTTGGACCAAGGATGGATAGCTTATGATTCAAGCATGAAGGATGGACGAATTTGAGGATTTAAAGGCTAGGAATCAGCTAAGAAGAAGGAAGAAACAAGTTCAAGTTCTAGAAGATAAGAGAAGAGCAAGAAATATGGAACATTATCTCAAACATTATCCAAAACCTTATCTTATCTTATCCAAACTACCTTATCTTATCCTACCCTTTATCCTAATCCTATTCTACCTTAAAACCAGCTACAAAGAGGACTCCTAATTACTTTTAAACACCTAGAAATCAGTTTTCTAGAATCCTTATCCTATTCCTACAAAGGTGCCACACATATCATCTTCTAGAAGCCCAAATACCTGCTGCAAGGAACCATCCTTTTCCCCCTTGGATTGTGCTCGAATTTAACCTTGTTCTTTGTGGATTTGGAGTCCTAAATCCCTCTCCAAAACTACCTTGAAACCGTGCCTTTTCAGCCCTATAAATACATAGGTGCTGCAGCTCATTCATTCACCACCCTCACATCACAAAACAACTCCTCATTCGACATACACCCCTCTCATACAGATTCATACACTCATAAGCCTCTTGTGCCGCAATTGCAAGGAGAAGAATGACTTAGTGCCGTGGCTGCATCCATACTTCTAGGTGTTTTCTATCCTTATACTTCAATGTTTAATTCAATTTTCTTGTGCGTAATTGTGAACATGAGAGGCTAAACTCGTTTTAGCTAGGGGCGATTTCAAAGCCATGATTATATATGTGACATGAATTGATTATCCAGTTATTATTTCATAAGTTATGAATGTAATTTGCTTAACTGTTTGATTCAAAACTTATTCTTGTATGTGGGTTAAGGTGGCCAACTTAGTTTGCATGCATGAATTTGATGCTAGAATATAAGGGAATTGCATATAATGAACTTGTATTCATAAGTAGTAAAGGTTGCTAGTCACAATCGTGTTAAGTTAAATTCTGGGAAAACATATATGTTGTCATATTTTCCTCGTCAATGCTTATGGTTTTCAACGAACTTAATGACCTTTGAGTATGCTATCATCAATAAGGATAATTTGGTTGGATACGTATTCTATCTAATTCAATGAACTTAGGAAAATCTGAAGGTTAATTAGTGCAATTCACGGTTAATCTGGGGCGTTGTCATTCATAATTTAAAAAGATAATAACTGGAAGTTGATTTGTGTTGCATATGTGTCATGTGTGGAGAAGGACCCTCTAGCTAGCCCATCAACCATCAAAGTTTTCAAATTCGTTTTCAAACTTGTTTACTTTACAAAGTCTTTGTTTTATTTTCAAATTCGTCCAAACCAAAACCCCCCTTTTACTTTCTTGTTTTAAAGTGTCTAAAATCTGTTTTCTTTGTGTTTTCAAGTGTTTTGAGTCAAACTAAAACCAATTTTCGTCCAAAACCATCCCTAGTGTCTAGAATCTGTCCACAAAGTGTTTTTAAGCCGTTTTAAGTGTTTTTAACTTGTTTTGAGTCCCTTGAGTCTATACAAACGTTTTTAACTTTGTTTTTGTGTTTTTAAATCAATTTAGAGTCGATTAGCAATCCCTCCTAATCCCCGGTCCAGAACGATCCCTACTTGCATACTTACTACAATTGACAACAAGAGGGTTTAATTTGCGTGTTAAGTAATTTTCACATCAACCACTCAACAACTTCTTTTCAGTTTTATGATCTTTAGGAAGGCAATTGTCTTTTGGAAGCATCCTCTTGAAAACCCCCAAAAAGTAATCAAAACACTGGTTCGACATACGAAACTTTGTTTTTCCATGCATCAACTCAATAATGGCCGTGAGCATCGAAAATCCTTCGCAACCGGGGTATAATTATTGCTTGGCACTTTTTAATAGTTTTTCGTATTTTTTGAATGTTTCACTGTCCATGGTGGGAGGGACGCCATCTTCTACTTCCACATTTGTATTCGAACTAGCGGTTGGAAAAGCATCATTGATAATGTCCATAATTTGATCATTTGGATCCAAAACAGAGTCAACTGTATCCACTGCTCGAGTAATGTAGGAGGATGAAGCATTTTGTATTTCTTCTCCATGATGATTCCACGTAGTATAGGTTTCCATCATCCCATTTCTCACTAAATGGTATCGAACAGTTTCAAAATATTCAATCATTAAGTTGTTACACTTTCTACAAGGACACCGAATTTGAGTTGCACCCTGGTTGTTTGCAATTGCAAAATCGATGAATTGATTTATTCCATCCAAATAATCATCAGCACTATCTCATTCGAGAATGCACAGTTACGTTCTGTAATTTACGATTCCAACACATTAGAGTTGAAGCATGAGAAAAATTTGGTAGCATCTCCCTGCAGTTCTTCAAGTGCACAACCCGAAGAACACAAAGAGATGCTACCACATTTCCCACATTTCCCGCGTTCAAACTCTGATGTGTATTCTCAAACTGTCCAAAATTTTGGGACAATTCAAGAATTAATTGGACCGCAGTCATGCTTTCGCATCCATTTGCGAAATCCAACTAATTCTCAAACGAGAAATTAAGCTCATATGAACATTGCAAACCATTTTTTGTACATCCATATAAAAATGATTGCATACAAATACATAAACTCACAACACCAATAAACTTCATACAACACAATTTAAATGAATGAAAAATAAATAAGTTAGTTAAGAAATATTATACCTCAAATCTGTTGCAAATTGAACCAATGGAAGGCAGCTGCTGCAATTGTTTTGCAGCTTCTGCCTTCTTGCAAATGGTATGAGGTGCTTTAAAGGCGACACCCTTGTGCGACGACGCCATCGTCGCGCAAAACCTTTCACTTCAGATTTTTCCGGCACCAAACGAGTACCTTTCCTGGGTTTTTAACCCCTTACGAGACGAACCGCAGTTCGTCGCGCAATTTTTTTTAATTTTTTCGACATTGTGCGACGAAAAAATGTTAATCACGCTTTTTTATTCTTTTTTTTTTAATACTTACAACATTTTTCCATTCCTTCTTCAAATTTTTTCAACCCACATGCATATTTAATAAATAATATGATTTGTGCCTATTTAATTAATATACATTCATTTCATTCATGCTTAATAAAAACATTAAGTAGATATTTAATGTCCTCATTTTTCTTACTAAAAAAACTTAAAATTCTTATCTAATTATTACATAAGCAATAAAATTAAAATAAGAAACCCTATTCTACTCATCCGCAGGTAGTTCTGGTGCTTGCTGTACTGCTGTAGCACGTTCATTATCAAACTTCCATTGCTGAAATTTCGACTTGAACACGTTGTTGATAGCCTTCATCAGATTTGGATCACTTTTGTCAATGTCCCAATTCCACTGTCATGCAAATTAATAAATTAAAATCTCGTTATTACAGTATATTTAACAAACATAATTATTAGTTAAATAATGAAATTAACACATACAGCTAACTCATCAATCATCTGCATCTTCAGCTCCTTGGGGATGGCTCTCCAAGACTCCAATTCTATAGTACATTTGGTACGCACAAGTTCTCCTACGTCTGCCAAGATGCTACTACGCTTATCTGACTTCACTACCCCTACTATTTCGTCACTAGTGATTTGGTAACGGCTCCTACCATAAGATTTTCGGACCCGTACCTCAACTCTTTTCTTCTTGTCTATCAACATAAAATATTTTCATAATACTAAAACCTAAATACAAATTTAATACAAAATGCAAAAATTTGAATGCAAACCTTTTCCAGAACCTTTGCCATCCGTTGTCTTTGATGAACGCGCACCATCATCGACCATCGTACTAACACTCAAACAAGGAACTGATATAATCGCCCGAAGTTGATTCAGAGCATTTTCTAAAACGAACTATGAAAAATAAGAAGAGAAGATGCGCATAATTATAGGAGACTTAGGGACTTTGCGCGACGAGGGATTCGTCGCGCAATCCCAGCACTAAATACGGCATTTACTTCTTTGATTCAGATGCGCATAATTATAAAAGACTTAGGGACTTTGTGCGACGAAGGCTTTGCCGCGCAAACCCAACACTAAATACGACATTTACTTCTCTGATTCAGATGCACCAAACTGTTGACCTATTGCTAATCGTCCTTGCGCGACGAAATGTTTGTCGCTCAAGAGTTTGCACAACGACGTTTTGTCGCGCAAACGTTTGAGCGACAAACCTAAGGTTGTAATTATTTTTAATGCATATTATAACTGAAAATTTGTTGGTAGTGTTTACGTAAATTTTATAATTACCAACAAATTTTCAGTTATAATATGTATTCTAAAAATAATTACTACCTTATATAAATTGACATTATATTCCGTTCAATTAAGACGTTACATAATTATTACCTTAAATAAATTGATATTGTATTCCATTCACTTAATACAATAAATCATTAATACCTTAAATAAATTAGTATTATATTCCATTCAATTAATACCTTAAATAAATTGATAATATACTTCATTCAATTATTTAATAACCAAACATGAATTAAAACATAATTAAGTCCAAATACATAACTTATAAAAAGTACCTTAAATTTAAATATTGTCATACAAAACATAAAATTAAAACGACTATTTCGATGATCCTCCTTTCTGCTGGACTTCATAACGCCACCTATTGTAACCTCCCTCCAACGCATCATCCATCAACTTCATCAACTGTTCCTTCGGTTCATCATCAAGAATATATTTACGCTGTCACACATATATGGAAATAATTAATTATAACATATTACAAAAAAAATTACAAATTTAATTATTCATCCATCAATAGTATACGTACTAATAATTCATCCATCACCGCCTTCTTCGCATTCTCCGGAACATCTTTCCAAGAACGCCACTCAGCAGTAGGACATTTGTTCGCTATAGCTACAACAATTGCATGCGCGAACTGAAAATGATGCATTACATTATTTGGGTCGGCATCGGTCACATTATCATCCTCTTTTCTATTCTCCATCTCACCACAAACAAACTTTTGAAGAGTAATATTTGTGAAGAAACATAAGAGCAGAAGGGCCTATTTATAGCAAAGATATGGCCTTTGCGCGATGAAGAATTTGTCGCGCAAAGGCCTCACCAAATACTTTCCATTCTGTTCATTCACACTTGCGACGAACACTTTGTCGCGCAATTGTCCCCGGTCTCCAATGCGTTGAATCATCTGCCCAAGAAAATGAACAGGGTTTACGCGACAAAGGGTTTGTCGAGCAAAGATTAGGCGGGAAAATTTTCGTTGCGAGTTTGGGTACCCGTCAAAAAAATTCTCGTGCGCGACAAATGATTTTTATTCTGTCGTGCAAAACTGTTTTGCGTGACGAAGTTTTCCGTCGCTCATTATTCACTACTATTGCACGACGAAGATATCTTTATCGTTGCGCGAGGGAATTTTCTTTGTCGCGGAAAATTCTGTCGCGCAAATAGTTTTTTGTACTAGTGTTAGTAACCTTGTCAGCTTTCATTTTCATACTTCAATGTGAACAATATTCCAACTGTATTTTTTTAAGTAACCTCAAAATTTAAGGATTTCGATTTAGGGTCAAATTTTATGAAATTCCGAGACAATTTCAATTATTGTATGATTTTGCAAGATAAGAAAAAAGAACTTAAAAGAATAGAATGAGAAGGTTTGATCAAGATGAGCGGTAGCATTTCTGAAAAAGAAGAAGAATAATAATAAAAATGTTGTAGACAGAACTGTTGTGGACTATTTTATCTGACAAAGGGAAAGAGGGCCGGCGGCAGAGAAAGAGAGAAAAGAGAGATATGTGTTTGTAGAATTGTAGGGGAATTGTGTGTTTATCCCTCCTACATTGAACCTTTATTTATAATAATAAGATGATAGGATATTCCTTGGTCCCCAAGGAATATCAGTTACAATAGGAAAGGATAAACCCTAATCTAATCTAACCTAGGATTTACACAATCATACTTCGATTAGGAATGTTTCACAACACTCCCCCTTAAGTGTGTAAATACTCAAGGTAGATTTAGCATCATGCAAAAGTTGAGGAAGTCGACTCGTCAGTGCTGATTCCAAGGAACAATGCTTATTCTCAATAAGGTAGGAACTTGCATAAGTAGTAAGTCTCACTTAAAAACCCTAAGGCTATGGCAAAAACCCGAGTAGGGATAAAATCCATAGTCTAAGGAAAAATGCGTGAGAAAATACAAAGTCAAAAGAAACGTCTAAATGACATCATCAGGGATATGACCAGCCCAAGGTGGGTGCCTCGTTAAAACCTAGTTAGGTAGCAAAAACCCAGTGGGAAAAATGCTCCTAATCGTAGGGAAAAAGAGTACATTAAGATCAAGCAAGTATCTACATGATACTCCCCCTGAGTTTGACATAATTCCAAAGAGAAATAGCAAAGTTACAACTCAGAAAGTTTACGCATACCGATTCCATGAACAAGCTTCTGAAATGTCGTCTTCGGTAGTGATTTGGTGAAGAGGTCAGCCAGATTGTCTTGCGAACGGATTTGCGTGACTTCAATCTTCTACTGCTCTTGTTGTTGATGTGAAAAGAAAAACTTTGGCGCAATATGCTTGGTGTTGTCTCCTTTGATGTAACCCTTCTTGAGTTGTTCGATGCAAGCTGCGTTGTCTTCAAAAATCGTCGTCGGGACATCAACGGCGGGGTGAAGATCGCAGGAGCTTCGAATATGGCCCACTACTGCTCTCAACCAAAAGCATTCCCGAGTTGCTTCATGTAAGGTGAGGATTTCAGCATGGTTAGACGAAGTGGCAACTAAGGTCTGTTTAGTTTACCTCCAAGATATTGCGGTGCCTCCAACGGTAAAGACATAACCCGTTTGAGAGCGCGCCTTGTGCGGATCAGATAAATATCCTGCGTCGGCATAACCAACAAGGCGAGAATCAACTCGAGGGGTACATTGTGCGACACCATTCGAGGATTCGTAGGGATAGAACAAGCCCAAATCCGTAGTACCCTTAAGGTAACGGAAGATGTCTTTTACGCCAGTCCAGTGTCTGCGTGTAGGTGCATTACTGTATCTTGCCAAAAGATTAACAGCGAAGGAGATGTCGGGTATAGTGCATTGAGCTAAGTACAATAAAGTGCCTATTTCACTTAGATAAGGAACTTCAGGCTCCAAAATCTCTTCATCATCCTCCTTCCTTCGGACGGAAGGGATCTCGTTTTGCATCTAGTGTACGAACGACCATAGGAATACTCGAAGACTTCGCTTTATCCTCATTAAAGCGGCGCAACACCTTCTGGGTGTAGTTCGATTGATGTACTAGGATTCCATCCGAACAATGCTCTACCTCGAGACCGAGATAGTATCGAGTTTTACCTAGATCTTTCATCTCAAATTCCGACTTCAGGTGCGCGGCAGTTCTCGCGAGCTCTTCAGGAGTTCCGATAAGATTTATGTCATCAACATATACTGCAACAATCGCAAATCCGGAATGTGACTTCTTAATGAACACACAAGGGCATAATTCGTTGTTCACATATCCCTGACTAGTCAAATACTCACTCAGACGGTTATACCACATTCTTCCGGATTGTTTCAAGCCGTAGAGTGAACGCCTCAGCCGAATTGAGAGCGTGTTCCGAGGTTTGGAAATATTTGAACCAGTCAATGTAAGTCTTCAGGAACTTTCATGTAAATTTCCGTATCAAGATCCCCATAGAGATACGCGGTTACAACGTCCATCAGCTGCATATCCAGTTTTTCAGAAACTACCAAACTGATAAGGTAGCGAAAAGTAATCACATCCATAACGGGTGAATAAGTTTCGTCATAGTCAATCCCGGGGCGTTGTGAGAAACCTTGTGCAACAAGACGAGCTTTGTAACGCACAATTTCGTTCTTCTCATTACGCTTCCGAACGAAAACCCACTTGTAGCCAACGGGCTTCACATGTGGAGGAGTAGGAACTACAGGTTCAAACACCTTACGTTTCGCAAGAGAATCGAGTTCAACTTGGATTGCTTGTTTCCAGTTTGACCAATCAGCTCTACGTCGACATTCATCAACGGAACGCGGTTCAATGTCATCGCTCAACATGATCTCAGTAGCTACTGCAAATGCTAATGCATCGTCGACAATCATCTCATTTCTACGCCACACATCATCTAAGCTAGCATAATAGACCGAAATCTCACGATTCTCGGGAGGAGGATTCGTCTCTTCAAGGATGCTTCCATAATCTAGAATTTCCTCATGAGTTGGGTAGAATGAGTAAGCGATAGTCGGATTCACGGTAGGTTCTTCAGGACCTTGTGTCGTGGTTTTCCTCTTCCGAGGGTGTGAATCCTTTGAACCAAGGGGTCTGCCACGCTTTTGTGTAGGGGCAGATGATTGGCTAGCCGCTAATGTACGTGGATCACCAGAATTGGTGTCCCAGGCTTCCAGGAGGGTAGTCCGTCGTACATTTGGTACATCTATCTTTGTAGGCGTATTCGCAACTGGAATGTGTGATCTTGTCACGCGCGCTAGATCGGTGAAAGCATCTGGCATGCTCTGAGCTATGCTCTGAAGATCTAATATGCGTTGCACTTCAGTTTCAGACTGAGCAGTGCGGGGATCTAAATGAGACAAAGTGGGAGTCGTCCACGATAATTCGCGTCGTTCTTCGGGAACGTTGACGTTCTTATCTCCCCCTAACGACGGGAAGACTGTCTCATAGAAGTGACAATCCGCAAAACGAGCGGTAAACAGATCGCCTGTCAAAGGTTCTAAGTAACGAATAATCGAAGGAGAATCATATCCGACATAGATTCCCATCCTTCACTGAGGCCCCATTTTTGTACGTAAGGGCGGCGAGATCGGCACATATACCGCACAACCAAAAACGCGCAGATGCGATATGTCGGGTTCGTATCCGGTAACCAACTGAAGGGCACTAAATGGTTGTGTCGCAACAAGCCTCAAGCGGACCAACTTTGCTGCATGCAATATTGCATGGCCCCAAGCAGCGATCGGGAGCTTGGTACGTATGACCAACGATCGAGCAATCATTTGTAAGCGCTTAATGAAAGCCTCTGCCAGGCCGTTCTGGGTGTGAACATGGGGTACAGGATGTTCAACTTCAACCCCAACTAACATGCAATAGTCATCAAAAGTTTTAGATGTGAATTCTCCAGCATTATCCAATCGAATAGATTTGATCGGATAATCAGGGTGGTGAGCCCTGAGCTTGATAACCTGAGCCAACAGTTTGGAGAATGCAGCGTTCCTTGTGGACAACAAGTACACGTGTGACCAACGTGTGGAAGCGTCAACCAAAACCATAAAGTATCTAAATGGTCCGCATGGAGGGTGAATCGGTCCACAAATGTCCCCCTGAATCCGTTGTAGAAAAATGGGAGGATTCGAACGAATCTTGTCATAAGAAGGCTTAGTGATAAGCTTTCCCATTGAACATGTTTGACATGCGATTCCTTGGATCGAACCTAAACTGCGGGTTAATGGATGCCCGTGTGAAGTTTTGAGGATACGGCGCATCGCTATTCGTCCAGGATGTCCCAAACGATCATGCCAAAGTGTAATTTCGTGCGCGGTCCCAGTAGTAGGGCCGGCCACATAGTGGCATTCTATGGGGCGTATGGTCGTAGTATACAGACCACTCGGGGTACGCTCCATCTTCTCTAGAATACGCTTCTGGCCATATTCGTAGGAAGTTATGCATAGAAATTCAACTCCATTTTCTACGTAGGTTTCAGCGTGGTAATTTTTATCTATAATATCCTTGAAACTTAGCAACGTTCTTCCGGAACGTGGAGAATAGAGTGCCTCAGCAATGGTCAAGATTGTACCATTGGACAACATTATACGTGCCTTACCGTATCCTTCGATCAGGTTGGATGGGCCTGAGAGGGTTGTCAGAGGTGCATTCTTAGGTGTGAAGTTAGTGAAATAGATGCGTTCACGCAAAACTGTGTGCGTGGTTGCACTATCTGCCAGACAACTAACTTTCCCACTAGTCATACCTAGAATGAAAAATTAATTTGAATCGGTCACATGCATAAAAGTTTATAAAACAATTATCAATTCAAAATATTTTAATTTATTCAAGGATTAAAATTGAATATCCAAAATAAATCACCAACTAATAATCCAAAACATAAAGGAAAATTGTTCAAAAATCAACCCAAAACAAGGGGGGGTTCGGCCACTAGGTGGAATTCGGCCCCATTTGTCTTATTTTAACTAAAAATAAGTCTATGTCTAAGAGTCTAATCTTCCATAGGGGTAGTATCCTCCTGAAAATCAGAAACCTCCATCTTTGTAGTCTCCGGTTCGTCCACTTGCATGAAGTTTGATTCAAACTTGTTACGACGAGAATGATATTCATCTACAACCTTCTTGGGAGCACGGCAAACACGAGACCAATGGTCCTTTGAACCACAGCGATAGCACATATCGTCATCCATGGTTTTAGGTGCTTTGCCTTTATTCTTGAAGTTCGGGGCCTGGGGAGCGAGGTTTGAGCGCTTCTGGGCTTTGTTTCCTCCCTTGGGTGGGCCTTGGCTCTGTTGACCTTAGTGGGATGGCTTCTGGCCGCCCCTACCTCGCCTCTTTTGGCGTTGTGGGTGCTGGTTAGTGCTATAATGTGCTTCAGGCATAGCAGTAGCCCCAGTAGGTCGAGCTTGATGATTCTTCATCAACAGCTGGTTCTGCTTTTCAGCAAGAAGTAAAACAGAGATCAAATCCGAGAACTTAGTGAACTTCTGAGCTCTATATTGTTGCTGGAGGACAATATTAGAAGCAAAGAAGGTCGAATAGGTCTTCTCCAAGAGATCCTCTTCAGTCAAAGTTTCATTGCAAAACTTGAGAAGTGATCGGATTCGACAAACTTCATAATTATATTCATTCACAGACTTAAAGTCTTGGAAGCGCAGGTGCTGCCAGTCGTGTCTTGCTTCAGGCAAGAATATGTCCTTTTGGTGATCAAAGCGATCAGCCAAAGCGACCCATAATGCACGTGGATCCTCTTCAGCAAGATACTCAGTTTGTAGAGCGTCATGGATATGTCTTCGGATGAAGATCATAGCAGTGGCTTTTTCAGCTTCGCCAACAGGTTTATCTGTTGCTTCTTCAATAGCCGGACGCAAGTTCTTTGCAATGAGGTGGAGCTTCACATCTTGAACCCACTTGAGGTAGTTCCTTCCAGAAACCTCCAAAGCGGTGAAGTCAAGTTTGTTCAAATTTGACATGTTCCTATCACAAATAGATGGACAAGATGTGGTTAGTGTAATGGAGAAGAAAATCGATCCATTCACGTAGGAGTAGAACATACAGGTTCTAATAGACATGTATTGGTTTAATTTTGCATGAAAAATTGCGGGTTTTCATGGGTGAGTTGTTTAAGTGAAAACTTCAGGTTTTCAAACAAGGCATGTTTATAAGAAGAAACTTCAGGTTTCAAAAATAATTATGAACTTCAGGTTCATATATTCCTGCAGGCAAACACAAATATATATGCAAACAAATATGCAACAAGTATATGCAAAAATATAGCTTTAGGTTTAGTATTATAATTGAATTAATTTATTTGGACTTCGGGCCAAATTAAAGTGTGGGTAAAAATATAAAAACCCATTTGGGCCTAAAAAAATTAGGCGAATAAAATTCAGGGCCCAAATAAAAAAACTAAGCCACGGGTGGCTTGAAAAATTTTGGTCCGTGTGACCTAGGCCCAAATTTGGGCTAGGGTTTTGTGTGGGGCTGCTGCAGGCAGACCAAAAAAAAGTTCAACTCGGGCTGCTGCAGGCAAGCCCAGAAACAAATTTTTTTTTTTTATGCGGGCCGCTGCAAGCAGGCCCAAAAATAGAAAAAAAATGCAGGCCGTGGAGGGTTCAAACCCAAAAGACCCTGGGTCACAGATCCCAGCCGTGCTGGGTGTGTACCGCCGGGGAAGAACACCGGTGTCGCTTCAGGCGACTGTCCTCAGAGGGTATGGCATGGCGAATCATGGGGAACCAACTGGGAACGGAGATTGGAGAAATCTCGACGTGATATCAAAACCATTGAATTTCGATTGTTATTTCAAAGAAAAAAAAAATCAAATATCAGCCAAGAATGTCGTCGGGGACGACTTCAGGTCGTCGGGGGTAGCGTGGCTGGGCATGGCTACAGGCCATGCTTATTTCGACGGTTTTCTGGAGAGAAAAAGGGAGAGCTGCAGGCTCTCGGCTTGGTGGCTTGCGGTCTTGCAGGATGCAAAGGCATGGGTTCGAAGAACCCAGATGTTCCCGATTCCAATTTTTTCATATATAATTCAATTATAGGCATATAAAATTCAATTCAATATATATTTCAATGAATCACAGATTTACAGTGGTGCATATGCAAAATAATATTTTCAATGCATGTACATATGTAAGATTCAATTCATAACCAACATCAAATTCACATAATTTCAGCAATTATGGTTATGAGGCATACACAATTTATGTAGAATCTAAAATACGTAAAACGTAAAGTTGGGTCATGCATCATGGTGAATGTTCATGCTATCAGGGCTTGCAAAATATCGAGTTAAAAGCTGTTGTTTTGAAAAGAACCTGATTGCGTGATGATATGGATGAACTGGTTTGATGCAGAAAAATTCTCCAACGTCAGATTCCTAAGCGCAGCGGTAGGAGCGTGCTGATAACGTGTAGTGGACTATTTTATCTGACAAAGGGAGAGAGGGCCGGCGGCAGAGAAAGAGAGAAAAGAGAGATATGTGTTTGTAGAATTGTAGGGGAATTGTGTGTTTATCCCTCATACATTGAACCTTTATTTATAATAATAAGATGATAGGATATTCCTTGGTCCCCAAGGAATATCAGTTACAATAGGAAAGGATAAACCCTAATCTAATCTAACCTAGGATTTACACAATCATACTTCGATTAGGAATGTTTGAACAACTTTCTCACATTTTAAGCCATTTTTTCCGTGGTTTGGATATTTAGGATTTATTACCAGAAATTGTGGTCCACGCAATTCCTTCCCAAATAAAATCGATGACCTAACTTAGAACCATTGGACCACCACGTTCGGGGTTCCATTTTTCTTATATGATAGTAATTACATCTCTTTATTAGGGAATGTACATGTTTCATTTATTTAACGATTATTTTTAGAAAAAAATCTTTCAAATCGTAGATTGTTTAGTTATCTAAATGTCTCAAATAAATAAACGGTTTATCATGAATATGTTAGTTGATACTCACATTCATCAATTAATTTCATATATTTGGATGACTAGACGATTTAAATGATTTATTGTAAAAATAATCTTCAAATGAAAGACTAAGAAATTAAACAGATATAAAATTTATACTACAAAAGTATTTTATTCGCTAAGTGATTAAATATGTGGATTTTTACATGAGGATATGGTTTGCTGGCAATGGCAGTCATGGCTTATTATCTCCAGCCCATTTGATGCTGTTAGGTGGGAAGTGCAGTCAAGAAGTTTATCTGAATCTGAAAACAATGTCCATCGGCCTACTGAGATGCATCAATAAAATCTTCTTTCCTGTTTTATTTCTTAGTTATATGAGGTGCATTACGTGACAAATTAAAAGTTATGCATTTGTCTCTTCGGGGATATCTTGTAAAATAAGATCATGTACATATACATTTTGTGCTCCCTCTTGCAAGATACATTATAAGAGAGATGAAAAAAGAGTTAAGCTAACATCAATCGTCAGTGGTCGTGTTATGCAACAACAATAGTTGAGAGCACTCGCACCGGGAAATTTGGATTCAAATCTCATATTTGAGTATAAATATGAGTAAGTAATGCACTAAAGACTTAAAAACTCAAATATAAGTCTCTGGTGAAGTTACTCAAATTTAGATTTCACCGTGAGATTTGAATCTAAAGATGGAACTCATGTCAACTAGAAAAATATTATTCAATTAAGAAAAATGAAATTTGAGTTTTGAGTCTAATTCTCTTCAATGCACTATGCACATAACCGAATAATTAGAACTCAAATATGAGTTTTGAGTTCAATTTTCAGAAAATCAAAATACATAAACTCACTATTTTAAAACTCAAATATAAAAATATGTGTTAAGAATTTGAGTGTTTGCATTGGAAATTCTTGGATAGAAATTAGAAGATATGTATACATCTCTTCCCTCGTGTGTGACACCGTCTGTTACAACGACAAGCATTAATCATTGTGGAATTCACATAAATCAACAGTCAGTCGTCCCATCATCATGCCACGTTTCTGCAGACATCGGTGGGTCAAGTAGCATTGATTTTGTATTGATTTCTAACTAGTCCCGTCTTGAACCAAGTTAGATGACGACTGCAGGAAGTGAAAACTGCAACTTGTTTTTGGCTCACGCATCGACAACCACATCTAACTACTAAGTTTTTACAACAACATAACAAAAAAGGTCTAACCAATTAGTTGGATTCGTTTAATGCAACCGTATTTGTTGTCTACAGTTAAAGTTAATTATTTTGTTATGCGTCTGCGTTGAAATTTCCTAAAGTTGGCGTCCGTCCTTTTAAGTTCTTGACATTTTTGGAGTTCAGAACTCATACAGTTACAGCCATGGAAGCAGTGAGAGAAGTGGAGGAAACTTTGTCTGAGCTGAGGCAAACATTCAAAAGTGGAAGAACCAGAAGCGTTGCATGGAGGAAAAAACAACTCAGTGCACTTCTGGAGCTCGTGAATGGCAACGAAGAGAAGATTTTCAAAGCTCTCGATCAAGATCTTGGCAAGCACCCAGTTGAATCTTATCGGGATGAAGTAGGACTACTTCTTTAATTCGTGTTATTATGGCACGACGTCTGTTCTTTAATTGTTGCATCAATAATGTGTCGATATTGTTTTCGCCAATAAAAATATACCGTTATTATTCAATTCTCAATTGTTAAAATGATCAGTTTTATGTGTGTCGTCTATTTCTGATTGATAAAAACATAGTTATTTTATGATTTGATTAGTTTAACGATTGAGATTTGATTTCTTTTCCATATTTGATTTCTGATCCTCTTTGCCAATTTATCATGTATTTTCAACCATATCGATGGGTGAGAATTTATGGCAATTTAATTGTGATCGGCCATTCGGCCTTTGCCCGTGATAACTTTTAGTATTGAAGCATTTACAAGGCAAAAAAAATTAGTTTTGTGTGTATAATACGATAGCTAATTTTGTTTTGCTATTTGATTGTAGGTTGGAATTGTGAAAAAATCACTCAACCATGCTTTGAGCAATTTGGAGAAATGGGCTGCTCCTAAAAAGGTACTTTGAAATTTACTAATTGATCTTATTTGTTATGGTTGCATTTGTTCAGGTTAGGTTTTAGCTCAAAATTGTTCGGGAAAGTGAAGCACTGCTGAGTTAGGGTTTTGCTACTTCTGTCATCTATGTAAATTTCTGCTATTTGGGCAGGCACGATTGCCGTTGCTTTTGTTTCCAACGAGCGGGGAGGTGCTGCCGGAACCCCTCGGCGTAGTTCTCATATTTGCATCTTGGAACTTCCCAATATGTGAGTGCAGTTGATTTGTAATATGATTGTATATGTTGCATCTAAGGAGATCTCATAAGGTGTGCTGTATTAGATAGTTATGAATAGAAATTTTCGGCGCTTATGCAGCCTTGGCGTTGGACCCTGTGATCGGAGCAATAGCTGCAGGGAACGCAGTGGTTCTAAAACCTTCAGAGCAAGCGCCGGCGTGCTCTTCTTTTCTTGCCAAGACCGTCCCTCAATACTTGGACGGCAAAGCAGTTAAAGTTATTGAGGGTGGGTCAGAAATCAGTGAACTCCTCCTGCAGCAGACATGGGACAAGATATTCTTTACTGGTATATTTCTGGGATCACCTCAGAGTACATAAATTAGTTCACATCCAACGTATTGTGTTGTCATGCTTTGTTGCTTTGGCGATCTCCCATGAATAAAAACATAAATTTGCCTCTATCAGGAAGTGCACAGGTAGGGCGGATGGTCATGTCTGCAGCTGCAAAGAATTTAACACCGGTTACACTAGAGCTGGGTGGAAAATGCCCTATTGTCCTGGATTCACTCTCCAATGTTTCAGATTTGAAGGTTTTTTTTTTTGGAGTAACTATAACCTAATGGTTGTGGGATTAAGATCTTCAGCTACACATATTTACTCTTATTGCTTTTGTTGTGTCGGCCTGAAGGTTGCAGTCAAACGAATAGTAGGAGGGAAGTGGGGACCTTGCAATGGACAGGCATGTATCGGAGTTGATTATATGCTCGTTGAGGAAAAGTTTGCTTCCATGGCGGTAAACATAAATATTTGCTTTACAGTTATAAGTAAGGTCTAATGGTCTATCGGAATTGAGATGATTTCATGTCCGATTTGTTTGTGTTTTAGATTGACTTACTGAAGAAAACAATCAAGAGATTTTATAGTGAAAGTCCAAAAGATTCAAAGTGCATAGCTAGAGTCGTAAATAAGCGTCATTTTGAAAGGCTGCGTAATCTTCTCAAAGACCCTCTCGTTGCAGATTCCATTGTATATGGTGGTTCACTTGATGAAGAAAACCTGTAACTTCTCAACCCTTTTAGCAGTTCCCCTGTTTGTCGAATTTGGTAAGATAATTCAGAAGTAACTGCTGTTGTATATAATGCTCATCGAACTTTTCAGGTTCATAGAGCCAACGATCTTGTTAGATCCTCCGCTCAATGCTGCAATCATGACGGAAGAAATCTTTGGCCCGCTGCTTCCAATAATCACTGTGAGAAATTGACATAGACCCTTCTGTGATTGTTGAACGCTTCAGAAATATTGTTCCAAACTCCTAAAAAGCTCCTTACTTTGATTTGTACAGTTGAAAAAGATTGAAGAAAGCATAGAGTTCATAAATTCAAAGCCAAAACCTCTAGCCATCTACGCCTTCACTAAAGATGAAAACTTGAGGAGACGGATTGTATCCGAAACATCCTCAGGAACTGTGGTTTTCAATGACATCTTGATTCAAGTACTGCATTTTCCTCCTCTAATAAGTATTTTCATTTTCCTATATGATTTTCCAAGACCTAACTCCATCACAAATCTTTCTATCTACAGTTTGTCTGTGATTCTATACCGTTTGGCGGCGTTGGTCAGAGCGGCTTTGGGAGGTACCATGGCAAGTATTCTTTCGATACTTTCAGCCACGAGAAAGCGGTTATGCGAGCAAACTTCATCATCGAATTTGGGTCTAGATATCCTCCATGGAATGACTTCAAAGAGAAATTTATCAGATTCGCCTACAATTTCGATTACATTAGTCTTGCTTTGCTCCTCCTGGGACTTAAGAGGTAGAGTTTATATTGAGTCATAAAAATAAAGCTCGAGCAAGTGGTGGACTGCCCTGATAGATAGGGTATTCCTTTTCAATTCATTGCATCTGGTGTGCAAACATTTTCCCCTCCCCTTAGTATAATTTAGAATATTAATATTGTTTGTAATAAAAAATAAAAGTTGACCTCGAATTTACTGGGAAAAAAGGGCTACTTGAGGCCTGCTTCTAAGATGGTATCTTACTATCTTATATTAATCTTCAAAAGAAAATATTTAGCGTTCATGTTTTATTATTATTTTTTGTTATGAACTACGAAGGAATTTCTATGATAATTGTTCTTTTGTTGTAAGAATTTCATTATAAATATTTGTACGTGGTGTATCTTCTTCTATTTATATTACTGCATATCATATTTTTTAAATCTTGTATGAACCATAATTTTTTCAACCATCTGACTTTCTTTTTCTTCAAGAACAAAAATGAAAATAAGGCTGAGAAGATATAACGCGGATGTTCAAATAAAACGATTTAGATCATTGTCTAACATATAGAATGATCAGGTGAACTAAATAGATAAAATGCGAAAGTCCAAATAATAATATTTGTAGGTACAATAACTCTCACATTTCAAACATTTATTTTGTTCCGTGGCAGTGGCACGATGCATTCCAAATAAAATTAGGTTTAACCAAAAGATCGTTCTCCCAGCATTTAGGATTTGTTACCAAATTTGTGGTCCTTCTCAAACAAAATTTTTGACCTAACTTTAATCGAATTGAAAACTACCCTTCGGGGTTTCATTTAATGCTCTTACGTTGGATAGTGTGCTCTACAGTTCATCTGAATCTAAGAAAGTAATGCCGTTCAGCCTTAATTCATCAAAAATGTTTTTCCCTTTTGTTTCTGCTGTGGCCTATATGGACTGGTGGCACAAAAAAAAATATAAAGAGATGTGTTTGTAGAGTTGTGTAGATGATGTGTTATTTCCCTTACACAATATAGTAATAAGGGAAAGAAGAAATCATTCTCCTCCAATTAATACAAGTCCTAATAAGGTAGAATAACTAGAATCAAATCTCATATAGAATTTACAGAAATTTGTAACACTCCTCATTGAGTGTGTAAATACTCAAGTAGATTCGGCATCATGTAGAGTTTGAGGAAGTCGACTCGTCGACACTGATTATGAAAACACGCTATTCTCAAATAAGGTAAGAACTTGCATAAGGAAGTAAGTCTCACAAAAAACCCTAAGGCTATGATAAAAACCAGAGTAAGGACAAAATCCATAGTTTAAGGAAAAATGCGTGAGTAATGCAAAGTCAAATAAAACGTCTACAGGACGTCATCGGAGATATGGTCAACCCAAGGTGGGTGCCTCGCCAAAACCTAGTTAGGTAGCTGTAGACATGTAAATTTTGTTGCATACAAATGGTGCATCGCAAAGCTCCATGTGGCATATGACTCATCACAAATGGACAAATCATCAATGACATATGGCACAAGACAAGCAAAAGAAGTATAAAACTTCCCCAAAATTCGGCAATAAGGGAGAATCCCCCTTAAATTCGGCTAGGAAATCCAAATTGATCCTAAAACTGGAAAGAAAGTTAAAGCATCTTCATAAAACAAGTAAGAATTGAAGATTGCTCACAAAATAGGCAACAAGATCCTTAAATTCGGCCAAGGGAGTAAAGTGGCTGAAATTAAGACACAAAATATGCCTAAAATCATCCCAAAGGGAAGCCTTGAGAAGCCTATAAATACAAGGTCCTCCCAAAGCATAAGGGTCGAAAAATCTCTACACAGAAGAACATCTGCCAAACCTTTGAAGACTAATACGCTGCCAAAGCTCTCTTCGAATAACATTCAACCAAAGCTCGGCCAAAGCCGAAGCACTTCCTTGAAGAATCAACAAGCGCTCGTGCTAATTCCTTCAAGACTTTGTTGCAAGCTTATAAACTTGTAGCAACGTTCATTTCAATATCAAGTTACCAAGACCCTTAAAGCAACGAAATCATCCACACGTTGTTTTCAAGCTCAAAACTTGAAGCAATGGTTTAACCGTTCGTTCGAGATCTAGTCATCGCGACCCTTGGATCAACGATCAAGCATCTACATCAAATTTGAAGACTTAATCAGAGGAAAAGTTGTAAACAGAGATTGTAACCTACAAATTTAAATCAATACAAATCTACTTTGTACACGTGTTCTCGTTTCATTCGTTACAGAATTTTCGTGTTTACAGTAGCAAAAACCCAGTAGGAAAAATGCTCCTAATCATAAGGAAAAAGAGTACATTAAGATCAAGTAGATTCTCTTGTGAACGGATCCGCGTGACTTCAATCTTCTAATACTCCTGTTATTGATGTGAAAAGAATAACTTCGGCTCAATATGCTTGGTGTTGTCTCCTTTAATGTAACCCTTCTTGAGTTGTTCGATGCATGTTGCGTTTTCTTCATAGATCGTCATCGAGATGTCAATAACAGGGTAAAGATTGCAGGAGCTTCGAATATAGCCCACAACTGCTCTCAACCAAAAGCACTCCCGAGTTGCTTCATGTAATGCGAGAATTTCAGCATGGTTAGACAAAGTGGCAACTAAGGTCTGCTTAGTTGATCTCCAAGAGATTGCGGCATCACTTGAGGATCTGTAGGGATAGAACAAACCCAAATCCGTAGTACCCTTAAGGTAACAGAAAATATCTTTAACACCAATCCAGTGTCTGTGTGTTGGTGCATTATTGTATCTTGCCAAAAGATTAACAGTGAAGGAGATGTCGGTCTAGTGCATTGAGTTAAGTACAATAAAGTGCCTATCGCACTTAGATAAGGAACTTCAGGCTCCAAAATCTCTTCATCAGCCTCCTTCGGATGAAAGGGATCTCGTTTTGCATCTAGCGATCGAATGACCATAGGAGTACTCGAAGGCTTCGCTTTATCCTCATTAAAGCGACGCAACATCTTCTGGGTGTAGTTCAATTGATGTACTAAGATTTCATCTTAACAGTGCTCTATCTCGAGACGGAGATGGTATCGAGTCTTTCCTAGATCTTTCATCTTAAATTCTGACTTTAGTTGCGCGGCAGTTCTCGCGAGCTCTTCAAGAGTTACGATGAGATTCATGTCTTCGACATAAACTGCAACTATCGCAAAACTGGAATGTGACTTCTCAATAAACACAAAAGGGCATGGTTCGTTGTTCACATATCCCTGACTAGTCAAATACTCACTCAGACTGTTATACGACATTCTTCCAGATTGATTCAAATCGTAGAGTGAACGCCTCAGCCAAATTGAGAGCGTGATCTAGGGTTTGGAAATATTTGATCCAGTCAATGTAAGTCATTCAAGAACTTTCATATAAATTTTCGTATCAAGATCCCCATAAAGACATGCAGTTACTACGTCCATCAGATGCATACTCAGTTTTTCGAAAACTATCAAACTGATAAGGTAGCAAAAAGTAATCACATCCATAACGGGTGAATAAGTTTCGTTATAGTCAATCCTGGGACGTTGTGAAAAGCCTTGCACAACAAGACGAGCTTTCTAACACACAATTTCGTTCTTCTCATTATGCTTCCGAACAAAAACCCATTTGTAGCCAACGAGCTTCACATGTGGAGAAGTATGAGCTACAAGTCCAAACACCTTACGTTTCACAAGCGAATCGAGTTCGAATTAAATTGCTTGTTTCTAGTTTGACCAATCGATTCTACGTAGACATTAGGGTTTGACATCATCGCTCAACATGATCTCAGTAGCTACTACATATGCTAATACATCATCGACGATCATCTTATTTCTACACCAAACGTCATCCAAGCTAGCATAATGGACCAAAATCTCATGATTCTCGAGAGGTGGATTCGTTTATTCAAGGACGCTTCCATAATCTAGAATTTCCTCATGAGTTGGATAAAATGAGTAGGCGACATTTGGATTCATGGTAGGCTCTTTAGGGGCCTGTGTCGTGGGTTTCTTCTTCCGAGGGTATGAATCCTTTGAGCCAAATGGTCTGCCATACTTATGTGTAGGGGAAAATGATTGGCTAGTCGTTAATGTACGTGGATCGGCCAAAGTGGCGTCCCAGGCCTCTAGGAGGGAAGTTCGTCATTCATTTGGTACATCCATCTTTGTAGGCACATTCGCATCCTGAATATGTGATCTTATCACTTGTGCTAGATCGGTGAAAGCATCTGGCATGTTCTGAGCTATGCTCTGAAGATTTAATATGCGCTGCACTTCAGTTTCAGACTTAGCGGTGTAGGGATCTAAATGAGATAAATGGGAGTCACCCTTGATAATTCGCGTCGTTCTTCAGGAACGTTGATGTTCATATCTCCCCCGAACGACAGGAAGACTATCTCATAGAAGTGATAATTCACAAAACAAGCGGTAAAGAGATCACCTATCAAAGGTTCTAAGTAACGAATGATCGAACATTATCCAATCGAATAGATTTGATCGGATAATCAAGGTGGTGAGCCCTAAGCTTGATAACCTTAGCCAACAGTTTGGAGAATGTAGCGCAACGTGTAGAAGCGTCAACCAAAATCATAAAATATCTAAATGGGCCGCAATGAGGGTGAATCGGTCCACAAATGTCCCCCTAAATCCTTTGTAGAAAAATTGGAGGATTGAACGAATCTTGTCATAAGAAGGCTTAATAATAAGCTTTCCCATGGAGTAGGTTTGACATGTGATTCCTTGAATCGAACCTAAACTTCGGGTTAATGGATGTCCATGTGATGGTTTGAGGATACGGCGCATCGCTGTTCGTCCAGGGTGTCCCAAATGATCATGCCAAAATGTAATTTTGTGCACGGTCCCAGAGGTAGGGTTGGCCACATAGTGGCTTTTTATAGGGCGTATGGTCGTAGTATACAGATCACTTGGGATACGCTCTATCTTCACTATAATACGTTTCTGGCCATATTCGTAAGAAGTGATGCATATAAATTCAACCCCGTTTTCTACATACGTTTCAGCATGATAATTATTATCTCTATTATCCTTGAAACTCAACAACGTTCTTCTGGAACGCGAAGAATAGAGTGCCTTATCCGTGACAACCAGTCCTGATTTATTTTACGGGTTTTACGGAATGGAAGGTTAGTTTCGTAATTTCACTTTGGTTTTAAAAATGTGTTTGAAATAGGTTATTTTGGACCTTGGTGTGCCCAAGAGGCCCACCCCTGATTTGTTGTCCCCGGTCCCCCTCTTCCCCGCCTACCACGTGGCAAACATGTTCCCTCTCTTCTCTCCCCGAGCTCACCTTCCCTCTCAATTCACTATCTTTCTCTCTTTCCCTTTTCACCTCTCCCCTTTAAGACACCAAACCCCACCAACCCAGACATATGAGGTCGACACCACCACCATCACCCTCATAGATTTTTTTTTTCTTTCTCTCTCCCCGTCTCTGTGAAGCACGGAGACCACCAGGTTTCTTAACACACCCATTCACCGAGACGTTCCATTTTCCGACTAGGAAAGGCTTCGTTTCCCTCTGAACCTTACCTCCTTCCTTTGTCTTGGTTGTTTTAAAGAAATATGTATGTTTTGGAAACGTTTGTGACAGAGAACCCTCGGGGAAGGACACTCCCCAGTTTTTCGGCGAAACTTAAAGTTTGCAGGCTATTTTCTGGTCATTTTTCGGCCACGTTTGGCCTTGTGATATGTATATAATTCTTCCCTTCCCCATAGCTTCATTTGGTATATGGGTTAATGACTTTAGTTGAGTTGTGGGTTGACTCCAGCTTTCTTTTTCGGTGAGATCGGTCGACCCACGGCCATGGAACCTAGCCCTGTTGGGCAGCCCAACCCCATAACCTGTTAAGCCCAAAGGCCCTTAGGCCGTGCATCAGGGCCTTCGGCCCGTAGAAACTAAACCCAACCCTTTAAAGCCTAACCCAAAACCTTTTTGAAATTAGGCATTTGGGCCTAGGACCCTTCGGCCCAAACCCATATAATCGGCCCAACCCAAAGACCAGTCCAACCCATGCGGCCCAAATGGAATATTCTCTAGAATATTCCCTTGTTGACTTTTACGAAATTTATCCGGGACTCTTCTTAGGGTAATTAGACGTCCTAAATCTGTTTTTGACACCTGTTTTCCCAAATTCAATCATTTTAATAGAGTTTTATTAATTGGACCCTTTATGTACTTAGGGGTAATTATTTGTGGCGTTTCTGTCTTCGCTAGTTTGCATGGCTCTTCGGCGGCGAAGTATCTGTGAGTGGACCCCTTCTAAAATGCATGTTTTGATAGTAGAAATGCATACATGAAAAGTATGATTTAATGTTGACGTTTTATGAGTAAATTGGATTTACTTTATATGATTATCATGTTCTACTTAGAATATTTTGGAATACCATATTTTCTATCGAACTCATGTTCTTTGTAGTATATCTGATGGATGACGATATACTATTTAGAACATGTTTTTACAAACTTCTTTATAGTA
The DNA here is from genome assembly GCA_036320875.1 of Cotoneaster glaucophyllus. Taxonomy (NCBI): domain Eukaryota; kingdom Viridiplantae; phylum Streptophyta; class Magnoliopsida; order Rosales; family Rosaceae; genus Cotoneaster; species Cotoneaster glaucophyllus. The sequence goes on from CM070073.1 coordinate 18,218,411, forward strand.
TAGATGATGGATGACTTTATACTAGAAGATGTTTTTGAGATATATGTACCTATATTTGGAAAGACTATATTCAATGTTTTTGTGCGTATCTAGTGGTCATTGTTCTGCCTACGGGTGATGATACTTATATAGCCTTCAAGCGGGCATGTGTAGGGCACTGTTCTGTGCATATGGAAGATGATATTTATATTGCCTTCAGGCGGGCGTTTGTAGGGCACTGTACTGTGCAGAAGAGAGATACTAATACCACTAGTTAGCACACTATATACGAGATATGTTTTGTGAAAGGTTTTATGGCATGATAGGGTTTTCGAAAAACCTACTACATATTATGCTATTGATGTTTTCATAAAACTTTGGGGGTTAGTATGTTGATAACTATTTTAGTATTATATATATATCAACTTGGTCCACTCATGTTTGTTTTGTGCCCCCTCAAGACTTAGAATCGAGGCGTATAATCCCGATGTCAAGGCACTCCCGCATCAGCATCTTCGAGTTCTCTCAGTGTAGGACCCACTTCTTTGCTCATTCAATTTTATATTATTTCTTTTTATTATTCTAGTTAGTTGTATGCTCTAAATAAGTTCCTCAGTTGCATAAGCATTGTATTTAAATTAATAACTTTTATTTATGTTTATTATTTCTCATGCATCCTAATATGGCTTCGTCACCTTCGGGTATCAGCCATCACGTGCTTACCCTGGTGTTCGAGGAATATCAGGGTCGGGTGTGTCAATTTTGGTATCAGAGCGTGGTTTGTTCAGAACATACTTAAGAACTTCTGTTACTGTAGTAGTGTTTTGGTCATGACATCATTTGGATGTCACAACTTCCAGATTTGCTATTATTTGGCACAGTTGTGCAATCCTCATCATGTTATGAATAGTCACATCCTATTGTAGAAAAGGAAAAATTGTGTCAAGATTGTGCCTCATCGATGACGAATTGGTTTGTTGAATGACTTTCAACATCGGATCAATACTCTGCAACATGCATTCCTTGGGAATTACGAGCAGAGTCGGTTTTACATTGAAGTAACGTGATTTCGAAACCTCAGTGAAAGGAAGTCTGGTTAAGACCAATTGAAGATCCAAGACGGCGATGTTGCTCTGCAACATGCATTCCCTAGGAATTGCAAGCGGAGTTGGATCTACATAAGAGTGTTGGGAAACAGAAAAATCTAAGTGGTACGAGTTGGTTAAGACCAACTAGAGATCAGAAACGGGGATGTTACTCTACGACATGCATTCCTTAGGAATGGCGGCCAGAGTCATATTTCTTTGGAAATTACTCGAAACTTTCGAAATGCGTGTTAGCAAAAGCGAGTAAGCACTAATGTTATGAAGTTTAGTAAATGGTAATTGGTGGGTTCAAATCAATGTTCTCGGACTCGTTCCTGCTATGGAAATTCATGTGGATCTTTAGAACAATTCTCGGTCGGTAATTGTTCTATTGATGACCTTCTTGCTCACTTCAACGACGAAGTCAAGTTCCTTAACCATTGATTGTCAGCTTCACACCAAATTCTTCGAGCGTTGACTTCGTTTAGATTAAATACTTTTCTTGGGAGACTCTTCAGTAGCAGACGTTATTCTCATCAATTTCCAAAAAGGTTGCAACAGTTGGAAATTGAAAATCTTCACAAGGTGTCGTGAAATTGCAAAGTATCCTTGGTCTTGTACTTTAGTTTTGATGGACTTGTTTTGACCCTCAAATTCTTGAGTGTTCTTTTAGCCTTCTCAACCTGGTTACTCGCTCAATCCGTAAGGATTTCACGACGGATCGACTCGGCTAAAGTGTGCGCCCAGTTCATACCGATTCAGATAGGAACGTTAGGAGTATAATCTTTTCACAAGCTTACCAAACTTACCAGGAAGAGTTACATGTGGATGCGAGTTTTGAGCCATCTTTTAGTAAGAGATTGATGAAGGTTATAGTGCAGGTGGTCAGCGAATTGCATCAACAATCACTATCTTCACGCAGAAATGAATAGCCACATCTCATTATCTTGTTGCAATTCATAAGCATCACATCGCATTCTAGTAGTTCTTCCCAACTCTCTCTCTCTCTCTCTCTCTCTCTCTCTCTCTCTCTTTATATATATATATATATATATATATATATATATATATATATATACACAAGTTCATAGCCCAATTATTTTGAAGGTATCATCCCCGAACTATCTAGACCTTGGAGGACGCATTATGTTCACTCGACTAGTGGTTTAAGCACATTTAGAGTTTATACTTTTTTCGAATGGTGTGTACTCTCATGGGGTTTTTAGGTTAATCATTTGTGAGTCCTTCTTTCCTCCAACATTGACCTTGTTTGACTAGAAATCTGCAACTAAGCAAAAATGGAGAAGTGGTTTGAGTACTACAATAACCCTTAGAGATACAACTTGTTGGAAAGTCGACTTCTCATTTTCTACTTGCTTGGCTTAAGCTTTTGGGTCTGCTACTAAAATAGTAGCCACTTTTCTTGAATCCCAAGGTACAGTTTTCAAATGGGTTCTTTATTGGCAAAACACTGGAGTAGTTAGTCACATTTAGAAGAACTGAGGAGGATGGGATGCTTGGTGATGGATGACGTTTTTACGACGACAGTTTGTGCTTTGTTTGGTTTGGGTATGGCACTTTTTATGACATGTACGAGAGTCTTTAAAGGCAACACTAGTTGACAGAGGAGTTTTGCGAACTTGTATTCGGAGGATCGAATTTACGATATTCAGGTGTCGGCCACCACGTGCCTACCCTAATGTTCAGAGAATATCAGGGTCGGGCGTGTCATCATCAATGGTCAATATTGTACCATTGGACAACATTAGCCTTATCGTATCATTCGATCATGTTAAATGAGCCTGAGAGGGTTGTCAGAGGTGCATTCTTAGATATGAAGTTGGTGAAATAGACGCGTTCTCGCAAAATGATGTGTGTGGTTGCACTATCTACCAGACAACTAACTTTCCCACTAGCCATACCTAGAATAAAATTAATTGAAACGGTCACATGCATAAAAGTTCGAAAACTTAAATCCATTCAATTAATTTTTTCACGAAAAGTTTATGAACTTCAGGTTCATAGTACTTGCAAACAAACGCATATATATATTAATTATTTGGACTTCGGGCCAAATTTAAAGTGTGGGTGAAAAATTATAAAATCCATAGGGCCTAATAAATAATTAGGCAATTAAATTTGGGCCCAAAATAAAGGGCTAAAGTCCACGGATAGGCTATTCAAATTTGTACTGTGGTCTAGGCCCAAAAACTGGGCTTAGCTAGACATGGGCTACTCAGGCCCCAAACAGAATTTGGCTGCGAACAAACGGGCTGCAAGAACCAGGTCCAAAAACAGAGGCCCAGATGGGTGGTGATTAGATGTAGCGCGATGCAGGTGCACCAGCTGCAGGCTAGGATTGCGTGTATGTAGAACACGGATACGCCAGCACGGGGTTGAGATCCAGTACATGGCGGGAGCAGGGACACCATAGCCCTACGGACTAGTGTCGCGCTTTGGGTCGAGCCATGGACTTGGGCTGCATCAGGAGGGCCCAGTCTGAAAAAATTTCCATTGCAGGTCGAGAAAACCAGCCCAATTGGGCTAGGTTTTCTGCCAAAAGAACACCCTAGCTTCGCTAGGTGTGGTCACCAAGGGCGAAGGCCGGTGCTGCTGTTTCAGGTGGTCGTGTTCTGGGTCCGAGTCAAAGGTTTGACATGGAATTTGGTGGTGTGATGGAAAAAAGGGAAATCTCAACATCCATAAGACAAAAAACCCTCGGATTCGAATTTGGGGCTTTCGAAACCATGGAGATTCATACGAATCTTAGCCAAAATCAAAGTCGGCGATGACTGCATGTCGTCGGGGATGGCAGGGCATGGCTGCAAGCCATGCATGGGATGTCGTGAAGGGCGTAGGAGTTTGGCAGGTGGACGACGTCAAAACAACGTCGTGGGTCTGGGTTCCAAAGGCATGGAGCTTCTGGCTTCGGTGTAGGCTCGGGTCATGGGTTCGAACAACCCTAAAAAAGATTTTGATTTTTTTTTCAATTAATTCAATGCATATTTAATTAAATAATTTAATGAATGAACATATATATGATGCAATTCATGGCAATATCAATTCACATAATTCTACAAATATGGATATAATGCATACACAATTTATGTAGAATCTAAAATTCGAAAAATGTAAGGTTTGTTTATGCTTTATGGTGAATGTTCATCTATCAGGGCTGCCAAAATATCGAGATAAAAACCGTTGTTTTGAAAGAACCTGATTGCGTGATGATATTGGTGAACTAGTTTAATGCAAAAAACTTCCACGTTAGATTCCTAAGCGCAGCGGTAGAAGCGTGCTGATAACGTGTTGTGGCCTATATTTAACTGATAGGGGAGAGGGGGCCGGTGACACAAAGAAAATATAGAGAGACATGTGTTTGTAGGGTTGTGTAGATGATGTGTTATTCCCCTACGCAGTGCCTTTATTAATAGTAATAAAGGAGAGAATAAATCCTTCTCCTCCAAGGAATACAAGTCTTAATAGGGTAGAATAACTAGAATCAAATCTAATCTAGGATTTACACAATCACACTTAAATAAGAAGTTTATAATAGTTTCTTAATTTTATTATAATATTAAGAATCCGTAAAAATATTAAAGACAATACAAGAGGTTCTCAGTTCAAAGAGATTTCACCGTAACATGTATAGGAGACCAATTTGATCAAATTATAGTTGCCACGGGAAAAGCCCAAGAATATGCAAAATAATGTAGTCATGTCTTGAAATCATCCGCACCGAAATGAGCTTCATTCTTGATGATGAAAAAGTCAAACACTCTGAAGATGAATTTTAAAATCATCAACGTTAATGAAGCTAGTGGATGTGATGGCCCATCCGTAATTGTCCATGTAATTTCTTTCCTGATTGTGTACAATGATGATTATGCTCTTGTTGGCAAAGCGGAACTACTTTCAAATTGTACAAAATCTGATCTGTTTCCATTTTAAAAACTGGTCCCGTGACCTCACCACCAATCAGTTTTCCCTTGTTCTTCTCACCCGATCAGAAACCTTCTCCCTTGTCTAATCAGAAGTTTTTTTTTCTCTATCTCTTTTCTTCTCTCCCTCACGCCGAGTCTCTTTCTTATCTCTGCAAAAACAAAGAACCATCATCAAACCTCACGGATTGGACCTTAAATCACGACCATCGTACTCCTCTCATCCCCACAAGTCCATTCGTACGAGCCGATTAAAAAATGATCGAGTTTTGAGCTTTCAACTCGGAGCTCTAACTCGGGTGTAGGTTCTCCGGCGACTTTTTGTTCGAGTTGCAAGGTTTTGGAAGGTCTAGAAGCAACTACACAACTCCTTGGGGTCCCTATCCTAAGTTTGAAGTCAAGCCAACGTGTAAACACGCGGCTTTGGGACGTTGGAAATAAGGCCAAGATTTTCGAGGCATTTTAAGTCCATTTCCGTCCACTTTTTGGACTTTTAAAGGTACAATCTTGTTCTTCTCTTCCCAAGCTTCATTTCCATATAAAGTACATTGAAAATGGTGGAGAAATGAGGAAGATATGAAATTTTAAAGTTTTAACAAAATTCGGTCAAAATTTTCCAGATTCTGGCGAGCCAGACGGCGGCGGAGGTCTAACGGAGAAGGAAGAGTATGCCGTTAAAGTTAACGGAATATTCTAACACCTTAACTAACGTCGTTATATTTAACTGAATATTCCGTCAAATCTGACGGAATATTCCCTGGGAATCTGGCAGCGTGTGCAGACGTTTGGCTTGCGCTTATGGCCGCGAGCTGGCGGCGCGTGAAGGCGCGTGTTGCTTCGTGGCGGTGCGTGGTCGATGTGTACAGGTCCGTGACGTCGAGTATAATGTTTTCATATATTTAAACCCTTCATTTGAGCAAATTATGGGGGATTTTCCTAGCCTTTTCGTGTATGTCCTAATTAATTAATTTCTATAGTTGTTTCACATATAGGAGAGAATTATCCCGAGGAGGTATGAGGTCAAGTAAGGCTAAGAGGCTACAATCCGACTACGTATCAGTGAGTGGGCATTTGTTTTTATATATATTATATATAAAATTTTATAGTTTCCACAAATACTTTTGGATTACAATTATGCCTATCATGCCATGTTTTATTTCATTTTAAAAATGCTATTATATTGTTGAGATTTATAAATTGTCATGGCATGTTCATATACATTTTACTTGCTCATCATACATGCTTGCACCGGTGTAGTACTCGCCCCGAGCCAGGGCCAGGTTTCACGTGTATGTTCACATCGCACCGCACGCTCACCTTGGATCCATTGTAGGTGCTAGTCCTATCCTAGGTTGCAATAGGCAACTAGGACTCGTATGTGATGCGCCTAGCGCAAATCTTCACATAATTGTAGTACTAGAGCGTATATTATGATTACACCCAGTCATGTTCATGTCAGAATCTCTTTGCATGAACTCGTGTGTTAGCATAGATTGATAAGCACTTGATTTTCTTATGTCACAGTTGTGATATTATGATTTGTGTATTTATTGAATTATTGTTGATTATCTTTGATTTCATACTTATACGTAGTATGATTTTCTGGAAACTATACTTGTTTTACGGCAAGGGGTTAGTATGTTCAGAAAATAAATGTGTTTCATAAACCTTTGTTTTTGCCCACTTACACCTTCTGTTTTTTGCCCCTCCAGGACTTGGTTAGCTGAATTCTCTGTGGCGTACGAGAGATCTCTGGCGATTCTGGCATTCTCATAAATAAATGTAGGAGCTTATTTCGGTTGTGTAATAAGTACCTTAACTAGATTCAACCACTCTACTTATGTCATACTGTCATCATTTATGCTTTGACTACTTATGTTTTATAGGTTCTTCCCACTACTGCGCACTCTCTTTATTAGGTTAAATAAATGCTAGCTTTGTTTTAAATTTGTCCATATTTTATACATCACTTTCCTTTTGAGTACGTCACCTTATGGTGTCGGCTAGCATGTCTCAACTCCGGTCGAGGTGTGTCAGTGGAAACAACGAAGTAGACCTGTGAGAAGCCAATAACAAATGAGCACAAAATTAAAATTCTCACTAGGAGAGATTCACTGATATCCTCACCTAAGAGGCATTTTACTGACGGAAACTCTAAATCAAATGACAATTTTGTCCTTTACATTTGTCTCCACACATTATTGCTTAACATAATTTTTGACCGATTCTAACAGGCAAAGAAAAACATCGAGAATGAAATTAATTGATTTGAAACATAAGGAATGAAAATGACGAGTTCTCCAAACATCATGGATCATTTTCGACAATAATTGTATTGGAAACTTATCGATATATTCATCAATTAATAGGTTATGAATCACATTGATCTTATCCACCCTTAGAATAAGAAAATAACGACTTGCCACTACATTATCGTGAAATCTCAAACAAATAAAATTTTAGATTCTTTGACTTTTTAAAAGGGAATTGTTATTGGCACTCCAAAAAATCTCATTCTACACTCTAAACTTTCTATATTAGGAAAGAAAAATACATCTGTGAGGAGTGTAAAATAAGATCTTTGGAGTGCAAATAGCACTTCCCTTTTAAAATTGAATTATTAATTGAGTTAATGGTTCCATGGTGATAGGTAATCGGAAGATAGCCCGCATGGTGAAAAAATTCGAATTTAAACCCTCATGATGAATTCCGTTAAAATTCAAGTAAGAATTAACATTTTCATCAACTCTCGATTAACATATTCTGCCTTCATAACCGAGAGAGAGAGAGAGAACAAACAAAAACCATTGATACGAATCCTTCGCTGTATGCTACGATTTCAAAACTCTTTTGTCCATCAGTGCGGCTAGATTTTTTTTAAAGCAGCACTAGCCCATCCAAGTAAAATTGAAAATTTTAGTTATCCTTTCTTATGTGGAACTTTAATTGGATTGGTTGTTTGTTAATTTTATAGGAATCTAGATTACGACTAGTAACAAAGGCACGGTATGGTATGCTCATAGGAATCTTGATAGTGCTGCATGGTACCGTTTGGTATGCAAACGAGACGGAACGAGATGGAATGGGACGGAACCGAACGGGACAGAACGAAGGTTCCGTGATATGTTTGATACGCGCATGATGAAAAGAGATGATTGTTTCTTTCTGCGTTTGAAGAGCGCATGGCAAATATAACCAAAAGAGTAAATGATTAACTTCTGTTTCATCTGTTGTTTGGTGCAATGTTTATGCGATGAGATGGAACGGGACAGCTTTTTAGTTGTTTATATTTGAACACATATATGCTTATTTATGACATATTTTTTACACTAGCGAATATCAATACTTTTTTGTCATTTTATTAATTCATTTTATTAATAGTTTATTATTATTATACACATTTTTTTATTTGACTCTCTATCTCCCCTGTCTCTGTACTTTCTCTTCTTCCATAAGCTTCTTGTTCTTCGCATGCCCAGATTGCTCCCAGTAAAAATCAAACTTAGTAAATCAAACCCATACTTTCTCTTCATTTCATTTTCTTTCTCTTCAATTCAAACCCATATTTCTCTTCTTTTAATTTCTCTCTTTAAATCAAACACAGAAAAATCCGAATTTTTTTTTTTTTCAATTTACAAAGGCTTCGTCGAATCGTTGGATATGCAAATTCATTTCAATCAATTTCTACATCATCGTCGTCGTCCTCCGTAGGCTTACGGTGACGGCCTAGCTATGATGACAGCGCCGGAGAAGAAGGTACAGCGCAGAGGGACTGAAAAGGCAGCGGTGGTGGAGCTTCGACATTGTCAACAATGACCTTGGTCTCCTCTTCGCTCTTTTTGTCGTCGTCGAAAGAGGCCCGACAGTGCTTGCTATACAAGTCTTGGGCGTCGTTGGCGACGGTCTCGTCGTGGGACTAGCAGGGATGAGGAAGGCAGCGGGAGGAATGTGGGTTTGGGTTCGGATGGGTTTGCTGGGATTCGGTTAGCCATGGTTGGGTTGCTGGGTTTGTGGTGGAAGAAGAGGAGGCTACAGGAGAGAGGGAGGCTACGGGAAATAGATGGAGGGTAGACATTGGAATTAATGAAAAAGATGAGGGGTATTGTTGTCCAAAAAAATTATAATTTTGTGTTCCATCCAAGGGGGAAGGTGGAACGAAAAAATGACTAAAATTCGTTCCACGGGGCAGCGTGTCCCAGACAATTTGGTGCACCAAACATGGGACGAGTGCATTCTGTCTCATCCCACGTACCAAAGGGTACCCATAGCTACCAGATGTGGAAGGGACTACTTGATAGTGCCAAGTTAAATAGCTAAGTGACCCACTGACCCTTAAACAACTAACAAATGACAGTAATTCATCATCCAAAATAGGACCAACCAAAACCCAGCAATCCTTTTCGTTGGAATCACCCCTATCAAGTTGTTTTGGCTAAGGCTCAGAACCTGCAATTGTTTCAACTTTCAACTAGGAGTGGGCAAACGGATCATGGACCTGATGGGCGAGGCAGGTCAGTTCGAGCCGGATTCGAGACGGTTTCATATATTTTATTCACAAAAACGGGGTAGGACGGATCTAGTTTAAATGAATGGTGAGGCGGGACGGGTACAAATTTCTGAGGACACGGGGCCCCTACCCGGACCGTATCCATCGTCTAATAGTAGAGATTAATTCTCCACCATTCAATTCTCACACGCACATACACATATAATTCACACACACAATGGGTAGAGATGTAAAGAGAAGTATGCAGATTATGTATGGGTTTTAGATCCAATAGGCGGGACAAATAGTTTTATCACTAGAAATTTGTGTTTGGTGCTTTCATTGCTTTGCTACTCCAGTAAAAGACAATTGATGCAACATGCAAAATAAGAACAAGCTACTTCTCTATTAGTTTTACACTTTTACTTAAAGAATTAATCTTTAGCCGTGTGTGTTAATTTTTCCATCTGATTCATTTCAAGTTTGTTGTTTTTCAGTGTTGGATGTTTGGATAAAAGATTCATGTTATCATTCAATTGCAGGTAACAACCATCAAGGTCAGCAATCTTTCCTTGGGTGCAAGTGAGAAAGACATAAAGGAGTTCTTTTCTTTTTTCTCGTGATATTGTTTATGTCTAAATGATGAGGTTCGATGATTGATTTAGTTTAATGGATTTATTGTCTTTCATTATCTTTGTCTGAATCTGTCTTATTGGATGCTCATGTAGTGATACTAAGTGGTCCCAAATTGCATATGTTACCTTCAAGGATGTACAAGGAGGTGAGACTGCAGTTCTCCTTTCGGTAATGCAATTTCTTTAACCATAATGTATCACCTCATCATTTTGGATGTTTGATGTCATTACAAATGTTAATGTGGATTTTATTTCAGTTTTAATGTTTATGTTTTTTTTTTGGATTTGGAATAGCTCATGTAATCTGTCTGTGCAGAAGCTTGAAGCAACTATTGTAATTTTTTAAAACATATGTGCTGCTGCAGTGCTGTTGTGCAATGCAGTGCAGTTTTATAAAAATGTATTTAAAAAAAAACAAAAAAAGAGTTGGACTCGTGGACCCGTCCCATACCGACGACCCGTTTCAAACGGGGCCGAGTTAGGTCCTGTTCCAAAACTTAAAATCTCTCTACCTGGCCCGGCTCGCTCCGTTAGAGTTTATAACGGGTAGGGTCTAGTTCCTCCAAATTTGGGCCTGGCCTGGCCCGTGCCCACCTCTACTTTCAACTGCCCAATCTCATAAGGGATTTGACCTAAAATCTTATTGTTGCTCATTCTCATATGAGGATTTGTTCATCAACAATGGCATGAACAACAAAGGGAATTTGAAGAGCTAGGGAGAAAGAAAATGAAAGAGAAAGAGGAGGAATGTCGAAAGTCTAGAAAGGCAATGAGAAGAGAGAGAAAGAGAGTTGGGATGCAGAGAAGTAAGTAGGCAAAGGCAAAATCCAAATGGGCGATAAGCTATTTGTAAAAAAGACGGGGAATGTTAACGGAGAGTTGATGGAAATGTTAATTTTGGATTTGAATCTTAACACTCTTTACCACAAAGATTTAAATTCGAATTTTTTGTCACGAAAAATATCTTCCGACTACTCTGTATCACGGAACTATTAATCCAATTTAACTATTGGATTATTAATTAAGTTTTGATTAACGTGCTTATTTCTTATTAATGACATAATATTTAATTTACAAATTGAATTTAAAAATTTAATCTATTTAGCATTACTATTACCACAATAAACGAGACTATGAGGTGTGGCGTGTATTAGACCTGGCATTCGTGTCGTGTTTTTCATGTTCGTCTCATTTTCATGTCATACTCGATATCTTAAAGGGTTGTGTCGCGTAACACCTGTTAAAATAAACAGGTAAAATGACCCGACCCGATAATATTAACAGGTAATATGACTCGACCCGTTACCTATTAAGAAAAATATATTTTAAACCAATAAATAATCAAATGAAAAACATAATACTAAATAAGTATATACATACTTATTTATCTTACGGCTGTTATTTAAGTGAAATAGAATCCAACGGTACATATTTACTCTCATTTATCTTACGGCTGTTATTTAAATAAAGTCTTTAATAGTTTTTTAATTAATGTAGAAGTGTAAAAAATATAAAAAAATAAATATATAAACGCTCGTAATAACAAGCTTCACAACTTTTGTGAAGAGCATAACTTCGAAATTCGCCACTATAATCATATAAATCATAGATCAAAATTTAACCTTTGATTGTTGTTTACATTTACGCTTCATTTTTTTCATCAAATTTTGTTTTTTCGGATTTTCTTTTTTGAAAACATGATCTATTAGAGGATGCGGGAAGATGAACAGTTTGGATCGTTGACATGTTCGGAGTTTTACGATTAGTGAAAATATTGCTTGATGTTTATAAAGTTTCTACAAACTATATGACATCGACTCATATTTCAGTTAATCGTAAATATCAAAACGTGATATCAAAGATCTGAACCGTTCGTCTTCTTACATCCGCTAGGTGATCACGTTTTCAAAAAAGAAAATTTTAAAAATGAAATTCAGTAAGAAGAATAAAGCGTAAATGACAATCGACGGTTAAATATAAATTTAAGGTTTATGGATTATAGTGTTAGATTTTGAAGCTGACCCCTTCATAAATGTTGTAAAGCTTGTCACTATGAGTGATTGTATTTTTTTTTTTTTTACATTTTTTACACTTCTACAATAATTATTATTAATTTTGCCCTCAAATAAAAAACATTATTCATGAGGGTTTGGAGGATTTTGAAAATCTAAACAATAATGTAAGTATAACTATTATCTACTCATTGAGGAATAATGATGAATCATGAGTGTTTATGTATTCTTTCACATTTTTCATACGTGTATGTATGTCTTCTTAGTTCTTGCCTATACAAATACTATACTAGTTTATTTTTATTTTGGACAACAACATGTTAAGTAAAATTTATCCTAGTAATGATAATAAGAAACTCTCATAATAAAAATAAATAATGACTAAAACTTTTTTTTAAACTTATATATAATAATAATAATAATATAAAACTATATATTTAATATAAAATATATTGTATAAATTAATATGGCTATTGTATTTTATAATAAATCTTTTAGTAATTAAACTTTAAAATTATCCAAATAATTTTTTTCTTAACGAGTCGAAACAGGTTACCTACGTATTACCCGTGTGTATAACCGTTAAGAACCTGTTATTAACAGGTTCTTAACTGATCACTCGATAATGACCTGATTAGTTATCGTGTTGATCTGAAACCATTATTTTCGTGTCGTATCCCCGTGTCTTGTCAGAAACTGTCGGATCTAGCGTGTATGGACACTAGACCTGTAAACGGGTTGGGTTTATTGGGTTTGGGTCGGGTTCAATCCAACCCGTTAAGCTAACGGGTCACCCGAACCCAACCCGTTAAGCTAACGGGTCATCCGAACCTGACCCGTTATTTTATTATTATTTTTTTTTTCATAGAGTTTATTTTTTGTTATTAAGACTTTACTGAAATTACTAAAACATCCTCAACTAACGGGTGCTAAAGGGTTTAACGGGTTGACCCAAAATGACATGTTATTTAACGAGTTCACCCTAACGACCCGACCCGTTAAACATCCACCCAAATACTAATATTAACGGGTCGGGTAGGGTCAGATTAACGAGTCGGGTCTAAAATGTCAGGTCTAGACACAGCCACGCATCGTCATTGTCTGCGTGAGCTCCTACCGTATACCTCAGCGCTACCCAAACAGAACGTGGCAAAGCCAGAGAATGCCCGGACCCACACGGTGTTGGCCATGAGATGAGGAGTTATAAGCATCCGAATCACCAACAGAATAAACCCCCAACAACCTCGACCACGTCTACCCTTCTACGCGTGCACCACCATCCAGAACAACTCCATGGCCTACCGCGATGGCGATGCGGCAGCAAGCAACGGAGACTCGAGTCCCTCAACCGATTGAAGCAGCGAAGCTGAAAGAGGAAGAAGGAAAGTCAGCGGAGAAAGCCCATCCGCCTCCGCCGCCCGAGAAGCCGGAGCCGGGCGATTGATGCGGCAGCGGATGCGTACGGTGCGTGTGGGATGTGTATTACGACGGCTCGACGAATACAACAAGCTGTACAAATTAGATTCCAACCCCAAATAGCTTGAATTCGAATCGATGTTGTAGATCTTAAGATATTTTTGTAAACAGATTTGAATTACAGATTGAATATTCACAATTTGATCAGAATTTTTTGGGTGAATTTGGTATTTTTCTGCCTGAATTTCTCGATGAAAAATTAAATATGGAAGAAAAACAAATAAAAATTGGGGGAATTTGATAAACGGGCCAGCCAAATAATGGCCCGGCCCACGGATTCTGATATAACGGGAAAGGGAAAATTAGAATCCCCTACAGTTTTGCTATATCATTTAGATTAAACATCTGTGTTTTTTTAAAATTTGATTAAAGTGCTTTGACCAATAATCACCTCAAACTAAATTACATGTCATTATTATATCTTTTAAAATTAAAATAATTTTTGAATTTATTCTTTTATCAGCATGATGCACTTTTCCTTATTTAGTGAAGATATTAGTAATTAAACTATATTTTCTCTTCTTCCAGATATGTTTTTTTCGATCACAAATTTTTTTTTTTATGCAAACATTTAATATTATTTCTTTTTTCAAATGGTTTTTTTATCAAATAGTTGGTGATCAACATAAAAACTCCGTGTAATTTTTCAATTTTTTTGTGAAATTATAGATTTTTCATACGTGTATGTATGTCTTCTTTCTTAGTTCTTGCCTATACAAATACTATACTAGTTTATTTTTATTTTGGACAACAACATGTTAAGTAAAATTTATCCTAGTAATGATAATAAGGAACTCTCATAATAAAAATAAATAATGACTAAAACTTTTTTTTAAACTTATATATAATAATAATAATATAAAACTATATATTTAATATAAATTATATTGTATAAATTAATATGGCTATTGTATTTTATAATAAATCTTTTAGTAATTAAACTTTAAAATTATCCAAATAATTTTTTTCTTAACGAGTCGAAACAGGTTACCTACGTATTACCCGTGTGTATAACCGTTAAGAACCTGTTATTAACTGGTTCTTAACTGATCACTCGATAATGACCTGATTAGTTATCGTGTTGATCTGAAACCATTATTTTCGTGTCGTATCACTGTGTCTTGTCAGAAACTGGCGGATCTATCGTTTATGGACACTAGACCTGTAAACGGGTCGGGTTTATTGGGTTTGGGTCTGGTTCAACCCAACCCGTTAAGCTAACGGGTCACCCGAACCCAACTCGTTAAGCTAACGGGTCACCCGTTATTTTATTATTATTATTTTTTTGCATAGAGTTTATTTTTTGTTGTTAAGACTTTACTGAAATTACTAAAACATCCTCAACTAACGGGTGCTAAAAGGTTTAACGGGTTGACCCAAAGTGACATGTTATTTAACGAGTTCACCCGTTAACGACCCGACCCGTTAAACATCCACCCCAAATACTAATATTAACGGGTCGGGTCAGGTCTAAAATGTTAGGTCCAGACACAGCCGCGCATCGTCATTGTCTACGTGAGCTCCTACCGTATACCTCACCGCTACCCAAACAGAACGTGGCAAAGCCAGAGAATGCCCGGACCCACACGGTGTTGGCCATGAGAGGAGGAGTTATAAGCATCCGAATTACCACCAGAATAAACCCCCAACAACCTCGACCACGCCTACCCTTCTGCGCGTGCACCACCATCCAGAACAACTCCATGGCCTACCGCGACGGCGATGCGGCAGCAGTAGCAACGGAGACTCGAGTCCCTCAACCGATTGAAGCAGCGAAGCTGAAAGGGGAAGAAGGAAAGTCAGCGGAGAAAGCCCCTCCGCCTCCGCCGCCCGAGAAGCCGGAGCCGGGCGATTGCTGCGGCAGCGGATGCGTACGGTGCGTGTGGGATGTGTATTACGACGAGCTCGACGAATACAACAAGCTGTACAAATTAGATTCCAACCCCAAATAGCTTGAATTCGAATCGATGTTGTAGATCTTAAGATATTTTTGTAAACAGATTTGAATTACAGATTGAATATTCACAATTTGATCAGAATTTTTTGGGTGAATTTGGTATTTTTCTGCCTGAATTTCTCGATGAAAAATTAAATATGGAAGAAAAACAAATAAAAATTGGGGGGAATTTGATAAACGGGCCCGCCAAATAATGGCCCGGCCCACGGATTCTGATATAACGGGAAATGATAAAATGTTGGGAATGTCGTAACAGCGGGGTCGCGGTGTCGTGGTGGGAAGATGCGTAGGTCAGAGTTATTGGGCGGTGCTGTGATCGCGGCGGTGGCGGTGGCGGTGGCGGTGGCGGCGACTCTGCTACTTTTTGGAAACACCGTCGTTGTGGAGGCTTCGGCTTCGTCTTCGGCGGCGTTCGTGCAGAACGCCATCTACTCGAACAAGATTGCCATCTTGTCCAAACCCTATTGCCCGTACGTCATCTCCCTTAAACTTTGAAATTCGTAAAGCAATCAAACTGTAATTTCAGAATTACTAGTAGCTCAATGTTACAATTTTGAGAAATATTTATTTGCATCTATTCACAAATGAGTTTATATTACAAATGATCCTTGAAATTAACCCTATCAATCATGATGGTCCCTTAAATTAAAAATCGATATTCCTGAATTTTAACTCGCGAATCAATGTGGTCCTTCTGTTAGTGTTCCGTCCAAATTAACACTAAAAAAAGGTGAATCAATGTGGTCCTTCTGTTAGTGTTCCGTCCAAATTAACACTAAAAAAAGGTTAGAGAACCAAATTTTCATGGTAAAATGATCAAAAAAAGGTTAGAGAACCACTTTTTTTTGTTTTTATTTAGTTTTAGCACCAAATTCATGAAAAAATGGAGAGAAAAGTAAAGATGGAAAAAAGAAAAGAGAGGTAGTAAGTAAAATTATAAGTAATAGGGTTATTTTTTATCATTTTACCATGAAAAATTGGTTCTCTAACCTTTTTTTAAAGTTAATTTGGATGGAACACTAACAGAAGGACCACATTGATTCGCGAGTTAAAATTCAGAGACGACATTGATCGATTTTCAATTTCAGGGACCATCATGATTGATGGGATCAATTTCAAGGACCATTTGTGATATAAACCCTTCACAAATTTATAAATTTCTATGTTTTTGGTCTGAGATTACTAATTTGTATCAATATTTGTGTATCCAGGATCATAATGTCTTGGAATATTCCACTAAGATGTTCATTGCTGTGCTAGTAGTGGGTTTATTGCTTTCTGAATTCGGTTCAGCTATCTGTTAATTTCGGCGTAAATGTTGCGAAAATATCTCTGTCCATGCCTCTCTGTGTGTTAATGTAAGTGATTCTGGGATGAGGATTCTGTCATTGTGTTAATTTAAGGTATTGCTTGCGTGCCAAGCGCATATTTGCCGAATTACATGAGCATCCGTTTGTTGTCCAACTTGAATCTTTGAGCAGCTGCTTATTTACAATGCAAAAAAGTTTCGAATTTAACTCTGGAAACATGTGTTTAGATGATGGAGCTCAAATTCAGAGCGTTCTTCTAGATGCGGTAGGATTTTTGTGAATGGAAAGCACATTGGCGGCTCTGATGGTGAGCTCTCATCTGCGTTTGTGCTTGTTTTCATGCTTTTTATCTGGAATTGTTTCCTTCAATCTGCTTTTTTAAATTTTGCGACTTTTATAATTCAGACCTCAAAGCAGCGGTTCTGAGTGGCCAGCTTCAGACTCTTGTTAGTATAAGTTGAGGAGATATGTCACTTTGATGTACCTGAAATGTAGTGATGTAGAACATAATAATCGGTGTAATGTTGAATTAGCACGACCTCGTCGATTTTCCGCAATCCAAATTGAAGCAATGAAATCAACAACTGTTTCTTTTGTTGATGACACTGATACAGAAATTATAACGCCTTCATTTTCTAGGTAGGTGAATGTAATGTATATGCGTCTTGCATTTGAGTTTTCAATAATTACATATATCTCACAGGTTTGCATGCATTTAACAACATGAACAAATGCATAGCAATCTTGTTCAGTCATGTAGCAAAACTAGGTTGCATCCGAATTGACCACGTTGCTAAAAATTGGTTAGCACATCACTAGTTCCGGAGTACAAACAGTTTAAGATCACGGTATATGAGCTGAATGCTGTGTTTCTGTGTGTGTTAAGAAGAATCTCTATCTGCATATGTGGTTGGCCGCCAGTTGCCTTTCTGCGCACTGAGCATTCCTTCTTGGTTTTTGGAGACGGTTAGACTAACTTCCCAATGCTGGGACTTCAACAAGTTCTCAACCTCCCCAATTGTGCTCGACTCATCCCGGACTATAAACTTACCTCCTGGTCTGACAATCCGATCAACCTCTGCCAGTACTGGAGCGAGTTTGCATCTGGGAAGCGAAAACAGGTGCATCTGGTTTACCATGACTTAGAGATCATAGAAATGAATAGCAACATAGATTTAAGTTGTACCTCTTTTTAAGCTTTGAAAAGAGATGATCTGCATGAAGTAGGTCATAGGTTCTGGGGTAAGTGCTAAACGATTCACACCAGTCATGGTAAATTCCGAAAAGACCCCGTTCGTAGATTATGGGGAGTGTATCTGGTGAATCTACGTTCACCACATTCATGACCCACACTTTAAGGTCCTTCAGAGCTGCAGCAAACCTGCACTCGTATGAGCACAACTTAGTCGAGATTACCACTTAGAATTAAGTAAACCTAATTACATTAATCGAAAATTATCGATAAAATTAGTAGTAGTACCCTCCATAAACAGCTCTCATATCCATACAATTTCTGACATTCGACCAGTTGATGCCCAAACTCTTCATGTAAGTGTTACCGATAACACGTTTCCAGTGCTCGTAATCTGTTGAAAAATCTTGGGGTCCTGGCTTCCCATAGATGCCCATTTGGGAGCTGTTTAACCAGTAAGGCGGAGTCTGCAGGCGGCTAGGCCACTTCTCAGGCCATTTAGTCCCTCTCTCGGATTTGTCTGTGGGTACCCGGTGCATGCATCCCTGTAGAGGTACGTACCTGTAGAGAAGTATGTATACATAGCCCTGAGTCATGATAAAATTAGACTACGAAATTCGGTCATAAAGGGAAACTTAATTACCAGGCAGCATTCGGGTCATCATCGTTTTTGCACATAGGAGGCTGCTTTTGCTTTCTTTGGTCGTAGCATTGATTTGAGGTTGGTTTACGGTAGACGGCGGCCGCAACTAAATTTACCTTGTCGTTCTTGATGGCTACAACCTCCCAACACATGGAGGCCGTCAGTGCAGACATCTCTACAAAATTCAAACGTTCTCTGTATCAGTTTTGATCGTTGCCTCATTAAATAGAGGAAATGTTCACTTGTCCAATAGTTCGATGTTTGTTGTTATCAAACTGTCAATCAAACGTAACAAGAGAACATTCCTCGTTAAGCTATACTCGTTCATAACAAATTCGGTACCCTACCCTTCCAAATTTCGATATCCTCTTGTTCCTTCCTGTAAACAGGAGTGGCTGACCACACAAAGTAACCCCCAGGCCGCAGAACCCGATTCAATTCCAAAAGAAGCGTACCACCTGCAGTGTCATAACAAGGAAACCTTAACAATGTGCATGTAAATTATAAATGTGTGTGCCCTGTTAGTCAAATGCTTATGCCGCCAGACTGTGAACCTAAACCACACATTCTGACGAACCTTCTCTGTGCCAAGGGACTCTGCATCTCGCACAATGCACGACATCGAAGACCCTGCTGGGGAAGGGCAGCCTCTGAGAACCCATGACCGCAGAGATTGCAGGTATGCCTCTCTCAAGGGCAAACTGGACTTGAGCTTCGTGTTCATCTTTCGGTGCGAACGACATCGTTAGAACATCTCTGTCGAAGAGATATCCACCAAAGCTTGCAACCCCACAACCAACGTCCAATATAACTCTAGTGTGCTTTCCCCATGCGATGTTCGGGACTGCCTGCATGCAATTTAACATTAATCATCTATTTGTTCATATGTTATTAGCACTCAATTTCTACCAAATATTAACTAAAAGCTTATTATGTACAAAAAGATAATTAGTAAAGACCGACGTGCGGATTATCATAATTGAGGGTACATGCAATTGGATTGTATTGGCTTGGGGTTGTATGATATCTAAATATACAAAGGACATATGTTTCCTTGTGAGAGTCGTTCAACTTGTCACATGATTAGGCTGCTCTACTGAAGATTTTCCCTTTGTAAACGCAATTGATATAACGTGTTCAATTAATATGATTACTTGTTAATTGACACATTAACTGTCACACGAGCCGGTCCGCCGTTCTGCTGGGGGCGTGAAAGTATGAATCATAAGAACCATATATCTCTTACCATCACTCATGAAGTGTGATTACAAAAACGTTATTTCCAATTTTAATAAAAAGTAGAGTGGATTTTGATCAAAGATGAAGGATGCTTACGTTTTGAAGGAAATCGATGTACACGAGGGCGCCATGTATGAACTGCGTCCCGCCGCCGGGAAACGTCAAAAACTCACCGGAAACCTTCACCCAGTTCTGGTGGCCCTTCACCTCCGCCAGCAACGTGTGCGGCACATTATGATACCATATCTGCCAGACCACAATAAAAAAGTTACACCCCCACGAATCCAACCGTTCAAATAATTCAATCACACACGATCCTACAAATCTTACATATTTCGCACCTTGTCTCTGCTTTTCGGCCACTCGATGGATTTTTTGTACCCCTCCGGTAGTGGGACCAGGCACGTGGGCCCCTCCTGCCGGCAGTGCCGCTCCCGGTGCTCGAAGTGTTTGGTCGACCGCAGTTTTTTCAGAGCCTTCTCGTTGTCCAAACACGGTATATAATCCGGACCCGCCGTGACGTTGCAGAGCTGCCACGTGTATCCGTAGATGCCGTCCTGACTGTCCGATTCGTCCTTGCGCCTCTCCTTCTCGTTCTCCGACTGCGCCGCCTGCGTCGACCACGACTGCTTCGACTCCTTCGACTCCTTGCGAACCGTGTTGTCCCCGCTCAATAGCGAATCGCCCGAGTTGGACTCAGTTTCCGGACCTTTGCTTTGATTGGTTCCATTGCCTCCGCCGCCGCTGCCGCCGTCCTTCTTCTTCTGATCGGAGTCGGAGTGCTGCTGGGTTTTTTCTGGGTTCTTTTTGTTCTGATCGGTAGATTCCTTGCTTTGTACTTGCAGGCTGGCAACTGCATTGCTCGTCTCGTCCGAGAACTGCAACTGTCCGCTTTTGGTCACGTTGTATTCCCAATTCTGTTGCTGCTGCTGCGGATCGTTTTGGGATTCTTGCGATGAATTCCCCTGCTTCCCATTGCTTAGAAATTCTTGTTCTTGCTGTTGCTGTTGATCCGACGATGCTGCATTTTTCTGTTGATCTGCATTATCCGATTTCTTATCGCTTTCGGAATTATTATTCTTGTCATTGTTGTTTGTGTCTTGATGCTCTCGTGAATTGCTCTTTGAATTGTTCGTTTGAACGTCGCTTGTGATAATTTGATGGCCGTTCTTTTCGGATAGATCGTCCACACCCTTCTGTTTTTTATGATCAGATTGATCGTCAGAATCCTTCTGAGTGCCCTGTTCATCATGGTCAGCTTGTTGTTGGTTGCGTTCCACCACTGAGCCGCTCTCATCCTCAGCCAATTGGGTCTGGCTGATTCCTTTCTCCTGATGATCTTTCAGCACTTCGCTAGTATCTTGTTTATTATCACCGTCACCTCCGCCGTCGCCAGTACTACTTTGGTCTTGGTCTGATGAACTAGTACTACTACCACTACCCTTTGTTGAATTGTTCAGCAGATCATCGGATTTGATGGCATCGTCGGGGAGATCACCCGGATTGTCTTCAAAGGCCTTCGGTGTTTCATTAATATTAGTGTTCTTGTTATTGTTGTTGTCGTCGTCACTGTTTGTGTTTTTGGTGATCACTTGGGCCTGAGCATCATCTGAGGAAGCATAGTCTGCGGAGGCGGTCGTGGCAGTTCGAGCACTTGTGGAGGTTTGCGGGACTCCTGAGTTAGAGTAGTTGAGCATCCACACGGCCAAAACGCACACTGATATGAACACCATAATCGTCACAGTAGAAGCGTAAGAATTCGACGACAAAGACCGCTTGTTGCTGCGCGACCTTAATCCTAGCGCCATTGTGCTGTCTCTGTCTTTGCGATTGGGAGAGAGAGATCATTTGAGTTCTGTTGTTTGGAAAAGAAGATGTGATTAGGGTGGAAGTGTGATTTAATTATCTGAGGGATCTGTGTTTGTGGAGGAAGATGAAGTGAGCGAGAGAGAGAGACAAAGACGCATTCCAAGTTGAAATGTCTCAAGATCCAAAGGAGTCGGACAATGGAATTTGTTATACAATCAAATATTTGGGTTTCCATGCAAACTATTCCAAATATTGCAATGTAGGGGTGGGCATCAAACCAACTGAACTAATCGTTCCGAATTATATTGGTCGGTCTGGTTTGGTTTTGATCAAGAAAAAGTAACAATTTAAAAACCAAATCGAACTATTTTTTTTTTTTTTTCAGTTTGGTTCGGTTTGGTATTTTTGAAACCAATTAAAACTTAATCGAACAGATCATGTATTTTTTTAATTATTAATTTATTTATTTTACACACATCAACTTATTATACGTTATTTAGAGGTCTTACCATACACATATCATAAGTCTCAACATATTATAAGTTGTAATAACTATTAACAATTAGGAGATTTATATGTACCTTATGCTTATGTGAGGTTGCACTTAATAAATTGTTTGCTACAGCATGAGATTTTATTTAATTGAAACATAAAACTATTTGACATGATAAACTTTTTATATTCCGAAAAATTTAACCTTTCAACGCAATTAGAATGCATGAAATATGTGGATATTTAAAAGATTGAAACTCTTGAAATGGTGTGTTGAATAAGCTCAAATTAACCGAACCAAACCAGATCAAACCGATTAACAATGGTTTGGTTTGGTCTCAATGGTGGTATTTGTCAAAATTGAACTGAACCGAATTGTTGAGTACTAATTGATTTAGTTTTTTTTCACGCTCACCCCTAATTGCCTGCAATGTAGAGTGTTCCCTTGCATGCGTTGGGGCCCGTCCATATAGTTTGAGAGGTAGATAAATATGGGCCTTTGGCAGCCTCTTGTGGCACCTTGATGAAGGGCCCAAGTCTGATTTTGGGAGAGTGGTGAGTTTGGTTCATCGTATATGCCCACAATAGGATCATGAAATCTCAAAGTTTGTGGTTGTTATTTGGAGATTTGATTCAAGCCCAAACCCCAAAACGGGAGTGCGACAGTATGAGAGTCAGTCTCATGTTAATCTATGACTTGGTTGATGTCTATGATTGAATTAAATAACATACTGAATTCAATGTAAGATGAATGAAAAAAATGAATGTCAACTTCCAAATTTTGTTAAAATTGAAAATTGATATTAATCTTTTCATTTAACATACATGATCTAGTGAGTTATCTACGAATCCATAGTTGTCGAACAAGGTCCTAAAGTATTTCACCACTGAAGATTCTAAGCCCCAAATCTCCACGATAGCTAATTTGTGCCTTGACGCCTAGAGGGCTCATTTAGTATTTAGGATTGGATTTAATTCACAACTCATTAAATTGGCGGATAGGAGTAGGGACCAAGTGATCCCAGGCTACCCGAAGTCCGAAAAATATACATATGAAGTTCTTCTGAGGATCCTCTTAATATTTGGTAGAGTCATTTTTGTGCCTACTAAATGTTTGATGTAATGCATGCTAGGCACAAACGCTAGGCGCTAGTCGGGCGGCGGGCTGGCGCCTAGCGCCTAGGCGGTTAGGCGGGCTCTAGGCGGGCGCCTAGGCTAGGCGGCCTAGGCGGATTTAGGTAAATTTCTTGTATATCTTGTAAATAAGTGCATATTGACACTTACAAAAAATTATACTTGTATCAAATTCATAGATAAGATAATAAAAGAATGATAAAATGCAAAAAGAGTATACAACAAGTCCAAAATTTAAAAACACATTAAGCATATATGCTAGTGAGGAGTATTGTAGAATGACACATGTACAACAAGTTCACAATTCAAACCACATATAAATTAATTAAATTTACAACATAATATATAAATAAACATTGATACTATGTTATTTTTGAAAAAAAAATAAAGAATATATAATTATA
Organism: Cotoneaster glaucophyllus; assembly: GCA_036320875.1. Taxonomy (NCBI): domain Eukaryota; kingdom Viridiplantae; phylum Streptophyta; class Magnoliopsida; order Rosales; family Rosaceae; genus Cotoneaster; species Cotoneaster glaucophyllus. The sequence continues at coordinate 18,242,205 of CM070073.1, forward strand.
TATAGGTATATATGTTAAATATGATGGTACATGTAAAGTTCCAAAGTTGTGTCATTTTGTAAGCCCATGTTGTTGGGCCTCTCAATCAAGTAAAAGGTAGGCATGCATTCATTTTTTAACCTAACAGATGCAGTCGCACCTCAATCAAGTAAAAAGTTACAAATTGCTTAAAAACCTAACTATAGCAGCCGCACCTCTCTGCAACTCATCTTCTACAACTTGCCTCCACTCCCATCTCTGCAATTGTAGACTTCTCGCACCTCTCTGCAACTCATCTTCTACAACTTGCCGCCGCACCCATTTCTGCAATTGCAGACTTACCTTCTACAACCCGTTGCCATCACCCATCCCTGCAATTGCACCACTCTCATCCACCTCTCTCTCTCTCACTCACTATATTCGGCTCCTCTTTTAGCAAACAGAGAGGGCAGACGGCGAGACTCGGGGAGACAAGAAGGTTGTGAGTCTTGCGACAGAAGTTTCTTTTCCAGACCGCCCAGCGCCCGCCGAGCCCGCCTAGGCTGCCGCCTTACACCGTTTAATGTCCTTGCCGATTTAGTGAACGATTTCGGGTTAATCGCGGCGGATCACCGCCACCTAGCGCCTAGGCGCCTCCTAGACCCCACTAATTGGAAGGGGGTAAGTTTCAATAATTGGTGATATTCATCTTCGACCTTCAAATTGGACACAATATCTTCATTTCTTCCTTCAATATACCTTAAATATAGTGAGTTTTCCAATTTAATTCTAGACATCAAACGAGACCATAGAGTAATCATCATCAATAGCCAGAGCTCCACGTATGTGCGCAGTTGAAGTTTTTGACGTTGAGTACCCAATTCCTATTTTGAGTACCCAATGCTCATCCTTTATCCTTCATCACATAAAGTACATTTTGCTTGAATGAACACAAGATCTTAGATTGACAATTGTCATGTTGAGCCCAAAATAATCAGAATTAGTTGCCATGTTAAAATTAAGTGCTCGTTTCGTTATGTTAATTCAAACAACTTAAAATATATATTTTGTTGCTCCAAGTTATTAGCATTCATTTGTGTCTTTCTTTTTGTATGTTTCTTCCACATTTCTTTCATGTATTTCCTTCTATTTCAAACACAAAATGAAAGCTAAAAACTAAATGATTATTAAATGGGACCGAAATTGTTGATATGTTGAGTTTATTCTTGGGTAAGATCAAGGTATTAAATATCGGTAATATCGGTAGTCCGAAAACACGGAAATATCGATGGAAATATCGATAAAATATCGATATCGATAAAATTTCCATGGAAACCATGGAAATTGTAAGCAAAACTTGGAAATTTTTATTGAAACTTTGCAGGATGTTTATTTAGTCAATTATCTATTAGTTTATCACAAAAAATTGGAAGGAAATGCATTGCATGATGGATTTAACTGATTTAAGTTGATTATATAGCGAGCTGGCAAACATTGTGAGTGTAAAAAACATGTAGTAATTAATTAATGAATTAGGCCATTTTTATAACTTATTAAATCACAAAACTTATACTCTGCAAAGTCTGAATAATATTATGCAATTAAACTAAATGATCTCATTCTTCTACCAAGATAGTAATTAATATGAATTAGGCCATTTTTAAAACTTATTAAATCACAAAACTTATACTCTGCAAAGTCTGAATAATATTATGCAATTAAACTAAATGATCTCATTCTTCTACCAAGATAGTAATTAATATGAATTAGACTCGCTCCCTCAGAGTCTGTCTCCTTCTCTCTCCCTCACAAGAACAGACTCGCTCCCTTCTCTCTCCTTCTCTCCGTCTTCGTCCTCACGACGAGTCACTCACTCACAAACAAATCAGAGAGTCACAACAATCAGAGAGAACAGACTGTCTCCTTCTCTCTCCCTCGCAAGAAATCACAGAGAGAACAGACTCAGTGACTCGGTCTTCGTCTCCGTCCTCAAGAGTCGCAACAAATCAGAGAGAACAAATCAGATCTCCTCTGTATTGCACCATCAGTGACTCGGTCTTCGTTTCCGTTAATGGATTCTTCTCCGCCTCGGTCTCTCCGTCTCGGTCTCTCTCTCGGTCTCTCCGTCCGTCTCCTTCTCTCCCTCCGTCCGTCTCCTTCTCTCCCTCCGTTAATGAATCGCTGTAATCGTGCCAGCAGATGAGCATGGTGACGCAGCGCCTCACGATGTAGAACCGAGCTCTCTGCTCCTTCACCAACCTCGCACACTTTCTGGAAAACGAGCACCGTCGATTCGACCGCCGCCACCACCTCATCGTAGTCTCCGTCCGCGGCGATTTTGAAGTTTTCTGCGGAGAAAAGTCCGAGATCTACCTCATCCTTCAGCTTCGAGGCCCCGGGCGAGACCTTCCGGAAGACGATGGCGTCGGAGATCGCGAGATCGGCCGGAGCCGGCGTTCTTCTCCGATTCGCGATCCAAAATATCGATATTTCCAAAATATCTCGATAATTTCGTAAATATCGCGATATTATCGATATTATCGATAATATCGCGATATTTGGACGAAAACCATTTGGATACCTATTAAAATATCGGTTCCCTTAAAAACCGATAATATCGGCGATATATCGCCGATATTATCGGCATTTCGGACCATGGGTAAGATTTAATAATGTTTTTGTGGTCGAACTGCAGCTAGAAATGAAAAAAAATCTTGAGACAACGACTGCATTGTAACCAAAGAAACAAGAACAACTAGATAAAATGTGAGAAATTTAATGAGAGCATTTTCATTTTCAAACTGATCGGTCAAGTTATGTAGTTATATATGTATCTTTCAGGCCCCATTAGTTTAAACACCATGCGTGCTTGCTTGTATAAGATATTGAAGTCCTTTCTCCTTCTCAGATGAGGACTTGGAAGAGGAGGAAGGGCAGGCCTGTCCTTGTGATCTTCCTCATCAGGATAAGAGAGTTTATCAGACCCAGAAACGGACAGGTAACGACCATCCATTGCCTCCAATAGTATTAAAGTTTCAATTTATAAACTTTAAAAGGAACCCTAGCTATATCTATAAGAAAAGCGCCAAATTTGAACCCATACCATAAGCTACACAGACTTTGCATATGATCACTTAATTACATGCATGCAACCCAGGTGACAGCACCGCCCTTTCCAAGGGACCTCACCTAGCTATACCTAGTTTATATAATCCTCATCATCTCCAATTGGCCATTTAATACTTCAGTACTGTCATCAGATCTAATCATATTGGTCACCACCTTAATTACGAGTTTAATTAGGTCATTTGGGTAGTTAACTACATATCTTAACTATTACTAGAGTAATATTTTAGCCGATTATATGTTAATAGTGTAATAACATAACATATCACATATAATCTGATACAAGTGTCGGTTGGATAGGCTCCATATCAAACTCATAGCTATACCTTGTCTATATATATAATCGTATATCTGTAATATCAATTCAATCATATTAATAATACCACCTTCACTACAAATTTACTTGGGGCATTTTTGTAGTTAACTATCGGTCGTTCTATTACTAGAATATAACAATCTCTTACTTAATGCATTAACAATCTAACAACACAACACATCTAGTAAAAGAGTAGGGTTTGGAGGCTCCATCAAACTCATAGCTCACACAGTCGAACCTGCTCGTAAACAAGTTTGGTTTGACTTGATCAGCTAGGGTTGTGGAGCTCGAACAACCCTAATGTTGAGTCTTACATCATATGGAACAAAGTCTTTGGGTTAAGTTATGCCCTACTAACTAAATATAATTACTTACTAACAAATTCACAAGTATTGAACCAGTTATCTTTGTTTGATCACGAGAGAATTATAATAAGGGTTTATATCACAAATGGTCCCTGAAATTGACCCCATCAATCATGATGGTCCCTGAAATTGAAAATCGATCAATGTAGTCCCTGAATTTTAACTCGCGAATCAATGTGGTCCTTCTGTTAGTGTTCCGTCCAAATTAACTTTAAAAAAAGGTTAGAGAACCAATTTTTCATGGTAAAATGATAAAAAATAACCCTGTTACTTATAATTTTACTTACTACCTCTCTTTTCTTTTTTCCATCTTCACTTTTCTCTCCATTTTTTCATGGATTTGGTGCTAAAACTAAAATAAAAACAAAAACTCTAACCTTTTTTAGGTCATTTTATCATGAAAAATTGGTTCTCTAACCTTTTTTTAGTGTTAATTTGGACGGAACACTAACAGAAGGACCACATTGATTCGCGAGTTAAAATTCAGGGACTACATTGATCGATTTTCAATTTCAGGGACCATCATGATTGATGGGGTCAATTTCAGGGACCATTTGTGATATAAACCCTTATAATAATTGTTGTTGCTCTTCCCTACCATCAAACAAACTAATAAAGTATAAACTAATTACTTGATGGGTAACCCATTGACTTGGATTACGATATCACAACACTATTCTGAGTTTGATTTTTATCGATGTTGCATGTCTTTATCTCTTTGATAGTCAGCCCTAAAGAGATTTCGAAACAATATTGACGATCAGTAGAACGATAACGAGTGGTTTATCATTCAGCTATTATATGGGTGTTCAAAGAGTAATTCCACATACTTTGTTTAAAAGAACATATAATTAAGTTAAATTCTACCAATTTTTAAACTACTTAATTACCAAAAAAAAAAAAAATTAAGTAGTATCAAACATCTTGTGTTGCCAAATAAGGAAGTGATTTTTACACACTATTTTTTTTAGTGTCTCGCACACTCCTCTTTATTTATGATCATCAAATAAGATAAATCATACATAATCAACAAATAAAATTAAACAAGTGTGTAAAAAAGGTTAAAAAAAATATGTAAAAATTATTTCTCGCCAAATAAACTAGTTGTTAAAAGAAAAAATAAATGCCACACTTACTGAGACAGATATTTTATATTTATAAGGATACAAAGGACTAACTGAGAAATTTAAGCATTTTTAACCGATTCTTATTTAACATTTTACTCCTTCGAAGTTCGAAGTAACCAGAGAAAAAAAAAACAGGGCATCAAAGGAAAAGGAAAACTAGAGGGTGGTCAATTTATACCATTTACTGAGTGACTTTCATAAAGAACTACAAAATAATTACTGAATAGAAGAAAAAAGTCTAATATATAGAGCATGATTGTGAACATATTATATAATAATTTAAAGGTGTTGTGCCAAAAAATATTAAAATAAAATCAAAAGGGTTCATGGCAAAAGTTTGATGTTACCATAGTACTATTTGGGCGGTGCATCACTTTCACCATGTACTAAGTCGGATTTATTGGATGGTATTTATGCTCTGCCTGTCCAATCGAGGCAATTTAATCATGAAAATTCTAAAGGCACACTTGCATCATGTTACCAGCATTATCTACCCATTTTCACAATTAGTTACTGTTCAGTTTTGTACAAAATTAATAATTAAGTAATCAAAAGTTTATACTTTGAAAGATGAATGAGATTCAGAATAAGTGTTCCATTTAGTTGAATTGAAGTGAACCCAGAGCGTCTATAACGGAGTCTTTAAAATGTTAAATGGACAAAAAAACAGTAAATATTGAAGTGTGTTACAACGCCAACCCTGCCTTTATTATGAGAAAGGATCCTCGTCGGACTCTCTTTGTGAGGATTTCGGAGATCTTCAAATCACATTCGTTCATTTTGCATCGTGTGGTTAGTTTTCGTTAGGTACTATTTATGTTCAATTTTAAATGAAAAATTTACGATAATTTCTTACCGCACGATATACGATAAACATATGTGATTTAAGGATCTTCACTCCTTTATTATCCCATGTATAGAGCTTGATGTTGGAATTGACATCATGGAATTAAGACGCTGCGTTTGACATCTCCCTTGGAGATGTACCATGCTACCACTAAAGAAAAATAGAAAAGTCTATTTGAAACTTGGAATGACAAATGGGTTAACGGTGCAAGAATTAATAACCTTAATGGCTATTTTTGCTAATTCTTAAGTTGAGTAATGTTATTTAGACATATACAAAATTGATACGCTAACTAGTACTCTTTCTAGCTATTAATGACTCTACCTATTAAAAGTGTTTTAATTTTATGTGTTTGAATTACATTATATTTTAAATTTGTTTTATGTCCTAAACCACAAAGGTGGTTTACCCAAAAAAAAAAAAAAACCACAAAGGTGCAATAATTCACTAAAAAGAAGCTTCATGATGGAGGTCTAAAATTCTTTAAGACAAGCTTGAGTGGCAAAACGTGACCATTTCTACCTAATAACAACGACCGTACACAAAGTTAAGATAATCATCTACATCTGTTTAACTAGCAACTTTGGAACTTAATTAATCAATTTGAACATCCAAGAGATTCTCTCTCTGTCTCTCTTTCTGTGTGGGCAGTTGTACGTGTCTCCATATTTGCTTGCATGAGATTATAGGCAAGCCATATATTCTTTTTACATCATTTCAATCCCTTCACATCTTTCATAAAGGTTTATGCGTCATGCACAGCCCTCTTTGATGCTTTTGTTATACGTCTCTATTTCTTAATCCACAATTTTGGTTGGGAAGGTAGACTTTATGAAAAGTTATAACCTTCTTTTCTCACTTCTCAGTTGCTCCTATCTATCTATGTTATTATTTAGTGGCAAATTATTCGAGTACTAGATAACCATATTTGTACAGTCGTATGTTTTTTTCTTATCCAAGGAATAGTCAAGCATAACAAACCTCCCTCCAAACACCAACATCAGCCAAAATTTATTAGATAATTATTGTGGAGCAAAAAATAATCACAAGGTGACACGTAGATTTTTGAATAATCACATATCGAGATTCCTACACGCGAGCAGCGAGCAATCATCTCTCAACCAAGTCAAAAGTACCCAAAATAGATAACAATTCAAAACCTATTTCATCCATCCTCATCAAATCTTCCCCACAAGGTAACTCCTAAATTATTTATTTCAAATTATTTTAATTAGTCAATTAATGGATTTATTACCTAATTAATCTATTAATGGCTAATTAACTACAAATTACATCCAAAAAATACCCCAAATGGCCGGTCCCTATTCTCCTAATAGGGCCGGCCATATCCCTATAAATAGCTCTCCATTCTCTAAAAAAACTACTTCCAATTCTCTTGTTAAATTCTCAAAATTCTCCGAACACTTTTCTCTTAAAATTCTAACTTTGGCATCAGAGGTTCTTCAGCCAAAGCCCCCACCCCCCAAATTCATCATGGGTGCATGAGGCTCTTGGCCTTGACCTAAGGTGTTATTTGTTCTATAGGTGCAATTTGGTCCTAGAACAAAGAGGAAAAAATTTGCATCCATAAATTGGCGCTTTCATTGAGAGTTGAGTCCAACACTCGTAGAAGACTCTCGCATCTAAGAGATGGGACCACGGCGATCCACGAGGCTAAATGTGACAATAGGTGGAGTGGTTCTAAGATCCCACATCGCTCAGGGGTGTGGATCATGTAAGCCTTATATGTATATTCCCATCTCTACCTAGCACGAGGCCTTTTGGGAGTTTACTGGCTTCAGATTCCATCGGAACTCCGAAGTTAAGCGAGTTCGCGCGAGAGCAATCCCATGATGGGTGACCCACTTGGAAATTCTCGTGTGAGTTCTCAGAAACAAAACCGTGAGGGCGTGGCCGGGGCCCAAAGCTGACAATATCGTGCTACGGCAGAGTCGAGCCCTGGTTGTGGTGGTGGGGCCGGGGCCTGGATGTGACAATTTGGTATTAGAGCCAATCCCGGGCCGGGATGTGACAGCGGCACCACCACCACGAGTTTCCACCAAGGGAACCACTGCGGTGGCTACCATGGTAGCCACCCGCGGTGAGGTCCATGGTGTCACCACCACGGCCCGAGCCGTGCTATCCAAGGCGGCTCACGGCACTAAGGTCACGACCTAAGCCATGTCACTCCATGCCCAACGCATTGCCAAGACAAGCCCAAGCCTCGCATCCACGTGCATCATATGCCGAGCAACCCATTCTCGTGGCCCCGCCTGCTCCAGCTGAGCAGCCTACTCCCGTGGCCCAGCCTGCTCCCACGGCCTAGCTTGCTCTCGTGGCCCAGCCTACTCCCACCGAGCAACCTGCTTCGGCGGCCTAGCCTGCTCTCGTGGCCTGCCAAGCAGCCTAAATTGGTCCAAGATTAGTTCAACCGTCCCGGCTTCAAATTTTTGGGCCTACGATTAAATCGTCCAAGCTCTTATAATTCGAATGGAGAACAACACTTGTCTCGGTAAGTCATAGAGTTGACACGCGCCATCGCACAACAGACGACCTTGGTGAATCAGCTCTTGTAGCACCAAGATGCAACGTGCCCCCGACAAGGTGTCCCGAAGTAGGACAAGGGCAAACAATGAACCTCTCCAGCAACATCCCAACAAGCAGCCATTTGACCAGTCACAAACCAAGCGTTCTGACGGAGTGCACTCCCGACTGGACCCCTGAGGTAGCATATACTCTTGTCATAGCGCGCGGAGGAGCGTGCACTGTCAGTTAGGCCTGCAGATGAGCATACACTCACGGTTGGGGCCATATTTCGATAATCAACATAAGTAGCTTTCCAGACGAAGAGTTCATTCATGACGGATGGAGAGCAGTAGTCACTCAATCCGGCTCAAGTTCAATTGGCAGCCTATGAGGGATTTCCTCGCCTGCTAAGAACGAACCACATGTACTGCAGCCGCGACATAGACGAGCTAAACATATTGAAGAGTAGCCTAAACCAGCAGGTCATGACAGGGGGCAGCCGAGAGCTCCGCCACCCCCAACAAAGGCAAATTCAGGAAGAAGTAGAAAAGTTCCTGACCGACCGATTGCACGATTTCCCGCGCAACGAAGCTACTGACAATGCGCTCCGATGAGACATGACCAACATAAGCGAGTCATCTTTCAATGACAAGATCCAGTAGACGGGACTACCCCACATAGATCACCAAATACAAAGACTACTTCTGTTCCGACAAACGCAGCAGTTCAGCCTAATGGCGTGCCAGGGGCAGACAAGTACCAGAATGACACACCAGCCCAACTACCAAGAACCGGGGGCAGACCTTATTCTCAACATTACAGATGAAGCAGTACATCACCAGTAGCCGAGCATCACGGACCTAGTGGTCCAATTCCTCCTGCTGCGCACAACCTAGCCCAAGCTAGCCCCATCTCTGCTTTCACAACCGTGCCTACCTGCTTCACGACTCCCAGTAGCCATTGATATATCACCATGGCTTATAACTACCAATCTTGCACCATGACTCCCAGCCGTGCTGATCTTGCTTTGTGGCTCGCACCAACCAAGCCTCAAAATGGCACACGACGAAACACCTAATGATGGCGTAATAATTCTGGAAGCAACTCACTGCACTTACACCCTTAGGTGGGTTCCACAAGCAGTTCAAAGTCTCTAGCAGTTCGCCAAACAAGACCTCGCAGGCTGAGGATTATTTCAGTTGTCTAACAATCCAGCTTTCCTCAGCTGCACTCACGACAATAACTTATATGCTCTATAATGCAATAGGGTAAACCAATTCCCCGACACCCATATGGGTTTGCTCTCTAGTGTGAGAGGATAAACTAATTGCTCTCCAGTGCGAGAGGGTAAACCAATTCCCCGACACCCATATGGGTCTGCTCTCCAGTGCGAGAGGATAAACTAATTGCTCTCTAGTGCGAGAGGGTAAACCAATTCCCCGACAGTACGAGAGGGTAAACCAATTCTCCGACACCCATATGGGTCTGCTCTCCAGTGCGAGAGGGTAAACTAATTGCTTTCCAGTGCGAGAGGGTAAACTAATTGCTCTCCAGTGCAAGATGGTAAACTAATTCCCCGACACCCATCTGGGTAAAATCTCCAGTGCGAAAAGGCCACATAGCTTAAAAGATCGAATGCTTGAAGATCAACTAGGCAGCAAATGGTCAGGGGGCAACATCCACTTTTGCACTTAATAGTTCACTCATCCAACACTTCATCTTCAGCAGCTCCAATCTTGGCAGCTCCATCCTTGACTGCTCCATCTATGGCAGCTGAGAAATCAAACTCAAGCTGTTTCCTCATTTTTGGTAAGCAGCCCAGACGTGGCAGCCCAAATCGTTGCCCATGCCACACCACTTCCTCGGCCCATGCCGAGCCAATCCTTGGCTTTAATAAAGCCGAGCAGCACAAACAATGGCCCTTGCCACACCACCTCCTTGGCCCATGCCAAGTTGACTCCTGGCCCCTGCCAGCCGACGTGCCGTATCACCTCGACGGCTGCCCTGTGGCAGCACCTCCCAAGAAGAAGACAAGGAGAATTAAGTTTTTCTTACATCGGTGCGGCGTGAATAAGACGAAGAAATCAACGGAAGACGGTTCTTTGCACGGGCAAGCAAAGAAGAGTGCTAGGGAAGGGGGAACAAATATCCTCTAACTTTCTCTCTTTCTTGTAGGGATAAATAATTGCCCTCCGAAGTTGATTTAATCCCCTACTTAAGGTAGGCTTAAATAGGCGATTTATTTCTCTTTCCTAGAAGAATCTAATTCCAAGTCCAAGAGAGAATCTGCATCAAAGCTGGAGGTCTCTACATCTGCTGCCCTTTCCTGCGAGCAGCCCAGCAGGTGTGGGGTCTTTTGTGGAGCCAAAAATAATCACAAGGCGACACATGAATTTTTGGATAAAAAAGGGCAAAAATACCCTTGAGGCATATCGAGATTCCTACACGCGAGCAGCGGGCAATCATCCCTCAACCAAGTCAAAAGTGCCCAAAATAGATAACAATTCAAAACCTATTTCATCCATCCTCATCAAATCTTCCCCACAAGGTAACTCCCAAATTAACTAAATTACACCAAAAAAATACCCCAAATGGCCGGTCCCTATTCTCCTAATAGGACCGGCCATATCCCTATAAATAGCTCTCCATTCTCTCCAAAAACTACTTCCAATTCTCTTGTTAAATTCTCAAAATTCTCCGAACACTTTTCTCTCAAAATTCAAACTTTGGCATCAGAGGTTCTTCAGCCAAAGCCCCCCCCCCCCCCCCCCCCAAAAATTCATCATGGACGCGTGAGGCTCTTGGCCTTGACCTAAGGTGTTATTTGTTTTATAGGTGCAATTTTATCCAAGAACAAGGAGGAAGACATTTGCATCCACAATTATTAGTGTTTGTAATTTGGTTCATAATCTTGAACTCAGATGTGCATTTGTGAATAGTTGATATTATATTTATCGGTGTCCAATCACGAAGTTGAGTTCCTTTATTCTTGCATGTGTTGTAGAAATCTTGATGTTTATATTTTGCAACTGTTGTAATAATTTTGAGATGTCATATTTCATATTTTGTTTTAATTATGATTTTGATTGGCTACCTAATCTAAGACTTTCTTTAATTCTTGGATGTTCAAGTAAAGCATCTTAAGTAAAATTCTCCTTCCTCATGATCAGCGAATCTTAATCGTGTGAGTGTGTATTGGGGAAGGAGGGCTCTCGTTCCATATCTTTCCCAGTGTAGAGGTCCAAATATCGACTAAATTATGTGTGAAACAAGAAGGAATATTCATTTGAGCATTTGGCTTCCTAGGTTTCTAGTTCGTCTTATGAAACTTCATTTAAATTGAATTTGTCGGATCTAATGCTTGAGGAGATACTTTCTTAGATTGATTATGGCACTTTTTTTTCTTTTTGGATGAAAATAGGTTTTAAAGGTTTCAAATTACTAGGTTTATCACCGTATCGATTATTAAGACATGTTTACTTCTTTGGTGTGAAGATAAGAAGAAAAACAGAATAAAAGAAATGTGTATAGGATAGACAAGCCGCACTTTGATTATTCCCTACCTTTATATTTGAGATCGTCATACCCAAAATCAATGAACCTTTATTGCAAATTTATTTCTTATAAGTAAACATCCTCTAAATGAATTATCTTTAATTAAAATGCATGCATATTTCACCATCTATTTAGAGAAAATGTTACTTTTTTCTTCTTTCATGTTTTCGTATTGCCTAATTTCTCCCAAGTCTATTGCTATTTCCTTCCTAATATATATTGAAATAATCCACAGCGCAGACTCCCCCTACTCATGACCATCACACATACAACAGGTCTTAAATGCTTATCTTAAAGTAATTAAGGAACATTCGGAAGATAACCAAGCTGATGAAGAGGGCAGTAACAAGGTTCATGTATCTTCATAGCTAGTCATCATCTTGTACTGGTTTTTAAAGAAAGAATTAAGGTAAGAATTTGCAACTGACTATTTCTAAAGGTAGTAGTGCCATTCAAAGATGCGTGATCGTATGAAAAGTTGGGTATGATATTTTGTTCATTTGTACTATGAGATAAACCAATTCATCCAAAGTATGAACGATTCACTAGCGAACCCTAGTTGTTTAGAGATAATCTTCGTTGTGATCCAATCAAATCGCCACACGCAATGTTATAAAATTATTAAATATACTACATTTATTTATTAATATTATACTTTGAGGTTTTTTTTTTTTTTTGGAGAACTACTTTGAGTTATTTTGATAAGAAACATTAGGTGACTCTCGTACATTAAAAGTTTTCTTTTCTATCTGGTCATCTAACTGATCTCCACAGAACTAATTATTAGCCAAAAGAATAAAAGTTTATGCCTTTGATCATTGATATATATATACTTGTCCGCATCACCATAATTAAAAATTTGAAAATCCATTATGATGTGTCTAAAAGTGCCATAGGTGCGAAGATGGGCGAGTCAATGACCCTAGCAAAGTCAATTAGTGTGTTTTTTTTTTGTTTTTTTTTTTTTGGTACACAAAGTTAATAACGTAGTTTAATTTGTACATATGAACAATGAAGACGGCCAGCATGCCTCGACTTCTGTTGGGGTGTGTCAGTTTGGTATAGAGCTTAGGTTGGGTCCTGTATTTTTGCTTAAGTCCTAATCATTTTGATCTCTTATGTCTTAACCATGCCGCCTCGTAGAGAGCCACGTACGTCTTCTGAGTCTAATTTTCCAGATATTGGATAACTTGGTGAAGCTATTGCTAATGCTATTCAGTCTTCACTTCGTCCTCCCCAAAGGACCCCCTTGGATACTGTATATAACTTGAAGCTAAATGATTTCCTTGGTAATGAGGGGTCCGAGGGAGCTGAGCTTTGGCTCGACCATGTTGAGATAACCTTTAGAGTGATGCAGGGATAAGGAAATCTTCCATATGACAGATGGGTCGAGACAGGCACTTGGTTATGGTGTTTGGAGGCTGCATCATGGTGGAGATAGGAATCTTTTCCGTTGTCAGTTCAAGATGCTATGAATTGAGAGGTGTTTAAACAGAAGTTTCAGAAGAGATTTATACCTCCGGAGTATTTGGATCATAAAAGGGAAGAATTCTCGGAACTGAAGCAAGGGAAAATATCAGCCACTAAGTATCACAGAAAGCTTACTGATTTGTCTCGATATTGTCAAGAGATTGCTGAAAATCTTGCTGAGATGCTTCTACGTTTTAAGAGGGGTACTCGTAAGAAGTTGAGTTCTATGGCGACTTCGACTCCTTGTTCTACATATCAAGAATTCTTCGAGGTTCTACTTCGGGTTGAGGACTCCGAGAATGCTCCAGATGATAGTGATGAGGAGGAAGAAAAAGGTAATGCTCAGAAAAATAATAATAAAGATAAAGGGCAGTCATCATGCGGTCCTCGTAAAACACAGAATTTTAAGCGAAGTGGTACTAGTTCTGGTTCGTCCAGTGGTGGTTCAAATTCTGCTATGCCACAGAGGGGCAGCAGGTTCACAGGTGGTTCTCGATTTCAGAGGCAGAGAAACCCTAACAGTTCTGGTGCTCCACTTTGTCGTAGGTGTAACAATCGTCATTTTGGGGAATGTAGACAAGGTGGTAGTGGTAGATGTTTCACTTGTGGTCAGATGGGGCATCGAGCTAACCAGTGCTCGCAGAATCAGCAGAAACCCTAGCCTTCTGCCTTACCACCAGCTGTTCCTCTTCAGCAAATTCAGGGACCTAGTAGCTATACTCTGACAGGTTATGGTGGTGCTTACCATTATCAGAGGGATGTAGCTCCGTATTCTGGGAGAGCCTATCAGTATCCAGCAGATCCATATTATCAGGGTGGTTATGCGCCATATGCATCGTATCAGGCGGTGGATCACAGTGGTGTACTGGAAAACCATCCCAGAACCTTGATGTTGCTTCTAGCAGTGCTGGTTCGACGAGACAGCCTAATCAGCCTAGTCAGGGACGAGGTATTCAGGGACGTGGTAATCAAGGAAACAGAGGTCGTGGAGGTCGGCAACAGGTGCATGGTCGTGTTCATCATATCACTCTGCAAGATGCTCAGAGCAACCCTGATTTGATTATGGGTACGTTGAACATTCTTGGTCATTTTGCTAGAGTGTTAATTGATTCAGGTGTTGTGCATTCTGTTATTTCTCATATGTTTGCTCAAAAGACTCAACCACACTCTACTCCCCTCGGTTATGAGTTGGAGTTTTCCATGCCTAGAGGCGAGACTTGTTATGTTAGCTGGGAGTATCGAGAATGTCCTATTCTTGTTGAGGATGTTATCATGCCAGCTAATCTTGTTCCTCTAGATATTGTCGATTTCGATGTTATTATGGGCATAGATTGGTTACATCTCAATCGTGCCAAGTTGGAATGTTATGAGAAGGTTATTACTTTCCATCGGCCGGGCTTGCCTATGGTCACTTTTGTTGGCGAGCATTGTGGGTTGAGACAAGGCGTTATCTCGGCCGCGAGAGCAAAGAGATTGTTGAGGAAATGATATCAGGGCTATTTAACTCATGTGATGTTGAACGAGGGTACTTCTACTCGTGTGGAGGATGTTCGGGTAGTCAGACATTTTCCTGATGTCTTTCCTGATGATTTACCAGGACTACCTCCTGATCGTGAGGTGGAGTTCAATATTGATTTAATTCTAGGTACATATCTTATTTCTTTAACCCCTTATCGAATGGCTCCTGCTGAATTGAGAGAATTGGAAACCCAATTACAAGAATTTGTTGATAAAGGTTTCATCTAGTCGAGTACTTCGCTGTGGAGAGCTCCAATTTTGTTTGTACGAAAGAAAGACGGAACTCTGAGGCTATGTATTGATTATCGGCAGTTGAACCGGGTGACGATTAAAAACCGTTATCCGTTACCTCGTATTGACGATCTTTTTTACCAACTTCGGGGTGCCTGTGTGTTTTCAAAGATTAATCTAAGATCAGGGTACTATCAGTTAAAGATCAAGCGTGAGGATGTTCCGAAGACAACATTTCGAACTCGTTATGGTCATTACAAGTTTCTTGTGATGCCATTCGGGTTAACGACTACTCCAGCAGCTTTTATGGATTTAATGAATCGGGTATTCCGCCTGTACCTTGATGGGTTTGTCATTGTCTTCATTGATGATATTTTGGTATATTCTAAATCTAAGGCGGAGCATACTAGACATCTCACTCTAGTTCTGAAGAAGTTGAGGGAACATCAGTTGTATGCTAAATTTAGTAAATGTCAATTTTGGCTGGATCAAGTGTCATTTTTAGGACATGTGATATCAGCTCAGGATAATCTTTTAGACCCTCAGAAAGTAGCTGCTATGGAGAATTGGAAACAGCCTCGGACTGTCACAGAAGTACAGAGTTTCCTTGGCCTTGCGGTCTATTACCGACCTTTTGTGAAAGATTTCTTAGCTATAGCCCTGCCACTAACCAGGTTAACCAGGAAATGAGTAAAATTTGAGTGGAGTGATGATTATGAGCGAAGTTTTCAGCAGCTGAAGTATGCCTCACCTATGTACCTATATTGACACTTTCAGATGACAGTGGGAATTTCGAGATTTATAGTGATGCTTCTTTGAATGGTTTGGGCTGTGTACTAATGCAGCATGGTAGGGTGATCGTGTATGCTTCACGATAATTAAAGCCCCACGAGATGAATTATCCTACTCAGGATCTCAAGTTAGCATCTATTATCTTTGCATTAAAAATATGGAGGCATTATTTGTACGGGGAAACGTGTCGGATCTTCACCAACCATAAAAGCCTCAAATACATTTTTACTTAGAAAGATCTTAATCTTACGCAGCGGAGATGGGTTGAGTTGCTCATTGATTATGACTGCATGATTGAGTATCATCCTGGTCGTGCAAACTTTGTAGCTGATGCTTTAAGCAGAAAATTCCAAGGTCGACTCAACACACTTTATGCACGCAGTGCTCCTTCTTCTCTCTGCACCTTGACACCCACATACGCCATCATTATCAAACACTCACGGATCAAGTCTTTGGAAACCACCATCATCCTCCTCTCGACCTCACAAACTCAGCCATACCCTTAGCTCATTGAACGGACGGTAGGAACGTGAGAAACCAGAAGCTCTGGTGAGGATTCAAGTTTGCTCTGACGCGATCCCAGCGTGGTTTCGAGATTTTAAGGCTTAGAAAGGTATCCACGCAATTTTCCTAACACTTTGAAGTAGTTTTTGGTTGTCGGAATAGGCAAATTCAGGAAGTTGCAGAGTTGGGCGGTTTTTCCAAGGATTTTTCTAATTGTTTTTCGTAAGATTTTGGACTCCTAATAGGTACGATTGTGTTCTACTCTACAAGATCTTCAAATCCATATAAATTTCATGGATTTTGGTTAAGAAATGAAGTAGATATTAAGCTTTGAAAATTTCCCAGAAACCGGCGAACCAGATGGCGGACGACGGAGACCGGCGAGGTTCATCGGAGAAGAAGAAGAATATTCCGTCAAAGTTGACGGAATATTCTAACGGCGTCAGGTAACACCGTTAGAATCTAACTGAATATTCTGCTATTTTAACAGAATATTCCTAACGTCGTTATGGTTTTTGTCTCGTGAGCCAGGCATATGCCTGCGTGTGGCCGTGCCTTGGCCGGCTCGTGAAGGCGCGTTCGACATCCAAATTTTTTTCTAAAAATATGGGGGTATTTGTGTTGTCAAGTAGATCACATTGATATATTCAAACACCCCATTTGAGCAACGTATGGGGAATTAAACTTAGACTTTGTTTATGTGTTATCGAATTAACGTTAAATTAGTTATTTCGTATATAGTTGAGACGTACCCCGAGGAAGAACGTGGACAAGCGAGGCTAGGGGGCTACGATCCTGCTACTTATCAGTGAATGGGCTTTTGTTTTCTATATATATATATATACAGGGACCTTATGCAAAGGGATCCCCATTTTTAGAAAAAAATGGGGATTAGGTGTGGGGCCCACTCCACATCGAATTTCAACGATCTGAACCGTCTATTTTTCAAGTTCCACCTCATAGATCATCCTTGCAAAATATTAGGCAAATCGGAAATGTTTAAGGCATCTAATTAGGTTCAAAGAAATTAACGAATACTTTGTTATATAAGAAACAATGAAATTTTATCGTGATAATTAAATAGGCAAATGGTTTCGGATTGAATTGAATTTTTGCAAGGATGATCTATGAGGTGTAACTTGAAAAATAGACGGTTCGGATCGTTGAAATTAGATGTGGGGTGGGCCCCACACCTAATCCCCATTTTTTTCTAAAAATGGGGATCCCTTTGCATAAGGTCTTCCTATATATATATATATAGATATATATATACTGTTTCTAGAAACGTTTTTATACGAAATTATGCTTTGCTTGCCATGTCGTAAATAAGTTGCATTTTAAATATTGCATTGTTACACTTGTGGATTGTATTGTGTGATGCTGCAAAGACTCAAGTAAGCTTCATGTGAGTATTTTATGATGGAATGGCTGTATGGCATTGGTATGCATATATTTATTTAGAGCTCACGGCTACACCCTGGTATTAGTGCTCTCGCTTGGGGTCAGGGTCAGCCTTCACGTGATTGTTCACCTCCCGCACCGCACGCTCACCTTGGATCCAAGTCTGGTGCTAGCCTATCGTACATACCACAATAGGTGGTTCCGACTCGTAGGTGACCCGCGATTTATCGCACAGCTTTTACGTGATCGTAGCACTTGAGCGTACACATTTATACCCAGCATGTCGTACAGGTCATAATAGGTGACTTCGACTGGCATGCTAGTTTAGACTGATTTCACCCTGTCTTACATTTATTATTGCTGAGATATTATGACATGGCATACTTCAGGTTTCTCTACTCTTGCGCATTGGTTTTCCTACCTATGTAGTATTATTTTCTGGAAACTATATGGGTTTTACAGTGAGGGGTTATTACTTTCAAAAAAGAGAAATGTGTTTTCTAAAATTTTATTTTTGCCCACTCACCCTTCTATTTTGCGCCCCTCTAGGTTCTAGGTAGTTGTTCATCTTTGGTGGCTCACGAGGACTACTCAGCAGTTCTGACGTTTCCATAAATAAAAGTAGGGATCTTCTTCCTGTTTGTATAATTAGTACTTAGATAGTTCGACTGCACTTTCGGCTTACCTATGCTCTGAGATGCATGTATTTTATACTTAGCCACTTCCACACACTTACTTATTATCTCTAGTTAAATAAGTTTAGTTTTGGTTTTATTTATTTGCATTTTCTTATTATTATCATCATCACTTCTATTGCGCACTTGGCTACGTCACCCTCACGTGACGGCCAACATGCCTCGACTCCGGTCGAGGTGTATAAATATGTGAGCTTGTGGATAATTAAGTTTACTGAAGTCGCTATTAGTTAGGGAGCTAATTAATTAGGACATATGAAAGCACTTTAACCCTACTGAAAATGACTGGACAGAAAAACATGACGCTGTGAATTGTATAGAAATTGAACAGTCTAATGAATCAACTTTATATCCAAAGCTTCCAATTTGTGGCTTAGTGTCAAGTCTATTGTCTAATATATAATGTATTTAATATGCAAAATGGTAGGTCTCAATATTGTTTAACTTTTAGTTTAAGTAAACTAAGAGGAAAGTTTGTCAAAAATAAACCAAGAGGAAAGTTGTTTCAGTACGATCCTTGTTTTTGAAATAATTTTTCACATTGAATATGTTAATTTTAATGTGTACAATAAGGTCTCTTTTATTAGTGTACTTAATATATTAATTAGGAACAAATAATATTTTTTGTTTAACTATATTAGCAAAACAAATTAATACATGATATGCTGGTAATAAGAAGGTGCCATGAAAATTAGTGTGTTATAATCAAACACAATAGTTTTTTAGTAAAACGGCCATACTTATTTCGACAAAACAAGAAGTAATGAGAAGGTGCAATGAAAATTAAGCCATACTTTCTGTGATCAAAAGAAAAACTGAGTTATAAAACAAGACGATTGCTGATTCTCTTGAAAGTGATGACGGAAAATAAACCAGGCACAAATTTTTGTTTATTTCTTCTTCTTTTAGTTGTTAAATATCACAGCAAATTAACCGATACTTCAATATTTACTGTTGAAGTCGATGGTTAACGGCAAACTCTCATCATGGGTTAGATTTCTTCGATCAGCCAGTCATAATTTACTTGCAACAAATTATATTATTAACGTCTTTTTACTTTTTTTTTTCAATGATAAAAGAAGTAAATTAGAAAACATAAAAGGGTTTTGATTAGCAATGACATTAAAAAGTTATAATAGTTGCAATTTTTTTCTAAATTTCTTGATGTCACTGGGGTGACAACAAATATAGGAACCTCTTACTCTGAAAAATAATTTGCTTCGACATGCATCTACGTAAGTAGACCTAAGAAGTAAGATCATCCTCCATCCAACAGGCCATAAAGAAAATTAGGCAAAAAATTATTCTCCAAATTCAGCGGTCCTCTCCTCTTGGATGGATTATTGCTGTTAATATAATCTAGTTAGGCAAGAGGTTAGTTCAATTTTGACTAGTAGTTGACTATGAGCGCTGATGAACTTTTGCTGAAATTGAATTCCTCACTGTTCGTTTGTAATTCGTCATTGAGCGATGAGTTATGTGCTATCGCCTTCCAACGATGAACTGTGGTCTCGCTTTCTAAAGAAACGTAATAGGATGGAATTACTTTCTTGTTTATTCACAGAACTAGGTTACATTCATATACACACAATATACATCACGATCCTCCTCTATTGCCTATAATCAAGGCTAACTGAGAGCTAAATAAGGAAGTAAATCACTAACTAACAATTTACAATATTTGACTAATCAATTAGAGATATCTTCTTTAACACTCCCCCTCAAGTTGGAGTGTATATTGATAACACCAACTTGTTAAGCAATGTTTCAAACTGGATTGAATTCAGTACCTTGGTAAACAAGTCGGCTGGTTGATTTGTTGTTCGTATATAGGTTGTTCGCACCATCCCTTCTTGAATCTTCTCACGCACTACGTGACAGTCTATCTCTATGTGCTTCGTTAGTTCATGGAATACCAAATTTGAAGCAATGTGTATAACGGCTTGATTGTCACAAAATAATGTAACAAGTTGTGCATGATTTACTCTAAAATCTTTCAAAATGTTCTTCAACCATGTGACTTCACAACATGTAGTGACCATAGAACGATACTCTGCCTCTGCACTGGAACAAGACACAGTACTTTGTTTCTTTGTTTTCCAAGAGATTGGTGCTTGACCAAGTAAGATGCAATAACCAGTTATCGATCTTTTAGTGTCTTTACATTGAGCCCAATCAACATCACAAAACGCTTGTAATTGCAATGAACCTGTAGAAGGTAGAAATATTCCTTGTTCAGGAGCCTGTTTAATGTACCTGAGACCCTTGTGCACTGCTTCAAGATGTGGCTATCGTGGTTTATCCATGAATTGACTCAATACATGAACTGCATAAGTCAGACCAGGCATCGTGATGGTCAAGTAAATCAATCTTCCCACGAGACGCCTATACGGAGATGGATCACTCAGTAATGTCCCATTTGTTTGTGTGAGGGATAGGTTTTGTTCCGAAGGAAACCGCGAGGGTTTTGCACCAAGGAACCCATCATCTTCTAATATTTCCAATGCATATTTGCGTTGACATAAAGTGATTCCCTTCTTTGATCTTGCAACTTCTACCTTAAGAAGTATTTGAGCTGTCACATCATCAACATAGACCAGTAATGCTATGAAACTACCTTGATGACTTCGGACGAATAGTGAGTAGTCAGACCATGATAAGTGAAATACAGCAGCCTTGAGAGCATTAGATAGTTTGATAAACCATTGTCTCGAGGTTTGCTTTAAACCGTAAAGGGATTTGTTTAATTTGCATACTCGAGTCTTCCCCTTTTATCTGAACCCAGGAGGCAAGGACATATAAAGATCTTCATACAAATCACCATGCAAGAGAGCATTGTTCATGTCAAGTTGGTGTAAATGCCAACCGTGCAGCGATGCAACGCTGAGAAGCACACGAACGATGATCAGTTTGGCAACTGGAGCAAAAGTTTCCTAGTAATCAACACCTTCTATTTGACTATATCTTTTCGTAACGAGTCGAGCTTTGTACCGCTCTAGGCTCCCATCAGGTTTAAGCTTCACTTTGTAGACCCATTTGCAGCCACTGGGACGTTTGTGGGGCGGCAATGGCACGAGGGTCCAAGTGTGGTTGACTTGAAGTGCTGCAATTTCATATTGCATGACATCATGCCACTTTGGATCCTGAACAGTCTGTGAAAAACTTGTAGGTTCCTTGAGAAGGGTGAGTTTGGTGGTGAAGATTTTATGGTTAGAAGACAAACAACCATAGGATAAATGATTAGAAAGAGAATGAGAAGTACCTGATGACTTAACCATGCTTGTGGAAGATGTGGGAACAACTCGGGATGAAGGGTTGCCTCGGCGTGAAAGTCTTGCAAAAAAATGGATGGTTTTATTTGTCGCGTGCCTCGTCAGAGAGGTGGAAAGACACGATCAGGAGAGAAAGTGTGTGTGGAGGTGAAGGTGGAGGGTTGGGCAGTGGTGGAGAGGATGAGCTGTCGAGGGAAGAGACCGTGTTTGGTGAGTGGTGTTATAGAGACGGAAGATTCTGGGTTGAGGTGGATGTGATGATAGGTTGGCTAGGAGGATCAAGAGAAGTATCCCCTAATATATTGGCTGAATGAGTGAACCCGTGAAAAGAGTCCATGTTAAATTTCAAAAGTGAAGTTGGAGGGTTTGAAATGAAGTATGGTACATCAGAAAGATCAGGATTTTTATTAGGGAATTGGTCCTCAAAGAACACAACATCCCGGGAGACAAAGACCTTCTTAAGTGTGAGATCAAATAATCTATAACCCCTTTGACCATAAGGATAGCCAAGAAAAATACAACGAATCGCACTCGGATCAAATTTGGAAGGTCATTGGGCATGAGTGGATGCAAAATACAAACAGCCAAAAACTTTTAAGTGGGAATAGTTTGGCTCATTTTGAAACAATTTTTCATATGGTGTTTTCCCTTGAAGAAGAGGTGTTGGTGTTCTATTGATGAGGTACGTCGAAGCAAGGATTGCATCCCCCAAAAAACGTTTTGGAAGACAAGCTTGAAAAAGTAATGCTCTAGCCACATTAAGTAAGTGCCTATGCTTGTGTTTGGCGACACTATTTTGTTTTGATGTGTTGACACAACTAGATTGATGGAGGATTCCTTTGATAGCACAAAAACTTCCGAGTTTAAATTCAGGGCCATTGTCACTTCTCACTATTTTGACCTTAGCATTGAATTGGTTTTCAACTATGTGAATGAATTGGACTAAGAGTTCTCTTGTATCAGATTTATGCTTCATCAAATAAATCCATGTGCTCCTAATATGATCATCTACAATAGTGAGGAAATATTTGGCACCTGAAATAGACGCAACTTGATATCCACCCCAAATATCAATGTGTATTAACTCAAAACATGATTTACTAGAAATTGAGCTTAATGGAAAAGGTGATCTTGTTTGTTTGGCTAATGGAAAAATTAAACAATTGTTGGAATCACAAGACTTATTATTGAAAAAGAGAAATAACGAAGAAGCTTTATGAGATGTGTGTCCAAGACGTTGGTGCCAAAGGCTAAGAGAAATAGCTTCAATATTGTTGCATGTTCCTTTCTTTGGTGGGTCAAGGTAGTAGAGCCCCTCCCGTTCAATTTCCATCCCAATCATCTTCCTCGAGCGTAGGTCTTGTATGACACAAAAATGGCTTAGAAAAATTGTGATATATAAGGAGTCATAAGCTAGTTTACTGATGGATATCAAATTCAACCTAAAAGGTGGTACACATAAGACATTATCAAGAATGAGACTGGGAGAGAAGATAATTTGTCCAATATGGGTGACTTTGGAAAATGAACCATTTGGTAATTCAACGGTGTGATTCTCAACAGGCCTTGAATGTGTGAGGAGATCCAGGCTACAAACGATGTGGTCCGTAGCACCACTGTCTAAGATTCAAATATTTTTCTTCCCATTATATGTAAAAGAGAAAGCTTTACCTGAGAGTTCTTCAACGTTTGAGGAACTACCGACTTAGTTGGCAAATGAGGACTTGTTTTTGTTCAACATTTAAAGGATTTACTTGCAATCCTCCTGGGAGAAAGGAAAGTTGGGCATCATCTCTTTTTTGTCATGTGTTGTAACCTGGTTCCCTTTGGAAGAAAAGGGACAGCTTGACTCATTCTCAGCAACTGCCTCTTTTGTGACAGAACTTAAAGGTGTGACCATTCCAACCACAAAAGGTGCACTTAAGATGAGCACGATAGATCCTTGTGGTGTGGTTAGTTTTGTTACACTTTCCACGTCGAGTCCCATTGTCATCTTATTCAATTTCTCGGCTCCAGTTCTTCACTACAAAAACAGCCGCCTCTACTTGTCGTTTATGTCGAAGCACCAATGAGTAAGCATTGTTCACCGTAGGCAATGTCTCTAGAAGGAGAATGTTGCTGCGAACCGTAGCATATGAGTCATTTAGACCCATAAGGAACTTCATCATTTTCTGAGTTTCGACATTACCGCCATGTTGCTTGGCACACAGTCATGAATTTCGTTCTCTCTATGGAATAGTTGAACGACTTCTTGTAGATCAAACCACATCTGTCGAGCATCCTTGCAGTTGATGACGTCCCTGAAATTTCTTTCAACATCAACCCTAGTAGCCATGTCTTCACCAAGTTGTTGCAGCGGTTCCATTGTTGCAACTCCTCAGTTTTGTCTTCACTCAGTTTCTTGATCGTTCCATCAACAAGTTCGAGTTTATTCTTTACCGTTAAGGCCTTGCTCATGGATTGAACCCATGTGCTATGGTTGTCTTCTACCAATGGTTGTGGTACAAGAACTGCACCAGGCTAGTCCGAGTGGTGAAGGTAAAGTGGTTGACCTCAACTCTGGTTTGTCACCCATGGCGTGATTTGATAGGGTTATGTTTGTGTTTTGTATTTTCCCAAATCAACACTCTAGTACCATCTAAGGAAACGTAATATGATGGAATTACTTTCTTGTTTATTCACAAAACTAGGTCATATTTTTATACACACAATGTACATCACGATCCTACTTTATTGCCTATAATCAAGGCTGACTGAGAGCTAAATAAGGAAGTAAATCACTAACTAACAATTTTACAATATTTGACTAATCAATCAAAGATATCTTTTTTAACGCGTTTTTCTGCGATGACTTTGTATGGCCTCTCTCGTTAGCAATGACTGGTAGGGGTGGGCGCGGTGCGGTTCAGTGCAATTTCGAGTGAAACCACCACCGAAACCGAAACATTTTGCGGTGCGGTATGGTGCGGTTTTGAAGCCAAAACCGAAATGAAACCAAACCGTTTGGTTTGGTTCGGTTCGGTTCGGTTCGGTTCGGTGCGGTTTCAAACGGTTTCGGTTTGGTTTTTGAGAAAAAAATGTACAATTTAAAATATACACATATTTATGCATAAGACGGTCTTATTTTCCTTGTATATTAATTAATAAATATGCAGCAAAATTGCACCAAAAACAACAACAACAATGCAGTAAAACTGCAGCAAAAAACAGAGGCAAAACTGCCAAAAAAATGTAGCCAAACTGCATAAAAAACAGCAGTAAAACAACACCAAAAACTGCACCAAAACTGCAGCAAAAAACTGCCCAAAAAACAGCAGCTAAACTGCATCAAAACTGCACCAAAACTGCACAACCAAAAAACTGCACAAAAACGCATCACAGATTCACATCTACTAAAATTCAACTTGATCACCAATCACAATACTATACTACAACCCAATCAAAAAGTTAAGTTTGCCATAATACAACTAAAGTTCAAACTTCAAAGTTTCATACAAAGTTCAATGTCAAATGCCTTATGGCATTAGTACAACCAAAAAAATAAATGGTGCGGTTTCGGTTTCGGTGCGGTTTTGAAAACCCAAAACCGCAACCAAACCGTTTTCTTTGCCGCGGTTCGGTTTTGAAACCAAAACCGTTTCAAAACCGCAAAACCAAACCGTTCGGTGCGGTTCGATTCGATTCGTGTTTCGGTTTCGGTTTTCGGTTCCAAGTGCCCACCCCTAATGACTGGTATGGTATTTGGTAAAGATTTATTGCGTCCGTTATTTAGTGACAAATTTATATTAGTTTACTCTAATTTGTTTAATTGTGCAAATTCACTCCATATCAATTTGTTGGTCACTAGAGCTATGTATCCAATTGACACCTTTGTACTTATTTGTGTTGATGAATGAAACATCACTCTGTCATTTCTTGTAAATATATACACACACACATAGACAAAAGTATAGATTAGATATGTAGAATAGGAACAAATAATCTGCAGATATGATGCATAAAAGGAGTGGCTTATGATTTGGAATGAGGCTTCAGTTTGTGATGGTAGTCATGATTAGGGTTTGTTGTAAGTGCTTCTGAAAGGATTAAAAACACTTTTTATCTACTAAAAACTCGTATGACAGCATTTGGAAGAAAATTTAGAAGTAATTTTTTTTGAAGAACTAGATATGTGGTAAAAACACATTATCTACTAAAAGCTCGTATGACAGCAGTTGGAAGAAAATTCATAAGTCATTTTTTTCTGAAGTACTTGCTATGTGGTTGCTCAAGAAGGGACAAGGATTCTCTTCGGATTTTTTTTGTGGAAATCCGGAGATCAATCAATCGTGTCCATTCATCGTACATCGTCCGGCCAATTTTTGTTAGATACTATTTATATTCAATTTTAAATTAAAATTTTAAAATGATTTCTAACCACATGATGTACGATGAACAAATACGATTGATTGATCCTTCGGTTCCCCACAAAAAGGATCTGGAGATGATCCTATCCCCTGAAGAAGCACTGATCCAATATACTTCAAATAGAAATACTTATATAAGTGCTTTTTAAAAAACCTAGGACTCATATGCTCATAAACTAATTTAGATTTTTTTTTACCGAAAGCAAGCAAATGGATCGTGTCGTGTCACATCCGTTATCTTAATGGGTCCTTAACAGGTCGGGTCACCTTACCCAACAGGTAAAATGACCCGACCCGTTATGACCCGTTAAGAAAATATTTTTTTCTTAAATTTGCACATACCACATTGCCACATAAATATTACTTCAAACATAAAAATATATTTGTCGTTAAGTACTACATCTACACTCCAAAAAAGAGCCTAATAAAAAAGCACCAATACACTACTAGTCTACTACAAAATATCAAATGTGCAAGGATAAGCAAAATGAAGGAGTTTTTCTTTTCAAGGTTGTGAAAGCTTTCTTAGAAGTTAAAACTTTGTCAATGAAACTCAAAGCTTGCATGTTATTCCTTTTACAAAATCCTTCAATTTTCATCGATCATCATGGGAAAATTGTATTGGAACTTTGGCTTGATCTATTGCCTTCAAAAGTTATGTTGATGTTAGTTTCAGTAAGGTTTTCCACATCAAAATTCTCTTTTGTATAAACTAAGTATAGAAAAACCAAACATTATAAACCATTCAAATTATGAGAAAGTTTACCAAAATAATTATGAAAAGAAATAAAACAATAGTACAATACCATATAAAAATATATTACTTGATTTCCCAAATTTTCTAAATTTAATTTAATATATATATAATATTATATATATATATATATATGATTATATATATAATTATTATAGCATTTTTAAGGGGTATAAATTATTATAGCATTTTTAAGGGGTATAAAATTATTAATTAATGTTTAGCTTATCATGTATCGTGTTATTCACGTGTATACCTGAACTAACCCGTTATCTTAACAAGTGCTTATCGGGTTATCCAATAACGACCTAATTCGTTATCGTGTTGATCTAATAACCTGTTAATTTCGTGTCGGATTAACAGATCGTGTCAAAAATTGTCAAACCTAGACTTGAATACATACGTTTAAACTATATTATGGTACTGTATTTCAGAGCTCTTTTATAATAATTTCGCTTTTTATTTTTAATTTTGATTGTTTGTACTTTATCTAGCCATCTCTTTTACATGTCTCGTATCATCCTCCATTCACTCTTTTATAACTCAAATTTTAATTACGTATATTTTTCTTTACCATTTTACCAATCACCATTGAGATTGGAATATTCAAATTCTAAGAGAGCGCGTTTACGTATCCGTAATTGGAATGAGAATGTGAAATTGAATTTCGAATACGGATTACTCCGGTGTTTACTAAACATGGAGAAATCATAAAAGCAGTGGGGCCCACACAAATTTTGGAATTCAATTCCTTGTATTGGTGGAATAAAATTCCCTAGATATAGGTGGTAATCCAATTTCTGATTGTTTGGGCAATCGGAATGACATTTTTGTTCCCTTTATGTCTTCACTTACTTTTTTTATTTCCAAGACTATCTTTTATAAACTCATTAAAGTATAAAATATTTGATTTGGGACAAGAGCATTTTAGTAATCATACTGGTTTATATTCCGATTCTGCTGAATTAGTAAACAGCTTTATGGAATTCTATTCCGATTCCAGAACATTTAAGTAAACAGCTTCAACAGGAATCCGATTCTGACTTCTCCTTATTCCAACTCCTCATCAATTCAATTCCTCTTCAATTCAATTTATTATATTTTCATTACCGTTACTTAAACGCATAATGAAATTTTGGTTATTATTACAATCTTTTTAAGTACTGTTTTAAATAAAAATATCTAACTCAATTGGTCAACTTAGAAATGGGACCAAGTGTCTAATCCACTAATCCAGTCTGACTTCAACAGTACTTTCAACAAGTGAATATTTTTGTTAACAACTCTCAAATTATAGTAATGTTCATCATTTTATTTATCATCGTTGAATAAGTTTAAATTTTAAAAATTATGTAGTAAATAAATATAAATCTCAAAATTTAAACTTATTTACAAATATATATACTTATAAATATTACCACCACTTAATAACGGTAAGCAAAATGTATCCTTTCAACAATATAAGATACTTTTCCATAACAAACAATGCATGTAAGATGAGAAATGGTGGGCCCAAAATTCCGTTCATCATCGCCAAACACCATCCACTATATATTCATGATCATGAGGAGCAACAACCAGCTCTGCTGACAGACAGACAGAAGCAAAAAACAAACCCAAGGAATAAAATGGTAACATTTGGCCTACTTCTGCTATTAGAATTTAGAAAAATAGAATATAAATGAACAAATATATATATATATATATATATATATATATATATAGAGAGAGAGAGAGAGAGAGAGAGAGAGAGAGAGAGAGAGAGAGAGAGAGGAGGCAACCAAATCATTTAGCATAATTTTTTACTTCCCCCATATATCACATGCCATTTCCTGTCACTCCCAAATTTATTGAGTTGACACTGACTCCTCCCTCTAAACCCCCTCTTAGTTTTATTATACCAAAAATTCTTAGGTGCTCCAGTGTATTTGGTGTTTCAAAATATTCAGTACTTTAAAAATTTTAATTGTTAGATTTGTATTTTATATTTTAATTAAAAATTTTACGGTTAAATCCTTGTTATACATTCTCCACTACCACCTGCATTACCTTCACAATTCACACTTCCTTTTAGCAAAAGTTGAAATAAAATAAGTGCTACTTGACCCAAAAAAAAAAATTAATTCAGTTGAAGACGACACATTTTAAGTGCAAAAGATGAATACAATCGTTTAGATTGATTTGATTTTTTCGGTTTGAACGGTTCATATGTTCTTTTTTCTTTTTAACTCTACCTACTTGTGATCGGCAAAAATAAGAAGAATGAATTGTGTGAAATGAAAGAGTTGTCTAAATGGGGTTAGGGTTTGCCAAAAATGAAAGTTGATAACTGTTAATGCAAAGTCTTTTTCGACGCCTAAAATAGTATAACTTGAGAAAGGGCCAGTAAAGATCCAAAGACAATCCAAAGAAGGAAAGAAAGACCTAGGCCCAAAGAAGGAAAGGAAGACTAAGGCCCAAAAGGACTAGAAGGGGCAACGCCGAGCGCTACAAATAATCGTTCAATGATCTGGTTTGCCTACAAGCAAAGAAGCCGAGCATCTCATCATAAAGTAATTTTCGGCTGCATGCGGCAAGTGGGCATACCGACAACTTTAAAGCACGAAGTCTCATGGGCAGGCCTACTCGAACACCAACCATAAGCCACGTGTTGGTCATTAACAAGAGCAAAATCCTATAAAGGGATATAAAGGATGTCAGATCAAGCGCTCGAGTGTGGGTTTTCTCAAAACCCAAGGCTGAGCAAGGCGCTCGGTATGCTTTGGCCCAGGAAAACATGCATTTAGGCCTAAACAATGGCGGTGGAGTACTCAAGCTCAGAAACTTTTGGGGCTCACTGAGGGCCCATATAAGAGGGATAAGTACCTCTTATAGTAGGTCAAACATAAGAGAGAAAAAAGATATTAGACTATATCGAGCGCTTCTTGTAACCTTTATGCAATATATACGAGCACCTCAGTGGATATACCCAGTTTTTAAGAATGGACCACTTAATCCTTGTTGTCAAGATTCTTATTGTTTTTATGTTGAGTCCACCATAAATCAACTACACTGATCTTTGTTAACCTCTCTGTGGATGCAAATTTCTTCCTCTTTGTTCTTGGAGAAAATTGCACCTACAAAACAAATAACACATTTGGTCAAGGCCAAGAGCCTCACGCACCCACGATGAATGAGGGGGGGCTTTGTGTAAGATCCCACATCGCCCAGGGGTGTGGATCCTGTAAGCCTTAAATGTATATTCCCATCTCTACATAGCACGAGGCCTTTTGGGAGCTCATTAGCTTCGGATTTCACCAGAACTCCGAAGTTAAGCGAGTTCGCGCGAGAGCAATCCCATAATAGGTGACCCACTGGGAAGTTCTCATGTGAGTTCCCAAAAACAATACCGTGAGGGCGTGGCCGGGGCCCAAGGCGAACAATATCGTGCTACGGTGGAGTTGAGCCCGGGATGTGGTGGGGGCCCGGGCCGGGATGTGACAATTTGGTATCAAAGCCAATCCTCGGCCGGAAATGTGCCGATGAAGACATCGGGCCCCTAAGGGGGGTGGATTGTAAGATCCCACATAGCCCAAGGGTGTGGATCATGTAAGCCTTAAATGTATATTCCCATCTTTACCTAGCACGAGGCCTTTTGGGAGCTCACTGGCTTCGGATTTCATCGGAACTCCGAAGTTAAGCGAGTTCGCGCGAGAGCAATCCCATGATGGGTGACCCACTGGGAAGTTCTCGTGTGAGTTCCCAGAAACAAAACCGTGAGAGCGTGGCCGGGGCTCAAAGCAGACAATATCGTGCTACAGTGGAGTCAAGCCCGGGATGTGGTGGTGGCCTGGGCCGGGATGTGACACTTTGGCCGAAGAACCTCCGATGCCAAAATTAGAATTTTGAGAGAAAAGTGTTTGGAGAATTTTGCAAGAGAATTGGACTTGCGTTTTGGAGAGAATGACGGTGTTTATATAGGGGTGTGGCCGGCCACCTTGGGAGGAGATCGACCGGCCACTTGGATGATTTTGTGGGTGAAGTTCATGATTTGTGTTTAATTAGCAAATTAATTGAATAATTAATCAATTAATTAGCTAATTAATATAATTAAAAAAATAATAATGATTTAGGGGTTACCTTGTGGAGAAGATATGATGAGGGATGGATGAAATAGGTTATAAATAAATACCTATTTTGGGCACCTTTGACTTGATTAAGGGATGATTACCCACTGCTTGCGCGTAAGCTTTGGTGTGCCTCGAGGGTAATTTTATCTTGTTTTACCCTATAATCCACTTGTCGCCTCCATATTTTTCTCAATTATTTTTTACTCCACAAATGCCCCCACACCTGTTATGCTGCTCGCAGGAAAGGGCAGCAGGTGTAAAGATCTCCAACTTTCATGCAGATTCTCACTTGGACTTGGACTTAGATTCTTATAGGAAAGGGAAATAAATCGCCTCCAAAGCCTATTTAAGTTTACCTTAAGTAGGGGATTAAACCAACTTCGGAGAGCAATTATTTATCCCTACAAGAAAGAGAAAAAACTAGAGGATATTTGTTCCCCCTCCCCTAGCATTCTTCTTTGCTTGCCTATGCAAAGAACCATATTGCGTTGATTTCTTTGTCTTCTCCGTGCTGCACCGATGTAAGAAAAACTTAATTCTCTTTGTCTTCTTCTTGGGTAGTGCTGCTATGGGGCAACCATCTAGGTGGTGCGGCACGTCGGCTGGTAGAGGCCAGGAGTCGGCTTGGCATAGGCCAAGGATGAGGTGTGGCATAAGCCATCGTTTGTGCTGCTCTGCTTGACTGAAGCCATGGACTGGCTTGGCATGGGCCGAGGAAGTGGCGTGGCATGGGCCATGATTTGGGCTGCCTCGTCTAGGCTGCTTGCCAAAAATGAAAAAACCGTTTGAGTTTGATTTCTCAGCTGCTGTAGATGGAGTAGTCAAGGATGGAGTTGCCAAGATCGAAGCTGTTGAAGATGAAGTGTCGAATGAGCGAACTGTTGAGTGCAAAGTGGTTGTTGTCCCCTGACCATTCGTTACCTAGTTGATATTCAAGCATTCGATCTTTTCAGCTATGTGGTCTTCTCGCGATCTTTTCAGCTATGTGGCATTCTTGCACTAGAGAGCTTACCCAGATGGGTGTCAGGGAATTAGTTTACCATCTCGCACTGTAGAACGGTTAGTTTACCCTCTCGCACTGGAGAGCAATTAGTTTACCCTCTCACACTGGAGAGCAATTCGTTTACCCTCTCGCACTGGAGAGCAATTAGTTTACTCCCTTGCACTAGAGAGCAATTAGTTTACCCTCTCGCACTGGAGAGCTATTAGTTTACCCTCTCGCAATGGATAGCAGACCCAGATGGGGTTTTGAGTAGTCGTGTAGACAACAGTTAAGCCTGGCTTATGAATAACTTCTTGAATCTTCATTGAGAATACATAAATGGATCAACTATGCTGGAAGGTAGAAAGTGCATAACAAACTAGATAATCCTCGGCTTGCAAGGTCTTGTTCGTCGAGCTGCTTGAGACTTCGAACTTATTTGGAAAAGCCCTGACAGGGTTCAAGGGGTGATGGAGATTTCCCTTGCTTGTGTAAGCCGTGTCGTTGACCGGTCAAGATACTCATCACACTGGCCCTCATTTGTTAGCTTCTCAATGGCGTACATGGGTGCGAGGCTAGGGCTTGGCTTGGCAATGCGTTGGGTTCGCGTCGGGCTTGAGTGGCTCGGGCTGTCTCGCCTTGGGCTTGGGCCCATGTGGGCTTGAATGGTACGGCTTGGGCCGTGGTGGCCACCGTGATGGTTGCCACGATGGTGCCCCGTGGGGGTGGTGCCGCTCCACTCATCATTGTGTTGAGCCTCGTAGATCATTGCAGTCCTAATCCTTGAACGTTGGAATTTCCGTTCGTCGAGGTTTCCGAATCTCTTGCCATTGTACTTTACTTTTACGTTTTATCGAAGAATCTTTAAAAATAAAAATTCCAAGAATATGAATGTACGAAAAATCAACAAGTGAACAAGAAAACGAAAAAAACCTTGAATGTGAGAGTCTTCTACGAACGTTTGATCAAGACTCTCAATGAAAGCACCAATTTGTGGATGCAAATTTCTTCCTCCTTGTTCTTGGATAAAATTGCACCTACAAAACAAATAACACCTTTGGTCAGGGCCAAGAGCCTCACGTGCCCACGAGAATGTGGGGGGTTTTGGCCGAAGAACCTCTGATGCCAAATTTAGAATTTTGAGAGAAAAATGTTTAGAGAATGAGGGTGTTTATATAGGGGTGTGGCCGGCCACCTTGGGAGGAGATGGACCGGCCACTTGGATGGTTTTGTGGGTGAAGTTCATGATTTGTGTTTAATTAGCAAATTAATTGAATAATTAATCAATTAATTAGCTAATTAATATAATAAAAAGGAATGATTTAGGGTTAACTTGTGGAGAAGATATGATGAGGGATTGATGTAATAGGTTATAATTAAATACCTATTTTTGGCACTTTTGACTTGATTGAGGGATGATTTCCCACTGCTTTCACGTAGAAGCTTCGGTGTGACTCGAGGGTAATTTTATCTTTTTAACCCTAGAATCCATGTGTCGTCTTCATATTTTTCTTGATTATTTTTGACTCCACACTCTCAACTTTGAACGTTAATAATGACAATATGGAGTGGATATATAATAGCGTAGTTTTTGCAATACTGCTTGTGTGTGTTAGTTAACTTTGGAATTTGTGGTATATTTTGTTTGAGAGGGGGTGGAAGGGCGGTTTCCTTTATCTAGGCCAATTTTTTTTTTTTTTTTGAACAAATGATATTATTTACACTAAGGAAAGGGGATGAGTTTAGTCTTACAATGAGTTAGTAATAGTGCGGTTTAAAATTGCATTTGGCGAGAATCGAACATAAGACCTCTACTTACAAATGAAGATGAATAATACTATATCGTAATACTAAGTAGCAAGGGGGCCTACTATTTGAATAATAATAAATTAAAACTTTTTAAGAAAATATTTTACTTGACGTCTTTACTTTGTTAAGTGAACAGTTGGAATAACATTGGGAGAAAAAATTAGCCAAAAATTTCATTATCACACCATTAAACCAAGAGCATCTCCAATAACATAAGCAATTAAAGTAGATAAAATTGTACTATAGAAGCTGAGATACATGTCTCTAAAAAATGAGATTATTTATGAATTATCTGCTACCTTATGTTTTGATATAATATTTTTTAGTATTAGCACGAAAATTGATGTTAAATTATGAGGTAACTAATAACCCATGAAAAGTCTCATTTTAAAGCAATCTTCTTAGTATTGACATGTTGCTTATTCAATTGCTTTATGAACAAAGTTTGTCACTCCAATAAATTAAAGATGACGAACTAAACATGTAACTACTCTTTTTTTTTTTTTTTTTGTCATCTTCATCTATATAAAGTATTTTATTATAAAAAGAGATGTGAGACCTGATTTACTTACTCATGTTATTGTATAAAATATTACTTATTTTGAGAAAGTAGAAAAATTACCTACTTAATCAAACACTTCATTAAAACATGGAGTTTCGCTACTCATTTGCTTAAAGAGGTGAAATCAAATACTACTGTTTTGTTGGCGATACAGTACTAGTCTCTCTTCTCTATGCGTTGCATGTCTCTCTCTCTCTCTAGATTGTGAGAGAGAGGAGATGGAAAAAAAAGTCTCTCTCTCTAATGCTTTGTAAGTTTGTATAGTATTGTAAGTTAGAAATAAGGGTAAATTACATAGAAATCCCTTAGATTTGAGATCTATTACAACCTCATACAACATTTTTCAAACATTTCATTTTCATACATCACCTACTATTTTATTTCAAAATAGCACATCCGTTACATTTTCCATCAATTGATCCGTTAAGTGCTGACGTGGCTGCCACATTTATGCCACGTGGCAAATTTTTTTTTTTTTAATTTTTATTTTAAAAAATGAATCTTTAACAAAAGAAAAAAAAAAGTTAAAACACCCAAAACCCGTCAGCCGCCCCATACCTAATATCCCATGCCTGAACCATGTCCCTCCTCCCCCCATCGCCTCTCAATCGTCCCCCCCCCTCGCGGCGCCGTGACCCAGATCCCATGTCCCTGCCATCTCAGCTCCATACCCCCCCCCCCCCCCAAAAACCCAGATCTCATTTCGCCGAAACCAACATCCCGCCCTCGCTCAACCTTCTCCTCCACACCCATCCTCCACCTCCTCCACGTGCCCATCTTCCCATCTTCTCCCCTAA
The DNA here is from genome assembly GCA_036320875.1 of Cotoneaster glaucophyllus. Lineage (NCBI taxonomy): Eukaryota > Viridiplantae > Streptophyta > Magnoliopsida > Rosales > Rosaceae > Cotoneaster > Cotoneaster glaucophyllus. The sequence goes on from CM070073.1 coordinate 18,277,327, forward strand.
CCTGAGGCCCAACCTGCAACCGAGAAAGAAGAAAGAAAAAAAAATGCAGCGCACCCACCCTTCACGCCCACCCTCCGCACCCACCCTCGCACGCACCCTCTTCCCCCACTCCTTAAATCCACACTCATTGGGAAAGACGAGGTCTGGTTGCGGAAAGGGAGATGAGTTTTTTTCTTCTTCTTCTTCTTCTTTTCTGGGTTGCAGGTAGTGGGTGCAGAGGAGGTGGAGGACAGGTGCACGGTGGGTTCAGAGAAGACGGGAGGGGGAAGAAAGGAATGGGTTGCAAGGAAGGGGGGTTGGGGAAGATGAAGATGGGTATTTTTTTGTTTCCTCTCCTCCTCCTCCTCCTCTTCTAGGTTGCAAGCTGGATGGGGCGGGGATGGGAGGGTGTTGGCTTTTGTTTTTTTTTTTTGTTTGTTTGTTTGTTTTTTTTATAAATTTAGAAGATTCATTTTTTTTTTGCCACGTGGCACACATGTGGCAGCCACGTGGCATAAATGTGGCAGTCACGTCAGCACTTAACTGATCAATGAATGAAAAATGTAACGGAGGTATTATTTTGAAATAAAATAGTACGTGAGGTATGAAAGTGAAATGTTTGAAAGATGTTGTATGAAGTTGTAATAAACCTCAAACCTAAGGGGTTTCTATGTAATTTACCCTAAAAATAATGATAGGATGTCTAAATTTGTAAATTAAATAATATATCATTAATAAATAACAAACAAGTTTATCGATATTTAATTAATAATTCAATTCATTTAAAAATTGAGTCTTTTAATAAAAAAGAAAGGGATGAAAGGAAGAAATGAAGCATAAAGTAGTTGCTAAGGCGGTAGTCAACCATGGGAACAAACACAGGGCTCGAGAAGAACAGAGTGACAGACCCACTGCGGGCAGCCTGCAATGCAGGTACAATAATTATTGGGACTCGCACACATCCATCCATCCATCCATCCATCATTATCCCACCACGCAAACCCAAAACACAAAAATAACAGCACTTCTAGTGTACGATCGAGTATATTTTTTCATACAATACTTAATTAGAATAATTTATATGGACTTACTTTTCCCTCTTAATCTACATATGCACTTCTTCGACCCAAAATAAAAAATCTATATATGGACTTATTTTTATATTTTGGGATGTTAGTAAACGCCGGATATATATGTTGAGAATAAATGTAAAATGTTGTAAACATTCCTAGTTTAAGTGTGATTGTGTAAATCCTATATTAGATTTGATTCTAGTTATCATTTTCTATTGTATATTGTATTCCTTGGGAAATAAGGAATATCTTCTCTCTTTTTACTACTATAAATAAAGACAGAATGTAGGAGGGATAACAACAAACATTCCCTTACAATTCTACAAACACATCTCTCTTTTCTCTCTTCTCCTTGCCGCCGGCCCTCTCTTTTCTTGTCAGATAAAATAGGCTACAACACGTTATTAGCACGCTCCTACCACTGCGCTTAGGAATCTGACGTTAGAGAATTTTTCTGTATCAAACCAGTTCATTCATATCATCACGCAATCAGGTTCTTTCAAAACAACGGTTTTTATCTCGATATTTTTACAGCCCTGATAACATGAACATTCACCTTGATGCATGACTCAACTTTACGTTTTACGAATTTTAGATTCTACATAAATTGTGTATTCCTCATAATCACAATTGTTCAATTAGATATTTGTTATGAATTGCATATGCATCAATAAAATTGTCTCAAATATATTTGTATATGCGTCAAATTGAATTCAATTAACATATTATTATTTTGAATATGCATATAATTGAATTGAAAAAAAAAAGAAAAAAACAAATCGGAAAACCTAGGGTTCATTCGAACCCGTGCCATCACCCATCCTTGTCGATGGGCCTCTGAGCCAAAGATCACAGCTGGAGCTTCTACTCCTAACCCAAAACCTTAACCCCGACACCCAGAAGGTGTCGCCACCACCCAATCACCGTGTTGCATGGCCTGCAGCTGTGCCTAGCCTCCTTGATGAACTGAAGATCGTCCACAGTGTCCTATGGCCAAAGATTCTCTCAAATCTCATCAAAATATTCTCTGAAATCCCGATTCGTTTTCTAGGGTTTTGATAGCACGTCGAGATTTCTCCAATATCCATTCATATTTGGGTCCCCAGTTGGACCCCCGTGCTTTGCCGTGCCATAGATCTCGAGGACAGTCGCCTGAAGCGACGTCGGCGTTTCCCCCCCCCCCCCCCCCCCGGTTCAATTCCGACACCCAGCGCCGCTGGGTTGTCCTGGTCCTTTGGGCTTCGGTTGCTCGGCCTGTTTTTGGCTCACCTGCAGTGACCCAAAAACCCTTTGGGTTCCCTGTTTTGGCCCAATGCATGTTTCCCCATCCCGTGAAAGAAAGAAAAAAAAATATATTGGGCATGCTGTGACATTTTTTTTCAAGGGTCCATTTTTTTTTAAGCAGTCCGCGTTTTTTTAGGGCCTGTTTTCTCAGCAGTCCCCATGTCTCTCCTCTCCCCATGGGCCTGCAGCCCCACTCGAGACACCCTAGCCCAATTTTGGGCCTAAGTCACACGACACTATGTTATTAAGCCACCCCGTGGGCTTATTTTTTTCTTTTGGGCCCCGAGTTTTATTCGCCTAATTATTTTTAGGCCCAGTGGGTTTTATATTTTTTCACCCACACTTTAATTTGCCCCGAAGTCCAAAGAATTAAAATTCATTTATAATTGTAAGTCTAAATTTATTTTTTTACTTATTCTTGTTGCATATTTGCTTGCATATATATTTGTGTTTGCCTGCAGGAATATATGAACCTGAAGTTCATAATTATTTTGAAACGTGAAATTTCTTAGATACATGCCTTGTTCGAAAACCTGAAGTTTTTCACTTAAAAACATCACCCATGAAAACCCGAAGTTTTTCATGCAAAATTAAACCAAAACATGTCTATTAGAATTTGTATGTTCTACTCCTGTGTGAATGGATTGATTTTTCTCCATTACACTAACCACATCTTGTCCATCTCTTTTGTGATAGGAACATGTCGAATTTGAACAAACACAACTTCACCGCTTTGGAGGTCTCTGGAAGGAACTACCTCAAGTGGGTCGAAGATGTGAAGCTCCACCTCACTGCAAAGAATTTACGTCATGCCATTAAAGAAGCAACGGATGAGCCTGTTAGCGAAGCTGAAAAAGCCACCGCTATGATCTTCATCCGAAGACATATCCATGACGCTCTGCAAACTGAGTATCTTGCTGAGGAGGATCCACGTGCAATCTGGGTCACTTTGGCTGATCGTTTTGATCACCAAAAAGACATATTCTTGCCCGGAGCAAGACACGACTGGCAGCACTTGCGCTTCCAAGACTTTAAGTCTGTGAATGAATATAATTCCAAAATTTGTCGAATCCGATCACTTCTCAAGTTTTGCAACGAAACTTTGACTGAAGAGGATCTTCTGGAGAAGACCCATTCGGCCTTCTCTGCTTCTAATATTGTCTTGCAGCAACAATATAGAGCTCAGAAGTTCACTAAGTTCTCGGATCTGATCTCTGTTTTACTTCTCGTTGAAAAGCAGAACCAGTTGTTGATGAGGAATCATCAAGCTCGACCTACTGGGGTGACTGTTGTGCTTGAAGCACATTATAGCACAAACCAACGCCCAAAACGTCAAAAGAGGGGTGGTAGTGGCGGCCAGAAGCCATCCCACCAAGGTCAACAGAGTCAAGGCCCATCCAAGGGAGGAAACAAAGCCCAGAAGTGCCCAAACCTCGCTCCCAAAGCCCTGAACTTCAAGAATAAGGGCAAAGCACCTGAAACCATAGATGCAGACATGTACTATCGCTGTGGTTCAAAGGACCATTGGTCCCGTGTTTGCCGAGCTCCCAAGAAGGTTGTAGATGAATATCATTCTCGTCGTAAGAAGTTTGAATCAAACTTTATGCAAGTGGACGAATCGAAGACTATAAAGATGGAGGTTTCTGACTTTCATGATGATACCACCCTTATGGAAGATTAGAATCCGAGACATAGACTAATTTTTAGTTGAAACAAGAGAATTGGGGCCGAATTCCACCTAATGGCCGAACCCCCCTTGTTTTTGGTTGATTTTTGAACAATTTTCCTTTATGTTTGAATTATTGGTTGGTGATTTGTTTTTGGATATTAAGTTTTAATCCTTGGATAAATGAAATTATTTTGAATTGATATTTATTTTTCAAAACTTTTATGTATGTAACTGATTCAAATTAATTTTTCATTCTAGGTATGACTAGTGAGAAAGTTAGATGTCTAGCAGATAGTGCAACCACGCACATCGTTTTACATGAACGCATCTATTTCACTAACTTCATACCTAAGAATGCACCTCTGACAACCCTCTCAGGCCCATCCAACCTGATAGAAGGATACGGTAAGGCACGTATAACGTTGTCTAATGGTACAATCTTGACCATTTCTGAGGCACTCTATTCTCCACGTTCCGGAAAAACGTTATTAAGTTTCAAGGATATTAGAGATAACAATTACCACGCTGAAACCCACGTAGAAAACAGAGTTGAATTTATGTGCATAACTTCCTACGAATATGGCTAAAAGCGTATTCTAGAGAAGATGGAGCGTATCCCTAGTGGTCTATATACTACGACCATACGCCCCATAGAATGCCACTATGTAGCCGGCCCTACTACTAGGACCGCGCACCAAATTACACTTTGGCATGATCATTTGGGACATCCTGGACGAATAGCGATGCGCCGTATCCTCAAATCTTCACACGGGCATCCACTAACCCGAAGTTTAGGTTCGATCCAAGGAATTTCATGTCAAACATGTTTTATGAGAAAGCTTATTACTAAGCCTTCTTATGACAAGATTCGTTCGAATTCTCCAATTTTTCTACAGCGGATTCAGGGGGACATTTGTGGATCGATTCACCCTCCATGCGGACCATTTAGATACTTCATGGTTTTGGTTGACGATTCCACACGTTTGTCACACGTGTGCTTGTTGTCCACAAGGAATGCTGTATTCTCCAAACTGTTGGCTCAAATTATCAAGCTCAGGGCTTACCACCCTTATTATCCGATCAAATCTATTCGATTGTATAATGCTGGAGAATTCACATCTAAAACTTTTGATGACTATTGCATGTCGGTTGAGGTTGAAGTTGAACAATTTGTACCCTATGTTCATACCCAGAACGGCCTGGCAGAAGCTTTCATTAATCGCTTATAAATGATTGCTCGACCGTTGGTCAGACGTACCAAGCTCCCGATCACTGCTTGGGGCCATGTAATATTGCATGTAGCAAAGTTGGTCCGCCTGAGGCCTGTTGCGACACAACCATTTACTGCCCTTCAGTTGGTTATCGGATACGAACCTGACATATCACATCTGCGTGTTTTTGGTTACATGGTATATGTGCTGATCTCACTGCCCTTACGTACAAAGATAAGGCCTCAGCGAAGGATGGAAATCTATGTCGGATATGATTCTCCTTCGATTATTCGTTACTTAGAACCTTTAACAGGCGATTTGTTTACCGCTCATTTTGCGGATTGTCATTTCTATGAGACAGTCTTCCCGTCGGTAGAGAGAGATAAGAATGTCACCGTTTCTAAAAAAACGACGCAAATTATCGTGGACGACTCCCACTTTGTCTCATTTAGATCCCCGAACCGCTCAGTCTGAAACTGAAGTTCAATACATATTAGATCTTCAGACCATAGCTCAGAGTATGCCAGATGCTTTCACCGATCTAGCGCGCGTGACAAGATCGCATATTCCAGCTGCGAATACGCCTGCAAAGATGGATGTACCAAATGTACGACGGATTGCCCTCCTGGAAGCCCAGGACACTAATTCTGGTGATCCATGTACATTAGCGACTAGCCAATCATCTGCCCCAACACAAAAGCGTGGTAGACCCCTTGGTTTAAAGGATTCACACCCCCGAAAGAGGAAAACCACTGCTCAAGATCCTGAAGAGCCTACCGTGAATCCGACTATCGCTTACTCATTCTACCCAACTCATTAGGAAAATCTAGATTACGGAAGCGTCTTTGAAGAGACGAATCCTCCTCCCGAGAATCGTGAGATTTCGGTCTATTATGCTAGCTTAGATGATGTGTGTCGTAGAAATGAGATGATTGTCGACGATGCATTAGCATTTGCAGTAGCTACTGAGATCATGTTGATCGATGACATTGAACCGCGTTCTGTTAATGAATGTCGACGTAGAACTGATTGGTCAAACTGGAAACAAGCAATCCAAGTCGCACTTGAGTCGCTTGCGAAACATAAGATGTTTGGACCTGTTGCTCATACTCCTCCATATGTGAAACCCGTTGGCTAAAAGTAGGTTTTCGTTTGGAAGCGTAATCGGAAGAACGACATTGTGCGCTACAAAGCTCGTCTTGTTGCACAAGGTTTTTCACAACGCCCCAGGAATGACTATAACGAAACTTATTCACCCATTATGGATGTGATTACTTTTCGCTACCTTATTAGTTTGAAGTTTCTGAAAAACTGGATATGGAGTTGATGGACTTAGTAACCGCGTATCTCTGTGGGGATCTTGATACGTAAATTTATATGAAAGTTCACGAAATGACTTACATTGACTGGTTCAAATATTTCCAAACGCCGGAACACACTCTCAATTCGACTGAGGCGTTCACTCTACGGTTTGAAACAATCTGGAAGAATGTGGTATCACCATCTGAGTGAGTATTTGACTAGTCAGGGATATGTGAACAACGAATTATGCCCTTGTGTGTTCATTAAGAAGTCACATTCCGAATTTACGATTGTTGCAGTATATGTCGATGACATAAATCTCATCGGAACTCCTGAAGAGCTCGTGAAAACTACCGCACCCCTGAAGTCAGAATTTGAGCTGAAAAATCTAAGTAAGACTCGATACTGTCTCGGTCTCGAGATAGAGCATTGTTCGAATGAAATCCAATTACATCAATCGAACTACACCCAGAAGGTGTTGCGTCGTTTTAATGAGGATAAAGCGAAGCCTTCGAGTACTTTTATAGTCGTTTGATAGCTAGATGCAAAACGAGATCCCTTCCGTCCGAAGGAGGATGATGAAGAGATTTTGGAGCCTGAAGTTCCTTATCTAAGTGCGATAGACACTTTATTGTACTTAGCACAATGCACTAGACCCGATATCTCATTCGCTTTTAATCTTTTGGCAAGATATAGTAATGCACCTACACGTAGACACTGGAATGACGTGAAAGACATCTTTCGTTACATTAAGGGTACTATGGATTTAGGCTTGTTCTATCCCTACGAATCCTTGAATGGTGCCGCACCCTATGCTCCTCGAGTTGATTCTCGCCTTGTTGGTTATGCCGATGCTGGATACTTTTCTGATCCTCACAAGGCGCATTCTCAAACGGGTTATGTCTTTATTGTTGGAGGCACCGCAATCTTTTGGAGATCAACTAAACAGACCTTAGTTGCCACTTCGTTTTACCATGCTGAAATTCTTGCCTTACATGAAACAACTCGGGAATGTTTTTGGTTGAGAGCAGTTGTGGGCCATATTCGAAGCTATTGCGATCTTTATCCTGCCACTGATGTCCCAACGACGATCTTTGAAGACAACGCAGCTTGCATCGAATAACTCAAGAAGGGTTACATCAAACTAGACAACACCAAGCACATTGCGCTGAAGTTTTTCTTTTCACATCAACAACAAGAGCATCAAAAGATTGAAGTCACGCAAATTCGTTCACAAGACAATCTGGCCGACCTCTTCACCAAATCATTGCCGAAGATGACGTTTCAAAAACTTGTTCATGGCATTGGTATACGTAAACTTTCTAAATTGTAACTTTGCTATTTCTCTTTGGAATTGTGTCAAACTCAGGGGGAGTATCCTGTAGATACTTGCTTGATCTTAATGTACTCTTTTTCCCTACGATTAGGAGCATTTTTCCCATTGGGTTTTTGCTACCTAACCAGGTTTTAACGAGGCATCCACCTTGGGCTGGTCATATCCCTGATGACGTAATCTAGACGTTTCTTTTGACTTTGCATTTCTCACACATTTTTCCTTAGACTATGGATTTTGTCCCTACTCGGGTTTTTTAGTGAGACTTACTACTTATGCAAGTTCCTACCTTATTAAGATTCAGCGTTGTTCCTTAGAATCAGTGTCGACGAGTCGATTTCCTCAACTTCTGCATGATGCTAAATCTACCTTGAGTATTTACACACTCAAGGGGGAGTGTTGTAAACATTCCTAGTTTAAGTGTGATTGTGTAAATCCTAGATTAGATTTGATTCTAGTTATCCTTTCCTATTGTATATTGTATTCCTTGGGGAAGAATGGATATCTTCTCTCCTTTTACTACTATAAATAAAGGCACAATGTAGGAGGGATAACAACACACATTCCCCTACAATTCTACAAACACATCTCTCTTTTCTCTCTTCTCCTTGTCATCAACCCTTTTTCTCATTGTCAGATAAAATAGGCTACAACATGAAACACATATCTTGCTTTTCTATTTTAAATAAGTAAAGGGAAGTTTTATTTGAACCCATATAATCTATCTTTACATCTAATTTAAAATTTTAAGTGTGACTTGTCTTTTTATTCTATTGCATAATTACCATTAAGTATAAAATCAAATTAACAATAAAACGAAAATTTATCAATAAACCCATACCCAATCATCAAACCTATTATCATCGATTCTTCATCCTCTGTTCATTCTAACTAAAACTCAAAGACAATCTCATAGAGAAAGGCAAGCTTTTTTTGAACGATGGATAATTACGAAGCCAAAAATAATCAAGAGGCAACACATGGAATTTTGGGTAAAAATAACAAAATTACCCTCAAGGCACACCGGAATTCCTACGTGCGAGAAGTGGACAATCATCCCTCAATCAAGTCAAAAATGCCCAAATAGGTATTTATTTATAACCTATTTCATTCATCCCTTATCATATCTTCTCCACAAGGTAACCTCTAAATCATTCATTTTTTATTATATTAATTAGCCAATTAATTAGCTAATTAAACATAAATCATGAACCTAACCCACAAATCTATCCAAGTGGCCGGCCACACCCCTATATAAACACCCTCATTCTCTCCAAAACTCAATTCCAATGTTCTTGCTAAACTCTCTAAATTCTCCAAACACTTTTCCCTCAAAATTCTAACTTTGGCATCGGCGGTTCTTCGGCCAAAGCCCCCTCATTCATCATGGGCGCATGAGGCTCTTGGCCTTGACCTAAGGTGGTATTTGTTTTTGTAGGTGCAATTTTATCCAAGAAGAAGCAGGAAGAAATTTGCATCCATAAATTGGTGCTTTCATTAAGAGCTGAGTCACACACTCGTAGAAGACTCGCATCCAAGGTTTTTCGTTTTCTTGTTCATTTGTAGATTTTTTGTACGTTCTTATTCTTGGAAATTTTTATTTTAAAAAATTCTTCAATAAAACGTAAAAGAAAAGTACAATGGCAAGAGATTCGGAAACCTCGACGAACGGAAATTTCAATGTTCAAGGATTAGGACCGCGACGATCTACAAGGCTCAACACAACGATGAGCGGAGCGACACTACCCCTATGAGGCACCATAGTGGCAACCACAGCAGCCACCCTCAGCAAGGCCCACGGCACCACAACCACGACCTAAGCCCTCCCATTCAAGCCCACATGGACCCAAGCCCAAGGTGAGATTGCCCGAGCAACTCAAGCCCGACACGAACCCAACGTGTTGCCAAGCCGAGCCCTAGCCTCGCACCCACGTGCGGCACACGTCGAGCAGCCCACTCCCATGGCCCAACCTGCTCCTACCAAGCAGCCTACTCTCGTGGCCCAGCATGCTCATGCGTCCCAGCCTGCTCCTGTGGCCTTCCAAGCAACCCAAATTGGTCCAAGATTAGTTCTACTGTCCCGACTTCAAGTTTCAGGACCTACGATCGAGCCGGGGGCATTTTCACCATACTTCTCCAACTCAAATTTCGCGCCTGGAGTCTACCACACTTTCACTACTCAATGAGATGCATTTCTTCCAAGCTCTTCCAATCCGAATGGCGAACAACACTTGTCCTAACAAGTCATTGAGTTGACAAGCGTCATCGCATAGCAGACGACCTTGGTGAATCAGCTCTTGCAGCGCACCGAGATGCAACGTGCACCAGACGAGGTGTCCCAAAATAGGACAAGGGCATACGAAGAACCACTACAGCAGCGTCCCGGCATGCAGCCACTCGACCAGCCACGAACTGAGCGTTCCTACAGAGTATACTCCCGACTAGGCCCCCGAGATAGAATATACTCATATCTTAGCGCGCGGAGGAGCGTGCACTCTTGGTTAGGCCAACGGACGAGCTTACACTCATAGTTGGGACATACTCTGATGAACAACATGGACAACCTTCCAGGCGAAGTGTTCATTGGCCAGCTAGGCTCGCAAGGAGCATCCTCCACCTCATATCGAAGTAGGCAGCACGACGAACGGAAAGAATCAGTCACTCAATCCAGCTTAAGTTTAATCGGTAGCCTGCAAATAATTCATTCATCTTCTAGAAACAAATCACATGTACCGCATATGTGGCATAGACGAGCCAAACACATAGAGGAGCAACCTAAACCAGCAAGTCACGACTAAGGGTTGCCGAGAGCTCTGCTACCCCAACAAAGGCAAATTCAGGAAGAAGTAGAGAGGCTCCTAACCAAACAATTGTGCGATTTCCAACGCAACGAAGTCCTTGATAAGACACTACAAAGGGTCATGACCCACATAAGCAGGTCACCCTTCATGGACGAGATCGAGCAGGCGGAACCTCCAAACAAGTTCAGCATGCCACATTTCACATCCTTTAAAGAAGATGAAGACTAGAAGAGACACCTAAAGCACTATCGAAGCGCAATAATCCTCTATCGAAACAACGATGATCTCATGTGCAAGATATTCGCCACTACTTTACAAGACGAGGCACAAGATTGGTTATACACCCTACCGCCACAATCCATCCTGAGTTTCGATGAACTTTCTTTGGTTTTCACCAAAGAATATTCATCCTATCGCACGATCAAGAAGAAGTCCGACCACTTGTTCAACGTTAAGAAAAACCCAAAGGAGTCGCTTCACAACTATGTGAAAAGGTTAAAAGCAGAGAAGGCAAGGATAGTCGGATGCAACAACTCGATAGCTAGAGCAGCCTTCCAAAAAAGACTTCCACCAGACCACCCACTGTTCAAAAATTTGATCATGAAAGAAGATCTAACTATGGCAGACTCTTTCACTCTAGCAGAGAATGATGCACTTTTTGACGAGGTTTGCTGATGCACATTCAAGGACTTGAGGAAGTACCCGACATCACCTCTCTACTATCCAAATCGGAAGCAGCGGAGAACTTATTCGCATGTTTAACAGTATCTGAAGTAGCAATAAGCTCTACCATCATACGAGAAGAGATGGAGGCCCGACTACCTGTATTCCACAGTTCAAAAGCTCTCATCGATGCTGCTAGAAATTCAAAAGCTAACTTTGGTGACAGTTGTTGCAACCCGGAAGCTCAAGTTTTACCTTCAAACGCACGCAGTCATCTTCATGACGCACTATTCCGTCGAATACAGATGCGCGACGATAAAAGAGTAGACACTGGAGGATACAAAGTTTTCTAACGAACGCAACAACTCGGTCCAAAAGCGCGCCAAGGGCAGACGAAGATTAGAAGGGCACATTCGTAAGCAAGTTTTTCCTCGTCGCCCCAAAAGATTCTACATAAAGAGCAACATGTACAGGCAGTTGAACACCACCTTCTGCTACGTGTCACACGGCCCCAGCCAACCCTTGCTCCATAATTTAACTCTAGAGTGGCCCAATACCGACAGTTGAGCATCTCATGTTGCGTGTAACAGGGCGACCCAACAATGGCTCTACAGCTCCCTACTGCACATTCACGTCTAGCCTAGGTGACGCAACAGAGCGGCCTAACGGCCCCCCCGAAGGTAGTCGAGCGTGTCCTAGCCGCGCCTGCTCCACCCGATGAAGACTTTTGGCATTTGCATATTGACGGCACATCCAACTACAAAGGTTCGGGAGCAGGCGTGGTCTTTGTCACCCCAGACGGTTCGATGCCTGAGCAGATGATCACTCTAGGCTTCAAAGCATCCAACAGGACGATCCTCGATTACCTCAAGAAATCCTTCTCCGACAAGAAAGGAAAATGGCCAAACGAATTCCCCGGATGTCTATAGGCATATCGCACCACCAAATGATGAGCCACCGGTGAGACTCATTTCTCTTTAGCATTTGGTTCAGAAGCAATCATTCCCCCCCCCCCCCCCAATGTCGTCGTGCTAAGTATCAGCACTCTACTGCCAAGCATCGAGCAGAATAGTAAGGATATGGCCATAAGCTTAGATTTGGCAGATGAGAAACGCTAGCAGACTATTACCCGCATCACAGCCTACCAGCAGCAACTCCTTTCCAGTTAAAACAAAAGGGCAAGATCCGACAGTTCTAGCCCGAAGATTTAGTCCTAAGAAAAGCCTTCATCACTGCCCCTAGAAAAGGTTCCAAAAAGATGGATCCTATATGGGAAAGTTCATACAAGATCAACAGAGTAGGCGGTAAGGGTAATTACACCCTCGCCAACATGAACGAAAAAGAGATCGAAAAACAGTAGAACGCCTACACTCTGAGGAAGTACCATGTGTGACCTCCCGCTACATCAAAGCCCAAAGACTCAAGTAGCTCAACGGGCACCACCTCACAAGCCGAGGACTATCCAGTTGTTATGCAATTCATACCTTACAGCTAAGTTCTCGTTCGTTTCACTCATTTTTGAATGAGGAATTCAGAAGTAATCTACAACTTAACTCGGCTGCATGCTTACTACAACTGATCACTCCTGCACTTCAAAAGAAGACCGCGCCCTTCTTAGGGACTCATCGCAGGAATTGCGCCCCCCGAGGGACCAACCATACTCTCTAGTGCAAGAGGGTAAGCCAATTCCCCGACACCCATCTGGGTCTGCTCTTCAGTGCGAGAGGATAAACTCATTGCTCTCCAGTGCGAGAGGGTAAACCAATTCCTTGACACCCACATGGGTCTGCTCTCCAAGGTAGGAGGATAAACTTACACTCCGAATATCCAGACGTGGATGAGCCGAACTGCCTTAGTATAACTAGATGCACGATGGCTTGCGTCGGGATTCCTAGAAGTAGCCACAATGGTCTTTTTCAAGGCTTAGCTAGCTAAAGGATTTTGGGTATCTTGGCCTAATGATAGGGATTTTACCACACATGCAAAAGGGTTCAAAACTCCTATATTACTTGCAAGAATGACAAGGATATTGTAGTATAAATGGTTCTCGCAAGGTCGTTCTCCACAGAGATTATTAAATAATTCAAAGAAAATCAAATTCCAATTAATTATTGTACAATAGAAAGTTGGGATGAATGATTTTATGACCTACTTAAATTAAAACGAATTTAATTAATAAAAGTAAACTAAACTGCAATCCTAAAGATGAAGGAAAAGATAACAGTTTTTAAAATACCAATTTATAAAGCACTAGGGTTCCACCATCACCTAGCAATCCTATGTATTTTTACCAATTACTTATGATCTACACATGCCACTTTGAAGGTTAGGTTTTCCTAATTTATATTCTACTTTGAACCTCCAACATAGAATGTATATCTAACATCCAACCCGTCCGGACGTTCGGATCAAATCTGAACATGAGAGACTCATTAAGTTTTATGAAAACCCTTTGAAAAACCATGCAACCCTTAAGATGTGGTGTTCATCTTAAGTGAAATTACAATTACTAATCACAAGAAGCCAGCGTCAATTTTAGGGAACATTCCGACCAAAATTGCATCAAATTACTTTTCTAAATATCCTAATGGTGATCAGGCATTAAGAAAATTAGATAGTTTTAATCACGGTGATCAATAATTTAAAGTATGCATGCATTCAATCATAAGAAATTAAATAAAAATCACATAATCATAATTAAAATCATAGAAAATATCATTAAGAATAAAAGGAATGAAAACACCTTAAAGTAGAAAATCTTCAAGAACCCTAGCAATTACTCTCTGTCTCCATAGTTGCATGAAAGAAAGCATTACAGAAAAACTGGGGACGGCAAAGCCTTAAAATCCCCTCTAGCTATCGCACAAACCCTAACAATCAGGTCTCTTATTCCAACTAGGAAACTAAAAATAATAATAAAATATCTTAGAAAATAAAATCCTAATTAAACTAGGATAATCTGCCAAGTACTTGTCCAGCCACGTTTTAGCCACAAATATACTCCAAATCTGGCCCATAATAGCTTGTTTTGAAGATCATGACGTTCTGAACACATCTCCAGAAGGCCACAAACCCATCTGATGTCATCTTGGGCTCCAAAAACACAATTTAAGCCCAGAAACGTCATTTTCCAACACTGTGCACTGCTCATTTATTCCATCGCCAGAAAATAATCGCTTGGTAGAAACATCCCAAATATTGATACGAACATGCCAAGAGACACACGAACATCCTCCAATTTGAATCACTCCAAAATTTGTCCATTTGGTCATGTTTTTCTCCAAAGGAAGTCGGATGTCCTATATTGAAAATATAAATCAAAGTATCAAAATTCTACCAAAATAATTACCAAAACATCCTAAGAATAGGGTAAAATATATAATATGAAATTAACTCATCACCTAATCCGCGGGGAACCGGGCCCTAGAGACGGAAGGGGCACATTACACAGTACGCCTTATAGACGGCTGCCCTGGAACCCTAAAGCTACTACGGAGTCCACTAAGGTAGCCTACAGTTTCCAGAAGACTGCCTACGGCTTGCCTTTCGAGTAGTAAAGCCATGCTAAAGTTATACAACCGCACATTCTTGTGAAAGGTTAAACAAGCAAGCATGCATATACAAAGCTTATCCACTGCCGACATGCTATGTAGTCGATAAGCTTCACCTTTGCCAGGCGCGAAACGACCTACACCCACTGGCGGAGGCATATTAGGACTAGAGTAGTCCTAGGCCTACCCTCACTTGTAAAAATAAGGTTAGTATTACACCTTGCTTTGCAACCCTTCTCAACACGTGAAACAAATCCAATCATTATCTATTTTTAATCCACCAAATTCCATCCCCAAATTAAGTATAATATTTCGAATCGTCATTTATCACAAATCAATAACATCCAAATTCAACTCATCATTCACTTTTAATTAACAAAAATTGTCTTTCACTTAGGCACTGCCAGAGATATTTCCCTATTCTTCTTGAATTTCATATATTTAACCATTCCAAATCCCAAATTTATTGAATAAAGAACAATAAGGTTTGTAAAACTCTATTATCCTCTATAAAACATTTGTTTCTATTCTATCCTACCTCTTACTTTGAGTTTTAGGGTTTGCAAATTTTTAGTAATTCTCTCCATTGAGTTTAATAATTCTTTCAATAGTATAGATGACATCATGCGCAACGGTCTCAAAATATGAAATTCATATTATCTATGGATATGTTAATTTTGACTATTTAATTATTTGGATATATATTATGATGTTTTGCATTTGTAATTTTATAATCACTATTCATTTTTTCTTCTTCTATACTTGTGTGAGGCCTCTCCTCACAAGAAATCCTAGCTCCGCCACTGCCTACACCAAGTCCTAAAGTGTTGTGATACTTGCTACACAACCTACGGAGTTGAAGAAAGCCAAGGTTAACAACTTAGTGGTTACGCAGACTCGTCTGCTTATGTAAGTAAGGCGTCTGGCTGCCGACCCTATAGCTAACAACTTTGCAAAGTTCTACACCAACACCTACGGTTGCGTAGGCTATGCGTGCCTGTCTGCTTAAAGAAAAGCAACACACCTGCCATTGGTCTATAAAGTCTAAGGTTAAAGGCATGAACTGAAGAAGCAAAGATGGAGAAAAGCGAAGGAAACGAGTTGATTAAATTTCTAGCAAAATTGATAAACGACTAGTAAAGGCCAAAAAAGTTCAAGCAAAACAAGAGCAACAAGGAAAAAGAAAATCCTAAAGGCTACTTAGAAGACTACCCTTCAACAGCTTGGACATCCCACGACTACTCGGCCGCCACAACTTCAGCAACCGCAATGCTCCCAGCAGTGGCACCATCTGGCGTTTCATCCCCGGCTACTCCAGCTTGGGCATCAACCTCTCCAACTACTTCACTAATGGAGACCTTAAAAGTAAAGGCCCCTTTCGGAGAAATAGAGAAGGTTTCGAAGTCTTCCCAGCAAACTCGAAGTCAGATGGCCTACCAAAAAGATGATCTACATAACCCAGCTTGTAGAAATTGGCCTGACTCTGAATAAGCGAAGCCTCGAGCCAAACCTTCTCACTTTTCCGCTGCTCGTTCTCCTCGAGCTGACCAACACGGACGCGCTGCAGCTCATCCACTTATTTCTTCAAACTTTCGTTGATCTTCAACACACCTTGGAGTTCCAACACTTGGGGTTCAAGCCTATCAATGACATTCTTGAAGTGGATCACTCGGTTATAAGCAGCAATCAACTCTTCATCCTTTGCATAAGTAGCAAAACGAAGCTCAGTAATGGCACGCCCAAGATTTTGAATCTAAGGTATGTAACATCCGATCTCATTCTCTGCATTTTCATATTTAACTTGGATCACGTCAAGTTTAGTCTTTAAGTAAACGATCTCTTGGCGAGTGGTCTCAAGCTGCAGAGATATGCCTCTTCAAAGTGACGAGCTCAGATTCCAACTTCTTGATCTTCTCGGCAGAAGAATAAGCTTCGACTGCCACAACCATTGCCACCACCTTAGCAGTCTTCGTATCCTTTTGGTCAAAGAGCATAGACTTGGCTGCCAGAATAGTCGTCTTCTGCATCATGGCAAGTATGACAGTCTTTCTATACTCGGCCGTATGCTTCGCAAAGGAACTTGGGTAAACAACCCCTCTAACGTCATCGACAAACTTGGCACAAACGTCCATGTCTTCAAGCAGATTCGGTTTAAAAAACGCACAAATCTCAGCAGCCTCCCCAGAAGCAGGCTTAGTGGATTTCTCACAACTGCCCACGCGAGCAGTCTCCCCCTTCCCAACAGGTGAATCAATCTCAGCAACAGGGGGAGTGGGCCTTGGCTCAACTTTATCAGCAGAGTCCACCTTATTGTTCTTTATAATAACAAGTCTCTCTAAAGGTGAACTAGACTTAGCTCCCAATGGACATCTTAGTACAAACTTCGGCACTAAGGGCATCACAAGACCTCTACGCTAAACAATTCTATCAGCAATCGTACTAGCCATTCTTAATATGGCAGACGCCATAGGCTCAGATCTAGCAGCCTCATTTTTCTTCCCATTGGAAGAAGTCATGTCAATCATAGGCCTCTCGGCAGCAAGCGGACCCTCACGAGCAGCGGAGGAAGTCTTCAGTTTTTTCTCAACCGGCATCTATTGAGCATGCGAGGAAGATCTCTACTTCCACTTTCATTCATAGTAGGCTCCACGACAGCGATCAGACGAGCCAATGCATCTGCCTTGATCATTTTTACCTCTTCTCTCTGGAGCAACCCACATTTCTCCCAACAAAGAGGACTAAACAGCCAACGCCTTTCACGGTACTCAGTAGGGAAGCTCAACCCATGATGGTTTTTCCCTTATTTTTTCTTTCGGACTAATAGACAAGAGGCCTGCATGCCCAACATTCCAGCAGCTCATGAGGCCCGACGACCTTCTCATTTCTCTCAATCACCGGCCTAGCCCGCTTTAGGCCCAAGAGCTAAAAGAACATGAGCTATGCGATTTGCCTAGCACTGCGCCCCAGCGCCACAATCCACAGCCATAACGCCATAATCCGTGGCATCAGCTGCCTTTGCCTTTAGCCAAACTGAGCAGCCTAAGCAGTCTGGCCCCTGCCAGCCGTTGTGCCGCACCACCCCGACGGCTGCCCTGCGATAACACCATCCACGAAGAAGATAAGGAAAATTAATTTTTCTTACCTCGGTGCAGCACAAAGAAGACGAAGAAAGCAACGAAAGACGATCCTTTGCACGGGCAAGTGTAGAAGATTGCTAGGGGAGGAGGAACAAATATCCTCTAACTTTCTCTCTCTTGTAGGGTAGAATAGATTGCTCTCTAAAGTTTATTTAATCATCTACTTAAGGTAGACTTAAATAGGCTTTGAGAGAAATTTATTTCCCTTTCCTAGAAGGATCTAATTTCCTATTAAAGAGGGAATCTGCATCAAAATAGGAAAGGATCCTATGTTTCCTAAAGCAAGAAAATCTCTACACCTGTTGCCCTTTCTACGAGCAGCCCAACATGTGTGTGGGCATTTGTGGAGCCAAAAATAATAAAGAGGCGACACATGGATTTTTGGGTGAAAAGGACAAAATTACCCTCGAGGCACACAGAAATTCCTACGCGCGAACAGTGGACAATCATCCCTCAATCAAGTCAAAAATGCCCAAATAGGTATTTATTTATAACCTATTTCATCCATCCCTCATCATATCTTCTCCACAAGGTAACCTCTAAGTCATTCCTTTTTTATTATATTAATTAGCCAATTAATTGATTAATTATTCAATTAATTAGCTAATTAAACATAAATCATGAACCTAACCCACAAATCCATCCAAGTGGCCAGTCCATCTCCTCCCAAGGTGGCCGGCCACACCACTATATAAACACCCTCATTCTCTCTAAAACTCAATTCCAATTCTCTCGCTAAACTCTCTAAATTCTCCAAACATGTTTCCCTCAAAATTCGAACTTTAGCATCAGAGATTCTTCGGCCAAAGCCCCTTAATTCATCATGGTACGTACGTGAGGCTCTTGGCCTTGACCTAAGGTGTTATTTGTTTTGTAGATGCAATTTTGTCCAAGAAGAAATAGGAAGAAATTTGCATCCACAATAATGATTTTGAAGTTTTGAATCCTTAAACAAAGGTATGAATCGATTTATGCAAATTTTTTTTCTTCATTTAATTTCACAATCAACCCTTTTTTCAAGGCATAATTACTCGCAGAAACATATATGGGATTTAAAATTTTAAAGTTTAGCTACTTGTGTGAATGTCATGCTTTCTTTTCGTTTCATTCGTGAAGAGTGGAGTCTATACTTCGCTTGTAACTCTGATGGCAGTTCAAGGTGTTGAGTTCCTTCTATCTGGTTAAACAAATGTATGTTAGCATGTAGTCTCCAAAAGCTTCTCCGTCTTCCTCTTGTTTGAATCAGTCATAATTTAATTCGGTTGTTGGATGTCGAAAATGTTTCAATTTCATGAAAATATAGGAACGTGAGTTTCAAGTAGGTTCGTAGCATAGAAAAACACGCCTTCAATTTCAGAGATGAATTTTTTTGTCTTGATTATGATAATTAAAACATCATCTTGTTTTAGTGACGAGATTATCAGGTACCCTTATCGTCATGTGATGTGATGTGAAAATTACTTAACACGCAAATTAAACCCTATTGTTAACAATTGTAGTATAGATGTAAATAGGGATCGTTCTAGGCCGGGGATTAACTAGGGATGCTAATCAACACAAATTAGACTTAAAAACACAAAAACAAACTTGAAAACGTTTAAATAGACTCAAGGGACTCAAAACAGCTTAAAACAACCAAAAAGACTCAAACTGGACACTAAGGAAGACTTTGGACGAAAATTGATTGTGACTTGACTCAAAACACTTAAAAATACACAATTGGACAGATTCTAACTAATTTGACAAGACAAAGTAAAGGGGGGGATTGGTTTTGGACGATTTTGAAGTAAAACAAACAGATTGTAAATTAAAACAGATTTTAAAACGAATTTGGTGAATTGAATGGATGATGGACTAGCTAGGGAACCCTTCTCCACACATGACACATATGCAACACAAATCAACTTCCAGTTATTATCTTTCTAAATTATGAATGACAACGCCCCAGATTAACAGTGAATTGCACTAATTAACCTTCAGATTTTCCTAAGTTCATTGAATTAGACGGAATACACATCCAACCAAATTATCCTTATTGATGATAGCATACTCAAAGGTCATTAAGTTCGTTGAAAACCATAAGCATTGACGAGGAAAATATGACAACATATATGTTTTCCCAGAATTTAACTTAACACGATTGTGACTAGCAACCTTTACTACTTATGAATACAAGTTCATTATATGCAATTCCCTTATATTCTAGCATCAAATTCATGCATGCAAATTAAGTGTGCACCCTTAACCCACATACAAGAATAAGTTTTGAATCAAACAGTTAAGCAAATTACATTCATAACTTATGAAATAATAACTGGATAATCAATTCATGTCACATATATAATCATGGCTTTGAAATCGCCCCTAGCTTAAAACGAGTTTAGCCTCTCATGTTCACAATTACACACAAGAAAATTGAATTAAACATTGAAGTATAAGGATAGAAAACACCTAGAATAGAGCTCCACTAGGCACGGCAACAGGTTCTTCTTCTCCTTCTCCTTGCAATTCGGCACAATGGGCAGATTGGTGTGAATGTATTGTGATGAGAGAGTGGTGAGGGGTGGCGAATGAAGAATGGTGCGGCACATATGTATTTATAGGGCTGAATGAATAAGCCTCAACATGGCTGGAATAGGAGTTATAATGTTTAGAGGATTGGGACTTAGAATAAGTAGAGAATTGGGACTCCAAAACCACAAAGGAAAAGGGAACTCTCAAACACAATCCAAAGAGGAAAATGATGTGTTTTCCACCAGAAAATAGGCCATCTAGAAGGGGTGTTAGGCGCCTGAAATGTAGGGAAGGGTGTGGCAGATTTGTAGGAGAGTTTTAAGGGTTTTGTTGCATGTTTTTAGGCTTCTAGAACCCCCAATTTTAGGTGATAAAACCTGATAAGAGACCCCCCCCCCCCCCTTTTTTGGCTGAAAATAAGGTGGATAAGATAAGGTAAGGATAAGGCAAGATAGGATAAGGTTATGGATAATGCTTCTAGATAATGCTCCTTATTTCTTGCTCTTCTCTTATCTTCTAGAACTTGAACTTGTTTCTTCCTTCTTCCTAGCTGATTCCTTGTCTTTAAATCCTCAAATTCGTCCATCCTTCTTGCTTGAATTATAAGCTATCCATCCTTGGCCCAAAATAGCTCCAAAACACTCCAAATTGGCTCTTTTTGCACACTTTGTCATTAGGCCCTGAAATTGCACGAAAATGGCTTAGAACTCTATAATTAACATAATTAAGCTAAGTAAATGCAAGAAAACAAGCTAACTAAGTCGCATAAATATGCTCCTATCATGATGGGAAAATGGCGTGCCTCTACTTCTCTGCAAATTCGTGTAGGCCTTGCAAGGCTCTTACTTCTCAGATGGTGAAACTTTATGAAATGCTTTGAGTGGAAGGGAAAGAGTTTGAGATAATTTTTGTCTCCTTCGACTATTATGAGGAAAAATTCAATGAACACTTCAAGTGCATGTCATGGTTGACAGTGCTGTTCAATGCTAATCTTCATAAAAGATTGAGTTGAGTGACATGTACCGCATAGAATGAGCTTCGATACATTGATAAACTTATATATTGGATTGGGTTTGTGAGGATAGTTTAGGTAGTAAATTGGGTTTAAAGAGATATTAAGAATTCAATTAAAAGTAATATAGGTGTGGATAGTAAGTTGGGTATAGAAAGAGGTTATATGGGTTCAAATAAAATTTCCCATAAGTAAATCATGTCCTCTATGACTTGATAAGAATTGAATTGGAATTAACTACAATGTATTTAGTTTAAGTGCATCTCCAAATAAGATGTCAAAATCCTAGGTGGAATGACATTGTGCATATTTGACATCAAAAGTCTCTCCACCGAAGCATTAGTTACTGACTGGATATGAAGGTTTTGTGATCTGGAGTCAAATTTGACATTAATGTCAAATTTATTTTTAATTCATTTTAATGGTGGGTCCCTTATTCCACTAACATTTCAACCAATAAAAATTTTGTTTCAATATTTGTTTTTAATAATTACAACCATTTAAAACTCTATTTAAATAATAAAATAACATTTGACAATTTGGTTGGAGAAGTATAAAATTTGATATAAGGCTTCAGATTGCCACATCAGCCATCAATTGTAATTTGACGCCTCCTTTAGAGATGGTCTAAATAGCCTAACTTTAGTGAGTAACTTTATAGTATCACCGCCATATTACTGTATTGTGTTGCTAACACACATCGTCGTGCTCCAACCACGCACCCCTGTAGTGGTGTGATGCGCCGCCACAGTTCGGCAATTAGACACCACAATCATCATTGCACGAGCCACACGCCAATCATCTGAAAATTTGACTCAGGGAGATGGAAAATACCTTTTTCGTTGGGAGATACCGCTATTTCTAACGAGTTTGTCATTGCCGGCGTCAAAGTGAAACACATTCGCTGCTCACTTTCGTCGAAATTTGCAAAATTCCAGAACACGGGCAAGCTTAGTTCTAAGCTCGAGTTTGACTGATTTATACTCCTCATTCAACCAAAATCACAAAAATAAGTCTAAGAATTTACCTACGATTAGATTGGCCCAAAAGATGTTGAACCCTCATCGGATTCAACAGGAACTCCCTGGACCTCCTTGCCGGTTTCTGGAAACGCGAAAAACAGGACATGTAGGGGGTTAAAACCTCGAATCCAAACCCAAATTTCACCCCACAACACGAGTATTGGCTTAAGGAACTTACCCAAGTCAAACGCAAAAGAATTTGAGGATGGATTGCACGTTGAACTCGCTGGAGTCCGTCCATTTCCTCTTGTCGAAAACTGAAAATATGCATAATGAGCAAATAGGGTTAAAAACCCTTCATTTGAGCTCAAAATTCACCGCACAATATCCCAAGACACATGATCATTAAATTTATAAGAAATAGAGCTAAGAACCTTACATGAGTTCCAATTGGAACTTGGAGCTCTCAAGCTCAATCATTTTATAGCCGCCGATCGTACATGCAAGACCACCCTCGTGATCCTCAAGTCATGAAGAGTATAAATATAGTGGTGTGGGGCAAAATATTGAATGAAAAATGGTTGGGAGTTGTACGGATCTAAGTGAAGAGAATATCAATGGTCAAACTAAATGACACTTGTCAATAGAATAATGAATGAGCTATTATAAGTTGTTAAAAGTTAGTTGAGATAAGGAGGAGAATTAGTTTTTAGCTAAATATCAGCTAAGTAAGGAATAGAGACATAACTACCATTGTAATCATAGCTTGTTCATCAAGAAATCAATATACAGATTCACTTTCTCTCTCTTCTAGCTCTCTCTTTTTCGAATTCTCTCCTTCTCTATTCTTCTACATTCTGTGAACCTCTCAAGAACACATTCATCAATATTAACATGGTATCAACGCCATAGAATGAATTGGCGTTTTTGCACCTCCATTAAAAGCATGGTTTTCTTTCTCTAATCCTCGGTTTTGCATACTGCTATGATTCTACAAATTGGGGTCTTATAGATTAATGAATGAGCTATTATAAGTTGTTACAAGTTAGTTGAGATAAAGAGGAGAATTAGTTTTTAGCTAAATATCAGCCAAGTAAGGAATAAAGACATAACTACCATTGTAATCATAGCTTGTTCATTAAGAAATCAATATACAGTTTCACTTTCTCTCTCTTCTAGCTCTCTCTTTTTCGAGTTCTCTCCGTCTCTATTCTTCTGCATTCTGTGAACCTCTCAAGAACACATTCATCAATATTAACATGGTATCAGAGCCAGAGAATAAACTGGCGCTTTTGCACCTCCATTAAAAGCATTGCTTTCTTTCTCTAATCCTCGGTTTTGCATACTGCTAAGATTCTACAAATGGGGGTATTCTCTTATCTTTGAGTTCTTCACAATTCTGTTCTTCACAATTCTGCTCTTCTTCGATTGCCTTCTACGTGTTTGATCAAAAGTCTCAGTGAAAGTTTCTTCTCAAAAGTTCAACAATGGTAACTGGAGATCAATTGAGAATTGTTCAGTCTTTGATCACAAACCTCATTTCCACGGTTTCTACTTCGATTACAGTGAAGTTGAATAACTCTAACTATTTTATTTGGAGTTTCTAGATCAAGTTGCTCCTTGAAAGCCATGGCATCATGGGGTTAGTTGATAGATCAAGAAAATGTCCTCCAAGATTTGATGATGATTCTGAAATTGAAGGAGTTGAAAAAGATGATTACTTGGTATGGAAAATACACGATCGTGCGCTTATGCAACTGTTGATTGCAACATTGTCTACTATAGCAATGTCATCCATAATTGGCAGTCAAAGCTCTCATGAGATGTGGGTGAATCTCACTTAAAGGTTCTCTACAGTCACTAAAGCCACAATCTTTTCAGATGAAAACTGAGTTTCAGAACATCAAAAAGGGGTATGAATCTGTGTCTGATTATCTCCAAACGATCAAGGATGCAAGGGATAATCTTGCAGCTACAGAAGTAATGTTTGAAGATGATGATGTGATAATTCTTGCGCTGAAAAAGCTTCCTGCAGAGTTCAACACTTTTAGATGTGTTATAAAAGGAAGAGGAAATGGTATATCTTTCAAGGATTTCATATCTCAATTACTTGCAGAGGAAGCTATCATTGGTCAGTCCTTTGAATCCTCTTCTACTTTACCATTTGGAACTACAATGGTTGCTGCCACTCAATCAGACAAAGGAAAAGCATTGGTTCTTGCTCAAGAATCATCACAGTCTAATGAAATAGGGTCTAGTTTTGGATCATCTAATCAAAGCTTTAACAATCATGTTGGTGGATCAAATACTACATAATACAACTCTAGGAATGGTTCTTTTAACAACTACAACAATTCATATAAAGGGTTCTACAACTATAAGGGATACAAAGGGAACAATTTCTGAGGAAAGAAAAAGGCAGATCGTATAGCTATAGTCCAAGATCTTATAATCCTCCACCAAATGGAAGCCCTGGTATTCTTGGTGCCCCAAAACCCTATCAATCAAACTGTGCAGAACATCCTTTTGCGATCCCTATTTGTCAAGTCTTCAACAAAAAAGGACATATTGCTGCTGATTATTTTCAAATGCATAATTCTTCACATTATAGTGCCAAGATACCAATTCAATGTCAAATTTGCTGAAAATTTGGACATTCAGCTCTGCAATGCTATCACAGAGGCAATTTTGCGTATCAAGGAAAACCACCTGCACCAACACTCACTGCTATGCATGCTCAACATCAACTTGATGCACCTGAGCAACAATTATGGATTGTAGACACTAGAGCTACTTCTCACATGACCTTTGAGCTAGCTAATCAGGATCTAGCTACTTCATACCAAGGGAATGACACTATAACCACAACAAGTGGTGCAGGTTTACATATTTCTCATATTGGCACATCAACTTTATCTGTTTTTAATAACACACTTGCCTTGAAGAAGGTTCTACATGTTCCAAGGATCTTAGAACATTTGTTATCCATCTATCAATTGTGTAAAGAATATAGATGTCGATTCATTTATGATGATACTTTCTTATGGGTTCAGGACAAATCCACAGGGACAATCATAATCCAGGGGTTGTGTAGAGAGGGCTACTATCATATTCCTTTCAATATACCACAGAAGCTGTCACTTGCATTACCTCATAAGCACATATATTGTCTAGCAAAACTTGTTAATACCAACTTGTGGCATAAAAGACTAGGACATACATCAAATGCCATTACTTTTGTCATTCTACATCAAAATAATATCCTTGCATCACTTGGTACATGTCAAACAATATGTACACCTTGTTTGGAAGGAAAGTTTACTAGGTTGCAGTTTAATTTTCCTTTAACCAAGTCTGTACAACCTCTAAAGGTATTGCATAATGATGTATAGGGGACCTGCCCCCTTATTATCTCATGAATGATTTAGGTGTTATGTAACCTTCATAGATGAATGTACTCGATATACATGGGTTTTCCCTTTAAATAATAAATCAGAAGTTTTTGCAACATTTGTGCACATATTTATGCCTATTTGGGTACTCAATTTTCGCACAACCAA
Organism: Cotoneaster glaucophyllus; assembly: GCA_036320875.1. Lineage (NCBI taxonomy): Eukaryota > Viridiplantae > Streptophyta > Magnoliopsida > Rosales > Rosaceae > Cotoneaster > Cotoneaster glaucophyllus. Next base: position 18,303,378 of record CM070073.1, read on the forward strand.
AAATCTTACAAAGTAATGGTGGGGGTGAATATGTAGGATCCAAGTTTCAACATTTCTTGTCACTAAAAGGCATGTTGCACCAAAAATCTTATCCTCATACCCCATCACAAAATGGGTTGGCAGAAAGGAAACATAGACTTGTTATAGAAACTGCAAACACATTGCTTCAAACTGCAAGTTTACCTGCTAAATTCTGGTTCCATGCTTGTGCTATAGCTACATATTTGATCAATAGAATGCCATGTACTACTTTACAAATGAAATCCCCTTACCAGTTGTTGTTTAAACAGATTCCAGATATTAAACATTTGAAATTTTTTGGTTGTGCATGCTTTCCACTACTTAAGTCATACAACAGCTCTAAACTACAACCAAAAACAAAAACCTATCTTTTCCTTGGTGTACCCTTGTAGCATTCGTCGCTACGAACATGTGGGAGCAAGTGGAATCAAATTAGGAGTTTCAATGAACGTTTTACGGAATTACGAAGTCAATAGGCAAAGTAGTCAATTCACTATTCTAGATTTTAGGGTTAGATATTTTTATTATTTTATAATTTTGTAGATGTGGAGCCCACATCCCACTTCCCCTTCTTCCCCGTGTCCTTCCCCCTAATCTCTCGGACTCTCTCAAACCCTCAGCTCCCTTTTATCTCTCCCTCATCTCTCTGTCCTTCCCTTACCTATCTCCCGTACCTCACATCTGCAACAACAATGGCGACACCTACACGCACGCAAGACCACCAACTCAGCCACCACTTGCCCTTGAGGGTGATGTAAAGATCAAAGTGAAGAGGTTAATCCAAGTGAAGAGAATATCAAGGGTCAAACTAAATGACACTTGTAAAAGATTAATGAATGAGTTGTTATAAGTTGTTACAAGTTAGTTGAGATAAGGAGGATAATTAGTTTTTAGCTAAATATCGGCTAAGTAAGGAAGAAACATATAACTACCATTGTAATCATAGTTGTTCATCAAGAAATCAATATACAGTTTCACTTTCTCTCTCTTCCCTCTCTCTTTCGAGTTCTCTCCCTCTCTATTCTTCTGCATCATGTGAACCTCTCAAGAACACATTCATCAATTTTAACAGGGGTGAGTGGTGGTTCTTGGTGAGTTAGATAGAGTGAGGGTGAGTTGCAGAGAGAGAGAGTGTATAGAGAATAAGAGAGTGATAGAGATGGATTGTAAGAAAGACGGAGTGGGTTAATCCAACTTAATAATTTCCTTTCTTGGAAATTACTAAAATGCCATTGCTCAATTTAATTTCGTAACTTAACTCTCGTAACTCAAATTCTAATTCCGTCTTCGCCTACATAATCGAGTATGAAAACAATTTAAGAACTAAGAAAATACGAGAAAATGATATTTAAGCTCGAGGCTCACTAATTACTTAAGAAACCCAACCATGAGCATTTTGGTCATTTCACATCATTTGAGAATAAAATAAAATATTTTTAAGGTACAGGTTGTAACATAGTTGTGTCAAATAAAATTTTCATGTGAATAATATCATGTTGCCCTTAAATAAGTTGAATAGCAAATCTAATTTTTGCGTTATTTTTTTAGTTTAAAATTTGCATTTTGGAATCTTTAAACGTTCATCGAACATTGGCTAAATTCGTTAAAGAAATGTTACAAAAATTAGATAATGGGACTTGAAAATAAGACACAATAATTTTAAGAGAACTTTCAAATTACTCTTGAAGGATGTCATTTGGAAGAGCTTTGTAGCGATTTTCAAAGAACTCAACCGAAGTCTAATGGTGGACATAATTGTGTTAAGAACCACCGCAGCGATTGACATGAGTTCTTGAATCTACGGTTGTTCTGCTCCCTCTAAACATAATACACAGTAGCAGCAAGACTTAACTTCAATACTATCGACAATAGAGATTTTCCCTTACAATGGCTAGTAGCCCACATGAAAAAAAAAGGCCATGGGAGCCTTAGCCAAGGGACACCACACTTGAACACCAAATACCAAATACCAAATACCATCGGTAAAAGGACACTCAATGAAGAGGTGGCAATGGGACTTCGTAGCAATAGAACAGAGTACGCAAATGACAGCAACCTACGGAGCAAAAGTTAAAATTATATCCATAGTAGAAAGCTTGCATTTAATGGCCAACCAAAGAATGAAGCTCATCTTAGGAATATTTTGATTATACCAAACAAACTTAGACCAACCTACCTTAGGTTTAGATTGCCGAAACTTATCCCAAGCAGAAGCAGCATAGTAGATGCTAAACGATGGAGTCCATCGAATCATATCAGCCAAGCTAAGATTTGGCACAATATTAGAGTGTTTGAGTAGTTCACGAGTAATGCTCTCCTAGTGCGTTTTTTAATAATAGGTTTGACACTATCAAAATCCGTCGTCGAAGCAAAGGGTAAAGGTCAATAGGGTAATTAAAAAAACTATTGTACTACATGTTTTTACTAGTGTTGTTATTCTCATTCACCAGTCTTATTTTTAGGCTCACATTTTAGTAAAAGTACGAAGGGAATGAAAAACATAGAATTGTTGTTTGAAAAAAAAAAGAACGAAAAACATAGAATTGTGGAGATGTTAGACAAGTAGGTAAGAATAGCAATATTCTACTTGCCTTGATTTAAAGACAAATTTTGACTTAGTTATCCTTAATGAAATTTTTATGCATAGAAAGAACACATTTAACAATGGAGCATGTCAATTTTTAAAGTTTAGATATTGAAAAAAGAGACACTTATATGTGTGTATAGTGTTCTCTTTATTGCCCAATTTCACGCCAATAAGTTGTAAACATGTTGTTAAAACCAATCAAATACGTATTATATAATATGAATAATTAAATGAAGTTGTATGTTGTTTATTAAATAATCAATCCAATCTCACTATATCAAACCACAATATGAATAATCAAATGAAGTTGTAAATAAAATCACTACACAAATCATTGACTTGTTTTCAAAAAATAGAGGCTTGCAACAATCTTCTAAGACAAAAATACGTCCCCACACCTATGCAGTTGTTCTTGGACGTCTATCTTGCAGGATACAACAATCTAATCCAAGTTCTTGTACTTGAACTTAGATTCTTGACGAATTGATGTGTGTTTCTCAGTGAAAGAATATAAAGAGAACGTTGAAATTATTTGATTACATTTATGACTGTTTGAATTCAATTTTATTTTTTCAAACCAGGTTGTAACTGTTTCCTATAAGTAGTCTTATTCTTTCGGGAAGAAACCCATCCGTTCAAAGCTTTGGCCCAAGCTCATCTTTGACGGATTAATATGTACCCGAATTCAATCCAAATCCAAGGGCCAAGGTCCATGACTTTGGCCTAATTCTTTCAAACAATGAGCGAGTGAAATCACTTATAAAGATGAATTTGTGAGAGTGTATGGGCGATGTAGGACAATTGCCCCACGCAAGTCCCAACAACACCCCACATTTTTAACTCTAGCACGTGCGTGATAAGCTAGATACATTTTGGCTCACTTTCAACGAGTCCATGTTTACGAGTAATGATGTAAAACAAGCTCAAATCAACTCAAAGATGAATATTTTATTTCATCTTAATTATTAATATGAAGATAAAACTTCTTAAAACTAAAAAAATAATAAATTATTACAATGTGAATTTTTTTTCTATATATAACAAGTCCAAAGTTGAGCTCGAAGATCTATACAATCAGAGTGTTACTAACTATAGAGAGAATCTATTGTACTCAAAGAGTCAACTACCATGCTTCTTCCGTGAAGAATATGCTGTAAAATTGGGTGAAAACCAAAAATAAAATAAAACAATGAGAGAGAAACAATAAACAATAAACAATAAACAATAAACAAAATAATTAAAATATTAATGAAAGAGGAAAAAAAAGTACGAGGAGGTGGCGCTGTGTTCCCTCTACTACCACAACAGATGCAAGCAACATAATTATTTTCTATAATTATTTTCTAGATATACGACGAACTACTCCTCTTTTTCACTGCCCAAATCTTTCTACCTCAATATACTAATTACAAAATTAAATAATATTTTTTATTACTATTCTAACAATCTCAACTGTATCAGGCATTCCTCGAGAACACTTTTCGTTAAATAAGTTTAAATTTTGAGATCTGTGTAGTAGATATATACAAATCTTAAAATTTAAACTCATCTAATAATGATAAATAAGGTGATGAGCATTACCACCGATTGATGGCGACACGCAAAAATACACCTCCCTTAGTGGTTACAGTGATTTTGGTACCTATGTTTAAGTTTGATTCTTATAATACCACTGCTACACTAGTTATACAGTTTTACGAAATTAGATTATGCATTATTTTAATTGTGTTTAGATTATGTTTTTAATTTTCTAAACTATGCATCACTCTCATTGCACTTGAATTCTCTAACTCAGTGTAAAAATGTGATTCCTACAATATCGGTATCACAATCAGTTTTTTTTATCCATTATGAAAGGCCTAAGTGGCAGATTACAATGGTGATTTGTTTTAGGTTCAAACCATCTCCCTCCATTTAGACTAGTTTAAAATATAAAAAAATCACTTGTATTTAAGTAAAAGTAAAAATTTGTATAAAAGAGAGAGAGAGAGAGAGAGATTTGAACGCAGAATGCTGCAAGTTAAAAAAAGAAGACTATTTACAACAGCAACCACTACTTACAAGTAATATCGTATTGTTGACCTGGTTTTAGGTAAAAATTTTACTTGAACCACACATTAATTTTTACTGCTTTGTGTACCAAGATATTGCATGTAATTTCACTGAGAGACAATAATATTAAATTTACTAAATTACCCTCCAAAGACACATGTGAGTAGGAGAGTGCAGGAGAATTTGCTTTACAGCTAAAGCTTGGTGTAACGGCGACCATAATTTTCACAAAAAAGGGATAAACAATTCGGCCAAATGGAAAGGTGGATAAGAAAATGTTAATCCATAATATAAAGAATGAATATGATTTTTCTCAATGAGTCTACTATATAATATATTGATATCAATTTCATTGTTAATAGCGTCAAATTTAAGTTTTTTCGTTGAAAATAAAGACAGATGCATACCAACAATAAAATTATTGGGTGACAAAAATAAATATAACTCAAGAAATAATAATCGCAAACCTTTTTTCTTACGCAATATGGATGATTAATGATTGGGTAATCCAACAAATTAATATTTAATGCCTCCATATAAAGGATCTTTTTTTTCTAATGTTCAAACGACTAAAATTATTATAATTTTTTAAAGTAGATATCTATTTGTAATGGTTGGATCAAATTTCAACGATCTAGATCCCCAAACTTAATAGATTAGGAGGAATAGATCTGGAGATGATCATTTTCATCTTCCTCAAGTTAAGTGAGTTTAGAGGGATGGATTAAAAAAACTAATATTTTGAGCAGTAAAAACGGAAATAAAAGAATAGGAAGAAAAAAAGAAAAGAAAATTGGGCGGGGAGTCATTAAAGAAAAGTGGCGGGTTTTCCGGTGCAAAAGGGGCTGAGGAAGCCAAAAGCTGGCGCTAAGACACGTGGCGGGGAGGACGATCGTTGGATTAGCATGCGAATTTAACAGTGATTTGATCTCATTCTTTCTTCCGTTTTTATATGAGATTATGACATCCAAGCCAACCAAGAGAGAGAAAGAAGAGAGAGAGGGGTTTTATGTCATACAGTCACACACACACAGAGGCAGAAACAAGAGGCACTGCTCAGAGCTAAAAAGCTCACCACCTGCAAACAAAAAAGAGAAGGAGAGAGACTTAGATTTGTGTGAGTAGAGAGCGCAGAGGAGAGAGAGGGTATGGCGGCGTTGCAGAGAGAGGTAACTTCTGCGCGAGTCATAAATGCTTGGAAATTACAGACCAACAGAGCAGCACAGTGAAGAGGAGGATTAACGCTGCCAAACAGAGTCGTAGCTACCTCCTTCTCACTCTCTCTCTCTTCAAATTTTCATTTTTCACCACAATCTCTTCGAACATTTACAAAAAGATTAAAACTTCAAGGTGAATGGTAAATACCCATTAGAGGAATTGGGTCGGAGTTTGAATTTGATATGGATTTTCTGTCACAATTTGGGTCTGGGTTAAGGAAGAAGCAGCAGCAATGGCTGGTTTTTTCTCATTAGGCAGAGGCGGCAGCGACGACCAACATAACAGCAACAACCCACCGCCGCCTGATCACCACCACCACCATCAAATTGCTCCGGAGACGTTGTTCTGGTACAAAAATGAGGACGTGGCAAACCAGCCGTACAAGGGCTTCGAGCTGTGGCAGCAACAGGAGCAGCTCCTTCAGCTCCAAACCCAGCCGTCGCAGCGGCTTTACCAGCCTCATCCCCATCACCATCAAGATCTCTACGCTTCTGCGGCTGCTCTAGGGGTGGGTCCCAGCAGCAGGGGATCGGATGACACTTCATCGTCGAGGTCGGCTGCAGCGGCGTTTACGACGATGAGGTCGTCGTCAGGAGGAGGAAGCGGAGGAGTCGCCAGTTGTCAAGACTGCGGGAACCAAGCGAAGAAAGACTGCATACACATGAGGTGCAGGACTTGCTGCAAGAGCCGAGGGTTCGACTGTCCGACCCATGTCAAGAGCACGTGGGTCCCGGCATCGAAACGCCGTGAGCGGCAGCAGCAGCTCACCGCCTTGCAGCAACAACACCATCACCAACACCAACAGCAAGATCATATGCAACACCACCATCACCAACAACAGCAGCAGCTTCAAGTGATTCGAGGAGAAAATTCGAAAAGACTCAGAGAAAATCCGAGCTCGAAACCCTCTCGTCGTATTCTCACAAACACAAACACTTCAGGTATACTATATGTTATATACATACATACATACACATTTTTTTCGGGAGACTTATTGATCATTTGAGAGAAAAAAGGGAGGGTTTGAGTGAAAAAAAAGAAAGAATAGAACAAGAAGAGAAAAAAGGGGAAGGGTTTTGGAAGGTAGCGTTTGAAAAAGCCCAACAAATAGTGGAGAATATCGATTGCGTGTGAGGAAGAAGTCGAACTCTCCATAGTAAAAAAACTCATTCTTCCAGAAACCCCATCAGAAATCACCGGCTTTCTTTCTTTTCATCTTTTCGTTTCCCAAAAAAATACTGTTCTTCAGTAGTCTTGACGTCTATAACATTGACAGGGAAAAAAGAAACTAAGAAAGAAAGACACACACTCTCTCTCTCTCTCAAAATTCCGTGTTCATGTATATTTCCGTTTTGCTTGCTTTTGTGTGCCTTTCTTTTTTCTTTGTTCTTTTTTTTTTGTTAAAAGAAAGAAAATCTAAAGAAGATAATTTCTTAATTTAATATTCCAACTTTTGGTCTTTTGTTCTCATGAAAACTACATAGTTTTATGTTCTGGGGTTTGGGATTTACAAATGTTTATGTGTATGTAGAGTTGGATGTGGTGAATTTCCCGCCGGAAGTGAGCTCGCCGGCGGTATTTCGCTGCGTGAAAGTGAGCGCCATCGACGAGGAGGATCAGTACGCGTACCAGACGGCTGTGAACATCGCAGGCCATTTGTTCAAAGGAATTCTTTACGACCAAGGACCCGAATCCCCTAACTACAATATGAACATGGCAGCTGAAACCTCGTCTGCTGGTGGAGTTAATTTCCAACCGCTCAATCTCGTCGCGGGAGCCACCACCGCCGTTAACACGGCTTCCATTGACGGTGGAGGCCATGAGGGAGTGGCAGTGGCGGGTTCGACGACTGTTATAGATCCTTCTTCTCTATACCCAGCTCCAATTAACACATACATGGGTACGCAATTCTTCCTACCACCAAGATCTTGATGGAACTAAAATTTACACTCCCCACATTCTTCTTCTTGACTGCCTACCTACAACGCCCAACTATTCCGTACGTAGTAAGTGTGTCCTCTCATCTTTTGATAATATTTTGTAGCAAAAATTGACACCCCCCATTTGGACTAGCTGTAGCTAGGAAGCTAGAAAAAGAGAGTAGAAAGAAAATATTGATGCGCGAAGAGGAACGTATTTGTTTCGTTGACAGTTCCTAGTGCTTGTTAATTAGTTAATTCAAATGTCATCATCTATTATGATTAATATCTTGTTCAAATTCAAATATGTTTAGTGGCTACATATTGGAGATCTTAAAGAGTGGTGGTGTTTTGCTAGTAGATTGTCCTGGATAGGTATTTCTTTTCAACCTAGTGCGTTTAGAGTTAGTTTAGATAAATTTAGTGTAAAAAAAAAAAAAAAAAAAAAAAAGTGGAGGTGTTTTTATTTATTTATTTATCCTCTGCTGGGTTGAAACCCCATACCACTTTTTTGGTTGGATTTGAACTTGGGAAGCTGCTTTTTTCCTGTTTACCTGTATGCTTGCCTGTTTGAAATGAATCACGAAAACTTGGAAGTTTTCGTCTTTTGTTGGACAAACTACAAAGACTTTTCCCTTTTCATTTCGGTATGGGCGGTCCAGCCATGCATGAGTGAACCAACATCCAAGTTCAAAAGGTCAAGCAGTCCTCTCTCTCTCCCTCCCTCTCCTCTCTCTCTCTCTCTCTCTCTAGATTTTCATAGAATATTGAAAAGTGTTAAATATTTTCTTCATTTGTTCCTAAATCTTGAAATGCGTAGATGTGACTTTGATGTTGAATCTTGAAATGCATAGATGTGACTTTGATGTTGAAAACTGTAAGCTTTGCTTAATCTTCACCTGCAGTGGTTTAATGCAGCTGCAGGAAATGTAAAATTTAGGAATTGTAACCATAGCAGAATATTTAAAGACTTCTTTTTTTTTTTGGTCAATTATTAAAGACTTTTCTTGGTTAACAAACAATCTGATCTTTTGACATGTTCTCTGCAATTATCTGTTTCTCACTTCCCTTTACAACTCTTTTTTAACCTTTTAATGCTGCCGCATAATTTCACATTTAGGCAATAATATTGATATGTAGTTATCTCTACTAGTTCTTAAAACATCAACAGTATGAAGTACAAGCTTTATTTTCCAAATAAATAAATTTACTGTGAAGGAGCTTGTATCTGTAATGAAACTGGTGGTTAGTTTAATTTACCTCCAGAATGTAGATAAATTTTTAGTTGAATTAAGTACCTAAATCTTCCAACCTTTTTGTGACATTCCGTCAACCTTTTAAACATTCCAAACAAATACCCAAGCTATTGAAAGTGTCGCATCCGTTAAGAGTTAAAAATCTGTTAAATTAATTAAGGTTTACTTTGTCACCAAAATCAATAGAAGGTCAAGGAAACATAGGCTTCACGAATTAACGGTCACTACCACCGCCATCATGACATCACCTCCAAACCCAACACAAAACCACCAACCCACCCTATCGAGCTGCCAACATCCAGAAAGAAATCATGGAAGTTGCTGAAATGGTATAGACTGTCATGATGCCGCCACCATCATATTCATTGCCCACAAAGAAGATCCGGAAGCTTTACGAGCCGAGAACTGGCGTATGAGAAAATTATGTAAGCAGAAACAAACTCCTTGAAATCTTATTTGAATTCTTCATCTCTCCTTTTTGTTAGAAGATTACTCTCCTAATGTAATTTCAGTTTGGGCCCATTTTTTTTATTCAATTCAAAAACTCGTTTGTTCATTAGGTTCTATATTACATAATCTATATTTGAAATTAAAATTTTGAGGCAACTTCCATTTATATTGACCATAATGTACCAAATTGGTGGATTCTAAATATAATCTATGATTGAAAAATTAACAAGGGCTTAACGGATGTGGCATTTTTAATAGGTTGAGTACTTGTTTGGAATGTTTAAAAAAGTTGAGACTAATTTGGAATGACACTAAAACATTGGGGGATTTTAGGTACTTAATCCTTTTTAATTTTAAGAGAGACATCAGAATTATTGTAGTTAATTTAGGTTGATAAACTAAACAAAAATAAAAGATGAGATTTTTCAGTGAACGAAGCATTAGAAATGAATTAATGAAGAATTAAGAATTATATTCTAAAGGAGTCATCTAATATAAATCAATCAATTAATCCCGGTAAAGTCTGTTAAGAGATTTTTGAATGCACAAACACATGTTCAGACTCTAAAGCCTAAACCTAATATAGATAAGGAGTCACCTAAAATTTCACTGCAATTCATTTGTAGACGAAGAGAAAATATATCTTTTGTTTGGTGAAGTATTTGAGTAACTAATCCTGATGTGTAAATATTTTAATTAGACTCCAGTCGTCCGTGCCTCGAAATCAAGTCTTTTCGTCCATGGCTCCAAATCTGTCTTCTTGTTGAATATAATTGAGAGATCCCTTACTTAATATAGGTTTAGGCTTGAATATGTGTACCTTAGGGTGTAAAGGATATATAGAAACTTCTGTCTTGAAGAGTGTAGCAAGTATTTGCAATTGAGTTGAGAGCACTTTGCCTGTGTTTAATTGTGCATTATAATTTTTTTTTTTTTTTGATAATTAAGAAATCATAAAAGTTGTAATTGCATAATTCGAATGGCGATAGTGTTTGGAGTTCAGGTTTTTGTATCTGTAAATGGTTCGGCAGGTTGGTGGCAATTCGCTCTCTCTCTCTCTCTCTGGTTCTGTTGTCTTTGCTTCAAGCATGTTAGTTACTCTTTTAAGAAGTCCATATATGGAGTTGCCATGAAAATGAGTCTAGATTCTTAACCCAAACTGTGTGTATTGTCCTGCTGTTTATAATTAATTTGATATCTTATATATAATGAGGACTTAGCAGGAAATATCAAAAGATTTGTGGTGATTCAGTGAAATTTCCAACCCGGAACCTTACATTGATAGGTAATGCTTTTCATGTATAGAAAATAATTGCAGTTGAAATTACTTGAAAGTTTTTTTAATACAAACGGAATTGGGAGAGGAGGAATTGAACTTAAGACCTCAGGTGCAGGAGTGAATAATCTTAAAAACAATTGAGCTACAAACCCCTTACAAAAAATTTCTGATAGAAAATAAGAAGGCTCCAAACAATGCTTAATTTCCTTGTAGTTGTGTTGATAAAATTCTATAAAGCAGTACCATATGACAATGACACCTCTAATTGAATTGCTTGAAATTTAATTCTTGCTGTGGAGCTTGAAGTGTTAGCCCTCTGATAAACTGAATTAGCTTTTGAGTAATCCTGGATGGATGGATGGATGGATGGATGGTAGCGGTTTAGATTGTGTAGAGCTATTTATTCGGATGAGAAGTTAGCCCTCTTATGAACTGAATCATCTTATAATCCTAACCATTTTTACCTTGTTAGAAGTTAGGACAATCTCCACTCTTATTATTGTCGAGATTAAATCTCCATGCATGCGATGAATAAAACAAGACATTTGTTTTCTCCTTTTTGGGAAGACTATTTGATATGCGGAAAGATATTCATTCTCATAAATTTCTCGTCTCTTTCTAGGGGATGGGAAATACAATTTTTATAAACATGTTTAGTAAAGATAAGAAACTAATTGTGAAATTGTTGACCCTAGGAATTACAAAGCTTACATGGTGTGCAGGCCAAGTTACTATTGAGCTAACTACGTTTTTTTGGTAATGTCGTCATGTTAGCTCGCAATCGAGGACGGTTGGGCGAGTAAAATGCATGTGGTAGTGAGGAGTCAAATGCAGGTTGCTGACTTCTGCACTTGAGTAACTATGGTCGAGGAAAGAACACTCTCTGTCTAGGGTTTTAAAACTTGAAGATAAGGTTACTTAATTCACTATGAAGTTCAAGATCATCTCCACCAGGCTCGGCAACTTCAACTACATTCATAAGAAAATGAGCGTCGAATTGGTATCAGACTGTAGGGACAAAGATACTTAAAGGATATAAACATTTTTTATGGTGTGTCGGTCGTTTGAATACTGAACTTTGAAGTGCACCTAAGAATAACCGATTGGAGAACACTATACTTCGCTAGGAAGCTATAAAGTGACATTTTTCGGCGAAAGAATTATAAACTCTTTACCGGCAAAGACTTGGATAGATAACAAACCAACCAGAAGTAATGTTGTTAAGCCAAATTGAGATGTCTCTGGTTGCTAATACAGTGTTGTTAATCTAAACTGAAGATGTGTTGACGAAGGGTTATGATAGTATTTTTCTCAGGGACGTGAGAAGGTTTCTCATATAGCATTTGAGTTTGTGTGTCGAGTTGAAGGATTACTCTACGTTGCAAAACCCTGTATTTATAGGGGTGAATTTCATGATGGACAAGTCTGTCGAGTTGTAAAACTTTAATGATAGTCTAATTTCTCAACACATTCTCGGCCAAAATTCGTCAAGTCTCACCGTCTTCGACCAGGATTTTGAATTTAAATTGATTATGCGATTGATCCAACTTTTATTCGAAAGCCAATCATAATCCTTAATATTTCTCTCATCTAATAGTTGAGAGTATATAGGGCATGCGTGCAAAATCGTGTCCAAACAGAAATTTAGAGACAATTATGTATTTTTTTAACTAGGAATAAAATTGAAAAAGAAACCGCAGGCCAAATTCAAAATCCCAGTTAGAATAGGATCGGCCGAGATAGAGATGAATTAAGATCAGCCGAGGTAGAATTTGACAAGGAAGATGATTCCTACCCAAGAACGATTCTAACTCGATCAGGAGTATTTGCATTGCTATAAATAGAGGGAGGAGCACAACATTCAAGGACCTCCAACTCAACACACAAACTGCCCTGCGCAAACCCTCGCTCTACGCGAAACCTCTCAACTTTGAGATTTTATTTTCTTTTTCGCCAACACATCTTCAGTTTGGATAAACAGCACTGTGAAGGCAACCGGTAAACATCTTCAGTTTGGATAAACAGCACTGTTGCCGTAGAATCAGCCGACCGCGGAGCACCTTCAGTTTGGATAAACAGCACTGCGTCGAGGCCGACTGGTTATCTATCCAAGTCTCGGTCGAGAAGGATTTTCGAATCCTTATTGGCAGAGGTCATCTCATCAGCCTTCTCGGCGAAGTGAGGTGTTACAGGTTACTACATTCGGCACATTGAAAGCCGAATTTGATATTGAACTTCGCAGAACTAGCAGCCTTGTCTTCAGGCTCTAAAACCCAAAGGCCGAGGCGTGTTCCTTCCTCGGCCGCAGTCGCAAGATTCAGAAGTCAGCCGCGCACACAACGCAACATCAACATTTTACTCACCGGCCGAGTTCGGCCGTCGAGTTGGCACACCCCGCATTCAACCGAAGGACGTAGTTAGCTTATTAGTTACTCGACCTGCGCGCCACGTAGGCTTAGTAGTTTTTAGGGTCAACACTATCACATAATTTCCATAGTTGCGAGGCTCACATATCACTTTAGTGTTAGTAAACCCACCACGTGATGTTAATATTTCACCAGTTAGAGATATTGATGCATGATAAATCGTTATTCAACAAATCTCAGTCTTGAGTACTGATATTAATAAATAAATACATCGTATGGTTTGGTAACACCACATAAACGTGCCTATCTCATGATATCATTATAAAAAATGCTACACTGATTGGGGTTTTCATTCCATATTTACCACCTCTTTAATAGAGATGGATCATATCTCTATTAGGGAGGTGGTACAAATGTGGTATGAAAAATGTGGTAAGTGCAGTATTACTCTATTATCTTTCACATTTTACAGGAATTAAACTTTTGTTACAATTTATATCGAAATTTTCTAGTATGCAATGGTGTATAGCATATATTGGGTCCTTAGCCATAAATCTCTAATCACAATTCAACCCTTGTTTTAATCATATATCGCATTTTTTGGTAAACGAGGAAGGTTTTTGTTCCAACGAATTGGGTCAAGTTTTGACCATATGCATTTACTGAATTTTTTTGTAGTGCACATTTAAGATACACACTTGAACAAAAGTCGTTAAGTCAAGTGAGATTAAAAGATCTAACAGCTCTTATTCAGATGTGTAACTTTTTTGGCCTGAAATAGATTTAGGCTGAGAAAGAAGGCTACAAGTGCTCGGCCTAATAGTGAAATGTTCCGCTTAGTAGTGAGATGTTGGTGGCTCGCTCAAGTCCTAAGTGAATTAGGATTGCTTAAAAGATAAGATTGGGTTATAGCTTGGTCGAGTCCTAAATGATGTAGGGCTTTTGAAGGATCAGGATGGGTTTTGATGAGATTTGGATTAGAATGCTTGAGGATCAAAACTCATGTCTGGAAAAAATGAATTAATCACATAAGAGGACTAATTTAGAATCCTAATTCAACTTGAAAAGAGTGAGACTCGACAATGATAAAGTTTCAATGGGAAAATGATTTGTGAAGATAATCCTAGATGCATTCAGATAATGTGCCAAGGAGTAGCAATACTATTGGAATTGAATTGGGCATTAATGAATTTGTTCTTATAAATGCAAGAGGATTTGCAACGTACGAGCCTTCGACCATCAACTTAACACACAAATCAACAGTCTAATCGAAACCTCTCACCTTCTGGAAAAAAACTAACTTGTTCACTAACCATTAGCACAAATTATGGCTAGTTTGACGGGTTAGGGTTGATACCAACAAAGTCGGCCGTATGGTTAGATAGGGTTAGAGTTGTGGAGTCAATTTCCTTAGGAGTTTCAACTATGGCTAACTATTTATTTAAGTCTCAGTCGGCGAAGAATTTTTTATTCTTTTGCCGCAAGGTGTCAATTAATTAGTCGTCTCGACAAAGTGAAGTGTTCTATGATTGGTTACTCTTAGGTTACATTCAGAGTTCACAAACCGCTGAACCACTTTTATAATAAACACACCCATCTCCCTTGAGTATCTTTGTCTATATAGCTTGATACCGATTCGGCAGTGCCTATATTTTCACTATATAGTTGAGATACTGAACCTAATGCAGAAGACCTAGAACTTTGCAATGATTTGCATAACCTTGCCTTCAGGTTATAGAACTCAAGGTCGAGAGTGTTCCTTCCTCGACTGCAGTCCCTCAATTCAGAAGTCAGGAGGGTATTTCATCACAATCACCACATTCACGATATTTGCTCAATCGTGCTTGGAAACAAATTGGCACGGCCGCATCAACAATCAAGCGACCAAATGACGTAGTTAGCTCCTAGCTACTTTGGCATGCACACCACGTAAACCATGTAATTTTTAGGTCAACAATAACTTAAGCTTGCGGGTAATGTTAGAGAGACTAAATTTGAAAATTAAATGATATGTCACCAATAAGAATAAACACATTAATCAACATTTAAAAAATAATATAATCATCAACTTCTATATTATTTTTAAAAAAAATTTAGTCTACATATTTACTTTCCCTAATATTACCCTTGCACTTTTAATGTAGACCAGAGAAAAAAAACTCATACGTTTACAGCTGGGAACGTACAAATAAAGCTAAATGTGGTGATACAGTGTTTCCATGTGATGCAACTGTTTTGTGGTGGATTCTTTTTCCTATTAACATTACTAAATTTA
Organism: Cotoneaster glaucophyllus; assembly: GCA_036320875.1. Classification (NCBI taxonomy): domain Eukaryota; kingdom Viridiplantae; phylum Streptophyta; class Magnoliopsida; order Rosales; family Rosaceae; genus Cotoneaster; species Cotoneaster glaucophyllus. The sequence goes on from CM070073.1 coordinate 18,318,801, forward strand.
TATAGCGTTGACCGGCAGAAAGAAATTAATCACATTTTGTCGTTGGTAGCCGTAAGAAAAATACTTCATTAGTAGCAGTGAGGATATCTATTTAACTTCTAAACCTAATTATTTGTTTTTTTTAATGAACAAAATCTTAACAAAAAGAGAAAACCATATGAATATATACATTCCCAATGCAGAAATAATTTGATATTACTCAGAAATAATGATGAGAACAACGCCCATGTTTTTTTTGGTTCAAAAAACTTCGAACTCCATGAGGATATAGAAAACTTTAACTAAAAACTCCTGATACTGTTTATTTTAAAGAAAAATTATATTTTTACACTAAAAAGTCAATCTTGTTACTATTCAATTTATCATTTATTTTATCCTTATCGTTAAATCTTAAAATTTTCATACTATTTTTATTAATTTTCCTTAGAATATATGCATATCATGTTTCCTTGAGCAGCACAAAGAGTGAAGAGAGGAGAGGCTCAGTAAATATTCCGTCCCCTGGACAAGTCCAACTGCAAGCACCTGTGACTGTCGGGAATTCAGTTTTTCATTTTTGTATCCATCCATTCCATTTTCTTTTAACTTTGGGAATCATCAAAGGCCTCCATCTGCAACGGAATATTATTCTTTTAAAATTATGTTTGCGATCTGTAGCTATTAGTCGCATGTCGTAATTTTCACTCATATTTTCTCCTTTTGCACTACTTTCTTTGTTGTCGTATGGTTAGATAACAAAGGAGGAGTGTTGAACGAGTAAAAGTCGGGATAGTTATTGGTGCCCTAGTACAAGTCGCACAATTAAGATATGGGAACAATTTTGCTCATTAATCTCTAATGTGATGTGATCATAGTATACATTCTAATTAACTCGGGTTAACATATATGATTATACTGTTGAAGATATATGACTACTGCCACATCATTTGACACATCATCACAATTACATAGGAATGCCACATCAGCTATTGTAGTATGTTAGTTTTGTTAAAAGTTAGTTACATTGATAGCTTAGCTGACAAGCTTCATTCGGCTGCTATATAAGCTTGTATTGAATCATTGTGGGATGATCTTTTCCATCTCTCTAAGAAATAACAACGTCTGCATTCTCTTGATTCTCTCTACATTTCTTCTAATACAGTTCTTACATTTTTCTGCAAAACATTCATCTGTGTATACCATGATGAATGTTCTCATGTTATCTTCGCCATTGGTTTCGATATTTTGGTGCTTATTTTTGTTGTGTTGTGACGATTCGATTGTTGTGAAGATTTCTGGTGATTGAAGATCTTTTTGGGTTCGGGTGATCAGAATTCGAGTTTATCAGGTGTTGCTTTTCTTTCTGCACTCCTAATGTTTGTATAATTGTGGCAACGAAGAATTTTCTGCAAAAAAAAATTGAAATTTGATGGCCGATAGCCATTTCTTGATTTTGAAGTATGAATTTGAAGGCCGATAGCCAGTTCTTGATTGTATAACTGATGAAGTATCTCTGTCAAAGTATAAAGGCCGATAGACATTACTTTTTTGATTGACTGTTGAATTTTTCACACAAACAAGATCGAAGCCAGTAGTGTGTGTTCTTGAAATTGTTGTGGTTCTTGAAGATTGTTCGAGAAGTTGGTTTTGTTATTTGCTTCAGATTGCTTGTGATTACAATGCTATAAAGATATGGCATTTAGTACTGTGAAAATTAAAAGTCTTCTGGGCATGATCACTGTGAAATTGAGAGAAGATAATTTTGTCAAATGAGATTATCAATTTCAGTCAGTTCTTAAGGACTATGATTTCTGTGATTTCTTTAGTGGTGAATCTCAGTGTCCTCCAAAGTATATCATTAATACTGATACTAGTGTAACTAGAGAAATCACTACTGCCTATAAAGATTGGGTTAAAACAGATGAGTCCTTATTGAGTTTGCTTATTGCTACACTTTTGGATGATGCTATAGAATATGACATTGGATGTAAAACCTCTCAAGAAGCTTGGAAATGTTTACACGAAAGATATGCTTGTGTATCAGTTGTCAGGGTTAATCAACTTAAGACTGAATACCATACTACACAGAAATATGTTGATTCTATTGATAAGTACTTACTCAGACTAAAAGGTATCAAAGATCAATTGGTTACTGCAACAGAGAAAATAACTGAGAATGACTTGGTTATTGCTGCTTTATCTGGTTTACCCCCAGAATTTGAGATGATCAAGACAGTAATCCTAGCCAGGGAAACTCCGATTTCAATGAAAGGTTTTAGAGCTCAACTTCTTGGTGCTGAAGGAAGTATTGAATCCAGAATTACAATTTTGCCAAATTCAATGTCAACCATGTATGTTCAGGGGGAATAGTTTTAATACACAGAGAACTCAGGGAGCTGATTAAGACTATGAACAAGGGGAGATTTCTAATGCATAGAGGTCTCAAGGGGGCAATAATTACATTGGTGGAAATAACAACATAAGGTATAATTTCAATAATAATCGAAGATTTTCTGGTGGATACAATGGTGGAAACAATAACTACAAGTCATACTTTAATTTTGGAAACAATGAGAAAGGTGTTCAAAATGGAGGTTCTTAAAGTTTTATCTCTGGAAATGGGAGTAAACAAGGAAATACTTGGAATGGTAATACCAACTACAAGAATGCTAGATCTCTTGAGTGTTAAATTTGCTCTAGAAGAGGGCATACAACACAAAATTGTTTTCATAGAGCTGATAATAGTCAATCATCTGGTGGTTTCTTGCTCTGTCAAAATTGTGGAAAAAAGGACATAGAGCTTCAAAATGCTTTCACAGGAATAATTTCTCATATCAAGGAAGTGCACCCCCAACATCTCTTGCTGGTATGGATGCCCAAGGCTCAACTGACACAAGCGAAGATCCAAATATCCATTGGTTTTCAGCTGTTGATACATGGGTAGTTGACACAGGTGCAACTCACCATATGACATCAAATGTAGATGTCTTGAATCAAATTACTCATTATAGTGGTGATGCCAAAATTACTATTGGTAATGGAGAAGGTTTGCATGTTCAGAATATTGGTTTTTCTCTTATTAAAACTCAACAAAAGTCATTAATTCTACATAATATGTTACATGTGCCAAGAATTACAATGAACATGTTATCTGTTAAGAAATTATGTAGAGATAATGTTTGATGGTTTGTATGTGATGATTTGATCTTTTTTATATAGGACAAGGCAACTCGAATGATTGTGTACCAAGGAAAAAGTGATGGCGGTGAGCTATTCAAGATACCAATAACAGCGTTTTCAAGGTCAAGAGCTACAACTTTTGGAAGGTGTGCAACAGTTGTTGGAAAGAAAATAAAGACTGCGGTTTGGCATAAAAGGTTGGGTCATCCATCTGAAGAGGTTCTTAGTGTCATGTTGAATAAGATAGGTCTAAAAGGTTGGCATAGTATAGATTTGTGTCCATCTATATGTACTACTTGTATTCAGGGCAAAATGGGTAAATTGCCATTTCATGCAAGATAAGATAGGTCAAATGTTGTGTTTGAAAGGATACACTCAGATGTATGGGGTCCTTCATCATAGAAATCTATAGAGGGTTATAGGTACTACATAAGCTTTGTTGATGATTGCTCTCAATTTGTATGGATTTTTCCAATGGTTAATAAATCTGATGCTTTTACAACCTTTACCAAGTTCCATGCCTTTATTGAGAATCAATTCAATGTTTCAATTAAATATCTTAGCAATGTGTTTAGATAATTTTTGGAGATAAAAGGGATTATACATCAAGTTTCTTGTCCTTATAAACCCCAGCAAAATGATCTTGGGCATTTGATTGAGACAGCTATTAGTTTGTTATTAGATGCACAAATGTCTCCAGTATTTTGGTATCATGCATGTTCTCATGCTACATTTTTAATCAACATAATGCCATGTAGAAATTTAAATATGCAGTCTTCTTACCAAGTTGTGTTTGGTGGTATACCTGAGATTAAGCATCTTAAAGTTTTTGGTACTACAATATATCCATTACTGAGACCATTTAACAAGAATAAACTTGAGCCAAGATCAACTCAATGTGTATTTCTTGGTTTTGCTCATGGCTACAAGGGAGTCATTTATTATGATATCAAGACCAAAAATTTCATTTTGTCAAGGCATGTAATACATGATGAAGATATATATCCATTCAGACAAGTTCAAAATCATAAGGATCTTTCAATTGTTCACAGGTCTCCTCATTCACCTGTTTTGGTTCAATTACAAGTTCCAAGAGAAATAGTTATGTCTGCTACACAGTTACAGAATGATTCTCAAGCAATTAACTCTATGAATATATCAGAGAATGATACTAGTTCAAATCCAAGTATTCACGGTATTCATGGAAATGGTGAAAGTTGATACCTTGAATGTTTTAAGTACCAGCAGTTCATAGAGACTTCCAATCAGTGACAGGGATGTAAATTCAACTGGTAGCACCATTTTACATGAGTCTTCAAGCTCTTCACATCATCACTCTCCTATAAATCATCACTCTGGTACATAATCATTGATGTTTGTCCACTCAGATTCTCAACTTGAGGTAATTCTTCCAAATTTATCTCAATCTGATCCGTTTCCACATACTGTACCATCTACTCATTCAATGGTTACTAGATTGAAAAGTGGTACAATTATGAGAAGAAATTATGCTGCTTTGTTAGCACATTGTCCTGAACTTCATTCACTTCAAATCACTGAAGAAGAACCTTTCACTGGAGGTTACTCTTGTATATCTGAGATTATTGATGCATCAAAACCTGCAACATTTAGAAAAGCTGCCATTATACCACAATGGCAAAAGGCAATGCAGGAAGAGTATGATTCACTTAGAGCACAAGGGACTTAAGTATTGGTCTCACCTTCTGATGATAGAGCAATTGTAGGAAGCAAATGGGTATACAAAGTGAAGAAAAATGTAGATGGCAGTGTTTCAAGGTATAAAGCAAGGTTTTTCTCAAGAACATGGGATTGACTACTTGGACACATTTAGTCTCGTTGTAAGGCATACCACTGTCAGAATTATTCTAGCTCTAGCTGCCATTAAAAAAATCATTGGAATCTTAGACAATTAGACATAAAGAATGCCTTTTTACATAGAGATTTACAAGAAAAGATCTACATGAAGCAACCACAAGGGTTTGTTGATCCATCTTACCCTTCTCATGTTTGCAAATTGGTCAAGTCATTATATGGCTTGAAACAGGCTCTAAAGACTTGGAATTCAAAGTTTACAAGCTATTTAGCAGTTCTGGGATTTCATACATCAGTTTCTGACACAAGTCTGTTTGTAAAGAGGGATGAATTCGATATCATCATATTGTTACTATATGTTGATGATATAATCTTAACTGGTTCCAATCCTGTGAAGATACAAAAGGTCAAGAGCTCTCTGAGGTATTTGAGTTAAAAGACATGGGGGCAGCTTACTTATTTGTTGGGCTTACAGGTTCAATATAAAGATAATGGAGATGTTTTTGTTAATAAGTCCAAATACGTTAAAGATTTGGTTCACAAAGCAGGAATGGACTCATGTAAACCTGCAACCACTCCTTGTAAACCTCATCCTCAAATGCTTCATTCAGAAGGACAAGTTTTGACAGACCCAACCTCCTATATAAGCATTGTGGGTTCCTTAGAATATTTGACCTTTACTAGGCTAGATATTGCCTTTGCAGTGAATACAGTATGTCAGTTCGAGACCTCACCAATTGATATCCATTTTGGAGATGTCAAGAGAATTATTCGATATCTTCAAGGAGCCATAAACACTGGTTTTGCTTTTTCTGCAAACACAATAACAAAGCTTAATGCTTTTTTCAGATTTTGATTGGGCTGCGTTTTTGAATACTCGAAGATCAATTACTGGTTATGTGGATTATTTAGAGAATAATTCAATCTCTTGGCAGTCTAAGAAACAAAACTCAGTGTCAATGAGCTATACTGAGGCTGAATACAAAGCCTTAGCACATACTGCAGGAGATATAGCTTGGGTACGAAATATATTAAAGGACTTGGGAGTGTTCTTAGATGCTCCACCAACAATTCACTATGACAATATGTTTACCATTGCATTAAGTGCAAATCCAGTTTTTCACTCAATGATAAAACATCTTGACACAGATTACCATTTTGTAAGGGAGATAGTGCAACAAGGAGATTTGGAGGTTTTATACATTCCAACTGAAGACCAAACTGCAGATGTCATATCAAAAGTTCTTCATAGTCCTTCATTTGTCAAGCATTGTTACAATCTCAAACTGGAAAATTCCAGTTGAGATTGCCGAGAGATGTTGAAGATATATATTATTGCGACATCATTTGACACATCATCACAGTTAGATAGGAATGCCACATCAGCTATTGTAGTCTGTTAGTTTGTTAAAAAGTTAGTTACATTGATAGCTTAGCTGGCAAGCTACATTCAGCTGCTATATAAGCTTGTATTGAATCATTGTGGGATGATCTTTTCCATCTCTCTAAGAAATAACAAAGTATGCATTCTCTTGATTCTCTCTCTGCATTTCTTCTAATACAGTTCTTATATTGTTTTTGCAAAACATTCGTCTGTGTATACCTTGATGAATGTTATCATATACATTACTGCAATGCATATAAAGATAATGTTACACAATGATTAAAGAGATGATGAACGAAACTGTTCTGGAATTATGAATTTTTCTTTGTGAGCCCTAGTGACATATTCAAGCATATGGCTATACAAAGCAAACTCTATATAGATTACATAAATTTTCCTTCGGAAAAGTACGGTATTTATTGAAATGTTGAAAGAATACGTACAATGGAAGACAGTGTGCAATGAAAAGCAATCTCATTATAACTTTGCCGGAGCTTTCAATATCCGGTCTAAGAGAAAGGAGTGCTTGCACCAAACAAATCAAATAGAACTATCCTCAATAAATAAGTCTTAAGAGTATATCCGATGATTCTTCAAACCAACCATTCGCTTTCCCTAAGTTCAAATATAAGGAAACCATTCAAACTACATATACACACATAGAAGTTGTTGACAATGGCAGATTGCGGTCTAGCTGTGTATGTACACCCTTCAGACAACAGTTTGTCTCTAAGGGGCTATCAAGAGACTTTATTTTACTATCTTCCACGTAAAATGGCAAAATTGTCTAGTATTAGGGAAACCAATTCGTACCTATAGAAATTCATAGTGACTTTATATTATAATCCTATCCTTGACCTACATAGAATGGAATATTTTTGCTCACCACCATGAAGTGATGGTAGTGCTCACCATCCAATTTATCACTGTTTGATGAGTTTAGACACAAACCTCAAAACTTAAACTCATCTAATGATAGTAAGTAGGGTGGTAAATATTGCCACCTCTTGAGGGTGATGAACAAAAATGCATCCTACGTAGAAATGTCAAATCTCAATTCAAATTCTTTCTTAAAGTCTGAGGTTTTCCTTGACAAATGCATCATATCAACAACTTTATACATGCGTCAAAATGACTTTTACATTCAAGAAAGTATGTTTAAAATCATATTTTATCCAGCCACTATTATTATTATAAATCAGACAGCATCACATTAAATTATTGAAGTATCCTTAGAATTCTTCCACTAATGTCATTTTATTGCAAGTTTGATAACGGGATTTTCTTCAATAAGTTAAGGGTTTATATCACAAATGGTCCCTGAAATTGACCCCATCAATCATGATGGTCCCTGAAATTGAAAATCGATCAATGTAGTCCCTGAATTCGCGAATCAATGTGGTCCTTCTGTTAGTGTTCCGTCCAAATTAACACTAAAAAAAGGTTAGAGAACCAATTTTTCATGATAAAATGTCCAAAAAAAGGTTAGAGAACCACTTTTTTTTGTTTTTATTTTAGTTTTAGCACCAAATCCATGAAAAAATGGAGAGAAAAGTGAAGATGGAAAAAAGAAAAGAGAGGTAGTAAGTAAAATTATAAGTAACAGGGTTATTTTTTATCATTTTACCATGAAAAATTGGTTCTCTAACCTTTTTTTAAAGTTAATTTGGACGGAACACTAACAAAAGGACGACATTGATTCGTGAGTTAAAATTCAGGGACTACATTGATCGATTTTTAATTTCAGGGACCATCATGATTGATGGGGTCATTTTCAGAGACCATTTGTGATATAAACCCATAAGTTAATGTAGAGAGAGTATATACTTGTTTTTATCCGTTGGATGTGCATACCAACATTTTATCTAAGGGCAAATCATCTTTATAGTGAGTAGACTAACTTAACAAAGAAACATATTTGTTGTGAGTAGCTAGGAAAACACACTAAAAGAAAATTCGTAAAAAAAATAAGCACATGTTCTCTAGACTTCTCAGAGAGAGGAGGGGGAGCATTATTATTGAATTGTTGTGGTCCCAACAAGTAAGCAATTTGCCACAATTTTTTTTTTTTTGGACAATACTTTATTTCTGTGAAACCTCATTTCTCCTACTATGACATCTTGCCCTACAAACGCTAGAAGCGCAACAATTCAGTATCTTTATAATCATATATAAAGACCATTTCTAGATAAACTCATTTAATTTAGAAACCGTTTAGTCATATATATAAATTTAAAAAGTTGAGAGTTCATCACAGGAAGGAGGGAAAGCATTATACACACAGGTGCAAAACTCAATGGTGGAACCAAAATTTTTTGTGAGGAGAGACCTTTCACAAATGTCAAAAAAAAAAAGGAAAAAAAAAAAAAGAAAAAAAAAAGAAGGCTGATGACAATTACAAATTTACTAACCAAAACATCATAATAACATATTCCTTGATAATGGTGTGTTTGAAAATGACTGAAGACGTTTTTAATGAAAGTTCTTTTAGAATCAATCATTAATGCAAGTGAATCCTAAAAAGGAACTTAAGTACTTCTTGCAAGAAGTATATAATTAGTGATTCTTCTGAAATTCACTTATAGTCACTGTTCTAAAAATTCCCGCCAAGGGCCGCCTAGGCCCGCCCCGATTAATGCCTAGGCGTTTGAAAATTAAGAAAGAAGGCCTAAACCTCCTGAGGCGCCCGCCTAGGCACCTGTCTAACCTGCCTAGGCACCCGCTTAGGTTGCAACTCACTTAGACAAAAAATATATAACTTTCATTTGAAATTTTTTTTTCAATAAATTGTAAGAGACTTGTTGAATACTTAAATAAACACATATTATAGGCTTGTTCCCCATGTTTTCATTATGTTCCAATACTTTATAATATATATGGCATGCTATTTTGTAGTTTATGATAAAATTATATATATTTTAAGTATAAACAGACACTTATTTACATGAAATATAATAGATTTACTTAAATCCGCCTAGTCCGCCTAGGCGCCTAGGCGCTAGGCCCCAGCCCGCCGCCCAACTATCGCCTAGCGTCTTTTAGAACCTTGCTTATAGTGCTTTTGGAACACACAAAAAAAACTTTCCTAAAAAGCGCTTTCAGTTATTTTAAAAATACATCCAAACATGTACAATATTAATGGTTGCATGATAACCTTGTCATCTATACTATTAAATTTAATAGGGACAATCAACAAAAAAAATTCTAAACACTAACACATAAATAAGAGGTAAGGTATAAACAATAAAAAGTTATATGCAACAAGATAGATTTTACAAATCTTATAGTTGTTGAATTAATTTGAATTTTGGTATTTGACTATGTATATGAATTTCAAAAATGAGAAGAAGAATAGCTTTGTAGGCTTGGAGTCCTACTTCTGAGTTTGCACCGTGAAAGAGAAAGATCAAAGTAGATTTTTTTTTAATTTATAAGTGAAGGTTTAATGTTAAGGTTGCTTATCAAAACTGTAAAAGATTATTAATTTTATGTCATATAAATATAATGATAGTGGTGGGATGTAACCAGACTTGGAAGTTGGAACTTGGAATTAGGAAAGAATATGTTTGAATTTGTTGCATTGTTGACAAATAAGAGCATGACTGTAAATGAATGAAGCATGATAATTGGAGGAGGGGTGAAAAAGAAAAGGTCAGGATAGGCCTAGGCCAATCCTTGTCTCTTCATTCCTCCGCCACTGACAAAACTATGCATATAGTTAGATAATCAGCTGTTTCCTCCCAAACCCTATTTCGAAATCTGAGAAAGAAGTAGAGAAAGCACCTCTACATATCTGTATGTGCTGAACTGAATGCAAATTGGTGGGAGTTTAAGTTTTTGTTCCATATTCCATAACTTGAAAGACTCTGCGTGTCTGCTGTCAGCAGAAAACAAGGCTGCAAGTTTAAAGCGTTTATCAGCATATGATTTGTCTCTTCATGGACTAGTAAATATTCTTTTGGTTGCTAGCTATAGTTGCTAGATTTCTCGACCGTTAATTAGTTGTAATGTATTTATCTCACCCATGTCGTCTTTGGAATTAGGTTAACATAAACCATGCTGCAAAACTACGCATATAGTGTATTAGGGTTCTTAAAGTTCAAAATCTAGTGTTTAGAATAGTATCTTTTTGTTTTGGTATTGCGTTTAGAAGAGTTCTTGGGACAGCTGCACACGAGTCCATTTAATTGTACTTTTCATATAAAACATCCAAATTCTAACCACGAAGCATTGGTAATAAAAATAGTTCTTCTATAATATACTAGTGTATGAGATGTATCGGTGTTTGAACGGTTAGATTAAACATGTCATATACTTATTTATACAATTTAACAGGTCTAGTGTAAGTCAGTGCATCCCATATATACACCGGTACGTTGTAGAATTTTCCTAAGTAAACGATTTCGAAATAAATGATATCCTCCCCAAGGTTTTGGATCCAGGAACAAGGGGATGATATTGTAGGGATGGAAGGCATGATCTTGGTTATATATGTACTTATTTCTGTATTGACTTTTAGTCATAAGGTGCTTGAATGCGAGGGTAGGTAGAGCTCTCCCACTTGCTTTCACAGCCCCACGGAATTTTCATGTAGCAATCTTACTTTTCCCCAACAAATCTCTTTGAAATGGATTGATATATGCATATGGAGTGGACGACCTAATTCTGAAATGACACGCATCAAAGTAAAGGCCAATAATATTCGGTTTCAAAGAGAATGTTGATCGTGAGGTCTAAAATTTCTGTATAATTAAACATACATACATACATACATACATACATACATACATACGATATTTTTATGCAGCCAATCAATATTACTTTAGTCTAAAGTAGGAGGGGAAATTGGCACTATTCATGTGAATAGTGTTTTGGACCACATTAACTACCAGTCGGCTACTTTAAATGGATTGTCTCTTTATTTACAAAACTGCCAGTCATGGTTTAACTCTGATTTCCACCCACGGCAAACAAAGCAGAAAAACAAAGTCTCTCTGCGCACCCGTTCCCGACAAAATCAAAACCAAACATCGGGCCACCCCAACCCTTGCTTCGGTCATCCCACCCCTCATTCTCTCCCATCGTCTTTGCTTCCATCCATGGTTTTGCAAGCCACCAATCTTCCCTCTCTCCTCTTCTCTCACGCACGACTCTTCCACCCCTCCTATTCTCTCTGCCATTCTGCAGCTTGCAGGTCAGGCGTTGTCGGTGAGGACAGGATGGGTGAGGGAGGAATGGCAGGGTGTGGGTTTTCAGCTTTCTCCTTGATTCAAAAGGTAATGCATTGTATTTCCTTAATTGTTTAGTGTCTAATTTGCCATTTTCTTTGTTAAAATAGCCATTGATATTTGGTTCTTTCATTCAAATTGCAATGCATGTTAATAATTTTTTCGGTTGGGAGCTAGGATTAGGTTTCAATTTTTGTAAATTAGGGCCTTGCACTGATTTAATTTATTTGTAAATTAGGGCTTTGCACTGATTTTTCAATATTTGTTTCTTGATAAATTTTTGTATGATTCATCATTTTTCTGTTTAGCAATTGTTACAGATTTTGTATTCCTTCATTAAACTTATCATAGATCTTTGTAGATTGTTTAGGTGACCTTAGGGTTAACTCTATTGCAGCTTATTGTTTTAAATTGTTGTTCACTGTTTGCTTTGCGCATTTATTAAAATTGTCATAGATATTTTTTCTATCATTAATGCGCTCATAGATATTCTATATTGGTTAGCTAACTATTAGGGTTTCCTCTTAGTCATTTGTAGGTTGTTTAGTTCACCTCTAGGTTAGCTGGATGTCCAAACTTATCCTACAACCTAATCCAATGTCCTGATAACCATAATGTACATTTATTTGTAATGCTCCATTGCATATAGTAATTTTAGAAAGGCAATACCTCTGGATCATCCAGAAGCTTTAAATTACCAACAGATTATGCATTCAGCAAGTCACTGACATTCTCATTGTATATCTCAAGTCCTTAAATTTTTATTGCAAACTTTCAATGGAGCCTGCAAACAAACAATAGCAAATACTAGCAGCACCGTATTTCCCGTTCTTCTGCTTCAGTACCTACAAAAGCGTTGCACTCTGAATAAAGGATTTGAAAGAAAAAGATATCGTTTGATAGTAAATAACTCCAGGTAAGCTAGAACAAAAAGGAGAGGTACGGGAGATTAGCAAAAGTAAATCAGAGCCTGTTCGTTCTTAAAGTTTAAATATTCTCTCTTCTTTTAAAAGAATAGGAAGTGAAATGTACCCCTATTATTTTTAAATTAGGGTGTGTAGGCTGTTTAGCTCACTGTTTAGTTCACTGTTAGAGTGATATTTCTGTCTTTACAAACAAAGGGGTTGCACTATTTTCATTTTTGTGTTTCTTCATACTTTCCTACCGCTTGCTTCTCAACAAATCAACTTCAGGTTCCTTTTCCATTTCAGATCATTCGAATATCCATATGTTGCTAGGTTGTTATTTCATTTCTTGGTTTCTTATATATTTCTGAAATGCACTTTTGATTTGATTCTTGATATGCATGTAGATCCAACACAACCATACAGATCAAACCATCCATTGACACAGCAGCCACAAAACAGACCATTAGTGAGGTATCTGTCTATCCATTTTAAATTTTCTTTATACAAAATAATTTCTAATACAAATCTCTTTACTATGTTTCAATTCAAACTCTTTTTCCTTCTAATTTTTTGCTATATCATGTATCCTTGCAGCTCAAGAATATGCACTTTTTTCAGAAATAGAGTCTCATCCACTCGAATCTCGATTTCCTAGCAGCAGGTATATGCTAAACCTTTCACAATCATCTGTTTCAGTCATTAGAATTTTTTTCCTTCTAATTTTTTGTTGATACAACAATGATTGATTATGCATACTTGACTACATCTTTATGATAACTTTTACATAGTTTTGTACAAGCCTCATCGGCTTGAGAGCTCATCTTCTTTTTCCATTTTGATAACTAATGCTTGCTTTTTAGCTCTTGAAGTATTGACTCCAGGTGGTTCCACCTTTAGGGCTTGGGTTAGCAATGAAATAGATGAAAACTGTTTCAGTGTGGTCTGTCAATCCAAATTTATAGTAACGGAAGAGGCAGGGGCCCTGGTTGTTACCAAAGATCAATAGGCAACCATTAAATAAAAGGGTAGCCCTTTGGATTTTGGCTTTTAACGTGATTCAATATTGGTTAGCAACAATCCATCTCCACACATGGGTTCAACATAGTTTGAGGTTGCTTTGATATTCTTTCTGGCTAATAGATTTTGGTGTTTCTGTTATTGGCTCTATGTTAAGCTATGTATCATGCCTTTGTTTTCTTATTGATGTTAATATAAATGAGATTGTACTATTTTGGACTATAGTTCTGTTGGACTTTGGTTGGTAAATATCTTTACATTAAGAAATTAAAATGGGTGATTAATTTATAGTTATTATAAATTAAAAGGTAGTATAAATTTATTTCCTTCCCTTTTTCTTTTGCTTTGTCGAATGTTCCATATTAGTCCCTGTATTTTTTCCAGACATTGCCTCTTTCAGTTTTTAAAATTGTTTCAGAGTGGTCTGTGAATCCAGATTTATATTAACGTGAATGAAAGTTGCTCACATGCTTGCCATGTTAGCTCATATCCATGTGTTACTATTGTCCTGCTCATTTGACAACTTAAAGGGTAGTGGAAGAAGATAAAGAGCTTGATTTAGTGATCCTGTTTCCTTTACATGAAGTATGAGCGAGTTGAGGTCACATAAAGTTTCCAAATTTTTAAACTGAATGTTATGCAGGAGAAAGAAACATGATAAAAGTTAATCTTGCTGTCAATTTCCAGTTCAATCTCAGTTTCTCAGACGGATTCAGTATTTGGCCATTAGATATTTACTTCTCACGTCATTGAGCCACATAAATTATTCCTGCGCTCAGTTCTTTATGAGAAGATCGAACAAATTTAATTTGCCTTTATATCCAAATGTATTGAAGGGATTGTGGGTTGTATGACATTACTATTTAATTCTAACCTTCGCTGAGGCCCCTTGCAGTTTACTCAACATTTCTCCTAAGCCTTAAGCTTTCATATTCTTGGTTGGACCAAATTAGTTGTGTTAGATTCAAAATATTTCTAATTTTTTTTTTGGCGTGTCTTTGGTCATTTAGCTAAAATTTCATTAGATTTGGTCTTTAAATTTGAAAGTCTCTGAGTTGCTAACGGATTTACTTTGTTTGCAGATTTCAGAAATTTGGATCCTTGGAGGAGAAAGTTGGTTCCATGCTGTTTTGAGGTATATATATGCCATCACTTTTATTGGAACTAAGTTTCTTTCTATTTAGTGTGCTTATCTGTATGTGTCCATTTATGTCAAGGTTGAGATAAGTAAGCATCCATTTGGTCGTTTGAGCTTAGAATGGAATTGGGCTTCTTTCTATTTTGTGCATGTATTTGTATCTCTGTATTTATGAAGGCTTGAGATGATTGAGCATGTATTTTTACCAAACCCCGTTCCAATTGAATGGTTTTTCCAGTTTCCATTTACTCACCGGATTTTAAAGGCAGTGAACTGAATTAAAAGCTGGTTTATTTTCCATTGGCTATCAATTAGGCTAAGAAAAACATTGAATTGGGATCATTAAACAACGCTGATATAGGACACTATACCAAATGAGCTCGAAGAGGACTCAACAATCACAGCCTGATCAAATTTGACGATAGGTATTTGAAACATACGAAGAGTATTTAAGAAAGGATATCGAGATATACAATGGAAAATTAACTAAAGAAAGGTTGAAAAAATTATCTTCCCCATATATGATGTATGACAATGATTAAACACCCCCTAGAACATAAAACTTATATCAAAACTAATGATGTTCCCGATTGGTTTTTTCTTTTTTTTTCTTTCTTATTTCCCACCCCACCCCCCCCCCCCCCCCCCCCCCCCCCAAGTACATTTCATGTCACGGGCTTAATACATTTTATGGGTGGGAATGAGTGGTAAAAATGTTTGGTTTTAGCACGTTTTTGTGTTTGTTGGAAGGTTTCAATTACTTCTTTAAAGATAATCTATCATCTTAGATGGAACAGTTGAATGCAAACACGATCATGATGATAAATGATACATTCCCGTGATTAGCTAATTTCCTTTGTGAAATGTGATCCTATCGTACATTAAGTCCGTTTTCATAGCTCATATTGTCACTGAGCATGGATAACTTGATTGTGCATAGGGCAGATTTCTCCAATTGGTTAAAGGATAGATTGCATTGAAATGTGGCTGTAATGATCATCAAATTCCCTCATTTGGGTAATATTGAATTCTATCGAGTTCTGTGTGTGTTGGTTTTTCTGGCTATCTTTGTTCGGATGCTCACAAAGTTTGGTATGAATTGGAAATGCAGTTTATAATTGAGAATTTGGAGTTGTTTTCTATGTCGGTTATGGGATTGACGATTATCGGCTTAGTTTTGGATAAGAAATAATTAGACTGTTACTTATTAAGTTGAGTTGGGAGGATTAAATTTAGTTTTACTGATATGCTTCAAAACTGGTCCGAAAGTGCAACTACTGCACCATTCTACTGGCAAACTATTTTCATGTGTTTAATTCGATGCCTTAATCGTCACAGTTAATAGGCTGCAAAGCTACAGGGTATAAACTTGCATCCTGCTAACCTTTTGTTTTCTTTGATAACTTATACCCCGTTAGACATACTCCAACCTTTGGAGTCAAACTCAAATTTTAGGTTCTAAATTACCTCAACTTGCTCCAACCCTTGAGGCAAATATGAATTAAAACTCAAAACTCATTTCTGGGCCAAATTTAGCCCAGGATTCCCCCTGGGTTAATGGGGCTGGTCCATCATATATGTATATATTTTTTAGTTATATAGTTATATGTAAATTCATTGTTTTGAGTTTGGGGAGTGGGGAGGGTTAAACCCTCGAGGAAGAGTGTCTTTACAAATTTAATTTGTTTTTGTATCCGATTGTATTGAAGTAATTGTAGGTTGTATGGCATTATTGTTCAATTATAGCCTTGGTTGAAGGCCCTTGCATTTTACGCAACATTTCACCTAGGCCTTGAGCCTTCGTGTTCCTCGCTAAACCAAATTAGTTGTGTTGAATTCAAAATATTCCTAATTTTTTTTTTTTGTTTTGGTGTGTCTTTCGCCATTTAGCTAAAATTTCTTAATTTAACTCAGTTGCGTGCTGGTTTGAGTTTTCTCATCTCTCTGTTTCTTCAATTTCATATGGAAACAGACCTTCTGCTTATTTTTGCCTTTGAACAGTTGTGGTTACAAAATTAGCTACTTGAACGAGTCCTCAACACTATCTATTTTTAATTACATGTTGAAATGGCTGCCTATACTGCATGACACATCGACATCCTCAAATGAATGCTTCTTCTTTTATTAGAGTTGCAATAATCTTCCCATACATGTTGTAATACCCCCATGAGCTTGCCAAAGGTACTGACTGGGTGCTAATTTCAGGTTCACGTACAAGGTAAAGTTCCATAAGGAGGTGCAAGCAGAAGAAGAATTGGCGTCACCCTTCAGTTTTTCAACCAAAAGGAGGTAACTTTATAAATGATTTATACAAACTTCTCTGTTTTGTATCCCTGAAATTTGAATTCTTTCGCTAAAAATGTGAATAGTGATTGGTAAATATTTCGCATTTTTTTTCTATGGGCCATTTGTGTTCTATTTAGGTTGTATTTTGGGTCGTTTAATATAAATTGCATACAAAAGGCTAATGAAGTAAATCCAGTATACAAGCTCTCACGGTGAAGTTGAAGTTGAGACTACACTATGGAATGTTAAATATTTAGTCTAAATCTAAAGACCAAAAATAAAATAACTTACAAGCTAAAATGAGTAAAGTTAACTTTTTAGCCTCAAATATCCTAGAGGGGGGCATAGAGCATGGTTTTGACTGAGTGGGAGAGATTTAGAGATTTTTCCCACTTTTTGAGGGACGGATGGACAGGGAGAGAGAGAGAGAGAGAGAGAGAGAGAGAGGGCAGAGAGCATGTTGTGCGTTTTTTTGGGTTAACGGGTTACCCCACGGGGTTGGTGAGCAGAGGATGTCTAAGGGAGGTATGGGAGACGAGAGGGTTTTCAGTTTTGTCCTCTGATTCAACAGGTAAAACACTGTTCAGAAATCATTGTTTATTGTTTGTTTCCCATTTGCTTTGTTAAAATTGTGATTGATGTTTTTTTGTTTCAATAAAATTCTAATGGATGTTTATAGCCTGTTTAGTTGGGTGTTAGGAAGATAGGTCTGTTTACTGCACTGTTTCGTACATTGTTAGAGTCAGGTTTGTGTCTTTTAAGTGTTGCACTGTGCTCATTTCTGTTTTCTTCATGCTTTGCTGCTGTTTCCTTCTAAACAAGTCGAATTGAGGTTCCTTTTCTGCTTTACATCCTTTGAATATCCCTCTGTTGCTAGGTTGTTTCTCCATGTTTTGTTGCTTCTGTATGTGTGATAAGGATGTTTTATTTATTGTTTTGCTCCTTTGTTGCTAGGTAGTATAATTTTGAAACAAGTTTCTTCTCTATGTGTACAAAATGAAATGCATCATTGTTTTTCGTTCTTCAGTTTCTTTTTCACCATTAGCTATCTTATGATCATTGATAGTTTAATAGCACTTGGGAATTCACATGCCACAATAATATTAATTTCCAAGCTCCCCTGTTTTCAGCTTTAGCACGGTAAAACTATAGTTTGATTTAGTATTGTGCTTTAGAGTGAACTATGAGTGTTGATATAGGTGCAGGCAAGTAGTCAAATCACGTACAAAGTTTGGTGTTCACGTTCTTTGATTGTATTCCTAAATTTGTGTTGGATATGCAATTATATGTTTGAATAATTTTCTGGAAAATATTGAGATAATTGAAAAAAAAAATAATAATTGGCTGGTACTGAATGATGTCCATGCCTTAGTTTTTAACAAATTTCAATTATGTGTTATCTGATTATACTGCATGGAGCTTACCGGACAAATATACAAGGATTTTCAGTTTGTTGCTCTATGACTCTGTTTAGAGTTTTCGTTCGTGTATGATTAAATGGGCGTTGGGTTTTGGTGGTTGAAAATAGGGAGCTTTAATAAAAAGGGCTTGAACTAAGTTTATTTTAACCAAAAACCATCCTATAACTTTTTTTAACCAAAAACCATCCCAGAACAAGGTAAAACCCACCAAACCAATAGACAGCTCGACCACCAGCTAGTCACTCATGGGCTCTCCTTTGGCCCTCATCCTCCTCCTCCTCATCTTCGTCTCGCTGAGTACTACAACTTTCCTTTTTGAATCACCCTATTTCATTGAGTATTGAAGAAGTTATATCCATTTGAATCTTACCCAGTTTCCGGCGACCTCCGAGGCTTTCGAGGCATTTTCCGGCCAAACCACAACGAGTTAGTCATCGTGCAAGGTACCATTCTCTTCGTCTCTTCGAGAACTACGATTTTCGTTTTTGAATCACTCGATTTCGTTGAGTATTGACAAAGTTATGAGCGTTTAAAGTTTGTCCAACCCAGTTTCCAGCGACCTCCGAGGCTTTCGAGGTGTTTTCCGTCCAAACCACAACGAGTTAGCTATCGTCCAAGGTACCATTCTCTTCGTCTCTTCGAGAACTATGATTTTTGTTTTTGAATCACTTGATTACGTTGAGTATTGACAAAGTTATGAGCATTTAAAGTTTGTCCAACTTTCCGGCCGAAATCCAGCCTTCCCTTCCGTTTAGCTCCGGCGAGCAGCAACCACACCAAGCCCTTTGGGTAGTGCACAAACAAACACTGTATCTGGAAAGAAAATGAACATTAACACTGTCGCTGGAAAAACATAACACTGTCTCTGCAAAAAACTAACACTGTCGCTGGAAAAACTAACACTGTCGCTGGAAAAATAACAGTCTCTGGAAAAACTAACACTGTCGCTGGAAAAATAACACTGTCTCTGGAAAAACTAACACTGTCTCTGGAAAACTAACACTGTCGCTGGAAATAAACTAACAGTGCAGTGACTTAAATTCCATAAACAGTGACTTAGATTCCAGAAACAGTGTTACTTAAAATCCAGAAACAGTGACTTAAATTCCAGAAACAGTTTATTTTTACATTCCAGAAACAGTGTCCGTCGAAAAGAACCAAAATCCAGAAACAGTGACTTAAATTCCAGAAACAGTGACTTAACTTATAACATGGTTTTTTATTAAACAAAACTTATAACATGGTTTTTTATTAAACAAAACTTATAACATGGTTTTTTATTAAAACTAAAACTTTTCAAGCCCTTTTCATTAATTTTCCTTTGAAAATATGGTTTTTTTTTTTTTTTTTTTTTTTTCTGCTTATGCTTCTTGCTCATTTTTCTGGGATTTTTTTGTTTTCAGTTGCAAGGGTAAAGAAAATAGAAAAATCCCAGGTTAAATGAGTATTGGGTTTTGGTGGTTGAAAATATGATTTTTTCTGCTTAAGCTCCTGCTCATTTTTCCGGGATTTTTGGTTTTCAGTTGCAAGGGTAAAGAGCTATGAAGCATGGATACGGATACGGATACGCCGATACGACACGAAACGACACGGCGATACGGAAAATCTCTAAAAATTAAGATATGATACGCTATGGATACGGCAAATAAAAATGTATATAGCAACAAAACTATACATTTTAAAACATAATTCATCATTCAAATTCAAGTACATTTGAGTTGTTAGATAAGAAAAGTTCGAAATCTAATCCTCTTTATACAGTAGAAAGAGTGTGAGAGTCGTGTTCATGGTTTTAATCAGAGGGAAGCTCTTTATATTCATCACATTTCAATTATAGATGTCTCCTATTAATTTTCTCCTCCTCATTACCTTTTTTGAAAGTGTAAATGTATCCTACAAGCCGGATACGTGTATCTTAAATGTAGGATACGTGTATCTATCAGCCAAATTCGTGTCCATCAATCAGGATACGTGTCGGACGAGTATCTGAGAGTATCGGGCAAGTATCGTATCCGATCAAGTATCGGATACGGGATACGGGACCAAACAGAAGTATCCATGCATCATAGGTAAAGAGAATACTAAAATCTTAGAAATCGGTATTGCCATTTCTATTAATGCATTTCTATTTTCATTGGTTTGCACGATAGGTGCATTGAGACCTAAAAATATTTGCGTGGGCTTCATAAATTTTTCTGGTGCTCCGAACGTTGAAGAGTAAGTGTTTTTCAGCTAAGTTCAATTTTTAATTCGATTTTCTACTGTTAGCATAGATTGTCATCATTTCTTTCCTTTTGCTGTGAATTATTTCCAGATTTTGTTGTGCTATTAGGTCATGTTTTGAGGGTTCCTTTTTGGTGAAATATGGTCAAGTATAAGGCTTTTTGGGTTGTTTTGATTCAATTGAGAGTAGTTGCTGAATTTTCGTGGTGAGAAAGAGTTTGATTTTTCCGCAATATGTTGACATCCTGAAGCCTAACTTAGTGGTGTTTGTTTATACTATTTCTATAGATTAGGATTCCCTTCTTTCTGCTTGGATTTTAATCTCTGTGTGTTTTTATAGGAAAGAGTTTTAACTATGCCTTGATGGGTTATCTGATTAGTTAGTGCAGAAGAATTTCCTCTTCTCTCTGTAGTAATGAAGTCCTATCATTAACTAGAAGGCCTTTCACTGCCAAAATTAGGCTCATTGAATGTTTTAGCTCATATTCTAACGGTTGTGCTTCTCTGGCTTAACTTTTCCGGACGATTAGCTCAATTATTTTCTGTTTGCACACTGAGCATGGATAACTTGATTGTGCATTTCTTTTTCCCCTTAAGATTTTGTTTTCCTGTTTTGGTATTTTGCGTTTATTGTTCGAGTCACAGTTTATTTTTTTTCCTTATTCGTTAATAATTAAAACATAATTCACTACAACAAAAATAAGCATTGCACACAATAAATTATCTGTGCCCTTTGAGGCCAAAAAGCACCAACAATTGTGCCCATAGACCAATAGCAACAATGCAGCTACTATTTTTGTGTCTGTGCCCTTTATGGGCGTTACCTTTGACCATTGGGCACAATATGGTCTTTGATGCCCAAAAAGCTCAGCACAAATAGGAGTTCTTTTGTGTCTCAGTTCTGACAGTTCTGACAACACTGACTTTTTCCATTCCATGTTAGCACAATTTTGTTTTTGTGCCCAATAGGTAAAATAGGTAAAATATTTAAAAAAAATAAATTCAAATATTACAAAAATGCTTTTACAATTTAGTTCTACAAACAATCAATTCATACGAATAATGAAAACAAGCATTCTGAACACTTTCTTTCCCAGAAAGCTTTTACTTCATCCCACTTCCACATTCCACCTCAAATTACACACAAATTGACCTCATGCGTTCATTAATGGAGACGTGCAATACACAGAACACATTCACGAGCTTGCAGACAGTAGACTAAAACCACTGTTGCCAAATTGAAACACAAGAGCATAAAAACCGATGGCTAAGAGAAATATTGAAATACGAGAGCATGCTAATTTTTAGAAGAAAAGGGAATACCAAAAGAAAAAAGGATTGCGCTCCTTGGACCTCTATAGTTTGTACTCAAAAGACTCAAGCACACTTGTGCACCATACATTTACACTAACAGAGGACAGAATACACATACCTGAAATAGTTGTGGACCTTTGTCATCAAAGCCAGCAACCAGCAGTGAAACTCCGAAAGGCTTTACACCACTAGAAAGATGACAAAGTCAAATCAGAGTTTCTAAGGTGGGAAAGGACCTAAAGTTAGTGGCAGACTCGAGTTGAAAACACAAAACATGCATTTGCTTGTGTACGAAGTCCAAGTATAAAATTACAATACTCAAGCTTAAGTTATCAAGATCAAAATCTTTCAAATTTTAAGTACCCCAGGAATATTTTCAATGATAAATCATTTAAAATACTAAAAATTTTCATATGATTAAATGATACTAAACTTCCCGTAACCCAATTTAATATATAAGCAACTCAAGCATTAAAACCTTTCAATTTCTTCGAAGTTCGGACCAATACGGATGATTAAATATGAGCAAGAACATAGTTAAGAATCTTAAGATAGTAAATTAGGTTGTGAGAAGAAAGATGATTACCCCGACTGTGTGAACTCCTGCATAACAGCAGCAACTTCCCTCACTAGTTGTGTGACAGGGATGGGTTCCTGTAAATACCCACCAAATCACATTGTAAGTTACGTTCAAAATAGACAAATTACAGTAATTGACTTAGTGACTAAGGAAAGTAATAAATCAACTTGTTTCAAGTTGAGACTCGTTATCACAAATTGGTGGTAGAAGGGAGATATCACTTAAGAAAAAGATACTAGTTAGACGTAGTCCCAAAATACTAAGACTTCAATCCATTTGAAGCCCCATCCCATGACCAAAACAAATTCATACACTATGTTTAGAAGCTCAAAAAACAATAAAATTACCAAACAAAAAATATGCTTCAATGGTGTGGTGCACATTGAAGAGAATATAGATTCAAATGGATTCTTCTAAGGAATGTAAACTGAAATTCCAATACTTAGCATATGCTCAAGGAACAATATCAATACTACGGGTAAAAATAAAGGTTATAAGAGATGAAAAAGACAGAATTTGAGTTATACTTTATACAACTGATGATATTGCTCTCCTGTTTCCTACTTTTCCAAACCAGAACTCTGAAATCTGGACCCATGCCATTGCATGAAGGAACAATAAATTGCAGTTATTTTTATCATAGCTAAGACTTTCCATGGATCAGAGATTATTGAAGCATTATAGCAGCAACAACACGACAGTAATATCAAACTAGTAATGTGAAACCTCAACTTGAAAAACTCAAGCATATAGCACAGACAAACCTGTAAACAACTCCAATGTTTGGCGTCGATAACTGAATTTTCTGAACCTGCAACCCAAAAACTTGAAAGGTTACAAGAAGTTGGAAGTATATTACGTGATTATCTGAGAGAACATGCCATAGAGGTGGAAAGAAAACAAACTCAATTTCTTAAATAAGATAGTTGATGAGATACACAAGCTATATATCAGTGCAAAAAGTTTGGAAATCCAGCACCAGCATGGAACTAGTACAAAACTGATTAACTGCATTCTATCAAAAAGAGTAGCGTAATCACTCACAGATGCTTCATCAACTAAGATAGATGGCAGTTTCTTCTCTGTTGCTATGACAACTCCATTAGCAGCTACAACAAACAGATAGATTTTTCTAAATAACAAAATCATTAACACTAACTATATGATAGATTTCCAAACTTAGCTGGCGTAAAAACCAAATCAATAAGCTAAATCAAAACGAAAAAAGATCCGGAAACTTTTCAGAAAGTTAAAGATATACACATTTAAGCAACAGATGGTATTTATGTTTAGCACTATAGCAGTAAGAACAATGATCTTTTTATATAACTAATGACTCCAATGCTGTCATAAGATCTTTCATTCTATGTCCATTAAAATTACCAACGGAAGCATGAGCCCCAATCTTGCATACGATAGGCATGTTGCTATCATAGTTGGTATATCACGAGGGTGGTCGCAATAATTTGAACCAAAAAAATGTTACATTTTAAATTTTCTACTTTCAATCTCAATCATTCATTTTTCGTACTACTCAGTACACCATTGAAGAAAAATTGCAATATAATTGAACTATCTACGTTTTAGTAAAATCGATATTTAAAACCTTTAGCTGCAAAAACCCTTGTCCCCAAATTCGTGACACATAGCCCACCGCACCAAACGGCCAGAAAGACAAAGCCCCTTCCCATCAGTAACAAAATTATAAATTAAAAAACCTAAGCACTAAACCCTACCATGTCTAACTCTCAGCTTCCATCCAATTTCATTTATCTTGGATCACTAAGAACTCAGTTCCATATGAGGTGTTGGAAACTCATTCCATAACAGGAAATAATTTTTCATTCTTACCAACAAGGACAATAATTCTAAACATTTGAGGCAACCACCGAACTAATATAGTTAACATGTAATACCCTTTAACTCTTTCACACCAGTTTCAAACAACAATGAACAGATTGTTCATCTTTTTTCCTGACCAATTGAATCTGTCTACTTTCTTATTCGAGACGAACACTAGAATGTGTAAATTCAAATGTATTCGAAAATAAAAACTTAGAGAAGGCATAACAGTTTGCGTACCTTTAATCCCTAACGACGTCTGGCCAGACCCAACTGCCGTCAGCGCATGCTCAATCTGAACAAGCTTCCCAGAAGGACTGAATCCCAAATAAACATAAAAATTATGCCCCAAAATAAATAATAAAAAAAAAAACACGATCCCAATCAAACTTCTAGTACAAAATTGACTTCACAGGTCAAACAACGAGTACTGGCTATCACCCATTGTGCTTTCCAACCCAAAAAATCCTGCGGAAACAGAGAAATCAGAACTAACCCATCAATTTTCAAGAGAAAACGAGTACTGGTTCATTAATGTGAATAGCATACTCAAAATAGCAAAGACCCAGATGCCAAATTGAACCCTAAATTACCTTAAGCTTGTCAATTTGGGGAGAAAGTTGTCAAATTGGAAAGAAATTGGGAGGCTGCAACCCGTGAAACAATTGCTCCCTCTTGCCATTGTCTTCAACCTCCATCTCCAGTAAAAGCTTCGAGGCTGACCATGGAGTACTGGGTCAGGAAGTCTTGCCATTTTTGGGTGGTGTTGGCGTGGGAGATGGCTTTGAAGAAGTTGATGGCTCGGGTCTTGACAATCTCGATGTTCAGCTACTACTGCACGGCGTCGTTGAGTCTCTCCACCTTCATGGGTTGCGATGGTTGTTGGGGCTAAGGAGGTTGGTGCTGGAGAATGCCTTCCATGGCCACCATGTCGCTTGAGAACTAGGGAGGGGGCTAAGGAGGTTTGTATGAATGAAGGCCACAGCCTCATTTGGCAGCAGAAAATTTGCACGGGGAAGAGGGACTCACACGTGGGTGGGTCCCACGGCACACCACTCAAACATAAATAATATTAAAATAATTCAAATGCACAAATCCATAATTGTGCCAACATATTCATTTTCTGTATGGAAAGTTGAATGATTTATAATTTATTACTATTTACCGGACACAATTTTTAAAATTTGTGTCACAAAAAGGAAATTTATAATTATTAATATTCAATGGGCATTTATTTTCAAATTGTGTCATTTGTCTATCTGAAGACCCATTACACCATTGTACGGTTAATTAGACAGATAACCTTATAGACATAATTTTTTGTTATGTGTCACTACATGAAGGACTTCTAATACAGTTAAAAAATATAAACACTTACGATAAAGACAAAAATCATATCATCAAGTATCAAAAACCAACCTGCATGAAGATTAGAATCTAAAAAACAACTGAAAAAGATAAGAATCTAACAAGCATTCATTGTAGATTCATCGTAAATCTAAAACATGTCACTTAGTACTACGATCTAGTGGTATTCCTCTTCACTTGTAAGTAAGAGGTTTTAGGTTTGATTCTCGTCAAATGCGAATTTGAACCACATTATTGCTAGCCTATTTTGAGACTAGAACAATGCAAGCATTAAACAGCTTTATACCATTATTTACCACAATTTTATAATTTATTTTATAATCTAATTTTTTGTGTGTGCTAAATGTAAAGACAAAAAAAGTTGACAAACAAATATTTATTGGTTTGTTGACTCTTATTCAAATAAATTTCGACTCCGTAATTGTTTCAAGAACTTATCCAATTGGTAAAGCCTTTGACAGCAGAAAGTATCAAATAGGAAAATAAATTTAGAAAACATCCACTTGATCCAAACAGTGGATCTGCCAGGTGATGGTGATGAAACGTGTGTGTGTGGGGCAACTTGATCAATAAAAACTAATACTAAAATATGATTGGTGTATAGACTGATGAAGGAAGACACGAACATTGTGCCTATAAAATCAAATGATTTAAATATATTAAATTGTTCAGGCACAAAAATGTTTTTTGTGTTTTTGTAAATTAATAAAAAATTAGTGTTATGGATATCCATAAATAGTGACACAAACTTTTGTGTTCAAATTTTAATAGGTACAAATACATTTTTGTTTAGACACTAACTAATGTGCCTTTTTGTTCAGAAAGCACATTTGTGATAGTTTTGTGCTCATTGACATCTAAGAGCACCAATATATATTTGTGCTCAATGAAAATGCAAAGGGCACATATCAATTGTGTTCTTAGCCCATTTTTCTTGTAGTGATTCCTCATGCATGTTCTGTATTTTAATTTATTTTGGACATATGCTGGCCAAAATTTATTTGTTGTTTTGAAATCCATAATTTCCTTATTTGTATTATGTCTGCTCAACTTCGGTTTAGCCAAATAGTATATATATCAATATAGACCTAAGTATATGTCTAAATATATGTGTAGACATCTGTATAGCTATATGTATATCTATGCATATATACATGTGTATGTATATATGTATGTATGCATCTGTGAGTGTATCTACATGCCTATATAGGTATGCATCTATGAAGCATGGATACGGATACGGATACGCCGATACGACACGACACGACACGGCGATACGGAAAATCTCTAAAAATTAAGATATGATACGCTATGGATACGGCAAATAAAAATGTATATAGCAACAAAACTATACATTTTAAAACATAATTCATCATTCAAATTCAAGTACATTTGAGTTGTTAGATAAGAAAAGTTCGAAATCTAATCCTCTTTATACAGTAGAAGGAGTGTGAGAGTCGTGTTCATGGTTTTAATCAGAGGGAAGCTCTTTATATTCATCACATTTCAATTATAGATGTCTCCTATTAATTTTCTCCTCCTCATTACCTTTTTTGAAAGTGTAAATGTATCCTACAAGCCGGATACGTGTATCTTAAATGTAGGATACGTGTATCTATCAGCCAAATTCGTGTCCATCAATCAGGATACGTGTCGGACGAGTATCTGAGAGTATCGGGCAAGTATCGTATCCGATCAAGTATCGGATACGGGATACGGGACCAAACAGAAGTATCCATGCATCATAGGTATGCATGCATAAATGTGTATATATGCATCTGTTTTTGTACTTCCATGCATATAAGATGATCATTCAATCTGTCGTCAAGACATACTATATTAAAGATCTTGCAACCATGAATTTGGCTGAAATGACTATTAGTACTGATTCAACAGTTTAATATTTAAAACTATTTAGTCATTGTTCTTAAGATAAAAGTGAATAATGAAGGCAAGAAGGCAAGCGAATTGAGGTGTTTCTAATTTGTATCAGTTCATGCTCTAAAAAATTTGTGTTTGTTTTCGACAATTTTTGATATTTTCTATTATTTTAGGCCATACATGAAGTGTAATGTGGTATGCATGCTAAGTCGTGAACCATTATTTCCTCTATTTAACCTATTCCTTCTAAAACCAACGTTCTCCCACTCTAACTCCTGTACTAATTCAAAACCAACTACGATACCTCATCCTTACTTTAAGCCTTTAAATTAATATGGTGACAGAAGATGCACTCCCGTTGTTAGCAGCTTTTCTTTCGTTAAATGTAAATTTGTCGTACATTAAGTCCATTGAACTGCCCCAGTTAGAGTCCATTGCACTGTCGCAAATTGAGTTACTTTTCCTGTATCCATTTGCAACGTTGTGATCTGCTCTTCTTGCTGCCTTTCATCTAGGGATCCGCACCTATTGCATCTGAATCAAGGCTTTGGTATGTCACCTAAACTAAGATACAAGGTTTCCCTGTGCTTTCTGGTTGAGTTAATGCAGATTTATCATGTTTCAGTTGATTGTTTGGTTTTATCAGCTTATGTCATTTGTTTGCTACCTACTTTGTTTTTCATTCTCGGTTATCTCTGTGATCTTTTGATACTTCACAAGTTCATTGGTTTCTTTGTTTTTGTTGGTTTTAACTTAGTCTCAACCATTCTATTATTGTTCAAAGGTGCATTGGTGTCATCTGTGATTTTGCTTTAACCAAGTGTTCCTAATTCTTAGTCGAATGTTGTTGACCATTTTATATGTTTTTTTTTGTCAATTGCTTTCTTCACATGGCCAACTATATGTTGTGCTATCCAGAGTAACCTCAACAAAGGGTCTCAAAATCGTTATTCCTCATGATAGCGACATGCCCTACGGTTATACAAAAAACATAGTTTATAAAGATGTTTTAAAACATTTACATGAAGGTATAAGTTTATGTCGTTATTTTATCCTTTACTTTATTTTGTAAACATGACTGCAACATTTCTTTGATAAATCACTTTATTCAGTTTTGAATTTAATATACTTCTTAATTGTTTTTATATATAGATTAATGGAGCAGCAGGCAATTCGTTTTCTGACGCCATACCAGCCGGCAAACCAACTCCAAATCAGGGTATGCAGAATGTGGACCACAAAGAGCATCGGAGATAATCCTCAACCTATAAGTCTTGATTGTGTCTTTGTTGATAAAGATGTAAGACTTTTACACCTTTTTACTTACCGTTCAATGCTAGCATTCTTTCGTATCCAAAATGTGCACACCGTATTCTTAATACAACAAACATATAATCTAAAATGTTATCTAAGTAGCCACAACTACACTATACTTACTGTTTTCCTTATTTGTTATACCACTCATTTAGTGTTATGTCTGATTTTGAATTTCTTCTTCTGAAATGGAGATGCGGTTCACGGAACCATGAACGCTCGAGACATCGAATTTTTTTTGGACCATCTAAGTGTCGGCAATGCATACGAAATAAATAAATTTCGTGTCGTACACAACAGGAGATCAAGCAAGGTTATCCCCCATGCTGCCATAATTGAATTGAATAGGAAAACCACAATCGTTCCTATTCACAAAACAAGTCAAGAGCACCCAATGCACTGGTTCAATTTAATTGAACTTGATCAACTTCATCAAAGAATCAATAACGATGCTGAGCTTACAGGTAACAAATTTAGTTTCAAAAGTTACTCAACATCTAACATGATAATTTAATTTCTTCTTTTTTTGGCTTCAGTTTGCACTCATTCCAACCGCTTAATATTATATGTAGATGTGTTTGGTTACCTAATGGCTGTACAGCCGACTGAAGAGGTCACTATCCAAAACACACGCATTGCAAAAAAGAGAACCTGCAAAATATTAGGTAATTTCTGTATATTTTAAACTCTGAATATTGTTTATATGGAACCATATTTATAACATATACAAAACCGTCATCATTTGTATTACTTACAGAGACGAATCAGTGAGAGTTACCTTATGGGGAGAGACTGCAACAAATTTTGAGAACAGTGGAATACAATCACTTTTGCCACCCGTATTTGTGGCTTTAACAAGCCTCAAGGTCAAACAATACCAAGGTTATGCCCTACCATATTTTATCTAACTATTTAAAGTTTCAATTTGTTGAAACTATTTTATCTAACTATTTAAATATTTTATTGCTTTTCCCACCCGTATTTCTGGCTTTAAAAAGCCTCAAGGTCAAACAATACTGAGGTTATGCCCTACCATATTTTATCTAACTATTTAAAGTTTCAATTTTTTTATCTTTATGTTTTATTTATAGGAAAACCTGTTCTCGGAAGCACAGGTTCCACCGTTTGTGTTTTCAATCCGGATATTCCGCAACTCTCCGAATACAAACACAAGTAACTTGACAACCCTTCTTTAATAACTTTTGAGTATATATTTCTTCGATTAATCTTTCTCACCCTAAACATGCATAAAACAGGTTTAAACATCTTAGATCACCTGTTCAAATCCTACCCACCTCAGCTGAGATGTATACAGGGCGTGCAGTCGATACTAATGCTGAATCAAAAACAATTGACCAATTGCTACTGCTTGATCCTGCATTACACAAGGTTAGTTTGTCATCACCAACCTATTCACCAAAACCACATCTTTTTAAAAATAGAATTTTAATATTGCATCTAACTTGACAATATCTTGCTTTGTTTCTCTTTTGGTTGATATTCCATATTTGCAAAATTCTGATTAATATCTTTAATGAGTTGAAAACCCTGTCTTTCCATAACAGAATGCAAGTTTCGTATGCCTAGCAACTATTGTTGGATTCGATTTGACTAGGGGTTGGTGGTACAAATCATGTCCATCCTGCCATAAAGTTGTCAAAAACAATCGTGGATCGTTTGAGTGCAATGAACATGGTTCCATAAACAAATTACCCGAACCATGGTAATATGCTTTTATGCCTATTTTATATCGGTTATATTAACTTGCTCAGTCCTTTTTTTATTATCTTGCAATTATGACAAATAAGAGTCATCTCCCCAATCATTACGTTGTTACTACTATTTCACCCTTGGAGGTATGTTATTAGCATCATTGTAAATGTCCCCGCTATAATGTGTTACGGTAGTGTGAACCTATACAGTTTTTCCCACCTTTAAACAATAAACTAATGAGTTTATACAACAACCATAATGATAATACATAAATGATACTTCAAACTTTCAAACATATACTTTTCATTCTGCATAATATGTTGACATCAAGTAAATTATTTCTTAATAATTTGTGTGTTTCCATCAATTTTATACATGCATTCCCTACATTACAAATTTTCGGATTTTATACATGCATACCCTACATTACAATAGTTCTACTTCATTTCCTACATTACAATGGTTCGCATTTTATACATGCATACCCTACATTATTAGCAGTAATCTTTGCCTAGCAACCATATATTCTCATGTTACCTAGGTTCAAAATAGATCTTATTGTGGAGGATAATACAAATCAACACAACTTCCTCATGATAGGAAGACATGCTGAAAAAATACTTCGTGTTTCTTGCGACACTCTGGTGATAGAGGATGGATATGACGATCCCTTCACAGTTCCGCCAACTCTGAAAAATTTGGTGGGACAGACAAAACAATTTCAGCTTTCTTTTGGAAACCAAAAC
Organism: Cotoneaster glaucophyllus; assembly: GCA_036320875.1. Taxonomy (NCBI): domain Eukaryota; kingdom Viridiplantae; phylum Streptophyta; class Magnoliopsida; order Rosales; family Rosaceae; genus Cotoneaster; species Cotoneaster glaucophyllus. The sequence continues at coordinate 18,350,156 of CM070073.1, forward strand.
ACTGACTTTGGGAAAACTGACTTCATTGTTCATGGACTGGTACAAGATGAACCGCACTCAAACCCAACAATTGCTTTAGTCACACCACAAACACCTATTACCACAGCAGAAAAACAAATTTTGACTAAAGCAATCCCCAGCCCATTTACACCTTCCCAGCAACTACATCAACAACCCTAACCAGCTACACCCACAAAGACTTCAAGGAGAGCGTTGTTTCCTGATCAAACAGAGAAATCTGACAGGTAAAGTTCTCTTCTTACTTAATGATCTCATATCTAAATCTTACAAACCATGGTTCTCTTAGGCATATAAATTTGTTTTGCTGCTCATGAAAAAGCTTCACACCACTCTTTCGCACTCTTTTGTCATTCTCGCATTCATCTATAACCTTTTAAATTTGTACCTTGACTCACAGCAAAAAACCTCGCAGCGACCAAACAGAGACAACCAATTCTACCATAATTGCTAGAGAATTCCACAATCTGGTTGTCCCCAAAATTGAACCAGCTGACAAAGTGCCATTAGCCGCACTCAGAACAAAATCTCAAAGCAAAAAACCCAAAGATAGGTAACTTGCAATTTATTTTTCATGCACATACCTATATAACAAAGAATATAATAATGTTTCTTAAACTATGATTTATATTTTTTGCTATAGTACTGAAGATGACCACTCTCAAAAAAAGTGAACAATGCAATCTCCGTAATCGACTGCTGCAAGCTGTTCTACATGTTTTCGGCTATCAACATTTTTGCTTCAACACCTGCATGTTCTTTGCTTTGCACGTTTATGCTTGGAAACTTAGATGCTAGAATGAGAACAAAACAGTGTTTATGTTTTTTGTCAACTACTCACAATGTACCTAACCTATAAGATATATATTTTGTCACCTTGGCTACAAGGCCAACATGTCTGTGAACTATATGTTACTTATGTTTCTTCTATATATTAGTGAACCAAAACGTTTCGTTTCGTCCAGTTAATTGTACAATGCAGTTCAAGATGATGCATTCAAGCCCCGCAGCATCGCGCGGGCATTTTTTCTAGTATATACAAAGCCAAAACTTATTTTCTTGGGGAATTAATTTTTCCTTTTTGGTATGAACAAAGGGAAATATCCATGAAAGCAGTATTTCCTGAATTGTGTATCATCATTTATCCCAAGTTTTCTCCATTTTTAGCCAAGAAATTCGCGTAGAATGTTTGTTCTCAAGTCTGATCAGATAGCCAAAGATAACCTTTTTTTTTTTTCCTTCTCTTTCTATAGGAACATCTCCAACGGCTTAGTTAAACCATGTTTTTTTTTTCTTTTTTCTTTTTGGTTAACAGTTAAACCATGTTGTTTGAACTTTGATTATTTTAACTCAAAACCAAAGCTTGCTCGACAACGTAGTTATATCCTGTTAACTTTTGTAAATTGTTCCAAGCGATGACTAGATTGACAAAGAATCAAAGAGCAAGGAGGAATGTAGGAAAATGAAGAACTTGAGAGAGAGGGTGTAAACTGTATGAATTGTATTCTAGACTTAAGGAATTGGATCCTTACAATTACAGAGCTTTTATACACACATATCCAGCTTAAAGCTTCCTTCTTACACTTCTAACAGGCTAACTAATCTTTGTAACAACAAACGATGAGCGGTCAATTATTGATACTCAACAGTATTTAGTCTTAAAAGATAGAATGGTTTAAGAACCACCTGTGCACCTTTTTTTTTGAGAACTACCACCTGTGCACTTTTTGGCACCTAAATTTTCTGTAATTCCTAGAAAATTTAATGAATTTGATAGGTTCCTATTATACCTAAAACTCAATTATGAACAGGGACATTAATAAAGGTGTTCACAACTTCACATGTAAGACTTTTCGGTAGGAAACAACCGAAATTCTGCTCATTATTCGGCATAGGGTGGCTGAACGAGAGAAATGCCAGGCCTTGGTCCGAACCATACGTGAACGGTGAACCTATGCTTTTTTTCTTCTCAAAATTTGTGTCATCCCTTCTAAGGTTACACCTATCATAAGCTTTACTGAATATGGTACTAGAAATGCTATTCCCTAAATCCTTTCTGTTTTCGATATGTTAACTGAAAATTACAAAAAATTCAAGCACTCTAGATGATCGCCATACATACGTCAATGAAGCAAGTCTGTCAGCTCATCGATCTGATGCTGTTTCCCAGGTTAAGGCTTAAGGGTTCGATCAGCGTATGCCGATTTTTATCTACCAAAACACGACCTCAATCAACTCTTTTGCTTCTTTTGGGTTTGTGGCGATATGCGGTTAGTATATTTCATCACCATCAGTGAGAAGATGAAGCACGGGGCTTACCCTTGATGGAGTTGAGGTGTTGGGCCACGAATATGATTCCCATTACAAGTATGAGGCAACCAACCAGGGTGCTGAAAAAGAAAGCACCTGGTTGCCTAGTCTGGACGAACCCGTACACCCCGGTATTGGTCACAACAATAAGATCAGTAAGCCCATCGTTTGAGAAGTCCTCGGTGATCAGCGCGTATGTAGGCGGTGCTGGAAGGTCAACCGATGTTACAATACTTCCTCCAGGAGAAATCACCACAGCCTGTTGTTCTCCACCAGCAAGGACCACTTCTTGAATATCATGAACTCGCAACGAGAATGACTTCAGTGTAGGGACCACGTTACCAGCTTCCATCATCCCTGATGGAGATGGAAGATTTGACCATATAGCACCCGTCGTCAAATGCCACTGCCAAACGGCGTCATGACCATGCAATCCAGGGGAGTATGAAGTTACCTGAGGGAAAGTACAATTTATAAGTTGCCAATTCAGCATAAGAAAACAGTATCCTGTACCTTACAACTTACAAGATTATAAATGAATTTTGTGAGTGATCTCGTCCCAATCCATGACGTGAGAAACTTGTACTAAGGATAAATTTTGACAGATCGGATAATCAAAATGATTTGATTTGGTTATCCAGGCAAAAGTCCATTCTTAAAACAACCACAGGAAAAAGACTAAAGAGGTCAAGATTAGAATGCATACCTCACCACGATTTGTCAAGAAGACAACATCACCATGACTTCCCTTACGATGCCTATGGCCATCCCTTCTTGGAATGAGAATGGGAGTTGCTACCTCCAACGAAGCTAAATCATGAGTTCGGCCAAAGCCTCTAGAATATTCTCCATGTTGGAATACGTTAAAAAAGGAATGATGACATATAGAAGCGTTAAATAGTTGCTCTCGTACGGGTACACCAGAGGTCGCAACAGCCCAACAGGGACGGAGCACTTCCATGGATCCACTAGCAACAGTCTGCTCAGCGCCATTTCCCCCTACAGCCTGCAGAGAAGGCACACATTGTCACATTTATCACCCATGATTCAGCCATAAACAAAATGTACACTTCAAATAAGTGGCCACTGGCCACCAGTTGATTATGTCACATTATTCCCTACATTTCCTCTTCTTTTTTCTTTGTGCTTGTCCACCAATCATAAATCTTTTATTTATCATTGTGCTTCAGATCCACTGAGTATTAAACTTTTAAGCTGTTCAGCCAACTGGAATTGAGATAAGAGACCAAAGGTAGAAAGTCAAGAGATGTGCACCTGGACATGATCTAGGACTCCGTCACCATTTACATCAGCATGAAGGCCGCCCTCTTGAAGATGAAGCTGATGAGATCGATAAATTTTGCATTACATCGGTTAAGTCTAATATAACATAAATATTCCACTTTTGGTTATGACACAAGAAGGGAAATTGTTTGGGCATTCGTTTACCTTACAGAAGGTGCGGCCAGTTGCCAAGTGAATAACTTCTATTCCTTCTTTTTGATGAGCTACAACGACATTAGGGACCCACCAAAGCTGAGTGTGGTTTGTTATGGTAGGAATATATTGATATGGCTGCATCAGCAACATAAACAGGTCAAAAAGGAACTTCAGCATACAATAAACGATTTTAGATTTAAATTGTTCACAAGTCACCTTCTTAGGTTTTGCTGAACCAGCATACTGTGTAGCTTTTCCAATCAAGTTTGAAATTTTTTTTGTTGAGTCCTTTCCAGGAGGATGGTTTTCTTCTGGCTTGTGGAAAGGTAAGTTAATAGTCTTTCCGGATGTTCTCTTCAATGTTTTCCTTTTGTGCCGCCTGAAATGTGCAAGTTCCAACAAAGTATCTTCTCTTCTATCCTGATAATGGCATGCAAATTGGCAAATCACTTTTCACAAAATAATACATTGAATTGAACAGGAGTGCAATTAATGGAGTAAAAGACAGTTTTTAAACCTACCCAATGATGTGGCATAACTCCAAGGATAGATTCTCTGAATTCCCTACATTCATACTACAATGTAACATGTATCAGGGGGCTTATCTCAAAAGAATCTATCATAAATGAGGTCCAAATAAGCATGATTCTTAAGGAGATGACAAGATGAAAACTAGTACCATACTTTAGAAGGTAAAGAAAAATGTGTACAGGAGTGCTTTGTGTGTGTCTGTGAGAGAGAGAGAGAGATTTCCAAAAGCTTCTTCAGGGACCATTTCAAGTCGGAACTCAAATATTTCATGTGTTACAAAACTCCAAAGAATAAGAGAGAGAGAGATTTCCAAAAGCTTCTTCAGGGACCATTTCAAGTCAGAACTCAAATATTTCATGTGTTACAAAACTCCAAAGAATAAGAGTTTCACATCATTATATAAAAAAATGAAAAATTGATTAGCATATCATACATTGGGTGATTGTAACAAGTAACTATGCAGTTTTGTAAATGGCAGAATAACACACCTCTCCTGGGCGACGACTGTTCATAGCCTGAACATCAAGCTTGTAGTTATGCTGTGGAATTAACCGTGAAGCATCTGAAGAATTCTCTTCAATATTCTAAACAATCAAATGACTGAATCAGCTGTTTGAGAAGCAAATACTTGAATATTCTTAACCAAAAGTTGGAATCATCAAGCAGATAAAGAGCTAAACACCAGGTAGTAGTGCAATAGCAACATGCATCAATAAGATGCTAAGAGAAAAAATTCTACCTTGTACACCTGCTATAAATTTGTTGAATATATTATACCAGAAAATTAGTGTCTTTTAGTTTCTAAGTATAGTATGAACTATAAAGCAGAGAAGTGTCAAAATAAAAAGCATATGTACAAAACATATGAAGATCACCTCATTCTTTCTAGTCCATCTCACAGTTCCAGAGTTGCCAGCAAATGCATAAAAAGCAAAATGGCGTAAATCCACAGTTCCTGAACTCCCAGAAGCCTACACAAGATAGAAAGAAAAACCTTCAAAACATACTACTACCAAGAACCAAAAAAGAAAATAGCTGTTTATTACTGGTTTCATATAGTTCGTCCACCCAGAAGCTCAAATCTATGCATTATCATACTTCAAACCAAGAAATGAGAATGTTCAGTAAATGCAAACATCTGTAGATCAAGTTATCCACTCTAATTACAAAATGAAGAGTTTTTCATCTATAAACCAAAAAATGTTTTTTACCTCCTTTTCAGTTAGATTTCTTCTATGCTGCTCAGCACTTCTCTCTGCCATCCCAATTTCTTCAAAAGGGTCCATGGAAATCTAAAAAATGACAAGAAATCACCTTTAAGAGCACTGTAGACTGAGTAAAAATGTGAGACTTCAGTTTAAACATTACAACGGCAATAACGGGTCAAAATGTAGAAGTCTGGTTTCAATCAAGTACTCCAAAAAAAGAAGTTAAGACAACAAGAACGGACAACAAAAGGAACTTGTGAAATACCAGGAGCACGGAAGCAACGAATATAGAAAAATGAAAGATGTAACAATCGCAAGTAAGTCCAATTTGAACGCTTTATAATCGATATTCATCTTGACAGAAATGTGAAAAGATGATTAAGGTTCGCATTTCTTTATCGACATCCTAAAAGTTTGTAAAGACATTTAATGAAGGGATGCTAAAGCTAGTAGACAATGCTTGTAAAGGTGGGCTTTAAAGTTCGCAAACAATATTGGCAGTGGGGTATATACTTGTAACCACACATGCTTTCTCCATAATGGATACTCGAAAGAAAAGTTGATTTGTAAATCCAGACAAATGGAAACAAATTAGAACCAAATAATATAACAAGAAACATACATGAGGCTGCATTTCCATCCTTCCACCAACAATCACCAAACCTGTATCCCCATGCTTCAAGGTGTAATTACTTATTGAGATGGCAATCTCCCTATGGTGAGCATTATGTGGAAAATCCTCCTGTAAAATGCCAACCAGAATAAGAATACGCAAATGAATAACACCAACCAAGTCACTATTTCCCTAGAGAGATATGAACAAAATTCCAAACTTTCCACAAACCTGTAAATCGACTTTCCACAGCCTTTGGAGGTTGGAATCAAAGCACATAACAGACCAACCCGACGTAACAACGACCAAAACTTGCCTGGGTCTTTGCCCCGGCCTAAGCTTGTCAATAACCCCGGTAGCCATGGCCACGGCCCGTCTGCCAGATGAGATGCGGATTTTGTCAGGCAAAAGGCTCACCTCCGCGAGCACACGCGCGTTGCTGAATCCTTCGTCCACACGCCTACCATGAGGCTCCAAAACCTAACAATAACAGAAATTATCCATAACATTAAACCCTAAACATACCTAACAAGCAACAATGAAAATTAAGAGAGAGAAACCTGGATTTTGGCATCGTGAGTGGCGATGAGGACTTCCTTCTTGCCGTCGCCGTTGAGATCGGCGACGATCGGCGGAGGAAGGCGGTCGCCTTCGAACTTGATTGGGTAGTCATCGGAGAGGTGCATCCACGCCTCTCTGAAGGAGAAATCACCCTCGTGCTGAAATTTCAAACATCAAAATCCAATCAGAAACAATTCGTTTCGATTTCAATTGAACAGAAATGCACAAATTCGATCGTCGTTAGGGTTTTTAAGGATTTTGAAGGGACCTGAAGAGAGAAGAAGATGGCGAAGGCGGAGAGCATGAGAATTGCCAAATCTCGCTTCCTCATGGCGAAGTCTCTGCCGCCGAGAATAAAATGTCGCGGAGGACGGAGTTTTGAGCGGCAGTGGTGAGTGGAGCCTTCAAGACTCTCCGACTGTGAGAGACCGTTACTTTCGGGTAGATTTTACCTCCAGTATTCCAGACAAGCGCGTATTACTTCCGGAACTTCCTTTCGTTTTGGCCTTTTAATTTTTATTTTTTTTTAATTTGAAAGAAATTATCAAACGAAAGGATTTTTTCTTTTTCTTTTTCTTTTTGAACCAAAAATATTATGGGAGTTTTAACGAAAATGTCCTGATACTATTCATTCTTAATCAAAATGACATTTTGTGTATGAAAAGTCCATAATAGATCAAGCTCTTTTTTTTATTTACTCTTGTGCCATTTTAAGGGAAAATTAGAATCCCGTTTTTTTATATCATTTAGATTAAACATCTGTGTTTTTTTTTTAAATTTGATTAAAGTGTTTTGACCAATAATCAGCTTTATTTTTTAAAATTAAAATATTTTTAAATTTATCAATTTATCTGCATGATGCACTTTTACTTATTTAGTGGAGCTATTAGTAATTAAACTATATTTTCTCTTCTTCCAAATATGTTTTTTCGATCACCGTTTTTTTTTTTTTGGTTATGCAAACATTTAATATTATTTCTTTTTCCAAATGGTTTCTTCGTTGCTAATCAACATAAAATCTCGGTCTAATTTTTTTCAATTTTTTTGTGAAATTTTTTTTTTGCTGTTTTTTTAAGTATAGTTGTTGAAAAATTATTATTAGGTACAATACATTACGTATATATTATATGTGGGTACGTTTGAATTTACAAAAATCATTAATTGGTACGTTTATTTGCAATTTTGGTACGTTTGATTTGATACTTATTGTTAATATTGGTGCATTATTTTTATTTTGGTACGTTTTATTTTGTACACATTGTGTATTGGTACGTTTATATTATTCTCAATCCTATTTTCTCTTAACATACTAAAAGAAAAACTTATTTCGGTAGGTTTGATTTTGGGGGATTTAAAAATATTTTAAACCATTTTGGAAAGAAAATATCTTAAATCGTAAATAATTATTGCTAAATTGTAGCATTATTGTGAAAATAAATTGAATCTAACCAACTTTTCCTTTTTAGAGTTATCTCTAACGGAGGAGAATGTAATCAAAAGGTTAGATTATAGGAAATTTGTTACAATATAGTGTGCATATAGCACCAAAATTATGACAGCAAAAAGTTTAACCAAATCACTAAAATGCATGGATGTTTGATCTAGAAAATTCAAAACTGAGACGCCTATATCAAAAAATTCCTTTTTATTATTGTAGCGGGGTCCATAATGATGTTGACATTTCTATCTGGAAATACATTCTTTTACATTATGCTATTCAACTTATGCTAATTTGCTGTCAGCGCTTCATGCTTCCATCATGTTGTCGATGTTATGCAGCTCTTCTTCTGTCAAATTGTTCCAGTACTATTCATCGTATTCTACTAGCTATGCATCTCTTTCTCTATCTTCTTTCACTTTGTAGTACATTTCTGCTATTTCTTCTTTCAAATTTTGAGGCTTCTAATATGGCTGATGACGGGCTTTTGACTTGCTATAATATGCATTTCTTCTTATTCTGCTACTAATATCATATCATACCTAAAATCTTCAAACTCATCTAGGGCTAACATTTGGATCCCTCGAAATTTTAATATATCTTTGTATGAAGGAGTCCACATGTGGGAGAGATAGGGAATGGTCTAAAGGACTCTTCATTAATCATGGTTATATGTCTAGCTTTCTCCTTATGCATATGTGCATACCAATCTGGAGGACTACTAATAAAACTTATGCAAATTTCTTTCCACTTTTCTAGATAATCTTCTGTTACTTTTATAAGTTTTTCAGTAAAAGATTCTAGCTGGGAAATATGGTTAATGAATATTTTATCAAGATAGTCAAACTCTAATAGTAAGGGTGGGGTAACTTATACTACATTATGCTTTTTCTGATGCTCATAACTAAAATGTCATGATCTAAAATCTCTCATGTTACAGAGACATGGTGGATACATCTCTGTAATAATATTCATCCCTGTTTTTGGATCAAAGATGAACTGATACAAAGCACATTGTAATAGTAATTATAATTCATTCATGGACTGTGATGCTTTGCTCAGGATCTCATTTTGCATATTTGATAGCATTATTCTTAATTTTGCTTTTGAAATTTCTTCCAATAAAATATCATCTAATATGTAAATTCCTAAGAAAACTTTCATATTTTTCTTGTTTTTCTCTATCACTCAAATATTAATGTTGCTTCTTATTTTGATACTGCTTCATTTCAATGTCTTCTTCTAAGAGCTCAATCTTAATCTTTTCTATGGGCTCATTAGCCTCTTGTTATATGGGTTCAATAACCTCTTTTTCTCTATTCTTATGCTGATCAGTGTCTAAACCTATTTTCAATTCTCTTTTCAGGGTGTCACTTGTCTTCTGCTGCATTATAAGAGATTGGAGTTCTTGGTTTATTTTGGTAAACTTACTAAGTAATACTTCATGGTCTCTAGAAATGACTTGAATGTTGTGCTCAAGAGAATGAATATGCTGCTAGCTTTGATGGAAATTAAAGTTAAAGCTATCAAACTCTTGTTCTAAGGCTCTAATTAATTTTTCATGACCTAACCTCACGCTTGGCTGTTTGATTTGGATGTTACAAAAATTATCTAAGAGAACATGTTGCCTATTAGAAAGCCCTGGTACTCTTGACTTATATCTCAGAGTTGGATTTCTAATTCATTCAACAATATTGCCATTAAAGTTGAAAGTGGGTACTGGTGGTGATGCTGGTCTGCTTATGCTATTTTGGAATCCACTGAATGGTGGAGGTCCATGGTGCATCATTATGTTATTGAAGGGTGTTCTTCTGTCTTGTGGTCTTATGCTATTTGATGATGATGGTCCACAATATACCATTCATGTTCAACAAATTAATCTTGATAAGATATCAGCTAATGTATTGTCATTACCTTTTATATGTTCAAAAATTGGTTTAAAACCATTTCCTGTAATTGAATCAACAAAACTAACCCATCTTCGAGCTGCCTGTTTATTAGCATGTATCTTATTATATTGAGAAACTATATTCTGACAATCTGTTCTAATCGTAAATATTTCATAATGTAAAAATAAAGAGAATGATTCAAGTGAGCTAATTATTCCTAAAATTTCTAAATTTGTTGATGGTAAGCTGACTCTACATCACTAAATTTTCCTGATGAATATCTACAAACTTGTTCGTTAGACTTTGATGACTCTTTATGTTTTTTCTGGTATAGTATACCTGCCCATCCTAATGATGAAGCATGTGTTTCAACTATTTTGTAACTATCATCTAATGGTAATGTTAGTGGCTTAAGTTGAGTAATTTCTTCCTTTATTTTTTAAACTAGTTTAATATTTTCACTATTAAAATATTTTTGTCATTTTTACTAGTTTTACTATGTAATACTGTTATTTTTCTTCCTAAATCAGGGATAAAATTTCTTGCATAATTTAACAATCCTAAAAATGCTTGTAACTGTTTTTTGTCTTCTAACTTAACTGGAAATTCTAAGACCTTTTTAGCTATATGATCTTATAATTGTATTGTACCTGACTTGATATACATTCCTAAAAATTCCATATCTTGCTTTTCTAATGCTATTTTATTTTTGCTAATCACAATTTCATTATTGATAAATTCTTGTAAAACTATCTCTAAGTGTTTCATATGTTCATTTTTATTTTTACTATGTACTAAAATATCATCTACATAAACACTACAAAATCTATCGTATTTCTTGAAAATTTGGTCCATCTTTCTCTGAAAGATCGATGGAGCATTTTTAAATCCAAATGGCATAACAAGCCACTCAAAATGTCCTTCTGGACATGTAAAAGCTGTCCACTCAATTGAGTCTTCTGCTAATCGTATTTGTCAAAATCCTGATTTACAATCAAATTTATTAAAATATTTACTCTCTTGAATTTTATTTATAAGCTCATCTTTATTTGGTAACTTATAACTATCTTCATATGTATTATCATTTAATCTTTTGTAATTATAAACTATTATAGCCTTACCTCTCTTTAGCTCTGAATGTTTTTTTACAATAAATGATGTTGATCTATGTCTAGACTTAGATGGTCTGATTACTTTTAAATTTAGTAACTCTTTTATTTGTTGCTCAAACTCTTATTTATCTGATAAACTACAAGGCATGTCAGCTGTCTTTATGGTTAAATCTGGATTAATTATATCTAATTTTGCTAGTATTTTATTTTTACTCCAATGTAACTGTGGATCTTCTCCTATGATTCTAGTTTGTTCTGCTAATTGTAATAATTCTTCTAAACTCTTTGGTCTGTTTAACTGTAATATTTCTATACATGTTCCTTATTCTAAAATCGGATATTCATGTTCAAATATTTCTTCATCAAACTCTTCTATATTATTATGCTCATCATTTTCTTTTGAGTTTTCAAAATAATAACTATCTTGACTACTGGATTCTTCTATACTTATGTTTTTGTATGCTTCTACAGTATTACTTTGATCAGTTATTGTAATTCCTCTCTTTTAAAATGTTATGTTAGGATTCATAAATAAAAAACCTTGCAAACTTTTCAAAAAGTTTAAACCTAAAATGAATGGGTATGATCTTACTGGTGAAACAAATGTTAGTGGTAAATTAAATTGTTGTTTTTCTCATTATTTATACAATGTGTTAAATAAATTGGTCTTTCATCAAACTATGTTATTCTTACTGGTTTTGCTAATTTTTGTCTATATTTTTTTGGTACTAACTCTTCTCTTATGACACTCTTTGTACTCCCTGTATCTATCATGGCAATTGTTTGTATCTTATGTTCTTTTGCTAATTCTATTTCACAATTTATGGTAATTAAAGAACTACTTTTTGGCTTTTCTATACTATAAACAGTATTTCCTAATATTTCAGTATTTTCTTGTGATTCTGGCGAATTAATTTCTAATAACTTATTATTATAACACTTTTCGTATAATATTGAATATGTATTATAGTATTTATTTGCAACTAATTTACTACACTTATGACATTTTTCTGGCCAACCTAAATTAATGTATTTATATTCTTCTTCATGTTGTTCTTCTATGAATGCACACATATACTCTTCTAAAGCACTATTTGTGCTACTTGAATCTTCCGAATCTGAATTTAGCATGTTAATACTCTCTATATTATAAATACTCTCATTATCACTTAAATCATATAAACTATATATTGATTGTATATCCTCATCTTCTTCTAACTTAAACAACTACATCAAATGTACTTTTTCTCTTGGCTGTTTTCCTAATTTTGGACATTTAGGTCTAATATGTCCAGCCTCTTCACGTGAATAACATTTACAACCACTCTTATCTTTTGGTGCTTTATATTTTCTAATCCAAGGTCTACCACTTCTTTTCTTAAATTGTTTTGGGATATATTTTCTCTTCCTATAAGTTCTTGAAAGTCTTATGCTGAAATTCTTATGTTGTTTGTATGATTTGTATGACTTATATTTCTTTTTGTATATTTTCTTATGCTTATTTTTCTTATGACAACCATAGTGTTGTGGTAAATCTATATTTTTACAACTCATGTAAAATTGCTTTCTAATCTGTCTCTTGGCTTTTATTTGGCTACACTCTTGTCTAAGTATATCATATACATGTTGAATTCTAGGTTGACACACCCCGACCGAGATCGAGACATGCTGGCTGTCACGTGAGTGTGACGTAGCCATGTGCACAGTGCTGAAGCAATAATATAGAAAGAATTACGAATAAATAAAAACCAAACAATCTGGGAGTGCTAGGAAAGCTAAGGTGCAAGAACGGAAATAAGTGTGAATACACAATCAGAGCATAAATAGCCTAAGTGCAGTCAAGCATAAGAAGTACTCATAAATAGCCTAAGTACTAATTTAAATAACACCCAAAGGTGGTCCTACATATGTGATCGTTTGTCAGAACCTCCGTCGTATCCTCGTAAGCCACCAACAAACGCTACCTAAAACCTGGAGGGGCGCAAAACAGAAAACGTGAGTAGGCCAAAAACAAAGCTCTTCGAAAATCATTTCATTAACAACAGTTATATCCCCTCGCCGTAAAACCTGTATATTTCCCAAAAATAGTATATACTTATACTAAATCTCAACTGATCTCATCTTCATCAAAATCCGTAAACAAATCATGAATATGCCATGCTACATAAATCAAATCACCAGGTAAGTAATCCAAATGCAATGGTAATTGCAATATCACATCAACTGAACTCTAGCTCATAAATCATGCCTGCACACGAGTCGAACCCACTTATAGTGGTCTATACGACAGGACTAGGTGTAAAACAATACGCTCTAGTGCTACAATCACGTGAAGACAGTGCGAATAATTGCGGGTCACCTACAAGTCGAACCCACTGAAAGTGGTCTATACGACAGAACTGTGCACCTAACTTGGATCCAAGATGAGCGTGTGGTGCGGGAGGTGAACATCACGTGAAAGACTATGCCCCTAACCATGGGCGGGAGCACTAACACCGAGGTGCAGGTTAATGAGCTCTCAATGCATCTCATCATAATCATTATAACACAACTCCTCATCATCAACACATAAACTTACCAGGAACTTACCTGAGCGCCCGCAGCGTCAACAACCATGTATATCCAAATCATAATGCATAATCAAAAGTATAAACACATTGGCATGGCAATTCATTGATAAAGTCATTTAAAATGCATTTCTGGGAAAAATACTTAGTATATAGGTATATACGGAAAACCAAAAGCCCACTCACTGATAAGTAGACGGATCGTAACCCCCGTGCCTAGCCTGGCTACGCTCGTCCTCCGGATAGGTCTTGCCTTTATGAGAAACAACTATAATAACGTTATTTTAAAGCACATAAACGAAACTAGGTAATAACTTCTTATACATTGCTCAATTGGGGTGTTTGAATATACCAAAGTGATCTACATAACCTCAGGAACATCCCTATATTTTTAGAATTATTTTTCGAGGCCCCACACGCCACCATGCGCCGGCAAGGGCACGGCCCTACGCACCCCCACGCGCGGCCAAACCTGACGGAATCCCTAACCACCGTTAGGAATATTCTGTTAAACCCTAACAAAAATTAACGGCGTTACCTAACGTCGTTAGCATATTCCGTCAACTTTGACGGAATATACTCCTTTCTTCTCCGGCGAGTCGCCGGTCGTCGATTTCTGGAAAAATTTCCAAACTTCCTATCTTCTTCATTTTTTCACCATTTTTCATGAAATTTGTACCAAAATGAAGCTCTCGAAGAATGGAACAACATTATACCTGTTTTGAGTCCTAAAATCCACGAGATCTCACCGTAGCAAGCTCGAAAGTTCGGCCACCTCTGTAACTCTTCGTATCTGGGCTTCCCGACGTCCAATTCTTCTCAACGTTGCACTCCGAGCATCATGAGAATGTCCTTAAGCTTCCTAATGGTCACAGAAATCAAAGAAAATTGTCCATTTAAAAGTTGGTGAATAGTGCCAACTTCGGGAGTTCGGTTTCTTCAGTCTTACCTACGTAAAACTCAATCAAAAATAGCTCAAAACGCTAGGGAAGAAGAGTTGTTACCTTTCTGGGCCTCTAAAATTGTATAAAACTCAATGATCGTTTAGGTGCCACTGTAGCCTCGACGAAGTCCTCGGATTCTAGGGTTTTCGAAGGTTTTACAACCAACCAATGGTATGGTTGTGTTTGTAGACCTTCAAGGATCACAATGGTGGTCCTAACTTGATTGATCTGCGAAAGAATGGAGGTCAACTGACCTCGTCCGTACAATTGCAGAGAGAGGAAGAGAGTGAGTTCGAGAGGGAGGAGAGAGAGAGAGAAAGGTTTGCTTGTGTGTATGTGTGTGGTCCTCACACAGCCAGCCAACAACACAAACAACCACCAAAACTAAGTCCTAATTGGTTTAGAACCAAACTAGGACAAACTAACTAACTAACTAACCCTAACTTCCTACTATTAACCCCAAATGGGTTCCCACTAACTTGGAACCATTCTAATTGGTCCAAAACCAAGAATTTTGGGCCTTCTAACTTAACCCAAAATAAGAATTTAACCCAACACTCAAGGGTAATTTCGTACTTTCACGTTTCGAGGATTAAAAAAAATGTACAATAATAGGGACGGGCTGTCACATAGGTCCTATTGCAATATCATTTTTCTTTGGATGCTTCTGCCATTCATTCCAAATCTTTTCTCCTATTGGTCCTTTTATTTTTGTCATATAAGTATCTAATAAATTAATATCACTAATTCTACATGTTCTTCCTAAATATTTAAAGAAATATGTTGTATACTCAGCTATGTATTGTAAATCACAAATTTGTAATTGTTCTAAATTTCTAATTGCCCTTATTTGTTCTTGTTCACTTCTGCCATCTAACCTATTATGATCTAAAAATTCTTGTTTGATCAAAGTAACAAAACCATCAATATTAAAATGTGGTTTAGCTGTCTGATGTTGTTCTGGATTTTGAATTTTCCATGACTGGAAATAATAAAAAACTAATTCATCTAAAGTATGCTCAAAGTAATCTAACATATTTTGTGAATTACTAAAATCTAACATTAATGCTGCATGTACGTAATCTTTCTCCCATCTTTCAATTGTTTTTTCCCAATCTTGTGGATCTACGTTGTCTAAATTTAATATATTTCCTGCTATATTAATTTGTTCTAATCCTCTCAAATATGGAATCCTATTTTTTCTAGTTGGTTTTATCATACTTTCGTCCATATAATCTACTCTTGCTTTTTCATTATATTGTTCGTTTTTTTGTCTCAAAAATTGTTGATCAGTTCTACTTGAGTGTCCTGGATTTTCTACTCTTGATGTACTACTTTCTTCTGCTGGATTACATTTTTCTTTCAATTCTAATAAATTATTATATTCTTTTGATCCTAAAATATGTTTTACTCCTATTTCTAAAATTAATTTTTTCATCTCTTCATCTGAAATTCTATGTAGCCTTAAATCATATGTCTTATATTTTTCTAAGTATTGTTCTTCATCTAAATGATCAATATCTTCTATAAGCTTATCTACAATATGATCAAAATTTTCCTTAACTAAATTAATATCTAAATTATCCAAAGCCATATGAATACTCTCATTTTCGATCTCATTCTCATCTTCTTCTATTTATTTTTCTAGCTGCTTGTAATTACTAAACCTAATTGTTACTTTTCCTGTACTAGTTTCATATATTTGTACTTTATCTGGTTGTCTATTTATTGTTCCTTGTAAGTTAGGCAATGTCCACTGAGTTCCTTCTAAAAAGCTATTATCTACGGGTTTTGCTTCTATCATATTTACATGCTTACTACCAAATGTTTGAACTAAATTTTGAAATTCTAAATTAAACTTATGATTATATTTATCAGACACTTTACCAATATACGTTAAGCTAATACACAAATTTTTATACTCTCCTTTCATATTATAATTTTTTGTTCTTATGCTTTCTTTAATATATTTACTAAATTCATTAATTGTCATAACATAATTTGGAATACAACCTATGACTGCTATGTTTGAACTTAAGTCTACTTCAGCTGTTGCTATTGCTGCTTGTTGGTGATTATCTCATCTATCATCATATATGTATACTAAAACTTTTGTGCCTACTTTTGCTCTGGTTAATCCTGTTATTCCAATTAATATGGTTCCTATGTGAATCTGACTAAAATGTGATTTTCTCAAATGAGTAACTGCTTCTTTACTAATTAAATTAAGTGTAACTTCTTTATCAATACAGCTAACTTCATGTTAACTGATGCTACTTACAATTCTGCTTCTATTTTCGAATAAACCTAATTGATACAAATTATATTTATTTTTCTGTGTTCTCTCAAAACCTCTTCTAATAAATTCTTGTGCTTCTTCTTCATTTGGATAAATATCTTCAGCTCTAATTATTTATTTTCCTTTTCTCCTAATGAGTTCCATTTTCTGTTATCGAAAGGATTTATCTTAGGTCTTCTAATATGATTTTTTGTACTTAAGGTTAAGTTTTCTAATTTATCTAGTAAAGATGGTGCAAGTGATGAAGATACTTTATGTAAAACTTGATTAATTTTTGCTATTTGTTCTTCAACTTGATCTAATTTTTCAGCTAAACTTAAAACTAATTGAATAATTAAATTATTTTGCCTAATGGGAATATTACTACTAGCTACTTGTGTTGAAAAATCTGTTAAACCTACTGGTTCTTTATCTAGCTTACTAATTTCTTTCAAAGCTTGGATATATTTTCTACTAGTTCTAGAATCGGTCATTAAACTAATAATTTATCTATTTTATTATGTAACTTATCTACTTGTTCACTCAACTCCTTTTGCACTAATTGAATTTTTTGAACTTCTAATTTTAACTGCTCAACTATTTCTAATGATCTAAGTTCTGCTTGCTTCGGCTTACAATCTATGAGGTCAACAAGCTCTTTTATCTCTCTTTTGCTAGGAAACCTTTGAATATTTTTATTATTATCTTCTAACTGAGATGTAATATAATCTAAATTTTGTCTAATTGTTTTTGTGGAATTTTTCTGAAAATGCTCTAACAACTGGTTCAACAAATGATTATGCTTATTATTTTCTAATTTTATATTTTCTGCTTGACTAATAATAAAATCTACAATACTATTGGCTTGTGGATTTTCTTCACTATACAAAATATGATTATGCTTTCTCAAAGGAAAATAACAAACTAAACTATTTTGGTCTAAGGTTATTTTCTTTTTTGAGGTTCACTAATTTTTAAATTAAGATAATCTATCATAAACTACAGTCTACATTTCTCTAAAGTTACAGCTAACTGGTTTCTTATAAACTCTCTTTCTTCTCTCAGGGTCTCTAAAGCCTGATCTGTTGCTCTTTTTGCTTCTAAAACTTTATGTTGCACTTCTGTATTATTATATTTACTAATAAATGAAGGATGTTCAAGATAACCAAGATAAAACTTCTGCTTCTTCAAAGTCCTGCTAATTCTTTTGGAGATATATGTTAATCTTCTCTTTATGCTAGTTATAGTTGGATGTCTAGGACAATAAATATCCGATGGTTGTGGTTGACAAGGTCTACAAGAACAGTAGTATTTGTTGTTCATACAAAATAAACAAATATAATATCAGTTGTATCAATGACTTCCGTCCTCAAGGTACTTTACTATCAAAATTATACTATTAAAATGCTAAACTTGGCTCTAATACCAGATTGGACAGCAGGCCCGGTTAAATAGTCGGATGACCATTATAACAACTAGACATAAAACCTTGCACATGGAACTCGACATGTTTCAGTATGACGGCCACTCACAATACAAGTATAAGGCCTTAACGGAAGAACTTAGAGGTACCCTGGTTAATGTCCAATTATTTGTATGACAAGCATTCAACTATAACAGAGTGCTCGAACAAAGTATGATCGTCAGTTTAGCAGGTTAATAATATAACTACAATAGTGTTTCCCTATTTTGGACTAGAAGTCTAATTAAACAAACACGCTAAAGAAAGAAAATGAAACTTACTTAAGACTTGGAGATTGCTTGAATATGTACACTTGAACTTTTATTGATATATAGAATGTTTACAAAGAGAAATGTTTACAAAGGAGTGTTTACAAAGGATATGTTTTCAAAGAAGTGTTTACAAAGGATGCTAGGAAGGTTTAGGATGAAGATGGTGTGAGTATATGGTGAGAGTAAGGTGTTCAGGTATTGAGATGTTGAAGTGTGTTTACAATGAATGGATTTCCTCTTTATATAGACTGAATGAGGATACAACGGTAAAAAAAAAAATTATAAATGAATGGTGTGGACATCTCCTTGGTACTTGTCACTTTGCTTCTATTGTTGCTGAAAATATTCGTACTGTCTCTGAAACGTGGTCTGACTTTTGCTTTGTTTGATAAATGCATGTGAACTTGCTGCATAGTTTTTTCTCCTGAAGTTTTTGTATTTGCTTTGATGAAGAGCATGTGACTTCTGATGAACGTTGGAGATTGAGGTACTTTTGCTTTTTTTCTGTCAAAAGGTTTTCAAGGGCAACATTGCCATTTTTGAAATTATTTGTCCTTATGGTTAAATGAAAGTTTTCTAGAGTGTTTCTATTAGTTTTCCCAAAGATTATCGGTGTTAAAAGGGAAGGGGGCAGACTTAGCTTCATAATGAATTATTAATAATATGGTCTAAATTTACCTTTGACGAGAATCAACCTAAGATCTCTCAATATTATCGATAAAAAATAATTGAGAGCTAAAGGTTCGATTTTCATCAAAGACGAATTTAAACCAGATTATTATTAATCTATTGTAAGGCTTAACCTAACCTTTCATTTATAAAATAAAAAATAAAAAATCCGAAAAAGATATCAAACTATAAATTAAAAACGAAATAATTATAAAGGGAAGAGGTGCAAGGAGTAAAAGGGATGGGAGGAAATGATTCCCCTACCATTTTTGTCAAGACGAGATATCTAATCCTGGGTTAATACTAACCCACTAACCAAACAAGCCAAAATCACCAGAAACACGCGGATCCCAACTCTCATTTGACCCAAGTTATACGCCCCCGGGTCTGCTTTGATCCGAACCCTCAACAACCGCCGGCGGTGCTGCGCTCATTTTCTCCACTGCCGCCCATCAAAGGTACTCCCTCTGCTCCTCTTCCTCTGTCTCCACGATTTGTGTTTGTGTTTACTACTCTTACATTTAGCCACGGTTCTTCAACCGCTTTAACTTTTCCTGACGGTTTTTTAGTATTCGGTGTCTGATTTGTTCTGATGCTTCCACGCCTTTTAGTGGTTTCACTTAGCTAGAAATGGTGATTAAAGATGTTTAGTTAGAGTTCCTAATTGATAAGGAAGTTGGTCAATTTTTTTTATTCGAGCCATATTCTCATTTAATTTAAATTGTGGGATTCGAAATATAACTGAAAATGAGAGTATACTGCACTAACCAACTTGGTTACGCCACTACCGCAGAATTGGTCCTCTTTAGTATGGTAAAGATGAAGCTAAACATTGGTATTTTCAAAATAGGCTAGTAACAATTTGTATATTGGTTTTCAAATGCGGGAATGGCTATGATACTTGCATGTATTTAATGAAATCATCATATGGCAGTTGAATATATTTCAATCTGATCATCGAGACGGTGCTTGTATTAAATACATGTAAATATTATAGCCTGAATTCTATGTTTACTGGGAAATTGCTAGGTTATGATACATACTTGAATTTGGGCTAGCTTCCAAATTATGTTCATCCCCATATTTTTTTCCGGCAAGTTTGTTGTGTGGGGAGGAGTTGGATGCAGAGCTATTTCGACCACATGCCATTTTACATTGGAGAAATAAAGATAAAGATGCCAAGTCATAACAGCTCATATAGTTTTAGTTAGATAATCATTCTTGTTATAACTGTATTGTTACATCTGTATAGTTTAGTTAGGTTGTTATATTTACAGGCTGTCATGGATAGTTTGGTACATAGCCTTGACTATATATATATATATCCAAATGTAAGTGTAAAGTGTGTTGTGAAAAGTAAATGAGAAGAGGAATATTCAGAAAGAAAATCATCTCTCTGTTCTTAAGTTTCTTTAAGAAATACTAGACAACCACAACTCGATAATGGACAATCGTTTCTGTTTGTGATTCAATGATAATACGCTATTGCGTAGTTTAGTTAGAGCTCCTTGTGCCTCCTAATATTTTTTGCCAAGAAAAATGGGAAACAACTGGTGGCAAGCCACGATTATCCACCCCTTCCGGGCCCGGAGAGGCTATGAGGAATTTCACCTTACCCGTGCCCACAATCAACCAAACTCACCAGCTCAGAGCATCGAACCCGAGACCTCCCATTTTTCTGTTTATTGACCTGCTGAACCATGCTGCTTGTTACAATGTGATTCACAATTTCATTTCAGAAGTGCATGGAGTGTGCATCGGAGCAGTTTGTTTTCATGCCAAAATATTTTCCATCAGATGCCTAAGACTTTATCTGGTTGAGAGATTTATGTCATTGCTTGCAATAGTATATGACTTGAGGAATGTTTGGCCATAAGATGTTCAGAAAGCATTCCATTTTATCTTGTACACAACGCGATTTGAAAATTCCGTGTCTAATAGTTGATGCCTTTAATTTTGGCAGTGTCTTTCCATTTCGGATGTGAGAGTTAAGATAAACTAGTTTCATATTTGAGAAGTGTCTAATGTTCTTGAGACAATTCAGCAGCTTTTCCAATTTTGGCAATGGAAACAAGTGCAGGCCCCGGGCACAACTTGATGATTGATGGAAGTGATTCACCGACATTGCAAATTGACCCCAAAAGATCCCGGTTCCCATGCTGTATTGTGTGGACACCCCTTCCTGTTATTTCATGGTTGATTCCTTTTGTTGGCCACATTGGCATATGCAGAGAAGATGGTGTGATATTGGACTTTGCGGGGCCCAATTTCGTGTGCGTGGATAACTTTGCTTTTGGAGCAGCGACTCGCTACATCCAAATAAGCAAAGAAAAGGTACATGCACTCTTCATATCTGAACCCGTATAACCTTCTCGTTCCTGTTTCATTTATGCTGATTAAAATTTGACAAGCAGTGTTGCGCTATTCCCGATCCATCTGAGTACCTAAGTGAGGATCAATATGGGCAGAATGAACCTGGAAGCGACATAAAGACATGGGATGATGCGCTCCGGAAGGGCACTCAGGAATTCCAACACCGAGCTTACAACCTTTTTACCTGCAATTGCCACTCCTTTGTAGCCAACAACCTAAACAGGTTAGGCTTTCGGTCTGGTGGGTGGAATGTGGTGAACCTTGCAGCTCTGATCTTTCTCAAGGGTCAGTGGGTGAGCACAGCAGCCGTGGTGCAGTCCTTACTACCGTTTTTAATAACATTCTGTCTCGGAGTTGCATTAGCAGGTTCAACCTTCCTAAAGTACTTAGGTTTCTTCACCGCCCTTCTTGTCGGTTGGTTTCTTCTTGGTACGTACTGTTTCAAGAGTTTGATCCAATTGTAGATTCTGTTATTTGAAGTCTTCGTACAAAAACTTTGTGATTCAAGTGTATAGAACAGTTGCATTTGTTAGCTACTTCCGACATTATAAAGAACATATTTTCCCTGTTAATTTCGAAGTGTCTCTTTTATCTTAAGAAGGCATGTGTTCCAAGAATCGAATGTACAAAAAACAACTCCATGGTCGTGGTCCAGTTTTGTAGTATACAATGGAAGAAAGTTCTTAGATTGGAATACTCTAGCTTACGGAGAATGAGATTTAAATTTGGGGTGCAAGACACAGGCATACTGCAGTGACTAACTGGCTTAACTCTCTTTTGCATGTGCTCAGAAAGTTCTTAGACTAACCAGTGGTAGAATAATAAGGGTGTAATTCCGTTCCAGTTATGTGATAATATTTTATACATAATTATGTTTGGTAGGATGTGGAATTTTTGGACCATAAATATGAATTAGTACTAAAAAAATGTAAAACATATCAATCCTATTAGTAGCAATGGCGTTCAACAAATTAATTAGGATTGAATTTTCGACACAGTGGTTAACCAAATATCCATGTGCCAAGAAATGTCAAAGGAGGTTGTAGTTTAAGTGATTAGCAGCATTTACTCGTTAAATTTTCGATGCACAAAAGCTTCTTATTAACCCCTTCCCAAAAACAGAAAAGTGAACTGTCCGTTTTCATATGATTGAAATATTTGTGCTACACCAATTATGTGACATAGTCCGATTCAATTACTTTGCAACATTGAAGAGAATCAGTCTTTAATCTCAATATATCACCTTCCATAACTACTTGAACTAACCCTTGGAACACTCAGCCAAACCATCCTTATTAACAAATGCAAAAGTCGTTTTCTAATTTTTATTATGACACAAACTAGTAATTGGTCTAATGATACTAAGTCTGGTTATTTTTGCCCCTATTGATTGGCAAAAGAATAAAATATGAACCAATGGATATGATGCTCTTGATTAATTTGGTCAAGTTCTTAGGATCCAACGGTTGGAATTAAATACCCACAGATGATGCCGTGGGTTTGTGCGCAATACGTTCACAGTAAAAGCCCCACCTGCCAGCTGCATGCATTACGCGTTCCCGTCCGCACGTTGCATGGGAATCTCTCCTTTTTCACAGTCCTTATCTCCCACCCATGGGAATCACGTTTATTTTGTGGGGTGTTATTTTCTAGCTGTTTGTTTCTCGAGAAAATTTTACAGAGCGAAAAATGGCAACGGAGGAGGGACAAGTTTTCAGCTGCCACACTGTGGAGGCATGGGAGCAGCAGCTCCAAAAAGGCAACGACTCCAAGAAGCTGGTATTCTTTTGAATTGCACCAAATTCGTTACATTTTTTTTTCTTGAAAGATTTGTTTGATTTTTGTAATTTCGATTTGGTTTTCCGTTGTGGTTTTTGGTGATTTGGGTTCTTGTTTTTAATGAATCTGAATATTGGGTTTCGTTTGGTTTTTTCTCATCTGATTTGATTTGATTTGCTTAGTTTAATTAATCTAGATTATGTTCAAATCGTAAATATTTGTTAGATGCTTATGATTTTTGTAGTTGTCCTAAATTATTGGTATTGAGATCCTAGCAAATAGGGTCTGTTTTTTCGAATTTTTGGAATTTTCTTTTGAATTTTTTTTATTTTTTCATGGAAATTATATGGATCTCTTAGCTTGATTCGTTCTTGGAGAACATTTTGGTTGTTCGATGAATTGGCTTCGTTTCTTCTGTATTTGTACAAATTCAATCGTATTTATTTTTCTTTTGTAATTGGTTTTCGGAAATTAGAGCCAGAAATTTTCTTTTAACTTTTTATCATGTGGGAGCAGACAAAGGACACATATATGTTCATCGTAGGTTTTCTTTTTGGTTGTAAATTAAAGAAGAATCCTAGGTTGAAATGGACTCACTCAAAAGGGTAATGGATTCAGAACTGGATCATTAATTTGCCTTTGGCTTGGAGTCATTTTCGGAAGAAAGTTGAGGTTCTATTATAAAACCAACTGGTAATATGGAGAGCAGTCTAATATCTTATAAGCCCATGCAAAGTCTCTGTCCTCCACTTCACACGTGGGGCGACATGCTCTGATACCATGAAGAAAGTTGAGGTTCCACCATAAAACCAATTGATAATATGAGAAGCAGCCCAACCTCTTATAAGCCCATGCAAGGTCACTTCTCTCATCATGCAAGGTTCATCGTCCCATCAATGTCGGACTCATTCTCAACATTTTCTTCCCATAAATACCTCTATTTAATTTTTCCGTTGTTTCCATTTGTTTATTCAATCCGATGACAAAAATAAACAGTGTGTACGAGGAAAAAAAATGTGGTTGTCATTTCCTTATACACCAGTGTATGCAGACTTAAGTACCGGGATCCTTGACTGTTGATTAGATCTTGGGGTCTTGACCGCACATCTTGCTCCGAGGCATGTCATATATGCACGGAGCTTAGTAAAACTTTCGTTTGTTTCAACGCTACGTACTATCAATTGTCTCTCTTCATATTTTAACATGAAAACAAGAGTGTTTCCATGATTATACATTCTCAAATTGTTCTATTTTTGTTTAATGTGGAGTTTTATAGAGTTAAACTAAGTGCTAGAAAGATTGCAGATTGAGGGAAACGTTGTTATTTGTCATATATGCTAGTCGTTTACTTTCTCATGAGAGCTCCTCAACGAAAAATGCAGATGGTTATCGACTTCACCGCCTCATGGTGCGGGCCATGCCGCTTCATCGCACCATTCTTGGCCGAGTTGGCTAAGAAGCTGCCCGATGTCATATTCGTAAAGGTCGATGTCGATGAATTGAAGGTACGTAATATTCAAAAACAAAATGAAGACATTTGTTTCGAAAAGAAAGAATTTGATTTAGAATCTGCATACCGTAAGAGAAACTCACTTGCAAGTGAACTTTGGTGTAGACGGTCGCGCAAGACTGGGCGGTAGAGGCAATGCCGACGTTCATGTTCCTGAAAGAAGGGAAGATCGTGGACAAGGTGGTCGGAGCGAAGAAGGACGAGCTGCAGCAGACGATTGCGAAGCATGTGGGCACTGCTTCTGCCTGAATGTGACAAATACCGATCGATCTAGACTATACTATAGCAAAGCACACATGGCCACAGACCTTATGATGTGCTAGTAATGTAGACTTCTATTTTAACCTTTTGAGTCCTGAGTATTGTGTGTGGTACTTTTCATAAATGCAGTTCTATCTAGCTCATACATGGTTTGGATAGTTGTCACTAGATGTGGAAATTCTGTACGTATCGTTGTGTACACAAGCAAAAACAACACAAAGACTTGGATTCTTTTCATTCATGAACTCTCTGCAAAGTACGTCAACAAATGGTGTCACACTAGGATCCTCTCCCAACATGAACCTACATTTTACCTAATTGGATTTGGGGCATCCTTTTTCCCCAACTCTACATGAACAGTAAAAACACTCGAACAGAAAACACATCATTTCCCAGTGCCCATATATCCCGTTAAAAGGCCGGGTACCGGAGCCTGACTCCCCCTAGGGTCCGAATTGTCGAACCCCGAGGTATATACAAACTCACCTAAGTAACAAGATCACTACTCACACAAGTCCTTTAAACTTAAATTAACAGCTAATTGCGCTTTGGCTCCGAATATGAAAATACCACTCACCAAGCGCTGCTGCTACTACTCTTCATCAGAAAGGAAAAACTATGGCACTCCACCTAACTGCTTTTGCTATGTTGCTGTACTCGATCTCTTATTCTTGTTTCCTCGCTTCTTCTCTTGCTGTGGTGTATAATTAAGGGATTAGGGTGCAACAATTACGATATGTTATCTCATTCTTTCACTAACCCCGTGAATTGGGCTCCACGTTTGTTGAAGTTATGGGAGCACACACAGCTTCTACTGACAGCCGCTTCAGCACCTTCGGACATGGATCTCCAAAGTTGCTGTTGGATATGGTGACTGCACATCTCTGCTTCCCTATGCACTTCTGTGATGATCAAAGATAAAAAGACACAACACGGTTCAGTAAGAGGGTTATGAATACTAGTAGATTCGGAAAACCAGATAGCATTGTTTAGTACCTTCTGCAATACAGAGTATGACGTGGTGGCATGGCAAGTTCCTTCTTGGTAGCTCCCACAGGTTCCCAAGGGTGTTCCGAAGCTAGCGAATTTGATGGAAGAGATAGCCTGCCCTGGGTTACAGCGCAAATGAACCTTGGGGCTCTGGAAGTCTTCTACTTTTCCATAGCTTTCGATGTGCCAATTCTTGATTGTTGGGTGGTATTCAGCAACCTCAGAGCAAACACTGCTCACAGCTCTCTTTACAAGAGAAATTCTAGACGGATCCCCTCCAAGTTCCTCAAAAAGTACCAACAGATTTTGAGTTGGCTTTAACCAAGACCGAGGCACATGATAACTGAAAAAATGAAATTCACATGGAATTTAAGAGGAGAATTTGTTTGCTGAGTAATCCACTAAATGTTTATGCCATACTTTCATACTAAAATTGTCGTTGTAAAAATACAAAGTTAAGTTTTCATCATAGCGTTACTTACTATCGTTGTGTGGGTTTGCCGCAACCTGATTGACACTTTGTAGGCCTAAACCCTCCAGCATAACTGCACCCATTGCAATTACCATTCGCAAATGCTGTCCAATATCTCCCAATACTCTGCCCATTAATCCATATTTGGCCTTTTCCCATTCCCTCCATGTCGAAAGCCAATGGCTCGCTTCCTTCGGGTTCATTGAAAATAGTCTGCAAAGTTGAGTGAGTATTAATAATTTTGTTCTCCTGTTTTACATTACCACATAGAGTTCCAGTTTCCTTAGTTGCATACCTTGTGCCAAGTCAATGGCTGTTGTTTTTGTGCAATTAATGATCCGCTTATCCATTCGACAGAGGAAAAAGCATTTGGAGACACAAGATTCATGGCTTCTCCTTTCAGTCCGACCTGTTATAGTAGCAGGGGTAAGGGAAAATGTCTTTTTTCAATAGAAAAATAAAACGATTTTATTTCAAAGATAGATCGATTACCTGGTAGGTCCACTTCTGCCAAGATAAGTCCCATTTTCCCTGGTTAAGTCCATGAAGTGCAACGGGGCCGAGGATTCCAGTATTCCAAGCCTCAAAGTGTCCGCCCACATTCTTCAACAAGCAACAATAACTTGTCAGAATTAGAGAAGAAGAACAAATAGAATAAGAAAAAATAATAATTGTGGCAAACAATACTAACAGGTAATCCGACGGCAACACTCAGCAGTGCAATTCTGTTTGTTCCGGCACGTAGATTGACCTTGCCAGTATATGTGAATCTCCTACTCTCCCTTGTTCCAAAGGCAGAACCTGTTATATATTTGTGAAGTTTTTTTTATTGTTCTTCAAGATAATATCCATGCAAGAAGCAAATCAAAATTGTACCTGTAAGCTGTCCATTAATGAAGATGTGCACAGCATGGCCTGTTGATTGAACTATAAGGGTCGGGAGTTCCCCTCCATGCAGGAAGGACTCAGATGAATCAATATCGACGCTGCAGGCACATTGAAAGAAAGATGATGTTTTAATATCTATCTTTAAGGTTAGGAAGGATGTCACTGAAGGCATATGTAACACTGTACTGAGGCATATGTGAGGGTTGTTTGTCATTTCAAATTGCACACCAAGCTGGTCAAATCGGAACATCCTTTTGAAAGGCTTTCTAGGAAATTCATTACTAAATCTTTCTTGTGTGAGGTAGAAATACTTCAAAGAAAATGGAAACGCAGACTGGCTTTGGAGAAATCATGAATGGTGATAAACAAAAGAGTTAGTCTCAGGAAATTCTCACCTAGTTATGTACCAGAGGTAGTCAGTACTATCCCTAGTGACATTTATCTGTTCCAATAGACCAGGAGCGGTCATTGTTGAGCTGTCATCCAGAGAAGTAAGATCTTCATCGTAACTCTCCCATGATAGCATCGGAATTTTTGTTGGCAACATTTGCATTTGTGACGTTTGAACTCCAACCTAAGAAGAAGGAACGGCAAAAAGTTTCAGTCTCAAAAACTTCTAAATCTTTCAATGTTCAAAGGAGATAAAGACTTCTGTGTCCCGAAAGTGCTGTCTCAGATTCTGTCAGAATAGATGCATCATAGTCCTTCACATGTTCAATGTCAAATACCTTTGCAGTGTTAAAGACTACATTTCGGCAATCAGGAAGGATACTGATGGACCAAGGAGGCAGGTTGTAGTGCATGTTATTAAACATCACTCTCGCAGCTGACTTGGAATCATGGTTTGAAAGAAATGCAGAGCAATCTCCTGATTCGGAAGTGTACACATAAGCCTGGAATGCCAAAAGATACCAAGAATTTAGTAAACAAGATTAACTTACGCAAACACCAAACGCTAGTTTGAGAATAAAGGTGCAAACCTGTTGAAAATTCCCCAGTGAAGTTATGATTGGATCCGCTGATACTAAAGCCCGCTCACACATCTTAATAGCCTTGTGAAGCTCCTTGAGATGACCATACTTTGGCTGCCTGATTAAACCTATTACATTTATAGTGGAGCAGTTAGCTACATTCTCAAAGTTCCAAACTTACATGCAGTAAACTGGTATCTCACAACACACACAGAGACACCAGATCAGTTTGCTTAAGCATATTCTAATTCTCACCATATTCATCTAATGGAGCATCATAGTCGTAGCTGGTAGTGATGAAAGGGCCCCCGGCTGTGCGTCCAAAATTGGTACCCCCATGGTACTGTCTCACAAGGAAACACAAGAATTCAGATTTCTGTGATAGGTTTTAATACTGCACATCTTTCGTAGCCTCAAAATAGCAGTGTAAGGAAACTGACCATGTAATAGTTAACAAATGATCCTCCTTTCTGTATGAATGTCGCGACTGCATATGCTAAATCCTGAACTGGTCGTTGGTGAATTGGACCACCAAACTCCGTAAACCTTCACAATTTTATTGAAAGAATGAGGCCAAATGGATATATCTTCATATAGCAAATTAACAAACTTGGTATTCCTAAGCAAACAAGCATATCAAACATACCAGCCACTCCATGTCTCTGTCCAAATCGTAGGCTTATAGGGTTTGTTGGGAGAGAAAGAATCGCAGTAGAAACCATTACAAGTGTTTATCTGTCACACCACCATCCACAAAACATTTGAGTGACCGCTTTAATACAAACACAAGTCATAAAACTCTTTAAGAACTTGAGAATTGGTACTCCATTGCAGGAATGCGAAATAACAGGAAAATGTATAGCAATACAACTATACAAGCTAAGATCTGCAGCATAAAGAGTGTTAATTGCTCACCACTGGATCTGGAGCATCTTCTTCCTTGCACATCACCCATGGCACTCCGGTGTCCAACCCAACCGCCATTTCTGCGGCCCAAGTAATGTAATTATGGCCAGCAGCTCCGAATAACTTACTCTGCGCTCCATACTCATTCTCAATCTGAACCAAATGAACAAATTTAACATCTATTCTTATAACTCAACTGAAATACTTTAATACCATCAAACACGAAATCAGAGAGAAATGCGGAAAATTGAAGAGGCTCATATACCTGAGAGAGTATGATGGGACCACCCTGGGACTCAAACAAATTTTCACTCTTCATCAGTCCCACAATCTTTTGTGTGAACCCTTGCATTGCCCTCTGTATTTCCAGAAGAACACAATAAGAAATTTTACTGAATAGTAAACAGTAAATACCTCCAAGAAAGCTCCATGAATTCTACTTAGACAAATTATGCAACATAAGGAGGTAAAATGATTAAAGCAAAGAAAATTAACCTTGAAAGGTTCATTGTCTGTTCTGAAGCTGATGCCTGGAACATACTTCAGCCAAACTGGAAAACCCCTACAAACCACACAATCAGAAAAATTAAGTACTTTTTTTTTTAAAATCTAAAATTAGGAAAATCCTAAAAAAAAATTAAAAAAAATAGCCAAAATTATAAGATCTAGAGAAAAAGAGTACCCAAAGTTCCACTCAGCACAAACATAAGGGCCAATGCGAAGGTGAGCATAGAGCCCTGCCTTCTGTATGGTCTTGAGGAACCTCACCAGATCATACCTCCCTTCAAAATTGTACTGAAACCCAGCACAAACCCAGCAAAATTCATAATTAGAGGGGAAAATAAACAGCAAACAGAGCAGAACAAAGTACCAAACATTGACTGTAAAAGGTAAAAATGAAGAGTTAAAAAGTGAAAGAGTGATACATTGCCAGGAGTAGGCTCATGCACGTTCCAGAACACATAGGTTTCAACCACATCAAGCCCTCCATCTTTCGCCTTCTGAATCAGATCTTCCCACATCTGAACCAAAATTACATTTCTCAAACCAAATAAAAAAAAACCCAGAAAATTTAAGAGGGAAATGATGCGATTTCTTAAAAAAATTGTTGAAAAAATGAAAAATGAGTGAAATGGGAAAAAAGATTTGGATTACCTCAGGAGTGCTTCTGGGGTAATGTATAGACCCAGAAATTAGGATTCTTCTCTGCCCATTAATCACAATGGCCTTCCTGTCATATGTGACAGTAGAGTGAACCAGCTGAAAACCCAGCAGCAAGAACAACCCCATGAAAAAACCCAGCTTGGAAGCTGAGTTTGGTTCCATGGCTTTGCTAGCTTCTCTCTCTCTTCCTCCTCTCTCTAAACTAAAATGGTAGACAAAACTCAAAGCAGAGAAGGAATTGTGAAATGTGGAAGGAAGGAGAGAAAGGGCAGCAGCAACTCAGAGAGTGTGGTGAAGCAGCAAGGTGTCCACACTCACAGGTCTGTGACTCTGAGCAGAGCTATATATATATATATATATATATATACAATATATGGGAATGGAGTCAAATAGGAAAATACTGGGAAATTACAGAAATGGTTTTTACTAGTGGACTTATTACTAGTGTAACATATGCAGACAGATCATTTGACCGACAAAAAACAGACGCAGACAGACAGGTCGCAGGGGATCACAGTTGAGAAATCACAAGTGTCAAGGCTCGTCACTGCGTGGCCGTTGGCTACAAGTATAACCTGTCAAATGCAGGGGAGGAAATTACATGCATTTGACCGAATCTGGAAACTGTAGAGAGTTGCTTTAGGAATTTACCATGCAAGTATAAATTAAAATTATAGCACGCTTTTAACCTTAATCTTATAAAGTCCACTTTTGCGCTTATTTCCATTGGTACTATTGTTTTATTGCATAACAAGTTTGACCCCTTTTTTTCTCTTTCACCGATAATCTTAATGTTCAATCAGGAATTTTAAGGTAAATATATTTGTATCTCAAGTTATGTGTTCGAATTTGTTCTCCATCAATATTTTTAAATCATTATATTCGGGTAATCAAAGTTATACATCATAATTATATGGATCTTGATAGAAAGTGAAGTTGTCTATAAAGGCGATCAAGGCATGACGAGTGGTAATAAATGTTGGCAAAGATATTCAGAGTCTGATAGAGCCTTAATATGGAGGAAATTAGGGTTCTAACTTTCTCTTTTTGCACTCATCTTATTTGTCTCTCTTGATTCTCCTTCACTTCTCAAAAATTAAAGACAAATAACACTTGGTAAATCACCCATCTTGTTTCTTTTTCTTTCCTTTTTTGGCTAAGTTTTTTGTAGAGGGCTTTGACCATGCCAAGGTAACTATGACCAAAGGGTAATATCGTCATTGTATGCCTCTCTAGTGACCCACACCACAAACCCCTCTGGTCCATGTGAACCCCAATAAACTCCCTTCCCTCCATCCGTCTCATTTTTGTCACTTTTCTTCCTTCACTCCGTTGTAGAAAAAAATAGTGAACATCATGTATTAATAAATAAGAGCTTATTTGGAAAATGATTTTAAATTACTGAAAACGTTTTTAGAGAAAAGGATTTGGTTTTCAAAAGCACTTGAAGTGTTTATTGCAGAAAACACTACTTACGTGCTTTTTGCAGGAAACACTTCAAGTGTTTTTCTAATATTAACTTCCATTTTTACTAATATTGGTTTCAAAAGTATTTTATCGGCTTTCATTCATTTAAAAACACTTCCTAAACGAGCTCTAAAAATATGTCTATTTTTTTTTAACTGTCTTTATTTTATTGATATAGAACGTCACGTGGCAGTTTAAATGTATTTAACCGTGTTCCAAACACATTAAAAAACTTCTAGTCTCTCAGCTGCAACCAGTAGTCAGTACATCTGTTATCTCTGTCGACGAAGATCTCAATTCACAAAGACTAGCTGTCATTCAAGATTAGATGCAATACCAGCTATTATTTTATTGTGATAAAATAATTGCAAAATCTTCTCAGGAATGTGCTATTGTACTGATTTATATTATTCCTGTACGTCAATACTACGGTCACGTTAAATTAATTATTTTCATTTTATATTACAGAGCTCGCATCTAGTGAGTAGTGACCTCATGGTCAAATTTATTGTTTCCATTTTCCGTTTCACTTTGTGAAGAGAAATTCTTAGATTCCAATAACTAAACCATATAACATTCAATTGAAGATACATTAAATGGATTATTTATAATTTTAAATTGTCGTACAATATTTCATTTTCAATGAGCAAGTGTAGACAAAATATAGGAAATCTCATCGTTGATCCACTGATCGTTTAGGTCCCACTCGACCACAGTGAAAATGTTTTAGTCAGTTATAGCTCAATCATAAATAGATAAACCTATGAGTGGGACAAAATATAGAGAATCAAGTTTCTGTCCCACTCATAGGTTTATCTATTTATGATTGAGCTATAACTGACTAAAACATTTTCACTGTGGTCGAGTGGGACCTAAACGATCAGTGGATCAACGGTGAGCCGTTCAACTAGGCCCTCAATAATATGTTTTATTTCACACCTATAAAAGAAATTGATAAATAAAATTCTCCTTCAAACGATATGATTTCTATACGATTTGTACTTCTAAAATTGTAAATTCAGACTTGAAATGAATGAAAGTATACGTAATATTACCATGACAACAACGTTATTTTTGTTTATCGATTTAAACAAAGAAATATCAATGAAACTTCCTATATTTTCAAGTATGAAAACTTAAAACGTCTTTCAACATTAGAACCGAATCATTATATTCCTTATCATGAAGAGCCAAGCACGATTTTGAGAACTAGGGTTTGGCACCAAAAGGTTTGCCAATATAGAGATGTCCAATCATTATTTGGCGCCACTAAAGCACATTCCTGCTCCAATTGTTTCTTGATTGCCGGGAAAAAGTTAGCCGTTGCAGCTTTCTCTTTGTTAAATAGCGAACAACAAACGATCTGGATTGTTTGCCCTCTCTCATCTCATCTTCTTCACATCCCTTCCTATTTTTGTAGTCATGGTTAAGTCAAGTCAACATTTTATATTGATTTTTTTATAGAAATAATAAGATAAAAAGCAATGAAAATATAAAATGTTAACATGACTTAATCGTGACCACATAAATAAGAGAGGATGTGAAGGGTATGAGATGAGGATGGCAGACAATCCATCTCCAACCACAAAAGCTCCTGCTTTAATTTGTCGTTTTTTAATTACTAAAATGGATTAATTATGACTATAATAATCACATCCTCATGTGCTCTTTAATTATACTAATCCGTTGCGGTGACTGGTAAGTCCAGAGTGGAACAGAGTTGGTCATGATCTAAATAATGATCCACTGTCCATTCATATGTCCCCATGTGGCATGCTTAATTTGTAATTAGTAGCCTAATTAATCAACCAATTCGCCGGAAGCTTCTCTTTTGCCTATGGTCCTTCCTTCTTTGGTTTTTTTTCCTTTTTGTATTATGCTATAGCATTCGTAGGCATGAACGAAAAAAATTGGATTGAAATTCTTGGAAACCCTAAACTTTTTTAAAGGATTTTCATTGATAGAAAAAAGGATTATAATTAAAATCTTGCAAAAGAACGTCTTGTATGATATCATGAGAGTTCTCCTTCCAAACTACATCGCTATCAATGCCTAGAGCAAATCTAACGAGTCGATGAGCCACTCCATTGCAACGACGACGAACAAAAGCGAATCTCACCTCTTGCAATTTGCAAGTTTGAAGCCAAATATTTAACCTCCTCAATTACACAACCAAGAGTGAGAGAATCAATCTCCTTTCTACTAACAACAGCTACAATGAGCAAAGCATCGCTCTCCACAACAAACTTCATATGACTGTAAGAAGGGGTACCAGCAGTCAGTGGCGAAGCCACGTGAGGGCGAGGAGTGGCGGCCGCCCCTCCCCTCGCCGAAAATGAAGCCCAGGAGAGACGGTCCGCCCCTCTGCCCTTATCAGAAAACCTGCAAGTCGTGAAGCCCCTCCCCTGGCAATGATCTCGACTGGTCGTTTTGCCAGACACCAACATCAGTTTAGTGCCATTTCCTTGTGCGACAGTGGGCGGCGGCGTTGACACAGTCTGGTGGAAGGCCTCGCGAAGAAGATGATTAGCAGAACCCTATAGTCTTTACTACGTCACCGTTTTGTTAAGTGTCCGACATTTTTAAATACGACATGCCGACACCACATTTTATTCCACGTCCTATCTTTTCTTGGGTTTAAATGGGACTAAAGCCCAATAACCAGAACAAAACCATAATCCCTCTTTGAATTCTTGTTTGGTCATTTAAAAATATGCTACAAATATATTTTTATTATTAAATATTTACCAACATGATACAATTGTTCGTATTGACGTGTCGTATTGTGTAGCCATGTCTGTATTCGTGCTTTATAATGCTTGAATGAAGGCTATTGTTGCTGTTGTTGTGCTGCGCGCGGCCTTTTTTAATAATAAAAAAAAAGGTCCAAAACGACGGAACGCCATTTTCTACTTGGAAAAAAACAAGACAAGCGGCATCGTTTCAATGGTTAAGTTTCGCCCCTCCCCTCGACAATTCTTAGCTTCGCCACTGCCAGCAGTGGAGGCCATGAAAACAGGTAGAGGAAATATCGTGAGGCAAAGAGAAGAGAAATATGGCTGATACCTTGTGATGTATTACTTCTCGATATTCATTCATTGAATTTCTATTATAATATATAGGGATATTGACCCTTATTAGTAAATCAAGATAAAATACACGTATGAAAATGAAATAAATAACATCGGATGAGATATGGATTAATCTACAACATTAACTTGTTTTTTGTTTAGGATGACCACTTTAAATACAATATTATTAAAAATGATTGACAAAATTGAATAGAGAATATGAGAAACCCCTTTTCTCTTCGCTCGGGGTACTGTCAACAAGTGTCTGAGTATTAAAAGGGTGTTACGTCTGTATAAGTTGGCGTCAAGACAAGCTGTAAACTTTGAAAAGAGTTGTGTTTCGTTTAGTCCTAATCTCAATTTGTTTGATAAGCAATTATTGGCTGATTGTCTCGGGATGAGGCGTGTGGAGTTCCATGATAAATATTTGGGATTGCCAGTTTTAGTCCGGAAGTCGAAGAAGGAAACGTTTGCTTATGTGAAAGATAGGGTGTGGAAAAAGTTGCAAAGCTGGAAGGGGGGTCTTCTGAGTAGTGCAAGTCAGGAGTTACTGGTGAAAACGGTGGCACAGGCTTTACCTATGTATTCTATGCAATGTTTCCTACCCCCTAAAACGTTTTGTGAGGAGTTGAACATGATGATTGCTAAGTTTTGGTGGAGTGGAGATCTAGGTAAGAGGAAAATTCATTAGTTAAACTGGAGGGTTTTGTGTAAGCCAAAACATGAGGGAGGTCTTGGTTTTAGAGATCTATATGCGTTTAATTTGGCTTTGTTGGCTAAGCAAGCATGGTGTTTTCTAAAAGATCTTGAGGCGCTTGTGGTTCGCGTTGTTAAGGCTCGGTATTTTCCTACATCAGATTTCCTTGAAGCTAGGGTGACATCTAATAGTTCATATGTATGGCGAAGTATTGCAGCCTCGAGGCATGTACTTCAAAAAGGAATTAGATGGTAGTGGGGGATGGGAAGATGATCTGTATTTGGAGGGATAATTGGGTACCGAGGGAGTCGTGCTTCCGGATCTTGTCACCGCCGCCGGTGTATTGGAATGAGGAGTCCAAGGTGGAGGGGTTATTGTGGACGGAGTCAAAGCAGTGGAATGTGGATTTGTTGAATGAGCTGTTTTCTCAAGAAGAAGTGGATTTAATTCAAGGGATACCGCTTAGCTTACGGAATATTGTTGATCGTAGGATTTGGCATTTTGAAAGGCATGGGAAATATACTGTCTGGAGCGCTTATCATGTTACAAGGGGGATCATTGTGGCTAATGAGGAAGGGGCAGCAGGTTCCTAATCGTCTTCCAATATTATTGGAGAGAAGTTATGGATGAAATTGTGGAATGCTTGTGTCCCTGGGAAGGTGAAAATTTGTGCGTGGCGGGTATGTTTGGATTCGTTGCCCACAAGGGTGAACCTTTGTAAAAAGAAAGTACCAATTAAGGTGAGTTGTGGAGTTTGTTGGGGGGGGGGGGCAGGTAGAATCAACGGAGCACATCTTGCGGGATTGCCATGTAACTTGAGAGGTGTGGTTTCGAGGGCTTGGCGTTATGGTGGATTCTGGGCATGGTGACACTTTCATGAATTGGTTAGGTAATTTACAAGTACAAGGTTCAGTGGTGGGCTTTGATCTTTGCTTAATGTTGATTTGGTATTTGTGGAAGCATAGAAATGAAGTGGTGTGGAATGGTAAGATGTTACCCCCAATTGAGATAATTCTTCGAACAGAGGGGTAGCTGCATGAGTTCCACAAGTGGCATAAACCTTAAGAGACTAAGGGCAGAAGAGAGATTCAGAAGTGGGGTAAACCTCCGGAGGATTGGGTAAAATGCAATTTTGATGGTGCATGGAATCAACGAGAGCACCGGGGAGGGTATGGGGTGGACATCCGTGATCGTCGAGGGAATTTCATTGCCGCTACTGCTGGTCCTATTGTGAGGTCCACTAATGCTTTGTATGCCAAACTCATTGCAGCTAGGCAAGCGGTTTTGTTGGTCAAAGACATTTATAGGGAGGACGTGCAGATTCAATTTGAAGGAGATGCAACTTTGGTGTTGACAGCAATGAAAGGGCAAGAGGATGATAGCTCTATTCTCGGTCCCATAATTAATGATTTGAGGTGTTTACTTCAGGAATGGGCGAACTCAGTGATTAGCCATGTCCCACGGGAAATGAACTCTGTGGCACATCGGCTTGCGAGATTGGGGATTGCTAGTGCACAAGGGGTGGTGTGGTTTGAGGCGCCTCCAGACTTGATTCAGGATGTTTTGTTCGAGGAATGTCTGTAAGTTTGATTGTTCATTTGAGGATAGGTTTATTGTTGTGCGGAACATTCTTTTCCTTTGACCGGGTTGAAATCCCCGGCAAGGTTTTTATCGAGGCCCATTATGCACACTATCCTCAGTTTGTACGAACTCTGCTTTGCTTAATGATTATCGTACTTTGTTTCAAAAAAAAAAAATATGAGAAACCCCTAAAAATCCTCAATTGACGGAAATCTCAAAGAGTTTGATGCGAGATTTAAATGGAGTGTAGGGTATATACTGAGAGTGTGAGGTGTAAGAATAATATTGAAAAGTATGTAGGATGTATTGAGATAAGTTTTAATTCAAAAAGAAAATGCGAATATCAATACAATTTGTTTCCTAGGCATTTTACGTTGGGAAAAAAATCGTGGTCGGGAAGGTTATAGTAGCAAAAGCCATTGAAATTTTAATTTTATACGTTGGAAGAATCAGTTTTGTAATTAATAGACTAGGATATGGGAAGGGAATAACTGAAGAAAGATAATTGATTAGGTAAAATATTAGGTATTTACATATAGTAAACAAAATATGGGGTGTATAAGACAACCTAAAGATATTCCATTTTAAAGGTGGAAATGCAAGTTAAGTTACATAACAAGCCAATTATAATAAGTATTGAATTCTTCATTCTTGTTATATCGAACGTAAGACATTCCACTTGTATAAAAAACGTAATACAACTAAATCATAGTGATAGTAACATCATTAAAATAGGTTAAATAACCTTATTATTTGTTGAGTATCAAAGCACCCTATCTTATATTTTTGCTAGATTGCAGCAATTTTCCAAGGGTTCAACGTACTAATAACTTGTGGGGGATAAATCGTGTCACCACCAAAGGGTGCAATGATGAAGCCTAGTTGGTGTTGGGATCCATCCATGCCCATGTGTAGATCCCTAGGACCCTAGATACATCCACGCTGTTGCATGATCCTAAGTAAATTCGGAGCTTCTCAATCCGAGCACAAAATCATCAACGGTATTAATTTTGTTATCATCAACGAACCCTACTAAATATTTTTACTCCATTCTTTTTGACACATTGTAAATCAAATTCTTAATGAATATGGGTTCCAATTTAATCGCATTACCAATGCAGTTACCTTGATTAAAAATGTGGCTCAAG
The DNA here is from genome assembly GCA_036320875.1 of Cotoneaster glaucophyllus. NCBI lineage: Eukaryota > Viridiplantae > Streptophyta > Magnoliopsida > Rosales > Rosaceae > Cotoneaster > Cotoneaster glaucophyllus. Next base: position 18,388,746 of record CM070073.1, read on the forward strand.
AATATAATCTCTTTAACCAGAGCCGGCCTTGAGAATTAGAGGGCTATAGGCGTGCCTTCGACATGGGACCTTAAATCAAGTTCTTTGACCCCTGTCTTTGTATGTTAATATGTATAAAAAAGAATTTGCTAAATACATAAAAAAAATTATAAAAAAATAAAATAAAATAAAATAAAAAACTATTTCTACATCAAATATCATTAAAAACTAATATCAAAATAAGGTGGATATACAAACATTACTTAAATATTACACGTCTCACGTTTTTAGGCACAAATTTACTAAATGTTTGCAATCAAGAGTCTAAGATTGAGAGTGAAGAACAAGAAAACTTGATAATCAAGAGAGTAAAGAACAATAAAACTTGATGGATGAGTATAATAGATTGAACAATGGCAATTGTTTCTTTTGTGTTTTTTCTAAAATCAACATTACACTAACTCAAGTAACAAATATATGAATGTATATTATACCTATACGTGAGATATGAAACCTAATTAAAAGGTAGAAAAAACATAACATACCTACAAGTAAGACACATTAATCTGTGACAGATTGATTATAAAAAATAAAAATAAAAAAAAATCTGTCACATAGGTAGATAAATATAATTAACCTATGATATCGGTTGATTAAAAAAATTAAAATAAAATCTATAAATAGGTTTAAAGCAGAAGGAAGAACGAGAAATAACAAAAAGATAAATAAAAAGAAATAAGCAAAGAGATAATTAGGAAGAAATTTGATTTTTATAATAAATCTTATTATTGAACAAATAATTATTGATAATTAAATAATCAAATATAACAAATTAGACTTATTTTAATAAATTGAACTATTCCTACTATTGGCTAAAAAAATTGGACTTATATCAAATTTCCCCTAGAATATATAGGGCTTTTCTCAGAAGGAACCGCTAGAATTAGTGCTCCCTTTATTGGCATTGCCTTAACCATCATTTTGATTTGTTTTATATTATTATTTCTTTCTTTCCAGGAAAGGCATAGGCTTGACACTCAAGCTTTTTCGTATTTTCATCTTATTTTTCATTTTGGGGACCCTCCGAAGTAGGGGACCTTAGGTTGGCGTCTACATGGACTACCTTCAGGGTTGGTCTTGTCTCTAACCTACTAATTTATTATACTATTATTACTATATATATTTGTTGTTAGATTGGTGAGAGGACAAAAAAAAAACTATTAAGACACGTTGTGATGTATAATATATATCGAGGCTGCATTTAACGTGTCTCGACCGTACTTAAGCACCACATTGAACACCAAAACATGAATAAGAAGAAAAAGCTCTAATCGTACGGCCCTCCGTCACCCCCAGGGTTTTATGGTAGGCCCGCGACCCCAGGATGCCGAAGATATCTTTGGGGTGATCTCGTATTTCCTACGGGGTGGAGACGATGGGGTCGGCTCATGGATTTTTCTTCCTTTTGCTGCATTATGATCAAAGGGTTGAATGGAGATCAACTATTTTTAATGAATAGTCCAATCGCAGCTTCGAATATGGAATTCAAAAGAATCAAATAGGAAATGATACTCTGAATCATATAACTATAATGAAATATACAATCAACCAACATTTATTATATTTGAAAAAGTGTCAGAAGAAATGGTTCGCTTCTCTTATTTTATCTAAATCGGCATCGGGCATGAATGTTGGGCCCATCTTGGCAATTGTTCAGTGAGTAACGCATATATATGAGTAAAAGTTCATGTTATTGGTTATATATATAACTATGTGTATCTTTTTAGTCACTTGATCACTAATTCTATAATGATAGATAAATCATATTATTGTATACAACTCGAAACATATTTTATTGCAAAATGACTAAGGAGGGTAGGTATGCATGTATGGACACTTGCCTAAGTATTGAGAAGAGGACGTAAGCACGTTTTTGGGCATGTATGAAGTTTCTGACTTGACATATGCCACATGCCAAGTTATCATGCCAGACTAGGACATAAGCTCGAGCATGGAGAAGATGAAGAGCACACCTAGCCAGGTAAGTGTCAAAGCATCTGTTAACTTGGATGTCTTCTTTCTCCACGACGAACAACTTTTCGGTGTACTTGAAATCTTATCACGAAACATTATTAATTTTTTAAGTTGTAACATGTAGATTTGGTTTTTTTTATTAGTGAACCCTAGAAATAAGGCTTCTCGGCCATATCGTTCATCTTTATTAGTACAACACGTGACTTGTGTTTCCGATACCTATCAAACATTTTCTCCTCCACTTGATTAAAGTAACAAATGAATCAGCTTTCTTGGTCAAGTGAACAGGATTACAGGGAAGACAAGTACGGAGTTAGTGCTAAAGAGTACCAATACACCAACATCTTATCAAACAAACCCACCAAAAGAAAATAGATATGAGAGGAAGTAGTGCACCCACTGTGGACGCAATTTCAGGTACTTTCTCACTCGCGTTACCAAAATTGCAAATATTCCACAATATTATTCCGGGTGTTTTAATTAGTGGTACAAAAACAATTAAATTAAGTTTTCAAAAGTAGTTCGAGGTTTGAAACACGATCAAATTAAAGCAGTCCAATATTCCCCTTATAAAGAAGTAATTTTTGCACTTTTCTTTTTCACTTTTTCGCACTTCCTTTTTTAAATTATGTTCGTTAATTTGTTTTCCCTGATCATTTAATCTAACTACTAGAAAAATAAATAAATAAATAAATAAATAAAGGAGGGCATATCACTTCCTTTTTGCATATATTCAAGTGTGAATAAACACCACCGTCATTCACATCTTTGGTTCAAAGATGTGAATGGCATAAGCGGTGGTGGTTTTTTTTTTTTTTTTTTATATATTGTTTTTTTGGAAAAAAAAAATAATAAACACCACCGCCTATGCCATTCACATCTTTGAACCAAAGATGTGATGTGAATGGCATGGTTCTCCTCCAAGTATTCTAATTGATCTACTTGTAGAAGAATGTGCTAGACACTAATGCAAAAGTTGTATGTTGTTACTACTTTAATGAAATAAAATCTACTATCGTCTCTTTCAAAAAAACACCACCGCTAATTACTTAAAGCATACACATCAATCTCTATGGATACGTGTCCCTCAAAAGAAGGAAAAAAACAAGGCATTTTAATTTTTAGGTAGAGGAAAGCGAAAGCACATTTGTCTTTAGGTATATATACATGACACGTAAATTCTTAGGAAAATCACATCAAAATGTATTTAGAAAAGCGTATATGATGTTACTACTTTCAATTTTTCCGATACGTAGTAGCAATAGTCCGATAAATTAAAGGATCTATATTTTTGGGTTAAATACAAAAAATATATAAAGTCTCAACCTTCTAAGACATTCCAAATAACTACTTAACGTTTTGAAAATTAGACATCTAATAGGTTACCAACATTAAGTGATTCCGCTACTAGCATTAAAGGAGGAGGTGAACAAACACTAAGTTGGTTTATACAAATTGACGTCTTTGGAGTTCTAATCCCTCAAATTGACCCATTTTAGCCAATTTAAACCATGAATTTGCATAGCGAAATGGCGTCGATTTAGAAATTCAAATCTCCATAGATGACTTGAGAATTAAAACACGCTTAATATTTGTTCATGTCCTCACTGAACGCTAGTGAACTCAATGGATGTTCATTTTTCAAAACTTAAAGTTGTTATTTAGAATGTTTTAAAAGGTTATGACCAATTTGAAATCAACCATAAATAGGTTAGATAGTTAGTATAATTTTATACAATAATCCAATAAATCTTGACAATAGTTAAATCTTCCATAACTTGTATCGATACTACTATATAGTATGTACTATTATAGCAAACCTTGTTATTTGATTGATTTTAAAATAATATCTACAGAGATCCTCCATAAGGATTTTTCTTAAAAAAATGTAAAATAAAATAAATCACATCACACATGTGACACGTGCAACGTTTATGGTCATTAAGTAGACCAAGATCATGACAGGTACCACCGTACAACACCCTAGAGACGAGAGATTTTTCAATGTGATCGGTACACCACGTGTCACTAAACAAATGGTGAGATATATGTGCTAAAAAGTTAATAACTTAAAAAATAAAATTTCTCACCATTCCTATTAAAACATGTGATGTATCACTTATGCTCCCGTCACAACTAAAAATTTATCTCCAACGACGGCGAAGCACTGCTAAGGCGGCCGATTGACGGTCGCATGAACGAAGATGGGCCCACCGTGTGGTGGTTGGTGCGGGGTCCGTTCAGAGATGCGTCGGTGCGCGGGCTTTGCATTATTGCCTGAGGTTCTAGATCAACTTCGCCTCGTTTTCACACCGTCACCCGCCAAAATTACTTAATGGGTGGCGTGCCTTGATTGGCTGGGGACCCTGCGCGATCCTCCTTCCGTTAACGTCGGTGGAAACGTTTCCCGTGATCGTTCGTTCTCGTATGGGAAGATTCTCTCTATGCTTGTTTCCCGCACGCGCCATCAGTGGCTTGTAGCCTGACGTGTCCTTGTATGACTGGGTGAGAGAGGACAAATATTATTGGTTAGTGAGGATCTTCTTTGTGGGAGTTTAAGAAATCTTTTATTCATATCCCTTTATAGTAAATCGTGCGATCAGTTTTCGTTAAACACTATTTATGTTTAATCTTAAATAAAAAATTTAAAATGATTTCTGACCTCATAAATAGTTTTCGTTAAGCTCTATTTGTGTTTAATCTTAAACAACAAATGCATCAAAGCAATATGGGATCTATTTTGGATGCATTGCCTTGTGCCACGTGGTTGGCTTAGCCCTCTCTCCTTTTTTGAACAGAGGCTTCTTCATTACTAACACAAAGAAAACATACACATAGGCACACTAAAGGCCCAAACAAAAAACAAAAAACAGCAAATCAGAAACCTAAACAACATAGTACCCCGGGCCACCCAAAAGGTGAAGCCCAACACAGACACGAGAACAGACGCCAGAAACTGGTACACCCGCCGCCGCCAATCGCGATCCGACCAAACCACGGCCACGGCCAAGCAGCGCCAGAAGATGTTCAGCATCTCATCACGAAGATTGATCTGCACACAGCTGAGGAAAAGGAGGAAGTTCGCGGCGACCCACGAACAACGCTGCCACAACAGGCAGGGACAGTGAAAGGGTGGTGGTGCGGAGCACCCGAGCCGTTGAGAACACCGGATCTCGACGCACCCTTTCGAAATACCGCAGCAAAACGCGGTTTGGAAGCAGCTGCATGCCGAATCAGAGATGAAGGAGGGTGAGCGCCGCTGGGGGAAGGAGGGCATGGCCAGATCGGGAAAGGAAACAGGGGGGAACGGAAAAACAGAGGCGAAAACAAAAAGGAAAGACAGAAGAAGGAGAGGAAGAGGAAAAGACAGAGAAAGGAAAAGCAAGAGAAAACCAGAAGGAGGAAGGGGTAAAGGACGACCGACTCCAGCCGAAGCCAGAGTCGGTGCCGGAGAAAATGGGGACACGGAAACCCTCACCAACACAGGAGGGAAGTAACTCTCACAGAGGGAGAGAGGTTCTCTCACAGACGGAGAGAAAAAAAACTAGCCTTCTCTCCTTTTGGCAAACCTCGAACCTACGAATTTACTGAGTGTGGTGTTAGGCAGACCATATTTTGTAATTTGAATTATTTTTCTTATGGAGGTAGAGTCCATAATATAAATAGATCATATCTCTATTAAAAAGATAATTTACATATAATCTACAAACTATGTTCTTCGTAGCATTTTCTTTCTACTATTTAAACCATAAGGCTGATTATTGGTCTAGAAGGATTGGTTGTTTACATGCAAGTGAGCTAATTATGGTTGATCTTACTTTGTGAGTCCTGCAAACATGAATGATAGAAATCAGTCCACACACACGTGCCACCCAATTCACATAAACAAGATCGATCTAGTTAGTAAGGCAATCAAGAAAACATAGTTGCTCCAAAACCTCAAACACACTAAATCTTGTAATTCATATCTATGACTTAACACATTATACTTCTAGTACGGCACAAATACATCACAAAACACACCATAAAGTTAACCTCTTGTGTTGCCACTCGTTAAAGCAAAAAAGGAAAAAAAACCCAAAAGGTCTAACTAGGAAAAGCCATTCAAGACACACAATCTAACAACAAAAAGGAAAAAGGGTAATTAAGTCGTTAAAACAATGATTAGTAAGTAGAATTAAGAACAGGAGCTCCAATCACGCTCAAAAGCAAATTAAGATTGTGGCACCAAACCCAAATGCCAATTGCATAATTTGCATGCACGAGTTGTGAAATGTGGAATCTGATTCATTAGGGTTTCGGGTTCCTTCACCCACAAGTTTTACTTTGGATAATCCACTTTTGGAAGCCATCTTTATCTTCGCGACAATCTTCTTCCCACTACTGGGGCCTTAGATGTAGGTCTTCATTACTCTTAAGGTTCTATACACGTAGAAATTTTTCAGTGTACTCGAAACACGGAGTGGTACATCACATGTGATTATATAAGCGAAGAGAAGTTTTACTTTTCAAGTCTTCCTCCACTTGTATAATAACATATAATATGTCATCCCATGTTCTGACCACGTTAAAAGTCATTGTAACATCAACAGCCACTCCTTCTTGAGTCTAGAAACTAATCATTTATTGTGTTCCACAATTGCTTCAACAAGACTGCACTTTGTAAAGTAGATATTGGATACCTCACTTTTCTCATTCCCTTGTCCTGCGGGACATCATCAAACGACTTAATAAAAAAAACCGTTCCTTAAAGTATTTGAGTGATTTGTAGCCGTTGATACATGTGGGGTTAACTTTCATTGGCGTCAACAGTTAAATTTTTTTGAGTTTAGACTTGTAAACTAGATCAACATACAGCCGTTTCCTCATTTGTTCATGTTTTTGCCTTTGAGAGCTGTTATTAGTCAGCACTTCGACACAGTCAGCATGCTCTCATTTCTCCTTTGTCGTGTTTTTTCTTTCACTATAAAGAAATGTTTTCTAACAACAATTTTAAAACATTTTGTAGGAAAATATAAAGGAAACTATTTTCAGAGATTTGATTTGATTGATTTATTTTTTAATATTACTCTATTGTATTTTTATAAATATCTCCCTATGAAGAAGAACAAATTATTGAAGTTGTAAATGAATATTTTGAGACCGTAGAGAATTCTAAATTTAATTAAAAAAAAATCCTTTAAATTCAATAATACTTCTCTGCTTTCTGTCGGTGCCCTGCAGGTTGAGGTTGCATATTGGCATACTGAATTCGGGTGAGTCTAGATGATCATGTCTATTGTTCTCTTATCTTGTGACCAATGCAAAATAACTATGTACGGGGGCACATATATTTTTTGGGTATCAAAACAAGGAGTGATTCCGCACGTTGCTTTCATTTTATTTCTGATTATTGAATTGAACAAATCAAATGATAACCGAGGGTCATGAAAAAAAAATTAAAAAAATTGCAAAGGAAAAAAATGAATGTGAGGAAATCATTTCTCAAACACAATATTGACCACAACAAATCAAGAATTTCAATAAACCAAACTAAATCGATCATGTAGGGTTGACTATACTTTGGCCAAATCATTACCAACACGGTTAGTTGAGTTTACAGTTTAGGACATAAGTTGAAAGATACCAAATCTTGTCCATATTGAGTAACCCTACGTAGACAAACAAAAATAGTACGTGGGTTTCATGTATATTAGAATAGATAAGCGGTGAGCAACGTGAGTAGTTTGTCGTGTGTTTAAATTTAAGAAGTTCACCCAACACTTTTCCGATCCAAAACCAAACTCAGATAGCCCAAATTTTGTTTGAGTTTGGGCCACATGGGGCAGCTGCTGGCCCAATAACGAATTAGCAGTCTACCTCTCAGTTTTCAAGTTTTCAGTGCGGAAACCAAAACTCCCACCACAGCAACTGAAATTTAAATCTCAACGGTAACATGCTTCGACTCCTAAAATCTCTTTCTGGACTCAGCCCCAAGCTACGTTGACTATGGCCGCAGCTGCAATTGAAGGCGGAGTTTCCTCCGTTTGATCTTGTTGTGGCGAACATTCCATACGGAATATCTTCGCCTCTGGTAGCTAAATTGGTTTACGGGGCAAGGCCGTTTCGTAGCGCCACACTGCTGCTGCAAAAGGAGTTTGCGAGGAGATTGTTGGCTAAGCCAGGCGATTCGGAGTTCAACCGCTTGGCTGCGAATGTGAACCTGGTGGCCGATGTCGAGTTTTTCATGGATGTGAGCAAGAGGGAGTTTGTTCCGAATGTTAATCTGAACGAGTGCTGGGCTTTCACAAAAGAAGAACAATTTGGCAGGCTCAAATGGTGAAAGCAAAGATTATATTAGTAGGAGCTACAACGACGACGATGAAGGAAAGAGTGATGAAGAGGAGTTTTCTCCGTCTTCTTGCTCGGAAATAGGGGCGAGTTCTTTCAAGGAGAAGTTAATGGGGGTTCTGAAATCAAGGTAATTGTGAAGACAAGAGGCCTTCAAAGCTGTCGAATGAGGAGTTACTGCATTTACTGGCATTGTTTAATCAAGAGGGAATTTACTTTCCAGAACCGCTCCACTTGGTGAAAATGGCAAGCAACTGCTCCATGTCTTCTCTCTATAAAAGGATGTGATCCAAAAGCAAGGGGGGAGAAAAACTCTGCAGAAATTGAGAGAGAAAAGAAGTAACAAAATACTACCGGGAGAGAAGACAAAGTAATTCCCTTACCGGGGATTCCGAATCGAGTCTTTCAGGGATGACAAAGGAAAAAAGGGAAAGCAAGGAAGACACGGCAAGGGGAGCAAAAGTACAAGGTCTAAATTTATTGTTTATAATTCCTTCTTTGTCTTGGTGTTGATTCAACTTTTTTGCAGAGCAAAAGAAAGAAGACTTGGCTCTTCTTATTTCACCAAAGCAAAGAAAAAGGTGAAAGTTCCACCATCGCAGCCATCACAAGGATAAACCTCCTCCTTCCACCTTAAATTTCCATGGCTGCACCACTTCTCTCTCGGATCCTCCACCAGGGAGCTCTCCCCTTTCCTCGCTCACATCCTCCTGCACCATTCCCGGAGCCGTTTCTCGATCTGAGAGCACGGCTACTGCGGCAATCACTACCGCCACTGTGAAGTTCCAATCAAATCTAAGTGATCCATGCTCGCCGGTCCATAAGTGCAGCTTCAAAGTTCCAAGCTTGGTCCCTGTGGAAAAGATAGGAATGAAGAAATATATACCAAGATGCAACCCGAGAGGAAAGAAACTGTTCTCGTGGTAGATTCTTGTATTCGGTGTTTTCTTTTCTGTTCTCGTGGTAGATACTATCTACTAGATAGGAATGGAGGGTACAGAAAAGAAAAGCCTTGTACAGTACTCGAGATGACGATACTGTAGCAGCTTTGATGTTTTGGCTTCGTAGCTTTAGTAGCTGTTCTTCCTTCTTATTCCACCAAAAGTCTTGCTATTAAGAAAAGACAAGTTAATTCCAAAGTAGTGGAGGATTGTAGTAAAAGATAAAAATGGGCAAGTGTGCTTGCAGGGAAGTCAAAGCCCCATGATCCTTTCACGTGGTTAAACGGGCAAACTCGTTTGGTACGCGGGACGGAACGGTGGAACACAAATTTATAACATTTTAAGACAAAATTTTCCCTAATTTTTTTTCAATCTTTACATCATCCGTTCCGTTCTGTTCCGTCCCGTCTGCGTACCAAACGGTACCCAAAGGAAATTCAAGTCAAACTAGTCTTTTTCACAATGAAAAAAGGTCCAGCTTTCATGTTTTCAAAGTCCTATTTCAAATAGGATTGAATTCCTACGAAACATATTGGAGAAGGAAGGTGCAAAGGAAGAGGAAAAGTAAAATACCTCTCACGTGAGTTTATCACAAGCATGGCCTTCATGAAGTTAAAGTTAAACATGGAGCAAGAAATGTCGAGGTAAAAGATATGGTACCGGGCCAAAATCAGACACGGAGTAAAGTGGAGGACGTAAATCACTTCAAATAACTATAGATGTTAACCATCTCAAGGCACAAAACTCAATGGACTTACTCTGTGTCCAATTTAAATGGATCAAATTCCCGAAGTGGCCATGGGGTTGCTGTTTTCTTTTAAGTGGTTATATTGTAACTCCTAGTTGAATTCAAAGAAAAGAAAGGATGGAGTTCTGCTACAGACAAATTACTCCCCAGATAAAATAGGAGTATTGTTCCACATGGAGATTAAATAAAGAGAAGAAAAACAATAGCTTTTTATTTATTCATGTAGGAGTTTATTACTTACAAATGGAATGAAGCAGCGACAAGACTCAAATGGCACAAAGCCCCGTCAAATTTCTAATAGCACAAAGCCACATCAAGTCTCAAATGGCACAAAGTCCTTGCCCGAGCTAAAACTGCACAAGGCATCAACCGCTCCAATGGCTTAAAGTCCTCGCTCGCACGAGCTAAAATTGCACAAGGCATCAAACGCTCCAATGGCTTAAAGTCCTCGCCCGCACGAGCTCAAGGCATCAAACACTCCAATGGCTTAAAGTCCTCACCCGCACGAGTTAAAACTGCACAAAAAGTCATTGCCCGCACGAGCTAAAACTGCACAAGGCATCAAATGCTCCAATGGCTCAAAATCCTCGCCCGCACGAGCTAAAACTGCATAAGGCATTAAACCCCAACAAATACATAAAGAACTACAAGTGACTTGATCCCTCAACGAGGGTACGTAGGCAATCTAGGGCTTTACCTAGGTGCAGTCACAAAATCAAATAAACACCCAAATCCCCAAGTTACGATTTATTCATATTGGAATCAAAGGGTATTCATTTCCTAAAAGAATGGTTGTAATTAATAGACTCGTAGCCTAGAATGGGTCGAACTCAAATTAATAAAATCCTCTTCAAAAAATGAACGAGGATATTGTGTCGAGTGAATTATTTGTTTACATGTTGTGTACAAATTTTTTGCTCAACAGGCACTTGAGCATTCCTCAAATTGAATGGAAATGTAATCTCATGAACTAAAATAGATCGAAAAGATCTTTCATGAAACTGAAGTTGGATTCATTCCATCAAAGCGAATGATTAGAAATTGGGATGACCTTCTCGATTGGTCGGTTTTTACTTCTAGCTTTCTTTGCTTCCTCATGGTTATGTTTAACCACTAATCGAATTAGACAGTCATGTGCCTATCTTTCTTATCACGTAATTGCAGGAAAAATTGTCCTGACTTAGGCGGCATGCTTCGCCATGCAGCCATGGTCACCTTGTTACAATTAGGGTACTATGCGGCTCCACCAGCTTAAAATTAATTGAATGGCGGTACCGGAACTGGAGCCTGCTGTACGCAGCTGAATAGGACCAAAGGCAACAGATCTTTCTTGGAGTAGATAACCACCACTCAACTGAAGTTATCGGATGAATGCAAACAGAAAAATTAGTGGATGGGGACTTGGACAAATCCCCACTTGTATAATTGCATTCAATTTTTGAAGGGCCAAGAAAAAGGAGCCTGCCAAAGTACCCAAAAGCACCTGCAATTTACAAGATAGTGACACAAGAACTGCAATATAATACATATATAGGCCATCCACCTAACATGGGGACTTGTTAGATACCATGATTAGTCTTTTATAGTTCGGAAACTGATAGGATGAGTCGCGCATGTACAACTCTGGCCATACACACTTTTGAAGCATGGAGTGGAAGTCGATCCTGACCGCTCATGCTTGCAATGCCGCACGTGTGACTGATCTTAGGAACTCTTCGTTTTTTCAACAGGTTGCGATTTGTACAGATAAAATTAAAACATTCTAAGTGCTTATGGATGTGACTGTAACGGGCAGCTTCCTCTTCATCTTGACCGTTGGAAAGTGAACAATGTCATCCTTCTCAGCTACCCATCTGAATTGAAGAACAAAAAAATATATATCAGCAAGTGGAAATTGCAGCAATTGGGTTTTATTTAACAATTTTTTAACTAGGAACAATTTTAATACCTATAATTAGTGACAAGGTGATGAAGAAAGATTGATAATTCAAGCCTGGATAGCTCCAAACCAGGGCAAAGCCTCTGTCCTCCACCAAATGGTGTAAAACTAGTGTTGTAGTTTACAGCAGCTTCTAATTTCTGTCAAACATATAAGCATAGAAGATTTAACAAATTAGAAACTGGACGTTCTACCTATAATTTGTTGGCTTTGCGGTACAACTAAAGGTTAATAGATCTGATCTTTGATTCGACTGACACCCGATCGAATCATCATTACACCAACTATCCCATCTTGCTAGCGCAAATTATCTCGAGTGGTATAATTAGAGCAAGCCAATGGGATAGTTGGTTCGATCCAACTTGACAGTAAAAGAGTTTGGAAAACAGTGCAAGGGAGTCATCGGTATTGGTAAAATGAATTGTAAGGTAAATATGCAGTGTAAATATTCTTAATCACTCGAGTTACAAACCCTACGAAAGTTTACCGTGGCTGTTACATTGTATTTAAACTTCAATTGAGCACATCAGATCAGAATTACAATGTGTTGGGATCTAGGTACAAGTCTAAGAGATAACTAATATGATTACAGGTGATTATCAAGTGATATGAACAGGACCAGATCAAATAAAAAAGAAACGAGTTTACCTCCCATCTCCATGGATCAAACTGATATGGGTTTTTGTAGTTTTCTTCATCCATATGAACAGAAGTAAAAGATGCCAAGACACACCATCCTTTTGGTATCAGATAACCTGGAAAAAAAAAACAAAAAAACCAGTATAAAATCATAAGCAAAACCAAAAAAGAGATATTACTGGCACGAAAAAAGTCGTCTTAAAATATATACTGATATATACCTTTGATTCCAACATCCTTTTGAGCTTTTCTCCAAACAGCATTGATGATATTTGCCATTCTAAGAGTCTCACTTATCACCTTAATAAAAACAAATTAATAAAAATGTTAGGGCAATTGGCTAAAATGAAAACTAAATCTTGATTGTCAAAATAATGACACGTTTATAGACTCATCATTTCACCCTTATACACCCATCATTCTTTTGAGATGGTTAGTATAGCACTTAAATGTCATAGAATCATTAGAACAGTCCATTCCAAAACGTTGGCACCTTCAAATTTAATTTTTAACAAAAATAAAAATAACGTAGGAAATAATATGAAGAATCATTTTATATTCTCTTTGAAACAACTTGTGACTCACATTTTGAGTAAATGGCAAGGACATGTAATCAGTCCATGAATAATTTTCCGAGGAATCAAACTTCTTCTGCCTCTTGAATTCCATGTTCTCCTCCTGCAAATATAAATAAATAATAACAAAAAGCACGCAACAGAAGCTTTCACTTTTAAAACGAAACAAGAAATGGAAGAAAAGCAAGTTCATCTGTTTCCTTTCAGGCCATCTCCAATCGAGGGCTGGCCAGAGAATTCGTTTTAGCCTTTTGTTCCTTCAAAATATTAATATTTTAATGAACAGTACAGGACCATATTTGCCTCCGTCTCCAACCGATGGCCAAAGGGCCATAGGGCTCGTTTTAGCCTTGTCACAAAAAACCGTCTCCAACCGAGGGCCAAACATAATTTCTTATTTAAAAACTACAACTTAAATTCAAATCCAACGGCTAAGTGACGTCAGCTAGCCGTTGGTAGCTGACATCATGCTAACGTTTAAGTTTTATGTTGTTAAATGTTTTTAAAAATATTGTTAAAGTTTCATGGTGTTAAATGTTTTTTTATGTTGGTTAATGTTATTTAATGTTGTTTCATATTGTTTAATGTTGTTTCATGTTACTTAATTTAATTTAATGTTGTACAATGACTTAGGAAGTTATAAGAAAAAAATAGAATTTAAAAAAAAATATGAAACAAATTTTGTGAAATAGAAGTTATAGGAAAAAATGGAATTTAAAAAAAAATATGAAACAAATTTTGTGAAATAGAAGTTATAGGAAAAAATGGAATTTAAAAAAAATATGAAACAAATTTTGTAAAATAAAAGTTATAGGAAAAAAATAGAATTTAAAAAAAAATATTAAAAATAGAAGTTATAGGAAAAATTTTGTAAATAAAAATAAAATAAAACTGTAAAAAAAAAAGAATTCAAAATTAACGGCTAGCTGACGTCAGCTATACATATTCTTGTCAGTTACATCTGACAGGAATGCTCTCATGTGGCTGGCTGGCTGCATGCGGCTAGCCCTTTGGCCCTTTCAGATTTCGTGGAGCCCAAGAGCCCTCTGGCCTAGCCCTCTGTTGAAGACGATTTTCGGGCTATTTTCGGCTCTCTAACCCTCTGGACCATTCGATTGAAGATGACCTCACTTAAATGTTCATCAATTCTTACGCATATATGGAAACCTACTTTTGTAGATATACAGCAATGCTACTAAAAATATCAAACTCACTCAAAGTATTTCACTTTTTCACCCCCTTTCTCAGCGTTCTTATTGCCAGAGAGAAGAAGAACAAGAAAAGAAACAAAAAGGTTTTATACTGTGACAATGTACAGCATCAAACGGTTATTAGATTCATCTTCCACGGTGTTCTTCTTCAAATGAACTACCTTTAGCCCCTACCCATGCAACCCAACTCTTTTCCGAACTTTTTCGTCATAACTCTCTCGCATGAAAGTGAGATAATCTCGCAAGCATAATATATATATATATAAGAAATTGTTATTAGCATTCTAAAAATCTCATTCAGTAGATAGAATTCAAAACTTAAACTTATCATAGTGTAATAAATGTTATATTCACTTGAGGTGATGAGAATATTCTCATGTTAATTGTAAGAGTGGTCCTCACCACTCACCAGCAGCCGTTGGATTCAAATCCTACGGCTAAAAACCGTTACATCACCACAAAGTGGGCCCCATTCGCTCCCACAAACTCTCCGTGTATCACTCAGTGCATGCATTCGAGTTTCTAAATGAAATGAAGGGAACTTTTATAAAAGAAGTCAAATACTTCAGAGATAAAAGTGACTGGCCCACAGACCCAGTATAAAAACGAATCCTAGCCGTTCGATTAAGAAGCAAAGAAAAAGCCTTGTGATGCCAACTGATGCGATATACGTACGTACCCGTAATTTGTCTAACGCCACAGGACTGTCGCTTAGGAATTTGACCGCCAGGGTCATGGCCATGGGAACAGTCTCCTCTCCTGGGATCACCATCTCTATTATATTTCCGGTGATGAAATCCAACGGCAGGCCATGAGTCACGTTGTTTTGGTCACCACCTTCACGTAACAGCACATCCATTGCGTCTTTGACTGGAATTGTTTTTTGGGCACAATTTGTATTTTCCATTGCCATCTTTTTCACCTCTAATATTTTCCCCACCATCTTCAACAATCGCTCTCTAGCCTGCCAGCATATGGTTATGATATATCCACACAAATATGACCAATAATTGAAACAGAACCCTAAGTATGAAAAGTGTTGGAGCAGAGGAAATCGAACTTGAGATCACGAATGCATGAGTGAATCAACTGAGCGACACGTACTTTACCTTGAGAGATTTATACAGCCTAGTTCCAGGGAGCTTGATAGGTATGCAAATTAAACCTTTGATGAACTCTTCAAATTCTATCTTGAGAAGGTCCAATTCTTCACCAGGATCAACGCTCATTAATACTTTAACCAGAACTTCAAAGGTAATCTAAAACACCCAAAAAGAAAGTATACATTATCATTGTTCTCACACACGTATGATGAAAGAAGAGTACTATAGTACAATCAGTCGCTCATGTACGCAAACTGATCTCGGTTGTTAATATATGCCCAAAATGCACCAACATCTAAAATCTGCACATGCAATTGGAGGACTTACATATGCACTTCTCTATCTGAAACGAGTAACGTTTTGTTATCGTGTATCTAGCATGTTATATTATAACCAGCTAATATGGTTCACTTTATTAAAAAATTTACTTTGGCATGTAAAATTTACTACTTGATCATAGAGACAGGGGACCTTTTGGGTTTCATCTTGGACGTAAATGGGAGATTGCATGTCTCTCCAAAGAGCCAGGTTGAGCTTGACTGAGTTTTCGATGTTGGCGGTGATTCGAGCTTTGAACTGTGGTGATTTCAGAAAAGCAGCGATGAGTCCATGCACTCTCTTATGAAGGCTTCCATTTATTTGGAGAATTGAATATTTTCCCATCAGTTCTGTAATTGATTTCGGATAAGCAGGAATGAAAGTATTTCCATGGTTTTGCATTACCACCTTGTTCACCTCAGCATCCGTGGACACTATGATAGGAGTCCCCAATATGTTTGTCTTGAACACCTTTCCATACCTATTTATTTAGAGAGGGAGATTATTACTAAAAAATTCTAGCATGCTACGACTGATGACATGCTTGGTATTAACAGAGAGTTGAATATACTATACAGTTAAGAATTTGAGCAACCAAGAATCTAACGGTAAAGAATTCCAATACACTATACGTTGACGCATATTAAAAAATCAGTTAAGAATTTCAGCAACCAAGAATCTAATAGTGAAGAATTCCAATACACTATACACTTATGCATACTATAAAATCTTATTGCGAGTATAAATACACGATTAGGGATGTCAATGTATATCATATACTGATAAATACTAGAAAGTCACATTGTGTGTACACTATACATTATCAAAGAGGCCGTTGCATACTATATATACACTGATACATATTAGAAAATCCAATAGCTCATGGCAATTAAATTTGCTACTTTTGAATTGATGACATGATATGTATGGTCATTTTTGTTGGGAGGCTGAAATCTATGGAGAATAGGAAGTGTTGTTAATTTATAATTAGTACAGAAGTGCAGAAAACAATAGAGGTTGGTGGAACGTCTAGTTTCTAGCTAATTAGTGTATGTAGCAGGCTTTTTCATTCCCTCTTTAAACTTCTTGGGGTTGCTCCTTTCCCACTCTTGTTTCCTTTTTTCTGCTATGGTCACCATCAGCCATGAATGAAGAAATTCCATTCTTTTATTTATTTTCTTTATTTACATAGATGTTGGTAACACTCTCTTGTTTGCCCTGACAGCCCAATAATTTCTTATTTTCTTTGTTTTTAAATTTTTTAATAAAACAATATGCTATTATGTACTTTTTTTTTAAATTAACGGTAAGATGTGCGTTCAAAAGCGAATACATTATTCTAATTAATTGACGCAACAATTATTTTTTAAAATTATTTTGGGTGGTAAACAAATGTTCTTTTATATGCGATATTTTACATGAAGAAGGTGGAAGACATCGAACTTATCATCTAAGTGAATCAAAATTGAGACTTCTTACTTATAAGTAGAGAAAAACACTCATACGGCGCAATGTAATGAGTGCGTTTTTTTTTTTTTTTTTGTATTATTAAGAGATACTTTGTAAAGGGAAATTTTAACTTAAAACTTGGGGTGGAAAAATAAATGTTATTAATAACAACTTTTAACTATACAAGTGGTTTTTATTGTGAATACGGTATTATTCTTCAACTCACTGTATCTCGAATTTAAACATTTTCCTCTTCTTAATGCAGTTTAAAATAATAATATTTCTTAAAAATAATTTTGCTATAAAATCATTATTTCATGTCTCGTCGTTGATTACCACTTTATAATTAAAACATATATTTGAAAAGAAAAAAAAAACCTAAAACATATATATAGGAAACGCTAGAGAGACCAATTTTTTAAACTAAATTCACAAATCAAATGACATGTCACTAATAGAAAATAAGCATTAATTAACACTAAAGTAATAATTCAATCATCAAGAACCGTGTCATATAATTTACAATATTTAATTTAAAAATTTGATCTTCCTAATTTTATCCTAAATAATGTTTATTAGTTTCCATCAGAGCAAAGAGAATTCGAAACTATTACTATAATTTAAAGAATAGAGAATTTCAAACCCAAAATGCATACGGAAAACCCAACAATCTATATACATAAAGATATTCAACCACTCGGTTATCGTTATCCTTTTCTTTCTTCTTATCTCTCTTTTCTGGTACATGTTAGATGATTCCCATTAAAAGCTACCTTTACCAACTCGAATCTCTTTACCCACACATGAACCGATCCAACCCTTAACTTTTAGGGAATTAAAAAGTATATTTTATTTATTCAACATTAATTAATCATGGTTGAATGGCTGGGAAAAAAACTACAAAATCAAAAAGCAGGAGTTCGTTTTAAGTTCATTGAAGTACAGAAGAGCAATATATATATTTAATTGATCTCATGCTACTTGTAATACTATCTCTATCACTGAAAGCATAAGCAGGAGAGAACATATCTGTTGATATGATCTGAGAGAGATGTGCTTTAAATTAGAATATTTGGATACTTGATGTGCTTTTAATTAAAAGATTTGGATACTTTATACAGTTAGCATTAAGACCATAATTCCCTGAATACGATGATAATGATGATAATAATAATAATAATAATATGAAGAAAATAGAAATTAAATCAGGAAATAGTATTTTCTGACAAAATAATCTAATATTTTTAAGGGTAGAGAAAAGGGAAGAAGAAGAAAGAGAGAATTCTTACAGAGATCTGCGTTTTTCCATGAAGCTGACAGGTCGAGAGGTGTAGCCACAAGCAATGAAGTCAAGGGTTTCTCCTATCAAAGGCCAACCTAACTTCCCTTTTGGAACTTGACCCTTTGGATTTTCCCTCTCGTTCTTGTTCTGGTTCTTGTTCTGTTCATTAAACCAGTACAATGATCCTACAAGAATTCCCACCAAAACCCAACATCCCAAAACCCATCCCATCCTCACAAAAAGCAAAAAGGAAAACAACCTTTTGGTTCTCTCCTGAGATGTTAATTTATGTAAAACCCTAGTTGTAGAAACCTAGCTAGATCAAACGTTCCAAACCCTGGTGTAAGCCAAATGGCGAGGATGGATAGAACGACAAGTAGGAGCAAGCTATGTCCAGAATCCGAAGCGGAGTAACACTAGGATTTTTTGAGCAACCCAACTGTTGCTTATGAGTTTCTCACTGTTCCATGCAACTCCAACTAGCTAGCTCTCTCTCTCTCTCTTATATATATATAGAGAGAGAGAGAGAGAGAGAGAGAGAGAGAGAGATGACAAGTCAATGGAGAAACTACTTGTTTTTGAGGGGTGAAATGAATGAGGGGGATCGAGTGAGAGATTCGGAAGATCTATGAGGTCTCAACAGTAATTAATGAGGTGGTCATATTATCTTTATTGGGTGCACCAAGTCCCACGCTTCCATTTGGTTTTTTTCCCCTAAATATTTATAATTTTATAGAGTGAGGATATATAACCAATTGTAATTTAAAATCTCACATAGGATTTTACAGTGGATTTTACTTAATGGAGGACTAATTTCCCTATCATTTTATATGAAATGGACTAGCAAATAATCTCCCTATCATGCTTTTTCATTTTTATTGTTTGAAAATGTTTTTCACTCTTCTTTTTCTGGTCATACTCATCTTTCTCTTCTATTTTTTATTCATTGATTTGTTTATAAGAAAACTAATGAAAAATATTTGAAAACTTTGAGTTTTAAAGATAAGAACAAAATAAAGGGTAAAGTGAATAGTAATAGGATTGACTTTTTAGTGTAAAAATATGGTTTTTCGTTAAAGTGAACAGTACTAGAAACTTTTCGTTAAAGTTCTCTTTTTAATTTAAAGACAATAAGAAAATGAGAGTATGTTAGAAAAGAGAAATAACGGGAGTACAAAAATAACTCTCATTTTTTCTTTTGGACTTAAAAACCAATAATAGGGACAAACATAAGACAAAGAAGAGTAATAGGGAATTTATAATGGTTTTTAGACTAGTATTGAATTACTTTAAGCTAATTTAAAATACGAAAAAAATCGGAACTAAAACTATATCTCTTTGATGATCATATATCCTTTGGTTTTTGTGGCACTCAGTCATAAAAGTAGTTGTTAAAAGAGTAAAGACATGTGTTCACTTGCATAATAAATTAATAATTCAAATCTCATAAAATTATATCTTGAATACAGAAGATTAGTAATTCAAATCTCATATAACTAGTGGAGTGATAACATAACATCGACATAGTCAGTGCTCCACACGATTGATGTAATTCAAATCTCATAAAATTATGTTTATGTTATGTTATCACTCCACTAAGTTTATGAGATGTGATTACTAATCTTATTACTCGTATGACCTAAAGTACCAAACGAATTACTATTTGTTTACTAATTCAAATCATATCCTGATCATTATTCGTTAGTGCAAAGACGTGTGTCTTTGAGGCTGATGGTTAGAGGGAGAATGTGGAACTCGATCTTTGTTAATGTTATTTTAACGAATATAGAAGATTTAGTCATAGAACCTCAACAAAATAAAGGGCTTTTAATCGATTAAGCTATTATCGTAAATTTAGGTGAAATTTAATCATGAAACTTTTGATGTTTTTAATTTTGTTTAAATATTTTATATGTGTTAAGTCGGGCAATTTCTTTACATGTTCTAGTTAGAATTCAACCCATAAAGTATAGTAGTCTTTATGATTTTATATGAAAGTAAAGCTATGAAGACTAAATTTATAGATAAAATTTTATAAATTGAATGATATGAAAGTTGATGGTTGAATTATTACTTAAGCATTGATAAATATGTTCATTTCTAAATAGAGACATATAATTTAATTTGTAAATTTTATCTACAAATTTAATTTTCCTAACATTATATTTCGTATAAAGTTTTATGTTGTTGCTACAATACTTCATGATTTTAAGGGCACCTATATATTAGTATCTGATTTGTTTCTTGAAATATCCCAAAGTTTGATAGCATTCGCATTTGGCAATTCATTTTAAAGTTGCCAAACATGAACCATGTTGATTGGTATGAAATAAATCATGTGAAAGAAAAGAAAAAAAGAGAAGGGAAGGACAAGGGTGATGTCCTTTGGGTACTGACTACTGAGTGCTGACAGACAGGTGTCTAGTCGATTATACATCAGTAACAATCTATTATTTTGACCAAAAATAAATTCAATATAAAAAAAGACAATAACAATTAACAATGGTAGTACGTACACACGCGTGGTTAACAGACACGATCTAGTTAGTATCTTTATTTATTTATAAGTAAAATGTCTTAGTCATTTAATATTATAGTTTATTGGTATTCATTTCATTTATAAGTAAGAAGTCTTAATTTTAATTCTCGCCAAAAGTAAATTTGAACCACATTATTGCTAGCCTAATGTGAGCCTAAACTCATCTCCTCTTCCTGTTAATGTGATAATATAATTTATTTAAAAAAAAAAAGTCTTAAATTCGAATTTCAAAAATTAAGAATTTACAATTATTTTATTTCTCAACCCTTATAATATTGATGCATATCGTTGTATCAAATAAAAAAGTTATCGTCACACACTCATTTATTTATTTTTAAATTAAAAAGAACTCAAGTAGATAAATAGTAGCTTTCAACAACTTTCGAGCGAGTCTATTCTTAAATGTCGACATACAAGAATTTTTAAGAGTGCACACAAAAACAATGCCGAATGTTGCCGATTTTCATTCGGGCATTTTATTAAACACCTTAAGTGCATAAAATGGTTACACTCAGACGACCAAGGAGTAATCGGAGGCAGTACCCAACAATTTTGTTTTGCTGCCACGTCATAGGATACTGTTAATTGTACAAAGAATATGTTTGTTAATTGCTAGGTGTCTTGTAGCTATTGGGTCAATGTTTGTTAGTTAAAGGATAATGGTTGTTAGATATGGATAATGGTTGTTAGATATTGGTGGGATTCCATAATGGCCTTAGCTTGCAAGTCTGGTATTAATATCGGTCACTTGTGCAACGCAAGGTTATGATTTGTAATAGACAATTGAGAAGTAATACAAGGAGATATTAGCATACAAGTGAAAGGTTAGAACAAGGGTTGACACACCCCGACCGAAATCGAGGCATGCTGGCCGTCACGTGAGGGTGACGTAGCCATGTACACAGTGCGGAAGCATTAATAATAAAAGAAATACGAACAAATTAAAAGCAAATTCGAGAAGTGTTCAACACAATCAGAGCATCATTTGTCTAGGTGCAGTCGAACATAATGAGTACTTAAATAAAACACCCCAAAGGGGTCCTACATGAGTGAAGGTTTGTCAGAATCACTGCTGCTGCCTCGGATGCCATCGACAACGCTACCTAGAACCTGGAGGGGCGCAAAACAAAAGCGTGAGTGGGCAAAAACAAATATTTTCAAAAACCATTTCAAAAACAATCTTTATAACCCCTCGCTGTAAAACATGTATACTTTCCCAGAAAATAGTATATAAACATATACCAAACTGAACTGAAATCCTCAACATAAATATGCCAAATCATGAGTATGCCATAATATGCCATGCCATAATAATCAACTCATTAGGTAAGTATATCAAATGCTATAGCCATTGTAACAGTTCGTCAGCTGATCTCTAGCTCATAAATCATGCCTGCACACGAGTCGAACCCACTTATAGTGGTCTATACGACAGGACTGGGTATATACAATACGATCTAGTGCTACAATCACGTGAAGACTGTGCGAATAATCGCGAGTCACCTACGAGTCGAACCCACTGAAAGTGGTCTATACGACAAGACTGTGCACCTAACTTGGATCCAAGATGAGCGTGTGGTGCGGGAGGTGAACATCACGTGAAAGACTGGCCCCTAACTCTGGGCGGGAGCACTAACACCGGGGTGCAGGTTAATGACCTCTCAATGCATCTCATCATACTCTTCTTAACTCAACTTGTATTTAACCACACATAATCTTACCTGATACTTACCTGAGCGTCCACAGCACCAACAATCATGCGCATACAAATTCATGACGCATAACCATTCCTTGATGCATAACCATTTCATGATGCATAACCATTTCTTGATGCATAACCATTTCATTATGCATAATCAGACGTATATAGGTATTGGCATGGCATTTCATTTATAAAAGCATGTAAAATGCACTTTATGGGAAAAACACGTAGTATATAGGTATATACGGAAAACAAAAGCCCACTCACTGGTAAGTAGAAGGATAGTAGCCCCCGTGCCTAGCCTGGCTACGCTCGGCCTCCGGATAGGTCTCGCCTATGTGAGAAACAACTATAAAAACGTTATTTTAAGCACATAGACAAAACTAGCTAATAACTTCTCATACAATGCTCAAATGAGGTGTGTGAATATACCAAAATGATCTACACAACCTCAGGATCATCCCCATATTTTTAGAATAATTTTTTGATCACCCACGCGCCCTCACGCGCCGGCCAAGGCACGGCCAGACGCGCCTCCCACGCGCGGCATGTGCCTGGCACACAGTTCAAAATGAATCTTATGAAGTAAAGAATCACGTTATACCTCTTTTAGGCTTTGAAATTCACGAAAACACGTCGGGGAAGGTTTGAAACTCTGGCGACCTCTGTGAAGCTTCGAAACTGGGCTTCCCGTGAACCAAATCTTACCAACGATGCACTCCGAGCATCGTGAGGACCTCATTGAGCTCGTTGTAGTCCTAGAATTCACAAAAACGTACGGGTTTAAGAGTTGATGAATAGTGCTAAGATCGGAGATTCGATAAACTAGGGTTCCTTACGTTCAAAACCTCTGATTTTTCTTCTCTGAGCTTCGTATGGAAGTCCTAAAGCTTCCTACAAGCTTGAAAATCCCAGAAACAACCATATTTACGACCACATGAATAGTGACACAGATCGGGGGTCCTGAGTTCTCGAGAAAACAAGGGTTTCATAACCTAAAACTAGTATGTACGAACTCATAAGTTTGCAAGGGGTTCGAAAATTACCTTCTTTCCTTCGATCCGTGTCTGCAAGGGTCGTTTGCAGTTCGTCCGTACCATTTCAGAGGAAGAGAGAGAGTGAGTCCGAGTAGAGGAGAGAGAGAGAGTCAACGGGAGAGTGAGAGAGAGTGATCCCAAAAGTGTGTGGTCCTCAAACTCTAATCACCAATCATTAAAATCCAACCTTAGATTCCAATTGGTTCCTAACTAAACTTAGTTACAAACCTTAACTAGAACTTAATTCAATAATTCCCACTTACTTGGAACTATTTCAATTGGTCCAAAACCAACACTTTGGGCCCCTATCCAAAGCCCAAACAAAACAAAACCCAACGTTCAAGGGTAAACTCGTACTTTCACATGCTCGAGGATAAAAATATGTACGAATTTGGAATGGGCTGTCACAAGGGTTCTATTATTGGTATCAGCCAGTGACAGATCTCCACGTTTTCCTTTTTGTATGACGCGAGCATCTATGTGCTCTAACACCATGGATACACGAGTAACAGTTCTTGAAGGCTTGGTTTTGGAAATCCAATCCTCTGTCGCAACGATTGGTTCAACAATGCATAATCTTTCCAATGTAATTGCATCAATGGAGTCTCGATTCGCAGCCATATAATCTCATTTTTTTGGTATTGATCGTCCTCATCATGTTCAATCGGATCATGGTGATTCTTTAAATCCAATTAAGGGTTCTGAAGAAATCCTTTATGATCCAATTGCTCATATGGGTCTACGGTTTCATTGTCAAGATTCATCATTTCAACTCAGGCCACCGCTCATCAAGCTTGAATTTCCCCGATTCTCAGACGATGATGAATGTAATACCCTAAATGCTTTAGAAATGATGTGGATATTCATTTTGTTGTTTATGTGGAAGAAAATAAAAAATAGATCGATTATGGTTATGAAATTCAAATGGAGAAAATGTGAAATCCCGCTTCCAGATTTTGACTATTATTTATGTCGTATAATTTCTCGTTAAGTGGAAAATTATGAAAATGCCCCTAGTTGGCTAAATTGAATTTTACGAGGACATATTTTTTTCCTTATATATTGTGTCATGTTTCTTGACATATTTGGATAGAGGATGATTCCACGAGAGTGTGGGCAAAAATTATTCGTGAAACAGAGTTATAACGAAGGAGTTATTAACGATCGAAGTTGAGGGCAAAATAGTCATGTTGCCATTAATTTGGAAGGCTCCAGATTCTCTCGAGCAATGAGAGTGACACGTGTGTGGCTGTGATGAAGAAGGAATGAGAGAAAGGAGAGAAGGGGGATTGGATTGCCCAATCAGAAAGAAAGGAAATGAGGAGAAATAAAAGAGAATGAAGAGGAGATGAACCTGGACCCTCTCCGACCTGCCGACCCGACCCAGCCACATCTCCTTATTCTGGCCACCGTTGATGATAGGGCCAGTGTCAAATGACTCATCTCCTCGAACCCAGTCGAACCTCCCCTTAATTCCACCTATATTACTATGTTTAACAAAAGAAGCTCGAGAACCTTGCGACTTCGCCGAAACCATAGAACTGTTACCTCCAATTTTGACAAAAAAACACGGTGGCACACCACCTGGGGTTGGTAGCCCTTCCTCGCATGAGTAAAACCCGACAACAATTACGGTCATTGGACCTCCGACGAGGGAACGGCGGTGCTCTTTAATTTTCGACCATCGGGCATTTCGAGGCGGTTTCAGGCCACTTCCAGGCCGAATTGGACTTCAACCTAGGTATGAAAGTTGTTCCTCTTACTGAATTCTACTCACCTATAAAATTTGATAATTTTTGGAGTTAGTTGGAAAGTTGGGTTTCCGTTCGCCGAAAACCGCCACTCATGGTGGCGCATGGTCGGAGGCCGATGCTCTATTTTTGGCTAATTTCGATTTTATGAACCCATGGATGATGTGCATTTGGTGTGTTTCATTTGTTTAAACCTAGTTTCGGAATTGGTAGTTACTTGAATGATTTAGAAAATGGATTAACATCATGTTGGTGAACTATGAATGGCTTGATTCTTTCGTAGGGTACGTAGGCAGTCTAACAAAAAGGTTAGATGCAGTCATAAAATAACCGAGATTAATCTTTATCGAAAATTAGGAAGAAAAAAAAAGATTGGGTGTTTAGTTTAAAGATGGACCTTATGTTTTGGTTGAATAAGTTTAGTGATAAATTTGTGAGGAATTAAGAATTTATTAAAGAGATTGTGATTAATGGTAGTAAATAAACAAGAATTTAATTTGGCCTATCACCGGAGTTAGCTTCCAAATAAGAATTTTGGGTCGTTATAACGATCCATTGGCATAGGTTTATCATGTGGAACATTATTTTAATCAGAAAGTGCGGATGACATCTTTCCACATGGATAATGAAGCTTTGCAATTGTTTCAATGGAGGAATTGCATCAATAATTACCCGAAATGGGAAGATTTTGTTCAAGTCTTATGTAAGGAGTCTAGCCCTTCCAAATTCAAAGATTTCACTGAAGTTTTAGTTCAGTTGAAGCAATTAAATTCTCTCAAGGATTATGTCTCGGAGTTTCGACCATTGGCGAATCGAACTACGGAAATCAGCCCAGTAATGTTGAAGAGTTGCTTTATTGGAGGATTGAAACCAGAGCTACGTCATGATGTCAAGTTGCTTCGTCCCTCTAATGTGCATGAAGCAATTTCTTTGGCTTTTTAATTGGATGCCAAATTAGCAGACCCTAAGGTTCGATCTTTTCCTAGAAATTCTAACTCTTCTACCAATATTATTACAAATCCAAATCATTGCCTCTGTTATCTAGTAATAGTCCATTTTCTAGCACTAATTCTAGGGCTAGTACCTTAAGAAAAATCTCATTCGAAGAGCTTCAAGTTCGTCGTAAGAAAATGTTATGGTATTCTTGTCCAGAAAAATGGGTGATGGGTCATGTATGTTCCAATCAACAATTATTGTTGTTAGGTGTGTCTGCTGATAGGTTTAGTGATATAGGTTGTGAGGATCAAGATGATCAACTTGTTGAGATCATAGCATGTGTAGTTTATAGGACATTAACTCCTCAGCCTATTCAAACCATGAAGGGTTCTGGTTTTTTTTTTTTTTTTTTTTTTTTTTTTTTTTTTTATAAAAAAAAAAAAAAATTGTTATGTGATTATGTTGCTTGATTTGGGTAGCTCCCACAATTTTATTAGCTTGAATGTTGCGAAGATGTTGGGATGGAAGGTTGATGCTACCAAAACTTTCGATGTTATGAATGCAAATAGTGGTACCATTTCTAGTCAAGGATGTTGTCCTTAGGTCAGATTGCAGATTCAGAATTATGAATATATCTTTGATTTCTATGTGCTACAATTAGGAGGCTGTGATGTTGTTTTAGGGGCTCAATGGCTTTGAACTTTAGGACCTATTCTTTGGGACTTTGACAAGCTCAAAATGGAGTTTAGTTTAGGGCAGAAGTATTAATGTATATCCAGTTTCCCTCATCCTTCACCTATGCCAATTGCTGCCTATCATGTAGAAAAATTGTTATCTCTGGAACTCTTTGGTATGGTTTTGTTCTATATTAACTCTTAGACACAAATGGCAGTAGCATGAGATTTAACAGACATTCGAAAGGCTGAATTGGATGATTTATTGTCTTAATTTGCTGCTGTTTTCCAGACACCAACCACTCTGCCTCATTCTCGATCTCATGACCACATAATCCTACTTTTGGAGGGTAGCAAGCCTATGAGTGCTCGGTCTTATAGGTATGGTCCTTTACAAAAATATGAGATTGAAAAATACGTTCAAGAATTGTTGGATTCTGTTTTATTAGGCTAGTAACAGTCCTTTTTCTTCGCCAGTATTGTTGGTTAAAAAGAAGGACAATAGTTGGAGTATGTATATGGATTATAGGGCTCTCAATCCGTTAACCATCAAGGATATGTATCCTATACCATTGATTGATGAGTTGCTAGATGAATTTTTTTTCAAAATTGGATTTACATGCTAGTTACCATCAGATTAGAGTTCATCCTGATGACATTGAAAAAATTGCCTTTCGTACCCATGATGGCCATTATGAATTCCTTGTAATGCCATTTGGTCTCACAAACACTCCAACCACCTTCCAAAGCTTGAGGAATGAAATTTTTAGCCCATGCTTAAGGAAATTTGTATTGGTTTTCTTCGATGATATTTTGGTTTACAGTTCTTCGTGGGAAACACATCTCCATCATTTGTCTTTGGGGTTTCGCATTCTTGAAAATACTCTTTGTGAAGAAGACCAAGTGTGATTTTGGTAAATCACAAATAGAGTAGTTAGGCCATGTGGTTTCCAGACAAGGTGTTGCTGCAGACCCATCAAAGCTTCAGTCTATACAGGATTGGCCGATTCCTCATTCTGTTAAAGCTTTACGGGGGTTTCTTGGCCTCACAGGTTATTATCGAAAGTCATCCCTAATTATGGGAGTATTTGTGGGCCTTTAACTGCATTTACAAAGAATGATGCTTTCAAGTGGACTTATGAAGCTACGGTTACCTTCTAGACTCTCAAGGATGTTATGATTTCCCCTCAAGTTCTTTCTTTACCTGAATTTTCTAAGACTTTCACTGTTGAAACAGATGCTTTCAATATTGACATTGGTGCTGTTTTACATCAGGAGGGTAGACCTATACCTTTTACAAGCAAGGCCCTCGGCTTTATAGCTCAGGTTATGTCTACTTATGAAAGGGGAATGCTTGCCATAATTCACGCTATCAAGAAATGGCAGTCTTACATTCAAGGAAAACATTTTATCATTAAAATGGATCATCACAGTTTGAAGTTTTTCCTTACAGAATAGAGTTCACACTCTCTTCCAGCAAAAATAGATATCTAAACTACTTGGGTTTGATTACGAAATACAGTATAAACATGGCTGTGATCATGTTGTTGCAGATGCCTTTTCCAGGATGCATTCGGAGGTCCAGTTGGCTGCTATTTCCTATCCTTATATGGGTTGGTTGGATGATATAAGAAGGCATGTGTAACAAAACCCTTGGATTGTACCAACAATTAAAGAATTGTCCTTGTCCACTGATGGAGCTTTTATATCCATAGCTAAGTACCATTTTGACAATGGTTTTCTTAAATATAAGGGCATGATTGTTTTGAGCCCATCCAATTGTTGTAGGGATAAGGTTTTTTTAAGAGCATCATTGTACTCCGACAACAGGTTATTCGGATTTTCTCAAGACTTCCCAAAAGAATTTCCAGATCCTTCCATTGGCAAGGAATGAAAACAGATATCATGCAGTGGGTGGCAACATGTTAAGTCTGCCAACAAAACAAGAATGAAACTATTGCTTCTCCTGAGTTACTTAACCATCTTCCCATTCCTTCCACTGTATGGATAGGCATAGCTATGGACTTCATTGTGGGTCTTCATCCTTGCAAGGGTAAAATAATTGTCTTCGTGGTAGTAGATCGACTCTCCAAGTATGCTCATTTCTTACCTATGTTTCACCCTTACACTGCTTAAGTATTTGTTGACCACATCTTCAAGCTCAATGGTATGCCATCAACAATAATGAGTGATCGAGATCCTGTTTTTCTAAGCTCTTTTTGGAAATTTTTTTCTCATTTCAAAGTTCCAAGTTATGTTTGAGTTCGGGTTACCATCCTCAGACGGATAGTCAAATGGAAGTGACTAATCGAGGTCTCGAAACTTCCTTACGATGTTTTTGCAGCCATCAACCTAAAAAACGGGTTCACTGGCTTCCATAGGCAGAATGGCATTACAATACTACATTCCATACTTCTTCAAAACTTACACCTTATGAGGTTGTTTATGGCCAACCACCTCCTATTGTGCCTACTTATGAGTTGGGTACAACTAAACTGGATGTGGTTGATCGTAGTTTACAAGAGAGAGGACAAATATTGTCCCAACTTAAGACTAATCTCGCTACTGCTCAGGTGAGAATGAAACAGCAAGCTGATAAACACCAGAGTGAGAGGTCTTTTGATGTCGGAGATATGGTATTTCTTATACTTGTACCTTATCAACACCAATCTCTTGCTAAGCACTATTTTCATAAACTTCAGCCAAAGTTTTATGGGCCATTCAAAGTGTTGGCAAAGGTGGGTTCAGTTGCATACAAGATTGATCTTCCTGCCACTTCAAAACTTCATCCAGTCTTTCACGTCTCTTGCTTGATATGGATAATGGTTGTTAGATATTGGTGGGATTCCCTGATGGCCTTAGCTTGCAAATATGGTATTAATACCGGTCACTTGTGCAACACAAGGTTATGATTTGTAATAGACAATTGTGAAGTAATATAAGGAGATATTACCATACAAGTAAAAGGTTAGAACAAGGGTTCTATTACCACGGGGTCATTTGATTTCGTTGACCCCCAATGTGGATCGTCAATGGTATGTGTGCTACCCACGATCTTGTGGGTAAGTTTTAAATGAAATTTAGCTGAAACGAGTATTTTCTAAATTGTAATTACTAAAATGATAATTTTCAGTATGTTGTTAATGCTTGCTTTCAACAATTAAATATGGGTGGTCTTATCCACACTTATTTTTACTTTTCACACAGTCCTCTTAATTTTCGATCGTCGGATCAAATGACATGAAAAAATCAATGAATAAAAATTAACAAAGATGTATAAAAATAAAAAAAGTGTGTGAACAGTTCTTTAAATATTAGTGACAGGAAGAGGTTCCTTTGCAGATCCATTTTGTAGGGATTCCCACATCCTAACCGTTCATCGTATATCGTGCGGCTAGTTTTCATCAGGTACTATTTGTGTTTGATTTTAAATAAAAAAGTTAAATAATTTCTGACCATACAATGCACAATTAATGATTAAGATATAAGAATTCTTAAAATCTCCACAATTTGAATCCGAATAGGATCGAAATCCATTAGTGACATACTGAAAAGTTGACTATTTTAACAATTGAAAATTCAAAAAGTGCCGGCAAAATGAAATGAATGGGAGTGAGTGGTTTGGGATGGCAGCATGTGAACGCAATTAGTGAAAGGATGAGTGTGGGGGTGGTGCACTCTGAAGGGCCAGTGCCGCTCAAAAGTCATTGACCCCTTTTATTCGCTGCTTGTATTATCATGATTCATGACACTTTGATGTCACCCGTTACCATATTCAACATTGATGATGATCGTCATGAACATGTAATTATACGATTGGACGAAATTTCACACAACACATATTTTCTCTTACAATCAATACATAATTTCAATAATTTGTTGTTAATTAAAATTTAATTACCGTGATGATACCGATTGCAGAGAATATATCTTGAAAGTCCCGATAGCATTATTTTCTGACTGCTCTCACAAGTGACTGATTTGTCCATCATTTACTGTTGGGAACTTTGGGTCAAAAGGAAGTGACGGAGTTTGGCAGAGATAAGAAAGGTTACCACAAGTTACAAATGTAATCCGTTTAAGATTTTGCTATTGCAGCACTTTTGCTATGAGAGCTTTTATTAGAAAAGCACTTGAGAGCACTTTAACAGATGCCTCTTATAAAACTCCCTTTTGTTTGCATAAATTGAGAAATGATCTATTATGAATAATGATGCAATGTATAACCTGCTGAATTCACACATTCATGAAAACAAATGGAAAGCCTATTTGAGAACTTGCCTGCCACACTAATGCCGTTGCAATTGTCCCTCAATTTTAACTCAATTGTAGCAATTATCTTTCCAACATAACTCATTTTGAAAGAATTATGAAAGAGTTAACAAAAAAGATCATAGTTGCATGTTTTGATGAATTAAAGGACCAATGATCATAGATTTTTAGTCGAGGAACCATTGCACCAATTTGGTTAAAGTTGAGGAACCACTGCTACAATTTTCTCAATTTCATAAATACCAAAATGCATGTATTTTCATCAGATCGTTGTACCAACGAATACATGCATCAATGCAAACAGTTGCATAGCACCCTAAACCTTCTTGAAGTTCGAGGTTCTCACTTGTCAGCGAGAATGCCGAAGCCATACTCTCAAAGAGGGAGACGAAACGCCAATTTGAAACCGATCCTTGTTTTACCAGCATCCACAAATTCTCAACTCTCACACAAGTAGCAGCTCCAAGCGTCCCCATCGACAAAACATGAATAAACTAATCCGTAGGGATATGCTGGGTAAAAAGCTCGGTTCAACTTCTTCTACTTCCACAGGCGGCAACAGCTTCTTCATCCACATTGTTGTAAAACAAGCTCAACTTACTTATTGCAACGGCCTCTCCAAATAGGGATGCTCTTGTAGATTTCAATATACGAACTTCAACGTAATCACCCACTACGGGATTCCTTTCCTCATTTGAATCAGCATCTCGATGTGGTAACAGCACGTTAGCAAAAGAAACTCTATGACCTCTATCACTTTTGCCCATGAGTTCTGTATCTGGAACTCTCTTATTGGGTCCTTCTACTAAGACAAGCTGGGTAGTTCCCACCTGTGAGTCGTAACACTGACCTGTGCTCTTACGGAAAGCCTCGATAAGTTCAGTCAGCCTCCTCTGCTTCACATCCTCTGGAACATCATCATCGTAGTTTCTATTTGCATGGGTTTTCTCCCTCATGCTATATGCAAACATGTAAGCCATGTCGTAACCAACAGCCTTTACAAGACTAAGTGTGTCTTCATGGTCCTCCTCTGTTTCCCCACAAAACCCTGTAAAAAGAGACAAACATGTTAGACGGGGAAACAATGCATACGCTGAAAGAAAAATGAGATATTGCAGCTAACAATCATCTGGTAACCATAAGAACATGCATAAAAACATTCTTGGGCAAAGAAGGCATGCTAGTGAATACATGTGGAAAATTAGCAAGAAACAACAATTCTGCTTTTAAGTTCAGATTTATAAAATCTAGATAAAAAACTGAAAGTCTATAATAAAATTATGTAAGGACATTGAAAAAAGTGAGAATACGATGCAATTCCCGAGTTAGACAGTAACCTTTTTTTTTAAAAAGAAGCAAGTAGCATAATCTTGAGAAAACTAGAAAACAATCCACATGAAAATAGGACAAACGTAATTAACAGGTTTGCTGGTAGGATTCACCAAATCTGGATACAACGAGTAGCTGAGAACTCTGCACTTTAGTTTAAGCAAACATGAACCCACAGTTAAACATCAAAAGGAAAAGAAAAAGGCATGCACAAATCTAAACTGACTCCAAAGGATCAATTAACTGATCCCATGCTGGTAGTGTCCAAAATAAAAAATCAAAGTTGGTCATAAAATTCTGATATCTCTAACAACCTTTAGAGAAAGAAACTAGATGTTGCAAGTAAAACCCTCGTTTTAAGAATATTTGATCACTACTATTACCTTGTAAAAGATCCCACTGGTTACTACAAATCACACATACAGAAATATAGTAGACATAGGAAACAGAAGCTGAAAGTTTCTTCTCACCGAAAGTTGATTGCAAGTTTAGTAAGCAAGATTACCAAAATATGTAAAACATTGATAAGAACATTTACCACATATGAAATCACTGCTGATGCCCACATCTGGAATAATTCTCCGTATCTTCTGCACAAGATCTAAGTATGCCTCACGAGTATAGCCACGACGCATCCTTTCTAGCACTGCGCTACTCCCAGTTTGTGCAGGCAAATGAATACTTCTACATATATTAGGTCTGTCTCGCATTAAATACAGCAACTCATCGGGGAAATCTTTTGGGTGTGGGGATGTGTATCGGAATCTCATCTCTGGATATTCTGTGGACAGTCGATCCAAGAGATCAGCAAAACGCGAACCAACTTTCTTAACCTTGCACATGCTGGAAAAGCCTTCGCTGTATCTCCAATTATTTCTGGTTTCCACTTCCTTTTCATTCTCAGAGGCATCATTGTAGCTGTTTACATTCTGTCCTAGCAGTGTTACCTCTTTCACGCCTTCTTCCCAAAGCTCTCCCACCTCCCTCACAATAGATTCCACAGGACGCGAGCGCTCTCTGCCTCTTGTGAAAGGAACAATGCAAAATGAGCACATATTGTTGCAACCCCTCATAACAGAAACAAAAGCACTAATTGAATTTTTGGAGATTCGAACTGGACTAATATCAGCATAAGACTCTTCCAGCGAAAGAAGAGTATTGATTCCTTTCTGACCATAGTCCACATCTTCTAATAATCTCGGCAAGTCTCTGTACGCATCAGGCCCACAAACCACATCAACCATTTTGTCTGAATCAAGTATCTTGTCCTTTAACCTCTCCGCCATACATCCCAAAACTACAACTTTTGGAGGACGTTTGGACTGTGACCTCCCTATTTTAACATTGTCCTTCCATTCCCTCTTAAGAAACCAAAAATAATTAAGCCGATGCCACACCTTCTGTTCTGCATTGTCCCTGATAGCGCAGGTGTTAATAAAAATAACCTCGGCTTTCTCAGGAACATCAACGACTTCACTATACCCAGCAGTCTTCATAATAGACAGAACGATCTCCATGTCATTAATATTCATTTGACACCCATAAGTCTCGTGATAGATACGACCTATTGGAGCAACTACTGTAGCAGTCTCATTTACATTCCTATACATAAAAAAAAAAGAAAGAAAAACATAGAAACAAAAGCTAAGCATGAGATACAGTGTGCACGACATATAATTCGGGTGCAAGAACATCGAAAGACATTGATCAACTTTCCTCTATGAACTATCCGGACAATTTCTCCTACAAACATGGCAAAACATCACAGTAACATTTTGGACGAAATGCACTAGCATTGCTCACATAAAAATTTCAACTTGAACTTGTATCTATTATAACTCCACAGCCAGCTAATTTTGGATGCTTAAAAAAGCTGCTTTTGTGCAGCAGATTGCACATCAAAGATCATTACTTTAAGCCTTTCTAAGACAACCCAAATCGAATCATTGCATAAATTCCTCAAAATTTAACAAAAACATTGAAAGACACGGTGTGTGGGCGTGAACTGTGGACTCACTGAGGCTGGGCTTCAGCACCGGCGAGAGCAGCTTGAGCGACGAAGTGGCGGAGGCTGGGGCCACCGGACTGGCCGGAGATAGAAGCGTTGGTGCTGGAATTCGAGAAGCTTCTGGAGATACTGCGGCCAAGACTCCTCCTTTGCGGCTGAGGCGGCAGCTGCTGGCGGTGGTGGTAGCATTGGAAAGTGGACTTCTCCGGTCCCCAGTTGAGGAACCTCAGAGTGAAGCGGCACGGCCTCTGGAGCTTGAGACGCAGAGCGCAGTGGGGCTGGTTGAGGATCGAGGACAGGGATGACGACAACGACGACGCCATAGGTGAGATTGTATTCGCGCTTCTCGGTTTTTATGCGTCAGAGAGAGTTGGATAGGGGTTACGAATACTGTCAGGAACCCGGTGATAGTGTCAGAGACGACATGTCGTTTCAATTGGGAGAATGTCATAAATGGCACCTGAACTTTCAGTTCTTGTGCAATTACCATATGAACTAAATCTTTTTTACAATTAAACATTCAAACTGATCAACTTTATAGGCCAAGTATGTCCACCATCAACATTATTGATATTATTTTAAATTAACTACCTACCTATTGTTAAAGTTGTTAAGTTATTCCAGCTGATAGGGTTAAGTTTCCCTTGTTTTTAGGAGTAGTGGTTTTGATTCATGCATAATAATCCCTAGTCTTTAGGGACAAGTTATCTTTCTGTTTTGAACTTAGTCATGATCCACGATTCTAGGGCTGTAAAGTCGTGGCTGCTTTCTGTTTGATGTAAGGCTATTTATTAGCCATGCTATTCTTTAATTGAATAAGAGAACATTCTCCCAGCATTTACGTTGTTGTGCTTTTGTTTCTGTAACGTTCCTATCACTGTATTTGGTTTCAACATCTGGTATCAGAGCCCCATCACGGGGCCTGACCAACAGTTTGTATCACAGCTATCAGCGAGAAGGAACAACATGACAAGCGAGAGCAGTTTTGTGCAGCCGGCTATCCCTAGGTTGGATGGACACTACGACCACTGGAGCATGCTGATGGAGAATTTTCTGCGTTCTAAAGAGTACTGGAGTTTGGTGGAAGTTGGGATTCCCGCAGCAGCAGAAGGGTCAGATATCACTGAAGGACAGAAGAAGGTGATTGAGGAGCAAAAGTTGAGAGACCTGAAGGCTAAGAACTATTTGTTCCAAGCCATTGACCGATCCGTTCTGGAGACAGTATTGAAAAAGGACACAGCAAAGGATATCTGGGATTCCTTGAAGCAAAAATATCAAGGGACAGCACGAGTTAAGCGTGCTCAACTCCAAGCTCTTCGCAAAGAGTTTGAAGTGTTGCACATGAAGGCTGGGGAATCAGTCAATGACTACTTTGGAAGAACCCTCACCACAGCTAACAAAATGAGGATTCATGGCGAAAGGATGGAAGATGTGGTCATTATCGAGAAGATCTTGAGATCAATGACTCCCAAATACGACTATGTCGTATGTTCGATCGAGGAATCAAATGACGTAGATACCCTCTCCATAGATGAACTTCAAAGTAGTCTCTTGGTGCATGAGCAACGGATGAGTCGTCACACCATGGATGAACAAGCTCTTCAGATCACTCACGGACCACAGCAAGGAGAAAGAAGTGGTGGCAGGAGTTCGTATCGAGGAAGAGGGAGAGGAAGGGGTAGGTTTGTGACTGATAAATCTACTCTAGAATGCTACCATTGTCACGAGTTAGGTCATTTTCAGTGGGAGTGTCCCAAAAAAGCAAGAGATGCAAAGGTCAACTTTGTCGAGACCAGTGAGGAGATGGTGCTAATGGCGTATGTGGATGGTGCCGAAGCTGGAAGAGAGTACGTATGGTTTCTTGACTCTGGGTGTAGTAACCACATGTGTGGGAAAAAGGAGCTGTTCTCACAGATTGATAACAGTTTCAGAGAAAGAGTGAAGCATGGCAATGAAACAAGTCTCACTGTGCTAGGAAAGGGCCACATTCGAATGGAGATAAATGGGATCGTACAGGTGATTACTGAAGTCTTCTTTGTGCCGGAGTTGAAGAATAACTTACTAAGCATTGGTCAATTTCAAGAAAAGGGTCTCGCGGTCCTCATACAACATAGAAAATGTAAGGTTTTCCATCCTGAAAGAGGCTTAATCATGGAAACCGAGATGGCTAGCAACAGAATGTTTGCTGTGATCGCTCGCTGCACACCACCAAAGGAGGAGAGCTGTTTCTCGTCTATGACCACAGATCAAACTCAACTCTGGCATTACAGGTATGGTCATCTTAGTTGGAATGGGCTCAAGGTGATCCAACAAAAGAATATGGTGGATGGATTGCCTCAGTTAAAGGCTCATTTGAAGGTCTGCGAAGATTGTTTAATAGGGAAGCAGCATTGCGATCCTTTTCCAAAGGAAAGCATGTGGAGGGCCTCTGGAGTTCTTCAGCTTGTGCATGCAGACATATGTGGACCAATAAACCCAATCTCCAACAGGAAAAAAAGGTATCTCATAACCTTTATCGATGATTTTAGTAGAAAAACTTGGGTTTATTTCTTGGTTGAAAAATCAGAAGCGTTTGCAAGTTTCAAGTCCTACAAAGCTAGGGTTGAAAAGGAAACTGGTGCATTCATAAGGAGTCTTCGAACTGATCGCGGATGAGAGTTCACATCACAAGAGTTCACCTACTTTTGTGATGAGAATGGCATTCAAAGGCAATTAACAGCTGCATACACACCACAACAGAACGGGGTCGCAGAGAGAAAGAACCGCACTATCATGAATATGGTGCGCAGTATGCTGTCTGAGAAGCAAATCCCAAAGGAATTTTGGCCTGAAGCAGTGAATTGGACAGTTCATGTCTTGAACAGAAGCCCAACACTTGCCGTGAAGCACAAGACTCCAGAAGAAGCCTGGAGTGGGCTCAAGCCTTCAGTAAGCCATTTTAGGGTCTTTGGATGCATCTCCCATGTTCATGTTCCAGATAGCAAGAGAGTGAAGCTTGATGCCAAAAGTCTGAAATGCATACTACTTGGAGTAAGTGAAGAATCCAAAGCGCACAGATTATTTGACCCTATTTCTCAAAAAATCATTGTGAGCCGAGATGTGGTGTTTGAGGAAGACCAAAGGTGGAACTGGGATGATGGGCACAAGGAAGCTATTTTGGCTGACCTGGAGTGGGAGAAAGATGACAACACAGGTACAAATGAAGGTCTTGGAGAAGAAACAGATGAGCAAGAAAGCGAAGAAGGGGAAACGACGAATGATGGGAGTCATTCCCATACAGTACGTGGGACTCCTCTCCATGCAGTACGTGCTCGAAGACCTCCAAGGTGGATGCAAGATTATGAAAGTGGCCAGGGGTTCTCCGAAGATGAACATGTCGATATGGCTTATTTAGCCCTATTTTCTGACAATGATCCTTTGAAATATGAGGATGCGGTGAAGGATGGCAAATGGAGGCAGGCCATGGACGCTGAAATCAAAGCTATTGAGAAGAATAATACGTGGGAACTCACTAAGCTTCCACCTGGAGTGAAGACAATTGGAGTCAAATGGATTTTCAAAACAAAACTTAATGAAAACGGGGAGGTAGATAAACACAACGCACGGCTGGTCGCGAAAGGGTATAGTCAACGGTATGGGATTGATTATGCCGAAGTGTTTGCACCAGTGGCTCGCTTGGATACCATTCGGATAGTCATCGCACTTGCTGCCCAAAAGAACTGGAAGATCTATCAACTGGACGTTAAATCTGCGTTTCTACATGGAGAAATAAATGAGGAAGTATATGTGGATCAACCACCAGGCTATGAACACAAGGGACATGAGTCTAAGGTTTATCGGTTGAAAAAGGCGTTGTATGGACTCAAGCAGGCTCCTCGAGCCTGGTACAGTCGAATAGAGACCTACTTTGTTTGAGAAGGCTTTGAGAAGTGTCCTTGTGAGCACACTTTGTTCATGAAGAAAGCAGACAGAGGTAAATTGTTAATTGTGTGCCTTTATGTTGATGATCTTATGTAATGATGAGATTATGTTTGAGCAATTTAAAAAATCCATGATGGATGAATTTGACATGACTGATCTGGGAGAGATGAGGTATTTCCTTGGGATTGAAGTGTTGCAAAGAGAGGATGGTACATTTGTTAGTCAACGAAAATATGCTCAGGAGGTGTTGGAGAGATTTAATATGGATCAGTGCAATCCAGTGCACAATCCAATTGTTCCTGGATTCAAACTTACGAGAGATGAAGATGGGGTGAGGATCGATGAGACACTCTACAAACAGATCATCGGAAGTCTCATGTACTTGACTGCCACTCGCCCAGATTTAATGTTTGTAGTAAGTTTGGCTAGCAGATACATGGAACGACCAACCGAGGCTCATTTGCAAGCAGTGAAGAGAGTGCTGAGATATGTGAAGGGTACAGTCAGCTTTGGGTTATTCTACAAGAAGGGAGGAACAGAAGAGCTCGTTGGCTACACAGATAGTGATTACGCCAGTGATCAGAACGATAGAAAGAGCACCTCTGGTTATGTGTTTCTTCTAAGTTCAAGTGCAGTGTCCTGGTCCTCAAAGAAACAGCCAATAGTCACTCTTTCGACTACTGAGGCCGAGTTCATTGCTGCTGCATCCAGTGCTTGCCAAGCTGTGTGGCTAAGAAGGATCTTGGAACAACTTAATCATGGTCAATGCAAACCAACAGTGGTTCACTGTGACAATACTTCAGCTATTAAACTGTCAAAGAACCCAGTCATGCACGGTCGGAGCAAACATATTGATGTACGCTTTCATTTTCTTCGAAATCTCATTAAAGATGAAGTTGTCGAATTAGTGCAGTGTTCAACTCAGGATCAAGTTGCAGACATTCTGACGAAACCACTAAGGCTCGAGGTGTTTGTGAAGATGCGTGGTCTTATGGGTATTTGTGAATATCCAGGGATAAACTGAATGTTAATAATATTCAGTTTAAGGGAGGATGTTAAAGTTGTTAAGTTATTCCAGCTGATAGGGTTAAGTTTCCCTTGTTTTTAGGAGTAGTGGTTTTGATTCATGCATAATAATCCCTAGTCTTTAGGGACAAGTTATCTTTCTGTTTTGAACTTAGTCATGATCCACGATTCTAGGGCTGTAAAGTCGTGGCTGCTTTCTGTTTGATGTAAGGCTATTTATTAGCCATGCTATTCTTTAATTGAATAAGAGAACATTCTCCCAGCATTTACGTTGTTGTGCTTTTGTTTCTGTAACGTTCCTATCACTGTATTTGGTTTCAACACCTATTAGTAAGGGGTGGATAATAATAGTTTGTCGTCAGTAGTCTTCCATTTGTATGACCGACGTGTGATCCAATAATTATCCAACCCAAACTTCATATTTTGTTACGTTTTGGCATCCAAACTGCTCGATCACCTGATCTATTGTGCCACACGTGACACAAAACTCAACCTTTTACAAGAAAGGGATGCGACATGCTATAAGTAAGACTTTCCTTGTGTTATGGTCTTTGTTTTTCACTCAAGAATAATGTTAGGCGACTAAACTTGTAGACAAAATTTTATAAATTAAATAACATGAAAGTTGATGATTAGATTATTACTTAAGCATTGATAAATGTGCTTATTTTATATTGGTGATACAATATTTGATTTGCAAATTTTGTTTAGTGGGCGTGTCACCTAGGTGCCGAAGGGTACAAGGGTCTAAAATTTGAGTGCTTAATTGCAAAATCTCTTGATTTCATGTGGTAATTTCACAAAAATGAAAATGTTATAGGTGCTATTTCTGCAAATCTTCCAACATAGAGTATACCAAAATCATTTCCAACTGGAAGCTCAAACTCAGAAACTGAAACAGAAAAAACTGAACAAGTCACAACAATGGAGAGGGTGAGAGCGAGTAATCGTCTTCTCAGATACTCGTGCAATAAGTCACTCTTTGATCGTCGATTGAATCCCAGTTCTCAGAATTCAATCCACAACTCCCCTTCAGGTAATTCACAATCCAAAAGCTCCAATTGTTCTTATCACCAGTTTATTTAATTTTTGATGTTATAGCTTTTTTTGTTCGTTTGTTTATTTGTTTATTGATGTTCTAGCTGAAATTGCTATGAAAAATTTAAGGCATGTGATTATTTACTATGGTTGAGAAGTGCTTCATTTGGTTGATCGGGGATGGCATTGAAGAAAATCTGAAAATGTAAAGATGAATTTTTGTTTTGTTTTTGGGTTATTGGAGTTCGAAGATTGTGTTTAATTTGTTAAACTAATGATTTTTGGATTAATTTCTGGTAGAAATAATAAGAAATTGAACTCTTGAATAGGTTATTCTCATGGTTTTGTCAACAAGTGGAGTGTCCAGACGTGTTTCGGATTCTTAAGATATCGGGGAGAAACTTTTCGGGATTCTGTCGAAAAGGGTCGTCTTGAAAAGGCTTTCCGGTGCCGAGGTTTTGGTTCATTGGCGGCGAAGGTTGAGAGGAACCCTTCTTTTTCGACGTTGAATGCTGATGATATCAGCTATTTTAAGGGAGTATTAGGGGAGAAGACTGTAGTTCAAGAGGAAGAGAGGCTGGCCATTGCAAATACAGACTGGATGCACAAATACAAAGGATCGAGTAAGCTTCTGCTGCAACCTCAGAGCACTGAGGAGGTTGACTTCTTCCTCTTCAGTAGTCTTATTATTACCATACAAGTTTCCAGGATTCTTTTAACTTTTAAACTTTTAAAAGTGGGACTGGCCTTCTTCCTACCATTGTCGTGAAGTGTGGAAGCATGAATCCTCATTGTTGTGGGTTCGAAGGCTGGTATCCTCAGTGGAAAAAGTGGGAATGTTTTTTGTGCCTATGTCTCATATTGCCTTCGGTACTTTAAAATATATTACCGAATTAAGGGGTTTTATGCATTTATTTCTTCCTTGCAGGTGTCACAAATTCTTAAATATTGTAACTCCAGATGCTTGGCTGTTGTTCCCCAAGGCGGAAATACTGGTCTTGTGGGCGGAAGTGTTCCAGTTTTCGATGAAGTAATGCGGTTTGTTCTGCTTATTTGATGGATGAGTGGTTGCTGATGGCATTTTCTACCATCTGCCCATATATAAAAAACGAAAGCTACATCTGAATGTTTTGTTGTGACAGATTTTTATAGTACGCATAATCTGTGTGGTTTCGTGAAAATTTTTCACCTGAATAGCCTTCGGTGGTGTTATTTTGCAGGTGATTATCAATATGGGTTTGATGAATAACATTATATCTTTTGACCAGGTAGACGTGCAGTGATATTTATTTCTTTCTGGCGATCCAACAAATTTTTAAGTCAATTTTACCGATGGTTGCAACAATGGAAATGCATGCTTGTAAAGTAATTTTCTATTGCCAACTTTTCAGTTGAGTGGTATACTGGTATGCGAGGCAGGATGCATATTGGAAAATCTGATTACTTTTTTGGACAACCAAGGGTAAGTATCTATAATTTATAACTTTCTTTGCTTATAGGACCTGCACTTTCCCAATATCTTTACCAATATGCTAGGATCTAATGCTATAGAACAGAGATACAGTTTTTATTTTTTAGTTATATATCCTCCCTTA
The DNA here is from genome assembly GCA_036320875.1 of Cotoneaster glaucophyllus. NCBI lineage: Eukaryota > Viridiplantae > Streptophyta > Magnoliopsida > Rosales > Rosaceae > Cotoneaster > Cotoneaster glaucophyllus. The sequence goes on from CM070073.1 coordinate 18,431,122, forward strand.
TAACCTCATCCTGACTTGCCCACTGCTCTTTCCCGTATTCGTAATTAAATGCTTCCTTGTACAATTCTTACCTCTCGTTGCGCAACTTGCTTATAATTCAGTTTTGGCATATATACTGTTTTGAACTGTTAGATTGTTGTCAGGTACATTTCCCCTCTTTTTAAATTACACCTGATCGAATTCTAGGTAGTTTTGTCCTTGTCATATTTAAGCACTTTATGCTTCCATTCAGATTTATTATGCCACTGGACTTAGGTGCAAAAGGAAGCTGCCAGATTGGTGGAAATGTTTCAACCAATGCAGGTGGTTTGCGCCTTGTTCGCTATGGATCACTTCATGGAAACGTACTTGGTAAGAAACATACATAACTTTGATGTTTGACATTCATCTGCTTCAAAAGTCATTGTTTACCTGAGTTTAGAATCCACATAACTTTAACCAATAATTATTGACTTAGGTTACGAATTATTGTTTTGACTTCTGAAGTATTTTAGAGCTGCTAGAAACTTGGTCATGGTTAATTTTAATGGCCTGGTTCTTAGTAATGCTTTTGTCAATAGTTGTTCTGCACTGAAGTATATTTTACCGTATCTTGCAGGTATAGAAGCTGTTTTGGCTGATGGCAATGTTATTGACATGCTTGGAACTTTACGCAAAGATAATACTGGGTATGACCTAAAGCATTTATTCATAGGTATTTACTGAACACTTCATTTTTTCTTTCTATGTAGAAGACTGTGGTTCTTTGAGTGAGGATTGCATCTTATAATTTTTGTTTATCACTGACGCAGGAAGTGAAGGATCTTTGGGTATTGTGACCAAAGTTTCTATACTTACCCCTCCAAAGTTATTCTCAGTAAATGTGGCTTTCCTAGCATGCCAAGATTACTTTAGCTGTCAGGTAAGATAGTTTCGTTGCACTGGAAATTCTCGTCCTTCTTCGTAAGTTTTACTAAATTAAGCCCAATAGGATGCAGATGTTGATACCCAGTTATTGTTTTTCCTCTATAATGTTTATCAGAAACTTCTAGTGGAAGCAAAGAGGAAGCTTGGGGAGATTCTATCGGCTTTTGAATTCTTGGATAGCCAGTCACTGGATTTGGTCAGCTTTCTGTGACCAATTACATCTTTTCTTTACTAGTGCATATCAGGCTTTCATCTTTCTTCTTTGTTTTTGCATTTTTGAATTTTGAAGAAGCGTGCAGTTAACATCTATATTTGACTACAAAAGTATATTACCTCTTCTATTTTGACTTCGATGACAATATGCTCCGGTACAAATATCAAGTGCATATCACTGGGAAAGTTGGATAATTTGTGCAACGAAATTTGGCTGTTTTTGGACATAGCCTGAAACATTGACCAAAGAAAGCATAACCTAGAAAACCCTGCTGCCTTAGTGCTGTTTCATTGAAGCTTATTATACTTTACGTTACAGGTTCTGAATCACTTGGATGGCGTCCGGAATCCATTACCTCCCACAATGCACAACTTTTATATTTTGATTGAGACAACAGGCAGTGATGAAACTTCTGACAGGTTGGCATCTTTTTCTTTATTCACCTGCTCGAGTGACAGAGCTTTTGCCCTCACTTATATATTATTTTTCTTTAGCATTGAGGTCTAGTTCCTCACATCTAATTTTGAAATGAATTGTGGTTAAAAAAGACGAGACTGACAAGCCACTGACAGTATAATCTCCACAGTATCTTTGGTTTGTAATTAACAATAAGCAGGATGCGAATATTTATATAAAACTACGTGAGTTGTTTGGATACAGACAGAAGCTTGAAGCCTTCCTACTACATGCAATGGAAGCTGGTTTGGTTTCTGATGGTGCTCTAGCACAAGACATAAACCAAGCATCCTCATTCTGGCGTATTCGTGAGGTAATATTTTCTCCTATTGTGGTTAACGAATGCGATGCTTTGCATTCGACAGTCAGGAGTCGATATGTAATGTTCATATAGAAACTACTTTTTTCTCTCTGCTAAGCCTGCATTTTACTGTCTGTTCCCGACAGTTGATACTAAACGTTCATTTTTCTGGTTAACTGTCTTTAGCTCAATAAAAAAATCTCTATCATTTTCTTGTCATTAACAGCTATTTAATACAAGAAGCAATAATTTCAGCCATCATGTCATTAAAATCTTCATGGATTGTCTTTGCCTCAAATAATTTTTTCATATACACGAAGAAGCAAATATTTCCATCTTTTCTTAAACATCCCAAGTATGTCCTTCAGTCGGTCTTCTATTTGTGGTGGCAGGGAGTGCCAGAAGCTTTGATGAAAGCAGGAGCTGTTTACAAATATGATCTATCATTACCTGTTGAAAAGATGTATGATCTTGTCGAGGAAATGAGAAAAAGACTTGGTAAGTAAATGCATCTTGTTTTCTTACGATATGTGAAATATTTCTCAGCTTCTTGCTGCAGTGGCCATGTGACCTATATAGGGTTGGGCGGTTAGGTTGTGGGCGTAATGTGATCTTGCGATATCTATATTTCTTTGTATTTGGAGGATAGTATTTTATACAATTATTTTTAAGTTTTTTGTATTTTAAATGTTTAGGCAATTCAGCTAACGTAGTTGGATATGGCCACCTTGGAGATAGTAATTTGCATCTCAATATTTCAGCTCCACAGTACGATGATAGGGTAAGTTCCTTCTACCTTTAGATAAAGAGCTACTTGTATATTCAATTTATTGCGGTCTATTTAATATCTTCAACGAATTAGCAGATTTTGACACAAATTGAACCATTTGTCTACGAGTGGACGTCTAAGCACCATGGGAGCATTAGTGCAGAGCATGGCCTTGGACTGATGAAAGCTAATGAGATTTTCTACAGCAAGCCAACTGCTACGGTGAGTGTTATTTAAAATGAGATGGAGAGTGACCTGCTTGGTTTCCCTCTGTTTCCCGCTTCGAAAATGTGCAGTTTCTTTATAGAAATGTGTAAACATATGATCTATGTGGACAGGTGACACTGATGGCTTCCATCAAGAAAATGCTGGACCCGAAAGGGATACTCAACCCGTACAAAGTTCTTCCTCACTCCTTTAGTTCCAGCTGAATTAAGGTTTGTGAATAATCTTTTCCGTTCTTAATGTTTACACAATTATTTCCTCAAGACTGGTCTCGAATTTGTTTGTGAATCTAATATGTGTAGAGCAAAAATGGCCACTGACCGACTCAAACCCAAACATGGAATTTTAGAGCTGACAAACTATCACGGACAACATTTTCCAGAACATTGGATTCGATGTTCTATAAAAATCTCATGCAACTAAAATTGAGAAACAAGATATCCAGCTTGCTACGAGTCTTATATCCTGAATTTTAACTGCTTACCGAATAATGTAGCTCAAGCTTTTAGAGTTATACTTTGTGCAGATGAAACCGAGGCTTTCGTCATCTTTACCCTCGAGTTGTCTCTTGTACATAGCAACTTTACACAGCTAACTCATTTTTATGTCAACGGTTCAGTCGCCCTGGCACCCTCGAACTCCTGCTGCTAAATTTCAAATCCTAGCTCACGTCGCTCGCAAGCCAATATCACAGTTTTCGTCTCCGGAGGTTGAATCTTCCCAACAACAATTGCTTCGAATTGGAATAGCTTGTTCTCATATTATGGGATTATGCTTAGTGCATGGTGCTTGCACTTGAGGATTGTATGCTTCATTTCATGGTGTGAGTTAAGGCCATTGCCCTTGGTTTTCACTTTCGTTGTACTAGTAATAAGTGGGAGTTCTTAGCTTCCGAAAATAATATAAATCAAAAGTTATTGGCTATGGCAAAGCGCGACGCGTTTAAACATTACACGATTCTGAAATCGCACAAAATCATGACACGATTTGATCGTTACTCTTAAAATAATTCTGATCAATGGTTATGATGAGGAGAGGAAAAGAATACTTGTAGTGGGTGTTAAGAATCAAATATTGGAAGACTGAATTCCCAATGGACAAATTGTCCGGGAACATTCCATTAATCAAGGCAGGAGTATGCTTAATCCTAGTTACACACATTGGTTTTCTTTACATGGTAGAAAGATTCAAGGATACTGGTCTTTTTAGGGTTTTTTATTAGAAAGTTCCGAACCCTGTACTTAGTTTATTCCTACCCACCGTCGGCATTAGGCCAATCCGAATGGATTAAAAGAAACTGATCTTCCTTTAACTGCTTAGTGTGGAAATTTGAACACTACTAAAAGCAATTTTCGAGCAGAAAGTTGCCTCAGCTGCCCCTTAGGTTTGATTTGGTTTTTAAATAGTTTAAAAACCTCGATGTTAAGTGAGGTTTCAAGTTCGAATCTTTCCAAACCGCTGACAAATAATATTGAACCTAATACATGAAGTTGGGTGAAAGTGGAACCCTAGTTAAAAGATGCAAACTGCCTTTCGGCTTTCACTTTCTAAAGCAAAGCGGCCACTGGCCAAGGCATATACTGAAATAAGAAAAGATAATTTGCCACTTGGTCTGATCACAACGAATCACATACAGAGTAGTCACAATAGGATCTAATTCCCAAAATCTATTGAAGAAAAGGTCAAATAAAAAGCTAGACAGAGTAACCATCGTGAGGTGGCTCAGTAGTTGAAAACGAATTTCAAGTCTGTATTATACACGGTACGTTCTGGGTTTAATTCCTGACACTGGTTTATCATATAATGGTAGTTAGGAGAAGCTGAAATGCCTCTGTGAGTCTTTCCGGTTCCCGAAATGGTGAACTACCGTGGCGAAGCCAGTAGCTGGTTCTATTATTTGAAGACGAAACGACGTCGTGTGGCGAGGCGCGCACCAAGAGAGCCTACTTGGCGAAGAAAAACATATGCGAATAAAGAATAAGAAAGATAAAAAAGTAAAGAAATCGGATCTGATGGGGAACACCCAACACCAGTTGTGAAACCAATCGTGGCCGCCCCGTCCCCTTCCTTTGTCCCTTTCCCCGTCTCCCCCTCTCTCTCCCTCGTCAACACCTCCACATTCTCTCTCTCTCTCTCTCTCTCTCTCTCTCTCTCCAAGCATGACCAGCTCCTCCGCCGCCGGCCGCAAGGTTTGCCCTAATTTCACACCCAATCATTTTTCCATGCAATTTCTGTTTCTGGGTTCTGTTTTTTGATTGGGTTTTTGGGTTTTGGATTTTTCAGACTTTGAGTAAGATTGCTTGCAATCGGCTCCAGAAAGAGCTTCTGGAGTGGCAGGTCAATCCTCCCGCGGGCTTCAAGCACAAAGTCACCGATAATCTCCAAAGGTCTTCTCTCTTTTTCTTTTTTTTTTTGGAACGCAAGGTCTTCTCTTTTATTCTTCTACTTTCTGTTTGTTTCTCGAGAAAGGATAATTCATTGGAATTGGAGGAATAGTACGATTCAGAATTTACATAGTCTTATACTTATTGGGTCTTTGGTTTTGGGTTTAAATTACCCCCTTTTAAACTGTTTTGATGAGGGAGATTGAAATTCAACTGCTTAGGGTTTATGTTGTGTATTTTTGCCTTCAATGTTTGTGTTTTTCTGCTGCAATTACTTTGGTTCAATTCAATTACTGTGTTTTTGGGTTTTGTGATCCAAAAGGTGGGTGATTGAAGTCAATGGAGCTCCTGGAACTCTCTATTCTAACGAGACCTTTCAGCTTCAGGTCGATTTTCCTGAGCATTACCCGATGGAAGCCCCACAGGTCTGTGCAAAACCATCTGATTGTGTGATATGAATTTGCTTCAACATATATTTGCAAATTAGTTGTCTTCGGTAGTTTTGATTTTCATAAAGCTGGTGACTTAACCAGTTTTGTTGTGTAAACTTGTGGCGGCTTGAACAGGTTATATTTGTCCCTCCAGCTCCACTACATCCTCATATTTATAGCAACGGTCATATTTGTTTAGGTAATCTATGGGTTTCAGTTAAGCTTTTGATATCTGATTTGTATTTAATTACATCACAAAAATCTTTCTTTCGCTGGATTGCTTCACTCACTCATTTGTTGAAACGTGAAATTGATACCTGTCCTTATAATGGACTTACATCTTCCGTTGTTGCGTCTCTTTTTTTTTTTTAACGCATAATTTATTATCATTGTTTGAAACATGTGGTAAGTGTTGCCTGAAAGTGTCGTACCTTTATCTCTATCTCTTGCTGAAAAGATATAGTTTTCAGCTAGCTAAACAAATTTTGTTTGAGATAATAAAGCCTTCACTCCTTTATCAGCTGTCGTGATGACTTTCAAGACTGTATTGCAGGAGGAGGAGGAGGGAGATAAACGGAGGAAAGGGGGGGAGGGAGAGAGAGAGACTGGTTGTACATAATAAATTATTTTTCTGGTATTGCCTAGTAAAGTTTGCCAATGGAAATCCAACTGAGTATTGATTTTCGCTGTAGTTTACTAGGCCATGGAAATCCAACTGAGTGTTGATTTTCGCTGTAGGTTTGGTTGGTCACTACCCTTCTGAATATGTTCAGTCTGTTAACTAAGCTAAATTTGTATTTACCAGAGATATGAATAATTGATAGATAAAGATACTAAACCGGGGATGGTATACCTTAACAACAACTTTAGGTTGTCATTACTTGCTGCGTGCTGTATCAAACAGTATCTTGAACCATTATGAATCCAATGAGTGAAAGTTTTAGTTATGCCGTATTTAAGACAATATATTGTTTCATTTTACCCTCATGGCCTCACATGATGTGATCTATTGTTGATATGGAATTTTGTAGATATTTTGTACGATTCATGGTCACCAGCCATGACTGTTAGTTCCATCTGTATTAGCATTCTCTCCATGCTATCAAGCTCCACCGTGAAGGTTTGTGTTGTACTTGTTTAATTTTTGCATCTTTGGTGATTTCTGTTCTTTTAACTAGCAAGCTAGATCATGTCCCCTCATTTATTCTGCTAAAACATCCAAACAGGGAAATAACCAATCATTATTTTGTGAAAGATGGACATTCCCTGATTGAATATGAATTAAATGGTCTAATAGATTGTAAATAGTTTGGGGATGTGTATCTGAAGTCCTTTTGTGCATGCCTGCAGCAACGCCCGGAAGATAATGACCGGTATGTAAAGAATTGTAGAAATGGCAGATCTCCCAAGGAAACGAGGTGGTGGTTCCATGACGATAAAGTGTAATAACCATGCACTGTCTTCCGTCATTTGTCAAGAAATTAGAGTAGTTGGCTTTCCTGTTCGAAGGACAACGAAGACAAAAGAAAAGAAGCAATTATAAAAACTGGGGGTTGTCCCAATTGCTCAGCAACTCTTATAAATTGACAATGCCCGGTACTTGTAAAGAGAAGGGAACAATTTGTGTTTCGACTGATTTGTAAGGAACAAACTGAGGTCAGAAGTTGGTATAAGCTTTCATAATTTAAGCCCCTTTTCTTCCTGAATTTTTTCTAGACTTAAATGCTCGCATCTCGTAAGGGAAGTGATTACTGTTGGCATGCCTGGATTGTTATACTATACTAGTACTGTCGTGTGTTGAGTGTTTTTCGTATGTTTTCATTTTGCGCAATTACTTGTTTCACGAAACACATTTGCTGCTTTAGGGATTTGTTACCATTGATGAGAAGTGATGCTGCTTTTTTGCTTTAGGGATTTGTACCAATTTGTGGCACCAAAGTGTCATCTAATACATGCGACGTTATGTGTGAAAACAATTTGTGCAATATTCAGGTTAAGTCGTTTATTTTCTGAGCAACTCTGGAAGTGAAATTCTGTGAATCTCTTTCGTCTTTCAAGGTTTACAATTTTTCTTGAATGTCCAGTACATTTAGCACACTGCCTTCCTGTAAAACGATCAATCTCTTCTTCCTTACACGCACACGCACACGCACACGCACACGCATACTATCGTTCTCTTGTCAATATGACACAAGATAAAACTTTCAAATCACATATTGCAACAAGTCTAGAAACACATCAAACATTAGCTCCGAGTTTGAGCACCCAATGTTCAGTGATTTTAGATATCTGCAGCTACAAATTAGGAATCCATAAGAAGCGCACCCTAGTGCATTGTGTCACATAACTACTGAGCGACAAATCATTAGTAAAACTAGCAACTGCTAGGTCTTTGTTTTAATGAATAAAGTTCTTGTTAGGACCTAAGTTTGCTTCCTGAAACATGAGTCGGAAGTTGAAGAAAGCCCATATAATTTGAATGACACAAAGAAAGTAAAACTAGCACCCCCGATGTCCCATTCATAGTCTCTGCTTGTTTTATTGCTCCATGATGTCTTGGAACTTTCACAAAAATGGAAGTTAAAATCTGTTTTCGATTCTACCAGTTTGGCCATTAAATATGGTCACTTTATTTCAACCACATTAGGGGATCTAAAACTCCGGTCTCACTGTTTAAAAGCGGGCATTATATAAAGCAAAAAATTTAATGTATCTAACTTTGAGAAGATTTCACATTTGAACTATTTCTCCTTAAGATAGATTGAAACAAATACTATAAGCCAGCTCGAACAACTTCAAAGATTTCATAACAATTTTCACTATAAGAAGCTAAGAGAAAGGGAGCAAAGAGTCCCGCTTTTTCTTCCAACCCCAGAAAAAAATCTATGCACAGCATTTACATCAATTTCTAGTTTCCCAGTAACCAAACAACAATTTAAATCATATAATGGACCAAAAAGTAAGAAAAATAAAAACTTGTTTTTGTGATGCAATGTTAATGGAATTGGAAGCTAACCTCCCATATCAGCAGCCATCAAAATTCCATCTTTAGAGCAACTCCAGCGTGACAAAGGCCCCTTAGGGCAACTTCCTATTCAATCCTCTCCAATGAACAGTAACTGTCTTTAATGAACAGTAATTATCTTTTGCATCTCCACCCCTAAACTGAATAGTCATGGCAATAGGCAATAAAATATTAGTACTTTTTATTTTATAAAATAATACAAAATAATTTTATTTGTAATTTCGGATAAGATTTTTAATCGTTCTCATTGCGCCACGTGTCATTATCCGAAAAGACAATTTTTGGTGATAGATTTCGATAATATTTTTATCCAATGCCATCGTGCCACGTGTCGTTACCTTTTCAGAATCTTTGATGATAGATTTCCGATAGGATTTTTAACCAATCACGTCGCGTCACGCGTCACAATCTGTTTACAATATTTTATGATAGATTTCGATCAGATTTTTAACGAATGACGGCATGTCGCGTGACATTATCTACAACATAATCCTTTCTTTTTCCTCTTTATAACCCACCATTCATCCTAAGAAATCACACACCAAAATCAAAATCTCTATCATTATTCATAGTTTCTGCTAGACCTGGCAGTTTCTGACACGACACGATGACACGACACGAAAACGACACGAAAATAATGGGTTTCGGGTCAACACGATAACTTATCGGGTCATTATCGGGTGACCCGTTAAGAACCCCTTAATAACGGGTTCTTAACAGGTATACACCTGGGTAACACGTGGGTGACCCGTTTCGACACGTTAAGAAAAAAATTATTTTGATAATTTTAAAGTTTAATTACAAAAAAATTTATTATAAAATATTAATATATACAATATATTCTATATTAAATATATAGTTTTGTATTATTATTCTATATAAGTTAAAAAAAAAAAAGTTTTAGTCATTATTTATTTTTATTATGAGAGTTCTTTATTATCATTACTAAGATAATAAATTTTACTTAACATGTTCTTGTCCAAAATTAAAATAAACTAATATAGTATTTGTATAGACAATAACTAATAAGACATACATTATACATACAAGTATGAAAAATGTGAAAGAATATATAAACACTTGTGATTCATTATTATTCATGATTCATCATTATTCATATAAACACTTGCAATTTTTGGCGTATGCGATCTCAAAGCATATACAAACAAGTTTGACAGTTGGATCGTTGAAATTAGTTTCGTAGAATGCGCCGTATCCCATCAAAACGATAGATTCACTAACACTTAGAGTTTATTTATACTTTTATTAAGTATAACATAAGATTTTGTGGTATCCACTAGTGTAAATATTTTAAATTGAAGATCGAATTCATTCATTGTATTCATATAGGGTCAAGGAGTGTAGATGTAAAAACTCATCAAAATCGAAGTTAAAATAACCGTTAAATCGTGATTTTTCGTTTATAACCGTCAAAAAGTTTTGTCCCATTATTTGATCTCTGAATGTTTGTTTTTTTGCAATTTTTGGCGTATGCGATCTTGAAGCATATACAAACAAGTTTGATGGTTGGATCGTTGAAATTAGTTTCGTAGAATGCGTATCCCATCAAAACAATAGATTCACTAACACTTAAAAGTTTATTCATATTTTTATTAAGTATAACATAAGATTTTGTGATATCCACTAGTGTAAATATTTTAAATTGAAGATCGAATTCATTCTTTGTATTCATATAGGGTCAAGGAGTGTAGCTGTAAAAAATCATCAAAATCGGAGTTAAAATAACCGTTAAATCGTGATTTTTCTTTTTATAACCGTCGAAAAGTTTTGTCCCATTACTTGATCTCTGAATGTTTGCTTTTTGCAATTTTTGGCGTATGCGATCTCGAAGTATATACAAACATGTTTGACGGTTGGATCGTTGAAACTAGTTTTGTAGAATGCGCATATCTCATCAAAACAATAGATTCACTAACACTTAAGAGTTTATTCATACTTTCATTAAGTATAACATAAGATTTTGTGGTATCCACTAGTGTAAATATTTTAAATTGAAGATCGAATTCATTCATTGTATTCATATAGGGTCAAGGAGTGTAGCTGTAAAAAATCATCAAAATCAGAGTTAAAATAACCGTTAAATCGTGATTTTTCGTTTATAACCGTCGAAAGGTTTTGTCCCGTTACTTGATATCTGAATTTTTTTCTTTTTGCAATTTTTGGCGTATGCGATCTCGAAGTATATACAAACATGTTTGACGGTTGGATCATTGAAACTAGTTTCGTAGAATGCGTATCTCATCAAAACAATAGATTCACTAACACTTAAAAGTTTATTCATACTTTCATTAAGTATAACATAAGATTTTGTGGTATCCACTATTGTAAATATTTTAAATTGAAGATCGAATTCATTCATTGTATTCATATAGGGTCAAGGAGTGTAGCTGTAAAAAATCATCAAAATCAGAGTTAAAATAACCGTTAAATCGTGATTTTTCGTTTATAACCGTCGAAAGGTTTTGTCCCGTTACTTGATATCTGAATTTTTTCTTTTTGCAATTTTTGGCGTATGCGATCTCGAAGCATATACAAACAAGTTTGACGGTTGGATCGTTGAAATTAGTTTTGTATGATGTGTATCCCATCAAAACGGTAGATTCACTAACACTTAGAGTTTATTTATACTTTCATTAAATATAACATAAGATTTTGTGGTATCCACTATTGTAAATATTTTAAATTGAAGATCGAATTCATTCATTGTATTCATATATGATTAAGGAGTGTGGCTATAAAAAATAATCAAAATCGAAGTTAAAATAGCCGTTAAATCGTGATTTTTTGTTTTATAACCATCGAAAAGTTTTGTTCGGTTACTTGATCTCTGAATGTTTGTTTTTTGCGATTTTTTGCTGATACGATCTCGAAGCATATAAAAACAAGTTTGACGGTTGGATCGTTGAAATTAGTTTCGTATAATTCGTATCCCATCAAGTTCAATGGTGTATATATATATATATATATTTATTTATTTATTAAGTAGATTTAAATCTATTTATTTTGTACGTATAATTGACCGGTACATGGAGTAGTATATCATATTATCACGTGTCATTATAAAAATAGTGGGATATGTGTGATAAAAAATTAATAACTTAAAAAAAATAAAATTTCTCACCACTTCTATTAATTTTCATTTTTTCCTCTCTTTTTTGTTTGCTTTTCAGCTTTTCTTATAATTTTCATTTTTCCCTCCCTTCTTTTTCTTCAAAGGGCGGCAGCCCTACCCATCTTTCCCTCTCTTTTTTGTTTCCTTTTCAGCTTTTCTTATAATTTTCATTTTCCCTCCCTTTTTCTTCAAATGGCGCGGCAGGAATGGAATGGAATTATGGAATCAATGGATGCATATTAATTAATAATTAGTATAGTTAATATTTTGGGGGTATAATTATTAATTTATTATAGTATATATAATTATTATAATTATTATAGTTAATTTAATATATATATATATTTAATATAGTTTTTACTATGTGACAATATGATATGTATTCTCTCAAAAAAAGTATTATGTTTTTTATTTAATTATTTATTGGTTTAAAATATATTTTCCTTAACGGGTAACGGGTCGGGTCAAATTACCCGTTAATATTATCGGGTCGATTTCGGGTCGGGTCATTTTACCCGTTTATTGTAACGGGTGTTACACGATACGACCTGTTAAGATATCGGGTATGACACGAAAACGACACGAACACGGGAAACACGACACGAATGCCAGGTCTAGTTTCTGCTTCTTTCTTACAATGTCTTATTTAAGGATGTTGTGGGAAATCAATGAGCAAAAGAAAGAATAGTTTAAGCAAGGGGAAGAAATGTTCAATCTCCAGGTGGGCGAAAATGAGATGGAAAAGGAAGAGGATGAGGAACGTAGAAGGAGAGATGATGAAGCAAGAAGTCAAAGAGCCTCACATTCCTGTCGAGTCATCCAAGTTGTGGCTCAGATCTCCAGGCCCAACCATTCCGTAAATATTGATAGAAGCACGCCTCCTGCTAGGATCATCTCCTCTTGTGGTGCTAGGACCATCTCCTCTTGCTCTCGCTTCTCTTGCACGCCTCATTCGCACTACGTCTGCTTTCTCCAAATTCCAAAAATATTTAAAATTCGGAGACATCGCCTCTACATGCTCCTTCATAATGTCACAATCTTGTTGAGCCCTTCTTTTTTCTTTAAGCTCTTCCCTTTCTAGCCCAAGTAGCTCTCTTTCTCTCTCATTAGCTTGAAATAATCTCTCAGCAGCTGCAGCTTTTGCCTCCTCTATAGCCTTATCAGCCTCAAATTTAGCCATTTTCCGCGCCAAAGTCAATTCACCTTGGCGAGCAAGTTCTTCTATATATTTTGCATAATCATTATTGGAAGCACTCCCTTTTCTCTTTGAAGCATTCTTACCTTAAGGCCTAATTGGATAATGGGTCGACCCCGCAGGGGGCGTTTCCGGCACTTCTTCTGTGTCGGTTTCATGAACATGCGAGGCATGATCGGGCGTAGAGTGTAGAGGGGTGCTGTTCATGACAACTTCTGGACTGACATGCACAACTCTGAATTGAGGACAATCTTTGACAATATTCCAACATTCCCACTGGGTGAATGATTTGTTTTTGTTTTTGGTTTTGGCATTATACCAAGATTGTGCTTGAAGTGTCTACAAAATGAGGGAGAAGAAATAATTATAATCAAAGTAGCTAATGTAAATTTGGGTACAGTACAAACAAATAAATAATATATTGTTACCTGATCCGCTAAATTTTCCCCACTTCGAAGATTACTACTAGCTTGTGCCAAGGCGTCTATCCAAAGACTAAACGATTGGCTGAGTATTCTCCAACGATTGGACATCGTTTCTTTCGTACTTTTCCCACCAATTTTCTCAAGAAAAAGGGTATGAATAAGACTCCACATTTCTCGCAACTGCATCTCATTACCCGTATTCGGATCATGAGTAACTTCAATAAGCGTCCAATTCGTACCTACATCATTAGTCATTTTGTTGGAAACCAATTGGATTGAAACTTTGAGAGAAAGATTGGAATGTGGTTGAAAGTATTTGAGAAAATATGAAATTGTGGTGTAGGGTAGAAGATAATGAGAAGGTATTTATAGAAAAGCAAAATCAAATTTTTTTTTAATTTAAAAAAAATTCGGATTTTTTATAAACTTAATTAATTTCTGTTGTTGGATTAAAAAACATTGAAATCCAACCCTCCAGATTGTGCCACGTGGCACAACGGTAACATATCTGAATTTTTTTCTTTATTTTTTTAAATTTTTTTTAAAGGTGAATAACGTGGATCGTTGATCTCAAATCCAACGGCTGATATTGCAAAATGTTGATTTTTTTTTTACCATTGTAAATCCAACTGTCTAGATAAGGTATCCATTGAAATCCAACGGACGACGTCGCGCCAATTGGCCTACCAACGGTAACATTTCAGAACTCTGCTCGGCGGGCCCCACCGACTGAAAAGTTGTCGGTGACGCGTCCCCATGCGTACGTGAACGGCATGCGTCTGACATGACATCACCTGGCCCTCAGGCTCTCGGGCTACTGATTTCCGCATGGCCTGTTCACCGGGCCTCCCCCGAGCCCAATCGCTCGCATGGGCTGGAGCAAGGGAGACAGACTATTGGGTTTTTTGGGTCGCCTGTCCACCAGACTATAGCCTCCGGTGGAGTTGCTCCTATACTTGAGAGCCACAACAGATGTACCTTTTACATATGGGTACCTTCAAGCAAAAAAAAAAAAAAAAAAAAAAAAAAAAAAAGCACACACACACACAAAAACTAAAATTAAAGGATTGAAAATTTCATACAAAAAGCTAAATCCTCAAAACCCCAAATACCCAAATCCCCATACAAACCAAAATACACATGAAAAAGTAAAAATGAAACATTAAGAAAGCATACAGGGTTCTCTGCGAGCTTTCAGGATTGCACAGTAGGCCGGGTTTGGATTGGTTCGACTCCATCAACTGCTCGAAGATAATTAGAAAAGTTAAATAAAAGTAAATAAACAAAAATCTGGGATTTGGGAAATCGAATGGGTGCTTGAAACTCACACTCATTTTTGTTTTGGGAGATTTTGAAATCGTAGCTTTTAGTTTCCAGCACCTCTGTTCTGTAGTAATTTGCTCCGGCCTGCGATGTGGGCTTCTTTGGTACATTTGAATGAGTTTGTGACCAAAAATAAAAAGAAAGAGGGTACAAAAAATAGTTATTTTATTAACACCCCACATCTTTATGAATATAACCCACATCTAAAATGTGCCTCTAAAATTCCAGCTTTGTTCTCCATTTTTCTGAAGCGACCCCATCCCCATAAACAAATGACGGCAAAAAAGTTAGCTCGACAACCATAGGCCACCCATATAAGTATAAGAGGTATCTGTCATTGATATCAGCAAAGCCAAAAACCCCCCACGTCGCGGAAGTTGATAGCCAAAACCGACTCTCTAACAGACAGAGAATTGCCCAACACTCTTGATTCACACACCCCATCTGCCAATTCCCTATTACCTACCGGCAAGTGGCTGGGATTTTTTGCCCAGACACTGTGGTGGTTGGCAGGCAGCATAAGGGGGTGGATGGGGTTTATTTTGAACTTCAAAACTTAATTCGTTAGGATAAAAACGAAAAATTAACAGAAAAAATAAAATTATGGGGTGTTGATAGAATTACCCTACAAAAAAATATTATTTTCTTTTCGCTCAATAAATTGCAGGACAGTCCAGGTGGAAATGGACTGAAATTTTAGGCCCAACAATATTTTATGACCAGCCCAGTTTATATAATCTGATTGCTTTGAGTCTACGTTGTATTAAATTAATAAAATAATTAAAAGAAAACAACCCTACAGTGGAAAATAACAGTAACGTATTTACTTATTCTGAAAATTCTTATTACAAAATCTAAACAAGAAAAATGGATGTTTCTGTTGACACGTCTGAATGTTTGCGTACCCGTGATAAGTAAAGAGCCTGCAAAAATATGATGTGCGGTGAAGTCAAATACATGGTGAAAATTATCCGTTTTGAGTATAAGACTTGCCAACCAGCTGGTTGGGGCTACCAACTGTTAATGTGTGTTTAATCGCTCAAGTGCATTTGGGCGATTTTTCTTAGCATCTTATTTATATTTATCCCTCATATCTTCTCCCTAGAATGTAAAACAAATTAATAACACTCTCACCATTGAGGATCTGGATTGCATACCAAGTTGTTTGTTTGAATGAACTTCTTGTTATATGCATTAGGGCAAGAGAATAAAAGTAATCGAAAACCTTTGTTACTCTTTCTCGACGGAACAAATTAAAAACCGAGGATTGATTTAGTGTATTGTGGTGAAAAACAAGGGTGTGCTGTTGTTACAGCGGAAACACTAGGTCAGTAAACTTCGACAATTGCTCAATAGATTACTGCAAATTCAGTAGAGAAAAAGAGATGAAAAGGTGAAAACTTAAGCTCTGGGCATGGCAAGAAATCCAGTCCAAACGCCGTGGCAACATTCAGTTTATGACCTTCCACATCCCTCTGCTGCAATCCTAAGTTCATCTAAGTTCACTTCTCTATCAGGTTGTAAAATCAGCCAAAACAAATGACGTTCACTTAAATCTTAGTCTTGATAATATTAAGAAACGACCTCAGTTTATGAGTACTGAATAGTCAGCTGTCACTAACGGCAATACTTTTCGATTTGGTTTCTATCTGCATACAAAGATAGTTTCAATTCTCTAAGCAATCAATCTTCATAAGATGATTTCTGATGAAGTCAATGAAAGCTTAAAATAAAGAAAAAATTGTGATGCAACCTGATCAACAGCAAACAACTAGGTGTTTTAATTAGCGCAAAACTCTTGCTACTGTCGCTGGATTTGAAACCATCTTGATTTGGCCAAAGAATTAAAACTTAAAACACATTATGTAACAAGAAAATTAATCAGGCAAAACTGCAAAAGCTTTTTATTTCGAGTAAACCACTTTTCGTCACAATCCAAAATCGTGCCTCTATTGGCACTTCTACCCCTCATCTAGGAAGTCCCCACCCCGTTGCCTCTCCCCCTGAGGGAATACAAACTATTTACTTTTGAGGGAGGGAAATTCAGCAATATTATCCAACTCGAACGGAGCCTTTGGCTTTGCCTGCCGTGAACGATTTCCTTCAAACCCTTGCTTCCCTCTTCGATCCTTCTCTGGATTCCAGGAGCGGTCATTCTGCCTATTAAACTGACCTGCATTATTCTGGTGATATGCAGGGCGATTCTGGTGATATGCATGGCGGTTCTGCTGATATGCAGGATACTGCTGGCCATATGTAGGGCGGTTCTGCTGATGATGTGCAGGGTGGTCCTGATGATATGCAGGGTGCTGCTGGCGATATTCAGGATGCTGTTGTTGATCTTCGGACTTCGAGGGCTGCTGGACAGCGGCGGGTTTGTCCTTCTCTGCCTTCATTTTCTCATACTCTTTCAAAGTGAGTACACGAGTAAACTTTTTCTCATCGGGAGCAGTTGGAGCAGCAGCAGTTGCAGCGGCACTGGAATCATTGGCAGCTCCTCCATTCTCACCAACTTTGCATTTAGTCTTCTTCATCTTCCTCCGTACACTCCCATTTATTTTTCGCCTCACAAATCCTTCAGAACTCTTCTTGCTGCTGCTTTCGTTGACCCTATTACTCTCCAATTGGGTTTTATCTGCCTGCTCCGGGGCTTTATCCCCCTGCTCTTCCTGTTGGATTTCAACAACAGCTTCAGCCTCCTCCTTCTCCACCCCCTTGTTATTCCTCTTCAAATCAACGCCAGAACCGCCATTACTAACCGTCCCAAAAGATATCTGCGACACAGCACTAGTAGTACTAGACACAGATCTAGCATCCTCGGTTTTAGGTCTAGGAGAAAATCTATGTGAATTGAAATCCCGCTGATGGTTACACCGATTCCCGCTGTCGTAGAATCCAGTAGTAGAATTCCTTTGTCCTCCGTAACATAATTTTTTTTGAATATCGAGTCGCAATTTCTGCTTCTCCTCTTCCATCTTCCTCCTTTCCTCCTCCTTCTTCCTCCTTTCCTCCTCGGCCGCCTTCCTCTTCGACTCCTCCAGAAACGAGCCCTCAGCCCTCTCATCGACCGCAACGATGAGTTGCCGGAAATCTCTGGCACCCAACTGTTCGAAGGAGTTGGAGAACTGGGCCATGATTGGAACAAAGAAAGTGAATAAAGTGTTTGCTAGAGTTTCTGCTGAATAACAAGAGACAGAGAGAGGGTAGGGTTTCTGATGCTTTGATAAGCCCGATTTATATAGGTGCTGATGGGTTGGTTATACTTGCTGCCCAAGCCAAAACCCCAAAATCCTATCCTGATACGACTTGGCCTTTTGTTAAAATATTTGAGTGCTCACCAAGTAAATTGCAAATCGAGTATCTAATTAGCTTATACAACTAAGAAAAAAAAATTTTTATTTTAGCAAATATATAGGAGGACAATATTAATTGCACTTGGAAAAGAATTTTAATTGGCTTGGCAATATATTAATAAGAAAATGATAAACACACTCCATTTTAACCTGTTTAATTAGGTATATCATGCTAATTTAATTGATTTAATTTGACGACTAAAACTAAAAAAAGTCCATGGGCAGCTAAAGGGCGTATAAAAATTACTTTCCTATTAATGTTGGAGAGAGAGAAAAAATGGAGCTTGCAACATAATATTAATTGCATTTATTAGTTTTGCAATTTTTTTTAATTAATTGCATTCGAGCACATCAATAGCAGTTATTTCTTATTTATAGACAATACTTAAGAATAATGCTAGAGAGACTAAATTTGTAAACAAAATTTGCAAACTAAATGATGTGTCACCGATAAGAATGAGCACTTTTATCAAAATAATCTAATCATCAACTTTCCATGTCATTTAGTGTGAGGCTTAGCTCACTCCCCTACACTCCTTCACTTAGTGTAGATACTATTTTTTGTTAAAAAAAAAAAGTGGTGGATTGCCTTGATGAATATGGAATTTCTTTTCAATTAAGTTCATTATGGGTTCAAACACTTTCCTCATCCCTTAGTTTAGCTTTTAGAGTAGTAATTCCGCTTGTAATAAAAATGCTTGTGTTGACCCTAAAAACTACCAAGCCTACGTGGCGCGCAGGCCGAGTAACTAATGAGCTAACTATGTCCTTCAATTGTGTGCGGGGCGTGCCAACTCGACGGCCGAGCTCGGCCAGTGAGTAAAATATTGATGTGGCGTTGTGTGCGCGGCTGACTTCTCGATCTTGCGATTGCGGCCGAGGAAGGAACACGCCTTGGCCTTTGGGTTATAGAGCCTGAAGACAAGGCTGCTAGTTCTGCGAAGTTCACGAATCGTCGGCTTCGGCCACCGTGATTATATTTGTGAAAGTATAAGCACGCCGAATCGACACCAATGTATAGGGACACAGGTACTCGAAACAGATATAGGTCTTGACAGTAAAAGTTGTTCGGCCGTCTGAATGCCGAACTCTGAAACCAACCTGCGAGTATCCAATCATAAAACAACTCGGCGTTCGATGTGCCGAGCCTTGTAACTTGTAACACCTTACTTCGCCGAGAAGGCTAGTAAGATGACCTTTGCCAATAAGGATTCGAAAACCCTTCTCGACCGAGACTTGGATAGATAACCAACCGGCATCGACGCAGTGCTGTTTATCCAAACTGAAGATGCTCCGCGATTGACTGGTTCTACGGCGATAGTGCTGTTTATCCAAACTGAAGATATCACCGGTTGCCTTCACAGTGCTATTTATCCAAACTGAAGATGTGTTGGCGAAAAAAGGAAAATAAAAATCTCAAAAGGTTGAGAGAGTTTGCGCAGGGCAGATTTGTGTGTTGAGTTGGAGGTCCCCTTCTAGTTGCCATTGCATCTGTATTTATAGGGACGTGTTCTTGCTTGGCACGGCCTGGTAACTTTGTAGAGTTCAATCGGGATTCTACCACCTTCTCCACATAATATGCGATATCCTAAATCCCTGATGTAGACCACGTGCATTTGTGATAATGGCCCCAGGGAACAACTATGATATTTGATAGTATCGTACCCTGCATATCCTTCCTTATCTTTTGCACGGCACCAATCTAAGCCAAAGATTGGTTTTGATGATATTTGAATGCATTGCAAGCCGTGAGATGCTCCAATGAGATTTCAATTTGTATGACTTCATCATTATCCCAAACCATGCATCCTAACTTTTCAAACCCCATCTACCATGCTGCTCTAATCTGGTAACAGGAATCCCAAGTCCACTTGAACTGTACTTGTTCGAAGATAATAATGCTAAAATGTTTTAAATTAAAAGATAATTATTATGATAAAAACCATAATATTATCCTTTAATATTTAACAAAATTATCTTCATTTTTCATCCAACGGTTAAGAACTATTCTCATTCAACGGTCTCGATTACTCGGACCGATAGTGTAAAATCGTGTCCAAACATTGCCCCCCAGTTTTCTTGAGCTTCGGCTCGCAAGCCGAATGGTTAAGGAGACTTAATCGTTTATAGCCAGCAAAATCCCGTATCGCCGAAAACTTTGTTCCTCGGCAACATCTCTGTACATATATATATAAATGTATACATGGCAAGGCGAATGGCCCCATGGTCGAGCACCAGCACTCGGCAATAATACTTCGCCGAGCTCGGCATATGCGTGAGTATATATGTATATATATGTATATATATATATATATATATTAGTAACTAATAAAATGCCGAATACTTCTTGACCCTCGGCATATACGGCCTAATAAAAGGACCTTGGGCCGAATGCATGAATTCAAAAATGAATAGGCCGCATGCCTAGTTCGGCGACCACCACTTCTCTGTTCGACAAAAGCATGGTATTTTCTCATATCGTTGAGCTCGACCACCACCCACGAACACACATCAAGCTTTTCATTCGTTTTTTTTTTTTTTTTTTTTTTTTTGTACGAGGGCTCAATGCTCGTTTCCCCCCTATTTTTTATACATCGGCCTGCACGGCCGAATGATTAAGAAAATAATTTATTCATAGTTTTTAACAAAAGGTGAACATTTTGGCCGAATAATTAATGAGCTAACTACGTCCTTCGGTTGTGTGCGGGGCGTGCCAACTCGACGGCCGAGCTCGGCCGGTGAGTAAAATGTGTGGATGTGGTGTTGTGTGCGCGGCTGACTTCTGAATCTTGCGACTGCGGCCGAGGATGGAACACGCATCGGCCTTTGGGTTCTAGAGCCTGAAGACAAGGCTGCTAGTTCTGCGAAGTTCAATATCAAATTCGGCTTTCAATGTGCCGAATATAGTAAGCTGTAACACCTCACTTCGCTGAGAAGGCTGGTGAGATGACCTCTGCCAATAAGGATTCGAAAATCCTTCTCGGCCGAGACTTGGATAGATAACCAGTCGGCCTCGACGCAGTGCTGTTTATCCAAACTGAAGATGCTCCGCGGTCGGCTGATTCTACGGCAACAGTGCTGTTTATCCAAACTGAAGATGTTTACCGGTTGCCTCCACAGTGCTGTTTATCCAAACTGAAGATGTGTTGGCGAAAAAAAAAGAAAATAAAAATCTCAAGGTTGAGAGGGTTTGCGCAGGGCAGATTTGTGTGTTGAGTTGGAGGTCCCCTTCGAGTTGCCATTGCATCTGTATTTATAGGGACATGTTCTTGCTTGGCACGACCTGGTAACTTTGTAGAGTTCAATCGGGATTCTACCACCTTCTCCACATAATATGCGATATCCCAAATCCCTGATGTAGACCACGTGCATTTGTGATAATGGCCCCAGGGAACAACTATGATATTTGATATATCGTACCCTGCATATCCTTCCTTATCTTTTGCACGGCACCAATCTAAGCCAAAGATTGGTTTTGATGATATTTGAATGCCTTGCAAGCCGTGAGATGCTCCAATGAGATTTCAATTTGTATGACTTCATCATTATCCCAAACCATGCATCCTGACTTTTCAAACCCCATCTACCATGCTGCTCTAATAACAGGAATCCCAAGTCCACTTGAACTGTACTTGTTCGAAGATAATAATGCTAAAGTGTTTTAAATTAAAAGATAATTATTATGATAAAAACCATAATATTATCCTTTAATATTTAACAAAATTATCTTCATTTTTCATCCAACGGTTAAGAACTATTCTCATTCAACGGTCTCGATTACTCGGACCGATAGTGTAAAATCGGGTCCAAACATTGCCCCCCAGTTTTCTTGAGCTTCGGCTCGCAAGCCGAATGGTTAAGGAGACTTAATCGTTTATAGCCAGCAAAATCCCGTATCGCCGAAAACTTTGTTCCTCGGCAACATCTCTGTATATATATATATATAAATGTATACATGGCAAGGCGAATGGCCCCATGGTCGAGCACCAGCACTCGGCAATAATACTTCGCCGAGCTCGGCATATGCGTGAGTATATATGTATATATTAGTAACTAATAAAATGCCGAATACTTCTTGACCCTCGGCCTATACGGCCTAATAAAAGGACCTTGGGCCGAATGTATGAATTCAAAAATGAATAGGCCCCATGCCTAGTTCGGCGACCACCACTTCTCTGTTCGACAAAAGCATGGTATTTTCTCATATCGTCGGGCTCGACCACCACCCACGAACACACATCAAGCTTTTCATTCGTTTTTTTTTTTTTTTTTGTACTAGGGCTCAATGCTCGTTGCCCCCCTATTTTTTATACATCGGTCTGCACGGCCGAATGATTAAGAAAATAATTTATTCATAGTTTTTAACAAAAGAAAGCAAAAGTGGCCGAACTATAAAGTGGTGGAGGCCAACGATGTTTTATCCCGAGCCGAGATAATTTTGTTTTAAAATTCTCAATGTGATTTCGCACCGAGCCGAATAAAGAATTTTCTCCAAATGTTTTTGGCTCAACGAAAGATGTTGTATCATCAGCCGCCGAATGTGTTGAACAATTATTATACCCTCCAGGCATAATTATCTCAGTTTTTAATTCAAACAACTTAGCCGAACGAGATTTGTCCATATCGGCTTTATCACCAATAATTATATCGATTGGCGTGGTTTGTTCAACTGAAACCGTGAATTGGTCTTGTTCGTCATTGGAATATTCCTCTGACGAACCGTTTTCTAAGTCAATTTTTGACTTAGAAACTTGAACTCTTTCTTCTAGGCCTACCACACTTTTAGTCTCGACCGAGACAACAGGTGGCCTAGGTATTTCTTTGGCCGTCTCGACAATCTTCTTAGGCCAAATGTTGGTTGTGGCCGGAGCGAAAATTTGCCCCCCGGCCTCTAGCCTTTTGTCGATAACTCTACAGCGCTCCTCAAGGAATTTGGCATACCTCTCAGAACTTTCTTTGAATAGGCGCCAAATCTCATCTAATGGAACTTGATTGAGATCTTGATCTATCATGTGAACTTCGTAGTTTTAGCACTGTGTCCCACTGGGCGTGCCAAAATGTTGACCCTAAAAACTACCAAGCCTACGCCTAACTACGTCCTTCAATTGTGTGCGGGGCGTGCCAACTCGACGGCCGAGCTCGGCCGGTGAGTAAAATATTGATGTGGCGTTGTGTGCGCGGCTGACTTCTCGATCTTGCGATTGCGGTCGAGGAAGGAACATGCCTCGGCCTTTGGGTTCTAGAGCCTGAAGACAAGGCTGCTAGTTCTGCGAAGTTCACGAATCGTCGGCTTCGGCCACCGTGATTATATTTGTGAAAGTATAAGCATGCCGAATCGACACCAATGTATAGGGACACAGGTACTCGAAACAGATATAGGTCTTGACAGTAAAAGTTGTTCGGCCGTCTGAATGCCGAAATCTGAAACCAACCTGCGAGTATCCAATCATAAAACAACTCGGCATTCGATGTGCCGAGCCTTGTAACTTGTAATACCTTACTTCGCCGAGAAGGCTAGTAAGATGACCTCTGCCAATAAGGATTCGAAAACCCTTCTCGACCGAGACTTGGATAGATAACCAACTGGCCTCGACGCAGTGCTGTTTATCCAAACTGAAGATGCTCCGCGATCGACTGGTTCTACGGTGATAGTGCTGTTTATCCAAACTGAAGATATCACCGGTTGCCTTCATAGTGCTGTTTATCCAAACTGAAGATGTGTTGGCGAAAAAAGGAAAATAAAAATCTCAAAAGGTTGAGAGAGTTTGCGCAGGGCAGATTTGTGTGTTGAGTTGGAGGTCCCCTTCTAGTTGCCATTGCATCTGTATTTATAGGGACGTGTTCTTGCTTGGCACGGCCTGGTAACTTTGTAGAGTTCAATCGGGATTCTACCACCTTCTCCACATAATATGCGATATCCCAAATCCCTGATGTAGACCACGTGCATTTGTGATAATGGCCCCAGGGAACAACTATGATATTTGATAGTATCGTACCCTGCATATCCTTCCTTATCTTTTGCACGGCACCAATCTAAGCCAAAGATTGGTTTTGATGATATTTGAATGCCTTGCAAGCCGTGAGATGCTCCAATGAGATTTCAATTTGTATGACTTCATCATTATCCCAAACCATGCATCCTGACTTTTCAAACCCCATCTACCATGCTGCTCTAATCTGGTAACAGGAATCCCAAGTCCACTTGAACTGTACTTGTTCGAAGATAATAATGCTAAAATGTTTTAAATTAAAAGATAATTATTATGATAAAAACCATAATATTATCCTTTAATATTTAACAAAATTATCTTCATTTTTCATCCAACGGTTAAGAACTATTCTTATTCAACGGTCTCGATTACTCGGACCGATAGTGTAAAATCGGGTCCAAACAGCTTGTTAAACCAAAAATTCTAAAACTACAAAACTAGTTTTAGCAATAGCAAGCTGTAGGGCTTAAATATGTTTAAAAAGGGTGATCTCAATCCAACAAGGTTTTCCATTATGCGAGAGTAGGAGGGGGGACGTCTAGAGTACGCAGTTTTACATTTACTTTGCAAAAAAAAAAAAAGCGTTTCTACGACTCAAACTCATAACCTCTCGTTCACAAAGAAGCAGCTTTTCCACTGCGCTAAGGCTCTCAGACCATAAATATGTGATTTATTGAATTTGAGATACATAAGAAGACTTGTAGTTCGAGTCGTTCCAGTCCTTCGTTGAGTAGGTCATGTCCCTTTGCTAAAATTTAAAGTTTATAGTTATTGTATTCATATTCAAATAAAGATGTAGAATTAAAAAAAAAATGATGGGATGGTGATAGATTGATTCATAATTTAAATTAAGTTCTACGATTCTTTCATTTTTTTTCATTTTTGTCAAGTAAATATGTTCTTAAAAATTAAGATAACACATCAATCAGGAAATTTTTTTACACTCTGTTTATTGGACCACATGCACTTGAAATACAATTAATTGTATACATATTTGATATAAGATTATACTATTACCCTCGGATTTGAATTATAGATTTTTTGTAACATAAATGGCCATAAAAGCACTTTTTGGATTGTGACCAAAACTAGTTCAATTGAAATAAAAAGTTTTTGCGTTATTTGGTTGATCAAGTTCCTTGCACATGATGTGTTTATTTTTACGAAGCATACAAAAGTGATTTTTTTTCTTGAACAAAACCGAAAGTGTATTTTAAAATTCTCTAGTTTATGAAAAGGGTAATTCTAATCCGAGTGCGAGGGAGGAAGCAAGCACATTTGTTAGGAAATGCATTTTAATATTTCTAGTTGTAATTTCAATTGTGAAAAGGGTTTGTCCTTTAGTAAATAGTGATGTAAAAGAATGCTGAGTTGGCATTTCTGAGTGGAGAAACTACTTAAATGGAGCAATTGCTGGTTGCTTCAGCAACGAACAAGTCAGTCTATTAATGAATTAAAAAAAATAGGCACGAGTGCTTTGCTCGTCGTCTCTCTCTCTCTCTTCTATTCCATTCTTCATTCTCCATTGTTGTACTGTATAGGTTGAGCAGGTTCTTATCATTGGTATCACCCAATTTCGATCCTGGTCTCTCTTTGCATGCCCCGCTCCAATCATACCACTCGTTTATCTCATATGGACGCTTGAGTTGCTGCTTTGGAGTATTCTTTTGCTGCACTCTCTGAATCCATTGATTTAAAAATGTCGATGTTCTTGGAGCAATTCCGTCGCGAGATGGCTGTTTCTCGTGGGGGCGGGGGTTCCTCTTCCTATGCCGATCCTCCTCCCCAACCTGTCATCGCGAACTCTCCCGATGCTGGCGATCTCGATCCTCTTCCTCCTCCACGCTAGAATTGGCAGCCTCACATCGATTTTCCCAGATTCAACCCCGGTGACGATCCACTTGCTTGGATCTACAAGGCGGAGTAGTTTTTCACTTACTACTCCATTCCCGAGCTTCAGCAGGTATTGACAGTCTCATTCCACTTGGAAGGAGAGGCACTCCAGTGGTTCCGATGGCATGATTGTTTGCAGACCACTCCTCGTTGGAAGGCGTTTACCCACGCCTTTTGCAGAGAATTTGGTCCCTCCGAATTTGAAGACAGTGCTGAGGCCCTCTTCAAATTGAAACAATCAGGTACTCTCAAGGATTATATCACTGAGTTTAGGCGTTTGGCAAATAGAACTCATGATTTAGGGCTTATTTTGTTGAAGAGTTGCTTCTTGGGTGGCTTGAAACATGAACTTAGATATGATGTTAAACTGTTGAGACCTTCTGATGTGCATGATGCTATTTCAATTGCCTTACAAGTTGATGCAAAATTGTGTGATCTGAAGAATAATTCTGTTAGGCCTCCCACCCAGATTCGCTCTGTGCACCCATCTCCTGCATCACTCACCACTTCTAATGTTAAACCCTTTAATTTTCCTGTAAAGAGGTTATCTCCGGAGGAGATTCACAAAAAACGAGAGAGGGGTGATTGCTGGTTCTGTGATGAAAAATGGAGCAAGAGGCATAAATGTACTAACAAGCAACTTCTCATGCTTGACTTAGTGAACCCTGAAGATGAGCTTGACACTACTCTAGTTGAGGAACCACCTCCTGAACTATTAAAGATGGAATTTAGTGAATGTGCATTTTATGGCACACTAGCTAAGACTACTGTGAAAACAATGAAGGTCATGGGCTCGGTGAATGGTCAACAAGTTACAATACTTTTGGATTCGGGTAGTACACATAATTTCGTGGATTCTAGACTCCTTAAGAAATTTGCTTGGCACACTCAACCCACTAGACCATTTGAAGTAATGATTGCAGATGGGGGTATGGTTAGTAGTTCAGGTTGCTGCACCAATGCTGTTTTGTCAATTGGAGGCTATAATTGTGTTGCGGATTTGTATTCTTTGCCATTGGGAGGGTGTAACATAGTATTAGGGGTTCAATGGCTTTCTTCAGTTAGTCCGGTTCTTTGGGATTTCCAGTTATTAACTATGGAATTTGCCAAGAATGGTTCTCAGTACAAACTTAGCCACATTGATACAACTGCTCCACTCATTCAAGAAGTGTCTCTCCAACATCTTGACAAGGAGATTTTCAACTCAAATTTGGGACTATTCCTTTATGCCGTGGAGGGAAGAATGGTTGAAGCCTGTGATTTAAATCCCTTGCAGCTCAAACAACTACAAGAAGTCTCAGGGCAGTTTGAGACTATCTTTGCCTTACCTACTGCACTACCACCTAGTAGGGTTCACAATCATCAGATTCCACTAATTCCTGGATCCAAACCTCCTAACATAAGACCATACCACTATGGCCCTTTGCAAAAGACTGAAATTGAGAAGGCAGTTCAAGAACTACTCAGTGCAAGTTTTATCAGGCCAAGCCACAGTCATTTCTCTTGTCCAGTTCTCCTTGTGAAGAAAAAAGAAGGAACCTGGAGATTGTGTATGGACTACAGGGAACTTAATACTATAACAATCAAGGACAAATATCCTATTCCCTTGATTGATGACCTCTTAGATGAATTACATGGTGCTAGGTTTTTCTCTAAGCTTGATTTAAGGTCCGGCTATCATCAGATTTTGATGCATCCTCAAGACATTGAAAAGACTGCATTCAGAACCCATGAAGGTCACTACGAGTTCTTGGTAATGCCTTTTGGGCTCACTAACGCACCAGCAACTTTTCAAAGCCTTATGAATGATATATTCAGGCCTTTATTTGAGGAAATTCATTTTGGTGTTCTTTGATGATATACTAGTTTATAGTAGGACTTGGGAAGATCATCTGTTGCTTATAAGCTCAAACTGCCTGAAGGAACAAAGATACATCCGGTTTTTCATGTCAGTTGCCTCAAGAGGCACATGAGAAACTTGGATCGACCAGTAACAACCTTGCCACCCTTGACGGATGCAGTTCAAATGCAGGATTCTCACCCCACAGATGCACCATTGGCAATACTCGCCAGAAGAATTTATGAGAATGGAGACATGGCAGGTGTACAGCTGCTAGTACAGTGGGTCGGATAAGAAAAAAACACTGCTACTTGGGAGGACTATGATGAATTTCATGCCAAGTTTCCAGAATTTCAACTCTGAACCTTGTGGACAAGGTCGATTTTAAGGGGGGAATGATGTTAGGAAATGCATTTTAATATTTCTAGTTGTAATTTCAATTGTGAAAGGGTTTGTCCTTTAGTAAGTAGTGATGTAAAAGAATGCTGAGTTGGCATTTCTGAGTGGAGAAACTACTTAAATGGAGCAATTGCTGGTTGCTTCAGCAACGAAAAGCTCAGTCTATTAATGAATTAAAAAAAAAAGGCACGAGTGCTTTGCTCGTCATCTCTCTCTCTTCTATTCCATTCTCCATTCTCCATTGTTGTACTGTATAGGTTGAGCAGGTTCTTATCAACATTGGTGCCTTTAGCAGAATTTTCAAGGTAAGGGTACAAGGTGTCATTAACCCTTAAAAACAAAGCAATCATACAGATGATAAAGTATAAAATAATTGTTGACTCAAGTTTTTGTAGTGCTAAACCAACCAGCTCAAATTTCTCATCTTTGACTATTACACTATTGCCCTCAAATCTGCCAACCGCGCCAACCTTTTGTCGAATAAACGTTTAAATTATGTACAAACCAATCAACCATTTGTTGAATAAACCGTTGATTGAACAATCTCTCTCTCTCTCTCTCTAAACCATGGATTTCATGATAGAGGTGAATCACCAGAGGATCAAAACCAACGGAATATGGCTTCATGTAGCAGAAAAAGGGACAGGTCCTCTGGTTCTCTTGCTTCATGGCTTCCCTGAGCTCTGGTATTCCTGGCGCCACCAGATCGAATACTTGGCAGAAAACGGCTACCACGTGGTGGCGCCGGATTTGAGAGGCTACGGTGACTCTGACGCTCCTCTCAACCCCGACTCCTACACCATCTTCCACATAGTTGGAGACCTCATTGGCCTACTTGATCATTTTGGTCAACGAAAGGTGAGAAGCTTTTTCCCTACTGGAAGTGATTTCCACACAACCCTTTCCTCCCATATATATTTCTGATATTTGACTTGAATGAATCAAATGAAAAATTAAGAGAAAAATAAAAAAACCATAGTGGGTAAAAGGAGAAAATAGTTGTGCAGAAATCATTTTCCTTTCTCGAACCCCAATTAAACTATGTATGTGAGGGGTTTAAGGATTTTTTTTAATCTTATGTTATGCTGTGATTTGAGAAGGCATATGTGGTGGGACATGATTGGGGAGCAGTTGTTGGTTGGAATTTGAGCTTGTTTAGGCCTGATAGAGTGATAGGGCTGGTTAATCTATCAGTTCCATACTTTCCAAGATCTCCAACAACCAAAACTACCGAAGCCATAAGACAAATTTTTGGTGATGGAAGCCATGTCATTCAATTCCAGGTACTTCCTTTCTCTCCAGATATTCGTGTCAATTGTCAAACTTCGTAGCCACGTGAGATGTTTATGTTGTTAGACTGTCACTGATTGAGTTCTTACCCGAATATGTGGTCCAAATTCACTAACAAATACATGTATGCATATGTCACAATTTTTGTTTCTTGGCTGAGAAGGAACCAGGACGAGCGGAGAGAGCGTTCGCGAGGTATGACTATATGACAGTGATGAAGAAGTTCCTGCTGGTAACCAATAAAATGATAGCTCCTCCAGACATGGAGTTTATCGATTACCTGGAGACACAGTCGTCATTGCCGCCATGGCTAACTGAAGAGGATATCCGGGTCTTCACCGAAAAATTTGAGGAGTCCGGATTCTCCGGTCCTTTGAACTACTACCGCGCAATGGACCTGTAAGTGTACGAAAACTTCCCCATTTATTCCCAAGCTAAATTGTTCTTCAAAATATGCATTAGGTACAACCATCATATGGTAGGAGACATATTTTATTCCAATAGGCAATTAGAACATAATCAATCTGAGCCTAGAGAACTATAGAATATTTTTTCTATTCGACTTATCTAAACTACAGAAAGAGGGATTCAAAATTGGGTGCAGAGGGAGAACACACTGCTCTAGCCAACTTGCCTACGTCCAAATTTGCAAAGAAAGTCTTTTTCTTTAGTAAAATGGAGCCAGCTCAACTGGCTGCATTATGTTTTAGTCCTTGTGTTATGTTGGCTAATACTTGTGGTCATGATACACAGAACTTGGGAGCTTCTTGCGCCCTGGCAAGGATCGAAAATCATGGTACCCGTGAAGTTCATGGTGGGGGACAAAGATTTCGGGTTTAAATCAGGCGGAACAAGTGAATTTGTGCAAGGTGATGAGTTCAGGAGCCTTGTTCCGGACCTTGAGGTGGTTATTGTAGGCGGCCACCATTTCATTCAACAAGAGAACCCTCAAGAAGTCTCCAGCCAAATACTTTCCTTCCTCCGTCAACATCCTGCAGATGAGTGAAATTTCGTATAAGTGCGTTTCTGCATTTTTTATAATTTTTTGTTTTTCTTAAGACATGTACAGGATCTGTTCATAACCTCATGTGATAAACTCTTGATTTCGGGAATTACACTTGGCATGCAAAACCAAAGTTACCAACCGGATTTCCTTTTTGTAAGGCCCTACTTGGGTGCTACTACGTCATCTGATTAGTAAAACTTTTCACCAAGACGAATTTAAACGGCACGGATAACATTGATGTGCAGAGCACAAGATTGACATTGACAATGATATTGATGGATAAGTGAAAAGTTCCGTAAACATCAAAAGCTACTTGCGACAAAAACTCAACTAGTTAAGAAGAAAGAAAAAAAATATTGTGATGTAAGCGGAATTTGCATTTCGAATACAATCACAAGGGCACAGTGAAAGCACAGACAACCATATAACCGGGCATATACTAAAATACTTTTCTGTACAAAAAGAAGCAAGATTCTTTTATGTCAGTTTTCTACGATGATATTCAAACTTGAATGTAAGAAGATGAACGCACTATCTGACCAATTGAAACATTTGATACACATGTCAGTCCTAAAGTCATGCCAAAAAAGCAAAACGGGTGCCACAACCCCTACAGTAGTTGATATTCCCATCGCTATTGATACAGATTTAGGCGGAGCAAGGAAGCGTTTTTCTATATCGGATTAGGCCGTATAATGGATCTCATTTTTTAAATAATTAGAATTTGGGGAATCATTCGTATGACTTTGAAAAGTCGAGTCTAGGGCAAAGTAAGCAAGCCCCATTTCCTTATTCGAAGGTTTCCACTCAAATAATGTTGATGTAGAAAGAATACTCAAAATTGACGAACAGAGATGTCACGCCCCAATCCCGATATTCGTTCAGGATCGACACGTGACTTCAACAAATACCCGTATCTCTAACATACCCCACCTCCGGGATATGTGCAAACACAACTCACGATCCAATTACGTAGTAATCTTTCGTACACTTTATGGCTGCATCTAACCTCCTTGTTAGACTGCCTATGTACCCTACTCAGGGATCAAGCCATTCGTAGTTCATCCTTTCACTACACTCGATCATTCATCAGATAAACCACTATATCTCAACATAATACGACAATTCAATTATGTAGCACCTCAAAGAACATTTAACCAAGCACCATAATAATCTCTAGTCATAACGTCATTCATCCTCACATATGCATTCCAACACCATCCAATTATCACATCAATCAATAATGCCAATCACTATATCATCAATAATACATACAATTCATCGGAATGCCGGGCTAGAGCGACACAGTTCGGCCGAAGCCTACATTTCTGAAGCTGTCTCAAATAAATCAAATGATGCAATTTCGGACCACTCAACGAAATCCATCAACATCGGGTTCCGGACCTCTTAACGGAACCAAGACACCAAAAGGGGTTTCCGGACCATCACTCAACGAAATCCAAACTAGAATACGATTCCGGACCATCACTCAACGGAATCGTGGAGTAGAAGGGATTCCGGACCATCACTCAACGAAATCCAAACCAAGATACGATTCCGGACCATCACTCAACGGAATCGCGAAGTGGAATGTATAACACCAATCAATGAAACAAGACATGGACCGAGTTACCCAAGTTACAAAGGCTCAACGAAACGAGAAATGAAATAATGACACGAGGGTAAAACATGTTTCAAGCAACAAACCCAATGACAATGGTTTAGCGGTCCACTATTAGCCCTCACACTTCATCACATCCATCCAATCATACAATACAACCCATATTTCCAATGCACAAGTCAAATCTTACTTAATAATGTTGATGTAGAAAGAATACTCAAAATTGATGAACAGATAAACCTTATTCGTTCGTTCTAGCTAATTTTAGAAATTTCAGTACATTTTCCATATACAATAAAAGTTATTGAGGCAGCAGGAACATTTTTCAGAAGATTTGGTGTGATTCCCTTGTAGAAACCTCGAACGCCCTCAAACCTACAAGCCACAGCAGGAAAGTATGAAAAAAGAGCAACTTAATGCATTCAAAAACTAGTTTTTTTTCTTTCTTTCTTTCATACAGTATCTGCACAATCAAGGGTAAATTCCATCCTTACCGTGCAGTTTCCCTTACCACATGCCAGCTATCCATATATCTTGGAATTCCTTCACTGGTAGGCCTTTGCTGACATACGAGACATTAGAAAGTTCCAATCATTAATAAGAATACGAGCAAATAAAACAAGTAGAATTATAAGGGACAACTTCATAAGTTATGCAAAAAGGGATTTCAGTAATCTCTTCCCGAACCCATCATGATAATAAAAGCTCAAACTGTTTCAGACTGGAGAACTTGCACAAATTGAGACCACGTAAAGAGGAAAAAGATATGGATATACCAACCTGCAATCGAGATCGTATCACCTGGAAAAAAAGAGAAGAAAAAACAAGATCATTAAAGCTGCATAAGTAATAATCTAACAAGGAAATGAACATCTAGAAGAATTTTGGACCAGTGCTAATAATATGCATTGATGCATGCCTGGAATGGATATGACAGAAGAATGGCCGCAACTTTAGATGATCCCCCCAATGCTGCATAGTCAACTGAATTCTGTGCAGAACCAATGGACCATAAGATACCGTAACCAGATTGCTTAATTTGCGAAAGAGCAGAAAACATAATATTACAATGCAACAAACATAATTTGCGAAAGAGCAACAACCACATTTTTTCTCTCTTTTA
Organism: Cotoneaster glaucophyllus; assembly: GCA_036320875.1. Classification (NCBI taxonomy): domain Eukaryota; kingdom Viridiplantae; phylum Streptophyta; class Magnoliopsida; order Rosales; family Rosaceae; genus Cotoneaster; species Cotoneaster glaucophyllus. The sequence continues at coordinate 18,464,424 of CM070073.1, forward strand.
CAAATTTGTACATTCACATACAATTCCCTACAAATATGGGATTTCTTCATTTGGAGCAGTAAATCCTAACCAACAAATTTTCCAACTTCCGAATTGGACCTCTATAGGGAACTATACATGATATGGGAATGTAATTAATAAATCCAGAAATTCTCGACGTATAGATGGAAATAGAGCCATTCCACGAAACATTAACTGCAATAACAGACAAATACCAGCACTGTATCAGCACTTCCAGAATGCATTCTGCTTTTTTTAGACTTGAAGTTAACAACGATTTAACGGAGTTCTTCGTATGTTGTGAATTGAATAGCACCATGAGAAACCTGCTGAAACAATAAGATGACCTGTAAGTTGCAAATTCTAAAGCATGAAAGACAGAAAACTTTTTGGCACGATTGAGACATGTGTATACTATAATTTACTAAATGTCTTAACATGCAATCAAATGTCTTAACTCAAGTATTTGACAAAAACAAAGATTAGCTCCGAGTATAATTTTCCACAATCATTGCATGACATCACAACTATGAACATGGTATTTTTTGTAGTGAATCAGTGATGCACTGTTAGGTGTCTGTGGGTAGACAAGAGAGTAACCCCAAATCCTCTATACAAGCTGTACAAAGAGAGTCATATTAAGAATAGTATAAGATCATAGACAATATCATACCAGAAAAAGACTGGGAAGAAGACCTTTATAAAGTGCAGCCCACCCTTCCTCTCTGATTATGGTTCTTAACGCATCTGAGATATGAGAAAAAAGACTTCAAAAGTGAAGTAAAACAAAGGTTACGAACATAAGCACATGAAGAAAATTTCTCCAAAAGAGACATGTCACAGATGATTGAGCAAAAGTATTAAGGTGATCGTTATTGGAAATTCCTTGAACCAGGAAGTTTTAAGTTTGGTATATGCTTGATATCATTATGCTAATCTTTCTAAAAACAAGTTACCATTAAAGCAAAGCAAACTTCATTACACTTATAATTCTGCCATGTCTTCTATATCGTACTTTATAGCCAATCAGAACAATCTTATAAAAGAGGTTATCTTCAAATTCTATAAGTCTATATCAACGATACTTTATCTTCAGCACAAACTAAACAAATTAACAAATAAGCAACATTTAGCATGCAACAAACTACTACGTGAGCCCAACGAACTAAGAACGGGATATCGCAGACCATAAAACCCAGAATATGGTCGAGTTTGATGGAGAGGAGTCTGAAGCTGCAATCTTGTTTTTACAAGCCAAATAGGATTTGTGCACAAAGAAACCTGACAAAATCACAACATTGCTATCATCTATAGGCAACCGTGCACTAAACTTCTGGCTACCTTCTAAAAGTATTTTAAAGAAACAGAAAGTGGTTTATTCCACTAAACACTTCATATAAACTTTCAAAGTTTGAAACGTATAATGTGATTTCTCAACTTCCCACCCCACAACAACAATCCCTCCAACAGTAACTCGATTTCAGCATACAAAAAGTTGAATACCTAAAAATGATAGTCACGATGTGCGCGATGCGGATAAAACTCATAAGCAGGATTGCATAAAATTTAATCATTAGGAACATAACGTTCCATTGACATGTTTATTATCTACAGTAATATTCTTGACGCTAAACAGTAGCGTTTTGTGCTGAAGGTGGCTCGAACGGTGTCGTTTTGCTCATTACTCACGTTGTGCTTCAATTCTAATATAAATTGTCCCGAAATATTCGCAACATTTACTTAATAAGTTCAACATCTGACGATCAGATATGCAACCAATTCATAATTTTTTATCTAAAGTTTTCAATTTTTTCGGTGCAATCGGTTTCTAAATGCAATTAGAATTTAGACGGTCGGATTTCATAACCGGTCCACGAATTTCAGATCGCAAAGCAAATTGTCGATCCGAACCCCGTTACAATTGTTGCATCGCAAAAAAATGCTAGTATCGACTGATCTTGTGTTCGAATCCCCTCAATAGTAAGTTTGTAATAAAATAAGTTAAGTTTCAAAAATAAATAATAAAAAAAACCTAGATTCCAGGGTAATTTACATATATATATATATATATATATATATATATATATATATATATTTGTTAGTTATAAACTTGTAACAGATTAAGTCCATACACAACAAAGTATAAAACCCAGAAAGCACCTCCCATTTCCCATTTCTTCAACAACAAAAAGGAAAAACTAGAAAAATGGCTGAGGGGGATGAGAGCTCCAGGCCAGCCATGGCTAATGATGATCATGAAGCCGAAAACCGCCACGATGAAGATGAAGTGAGAGTGGGAACAGAGACTGCTTCAGCTTGCGCTTACATGCGCCATGTTCTTTTCGATTTGGATTCCTCTGGAAATGAGTTGGAAGACTTAAGAAGAAACAATCTTAAAGTAAATGGACTCCATGCGCAAGAAATATTGGGAATCGAAGAACCTGCCGCAGCTTTACACGGCAGAGAAGCCATTGCTGCACTGCACCAAGAAAAAGGATTTATTCAAGAACAACACTTGTATGGAGGAAACTCTACCCTGCGGCCAGTTCTGAGCCACCAACAATCGATCCAGTTTCAAGAACCTACTACTGCCCTACATACCCAAGAAGCCATTGCAGGCATGCCCCAACAGACACGAGAACGAAGCATAGGTTCGCACTATGGAATTGGCAACTCTGTCTCTTGCGATCTCTCACCATTCACAACCTTTCAAGAACCTGCAGCCTCATACGGTGCCCTGCAAGCCCAAGAAGCCATCGCAACATAAGGAATGCCTGAACAACGACAAGAACTTGGACTAGGTTGGTTTTATGGAAATTATGTACCTCCTGATCTCCTGCCACCAGTCCCAAACCTCCGAGACTCCATTCAGTTTCAAGAACCTGTTGCTGCCCTACACACCCAAGAAGCCATTGCAGCATTACAAGGCATGCCCCAACAGACACGAGAACGAGGCATAGGTTCGCATTACAGAATTCACAACTCTGTCTCTTATGATCTCCCACCATTCACAAGCTTTCAAGAACCTGCAGCCTCATATGCTGCCCTGCAAGCCCAATAAGCCATTGCAGCACAAAGAATGCCTGAACAACAACAACAAGAACTTGGACTAGGTTGGTCTTATGGAAATTATGTACCTCCTGATCACCTGCCACCAGTCCTGAGCCTCCGAGACTCCACTCAGTTTCAAGAACCTGCTACTGCCCTACATGCCCAATAAGCCATTGCAGAACGACAAGGCATGCCCCAACAAACACGAGAACGAGGCTTAGGTTTGCACTATGGAATTTGCAACTCTGTCTCTTGTGATCTCCCACAAATCACAAGCTTTCAAGAACCTGCAGCCTCATACGCAGCCCTGCAAGCCCAAGAATCCATTGTAGCACAAGGAATGCCTGAACAACAACAACAACAAGAACTTGGACAAGGTTGGTCTTATGGGATTTATGTACCTCCTGATCACCTGCCACCAGTCCTGAGCCTCCGAGACTCCACTCAGTTTCAAGAACCTGATGCTGCTCTACATGCCCAAGAAGCCATTGCAGCACGACAAGCCATGCCCCAACAGACACAAGAACGAGGCATAGGTTCATACTATGGAATTCGCAACTAGCCATTGCTGCTGAACAAGACGTCAACTACAAAATTGTCAACTACGTCCCTCCTGATATCCCATCAGTCCCAACCATCCAACACCTGATTCAAATATGCAGCAAGCCTTTTGAGAAGCAGTTGATGCAAAACGATGTGACGCGAGACTTAAGGCTGAAGGATTGTGATGTAGAAACGCATATCTTGCCGTTATTGAAACCATTTGAAGACCCTAAACAAGGCATCTGGATCACAGCATACGACATTGCTGGTAATATGTACAAGATGATTTTCAAGGCCACAAAAATTAGCAATTATAGTTATGCCCTTACCCGTCTAGGTTGGAAACACTTCATGAAATATCATGGCCTGGTAAAGTACCGAGATTTTGTTACCCTGTGGGCGTTCAGGAATGCACAAACTGGAAAGCTCTGCTTTGTCATCTGTTCGAGAAAGTTGCCAGTTACAAAACCCATCAGAAAAAAGAATAAGGCAGAATTGAGATATGGACTGCAAATGAAAAGGTCTAAATGTCAATGAAATTTCATTCGGTTCGATCAAGTTGTAAATTTGAGGTGTAAACATGGATCAAGTTCATTCTGTAAAAATGTTCCTTTCAGTTGACATGAATTTGGTTCGAAAAACATGAAATGTTCATCTAATTAATTTCAATTTTGTGAACACATTTATCAAAAATGCTAGATGTACAACAGCTAATGAAAGTAATGAAGTAGATGAAAGGACTGACTGTTAAAAAATGAAACAAAACTTCTGTAGATACATTATTCTAACTCAAACAAAGAGGGGCAAATCAGTTCTATTGAAGATTGCATCATGAAAGTCAGTTATTGAAGTTGCATAACAATATTGAACCAGAAAAAAAAAGGAAAACAGGGGGTAAAGGTGCAATGATAATGATATTCAAGTCCTAAACATTGCCTGAAACCATTGACTAGTGATTCGGCTGTTTAGCTGCTATTAAATTGCGCCGCTTAGGTGAGCCACATTTTTATGAGTTGCGGTAGCACAACCAGTATCATTCTAAGCAAAAATAGAAATTTAGCTCATTTATGTCCGTTATTCAAAAGGCCACTGCCAATGATGTGCCCAACAAATCACCAACTCGAGTTATTTTCCTTCCGATTCTTCCACGACATTATCCTTGTTTATCTTTAGCACAAGCTAAATAAATAAACAGAATAAGTAACCTCTATCATGAAATGATTTACTAAGCTAGCCAAACGAACTAAGAACGGAATACTACAGACTCTATCAATTTAAGGTAAGATAGGAAGCAGACCGTAAAGCCTAGAATACAATGAGTTTGATGGAGTTTGATGAAGAGGAGTCTGAAGATGCAATCTTGGTTTTACTAGACACATAGATACCTGACAAAATCACAATGTTGCTATAACCTATAGGTTACCATAAAGTTAACTACTCCCTACCTTCTAAAAACATTTGAATCAAACAGCGAGCGGTAATATTTTCCTCTAAACATCATTGCACTAAGAAAAGTTAAATAAGCGGCCGAAATCAGAGAAAAAACTGGTTTTCGATTGCAACACATAAAACTGATAACAAGGATTGTATCAACATATCTTCGCAACAGTCATGATTTCAAAGTTTTAATTCACTCATAACATTCTTCAGCAAACAAACCACCAAAAAAAACCCAAATTGAAAGCAACCCAATTACAAATGCATTGAAAAAGTGGAACCCTTTTGGTTTCCTGGTGAAAATTTATCAAAAAAACAAAAAAACAAAAAAAAGTTAATGTGTTTGCAGGAGAACCGATGATGGATTTTTTAAATTATTTTTTTTTACCTCCAATCGAGCAGTGGTGACTTGTAAGTAGGAAGATATGAGCCTCCACAGTCTGGGACTTGAAATCTCGTACGGACGGTGGGGGAATCTGGCATCGGCGGTGGCGGTTTCCACAGCCACTTCGACCCCAACGACATTTGTATATCACGGCAGATTTATAGAGTTTGATGATTTCGGCTACAGCAGCACCCTGCAGGGCTCTAACAATAACTTCCTTGTGCTGGTGCAACTTGGTTTCCGACAGCAGCGGACTTTTCCCGGAAATCGCATGTAACGCTGTCGTTTAAAAATTTGAAATGGCGCCAAGTATTTTACCGGTAACGACTAACGAGAGACGAGATGTTTTTTTTGGTCTCTCTCTAGCCTTCACTGCTATCAGCTGTGAAGGAAACAGTGCGGTTTGAGTACCAATTCATTTCCATTTTGATCGGGTTTTTTTCTAAAAGAACTTTGACCAGTTTATATGGTTAAAGCAAATTAGATTGGATGGGATGGCAACTTGCTCGTGACGGCTTAATTCAATCCAATAGGTTTTATGATTTGGGAATTTAAGCATGTGACAAAATTTAAACACGACGTATTGCAGGATTGGAACCATATTTTCTAATGTCACATCGTTGATTTCCCATTTACGCGAAAAGGTTGATTTATACATCTAGTAGGTTTCTGTTTTGGGATTTTAAGATATTAAGAGTGTTGATTTCCCATTTATGTGTGAAGGTTGATTTCTGAAAATTTCTACTGGCAAACAGTAAATAGGAAAATGCAGTTTACCTTAACTTAAAATTTAAGTAATATTACTTGAAATTAGGCAAGGTTTTTGATCAAATAATGGTTGATAAGTATATAAAAGGGGTTCTTGTGAAGGAGAAAAAACACAATCAATTAAATCAAACTCACTTTCTGAAAGAAAGCGAGTATCGGTTACCAATCAATTCTATTAGCACATCGTCTTTTATAAATAGTGTCGTGCAATCACGTAGTTTTTGTCCCCTTTATAGTATTTTTGCCTCGATTTATCATATTTTGGTTGGATATAAGATTTCTTGATACGTAAGCTATTTGATTCTTATCTATATGTCTTTCTATTAGCCGTACATAAAAGTGACACGCTGTCAATTAATTAGATCTCACCCTTGTTAATACATATTTGTTGGTTATAACATGTTTATTACAGACATAAGTATAACAATGACTGATGATGATGTGATGATAGCGGAAATAGAGACTGTTTTAGCTCTTTCTTACACAAAACATCTGCTTTTGGATTCAGACTCCTCTGGTGATGTGTTGAAAGGCTTGAGACGAAACAATCTTGATGTACATTGAAAGATTGAGCAACGATTATTAGAAATTCAACAAGAATTTGTAGCAGCCTTACAGGGACAAGAAGTTGTTACTGCACAACAAGAACAAAGCTTTCTTCAATGCCAGGAATCTTCAGCCCCACATGCCCAAGAACCTGTTGCCCTACATGCCCATGAAGTCATTGCAGCGCAGCAAGGCATGCCCGAACAGCCACAAGAACGAGGCCTAGGTTCGCACTAAGGAATTCATAACAGTCTTTAGTGATCTCCCACCATTCGCAAGCTTCCTGCACTTGAAACAATTTCAAAATCCGGAAGGATCATATGCTGCACTGCAAACCCACAAAGCCATTGCTGGGGCCCATGGATCGTTGGATGGAGTTGGTAGCAATGTCCCTCATGATCTCCCACCAACAGCAACTGGGTCAAGCCTCAAACATTCGATTCAATTTCAAGAACCTGCAGCTCCACAAGCCCTGAAATCCCAACAAACCATTGCTGCTGCACACAAAAAACCAAAACTGGAACCGCGACCTTATTATGAATTTGACATCTACGTCCCCCCCAACAATCCCACCAGTCCCAAGCATCCAACACCCGATTCAAATACGCAGAAAGCCTTTTGAGAAGCAGCTGGCACATGGTGATGTGACGCAAGACTTACTAAGACTGAAGAATTATGATGCAGTGTTGGAACCATATTTTTGGGCCTATCTACTTTCTTTCAGCCCATACTTGTTAACTTTCAACTTGTTTTGTTGCTCAAGACCCAAGCTCTTGGTACTATGGATGCGTTTAATCCTTTTAGCTAGGGTTTTCCCTTTTCAGCTGAGTATAAATAAATAATGTTGTGCTCTGTAGAGGGGGATGTTGAAGGAAATGAACCTTCTTTCCTTTTAAATCTCAATTATCCTTCCCTTCTCTTTACATTTCTTGCACTGTTCATATTAATTTCCCAATTCCATCATCTTGAACCGATTAGAGGAACTCATTGGTATCAGAGCCCGTCGATTTGATGGGTTAAAAAACCCAATATGCCACCTCTTCTGATCCGGATGCTGTCGCCGATGCGATGGATGTTTGCCAAGGGCACCTTCACACCCAGATGAAGGGTTTTTGCGATTCCATCTCAGCCCTTTAAACACAACAAACCATCCTCCGAAAATCGTTCGACCATATGAACGATTCGAACGCAACCTTTCAAAACACAATGACCTCACAGTTCGCAGCGTTTCATTCGTTGATGCTCGACGAACTTTGTCTTCTAAAATCCGGTCCTCCTACCTCCCAAACCACCACCGCTCCACCCAACACAAACCTAACCCCGGTGCATACTCGGCCCTCTACACCCAACCCCACAACTTCATTCCATTCCCTATTTTCCCCTTCCACCACCACATACTCGGTCTAGGTCTTTCTAACCCTTCCTCACCGAGTCTAGCTCCGCTACCTCCATATTTTTCCTCTACCCGCACCACCATATCCCTCACAACCATAAACAGTCGACCGACTTATTCCCAGCACCAAACCATTTCTTCCTTACTTTTTTGCCCACACCCACATTCTCCCATCTCCTCCCAACCCCAATCATTCCATACAATCTCCTCAACAACGCCATTTCCCTTCCAAAACACCTCTCCCATAACACCTACCCCATATCACCAACCCTCTAATTTTAAGGCCATTAAAATGGAATTACCTCGTTTTAATAGGGATGATCCATATGGTTGGTTGGTCATGGCTGAAAGATACATGGACTGCTATAAGGTACCACCTCATCAGTGGGTTCTAGTGCTATAATTTTGGGGCTGATGCCTCTATTTAGATGAGAGGGTTTGAACAACGCTATGGTAGAGATAATTGGAGTCTCTTTGTTGATTTGTTGCTTTAGCGATTTGGTGTTGGTGATTGAGCAAATATCGAATCACAACTCACCCACATCCAACAAACAGGCACGGTGGAAGAGTACATAGCCGAGTTTACTAAACTCTCATGTCTGAGTAATTGATTGGACAGAAAACCAATTGAAACATGTCTTCCTTGGTGGCTTACGAGAGGATATTCGTCATGATGTCCTTGCTCTCGAGCCTGATTTTCTTCACCAAGCTCAAAAATTAGCCAAAATTTTTGAAACCAAAAACCAAGCCAAACGTTTATCCCGTTCTATCTTTTCTCGACAACACCCATCCCCGACCTTTTCCCAACCCTCCATTCCCACCACCACCACGCCAGGCTACTCACATCAAAAACCATCCCACACCACCAATGCTCCCTTCAAACGTTTAACTACAACTGAGGTCTAAGAAAAAATTCAAAAAAAAAAGAAGAAGAATGTTTCCACTGCACAGAACCTCATGTTCCTGGACACAAATGCAAAACCTCTATGATTGTGTTACTGGACATTGACACCCCAGATGATGAACCCCATGAATTCCATGATTGTAATTTCGAGGAAAACAACACCTTAAATCCCACTTGCCACATGCTGAAGCTATTCTCAATTCCGGGTCTAGGTATTGGTTATCTTATGCGTTTGAAAGGCTTCATCGAATCCACACCTATCAGGGTTCTCATTGATTCAGGAGCTGTCTGCAACCTGCTGAGTTTTGACATTGCTCAACACATGGGTTTTCACATTGATCATATCAACCCAGTTCACTTTACCACAGTTTCTCACAAACAAATTAATGCCGACATGAGAGTTCACAATATGACAATCAGACTGCAAGACTACACTTTTATTGGTTCTTTTCTCCTTTTAAATATCCCTGGATATGATTTGATCTTGGGCGCAGAATGGTTGGAGTCCCTAGGGTACATAGGGTGGCATTTCAAGAACAAAACCATGATTTTCAGAGTGAACTGTAAAACCCACAACCTACAAGGCCTCATTACAGCCCAACCCACATTCAAACTGTGTCACTCATCCCAATATACATCTACCTATAGGCCCCCACCCCTTGAGCCCAATTACCCCACAGATACACCAATCTCACCACCACATAATACCCACCCTTCCATTAAATCCCTCTTGTCCCAATACAAAAATCTTTTCACTATTCCTCTGGGTCTTCCACCACCACGTCTAATAGACCACAAAATTCCTTTGCTCCCCAATACCAAACCTATCAATGTACGCCCATATCGTACCCATATTCCCTAAAGGTAGAAATCGAAAGACAAGTGCAGAAACTTCTTAACTCCAGTGTCTTTCACAATAGCAACAGTCAATTTTCTTCACCTGTCCTTTTGGTAAAAAAGAAAGACCAGTCATGGCGCCTTTGTATCGATTATCGAGCACTTAATGCCGCTACTATCAAGGATCCTTTTCCAATCCTTGTGGTAGATGAGTTGTTGGATGAATTAAACGGTGCATCAATTTTTTCCAAGCTTGACTTCCAATCAGGTTACCACCAGATACGCATATGCACAGAAGACATTGCCAAAACTGCTTTTCGTACACACGACGGCCACTTCATTCATGGTAATGTCGTTTGGTTTATCTAATGCACCATCCACTTTTCAAACTCTAATGAATTCCATATTCCGTTCGTACTTACGTAAGTTTGTTTTAGTATTTTTCGATGGTATACTTGTGTAGTCCATCTTTACATACTCACATTTCCCATTTGGATATTGTTTTCCAAGTTCTATCTACCAATAGATTACTTGGGACACTCTATCTTTGGACAAGGTGTTTCGGTTGACAATTAAAAAATTCAAACAACCATTGACTGGCCTCAACCGACTTCCATCAAAAGCCTTCGGGGATTTTTGGGTTTGACGGGCTGCCTTTGCTTTAGTCACCGGATACAACCATTCGAGGATATTCCATTGTTAACGGTGTCACCCATTACAAACAACGAATCTTTGTCCCTTCTACCCCACAATGGCACCCCAAAATACTCGAGGAATTTCACTATTCTCTGCAAGGTGGCCACTCTGGTTTCCTCAGGACTTATCATCGAGTTTCCCACAATTTCCTTTGGCCTGGAATACGAAAAGATATGAAGAACTTTGTCGCCCATTGTACAGAATGTTAAAGGCAAAATTATGAGACAATCCACCCACCAGGTTTTTCACAACCCTTACCAATTTCAAATGGCATTTGGCAAGACATTGCCCTTGATTTTGTCGAAGGTTTACCATCATCAAATGGCTACACGGTGATAATAGTGGTCGTGGATCGCTTAACAAAATACGATCACTTCATTCTAATTAAACACCCATATACCTCCACCTTCATTGCAGACACCTTCATCAAGGGAATCTTTCGTCTACATAGCATGGCGAAGTCCATCGTGTATGATCGTGACCCAACATTTCTCAGTAACTTCTAGCAAGAATTTTTCAAACACCAGGGTAGCAAACTTTGTCATAGCTCGGCATATCACCCTCAAACAGATGGTCAATCGGAAGTCCTCAATCGCACTTTAGAGCATTACCTCCGTTGTTTTCCTGCCGATAAACCCATCAAGTGGTCCACTTTTCTTCCCTGGGCCAAATGATGGTGCAACACCACCTTCCAATTTGCCATCATGATGTCGCCATTCCAAGCATTGTACAGGGTCCCTCATCCGTTCATTCACACTTATCTACCTGGAACGATTGCAGTACACTCCGTTGCAGCTTCACAAGAGCGAGACAAGCTGCTTCGATTCTTAAGGGCTAATTTGCAGCTTGCTCGGAACTGAATGAAACAAATCTATGACAAAGGCAGGGCGGAGCGTGAATTTATGGTAGGTGATTGGGTCTGTCACGCCCCGATCCCGACATACATCCAAGATCGACACGTGACGTCACCAAATACCCGTATCTCTATCATACCCCGCCTTCGAGAAATGGCAAAACACCACTTAAGATCCAACTACGTAATAATTCTTCGTAGACTTTATGGTTGCATCTAACATCCTCGTTAGACTGCCTACGTACCCTCAAAAGGGATCAAGCCATTCGTAGTTCACCATTCACAAAATCAAATGTTTACCTCCACTAAGTTCAAGCAGAAAAACATAGCATTCCTCAATCATTTATTATAACCCAACAACATGAAATTCCTGGATTCAGGTCACATAACAAATCCCCTATGAAATCATGATCTCTCTTTTATCCAACATATAAATCATTATGTTTCATCATGATATCACAATTCACAACATACATCATATTTAAGAGACGATGAGGCACAAGACCATTCTCTAGCCACATTAATTAATTTATCTGATCAAAATAGTAACAATCATTCCCATATCTTCTAAATTCATACCATATGAAATCATAATCGAATCATAGAAAATCCTGAAAGAGTCACCCAGATGTCCAACAACTTTTCTAACTCAACTCACAAGATTCTCGAAACCATTGCCACAAATATATAAAGATTAAGGCTAGAGTGATGTAGTTAAGCCAAGGCTATTTAAGTAACCAAACAGGAAGTGGGCCCCTAAAGCAGATTAACCAAGCAGAGCCACTCATAAGCATACATGGGCATAAGGATCGCCCAACGCGGATTAACCAAGTACGATCCATATATAGTATAGTCCCTCAATGCGGATTAACCAAGCAGGACCACTGGTGACCCCCTATGTGGATTAACCAAGCAGGGTCAAGATAATCAGGTAGGTAGTGATCACCCAATGCGGATATACCAAACATGATCACTCCTAGAATGCGTATGGTCCCCCAATGCAGATATACCAAGCAGGACCATCCATGTACAACTGCTACATGATGCAGTAAATTCAACATACAACTTATCAACACCTCAACCCTTATGAGTTACAACGTAGTCACCTATACCCTCAGCTTCTCATGGCCACCAACTAATGTGTCACACAAGTATATAAGTTCTATAGAATACTTCTAATGTAATTCTAGGGTCACATAGTCATAACATTTATCACATTACTAAAAAGATAACTAAACACATATATATCACAATCATCATCAATACATATGCCAAAACATGTTTAATAAACATAAGTCTACGACTAAATATATAAAAATCACATTTCAATAGAAATCACATTTATAAAACCAATTCATATTCACAACGGATACTAATATACGAAATTAAGGTAATAACCCTATCCCATATATTCAAGTCACTCTCTAACCAATGTGGGTCCACTAGACTTCACTTAGTCTCTGGTAGTACCAATTCTAGTATCTAGAATGTTTCGAGACATGTTGACCAAAAGTCAACTCTCAGTCAACGTAGGGTCCACAGCTTTACGTAATTCAATCCGGAAGATCCGCACATCAGATTTTGGATTCGTAACTCCCAAAAGTCCACATTATGATTCTAAAATTTCATTACGATCCGACGGTAGGATCTCCGCCAATTTCAAATTCAAGTGGCGGTCGATATTTAATTTTACAAACTTAGAACTCCAATTAGGGAAGATCCGTACTTTGGATTCCTAATCCATAAGTTTCTATGATCCTCAAATATTATGTTCTAACATGCATTAAGGTTGGGTGACGATCCAACGGTCGGATCGTCGATTCACATAAAGGTCAAGTGATGTATCGTAATGAAACTAAATTCAAACAATCAAACCACATCATACGGATATCAATTATGAAATCAGGGCATCTAATTGAACTTAAAAGGACATCATCGGCCCATTGGCCAGGTCGCCGCCACGGGTGGCGGTCGGCTGCCCCGACTTGCCTGAAAATTCAATTATTTTTAAAAATTACCAAAAATTACATAAATGAAGATCTCGAAGTGTAGAACAAACTTTATACATGTGGCCAAGTCCAATTTGGCCTGAAAAAGCTCCAATTTCACTCAATTCTGCAGGAACCCTAGAAATTTGGTTGCCTCGATCCACCACCTCCGGTGCTCCAACGTCCCAACCAAGGCTTGGGACCTGTTCCTGGGTTCATGAGGAGTTCATTAATGGTGCTGATGGCTTGAGTTAGTTTCAGAATCAGCGAGTCGCCGTCAAGGAACTTCGGTGCACCCACCGTGTGAATTTCCCAATTGCAAGGCCATTTTCCCTCGATTTTTGGGGTGGAATGGATAGAGGGGAGGTCATGGAGCTGTTTTTGGGTGGTGGAGATGGTCGTTTTGCTCGGGAAACACCGAAATCAGGGTCGGGGATTAAGGTTATTCAGGTCGGGTCACACAGGTTAGGGGAGACCAGGTTCCTTTCCCTCTCTTTTTTTTTCCCTATTTCTTCTCTTCCTCTTCTTTTTTTTCCTTTTCCCTCCTAACCGTATTTTTTGATTGGACAGTACCCAATCCTCCCACTCACGACCCTCCACGTGGCCCCTTCAGGATTATCAGAAAGAATCTTGAATATGTGCAAATGACAATTTCACCCCTACCTTTACTCATTTATAACTTCTTCGTTAATATTCTGTTTCACGAACGGTTTGCGCCTACGCTTTCGTGAGATCGAGCTCTATTCGAAATATAAATTGTGACTTCGAACAGTCTACAAAATTTAAATAATCAATTCCCAAACTTTACTTTTCGTAACTAGTTTAATTAAAAACTAAATTCAAACAAATTAAAATAAATTCTCAAGAAATAATATCAAATCTCAATAATACAAATATGTAGGTGATGACAATGAAATCCAGGAACGGGATTTCACAGTGTCTACCTCAAGCTATAGCCATATAGGCAACAATTTGTTGCCACGCGCCAATCCAACAAACTTGCACCCAAGTTTTATGGACCATTTCAAATTCAGGCAAGCATTGGGTCTGTGGCTTATCGGCTCAATCTTCTACATGAATCGAAGATCCATCTAGTATTCCATGTGTCCTTGCTCAAGAAGAAGATTGGTGACACTGCTTTTCCAAATCCCACTCTACCACCGATCGACTCTACTGGCTTTTTACATTGGCAACCTGAAAAAATTCTCGACAAAGGCATGTTCAAAAAGAAGAATGCTATAGTGACCAAATGGCTCATCAAATGGGCAGGACTGCTCAACGAAGATACTACCTGGGAAGAAGCCGACGACGTCATTGGCCATTATCCACATTTTCAGACCTAAAGACATGCCTCATCTTAAGCAGGGGGAGTTGTTAGAACCATATTTTGGGCCTATCAACTCTCTTTCAACCCATACTTGTTAGCTTTCAACTTGTTTTGTTGCTCAAGGCCCAAGCTCTTAGAACGACGTACTATGGCTACGTTTTATCCCTTTAGCTAGGGTTTTCCCTTTTTAGCTGAGTATATATAATTAATGTTGTGCTCTGTTGAGGGGGATGTTGAATGAAATGAACTTTCTTTTGAATCTCAATTCTCCTTCCATTATCTTTACATTTCTTGCACTGTTCATATTTTTCCTAACCCCAAGTTTTATGGACCATTTCAAATTCAGGCACGCATTGGGTCTGTGGCTTATCGGCTCAATCTTTCACATGAATCGAAGATCCATCTAGTATTCCATGTGTCCTTGCTCAAGAAGAAGATTGGTGACACTGCTTTTCCAAATCCCACTCTACCACCGATCGACTCTACTGGCTTTTTACATTGGCAACCTGAAAAAAACTCTCGTCAAAGGCATGTTCAAAAAGAAGAATGCTGTAGTGACCAAATGGCTCATCAAATGGGCAGGACTGCTCAACGAAGATACTACCTGGGAAGAAACCGACGACATCATTGGCCATTATCCACATTTTCAGACCTAAGGACAGACCTCATCTTAAGCGGGGGGATTTGTTAGAACCATATTCTGGGCCTATCAACTCTCTTTCAACCCATACTTGTTAGCTTTCAACTTGTTTTGTTGCTCAAGGCCTAAGCTCTTAGAACGATGTACTATGGCTGCGTTTTATCCCTTTAGCTAGGGTTTTCCCTTTTCAGCTGAGTATAAATAATTAATGTTGTGCTCTGTTGAGGGGGATGTTGAATGAAATGAACTTTCTTTTGAATCTCAATTCTCCTTCCATTATCTTTACATTTCTTGCATTGTTCATATTTTTCCCAACCCCAAGTTTTATGGACCATTTCAAATTCAGGCACGCATTGGGTCTGTGGCTTATCGGCTCAATCTTCCACATGAATCGAAGATCCATCTAGTATTCCATGTGTCCTTGCTCAAGAAGAAGATTGGTGACATTGCTTTTCCAAATCCCACTCTACCACCGATCGACTCTACTGGCTTTTTACATTGGCAACCCGAAAAAATTCTCGACAAAGGCATGTTCAAAAAGAAGAATGCTATAGTGACCAAATGGCTCATCAAATGGGCAGGACTGCTCAACGAAGATACTACCTGGGAAGAAGCCGACAACGTCATTGGCCATTATCCACATTTTCAGACCTGAGGACAGGCCTCATCTTAAGCGGGGGGAGTTGTTAGAACCATATTTTGGGCCTATCAACTCTCTTTCAACCCATACTTGTTAGCTTTCAACTTGTTTTGTTGCTCAAGGCCCAAGCTCTTAGAACGATGTACTATGGCTACGTTTTATCCCTTTAGCTAGGGTTTTCCCCTTTCAGCTGAGTATAAATAATTAATGTTGTGCTCTGTAGAGGGGGATGTTGAATGAAATGAACTTTCTTTTGAATCTCAATTCTCCTTCCATTATCTTTACATTTCTTGCACTGTTCATATTTTTCCCAATTCCATCATCCTGAACGGATTGGGCGTACCACGCAGAAAGGCATGTCTTGCAGTCGTTGAAACCAATGAAGATCCTAAACAAGGCATCATGACCAGAGTGTATGACATAGCTGGTAATGAGTACGATCTGATGTTGCCAGTTTTTAAACCCCTCGGAAAAAGATAAAAGCGGAGTTGTTGAGACATGAACCGCTGCATGAGAAGGTCTACAAAGTCAATGACATTTCTTTCGATTCGATCAAGTTGTATGCAATAAGTTAAACTGTTCCTGGAAGTTTACACAATTTGGCAACGTACAAATCATAAACTCAACTTTGTGAATCCATTTATGAAAATGTTAGGTCTACAACAGTTGGTAAAATAAACGTAACGAAGTAGCCAATAGGACTGATTATAACAAATCGAACAAAACTTATGCAGATACATTATTCTAACTCAAAGAAAGATAACTAAAGCAGCTCTATCATTGAATGCTTTCAAAAAATGAATGCTTTGCATCATGAAGATCTCCAGTAGTCTTCTAATAGACTAGGTAAACTGCACTTCCACTGTGATGAATCACTATTTTGCTACTCTACATTTTAACAATCCTTGCTACCCGAGCCTTGAATTTCTTCACGCTTCTCTCCTCCTAGAGAGTCACCAAAAGAAAATGTACACGGTTAGGTATTGAAGTTGCATAACCACAACAAACCAGAAAAGAGTGCGGTAACGTGCAAGGATAACAAGTGCTGTCAAAAGCCAATTCCTGAAACCATTGACAAGTAATTTGGCTGCTTAGATGACACTATTGTGAGCTTATGTGTGTGCAGCAAAACTGCGTGTGTGTATGCAGGTTTAGAAGCGCTACAATTGGGCAACCAATATCATTCTACACTAAAATATATATATAGATCTTGCATATATGTGCCCATTAATCATTTAATAAGCCACTTCCAATGATGTATGATGTACCTAACAAACCACTCACTCAAATTATTTTCCAAGGTAAGCACAGATTTTCCTACTAATTCTTCCATGACATTCTCCAGCTCCCCAACAAAGTCATGATATAAAGCCCCAGATACTAAGTAAAATACCAAGGAAATCTATTTACTATTTAGAGACTGGATGAAAACGGGTTTTGGGACACGACTTGAAACTCATAGTGCTTATATAGCATCCTTAAAGTCTCGGTGACCTTTACAAAGCAACAATAAATAGCCTAAGACTAGCCGAGAGGTTTCATAACTTTCATTAATGTGAAAAATCAAGCAAGCAGCTTTGTTAAGACCCATTGACAAATTCATCCAAATTCATCATTTCCCGCATTTTTGTTAATCATACTACGAAAACTGGAATTGTAAACCAGCATACTACGAAAACTTTCTTAGGTTTAACGATACCCGAAAAACAATGAAGAGCTCAAAAAGGGTTTATAGCTCCTAATGCCAACCTACAATGCACACCACACATTCAAATTCAAAATCACAAAACGCAGGAGCAGAATTGCAGAAATTACCTCACTCCATAGAAACTTTGGCACCAACTTCCTTCATCTTGGCAACAATCGATTCGGCCTCCTCCTTCGTAACCCCCTTCTTCAACAGCGTAGGTGCCTTCTCCACCAAGTCCTTGGCCTCCTTCAGCCCCAAATCCGTAAACGTCCTCACCTCCTTAATCACCTTGATCTTTGCCGCAGCATCGAAAGAATCGAGCTTTACATCAAACACCAACTTTTCGGCCTTCTCCTCGCTTTTGGCCGCCACCGCTCCGCCCTTGCCGGCCCCTCTCAAGCCGCCGAATCCCATCCCGGGCATCATCATCACCATCGCCGGCATCTCCTTCACGCCCAATTTCTCCCTCAGAACCTCCGTGAGGTCCGAGACTTGGAGCAAGGTGAGGCCCGAGATCTCGTCCGCGATCGCCGATACCGGCCCAGACGGAGGCGGCCTTTGCTCCGGTGCAGCGGTGGTGTAATTGCACACTACATGAGAGAAAATCTGGGGTCTCGATTGGAGAGATGAAATGGGATCAGGATTTTGGGGGTTTAGGGTTTTTTGAGTGCGGGAAAAATGTGGGGAAATGAATCGTAAATATCTCATTTTGTAGGGGCCGGGAGTGCAATTTTAGGGAATTTGAGGAAGTTATCTGAGCATGGCGGTTGTGGGAGGAGCATAGATGTTCAGAAGGTTGGAGCGTCCATGGCTTTGAAGCTCTGAGAAGAGTGAGAGAGTGACTGGTATGGCGCGAGTGGGAGTGACCCGCAGAAGGCTCAAACCCTACGGGACGAAGGCTTAAGTTTGAGCTTTGTGAAGTAAAAGTCGATTATGAGCCCAAAGTCCTTTTAGGCCCAAAAACATGACGTTCTTGTTTGTACAAGACATCCGGTTCTTTATTAAATGACCGACTGTTAACGTGGTTTTAAATAAGTAGTTGATTAATTTTTCTTATTTGAAAAAGAAAGGATTAATTGGTGGTTTCATCACGGCAGTTCATTTTTCTGAGTGCTGAGGAAGACTCACAAAGATATTTTAAACTCCTCATAACCACAATCGCGCAATTCATTACTGCTAGAAATCGACGTATTATCTATGCAGAAATGATACTTTTTTTTATTAATAAATTGTAGACATTCAACACAAAAAACTTTGTATTTCACTTTCTACTTTACAATGATTCAAAACATACCAATACTAACCCTCAAAATGCATGCTTGAAAGATTGGTCAAAGAAAAATGTTGGTCTGAATACCTAATTTTATACATTTGTGTCTATTATAATGTAGTATTTAATTGTCACGTTGATGAGTAGATATATAGTTATAGAAAACAGAACGTGATAATATCATGTTCACATCCTAATCTTGCATAGTCAAGCACTATGGCAATGCTTATACATTTATGTTTTTATAAATTATACTAACTCGAGGTATGTGGTACGCATAATATTAATGTGTTTCAAATATCCAACCAAAGTTTTTCTCTTTTCTTTTTGTTTGGGCCTTTTTATGAAATTTATGCAGTGCATTAAATTGTTTTATGTGAGTTTTTATTTTAAAATCTTAATCGACCTCAAGCCTCATGCCTATCAATTCTTTGGTCCTAACTCATGAACCTCTGAGATGCGATTTTTCTTGAGTACATATAGGCGTTTGATGTTATTACATATTCGATCGCTAAATTTGATCTAATTGCATAAAATAAGTGTTCAAAGGCATTTTTTTTTAACATAAACGATAGAGTGTTCCATTACTAAAAACAACAAGTACAAGAGGTGTCAGAGGAGTATATATTCTCTAATGACCAATTTCATGATTCATAAATGATTCGTAAAAAACACCTATAATTTTAAACCCCTATTGGTGTCCATAATAGACCATTAGGACTAAGAGTGTCCCAAAGTAGATTTGTCACAAAAGACGAAAGACACGACAAACCTAGCATCGAGACCCTAATAAAAACCATCGTAAACAGCGAGGCCACAATAGATCACCTAGACAACACAAACCCGATCTAAGCAATACAAATATGAAACATAAAAACTAAACTAAGTTACTATGCTAAAGTCGCTGACATATCTATGGATGCAACCACGGGGTATGTGTTTCTTGAGTAATAAAAACCTCTTCTGATTCTGCATTGTTTGTTGCATTTAAATAGCCTCTCCTTCTGAACCTTCGTCATTCTTTGAGGAAGGAATTGCTGATGATTCCAGCCAGCTTAGTAATTTCGAGGTTGGCTTAGATCTTTCTGCCGTTTTGGGGAACATCTTGGCCTTAACTTCTACTTTAGTTGGTTCGGGTCGTAGGGGCAAAAGGCTAACCAATGAACCAGGGTCTAATAGGATGTGATTGACCTTATGATTGTAAATCTCCGTGTTGGGACGATTGTGTTCAATCGTTGATTAGAGATTTCTCTATGAACAATATGAATCAGAGTTTGAAGAAGGGGAAAGAGTCATTGACCCGCAACAGATAGAGGGGGATTTATTCAATCACATAGTTTGGGCTCCTAGAATATGGGAGTCAAGTGAAGTTGATGAGCCGTATGATGGGCAACTATCTCATGTAGTTCGGACAGGACTCAGCTATTAGTTAGAACCTCCTTGGTTTCGAGGTGAATCCTTTACACCTAGGACATGGATTCTATATAAACTGATGGATCGTGACAAGTCGTTACTACTAGCAATGACATCCTCTTTCATTACTTCATCCTTTTCATATCTCTCTCCCTTGTACTCAGTTACTCATCAAATGGCAGATCATATCTTTAAGTTCGATCCAATGGTTTAGACAGAGACAATTGGAAAAAAAATATATATATATATATTTCATTGTAAGCTAAAAAACAAAGACAACCTTACCAAAAAAAAAAAGATAATTAAAATTTGTCTAGGTACTAAAGTAAAATTCCAAAAAGCCAAATGAATTAAAGAAGTTTGACAAATGAAGAAAAGTAAGTGCAATCTCCATTAAAATACACCAACACTAAATTAAATCATGGGATGCCCACAATTTATCCTTGAAAAGCACAAAAATTATTCACCCTTAATCATAACTAAGAGTTAACCTTCCTGCACCTCTTCCTAATCTCTCCCCTCGACCCCGTAAGCGGAGAAAGATTCCCCATCTTAACCATGGACTTCGCAAACTGCTCAAAGAAAAGCTCGTTGTTCTCTGCATACTGCTGCACCAACTTCTTCGACACCTCACTTTTCGTGACCAGAACTTCGTCCGAGTTCAGAAGTCCCTTGGAGGCCAGCAAGTTCTTGAAGTAGCTGTTGTCGAACTTTGTGGGGCTCACAAAGTCCAGGACGAACAGGTTCTGGTCCCCGCCGGATCTCGGGCACCGGGTTCGAAGCTGGGCGCCGTAGGACTGGTCGAGGGTGGAATCGGCCAGGCCGTTGCCGGACTGGTTGTAGAGCCTCTGCCTGAAGGTGGTGCACCTGGCATTTCCAATAGTGTGGCTTCCTGCATAAGCAAAGTTTAGGGCACAAAGTCTTTTGAGATAGAACCCAACATATTTTGGTAATTTTATGATTTTGCATGTTGGAGTTGTGTGGCTAGATACAAATTAAAAGTTGGTGATTACTAATAGCATCAATCAAAGTCTTTTGAGATATAAACAGACATCTAAATCCGTTTGGTAGATTTAACACAACCTAGCAAACCTAGGTGGGCTCCAACATAATGCAAAAATTGGGTAATTGAATTGTTGGTGCTATTCTTATAAAGTTCGTCCATTTGGTGAAATTAACCTACCCCACCATAGTAAAAATTGGCTCACTCCACCCTAACGATACTGAAACTAAATCAATCACTCAGTCAATATAGATGGTAAAAGGAAAAATTATAGTCCATCCATGTGAAATTCTCTTATTTTATCCTTAAAAGTTAAGTTGGAGATCAATATCGGTGCTCGAACAGGTTCAATAGTGGACCCACACCCATATTTTGCAAAACAATGTAGTCACATATAAAATACCGGGTTGGGAAAAAATTTACCAGATAGTGCAACAAGATCAATAATGTTGAGCTTTTTCAACTTGAACTTGGTGAGAATAGTTTGGAATGTGTTGTTTGGGGCTGGGATGTTGTTGTTGGAGCCACTCAAACTTGCTCCAATTGAATCTCTTCTTCCTAGTGGCACCTCCCAGCTTGGCCCCCCGGTCTGAAATGTTATGCAACAATTGACAGTCAGCATAGAGTTTAGGCTTTTGTCACACACCATGCAACATACAAAAAAAAGCTAAAACTTGCAGAAGCACTTACCAGAACAGTTGAGTCTCTAGCAGCAAGAGTCAATATGTCAGCACAAGACACAGTGCTGGGGCACTCCTTCTCCAATGCAGACTTGATTTCGTCGATCACTTCGAACCCTCGCGCTGAATTCTGGTTAGGGACAGACCTCTTTTCAGAGATTATGTTCTGGCTACTGTCCAGCAGAAGTGATGCATCACAACCCTGCAAAATAGCTAGCAACACAATTTATAAGTGCCTCGGTCACATAAAATGTGTAATTAGAAGTTTTTTGTGATCGGAGACCTTCACGAAACAGTCATGGAAATGCAGTCTGAGCAAAGAAGCCGCCATTCGGGCTTCTCTTGCAACGGCTTTTGCAACAACGGACTTGACAATCTGTTTTGCTCTGGGGCAGGAGTGGTCATAGAACTGTGGGTAGAGATACCCACCAGGAGTTTTGTCACAGAAACCTAGTGGAAATAATGCAAGAAGAGAAAGGCCTAAAAGGAAGCTCATAGACTGAGCCATGATGTAGTTTCTTGGAGAAGAAGAAAGACTTGAAATTTGAATATTTTGGTTTGCTGAATCCTTTGGGTGGATTGATGAAATTTATAGAGGAGATTTGTGGAGAGAGAGAGAGAGAGAGAGAGAGAGAGAGAGAGAGAGAGAGGCTGGAGTTGGTAGCTTACTATTGCAAGCTGCTACATCAATAGACAGGATCAAAAGAGAAGGTGGGAGTTGGTATGTAGCTTTCATGCTTTTGGGAAATTGAATAAATCATAATTATGGTAAATGCGTTTCTAATTAAGATGATAATCAGTTAGTAGGTATAAGCTTATTTTAGAGGAACAAATCTTTTTGACTCACAATGCAAGTTTGCTAGACAGAGAAAAAGTGTGAATATATGGACCTGGCCTCTGTTCACCATCAGTACTATATTTACACTAATTGATTGCAAGATCATCAGATCTCGAAAAACTTATTGTGCAGTATTGGAATACAATCACGTGATATAACCAACTCACAGATTGCAATATGAACGGACGACTAGATTTTTAAAATTGATTGGTTATAGTGTCAATCAAATATTCACATTATTATAGTACGTCAACAAGTATACCATATAAATCATTCTAGATCTTGAATTCCAAAAATTCAGCTAGAATGATTTGCAAGTATTAGAAAGAAACAATGAACCCTCTCACTCCACTAGGAGCTTTGCATCTTTTACATCTTCAAAACAAGAAATGGTATAGGTGTCGATCACATTATTTATAGGGTACTTCTAGCAAAAACAAAGAATTCTTTATACTTTAGTTCCATTTTAGCTTCGTAAAAATTATCTTAGTTAGGCAATCCTGTCAAAACTTCTTTCTTTCGAAACATTCTTTGATTGAAACTAGTATAATTTTTAAATTGAACTGTAAAATTTTGTTGGGTAATTCTTGTCACGTAAGTTACACGAACCATGTTATTGGATTAAAGCGGTGATTGACTACGGGTTCCATGTGGGACAAAATTGTTAATTGTTTTGTGATGACAAAGAAGAGACTCAACTACTCTGTTTGACGAGACCAAATTGTTACCCAAAACTACATCACTCGAAGTTTCAGATTTTGTCAATGTCAGTAAAAGGTCTCCACAACCTTGGAATCTTTTCCCTCCCTCTTTCACATTGATAAAAGTTTACTCTAATAATTACAACCGACTTGTAGTTCGAGTTGTTTAGTGCGTCAATTTCCACATCCGAGGTTATGTCGTCATAAGTGGGTCAAAACGTTAATTTATAGGTTTCTATAGTCATCCACTATTCGGTTTAATACATTAATGGTTGAGATTAAAATACTAAGAACACATTCATTTATACTTCACCTTTGATATCAAATCCAAGAGTGAACAACTATGCATTCATTGGTCATATGCTAACCAAGAGAACATTTCTATAATATCTGCACCCGAGGCCATGTGTTCAATTTCCGCCTCCCCGAATATATGCTTGTATCCAAGGAAGAAAAAGGAACGGGAGTTTTAACGAAACACTCCTGATACTGTTCACTTTTAACGAAAACCCACATTTTTACCTTTATCTGACACTATTCATTATACTTTTAAAAAAAGTTTTCGTTAAAAATGAAATTTTTTTAGACTTTTCATTAGTTTTCCTAAAAAAGAACCCCTAACGTTCATGTCTTGTATTCTTGTTTCCTTTCGCTTCCCCAACTATTTCATGAATTGACATTGATCCCTTTATTTGGTTAATCATTAATCCTTTCCGTTATTCGTCATTCTTTTATCCTCGTGGCTTTTTGACAATAGGATCGATAATATTGAATATTTCATAGATGAATTGTTGTCGTGCGTTCAACGTGTTTTCTTGTTACACGTGTTTTGGCATATTAGAAAAAGTGAGACTAATCCAAATTCCAAAGCATATGATAACGGGAATATTAGGTTAAATCTGGACGGTCCAATCGTTGATAAAGATATTATTTGTAGGCAGGGTAGGAGAACTACTCCTATAAGCCTCCCTTAATCGCAAATTTGCAATTGACATCTCACAAGCCTAAAAAAAAGCATATGCCATTACATACAGCTAGAATATCCCTAACATTACACGTGACATATTAACGAACAAGCATATGACTAGGTTGTCTAGCTGCTGTCAGTCTTTGCCTTGCTAGACGAGATCCTGATTTCAAATCTCATGAACGATAATCGTTGATTAAAAAACATATATGAAATGAATTCATTTGAATTACAATATTACCGTGATATGAAAATTTGGTCTCGTTGAAAGATAAACATGTTGCAGTAAAACTTCAAACCCCTCGTGTGTGATAATGGTACAAGTTAGCTGATATTCACAGGGCCATAACGTTCAAATTGCACCGTATCTGCTTTCATTCGGCTTCGATGTTCCTTTAGTTGGAGGAGCAGGAGAAGGAGAACGTTCCCAAGAGGCTTCACTGGCAAAGGCAGTATTAAGATCTTCGTGTCGGGTGTAGCTTTGCCCAGTGTCACTCACCTGTTTTTGTATCCCCAAATTAAGAACCATTAGAAAGTATGCAGAGGAGATGGGCACTGATCAAGCTCAGTTGCTTTGTAAGGTTTCTCTACAACTTAAAACTAAAGCATCCTGCAGGGTCTATTTGTTCCTAAGAATTCGAGTAAAAAAAAAATAGTCTAGAATAATCAGGGAAATTGCCATCTCAACAATCAGAAGAAATCATGGTGATTGTCTACGCAAAACCTATACACATTTACCCAAGTAATGGTCCGCAACATGTTTCGGCATTCATCATCATAAGAATATCTCTGACTAAATAATATCATATTTTGGCCTCATAGGTAGTTTAAATTCATTAGCCTCTCATGCATAAGTCATAAGGCAACCAATCATTTGTCATTTGTTAAGTGATGTGTACTTACAGTTTCTAAACACGCAGATAGAATTGTCATGCCTGGCAATGCGTCTATCCCACGCTGCAAGTGTCAAGCATAAATATTAAATATATAACTGAAGACATACCAATTGAGCACATGATGACAAACTGGAAATTACAAAAGCATCCAAGACACTGAAGCCAAAGAAATAAGGTCTACCTTCTGTTCAACTCGAGTCTTGTATATAAACCCTCCACAACAAAACAGTGTTGATGATACAGTGAATCTGATCCAAGACAGATCGTTCAAACATCAACCTCAGCTAAAAATACTGGATTGATATAAAACTTTTTCCTATTAAAAGTTAGAGATGGATACAGCATACAATGCAGGTGCTCAGATCACATGTTTTATTATCGAATTTCAGCATGCTATAACTATTTTTAGCATGGATATTTTTCAGTAGGAACTGGCTTACATGCAGGATAACACTCCAAATGTAGCCCATCCCGTCGTACTCTCTCCACTTTTCTCCTGCCTATGTTCTGCAATTGAGCAAACCAAGCTCTTTCAACAACAACAACAACAACAAAGCCTTTTCCCATTGAGTGGGGTCGGCTATATGAATCCTAAAACGCCATTGTGCTCAGTTCCAAACCAAGCTCTTTCGGTTGATATTATTTGCATATCACTACCGGTATCAATTTCAACAAATTTACCCGCTCAGTCAGCCAATCACATTTCATCAGCAAGTTCTAGTGCAAGAAGTATTACTTTTAACACGATTTACCACATTGCATCACCAGAACTTTTTCTATTAAGATTGGTTATGTTTCTCCATTGTTAGAAGTTGAAACAGGGGATTCTTAGGAGACAGCAATATGAGCTTACCACACATTTTGGCAAGAAAAAACTGGATGGGCTCATAACCCTCCACTGGGACAGTGATGTTCACTTCATATGGAGTATCACGTGCCCTTTCACCTGAAAAATACAAATAGGAATTAAAAAGACTTTATCGTAAGGGATATCAACACCCACTGCAGTAAAGATACCCTTACATCTCCATTCAACATTTAACATTGCCGGTGACAAAGTTGTAGGCGCGCTCCCAGTTGTTCCCGACCCTGATAACTTAACCTCCAGGCCACTTTCTGGTAAGACCTGCAAATATTTAATCAAACAAAGCACAGATAATTTGACCATTTTATTTAATTATAAAAGGTTTTGCATGTATCAAAGTGTAAGGAAGTCGAGTACCTTAATAATAGGTCTTTGCACCAAAGTGGAAAGGGAAGCAATTGCAGTCATATAAAGGGTTACATGTCTCTGCTCGGTCCCAAAGCTGCAAAATGCACTTTAGAGGTCAGAATGATTGAGACTACTTTTCCTTTTCTGGGTTGGGGGAGTGGATGTTAAATGACTGATCCCATACCTAAACTCACGGTGAGACTTTTCATAGCCTAATTGGGTCATGCCATCATAAACCTGCAAGTTCATACAATAATTCATTCAGTATATGATTTACTTTTGCATCAACAAATTAATATACCTCCAGGGAGAATGACGTCATTCTTACAAGTTCCCATGACCGTGGATGGAAACCTACAGTGAAGCCCTTAAATACACGGGGTCCTGGTTCCTCACATGGAATGGCCAGCTCTAGAAAAACTCTGCAACATTTTGAAAAGCAACATAATTAGGGAACCTGATCATCTCATTGCAAATATCCTCTGGAAAGATTGTCTCAAATTTCTTAGTGCAAATCAAACTATAAAGTGATCCTTGCTCCAAGAAGGTTAAGCTGATTGGAAACGGGCCCAAAATATAAACAAAATAGACACAAACACGCTCCCTCAGGCATAATGACGACCCTATAAATGTGAACCAAATGCAGGAATACATGATTTGAAGGAATTATTAGAAAAAGGAGTTCCCAAGAATCCAGAAAAAAGATACATATTTGTTCTTAAGCTAAAATTCAACATGCAGCATGTGTTGGATTGGGAACATGGATGTACTGATTAGCTAAATTAACAAATATTTACCACTACGTTTCATTATTAATACAAATTGAAACCAAAGAACGTTTCAAAATACCTGCAAGTTGACTTGTAAGTGACATTGCAGATGCATCCAAATCCACCTGAAAACAAATGATAATAATAAATCAGCCTTAAATTACAGCAAATGTCATAGTGTCACAGGTGCAATACAAATTGATGGTTTTCCTTAAGAGAAATAGAACTTTATTAAAAATTGAAGCTAGAGATGCAATACAAGAAGTAGAAAATTGTAAGAAAAGTAGTTTTTGATTTTTGATGGAAAGCAGGATAGAGAAATGAAACCTAAAGTCGGTCAATGGTTTAATTAAGTATGAAATGTGAGGTTTGTGAAAGCTAGTTGGAGTTTCCTACTGCTTTCTCTCTTCCTCCCTCTCTAGTGTTCACTTTCTCAATGAAACCATCAGAAACTGTTTCCCCTTTGTAAAAATTGTGAGGAAGTCCTACTAGTCATACTTTAAATTGTAATCCGGAAACTCAGATTCTTCCTCCTTTTCTATGTTCGCCTGAGCTTCTAATTTTCACCACCTTTCTTATCAGAAGCCTCCTTTAATCACAAGTGTTCCAATTTGTAAAGGGTAACCGTATAAAATTTATCTGCTGAGCATTCAACCAAAATACATTTACAATATTGTGCAAGATTACAGATCTCCATATATTCGAAAAGGGCACTATCATTTCCTAGTATATGTGGTGACCATGCACGAACGTAGAAATGAAAGGTACACAAACCTTTGCATTGTCCATTTAAACAACTTCCACATATAATGTTTACCTGAACTTACAGAACAAAAAAAAAAAAAAACAGAATCATGAGAAGTAAACTGACGGTGGACGCAAAATAACAGTGTCTTAAAAAATATAAACCTCTTAGAATAAAGAAGATGCTAGAGGGTAGGAAAGTTTTCCAGCATAAACCAACCTGAGCTGTTCGTCCCAGTTTATCATAACTGTTCTCGCAATACGCCAGGTCTCCATTGTAAAACCCCTACATATATCCAGAAGTTGAGAAAATTATTATGAAAACTCGGTTTCCCTATTACATACATGAAAGGAACCGAGCTCAAGTACTGTTTACAACCAAAAGCAAAATCTCACTTGAACAAAGTCTACGTGTTCTGAACCAGAAACAAAGTTGTTGTACTTATCAAATCGACCGAAATCTACATATCCCTGCATTACAATGAGGAACTTGTAAACAAATGAAAATGTCGAACCGAACACCAACTGAAATTACTCTTATCTAACCAAAGTGACAACTTAATAGCAAATGCAGCTGTGAAGCTTACAGACACAGAACAAGCATATACAGGACCAGTTACATTATGGATTATCGAATGTCTTACTCGCTAAATTAACTAGATAATTAGTAAAATTATGAATAAAACGGCAATGGTAAAGTACTTGAGAAGATGGTGGATATGGACTACCGTTTGTGATCTACTCTCCACATCCTTGCAAAACCGAATCACCATGTCGGTTTCCTGATTCATCGAAACAACAAACTTAAAACCAACACCTTCTGGATTACAAATATGAACTATTACAGTAACACTACAAAACACATGATTATACATATGCAACAGAATGAAATTGGAAATTTGGAATTACCCCTCCGTCGTACACAAACGTATGCCCAATCCAGCTGCTCTAATTAACAGATTAAGAAAAATAACACATCATTTCGTAAAAAAATGATAATTAAAACTCCAAGGCAGTGTATGATTAAGCATAATTAACGCTGTTTAATACTAATTAGGATACAAAATCGACGAGGCGGCTAGTGTTATCGAATACGTAGCAATTGGATCGCGGTACTACAACTGCAGAAGCTTGAAGTGCTTGCGATGCAAGAACTGTAAAAAAAAAAAAAAAAATTGGAAGCTTATTTACAAAGGGCGGAATTGACAAAGCAAGGCCGCCGTTAATTATCGAAAACATGGCGGATTGGAAATTGGCAACCGACCTGTAAGTAGGGCAAGAAAAGTGCGATGCGAGGAAGAAGGAGAAGAAGGTGAGTCGAAACGGCATCGTCGGCTCTGCATTGCTCGGGATGTGCTGTCTGTTGGTACCGGCAAGGGACGAAGGCTCTACTCGTACACTGTTGGGCCGCGAGTGGTGACGTGTTTGACCCGATTGATAAAATAAATAAGGCTAAATTACACTTTACCATCTCAAGTTTAGAATTCATTTCAATTTCTTACAATATTTTTAAAATATTTTAATTACATACCTCAAGTACTATTTTATTTCAATATAATACATCCGTTACATTTTTCATCCATTGATCTGTCAAGAGCTAACGTGGCTGCCACATTTGGTGTGCGTGGCTGTCAAATGTGTGTCACGTGACAAAAAAATAATTTTTTAATTATATAAAATAAAAAAACTTGAATCTTCTCCCAAAAAAAAAAAAAACTAAAAACGTAGAACCCACCCCCACCTCCCCCGCAACCCCTCCCTACCCCCTTTCTCCCTCCCGAGCCTCCCAACCCACGATCCATTCACACCCCCCACCCCAAAACACCTCGCCAATCTCCTCACCTTTGGCAACAACTCACGCGCCACCGCCTCCGCCGCCGTCGAATCCCTTATGGATGGTATCCAAACCACCCATGACTTAGTTGTCGCCCTCAAGTGCCTTCTCGCCGTCCACCACGTGATCAAGTACGGCTCCTTCATCCTCCAGGACCAGCTCGCCATCATGGATTTCAAAATTTTATTTCCCAAAATTCAAAACCATCATCTTTTCCGCATCAACCTACCTGAGGACGAGGAGGGCAGTGAAGAGAGTGGGCAGCTCCAACTCCAAGATCCGGACTTTGACCATAACCAACAATCTTTGAGCAACTATCTCCACCCGATCCTAGCCAACAATCTCATCTTCCCATTGCAACCACCTTCATCTCCCACCCATCGCATCCATATGGTTACCTCCACCCCCACAACCCACAAATGACGAACCAGTAGTGGTGTTGATGAAATTTGAGGCTACTGCAGGACCCCAACCCACTTCCTGCAAATTGGTTTCCAACCACCACCAAATCCCCAAATTAGCCATGGGTCATTTTTAAATTTGTTTAAAGTTTGAATGGGTGGTTGTGATGGAAAAAGAATGAGGAGATGGAGGTGGTTGCTCTGGTGGGAGTGGAGGATTGACATGGTGGTTGTATGAGATGGGTGGTGGTGATGGAAAAAGGACATGAAGTTGGGAGGCTCGGGACGGAGAAGAGGGGTGGGGGGTTCCGGGGGAGGTGGTTGGGAGGCTCGGGAGGTAGAAGAGGGGTGGGGAGGGGTTCTGGGGGAGGTGGGGGTGGGTTCTGCGTTTTCAAATTTATTTTATTTATTTATTTTTTTTTTTGAGAAGATTCAAGTTTTTTTTTTTTAAATTAAAAAAATTATTTTTTGCCATGTGGCACACATTTGGCAGCCACATGGCACAAATGTGACAGCCACGTCAACTCTTAACAGATCAATGGATGGAAAATGTAACAGATGTATTATATTGAAATAAAATAGTACTTGAGGTATGAAATTGAAATGTTTTAAAGATGTTGTAAGAAATTGAAATGGACCCCAAACTTGAGGTGGTCAAGTGTAATTTACCCAAAAAATAATGGGTCATTGCCTAAAATAGGGAGATGCATGTGTTTGAGGTGATTGCAGAATTGATGGAATCCACGACGAGTTGAATTGAAGAGAAATTAAAGTTTGGATTTTTGTTGAAGCTATTTTTGTAAAATAGTAAAGAGCAAGCTTAAAACTTTTGGAAATAATGCAAGGATATAATGGGTAGAAAGTGAATTGACAATGAGTTACTATGGTCTAGTGGTATTCTATTTCATTTAAAAGTAAGATGTTTCAGGTTGATTTTTGTCAAAGGCGAATTTAAACCAAGTTATTATATCTCACTTATTGTGAGGCTTAGCCCAGTTCCCCACCCCTTTAGTGTATATAATAACGCTTATATATAAAAAAAAAATTTAAGATCTTGTGTGAGACTCCCTGTGTTTTTATTTTCCATATAATTGTTATAGACAAAAGTGACTCTGACACTCACCTTCTTCATTACCATTTAAAATTCAACAATCATATCAAATGTTGCTTAGTCATTCATAAATGACACTTTATACAACGATTTTATTGTCACTTATCATTGATTTGTTTAACACATATTTGATAAATAAATCATGTCTCTAGTTTCATTAATTTTTTTGGATAATTATCTTCAAAATAGTAATTAAAAAAATAATTAATTTCAATTATGAAATAAAACAAAATTCCATTAATTACAACTAAACGGAGTCAACGGACAATAACATGGTCAATAGGGGATCCACCTAAGTACTCTGCATACCGGAAAAGGGTAGAAATTTTTATTTTTATTTTTAGAGAGGTACGATAATTTATTGCAAGTAAATTCAGAATACAAATAAATTGAGGATAATGTGCATACCGAGCCTCGATAAAACATTGCGGAGAATTTCACTATTTTTCAAAAGTAAAAGAAGAAAAAGAGAAAAGTGAAAACAAACAAGTGTTCAAAATTGGAAGAAAAGGGCAAAAAGGAAAAAAACCCAAAAAAAAGAAAAAGTCACAATAAACCATATTCCAAAATGTCATATCATATTCCCAGATTCCTAAAACAAAAAAGCAAAAAAGCAAAAAAGAAAAAATGTACTGGAAATTCCCAAAACAAAAACAGAAACAAAAAGGCCTCCAGACACTCCCACACGCAGAGAGAAGCAGCAGCTCTCAACCTCGAGCTCCGCGCCCGATTCTCTGCCAAAAAACACAATCGAACAGAAGAATTACGATTAAAGCTTCAAACTTTCCCATTAATTTCACAAAATTTTAGCGCCAAAATCCATCAGAGCTTCGAAAAAAACCTTGAGATTAGTATTATTTACAAGTGTACTCGATCGCAGTGGGCCAAATGTTCGAACCCCACCGGCCGCAGTCGAAAATCCTAACCCTAGAATTATGCCGCCGGGACTTGTACTGACGGACCCTTCAAACCCTAGCGATGGCCAAGCACTCCGTCGGGTGGGTCGCGGCGCAGAAGCGGTGGCTTCTGGCTTTCCTCGTCATGCTCTCCGCCTCCACCGTGATCGCCTTCTTCATCAGAGCCGCCTTCGACACATGCGATCGCGGCGGCCTTGACGTCGTCGATAAGAGGGTTCCTTTGGGTGCGCCCATTGGGACCAGTCCTAGCCCCCTCAGCTTCATGAAGTCCAAGCTCGTGCTGTTGGTCTCCCACGAGCTTTCTCTTTCTGGTAACGTCTCTGACGCCATTATTTTATTATTATTTTTATGAATTTAATTAAATTTAATGCATATTTTGATATTTATTATGTGTAAATTTATTGATTACATGTTCATCAGCTCAGCGATTAGCTTAATTAGTCATGTTAAGATTTTTATTACTGGTTTAGATTATACAAACATGGAAAGTTAGCAGCTTTAGATGAAAGCACCACTGTATTAGTGGAATCTGTGAGCATTAAGTTAATGGTTTTCGATAACCCACTTAACAATCAGTTCTTTCCTGTGCCTCATTACTTTAAATTTCCTCTTTTAATCTAGTATTTATGGGGATTGGTGAAGCAATACCAGCTTGCTTGTTCCTTAGCGTGTTAATGCTTTTTGATATTTTTTTCATCTCGTTGAATTTAATTTGTTTGTGAATTTGGAAACACGGCCTGGTGCAGTTGCATGCCTTTCCATTTTGTTCGAGCTTAATCAATGATTTCATTCGGGATTTATGCGATATCAAGATTATAGAACGGAAGAATGTAGTACCTTACTTTCTCTGCTATTATTGATTCTTATAACACGGCATCTGTATTGTTCTAATATTCGCGTATTACTTTGTAACTTATTTAATTCAATAACCGGATAAGCAGGGTTATATGAATTATTTGTCCAGAGGCCATAGGTCCACAAATCAGTTATGTACTGATGTGTGCTTTGCTTTCAGGTAACAACAAAAAAAGAACAAAAATTCTGCCAAATCTAAGCATTATATTACTACTCTACGTGAAAATATTTGTCGTCTTTTGAATATTAACCTATTTATTGGGATAATCTTGTTTTTGAGTTGTCAACGCTAATTGACTGCATTTAGTATAATTTCACGTAATGGTGAAATAATTCCAAACATTTTGTAGTACAATGTGTCATTTGAAGAATGCTCCTTTTCTTTTTCTTTTTTTTTTTTTTTTTTTAGTTGAGAGACTCTCCTTGGTTCAATAACTTGAGTCAATATTTTGTCAGGCGTCAACAGACAAACTTTTATTAATGTCGATGCTTTCTTTCTATTATATTTACATGCACTCGTCGGCATATTGAAATAAATGGAGTAGTATGCATGTTCGGGACTTTTAGGCTAGCACAACTCAGGAAAGCTACCTTCCTCCTTAGCCATATATTTGGATGAAGAGTATATTGTTTCCAACCAATTTTTGCTCTTCATATTTTACAAACTCTACTGATGGGATGATATATTGAACATTCTTCCAGGTGGACCTTTGTTGTTGATGGAGCTAGCATTTTTATTGAGAGGAGTTGGCACTGAAGTTTGTTGGGTTACAACCATGAAATCGTCAGATACAGATGCAACGACATACAGCTTGGGGCATAAGATGTTGGACCGAGGAGTGCAGGTACAACATTCACTTTTAAGAGATTATTTTGGACGCTTCTTTTGCAGTCTAGTTGTTGTCTTTGTTTTACGTAGCTATCTTTATCATCTCAATATTTCATGATCTTCGTAAGCATTCTGTTGATCAACCATACTATACTGGCCACTTGCAAAGGAAACTATGCTAAGTAAATCTATCTCCCTATTTGATTTGATCTGTATTATGGCCTTGTCTGGCTTTGGTCTTCTGTGTGCCATTTCTTGTTTCTGATAGGTTAGATTTCTGTAACTTCTCCACGTGTCTAATACTTTTTTTTATACATCTCTAGGTCCTCTCTGAAAATGGCCAAGAAGTTGTAAATACAGCTCTCAAAGCTGATTTGGTTGTATTGAACACTGCGGTTTCTGGGAAATGGTTGGATGTTGTTCTTAGGGAAAATGTTCCCAGTGTTCTCCCGAAAGTGTTGTGGTGGATTCATGAAATGCGTGGCCATTATTTCAAATTGGATTATGTTAAGCATCTCCCACTTGTTGCAGGTTCTATGATAGATTCACATGTAACAGCAGGATATTGGGAGAATAGGACTCGAGAGCGTTTGGGGTAGGCTTCATATATTTGTCCTTTTTCTTTTTTATTTTATATCAAATTTTGGTTTACTATTTGCAATCATTTTCTCTCTGCAGTATTAAAATGCCCGAGACCTTTGTTGTTCACCTTGGAAACAGCAAGGAACTTATGGAAGTTGCTGAGGACAGTATAGCAAAACAGGTTTTGCGTGAGCATGTCCGGGAGTCTCTTGGAGTGCGAAGAGAAGATCTTGTATTTGCCATCATAAACAGTATGTATTTTGATCTGTTTTGGTGGTTTGAATGAATTTGGTTATAATGCTTCACCATGAATTCACCAGTTTATTTGCTTTTTATCTTTATCTTGTTGTATGCTTGTGAAATTTGTGTTAATTTCCGTTGGGAAATAAAAAATAGAAAGTAGTGTACTGGTTAGTTTATGCGCACAGAGTGAGCACTAAAGTACACTTCATGACTATAGGCGTTTCACGTGGAAAAGGCCAGGATTTGTTTTTGCATTCCTTTTATGAAAGCTTGCGACTGATCCAAGAGAAGAAGCTGCTACTGCCGAGAATGCATGCTGTAATTGTGGGGAGTGACATGACTGCTCATACCAAGTTTGAGCATGAGTTACGTAACTTTGTAGCGATGAAGAAAATTCAAGATCGTGTTCATTTTGTGCACAAAACTCTGACTGTAGCTCCATATCTGGCTGCAATTGATGTCCTTGTTCAAAATTCTCAGGTATTAGAAACATTTTCTGTTTACAAAATGCATTTGATATCTTGTTTGTACCAAAAGTGGCAGATAGAACTTCTGATGCATATAGAATTCTAAATCATAGTTTTTAATGTCAACAAGTTCCCAATTAGCCGAACAGATCAATGCATACAAAGGCAATGGCATTGCTGTCTTTCTCAAGCAAGTCTCACCCTAAGGCCTTGATCTAACTAATATGTTCATTTTCATTTTGTAATATCTTTTTACCCTTCCAAATAGGCACGGGGAGAATGCTTTGGTAGGATAACTATTGAAGCCATGGCATTTCAGCTGCCTGTATTGGTAATGAACCTTCTTCTTGTTATTTTGCATAATATCTAATACAGGCGCTGCTAATCTTGTTGACTCGTGTGTAATTGACATTTTTGATTTATTTACAGGGAACAGCGGCAGGTGGCACAACAGAGATTGTAGTGAACGGAACAACAGGCTTGTTGCATCCTATTGGGAAAGAAGGGATCGCTCCTCTTGCAAAAAATATGGTAAAACTCGCCACTCACGTTGAGAGGAGGCTTACAATGGGGAAGAGAGGATACGAAAGGGTCAAAGAAAGGTTCCTAGAACACCACATGGCAATTAGAATTGCTGCAGTTCTGAAGGAAGTGTTGCGCAAGTCGAAGAGCCACTCAGATTCATAAACATACTCTATTCTCCTCGTTTTGAAGATGAACTACCCTAGATTAGTAGGTCGATTTTCCTTTTATGGCGACATAATCGTCCCTCGGGGTTCTCTTTTCTATTTTCCAATAGGGCTGTACATTTATGTACATATTAAGACACCAAGCTAGTGGTAGCTTGTTCAAAAGGTCGACATGAAAGACATGATCGATTTTGTTGAAGCATGGGATTGGAAAAATTGGCATCTCATTGAAATGCTTCGTGCTAACTCTCTTGTTATGGGTTTCTTCATGGTTTGCCGAAATTTTTTTCCCTACACATTTCATGAAACGGGTATTTCACATATAGCTCACAAGCCTCTCCTATGATACAGCAAGTGTGAGAGACCCGTTCAATGAAACGGGTACATGCAAGTTTTCCTCAGTTTTGCCGGCTTTTTATTTGATGAGTTTTTTAAATGAACATCCTGAACAAAGCTTTGCTTTTACTTATCCTTCCATTTTGGTATTTGCCGGTTCACCTTGAACTACTAAAATGAGGGATTTATTGAGTTCGAGCTCGCTGAGCCACATTAGTTAGAGTGAATGTGCTTTTCTATGCATCGGAATTCGAATCTTCCTGTTTATAAAAATTGCTTGGATTAAAAGTAAAATTAAGAATCACTGACATGTTAAAAAGGAAAAAAGATAATAATTACAACTAATAACTTAGATTAAGTTTTCCATTATAGCAAAACAATTCAATTTTTTTTATTACAACTCAGAACAAAGCTACTGAGCTAGTAAGAAAATCCACAAGACTTCAAGGGGACTTGGGCTGTGGAGAATCACTTCCTGGCTTTGGCTTCTGCTTGAAGTTGTTGTGCTTTGTAAACCAACTGGTGTACAGAAACTGCTTCTGAGCCCCTACATGGTTGCATATCAATCTGAGCTTCTGCCTCTCCCTCATCCACCTCAGCACTATCTTCATGTGCCTCTTGCTCGTCAATCCTCTCAACCCAACTTCCTGAAAACACCGTTCAATCATTTCATCAAACACTTGGTGCGCGTAACAAAATCACTGCAAAGGGGGTCGGAGATTACCTTGACGTGATCCCAGGTTTCGGAAATGGTGAGAGGACCGTGCTCCTTGACGATGTCGAAGATGGCCCTGGTGATGGTCTGAGTCTGCTCAGGTGGGGTATTGAGCTCTATGGGTTTCATCGGAGGTTTTGGCTTCCGAGCAATGCACCTGATCGCAGTCCCAAACATGTTGCCACTCTCTTTTTCCAAAACCCAAAATATCACTTTGCTAGGTATAAAAATATACCATCAGATAGAAAGTGGGTGAATATATAAAAGAGAGCTTTAATAAAAAGGGCATGAACTAAGTTTATTTTAACAAAAAACCATCCTATAACTTTTTTTAACCAAAAACCATCCCAGAACAAAGTAAAACCCACCAAACCAACAGACAGCTCGACCACCAGCCAGTCACTCATGAGCTCTCCTTTGGCCCTCATCCTCCTCCTCCTCCTTCTCTTCGTCTCGCTGAGTACTACAACTTTCCTTTTTGAATCACCCTATATCGTTGAGTATTGAAGAAGTTATATCCATTTGAATCTTACCTAGTTTCCGGCGACCTCCGAGGCTTTCGAGGCGTTTTCCGGCCAAACCACAACGAGTTAGCCATCGAGCAAGGTATCATTCTCTTCATCTTTTCGAGAACTACGATTTTCGTTTTTGAATCACTCGATTTCGTTGAGTATTGACAAAGTTATGAGCGTTTAAAGTTTGTCCAACTTTCCGGCCGAAATCCGGCCTTCCCTTCCGTTTAGCAAATAAAAGAACCAAAATCCAAAAACAGTGACTTAGATTCCAGAAACAGTGTTACTTAAAATCCAGAAACAGTTTATTTTTACATTCCATAAACAGTGTCCGTCGAAAAGAACCAAAATCCAAAAACAGTGACTTAAATTCTATAAACAGTGACTTAGACTTCAGAAACAGTGTCCGTCGAAAAGAACCAAAATCCAGAAACAGTGACTTAAATTCCAGAAACAGTTTATTTTTACATTCCATAAACAGTGTCCGTCATTATTTTTGAATAGCATGTAGATCTCAAATATTTTTTCTGGAGAAACAAATGATAAACCTCACTGACAAAGAAAACTTGAAAAACAGTACCTTAAATACACTATGAATAATAACGACGATCATATTTCAACGAAATAATACAAAAATATAAATTAAATAGCATGAGGATCTATATTTTTGTTTCAAAGAAAAAGAAGAAGGTATGCAACCACATCATTTGAAAAAATTGCAAAACCCAAGGAAAAGAAGGAGAAAGACTAAAACTTATAACATGGTTTTTGATTAAACAAAACTTATAACATGATTTTTTTATTAAAACTAAAACTTATAACATGGTTTTTTATTAAACAAAACTTATAACATGGTTTTTTATTAAAACTAAAACTTTTCAAGCCCTTTTCATTAGTTTTCCTTATATAAAACCATTACAAATTTTTAATAAAAATAAAACCAGAGAATATATAACCCATTTTGAGTGTCCCTCTCGTTTTATATTTGACGAGCCTTTATGTGGATAAGACATTTTTAGAATCACGGCGTAGCATGCGTGACTTACACGTTTTAAATGTATTTATATAAGAGTTCCTGTTGAGCATATTCGAAGTACTTGTTGTTTTTCATCCATTGTTGAGTCCCAACGACAACCGATGAAGACTATGCCGTATGTATCTACCTGACCCAGACATGATACATCAATGAAATCAATGCTAAAACATATTGCGTCTACATCAGCAAAGCATCAGGAGATTGAAGTCATGCAAGCCGATCCTAGACAACCTTGTTGACCTCTCACGACGTCACTACCGAAGTCAACCTTCCAGAAGCTTGTCCGAGGAATTGGTATGCCTAACTATTCATATACAATGCTTGTAGTTCTCATTTGGAAGTTCTGTCAAACTTAAAGGGGTATCCAGAAATATACTCACTTGATCTTAATGTACTCTTTTTCCCTACGATTATGAGCATTTTCCCACTGGGTTTTTGCTACCTAACTAGGTTTTGACGAGGCACCCATCTTGGACTGATCATACCCTTGTGAGCTCTTCTACTTGCATCCACAAGACGTATAGTTTTGACTTAATGCAACTTCTCACTTTTCTCCTTAGTTTATGGGTTTTTCTCCCACCTTGGGTTTTACCATAGTGAAGTTTTGTGAGTTTTACCTTTTATGCATTCTTCTGTTGATCTGAGACTCGCATTATGCCAACGACTTCATCGACTGTACTTACTTCATCGCTGAAGACCTAATGCGCCATTTGTTTGAGTATTTACACACTTGAAGGGGATTGTTGCAGTCCTATTAGATTAGGAATGTGATTGTGTAAATCCTAATGTATCTAGGGATATCTTGGAATATTCCCTAGAGTTAGATATTATCATATTAGGGTAAGGAATTTACCTTTTCTATTACTATAAATAAAGGCACAATGAGGTGAGATAACACACATTTCACAATTACATATCTCTCTCTACTCTCTCTATGCCGCACCCCCTTTCTCTTTTTGGCTTCCATAATTGTTTAGTAAATTATGCCTACAACAAAAGAATATTAGTGATATGTTCAAAACCTGAGGAATTTTGTGAAAACTTATGAAAACGCAATAAAGAATATTAGTGATATGTTCAAAACCTGAGGGGTTTTTGTGAAAACGCAACAAACTTCAAAGGCTGTATGTGTAATTAACCCCTAGAAACGATCCGACCGTCAGAAAATCATTCTCTACTTTTCATGAAACGCAGCGTCTTGTCTGGGTAGCGGGACTTTCGCTTCATCAAATGCATTTCTCAGAGTCGCGTGCAGCAGCAGGAGGGCTCGGATAGTCCAATGCAAAATCTTCCTCGCAAATTCTCGACAGTCCCAATTCACAAGCTTCTACCTTCACAGCTTCACCAGCACAGACCACATCCGGCCGAACTCTTCTCGGAGTTTCAGCAGAGGCGGAAGCTCTTGGAGCACAAACTCGTTGCCGTTCTAGATGGATGCGCCGGCCTCCGCCAAGTCAAAGCGGTTCACGGTCACCTGCTCCTCCACGGCCTCGGCCAATGCTGCTACGTCCTCACCAAGCTCATCCGCACGCTCACGAAGCTTGACGTTCCCATGGACGCGTATCCGCTCCTCGTCTTCCGACAGGTCAAGTACCCAAACCCGTTTCTCTGGACGGCTATGATCCGCGGGTACAGTATCCAAGGACCCGTTTCGGAATCGCTGAACTTTTATACTAGTATGAGGAAATCGGGTGTGGGGCCGGTGTCGTTTACGTTCTCGGCGCTTTTTAAGGCCTGTGGGGATGTGCGTGATGTGAATTTGGGGCGGCAGATTCATGCCCATACGATTTTAGTTGGTGGGTTCGTGGCGGATTTGTATGTGGGGAACACTATGATCGATATGTACGTGAAATGTGGGTTTTTGGAGTGTGGGCGCAAGGTGTTTGATGAAATGCCTGAGAGGGATGTTGTTTCTTGGACTGAGTTGATTGTTGCTTATACCAAGGTTGGGGATATGGAATCAGCTTGGGAGTTGTTTGAGGGGTTGCCTGCAAAAGATATGGTGGCGTGGACTGCAATGGTTAATGGTTATGCTCAGAATGCCCATCCAAGAGAGGCGTTGGATTGCTTTGAGAGAATGCAATGTGCTGGTGTAGGGACTGATGAGATTACGTTGGTTGGTCTCATTTCGGCTTGTGCACAATTAGGTGCGTCTAAGTATGCTAATTGGGTTCGAGACATTGCTGAGAAATCCGGTTTTGGGCCTACTGAAAATGTTCTTGTGGGTTCTGCATTGATAGATATGTACTCCAAGTGTGGAAGCTTGGATAATGCCTTCAAGGTTTTTCAGGGAATGAAGGAAAGAAACGTATTTTCTTATAGCTCAATGATTTTGGGGTTTGCAATGCACGGTCGTGCAAGTGCAGCGATAGAATTATTTCATGAGATGTTGACGACTGAGATAAGACCTAACAAGGTTACTTTTATAGGAGTGCTGACAGCTTGCAGCCATGCCGGTATTGTTGATCAAGGTCGGCAGTTATTTGCAACCATGGAGAAGTACTATGATGTTGTTCCAACAGCTGATCATTACACTTGCATGGTAGACCTACTTGGTCGAGCTGGGCGCTTGGAAGAAGCTCTTGAGCTTGTTGAAACAATGCCAATAGATGCCCATGGAGGCGTGTGGGGAGCTCTACTCGGGGCATGTCGTACCCATGGGAATCCCGACATTGCTCAGATTGCTGCTAACCATCTTTTTGAACTTGAACCTGATAGTATTGGAAACTATGTAGTGCTCTCGAACATTTATGCATCAGCAGGAAGGTGGGATGAGGTTTCAAGAGTGAGGAAGTTGATGAGGGAAAAGGGTCTGAAAAAGAAACCTGCATATAGTTGGGTTGAAACAAAGAGAGGCGTAATTCATGAGTTCTGTGCAGGTGAAACAACCCATCCGGAGTACACCGAGATTAAGAAGACGTTGGAGGACCTTCTGGACAGATTACAGGCTAATGGCTACCAGCCTAACCTGGATTCCGCGGCTTATGCTGTGGGAGATGATGAAAAGACGCGTATATTAATGTCTCATAGTGAAAAGCTAGCTTTAGCATATGCATTGCTCAGTACAGATTCTGTTTCCACCATTAAGATTATGAAGAACATTAGGATTTGTGAAGACTGTCATTCGTTCATGTGCGGTGCATCCCAAGTTACGGGGAGGGAGATTGTCGTGAGAGATAACATGAGATTCCACCACTTCCACAACGGGACATGCTCTTGCGGAAACTTTTGGTGATTGAACCTGCAGATGAAGATTGTTGGAAGAAGATTACAGAGCAATGATTGATAAGGCAAAAGACCGATTTCAAGCAATATGATCATTTATGGAACACAATTGGAAATTGCTCCTTAGGCAAATGTGACAGCCAATGCAGTCGAAGTTCAACCATCACCTGGATTTTGGAGCAAAGATTTTGCTGGTCTGCTGCCGTGGTATTGGAGGCTTTCACGA
Source organism: Cotoneaster glaucophyllus (assembly GCA_036320875.1). Classification (NCBI taxonomy): domain Eukaryota; kingdom Viridiplantae; phylum Streptophyta; class Magnoliopsida; order Rosales; family Rosaceae; genus Cotoneaster; species Cotoneaster glaucophyllus. The sequence continues at coordinate 18,506,595 of CM070073.1, forward strand.
CGTAACAGAGTTTTGAGAGACTTACTAGAAGTACATGAAGCCTCGAAGACTTGCAGCTATGACAAGTCAGAACTGTCGCTGGAGCCCTTGGCATTTCATTTCACATAAGAAGATTATTTGAGTATCTCCACTCTTTTATTTTATGTTAAAATTTTGTATCAATTCAGCCTTTCGGAATAAGAGAGTTTTGCATGTTCAATTTTGAAACATCAGCTGATCAATCGTATCCTGTAGCACTGGAAATAATATTCTATATTAGAATTCTTATTACCTTTGCTGTCAAATCACCAATCTTACCCTTACATACATAGTTACCAGACACTTATGGAGAGACACATTATAATATTTGTATGTTTTTAGACGGAATCTTATTAAAAATGGGAGCGTATGGATTGGTTCGGATCAATATGGAATTATTACCCCAACAAGACACCGCCATGTGACGTTTCCATTTTAAGTGACAAATAGGTGACATTACCATTTTAAGCGACAAACATGCCAAAATTTGAAAGGAATAATATGACCGTGGTAAACAATGTAGTCATCTTTTAAGGGGATTTTTGTCTAACCATCACAATCCAGCAAATGATATTGATTTCCTTCTATGTTATGAAAGATCTCACTGTCAATCATATGCTTATGAAGATGGTTGATGAACATTGCATCTAATACAATACATGATTGCATGTTCAACTCGATCAATTGAGCTCCATTACCTTCATGTCTAACTGCACCAATACTAACTTTAATTTAAGGGGTGTGCTATCCACACACCTCTTTTTACTTCTCACACACCCCTTACTAATTTCTATCATTTGATATTATTTAATTCAGTCGATTCAACGTCTGCAAATTAAAAGAGTGTATGAAGTAAAAATGAGTATGTTATCCATACACCCCTAATTTAATCAATGGTCCACATTGATAAAAATAATAATAATAATCAATGATCCACAAAAAATAACCCCTTTTCTTTAGGCATATTTGTGACCTCTTTTCCATGCGTCAAATGTATTTCACTGTATTTCAAATGAATTAACCGTTAACACCACTGTAAAACTGGCCACGGACTTTGGTTTGTGTCTTTTGTCTCTTAGAGCAACTCCCACTAAACTAAAGAAGTCCTTTACCAAGTAAGCTACGCAACCGTTTTTACCCGCCTCAACCAATCTTAGCTCGGACATGCCAACAGCCAATACTTACTCTGGGCGGTACACGAATTCCGTTTAGGCGAGCGGCAGTGAGGGGAAAGGGGAGTAATAGTGAATGCACTTAAAGAACCGCAGATTTTGACCGGATTGTACACCTTTGTGTCTGGCTATGTATATGAATGTGCATAAAGAAGAGACGGGGCATCTCTCTCCCTTTTTATTTTTCTCTTTCATTTTATGAAAAAAATGGTAGGGGCTGAGGCTCTGAATCTGAAGGCTTTCTAACTTGCTTCAATTAGGGAATTGCGCAGATGGATCAATTACCCGGTTCCGCAGCGTCCTCCAACTTGCTGTCCGCTCCCCTTCACAAGAAAGGTGGCAGGATTCGAACCAACGGCCGGCCCGCCCCTGACCCGCTGGGTTGGGTGGCCGCGTTAGCACCCCTCGTCGCCTCTACCCAAAACAGATGCGCTGCGCTACCCAGCGCGTAACCTTGTCCGACGGTGATGAGAGTCGGTTGTTTCCTTTGTTGGCGTTGCTGAATAACATGTTCATGTTCTTGTTATTGTCACACCGTACACACAATTGTAGGATGTTATAAAACCAATTCTGCAACAATAATTAAACCAGAATCACTGTACTGAGACTAAATATATTAATAAACTGAAAATATGACTTTAGTCCCTATAATTCAATTTTACACATAAAAAACCCAACATGACATTTTTACTCTAGAAAAACCCAATGACTAGGATCCACATAAGCAATTTCATTAATTACATTCAACTTGACACATTTTACATATTTTGGATGCCAAAAATACCCTTATTGTATGTTTTGATTTATAAAAATTAATTACATGCAAATTATATGGGAGAGTTAATGACTTTGAGAAATAAAAAAATAATAAATCAAAAAACATTAATGTACGAAATTATGGAGATGAATGTACAAAGGGACGAAATTAATGTGTATATAAATATAGCCGAATCAATGGTGCATTTAAACTAATTACATATTAATATGAAATATGAGAATGAATGTCCTAAAAACTATACGATTTTGAATTGTTTTATGTATTGAATGACTTTATTAATTTAAATGACTATATTAAATCTTGAATATTTATGCATATTATTTGGATATACGATATCTGTTTTAACAAGGATGCAAATTATTTGGATATACGGAAGTGCTGGTGTAATACAATATCTGTTTTAACAAGGATGCAAATTATTTGGATATACGGAAGTAGGTAAATTATATGTTTGTCGAATATAACCTTTTAAATATTTTATTTACCATTACCAACCTCCATATAAGGAGTGTTTTGACATAAATGTAGTCTTGGATCAAGCTTATAATTTACCTACTCCCGTATTTATTTACCTACATGATATTGTTGGAATGTAATAGTTTTTTTTTTTTTTGGGAATGTAATATATATATATATATATTTTTTTTTTTGTCAAATATAATCTTTTAAATATTTTATTTACCGTTACCAACCTCCATATAAGTAGTGTTTTGACATAAATGTAGGATTGGATCAAGCTTATAATTTACCTACATTCGTATTTATTTACCTACATGATATTGTTGGAATGTAATAGTTTTTTTTTTTTTTTTGGAATGTAATATTATTTTTTTGTTGAATATAATCTTTTAAATATTTTATTTACCGTTACCAACCTCCAGTAGTGTTTTGACATAAATGTAGGATTGGATCAAGTTTATAATTTACCTACTCCCGTATTTATTTACCTACATGACCTTGTTGGAATGTAATATATATATATATATATATATATATATATTTTTTTTTTTTTTTTGTGGAATATAATCTTCTTTTAAAAAAAATTCAAAATGTCAGTTTATACCACTAACACGACGTGCCTAAGATATAACATATGTATAATAATTTACCTACAAAACACTATATATAAACTAATATGATTTGGCGGTCCCGTATAACAAACATTGACACTAGTTTACCTACACCATGTTGTTTGAAAGTATCTCCATTGAAGTTGAATGGTGCGATTCAAATCTCAAAAACGGTTGGATTTTCTTATCCCCATAAACGTGTAATTATTGAAATCAATGATGTTGTTATGGATGGTTTTCTGCAAAACGGCTGGATTTGAAACAGTCATGGGATGAGTGGCATAGGCGTAATAATATTGTATTACTAGGTCAATTATTTTTCAATATGGTTACACATTTCAGATTTGGGTTTATATTAGATGTTTATAGATACATGAGTTTTAGTTTAAGGATTATAAATTTCAAGGGCTAAAATCGAATGGACCCCCGGACAGCTTCTCTTTGATCTGGTCCATGATCCCCTTCTTTTCGGGGTGCTCCTCCGTGTAAGTGGTGACGCCGTAAGGACTGGTGGTCGAAATGGTATGTGGTGTTGAGTAGTAGGGGTCATCCTTGTGCCCCCCCGCAGCTTGTCCTTGATCTTGTCCATCATCCCCTTCGCCTGGTGGTGCCCTCCGGGGTAGGTGGTGCCGGCGGTGGTGCCATATGTTGTGTCAGTTGTGGTTGAACCTGAGAGCTTCTCCTTTATCTTCTGTTTCAGCCCCTTCTTCTTCCTCCTCCCACCTAGCCCATCATCCTCAGATGACTGCACCACAATAATTACATACCCAACATATATATAAATTCCAGGAGAAAATATAAGTTAATAATAGTTTCAAGGGAAGTTTTTTTTTTTGTCTCTTGAAATATTAGGAATACCACCTCCCTAAAAATCTACTAATTTGAGATGATACAAATAAACAATAATTGTATTAGGATTTCACACACACGTTCACTTGTGTGAAAATAATGTGGCTAATAAAGTCTAACCTTTTTGGCTAGGTCTTTATCTTTTTAGACAACAAAATAATGGTACAAATAACAAAATCTTATGTAAAATTAATGTCGCATTTTTACATGGGGAAAATAGATTACTTACCGAGCTCGAGCTTGAGCTGCCAGAGCGATGAAGCATGCCAGTGGCACCATGGTGCTCTTTCCTGCCATAATCGTGACCAACCGTGCCTTGAGCACCGTATTCTCCGGCGGTGGCAGGAGTGATGCCAGTGTTAGCACCGTGATGGCCAAGAGGGTTTCCGTACTTGTCCACTCGGGGGGCCCACCGAGATGCCGTACTAGTCGGTTGCCTGGTTCAGGTTTCGGCAGGCGGCGGTCGATGGTTCCCCCGAACTGGTTATGGTAATGTGCCATTTTTCAATAAACACAATGATACCTTTTCTTTTTATTTGAAAATTTTGAATGTACTTTGATCGGATTCGGTGTATTATGGAGTTAAAGTTTGGACAGGATTATATAGGCAAATGAACAGTCATGCATGTCACAGTAGGGTTCTTACTTGTTACACGTACGTGAATGGTGACTTCGGTGCCTTGTTAATGTTAGACGAAGTCAAGCCCACAGCGACATTCCTGCAACTTGAGGAGTCTTCATCAGTTCAAACTTCTTATCCTTAGCTGTTCCTAGTTTATAGGATTTTGGTTTTCAAATGTTTGTTGTAACTTTGTGATCAGATTTGGAACTTTGAAATCTCCATGTATCTCGGGTTTTCAAACCCTTTATGTAATCCTCAAGTGAATATAAATACATGCATCCCATCATTAACTGGGTATGCAATTGAAGTGAACTCTTGAGCATTCTTAAGTTTTTCATGGTATACGAGCCCTAGCAAGTCCAACGACACAGATCCAATTTTTTTTTTTTTTTTTTCAATGGCTGATAGTTCCAACGGTGCTGCAACCCCAAACACCTCCATTCCCAACCCTCCCAACCCAGCAATACCTGCTATGAACCCCTTCTCGTCCATGACTATAGTCATTAATATCAAACTGGATCGAACCAACTATCCTCTATGGTTGGCTCAGATCCTACCAATTCTCAAGAGTCGTGACCTGATGGGTTATGTAGATGGGTCCATCGCATGTCCTCCCAAACAGCTTCCTGATGCCACTACCATCAATCCTGCATACACAACCTGGATCCATCATGATCAAATGATACTGAGTTGGATAAATGGTTCCCTCACGCCATCTGTACTGTCTGTCGTGGCAAGCAAGCGCTGCTCTCGTGATACCTGGGAGGCTCTCGAGCAAAGGTATGCTTCCTCGTCTCAAAATCGCATCTTGTTCCTTCGGAATGAACTGATGCAGACCAAAAAAGGAGATATGTCTATTGCTGATTATCTTGATCGAATTAACTCGATTTCTGACAACCTTGCCCTATCTGGGCAACCAGTAAATGATGATGAGCTTGTCCAGATTATCCTGAACAATCTGGGTCCTGCCTATGAAATGACTGTGAGTGCTGCACAGGCACGTGACACTCCAATCATGTATCCTACACTTGAGGCTCTCCTACTGACAACAGAGAGGAGGATGGCTGAGCAAAATGCTCCTCCTATAGAAGCTGCTCCTGTGACTGCATTTGTGACTGCAAGAGGTCGTGGTGGACGACTTCGAGGTAATGGACGCGGTGTGTATCCGTCTGCACGTGGTGGTGGTGCTGCCAACCAGCGAGGTTTCTTTCCTCGCAACAATAATCAGAGGCCAAACTCGGCTTGCAATGGTGAGAAGTTCACGGTTACAGGTGAAAGACTCACTTGTCAAATCTGTGGAAAGCAAGGGCACCCTGCCCTAGATTGTTATCAAAGAATGAATGTAGCATATGAAGGGCGCATCCCAGCAAAGAGACTTACTGCTATGGCCACATCTCCTGTCACCATCAACAAGCAACCTAATGGACAGTGGTTGCTAGACACGGGTGCTAATGCACATGTGACTCCAGATCTTCAGAATTTGATCAATCCAAAAGAGTATACTGGTAATGAGAATGTTGGTGGTGTAGGTAATGATACTGGTCTTTCTATTTCTCATCTTGGTTCGAATAAACTTCAAACTCAGTCTTGCTCATTTAAATTGAAAAATATTCTAAGATGTCCCACTGCCTCAACCAATATTATTTCTGCCCATAGGTTTACTCTAGATAATAATTGTTATTTACTGATCTTTCCTCATTTTTTCCTTGTTAAGGACCTTAAGACCCGGAAGACGCTTTTCCACGGGAGATGTGAGAATGGTTTATACCTATTTTTTGATGGCGGTGGACAGTTCAATTACCCTATTTCAGTGTGTGTAGGCATTCGAGTCTCAGCCCAAAAATGGCATTCACGTCTTGGTCATCCTGCGTCGTCTATTATCAAGTATTTAGTTTCAAATAAACAAGTACCAATTCATGGTACTTCTGATGTAATGTTTTGTCAATCATGTCCATTGGGAAGGAGTACTAAACTCCCATTTAGTACTTCTGCGTCTGTTTCCAAGTTTCCTTTGCAAATTTTACATTCGGATGTTTGGTGTTCTCCAGTTGTTTCAATTGAAGGTTTTAAATATTATGTCTTGTTTGTGGATGATTATTCAAGATACTCTTGGATTTTCCCTATGAAAAATAAATCTGAAGTGTTTGAAATATTTGTCACTTTTAAATCTAAAGTGGAAAATCTTTTAAATACTTCCATTAAAATCCTCCAGTGTGATGAAGGAGAAGAGTACAAGAGTCGTGTTTTTCAAAACTTTCTTGCAAAACATGGAATTTCTCAAAGGTTTTCTTGCCCAAAACATCCTGAGCAAAATGGTATTGCAGAAAGAAAACATCGACATATTGTTGAAACTGGTATTGTCATGCTTTCTCATTCACACATTCCAAACAAATACTGGTTTGACGCTTGTTTAACGGCAACTTATTTAATCAATAGATTGCCAACTCGAATTTTGTCACATAAATCACCTTATGAAAAATTATTTGTCAAATTTCCAAAATATGAGATGCTTAAGGTATTTGGTTGTAAGTGTTTTCCTTGGCTTGTGCCTTATTCACAAAATAAACTTCAACCCAAGTCAAAACCGTGTGTGTTTTTAGGTTACTCACTGAACCACCAAGGGTACAAATGTCTGGACTTGTCCACGAGACGAATTTATTTGTCTCGCCATGTTCTATTCGATGAAGACTCATTTCCATTTAAGGAACTCACATCTCCAGTGGAAAACGTTGAAACAAAAGGTAGTGCTACATCTCCTGATCTTTTGTTTACTTTTCCTATTTTAATGTCCACACCTTCCACCACCTCTCTGACTTCATCCCATAACTTAGTGTACTTGCCTCAATCAATAACAACTGCCCCTGATTTGACAAACCATCCACCAAGTCCAACTTTATCACAACCTGCCGCTGATTTGACAAACCTCCCACAAAGTCCAACTTTATCACACCCTATAATCCCGCCACCTACCTTATCTTCACCCAACCCTATCTCCATTAATCCTAATTTAAATGAGCAAGCAGTAGTCTCTGAACCGTGCGTACAGCAGCCAATACCACCTTCAGATCATGCCCATACTCAGATGAGTCAGATCTCTGCGCCACTGCCGCGAATGACCACTCGTTCGCAGTCAGGAATAGTAAAACCTAATCCTAAATATGCGTTGCATGTTTCTACTGACCTTTCTTCTGTTGAACCCACGTGTTTTAGTCAGGCAGTCAAGAATAAAGCATGGCGCGATGCCATGGTTCAAGAGTTTAACGCTTTGCAACGTTGTGGTACGTGGAAATTTGTTCCTTATAATCCTAAAATGAACTTGTTGCCAAATAAATGGGTGTTTAAGATTAAAAAAAGGGCAGATGGCTCGGTGGAGAGGCACAAGGCCAGGTTGGTTGCCAATGGATTTCATCAACAGTCTGGAATTGATTACACAGAAACCTTTAGTCCTATGGTCAAGCACAGCACCATCAGACTTGTTCTCAGTTTAGCAGTTTCAAAAAGGTGGCAAATACGACAATTGGATGTACAAAATGCTTTTTTGCATGGATTTCTAAAGGAGGATGTATATATGCGACAACCTGTTGGCTTTGTTGATCAGCAGTATCCAAGTCATGTGTGTAAATTACAACGCAGCATATATGGCTTGAAACAGGCCCCCAGAGCATGGTTCCATCGTTTTTCAGAGTTTCTTCTTCAATTAGGGTTTCACGGTTCAACTTGTGATTACAGTTTATTTGTTTTCAACCACCATGGGATCTATTTGATTTTATTGATTTATGTAGATGACATCCTGTTGACAGGAAAAAGTCCCCGCCACATGTCGAGATTGATCAAGAAATTGGGTACTTTATTCTCAATGAAGGACTTGGGTCCACTCCATTATTTTTTGGGGGTCGAGGTTACTTATTTTGGTCAACAAATGCATCTTAATCAGGCAAAGTATGCCTTGGATTTATTGACACGTACACAATTTTTGGATGTCAAACCAATTTCTACTCCAGTTCCTAGTGGCCACAAGCTTAGTGCTTATGATGGTGAGCCACACAACAATCCAGAGATGTATCGTAGTGTTGTGGGTGCTCTACAATATTTGACAATCACGAGACCTGATCTTTCCTATGCTGTGAGGTCTGTCAGTTCATGCATTCTCCAAAGACTACACATTGGCAGGCAGTCAAGATGATTCTTCGTTATGTAAAGGCCACTTACAATCATGGCCTTGTCTATAAACCTGGTTCTGTTCATCTCACGGCTTATTCTGATACTGATTATGCTTGGAATCCAGATACCCGACATTCAACTGGCGGTTTCTGTATTTATTTTGGGTCCAATCTCGTGTCATGGAGTTCTAAAAAGCAAAACACTGTTAGTAGGTCCAGTTCTGAAGCTGAATATAGGCAGCTTGCTTACACAGCTGCAGAGATTTCATGGCTCAAGTCACTCTTTCGAGACTTGTACTTGCATCTTGACACACCCACCATTTGGTGTGATAATATTTCTTCCATTGCTCTTGCTTCTAATCCCGTGTTTCACTCACGGACAAAGCACTTGGAGGTTGATTACCATTACGTTCGAGAGAAGGTGGTTCGACGTCAACTGCTTGTTAATTACATCTGTTCTCAAGATCAGGTTGCTGATCTGTTCACAAAAGGATTGTCTTCACCACGGTTCAAGCTTCTTGTTTCCAAGCTTCCAGTTGTTCCTCCACCGGTCAGCTTGCGGGGGGATGTTAGACGAAGTCAAGCCCACAGCGACATTCCTGCAACTTGAGGAGTCTTCATCAGTTCAAACTTCTTATCCTTAGCTGTTCCTAGTTTATAGGATTTTGGTTTTCAAATGTTTGTTGTAACTTTGTGATCAGATTTGGATCTTTGAAATCTCCATGTATCTCGGGTTTTCAAACCCTTTCTGTAATCCTCAAGTGAATATAAATACATGCATCCCATCATTAACTGGGTATGCAATTGAAGTGAACTCTTGAGCATTCTTAAGTTTTTCAGTTAACACGTTGGCTACTGAGAAACGTGGCGGTGTGTGGAAAGGAAGTGTATGTTGATGTCGGCATAGAATATTCATGGTTAAGATGAGATGAGTCAGTGTCAATCTGAAATAGGATTTTCTTTTAAATTTATTATTTTTTCGTCTATTTTATTTAAAAATCACAATTAAGTATTAATGTTTTATGTTGATTTCTTTATAAGCAAATAAGTGAAAGAAAAAAAGTGAGAGAAGAGAAAAGGGAAGGGAGCGAAAATTTGGAAATTTGAAGGAGAGCCCTACTCCGTCTTGTCCTGGGGATGAAAAGCTCGCGACGCTTCACCGCGTCTGTGAACTTGAAGACTTGAAAATTGAAACTTGGGAAAGCATCGCAGAGTCGTGTTTTACACATGGCTTTGTAATTATCTTAAATTTATTTTTACAAAAGAAAAAATAATTTATATTAAATTATAAGATAAACTAAGTTTTCATCATTTTTTTTAATTGATTTTATTTTTATTTTTTTAATTAAGGTCCTTTAATTTTTGTCTATGCTATTTTGTGAATTTAAAATGTTATGATCCATCCTTAATTTTATAATATTATTGTTACTAAAAAAATTGACCAAAATGCCGTTAGAGGTGAGAATGTTGACTTTCATTGACCATTGTATCTTGAGACGTATGACCCATTATGTTAGTATATCTTTGTAGTACTCAATGTTACGAAGCGTGGGCTCAAGCGGAATCGAATTTGGAGCTACAATAGAGATTTTATAGACTTACGAAGTTGGACGGCATTTTAGTAAACTCACCATTTCGTATATTTTCTCTTCTATTATTTTATTGTTTTAATTTTATATTTTTTATTGTGGGTCTCACGACCCACTTCTCTCGCTCTTCTATGTGTCATTTTTTCCCCCAACTCTCGAAACTCTCTCGACCTCTCTTCTCCCACACTTCATCTCTCAAACCCTCTCATAACTCTCTTTCACTAGAACTCTTTCTCCCTCTCCATGAATCACAGACCACCATCGTCACACCCTAGCATTTTCTACGAGCATCGCAACCCCCAGACTCTTGCAATCACAATCTCAGACCGGTAAAAGTCTCTCTCTGCACAGTGGTACCCCACTGCTTTAAACTTTTCTCCGGCGGGTTCTTGCCATTCCCAACGAAGGTAAGTCTTGAAATGGACGTAGATTGTCCTAGATCACAGTTTCATGTTGTTTATGGCCTCATGGTGATGTTTGACGCAAAAAATCAACTTGGGAAGTTATTTCGCAGTTTTTCGGCAAGGGTCTGACGAATTTTGAGCCATTTTTCGGCCAACTCCAGCCATGGTTGGTCCTCAAATGGGTATATTTCGAATCATTATCTCACTAGCTTTAATTTGACTATTTATAAGCTGAATATGGTTGAGTTTTGACTCCGATTGGAACCGGGATTTTTTCGGCCTTGTCTTTCGTAGAAACCGGCGACCTGCAGACCGAGTCGACCCTACCTGATAATGCAGGACCCGGATATGATCCTGACCTGTTTACCTGGAAACCGTCATTGACCCGACCCATTTCCAGATGGATCTGGAATATTCATAGCGTTGATTCTTCGAATTTTGTCAAGACCTCTCCTAGGCTAATTTTGATGCACCGAATTTGTTTTTGGCATCTGTTTAGTGAAATTTCAAAATTTTAATGTAGTTGACCGTCTTGGCGGCTCGGTTGACTTTTGGTTGACCGTTGTCTTTTTACGAAATTAGCCTTCGACCCTTCTTAGGGTATTTTGATGCGCTAATTCCGAATCCGTTGTCCATTTTTCCAAATTCAAACGTTTTATTTGAGTTTTACTAATATTTCTCTATATAATGCTTATGTACGACTAGCACCAACAATCCGTATTTACTTGTTCGAATAGCTACGATCTCACAAGTAACTGAGTAGATCTTTGGTTTTAAATAGTACATATTTATTTAGTTTCCATATATATATATATATATATTTAATAATGAATTTTTGACGTGATGGCACATTTGTGTATAATTTTATATGATGCCAAGATTATACGTGTGTGTAGAAATACTATTATAACGTTGAGAATTACGAAATTAGCATGGCATGATTACAAATATAATCCCTTCTTGATTCTGCACATATACATGTATTTGAGCTCAACTTGAAGTTTTTGTAACAATTGGGCTTTGAGACTTGATTTGGCTTACATGTGACATTTTTGGGCGTTAACAAAAGCTCAACTAGCGTTAACGTTAACATGGTGATGAAAATACAATCCACTTCTCGATGCCTTTGTGACCTCTAGCGCGAAAAATCTACTTCCCGATGTCTTTACCACTCTTGGTGCGAGCAATTAGGTCCCTGATGCTACAACTAGCCCAGGGAACAATGATACTCCACAGTTGGAAACCCCTCCAGCCATGGATCTGATTTAGAAAACTTTACACTTCTGTTGCTAAATTGCAGAAAACCAACACAGCAACCAATCATGCCAACCTCCGTTCCGACCCCAGCCGAAGTTGCTGATCAGGGCACGAGTGCCCCTTACAATGGCCAAATTGTCGATCACTCATCTGTATGCGGGATCTGAATTCGGCATGACTCCGATCCCTTGGATACTGTATAAGCACCTCTCATGGATCCGAATCATTTGAACTTTGATGACCCAGATTCCTCAGAAGAACAAGAGTGACGCAGACCACTGTATCGGAAAAATCCTAGGGATACGCCGAGGGAAATTCAACCTCACATTCCTAGCAAGACTATCACTAAGGTTAGAAGCCTTCTTTCTTCAGCAATTGAGTCTACACCTCCGCTTGAGAAATTCTCTCATTCCAGATTCAAGTATTTCCATGGGGACTCAAACCCAGATTACCACATCACGCTCTACCAGAACGTCATAGCTTTATATAGCAACAACGATGCCTGGATGTGCAAGATCTTGCCCATTTTCTGAGGAACCGCCAAGAGATAGTTCTCATAGTTACCAGCCCGCTCCATCGATTGCTTTGAAAGCTTGGTCGACATCTTCACTAACCCGTATTCAGTGTATCGTGACGTTCGCAAACGTCATGAGGTCATATTAAACACGACTGCCTAATTCAAGAATGAAAGTCTCAGAGCTTACTTAAATCAGTTTCGTGCGGAAGTGGATGAAGTAGAGAAGCCGGATGAGAGGATTGCCACCATGGCTTTAAGCAGAGACTCTATGGCCATTCGTTTCTCTTATAAAAGCTAGACAACAAAATATACGATTATGCCACTTTGGCGGAGTGCTTTGATGTCTTAGACGATCTCACTGACTGGGACAACAAGACTCGGAATATCTTCCTCCACACATCAAAGACAAGCCTTACCTCAACCGGCCAAAACCCCTCACTGACCATCTGGCCAAGAAATTACCGAATGAGTATTGCTCCTTCCACTAATGCACTGGTCATACCACTCGAACCTGTTGTATGCTGAGAGATTACATTGAAACTAATTACGAGCATTATTGGGAGTTCGTCAAATGAAAAGCCTGGAATTAGGAACCAACTAAGACGAATGACCAAGGTAAGTCTGACATATATGAACTTAGAGGTGATGAAGAGGATGAACTTCTAGCAAAGAAGTTTACCCTCAGCATCAATTGCATTTATAGAGGGCAAGAGGTGACAAAAGGCAAGAAAAGTGCAATCTCAAACCGAGGAAGGCACTCCGATCACCTTAAGGTGGAGCGTCCGCAAGCATGGCCGACAACATTAACATATATATGATCTCTTAATTCAAATGTATAGCTCATCTTTTACTATAAATGTGATGCAGTACATGAATGATAAATTAGTACAGCCACAAAAAATTATGATAGCTGGTGTGGCTTCTCCTTCTTCAAAGAATATGATTAAGGCTCTCTTAATTAGGTTGCATTGTAACTACAAGATGTTTTCTTTAGTTTTAATTATCTCTTGTATCAATGAGTATGTATTTCTCTATTCAAAGGGCTCCAAATCTATCTTTAAAGTAGTCAATTAGTAAATTAAAAGTAATCTAACAAGAGAGTTTTCCCTTTCCTTAAATCAAGTGTGAGGCTTGATCGTGTGAGTGAATCCACTATTAGCGACGTCGAGCATACTTCGTAACCCCTAGTTGAGCGATTCTCAGGTTCTATCCTTGTCTCTTCGAGACCTTTGTTCTTTTTGCTGTGTCAAAATGTGATCGCTTAATGTTTTTCTTTTAACTTAAGTGGGTTCAAATACCAGTATTTTTTCAATCAAATCACTATTCATTGAAAAGTATAGCTCATCCTTTTTACTTTCTAACTATTTTTGTTTTGAATACCGATCCTCGATCTTCCATTTTTACTTATGACCATTTTCACTTTCATAAGCATAGTTCATCCTTTTTACTTTCTATAACTGTTTTTGTTTTGAATACCGGCCCCTTCTTCCATTTTCACTTTCTTTGCTCTCTACATTTAAGTTTGGATAAAGATTACAAAGTCCTCTATGATGAATCACTACCATAAAACTGCCCATTAGTACAACGGCCACGTTTTCCCCTTCCATTTTTGTGTAGTAAATGATGATTACAAAGTTCACAATGATAAATGATGGTTGTGAAAAGATATATGAAATATCAATGTGTTTTTTAATTTGCGCTATTGATTTCAGTTTTTTTCTCCATCTTTGCAAAGTTTGGTTTCAATTATCGTCCCCATGCCACCAAGCTAGAATCGCAACTCCGAACATGTTCAAAGACTTCTCCTAAAAGAAGTCTTGGCAATCTTCAAAAGTTATCATAAAATATAACGAAAAGTTCTTCTTGTTCTTCATATCCAGTATTGCTAGTGTAGACTTTAATGGTATTTTATGTTAGGACCTTGGATTTCTTTCCGTATTCGGATTGAACTGAGCTCCATTTCAATGGAGGCGCAGCAAAATTACAGAATTGGGTGTTTATTTAACTTATTGATGAGTCAATATTATACTATATATTTTACCCTAATCTTAGTATTAATTTATTGGTTATTTTGGTAGAATTTTGATACTTTGTTATATATTTCCAATGTAGGACATTCGACTTCCTCTGGAGCAAAAGATTACCAAACGGACGAATTTTGGAGTGATTCCAATTGGAGGATGTTCGTGAGTCTTTCAAGATGATTGTGTCAAAATTCCAGATTTTTCTACCGAGCCGTTTGACCGTGGCGATGTAATTAAGACCCAGCGCACAGCTTTCCCAGATTGACGTTTTTGGACGTTTTGGGTATTTTTTAGGTCAAGATGGCATATTTTGAGGAAGATTCCTTCTGAGGATTTGTAGGGGACGTCTTCAGCTTTCAAAAGAGACCTTTTGGGACCAAATCAGAGTTGATTTGGTTGGTTAAAAGTGTGATTTTCTGAGAAGTCCGAATTCCAGTTCAAATAGGAAACCTTTTATTTTCTGTTTTATTATTTTATTAGGTTTCCTAGTTTTATTCCAATAACCTTTAGGGTTTATTTGGTACTTGTATAAATAAGATTTTTAGCCATTAGGTTAAGGGGGGAGAACGTATGCAACTTTTGGAGAGCTTTTGTGCACTACTTAGAGAGCTTTTAACGATTTAAGTTTATTTCCAAGGTGTTTTCTTTCCATGTTGTTAATAATATTTTGTTTTATGGTTGTTAGTAACTAATTCCGTTTGCTAGGGTGATGCCTTGAGCCTTAGCATGAATATGTAGTCTTTATTTAATTGCTTATGATATTATACATGCTTTGAATTATTAATCACTGTGTTTTAGACTATCTCTATATCTTAATGCTTAGCTACCATTAGGATGTTTAGATAAGTAATCGGATGCAATTCGATCGGAATGCCACCGGAGGATTGAGTATTGCTTCTTGTGATTGATAGTTGTAATTTCACCTAGGGCGAATGCCAAGTCTTAGGGGTTGCATGATTTTTCAAAAGGTTTTCACAAAGCGTAATGAGTCATGCATGTTTATATTTGATCTGAATGCCACAGACGGATTGCATGTTTGATATACGTTCTAGCTTGAATGCCACAAGTAGAATATGTATTAGGAAAACCTAACCTTCAAAGTTGCATGGGTAATTCATGAGTAATTAGTAAATCTACGTAGAATTGTTAATGGGACGGCGGAACCGTAGGCTTTTATAAATTAGTTTTCAAGTATTCTTTTGTTTTCTTTACTTAGCTAATTTCTTTAATCGTTTTCAATTAAATTCGTTTTTAATATTTTAGGTCATTAAATCAATCTCTTCCCCATTTTGTTTTTAAATAATTAATTAAGATTTGATTTTAACATAGATTATTCATTCAATCCCTGTAAAAAAACGACCTTGCTTGAGCTGCTATACTACAACAACCTTCTACTCTTGCAAGTATTTTTATGTGTTTTTATCCCTACTTTTGCAAGTGATAAAAATCCTATCACTTATCTTTTGATATAGTGAGTTTCCCTATCAAAGAACGGTTAAATACATACTATTGCTCTATTGATAAAACCACAAAGTACCGATAAATTACAAAACACAAACGACACTGCGAAGTGCTTGCTGCTTACTTGCGCACGTAAGAAAGAAATTACGTTCACACGAGCACCGGTTATTAGCATATCAAGAGACCCTAAATACACGCAGAGATATATATATATATATATATATTTACTGGCGTCCACCGGGAAGCTTTTCTTTGATCTTGTCCATGGCGCCCTTCTTTTCCTGGTGCTCTCCGGTGGTGCCACCGTAAGGTGTGGTGGTGGAGGTCGGCTGAGATGAGTAGGTTTCATCCCTCTGCCCAGTCCCCGGAATCTTGTCCTTGACCTTGTCCATCATCCCCCTTTTTTCGTACTCCCCTCCAGTGTACGGGGCGTCAGTAGTCCCGTACCCAGTTCCAGTCATGTCAGTACCGGTCTGGGCATTCGATGAGTAGGGGTCGTCATCCCTACGTCCACCACCAGTTCCTGGAATCTTGTCCTTGATCTTGTCCATCATCCCTCTCTGTTGTTGTTGCTGCCCTCCTGTGTACGGGGTATCAGTAGTCCGTAAGCACTTCCAGTCATGCCAGTACCTCTCTCTTGTTGCTGCTGCCCTCCTGTGTACGGAGCTTCAGTGCTCCCGTACCCAGTACCAGTGGTGGCACTACCGAAGCCTCCAGTAGTACCCTTTTGAATCGGGTTCCCATACTCATCTGTGTCTTGGGGCGTTGTACCATGTTGAGCCTGATAATCCGCCATTTGGGTCTGATATTTGATTTGATGAAATGAGATATTGTGTTGTTTATATAGGCTAACTACGTAGACTGTAGACTGTAGACATGCAGGGGTGTGCATGCACTAGAGTGCATCCATGCCTTCCTGCCACTTGAGTAGCTGAGGACACCTGGCATTTTATGAGGACAGGTGTACTATTTTGGTGTCGGCATAAAAATTAAAATATCATAGAGAGGATAAGAACCGTCCTTGTCGTCAAGCAAAAAGACTCGTGACACCAGCTTACGTCCGTACATGTGTTTTGAAACTTTGGAAGGTGAGACGTGTCAGATTTTGACACGTGTTTTTATTATTAATCTTGATGTTGCATTACTGACTTAGATAATGAGGGTAGGGAGATTTTATCCTTTATCGGGTCCCACTTAGAGAGATATTTTCCATTGCTTCATGAGCATTACTGAACCGGCCCAATTTTAGCAAGTTGGGGTTGCCGACATACGGGTCCAATACGCCTTGTTTGTGGCCTAGTGATGTTGGGCTGATCACCATATGTTGGGTGGACTGGCAAAACCAGTTATATTGAGCAATTGAAGTCACACTCACACGTGATGCAAAGTGTGTTTTCAAGATGCAAAGTGTGTTTTCAAGGCTTCTTTACTCTACAATGGCAGCAAGGCTTCTTTAAACTACAATGGTAGCAAACTTCTACCATCTTTAGTATTGACGAAATTGTACTTACAAAACAATCAACATCTTTGATCAAAGACTAACTACGAGATGGGAGGTGGGGTTTGACAAGGTGGGGTGAGGGTTTGACCAATAGATCTCTGATGCCTAAGTTAGTTTATCTAAAAAGAGTAAATGTTTAGGGCTTGTATGCGTAGCAAAAAGCTTACTAAAATACGATGGAGATGAGTTATTTATTATAGGAGGAAGTGGCAGGCCATGGGTTTAGGGTTTTGCCCTACACATGGCGACATCTTATTGGCTAAGGTATGTCATCCGTTTGATGAATGAGGAAAGAATGTTCCCGAGATATTAATTAGAAGAAAATATCTTGGGATAATTGTGATAGGGATTCCTTACTTGATTAAGTTGATCTTCAATTGAGAATGTATTAAATATAGGATTTAGTAATTAACCCTATCTTTAACACCTTTGACTTTTCCATGCCACGTGGAGCTTTGATAAGTCGTTGTCCTGCTACTTGAACTTCTAAGGATGCTGAGCTGCTCCTCAGAATATTTGCGAGCCATGCCCATTTAGTGAAATCAATCTTGTCCATCCTGAAAAAAAAATCCACATGTTGCCCTAAGATTTTTAGGATTATTTTTGACTTCCACAACTGCCACCTTCTTAACTCAATCTTATTCTCGTTTTGCCACGTAAAACTCAAAATGTTTTACTTACCAATCGCTTAAAAATTAACTTCGTGTTTCACTTTATCCCGTTCTGTCACATCCGTCAAAATTATTTTGAAAGGCGGCTTTTTGGTTTGGGGATTCATCATACGAGGCTCCGGTTCCCCAAAGATTTGGGAGTTACTACAAGAAGAGCAGACCCTAATCTGGACCTTCATCTGGTTAAATCCGAAAACGATTTAGGAAACTATGTCTCTGTTAACTTTTTCCCCCCACTCTTTTTAAACTTTAGCATTGCCCGCCCGTAGAGGTAGAGGTCTTGCAGTTTTGGAATCGTAGTTTTATGACGTTTGGAATACCCCTTCACAGTCCTTGGGAGTAAGCAAAGGTTGTTTTGTTTCCTGTTAACGTTATGTTTTTTCACATCGATATTTTTACAATAAGAGAAGGGAGAATTCGGCTAAACCACACAATAGGCAGCCTAATTTGATATCGAATTCACTATCCACAAGATTTGAACCTAAGACATTTTACTTCTAAGTGAAGAGGAATACCAAGAAAAGGTTTTCAGGAAGTTTCAAATTCAATCTTTGATAAGTGAGTAGCAAGAATAGTTATGCTCTTGGTCTAATTTTGAGTGGGGAAATGATTTTTGCATTCTTCTTCTCAGTGTACTCCGATTTATTTTTGTCATTTTAATTTTTTTTTATTGATCAATCTAAATGTTAAAAATGAATACGAGTGTGAAGAAAATAAGTATGTAGAAATTATTCTCTTTTTTGAGTGTTCGGTTCACATTTTGGCACCTAAAACAAAGAAATGATCCCACCCAATCTCGTACAATCTCTTTTCAAAGTGAAATCATGATCACCATAGGAGTTAATTATTTTATCAATTATTCAAGGAGACGCTGGTGTTTCTTTACGTCATGTTTAATACATAAAAACACCAAAGATTGTTTATTACATAAGATTATCTCTAAAAAAATCTGTCAAATTCTTAGTGGAATGTCATGTAATTAAATTTGAAGGCAGGAGTAAGCTCCAACCGATATGTCAATCCTATGATTGCACCAATTATAGATATTGAAAATTTATTTTAATTGATTTCTTTTTAAAATGGATCCTACAATATCATTTATAACAAAAAAACATATCGGATGGAAAAAGAGAAAATCTGACATTGCCCACGTCAGCCATCAAATTAACATTTGACATCTCTATTGGAGATGCTCTAAGCCACGATGGTCAACTCAAGTACTGAGCGAGAGTTAATTAATGGTTTAGGAGAGCGAGGGAGATTGAAATACTGGGTTAAGATCAAAATAAACAATTTTCTTTTAATAGTCTGAATTATTCAATAGTACTAGAAATAAACGGTTAAGGTTAAAGGAAATATTATTTTTGGGTACTTACCAATCTAATAATATCAAGTTGGACTTTCCAATAGTCCAGGAATATTGAAGACAATCCGGCATAAGTACATGTTTCAACCCTTTCCAATGTAAACAAAAAAAATGCCCCAACACATGACGTCCTCTTTTTTTTTTTTTTTTTTTTTTTTGGAAGCTGGCAAATAACATAACCAGGGCCGACGCCAAAGAACAGGAAGGCCTACAAGGAGGCAACAACCAAAGAAAACAAACAGAAAGCAGTGAAGAAGGGAACAAAGATTAAAGACGCTGAACCAAGTGCCACGCGTCACCCCTACACTACACAAAACAATTACAGAGGAAAAGGGAGGCCATCCTTGTTCAAAATATGCACTAACGAAGATGGGGGATGGTTAATCCAAGTAGAACCACAAAACTCCGTGTTACTTCTCGACGCCAAACGGTCTGCCGCCATGTTGGCTGATATCGGAACCCAAGACTAGCGGCACCTCTAAAAGGTATCCTGAAGCCTTAAAATTATAGACAACGTTGGATAAGCCTCCTAGCCGCCAGAGGACAAATCACCAATCAAAGCTGAAATGTTCTCTTTAGAATCAGATTCAACAATAATTCTCTGTAAGCCCAACGAACAAGCAAACTCACACCCAGACAAAATGGCAAAAGCTTCAGCCACAGCAACACACAGAGCAGAAATCAAAAGCTTCCGCGCCCCAACAAATCCAGGACGTCCCTTTGAAGGGCAATAAACTAGGTAATATCTAGTTGAAAAGTCCTCATTCAAAAGGACAAAAAAAAAAAAAAAAAATTAAAGGAAAAAAAGAAGGCATGTCAAGTCAATAATTGCAATTATGATTTATTAGGTACTCCATAGATTATCAAAGCCTACTTTTAATTTGAGAATAAAAGAACCCTAAACACACTTTAGCTTTCAGTCATTATAATTAATTAAACTTTCTTGGTCATGTGAGCATTGGTGTCATAATTGGTTGGCCACATGCTCTCATCAACAAACCAATTATGAATAACTAATTAGTAATTATCATGCTTAGGTTTGGCCTTCCCTTTCCACATGATGTAGTGGGCGGCAAGTGCATTGACCAACGTATGCATGAGAGCATGGTTATTACTTTTATGACACGTTTACGTAAGAATAATTGGAATAAAGAAAAGGAATTGAATTCCGATTACGGAGTATTTCGGTGTTTAATAAATATTAAGGAATAAAAAAAAGTGGTGGAGCCCACACGAAACAAGGAATCCAATTCCTGAACTTGGAGGAACGAGATTCTCTAGTTTTGCGAGGTATTTGAATTCCTTGAGGGTAAGGGAATCGGGAATGCATCTTTTATTCCTATTATGCCCTCACTTGTTTATTATTATCCCAACATTGACATTCATTTGACACTCATTATGACATCTTTTAATAAATAAATAAAACCTATTTATATATAGATAATTTTATTATATAAATTTAATTTAATTAATTAGTATGAAAATAATTTATTTATGTAAGGGCAATTTAGTAATTAACCTAGTTTTCATTTCGATTGAAGTGAATTAGTAAACAACTTATATGGACTCAACATCATTCTTGTCATCTTTTAATAAATAAATAAAATCTATTTATATATGTTTATATAGATGAATTTTATTATATAAATTTAATTAATAATTTAATTTAATTAATTAGTATGAAAATAATTTATTTATGTAAGGGCAATATAGTAACCAACCTAGTTTTCATTCTGATTGAAGTGAATTAGTAAACAACTTATATGGACTCAACATCATTCCTACTCCGATTCTAGACAGTTTTAGTAAACAACTTCAACAGGAATCTAATTCTGATTCCACCTCATTTCAATTCCCCCTCAATCCAATTTCTCCTCAATTTGATTATGGATTAGTAAACGCGCCCTTAAACACCATTACTTCTAATTTCTAAGCCTTACATATTTATATTTTTTTTAAGGAAAACTAATGAAAAAAGCTTGAAAACTTTGAGTTTTAACGATAAGGACAAAATAAAGGGTAAAGTGAATAGTATCAGGATTGACTTTTTAGTGTAAAAATGTGATTTTTCGTTAAAGTGAATAGTACCGGAAGTTTTTTGTTAAAGTTCCCTATTTTTTAAGTATATAAGGGATATAGAGAAGAGAGATATGTCGTACAATTTCGACTAGATAAGTAAGTATTCTTAATCACTTTTTTTTAGTCAATAATCTTAGTCACTCTACCTTTGTCACATCAATCATATTCAATATACTTCTTATGGGAAGATGGTTCTCTCCGGATCCATTTTGAAAGAATTTTAGAGATTCCCACATCCTAGCCGTTCATCGTACATCATGTGATCATTTTTCGTCAGGTACTACCTGTGTTTAATTTTAAATAAAAAAAGTCAAATGATTTCTGACCGCACGATGCACGATGAATACCTAAGATGTGAGGATCCCTAGGATTCCCACAATTTGAATCCAGATGGGATTCAAATCCATTCTTATGGGATAATTGAGAGATTGATTAGACATAAAAATAGTATTATATAGTTAATGGCTTGAGTTCTCAATGCATAAAACTTTTTACGAATATTGAAACAAAGTCAAGTGATATACTATTTTATGTGTTATAATAAAATTGAGCGATAGAGTTGATATGTCTCACTTTTAAAAGGAGATGGATTCGTCGCACCACTTTTGACGTCTGTATTGTATTTTAATGATCTGAACCATCTATCTTTTAGGATTTTCCTCAAAGTTGATGTCTACTAAAAACCATCCAAATATGAAACCATATGAACGTTGAATTCAGGGTTTAGTATTGCTTTGTAGAACCGTGTTCGTCATTTTTTCCACTACTAATGAATGTATTAATGGTTTTGAATTTGTCTAAATTTTTGTAGGAATGATCTATAAATGTTGTTTTTAAAAATAGGCGTTTGGATGGTTAATAAGTATTACAAAGTGGGCCCAAAAAACGAGCGTCAAAAGTTAGGTAAAATATATTAATAATAAATAAAGTCACGTGTGTTAACGCCCAAAATTGGAGTTCAAACCCAAATGAATCCATGTGGACACTAACATACTTTAAGCCCAATGATAAAAAAAATATATAATCCTTGGTGGGCTTTTGGATATGGACTGGAATTAAAATGAACAAAGATATAAGTGGTTCACCTCACAAAACTTGGGCTACGTCCACTATGTTGTTGAATTCTATTGATTATAAGATTAAAAATAACGCTTGGTTGATACATCAATTTCACTGTCTCAAGTTGTCTAACCCCGATATTGGGGCTTCACACCCCTTTATATTGGCCTCCAGTGAACCCCCATTTCATTGGGTCTTTACCAGGCAGCATTTAATGTGCCACTCTACATGAACTAGCTCGATGACACCTTTTTACATGTCAACCCAACATTCGAGGTGAAGTGGCCCCTGTGCATCCAAATGCACGTCGGCCCAGAATAAAGTAGCCTATTTCCCCCTGTCGGCCTCAGTTACTTAACCCAACCTCCCCTAGCACTGCTTCGACTCATTTTGTGTCCCATCTTGGGTCTTCATTGTTGTTCCCAAGTCGCCATGTGGCTTGAATGACATATGAGTGAACTTTTCTCTGGAAACTCGTGTCATAAAGCTGTCAATCTGCCCATGTGCTATTCAGTCAGCATTTGAGGCCTATATTGCTCGGCTGATATCTGAGCGGTATTCAGGATGCTTGGTCGTCTCATTTTCCAGGCTTCTCAGCCTTAGGCTTATATGTCCCTTGGACCTTTTTCAGGGCCCTATCTTAACTAGTGTTTCTTAGGCTAACTCCAACCCATGGCCTAAAACCTATAATTCCCCTTCTATTCCTCCCCAATCCATTCCAACCCAAGTTCTAATTTGGACCTAAAATCTAAAACCTAAAAAAAGCCAAAAACCGGCCCAAGTTTAACCCAGAAATTGGTATGGGTCCCCACCAACACGATTGGGAATTGGCTCTTGAGTGCCAAACTCCACCTTTCCACGCGCGCATGCTTCCGATGCACCAACGGAATGACCAGCATGGCCCCACCCATGTGGGCATGTAGGCCACTTGTGCCAGCCGGGCCAACGACTCCAATCAACATATCGTTGGTTGATCCAACGGTATACATTCAATTTTTTTTTAGTTTTATATTTATATATTTTTTTAATCCAATGGCTGAGATCAAATATAATCAAATCTAACGGTAAAAAAAAGAAGATCTAACAGTCCAAATTTAAATCCACTGCTAAAATAATTAAAAAAATATTTAACTCAAAATTCACTCAAAAACTCTATAAATACCTATGTATTTGTTCAAACATCTACACAAAAACTCAATTTTCTCCTACAATTCTTCCAATTTTTCTTTCTACCATTTCTTCCCATTTCCAAATTTTTCAAGATGGCAAAAGAGCATATTAGAGGTCATAATTGGACATTTGAGGAAGATGTTGCTTTATGTTTGACATGAGTTGCTATTAGCTAAGATAGTGTCGTTGGCACGAATCAAAATGAAAATGTTTTGTGGGGTAAAATTGTCACATCCCGGCCCAGGCCCCCACCACATCCCGGGCTCGACTCTGCCGTAGCACGATATTGTCCGCTTTGGGCCCCAACCACTCCCTCACGGTTTTGTTTATGGGAACTCACGCGAGCAGAACTTCCCAATGGGTCACCCATCCTGGGAATGCTCTGGCCCCGTACTCGCTTAATTTCGGAGTTCCGATGGAATCCGAAGCCAGTGAGCTCCCAAAAGGCCTCATGCTAATTGGAGGTGGGTATATACATATAAGGCATAGAGGATCCACTCCCCTGGGCGATGTGGGATCTCACAAAAATCGTTGATAAGTTCCATGAAAACTCCAACGCCGGCCAAAAGGAAAGTGGTGGTGTTTACGATCGGTGGAAGGTTATCAACAAAGCGTGCACTTTATGGAAGGGAAGCTCGGCGAGAGCCGTGGTTGACATGGCTGGTGGAAGGAGCGCCGCAAAAGTTGTGAGTTTCTTTGTTGGTATTTTATTTGTCATGTACATAATATTATTTTGCAACTAATTGTTTTTATGTATTTCTTGCATAGGGTGACAAAGCAATGGCAATTTACAAGACAAGAACTACACCAAAAAATCAAGCTTTTAAGTTGCATCATGCTTGGAACGTCCTTAAGGATTGTTCGAGATGGGGAACTAATGCAGATCAATGATGGGGAAGATTATTTCATAGTGAAGTCGCATAGACAAATGATGTCAATGAAGGTGTCAATGAAGGTGTCGATGAATTGACCCCAACTTATTCTTTTGCAAGGCCCCCGGGAAGAGATAAGCAAAATGAAGCAAAGAGAAAAGGGAAGTCCCAAGATCCGATTAGTGCACAAATTGCTACCGGATTTGCAAGATTGATCGAAAGCCATAGCTTTCGGGAGGAAGAAGCGGCCCGAATGCGTTTAGCCATGACGCACGAAAGGGATAGGGAGCAAGAAAGGTTCAAATGTAATTTCATGATAGATGACCTCAACAAATACACTCCAGAGAGGAAGAAGCTCTTACGTGCTAAGCAAAAGGAAATTTTGCGAAGGCATGCCACAAGGAGTATATCGTTGTTTGATCCAGAATCGTCGAAGAATACATGTCAAATCTATGTGTCGTAAGATACCACAGCCTCAAGCATTATGGTTGGCTTGTTGTGATGACCCTTGAATTGGCCAGCCCAAGCAGCAAGACAATTCTTCCACTCTCAATGCATACAATCGAGACTTCCTATCATGCCAGGGAAGCCTCTTTTGTCTGCCTTTGTAACGCCCCACCCCCAAAATATTTATTTTCGGGAAAAAGTTCCGATGATAGGCCCAATTAAACTCTTGTTTAAGTTTAATTTACTACTAATAATCACTATTCTTTATCTAAATTCCTTAATGCCTGAACACTTCTGTAACCATATTTTAGTTACCAATATATATGATTAAATTCTCAAATATTTAATCCCCAATTCCTTCTCTTATATCAACTTCCCAACAAAAGATAAATCTCAAATATTCAAGGCTGCATCTAACCCCTGTTAGACTGCCTATGTACCCTCAATAGGGATCAAGCCTTTTGTAGTTCACCATTCATTCTTTTATTTATTTTCTAGATCACAATTAGTAAACATGGATCGATATCGAGAATAGGGTCCACAACCCTAGAAATCTATACCGGAAGATTCACCTATCTGATTTATGATCCGTAACTTCTTAACATCCACATTATGCTTCTAAAACAACATACTAAAATTTTCATTACGATCCAACAGCTGGACCTCCGCCAATCGCAAATTCAAGTGGTGGTCAACGTTTGATTTTACAAACTTAGAAATTCAAGTTGGGAATATTCGTATGTCTGATTCCCAATCCATAAGTTTCTATGGTCCTCAAATATTACGTACTATAACGTATTAAAGTTTGGTGACAATCCAACGGTCGGATCGTCAATTCATATATTGACCAAGGAACGTATTGTAGTGAATTGATGTTCAAACAATCAACCTACGCCATACGAATATAAAAAATGAATACAAGACATCTAATTTAGCCTAAAAATAGCATTGACGACCCTCTGGCCACGCGCCGCCGTGGGTGGTGGTCGGCCTTCCCGACTCGCAGGAAAATTTCAACATTTTCTAAAAATTCTCAAAAATTACAGAAATGAATATCTCAATGAGTAGAGCAAGTTTTATACATGTGGCCAAGTCCAATTTGGCTGAGAAAAGCTCTAATTTCCCTCGAACCCACCAGAAACCCTAGAAAATGGTGGCTTCAATCTGTCATCTCTAGTGCTCCGCCGCCCCTATAGTTGCTTGGGCTTTGTTCCAAGCCTCAAGGGGAGTCTAATGGTGGTAGTAATTGGATGAAATCATTTCAAAATTGGTGGATCTCGAGCAAGAACCGCTACACCCATCGATGCAGTTTTCCCAAATTCAAAGCCAAATCTCTTGATTTTTGGGGTGTAATAGGAAGAGGGAAGGTCATGGAGTGTTTTCCAGGTGGTGGTTTGATGTGATTCGCTGGAAAAATTGACAAAAACTTGCCCAGAAGGCAAAGAAAGCCGATCGGGTCAAATGATCCGGTGCTCCTCTCTTTCTCCATTCCCATCATTTCTTTCTTTTCTCTCTTCCCATTGGTCCCTTTCTCTTTTCTCTCTTCCCGATTGTTCATCCCCCTTCCTTTTTCCTTCCCGTAGCCTATTTCCATCCAGAACAAAATCTGGAACCTTCCCCAAATCATGGCAAAATGACTATTTTGCCCCTACTTTCGTTCGTTTCCATTTCATTCATTATAACTCTGATAGGCGAACAGTTTTCGCCTACATGCTCGTAGGGTCGTTCTCTATTCAAACATGTCAAGAAAGCCGATAAAATATATGATGATAAAAATACGTCCTTGTATAATTACGTTAATCAACTAAGGGCATTTTCCACTTAACGAAAAATTATATGACATAAATATTAATAAAATCCAAGCGGGATTTCACATTTTCCCCGTTCAAAATTCATAAGAATAAATCGATTAATTTTTGATTTTCTCCACACATTCATAATTATGAATATCAAATTCATATATTTAAATTTTCAGGGTATTACAGCCTTGCGTAGAAGCCTCTTCAAGTCTTTACGATTTCGCTTGTGGAGGTATGCGGCTCCATATATGACTTCAATTGCCTTATAGAAGCGCTTGAGGTTTTCAATAGCAGTGCTCTCCGCAAGTCGACAATATTCGTCAGTTGAATCTGTAGAGCACCTATTAGCTAGCATCTGAAATGCAGATGTGAGCTTCTGATGAGGTGATAGACTTTGTCGGCTTACGACATTTATCTTCCTTGCAAAGTAGTGGTCATGATGGACAACTGCGTTCAATATGCTTTCAAAAAGCTCTATCTTCATCCGATACTGCCTCCGAAAATCATGAGGATGATATCTCGGACGTTCGATGAAATAATCTTTTATCATCCGGTCATGACACTCTTCTGTATCACGCTGCACAAATGAACGCCTCGTGACAGAACCACAATAGCTAGATTCGGCATAGTGCTCATATTGCATAAGCAAGTTTGCAAATTCAGCTTCTTCGTTGTTCATTTCTGCATCCGCAGTTGCAAGGCTTGCTTGGTATGGTGCCATTTGCATTGCCAAGCTACACCTTCTTCTATCACTCATTGATGAGATATTGATGATTTTGAGGAAACAAAAACACTTTGAAAGTTGGAAGATTGGTGAATATGTTATGTGATGGTTAGATATTCAACCTATGCTTATATAGAGGATGATTGAAGGTTTGTGTTTCATGTGTGTAGGTTTGTGTTTCATGTGTTTTGTATGTATTTGTTATGTGTTTCGTGTGTGTCATGTGTTTCACATGTTTGGTGTGTTATACATCCCTATCATGTGTTTTGTATATGCTTCATATGTGTTTTGTGTGTCTTGTGTGTTTCATGTATTTTGTGTTTATACATCTCTATCACGATTTTCATATTCTTCCATAGTGTTTCATGTACCGATTTAGTAATTTTTCAATAATTATCGGAATTTAAATATTTTTAGGTTAAAATGTTCATAAAATTAATTTAGGATAATCTACATAATTTTTTTTTAGCCCAAATTCATTCTTTAATAATTTCGGGCTAAAATTTTAGGCCAGAAGGGTTTGAGCAAAAAAACCGTTTTTGGGTTAAAACCTAAATTTTCTGGACTAAAATTTTTAGGTTTTAAGCCAATGGTTGAAAATGATCTTAGTGGGCCCAAAAGTGCCTAGTATTAACAACATGTTACAATTTGAGACTTTAAGTACAACAATAATACCACTTAGCCATGTTTCGAGTACACAAAAATTACTTTTAGCACGTATAGATGTTGCCAACCAACCAACAATATCATGTTGGTAACAGTATACTAGTAAGTTAGTAACTGGGAGTCTGGGATCATTAACCTTAGTCTATATTCTTCATTGCTTAAATGAGCACATCTTTTCTGACTTTAACATGAAGATTTGGGTCAACGAGACATTCTTTTTTCATTTATCTTTTGCTTGATAAAATAAAAATATGATCCTTGCTTGATGAACTTTTAATTTTGTCTTCTAACAAGACCAATTTTTGCTTTTCCAAGGAGAATAATAATTCATGGGACGTGTGAGGACTTATTAACTATTGATCGTAGGGCATCCCTAAATTATCTTTTCTTCTTCATATAAAAGTGATTAGTGGTTTAATCATGGTTTAATTTTATAAAATAAATTAATTCCATTATTATGTCTAAAGACCTTAGCGTTGCTCATAAGCAATAGTATCCGACCAGAAAATCAACCAATATTTAAATAAATAAATTATGAAAAATAAAAACTTTAGAGTCCACTAAATTTGTCTAACCGTATGATCCAATTCCAGCTATGAATACCACACAAAATTCCAGCACACAATATGGCAACAGTATTAACACAGCACAATTAACTTGAAATTGTATACAAATAAACAAGAAGTATTTTATTAAATCATAAAATTGGGAACAAAACCAGAAGCCAAAAGAAAAAACAAAAGTGATTGCTTACACATGCTTTACATGTTCAACAGTAGAACAACCCATGACCTACCCATCAATAATTCAATTGTAACAACAAATCTACACAAGCCATGGATGTTCTTAGTAGTTACATCTCAATTCACTTCACTAATCTCTCACTTAATCCATGATTAACCCAACTGAGTTTAGCACATAAACAAGTCAGCTGAGGCCATGATTGGTTGATTATTCAAAAAGCCAGCACTCCATGGTTTCAGAAATCCATCACCTCCACCAATAATATTATGATTTTCTTCTTCCTCATAAATCCATTTGCTTGAATTAATACAATCCAGGATATCATTGAGGGACTGCAATCTGTTGGTAAGCTCATCCATCTGAGCTTTGAGGACTGAGTTTTCTGCCTCAATCTTCATGTAAAGCTGGTTGGTCACATTCATGGATGTGATGATCTGGTTGTTCTCCTTCATCAGCAGCCCAATCTGAGCCGTTAGATCAGTCATATGCTCTTGTTTTCGCATCCGGGATCGACGTGCCGATTCCCTATTGGACAGCATTCTTTTGCGCTTTCTCTGGTCCATGACTAGGTTAAGATCTGCATCAGATCCTGAGTTTTGGAGCTTGCTTGACTCTGAAGAAACCCCACTTGAAGAAGCCATGCGCGTAATGTTTATATGCTTAACAAAACCAAAAAATAAAAACTTTTTCCTTACCCAAGAAAGTTAGAGTGATTATTTGAAGAACCCAGATGCTAGATATGAAAAATAATTGAGAAAAAAGTAAAAGTTTGTTTATAAAATGTTGTAAAACCAGTAGAGGAAGACAACAGAGAAGGATTGAACTAAGTGGCTTCTGCGAAGGAGGGTGGAGTTTATCATACACCCAGAAAGCAGGATTTCACTGAGTACTGGAGACATAATTATATCTATAGGTTTTTATATTAAGCATTGGAGAAAAAGGATACTACGAAAGCTATATATGAATTTCGAAGCAGACTCAAGTTTTTCAGAACTAGGAAAGAAAGAGAGAAGGTTTCCAGAACCAGGAGAGGAGAGAGAGAAAGAGCAGACACAAGGTTTTTAGAACCAGGAGGGAGGGAGGGAGGGAGGGAGGGAGAGAGAGAGAGAGAGAGAGAGAGAGAGATCTAAATCTTGGGGTAGGCAGGAAAGATAAGGGAGAGGAGGTTTTGAAGAGTGGTGGATGGTTGAATATATAGGCCAGCAACGCCCGCCTAAAATAAACAAACTACTAAAAACAATTTAAGAACATGTCTGATTGTCTCTTATAATATAATTATGAGGACAAAGGAACAACATATAATGTGACTCTTAATGGCCAAGTCCTCAGTATTTGAAATTTCGTAAGACTTGGTTTGCATTCTGTCTGATATGTATGTATTCTTCAAAGAGTCAATATTTTCCACTGATTTTGTGAGACAAAAATTCAGCATGAAATTGAGATAAAAGTTACTTTCAAAGATTAATTTGTAAATTGAAACTACTTTAAAGTAATATGTATTCCTCTCGTCTCATCTTAGATTATGTAGCAATCATTCTTGAATTATATCGTGATATACAATGTGGTGCAATCCATTGATGCGGCTGACACCTCCAACACATCTGTGTCAACAATTCAACACCAATTTAACATAATAAACAAAATTTAACTAAAATGGAACGAATATCGAGATTCAGAATACAAAATGACAATTTTAATCCAGAAAAAAAGAAGAGATTAGGTTCGAATTTGAGGAAGTTTTGCAAAAAATAGCCTATTTTTTTCCTCAAGTTTACATCATATATTGGCAAGTGTGGCATAATTAGGTTACACCAACCAAAAGTCGCACGAGTCTTGTGTTGACATGGTTGCTGTTCTAGTTGAATCCCAACAATACAAGGGCACGTGTATGTGGTCAGAATTCTAAGAGATGGTCCCTAAAAATTGATCAATAATAAGAAGGGTTACATCTTACATAGGTAAGACCCCCTCCCTGCAGCCTACAAAACGACTGGTCATTGGCTGCCCAGCGATGGAGCTGTGTTTTTCTTTTAAAGAAAAGGAGAAGAAAATATAGCCACTCGAGTCCCTTTCGAGCAGTTCTCGTGCCCTCAAGCTCGAGCAATGCTCGAACAATTCTTGAATATGTATTATGCAATTTTCAAGAGCACGAAAATCTACCAATAAACACTTGATTGTTTTAGTTTCTCGGCCATTTCTCATGTTTATTGTGTTTGTAATTCAATTTAAGCATATGTATTGCATGTTTTAGACATTTAAAATTTTAAGTACCAATTTGTTTTATTAACAATGATCCCCATTGGACTCTGGACTTTGGAAACCACATATGACTTATTGAACCCTTCCTCAACTTCAAGGTCTACTCCATTTAACATATTGCATACTCAAATACATATATACACATATACTGATATACATATACATAATATATATTATATATATATGTATGTATGTATGTATTATGTATAGAGAGAGAGAGAGAGAGAGAGAGAGAGAGAGAGAGAGAGAGAGAGAGGATATCCCACTTTTGATATCCATGTGCTCAAGCGTTAGGTAATCTTTCATTTAAAGATGCAAGCTCCTGTTTAAAGATGCCAGCTCCTGGTTACTTTTTGCCAAACACACTTTTCATACTGGACACCGAACACAAATAAGATATAGGAGCGGTTTTCGCACTCTCAATTAGCTTCTAACACTATATCTTATCTATATGTGTAGAAAGATTATAAACTAAATCGAAAGTACCAAAATCTCTACCTATTTAAATAGAAAATTGAAGCATTGTCATGAACTTTGACCCAATCTGAGTTTTAGTCACTGTTCTAAAAATCCCCGCTTAGCGCCACTTAGGCCCCGCCTAGGCCGCTAGGTGGCTGGTCACCGCCCCGATTAGTGCCTAGGCGTTTGAAAATTTAGAAAGGGTGCCTAGACCATCCAGACCCGCCTAGGCACTTACCTAGGTTGCGACTCACTTAAACAGAAAATAGATAACTTACAATTTGCATTTAATTTTTTTTAATAAATTATAAAAGACTTATTGAATACTTAAATGAGCACACACTATGCTTGTTCCCCATGTTTTCATTATGTTCCAATACTTCATAATACATATGTCATTCTATTTGTAGTTTATGATGAAATTATATATATTTTAAGTATAAACAGACACTTATTTACACGAAATATAATGGATTTACTTAAATCTGCCTAGTCCGCATAGACCCCGCCTAACCGCCTAGGCACTAGGCCCCAGCCTGCCGCTCGACTAGCGCCTAGCGTCTTTTAGAACCTTGGTTTTAGTCGTTAAACTGAAAATCTATTAACATTAGTCCTTGAACTTATCACAACTTGGAGAAAACATCAATTTTGAGAAACAATGATGGAAATGTCATCCAAAATAAAAGGTTAAAAGAAAAAAAAGAAAGAACAATTCCTAACGAAGTCGCCCAAAAAACTCATTTCTACACATTGTAGTAAGTTCAAAAACCATTACTCTAATTAAACTACAATTTAAGACCATTACTTCAACGACATTTTTCTTGCAAGTTGCCTTGGGAGGTTGGACCCAGTCATTGTAAAAAGAAGGGGGAGGAAACCAGGCAGGCAAGAGAGGTAGGCGGTGGGCAGTGAGTGGTGGGCTGTTAGTGGGTTTATTAGGGGTTAAGAAAAGTTGGGAGACATAAATATCAATTCTTATCAATTTCTTCTGTGAAGGTCTCTTTCCTTTTTCTTTCTTTGTTTTTTTTTTTTTGTGTGGCAAACAAGGTCTCTTTCTTTGGGCTTCAAATTGTGTGCTTTTTTTGCTTAAAAGTGCACCTTCGAGTGTCATGGCTTTTTTTTGTATATATGGTAGGATATAATATATATGATGGATGTTTTCTTATCGTTTGTTTGCCAAAATAAACTTAAAAAGTAGGCTGCATATCCATGCAGCAGCTTTAGAAATAGGACAAGGATTATCTCCCCCTTTTATTCTTCCTTTCCTGTTTGAACGCTTAAGATTTCATCTTCTCATTCTACTAGTTTAGTAATAGGTGGTTTTTTTACAGTAGTTTCTGACTTGTTTGATAATCATTTTGTTTATAATTTTTATTCTTGATAGAGCCAAAAAGAATGCATATGGAGGAATGAGAAATGAAGAATGGTGGGTGAAGGGTCGAGGATTAAATAAAGGAGAATGTAGAAAATAGAAAAGAAAATGTACTAAACTTTGTTTTTAGTTAATTTTTATTTTGTGTACTGTACGATATCCACTTCATTCCCGTCGTTCATCCTCCACCTTTATCCATTGATGAGTCAATATTTTACTATATATTTTACCCTAATTTTAGTATTAATTTATTGATTATTTTGGTGAAATTTTGATGCTTTGTTGTGTATTTTTAATGTAGGACATACGAACTTGTTCTGCGCATAAAGTAACCAAATAGACGAATTTTGGAGTGATTCCAATTGGAGGAGGTTCGTGAGTCTTTGAAGATGATTGTCTCAAAGTTTCAGATTTTTCTACTAAGCCGTTTGACCATGGCAATGAAATAAAGGCCCAGCGCGCAGCTTTCCCAGATTGACATTTCTTGACGTTTGGATATTTTGGAAGTCAAGATGGCATATTTTGAGGAAGATTACTTCTGAGGATTTGTAGGGGACGTCTCAAGCTTTCAAAAGAGATATTTTTGGACCAAATCGGAGTTGATTGGGTCAGTCAAAAGACTAATTTTCTAAGAAGTCCGAATTTTAGTTCAAATAGGAAACATTTTATTTTCTGTTTTATTATTTTATTATGTTTCCTAGTTTCATTCTAAGGAAAACTAACCAAAAGGGCCTGAAAACTTTAGTTTTTAACCAAAAACCACATTGGAAGTTTATTTAATGGTTAGTACAAAGCCCACTTTATATCAGCCCAAATAAAATAGCCCAAACAAAATAACATGGTGATTTGTCAACTTTACCCCTAACGGATTTGGTTAACCTAACTTAACGCACATGGGCGGCGATGGAATGAATTCACTTCCTTTTTGAGCTGCATATGGGTTTCCCATCCCTAGATCTGCAACTGGAATAAAAGAAAGAATCCCGTCCATCTGCATTAGATGTATTAGCAGCAGCACCGCTGCCGGTCATCGATTCGACGTCTTTCGCCGTTACCAACTCCGAATCCGAAGACAACCCATCGTCTCTGCGGCCTAATCCAAAATCTCCAGTTGGCTGGCCGGCCGACGGAAAGCTCAGTCCGGCATCTTCTACCTACTATCTTTATCTCGAGCTTATGGGCCACAATCGGTGGAGTGGGCCAAGGAGAGTATTTCTTTAATTCCTTTGACGGCTGTGACAGAAGTTGAGCGTTCGAGATTCTTGAAAGCATTGTCAGATGCTGCGTCCGGGGCTAACGTTAATGCCCTGTCTGTTCCAATTGAGGACCTATCAGATGTTTGCCGCCGTAATCGAACAGTTATGGAGATTGTTCAGCAATCTTTGAGGCCACTTGAGTTGCACACAGCACCAGGATCATGAACGAGGGATAGCGGCCATTTCAGCGGTAAAATGAGTTGTGTACTGTGCATTTTCCCCATATTGTTTCAGTGTTTTACTTTGGTTCTCCAATTTTTAAGGAGAATCAATGCCCTTCGCATCGATCGGAGATAAGAGACGGTTTCTGTATTTGAGTGGTTGGTTTTCTTGGCATTGTCATTTTTTGGGGTAGGATGACATGGTGGTATAGAGTTGTAGATTACTGAAGGAAAGAAAAATGTAGGCATTCTTTAGGAGTATTCCGTCCTTTCATGTCGTCGGATATCGGAAGCTGTGGTGGTGGTTGTACAAAATATATTGAAAGCTTCAATATATTGTAATCCAAACAGTGGCATTGTTTAGGTTTCAGATTTTTTTTTTTTTTTCAATTGGTTTGCGATGCTAGAAAAAAAGAACAAATTATATTGAAAGCTTTGTTGGTTTGATTCATGTGTTGTAATCTAGACAGTTGAATAGTTCACGTTTACACGCCTTTGTTAATTTTTGCTCATTGATATTTTTTGATTCATTTGATCCAACTTTAAAAATTAAAATAAGTGTGTGAGAAATAAAAATGAATTCCTTACAAATCAGTAACTTACAAGAGCATTTTAAAATGAGATGTCAAAACTGCCATATAAACATACAAGAGTAAAATTGGCAGCAAAACCTTATCCAACCGAGCCTTTTGGTTTCTTACGTGGAACTGGGTCAATTGAAGGCAAAATCTTTTGCTGCCATTTTTACCAACGGCTGTCAAATTGGTTTAATAATTTTTTAATAGGAAAACTAACCAAAAGGGCCTGAAAACTTCCATGGTGGTCGTCGGAGACCTTCGTGGACCTCTTTTTCTTTTGATTTCACCCTTTTAGGATTTTAGTATTTTAATTTTCTAATTTTTAATTTTTTTAATTTTTAATTTTAATTTCTTAAAATGTTTTTATATTCACGTGCACTCATATTGAGACGTGGCGTTGATGGTCTATGTGAGTGCCACATCATCAATTAATGGAGGGTCTGATGAAAAACTTAACCGATGTATGAAAGTTTCTCATAATTAATTATGACGTTAAGTACCAAACTGGGACGAAAAAAATTGATGTATCAAATGTTGAGAAATCCATGTGAGTGGGTGGAGGAGACAGGTGACATGTTGATGGTTGTGGCTACGATGATCTCGACCATGACTTTTCAAGCCGCAGTTAACCCACCTGGTGGTGTTTGGCAAGATAATAATACCAACTCCAGTTACAATACCACAAAATAGTTAGCGCTTACTTTACGAAATAGTGATAATACTATTACTTGGTTTAATAAATAGTCTATTTAGTTTACGAAATAGTGAGAGTACTAGTTTACGAAACAGTGATAATACTAGTGTTTGGTTTTTGAAAATAGTCAGTGCTTAGTTTACGAAATAGTGATAGTACTATTACTTGGTTTAATAAATAGTCTATTTAGTTTACGAAATAGTGATAGTACTATTACGAAATAGTTAGTTTTTTGTTTAAGAAATAGTCAGTGCTTAGTGTACGAAATAGTGACAGTTGAACTCCGAAGTTAAGCGAGTAGCGCGCGAGAGCAATCCCATGATGGGTGACCCACTGGGAAGTTCTCGTGTGAGTTCCCAAAAACAAAAGCGTGAGGGCGTAGTCGGGGCCCAAAGCGGACAATATCGTGCTACGGTGGTGGAGCGGGCCCGGGATGTGGTGGACCCCGGGTCGGGATGTGACAATTTGGTATCAGAGCCTAACCCTGGCCGTGGTGTGCCGACGAGGACGTCGGGCCCCTAAGGGGGGTGGATTGTGAGATCCCACATCGCCCAGGGGAGTGATCCTTATATGTGTATTCCCATCCCTACCTAGCACGAGACCTTTTGGGAGCTCACTGGCTTCGGGTTCCATGGGAACTCCGAAGTTAAGCGAGTAGCGCGCGAGAGCAATCCCATGATGGGTGACCCACTGGGAAGTTCTCGTGTGAGTTCCCAAAAACAAAACCGTGAGGGCGTAGTCGGGGCCCAAAGCGGACAATATCGTGCTACGGTGGTGGAGCGGGCCCGGGATGTGGTGGACCCCGGGTCGGGATGTGACAGTACTAGTTTACGAAACAGTGATAATACTAGTGTTTGGTTTGAAAAATAGTCGGTGCTTAGTTTACGAAATAGTGATAGTACTATTACTTGGTTTAATAAATAGTCTATTTAGTTTACGAAATAGTTATAGTACTATTACGAAATAGTTAGTTTTTTGTTTAAGAAATAGTCAGTGTACGAAATAGTGATAGTACTAGTTTACGAAACAGTGATAAGACTAGTGTTTGGTTTGAAAAATAGTCAGTGCTTAGTTTACGAAATAGTGATAGTATTATTACTTGGTTTAATAAATAGTCTATTTAGTTTACGAAATAGTGATAGTAATATTACGAAATAGTTAGTTTTTTGTTTAAGAAATAGTCAGTGCTTAGTTTACGAAATAGGGACAGTACTAGTTTACGAAACAGTGATAAGACTAGTGTTTGGTTTGAAAAATAGTCAGTGCTTAGTGTACGAAATAGTGACAGTACTAATTTACGAAATAGTGACAGTACTAGTTTACGTACACGCGTCATACACATAACACACACACGAATGCACTACACCATACACGGTACACACACACAACACACACACGCATGCACTACACCACACACGGGGTACACATACACAACACACACACACTCGACAACACACACACGTACATCCAATCCAACACACACAACACACACACACACGGCCCAAAGGGCCTGATTTGGAAAAAGAGGAAAGGGCCAGAGGCCCGATGGTCTAGGTGTGGCCTGAAGGCCGGGTGTGGACCGGAGAAGAATGCCGGAGCTATCCGAGCTCCGGCCGACTGCAAACATAGTCTTTAGGCTCCGAACTATACATTAAAATGAAGATGGAAGAGAAGGGAGTAATAATATACCCTTGTTCCGCCGTGAAACGGTCGTGTACGAACGGAAAAGTCCTCGAAGGTCACGGGTCCGCCGGAAAGTATGGGTGAGTTTCCCCCGCGCCATTCTCGTCTTCAAAACATAACCGGAAAAAGGAAATAACTCGCCGGAGGGTTCTCGGGTTTGTCGACCATGCAGACGGAGGGAGAGGAGATTGATGATGATGGTGGTGCCTTCGAACTGGGTGATGTGGGGGTGTTCTTGTCGGATAGGATAGCACCGAGAGGGAGAGAGAATGCAGATAGAGGGAGAGCTGTGAAAAAAGAAGAAAGCTCGGGAGAGGGAGAGTGTGTTCGAGATAGAACGAAGATAAGTGAGGGAAAAGAGAGAGAGAGACCCAGAACAAAAATAGAAAGGGGGTCCCACCGGCTCACTAATTAAGGTTCTAAAAACAACTTTTAAATAAAAAGTGGGGGGGGGGGGGGTGGGGTGTTTCAACGTGAAGTTGTATTAACAGATTTTGGTTAACATCTGTTAGGGGCAAAGCTGGAAGAAAATTTTGATGATGCATGCTGGGCTTAGCTCCAGCCCGTGGGATCTTTTTTTTTTTTTGGCCTGTTATATGTTACTTGTGTCCTTTTCATTAAATGTCAAGCCCTTTTCGTTAAATAAAAGTTGTTAATGGTTTTTGGTTAAGAAAAAGTTGGTCCAAGCCCTTTTCATTAAAAAACTCCCTTTATTCTAAGACCTTTTAATGGTTTTATTTTTTAGTAGTATAAATAAGAATATTTAGCCATTAGGGTTTGGGAGACGCAAGAGGAGGAGGAGAGGAGAATGCATACACACACTTTAGGGAGTTTTTCAAGTTTATTTTCTAGGTGTTTTCTATCCTTATTCTCAATAATATTTTGTTTTATGATGGTTTGTAACTAGTCCTCTTGCTAGGGCGAAACCATGAACCTTAGCATGAATATGTGATTTTATTAATTTGCTAATGAATGGATGCATGCTTGCTTTGAATTATTAATCACCGCGATTAAACTATCTAATTGTCTTAGTGATTTGCGACCATTAGGGTTTTTAGACAAGTAATTTGATGCAATTTATGTTGAAACATCACCCTGAAATTAAGGAGGGCTTCTTGTGATTAGTAATTGTAAGTTCACTTAAGGCGAACATCACGCTCTTAAGAGTTGCATGGTTTTTCAAAGGGTTTCCACAAAGCTTAATGAATCTTGCATGTTTATATTTGATCTGATCATTACAGACGGGTTGCATGTTAGACATACGTTTTCGCTTGAGCATCACGAGGAAAATATGTATTAAGAAAACCTAATCTTCAAAGCATGGATGTAGAAATTCATAAGTAATTGGTAAAATTGCATAGGATTGTTAAGGGGACGGCGGAACCCTAGCCTTTTACAAATTGATTTTCTTTAAATTGTTCTCTAGTTAATTTCTGTAATTGTTTTATTTTAAAATTCATTTTTATCATATTAAATTCTAAAATCAACATTTTCCAAACTTTGTTTTACATAATTAATTAAGAGTTGGTTTTAAACACAAATTATTCATTTAATCCCTGTGGAAAACGACCTTGCTTGAGCTGCTATATTACGACAACCTTGTTCTCTTGCAAGTATTTTTAAGTGTTTTTATCCCTACTTTGGTTGGTGGTAAAGGGATTGTTTCAAATAATTTGTGTTTATCTTATTCTTAGTTAATTATTTTTGTATATATCTTTTTATTTATCTGTTGATTTTATCTTTTATTTGTTTCGCAGGTTACAGGTTGTTGATCCTTAGAGCAATTCCATGATGGAGCTACCACTGGCTGGAAATTTGCCTTTATGGGTTTCCTTAGCAGAAAAGGGTTTTTATGGATTTAAACCTATAGTTTGTGCCCTTTGCTGTTTGAAGACCCATGATATTTTGGAGTGCCTGGAAAGAGAATATTTTCCTGAGTTTGTCCAAAAGCATATCAATATGAGAAACAACTCAAAAAGGCATTGGAACAATCCCTTTAGAGTTCTACACTCCAGGTTTGAAAAAACATCTTTATTTTATATAGGGATGTAATCAACACTGTTTTGAGCAACCTGATGTGTCACAAGAGCTTTCGGTGGAAAGCAAAATCTCTATATTGTTAGAATCATCTGAATTGTACATTGAAAAAACCAATCAATGATTTCAGATTCAACCATTAAACTGTGGAAAAAACTATGATGATCAAGAGGAAATTGGTGCAGAAATGGAAGAGTAATCTGCCAGCAAGTCACGCCAAAGGGAAGAAACACCACCTGCTGATCGTGAAATTATTTGTCCAAAATCTACCCCTACCCAAGTCCATATGTCAGACACAACCCGTCAAGAGGCAACAAAGCAACACACTGAGGTGCAGAAATACATTAAAATTGTCGTGTTGGAGATGAATGTTCACTCAAACTCAGAAACTGCTGCTGTAATAGACAGTGAACCAGCAAAGGCCATCATAATTGAATAAATTCAGTGCAGATCCATCGAGCAGGCTATGTTCTACAATGGGAAGAAGAAAAAAGTTCGTGACAGCCAAATTCCTCGTAGAGAACTTCAACCATTGCAAAAATTGTGGGTGTAGATACAAGGTGGAAGCCAATTCAACAGATACGAAAGCCTTACTGGAAGGGAGTCCAGGGACCTTTACAAAGACTCATTCCCTTAGAAGGGTGGACAAGAAAGATTCAACCAATGAATTCAAATGCACAATTCAAGTCAGTCCTTACCTACTAACACTCTATGATGCTGCTAAGGAGTGGTTAATTCTGAAAGAACAAATGACGTGATCATTAGCCTCATTCCTCTACGCCTAGCTATAGACGTTAACTAAAGCACTAGTTGGTTGCATCTGGAAGCAATTCAGGCGTAAATATCCACTAAGCGTGCACAATTGACTGAATCATGCATTTAGTAGCATTCATATGCTCATCACAACAAATTCATCATCACATTCATAAGAATATTCATGGGAGTCAAATTCAACACAAATGCAAAGCACATATAGAAAACCAAGCACGTGAGCATAGTGGGCAAATCAAGAGATACATGGATGCAGGCATGTAATTGCACAGAGAAGAAGACATGATGAGTTGGTAGAGCTCTGCATGCATGACGAACAAACCAAGTCAACACACTGAGACCACATAGTTGTAGGGATATAGAAGCATACATTTTCAATGCAGATCTGTGAGTCTCAGTTTCTCCATGGTCTGTATTTCTTCCGCATTTGGGATCCGTGCTAGGTGGTTGCATCTCCTTCTCTCTATTGTCCTCATCGTTTCCAATCAAACTCTACAACACAAGAAACACACATGCATTAGGTAATTTTCATTCATTTTCTCCTAATATAAGCATATGAGACAAAATCTAAGGGAAATGGGGATAAAAAAAATACCTGTGAGTGTGTCATACTCAGAGAAGGATGCGATTTACGGTTTCATCTTCATAGGCTAAGAGTCTTGTTGCTCGAGGGAGTTGGATCTCTGAGACATGGAGGCATCAAGAAGATAAAAGAGGACATCGCAGAGGAGTGGTGATTGAACTCGAATGATTTTGGTTTAGGATAGGTTCTGAAACGGAAGGCCCTCATTAGGGGTGGGCGCGGTGCGGTTTGGTGCGGTTTCGAGTGAAACCGCAACCAAAACCGAAACATTTTGCGGTGCGGTGCGGTGCTGTTTTGAAGCCAAAATCGCAATGAAACCAAACCGTTTGGTTCGGTTCGG
This sequence comes from Cotoneaster glaucophyllus, assembly GCA_036320875.1. Taxonomy (NCBI): domain Eukaryota; kingdom Viridiplantae; phylum Streptophyta; class Magnoliopsida; order Rosales; family Rosaceae; genus Cotoneaster; species Cotoneaster glaucophyllus. The sequence goes on from CM070073.1 coordinate 18,547,807, forward strand.
TGCGGTTTCAAACGGTTTCGGTTTGGTTTTTGAGAAAAAAATGTACAATTTAAAATATACACATATTTATGCATTAGACGGTCTTATTTTCCTTGTATACACAAATATATATTGGAAATTGAACCAAATCAGAATGTATGCATACAATCCAGAGGCTTATGCCAGTCATCATCCATTGGGATAGAGTTAAGAGCACTATCAACCATCAAAGGCAAGCTACGGAGTTCTTTATATGGGAAATGGACAGTGCAAGAAACAACTTCAAACAAAGCTTAATGTACCAATTGAATACAAAAGATCGACAGAGTCCTTTATCCATCTTAACCGAGCATGCTACTCAGCAAAAGGATGATGCTAACATACAGTGACTACGTATCTTAACTGAATATCTAGTTTGTTCGGTATCATTCAAAATTGCGTGTACATGAGAACACATAAAACATGTACATGGTACGGAATACCTTTTTATTGTAGAACACCATCTCTGACCATAACTAAAGGTCATTTCACCTCCCACAACCATTTACTCTTGCGACCTAAACACGCTAGCTAATTAGTAACTCTTATACTAAAATCTTGGTTAGAAGCTAAGATACCAGCAGGTATATAGCTCAAACCCAAGAAAAAGTTTAGTTACACAATGAATAATGTAAACAACTCAAAACTATTAAGCGCACTACTCATACATAACACGGAATCTAAATAATTGGGGTTTTATCTCAAGACTCAAGAGCTCAAGTCCATAAAGAAAGAAAAAAAAAACATTTAAATCAACATAACAAATCAAGGAACTGAAGATCCCCTTGTTGGCCATATCAGTTCGTTTTCAGGCTGTATGATTAGCAGTCTTTGTTGGTTTGTTGAACTAATTAAAACTTTAAACTTTAAAATATAACATTTATTTATTATATGGTGCGGTTTCGGTTTCGGTGCGGTTTTGAAAACTCAAAACCGAAACCAAACCGTTTTCTTTGCCGCGGTTCGGTTTCGAAACCGAAACCGTTTCAAAACCGCAAAACCAAACCGTTCGGTGCGGTTCGATTCGATTCGTGTTTCGGTTTCGGTTTTCAGTTCCAAGTGCCCACCCCTAGCCCTCATGGCTTTGGGCTCGAGGTTAGAGAGGAGAAAAGCTCATCGGCTGAAATGAGAAATGGAGGAGCATGGGCTACTAAATGTGTTCATATAGTGAAGCATGTGGGTTTATTCACACGTGTGGTTCAACCCTGAGGGTTCCGTGTCCAGCCCCTCATGCTAATGCCACCCGGTCTCGAGTTCGACTCCAGGTCAACTCGTTATTTTTCTTGTTTTCCTATTTTATTTGTTTTATTATATTTTCTGTTGTTTCGTTGTTTATTTTATGTTTTGGTTCATTTCAGTATTTCTTTTATTTGTCTCAATTCACTTATGTTTGTGTCTTAGGATTTTCTAGTAGTAAGGAGCCATTTTATTTTATTTTTATTTGTTTCCATACCTTGAGGACTATGTGTGATTTAAGTTTGGGAGTGGGAAATAAGAAATTTTAGGTATTTTAATTTTTGTGTCAGTTAAATATTTTCGTTTTTAAGTTAATATCCATAGATTATTTTAAACGTTAGAACAAATGGACATGGTGAAGGTTAATCCCATAGTAGAGTCTTTTCTATTTATCGTTGCTTAGACACTAATTGATGAGTTATAAATTTGCACGTTCAAACCAACATGGTTTGTGGGGAATGAGATTGAAACACTTACTTTTTGTCTAAGTGTATTATAATTTTTGTTCTATATAAAATAAAGTTAGTATGTGTTATAAAGTAATAATTGTTCACCTGAGGCTTTACCTAGTAACCGAGCCAGTCCTGCCTGATCAACAGTGATTCTCACGTCAAACAGTAGAGTCTTGGCATGGGGTAGGGTGGTTAGTTGGTTTCGTAGCTTTTTCAGCTCGAGTTAAGAAGTCCTTAGGGGTGTTCTACACCTAGTTCCCTAAAGCCTTTGTGGTATGGGAGTCATTGACTTGAAGCTCGCTACATGGGTTGGATCGAAAGCTTAAGGGAACTGGCATTGCACGACCACTACTGTTACTAAAAATAAAAAATAAAAAAAAGAGAAGGAAATTCGAGAAAAAAAGAAAAATATATATCAAATTAGTATGAATAAAGAAGACGAGAGGTAGGGATTTTAGTCGAGTCTCCTTAACTTTGTTAGTACACTTTACACCAAAGGAAGTTCATGAATTCTTTTCTAATTGATTCTAAATGGCTTAGACTCTATAGTGGGATTAGTTGGAACTTTTGGAAAGGTGTTCTAATTTTTAACGTTTTCTATGTATTGCAACTTGAAGATGAAAATTTTGTCTTAGTTGAGTTTTAATAAAGTTTCTAGTTTGCTAGTTTTTTATATTTGTTTTTTAGTTTTGTTTTGCTTGAGGACAAGCAAAAAGCTAAGTTTGGGTGTATTTGATGAGTCAATATTTTACTATATATTTTACCCTTAATCTTAGTATTAATTTATTGATTATTTTGGTGAAATTTTGATACTTTGTTGTGTATTTTTAATGTAGGACATACGAACTTGTTCTGAGTATAAAGTAACCAAACGGACAAATTTTGGAGTGATTCCAATTGAAAGAGATTCAGTGAATCTTTCAAGATGATTGTCTCAAAGTTTCAGATTTTTCTACCAAGTCGTTTGACCGTGGCAATAAAATAAAGGCCCAGCGCAGCTTTCTCAGATTGACATTTCTTGACGTTTTGGGTATTTTGGAAGTCAAGATGGCATATTTTGAGGAAGATTACTTCTGAGGAAGATTACTTCTGAGGATTTGTAGGGGATGTCTCAAGCTTTCAAAAGAGATATTTTTTGGACCAAATCGGAGTGGATTTGGTCAGTCAAAAAACTAATCACAAGAAGCCCTTCTCAATTTCAGGATGATGTTCCAATAGGCATTGAACTAGTCAATCTCTAACCAAAAGCTAGGGGCCATACTAACAACTGTGTGCTTACTGTAGGGCAGTATTGAGCTGCTTTATCCATGCCTCGGCTCACCTAATCTATCCATATCCACCTCTAGATATTATCTAAAATAGAAGACAAACATGAATTCCCTAGTGTACTTTCTCAGACTTTCATTCATGGTTTTCTGCTCTATACTACAAAGTTGCATAACTCTATAAGGAATAACCATTTCGTTATTAGTTTTAGTTTTCAGTTTTCGTTAGAGAAACTAAAGAGAGATGGAGGAGGGTGGAGGTACAAATTATGGAGAATGATTGAAACAAAAATTAGAAATTAAAGCTTAAAGTTCGTTTTAGTTCTTAGTTTTCATTCTATGTAGCATTTCATACACGCATCTTCGACCTCCCTCCCACCACCTTACTCCACACTTCTTCATCCTTCCTTCTACACGCATCTTCGACCTCCCTCCCATCACCCTTACTCCGCACTTCTTCTTTTCTCCCCTTTCTCTATATCTCTTTCGAGTTTTCATAGCTCTAGAGCAATTGTAGTTTCCTATTTGTGCCTATCACGAAATATCAAGCAAATTACACAAATCGTACAGTGAAATTTCGACGAATGATTTTATATAGGGGTGTGATATCCACACACCCCTTTTTACTTCTCTCGCACCCTTTTAATTTTCGATCGTCGGATTGGATGAATTGAAGAAGATCAGAGGACAAAAATTAACAAGGGATGTGAGAGAAGTAAAAAGGGGTCTTTATATATTCCTTTCACTTTCAGGCAAACAAGCATATGCTTCAGCATCTACACTAAGCCTTGGGCGACCCACACATGTACCTATTAAGCTTGAGCTTGACAATATGTGAAGAAACAGTACACATATACACATCTTTGCCTTTGAGTAAAGAAAACTAGAAAGATAATTGAAACAGAAGACAAGAACGCGAATAAAAATGGACGCATCTTTATTCAGTTCGTTTCGGTTTTTCTCAGGAAATGTCTTGCATGCATTATCCATAATAAGATATCATAGTTGTAGACTAGAGGTAACAAGCATAATTATATACAGAGTAACACGAAAGAATGTTCAGAGAGACCTCAAGCTACCGAACATAATGCAAAATCTTGGTAAGATCATTATGAACAACAATACGTTTCTCTAATGCATGGTTTTTTTATAAATAATAAACACATTGCACGAAGAAACATTGTTTTTGAAACTGGAAAGCCTTTTGAAAGTTTACCTAGGCATGCACAAAAGCCGCTTCTGGATGGTAGTGAAGCATCTCGTTCCACATCATCTCCCTGATCATTGGTTCCCCCATATTCTCATCTATATCGAGGCTGATGGGAACCTGGGCAAGAGGATCGGATCTCGGATCATATAGCTCTGACATGTAAGGGTGTTGGAGTGCTTCTGAGACGGAGATCCTCTTAGTTGGATCAAACACAAGCATCCTTTGCAACAAGTCTATAGCTAAAGGATCGGCTTGGGGGTATAAACGGGACAAATGTGTCCCCCTAGAAAGGGGCAGTGATTGGATGTACTTCCTGGCCTTTGGGTTGTCAATGAATGCAAGATCAGGCTCATTCTGGCTACCAAGAACATTGATAATTAGTTTTAGTTGGTTGAGGCATTCAGTTCCAGGAAAAATTGGCTTCCGGCCAAGAATTTCAGCAAAGATGCATCCTACGGACCAGACGTCAATGGATGTTCCATAATTGTCACAGCACAATAGCAGCTCTGGTGCACGATACCAGCGAGTGACAACATACTCTGTCATAAACTGGCCTCTACCTCCGCTGGTTCGGGCCAACCCAAAGTCACATATTTTCAAGTCACAGTTAGCATTGACTAGCAGGTTCCCAGGCTTCAAGTCCCGGTGAAGGATGTTTGCTGAATGAAGATACTTGAGCCCTCGAAGCAACTACAATGCCGAATCAAATTAGTCACAAGTAGAACAACTATTATAAGAGCAGATCTCATGGATTAACTGAAGCTTGGTGAGGAACCAAAATTTCAGCCTTTGAAATGCATAGAAACACCGGAGTGTTAAGTTCTACATAAGAAAATGCAAGAAGCTGAAACGTCTGCTTGTGCTTGGTCAAAATGTACTTCAGTAACATGCTTTCTACTCATTCAGTTCCTAACCTTTTCCAGAATTGTTGACATTTCCATGAACTAATTCAGCTCAAAATTAGCATCAACCAATTGGGATGACTACTCGGAGGAATTAATGAGGTAATTAACACTAGTTGAGAGAAAGCTAGTACCTGAAATAGGAAGTATTTGCAGTGGTCACTGGAAAGTGGTTGGGAGGACTTTATAATATGATGAAGATCCGTATCCATGAGCTCGTAAACGAAGTACACATCTTTGAAACTTGTCCTGTGGATAGGCATCATAACATCCTTCAAAGCAATCACATTTTCGTGCCGGAAATGTTTAAGAAGCTTCAACTCCCTAAGAGTCCTCAATGCATCAATGCTGTTCTCAAACACATTATTGATCTTCTTGATTGCAACTTTCTCATTCGTTTCCCTATTGATTGACGAGCACACTACACCATATGCTCCTTTCCCTATGGGTTTGATCGGTACGTACTTGGTGTCAACCTCGAACAATGTTTGCCACATTGAGTAATAATGCTTCCCCCGTTGCCTAATTCCATTCGGAGGCTCAACTAAAGTTGCCATTTTCCTGCAAATCACTCAATACCTTATAACTTAAAACACAAATACTTCTAATAAAAACCTTCAAACAACAAAAATATAACAAGAACAACATGAAATACCAAGTTAAAGAAATTGAAGTGTATGACAAGCACGGGATGATAAATTTCTACCGAAACAGAAAACGGCATGTGTGGGAGAGTGTATGTAAAGAAGTAAGCTTTAAAATGGAATCAATCCTTACTTGCCCTTAACACTTCTAGACTTGGATCTTTTGCAGTCACCCAATTCCCCGTTTGTGTTATTCTTGCTACTTTTCTCCTACTTCTTAAATTACAGAGAATTTCACTTCCACTTTTGGCTTCTTCTTTTTTTTTTTTTTTTTTTTTTTACTTTCAACTCCTAAATTTTTCATCTTTTTTCTTTTACTTGTCAACCCAGCAATTTTTGAAATCCCACTCACACCAACAATCTCCAACTTCCACACACCATAAAAAACTACCCAATAAAACAAACTCAAAAATGAAACTGAGAAGCAAACTTATTAGCCGAGTTCGAATTCCCTCCCCGAATTTAAATTAGTTTAAAGTAGAATGTCGATTGCATCAAAAGACTAGCTGAGGAATCAAAGTTTTTACTTTTTACCGACATGAAAGCTCCCAAATCACGAATTCATAGCTAAATTCTAAAACTTTACACAAAAATTCAGGAAGAAGAACAAAAACCCAGAAGAGAAAGAAGAACAAACCTCAATAATTGGCAAGCAACATTAACAGGAGAAGAGAGGATCCTCAAAGGTCGTGGGGACAAGTAACTGGCAAGTACATAGATCTTCTCTTATCTATATTTATATATATGAATACATATATATATATATAGATAATTGGCTCAAAGCCTCATAGTGATATCAGACCATCATCACGAGTTATGATTCTTTTTCTCGTCGTGATCAGAGAGAGAGAGAGAGAGAGAGAGAGAGAGGGGGTTAATGTTATATACAAATTAACCCCCACGGGAGAGAGAGAGAGAGGGAGCTAAACCCATGACCCCCACACCGACAGCTACATAAGATCTCGCTTTCTTTCGGTCTTCGTTTTTGTTGCTTCATTCATGCACAATCAATCAGACACTATAAAATCCTGCTGTCGAATTTAAGATTACGCCGTCTGTTGACGGCTCTGGGTCAATTCGGCTTACCTATCAGTTTATCACTTCCCTCGTCTATGTGAAATGAAATGTACCTTATTTCAACCCTACTTATTTGGAAATTTGTACCACCAACGGCACGCATTCATTGTATTTATCTATTTTTGCACACGGAAAATGTTTTATTGTTTATAATTTGATGATATTTTTATACCGAGGGGTGGATGAACTGAGTTAGGTCGCTACAATAGTTATAATAATTAGGTATCAAATTAGTCATTTAATTAAGTTAAACTTGAGATGTTCCACGTGAGAAAGAATACTACTGGCCTTTGTGTTAGTGACATTTGGTTTGTAAACTTTAGCATAAGTTGATCTCTAAGATATCTTGAATGAAGAAAATTTAATGAAAAAATTTGTGTTCAATTTGAAGGTAAACGATGAATTACTCATTAACAATTCTTCTAATTACCTCAAAAAGAATAAATTTTCACCATTACTTTTAATATGCCTTCAATTTATGAGATATTATTATTACTTTTCCTTACAACGATAAAGATATGATACTCATCCCCGTTTTTGTTCAGTTACAAACAAGAAACATGGAAATAAGGATGTATATGCTCTTAGATAATGCTAAACAATTGGTGGTTGATATGATAAGTATAGATTAATATTTAACGTGTAATGCGAGGAGATCCATTAATTCATACTCATCGGTAATACACAATAGGTGCCCACAGACATTCCATATATCACTATTATCACTATTACAAGCACAAACATCACCATTCACCATCAGAATTAACACATATTTACACTTAAATGGACTTCCGTTTAACTAAATGAGTACCCATTGGTACATTTCCATAAGGCTAAGTTCCATAAGTTTGGTCACATCTTTAAATGTTTCTATTGTAATTAAAAAAAATTGCCCAAACCGAATTTTACATCAAAATTTCATCCAATTCAAACTAAATGGTCATTCCAAGTGTGATTTAAGGGTGAAACAACTCCTCAAACTTAAATAAAATTTACATTTTACTCTTGAAATGATGCACACAATAAAAATATGAATAAAGTTTGAATGTGATATAACAAATAAGACTTGAAATGAGATTGGTAACATACTAATTATATAACTACAATGGTATTATTAAGAGTTATGCACCCGCAAGGGCAACATTAACATACGTCACAGTACATGGATGATTTCTCTAATCTGGCCTTTAAAAAAAACATATTTAATCTTTTCGATTTAAGAGATAAATGTTAATGACCATCACTAATATTTTGTGATACGGATAGTTATCGCACTCTTATTGTCATAATAATTCATGATTTACATGTAACAAAAATAAGGGAATTGTTATATTAACACTCCAAAAATCTCATTCTACACTCCTCACAAGTATATTTTTCTTTCTAATTATAGAAAGTTTGGAGTGCCAAATAAGATTTTTGGAGTGCTCATAACAATTCCAAAAAATAATATAATGTATTAATGTTATAATGTTTGAGGTATAATTCTATGTGTAAGAGAATATCAAACCCTTTTGGTGGACTTGGCTAAAGCCAAACCAAATGGCTAAAAGCCTAAAACTAAGGGGAGGCAGTCCAACTTGAAGATATGGTAAGATTGTGAAGAGTGTTGCCTTTGCTTTCCCTACAATTCATTCATTCGTTCATTCTCTCTCTCTCTCTCTCGCGTGAGTCTTTGAAAGAAACATTCCGTAAGTGCACACTTTCTCCGCCGCCCTCCTCCATCTCTCAAGCAACCGGCGCAGCTGCGTGGCAATGCGGTAGCTGCCAGACTGGTTGCCGGTTGCCTTTGCTGAGTTTGCTTAGCTTGCTTGCTGGGTCCCCCCCTAGAGCAAACCCTATTCTGCTATCCATCTAGATTCTGATAATCTGAAAGTAGCTCAACTCTCACTTGCTTTCCAACAAGCAAATCACAAAGTCTTTGGCCACATCATGGTATCATATCATGCATAATGAACCCAAACAAACCCAGCTGGGTTTGTACCAAACACTCAGTAGTGTTTCAACAACTCTCCTCGACAAAATCTAAACTCAGAATTGCCTCCAGCGAAGTATAGACTAAATGTCCGTTTAAATTAGGATATCTACACCATGATCATATCATGCAACAACAACAACAACAACAACAACAACAACAACAACAAAGTTTTTTCCCACTAAGTGGGGTCGGCTATATGAATCCCAGAACGCCATTGCGCTCGATCGTGTGTCATGTCCTCCGTTAGATCCAAGTACTCTAAGTCTTTTCTTAGAGTCTCTTCCAACGTTTTCCTAGGTCTTCCTCTACCCCTTCGGCCCTGGACCTCTGTCCCGTGGTCGCATCTTCTAACCGGAGCGTTAGTAGGCCTTCTTTGCACATGTCCAAACCATCGTAACCGATTTTCTCTCATCTTTCCCTCAATTTCGACTACTCCTACTTTACCTCGGATATCCTCATGCATGCACCCAAAATCCAGTTGGGTTTGTACCAAACTCTGAATAGTTTTTTCAACAACTATCGTCTGTTCATGAGATGTGAATGCAATATCTTCTTTAACAAACTAGAGATCGAGTGCCGTGCGCTAGACCAATGTTCATGTGCTATTAGAAACTTATATTGAAAAATGAAGATATCTACATAAATTATAATAGTGAAAAGTGATAACCTGGCAAACTATGCACATGGTCAAAACTTTGTTCATTCATATTTTATGTGGTAAAAGTTTAATAGAACAATTAAGTTGAGTACAGGCGCGCATTTGGGTGGGGGTTTTGACAGCCAATGATTCATTTATTCAACCAAGCATATCTTCTCCTGTGTCTGACTTTTCTTCACCAGATATGGAACTGCATTACAACCCAAAACATATTTAAAATGTCACAAACTCCACCTAAAATTCGAATAAGTGATGTTTTCATCTCGGTTATTGCTTACCATTTTCTTCTTGTTCTTGTTCTTCTTCTTTTTGTCAAGAGAGCTCAAGAGCTCCTCTTGCCGGGTAAGCGACTCCTCGAGAGCCTAAAAGAAGCCAATTCAAATGAGGATCATACACCTATAACGTTAACAGTACCCTCCTAGTGATTGATGTAAATTACGGCTTTTACTTTCCTATGGTTGGATTCTGTTTCATGATTTATTTTTTTGGCTAGGTTTTACTAGACCTGTAAACGGGTCGAGTTTATTGGGTTTGGAACCCGACCCGTTAATTTAACGGGTCATCCAAACCCAACCCGTTAGGCTCTGTATTCCAGAAATCTACATAGAGGAACTTGTACAAACGCTACCTGCTTTGTTGCCATAAGCTCTTGCTCCAAGGCATCAACCCGGCCTAGAGCAGCATTCAGCATTTCCTCCTTGTGAGCTGGCTTGGCGGCTGGTTTCATGTTCAAAACAGTCATTCTCTCTTCCAACTCAGCCATGCGTTTCATGACAGTCATGAGATCTGAACCGGAGATGGCAGAGTGTGAAGAGCCCTGGCCTTTGACCATTGTGTCACTGTCGCAGACAGTGCTGGAGTAGAAGGTGGAGTCGGTGAGCTTCCTCGGCATGGTACGTGTTAGTCTGACCATGGCGACAATGCCCATAAGAAACGTCATAATAGCAGCCATAATCTGAGAGCCGAACCCTTCAGGAAGTTCGCAAGCATTGTTCCTGGCGAAACAATCTCCTGCAAGTAAAGAAACTTGGACCCTATAACTATTGTGAAAGAAACGAAAAGTGAAAAAAAATGGAATATCTTAGAATTAGAAAAGGAAAGAAAACACAATATACCAGCTCACCTAAATTCTTAGAGGATTTAGCCTTTGAGAGGGCAAATTTAACATTCCCCGCTGACACTGGCCAACTTGAATCCACAGATTTACCAACCATCGAGACACTGTCCTTGCGCCTGAAAGACACCTGGCGAGTTTTGGCTAGGGATACCTGCAAAGATTATCTCAGAGGAAGTTAGAACTGTCACGATAACAAAGGAGGGAAACTTCAGCTACAAGATACGCAGAATAAGAAAGAAAAGCTCTGAGTGTATTTGACAATTGCTCGGTTGAAATTTAAATTGAACTTGGAAGTTTTTTGCACTTACTTCTTCATGGAAGCGAGAAAGTGCATGATTGAGTTTAGGAGCGGAAGGTCCAACGTTTAGAGCTGCATCGAGTCCCTAGGAAGATTATATGATTAAGCTATCATTTACATCTACGAACAGGAAGCACCAATATATTTTGAAAATCATGTGACTAAGAATTTTGAGATGACCTAGTGTCCGAAATGTGACAATCCGGAAACTAGGGGCAGGTTTATAAGGAAAAAGAAAAGCAGAAGATATTTTCAAGCAGGACCTACTTGAAGTCCAGATTTTCTTGAACATTTATGACTGCCGTTTTGGACCATCTGCAAGTACATACATCGATACTTATGAATTCTAATTGAATTAGAAGTTAAAATAATGCATAGTGGTAATGATATAAAATAATAAAAAGGAAAAAAAAAAACGAAGAGAAGAACGGTCTTTATCTACCTTCATGATCTCAGGTTGTTTCCAGGGCCCCTTGTCCGAAAGCATACAGCCTCCTTGATCAGCACAAGTACATGTACCTCCTAAAAACTCGGGCAATTCGCTGGAGCAAAGTCGAGCCAGAAAATGTACATCAAAATAAGCAAACTGATGAAGCAGCTTATGTGGAAGCAAAGCTCCTAAAAAGTCTGCTTTGTTTAAAACAGACTTACCTAGCATCAATTATTTCAAGCAACTTGCTCTGATACTTGTTGCCAAGGACCTGGAGGATGATAGTTTTCCCTGATTAATGTAGCCCTGACGAGAAGAAGCATTTTTAGCATACAAATGTATATACTCACATTAATCTTTGCTGTAGTCTTCGGATCAAGGAAGGACTTCACGGTGTTCCACAACATTCGAAAGCCAGAACCAGCGTTGATGATGAACATACGATTCAAGGTCTGTGGTAAAAAAACAACAATTTGTGTGGCATCATAATTCTGCCATCGACAAAAAAGTCCTGAAGTTCCCGAAATTTTATAGACCAAAAGATGTTAACTGGTAAGGCAGTACCTCAGGATAATTGTCACCGTCAATCTTCTGAAGGCGAGTAATAAGTTCCCTGGCAGATTTGTTGAAATTCTTAAATCCCTGAGGCATTACAGTAAGTTTGCAACAGATTATTTAACTTCCATGTAATGTAATTTGAAGCAAGAAAACTTAGAAGGCCAAAAAGGCTTGTCTCGCATCATCATCTGCAACCTGCGTAAAAAGCTTATGCCTCTCAAGATTCTTTGTTGTAAATATCCCTTATAGTTAAAAATCTTAGCACATCTTGGCAGCAGCTATAAACAATATACCAGCTTTTCCCTAGTTTTCCCATAAGTGATTCTAGTTTTCTGTTTTTCAAATTATTTGCTGAGTAGAAGTAGCGGTTATAGTTCGTATCACATACCACTCCTTGCACATCGAGGATAGTTGTACTTTGATCAATGTGCTTCTTTGCCGCAATTGAGCAAGCTGGAAACTTAACAGCAAATGTCCTCTCGAACTCCTGGACATGGTATTTGACGTAGCGGTCCATAGTTGTGACTTGCATCAGCTTGGTCACATCTACTAGGCCTAGTCTCTCGATGTACACAGGTCGTCCTTCCTTGTCTACACCATGATGTCCTTGGGGGTAGTATTTCAAGACTTCATCGAGTTCCTTGAATTCAAAGTCCTAGAAGAAAAGATAAATACATGAGCAACTAAATTGACGAACAAATATAAACAAATGAAATTCTGCTCTTTACTAAAGGAAAACAAACATAAAAATTGAATGGAAAGATGTAAAATGAAATAATTAGCAAACTTCAAAACCTAAGCACCTATTTCTACAGAAGATACCTCCATGATTGTGTCAGCATCGAATGCCTTCCTCCACTCGAGCATGTCAGACCACATTTGCGTGGTTTTGTCGACATCAAATTTCCTGGCCTTCAAGAATCTGTCTTACAATGATTTAGTTAGATTAAACAAGAACCCAGTATCTGTCATAAAAACCATCGACAACAAAACTGCCACTGGAACAAGAAAAAGGAAGAAACCTGAGCATCTTATGATAATCATCGTGTTTGGAGGGTAGAAGTTCCTCCAGTAAAAGTGCCTGCCGCAACGAATCAACGGCATGTATCTCCTGTAAGTCATGCACATCCTCAATGTCGATAGACAAGACTTTACTACTGCTTCTTCTATTCCTTTTTGACAAAGAATTTCTGAACCTAGTAGAGGCATTCATTGCCTTCTTCTTCAACGACCCGACTTTAGTCTTTCTATCTTCCTCAGAGATTTCGACATCAGATACTGAAAATTACACAACATAAGTGAGTCATATCTATGTGCATCACACGCGAGGCATCCTAATATGCAAAGAATAATATGTTTGCCTATCAATGCATCCAAATTCCAAGGCTTTTTTTTGTTTATTCCAACATCCTAAAGTCCCTTAAAGTGGCATTGTGCATTACAAATTCAAGACAAGTCCTCACATTTGAAGCATATAGTTATCGAGATGCGAATATACGTTGATTCTAAATGAAATATTACCGGGTAGAGGTCCAGACATGGTGTTACTTGTGAGGGCAACGGTGTTTACTTGTCCGAAAACTTTGTTAAAGTAGTAGCTGAAGTGCAGAAGAAGAATCAAGCACTCATATCACAGATGCAGACCCAGAACCAAAACCCTGCCCAAATGCCTGCATTTACATTCCCACTTTGGAAAACAAAATCACAAAACAGACCAATTATGCTATATACTGTACTTTGCAACCAAATGAAGCTTAAATTTCAAAAAAGAAACAACCAACTTAAAAGGGCAATTCGCTAAAATGATTAGAAACTAAATCCCTATTCCTAAAACGATCAAAATCAGATATGGTACGTGAAAAATGATCGTGTTGGCTAATTTCCCAACTAAAAAAGCAAATTACTTCAAGTAAAATTGAGCAGTAACTACAAGAATCGTCCAATTGAACAAATCCATGCATTTACGTTCCCACTTTGGAAACCAAAATCACAACCAGAATGCAGCTTAAATTAAAATAAATAATATATATATATATAACTCAACTAAAAAAAAGGATTAATTCAAATAAAATTGAGCAGTAACAACAAGAAAGAGCAAAATTAAAGGCCTCCAATTGTACAAAAATACAGAAAAATATAGTGGGATTAATAGGATTATTGATTTTATTTACCTCTGTCCTCTGGTGAACACAGTGGGGGGTCAGTCCAAAAAAAAAACAAAAAAAAAAACACAAATGGGGTTTTGTGGGAGAGAGAGAGACAAGGATAGATATAAATATCCTGAATCATAGTCGGGATTTGAGAATTCTAAGAAAATGTCGGAGAGACAGTGAGGGAGAAGAAAATTAGTAAATCTTGTTTTCTTTTTTTAAGGTTTCGATTCAGTTGAGAGCTTGATGTTTGACGAGGTCTCGACAGAAGGCGAAATGCAAGGCAACTCCACTCAAATACTAAATAACGTCTCTTTGCTTTTCCCGGTAAAACTATATTTCCGCTACTTTCATTTCATGTATGGTTTTGTTTTCATTTGATAAGTTCTCGACAGTACGAGGACAATTTTATTAACAATAAAGCATAAATTTGATCTTGGCTAACTAATATCTAGCTCGTAGACATGTTTTGTTTTGTTTTTTTTTTTTTGAAAAACACTTATGTTTATATACACTTTCATAAAAAATAGGTTGAAATTTTAATAAAAATCCAAAAAACACTTGAAGTTCCTAAAAGAAGCACCTAGCAAGTGCTTTCCTTATACAGCATGTCCGGATATTTTTCTAATCCATGTGCACTTTGAACTTTTCCTGCTAAATATTATGAAAAAGGGTTTTGATGATCTGAAATCCCTTGTACAAGAGAGTTTTGTATATGAATAAAATCAGAGTCACCTCGAACTAACCAAGACAAACCAAAACAAACAAGAGTAAAGCCACACGATAAGAGAGTTTCAACTTTCAACTAACTGAATCAGAGAGAAATGTTACATTGTGCATTTGTTGTCTTTCTTCTTTACCGGCTGCCTTCTTTATTTTTGGGGATAGAAAGTTAGAAACCAAAGGTCCTCCCATTCTAATTATATAGCGCTCCAACAGACTCCTCTGAGTGTTCATTTGGAAATGGTGATCTCAAATCTACGTATTTGGGATTTGATACAAGAAATATCTAGAGATTTGGATAATATTACCTAGTTACATTGTTTGATTTTACTATGCATACATGTATTTTTTAAGAAAGGTTGATTGTATCTCGTCATTATAAATAAATGTAATATTGTATCTTACTCAACGTTCACCTGCATGACCTGATTCTGCTCGTTTTTGTTGTCGGCCGGAGCACACAAAATCTCAGGACGGACTTTTACCATTTATCAGGATGAAGAACTTGCATGTAAACGGAGTATACACCACCTGATGTAGGTAAAGCTTATCTCAAACTGAGGGTTTAGCAATATAATCGTATTTCCATGCAATTGTTTTACTATGCTACCGTATTTTGTTCACGACAAGTTATTGTGTGGTACACGATTTAGAAAAGTTTATAGATACAGCGACTGACTTAACATAAATAACAAAATGAATGCCTGGAAGAATATATTTCCACTGCAAATGCGGTCCACAAAAAGAGAACAAAACCGATTCCGTTCATATGTTAACATAAATTAGATGCCACAACAAGCATGCATACAACGCATTTGAAAACTCAGGTTGCGGTTTCAGTCTGAATCCGAATCAAGATTCACAGACGATCTCACTGTCCTGCGACCGCCTTCAAGATATTCATCATCTTCATCATCGTCTTCTTTCTTCTCACTAATTATACCTGTTAAATTGGCAGTTTAGAGACACCGCAACAGGATACGAATTGTGAAACACACTTGACAAAGCCATTACCTTTCTTGATTAGTGCAACTTCAAGCGCCCTTGTGCTGAAATCATCTTTTGCTCCCACTTCTTGAAATCCAACCAACCTATCCACAGCAACTCCTTTTCTGAAAAAAGGCGAACCTCTGAATCCATAAATATGAATTTCAATGGAAGATCTCAGTGCAAGATGAAATTAGCATGAAAGTTATCACATGCTCTTGAAGCACACGTCAAATGATTGCGCAATTACAGTATTACTATATTTCCAGCTTTCGGCTCTCCTGCCTTTTCATACAACAGCGAAATAGTGGATGCCCATATGCCTCTTTAATGCTCGAAATGGACATGCACACAGATTTACAATAATTATATGGAGATTGCCTGACCTGAAGAGTATGACACAAGGCAAAGTTTTGATTCCGAGCTTGGTAACGAAGAAGGGCGCATTCTGCAGTTCATCATCAAATAATCAATTCCCAATTCTAAATCCTTTACTAACTAAAGGACCAAAAACACAAGGTTGCAAACAAGTAAGCTCAGTCCAAGTAAACACGAAAAGTTGCATCAACATAACACAAAACAGGGAATGAAGTTCACATCAACCTCGGCATCCAGCTTGATGAACTTAGAATCGACATGCTTCGAGGCAAGCGTCTTCAAATGCTTATCCATTATCCTAGAAATAACCAAGCAACGTCAGTTCAAAACACATTCACTAATCCATGTCTAAATTTTCTAGACCAAAATGCACTTACTTGCATCTATAGAACTCCCGGTGATAAAAATGGCAGATGACCTTTTCAGTTCCGGTAACTTCACCCAGAAAATCCCCCTCTGTTATATCCCTGTACTCTCCATGCCCTTTCCTCTTCAAAGCGTCTCGCTTCTCAGCTTCTTTCTATTCAAACAAAATCAAAATTTCAAAATTTCAAACCAAACCCTCCAAACAAACACACAAATCCAAGAAACCCCCCATCCCCAAATCAATCAAACAAGAAAAAAATCGAACCTTTAAAGCATTTATCCGATCCGCGTGCAGTTTTTCAAGCTCCGGATCCTACTCATCACAAAATAATCAAACAAACCATTGCTTTGCGAATTGGGAAATTGAAATCCACATGAAAGATGCAGAATTGAATCAAATCGAATGGAATCGAACCCAGAACTTACATCCATCAACTCGTCGAGATCGACTTCCTGGTTGGAGGAGCTCGTGGCGGCCACCTTCTCGTTGGAAAGCAGTTCCTTTTGGTAATTACGGGCTGCGGCTGCCATTACATTTCCGAATGCTAGATTTTGGAGAGTGGACTTCACTGAATCGGGGTCCATGTTTCCTGGGAATTGTAAGTTTTCGGATTTGGAGCTTGGATTGTAGCGTTCTTCGGTAATCAATGGATGATTGCAGATCTGGAAATACAGAGTAGGTGCAATCGCTGCTTTTCTGGATTTCGCGGAGGAAAGGGTTCAATTCAAGCGCGAACAACCATCGAGTGGAGGTTTTGGGTCTGGATAAGAAGACTATCGATCAAACGGGCTTCGTGTTTGGGTGACAATAGGTGATTGGGCATAGGCCCAAATAGGCAAATAGTACTGTTTTCGTTCAATCAGAGCACTTAATTTCTCAAAACACTTGTACCAATTTTAAAGGCATAGGCACAAATAAATTGTTTGTTTGAGACTATTTTTAGAAAGGCTAAAAGTGTTTTATGACAACTAAAAGCACTTTTGATAATATTTGGTTTTTTTTTTTTTGTTAAATGTTTGTGAGTTATAAAAATGCTTTCTTCGATTAGGCACTTCTAAAAGTTTCATTAGAAAACACTTCGATAATAAAATTTCAATGTATACCTCTTCTGAAAGTGTTTCTTGCAAAACCTCATAAACAAACGTTCTTTCAACATATGGAATCTGAGCCACTACTCATCTTGCTAATGGCCTTCTTAGACTCTGATCATCCATTGTCTTCAGATATCTCCTCCTAACTGAGATATTCTATTTTGACGATCACTTTAGTTGAGTTTGGTAATATTATATTGTAGTTAGTCTATTTGAATTCGGACTTTTGCCGCAATTCCACCCAAAAGAAAAAGGTAAAAGCTATTGTGAGCAACTTTTTTTCACCTTGAATATTGTATTGCAAAGGGTACAAGTCACAACTTGCAAACTGCAAATTGAAAATCTACGAAGATGAACAGAAACCATACATTTTTTTTATGAATGAGGATCTTCTCTGGATTCTCTTTGTGAGGATCCCGATGATTCTCAAATCGTGTCCGTTCATCGTACATCGTGCTGTCAGTTTTCGTCAGGTACTGTTCATGTTTAATTTAAAATAAAAATATTTATAATAATTTCTGACCGTATTATGTACGATGAACGAACACGATTTGAGAATCCGAAGAGGATCCTCATTCTTTTTTTACGATGCAACATGTTTTACATAGCCTTATGCTTATTCAACACATTTACGATGATAATTTTCATTTACCTTCCCTGCTCTTCAAGCTTCCAGACACCAGCTTTAAACCCAACATTCTCAACCGGAAAAGACACCAACTCACATTCACAACTCTCAACGACGGCATAACTTGTCGAACCTTTTCCCATTCTTCTTCGAAATGCGAGAGATTCGAGCATTCGGCCCTCAGTTTTCCAAACAACGTTGTCACTATTCCCCTAAAACCTTTCATTCATCTTCTCAAGATTGCCCGATGATTCGAAATAGGCTTTTGTTTGGGCCCAAAATAACATTTTGGCCGAGCACGGACTATCCTCGGCCCAAGACCTGCGCGAAGGTAGTGGGTCGGTGCTATGGGCCGTGGGCCAAAAAGAATCCTATCTGGAGATGAATCGGAACAGCTGGGCTGACAGAAGCCGAGACCTATTTGGAAAAGGAGTCTGGAGAAAATGAATCAGACTCGTAACTAAAGGCAGGTTCAGAGTCCTAGTTGGATTGGGATTGGCCGATTGGATTGGTATCGGCCGAAGTAGAGTCAGACTAGGAGTCGGATTCCTATCTGAGGACGGTTGAAGGGTTTGCACTATAAATAGGGAGAGGGAGCATAACGTTAAGCCTCTCCAATTCAACACACAAATCTGCCCTGCGCAACCCTCTCAACCTTTTGAGAATTTTACTTTCTTGTCCGCCAACACATCTTCAGTTTGGATAAACAGCACTGTGAAGGCAACCGGTAAACATCTTTAGTTTGGATAAACAGCACTGTTGCCGTAGAATCAGCCGACCGCGGAGCACCTTCAGTTTGGATAAACAGCACTGCGTCGGGGCCGACTGGTTATTTATCCAAGTCTCGGCCGAGAAGGATTTTCGAATTCTTTTCGACAGAGGTCATCTCACCAGCCTTCTCGGCGAAGTGAGGTGTTACAGTTTATTACATTCGGCACATTGAAAGCCGAAATTTGATATTGAACTTCGCAGAACTAGCAGCCTTGTCTTCAGGCTCTAGGACCCAAAGGCCGAGGCGTGTTCCTTACTCGGCCGCAGTCACAAGATCAAGAAGTCAGCCACGCAACACAACACCACATCCACATATTTTACTCACCGGCCGAGCTCGGCCGTCGAGTTGGCACGCCCCGCACACAACCGATGACGTAGTTAGCTCATAGATTACTCGGCCTGCGCGCCACGTAAGCTTTGTAGTTTTTAGGGTCAACATTTTGGCACGCCCAGTGGGACCCATTGCTAAAACTACGAAGTTCACATGATATATCAAGATCACAATCAGGGTGAGATTCGACGCCTCTTCAAGGAAGTTGTCGAGCAACAAAAACGCCTTGGCCGAATTATTGAAGCAAATGAAGAAAGGCAAAAATATTTCTCTCAAATGATAAAGGTGAAGGTTCATCACAGCTTACAAGATCAATGGTTAAATGAAGATAGAGCTCGATATTATGAGTGGCTCGATAAGAAAATGCCTTTTGGGTTCAAATCAAATCCATTTGAAGAATGGTTGGCTCAAAAGACTAGGGGGCAATTTTTCGCTCCGGCCACAATTAAAATTCGGCCTAAGAAGATTGTCGAGAGGGCCGAAGAAAAACCTAGGCCACCTGTTGTCTCGGTCGAGACTGGAAGTGTGGTAGGCCTAGAAGAAAGAGTTCAAGTCTCTGAGCCAGAAATTGACTCGGAAAATAGTTCGTCAGAGGAATGTTCCAATGACGAACAAGACCAATTCACAGTTTCAGCTGAACAAACCACGCCAATCGATATGATTATTGGCGATAAAGTCGATATGGAGAAATCTCGTTCGGCTAAGTTGTTCGAGTTAAAAGTTGAAACTATGACGGTCGATATGGTTATTGGCGATAATGCCGATATGGAGAAATCCCATTCGGCTAAGTTATTTGAGCTAAAAGCCGAAATTATTATGCCTGGGGGGCATAATAATTGTTCAACACATTCGACGGCCGAAAATGAAAAATATTTCCCGAAGTCAAAATTATTTGGAGAATTTTTTTTATTCGGCCTAGGGCAAGATCAATTTGACAATTTTGTTATTAAAATACCTGGGTTCGGAATAAAACATCGTTGGCCTCCTCCTGATTATGCTTTAGTCTCTTTTATTTAAAAAAAAAAAAAAAAAAAAAAAAAAAAGGTGCTGAATAAATTATTTTTCTTAACCATTCGGCCTTTCGGGCCGATGCATAAGAAAACAAAGGGGGCATATCATCTCAAGGACCAAACGGGTTCAATTCATAAGTTACCGATTAATGGGAAGTTTTTAAAGAAATATTATCCGGTTACTTGGGAAATGCGAGAATAGTAAGTGGTTTCTCAGCAAAGGGGAGGTCGAGCTAAGGACAAGAATATTCAGATCAAAAATGCAATATTTCATGAAGTTTTCATTTGCCGAATGAAGTACAAGTGATTACAAAATAAAAAGCCCTAAGGAGAAGTTGGAAGAACGGTTTTGAGGAAGGCTTTCAGCTCCAGCCATCGCACCTCACCCATGATGACCTCTGCATGCCGAACCCCTTTTTCCATCCTCAGCTGGTCGGCACGTTTCGCATTGGCAGCATATTCAGTCAAGCAAGATTTGTTTAACTCGAACTCTTGCGAAAGTTTGGTAGCGAATGCCGATCGCCGATTCTGAATTTCGGCAATTTGCCAGTCAAGCTCGGCCAAATGCTCTTTTTTGGCTATCAGCTCCTCGATTTGTGGGCGAAGATTTTCCTCTGTAGCCGAGGCGGCCTTCCATTCATCCTCAGCACGGATAGCCCTTGCGAAGATTCTGAAGTGCTCCCGAGCTCGGTCCAGAAGAGAAGACGCCCGTGTGACGGTAGCGTTGTCTAAACGACCATCAGCAGCAAGATCGTTTAGACACGCCCCGACTGAGTCAAGGCCCTTGCGCTCCAAGATCTGAGAGGCTGATAACGGTAACAATTCATGCAATTTGGCGAGCGCATCCGGGTCGACCGGGTCATGTGCTGCTGCAGTCGAGGGCCCGGCAGTCCTCTTCGTCGTGCCAGAGACAAGAGCGTCGAACTCAGCCTCCCAGGAAGGCTACATGAAGGAACAAGTGTTAGCACGAGTTTAAACCAAAAAGATAAAAGCGAAGGAAGATGATAGACCTGACGCGACGAGACCTCGGCCATATCTCCTGGGTCATTGCTCGAACCCAAAGAGCTGAGAGGCCGAGCCCAATGTTTGAGACTGCTTCTCAGTTCACGCGGCCGATGGAGGTTATCTACATTCGATGGCCACTGGGGAGGCCAAGAAACATAAACAACGCCCCTCGGCGCGTAGAACTTTCGATGAAAAGAATTGGGGGGCACCTAGCAGTTAGTACATCCTTGATTTAGAGTTCTAAAAAGAAGACATAATTAAAAATGAAAGAAGGTAGGAAGCCTTACATATGCAGACGAAACTTCCTGAGGAGGAATGCGGAGGTCAATGTCGTATGGGTGCACCGGTGTCTCCGCGGTTGGCTCCGGCTCGGCAGGAGGAATCGTATCCGGAGCAGCGACTCCCGCCTCATTTGGAACCGCGACCCCCGCCTTTGTTGGAGCAACGATCCCCGCCTAGGCTAGAGCCGAGACATTTGCCTCGGCTGGAGTAGTTTCGTTCCCTCCGACCGGAGGAGGAACAACATCGACGGCCTCGACCATGGCAGGGCCAGATTGTTGACCAACTTTGCTCGGCAGCTGGGGAGAAGGGACTGCCGGTTTGGATGGCCGAGCTCGGCGAGGGCGACGCACCAGAGGAATTACCTCACTGGCATCTTCCTGCGATAAACAGTCCAAAGGCGTTAACATTGTGTTGATATGACAAACGCCATACTTAATACTTATTCTTGATTATTCATACCTCATCCAAAACAATCGCTGGCCGTGTTGGGTGTTGCATAGCTTGTCTCTCGACCACCAACTCCGGAATTGTCGCAGCATGTTGAACCGGGACAGCAGGTTCCCCGACCGGCGCAGCAGCGGACGTTTCAACCGCATCAGGAAAGATCGAGACAGTGGTTGGTTCAACCGTTTCCAAAGCAGGCGACGCTCGAGGTGATCGGCTGGCGGAGATTGGCCGTTCAACTGGTAGTTCCTAAACAACTGGAACAGTAGGGAGGTTGTCAGAGACAGTTGCCTCAGTCGTTCGGCTCGAGATCACGTGAATCTCCCGTTCCCCCTTCTTTGCCAAAGTCTTGACGCGTTTTTGAGGTCGGGGAGCTTCACGCACCGGTTCGTCCACCTGGCGCGGCCGTTTGCTCGGCGAAGCTTGCGCAAAGGGGGCCGAAAGGGTTGATTTTTTCTTGGCAGCAGCCGCGGCAATCATGACCGCTTGTTTCAAAACTCGACCGCCTGGGTTCTTCTCTTTAACAAGGGGAGCGTCAATTTTGAGAGGACGGTCACCAAAGATCTTGGTGATAATGTCCTCGACCGATTCCCCGAAGAATTCTTCGGTGTACACCTCCCACCAATCTCCGAAGGTGTCAGTGCTCAGAGCTTCGGGCACAGCTGGCCGAAGGAGGAATTTTGAACACCGCTCTTGAAATTCTTTCTCGGCATCTCGGCATTCCCTCTCCGAAGAACCGGAAAGTCGTCCTCGGCCAAGAAGGGATTGGGAGGTGATCAAAGGCACGGGGCAACCTTGAGAAAAGCCGAATTGCCTGGCTGTAAAGTGAGGATGGTAGACCTCCCAACTTGCCCGCCGAGCATCGCACCCAAGAGGAAGGTCACGTGTCAACACAAATGACCCCCAGTTCTGGCGAAGGGTCGCATCCTCGTCGTCACTCCAGGACGAGGACGGAAGCTTGATAGAGGTAGGGTATTCTCGACGATGGCATACCAGAAACTCGTCGTCAGAGAAGTCCTCAAGACTGAAGAAAAATTTAAACACTTCTTCAGCTCGGTGTGGGGGCACTGGTCTAGGAGCCAGCTGAAGACCGAGTACTTCAGTCGGTGAGAAGTCGAGAATTTCCGGCCGAAGTGTAGCAAAGTACATCTGCAACCACAGCTGAAAGACCCAGAGGGGCCCACTTTGGTGCGGATCAATCTTTTCAGTGGTGGCCTCTGCGAGACAGCGCAGTAGGTGAGCAAGAACAGCCGAACTAAGCGCCAAAACGTGACCACTGGCTAAGGCTTCGGCCACGGGCATGTTCTCGACCAAACATTTATTCGACTTAGTACAACAGATAAATTTGTTGTACCAGTAGAATAAGAAGGCTTCGTGCTCTCCCTTACGAAGGCTTGCCTCCCCTCGACCAGCAAAGTGTACGATAAGGGTGTTGTAGTTGAAGAAGTTCTTGTGCAACTTCTGAACTTCGTCTTTAGAGGGTTCGTGGCTGTCTCGACTCAAGGTCTCGACAGCCCCGGCGTCAAAAAGCGCCTTAAGGTCGAGGTTCGACGAACACCCAAACAGAGCAGCGTCGACGGGAAGACCAGAAGGGGCCGTCCCGAGAATAGCAGAGATATCAAAGATGGTGGGGCCAATAGGACCAAGAGGCAGAGCCATGGTGTTGGTTGCCGAACACCAGAAACTGAGGGCTGCCATCAGGAGCTCCTTGTCCATAGCAATCTCTATGGTCGAGAGCCTAATGGCGTCATAAATACCAAGAGCCTTCCACTCCTGGCCGAAGAACTTCTCCATTCGATCAACCCAGGCTGCCCAGGTAGTAGTGGTCGAGGGCCAGGCTCCTTGGGGTTTCGACGCGTCCCACTTCGACCATTCGAATCCTTGTCGCAAGGAGGTTAAGCAATTTTCTCTCATCAGGTCAGTGATGGAGGAGGGAATAGATTTTTTGAATAGGGGACCCAGAATCTGGTGGGTGGCACTTGAATCACTATCAAAGCGTAGAGCCTTGATGGCGCAATAGTCTATGATGCCCTTGTTTTTGGTGCACTCCTCAGAGATCCGAGAGATAAAGGATGCCATCACTGGGGAAGAAAAGGTTGAAGATGAATTTCTGGGTTGAGAATGCTTAAGAAAGAAGTGCTGGATTTCTGAAGACTCGGGAGAAAATGAGCAAGGCAATTTCAGAGAGCTGGAGGCGTAAAATCAAAATGGAGGAAAATGGGGTATTTATAGACGTTTGGTTAGAAGATCGATCGGCTTGATTTTGAAATTTGAAATCGCCCAATCAGAAAGACTGCGCGCCATGATCGGTTTCAGAAAATCCAGGTGAAAGGACCGAGAATCTCGCAGAGCTGACAGCGTATCGCGTGGTTTGAGGACGCACGATTGCGTATGACGGCGAGAGTTAATGCAACGAGACGTTTCAACGACTGCGTGCGTCCAGAGTCATCATTGCAGACTGTTGGGGCGACCGAGGACTGACGCGTGGCAAGTTTGGGAAGCATTCGAGGGGGACATCATTGCTCGTAATAAATGGGCATGGCGTTATTCTCTGTGAGGACTTATCGATTATCACGAGGAAAGTAACGACATTTCGCTTCTTCAAGGCCGAGGCTCGACCATAGACTCTAGGTCGACGACCTCAGAAGCGAGGGGGCACTGTTTGGGCCCAAAATAACATTTTGGCCGAGCACGGACTATCCTCGGCCCAAGACCTGCGCGAAGGTAGTGGGTCGGTGCTATGGGCCGTGGGCCAAAAAGAATCCTATCTGGAGATGAATCGGAACAGCTGGGCTGACAGAAGCCGAGACCTATTTGGAAAAGGAGTCTGGAGAAAATGAATCAGACTCGTAACTGAAGGCAGGTTCAGAGTCCTAGTTGGATTGGGATTGGCCGATTGGATTGGTATCGGCCGAAGTAGAGTCAGACTAGGAGTCGGATTCCTATCTGAGGACGGTTGAAGGGTTTGCACTATAAATAGGGAGAGGGAGCATAACGTTAAGCCTCTCCAATTCAACACACAAATCTGCCCTGCGCAACCCTCTCAACCTTTTGAGAATTTTACTTTCTTGTTCGCCAACACATCTTCAGTTTGGATAAACAGCACTGTGAAGGCAACCGGTAAACATCTTTAGTTTGGATAAACAGCACTGTTGCCGTAGAATCAGCCGACCGCGGAGCACCTTCAGTTTGGATAAACAGCACTGCGTCGGGGCCGACTGGTTATTTATCCAAGTCTCGGCCGAGAAGGATTTTCGAATTCTTTTCGACAGAGGTCATCTCACCAGCCTTCTCGGCGAAGTGAGGTGTTACAGTTTATTACATTCGGCACATTGAAAGCCGAAATTTGATATTGAACTTCGCAGAACTAGCAGCCTTGTCTTCAGGCTCTAGGACCCAAAGGCCGAGGCGTGTTCCTTACTCGGCCGCAGTCGCAAGATCAAGAAGTCAGCCACGCAACACAACACCACATCCACATATTTTACTCACCGGCCGAGCTCGGCCGTCGAGTTGGCACGCCCCGCACACAACCGAAGGACGTAGTTAGCTCATAGATTACTCGGCCTGCGCGCCACGTAGGCTTTGTAGTTTTTAGGGTCAACAGCTTTTTAGCCAAAATTGTCCCTGAGATCTGTATAACACATCACTTTGGTTCCTGAGATTGAAAATCAATAGAAATGGTTCTTGAGATTGTCCACCATCTATTATTTTGGTCATTCTATTAAAAACTTTGTTAAGTGTCCCGGAGCTCTTAGCCGGAAGTTTGGGCAATTTTCAAAGCTTCGTAACTCAATTGTTTCTTAACCAAATTTGATCCATAATATATCAAAATGAAGATAGGAAAAAAGTTGAGAACAAGATTATACCTCTTTGGAAGCCCAATGTTTTCTGAAGATGGCTGAAAAATAGCCTGAAAGGTGATTGGTCCGAGGAAAAACTGGAAAACTCGCCGGAAACTGGGTAGACTTTAAAAGTTCATTCTTCAATACTTAACGAAATCGAGTGATTCAAAAAAGAAAATCATACTTCTCGACGAGATGAAGAGAATGGTACCTTTCTCGATGGCTAATTCACCGTGGTTTGGCCGAAAACGGCTCGAAAGTGGCTAACTAGAGACCAAGACAACCACTTTCGAGCCGTTTTCCGGCCAAAACACGGCGAGTTAGCCATCGAGAAAGATATCATTCTCTTCATCTCGTTGAGAAGTATGATTTTCATTTGTGAATCACTCGATTTCGTTGAGTAGTGAAGAAGTTATGAACGTTTAAAATTTACCTAGTTTCCAACGAGTTTTCCAGTTTTCCCGCAGACAAGTCACCTTTCAGGCTATTTTCAGGGCATCTCCGGCAACCATTGGGCTTCCAAATAAGTATAATCTTGTTCTATACTTTCCTATCTTCATTTTGATATATTATGGAATGAATGTGCACATCCATTCGACCAGGACGCAGCAATGCAGGGTCAAGTCGATCCTTGTGGTTGGTGGTGAATACAATAATTCTCTCGTCCCAAAGCTCGACCACAAACCATCTATGAAGTTCAATAAGCCCGAAAGTGACACCAACTGCGATCATTATAACACCACGTTATATGTCAATGCCCGTCAAAACTGCAGCAATCGATATCCTCAATCACCAAAATCGAACGATTTGTAGTAGACAACAACACCCTCTTCAATTTATAGTCAGTGGAAAGATTAGTAAGCCCCAAATCTTACACATCAAACTTAAGTTAATTAGCCATGGCTGCGATCAAGCTCGATTTTCCAGTGCCGGGAGGACCATACAAGAAGTAGCCTTTTCCAAGCCTTCCCCACCTTATAAAACTCCCCCTCCTCACAAACCTGTCCAAATCCTCTACAATCATTTTCTTGAGCTCAGGGTCCATCACCATCGTCTCCAAAGTAGCAGGGTGCTCTAGGTTTATCGATCCCCAAGTACTGTTGTCGTCATCATACGAACATAAATGACGAGAATAAAGCTTCACAACCTTCTCCTCTTCTTTAATGGCATTTGCCCGAGCAAGCATGTAAGGCAAGAAGGCGTCCGTCACTTTGTCTTTGTGTTTTTTGTGAAATGTCAGCTCAAAGAACTGGTGCTTCGAACTTTCCCTGGAGTACTCCTCCTTTCCCTTCTTGGTTTCCATGACATTAAAGCGCCACCTGAGCTTAACATTATCGAAAGTGTTGGTGACTTCTTCGTCTTTGTCGATGGAAAATCAAATGGACTATTGGCGATACTTTTTTCCGACTCGGAGGCGTTGAGTGCCGGGACTGCTGCCAATGGTTTGGAGGTAGACCTCAGCGGCATCATAGACCTGGTTGCGTGCCGCTCCGTAGAGCTCGCGCGTCAATGATGAGAGTGAGGTTAGAGGAGAGTGGAGTGAAAAGGGACTTGAGTTTTGAGTAGACGTATGAGCGGATGGCGGGGATGAGCTTTTTGGCCATGGGACGGACCAACACCATGGATCCTGCAACGGAGGCATAGGCTGAGAACAAGGAGGATGCTACCGTGAGTAGATTTTTTGGATCAAAGGAAAACATTTTGGTAATTTCAGATTGGTTTGTTGAGGGATGGATGAAGACACCAATGGAAAATTTTCTACTCATCAACCAACAAATTAGACTTTATACAAAATGCTTAATTTTATTTGATCCCCTCGTCCCCACAAACCAACGCAACAAATTATCTGCTTAATTATTAAGCAACCTAATCAGCCACCACCGTGAGTGGAAGGGACACCCAAATACAATACATGAGAAATTTGTCCATTAACATTGACCATTGACCAATTAAGGAGACGAAATTGGACAAAGTAACACAATAAAATGTATCGAATTTGGCACATATATTATACGTCTTAGTCCATTCATATTAACCCCTATTAGCCAATTAAACATTCTCCAACACCCGCCTTATAGAAAAATTGCTATTCCACCTACCACATAAGGTTAAGACGGTACACCACTAGTTTTGAAATTTAACTTGACCCCCTTTATTTTTTAAACTTATGATTAAGGTCTGTTTGACTCTAAACTACAAAAAAAAGAATTCGAACTTGAGTGCAGAATATGAAGCACACTGCAGACCTAATTTAGATTTAGAATGAATTACAATATTTGCTTTGTCAAATAAAAAAACGTAGGTTAAACTCTGTTGCTGCATTCCATCTAATTTGCCGTGTTTACATTCACGAATTCATAAAACCAAGTTCAGCAAGTCATTACATCACAAAAGAGAGCTTGAAACTTGCTAGAGATTTCCAAAAGGGTTTAAGGGTTAATTATCTAAGATTGAAACATTAAACTAGGACATGGGAGGTGCCAGGCACCAAGCATCAGGATTTCGACCATGGAAGACGGATGTGCAGCAACTTTTTGATCCCTTTTCTGTACCGCTGTTGCTTCTTAACCGACGGCAGCGATGTTTCCTTCTTCTTGCTCTCAGCCTTCTTACTTTTGAGCAGGTTGACAAGTCCTTGAAGAGCCACATCAGCATCATCACTCTTCATCAGCTCCTCAGCAACCTCTGCAGGGGTGACCTCTGTGCTCTCAATCAGCCCTTCAATTTCTCCGCAGAGGCGATGACGGTTGTGTTCTTGAATGCCAAGGTAGTTAGAGGCCAAGATCCTGTACCCAGCTGTGGTGCAATAGGACATGTGAATGTGCAGGTCCATTCGACCTGGACGCAGCAATGCTGGGTCCAGTCGGTCTTTGTGGTTGGTGGTAAACACAATGATCCTCTCATCTCCACAGCTTGACCACAATCCATCAATAAAGTTCAATAGACCCGAAAGTGTCACCTGCAAATTAAATATTAACTCCATGTAAAGTTGCAACGTAATGCCAATGCCCATTTGAAAATAACATGATAAACAGGGAAGATGCAAAGTACTAATCTGGGTAGTCACGTGATGAGAGAGATCCTAATGACGGTACATATAGGATCTCTCAATAAACATGCCCTAATTACATCAAACGAACTTGTGAAAATTCTGATTAGGCCTTAATAACAATTGTAGCAATAGGCTACTACAATAAAAAAATTGAAATTTCGAACTTCATATAACAAAACATTGAGCCTTGATTCATTAAACAAAAGGCATCGGAAAAAAAGAGTACTAACCCGGCTCCTATCTGAATCTGAATCCGAATCCGAATCCGAATCCGAATCCCGGTTGCCAACATCCACTCTGCAGCAATCAATGTCCTCAATTACCAAAATAGAACGATTGGTAGTGGACAGCAAAACCTTCTTCAACTGAGAGTCACTGTAAATGCTAGTGAGCTCCAAATCGTACACATCAAACTTGAGGTAGTTAGCCAAGGCGGCGATCAAGCTCGATTTTCCGGTCCCTGGCGGCCCGTACAGCAAGTAGCCCCTTTTCCAAGCTTTCCCCACCTTCTTATAAAAATCCTTCCTCCTCACAAACCTCTCCAAATCCTCCACGATCATTTTCTTCATCTCCGGGTCCATCGCCATGGTGTCGAAAGTCGACGGGTGCTCCAGGTTCACCGACCCCCATTCGGAATTCGCCACATCATCGTCGTTGTATCTCGCCCAGAGGTGGCGGGTGTAGAGCTTCACCGCCTTCTCCTCTGCTTTAATGGCGTCGGCCTGAGCAAGAACATAAGGCAGGTACGAGGAAATCACCTTGTCCATGTATTTCCTACGAAATGTCAGCTCAAAATACCGCCTTTCGGATGTGCTGTCGTTCTTCCCCTTCTTGGTCTCCGAGATAAACCGCCACTTGAGCTTGACGGCACCGTCGAAGGTGTCGGAAACTTCCTCGTCCTTGTCGATGGCGACGCTGATGTTCTTCTTCCGGGGAGCTTTGCTGACGCGGAGGCGCTCGGTTTGGGGCCCGATCTTGGTCCGCAGGTAAACCTCGGCTGCGTCGTAGACTTGGTTGCGGGTCATGCTGGAGAGCTCATCGACTACGAGAGTGAGGTCACGGGAGAAGAGAGGGGCAAAAAGGTAATTCAGGGCTTTGTAGATGTAGGAGCGGAAGGGGGCGGGGATTAGCTCGCTCGCGACGGAGCGGAACAGCATCATGAATGTGGTGACGGAGGCGTAGACGGAGAACATCGACGACGCCGTCGTCGGCATCTGGTCTCTCAGTTTGTCGAGAGAAAACATTTTTGAGGTTTTATGAAAAATGGCGGCTCTGTTTTCAGAATTTGAGACTAGTGATTTTGCTGCAGAGTTTTTATAGATGTAATGATCTTTTGGCTAACAGAAGAAATGGTGTGGACTGTTTAGTAATTTTATCATAAGTTGATATGCGGAGAGAGGAAAGATTCGGGTGGCGCTGCAGCTGCGATTTCTTGAGGCCAAAGAAAGGAAAAGGTGGAATAAAAGTAAAACCGTCAATGTCATGGACTTGGGAGCTTGACTTTTGAGTCGGCAATTCAGTAGCTATTACTAGTAGTGTAATGCTAGGCAGATTAAATTTGTAAACTAAATATTGTGTCAATAATAAGAAATAAGCACGTTAATCAATGCTTAAGTAATAATTCAATCATCAATTTCCATGTAATTTAATTTACAAAATTTAACTAGAAGGGGTACCCTTCTACGGAAGTTACGGGGCTATTTTGCTGGGTTCCTTAGATAGAGTTGTCTCGCATCCCTAGGTATTCTCTACCTACCCACCTATGTCGATTTTGGGTACGGGTACCCTTTTGTTGAATGTCGTTCGAGCTTTTTCTGGGAGTATAACATGAACTTTTTGCTGGAATCTTATTAAAAATGGAAGCATATAGATTGGTTCGGATCAATATGGAATTATTACCCAATACCCATTCTATATTCTCTTATATAAATTTAGTCTTACTAGCATTACCTTTATTATTAAGTCTCATCAGTTGGTCATGTTTTTTGTTTGATTTGGGACTCTTTAAATTTTGAGTATTGACTACATGTCAAGTATGGTTTTAATACTTGGACCTGTCGGCTGGCACCTTCACCTCATGCTAGTTGTGAACATTGAATTCTTTTTAGGAAAATGCCCCAAAATAGGACAATTTCTTAATTTTAGGACAGAAATAGGACAAACCGGTCATGCACACCATGCACAAAACCGAAATTATTAAAATACCCATATATAAATGGGTTATTCCTCCCATTTTTCTGATTTCTCTCTCTCTGCTCTCTCTCTCCCTTCCTCAAATCTTTAAGCTCCGATTGTGTAGAGATGGAAGTCCAAAAAGAGGCGAGAAGAGTGAGCTGGGCTTTGGGTTCACCTCATACCCCTGATTTCGGACAAAGGGATGAGAAAGAGAGGTGAGAATAGTGAGTTGGGTTTTGTACCATAATTTCTATTGTGGCCAGAAAGTTCTATTTTTTCCGGCGACTGAAGCTTCGGCAGGCATTGTAAGGTAGGGTGTTTAGTTCCAAGTTCCTTCATTAATGATTTATGGAATAAATGGGTTGTTTGTAAGATGAATTAATACTGAAGTTAAATTAGGGTTTGTGTTTCATGTTGGGGCATATGGGTTGTGGAATAAATTTCAAGTTTTTACATGCTACAAGACTGGGATGGAACAATTTCTTGTTCAAGTGTTCAATTGCAGAAATTTGTGTGAATTTTTTTCCGTAATGTGCATGTGGTGTGCATATGGTGTGCATGGCTACACCTTAATATGAGAAGCAGGTAGACCTGTAAACGGGTTGGGTTTATTGGGTTTGGGTCTGGTTCAACCCGACCCGTTAATTTAACGGGTCACCCAAACTCAACTCGTTAAGCTAACGGGTCACCCAAACCCAACCCATCTAATAAGTCACCCGTTAACAATTTTTTTTGTTTTTTTGTTTTTACATTTTGCATTCCAATACTAATTACACATCTTTTAACCAAAATTACAAACATTAACTAACAGTCTAACATCATATCATATCATATCATATATATATATATCAAAGTACAATCTTCCAAATCAACTAATTAATAAAACTCCATAAGGGTTTTACAAAATGTGAAGCATAGCTATACGTCATGGGGCAATGGCGTATTCAACAACATCAAGATGTACGGCCCAATTACATTGCTTCTTCAAGGAAGAATTTGCATATCGAACACCCAAAAATCTGCAACACATCCACAAAACATAATTATTTTAGAATCACAGAACAAGATTTGGCTTATTGGACTAAATTACAAACACAAAACACAATTATATCATTCTTCTTTAGTGCCACGCAATGTACCAATACTTATAAAGCCAAGCCTGATAAAAGTTGGCTTCCTGGACTAAATTGGAACTATTTTTCATGACAAGTCAAGGCCAAGGTGGTACTTAACAAGGTGCAAACACAATTATATCACAAAACACAAAGGATGCATGCAGTGTTAATTGTTTGGGTAAATTACACAAAACTACCTCAACTATTGGGGTCATGACAGTTTCATACCTCATTTTTTAAAATTGACAATGTCATACCACATCTTACGAATTTGTGACAATGTCATACCTCCGTCAATTTTTCTGTTAAGTGCTGACGTGGCTAGAGACGGGACCACTCACTAATCCAGCTGGATAAAAAAATAAAAAAAATATATTTTTAATAATTAAATATTAAAAAAATAAGAATAAAAAAAAAAAAAAACAAAAAAAAAATTCCTAGGGTGCGGCACCCCTTTCCTCCCACCCGCACCAATTTTCTTCTTTCTTTTTCTCTCTTCTTCTCTTTCTTCTTCTCTTTCTTCTTCTGGGCAAACTGGATTTGTCAAAAAAAAAATTTCTTCTTCTTCTTCTTCTTCTCTTCTTTTCTTCTTTTCTTCTTCTTCTCGGGCCGAAACTGGGTTTGATTTTTTTTTTTTTTTTTTTTTTTTTTTTTGGTTTCTGGGTTGCACGTATAGGGAAAAGGGGACAAAGATGAAGATGGGGAGGAGAGAGAGAGAGGGTCCTTCTTCTTCTTGGGCCGAATCTGGGTTCGAATATATATATATATATATATATATATTTTTTTTTTGTTTTTGGGTTGCAGGTAGAGGGAAAAGGGGAAGAAGATGAAGCTGGGGAGGAGAGATGGGTGCGCGGACTGGGTTTGATTTTATTTATTTATTTATTTATTTATTTTGTCGTTTCGTTTCTGGGTTGCAGCAGGGAAGAAGATGGGGGAGGAGGGAGAAGGGGGTGGGGTGCGGACGAACTGGGTTTTGTTTTTTTTTTTTATTTTTTATCGTTTCGTTTCTGGGTTGCATCAGGGGAAGAAGATGGGGGAGGAGGGAGAGGGGGGGTGGGGTGCGGACGAACTGGGTTTTTTTTTTTTTTTTTTTTTTTTTGTCGTTTCGTTTCTGGGTTGCAGCAGGGGAAGGAGATGGGGGAGGGGGGGAGGAGGGGAAGAAGATGGAGGAGGAGGGAGAGGGGGGTGGGGTGCGGAGGGTTTTGATATATATATATATATATATATATTACTTTTTTTTGTTATTTTAATATTTAATATATATTAAATGATTTTCTTTAATTTTTTAATGAAAAGTGGGGTCTGGATCAAGCCATGTCAGCATTTAACTGATAAATTAACGGTCAGACTACCGGAAGGTATAAAATTGACCAAAATTTAAAGATGAGGTATGACATTGTCAATTTTAAAAGATGAGGTATGAAAGTGTCGTGAGACCAATAATTGAGGTAGTTTTATGTAATTTACCCTAATTGTTTCTATTCATTTGCCCCAATAAAAAGAAAAAACTGGATAAAGAAGTGAAATTTCCTTTAGTTTTGATACCAAATAAGCAATAAAAGTAAGCATTAATCTTGCACAATCTATCATAATTATTAAACATCACATAATATATCTTTAAAAGAACAACGTAATTCTAATTCGGGTGCAAGGGGTAGGCGCTAAATGGGGTAACTCGCATCTACCGATAGTTTTGACCTTCTACTTCCTGGAACATATATATTGCAGCCCAAAAAGCACCCAACTGCTGAAGTTTAGCTCAAAAATTGACATATTATGTTCCAAGAGTGCAACTTTAAGCTGGAAAAATTAAAATGGGATCAATACAATCGTGATTAATAGCAAGAAATGGGTGGCTTAAAAATTCAATCTTTTTAGACTTTCCAAAGATTATAATTGCTAAACAGATGAATACCCAATTGGTTTTGAGCAAATTAAGCACTTCAATGTTCAACTAACTACTTATAAGATTGAATAAGTCCAAGCTCAATTTAGTTTTATTTATAAAAAAAAAAAAAAAACAAATTGTCAATCCAATGACAACTAATCCTCAATGCATAACAAAAGTAATGCTTACAATCAGTAAACTAGATTCTGGTATCGAAGAGATTGGGAATATCAAGCATGCCAGCAAGAATTGAGAATATGAAATTATAGAAAAACGCAATATGGTAGAATGGTTTTTCTTATTATCACCGAAAGCTAGGGTTACAATATATATATAGGAAACAGATACATTCCTGATCCTAAACTAATGCCTACAATCAAGGAAACCAAACTATAACAGGAAGTAAATAACTAATCACAGATTTACAATATTTACTATAATTAATCGGAGATATCTTCTTTAACACTCCCCCTCAAGTTGGAGTGTATGTTAATGACACCCAACTTGCTGAGCAATAGTTCAAACTGTGTAGAACTCAACGGTTTGGTGAAGATGTCTGCTGGCTGGTCAGTTGTTCGTATGTAGGCCGTACGAATCAGTCCTTCTTGAATCTTCTCTCTTACTAAATGACAATCAATCTCTATGTGCTTTGTCCTTTCATGAAATACCGGGTTCGAAGCAATGTATATGGCTACTTGGTTGTCACAAAACAACGTGACTGGTTGTGAATGAATCACTTTTAAATCTCTTAAAATGCTTTTTAACCATGTGATCACACAACATGTGGCTGCCATGGAACGATACTCAGCTTCTGCACTGGAACGAGAGACAGTGGTTTGTTTCTTTGTTTTCCAGGATATCGGTGCTTGACCAAGTTGAATACAGTAACCTGTTACCGATCTTCTTGTGTCTTTGCATCTAGCCCAGTCAGCGTCACAAAATGCCCTTAACTGCAAAGATCCCTTGGATGGCAAAAATATGCCTTGTCCCGGTGCACTCTTGATGTATCTGAGAACTTTGTGTGCCGCCTCAAGGTGTGGTTGTCGAGGCTTTTCCATAAACTGACTTAACATGTGCACAGCATAGGCTAAGTCCGGCCTTGTTATGGTCAGGTAGATCAGCCTACCTACAAGTCTCCTATATGATGAAGCATCTATCAGAAGTTCTCCTTCTGCTTGCGTGAGAGAAACATTTTGCTCCACAGGGAATCGTGAAGGTTTGGCACCCAAAAATCCCGCATCATCTAATATATCCAATGCGTATTTTCGTTGACACAAGTTGATGCCATTTTTGGACCGTGCGACCTCTATGCCCAAGAAATATTTAAGTTGGCCTAAGTCCTTCAATTTGAATTGTTGCGAGAGAAACTGCTTCGTTGCTTCAATTTCTTGCAAATTATTGCCTGCTAGAATCACATCATCAACATATACCAGCAAAGCAATGAAGTTACCTTGCTGACTTCGGACGAACAAGGAATAATCAGACCATGATTGATGGAATCCGGCAGCCTTGAGAGCAGTGGAAAGTTTGATGAACCATTGTCTTGAGGCTTGCTTTAAACCATATAAGGATTTGTGTAGCTTGCATACACGAGTCTCCCCCTTTCGTCCGAAGCCAGGAGGTAATTGCATGTACACTTCCTCGTCAAGATCACCATGCAAGAAGGCGTTGTTGACATCGAGTTGATGCAAATGCCATTGACGCACAGCAGCAACACTAAGAAGCACACGAACAGTGGTTAACTTGGCAACCGGAGCAAAGGTTTCACGATAGTCAACCCCTTCGATTTGGCTATAGCCCTTGGCAACTAACCGGGCTTTGTAACGCTCGATGCTCCCATCAGGTTTAAGTTTAACCTTGTACACCCATTTGCAGCCAATCGCCTTTTTGTGATGGGGAAGTGAAACAAGAGACCACGTGTTGGTGGCTTGAAGGGCAGCAATTTCGTGTTGCATGGCAGCACGCCATTGTGGATGTTGGACAGCCTGCAGAAAAGTGGTAGGCTCTCGGATGGTGGTGACATTAGTGACAAAATGTTTATGCATGGGAGAAAGGCGATGGTAAGAAAGGTAAGTAGACAAAGGATGAGAAGTACCTGAGGATGAAACCAAATTCGAGGAAGAAGCAGATCGGGACGGGAGAGAGGTCTCGACGTGAAAATCCTGCAAGAAAGAGGAGGTTTTGGTAGGGCGTGTGCCACGACGGGGTGGCGGTGGTGCAGTAGGAGCTGGAGAAGAAGGCGGAGGTGACGGTGAGAGAGACGGAAAGGTAGAGGTCTCAACGGGTAGAGGTGGTGAAATAGGGACAAGGGCAGAGTCTTCTTCAGGAGAGGGTTCTATGGGAGGTGAATAAAGGAGAGCAGGGGACGGATCAAACGATGGCAGATAGGGTTCTATGGGAAGTGGGGTAGGACTGGTAGTGGGAGCAGCGGAAGTATGGGATAATTGATATGGGAAGTGATCTTTGAAAAATGTTACATCCCGTGACACAAAAACCTTTTTAAGTGTGAGATCAAACAAACGGTAACCCTTTTGACCATAAGGGTACCCAAGGAAAAGACATCGTCGTGCACGAGGATCAAATTTAGAGGGTTTTTGTGCATGGGTTGATGCAAAACATAAGCATCCAAAGACACGTAAATGCAGGTAACTGGGTGCCTTGTGAAACAATTTGTGATATGGTGTTTGCCCTTGAAGAAGAGGTGTGGGTGTACGATTGATAAGATAGGCCGAAGTGAGAATGGCATCCCCCCAAAAGTGTTTAGGAAGGTTGGCTTGGAAAAGAAGGGCTCTAGCAACATTTAACAGATGTCTGTGTTTGCGTTCAGCAACACCATTTTGTTGTGGTGTGTTGACGCAACTGGTTTGGTGAAGGATCCCTTTGAGTTTGTAAAATGTGGCAAGTTTGAACTCGGGGCCATTATCACTTCGAAGCACCTTAACTGTTGTGTTGAATTGATTCTCAACCATGTGAATAAATTGAACAAGAAGGTCTTGTGTGTCAGATTTGTGTTTCATCAAGTAAACCCAGGTGCACCGTGTGTAATCATCAACAATGGTGAGAAAATATTTTGCACCTGAGAGGGAAGGAACTTGATAACCACCCCAAATGTCAATGTGTATTAATTCAAAACATGAATGAGTAGATATAGAACTCAAGGGAAAAGACAATCTGGTTTGTTTAGCCAATGGGCAAATTAAACATTTATTTGAATCACACGATTTATTGTGCACAAAAGGAAGTAACGAGGACACTTTAGGTGATGGGTGCCCAAGGCGTTGGTGCCAAAAGGGAGAGCTCATGGTGGTGATGGTGTTGCAGGATCTCTTCTTTGGTGGTTCGAGATAGTAGAGTCCCTCCCGTTCAATTCCCGTCCCAATCATCTTCCCCGAACGTAGGTCCTGTATGACACAAAATTGTTTGAGAAAAATGGTGATGTAGAAGGAATCATAGGCTAACTTGCTAATGGATATTAAATTCAACCTAAACAATGGTACACATAAAACATTGTCAAGGATAAGGTTGGGAGAGAAGACCACTTGGCCGACATGGGTTACGGTAGCAAGGGAACCATTTGGTAGTTCAACACTATGATTGTCAACACGTTTTGAGGCCGTGAGAAACTCAGGACTGCAAACGATGTGGTCCGTGGCGCCACTGTCCAAAATCCAAATGGTTGGCTTTCCATTATGCACAAAAGAAAATGCTTTACCTGAAAGTTCTTCATGTTTCGAAGAATTACCCACTTAATTAGCAAAGGAGGATTTGCTCTTGTTCAAAAGCTGAAGGATCTGCTTACAGTCCTCCGGAGAGAAAGGGAAGTTGGGCATTGTGTCCTTCTTGTCACATGCCGTGACTTGATAACCCTTGGAAGGCCGAGTTTGGTCAGTTTGAGCCGCTGCTTTTCGTTTGCGGCAAAAGTCGATAGTGTGTCCCTTCCAACCACAAAATGTACACTTGAGATGAGCACGACAATTCTTGGTGCTATGGTTGGTCTTGTTGCATTTGGCGCATCGCTGACTACCATCTTCTGTCTCGGGTTCTCGAGCAGCACCTTTTACTGCGAACACAGCAGCTTCAGGTTGCACGTTGCTGCTCTTTCCGTTTGACACTTCGACTTGTTTCTCATGACGAAGGACAAGTGCATAAGCTTTGTTAACAGTTGGCAATGGGTCCAACAAGAGAGTGTTGCTACGAACCGTAGCATATGAGTCACTCAAACCCATAAGGAACTTCATTGTTTTCTGAGTCTCAACATATGATGCTATCTCATTCCTTGCTTCACAATGGCATGTCGGGATTGAACATAAGGCATCACGTTCATCCCAAAGACTTTTGAGTTTGGTGAAATAAGAACTCACCGTCATGTTGCTTTGCACACAATTATGAATTTCGTTTTCTATGTGAAACAGTTGAACAATGTTCACATGAGAAAACCTTTCTTGCAGGTCAAGCCACATCTGCCGTGCGTCCTTGCAGTGTATGACACTTCCTGAGATTTCTTTTGACATGGAACTGAGCAACCATGTTTTCACCAAATTATTGCACCGGTTCCATTGTTGTAATTCTTCAACCTGTGCATCAGTTGGCTTCGTGATTGTTCCATCAACCAGCCCTAACTTGTTTTTGACCATCAAGGCCATGGTCATGGATTGCACCCATGTGCCATAGTTGTCTTCCACGAGTGGCTGTGGCACAAGGATAGCGCCAGGCTGATCCGAGTGATGAAGGTAAAGTGGATGATTAGGGTTTTCCCACTTCTGATACAAAGTCATGCCTGAAGAGGTTGACTTATCTGGTTTGTCACCCATGGCTATGGTTGCTAGGGTTTAAATTTCTGTCGTGGTTTTCCCAGATCGATCACTCTGGTACCATATAGAAAAACGCAATATGGTAGAATGGTTTTTCTTATTATCACCGAAAGCTAGGGTTACAATATATATATAGGAAACAGATACATTCCTGATCCTAAACTAATGCCTACAATCAAGGAAACCAAACTATAACAGGAAGTAAATAACTAATCACAGATTTACAATATTTACTATAATTAATCGGAGATATCTTCTTTAACAGAAATAGCATCGAATCTAATTCCAATTTACATGCTCTCTAGAAGGATTAAAAGGGATTTTCATAGAATAGCACCCAACCATTATGCTCGATACCAGGAAGGTTTGAGTTGGCATAAACAATCCAATTAACAAGAATGCAGATGACAACAAATGCATTTTCAGAGAATGCAGAAGATAAGCCTTCATTCCCTCCCATAATACATTCACATATGGCTTATATCAGTGAAACCCAGTTAACCAAATAGGATAAACAATCCAATTAACCAAAAAAAAAAACACAAAATATGTCATTAAGTCATGTAATTTAATGATCATCAAGAAAGATGAGGGAGAGAACTCCTCGTAGAGTAACGGCATGCAATGTGATACAGAGTGAGGGTTTTATTATTGACTATTGAAATTATACAAAATCCCTCAATAATGGGTGTTAACGGGTTTCGCTAGTTCACCTAAAATGACCCGTTATTTAATGGGTAATTAACGGGTTGACCTGTTAACCACCCTACCCGTTAAACACTCACCTGAATACTCATTTTAACGGGTCGGGTTTAAAATGTCAAGCCGAGAAGCGGGAATGTTCACTAGTTATGATGCACGTATGTTGCGCCCCAAAATTTAGCAAGTATGACCACAACCTAGTTGGCCTTGGCGAAAAACAAAATTAAGAAAAAAAACTTAGAAGACGTTAAGAGTCATGCGTGTCCGTGAAATAACGACAACGAGTATCATGTTTTCCACTTGCACGGTTAAACGGTGGTTGATATACGTAACAAGACTTTTCAAATTGTCATTGTAACCTTATATACATAACAATTATGTTTAATTGTATCCATTATACAATATGTTGCCGTTCAAGTTTCTCTTGTTCTATGCATATTA
This sequence comes from Cotoneaster glaucophyllus, assembly GCA_036320875.1. NCBI lineage: Eukaryota > Viridiplantae > Streptophyta > Magnoliopsida > Rosales > Rosaceae > Cotoneaster > Cotoneaster glaucophyllus. The sequence continues at coordinate 18,587,846 of CM070073.1, forward strand.
AGTGCATGTACTGTACATATTATATGCATGTGGTGTGCATGGTGTATTATGTGTAGATGGTGTGTATTTACATCTTTCATATTCTTCGCATTAACATAGTTTACTACTTTGTCCTTTGATTTAGAGGCAGGCCCTGCAAATACAAAACAAGTGAACGTGTTCACGAAACAATTTGTTTGATTCAGTTGGGTTTAGGGCTGGGTTCGGTTGGCAAACCGTGCCAAATTCCTTGTGCCACCTGCCAACCACATATACATAATTACCGAAAATCAGTTACCGCTAGCCAACCGTCTTTTTGCGGTTGCCAAAAGTCGATTCAACCAAAATTATTGGCTGGTTCGGTTGGTAAATGGCACAACTGGTGGTTTCCACTTATTCCTCGTTATCTTCTAGTTCCAAGGACTCATTTTGATTTTCAGATTGGGGTGCTTGTTCGGTTGCATTGTGTGGTTCATTTTGGGTTAATCCATGTTGTGCACTAGCGGTTGATTGGCTAGACTCCATCATCCTTAACATAAGCAACTCATATACACTCAAAATCATATATATGTACGTGTATATATAGTATCGGTAATCATCATGCTATCAATTTTGTTAACAATATTTTCTATATTTATTATGGCATGAATCATATACATATACATATATTTTTTAAACCCTAAAACTAAGGAGTCAAGCATGTAAAAAATACCTAAAATATCTAAATAGAAAAAAAAAATATATATATATATATATTGGTAGGTATGGCATACCACCGACATACAAAATCAATTACCAAAGCCATGCCATTAATTGTCGGTTCGGTAAAATGCCAACCGATTATGAAAAAATGCCAAAACTATACCATACCATTATGAGCAGACCGGTATGATTCGGTCGGTAAATCGGTTTATGGCAAAATTTTCCATCCCTAGTTGGGTTCTTTCGTGCTCATCCAAACTACAATTTTTTCAAATCCTTGAAATATTTGAACCCAATCAAATTTGATACCAAATTCAAATTAATGAATCTTCAATTCTTCATATAAGGTTTAGGGTCATTTTTCTGATTTCAAATAGAGAGCTGTGAGCTATTGATTTTTGGGTTGAGTTCAGATTTGTGAGCATAACATGTGCATGTCATATGCATGTCATGTACATACAGTGTATGAGAAAGCTTAATACGAAGAGAGCAAACAAGTACACGAAACAATTTCGTCCATATCCTTTTCTCTTCCTTCTTTCCACTTTGATTTCTCTCTTTTCCCTCAAATTTATCTCTTCTTCAAAAGGCAAATGACCTTTAATACATTTTTTCATTTAATTGCAGCAAAAGCCAAACCTTATTTTAGTGCTTGTAAATTTGGATCGACATAGGGAGCAAAGGGAGGGAGAAGACAGAAGAAATGAAAACACACATATAAATTTGAGAAATGATAAAAAATCAAAAATCAAAATTGAAGGATTTGGGTCTCCTCCAAGAAACACCAAACCAATCACTTCAACTCCAAAAATCCATCAATCAAAAAGCAAAATTAAGCAAACCCAGTTCACGAAACCTACGAATGAAAAGGTAAAAATTGAAGACGATGAGTGGGTTAGAGAGAGAGAGAGAGAGATCCTGTGCATATTCAAAATGCAGAGAGAGGAGAGAGAAATAGGGAGAGAGAGAGAGAGAGAGAGAGAGAGAGAGAGAGAGAGAGAGAGAGAGAGAGAGAGAGCTTGGATGAAGAAGATAGGTGGGTTAGAAAGAGCTCTAGGATGAAGAAGGGTGGGTTAGGGTTCTTCGAACTAGAATTGGGGAGAGAGATTTTCTCTCTCTCCTCTGTTTCTCTCTCTACAAAATGAGAAATGGGAGTTGGAATTTCTGGATAACCCATTTATATGGGAGGACAATTTAGTCATCTCAAGGTGTATGAAAAATCTTATTTCTTTCCAATTGTTGTGCATTGCGTATGCATGTCGTGTGCATATTCGAAATGTCCTATTTCTGTCCCATAATTAAGAAACTGTCATATTTCTGGGTATTTCTCAAAATTTTATGACACTTGGACATCGTGGAAACTTCCGTTAACAGTGATCCAGGTTACTAAATATTAAGTAAGTGAATAATGCTATTGTTTGGGCCTAAAATGACAATTTAGGCTGAGCCCAGTAGAGTTCGGCTGAATCCTATCAAAAAATGGTTTTATTTGGATAAGGGTGAAGTGGTCGAATCCTAGTACAATACGGATTCTTCATAAGCTAATGATGCTTCGAATAAGAAAAGATGCCAAGAATCAAAGGTTGAATCTGAGTAATTAGAGAGCTTGGTTCAAAGTCCTATAAGAATAGGGATTGGCCGAGACCTATTTAGATTGGTTTAAGGAATCCTAGTCCGAGTGAAACTTCACATCGACTATTGAAGAAATCACTACTATAAATAGAGAGGGGAATGCATCATTCAGACCCACTCCAAGTCAACACACAATTACCCTGCATAAACAACCTCTCAAAGACCTTGAGATTTTTATTTTTATTTTTCCGCCAACACACCTTCAGTTTGGATAAACAGTACTGTGGTGGCTACCGGCAACATCCTCAGTTTGGATAAACAGCACTGGAGCCATAGAACTAGCCCTAGAGAAGCACCTTCAGTTTGAATAAACAGCACTGCTTCGAGACCGACTGGTTATCTATCTAAGTCTTGGTCAATAATGATTTTCGAGTCCTTGTTGGAAGAGGTCATCTCATCAGCCATCTCGGCGAAGTGAGGTGTTACCAGGTTACTATATTCGGCACATTGAAAGCCGAATTTGATATTAAACTTCACAGAACTAGTAGCCTTGTCTTCAGGCTCTGAAACCTGAAGGCCGAGACGTGTTCCTTCCTGGGCCGCAGTCGCGTGATCAAGAAGTCAACAGCGCGCCCAACGCCACATCAACACTCATTAGTTGGCACGCCCCGCATTCGATCGAAGGACGTAATTAGTTTATTAGTTACCCAGCATGCTCACCACGTAGGCTAAGTAGTTTTTAGGTTACTTATCACATTTTTTATATTATATTTATACCACATTTTGAATAAGCGTAGAGCCGTCCAACACATGTGGATTCTATTTTTATTTAGTACAAATGTGATATAAAAATGTGACAAGGGTAGAACCCGCCAACACATGAAGGGCGACCAACTGTTTAAGCCAAATGATGTGTCACCAATAAGAAATAAGCACATTAATCGACAGTTAATTAATAATCAAATCATCAACAACCACATAATTTGGTTTAAAAATTTAGTCTCCCTAGTATTACGCTTTTGTAAGCATAACTATTTAATAAAGGCTTATTTTTTTACTATGTTCTTGAGACTTGATTTTTAGTCTCATAACTAAATTTGTTTTCGCTTAATCATATAAAACTCAATTTTTGTCTCACTTTATCACAGTTGTGTCAACTCTGTCAAAGAAGCGTTAAGCTTGGTTATGAAATAGATCACATGGTATAACTAGTCTGCATGTTTAGAGTTTTGGGCGGACGACATGGATATTAAGCCATTAATACCTCTTTTAGAGCATGGAAAACCAAAAAATTCCTCTAACAATTTTATCATGGTACTTGGAAGTGAAAAACAACCGTTGATATGTACGAGTAAAATGCGAATGAAATTATAGAACTCCCTACGCCTCACAAACCTGTCGAAATCATTTTTAATCATCGTCTTAAGCTCGGAGTCCATTGCCATTGTCTCAAACGTAGCCGGGGGCTCCTGACTTAACTCATTCACAATTGTCGTCATCGTCGTAGTGCGAATATGAATTTTGTGTATAAATTTTCGCAACTCTCACTTGTTCTTTAATTGCATTGTGTTTGGACTGAAAATAAACAATTATTTTCACTCAAAGCACTGATGGGTGTTTATTTGAAACAAAAGTGAACAATGCGTCGGCTTAAAGATTTCAAAAGTATTTTACACGTGGTGTTGTGGAGCTTCAGTTGATGTGCAATTCTACACTAAAGCCTAATGCTTTGTTTCTTTCTCTTTTTTTTTTGGTAAATAACCCTAATGCTACTTTCCCCGTTTTTCTGGTATTCATTTTTTGAACATATTATATATATATATTAAGGAGAGGAAGTGGGCTTAGCCCCATAATAGGCTAGTAATAATGTGGTTCAAACTTGTCTTTGGTGAGAGTCGAACCTAAGATCTCTCACTTATAAGTAAAAATGAATACCACTAGACTGTAGTATTCATTAAACAAATGATTTGATAGCCTTTTTCTAGTCAAACGAAGATATTGTGAGCTTTTTCGGTGAAGAAGTTATTGTGTAGTTCTAGAATATTGTCACTTAATTAAATAGTAAATTGAAACTGATTTCCTAAATTAAGTTTACAAAATGACATATTATCCCATATCGGAGTTGAGGTTTTCTGCACCCAAATACCTCTGTGGCTCCTCTGTACGTTTGCTTTTTGGCTGATGATTTGGTTTATTTTTTATTATTTTAATTATTATCAAGTTAACATTAATTATGTTTAGTTCAAAAACCAAAGGCACAAAGGAGCCACAGGGGTATTTGGGTGCAGAAAATCTGAACTCCCCATATCGTGGACATAATGCAAATTTATATTAAATATTGTATCAATTTTAAGGTAAACTACCAAGTTCAACATTCTATTTGGATTAAGCTATAATTTAAAGGAAGACATTTATAAGCATAGGAAAATTTGAAGGAAGACATTTATAAGCATATGAAAATTTGACGGAAGACAATAATAAATATTTTTAATTTCTGTAATACTTTTATTAAACTATAAAAAAAATGACATTATTTATCCTTCTAGACACATTTTATACTTAGAGAATAATGTGACCGCCATCACCTACCACTACCAAACCTAACCTCTTACACTACCATTGCCATGACCACCACCACAACCATAACCATCACCACTACCACCACAACCACAACTTCCACTACCATCGTTGCTACCACCGCCACCACTATCATATACAAAACCGGCACCATCGCCGTTGTTGTTGCCCTTGCCACTATTGTTACCTTTGCAACCCAACCACTGCACCCCTTTATTGTTGCCCAATCGCCACACTCCTTTATTGGCACCACCACCACCACCATCACAATCATTGCCCTCGCCGTTGTTGTCGTTGGCATCACCCTCACTATCATGTTTATTTTTGTCATTATATACAATTATATCTCTTTTACATTAAATTTTACCAAATGCTTTTACACTGCTTTTCATACTCACAACACTTCTAAAATACAGTTTACTAAACGCTTAATTGCTTTAATTTGCACCTGATCATTCTTAAAATACAGCAGAAGCAGATAAAAAAACATATATTCTAGCTAAAAGTGTAAACATGGTATTTAAACTTTAAACTATGTTGATGCACAAAATCAGCGAGACTTTGGAACAACGTAAAGTGTCGGCATTCACACAGTTGCTCTGGTCACCTAGTGATGATAATACGTAAAGAGATAGAGATAAGGAAGCAAACACAAGATATACGTGGCTCACCCTAAGTTTGGCTATGTCCACGGAGTAGAGGAATTCTCATTAATAGTGAAGTGTTTACACAAATACATAGGTTCAAGCATAATCATCATTAGTGGGTTCTAATGACTAGTTTTAGTACAATAATGACATTAGGGATTCATTGTAGGAGAATGGTGTTCTTTTATAGTTGAGGAGAGTCTCCAGCTTTCGTATGGGGTCGATGTGGGATTTTATGAGCTTTATTATGACGTTGACAGGTGTCATGTTGTGATTGGCCTCCTGATTGGAGGGAAACCCTTGTGCTTCGGCAGGGGTGCCTCAACATGAATCCTTCAATGGGTCCTTGAAGGTATGAAGTTAATCGGTGCTTGGTAGTTTCGAGCTTGGTCAAGTATGGTACAAACAGTGCTCCCCTAAGTTCTTGAGTAAGGAGCTTCTTGGTTGGGAACTTGAAAAATCCAAGTCACTGAGTAATCACGAAACTTTTGAGTACCGAAGTGTAGTAGCATATAGTGGGAGTCCCCCAAGTTTCCAAGCGAAAAGGATAGTCGAAGGAGGTGGCTTGATATTTTTGAGTTATTGAAGAAAAAAGACTTCAAATATTTTTTTTTTGGATGTAGCCCAAGCATATATATTTTTTCTTAACCCCAACTCCTTCTTTCTTTCTTTTTTGTGGAAAAAAAAATGTGGTTGAAGCCTTTTCCTTTGTGTACATAGCTTGAATGGTTGAATCCTTTTCCTTTGGACACATAGCTTAAATGGTTGAAGCTAGTCATAGAACCCCATAAATCGATTTTGCTTCACACTGTCTTGATCAAGAGTGTGTGAAGCTTTTTACATGTTGTAGTGTTGAAGCTTTTTCCTTTGGGCACATAACTTGAGTGGTTGAAGCATTGTAGGTGAATATTTTGGGTTAAAGCTTTGTCAGTGAAGCTTTGTTGGTGAAGTTTTTGGGTTGAAGCTTTGTAGGAGAAGCTTTTTGGTTGAAGCTTTGTAAGAGAAGCTTTTTGGTTGAAGCTTTGTAGGTGAAGTTTTTTGGTTGAGGCTTTGTGGGTAGGAGAAGTTTTTTGGTTAAGGCTTTGTGAGTGAAGCTTTTTGGTTAAGGTTTTGTGGGTGAAGCTTTTTGGTTGAGGTTTGTGGGTGAAGTTTTTTGGTTGAGGTTTGTGGGTGAAACTTTTTGGTTGAAGCTTTGTAAGAGAGCTTTTTGGTTGAAGCTTTGTAAGAGAAGCTTTTGGTTGAAGCTTTGTAGGTGAAGCTTTTTGGTTAGGCACATAACATGAATAGTTGAAGCTATTCCTAGAGCACCATAAATTGATTTTGCTTCACACTATCTTGGTCAAGGGTGTGTGAAGCTTTTACATTTGTAGTTGCCTCCTATGTGTTGAAGCTTTGTTGGCCTTCTCCATATGTAATAATTAATAATTACTTAATTTCTTAATTAATTATTAGTTAATTAATTATTAACAATTAATTAAATAATGATCAATTATTAATTAATTTCAAAATTTTAAATTAATTTTTTTGGTAGAATATTTTATTTTTTTTATTTTTTATTTTTTAACTAGGGACAATAAAAATAGGAGAGACCACATATATAGATTTTGTTTCCACATTTTTTAGCAAGAGTGTGTGAGGCAAACCATATATTGTAACAATTGAAGGTTCGGAGGAACCATATAAATTGATTTTGCTTCGCACAGTCTTGATCAAGAGTGTGCGAAGCTTTCTACGAGTTGTAGTTGCATTGTTAGAGAGGGGAAATGTCTGGAACAGATGCAAAAGCTTTGCAGAGCTTGATCTTTGTATACCACGCACTGAAGCCTTTATTGGCTTTGTAATAAGACTTTGTTGGTGACTATAACCCTTATTGGGCATAAGTGCCCCTAGTTGGGTTGAGTTAAGCTTGCTTATCCCCCTTTTGAGTTGTAAAGCTTGAGGGTTTTTTATTATTTGTGAATGCTAAGGGTTCACATGCACAATTTGTACCACTCATCACATAGTTGGTGGGAACAATGGTGAGTTGCCAAGGCAAAAATATTTATTAATAGTACTAGTTGTACTCTTCATCGCCTGGTTGGACTCTTCATCGCCTGGTTGGTAATAGGAATGTGAGTTCCTTCATTACCTAGTTGGTGATAAGAGTGGCAAGTTGCCAAATGATATTAAAGTATGGGTTGTACCTTTCATCACCTGGTTGGTGATAAAAAGGTGAGTTCCTTCGTCGCATGGTTGGTAAGAATAAGGGCAAGGTGCCGAGGCACATTGTAGCAAGTGCTGAATGACAAAAAGTATGTTTACACCCCTTCGAAGCTCAGTTGGCTTATGTATGAATGTGTTGAAGTGTATGATGTTTATGTTGATTGATATGAGTGATGCTTATGAATGTTTTGCTATGCATGAAGGAATCCATGCTTTGGATATGTGAACCATGTTGGTTGTAACACTAGTTTCACTTACTTTGTGTCAAAGTACGCATGTTGAAGCTCTAAGTTAGAGTATAGAGGTAAACTAAGTGTTCCAGTGCTAGGAATGTAAAAAACTCGGACGAAGTTGTTTGAATTCCTCTTCATTAAATATTTGTCGAATGGTTGTGTTACAAATGATCTCAAATGGTTGAGGGTCAAAACATTTGTAATGTGTATGCCTTCTTATAATAGCATTTCCTTCACACCTAGTCCCCCCACTTTGAAAGAGCGAGGCTTAACCCTATGGTCATAATAGTTGAAGGCAGGTTCCCCCTAATTTTCTTGATACGAACCTTTATCCCTCTTGTTGTAATAAGCTTGCTAAGAGTAAAAATTCTTCCTCTTACCAAGAGACGAATACGTTTGGTGACTTAGCGAGTAGCTAAGTGAGGCAGGACATGATGCAATGGGTGTCTGTATGGCCAAAACCTTCTCACTTGGTAGAACCTGACTTCCACTCTGCACTTGTTGATAGGGGTTAACCATAAGAGGGTTCCCTTGGTATGTCCTTGCCTCAGCAAAGGCATGATTGTAAGCTTGCATCATCACCTTAGAGTAAGTATTCCAAGTGTTAACATTGATCATGTACTTGAAGAAGCATTCACACATGCTTACCGTAAAGGCCATGAGTGTTGTTTTATCATCTACCTCAGTGCAACGATAGTACTCATGGCTGAAGCGACTGGCATATTCACGCAATGACTCGTCCAATTTCTGATGAATGGTGTATAACTCATCAACAAAGTCTAAGCGATCAGCTTGGAAGATGTGTTAAGCCACAAAGAGTTTTCTTAGCTCAGCGAAGGAATACACAATATTAGGTTGAAGACGACAATACCAATTGAGAGCTCGACCAGAGAGAGTTGAGGGGAATATGAGACATTGTTCCTCATCATTGTGTCTTTAGTATGTCATGGTAGATTCGAAGACGTGGATATGCTCAATTGGATATTCTTTCCTATTATACGATTGTAAGCCAAGCTTCTGTTTAGTTTTTTCTTGTAGAGGGGTGCAAAGGATCATTCTTGTTAGAGGTCAAGCCTTGGTTAATTCCAGTCAAGTATTCTGGCTTGACGCCCGGCCTTCAGCTTGTTCACTTCTTCGAAGAGCTGCAAGATAAGGGGGTCTTGAGTGAAGTCAGGCACCATTAGAACTTTTCTTCGTAAGTTTCTGAAACAGCGGAAGCTACAAGAAAAGGGATCACGAACGGTCACCTTTAGATAGAATCTGGAACACCAGAAGCTTGAGAGAATTAATCTTGATTTTTATTCAATGGGAAATCAAAACCCCTAACAATACGCCAAGAAGGTGTATTTATAGTCTACAATAAAACAAACTCTGGAAAAGCTAAAAGGGAAACGAAAATATAAAATAAAAAACTATCAGACTTAGTTGCTGTTGTGCTCTCGGGTTTGCGGCACTCCAGTTGTTTTTCTATCCTTTCCACTAGCTGCTCTACATCAATTTCCCCTTTGTGAAAATAACTCATCCTAGAGTTAGCATCCGGATACAACAGCTTATCATCTGAATGGAACTCAAATAAATCAGCAACATTGAAGGTAGGAGAAATGCCCATAGAACAAGGAAGATCCATAATATAAGCATTATCATTAATCTTCTCTATAATTTTATAGGGTCTATACTTGCAAGGCTTAAGCTTGCTGTAAGTCCCAACTGGAAATCGTTCTTTCCTCAAAAACACCATGACAACGTCACCGACCTGAAACATATGGGAACGCCGATGTTGGTCAGCCGCCTCTTTGTATTTTGCATTTGTCCGTGCCAAATGCTCACGAACCTTTGCCTTAATAGCCTGGACGCTTTCTGCCATCTTTTGACCAGCCACACTCACACCTGGACCCTTAGGGAGCTTGATGAGGTCTACTACATGCTTGGGGACAATAGTATACACTAGGGAGAAATGAGACTTGCAAGTTGCGTTGTGAACAACACTATTGTAGGCAAATTCAATTTGAGGAAGAGCAAGGTCCCATTGTTTTGGCTTGTCGCCACAAACATTACGAATCATATTACCTAAGGTGCGGTTTGTAACCTTGGTTTGACCATCCGTTTGTAGGTGAGTCGTAGTACTACACCGCAAATTGGTACCAAATAACTTCCACAAGGTAATCCAAAAATGACTGAGAAATTTTGAATAATGGTCAGAAGTAATAGACTGCGGCATTCCATGGAGTCGCACAATGTCTTGAAAGAAAAGTTGAGCGATGTGGACAGCGTCAGAGGTTTTTCGACATGCAATAAAGTGAGTCATTTTTTAGTAACGATCAACCACCACAAAGACAAAATCAACGCCCCTCTGGGTACGAGGCAGTCCCAACACAAAGTCCATAGAGAGATCTAGCCATATATTTTCAGGAATAGGCAAAGACATATGAAGATTGGTGTTTTGAGACTGACCTTTAGAAGTTTGGTAAACATAGCACCTGCGAACGAGATTGCTAGCATCTTTCTTGAGTTGAGGCCAATAGTACCATACAATCAAGCTCGCGATTATTTTGTCACGCCCTAAATGTCCGCTTAAACCGCCACCATGCAAATCACAGATGAGTTTTTCTCGCAAGGAGCATCGTGGGATACACAAAGCATTGCCGCGAAAGAGGGTTAAGTGTCGTTCCCACAAACGGCGCCAAATGTTGATGCACAAAAACAACGAGACTTTGGAACAACGTAAAGTGTTGAGTTTATGATCTTCGCACGGTTGCTTTGGTCACCTAGTGAAGATAATATGTAAAGAGATAGAGATAGGGAAACAAGCACAAGATGTACGTGGTTCACCCTAAGTTTAGCTATGTCCACGGAGTAGATGAGTTCTCATTAATAGTGAAGGGTTTACACAAATACATACGTTCAAGCATAATCATCGTTAGTGGGTTCTAATGACAAGTTTTAGTACAATAATGACATTAGGGATTCATTGTAGGAAAATGGTCTTCTCTATAGTTGAGGAGAGTCTTCAGATTTCATTCGCGGTCGATGTGGGACTCTATGAGCTTTATTCTCCTGGTTGGAGGGAAACCCTTGTGCTTCGACATGGGTGCCTCATCATGAATCCTTTAGTGGGTCCTTAAAGGTATCAAGTTGACCGGTGTTTGGTAGTTTCGGGATTGGTCAAGTATGGTATAAACAAACTAAAAAAAATCTCTATCAATTTAATCTTCAACCCGTTTAATATATGATTGTATATAAAAGTAAAAAGAATAAAATTCCCTAGGATAGAGCGAAGCTTCTCTCCCCTTTGTGAGAGTTCATTATCCCCTTGAGAGAGTTTGCTGTTTACTTCTTCCTCCCTTCTCCGTCATAGGCCTTGGGTGAATCCAGGGTCGGTGGCCATCTCATGTTTCTCTTTTTCTTATTTTATTTTATTCGTGCTCGTTGGCCTGCATTTTGTCCCTAATGTTTCAACCCAATCTACATGTGCTCCAAGTTCTGATCCCTTATTCATCTAATCTATGTTTCCCGTCCACCTCACTATTACTCTTCATTCATCATCCTATCCACTGCACCTGGCTCTATCCTTTTTCTATCTCATTCATTTTCAGATCTGCAGTCCATTTTTCTTCACGCGACTTGTTGCGAACCTCTTGGAAGGTGCGTACAGCTCGCTTCGATGGAAACACCACCACCTTCCATGTGTATGCCTTTATTGGCATTGTTATTGGTGGGATCTCTTTCCCGCTGGTTTTTATCAATCTGTGGCTCAGATCTATTTGGTGTTTGTGAGGATCCTCTCCGGATCCTTTTTGTGAGGATCCTGGGGATCCTCCAATCACGTCCTTTCATCGTATATCATACGGTTAGAAATCATTGTAAATATTTTTATTTAAAGTTGAATATATACAGTACCTGACGAAAACTAGCCGCACGATGTATGATGAACATATGTGATTGAAGGATCCTTGAATTCCTGACAAAGAGGATCCGGAGAGGATCCTCATTACTTTTCCACCACTTATGGGGCACTGGTTGGCTAGATCTCTGGTATGAACTGGGGATGGTGGTGCATGTTGGCGAATTCCGGGCGATGGCAGTGTGGTGCAGGCTGCTTCTGGATATTTTGTTTTTCTATTTGGGCCCAATTGTCTATTTGGGCTGTGTTTTGCTTGGAGGGCTCATTTCTTGTTTTGTGCTTGACTTGTAATTGAGCTTCCAATTATGTATAGTTGTTGTGTTAGTAATGAATATACTTTGACAAAAAAAAAAAGAAAAAAAGTGAAAGAAAAACCCTAAAAACTTTCAAAAATTCCCATTGTAGTCGTATAGAGCTGGCCGCAGTAAAAGAATGTCCATGGAACTTCAAACCGCCGGAAATCCGAGAAAATGGCGGTTCACATGGGAAGCCCAATCTCACATCCCAATCCTCCGTCTATTCCTATTCGATTCCTGCACAAAACCCTCGACTCAATGCCGGAAGCTCACCGTCCACATAACCCCCTCAGAGTCTCTGGTCCTGGTGAGCTGGGCCGAGGACGCTCAGGAGGTCTCGCTTAGGGTTCCAATGCCTAGGGTTTTGGTGGACGCTGACTCTCCGGTGAGCTTCAGTGCCCTAGACGATCACATTGAAGTCAAGCTCGTCCTCCTCCTCCCTGTTGATCACCCTATAGTTTTGAGCTTCGATTCTTTAATCAGTTTGGATGGAGGGGAGGAGAAAGCGTTGGAGGGCGAATTGAAGCCGCTTTCGTTGGCTTCTGGTGAGTTGGATTTTTTGCTTAATACGTTTGGTTTTGTTCAATGTTTGTTGTATTGGCTAAATTTGTTTTCTTTGCAGTAGGAAAAATTGATGTGTGAAATAAAAAGACTAGCTTTTTTTGTGTTTGTATGGTTTGATTCCTTATTAAAGTTGTCATCTGTTCGAAGATTTTAATTAGTTGTCCAATGTTGATAATATTTGCTCAAGACATTGATTCTGGGTTATTGCTTAATGTGTTTGGTCTAGTTCAATGTTTGTTGGTTTTAAGTTGTATTTGAATGTATTGTAGGTAAATTTGCTTTCTCTGCAGGAGGGAAAACGATGTACAGAAAAAAAAGACTACAATTTTTTGTTTTTTTATGGAGTGATTGAGCAAAGTTGTATTAAAGTTGTAGTCTTTTCCTTTTCGATGATTAATGAGTTGGCCAATGTTGGTAATTGTTGATCAACACATTAGTTTTCTGGGATATTGTTGTAAGGGCATGAATTATCATGTGGAAAAGTGTGCACATTTTGTTATGTTAATGCCTTTTATTTTGGGTTCTGCATAATGATGTACCTGTGTTTTTTTAATCAGGATTGTTCGTTTTCTTTTCGTGTGGTTTTTGTAAACAAATAATTGCTGCTTTTATGTAATGCTTGGTTGGTCGGTCGGTTTCAGAGGTCAAGAGACTATCATCGTCTGGAGTTCACTTTTACTGCAGAAATTGCTCGTTTAAGTTGACTGCAAGTCCCCTGAGGTAAGAATTTGTTTTCTTGTTTGAGCTCATTAAATTGTACTGAACTAACCAGTGAAAGTCTCTTTCTTGTTTCTTTGTGATATTTCAACCTTATTTATGAATGTAGCCAGTTTGTGGAAATGCCTTCAGTCAATTGGCGAGAGGTGGCTGATAACTGGTTTGGGGCTTGCTGTTGTTCATTTGGAGGCATTAGTGAGAAGCTGGTTGTTAGATATGCAAATTCTTACGCGTGTGCAAAGGGTGTCTGCCTGGTGAACTCTCCAAATATTACACTGTGCAAGGATGATCTTGTTGGATTTGAATTTCCTGACTTGGGTGAATGCCAAAGATACGATAGCGAATCAGATGGAAGTGGTGACCATGGTTTTACCGAGTCAGAACTTAATCCTGGAAGTAATCTCACATGCAATGAAATACTGAGGTTCACAGAAATTAAGGATAAAGATTTTGCTGCAGAATCTAAATGTGAAGTTGCTAACGACGAAAGTAACAGTGAGTATGTACCTCATCTCTGCTCAGAATCAGTTTGCTCTATAAAAAATGCGTCTACACCAGGATGCTGTAATCATATGGGAAGTCATGTTCAAAATTATGATGGTGACAGCTGCAGACTTCGTTTTTCTGAAATTTCTTTAGAGGAGGTCCTAAAACCTACTAAAAGTACGGAGATCCTGAAAAACCACAAATCTTTCCTAAATGGGTATCTTGAAAACATTTTTATGGTTAGGTCCTCCAATCTATCTATAGATGTTGAGTGGGTTGAATTTTTCTGCCCTCAATGTTCATCACTTCTCGGAGCTTACCCTTGTGATAATGGCAGTGCACTTGTAGATGGTGGAGTTCGATTGTTTAAATGTAATGTTTCCACTGGCCTGCCAGTTGGTGAGCCAGCGGACATATTCAGGTTAGCAGATAATGATCTACAATGAATATATATCTCTCTTCCCCCTCCCCCCATGGGTACTCACATCACTCACTTGTGTCTTTTGTCAACCTTGTAGTTTTCAGTGGTTATCTCCTTTCCTTTTCACTTTGCAGTATTGAAGTTTGTTTGAGTATCATGGTGAAGTTTAATTTTCAAAAATTTTATTTCATAAACAGGAAGTATACACTGGAAAGTATGTTTGCAAATCAACTACTTGAGTGTGCAAAAGACGAATTATCTTTTAGGACCATGGTTTGTGACCTAAAAAGCAGATCTCCCATGGTGCAAATTGTTCTCATGAATACAAATTCTTGGTCTGGCACCGGTCATTGTTTGGCCAGAGAGGGCAATAAAGAACCAGTACCAAAGATAGATCTGCATCCTGTCATCAAGGTGCTATTTTCACAGTGCAGCAGCAGTACGGAATCTCAAGCAAGGTTAGTTTATCATTTCAGCTCTTTTTGTGTTTAGATAAGTGTGCAAATTATTCATAGCTCATCTTGAAAAATGATGCTAGTCTAGGCCTAAGCACAAAGAGGAATGCATTTTTCTCCTTGCTAAGTTTTCGATATTGTGTGTTTCGGTCTGCTATGCGACAGAGGTTTGTCTAGTTCTGATTAATTTTTATGTATACTCTCTGTCCATTGTCCTCTAATTTTATAAGATAATGGTATGTAGGATGCTAGAAGATTCAGTAACGAAGTACGTAGGGGATGAAGTATTTATGCTGACACATCAAATAGAAGAACTAATCGAGACTCTTTCTGCAAGAAAGGATATACTTCCACCTTCCTGCTCTTCCTTACAGGGTTTATCTTTGTCATCCATGCCGAGGTAGCAGCGTATCCTAGATCTCCCGGAAATTCCATATGTATGGAGAAATAGCCCAATCTCATTTGGATATCCAAAATATGGGAAAAGAACCCTTCTTCTCTACATAGAGTGGCAGATTCTGTATTGTGGTGATATCTCAACTTGATGTGTAGATTGGGATGCACACATTAAAGAGGTGACAACGTATACAACAGGAGGCGAGTATTAGTGATTTTGTTACCACCATCAGATAGGCTAACTCATGTTTGAATAGTTTAGAAACCCTGAAGCATGTAATATGGATATTGATGTTCTGTAAGATTGTCCTGTTTTGAATTTCTTCGGGGGAAGTAGTAAATTATTCTTGAAAGCAAGAGTTTAGTTTTGAACTTATTCCCGGTGACAGCCTACGAGTACCCCACACGTCGGCCTACGAGTACTCCACACGTCGGCCTACGAGTACTCCACTCGTCGGCTTACGAGTACTCCACTCGTCGGCGTACGAGTAATCCACTCGTCTGCTAATACCTGTTTTTTCTTTGATATGGTTATGTTGTTTTAGCAGCATGAAGAAATGAGCTGAGTTTGGAATCACAGACGTACTCCTTTTGCTTTTTTCACAAAAGCATAAAAACAGAGCTTAAAGAAAATATTATCCATTAATATTTAGACTACCGCACTCATTTATGTTACAGTAGTAGGGAAACTGAGCCCCAAAATCTAGCAGCAGTCTCTACGTAATAGGATTAGAGATAATATCATTCTAAATAGATGATTAGTTTAATACAAAAATGGGTTTTTTAGCGGACAAACGGTTGCTGCTTCTTTTTGTAGCGATTCTTCTGTTATTCCTCACAGATTTCTTGTGTTGCTTCCCAATTTCTGCCTCTTTGCTGCAGTCTTCTTCTCAGCCTCCGCCTCACATTCATCGCCTTCCAATTTCTTCCTCTTTAAAAGCTTGACAAGCCCTTCGAGTGCAGTATCAACATCTTCGTTCTTCATCAGCTCTTCTGCAACGTGCGCTGGAGTTACCTCCGTTTCCTTGAGTAAGTCTTCGATTTCTCCGTAGAGGTGGTGGTGGTTATAGATGCCTAAGTAGTTCGAGGCCAAGAGTTTGAATCCGTGGTATGTGCAGTAGGACATATGAATGTGCATGTCCATGCGGCCCGGGCGTAAAAGCGCAGGGTCCAGCCTTTCTTTGTGGTTAGTCGTAAAAATTATGATCCTCTCATCTCCACAGCTAGACCATAAGCCATCTATGAAGTTTAGCAGTCCAGAGAGTGTTAACTGCAGGAAGCCAAAGATGTATTAGCTAAACTTGTTGTACTGAGGAGTGCGTTTTCCAGGGTTAAAGCCGGAGAAAGAAAAAAAGGGATTCTTGATAATACACCGATGTATGTATGCATCAGTATTTAAAAGACTTAGATTGGGACTATAAAAATTCATTCACACAAATCCAGCCGTCCAATGTATGAGTACATTCACCGGTGCAATGTAGAATACAAAAAAATAATCGATTTTCCTTCCAATCCAATGGGGTAAAAAGAGTCGTGAAGGGAAACATAAAAATGAGCAACTTCCTACCAAACTATGTGGGTGCTGGTGCTTTCCCCCCTTTGATTCAAAAACAAAGAGTGAGGTAGGGTTGGTTGATTGTGAAAGTGTCTACCATTTAGGTTTTGAGGTTGAAATGCTTAGTGCTAAGCTAGTTGTTAGTTACATGCTAAATAACCAATCAAATGCTAATTAACCCAAATCAGGATTCACCAAATCACAAAGATCAATTCAAAGCATCAGACTCAACAATTTTATATAAGAAAGCAAAGCACTAGGATGGCAAACCTGTGCATCATGCTGTTTTCTTCCATCCGTATGTTGACGATCGGGAAAATCAACGCTACAATCAACGTCTTCAATCACAAGAATTGACCCGTTCGCGGTGCCCAGCAGCAGGTTTCTCAGGTCTGACTCACGAAATATGTTAGTGAGCTGCAAGTCGTAGACATCAAACTTGAGATAATTAGCCATGGCTGCGACCAAGCTCGATTTTCCTGTGCCCGGAGGACCATACAGCAAGTACCCTCGTTTCCACGCCCTTCCTACTTTCTTGTAGAACTCCTTCCTCCTGACAAACCTGTTAAGATCATCGATAACTGCATTCTTGAGCTCTTGGTCCATGGCCAGAGTCTCAAACGTTGCAGGGTGTTCGAGATTGATGGATTCCCATTTGATGCCATCGTAAGGGTTTGAATTCAATGTGTACATCTTCAAAACCCTTTCTTCATCATTCATTGCATTGGCCCTTTCAAGAACATAAGGCACATAACAATCCAAAACTTTCTCTCTGTGCTGCTTGTGGAATGTTAGCTCAAAGTAGCGCTTTTCGGACCTCGGAGGAGAAAATGGATCATTACGGTTGTTCTGTTGTGACTCTGCACAAACAAACCTCCATTTGAGTTGAATCCCTTCATAGAAATCGACCAACTTCTCTCCTTTCTCGAGTCGGATTGTCAAGTTCTTCCCCTTGGGGCTCTTGCTAACTCTGATCCTCTCGGTGTTGGGGCTGATCTTTGTGCACAAATAAATCTCTGCAGCTTCGTAGACTTGGTTGCGCCATATTCCATTCGATTCCTCTAAGACTAGGGTGAGTTGAGGGGAATGAGTCTTGAAAATGTATCTGATGGTAGATAAAAGGTAGCCCCTAACCGGATGAGGAATGAGCTCGTTGGCCATGGACCGAAATAGCATCATCGAGGCCGCCATGGAGGCGTAGGCAGAGAACAACGACGAGGGAGAGGGCATTTCTTTGGAGGAGAACATGTTCATGGTTAAAAGCTTTGGATCCAGAAGAATTTTAGAGTTTGTGTTGTCTTTCAAGTTTTTGTGAAGTGTTGAGAGGAGAGGAGTGATGTACGATCATATACAACAAGGGTTTCTTTTCTTTGTTTGGAATTTCGGCAGTGAATAAATATGTAAATGTGTGGATGCATCTGCGCATGCGTGAGTGGAATCCCACGACAATACAGCCAAAATATAGAGAGAGAGGCCCCGTCATCCCATGCTTTCTTCTTTTTCTCTCTTTCTTTCTTTCTTTTTATTTTTTTTTCGTCCTTTTTCTATCTCTTTTGAGTTTCATCGTTAGTTGTTCAATTATTATAATTCAAACACTAGAAAAGTTGAATTCTGAAAGCTTCGGGAGCAAGCAACGATGTCATGTCTCGTAAAGAATTCTCTCATACAACGAGTGTATACGCGTAACTGGTTGCACGGATACGCTAAGGGTAAAAAGACCATTGCACTACACTTTTTCCACAAAAAGAAAGAAAGAAAGAGGGAAAAATGGACAAAAATGCAGGAGAAATTCATGGTTGTTACTTTTCAATTGGGAAGGAACTAGGGTTTTGTAATCTTATTAGAGCCACGTGCATGAATTTTGAGTTGCAGGCTAAGAGCCAACTTAATTTGGTTGAGAGTATATATGAGGATCAGGATGTCATGCATTACTTTAGTCTAAGTGCAGTTCCATCGTGGGAAACCCTTCCCAAGGCTATTCACTATTTAATTCATCCAGTGCTTTTAATGAACAGTAACTGCCTTTTGCATCTCCACCGTTGCACTTGAATAACCCTGACAATAGGTAATAAAATATTAGTATTTTTTATTTTATAAAATAATACAAAATAATTACTTGTGGGATTTCTTTTACTTTGACCGGTTCCCTCACGCCCTCTCATTTCCCTTACACTCTCTCTCTCTCTCTCTCTCTCTCTCTCTCTCTCTCTCTCAACCGACGCAACCCTTCCCCAATTCCCCCTTTTCTGAAACCTCTCTCTCTTTAATCTCTCTCATTCTCTTTCTACAGCTCCGAGAGCTCTCATCCTTCCTCTTCTTCGAAACCGAAGCAAATCAAACTAACAAACTCTGAAATCTCAATCCCCTGGATGAGAGGAACTTGAATATATCCTTGCATGCATCATCAGAGCACCATTTGGGTGATCCACCATTGAAGCCGAGAGCTTCAAGCTTCCATTGCTCAAACCCAGGTGAGATTATTGCCCTACTTCACCAAAAAATGAAAAGCATAACTACCTTTCTTTTGATTTTCTCCATTTTTACTTTGCCCAGCTTTCTGACCAATACGGAAGCAGATTATCTCTACCACATCTGCCCAAACACCCCCACCTTCACCCCAAACTCCACATTCCAGTCCAACGTCAACCACCTCCTCTCCACCCTCTCCTCCAACGCCAACCGCTCCACCGGCTTCTACAACGCCACAGTCCAAACCCCAAACCCCAAACAACGCCGTGTACGGCCTCTTCCTCTACTGCGGCAACGTTGTGGGCACTGACACTTTACATTTTTAATTAATCTTTTACATTTTTATTAATTTTATATTGTGGCTGACGTCGCCCAGACGTCAGCCTTGCGTCACATGCCCTTCGGGCTCTCGGGCTGGCAACTCCTACCAGGCCTCTCCCTCGGGCCCGCTCGGGCTCCATCGCCAACACAAGGTGGACCAAGTTGCTCGGGCTTTCTGGCCCTGTTTGAGAGCTAGTCCACCGGGCTATTGCCCACAGTGGAATTGCTCTAAAGTAAGGGGATAGTGGCACTGTGGAATTTTGGGTTGATTTCACTTTATTAACGAGCTTGCCACTGGACTGATTTCCGGCAATTGATAGTCGAACTTTTACCCCTTGATTTTGCTTTATTTACATCACTAGTATCATATCTCTGGCTGGGTTGGAAGATAATTATCAAAAGTTAGGAGGGTAATTTTGTCCGTATGATTTGGGACGGACTGGGTGGCTTAGCGCAAACAGTGGGAGAGAAGATAGAGGGAGATGGAGAGAGATAGTGTTGTCATTCCTCTCTCTCTCCCCCTCCTGTCATCTCTCATCCCTCCTCTCTCTCCTTCTCTACTGGAAAGCCCACAATCTTGCATCTTCCTCTGCTCTTCCTTTCTCTCCGCTCCCTGTATCTCTCGACTACCTTTCTTTCTATCTCGAGCCTTCTTTTTCTCCGTTTTCGATCTTCTCCCTTTTAGCAATACCCAGCTGCTGGTTTTGATTCGTTTTAATGGTTTTTACTTTCACAAATTTGTGGTTGATATACGATAAATTACCCTTTTAGCTTTTACTTTCCTCCAAATAATATTTAAAGGCTAAGCAAACTAATTAAGAAAAGTAGAGGACGACGGGAAAAGTGTGGGTTTGATGCTCTGCCGAGTGCTGACAAACCTTGGCAAGGATGCAATCAATGCAAAATGTAAACCAAAAATCAAATAAAAAAATATATTGTTAGGGAGATCAAATTTTTTAAATCAAATGATGTGTCATCAATATGAAATAAACACGTTAATTGATACTTAATTAATAATCAAATCATCTACAATAACATCATTTAGTTTGTAAATTTGATTTAAACAATTTAATCTCCCTAGTATTACCAAATAAAAAAAAACACAATTTTGAGCATATGGATAGCTCTCATTAACATTTTAGAGCATTATTATCTATCAACAAGATGCCTGCACATTAATTTTTAGTGTAAACTGTCGATTTACCCCCTATACTTTCACCTAATTTTTGATTTTCCTCCTGAACTTTTCTATTGGAAAACTAAGGACTCAAACTAATTTTTTTAGCCGATTTGCCCCCTACCGTTAGTTTTTCATATATTCCATCTATTTTTCTGTTAAGTGAGACCATGTGCACAACATATGACAATTCTTTAAGGACAGAAAAGTCATTTAGCAAGACTTTCACACAATATACCCTTTGCACAGTCACTGTTTAGAAATCTAGGGTTTACACGCGATTTGCAAGATGGGTGTTCACTTAAACTTGGGGGAAATTGACTTCATAGTTTGTTGATGGTGGATTCGACAAAATCATTGAGATTATAGAAAGTTTTGAGAGTTGAAGATGCCTTTGGAGGTGCGTAGTTGGGGAATCGTCCAATTGGAAACATCCCATTATTTGCGTCGATTCCGACTGCACTTAGTATTTGCCCAGGATGAGACCCTTTAATGTGACAACCATCAAAGCCTACGACGGCCCTACATCCTTCCACAAAACCCCTCTTCAAAGCTGCAAAACATATATAAATTCGTTTAAAAATAGGATTCTCACATTGCAAGTCAGTTTTTACTACGACAGTACTACTAGGATTATTTCTCTTTATCTCATCAAAATAATCCCATATCTTTGCGTACTGCTCTTCAATACTACCTTGTATCCTCCCTCTAGCTTTTCTCTTGGCTTTATACACTTGGTTCTCTGTGATGTCTATACCATAGTGTTTCCTCACAAGCTTCATGAATGCACCAACACTCATATTTGGATGATCTCTAAGCTCTTCATCAAATCTTTCAGCTAGCCAAGAAGTGGCATACTTGTCTTTTGCAATCTTCCACAAGTATGTTCTGGCACAAATGTTTTAATCCTTGTAGTCGGCCCCCTCCCTACATGAGCTGCATATAGTAACCAAGGACATTTTATTTTAGAAGTTCCTAAACATGATACTCGAAGCCTAGTTCGGTCATTCTTATCCCAATGCAATGGTCTACTAATAGCAACCGAATAGTACCTTACAGCCTCCCTGCGTGCCTTCATGTCATGAAACTCCATACCCAAATAAAAGGTTGGATTTAACAATTCAGTTTCTCTTCTGAATTGTTTAAACCTTGGAGCTTTTCTCTTTCGTCTAACCTTTTTCACAACAATACCTTCATCTGAAGGCTCCTCTTCATCAAGACTTACCAGCTCCTCTGAGTTGTACTCATCAGTAGAAATTTCGCCAGCCTCTTTATGCGATGCCTCAGAAGCCTCATCAACCACAAACCTCTCAAATAGAGTATCATCTTTCACAACTTCAGTATCATTTTCAGATTGCACATAATCAGAGTCAACATATTCGAAGTCACTTTCACTTTCCTCTCTTGCACCATCATCTTCCTCCATATCAAGCTCTGATCCCACTTCATCATCATCACCAACATCTTCATCATCTTCATTTTCATATTCATCATCAGCATCTACATCAAATATTTTTACATCAACTCTTGGATTCACACTAGCTTCAACATTCACACCTTTTTCACATTGTACTGTAGCATCTACAAGATGGTTGCCTAAGTCAGTTGCCAACACTTCTGTCTCAAGCCAATTATCCCAACCATCACCCCACTGACCATTATTTGTCAAATATAAAACTTGAACCCTAAATGAAGGCATATGAGAAACAAATTCACTAACATCGGCATCTAGTGAAACCCTGTTTGTAGATGGTTATAGCCAAATGATACATCCACATCATATATGTCTAGCATAGACATTAAGTCAGCGTCGAAGTTGTCCACCCACTGTACAAGACCACCAACATACTTTCCATCCTTAAGATGACCTCCATGGTGAATCTCTATTGTGAATAAATTAGGCTTAGCCACAAAAATAAAAACACATAATTTAAAATCTATTTTTGTTAAAATAATAAAAGGCCCAAGGTTCAAATCCCTACAATGTAAACAAACAAAAAAAAAAAATTAACATAACACATCCCATGGAGAGTATTAGAATCTGTGGTATACAAGATTTTTCATCCAAAACTTGAAAAAAAAAAAAGATATGGGACGACAAACTGACTAAAGCAACTGCAAGGTAGTAACCAACCAATTCAAAAAATTGTTGAACGCATCATATACAAGTTACAATTGGCAAATGCTAACCAAATGGAGGCTCAAACTGATTCTTTAGTGTTAGATTTCGTACTTCTATATCAATAAGATTGCGGTAGATGGCAATTAGACCTAAAAATCTATTGTGAATAAATCAAGTACATATTCTTCGCCAAAAAATAATAAATAAAAATTCAATACACAATTGTTAAAAAAAATCCAATTGATCCAGTCCCTTCCTCTTCTTTCCGTGTTAAGGTCCACATTAAGACCACATATACATTTGACCACCATTTGAAACCAAAAAGAAATCTCATACAAAGCTATAAAAGAGAGAAAAAAAACCATGTAAAGCCGACATCTTCCTATTAAACAAACAATTACAAAAGGTATAAAATATACTAACAGTACTTTGGACGATTCCCCCCCAGTGTGCACCTCCAAAGGCATCTTCAACTCTCAAAACTTTTTGTAATCTCAATGATTTTGTCGAATCCACCATCAGCAAACTATGAAGTCAATTTCGCCCAAGTTTCACTCAACACCCACCTTGCAAATTGCATGCAAACTCTAGATTTCTAAACAACGACTGTGCAAAGGGTATATTGTGTGAAAGTCTTGCTAAATGACTTTTCTGCCCTTAAAGAATTGTCACATGTTGTGCACATAGTCTCACTTAACAGAAATATGGATGAAATATATGAAAAACTAACGTAGGGGGCAAATTGGCTAAAAAAATTAGTTTGAGTCCTTAATTTTCCAATAGAAAAGTTTAGGGGGAAATCGAAAGCTAGGTGAAAGATCAGGGGGTAAATCGACAGTTTACTCTTCTTCTTTTTAAATCGGTGCTACATCAAAAACCCATCCACATATATAAAAAGGTTAATTTCAATTTACTACTCTAAAATTTCTTGATTTTTAACATTTGTTGTATGAAGTTTTTTTCATCCCAGAGTGGTACCTGAAATCATAATTTTGGGACACTTTCATACATCTATTAAGATTGCTTTTAAATCAGCCGTTAACTGGTGAGGTAGCACCCACATAGACAATGATTAGGTGCCATTAAAAAATTAAAAATAAAAAATAAAAAAAAAGGGACGTTTCGAATTAGACGGCTGGTTTTTAAATGTCATAGACTAAACATCTATTCCTTTTGCAAATTTGATTAAACATTTTCCCTACAATTTTGGTCCTTTAATTTTATTTCATTAAAAGTTTATTCACGTTAGCATTCCCTTTTTTCCTCCTATTTTTATGCATCTCTTATTATGATGATTTAAGATTTTTTTTATTTTTTATTAAAATATTTATTTTAGTAAATTAAATAGAATGTAACAAAATTCGTTGTTAGGTACATTTAGTTACTTGGTATATTTGAATTTTTGTTCCATTTGGCTTCTTGGTACATATGAATTTTTGGTACATTTGAATTTTTGGTACATTTAGTTTTTGGTACATTTGAATTTTTGGTACGTTTGTTTTCAAAACATAAGTTTTATTACATTTTTTTCCTAATAATGAGGAATTACTTTAATTAATTAATTTTTTTTTATAGAAAGAGTCATTAACAATGTAAAAGTTTAAATTACTTTAATTAAGTTTTTTTATAGAAAGAGTCATTAATCAACGGATAATAACCTTTTTTTTAATTCAAAATTATATGATTTATCGTTATTATTTAGCATTATCTACAATAATAAAGATTTATCTCCGATCAACTAAAAATTGTTCCAGAGACTTATCTACCAAAAAACAAGACTATCTAGAGGATTGTGCATGAATCAAACATATTTTTAAACATTCCAAAAAGATGAATATTCATTTTAATATAGTTTATAATTGGGTATGTTTTAATTCGGGGTTGGTACGTTTTCGTTTGACGTTGGTACGTGTGGATGCAAATTTCTTCCTCCTTGATCTTGGACAAAATTGCACCTACAAAATAATTAACACCTAAGGTCAAGGCCAAGAGCCTCACGCACCCACGATGAATGGGGGGCTTTGACCGAAGAACCTCCGATGCCAAAGTTAGAATTTTAGAGAGAAAGTGTTTGAGAATTTTGGAGAATTTTTGCAAGAGAGTGAGAAGTGAGTTTTGGAGATAATGTGAGGCTTTTTATAGGGGAGTGGCCGGCCTCCTTGGGTGAGAGAGGACCGGCCACCTAGCTCCCTTTGTGGGCTAGGTTCTTGATTTGTTTTGAATTGGGAGTTATGGAATAATTATCTAATTAATTAGTCAATTAATAGAATAATTGCCTAATTGATTAGCTAATAACAGGGGAAAATGAGGTAGAAATTATATGGCATGGCCGGCCCCCTTGGGAGAGAAGGTGACCGGCCTTATGTGTGTTTTTGGGAGTAATTGGTGGTTTAATTGGCTATTAATAGATTAATTAGGTAATAAATCTATTAATTAACCAATTAACATAATTTAAAAGGAATGTTTTGGGAGTTACCTTGTAGAAAGGATTTGGTGAGGATGGATGAAATAGGCTTTGAATTGTTACCTATTTTGGACACTTTTGACTTGGTTGAAAGATGATTGCCCGCTGCTTGCGCGTAGGAATCCCAGTGTGCCTCAAGGCTATTCTTGTCCTTTTTTATCCCAAGATCCACGTGTCGCCTTGTGATTATTTTTGGCTCCACAATACGTTTTCATTTAATGTTGGTACGTTTCCATTTGGCGTGGGTGTACATGTAGATTTGAAAAGTTTAAATTTTTAGACTTAAATATAGTTGAAATTATTTAAAATATATAGCAGATATTTAAATATAAATTAATTTCAATTAATTTGACGTAGTTCAAATATGAGTATCTTATGTTTCAAAAGCTTAATAAAAAACTCAAAAAGCATAAATGTTTAGTCTAAAAAAGTCTAAAATAGGTATCTAATTCTAGTTTTTATTTTTTGGTTGTCTTCTACCTCCCCCGACCTTCCCTTCCTCCTTTATCCCTCCATTCTCTCCTCTCTCTCTTCTGCACCAACCCATCAAACCTTCCTCTCCTCTCTCGAATTCAAAATCACGGCTTTTGATTTTCAGTTTACAAGTCATCATAAGGAATAGATAATTGTAGAATTATAGTGCAAACTCTTGATTTTCAGTTCCAGACTTGGTTCTGTTTCAGAATTATGAAGAGTTTTAATTATGGTGTTGGGGCTTTGTTAATTTTGCTCTCTCTCTCTCTCTCTCTCTCTCTCTCTCTCTCTCTCTCTCTCTCTGTGATTTATTTGGGATTGGAGAGTGACTTAGATTTCTTTGTATGCATGTCCCGGACCTCCAGGTCACGTGGGGTACTCAACAAGGTTCTACTTTGCAAAGGAGATGGAGATGTTACAGACTTACAGTGATACTGCAATCCAAATAATCTGTTTTGAAGATCCAAATAATCTGTGAGTATGTTGTAGTAGTAGAATAACATTGGGGCTTAGCCTAGTACTTAAATTATTGACTTTGTTGCTTAGCCTAGTACTTTGTGAGTCTGTTATAGTAGTAGTGTAGTGCTTTGTTTAGTTTGTACTATTGGATAAAAATGATAATTTGATTGAGTTCCTTTGGTATGATTTATATTCACTTATTTATTTTTACTATTTTTTAGGTAGCATTCAAGTCTTTGGTGAATTTTTAAATGAAGAGGTTGCAAATGCAGCGGTAATGAGTGGAAAAGTTAATACTAAATTTTATTAGTATTAAAGTCTTTATCAATTTCTAAATTGACAATTTGTTTTGACTAGCTCTTAACTTACCAATCGAATCCATCTCCTTTGACTAGCTAGAGTATCTTGGTTGGGAACTCTATCCATTCCCAGCGCCTACACTACTACAAAATTATCTATTGCTGACGGTCCAAAAATCGACAAGAAACATATATTATTGTCGAATATTAGGCAAAATCCGACAGGAAATGGATGCAGTGGCGGATATAATAAGCGACTGATTTGCCAGCATCAGGAAATGAATTTTCCGACAGAAAATACTCTAAAACTGACAAAAATTGTGTCGGATATAACCGACAGAGAAATCTTTGTCGGATAAAACCGACAGAAAATACAAAAACCGACAACACTTGTGTCGGATAAAATCGACAAAAAATTTATAAATAATAACAAATAAAAACATTCTTGTCGGATAAAACCGACAGAAAATTTATAAATAATAATAAATAAAAACATTCCTGTCTGATAAAACCGACAGAAAATATATTAATAATAAAAATAAATAAATAACTTTCTGAATTATTCCTCTTGTTCCTTCTTCTCCAACGACCTTTTCCTTCCTCTTCTGTATTCTCACCCACATTTCCCCTTCATTGGCAATGAAGTAGCCATCCTCAGACCACAAATGTTGAAAAAGAATCAGAATGCTCAACGGAAACTTACAGTGCACTGCAACAACCTATTCTTTAAGATTGATCAACTGTCGATCAATTTAGTAATAATAAGACATCCACTATTAAAAATCAATAACAGCAGGAGGGACCAAATTCAATTCAATACAGTTGCAACATATGAATATGATGAGCGGGAATAATTAACAAAGACGTGAGATTTAAATTACAGAATCAATTTCATGAATGTTGGTGAACAAATTACATCCGAGACTACATGAGCGAGCGAAAGAGCAAGCATACCATATTTCTCCAATGGTCGGGGTTTTTATTAAGAATCTCCATTCAAATCTTTTCACCAGGATACAAAATGCTTTGCCCAATGGATTCAACACTGAACTTGACAGTTGCAGGTACGCCCAAAAAGCTCTTGAGAAGAGAGGGAGAACGAGAGCGTTGACGAATGATGATCATGTGCTGTGTGTAATACTTTGTTTCTGTGAGTTACAACGTACAGAGGACTTTACAGTCTTTTAACTTACAGATGTAGCACAGCCATTGACTTGGTCAAGCACGAAGAGGCATCCAGCTTGCAAGTTACATGGTTCCTTGAGATATGACTCCATTTCATCCCCATATTAGACACATCACATACAGTAAAAAATTCCAAAAAAATCTGTTAGCAAAAAAAATGGTGCAAGGAAGAGATGGAGAGAAGAAAAGGGGGAAGGAAATGAGGAGAGGAGAAAAGGGAAAGAGATCTATACCTTTGGGGTCCCTTGCCATGGCATGGCAAGGGAAGTGGTTGGAATCTTGCTTGAACCCACGAGGGTTTGCCGGGTCTAGGTTCTCGGTTTCGCCGAGCTTCACAGAGACGAAGGAGAGGGAGAGAAGGTCCACGATGGTGGTGGTGGTGGTGCTAAGTCGTCGTTGCCGGGGTGTTTGGTTGAGTGTGTGGGTGTGGATCGCAGGGAAAGGAAGGAGAGTGAGACGGAAATGAGGAGAGGAGAAAATGGGGAAGGAAAGGGGAAGGATCCGGAAGGGGGAAGGGAGAAGGGGAGGGGTTTTATTTTGGAATTTTTTAATTACTGTCGGTTAAAACCGAGAGATTTTTTTTAAAAAAATATAAACCGACAGAAAATTGTCATTCCTGTCGGTTTTAACCGACAGAAACATTTTTTAAAATATAAATCGACAGAAACAAAATGCCTGCAAAAATCCTCCCAAAATCCCCACCCAAAATTTTAAATTCCCTCCCAAAATTTTAAATTCACCTCCAAAATTTTGTTACGATTTTAAAAAATAAAATAATAATTGTTTGGTATAATAAATACCCATGTAAAATATGCAATAAAGAAACAAAAAGATAATTGTACAATGAAAATGTCATCATACAAACTAAATATTGTTTGGTTTAATGAATAAATAAATAATATGTATTTAAATAGAATACGTTTTTAAAAATTAAATAAATAATTGTTTGGTTTAATAGATACCCATGTAAAATATGCAATAAAGAAACAAAAAGATAATTGTACAATGAAAATGTCATCATACAAACTAAATATTGTCTAATCAATACTTGAAAAACATAAATAAAAATTTAGCACAAATTACTTTTCCCACTTCAAAATTTAGGCAAAGTTAACGGAGATATGCCTTCTACGAAACTAGTTTCAATGATCTAATTGTCAAACTTGTTTGTACACACTCCGATATCGCATATGTAAAAAATAAAAAAAAACTAAACATTCAGAGATTAGATAACAGAACAAAAGTTTTCGACGGTTACAAACGAAAAATCACAATTTAACGGTTATTTTAGCTCCGATTTTGATGATTTTTTACAGCTACACTCCTCGACCCTATAAGAATATAATGAATGAATTTGATCTTCAATTTAAAATATTTACACTAGTGGATACCACAAAATCTTATTTTATACTTAATGGAAGTATAATATTAACTCTAAGTGTTTGTTTAATCTACCGTTTTGACGCGATATGCATTCTACGAAACGTTTTTCAACGATCCAACCATTAAACTTATTTGTTAACACTCCGAGATTGCATACGCAAAAAATCGTAAAAAACAAAGATTCAGAGATTACGTAACGGAACAAAAAATTTCGACGGTTATAAACAAAAAATCACAATTTAACGGTTATTTTAGCTCCGAATTTATTGATATTTTACAGCTACACTCATCGACCTATAAGAATGTAATGAATAAATTTGATCTTCAATTTAAAATATTTACACTAGTGGATATCACAAAATCTTATTTTATACTTGACGGGGATGTATAATATTAACTCTTAAGTGTTTGTTTAATCTACCATTTTGATGCGATAGGCATTCTACAAAACGTTTTTCAAAGATCCAACAGTCAAACTTATTTGTTAACACTCCGAGATTGCATACGCAAAAAATCGTAGAAAACAAACATTCAGAGATTACGTAACAGAACAAAAAATTTCGACGGTTATAAACAAAAAATCACAATTTAACGGTTATTTTAGCTCCGATTTTAATGATTTTTTACAGTTACACTCATCAACCCTATAAGAATGTAATGAATAAATTTGATCTTCAATTTAAAATATTTACACTAGTGGATACCACAAAATCTTATTTTATACTTAATGGAAGTATAATATTAACTCTAAGTGTTTGTTTAATCTACCATTTTGACGCGATATGCATTCTACGAAACTTTTTTCAATGATCCAACCGTTAAACTTATTTGTTACCACTCCGAGATTGCTGTAGACATCGAAATTTCGGTGAAATAAATGTTAGCCGATAAATTAAAATTTCAACGCCCACATATCACATAAATTTTACATGTAGTGCGTGACTCAAAGAAAAATCGAAAGAAATCAGAAAAGTCACCAAATAAGACACGTGTCAACCCCTGGCAGAAACGATTTATTTTCATCTGAATATTAGCCTTTGAAAGAATTCTATAAATAGGGAGCCAAGGCACCCATTTTCACTACCAATTCACATACACATTTTCTCTACTCCCAAATTGGAAGAGAATCCTCTCAAATCCTTGAAAGCTTTGAAACACTAAAAGCTTTCAAGCACCAAACCTCCCAAATTCTCAAGAGTTCCGAAGGATCAAGAAAGCTCTCTTCGTTCTTCGTCAAATCCACCTTCAAGATCAAGCCCCAACGGCCCTTGAAGAACTTCCATCAATTCAGGATCAAGCCTCGACGGCCCTTGAAGAAAGTGTTCATCGTACATCACCCGTTCATCCTAAGATCAAGCCTCGACGGCCCTTTGGATCAACAACATCAACAAGTCCACATCCTCGTTCATCCTAAGCTCAAGCCCCGACGGCCCCTTTGGATCAACATCCCATCCACAAATCTATACCTCACGAAGATAGAATCAGAGGATCAAATTGTAAAAGAGATTGTAACCCCAAAATTAATACAAAATATTATTTTGTACACGTTGTTCTTGTCTCGTTCGTTTCAGGAATTTTCCGTGTTTACAAATTTGGCACGCCCAGTGGGACAATCTCTACCTCTCATCTCTATCCTCAAATCCGCAAAACACACAAATGGCATCAGGAAAGGATCAAGCTGTTCCTGCAACAAAAGCGAAGAACAAGAGCATCCTCGCTGCAAGTGGCGACATTTCGAGCATCACAACCCGAAGCAAGGCAAGAGCTCTCTTTGCCGCAGCTGCCACCGCCGCATCAACTCTGCCGGAGGAACAAGAGCACCTGAGGCACGAGCCCGTGATCACCCTAGCCTCGCTAAGAGTGCCAAGGGAGGAAAGCCCGAGGAAGTACTCCGAGTCCCTGCTTTCCGATACTGACTTAAGCAGCAGCACAGCCATGCAAGTCATGACTACTGGAGCAACTTCAATCGAAGAGCAACTGGCTCAAATGAATGAAGCGATTGTAAAACTCACACGGACCGTGGAGGAGAAAGACTCACAAATCGCCGCACTCGCCAACCAATTGGAAGTGCAGCACGGCGTGAAAGTTGACCTCAAAGTTGACCCAGTAAAGAAAGAGGCCGATGAAGAAGAGGAGTCTCCAGCGGAGAAAGGCGAAGAGAAGAAAGAGCCAGACCAAGCAACGGCGCTCATGGGATCCCTCTCTATCCAGCAGCTGCAGGAGATGATCGCCAATACCATCAAGGTGCAGTACGAAGGAAGCTCTCATACCTCCATGTTGTACTCGAAGCCGTATTCCAAGAAGATCGACGCCTTGAAAATGCCAAGAGGTTACCAGCCGCCAAAGTTCATGCAGTTCGATGGAAAGGGCAACCCAAAGCAGCACGTCGCCCATTTCGTGGAAACTTGCAACAATGCAGGGACGGAAGGAGACTACCTCGCCAAGCAGTTTGTGCGCTCATTGAAAGGAAACGCTTTTGAATGGTACACAGACCTGGAGCCCGAGTCCATCAATAGTTGGGAGCAATTGGAGAAGGAATTCCTCAACCGTTTCTACAGCACCCGTCGCACCGTGAGCATGCTAGAGCTAACGAGCACAAAACAGTGGAAGGACGAGCCGGTGATGGACTACATCAACCGATGGCGCAACCTTAGCCTCGACTGCAAAGACAGGCTCTCGGAGATTTCGGCAATCGAGATGTGCGTCCAGGGCATGCATTGGAATTTGCACTACATCCTCCAAGGCATCAAACCACGTTCTTTTGAAGAGCTGGCCACCCGCGCCCATGACATGGAGCTAAGCATCGCTCACCATGGAAAGAAGGAGCCGATCGCCGACTTCAAGAAGGATAAGGTGTTCACTCCAAAAGTAGACAATCACGGGAAGAAGACTGCAAAGGAAGCTTTTACTATTAACACTTCCCCCGTCAAAACCTCCTCTGCGCCAATCAAGATTTCCTCCAAAACCAAAGTGAAGGAAATAAAGAGAAATGAGCCTCCTCGTACCCAAGACAGGTTCAAAAACACCTTGAGGGAGCTGGAGCAAAAGACATACCCTTTTCCTGACTCAGATATGGCAGCAATGTTAGACGACTTGCTAGAAAAGAAGGTGATCGAGTTACCAGAATGTAAGCGCCCTGAGGAGATGAATCGTGTCAACGATCCTAAGTACTGCAAGTACCATCGTATCGTGAGTCATCCCGTTAGTAAGTGCTTCATCCTTAAGGAACTCATCATGAAGCTGGCACAACAAGGGCGGATTGAACTCGATCTAGAAGACACGGCCGCAACGCACACTACTACGATCGTGTTTGGATCCTTCGATCCCGTTCCCCTCCAAAGGATTCATGACCATTCCCGCCAATGCTCGAGTCACATGGCACCTTCTGCACGACCACCGATGGGGGCAAGCAACCAAGATGCACCTACTGACGATGAAGAAGGGTGGACACTAGTGACCTACAAAAAGATGAGGAAGCCAAGACCGCAAGCCAAAAAGCCAAAGGTAAAGCAAGGGAGAAAACACCGTCGCCGTAACAATAGAAAGGCCAAAGAAAGTGTAAGAGCTGCTGAGCCAACGTACAATGGGGAACTTATGGAGCAAGAGCCACGTATTCCTGTATCCTTGCACGAGTATTTCCCGAAGGATTTTTTCCAACAGTGCACTATCGCCGCCTGCCACATGGTCGAAGTAGAGATAGAAGGGCCCTCAAAAGGCAAAGCTATCTCCACTGAGGAAGAAAAGACCCTCACGTCCAAAGAAGGTTTGCCAACACAATGTAGCATCGAGGAAGCGCTACAATTGCCAAAGAAGATGCGAATAGCACTAGCAGCGGTCTTAGCAAGTCCCGACGATCACGAAGTGCAAGAAAGCAATGACGAAGGTTCGAAGTTCAGGCCACATGAATGTGCCACGTGTTATGCCGCCCAGGACGCAATCAACTTCACGGATGAGGACTTACTGTTGGGGTCAAAGCCCCATAACCGTCCTCTCTTCATCTCAGGGTACGTAAATGAGCACAAAGTCAACCGCATGCTTGTGGACGGTGGGTCAGCCATAAACATCATGCCAAAGTCAACAATGACCACAATCGGCATCAAAGTGGATGAATTGTCCCTAAGCCGTCTGCTGATCCAGGGTTTTAACCAAGGAGGACAAAGAGCGATGGGCATGATCCGAGTGGAGATGACCATTGGTGAACTTAAATCAAGCACGATATTCCATGTGATTGATGCAAGAACTTCCTATAGCTTGCTCTTAGGAAGGCCTTGGATCCACGGGAATGGAGTAGTACCATCCACCCTCCACCAATGCTTAAAATTCTACCGAGACGGAGTGAAGGTAATCCAAGGCGATACTAAACCATTCACCGAAGCTGAATCACACTTCGCAGACGCCAAGTTCTACATGGACGAAGACACGGTGCTTGAAGCTCTTCCAAAAGAGATTAAATCCACAGGCAAAGCAGCACCTAAAAAGCAAGAATGGCAAGCCATGCCCAAGAAGCAAGAAGGGGAAGCCATGTCATCTTCAAGCAAAAACAATGATGAGCTTGCTAAACCTGCAACAACCAAAGGAAGTAAGACACCTTCAAAAGGACCGAACACACCTATCTTCCGGTATGTCCCGATGTCAAGAAGAAAGAATGGTCAATCCCCGTTTGAAACAGGAGCAAGCAAAGCCGACACACAGCGACACAAAGATAACGTGAAGTTGCTCAAGACAAACGCAGTTTTGCCTCTGACACAGCTAGGCGATGCTAAGGTTGCAAGACTACCACAAGGCTTCATAAAAGCCCTGCCAGATGGGGCGGAACCAAACTTTCTTCCAACCAAGAGGACTGCAGAAGGTTTTGATCCAAATGCCTACAAACTCATGTCGAAGGCTGGGTATGACTTCGCTTCCTCTTCGAATCCTGGAAAGAAGGTTTCAAACATCATCAACGATAAAGAACGTGACCTCACCAAGACTCAAAAGAAGTTGAAGGAGCATGGTTACGGAGTTGACAACAACAAAGCTGGACTTGGCTTCACACCAAATGCACCTGTGAAGATTTCAAGCGAAGCGAAAAATGCTAGCACCCAACACATCAGCGTAAGCATTGAACAAGATCAAGAGGAGCCTAAACCTGCCCCTCGAATATCAGTTTTCAATAGGATGAGTCATTCAAGGCCTAGAATTTCGGCACTTAGTCGCATTGGTGGTCAAGACCGAACCTCCGTCTTCAAGAGGCTTAACGAGCCAACACCCCAAAGCTCTGTTTTCGGAAGGTTGTCGAAACCTAAGAGACAAAGCAACAAGAAGTCTTCTAGAAAGAGGGAGACAACGCCAGAGGAAGAAAAGCTCGACATGCTAGCAGAAAAAAGCGACGTTCGAAGCTCGATTCCTTCAAGGATGAGGCGCCAAGTAATCTTGGAGGTTGACACAGATGGACCGCTAAAAGTAAGAAAGCACACCATCATCCACACTGGACAATCTTCATGCCAAACAAATCAAGAGGTCAACACTAAAGAGGAGGTCCAAGAAGTCTTCCACATTACAATCCAAGAAGGCAAAGAAGACGAAATCCCGGAGGAAGATGTCACTGCTGCTCCACCGCAGCTCGAAGATGGAGGCCAAGCCACGGTTGATGATCTCAAGGAACTCAACTTAGGCACGAGCAAGGAACCAAAGCCTATCTTCGTAAGTGCACTACTAAGTGCGGATGAGATAGAGGAATATTACCAGCTGCTGTTAGAGTACAAAGACGTCTTCGCTTGGACATACAAAGAAATGCCCGGCCTTGACCCTGTCATCGCTGTACATCATCTTGCAGTCAAGCCTGGAACACGACCAATAAAGCAAACTCAAAGACGTTACCGATCCGAGCTCATCCCGCAAATAGAGACCGAGGTAGACAAGTTAATCGAAGCAGGCTTCATTCGGGAGGTGCAATACCCCAAGTGGATTTCCAACATCGTCATTGTCCTTAAGAAATCTGGACAAATACGTGTGTGCGTAGACTTCCGGGACCTCAACGATGCTTGCCCAAAGGATGACTTCCCCTTGCCAATCATCGAAATCATGGTGGACGCAACCACTGGCCACGAGGCACTGTCATTCATGGATGGCTCTTCTGGATACAACCAAATTCGCATGGCTCTTGAAGACGAGGAACTAACGGCCTTCCGCACTCCAAAAGGTATCTACTGCTACAAGGTGATGCCCTTTGGTCTAAAGAACGCCGGAGCTACATATCAACGCGCAATGCAGAAAATCTTCAATGACATGCTACACAAAAACGTAGAATGTTACGTAGACGATGTGGTAGTCAAGACACGGAAGAGATCAGATCACTTGCAGGATTTACGAACAGTGTTTGAAAGGCTGCGAAAATACAACCTCAAGATGAACCCGTTAAAATGCGCATTCGGTGTCACCTCTGGAAAGTTCCTCGGCTTCATTGTCAAGCACCGTGGCATTGAAGTGGACCAGTCAAAGATCAAGGCCATTCAAAACATGCCCGAGCCAAGAAACTTGCGCGAGCTAAAAAGTCTACAAGGACGGTTAGCCTTCATCAGACGCTTCATCTCTAACCTTGCAGGGCGTTGTCAACCGTTCAGTCGACTCCTAAAGAAAGATGTTCCGTTTGTATGGGACGAAGCATGCCACAACGCTTTCGAAAGCATAAAAAAGTATTTATCGAGCCCACCTGTCCTGGGGGCACCTGTGCCCGGGAGGCCGCTCATATTATACATCGCCGCTCAGGAAAGTTCAGTTGGAGCGCTCTTGGCACAAGAGAACGAATCCCAGAAAGAAGGAGCGCTTTACTACCTCAGTCGAACTCTCACTGGCGCTGAGTTGAACTACTCCCCAATAGAAAAGATGTGCCTCGCCTTGGTGTTTGCCATCCAGAAGCTCAGACACTACATGCACGCTTACACCATCCACCTGGTTGCTAAAGCTGACCCGGTCAAATACGTCATGTCCAAACCAGTCTTGACAGGGCGACTAGCTAAATGGGCGTTGCTTCTCAATCAATACGAGATCATCTACATCCCAGCTAAAGCCGTCAAAGGACAAGCGCTAGCAGATTTCCTCGCCGATCACCCAATCCCAGCCGATTGGAAAATCTCAGACGACTTGCCTGACGAGGAGGTGTTCTATGTCGACATCTTCCCGACATGGACGATGTTCTTCGATGGATCCGCACGACCAGACGGAGCGGGGGCAGGAGTAGTGTTCATGTCACCACAAAGGCAAATACTACCATATTCCTTCCAACTAAGCGAATTGTGTTCCAACAACGTCGCTGAATACCAAGCACTAATCATCGGGCTCCAAATGGCAATCAACATGGAAATCACAGCCCTTGAGGTATATGGTGACTCCAAACTCATAATCAATCAACTACTAACTGAATATGAGGTGAGGAAAGATGACCTCGTCCCGTACTTTCGGTTAGCAACTCAACTGCTACAAAAATTCGAGGCCGTGACACTAGAACATGTGCCAAGAAAAGAAAATCAAATGGCAGACGCTCTCGCCAACCTAGCCTCAAGTATGACGCTAGGAGAAGATGAAGCTACAGATGTGCCAGTTTGCCAAAGATGGGTGATCCCGCTGGTTACTGAAATGCCACTGGATGATACAAATGTCATCTCAGTACTTCTGATCGATGCTGAAGAGTGGAGACAGCTGTTGATCAACTACCTGGAGCATGGAAAGCTTCCAGATGATCCCAAACACCGCTCTGAAATACGTCGACGAGCACATCGCTTCCTCTACTACAAAGGAACACTCTACCGACGCTCTTTTGAAGGAGTACTTCTAAGATGCCTAGGTGAAGAAGAAGCCAATCAAGCCATGGAAGAAGCACACTCAGGTATATGTGGGGCGCATCAATCTGGACCGAAGCTACATTTCCAGCTCAAAAGAATGGGTTACTACTGGCCAAGCATGGTGAAGGATTGTATGGAATACGCCAAAAGGTGCCAAGCCTGTCAGTTCCACGCCAACTTCATACATCAACCGCCCGAGCCGTTGCACCCTACAGTTGCGTCATGGCCGTTCGATGCATGGGGATTGGACGTCGTAGGACCAATTGCGCCGAAGTCATCTGCAGGAGAAGCTTACATCTTAGCTGCAACAGATTACTTCTCCAAGTGGGCTGAAGCCTTACCCCTAAGGGAAGTTAAAAAGGAAACTGTCGTTCGTTTCATCAAGGAGCATATCATCCACCGATATGGAGTACCTCGCTACATTATCACTGACAACGGAAAACAGTTCTCCAACCGGCTCGTGGACGAACTCTGCGAGAAATACAAGTTCAAGCAGCACAAGTCTTCTATGTATCATGCTCCGGCCAATGGTCTTGCGGAGGCATTCAACAAAACGCTGTGCAACCTCCTGAAAAAGGTGATCGGCCGAACAAAGAGAGACTGGCATGAAAGAATAAGCGAAGCGCTCTGGGCGTATAGGACGACACATAGGACTCCAACCCAAGCTACACCTTATTCTCTCGTATATGGAGTTGAAGCTGTTCTACCACTTGAAAGTCAAATCCCCTCGCTAAGGATGGCTATACAAGAAGGCTTGACCAATGAGGAAAATGCAAAGCTAAGACTTCAAGAATTGGAAGCACTTGATGAAAGAAGGCTCGAAGCACAACAACATTTGGAATGCTACCAAGCAAGGCTTTCCAAGGCATTCAACAAGAAGGTCCGCCCGAGGTCTTTCCAAACTGGAGATCTCGTCCTCGCATTGCGTAGGCCTATCATCACAACTCACAAGACAAAAAGCAAGTTCACGTCAAAGTGGGACGGACCATACGTAATACAAGAGGTCTACACCAATGGCGCCTACTTAATCATGGCAGAAGACGGCTTGAGGATTGGCCCCATAAATGGCAAGTTCTTGAAGCGGTACTACGCCTGAGAAGAAGCCATGCTCCTGGCCCGCAAGAGCATAAACTGTGTACGGCATAAAAAAAAAAATTACCAAAAAATATATATGTATTTGAACTACGTTATGACTTGATCTCTTCTTTGGAAGGGTACGTAGGCAGCTCAAACATTCAACTTTGAGTTCAGTCACATCAAAATAAAAAAATAAGGTTTTATCAAACATTTGACTATCAAGAGTCAATTCCATTACAAATACAAATAGAATAAACCATCAATAAAAAAAAAAAAAAAAAAAAAAAAAAAAAAAAAAAATATGGCTTGTCTCCATTTCTCCTCGGCCCACAGCACGGCCCAGCAGCTCATGTTCTCCTCCGTAGCGACCTGTGAGCCTTGCAACGATCAGCAGCGGCAGTGCGAAAACCCTCATGCAACAGCGAACGGTGGCAAAACAAGGCAACATCACCACCGAGGGAAAACTGTGACCAAAAGGCATTATACAGCAAAATCCCGTTGCAGTCTTTTGCACAACACCACACAGTAGCGCACCACTGAGGGAAAATTGTGATAAAAAGGCATTACACAACGAAACCCTGCTACAGTCTCTTGCACAACCCCCACACGGTTAAAGTGACACATTACAACAAGCTATAAGCAGCGACAAGAAGGACGGAGATGTCACTGCCGAGGACAGTTGCGACTTAAAACGCAACCGCGCACGATCAAGCGACGCCCTTCAGTAAGCTCCAAGTAGCAGCAAGAAGGACGACAACATCACCACCTTGATCAAAGTTGACGAAGAACTTCAGTAACCGCCGTCAAACGACTAGCCGGTCGTGAAGCTCAACACTTTGCGATGCCACTAAAGCTTGATTTCAACTCTCCGTTTCTTCTTCGTCTTTCCACGCAAGGGAGAGTTCCTACAAAAAAAATATATATATATATATACACATATGTTATATATACGCATGTATGTATGTATGTATGTATATGTGTACTAAAAAAAAAAAAAAAAAAAAAAAAAAAAAAAAAAAAAATACAGTTTCTGTAAAATAAAATAAAATAATAAAATAAAAAAATAAAAAATTTGGGCCGCTTGAAACAGCAGCAATAACTCCAAGCCCGGCCTTCTCTCGCCCAGGCCCAGTCTCTGCGCACCCGTCTCCAAGCCCACTCATGCCAGGATCGATCTTGGCCCAATTTTGCAACCTCACGCTGCTGGTACTTCTCGACCGTCAGCACCACACCGTTCCGCCGCCTGCAAGCATCGACGACTGCAGCTTCGTCACCGACGAAACCTGGAAGATCTTCAAAAGCCCCGACTCCAACGGCGATGGTAAGATCTCCGTCAAACAAGCTCGGCGACGTCTCCACGGCCCTCGAACCCAAACACAGGATTCTCACTCCATTTCCTAGCAACTCCGCCGAGGCCCAGCCCACGCTTCAGACGCTGCCAATTACGTCCTCTACTCCAGCCATTCTCGGCCCACGGTGCACAATTCCAGGCCGTGCTCTCTATGCTCCTGCATCCAAGCCATCGCCGGAACTGTTCTCACCGCCGACGTCTGTGCCTCCTACCCATCATGCCCAGCGAGAGCAGGCACAAGAACTTGGTCTCGTCAGCCTTGTCGGAGATGGCAGCGTTTCAAACAAGACGCATAGGACCGTCGATCTTCTTGGCCGGGTCGTGTCGTCCTCTCGAGAGTCCTTCTTTCCTCTCGACCAGGTTAGAAGGTGGGTCTTCTCCATCTTTTTCTTGGCGGCGTTGCAGATCTCTGGCTAGCCTGTACTCCGGGAACCCCCGCTCGCCCAGCTTCTCTGATTTGAGTGGTCCTCCTTGCCTCGTCAACTGCCTCATCCACGCTGGCACGGCAAATCGGACCGCGACGGCATCTCCATGCTCTTCGACGGCAAGAGGATTTTGTGCGACCACGTGTTCGCATCCTCCGCTTCAATCAGCGAGTCCTGCTTCACTCACATTTCTGGCGAGGCAACGAACTGGCTCTTCGGCTTCCCGCAGGTTCTCATGGCGGTAAAAAGGCAACAAAAAAAAACTCGCCGTCATCCAAGCTCGACAACAGCTACAACTTTGCAATCTCCCTGATGCTGCAGGCCGAGAAGGAAAGCTTCAAGACCATCGACTAGGGCCTCCATTGTCATCTCCAAGTTCTCTTCCCTTCCAGCACCAGGATCTTCCTCGCTGTGCTTGCCCTCAATGGAAGCTCTTGCAGTCCTCCTCCGCTGCCTCCTCCTTCCTCCGTCATCCTCGCATGCTCTCTGTAAGCTTTGTCCCCCGCGGCAGATGGCCGCCTTTCATCCCATGCAGCATACACATATATATACATATAATAATAACTAAAAAAAAAAAAAAAAAAAAAAAAAATAGCCGTTGCTGCGAGGAAAGCTGTGCGGTGACTGTGATAACAGTGGTCCGCATGAAAAGAGGAAGCAGTGAACTGTGCAAGTAAAAAAAATAAAATAAAATAACAGTGAATGCAGTGCGGTGACTATTCTAATAGTGGTCCGCGTGCAGAAGGGAAGGTTGTGCAGTGAACTGTGCAAGTGCAAGTAAAAAAAAATAATAAAGTAACAGTGGTCCGCATGAAAAGAGGAAGGCTGTGCAGTGAACTGTGCAAGTAAAAAAAAATTAAAAAATAAAAATAAAAAATAAAATAACAGTGAATGCAGTGCGGTGACTATTCTAATAGTGGTCCGCGTGCAGAAGGGAAGGTTGTGCAGTGAACTGTGCAAGTGCAAGTAAAAAAAAAAAAAAAAAAAAAAGAAACTGTGCAAGTAAAAAAAAAAAAAAAAAAAAAAAAAAAAAACCTGTGCAAACTGTGCAAGACGTCCCTTCCAATCAATCTCTGATGCAAACTATGCAAGTAAAAAAAAAAAAAGAAACTGTTAGCAAGTAAAAAAAAAAAAAAAAAAAAAAAAAAAAAGTACCATACGAATGAAATAAGATTTCATTTATTGATATCTTTAAGAAGTTACAAATACGTACAAAAAATTAAAAAAATAAAAAAATAAAAAAATAAAATAAAATAAAATAAAAAAAAAAATAAATAAAAATTGGAGCCTTCACAAATGTCACTTATGTGAAGCCTCAGTACTCGGCAGGACACTAGCCGAGGGAGGCACCAAAGGCACTGAAGATGGATTATTCGGGGCCTCAATACTTGGTCGAACCCCAGATGACGAAGGCAAAAAGTGCCTCCAGAATACATCCGCAAACTTCTGACGGTCGCTTTGAATTCGACCTTCAGAGTCCAGCAGCTGATCAAGCTTCCTCTTCATGCCCGCCGAATAATTATTTGCAAGCACATGCAACTCTCTATTCTCACGCTTGAGCTGCCTGATCTCGTGACTAAGGGTTGCCACCTCGGCCATCAATGATTCAACTTGGCGAGATCGAGCGAGTAAGCGTTGGCCCATGTTGGAAATAGAGCTCGCACACTGAATGCTGAGAGCCAAGGAGTCTTGGACAGCCAACTCATCGGACCGTCCTGAAAGCAGTCTATTATCTTTAGGGGTAAGGAGGTTCCTAGCTACTACCGTAGCTATTGTCGCATCCATCATCACAGAGTCTTCAACCGTAAGAGGGCCATTAGAGGATAAGAAGGATGGGCGCCATATATCACCCTGACGCGGCGCGCCTGTATCATTCCCAAGACTCAAATCTAAGCGAATGTCAGACGGGTAAGCCATTTTCAGAAATGATGAAGGAGAAGGGTGGATAGAGTAAAATTTCGGAAATGCAGCAGAGATAATTTTCACAGGCGGGAAATCTTCGAAGTATGCATTTTAGAATGCAATCAATACCTCTATAAAAAGGAGAAGCAACATGGCCACCTGTTCAGGGGTCAAAAAGACACCACTCCCCAAATTTCAAAAGCCGGGTTTTCTTGCGTAAAATTCGTTAACTCATTTCAGACGCAATCTCAGCTTTTCAGATATCACGTGCAACTTTGTCAAAAGTATCTGACGAAGTTAAAAACGCGTGAATCCTACTATTCCCACTACAGCACTATCGCCGACAAGCGTGGGTGACAAGGTCACGTCCACACCACTACTTGTAAGTGGGAAATCCCTATATGTGATAACCTTCATCCTCGAAGACAAAGCACACATCCAAAACGCCTGATTCTTCTTCCTTGCCAAGAATGCATCTGCAACCAAACCCCTCAACATACTCAGTTATCTTCTTCCCAGAAAACACCTCTTCAACCAGGTCGCACCAGAGCAAAAGTATTTCATATCATCAGGCATGAGAGCAAGAGTATCTCATAGCATGCTTTTTCCCCATCCTTTTCTTTGTCCTCCCTCTTCACCGCAGGGCAAGGAGAAAGGGAGCGATCAGTCGGCACTTGGACTCGACCTTCTGAGTTGGAACCGATTGCCTGGAAGCTTCTTCCCTGATTGCTTGCCTAGCCTCGCTCTCGAGTACTCATCTTCAGCTGCTGATGTGCTTCCAGAGAAGATACCACACCTGCCTGAAGAACAGCTGAAGCAGATGAAGATGATACATCAAAGCATGTGGACACAGGCGCAACGTGCTGGTTCGTCCGCTGCTTCCGCCAAAGCAAACGTATCTCATATCATCGGGGTCGAAAGCAAAGGTATCTCATATCATGCTTTTCCCCTGTCCTTTCCTTTGCCCTTGCTCTTACCTCCAAGACAAGGGGAAAGAAAGCAATCAGTCCGAACCTGAAATTAAACGTCCGATCTAGGACTGACTGCTCGGAACCTTTGCCTGATTGCTTGCCTTACATTGCTCTCGAGTGGTCATCTTCAACTGTTGTTGGAACTGGATCTCAGGTCACCACCATCGCAGACTATTTGGCATTCTGTCGGCTCCTTGCACCGAAGCTGCCAAGCATGGACAAGTCGCTGAGAAGTGATGCCCTGACGGACCATTCAAATGCAAGGTTTGCATTCGACCCCTGCATCGGAGGGCAAATACTGCAGGAGCAGATGTCAAACCTGCATGGAAAGAAACTAGGGAGAATACCACTTCTGCAAGGGAAACAGATGAAGTAGGTGAAATCAATACACCGA
Source organism: Cotoneaster glaucophyllus (assembly GCA_036320875.1). Taxonomy (NCBI): domain Eukaryota; kingdom Viridiplantae; phylum Streptophyta; class Magnoliopsida; order Rosales; family Rosaceae; genus Cotoneaster; species Cotoneaster glaucophyllus. The sequence continues at coordinate 18,630,842 of CM070073.1, forward strand.
ACCATGTGGAGACAAGCACAACCAATATAGGTGTGGGTTCATCCGCTACTTCTCCAAAAGCGAACGTATCTCATATCATCAGGGACGAAGCAAGCCACACTCATATAATGCAATCTCCCTGTCCTTTCCTTTGTCCTCACTCTTACATTCAAGACAAGGACAAAGAAAAGCAATATGTCGGAACCTCCACTCAAACTTCCGGGAAAATACCTCACTTGCCTGAAGAACAGCTGAGGCAGGTGAAATTGGTACACTGAAGCATGTGGAGACAAACGCAACCAATATATGTGCTGATTCATCCGCTACTTCTTCAAAAGCAAGCGTATCTCATATCATCAGGGTCGAAAGCAAAGGTATCTCATATCATGCTTTTCCCTTTTCTTTCCTTTACCCTGGCTCTTACCTGCAAGACAGGGAGGAAGAGAGCGATCAGTCAGAACCGGAAATCAAACGTCCAACCAGAGACTGATTGCTCAGAACCTTTTGCCTGATTGCTTACCTTGCATTGCTCTCGAGTGGTCATCTTCAGCTGTTGTTGGAGCTGGGTCTCAAGTCACTGCCATCGCAGAATATTTGGCATTCTGTCGGCTCTTTGCACTGAAGCTGCCAAGCGTGGATGAGTCGCTGAGAAGTGATGCTCCGAAGGACCAATCAAACGCAAAAGGTTGCGCACCACTTCTGCTATGCAGAAGAAACAAGCAGAGAAGAATGCAGCGTGACAAGTTGTAACAAGTCACTATAGCATGATGCCCTTCTCTGCAGAACTGCATAATCTGGACAGAGGAATCTAAGTCAAAAGCAAGCTCAGAGTCGTTGCTCTAATTGAAGAGCTCGAGAAGCCTCGACAGCCTATCGTTAGCACCATCGCCGAAGAGTAAAGCCTCGCCGTGCAACGCCATCAAATCACCAAAAGCAAAAGCATCTCATATCATCAGGGTCTAAAGCGAAAATATCTCATATCATGCTTTTTCCCTGTCTTTTCTTTGTCCTTGTTCTTACCTGCAGGATAATGAGAAGAAGAGCAATCGGGCGGCACTTAGAATCAAGCTTCCAGTCAGAAACCAACTGCCTGGAACCCCTTCCCTGATTGCCTACCTAGCATTGCTCTCGGGTACTCATCCACGCCTGCCTGGAGAACAGACAAGACGAGAGACAATGAAGCATCAATCTTGAAGATTCATCCTCTGACCCTCTTCAATATGAATTGGAAAGATTGAACAAGGAAATAGACCATCACCTTCATCTCGTGTCTGCTTGCCGGATGTTCAAGTCCTGAAGCCGCTCGTGGTCCCGTTTCCATTCATCAAGATCAAGCCCCCGTCGGCCCTTGAAGAAATCACAAGTCCAATTAAAGATCAAGCGTCAGCCATCCTTGAAACAAATTCAGCTCCAGATGAAAGGAATAAGTTCAGACCTTTGGAGGAAACCGGAAAACCCTCCAGCCCAGTTCAAGATTAAGCCTGTGGAAAATCAACAATTGGAGAAAACCAGAAAATCTTCCAGCCGAATTCAAGAACAAGCCTCAAACGGCACTTGAAAGAACTTGCAGCACAAAATTCAAGATTCAAGCCTCTACGGCCCTTGAGGAAGTTTCCAGTCCAATTCAAGATCAAGCCTCAACGGCCCTTGGATCGACATTTGCATTAAGGGACTTCAAAACGCATCTTCTACACGCGACAAACATATGTATACGACGCGCCTTGAAGTGGGGGCATTTGTAGACATCGAAATTTCGGTGAAATAAATGTTAGCCGATAAATTAAAATTTCAACGCCCACATATCACATAAATTTTACATGTAGTGCGTGACTCAAAGAAAAATCGAAAGAAATCAGAAAAGTCACCAAATAAGACACGTGTCAACCCCTGGCAGAAACGATTTATTTTCATCTGAATATTAGCCTTTGAAAGAATTCTATAAATAGGGAGCCAAGGCACCCATTTTCACTACCAATTCACATACACATTTTCTCTACTCCCAAATTGGAAGAGAATCCTCTCAAATCCTTGAAAGCTTTGAAACACTAAAAGCTTTCAAGCACCAAACCTCCCAAATTCTCAAGAGTTCCGAAGGATCAAGAAAGCTCTCTTCGTTCTTCGTCAAATCCACCTTCAAGATCAAGCCCCAACGGCCCTTGAAGAACTTCCATCAATTCAGGATCAAGCCTCGACGGCCCTTGAAGAAAGTGTTCATCGTACATCACCCGTTCATCCTAAGATCAAGCCTCGACGGCCCTTTGGATCAACAACATCAACAAGTCCACATCCTCGTTCATCCTAAGCTCAAGCCCCGACGGCCCCTTTGGATCAACATCCCATCCACAAATCTATACCTCACGAAGATAGAATCAGAGGATCAAATTGTAAAAGAGATTGTAACCCCAAAATTAATACAAAATATTATTTTGTACACGTTGTTCTTGTCTCGTTCGTTTCAGGAATTTTCCGTGTTTACAATTGCATACGCAAAAAATCGTAAAAAACAAAGATTCAGAGATTACGTAACGGAACAAAAAATTTCGACGGTTATAAACAAAAAATCACAATTTAACGGTTATTTTAGCTCCGATTTTAATGATTTTTTATAGCTACACTCCTCGACCCTATAAGAATGCACGGAATGAATTTGATCTTCAATTTAAAATATTTACACTAGTGGATACCACAAAATCTTATTTTATACTTAATGGAAGTATAATATTAACTTTAAGTGTTTGTTTAATATACCGTTTTGACACGATATGCATTCTACGAAACCTTTTTCAACGATCCAAACGTCAAAATTATTTGTTAACACTCCGAGATTGCATACGCAAAAAATCGTAAAAAACAAAGATTTAGAGATTACGTAACGGAACAAAAAATTTCGACGGTTATAAACAAAAAATCACAATTTAACGGTTATTTTAGCTCCGATTTTAATGATTTTTTTACAGCTGCACTCATCGACCTATAAGAATGTAATGAATAAATTTGATCTTCAATTTAAAATATTTACACTAGTGGATACCACAAAATCTTATTTTATACTTGACGGGGATGTATAATATTAACTCTTAAGTGTTTGTTTAATCTACCATTTTGATGCGATACGCATTCTACAAAACATTTTTCAATGATTCAACCGTCAAACTTGTTTGTACACACTCCGAAATCGCATACATAAAAAATCACAAAAAACAAACATTCAGAGATAGGTAACAGAACACAAGTTTTCGACGGTTATAAACGAAAAATCACAATTTAACGGTTATTTTAGCTCTGATTTTGATGATTTTTTACAGCTACACTCCTCGACCCTATAAGAATGCAATGAATGAATTCGATCTTCAATTTAAAATATTTACACTAGTGGATAAATCTTATTTTATACTTAATGGAAGTATAACATTAACTCTTAAGTGTTTGTCAAATCTATCAATTTGATAGGATATGCATTATACAAAACTAGTTTTAACGATCCAACCGTCAAATATGTTTGTATATACTTCGAGATAGCATGTGTAAAAAATCGCAAAAAAAAAAAAAAAAACAATATTCTTGCGGCCGTCCAAAATTTTGCTTTGTTCGTGTCGGTTATATCTGACAGGGCCATAAGTGAAAAAAAAAATATTTAAAACATGTATTTATTTATTTATTTATTTTTAATCAATATAATATTTTAAAATAATAAAATCAGACGTGATATAGTACACCAGATGTTCATGTGTGTTTATATGCCAGACAATGTGCTTTATGACGCATTGATAAAAATTGTTTGAATTTCTTTGTATCTTGTTGCTTGCCTGTGAGGGAGCATAATCCTTATTACAAAAATGATAGAGCTTTAGATTGTAGTCTGTTATTATTATTCTCTCAGAAAATTTATGGCTCGTGGGAAATGGGTTCATTAGACTTTAGGGTCATGAGTGAAAAAAAATTAAAATATGTGCTTGTTTATTTATTTATTTTTATCAATATAACATTTCAAAATAATAAAATTTTCATTTTTATCGACATTTTAGAAATCTATAGTTTTCAGTTATTTTAAAAAATGAAGCGACTGAACTATCCTCACATGTTGTGCACATGCTTCCATTTAAGAGAAGTTTGGAGGAAATGAATGAAAACTAAATGCAAGGGGGACATTGGCCAAAAAATTAATTTGAGTACTTAATTTTTCAATTAAAAAGTTTAGGGGTTTGACAAAAAAAAAAAAGAAAAAAAAAAGAGTTTAGAGAGGAAATAGAAAGTTGAGTAAAAATTCAGGGAAAAATTGGCATTTTACTCCAAAATCAAATGCATGTGGGTTATAACAATTCCTTAAGTATCTGATCATTTTCGTTGGTCTTTATTTGTTTCCTAAGAAAATTTAGTATTTTAATAAAAGTTTAAATGGAGAGATTTGAAGTTCACAGAAATGTTGTATTGGTCACATGATGATCAAGGAATCCATCACAAATGGTGAATAAATAAATGTGCTTTTAATGTTTTAATATCAATCTTTAATATTAAATTAAAAGATTGGATGATTTTATGAAATTCGACATGTCATTGGAGAGATTTTAAAATAATAAAATTTTCATTTTTGTCGGTTATAACCACCACAATTAACTTAAAAACCGCAAGAATCTGTAAAAAATATTTAAAAAAAGGATTCAAAAATCCTGTCGGTTAACCGACAGGATTTTTTGTATATCCGCCAGGAATATATAGCCGACAGAATTTTTCTAATATCCGCCATTTGTCGGATATAATTTATCCGACAGTATTTTCTAATATCCGTCACCATCATCCGCCACCTAAAGCTAATATTGTAGTAGTGCTAGTTTCCAAAGACGAAGTTGAGATAGGTTGGGAACTCTCTCTTTCTCTCCTTTTGTTTTAGTTCCCAAGAAAGTTGATTGGAATGAAGAAAATGGAACAAAAAGAAATGAAAAAAAATTGAAATTTGTTTGTGCTTCTGTTGATGTTGAATTTGTAATATATTAAGACCCAAAAACTAGATAAATGGCTAACTCTGATGTAAATTGATAACAGCAAGCCACAAGGTCAAAAAAAAAAACACAGTGAGTCTTGCCTTAGATTTTTTGGGACATCATAATTGATAACAATATCCACTGATCGAATATCCAATCTTCTACTTGCCGCATCAATTCTTCATGCGTGAAATGTTAGAGACTCATAAATTTATCTACTCGCAAGTATATGATTTTTATGCAGGTTATAGGAAATAATAAAATTGTAAAGGCATAATTTGTGTATATTTTAGTCATTTGATACATGTATGAGTGTAAAACAATAAAACTGTGAAGGCATAATTTGGGATTTAGGTTTGTATGACAATGATTAGGTTTTCTTTCAATATCACTTTTCCTACTTGAGATTAAATGTGTATTTCTACATATAGTAGTACAATAGATCTTCTTTTGCTCCATGTGTATATGTCTATGCAGATAGAGATAGCAATTATTGTGGTTCAAGCATTAGGAGCAGTATTTCACTCTCAAATGACTTCGTTTAGAGGTGTTCAAGGAAAAGTGAAGTCTTTCAAGTGACAAATTTTTTTTGTTATTAGAGGCCTATTTGGTATTTCATGTGTAGTTTGATTAGCTTTGTTCAACTTGTAATACATTTTGATAGTATGATTACTTATGAAATTTTGTATTATAGTAAATGTGTAATTTTGCAGCATTAATGTTGGAAATAGCAAGGCTAATGGTGGATTCTGGATGGGTTCCTCTTCGACCTGTTATTTTTCTTTTTAATGGGGCTGAAGAGCTTTTCTTGTTGGTAAGTTGTTACCATAATATTTAGTCTAGAAGTTATTGCATCATTTACTACCAATTCAGGTTTTATAAAGTTATTGCGTCTAATTGAAAAAGAGCTCGAGGGATTTGGCATAAGGCCAGTCATCTATAGCTTTGTTTCTGGTCTGTAATCTGTATAGCTTTGTCATTTTGTTACTTCAATTTAGCAGATCTTAAGGCAATTTATGCATTGGTCACTATTTCGGGAATCCCGAAACTATTTCAGAATTCCCGAAAATTTGGTTTGGGATCGGTCTTGAAATTGGGATTCCCAAAAACTTCGATTTGGGAATCGGGACATGGTTTTTGGTTCGGTATCCAATACTGAACCAGCTCTAATAAAAGGTAGCCACCTATACTGAGATTCGCCAAGAATCATCGTCGATACGAAAGCTCATCACTAAAACTTGGAGGGTCGAAAAACAAGGGTGAGTGGGCCTAAAAATAAAGTTTTATAAAAATCTTTTCGAAAATGTAATAACCCATCGCCGTAAAACAAGTATAGTTTCCAAAATATACATACTACGTACAGTAAGAAAATACTTACCGTAGCCTGCAATATCTCAAGAATTCAATACGGCACAATATTTCGTAAGTAAACACATGACGTCCATAATCACATAACCTCGCATAGGCAAACATATCATATTGAGTGCTCATCGACACATGCTGACACATGAGTTCATGCAAAGATATTATAACATGAACAAGACTGGTGTAACAATGATGTACGCTCTAGTACTACAATCATGTGAAGATTATTTTTCACTATTTCTTATAAACAGTAGTCTAATCTAGGCGTGCGTAGGAAATTATTTTTCAAATGTATAAATGGAAACTAAATCAATATATATATATATATATATATATATTTAAAAGCAATGACCTACTCACAGATACTTGCAAGGTCGCAGCCGTTCAAACTCGAAAGCCAAAGTCTCTGATAGTAATTGCACCTAAGCATAATATTGGGTCTTGTTAGTAAAACTCAACTAAAACGACTAAATTTGGAAAAACGGAGTGCGGATTTAGAATCAGAGCGTCAAAATACGCTAAAGAGGGTCCTCAACATAGTTTACAAAAAGTCAACAAAAAGATTAATGGTCAACCCTAAAAGTCAACCGAGATGCCCTGATGGTCAACTACGTTAAAACTTTAGAATTTCACAAAATGGATTCCAAAACGGAACTCGGGAAGTTGAAATTAGCCTAGGAGGGTTTCTAAGAAAATTTTGAAAAAGTCATCAAAAGTCAACTAATGGTCAACAGTTAACTTTAATGGAATATTCTGTTAAAGTTAACTGGGAGGTTAATAGAATATTCCAAGGGAATATTCCCTCCAAATCAGAAATGGATCCGGGTCGGTCTGGCCTACGAATCCGGGTTATAGGCTTGGGCCGATTCTAGGTTTGGGCTTTTCTTTTTTTTTCTTTTTTCTTCTCCGTTCGGGTCGACCCAGTCCTTGTCGTGGGTCCGGTTGTCGGAAACTAGGCTGCAAATTCCCGAGCTCCAAATGAGCTCAAAACTCAACCATTTTTCACGAAATAAAAGTCAAAATGAAGCTCGTGAAGTAGGGGTTCGAAATGTACCACCTTGGTTCTCAACCGTTTTTTGGAAAATGGATGGAAAAAGGGTCTGCAACTTGCGAACTCGCCGGAATCTAGGGAGTAGTCCCCACGCCTTCTCTGTGAAATTCACCCGTCCAAAACACATCCCCACGATCAATAATAACTACAAGGATAAAAAGGAAAATATTTAGAGAGTCCTGAGGCTTGCCAAGAACAGAGATATGTGAAACCTCATCGGAGGGCTACTATGATTATGTATGTTTCTGTGCAGTGGGCAGACGAGTGAGGTGAGACATGGTGGTGTGGCTTGAGGACTCGTCGGAGTGGTCATCCTCTTTTGTGGTTGGCAATGGTGGTTCGCCTCACGGCCAATCAATGTTGCAGGTGGAGGAGAGAGCTGAGAAGGTTGGAGGGAAGAAGGATGAGTTGGTACCCAATGAGTGGAGGAAGTGAGGTGAGGGAAATTTAAAAGAAAAATGGGATAGTCCCGAGAGATAGGGAGACATGGAAAAAAGGGGGAGGAATGTGCCGTGGGCCCCACGTGGTACACAGCCCAAGGCCAAAAGACAAGGTCAAATTATCCACCATAAACGTGAAATTACTAAAACGCCTTTTACGAACGTAGTTCCGTAAAATCTTCGTCGTAACTTCAATTTCAATTTCTCTTGCGTCTACGTGTTCGTACCGTCGAGTACTTTGGGAATACGATGAGGTAATAGCCCATACACGTCACGAACTAACAATCAACAAAAGTCAATAATCTCACGTCTAGGGCATTTTCGTCAATTTACGCTTTTAAAATTAATAAAATCGTAAAAATAGGGACGGGTTGTCACAGCAACCCTATGTAGAATTGTGTTTTTTTTTTTCTTTCAATTTGTTGGCTGACTAACTAAAAAACAAGGAGAATGAATCTCCTTATTATAATCTCATGGCAAGAATTGGAAAGGTTAAGTAGAAAATGCCAAATAAATGACGACTAGTCCTAGCTCTAATGGACTTTCAAGTCCTTATGAAAGAAAATGAAAAATAACGGAAATAATAGAAACTAATAATTAAGTTCTCTCCCAAATTCCATTCAATAGCATCCCTATGTCCATTTGATTTTCAAACCGATGTAGTCTCATGCATTTGTCTTGGTACAGTTGATTGCCTCTTGCTCCACTGAAACTACTCTAGACACCCAAAAAACTCATTTTTCACTTCTTTTTTCCATAACTCATGTATTGAATGCCTAAAGATAGAAAAAGTCAAATTTAGTGTATTTAACTCATTCAATAATACAAAGTCAAAAGAAAATAGATAAAAAATTATATAAATATGACCGCATCAGAAAGTTGCAACTAGTTAGATTCATAATCTAGGAACTTTTGCTACTTTCTTCATTACTTAGTAGAGAGTAATCACTCCGACAAATATGGTTTGTCATAATCTAGGAGCTTTTGCTAGTTCATCTTATGTAACTAGTTTCGGTCAAGAATGGCGTTGTGGGGAATCAGCCAATGCATTACGTGGAAAGTCACTAGGTGGTTGTAGGGTTCTGCTTGGACTGCTAGCTTCACCATTCCCAAAGATCGCACTGGTGCCCCCATTGAAGGTGTGAAGGGTTGTCTTTCCTTTGTTGATGTTGTCGAGAATTCCCATTTTTTTTTATGGCGTCCTTGAATAGGACACTGACTCCTGAGCATTTATCGAGCATAATACATGAAAGTTTTAGGATAGGTACTAGTTTAACCTAGAGGGGGTGAATAGGTTCCAATTTAAAAATTCTATTCAATTTTAATTTAATTTCCACATTCACAACACATATCAAATTATCCTAAACATATGCAGTTAAAAACAATACATAAAATGTGCACATAGGATGCAGGATTTAACGAGGCAAAACCTAGAACTGAGAAAATCCTCGGGCTTCCAAGCCAGGAAACATTAAGAGAAAAACAAAAACAAAAAGACTTACAAAACTCATTAACTAGACATATATACTAGCTGGCAGCTTTGTCTTCACACTTTGCTACTAGATCTCTCTTCAACCTTCGAGTGGAAGTGGCATGATATTAACGCGGCTGTCAATCACCTTCTCCTCGAACTTTGCAAGATACTAAGGCCCGAAGCTCGAGAAAGTATCACTGCAACCACAACTGGACCATCCAGGTTAGCCCGTTAAGGTTGGTTTCAAAATGGTCACCCCTAGTCATTTTGAAGAGAAGGTGATAAAGATGAGCGAGAAGGAAGTGTCTTGTGGCCACATCATCGAAGTGATGGAGAGCTTCCACTAAGGGGATCCACTTGACCTTTACTCCACTGGACTTGTTGGGGAAGACGTGTTTGTTAAGTCAGTACATAAGAGAGTACATGCGCTCTTATGAGGGGCCAAAGTTCTTCTTGACAAACAAGATGAATCTCGTGAAAGTGGTCTCATAGCTCTGAAAAGTGGAAGAGTTGTACTCCAGTTGAGTTATGAGATCAGAAGTGCCCGAGCTCTCAGCAATCGGGCGAGAAGACAGAAACCAGCCGTGAGTAACATCCACGACTCTACCTGAAACCCTTAGCCCGAAGACTTGAGCCATGTCGAGAATGGTCGGGGATATGGGACCCATCTTGAAATCAAAGGTGTTCGTCCCCAAATTCCAGAAGAGAAAAGCTGTAGTCAGCAGCTCGGGCGTGGCAATCACGGTGGTCTTAGAAAGCATTTTTAGCTAGTATATGCCGTTGTTCATCCACTTCTTCTTGAAGATGGGCTCGAGCTCGTTTATCCATTGTGTCCAACCCTTGTCTTTCATCAAAGGGAAACCTTTTCGATGGTTCGACCACTTGGAGGTCGAGATGCCAGCCTCAACCAAGTATGTGTTGGGAGTGAACTAGTTAGCCTTGTGATAGGAGCATATTTATGCGACTTAGTTAGCTTGTTTCTTCGCATTTACATAGTTAATTTCTAGTTATTTTAGTATTTTAAGTTATTTTTGTGTGTTTGTAGGTTTAAAGGGCTAAAGTAGCAAGAAAGTGCATTTTGGTGCCTTTTGGAGCAGTTTTGGGCATGGAATGGATAGCACATGCATGGAGCAAGGTGGATGGACGAAATTGAAGACCAAAGGAAGCTAGGAATATGCTAAAGAGATGAAGGAAATAAATTCAAGACAAGGAAGATAAGGAAATTCAGCAAGAAAGAATGAATATTAGCCAAACTTACCTAATTTTGTCTTAAACCTTTCCTAATCCTAATCCACCTAAGTTCCAGCTGCAAGGAAGATCCCTAAATATATTAGGACATTTAAATACCTGATTCTAGGAGGTTTAAACCTATTCCTAAAGGGTGCCGCACCAATTCACTCTAGGAACCTTCCTTGCCGTGCAAGCAAGCATTCCCTTTTCCTTCTAGGAGCTGCCGCATGATGTGGATTATAGTTAAGCACACAAATTAAACCCTCTTTTTGACAATTGTAGTATGGATAAGTAGGGATCGTTCTGGACCGGGGATTAGGAGGGATTGCTAATCGACTCTAAAAACACAAAAACAAAATAAAAAACGTTTGAAAAGGTTCACAAGACTCAAAACAAGTTAAAAACACTTAAAAAGGCTTAAAAACACTTTTTGGACAGATTCTAACACTAAAGATGGTTTTGGACGAAAATTGGTTTTAGTTTGACTCAAAACTCTTGGAAACACAAACAAAACAGATTTTAAACACTTTAAAACAAGAAAGTAAAAGGGGGTTTTTGGTTTGGACGAATTTGAAAGTAAAACAAAGACTTTGTAAAGTAAAACAGATTTGAAAACGAATTTGAAAACTTGGATGGGTGATGGGCTAGCTAGAGGGTCCTTCTCCACACATGACACACTTGTACATGAATCGATTTCCAATTGCTTTTCAATGAACCATGAACCTCAACACCCCAGATTAACCGTGATGCACTAATTAACCCTCAGATTTTCCTTATGTCATTGAATTGGATGATGCATACGACAACCCAAATTATTCTCCAACGGTTCCCTACATGATGCATAGAAGAGATACAATTAGAGATCATTAAGTTCCATGAAAATCATAAGTGTTGACAAGGCATTCCTAACTATGAATGCATGATATGTTTGTCAGGAATCCAATTAACGCGATTGTGACAAGCAACCTTCACTACTCATGAATATAAGTTCATAACGATTAGGTGAAACTCCCTTATATTCTAGCATCAAATTCAAGCATGCAAACTAAGCGGGCCCTCTTAATCGACATACAAGAACAAGTTATGAATAAAACAGTTAATCGAATTGCATTCATGATTTATCAAATCACAATTGGAAGAAATCAATTCATATCTCAAGCATGTTCATGGCTTCGAACTTCCCCCTAGCTAAGTAGGGTTTTAGCCACTCATGTTCACAGCAAAGCAAAGATAATTGAACTTAAACATAAACAAAGAATAGAGTACACCTAGAAACGCTCTAACAATCCAACGTCTTGAATGGCAAGCACGTCCAAGAGTCTCCTTCCTTCTTCTTTGCTGCGGCACAAGGGTGTTTGGTGGTGATTTGTGGTGAATTGTGGTGGTGGATGGATGTAGGTAGGTTATGGTGAAGGATGGATGATGGAATGGTGTCTTTAGGGTGCTGCAAGGGTCTTATATTTATAGAGAAGTATAGGGCACGGTTTGGGATTTATTTAGGAGACATATTTACTCCAAAACCTCAAGGGAAAAGAAGAATTAAAATCAGAAATCCCAAAGAAAGGGTAAGGAAGTTTGGTTGCTGATTTGGAAGAGAAAAGGAAGGTAACTTGCGGCAAGGATTAGGAAAAAGGGTAAGTAGATTACTTCCTTGCTGATTTTGTGTGCAATTGTGTCTTAAATTAAATTGGGAAAGTACTCTTGTGCGGCAAGGGTGTATGAGGGAAGGAGAGTGTGCAGCACCCATCTTGGAGTGGGAATTAGGTGTCCCAAAATACTTAGGACTCCCCTTTGTGGCTGATTTCCTTGCACATTAGGATTAGGAAACTTTGACTTGGTCAATCCTTCTTCTTCTTGGATTCCTTCTCCTTCCTTGACTGGAATTTATTTTTCCTCTTCTCTTTGGCTGATTCCTATCATGCTTTGGTCTTCAATTTCGTCCATCTACATTGCTCCAAGCATAAGCTATCCAAAACATGCCCAAAACTGCTCCAAAAGGCTCCAAAATGCACTTTCTTGATACTTTACCCCTTGGGACCTATAAACATACGAAAATAGCTTAAAATACTAAATTAAATACAAATAACTAACATAAATGCATGAGAACAAGCTAACTAATTCGCATAAATATGCTCATATCACCGCACCCCCTTTCCCTTTTCCTTTGGGATTCTGACATCTAATTACCTTTTCCTTGTGGATTTGGAGATCAAATCTATTTCTCAAAATTAATTAGGCCTTGCTTTCCCTTGCCCTATAAATTAAACATCTTACCGCAGCCTTTTACACATTCCCTCACCACAATTCATACTTTCACCCATTCCTCAACTTAATTCACCACTCAATCCATCACATACACCTTGTGCCACAGCTTTGCAAGGAGAAAGAAGTGGAGACACTTCAAGCCGTGCTTGCCATTCAAAACTTGGATTGGTGGAGTGTTTTTAGGTGTTTTCCATCTTTTGTTTCCAATGTTTAAACTTAATTATCTTTGTTTAATTGCAAACATGAGGAGCTAAACTCGTTTTAGCTAGGGGGAATTCAAAGCTATGAACATATTTGTGATATGAATTGATTACTTCCAGTTGGGATTTCATAAATCGTGAATACAATTTACTTAACTGTTTGATTCGGAACTTATTCTTGTATGTTGATTAAGGAGACCTACTTAGTTTGCATGCTTGAATTTGATGCTAAAATATAAGGGATTTTCACCTAATCGTTATGAACTTATATTTGCAAGTAGTGGAGGTCGCTAGTCATGATCGTGTTAAGTAAATTCCTGGCAGGAGTATCATGCTGTTCATAGTTACGAATGCCTTGTCAATGCTTATGATTTTCACAGAGCTTAATGATCTTTGATATGTATCTCTATTATGCTGTTCATGTAGGGAACTTGAGAAGAATAATTTGGTTGTGATGCGATGTCCAATTCAATGACTTAAGGAAAATTTGATGGTTAATTACTGCTATTCACGGTTAATCTGGGGCATTGAGGTTCATGGTTTATCGGAAGAACAACTGGAAATCGATTCGTATGAAAGTGTGTCATGTGTAGAGAAAGACCCTCTAGCTAGCCAATCACCCATCAATTCACCCTAATTTCGTGCAATCTTTGTTTAAGTTTCAAATCTGCTTGTTTTTAGTTTAATTTCGTCAAAACCCAATCCCCCTTTACTTTGTTGCATCAACTTAGTTAGAATTTTTCCAAACTTGTGTCTTTTATTGTTTTGAGTCAAATTAAAGTAGAAATTCGTCCAGAGTAGTCCTTAGTGTCTAGTTTGAGTCAATTTGATTGTTTTGAGCCTTTTTAGTTTGTTTTGAGTCTAAAGAGTATAGTTAAGTGTTTTTAAGTCTAGTTTTGTGTCTTTGAGTCAGTTTTGAGTAGATTAGCAATCCCTCCTAATCCTCGGCCTAGAACGATCCCTGCTTACATCTTTACTACAATTGTCAACAAGAAGGTTTAGTTTGTGTGCTAAGCTTTTATCACACCAAATTTTTGGCGCCGTTGTCGGGGCTAATCCCCCTTGTATCTTTTTCGTGTGTTTTGTTTTGGTTTCTGACTTTGTTTTGTTTTTCTTGTTTTAGGTACTAGTTTTTGACTCGAAAATCTCAACCTGTTCGTGAGCACATCTTGGATTTTGACGACGATTTGGAACCAACCTTGAGAAGGAAGAGGAATCAGCAAGAGTCTAATCCACTTAGCTCTGAACCCGAGCTGGAGGAAGAAGAAGTAGAATGGGAAGAACAAGTCACGGCTCAAGAATTAGAGGAAGAACAAGTCATGGCTGCAGACAATCAGACAATCAAGGAACTTTCAGCCTCAGGATTGGACAATGTCGTGCCCCTATGCATTCAATACCCCACAGCAGCTCAAGGTAAGACCGAGGAGTTTGAATTGAAGTCCAGTTTGCTGCATCACATTCCAAAGTATCATGGGCAGTCCATGGAGGATCCAAACAAGCATTTGAAGGAATTTGAAGTGGTTTGTTCAAGCATGACTCCAGTCAACGTCGATGGAAGCATATTGAAGATGAAAGCTTTTCCATTCTCTCTTTTGGAAAAGGCTAAGGATTGGTTGTACGAATTGGCACCTGGAACCGTCACTTATTGGGAAAGCATGAAGAGAGCATTCTTAGAGAAGTTCTTTCCAACGTCAAGAGTCATTCTTTTGAGGAAGAGGATTAGTGGCATTCAACAAAACCAAGGAGAATCCTTTCCGGCATATTATGAATGGTTCAAGACTCTCATTGCATCATGCCCTCAACATCAAATGAAAGAAGAGTACTAATTCAATATTTCTACGAAGGATTTCTCCCAATTGAGCGACAAATGCTAGATGCCTCAGCGGGTGGAGCTTTGGTTGGCAAAACACAGGTTGATGCCAAGACCCTAATTGCAAACCGAGCCTTGAATGCACAACAATACGAAGGGGTTGGACAAAGAGACCCCACACGGCAGCAACATGTCAATGAGGTAAGTGCAATATCTGAAATTCAATCTCAATTGGCTAATCTCACTCTTCTTGTGTCACAGGTTGTTGAAGGACTAAAAGCAGAAGGAAACACAATCTGTGGCGTGTGCTCTATATAAGGACACCAATCTGAAAAATGCCCTCAATTAATCGAGAATGGGGGATGGGAAAGTGCCAACGCCATTGGGTTTCAAGGCCAAAATCAGCCCAAATATGATCCATACGCCAACACTTACAATCCGGGCTGGAGAGATCATCCAAATATGAAGTGGAGGGAGTCTCAACAACCTCAACAACAAGGAGGATTTCGACAACCACCCCCTGGGATGTTTCCAAGGCCATACACACCAACACAACCCCAACCACAATCTGCCCAACCAAAATCAGGTTCGTCCATGGATAATGATCAAATTGTTCAATTACTAACCACTTTGGCGTAGGGAGTACAAAATCAAACCCAAGCAATGCAAAATCAAGCCAAAAAGGTGGATGAATTAGAGAAGCAAATGGGGCAAGTGGCTGAGTTCATGGGATAGTTTCGAGAACAAGGCAAACTACCTAGTTCAACCATTGTGAATCCAAGGGGAGGATTTGAATCTGCCAAGGCCATCACATTGAGAAGTGGCAAAGAAGTTGGAACCAACTCACAACCGTCAAAATCAAGCCAAAAAGAGGACGAGAAGCTGCAGCTCGAGGAGGAGAAAATCAACAAGGCCACGGCAAGGGTTGAGCAATCTTTGGCGCAGCCCCCTATAGGCCCTAAACCGTCCAATTCAGGTAAGTTAAGTCCAATTTTCGCTAATTCTAACCTTATTCCATCCAATGTACCTTTCCCTCGTAGATTCATGCAATCAAAGAAGAACGAGAGTGACAAGGACATTCTTGAGACATTTAGAAAGGTGCAAGTCAATATCCCGCTCTTTGATGCAATCAAACAAGTTTCGAAGTATGCCAAATTCTTGAAAGAGCTGTGCACAACAAGGAAGAGGATTTCAAACAAGGAAGTGGTAAGGGTAGGTGAGAATGTTTCAGCCATTTTGCAAAGAAAACTACCTCCTAAATGCAAGGATCCCGGTAGTTTGACAATTCCGTGTGTTATTGGCAAAACTAAGTTTGAGCATGCCACGTTAGACTTAGGTGCATCCATTAATGTCATGCCTTACTCTATTTATGCATCTATGAACTTAGGAGAGCTGAAAAATGATGGAGTTATCATTCAATTAGCCGATCGTTCTAATGCATATCCGAAAGGAGTTTTGGAAGATGTTTTGGTGTAGGGTTAATCATCTAATCTTTCCGGCTGATTTCTATGTGCTTGAGATGGAAAATTCAGACCGTTCTTCGCCATTGCTGATCCTACTTGGAAGACCAGTTATGAAAACAGCCTGCACAAAGATCGATGTGTTCAAAGGGACGTTGACAATGGAATTTGATGGCGATGTTATTGATTTCAATATTTCTGAAACCTTGAGGTATCCTAGTGATGATCATTCTTGTTTTTCTATTGATATAATTGATTCATTGGCGCATGAATACCTTGAAGACCTACATGAGGATGCCCTTGAAACGACCATTACAAAATGAGTGGAATTCAAAAACAAAGGGGTAAGAGTCAGGCACACCCACGACATGCATGAAGATATCCTTGCCGTGTACCCTAGTGAAGAAGTGGTCGAGATGGTGGCTGCCTTAGAATCGTTGCCACAACAATATGGTACGCTTTTAATCCTAATTTCAAATTCCGTTTCTATTAACAAGTTGTTACCTTCAGTGATTCAACCACCCTCTCTTGAACTTAAACCGTTACCGGCTAATTTGAAGTATGTTTTCTTAGGAGACCAAGAGACTTTGCCCATCATAGTCTCTTCCTCACTCACGGTATAAGAAGAGGACAAGTTGGTGAGGGTGTTGAAGGAATACAAAACAGCCATTGGATGGACTTTGGCCGACATCAAAGGAATCAGCCCTACCACATGCATGCATCACATACTTTTGGAGGAGGGGGCTAAACCATCTCGAGAGGCTAAACGCCGACTCAACCTTCCAATGATGGAAGTTGTGAAGAAAGAGATCATTAAGCTTCTTGATTGTGGCGTGGTTTATCCAATTACGGATAGTCGTTGGGTTTCACCGGTCCAAGTTGTTCCAAAGAAATCTGGAGTCACCGTGGTGAAGAATGAAGAGAACGAACTTGTGCCCACCCGTATCCAAACAGGTTGGAAAGTTTGCATCGATTATAGGAAGCTCAACGCCACCACAAGGAATGATCATTTCCCTTTGCCGTTCATTGATCAAATGCTTGAAAGGTTAGCTGGTCATGCATTTTATTGTTAACTTGATGGTTATTCGGCATATAATCAGATTGTCATAGCTCCGGATGATCAAGAAAATACCACTTTTACTTGCCCATTTGGTACGTTTGCTTATCGTCGAATGCCATTCGGTTTATGCAATGCACCAGCCACGTTTCAAAGATGCATGGTAAGTATATTTTCAGATTATGTTGAGAAGATTATTGAAGTTTTTATGGATGATTTTAGTGTTTTTAGTGATTCGTTTGATGATTGCTTGGCTAATCTCACTTTAATTTTGAAACGATGCATTGAAACTAACCTTGTTTTAAATTGGGAAAAATGTCACTTCATGGTAAAACAAGGCATAGTTTTGGGTCACATCATTTCAGAAAAAGGAATTGAGGTTGATAAATCGAAAATAGATCTTGTACGCTACTTACCCTCTCCTACATCAGTGAGAGAGGTTCGTTCTTTTCTTGGACATGCAGGATTCTATAGGTGATTCATCAAAGACTTTTCAAAGATTTCCCAACCTCTCTGCCGTCTCCTTCAAAAGGATATGCCCTTTAACTTCAACGAGGAATGTGAGAAGGCCTTCAAACACCTTAAGGAATTGCTCACTTCGTCCCCTATCATAGTTTCACCAGATTGGAGTCTTCCTTTTGAGCTCATGTGCGATGCCTCAGATTATGCAATTGGAACTGTTTTAGGCCAAAGGAAGAACAAACAGCCACATGTCATCTATTATGCATCCCGGACCTTGAGTGATGCTCAATTGAACTACTCTACCACTGAAAAAGAACTCCTTGTTGTTGTGTTTGCTTTAGATAAGTTTCGTTCTTATTTACTTGGAACTAAAGTCATTGTTTATTCTGATCACGCAGCTTTGAAGTACTTACTCACGAAGAAAGAAGCCAAACCAAGGCTCATTCGCTGGATGCTTCTTCTCCAAGAGTTTGATATTGAAATCCGGGACAAGAAAGGGAGTGAAAACGTGGTGGCTGACCACTTGAGCCTTTTGGTGTATAATGAGGAGTCCCTACCCATTCCAGAAATGTTCCCAGATGAGCAGTTGTTGTCCATTGAGGTAAGTAAGCCATGGTATGCTGATTTGGTGAATTATTTAGTAGCTAAACAAGTTCCAAGCACCCTAAACAAGCACCAACGTGATAAACTCAAAAAGGATGCATGGTTTTATGTGTGGGATGACCCATACTTGTGGAAATATTGCCCTGATCAGATTCTACGCAAACGCGTGCATGATTCCGAGTTTCATTCAATTTTAACTTTCTGTCACATTTATGCATGTGGGGGTCATTTTGGCACCCAAAGGACATCACTTAAGGTTCTAGAATGTAGATTTTATTGGCCTACTCTATTTAAGGATGCTAGAACTTTTTGCATAACATGTGATCGTTGTCAAAGAACAGGAAACATAGGTCAAAGAGACCAAATGCCGTAAACACCCATTCTCTCTATCGAAATTTTTGATGTTTGGGGCATTGATTTCATGGGTCATTTTCCTTCCTCACATGGTTTTAGTTATATTTTACTTGCAGTTGATTATGTGTCGAAATGGGTGGAAGCAAAAGCCACCCGTACTAACGATTCCAGATTTGGGATACCTAGAGTGCTCATAAGTGATGGAGGTTCTCATTTTTGCAATCGAACCATCGAGGCGCTGCTCAAGAAGTATAATGTCACGCATAAGGTTTTGACACCTTATCATCCTCAAACAAGTGGCCAAGCCGAGGTTTCGAATAGAGAAATCAAGCAGATTTTGGAGAAAATTTTTGGACCAACCCAGAAAGATTGGAGCTTGCGTTTGGATGATGCACTATGAACATATCGTACGGCCTACAAAACACCCATTGGGATGTCCCCATTTCGGCTCATCTATGGAAAACCGTGCCATCTTTCCGTGGAATTGAGCACAAAGTGCGTTGAGCTGTCAAAACATTCAACATGGACCTAGATGCGGCTGGAATTCATAGAAAGCTTCAATTGAATGAGCTTGAAGAGATTAGGAACGAGGCTTATGAGAATGCTCGTATTTACAAGGAGAAGACAAAGGCATTCCATGACAAGATGATTCGTAGCAAGACATTCTCAATAGGGCAGAAAATGTTACTTTTCAATTCCCGCCTTCATTTGTTCCCCGGTAAGTTACGTTCTAAATGGATTGGCCCGTTTGTTATTACTAATGTCTTTCCTTATGGTGCAGTCCAAATCCAAAGCTTAAAGACCGGCCAAGAATTCAAAGTGAACGGGCACCGTTTGAAGCCTTACTACGACAATTTTGAGGAGCATGTCGTGGAGGAAATACCCCTCCATGCCATGGGCTCCAATGAAGCTTAAACGGAGGTATCATCCGGCTGGAAGGTGTTAAAGCAAGCGCTTCTTGGGAGCCAGCCCATGCAAATAAAGAAGACTTAGGAACTTCCGGCTCCACATCCAGATTTGCGTTCCTAAACCCTCCTCTTTATTACTTTTACTTTGCCATGTTTGTCATGTTTGTTCGTTGTTTGTTTGTTTGCTTATGTGTGAGTCTATGTTTGAAACCTTGAGGACAATGTTTGGTTTAAGTGTGGGGGAGGGGGGGTAAACAAGCTGTTTTTGCATGAATTTTCGTGGGATTTTATCACCTATAACTTCTATTGTTGTTTCTCACTGTTTTTAAATGTTTTTAGTGTGTTTTGAAGTGTTTCAATGTGTTTTGAAAGCAAAATACGAAAATTTGATAAAAATTCGAAAAATTGTTTTGAAAAACCCAAAAAAAGTTGTTTTTTGTGTGTTTGTTTGTGTCTTAGGGTAGGGTACCTTCCAACACAATGATGAGAATTTGGTTTTTAATTGCATGACTGTCAAAGAAAGTTACAAACAAGGATGGAAGTTTGATATGCTCTTTGGTTTATGCTTGGTTGTAGCTGTCGTTTACGAATTCGCATTTAATCACAAAGAAAATAATCAGTTTTTGTAACATGCTTGAAGGAAGGAACTCAAACTAACGCTACAACCCTGAGAGACTTGAGCCTAAACGTTATTTGGAGAGTTATTAATCTGTGATTTCTTGTTTTCTAAAGTCGTTGCATGATCTCATTATTCTTTGCTTGGTTGCTACTTATAAGGCGTTTCATCATTCTAGTTCCAAATACTAGAACTCATACCCGTTTCATTCAAAGCATGACATTGATTTGCATAACACATAAACAAGATGAAGTTGTTTAGTTAAACCAAAGCCAAAAAGTCGTACCCCTTTGCATATGTATTGTAGGTTTAAACCCTTTGAGCCTTGTTTAGCCTATGTTCTTTGTTAGCCCACATTATCCTTACCTAGCCTAGAATAGGACTATCCATACCCTTGTTCTTGAAGCATAGTGGAGCATAACTTAGAGGGAATTCCTTTTGATGAACATTATGCAGAAAAACAAGTGTGGGGGAAGGGATTTTTGTGTAGAAAATGTGCCAAGGAAAGAATAAGGGCACGGTTTGGAAAAAGAAAAAGAAAAGAAAAAATTCGTAGAAAAAAGAAAAGAAAAAAAGAAAAGTTGTGAAAAGAAAGAAAAAGAGTTGAAAAATAAGTGAGAATGAACTCACAAGTATTGGTTGTTGAAGAAAGGGTCCAAAGTTTGAATTTGACCCTAAGTGTTGCATGAATCTTTCCTTGTGTTTAAAAGTTGATTTTTGCATTCAAAAGTGAATTCTAAGTTTTGATTTCATTACTTTACTTGCTATTGCTTTAAGAACTTTTGTTTATCCCTAACCTTTCTTTGTTAACCAATACCCTTAAGCCCCGTTTCAACCCTTAGACTTCTATCTTGAGTGTTGTGTGTTTCAATATGTGGAGTTTGAAATTGGTATGAGCATATGGTGTCTCTGGTTCTCGCGTCTAAGTAGTGGCATTCCGTTCATGAGATCATATATATACATGTTAGATTAATAATTCCAGAAAATGCTTTCTTTGTTATAAACATATGTGAGTGCTAGTCTACATGTTTACATCAATCTTCTCACATATACCTAGTGTAGGGAGTGTAGTCAGAAAATGTGTGTGAAAATAGAGAGTATCTTGTAAGGAATTGAGCGAATTCTCTAAGGCATGTTACTACATTCAAAATGTTGTTTTAATTGATTACATGCGAGCAAGTAAGTGGTGATTGCGGTTAAGTATGTGCCCGAGGGTAAGGATGACTAAAATCTTTGTGAGTGATGATTTTTAACATGTCACGTTGCATTGGAAATCCCTGAGGCAAATGTTGGAAGGTCTAGATTGTGTTTTGTTTGTTTTGTTTTGCTCGAGGACTAGCAAAAGCTAAGTGTGGGGGAATTTGATAGGAGCATATTTATGCGACTTAGTTAGCTTGTTTCTTGGCATTTACATAGTTAATTTCTAGTTATTTTAGTATTTTAAGTTATTTTCGTGTGTTTGTAGGTTTAAAGGGCTAAAGTAGCAAGAAAGTGCATTTTGGTGCTTTTTGGAGCAGTTTTGGGCATGGAATGGATAGCACATGCATGGAGCAAGGTGGATGGATGAAATTGAAGACCAAAGGAAGCTAGGAATGTGCTAAAGAGATGAAGGAAATAAATTCAAGATAAGGAAGATAAGGAAATTCAGCAAGAAAGAAGGAATGTTAGCCAAACTTACCTTATTTTGTCTTAAACCTTTCCTAATCCTAATCCACCTAAGTTCCAGCTGCAAAGAGGATCCCTAAATATATAAGGACATTTAAATACCTGATTCTAGGAGGTTTAAACCTATTCCTAAAGGGAGTTGCACCAATTCACTCTAGAAAGCTTCCTTGCCGTGCAAGCAAGCATTCCCCTTTCCTTCTAGGAGCTGCCGCACCCCCCTTTCCCTTTTCCTTTGGGATTCTGACATCTAATTACCTTTTCCTTGTGGATTTGGAGATCAAATCTATTTCCCAAAATTAATTAGGCCTTGCTTTCCCTTGCCCTATAAATTAAACATCTTGCCGCGGCCTTTTACACATTCCTTCACCACAATTCATACTTTCACCCATTCCTCAACATAATTCACCACTCAATCCATCACATACACCTTGTGCCGCAGCTTTGCAAGGAGAAAGAAGTGGAGACCCTTCAAGCCGTGCTTGCCATTCAAAACTTGGATTGGTGGAGTGTTTTTAGGTGTTTTCCATCTTTTGTTTCCAATGTTTAAACTTAATTATCATTGTTTAATTGCAACATGAGGAGCTAAACTATAGGGATTTTGACCTAATTGTTATGAACTTATATTTGCAAGTAGTGGAGGTCGCTAGTCACGATCGTGTTAAGTAAATTCCTGGCAGGAGTATCATGATGTTCATAGTTACGAATGCCTTGTAAATGCTTATGATTTTCACAGAGCTTAATGATCTTTCATATGTATTCCTATTATGCTGTTCATGTAGGGAACTTGAGAAGAATAATTTGGTTGCGATGCGATGTCCAATTCAATGACTTAAGGAAAATCTGAGGGTTAATTAGTGCTGTTCACGGTTAATCTGGGGCATTGAGGTTCATGGTTTATCAGAAGAACAATTGGAAATCGATCCGTATGCAAGTGTGTCATGTGTGGAGAAGGACCTTCTAGCTAGCCAATCACCCATCAATTCACCGTAATTTTGTGCAATCTTTGTTTAAGTTTCAAATCTGCTTGTTTTTAGTTTAATTTCGTCAAAACCCAATCCCCCTTTACTTTGTTGCATCAACTTAGTTAGAATCTGTCCAAACTTGTGTCTTTTAGTGTTTTGAGTCAAGTTAAAGTAGAAATTCGTCCAAAGTAGTCCTTAGTGTCTAGTTTGAGTCAATTTGATTGTTTTGTGCTGTTTTGAGTCTTTTTAGTTTGTTTTGAGTCTTTTGAGTCTTTTGAGTCTAGTTAAGTTTTTTTAAGTCTAGTTTTGTGTCTTTGAATCAGTTTTGAGTAGATTAGCAATCCCTCTTAATCCCCGGCCTAGAACGATCCCTACTTACATCTTTACTACAATTGTCAACAAGAAGGTTTAATTTGTGTGCTAAGCTTTTATCACAACACCTTGGGTATATTGTTCTCTACTGCAATTAGGACCTGATAATTCCATGCAAGTCCCAAGAAGTGCACTCCCCCTTCCTCGAAGAGAAGAGAACTATTCAGCCCAGCCTGAAGACAATGAAGGCCATTGAGCAAACTATGCATAGTGGCAATCCCCTCACCAGTCTCGCATGAAGATTGAGTTTGAGCAGATTGGGTGTCATTGAGTTTGGAAAGAAATGAGAAGGAAATTGGGAATAAAGGGCAAGAACTAGAGAGTAAGAGAATTCTGAGAAATATGGGGATTCTGGAAATTCGAAGGTTTAGAATTGCTAAGGTAATTTGGCTGAGAGGTTTAACTGAAGATTATATAGTAAAACAATTAGTTAACATTGGAAATCATGGGTTAGTGTAAAGGTTTAGTTAACAATGGCTGTTTTAAATGGTGCAAGTCCCGAGTTAAGGCATGCGACGACTGTTTAATCATTTACGCCTCGATTTACAGACTCAACAATGATTAAAAGGGGCACTGTTTGGGTTAATATTTGAATATTGGGCTTGAATGAAAGAAAGCCCAAGGATGCCAGATTAAAGGAAGACTGGCCCGAAGCCTGCATCGAGGCAAAAGACAAACTAAAGCCTTCTCAGCCAAGCCATAAGCCATGTGTTTATAACTAAAGTAACAAGCGATGAATACTAACCTATTATCAGCAAAAAAAAACACTTTCCAGTGGCACTACAAGTAAAAAGCTGATAATTCACTACCCTCAAAGAGTTTTCGGGCAATAGCAAAGCTATGACCCCCGGGCCAAATCGCCTATAAAAGGAAGAAGAGACAACAGAGACAAGGAAACTCAACCAAACAAACAAACAAGCTTACAAACTCTGCTCTCAAGCCAGTTTGTACCCTTAAAGCTAAAATCAACCTAGATTCAGTCCTTTTAGCAATAGTTTCATTAGAAAGGCTATCTTTTCTCTAGTATAAAAGCTCTACTACCATTCCCAATGATGTAGTATCGATTTTCTCGTGTAAACCTGTTTATCAACCATCCCTTTTTAGCATACAACCTCTGTAAACTCAAAGAAAAGTGACTACAAAAGGTTCAATCTTGCCAGACAAGGTGAAATCTTGCCTAAGTCTCTTTATTTGTCCTCTAAATTAGTAAATCTATTTTTTAATACACTTTTTAGCATGTATTCAAGTCATTTCCACCAGTTTTTTTATTTTTATTTTAAGAGTCCCATTTGTATATGGATCTAGTCAACCTAATGGGATATGTTTCCACTAAGAGCAATTTGGGACCAAACAAATGACTTAAAGGGCTCTAGACTCCCTCCGTTCGAACATACAAGATCATGAACTAAAAGTCCTTGTTTACAAGGCAAGAAAAAGAAATTAATACAGACTTAACCCATATGTGACAATCCTTTGATAACAAGAAGTTTGAGTAACTTGGGGTGCAAGTAATCAACCTATAACACATTTGTTCTACATCTGCTATACTGAGATAGCAGTGGCACGCCTAAGCATTTAGTTAGTTTTGATTGCGAGCCTCAAGGCCTACACCTAAGGCCTCACAAAGGCACTTTTCATAACTAACTTCAAGCTTTTATTGCAGCGCACAAGGCAACCAAGAGCCTGACTACCAAATATACACATCCAAAGTGCCAAATCCCTTGGGGAGCTGTGCTGAGGTCCAGAGACCTCCAGAGAAATCTTTGCCTGAACACAGTCAATTTGTAAGTTCAAAAACATGCAGCCAAAACTAAATGTATTTGCATTTGAACCAAGATAAACCTAACTACATGAAATCTTTATGCATGACAAACTTACTAAAGTGGATGTCTCTGAAACACTGCTATTTTTCTGATTAAGACCACGAGAGACAAACTTAGGCTAAAATAAATAAAACCGAAAACATGCACTAGTCTAAAACATTACAGACTCAAGTGTTTTGTTTAGGAATTGTCAATTTTATCCCAACAACACATCTTACCAGGGCGTTGGAGATTTGGACCTTGACGATGAGGGCATCGTCATGAGGTGAATAGAGGTCTTCCAAATCATGGTCTAAAAACATCAAGATGTTAGGATCGCTAGTGGTTTATTGATGGGAGCCACCATTCTTGGTTTCTCACAAGCCGTTTTTCTTTCTTTTCGAGTGTTTCCCAGATATTCTTGCTCGCTGTATATACAGTTGACCTCAGAGGATGCTTTTTCCCTCGAGTACTGCATAAGGTGGATGCGTATAAGTCTCTTGGATTTTCTAGGATGTTTCTTTGGGATAGGGCTTTGACACGACTCCTCGGATGTCAAGTCAGTCACCTCCGTGTTTTGGGCAACCAATTCTTCGAAACGAATAATAGCTTCTTTCCATGATGTCTTCCCACATCTTGTCGATGGCAGCGACGTCATCGTACTCCTGATGGATACCGCCCTGGGAGGTGACAAAGCCGACGTGGTTAATTGGGTTTCTGACATATTAATTAGCAGAGTAGTTTGGTCAAAAGGAATATAAGTTCACTCTCAATAAAAGCACAAATTGTTACCTATTGTTTTGTTCATTATTTGTAACAGTTCTTTACTTGGGAGGTTGGAATATCTCTATTTTAGACATATGTGTTTATGACTTTTGTGAAATAAATAAAACATGTGTAGTTTTTGTAGCGATGGAATGACCTTACTTTTATTTTTATTTATTTATTATTTATCGTTAATGGCGAGTTAATTAAGTATGGTATGCTTGGCCCTAATTAGCATATTTTTTTTGTTTTAGGCCCCATAATTCGTCACGAGCGGTGGTCGAGTACAAATCTGAGCAGCCTGCAATATAGTAAAACAACCATAAGTAAGCCTAAGACCAGATGAGGGACTGTGCCGGCCAAAGGCTATCCAACGGTTAAGTTAGTGAATGATTTTAGACTCAAGTAGTAGGCAAGAAAATTCAAGTGTACAGATTGTGTTATCGTAGATGAACCCTAGTAAGTAGATATTGCATTCTCTTAAGAGTGTGATTACCTGCGGCGCACATGTAGCTCTAGATTGTAGGGACTTAAAGACTTATTGGACTTGATTGAGTCCATATTCAGATCAAATTGCGTGTTTTGCAGAACAAGCATTGTCATCCAGCGGAGTCGCTTAGACTCTGCCCATAATACCTGAGTCGAATGATGATGGCACGCTGCTCTATTTGATATAGCTCAGCCTGGAGTTGGTGAGTCCATGAACGAACTTCTGAGGTAACAGTACTCAGATCAGCCTCGCTCCAGCCCTAGAAAATCATGCCCTATAATTGCCCCTTATTATCTATTTGAGAGGTGACTTTTTCTCCTTGAGGATGGATAGTTACCAAAGACCATGCATTTCAGAGTGAGCTGGAATGTGTACCGTTTGGTCTTCATGAATGCGAGGTGACCTTTAACTTTGACATGACATTATTTCGGATTGAGGTGTGTATCTTCATGCAGTGTGCCATAAAATTTGCAATGATGAAACTTTGTGTCCGAAGTCTGCACACAGGATACAAGAAATTTCTTATGATATTTTTTCCTATCCAGTCGTCAGATCGATTTGCCTAAAACAAGTCGGTTCGGATCCAATGTTCAGATGATCTCTTCAAATGTTGCCTACATATCCTTAAATCCTTCTTTGCTCTTTTGCCATAAACCCTCATTGTCAAAAAATGCCCCAATTTTTATCCGTACCTATTTCAAAATTCTTACATGGCGTCTTCATGTAAGAAATGCATCGTGACATTCTGAACGATTGCAATGTCCGGTGGGAACTTTCTTGAAATATTCATGTTTTCTTTTTATGAAATTAATGCCTGGGAAAGATTTGTTACCTGAATGTTGATGAAGTAGTGATATAGGGGTTTCTCGCAGTTTTGTCAGATGTGCTACCAGGAAAGGTTCTTGGACCGATCGATGTGGAATAGGAGTCTCTAATCGGGTGAGGGCCTCTACAATTTTCACTCTCTCATTCAGGCTAGCGAGCTTCACCCTTTTTCTGTTTTGTAAATTCTTTTTGAGGTCTTTCATCGACGTATATACCTTTAGAACACTGTTCCAAACTTGGTCGGTGAAAGAAATCTTTTCTTCATTCGAGTTCATAGTTTTTCCCAACAGCGATTTCCTGAGTACGGTCTCCATGGAATATAATTGTTTGGTAAAGAGGAATATGAATTTGCTCTCAATGAAAACACCACTTCCATAAGCTGCGGTCGAGCACAAATCAATGTAGCCTGGAACAATCTGCAAAACAACCATAAGCAACATTAGGTCCGCCGAGGAGGGGGGTTGGGGAAGGAAGCGGGTGTGTGTTGGCCAAGGCTCTCCAGTGATCAAGTTAGTGAATGATTTTAGACTCAAGTGGTAGGCAAGAGAATTCAAGTGTATGGATTGCGTTACCATAGATAAACCTTAGATGTGTGCATTTAAACCGTGGGAAAAGACCTTTTTGGGATAGAATCCTCGTTCTAAGCCGGGAGAATCCTAAAGGATACCTACTAAGTAGATATTACATCCTCTTAGGAGTGTGATTACTTACGGCGCATGAGTATCCCTAGATTGTAGGGACTCCAAGACTTACAGTATTTGATTGAATCCATATCCGGATCAAATCACATGTCTTGTAGAACAAGAATGGTAATCCAGCCTATTGCCTTGGAGCAAAATGATGGTGGCACCTTGCTCCATCTGATACAGCTCCGCCTGGAACTGGTGAGTCCATGACCTAACTTCTGAGGTAACAATATTCGGATCAGCCTTACTCCGGCACTAGAAAATCATGGTCCCACAGTAAGTAATCCCAATTATATTTAATTAGGGATAATTACCTTTAACAATATTCGGATCAGCCTTACTATGGCCATCCACGTGTCGCCATGCACCACAGTGCTTCGGCCACAAACCGCCGCGATGGTGTCACTATGTGGTCACCATCTCTGGCGAACGCACTGTCGCCGGTGCCACACACCACCGTGCGGTCACACTCGTCGTCGCTGGTGCTATACGCAGGTCATCGGTAGAGTATAAAAAGTTAACGGAATATGCCTTCCCAGTTGATGGATTATGTTAAAGTTAGCGAAACAGTCTCGGGCTACTCACCGGCGACGGATGATAGTGACCGTCCACACAAATTTGAGGTTGAACAAAGGTTGAATCCGTGGTGGATTCGTCGAATTTTTCTCGAGGGAGCTCACCGGATTCTGGAAACGGAAGGCAGAGAGCATGCATTTAAGTTCCGTTGAATCTCCAGTTAGAACACCGTTGAATCTCCAGTTAGAACACACATGCAGTTAAACATTTAGTACCTGGGATTGGTTCCAAGAGAGTCCGTGCACCACCACCCACAAACTCGCCAAAGTTTGCTCGGAGAATACCACCGAAATTTGGATAAATGCACAGAGAGAATGCAGGGATTTAAACCAGTGTTTTCGAACAGAAAATCACCACAAATTTCATCCCA
Source organism: Cotoneaster glaucophyllus (assembly GCA_036320875.1). Classification (NCBI taxonomy): domain Eukaryota; kingdom Viridiplantae; phylum Streptophyta; class Magnoliopsida; order Rosales; family Rosaceae; genus Cotoneaster; species Cotoneaster glaucophyllus. The sequence continues at coordinate 18,659,608 of CM070073.1, forward strand.
AGCAATGAGAAAACACAGCAAAACAATAATCAAGCTGGAATCAAACCTAGATTTCGATTTGGAAGTTCGAAGTTCTCGAGTTTGAGCCTTTCCTTGTCACTGATCACACATGCAAGGACCTTAATGAACACCCCACAGCATGGTGATGTAGAATATAGAGGTTTGGAATGAGGGTTTTGAATGGAGGAAGGTGAAGGTGATGGTAGTCTATCTAATTGACAGAGAGAATGCAGAGAGACCGAGACGGCTAAGTAAGCCCACTTAGATACTCTAAGTGAAATTGCCAAAATACTCCCATTAATTGTAACGTTACAATTAAGCCCTCGAGGCTTCGATTCGAATTTCGTTTTTGACTTCACATTCATGTACATGAATATAGTTAGGAAAACATAAAAAGTACAAGAAATTGGATTTCAATCGAGGCTAAAAAATTAATCAAAACACACACTCAAGGGTAGAATAGTCATTTCACATGTCTCGAAAAATAAAATAAAATATTTTAAGAAATGGAATGTAACAAAAAAACAATAAAGAAAAGGACAGATTATACTTTTTTTTGTTTTGCTGCTTCCTTTTTTTTGTTTTGCTGCGATGAAAGCACTCCTCTACTTGCCTTCTCTTTTCTCTCTCCTTTTATTGTTTTTCTTGTGCTGTCTGTTCAGTTTCTTCCTTTTGCTTGTCTTATTTGTTTTGCCCTCTCCTCCTTTGGAAGAGAGACCAAGCTTTTGATTAATTCAAGGGAAGGATAAAACTTATCCATAATCGACACATGGCATAGGATAGCAGATGGTGCGAGAAATATATACAAGATACACAATGAAATACTAGAAATAATACCTCAAAATAAAGCATGTTAGTGGGCTATCGCCCACAAATATAAACACAAAGACCTATACGCCAAAATGAACATAATCCCTTACTACGGTATCATGCCGTAGGCTCCCAAAATAGATTATCCAACATAATTTCAGGAAGGCACAAGAGTAGCCTAGTCCCTACAAGCTTTTTGATCTCTGTACTACTACCCCACCAGCTCCTTGTATCTACTCAGTCTTGTCATATGCACGATCACCCCATACACCGTGGGAATGATGCATCGAGTCAAGCAAAAACCCTAATAAACTGCAAAACTCATGTGAGTGACAATAATTCAAAGTATGTGATAGTAATAAAGACAAGTCTATCGATCTCAATTTAGAAACGACAACAAAAATCCTTACTTTGTACAATGATAGTAAAATCTCGTTGGAAACCTCGAAGTGTTACATAGACGTCCATCGCTTTTTCAAGATTGACCGACAAAGGTTCTCAATCATCTATTTCATAAATACACTAAAACTAGGGTTAGAATGACATAGTTCAGTTGAAGCTTACAATTCAAAAGATTCCGCATTCCAGACTCACTCAGTGAAACTGAATTAAAAGTAGGATTCCACACTGAATCATGGAATTCATAGGATACAAGCTCGGGATCACAACCCCATGGCACTGAGTTAGCAGTCATTTACTAGCCCTCTCATTTCACAATCATTTCAAATATGTATAGTAGAACACATTTCATAAAATAGATCGATGACTAAGTTTAAAAGTAACATTTTAATAGAAAACATATTTATAATTCCATGCTATATCCACAAAGTATCACATGGGAATTTCATGGGCAATCACTGTATCACGTATGTTAAAGTCACTCACCTGGAGCCCGCACTATAGCACTCTATACAAAGATCAAGTGCTCAAGTAAGATCAACGCCTATAAACAAAGTACAAATCTCGTCTTAGAACTCTATTGATAAAATACGTAATTTTAGATTGCGCATGCCAACTACAGTATTCAAGAATGATTCGGAACATGTTGACCAAAAGTCAGCTCTCAGTCAAAGTAGTTCCCGCTTAGGTCAACAACCCTAGTTATTTCAATCCGAAAGATCCGCACATCGAATTTCTAATAAGGGTGCGTTTGTTGCACCGGACTGTCTCAGACTAGACTAGCTTCAGGGACTAAGCTGGACTGGCTTAGACTAGACTAAACTGGACTAGCTTAGTAAAGCGTTTGATGTAGTGTCGGACTAAGAAGCAGGATAATGAAAATCAATGAAAAATAAACTATTTGAACAATCACAACAAAAGAATTCGATAGACATCATAAACCAACCAACCTAGATTCATTATAGAAGGAAAATAGAAATTAACTAAATCTACTTTTCTCTACCATGCCCAATTCAAACCAAAACCAAACAATTTCTCAGAATTAAAACATAATAATAAATTTCTCACAAAACCACCCAATAAAAAAAAATTGGGTGAAAAATTGTATTGTAATCCTTTTGTCCATCGCTATTTGAGGTTCTGAAATGTGAGCCCAGAAATTGTATTGCGCCCCAAATTGAACGACGTTGTTGCCACAACCACAATCAACAAATCCAATTGATGGTGCTATAGATCCATCTTCGTCACCTTCGTGCAGCAGCGGTTGACCCCAGCCTTTGGGCCCCCGGTCTTTGAACTTAGTCTTCAAACCCAGCCTTCGAAGGTCCCATCGTTCGGACGGCCGTCGTCGACCCCAGCCCTCAATCGATCGCAATAATCAAATAAAATTTCCCTTTTCTAATTGATCCACCACCCAAGGAGTGTTCTGTCACCTCGGCGAAGAGGAGTAGGTGGTGCCGACATCGATCCGAGTCTGGGTTGTCGGTGCAAAGAGATAGAGGAAGGGAGAGAGAGGATGCGAAGTGCAGGAACAGACGCGAGAAGACGTAGGTCTTAGCAATCCCGTGGTTTTGCGGGGGTCTCGCTAAGAAGTTCTAGAGAGGCCCTTAGTCGACGCGTATCCTGGCTAGTATCATTAAAGCTAATCCATGCGAGTAACAAACATGGTACTGGACTAATTTTTAATCATGTCTAGTCCAGTGAAGGATAACGAGTGCAAACAAACGCACCCTAAGTTCCTAAGGGCATCACATCACTTTCACAACAACATGGTACAATTCAATAATTAACGATCCAAATTAAGGCATCACATTGTCTCCTACAGATGAAGAGCAAAGTTTTGAACGCCCGATGAGTCGCGAAGAGAAGCACATAGTAGACAAGTCCCATAAAAACAGTAGAGTCAAGGCAATCTCCGATTCTCCCCATCGTTGAACTTCATGTATGAGACAAAATGGTGGTCTTGACACCGTCTTTTGATATAAAATATGCATTTGGTAGCTCACTATGATCCTATCAATTGCCTTTGGCTCGAAAGTTTTGACTTTTAATTTACGATCATATAAATGAGTATCATTCTTATTAGGTGTTTATTAACAACTAAATGAATGAAAAAATAAGAGCATCTCATGTGTTTTGGTTTGTAATGCAACATATACACATCGATCTCATTGAAGGATAATATTTTTTTTATCCATATTCTAGCAGAATTGATATTCAAGTTTACATAAAGTTTGATAAGCTCGATTGCCAATTATTTCTTTTGTAGCTTCTGTACCGTACATATTCCAAGAAAAAAGGAGAAAAGAATGGCAAACGCACATGTTCACTAGTACCATACAATATAGATGTAAGCCGAGGCAAATTATTCTAATTATACTCTGCAGTATGGCGTGATTCATTTAAAACAAAACCAATTTGTTTTTATAATTCAAACTAGGGGAAAATTATTAATTAAAGTAATTCAAACTAGTAGAAATTATTAATTAAAATTGCAGTCTAGCAGTATTCTTCTTTAATTATAATTGAAAAAGTAAGTTTAACTCAAATAGATGACGGTTACATACGTAATATGTGTGTAAGTTTGATACCTTGTAATGATTGACTCTATGTGTGACTTAAGCCCCCAATCCCCTCCCCTTATATCATAGTAGAATATCGTGTATTAAAAAAATAGAGTTGAAAAATTCCAATAATTTCATAATTTATTCTTTCAATTTCCAACCTCTGCTAGCTGTTGTTTGTTGAATATTGATACTTTATTCTTTCAATTTCCAACCTTTGCTAGTTCCCAATATTCCCTCTTTGGATAAGCTCATTCTTTCACTTGTAAATAATGTATCTTCATTATAAATTTTTTTTATAAATCACTTTATAAAAATCACCTCTACAAAAATTCAATTAAAATTAAGGTCATTTAGTCGTTGAACTATGTAAAAACAAATGAACGGAATTGATAAAAGCATTACGAACCGTCTACGTATTTGCCACAATAGATTGACTAAACGACCATATTTTTAATTCATTGTTTTGCAGAGATGATCTTTACAAAGTGATTCATAATATAAACGTCCTGATCATAAGTATAAAGCTTTGTGATTCGAACACAAAAAATTTTGAGTAGAAATTCTTACTCATACTTAAGTAGCCAAACATTGTTCATATATTATTTGGAAGTAGAAGAATGAGCTTATTGCCCAAGGAGGAATGCAAGCATTATCTATTTTTGTATTAAATTTTGATTTGATATCTTCTGAAGCAGGAAAGAAAAAAAAAGCAAGGAGTGATTCCCACTTTAATTACACAAAGCAAATATATATTTACAAAAGTTTGCAAAATACTTCTGTCACTTAGTACTACAGTCTAGTGGCATTCATCTTCACTGGTAAGTGAGAGGTCTTAAAATTCGATTCTCACCAAAGTGAATTTGAATCACATTATTACCTAGCCTATTAGTGTAGATAATATCGTTTGTTAAAAAAAAAAAAAAAAAAGTCTGCCAAATACTTCTCATACATTAGTATTTAAAGAAACTAAAGATAAATAAACAAAAATGGACTACAATTGCTAAGAGGCTCCCATAAGCTAAATGGACTTAGTAAATTCTTAAGTGATTAATTAAAGGATGGTGTTATCCAAACATCCATTTTTACATCCCACAACTCTTGTTAATTTTTATCTTTTGATCTTCTTCATTATAAGGTTGTGTGTGAGGTAAAAAAAGTGTGTGAATAATATTATCCTAATTAAAATACAAAACATTTATTATTTCAAAACATATTAGTGGTTTTTAAATTTTTTTCTTCAGAGCATGCCTCCCACATCATTTATTATTCCAAAATCTTTAGTGCTTTTTGACTTTTTTTTCTTCAGGGCATGCCTCCCACATCACCTTCTAATTCGATAAAATACAGCCTAAATTGAAAACTTTATTTATTTTTAGTAAATTTACTAAATAAGAAAATAAAGGATAATGTTATGAAGATCAAATTTGTAAAGCAAACGATGTGTAACCAATAAAAAATAATCACATTAATCAACACTTAGTAATAATCCAATCATCAATCACCACACATTTGATTACAAATTTGGTTTTAAAAATTTAATCTCTCCAGCATTACACAAAAATAAAAGTAGGTGCTTGCGATGGGACGGATGCAACTTCCCTAAGTTGGTTTGGGTGGATACCACGTTAAAGTCCCCCCTTTCTTTGATCAATTTCTCTGTAATCGTATACGTATTACTTGGCTCTTGCACTTTATAAATATATATATTTGTTATGTGTATGTATGTATATGCAGCTTATCAACTCATAGCCTCTTAGCTTGTGAGAACTGTGAAGAAAGTTAAACATGACCATGGGCACCCAAGCAGCAGTGGCCAAACTTCCAGTGGTAGATTTCTCAATGGACGGCATGAAGCCCGGGACAAGTTATTGGCGCTCAGTACGCAACGACATTTGCCATGCCCTTGAAGAGCTTGGCTGTTTCATGGCAATCCTGCCCAACAAACTTCCGTTGGAGGAACTTCACAACTCCTTCCTCGGTGCATTGCAAGAGTTGTTAAATTTCCCCATGGACGTCAAAGTGCGAGACAAAAAAGGGGCCTATTTATCTGTCAATCCTACCCATGAAGGCTTGGGGGTGCTTAATGCCACAACCTCTGAAGAAATTCAGAAGTTCACTCGTCATTTTTGGCCTAATGGAAACGATCATTTTTGGTATGATTTTGTAGACATTTTTTACATATCAACAACTCTCGTCTTTAAGATTTAAACTCAAGACGTTATTTACATTTTTTCAATAGTTGTATAGTTTGTGAACCAAAATATAGTTATATAGTTAATAGAGATCTATAGCGTTCCCTAGCCTACCGGCTATGGCTTTTATTACATACCTTAGGACTTTAAATCAACGGTTCTGATTAAAACATTTGAATCAAATCTTCTTTTTTTTATTTTTTTATTTTTTTATTTTTATGTTTGGCAAAAAAGCAAATCTATTTATTCTTATATATTCATTCTTTAATCATCATCAGATGACCAAGAGAACATCAATGTATGTATGTTAATTAATGTTTAACATACTGACTTCACTTGTAACTTGCACATTTGGAAAATGTTCTTTATTGACCAGTGAGGGTGCACTTGTGTATACAAAAGTGATGGAAGAACTACATCAAGTTGTGACAAGAATGGTATTTGAAAACTACGGTGTCGAGAAGTACCATGCTGATCACGTTCGATCAGCTTCTTACAATCTCCGATTCAATAAATACAAAAACCCCAAGAAAACTGGAATGGACGTGGGGTTAGCCCCTCATACGGACAATAGCTTTTCCACCGTACTCCATCAAAATCAGGTCTGTGGTCTGGAGATATATACAAAGGATGGTGACTGGATAGTTTTTGATCCTCCGCCGTCATTCCTTATATACCTAGCAGGAGATGTGTTTCAGGTACGTACATCGATCTCAAAATATTAACCTCTTCATATATAATTTTATAATTTCACGGATATTTTGATTCAAATTTCTCGAAATAGGTTTGGAGCAACAACAGAATACGACCTTGTAGACATAGAGTCACATTGACGGAAGATGAGGTAAGATTCTCAATTGCACACTTCACAGTAATGAAAGAGGCGGTGAGCATACCAAACGAACTCGTGGACGAGGATCATCCACGACGGTACAAGCCACTGAATCATTTAGAATTTCTCAAAGAAGTAAAATACACTGGCTGTAAGACTGACCTTACAGTCCAGGAATACTGTCGCATTTGAGTTTCTTTGGTCCAAGGCTCCAAGCTGGTTCCTCTTTTGCCTTTTATTTTGTACTGTCATGTATTTTCTTTTCTTTTATCTGTTTCTTCTTTTTACAGTTGAATAAGATGTTTTCTCTCAAGAGATTTGTACCTCAGTTAGTTATTGCCCTTTACACTGAAGGTCCTGAACAACTCCTGCCACACTGTCGCTTGTTTTAAAGGAAAAAGACAGAAGATGTTTTCTCAATAAATATTCTCGCATTTGAAATGACCCAGCACATCTCGACTTTTCTTAGTATTGGCCACGGAATTGAACAGTGACAATTTTCCAATCTTCTAGTAGTGACCTGGTGCTTCACCATATAAATCATTTATGAACCCACAAGGATTGTCAAAATTCTAATAGCCATTGTCAACTTCTTCAGCATAAATTAAAGAAAACTTAACAGAGTAGAACAAGATTTTATACTCTGGCCACCAAAAGACTGCATACATGCTCCTTTGATAACAGAATCCTTAACATCTACACCCAAGCGCCATCGTTTGCGCTGCATCGTCAATAAAAGTGATGTTATTTCACTGATAGCTAAGTCGTTCTGAAACTTAGGATTAGATTTCACGAGAAAATATGCCCGCGCGTTGCTGCGGGGACTTGAATGTATTAGTCGCAATAGGCATGAATAGTTTCCACACAAAACAACTAAAAAGACGTAGCACCTAAGAATCAATGAACAATTGGGACATCTTACTCATATGTGAGAGTCTCAATCCCTATTTCAAATCCCTATTTAACAAAAGTCCTATTTCTTCCTCAAATTGAATCGACATCATTGATCAAGCAATTAAACATTCCTATTGGAAAATAATTGACCCAAGAGTTGAGCAGATATATAGGGATTGGAAAAATACAAAGTAAGCACCAATGATACCGCACCAGTACAAAGAGCATATCACTCACCAGCTAATCTAGCTTCAAATGATAGGGAAAGAACCTTGACTGAGTCTTCAATCACTGAGACAACCCAAATGAATTAGAGAAAAACACAATTAATAAACACAGGGACAGAACTTGAGAAGCAGAAACAAACTTCTACACACAAAAAAATTGTGCAAGTAAACAAACATCCAGTTGTACTGAGACTTGAATGATCCATGTTTTATGATATAAGTTAAACCCAACCATGAATTTACAAAAAATTTAGGTAGAATTATTAACATAAATCAGAAAAAAAGACTCAACTTTGCAATTAAATTTCTTACATAACTTAAACCCGACTAATTTAACTAATTAGACTCATCCACAAAATAGATTTTAACATAACCTCAAAGAGTTTCTTCTAACCAAGTAAACCATTACTCAACAAAAAACATGTAGACAAAGCTCTGATCAAAATCACAATATTGTAATGAACAGGAACTTCAAAATAATCTCAGCTACGCACTTTTCCAAAACAAAGGAAAAATCTACTTTGTAACTTTAACTTAATATACGACACCACCAATTTATTCATCTAAAATTCATAACCAACACAGAAAACAACTCCATATCCTTAGGTTTACACATGTATGAGCCATAGGTCAAGTTTTTACAAAACACTCATCCCACAATATGAAAAAGCAGATCGAAAATTTTAATTTTTGTATAGAAATAAGCCGAAGGTTCAATTTTTACAGACACGGTCATTTTATACACAATAAGCATACGCAAAAACATAGAACTTGACAAATTTTCATTAACTTCTCAACCAATACAAAGAACGTAGTGGGTGCTGATGAATGAAAAATAATTCAGAATTGTTTTTACATTTTTATTATTTTCCAAGTTTTTCACATAGCCAAATTAAACCGACATGATTAAAAAAAAAAATTTGATACATGTAATGTAAGGCTGGAGACTGCTTTCAAGGCCTTTTTCTTCTCTGTCGTTATGTAAATCCAATTTACTACCACCTTCTACAGAAAGAAAACAATTTTCAATTAACAAATTGTTTTGGGAGAGAAAATGGAAATTCATTAATACAAATACCAATACCGATTTTTGGGATTTTAGGATTTTCTGTTACCCTTGCAACTGAAAGCCTAAAAATCCCAGAAAAATGCCAAGAAGCTTAAGCAGAAAAAATCATATTTTCAACAACCAAAACCCAACATCGATGCTTTCCAAAAAAAAAAAAAAAAAAAACCCAACATCGATTTAATCATAAACGAAAGAAGAAATGAAAATCTAAACACAGAGTCACAAATTAACGAATTGAAAACCCACAAAAAAAAACATAAAATAAAATAAAAAAATAGGCAACTGACCTTAAAACAAAGAATAAATACACAGCACAGAGAGAAGAATACCCAAAAAGAGAGAAAATGAAACAAATATACAGAGAGACAACCATTACAAAACTAAGGATTTTCAAATGCCACAATATTTGACAACTACCATACATAGTTCTTTAAAAATAAGTATAAACTAACCTGTAATCACAACAGCAAATAGCAAAAAAAAAAAAAGAAAAAAAAAATCAGAGAATGCAGTATTCTTTCATATTTTCTAAAGAATTTTAAACCCAGAAATGGTAGACCTTTTATTTACACCCCACCTGTTGCTGTACCCTTGCATCTATTAATCCAAATTCATTCAAGAAACAATGCAGGGAGAAAATCCAAAAATAAGAATGTCCCCTAGATTCTTTTTTTTCAGTTATTTCTCACAAATCAATCATATATTTAAAATCCAAACATGAAAGCTTTACAAAGATAAATAAAAAATGTACATAACTAATTAGGCTTTGAACATGCAATCAGGGCACATAATTATATACCTAAAAATGGCAAGGAATCAACTTCTTCCTCTCAGGACCAGAATTTCTGAAATTTCCAAAGAAAATAAATCCATTAGCAATTCAGAGAAATTCGAGGACCAAATCTAAATAAATTCTAGACAAATGACCAAAGCTACACCAAATAAATGAGATTAAAATCATTTCGAATCTAAGAAATAGAAGAATGATCATATTAAGACTCCTAATATGACTATATTCAAACATTTTACAGACGAAAGGGCGAGGGAAGGCAGATTATGCACCGCGAACAAAGAGATAAAGCGAGATTATAAGTTTCACATATATCAAAGTTCAAACGAACCACAGATTATGCATGTACTTAGTAAACAAAAGAAAAGTGCTGATATTTGTATATCGAAGATATAAAACTGTGTAGTTACCCTCTATTCGATAAAGGCACTAAAAAAAAAGATAATGGTGAATTGGTGATGCAGATGCTAAGATTAGCAATTAGATTAGCTTTTGTTCTACAATTGGGGATGCAGATGCCAAGATGCCTTTGGAAAACAAAGCAATTGGAGTCGTACCTTTCCAAATCAAGAGAAGCAAACTGGCAAAATTTATCATAAATTAGAGGCATACCTTTCTGAAGTGTGGAATCAGAGCCATCAGAAAACTGGTAGTACCCTGAAATTAGCAATAAATTTAACAAATTGGATGATGAAAATCAAAAGAAAGAAGCCATAAGAAGCAATTAAGAGGGAAAGAGAGTACGTCTACAATGAAGTTCAGATTAAGAGAGTGTGATTTTAGCTTTTGGATTACTCAGGGCCAGGGTGTTAATCTATATTCATATTAGAGATGAGAGTAGAACTGAAAGCACTTCCCAAATTGTACACTGTATTTTCCTTCAACCTAAAAATAGAATTAACCCTTCACATGTTGGGTTCCGAAAACCACATAAGGAGTGAAGTCCAAAACATCAATTTCAATTTAATACTGACCATATCTGAATAAAAATAAAACTAAATCAAAGAAGAAAAACGTACACACCATGCCTATGCATGTACATTTGCTTATGCACATGAAAAAGAATACACATGTGAATAAAATTAGACATTTTTAAACCTTTACCATCCTGACCACTATGAAAAGCTTTGTCACAGCCGCAGTTATAGATTGCAAAACCACGCCTCTTCTTTACTTGGTCTTCTTAATCCTCTCCTTAATTACCATCTTATCCAACTCTTATTTCGTAAATTTTTCTAGTAAAGAAGCATAGTTTATCCTCAGGTCTGCAATAAAATAATTCAATTCTTCTTCCTTGCTTTTCAATAAGATCCCTACAATCAAACAAACATAATTACTCTAGTAAGCAACTTCAATGTAAAATGCAACGATATAACATAAAGGAAAGTGAGTAATTCAAAAATCAAACTGTCAAAACAATAGACTGATACTGTGATACACTTAACATGCCAATTTATTTACTATATAACAATACTAAATCAAGTAATCTATAAAGATTAGAAATGGATTGCAAAAAGCAAAAAACTTTTTTTTTTAATGAAAAAGGTATAGAAAACAAATTTAATTTGTTAACTTTGGAAAACTGGAAAGAAAAAAGGAACTCTTAGTTTTTACTATGAGTATGACAACCATGTGATTTCTTTGTTTACTGGGACTCATGTGTGTCATTAGGATAGCCAAAATTAGTGATTTTAGAGTCTGACAATAAATTACTGATTAACATGATTAATAAATTTTATTTTATATGTATTAAAATGAATAACAAATTTTTTATTGATCAATATAAAAAAGGCGTTAAAAACAATTTATTAAGTTTGGAAAAATTGGGCAGATAAAAAATTTAATCCTTACTATAACTAAAATAACTATGTTATTTCATTATAAAAAAGGGATACGTGTGATGAGGGTTAAGAATATCACTGATTAAAGTATCTGCAAGAAATAATCAAACTGGACTCGAACTTACCAATTTTTTATTCAAATAAATTAAAAAAAGGAGTTGGAATCAAACTAACCTCCGTTTTCTATATGCAGCAAACTGCATCTTGTTTTTTCCTTCGTTAACAACATGCCTTTGGCTCTGTGCATACCAAAAAAACACAGTAAACACCTCATTCATTACTAATAGTCATTTCAATCAATTAATTATTTAGACAAATTTTTCAACGATTCCAAAGCTCAGACAAAAATTGCATGAGAAAATTGAGATTATATGCAATTGTATGTCAAATACCTGAAAAATACCATATATCCAAATATTAAGTGCATACACCTATAAACTAATCTTTATATATACTTTAAAATAATACAGATCAATGTAATCTAAAACATTGGAAACATTATCATACAATTAAAGAATCACGATGCAGAAAATTTTCTATCCATTATTTTCAGATAACTTTTCACCCCACAGCACTGTAGTTCAATCTCCAACGTTAAGGGTCATAAAAATTAAAGCAGTCAGTACAGCACACTCACAACAGATATGCTCTCTCGAAAAAACCAAAGAGAGAACCACACCGGGCTGCTCAACTATCCAATTTATACCAGATCCAACATTTTACATCCTTTCAGTACCCAACCACGGGCTTGATTCTAGTAACCCCTTCCTGAGCGGCCAACAACAATCTTAAGGTGATAATAAATTCCAACAACTCAATACATCTAAAGTGTTTTTTATTTGTTCTTGGTTCGTAATTGGGATAAACCTCATCAAATACCACTTATCTGCAATCTTACCGATGATGACAGACAACAACAATCTTAAGTTATCCAAGATAAAAGGAAAGCATTGGGGACATTAGAGGGAGCAAACGGTGCATATGCAGAGAAAGTCAATAAACAACATTCCAATTCCCGATATTCAGACTCCAACAAACATTTAATTGTAGCTTAACATAATAATAGAGAGGTAAGTTTTAAAATCAAACTGGGGCACACCTCTTGGTCAAAACAGTAAAAAAATTAAGACCACGCCAATGCATAGTGACTATCTTTTCCTAGAAACACAGGATGATTTATCATTGACCAAAGAAAAATAAAAATAACAGAATCAGGAAACTCAATTCCGTGCTACTAAGAGTAAGAAGACACCAATTACCAGTATACCGGCAGCAGATTCCGTGGAATCGCCATAGATACGAATCATGGAGCTTCCATCAGAGTAGAACTGATGAACAACATCAGGTTGCTTTTGAAGAATCTGATAATACTGGGTCACAAAGTACAAACCCACCTGCAAAAACCCCCAACCACCCATTACACACAATACAAATCCACGTATACAAAAATACAACAAATACACACACACCGTAAATAGTAAAGATTGAATCTTGACCTGAACAGCACTAACAGCTCCCAAATAAGAACTTGCCATTGCCTCCTCTCTCAGCAGAAAAGCATGCAGCGACGGAGAAAGACTTTTTCTTGTACTCTGCAAAACCCTAAATCGCAGTCAACAAAAAACTATAAGAATATTATGTACCATAAACTTAATCACTACCAAAAACTATAAGAATAATTGAGTAAAATATAACTAAACAAAAATATTAGGTACATGTAATTTATGATTTGATTGCTGAGAAATGAAAACACCTACATATGAGAAGAGAAAAGGAAATACTGGAACAAACTCGACCATGAAACAAACTATGATATAGTTGTAATGCACTTTCAATAATGAAAAAGAAAGTTACTTTCGCAATCATATTTTTATTGTTTTTTTTTTTTTCTGTCTCATGTATATTGAACTAAAATACCTTAATAAATTCTATATCATCTACCTGGCAGTTGATAATAAATCCTACAAAATGTAATTACTGGATTACAGCGTCACTCCCGAGCATCACCTGCAGTGAGCCTACCAGCAGAAGCTCCTAATGAATTGGAAAAACTCCTCATTTTTGGATTCATTGCAACCACATCATTGAAAAGCAAACAAACTTGTGCAGGTTCAATAAAATCTTGAGTTTATGTATACAGAGACATAAAGAGATTGAATACTGGTGCTTACATGATCATAGTCATCTCAATAACAGTGTTGCAGAATAAAACACCCAAAGTGAGAAGTAGGCAAGAAAACATTCAAGTTGCAACTTAATCACAGAGACTGTCAATTGATTGCAACACGATATGGTAATCAGTCGAAAGAGAATCAATGTGTCATAGTCATAGCAATGAACCAATGTTAAAAGCGCATAATTTTTCGAGTAGCGGTCGAACAAAGGGAAGCTAAGGAGCTGACCTTATGATAGAGAACAAACTAAGGAGAACAAACTTTTTCTAATGCTTAGGCTTGGGTGGCATCTGTGAGCATCTGTTATTACCTTAAACAGGAGTTAAAATTACTCACCCTTTTTTTTATCACACCAAGACAAAAATAAAGGAAGACTTCTAATCCTATAAATTAGCAAATACTCTACTATCCTAAATTCCTAATCCCACTTGACTTCACTGCCCCATACCTTTGTCCCCTGTCTCCCATTAACTAAAAACACTCCCAAATCACATCAGCCAGCCATACAACAAAGCCACCGGCTACATCAAATATTAGGCACAATTTAGGTAACCAAATTCAAAGAATAGAGTTCGGATACAAAATGCAAAGAACACGATACATATTGTAAAATTTAAGAAGATGATTCAGAGGATTTGAACTATATTGTGTTGAAAACTTACCGAAGAGCGACGATTCCAGGGCGGTAGCGGTCAGGCTTCTTGACTCCTCCAGTTGTGGGTGCTGATTTTATTGAAGCCTCAAAATTAAAACAATTAGCAACTTAGATCCAATAATCTGATTGTTTCTCGGAAAAAATAGCTTCCAATTATTGACCCAACACACATTTTGCAGCATTAATTAAGAGAGAATTATAGTTTTATTTACTTGTGACTAAATCTTTGTTGTTTTGTGGTAACTTGTATAGCAGACAGCCAAACAATATATAATTATTCAAACAGATTAAGACTCCTAATCAAATCAAATCGCTTCTGGTGCAGCTGCTGAACAATTGAGAGCCGAAGCGACTCCTGCTTTTGAGTGACAGAAAACTCTACAGTGACTCGAACAGAGAAATTGAACTAATAATAACAAAGAGTTAGGATCGCAATACTCACCAAAACCAGATCAAAGAGAACATTCTGATCAGCTTTGATGTCGTTGATGAAGTCCGACAAACTTCTTGATAGTCTAATCGCTGCTCTTGCCGACGTCGGTGCTATCGCCGTCTCGACGTTCGACATGCTTCTGGCCGTACTCGATGACTTTGGTGACGATGTGGCTGGTTGGTTACATTGGGGAGAGGATCGCATTATTGGCGTAGTCGTCTTCCACCATTTGCTTGATGGTCTGCGACTCCATAGCAATCGTCTCATTGACCTCGAACACCTCGCGGTTGGTGAGACTAAGAATGGCGAGAGAGAATCGATGAGGGATTTTAGGGAAATTACAGAGCGAGAAAAGGGAGGGATAAGGGGATTTGATGGATGGTTACAGAGAGAGGGGAGAGGAAAAGAAAAGAGGAATAAAATTTACTAAACACATAACTAAAATTAATAGAAATTAATTACTGAAATTAAAACCCAAATTCCAGAAATGAAGAAAAATGGAACCCCAATTGGAAATTAATCACCTTGGGGAACATCTTCGTGTGATGGAGGGTCTTGTGGATGTCCATGGCGTAGTTGACCGTGTTGGTCATGTTAAGGAGCTCGATCTTGGACTTGAGGATCTGCTCATCTGGATACATCTGACGTTCCTGCAGGAACGGGAGGAGGGGAAAAAATGAAGAAATTTGCGTTTAGGGATCTGGGTTTGTCGTTGAATACTGGAACGATACGAAGAAATTAGGGTTTGCGGAGAGTATCTCTATCTCCATCAGCATCCTTACTCCTCCCTCTCCCACTCTCTCTTTCGCGCTGTCTCCCTCTCCCTCTCCCTCGAATCGTACACCCCCTGTGACTCTGTCTGCCTGCAAGCCGCATGCCTTCCTCTCACCAAATCCCCATCTCTCTCCCTCCCTGTCTCTCCTCTCTGCTTGCTCGCTCTCTCTCTCGCTCTCTCTCTCTCTCGACGGCATGCTTTCACCGAGTCCTCACTGCAGCTCACAAAGAAAGGAAATGAATGTCTCTAACCCACCCAACCCGTTTGAAACCCTACAGACCAACATGACCATCGCACCCCTGCCTTTCCACGATCATCAACACGCGCATGAAGATAAGCGGCAGAGAGAGTCAGTGGCAGCCTCGTAAATAAAATGAAATTCGGCTCCAAAGACTATTCATTGGTACAGTACAATTGAAAAGCTTACTTTAGACTAAAGTAATGTCGATAAATTCAACCTGACAAGTCTTTGAACCCTTTTCAAACTTCGAAAGTCTCTTGTTTACCTACTTTATTAGGTGATTCCACTTGTAGCCAGAACATTCTGTATCTCTACCATTTCCTTTAATACCAAAACCTTACAACTATTTGATTTGTTTCATTTTCAAATCTGTCCAGCTTTGAAGGGATTTTGTATACTATTCCTTCCCCTTTTACCAGTCACTTTATTTTTCCTTCCTATATTCGGCTCTTCGAAATATTATGATAATGTAAAATGTACAGAACATGTTGTACTTACCTCAAAATAGGAGATAAAAAAGACAGATGTTTGACTTTGGAAATTCCTGCAAGGAACGTAGTTGTTCGTACTCTGTGTTGGTGTCAAAACTCGGACAGAGTCTGGACTGGGTTCAACGCGTATTTGATACGAGTGTTGCTTCGCGGCGCCATGGGCTGGTTCAAGAGAAAGAGAGAATAGACATGCCACTATTGGAAGCTGCTAGAAAACAGTGTTTGTGAGGTTGATAAATTTGACTTCACTACCAGAAATTAGAGCTTGCCCTATAAAGTTTTATCCGACTAACCAAATTTCGTCGAGTAAAGGGACTTTACCCAAGGGATTTTTTAGTTGGTAGGGCAAAACTGGTCAACATTTAGGGTTTACTCAAAACCTTTATGCAGCAGAAGTTAATTACAAGGCAAAGTACAATTCTTCGGGCAAAATTTTGGCGCCAAGAAGGAAAAAAATGGTGCACAATGTCTGATGGTTTGCTCGACAATTCTGGTGTTCGTCGGCTAGGTTGACTTTGCCTGACAACATTGTTTGTCACCTAAGTGTTACTGTGTGGATGGGTAAAGGCCCACAATGACGTGTAAAAATATCCATCGACAGAACCTTTACTCGACGTTTTTCTTGTACTTGCCTGAAGGAATGGTTCGTCGGTCAAACCCCTATTCATCAATTATAATTATGTGCCTTCCTTTTCCTCTTTCTCCTCTGCGCCTTCCTTTTACTCTTTGTCCTCTGTGCCTTCCTCTTCCTATTTCTCCTATGTGCCTTCCTCTTCCTCTTCCTCCCCTGTGCCTTCCTCGTCCTCTTTCTCCCTTCTTCTTCTTGGCTTCAATACCACATTTTCCCACTACCCAAACCCTACCATTTCACCACTTAACACAAGGTCCCCAAGTACCTCATGAAAAACAGCAGAAGTAAAGCCATGGCTATGGTGGCCTGAGTCCACAACTAGAAGATGACAGTGCCTAGGCCCACACAAGTAGTTAAAGAAGCGAGGTGCACCTTCAGTTATAGAGGTCTAGGGAGTAGTATTAGTGGTAAAAATCAGAGCAATTAGTACAAGAAAAGGAAGGAGTCGAAGCCAAGTGTGGGAGTTTGCAATAACTATAAAGCCTCATTGGCAGCTCGAACTGTACTGACTATTTCAGTCGGATATAATAAATAATCATCAGGTAGCACTGACTAAATTAGTCGAGCGTTTGGTTCTATATCAGATTAATCTGTTCATCGGATAATATTATTGGATTACAATAATTTTCTAGAAAATTTAAAAAGTTATTGATGTTAAAATAGAAAAAACGAGAAAATCAAAGAAACAAAAAAGAAAAACGAAAAGGGTTTTTATCACAAATGGTTCCTGAGATTGATCAAACTCATCATTTTGGTCCCTCACTTTCAAAATCAATCAATGTCGTCCCTAACATTCACTACCGCACATCAATTTGGTCATTCCGTTAAGATTTCGTCAATATTCTGTTAGTTTGTATGTGGGACCCACTAATCCAATGAAATACGTGGATTACACAAAATAAGGGTATCACAAATGGTCTCTGACATTAATCCAACTCCTCATTTTGGTTTCAGAGTTTCAAAAATTGATAAATTTGGTCTCTGACTTTCAATACCGCACATCAATTTAATCATTCTATTAAAGTTTTGTCAATATTTTTTGTCCCACTAATCATATGGCGCCACATGGATTAACTATAAGAAACTATTTTTTAGATTTAAAACGAAAAGTATAATAAGAAACTAAAAACCAAAACTAAAAGAATAAAAAAAGTCATCGTCATCTTCATCAGGGTCTTCTCAAAAAGGAAAAGGAAGGCACCATGACACCACTAAAGTACTTGGCCTCTTGAACTCACTCCTCATTCTCTCTAGTTAGGTTATAATCCTAAATCCTATCAAATTTGAATTGAATTTGGATTCGATTTTATCGAATTTAGGTTGAAAGTTTTTTCCAATTGGGGTTGTGGGATGCGAGAAAAATGTCAGCGTGGAATACTCTTCTTTTGGTTCACTCTTAAAAAAATAGTTTCTTATAGTTAATCCACGTTGAGCTTTATAATTGGATTAGTGGGACCACATTAACGGAGGGAATAAATTGATGCACGGTAGTGAAAGCTAGAGACCAAATTTATCGATTTTTGAAACTCAGGGACCAAAATGAGGAGTTGGATCAATGTCAGGGACAATTTGCAATAAAAACTCTTATTTTGTGTAATTCACGTGTCACCATTTTATTGGATTTGTGGGTTCCACATGCAAAGTAACAGAATAGTTGACAGAATCTTAACGGAATGACCAAATTGATGTGAGGTAGTGAATGTCAGGGACGACATTGATTAATTTTGAAAGTGAGGGACCAAAATGATGAGTTTGGTCAATCTCAGGGACCATTTGTGAAAAAAAACCCAAATGAATAATCATCATTACACCAACAAAATTAAAAAAAAAAATAAAACATAGAAAAAAGAAGGAAAGAAACCTAGGTTTTCTCACACGCATCCTTTCTTCATCATCTTTCCCACGCATCAAATCTCACCCTCCCATACGAACCCACTTCTTCATTTCTTCAATCTCCCAAAAACCACCTCAATTCACCAACAAGAACAATACTACTAATTAAATTGAAGAAATAAATTGATGAAGAAAATACATCAGTTTGCAAGGAAAAAGACAGATCAACTAATTTCATAACAAAGATAACATAGAGGGTAAACAGAGAGATCAGAAAGAGAGCGGAGAAAGAGGAGTAAGAAGAACTAAGTATAGTAGATGGAATTCGTGATGAGGAAGAAGAGCAAAGCACAGCAAACGGAGTTCGCGATGAATAGGAAGAGAGAATGGAGAAGGCGCATATTCGTTGGAGAGCAAAGACAGAACGCAAATTAGCTTTAGCTTTTGAACTTGCTAAATTATTCTTAGCTTTTGGAGAGTATTATTTAGCAGGTGTGAGCTGGACTAAATGAGTGGGCCCGGGATATTTAATCGGCTGGCTATTCAATCCAAATTGCACAAAACAACTCTCCCACATTATTATTCTTATCCGAAGTCTAATACGACTTACCAAACGAGGCCTAAGTTTCTAATGGTAATATCAAAACTAATAGTTGGAAGGGATATAAGGATTGCAGTGTGGAGTAATTGAGTAATTTCTTGTTCCGAAGAAGGTGATGACGAAAAGTTACTCGAATGTCTTGCATGTGGAAGAACATGCAAGGAGCGAATAGTGCCAACATGATAAAAAATATTCCTAACAAATATGTGGGGCGATGCAAAATCGAATTTGTCTTGTACCACAATATTTGTTGATAGCATTTAATGCATGAGCCATAATGAGTGTAAGCGAAGTCCAATTTTCATCATTTCAGGAATCCCGTATCCACATATGTGATAACAAACCCTAACCTTTGCTTAATTCCTACCGTTGGATTTATCTGCACTTCTACTTTATAAACACCCCTTCTTCCTCCAGTTTTTAGCTCACTCCACTGTTCTAAAAATATTTCATTAATTTAAAATATTTAAAATAGTGGATACTGTTGAAAACATCAGCATTGTTTGGAAACTTTGGCTGATGAATGAATGCCCATACATGGATTGTCAACATTGCAGACAAACGAATTTTTCAATGTTGTCAGTAGACTTTGTGAGTGTAGGAATCATGTTTTCAATACCCATACATATTGAAATAGGTATTTGTCAAAACATGCAATGTAAATGTCAAAGTGTAAGAAATCTATTAGTGTGGGATTGCTCTATAAATAGAGCAATTCGATTGTTATCAAATGACAGAAAGAATACAAGAAGAAACAGATAGCAAAAGCAATACATTCGTATCTATTCCTCTCTCTTAAATTGTCATTCCCTTGTGCTCTAGTTTTCAGTGTAATATTTTACACCTGCTCTGCACACCTCACTAGTAAAGGTTATGTCCCTAACTTTTACATATTTATAACACGTTATCAGCACGAGTCTCTAAATATAACTAGTAAAGAAATCATTCTCTCATTCCTCTTCGCCGAATGAAAGAAAGAAAAAAAAAATGTTTCCTCTGAGGATTTTACTGTTCATCTTCTTCCTCTGCCTCAACTGCGCGATATACCCTCGCGACGAACTATATGCTCCATGCCTGCTCCTAGTTCTCAACCTGATGGTTACATACATCTTTGATTTCTTGTTTGGTTTAGATATTGATTACTAACCCAATATTTATTTTTGTTAATTTTACTGCAATCCAAGATGGTGCGGTACAATCGCCCATCTTGAACTACAAATTTAATCTTACTGCGATCCAAGATGGTGCGGTATCATCGCCTATCTTGGACTGCAGATTTAATTTTACTGCAAATTTTAGGTGGAGCGGTATAATCGCCCACCCTACCCTGCATATTTAAATTTGCTTGCTGTTTAATTTTACTGTAATTTTAGGTGGAGCGGTATAATCGCCCATCCTGCTCTGCGTATTTAAATTTTCTGCTACTTGAGTGGTGCGGAATAATCGCCCATTCTATGTTATATTATTTCAATGAGAATGGTGTGGTACAATCGCCCTCCTCATTCATCTTGAAAATCTCGAGCCAGAAGTTTCGAGTGCTTATCATTTTGGCCTGAAGATCAAAATGAAAAATTTGTAAGAACCAGAAGTTCTAACACTATATTCCTCCAGGAATACATATTATTGCAAGTTCTTAGACATCTCATTTTCTTTCAGAAAAGAAAATGGCGAACTTGGCAAAGCTTGAGTATGCTGCCCTGGACATTACCGGGAAGAATTACCTGACCTGGGTACTGGATACCAAGATCCATCTGGAAGCAGGGAATCTTGGAGATACCATCAGGGAAGAGAACAACTCATCCTCTCAAGATCGGGCAAAGGCCATGATCTTTATGCGCCGCCATCTTGATGAGGGATTAAAGAGCGAGTACTTAACGGTTGAAGATCCGTTAGCTCTCTGGAATGCCTTGAGAAACAGATACAATAACCAGACAACGGTGATTCTTCCAAGAGCTCGCTATGAATGGACTCACCTGAGGATCCAGGATTTCAAATCCGTGGCTGAGTACAATTCTGCGTTGTTCATAATTACCTCTCAGATGAAGCTCTGTGGGGATACTATCACTGAGGAAAATTTGCTGGAAAAGATTTTCAGCACATTTCATGCCTCTAACGTGCTCCTGCAGTAGCAGTATAGAGCGCGAGGCTTCACTGAGTACAATCAGCTGATATCTGTGCTCTTGGTAGCTGAACAGAATAATGAGCTACTGATGAGAAACCAACATTCCCGACCCACTGGATCTGCACCATTCCCAGAAGTGAATGCTGCTTCCTTCGAAATGAACGCCACATCCTCTGGTGGTGATAATCATAAACGAGGATGTGGTCATAAGCGAGGTCGGTGGAATAGGAAAGGCAAGAACCATGGTGGTCAGTTTCACAACCTGGTTCCGAGGCATAATTCAGGCCCAAGCTTCAAAAATGTGAATCGCCACAAAGGCAAGGCTCACATGAACAATGGTCCCAAGAACTCTGAAGGAGCATGCCATAGATGTGGTGGCAATGGGCATTGGGCGCGTACTTGTCGTACCCCAAAACATCTGGTGGATCTATATCAAGCCTCCCTCAAGGAGAAGGGTGTCGAGACCAATTTTCTCGACCAGGCTAAACCAATGGACATACCTGATCCAGTGTCCGACTTATCAGGGCAGTTGGACACCACCCACCTAGATGTCTCGGACTTCATTATGGAAAGAGGGAATGAAGTTTACCGGTCCAATTGAATAGTTTATGTTTGATGTACTGAACTTGTAGTTCAAAAACTTGCATTTTTCAATAAAAATGGCAGTTGAATTTCTTGTTATAACATGCTTTTAACTGTGATTCCCTTACTCAGAAAGCATGGATAAGAATTATGGTCATTCTCAAAACAAGAGCAATGGCGGAGATATTTGTATTGCAGACAGCGCAACCACGCATACAATACTTCGAGATCGAAAGTATTTCTCCAGCTTAATGCTCACAAGAATAGGGGTAACAACAATATCAGACCCTTCAGATGTATTGAAGGCTCAGGGAAAGCCCAGATTATGTTACCAAATGGAACAATATTGTCCATACAGAATGCGTTGTACGCCACTCGATCTACTCGAAATCTGTTGAGTTTCAAAGACATACGGTTAAATGGATACCACATTGCAACGAAAAGTGCAGAAAATGTGGAGTATCTATGCATTACCTCCAATGATACCCAGAAGCGTATATTGGAGAAGTTGCGTGGTTTGTCGAGTGGATTGTATTGTACATACATAAAGACAGTTGAATCACATACTGTCATGAACCATAAGTTCATTGATTCAAAGGTCTACATGCTCTGGCATGATCGTCTGGGTTACCCAGGATCTACCATGATGCGTAGAATCATTACCAACTCTAATGGACATCCATTATTGAGCAGACATATTGTTGTCTCAAATGATAACCCTTGCAAGGCTTGTTCCCAAGGGAAGTTGGTAATTAGACCATCACAACTAAAGGTTGATGTAGAATCCCTATCATTTCTGCAAAGAATTCAAGGGGATATTTGTGGGCCTATTCAACCATCTTGTGGACCATTTCGATATTTTATGGTTTTGGTTGATGCATCTACCCAATGGTCACATGTTTGTCTCTTGTCTACTCGGAATGTAGCTTTTGCCTGACTTCTTGTTCAGATAATTAAGTTACGAGCATAGTTCCCAGATTATCCCATTAAGTCTATCCGACTTGATAACGCTGGTGAATTTACGTCTCAAACCTTTGATGATTACTGTATGACATTGGGCATTGATGTTGAACACCTTGTTCCTCATGTCCATACTCAAAATGGTTTAGCAGAAGCATTGATTAAGCGGCTTCAGTTAAATAGCTCGCACTCTGCTTATGAAAACAAAATTGCCAGTTTCTGTATGGGGACATGCAATTTTACATGCTGCATCATTGGTTCGATTGAGACCTATAGCCAACCACCAATACTCCTCAGTACAACTCATGTTTGGACATCAGCCAAACATTTCACATTTACGAGTTTTTGGTTGTGCTGTTTATGTGCCTATTGCACCACCACAACGAACTAAAATGGGACCTCAGCGCAGACTGGGAATTTATGTGGGTTTTGATTCACCATCTATCATTAGATATTTGGAACCCTTAACAGGTGATATGTTTACAGCTCGTTTTGCTGATTGTCACTTTGATGAGACAGCCTTCCCATCGTTAGGGGGAGAAAAGACCGTTCCTGAAGAACGGAAAGAGCTGACATGGGTTGTTCCCACCTTGTCTCATTTTGATCCACGTAGCACTCAATGTGAAAATGAAGTGCAAAAGATCGTTCATCTTCAAGGCATTGCCAATCAAATGCCAGATGCATTTAATGATGCTATGAAAGTGACAAAATCACATATACCAGCTGCAAATGCACCTGGAAGAATTGATGTCCCTGTTGGACAAAATAAAGTGGCAGCGAATGATTCATCTAGTGCACGCCTGAAGCGTGGTAGACCCCCAGGTTCAAAAGATTCAGCCCCTCGAAAGAGAAAAACGAGAGCACAGCTGAATCCAAATGAAATCATTCAAAAAGAGAGAATGCATGACAAATCCACAATTCATGATTCTGTACTTCCAGAAGAAGAAAATGTCCTTGATGTGACATATGTCCCTGAAGAGACAGAAGTACATGAAAGCAAAGAAATCTCCATAAATTATGCATGTACCAATGAATTGTGGGATCGCAATGAGATAATCATTGACGATATGTTCGCATTCGCTGTAGCCACTGAAATCATATTAAGTGATGAAATTGAGCCCCGCTCTGTTGATGAATGCAAACAGAGACAGGATTGGCCTAAGTGGAAAGATGCAATCCAAGCAGAATTAAATTCCTTGGAAAGGCGAAGTGTTTTTGCACCTGTAGTCCAAAGCCCGCCTGGTGTAAACCCCTTGGGTTACAAATGGGTATTCACAAGGAAACGCAATGAGAAAAACGAGATTGCAAGATATAAAGCACGACTCGTTGCACAAGGTTTTTCACAAAGACCTGGAATTGATTATGAGGAGACATACTCTCCTGTAATGGACGCAATTACATTCCGTTACTTGATAAGTTTAGTGGTTTCAGAGAAACTTGATATGCAACTTATGGATGTCATCACTGCATATCTATATGGAGAATTAGATACTGACATATATATGAAAGTCCCAGAAGGACTTAAGTTGCCTGAAACATAACAAACCACGAGGTATGCTCTCAATCAAATTGAGGCGATCCTTGTATGGGTTGAAACAATTTGGACGAATGTGGTATAATCGTCTCAGTGAGTATTTGATCAAAGAAGGGTATATCAACAATGTCATTTGCCCTTGTGTGTTCATTAAGAAATCCAATTCTGGATTTGCTATCGTGGCAGTATATGTTGATGATATGAACCTAGTTGGAACCCCTGAAGAGCTCAATAAAACTGCTGAATATCTGAAAAGCGAGTTTGAAATGAAAGACCTTGGAAAAACAAAATTTTGTCTCGGCCTGCAGATCGAGCATTGTGTTAGTGGAATTTTGGTCCACCAATCAGCTTACATTGAAAAAATTCTGAAGCGATTTGGTATGGACAAGGCTTATCCACTCAGCACACCAATGGTCGTTCGTTCTTTGGACATTAAGAAAGATCCATTTCGTCCAAAAGAAGATGATGAACTGGTCTTTGGTCCAGAAGTACCATATTTGAGTGCAGTAGGTGCTTTATTGTATTTAGCATAATGTACTAGACCAGATATAGCTTTTTCAGTCAACTTGTTAGCAAGGTATAGCTCTGCTCCAACAACTCGTCATTGGAAGGGAGTCAAAGATGTATTGCGTTACCTTCGTGGAACAACAGACATGGGTCTATTCTACTCAAAGAACTCCACAGATGACCAGGTCCTTGTTGGATATGCAGATGCTGGTTTTCTCTCTGGTCCGCATAAAGCCCGCTCGCAAACTGGATATGTGTTCAAGAATGGAGATACAGCAATCTCATGGCGCTCAACCAAGCAAACATTAGTTGCTACATCTTCAAATCATTCAGAAATACTTGCTTTACATGAAGCAAGTCGTGAATGTTCTTGGTTAAGATCAATGATCCATCATATCCGGAATTCATGTGGTCTAACTTCGAAGACAGACAATCCAACTGTCATCCATGAAGATAATGCAGCCTGTGTTGCCCAAATGAAGGAAGGATTCATCAAGGGCGATAAGACTAAACACATATCTCCAAAGTTTTTCAGTGCACATGAGCTTCAGAAGGCTAAAGTTATTGAAGTCAAACAAATCCGTTCCAATGAAAATCTGGCAGACTTGTTCACCAAGTCTCTACCAAAGTGCACGTTTCAAAGCTAGTGCAAAGTATCAGATTACGTCGACTTACCAAACAGCTAAGTTTGGAGAATGCGAAATCAGGGGAGATACAAATCAGGGGGAGCATCCATGATACATGCATGTTGTACTCTTTTTCCTTCGATTAGGATTTTTCCCACTGGGTTTTTCCTATCAAGGTTTTAACGAGGCAACATAAGCATACTTCACACTATAT
The DNA here is from genome assembly GCA_036320875.1 of Cotoneaster glaucophyllus. Taxonomy (NCBI): domain Eukaryota; kingdom Viridiplantae; phylum Streptophyta; class Magnoliopsida; order Rosales; family Rosaceae; genus Cotoneaster; species Cotoneaster glaucophyllus. Next base: position 18,685,608 of record CM070073.1, read on the forward strand.
CAACAATCTAGGTAAAGTTGTACTCTTTTTCCTTCGCTATGGTTTTTTCCCACTGGGTTTTTCCAAGCAAGGTTTTAACGAGGCAACTGATGTTGATATGTGGGCATCCAAGGGGGAGTGTTGAAAACATCAGCATTGTTTGGAAACTTTGGCTGATGAATGAATGCCCATACATGGATTGTCAACATTGCAGACAAACGAATTTTCAATGTTGTCAGTAGACTTTGTGAGTGTAGGAATCATGTTTTCAATACCCATACATATTGAAATAGGTATTTGTCAAAACATGCAATGTAATGTCAAAGTGTAAGAAATCTGTTAGTGTGGGATTGCTCTACAAATAGAGCAATTCGATTGTTATCAAATGACAGAAAGAATACAAGAAGAAACAGATAGCAAAAGCAATACATTCGTATCTATTCCTCTCTCTTAAATTGTCATTCCCTTGTGCTCTAGTTTTCAGTGTAATATTTTACACCTGCTCCGCACAACTCACTAGTAAAGGTTATCTCCCTAACTTTTACATATTTATAACAGATACAACAAAAGCTTATATTCTACTTAGTGGAAGTATAGAATAAACTCTAAGTGTTTTGGAATCCATTTTTCACAAGGGGACACGCATTCTACGAAACTAGTTTCCACGATTCAACCGTCAAACATGTTTGCATATACTTCGAGATCTCCTACGCCAAAAATCACCCAAAATTTTTTTTCGGAGATTAGGCAACGGGAGGAAATCATTCGACGGTTAGAAACGAAAAATCATGATTTAACGGTCATTTTAGCTTCAAATTTTGTTTATATTTTACAAATACGATCCTCAACATTAGAAGAATAAGATGAACGAACCCGACCATCAATTTAAAATATTTAAAATAATGGATGCAACAAAAGCCTACATTCTACTTAATGAAAGTATAGAATAAACTCTAAAAAAGTGTTTGTTCGTCTCGTTAAGTTTCACTGGAGTGGAAAAAAGTATTTGGCCTGCTCAAGGCACAACTAACTAGATTTTAACTGATATCTTGATGGGTATTTAATTTTATTGCAAAGGAACAGTTTGCGATCCAACTTTCAAATCTGCTTTATGACGTGGCATCATGAGCAGCAAAGAAACTCTCTTTCACATTGAAAGAAGGTAAACAACCTTAATTATTCTAATCCAGATGATCCACACATTGACTTTTTGATCCATAAGTTTCTAAGTGTATACTGTCACAACAACTTACTATAATTCCATAATGATCCAATGGGCATCACATTGTTTGCTACAGATGAAGAGCAAAGTTTAACACCCGATAAGTCACACTCCCATAAAAACAGTAGAGTCAAGGTAATCTCTAATTCTCCCCATCGTTGAACTTCCATGTATTAAATAAAGGGAACTTTAACGAAAAGCTCACAGTACTGTTCACTTTAACGAAAAACCATTTTTTTACATTAAAAAGTTAATCCTGGTACTATTCACTTTACCCTTTATTTTATTCTTATCGTTAAAACTCAAAGTTTTTAAGTATTTTTCATTAGTTTTCTTTTAAACCAAAATGGTGGTCTTGACAGTGTATTTTGACATAAAATAGGCATTTGGTAGTTGAATATGATCCTATCTTTAACTGCCTCTAGCTTGAAAGTTTTAACTTTTAATTTACAATTGAATGAATGAGTACCGTTCTTATTCAGGTGTGTACTAACGACTAAATAAATGAAAAAATAGGTACCTCTCATGTGTTTTGGATTCTAACGCAATATTCGGTTGACTTATATATTTTTATCCATATTCTAGAAGAGTTAATATTCAAGTTTAAATCAAGTTTGTCAACCTTGTTTGCTCATTATTTCTTTAGAAAACTAAATTTTAATCTCTAAATAAGATGAAGTTTAGAAAAATATCTTATACAAGATTAAAAATTGATTTTAGTCCCTAAATTCTATTAAATGCCAACATATGTATTCAATGTCTCTCTTTTTTATTTATAATTTTATGGTGTTCATAAATTAAATTTTAAGAAAATATTATAGAATTTTAATTCTCATTATGGTGAGTATCTTATATAATATTTTCGTAGAGATTTTTCGGTACACTTATGTTTTTGCATATTTTCTTATGTGCCACTAATGGATTACAATATATTTAGGTACGAACATTTCGGTACACTGGGTTAATATAATATGTTTAGGTACGAACATTTAGGTACACTAGTTTAGTATAATATATTTAGGTATCGACATTTCGGTACACTAGTTTAGTATTATATAGTTAGGTACGGAATTTAAGGTACACTTATATTTTTGCATATTTTCTTATGTACTACTAATTGGAACCGGATCCCCTCCGGACCCAAAGGAACTAAGCCCACTCATCATGTCACGCCCTGATCCCGACATACGTCCAGGATCGACACGTGACTTCAACAAATACCCGTATCTCTAACATACCCCGCCTCCGGGAAATGGTAAAACACAACTTAAGATCCAACTGCGCAATAATTCTTCATAGATTTTATGGTTGCATCTAACATTTTCGTTAGACTGCCCACGAACCCTCAATAGGGATCAAGCCATTCGTAGTTCACCATTTCACTACTCTCAAACATTCATCACATAGACCACTAGGTCTCAACATAATACCACAATTCAAATATGTAGCACCTCAAGGAACATTTAACAAAGCACAATAATAATCTTGTAATTCATCCTCACATATGCATTCCAACACCATCTAATTATCACATCAATCAATAATGCCAATCACCATATCATCAATAATACATACAATTCATCGAAATGACGGGCTAGAGCGACACAATTCGACCGAAGCCTACATTTCTGAAGCTGTCTCAAATGAATCAAATGATGCAATTTCAGACCACTCAACGAAATCATCAACATCGGGTTCCAGACCTCTCAACAGAACCAAGACACCAAAAGGGATTCCGGACCACTCAACAGAACCAACTAAAATATGATCGCCCATCAAATGTACCAAGTAATCCTCCTCACTTCTAGAATGCATATGGTCCCCCAACGCGGATATACCAAGCAGAACCATATGCATAGTTTAATATCATAGACAGTGATCACCCAACGAGGATATACCAAGCATGATCACTCCTAAGCATACATGGCCATAAGGATCGCCCAACGCAAATTAACCAAGCGCGATCCATATATAGTATGGTCCCCCAATGCGGATTAACCAAGCAGGATCACTTGTGACCCCCCAATGCGGATTAACCAAGCAGGGTCAAGATAATCAGGTAGGTAGTGATCACCCAACGCGGATATACCAAGCATGATCACTCCTAGAATGCGTATGGTCCCCCAATACGGATGTACCAAGCAGGACCATCCATGTACAACTGCTACATGGTGCAGTAAATACAACACATAACCTATCAACACCTCAACCCCTATGAGTTACAACGTAGTCACCTATACCATCAACTTCTCATGGCCACCAACTAATGTGTCACACAAGTATATAAGTTCTATAGAATACTTCTAATGTAATTCTAGGGTCACATTGTCGTAACATTTATCTTACTTATGATTCACATTGCTAAAAAGATAATTAAACACATATATCATAACCATCATCAGTACACAAACCAAATCATGTTAATAAACATATGTCTACGGCTAAATATATAAAATCCCATTTCAATAGAAATCACATTTATAAAACCAATTCATATTCACATATGATATTAATCTACGGAATTAAGGTAATAATCGTATCACATATATTCAAGTCACTCTCTAACCAATGTGGGTCCACTAGACTTCACATAATCTCTAGTAGTACCAATTCTAGTATCTAGAACGTTTCGAGACATGTTGACCAAAAGTCAACTCTCGGTCAAAGTAGGGTCCACAACTTTACGTAATTTGATCCGGAAGATCCTCACTTCAGATTTCGGATCCGTAACTCCCAAAAGTCCACATTATGTTTCTAGAACAACATACCAAAATTTCAGTACGATCCGACGGTCAGATCTCTTCCAATTTCAAAATCAAGTGGCGGTAGACATTTAATTTTACAAACTTAGAAATCCAATTAGGGAAGATCGGTATGTCGGATTCCTTATCCGTAAGTTTCTATGATCCTCAAATATTATGTTCTAACACGCATTAAGGTTTGGTGACGATCCAACGGTCGGATCATCGATTCATATAAAGGTCAAGTGATGTATCGTAAAGAAACTGAGTTCAAACAATCAAACCACATCATGCGAATATCAATTATGAAATCAAGGCATTTAATTGAACTTAAAAGAACATCGTCGTCCCACTGGCCAGGCCGCCACCATGTGCGCCGCCGCCGGTGGCGGTCGGCTGCCCCGACTTGCCAGAAAATTCAACTATTTTTAAAAATTACCAAAATTTACAGAAATGAAGATCTCAATGAGAGCAAGTTTTATACCTGTGTCCAAGGCCAATTTGGCGTGGAAAAGCCTCAATTTGCCTTGAACCCGCGGAACCCTAGAATATGGTGTTCCTTGATTCGTCTTCAAATCGACTCCGACGCTTCAATCAATGATTGAGTATTGTTCCTGAGCTCTAGGGAGGTACTTTGATGGTGAGAATAGATGGAAATCATTTCACAAATGGCGGATTCCACCACCGTGCACCCGTGAACCCGCCGGTGCTAACTCACGAATTCGAGATCCATTCGTGTTAATTTTTGAATGAATATGGAAGAGAAGATGATGTTAAGTTGGTTCCAGGTAGTGGGTGGCTGCAATTCGTCGAAAAGGAGTCGGAACTCATGGAGAAGTCCGGTCCGGTTGCGGGTCAAAGGGGAATCCGGGTTTGCCCCTCCTTCTCTCTTCTCTCTTTTCCCTCCTTTCTCCCACTCTGATTGGGCCATCCTCTCCTTCTCTCCTCTCCCGATTTGCTGCTTCCTCCCCCATTTTCTCTCCTATTCTCCCTCCTCTTCCTTTTTTTTTCCTGAAACTCCTCCTCTCTTCCGCTGCCAACCCGCAGTATTTTTTTTTCCTTTTTCCTTTCTTCTTCTTTTAATTTTTATTATTATTTTTTTCTTTTCTTTTCTTCTCTTTTCTAGCTGGTTCATTTCCCACGAATACGAATTACTTAACTTAAATATAAAATTATGGGGACGGGATTTCACACATCAAAATTTGATCATTGTAGCCGTTGGATCAAATTTCAATGGCTCAGATCATTTGATCATTGGGCTCTGTTCCTTTAGGTCCGGAGGGGATCCAGTTCCCTACTAATTTACTACAATATATTTAGATACAAACATTTTGGTACACTAAATTAGTAAAATATATTATGATACGGACGTTTAGGTACACTAATTAGAAGAAGTTAAATAAAATTAATGAATTAAAATGTGTATAATAATAAATTTAAAATTTAATGTAATTGTTGCAGTCCTATTAGAATAGGAATGTGATTGTGTAAATCCTAGTAAATATGGGAATGTATCTTATATTCCTATTAGGAGTAGATTACCTATTAAATGTTGTAATCCTAAAGGGTAAGTAATTACCCTTCCCTACTACTATAAATAAAGGCACAATGGGGTGAGATAACACACAACCACAATTACACATCTCTCTCTTCTCTCTCAATCTTGCCGCACCCTCTCTCTCTTTTGGCCTCCATAATTGCTTCAGTAAATTATGCCTACAACACGTTATCAGCACGCTCTTGACGCTGCGCTAAAGAGAGTTTATTCTTCAATCAGGGGAGTATTACGTTTTAATCATTCTTTTCATGATTAATTTATTGTTTTATTAAATTGATCTACATGCTATTGATTCAATTTAATTTTTCTATGTTGAACGTGATACAACGCATTGGAGATGCTATTCCGGCTTTCTGCGAAGGAACTTCTACAAATTCAAAGGCTTTTGTTGTTTTCTGCTACTCAGGTACGCTTAAAATAAAGTAAGATATTTGAAACGACCCATGAAGCATGAAAACATTCCCCATGATGTATGAACCCCCTATGTTTACATTTTCCTTCCGATATATATATTCTCTATGTTCATATATATATTTGTTTCATGCATCACGCAATAATTGCTATGTGGAATTTGTGAGTCAAAGTATAAAAATAAATTAGAAGCAAGTTAGGGTTTTCCTAAAACCCTAAGGGAATTGAAAAAAAAAAAAAAAATGGGAAACCAAGGGATCGGGATTGGGTGCACTGCACCCTCCCTGCGCAGCAAGAAACATCAGGCCTCGCCTGCTTTGTTTCTGGACTTGGGCCTGCAGCCCTCGGCCACACCTGGCCCGCATCCATTTGCCAGCCTTCGGCTGGGCACTGCTCGCACAAACGCCAGCCTTTTTTTTTGGCTGGGCTCATTCACGCGAGGCCCGCAGCCTCCACACGCCAGCCCACTATCTTGGGCTCCCCCGTGCAATCCCCTCGGTCCATATGGACCCAACCCAGCTTCGGCTGGAAGCCCTTTTTCCCCCGTGACCTGCTGCCATGGTTCCTGGCCCTTTCCCAGGCCCTGCCGTGACCCTTAAGGCACCCCGTGCCTTCCCACACCCCACGGCACAAGCCCAAATTATTTTGGGGCTCCAATTTCGATCCAATAATATTATGCTAATATTATTTTGCTTCTACAATCGACCCTGTATGGTCCCGATTTATTGAATTAATTAAAAGTGACCTACAGTCCATTAATCTGATAATGAATCCAAAATTATTGACCTGAAGATCACTTTTGGACATTAACGATTCAATAATTTCTCTTTATACTTTGAACCGTCACATACTTTCGTAGTAACGAAGCTCTCACACTTGAGTTCCCGAAGACAACTCAAATCCACTACACTAAGTTAGTATATTGCATTCTGTGTTTCTTGCAGGAACCTCTATTTTATGAACTAAATGTTCATAAACTAAATCGAACCTGTAGTTTCGAATTTAGTGCCTTTGAAACCCGAAGTTTTCATAAAACAATACACCCATGAAAACCCGACGATTTTCATGAAAACCATGTCTTAGACATCGAATGTTGATGCCTATGGATGTTTCATTCCCATAGCACCCATCACAATCTTGTTCCCTCCAATTCAGTGGATTGTTGAACTGTCACAAGTTCGATTTTCCTGATTTGGATGTTTCCCGTAGAAACCACTTAATGTGGGGTACAAGACGTTAATCTCCCATTGACTATCAAGAAGCTGAGAAACCATTGAAGCCAACAATGGCATGGAAGAGCTGAATAAGCCTCCGCCATGATCTTCACTCAAAGACTTATGCCCGAAGCATTACAAATGGAAAGACCTCCCGATCGAGGATTCCATGGCTCTTTGGCTCGCTCCTACGGACTGTCTAATCATGAAAGACATTGCCTGAAGCACACCATGATTACGTCCATGAATGAGTACAATTCTGAAGTTTATAAATTCGATTGAATTTTGACTGGAGAATACTTTTCTCGTCCTTCCATGTTTCTAACTCGCTCTTGAAATAGCAGTGTAGAAAGCGGAAGTTTACCAAATTCTCGGATCTGATTACTACCACAAACATGAGAGAAAGGTATGGACCCAGTTCGACTGGAGTCTACCATATAGCTCAACCCAGTTCGGTCAAAGCCTACTGAACCCAAGTTTGGGTCTGTCCATCTCATAATCCAATTTTGAGTTTGTTTTTACAAACATATGGTAGAATCAGGGCCTGCCTAGGTGTGGCATCATGCCCGAAGCATGATCCTTGGTACCTAAGACCTAAAACTTCAAGAATAAGGGATAGTATTCCCAACCTTAACCATGCAGAATCTATTTCCGTCCCGATGGAATAGATTATTGGTTATGCACTTGTTCGTGCCCCTACCAATATTGTTAAGGAGTACCATTCTAGTAGTCAATATGTGAGACTGATTTTGCTCCACCAAACATCGTTGGAAGACCAAAATTTTGACATGGATGGCCTTTTTGGCCGAATCCACCTAGTAGCTTTGCTTACTTTGTGAACATTTTTCCATGTTCTTGGATTCAAGTTTGGTGTATGTTTTACTTATGGATAATCTTATTGATATTGTCCTTGAATATGAGTTAATTGAATCATGTTTCTTAGTACATGTGACCGATTCAATTAAACACGTGATTAGGTTGGAATGTGGGAAAGTTAGTTGTCTGGATGAATGCGTACTACGCACACTAACTTTACACCTAAATCACATCTCTAACAACGACTTCAGGTCTATCCAACCTGATTAAGAGCAATGGCACGCTCCTCGTTGTATGAATGGTACTGAATCACCATTTAAGGGACCTTAAATTCTCCCTGACGTTGAGTTTTTAAGGATATTCGAGTTGACAATGATCATAAATGAAACCACTGAAGAAAATAGAGTGAAATATCTTTGCACCACCACCAAAAATGAGCCTGAAGCTTTGATTTGGGGCCAATGGGTTGTCCCCCAACTGGGGCACACGCCATATGTGGCCGGCCTAGGGCTAGGTGATTGAGCAGTTTACTTGCTTTGGCACGACCTTTTGGGACACTTAGGTCGACCAACGATGCTACGATGCATCTCCTTACCCGAAGTAAGGATATTGTGCCTACAAGCACACTTTGCCAAGCATGCTCATTAGGGAAATTCGATTTTATAAATCATCCCTTGCAAAGATACGACTCGACTCTCTTTTCACAGTGGATTCAAGGGAATATACGTGGACTAATCCAACCAAAATGCGGACCATATAAAGACTTATGGTTTTGGTTGATGAATCGACAAACTGGTCACATGTTTGTCCACACACATTACTGCTAAACCCTCTGGCCGATTAAGGGCTCACCACCCTACTTATCCCTTAAGGTCCGGGAGACTGGATAATGTCGGAGAGTTTACATCGACAGTTTTCGATAAAGTATTGCATGTCGTTTTGGGTTTATAATTGAACATCGAATTCCCATGTTCACCCCAAATAGCCTCGCCTAAGTGATCATAAAGCGCAATTTAAATGATCGCCCGAATTTTGGTAAACGTACCAAGTTTTCGGTTTCTGCCTAGGGCTATGCAATCCTTGTACGCAGTGATGAATTGGTCCGCCTTGAGGCCCATTGCCACCCAACCTATATGACGTTACAGTTGGTTACTGGGTACGAACCTGACGATTTTCGTATTTACGCATTTGGGTGTGCATTCCATGTGCCAAGTTGCGCCGCCGCAACGTACCACCATGGGTCCTCAAAGTAGGATGTGTATCTTTTGTCGATCATGATTCTCCTTCACACTAGCTCTTTTCGAGCCCTTGCACGCAATCTCTTTACCGCTCATTTGCGGGTTGTCACTTTAATGAGACAGTCTTCCCGCCGTTAGGGGGAGATAAGAACGTCAACGTTCCTGTAGAACGACGCGAATTTACGTGGACGTTGCCCACTATGTCTCATCTCGATCCCCATACCGCACAAGTGTGATAAGCAAGTGCGATGAATTCTAGATTTCAGAATGTTGCTCCAGACGCATTCCTCTGATCTAGCTAAAGTGACGAGATCATATACCAGCTGCAAACATGCCTGCAAGGATAGACGTACTTAACGGACGTCGAGTCAACATCCCTGGAGGGTGTGCCGCCCCTGTTGGACGGTTTGGACGCCCCTGTTGGACGGTCCGGTACACCGGCGGATAGCCAATCAATCTGTCTTGGCCTGGAGCACGACAGATCATTCGGTTCGTAGGATTCACTTCCCTGGAAGAGGAAGACAAGGCACAACATTGAATCTGAACTCGATCGCTGTCTCAAATCATTTCCATCTCATGAGATTAATCCGGATTACTCCCAAGACATGAAGTTCTTGGTCCAGTATACTAGTTTGGGTGAGCTAAATGGAATTGAAATGAGATTATCATCGATGATGTTTTCACTTATATGGTAGCTACCGACATAAATGAAAAGCGACGATATCGAACCGTGTTCCGTTGATTAAGTGACAACGTAGAATTGATTGGACAACGGAAACTACAATCTAGGTCAAATTCCTTACCAAAGTGTGTATTGGACCCGTAGTTCCTACACTGCCCAAGGTAACCTTATTGTGTTACAAGTGGGAAAGGAAGCGTTATGAGATGAATGAAATAGTGCGATATGATGCACGCCTTACGGCGCAAGGTTTCTCTCAAACGTCCTGTGATTGATAGCAGCATTATGAAAAGTGGTTAGTATTTCTCCATGGGGATATAAGATACGGAGATTAACATGTAAGTTCCCGAATAATTACATGGACTGACTCAAATAGTTCCAGAACCACGGAACACCCTCTTAACTCATTTTGAGGTGTTCACTTATGGATTGAAAAATCCGACGGATGTGGTATACCCGTCTACGTGATAATTTGATCAGTCAGGGATATGAATGAATGCCTTTGCGTGTTAAACTATGAAGTCTTATTCCAAATTGCTAGAGTTACAGTTTATGTCGTTAACACGAATCTCACTAAGACTCTGGAAGAGCATGAGAAAACTGCCTCGCACCTGAAGATGGAATTAGAGATGAAGGATCTTAGGAAAACTCGTTTATGCCTTGACCTGAAGTTGAAGCATCGTTCTGACGGTATTTTGGTCTACCAGTCGAACTACACTCTGAATGTGTCACCTTTGAGTATACCTTTGATCGTCCATACGTTATATGCAAATGAGACTCTAGAAGAGGCTGTGGAATCCGAAATTCCATATCTAAGTTCAACTTTGCGCTTCGTTGTACTTAGCTCATTGTATTTAGACAGGACATCTCCTTCGCTGTTGATCTTGGTAAAGATGCAGCACCGCGCCTACACGCAACCACTGAATTGGTATTAAAGACGTTCCCTGAAGGTACTACGAATTTGGGCAAAGCAAATCCCAACGCATCTCGAGCGGATCCAAACCCCCTGATCCTCGAAATGATGCTTGCCTTGTTTGTTATGCTGACGCAAGTTACTTATCAAACCTGCACAAGGCAAAATCCCCGAATGGTTATGTCTTTACCATTAGGGATATCGCAATATCTTGGAGGTCCACGATATGACCTTAGTTGCGAAATCTTTGAATCGTTCCAAGACTCACCTCACTTCACTACGCCACACGTGAGACATGGTTAGGAGTTCTTGTTGAGCATATTCGAAGTACTTGCTGTGTTTTCATCCATCGTTGAGTCCCAACGACGATCCATGAAGACTATGCCATATGTATCAACCCGACCAAGCCATGATACATCAACGAAGCCAACGCCAAGACATATTGCGTCTACATCTACATCAGCAAAGCATCAGGAGATTTGAAGTCATGCAAGCCGATCCCAGACAACCTTGCCGACCTCTACACGACGTCACTGCCGAAGTCAACCTTCCAGAAGTTTGTCCAAGGAATCGGTATGCGCAAATTATCTGAATTGAATCGCTTGTAGTTCTCTTATTTAGAAGTTATGTCTAACTTAGGGGGAGTATCCAGAAGCATACTCACATGATCTTAATGTACTCTTTTTCCTACGATTAGGAGCATTTTTCCCACTGGGTTTTTGCTACCTAACGAGGTTTTAATGAGGCACCCATCCTGGGATGATCATACTCCGTTGAGTTCACTACACTCGTCCAGTTTGACGTTTGTTTAAGACATTATGCATATTTTCTTACTTTTCCCTTAGTCTATGGGTTTTCCCCATTCCTTGGGTTTTACCATAGCGAGGTTTTTGTGAGTTTTTACACATGCATACTTCAAAGTAAATTTGAGACTCGCGATCACCCGTTGTGCCGATGACTTCATCAACTTTACCTGCTTCATCACTGAAGACCTGATGTGCCATTTACTTGAGTATTTACACACTCAAGGGGGAGTGTTGCAGTCCTATTAGAATAGGAATGTGATTGTGTAAATCCTAGTAAATATGGGAATGTATCTTATATTCCTATTAGGAGTAGATTACCTATTAAATGTTGTAATCCTAAAGGGTAAGTAATTACCCTTCCCTACTACTATAAATAAAGGCACAATGGGGTGAGATAACACACAACCACAATTACACATCTCTCTCTTCTCTCTCAATCTTGCCGCACCCTCTCTCTCTTTTGGCCTCCATAATTGCTTCAGTAAATTATGCCTACAACAGTAATGACATTAAGTAAGATATCTATTAAATATTTAAACAAAAATATAATATAAATCGAATTAAGTACACATTAAGGGACTAAAATTAATATCCAATCTAACATCATATTTTTATTAAATTTTAATCTTCTTGAAGGATTAAAGTTCAAAACCCCTTATTTGTTTTTGTAGCTTCTATACGGTACATATTCCATGACAAACGGAGCAAATAATGGCAAATCCACATGTTGATCACTATTACTAATACAATATAGATGAAAGCCGAGGCAAATTGTTCTAAACTATTATCCACTCCATGTTTGATTACGGGTTTAAAAAGAGAATAAGATCCATATTTGGGTGTAGACTCTCGGACATTCCCACCTAATCACCATAAAGTTAATGATCATGATATGTACCTTGGTACCCTCTTTTTTTAATTTCCTCTTTTAATTTTATTTTTCTCTTTTAACGTCCCTAAATTTTCCTAAAACTAGAAAGAAAAATTGAAACTAATTTGCCTTTTGGTGGGGAATTCCAAGTAGGCAAAAGCTTCAGTCAAATCAAATAAAATTCCTCCAAAAAGATTAACACAGTGCACAAGATAATGACGATGTATGTCCTCAATTCCTCCTATTCTCCAAGATCCCCTATGCTACAGCTTGGCAAAAATTAATAAAAAGAAAAATCAAATTAGCAACTTTTTAGTTAATTAAGGCCATCTCTAACTCTTAAGTTAAAACCTAGAATTTTTAGTCCAGAAAATTTAGGTTTTAACACAAAAATAGTTTTTCTCTTCCAACCCTTAGGGCCTAAAATTTTAGCCCTAGATTATTAAAAAATGAATTTAGGCTACTTTTTTTTAAAATTAATTTAAAAAAAAATTATGTAGGCTATCTTAAATTAATTTTATGAACATTTTATTCTAAAAATATTTAAATTCCGATAAATATTGAAAAATCACTAAATCGACACATGAAATACTATGGAAAATCGCCAAATCGGATCCTTAGTAAACCATGATTAATAGAAAAAATAATTAATAAGCCATAAACTTAATACAAACGATAATTAATAAGTCATAAACTTAATACAACGAAAATTTAATAAACTACATAAACTTAATACAAATGATAATTAATAAGTCATAAACTTAATACAACGACATTTAATAAACAACATAAACATAATACAAACGATAATATTCACCACCTTGACTTGGTGGTGGATTTTGTAGTGGATTTTCTGGTGGACTTGGGATATAGGCTTGAGATGAATCATCGTCTTGAAAGATACTCCTTGTGGCATGCCTTTGCATAATTTCGTTTTGCTTATCACCAAAGAACATCTTCCTATGTGGAGTGTACTTGTCGAGGTCCATCTTCATCAAATCACATTCGAACCTTTCATTCTCCTTTTCCGCTTCCTTTACAAAGGCCAATCGCATTTGGGCCGCTTCTTCCCCCTGAGAGCTATGGCATTCGCCTAATTTGCAAATCCGGTAGAATTCGTTGTACTAACCGGATCTTGCATCTTCCTTTTTCTCTTTGCTTCCTTTTGCTTATCTCTTCCCGAGGGCCTTGCAAAAGAAGAAGGGGTCAACGAATTGACACATTCATTGACATCATTTGTGCTTGTAGCTTCACTACCAAATAATTTTTCCTATTGTTGGTCTGCAGTAGTTCCCCACCTAGGACAATCCTTAAGGACTTCCCAAGCATGATGCAACTTAAAAGCTTGATTTTTTGGCATAGTTCTTGTCACCCTGTGCAAGGAATACATAAACACAATTAGTTGCAAAATAAGAATATGTACATGACAAATAAGCTCACAACTTCTAAGGCGCTCATTCCACTAGCCGTGTCAACCACAGCTCTCTCCAAACTTCCCTTCCATAAATTGCACGCTTTGTTGATAACATTCCACCGATCATAAACACTACCAACTTCCCTTCGGCCGACGTTAGAGTTTTTATTGAACTTATCAATGATTTTAGCCCACAAAACCCTTTTATTTTGATTCGTGCCAACGACACCATCTTCGCTAATAGAAATCCTTACCAACCACAAAGCAACATCTTCCTCAAAGGACCAATTATGACCTCTAATATGATCGTTTGCCATCTTGAAACATTTGGAAATGGGAAGAAATGGTTTTGGAAGATGTTAGAAAGAAAAATTGGAAGAATTATAGGAGAAAAGTGAGTTTTGTGTGGATGTTTGAACAAATACCTAGGTATTAATAGAGTCAAGAGTGTACACTAGCAGAATGCTCAGTTCGTGATTGGTGCAGTGGCTGTTTGCCGGGACACTGCTGGAGAGGTTCGTCATTTGCCCTTGTCCTACTTCGTGACACCTTGTTTGGGGCACGCTGCAGGAGCTGATTCACCAAGGTAGTTTGATGCGCGAAGGTTCTTGTCAACTCGATGACTTGTTGAGACAAGTGTTGTTCGCCAATTGGGTTGGAAGAGCTTGGACGATATGCGTCTCCTTGAGTAGTGGAAGTGTAATGAACTCCGAGCATGAGATTTGAGTTGGGAAATGTCAATTTTGCCGAGAAATGGGGTGAAAATACTCTTGCTTCAATCGTCGATCCAAAAATCTGAAGCTGGGACGGTTGAACCGGTCTTGGACCGGTTTAGACTGCCATGAGGGCCACGGAAGTGGGGCCGGACCTCAGATTGGACTGTGAGAGCTGGTCGGGCTGTTGGCGTGGATTACCCCGCATGCGGTGCACGTGGGCGCTGGGCCTGGGCTTGGCTTGGGAGCACACTGGGCTGTTTGGGCTTGCGCTGCTGAGGTAGTGACTCGAGCCGGCTCGCGCTGGGCCTAGCTCGGCTACCTTGCAACGTGGATTGCAGATTGGGCCGTGCGCAATTAAAAAATTATAAGAATAAGAAAGTATGAAAAATTAACGAACGAACCAGAAACAAGAAACTTTGAATGCGAGAGTCTTCTTTTAGCGTGTGAATCAAACTATCAATGAAAGCACCAATTTGTGGATGCAAATTTCCGCCGTCTTCTGCTTTGACGAAAATGCACCTGCAAAATAATAACACCTCAAATTAAGGCTAAAAGCCTCACGCTCCCACGATGAATGGGGTGCTTTGACCGAAGAATCTTTGATGCCAAATTTAGAATTTGAGAGAGAAAATGTTTAGAAATTTTTGGGGAGCGAATGTTCTCGCATTTTAGTAGGAGAACATGGCTATTTATAGGGGAGTGACTGGCCTTATTTGGAGAATAGGGGCCACCCACATATGGTCAAATTGTGAGTGTAATTGCAAGATATGATGTGAAATAATAACTTGCAATTAACTTGACAATTAATCCTAAATTTATTAGGGAAATTGGGAATTACCTTTTGAGTGAGAATTTGATGAGGAGTGATGAGAGGGTTTTGAATAAATACCATTTTGATCACCTTTGACTCTTCCTTGATTGAGCCGTTATTGTCCGTTGCATGCGCGCAGGAATCCCGGTGTGCCTCGAGGGTAATTTTGTCATTTTACCCCAAAGTACATGTGTCGCCTCTATAATTTTCTTGATTATTTTTGGCTCCACAATGTTCTTTTTACACCGTGTAGTAAGTGGATAAAGGTGAGTGAGAGTTTTCAGTGCCATCATTTGATTTTTCTTATCTTGTATGAGCTATGTTAAGGTGATTCGCCCATGCATGTGTGTGCAATTTATGACCATTTGTTTGGGAACTCACATTTGAGCAACGGTAAAATTCTCCTACTGGAGTGTGGACATTTTAGATTGATGAATCGTAAAATTCTTTCCCCTTATTGTGTAGCTGGACAATTCATGATTGGGATCCTAGCCTGGAAAAGATGTCACACATTCCACGGTTAAGCAGTGGTTTGCCCATTACCTTGAAGGCCTTGTAAGAGAGTAGAACCTGGTATGCCTGGAAAATTAGGGTTCACTAATCCTGCGTCTTGCCGGTTGTGTGGATAGTCACTACTCCGTGGTTAGTGCCAGCTGCGAAGGCTGCTCCTCGTGCAAGAAAATATTAGCATGGGTCTTAGGGCCAGGGTTTCTGCTTTACTGGGCTACATGTTTGGGCCTCATTTGTATTTTGTAGCACCTACTATTGCTATTTTGTGTTTAGTCTCATACTATTGTGGCTTGTTCCGCTAGTGTCTTGTGTTAATGAAGTATTTCTTTTTCCGAACAGAAAAAAAAAAAAAAAAAAACATCGGGAAGCTTGTGATTTTACAGAATAAGTACGCATTCTTGCCAAATTAATGTTACTATTGATCAGATCATATATACTAGCCTCTTCGCACACACGTGAGTGTGTGCGAGAGGCCTTTTTTCAGTCACGGGTGCTACGCGCCCCCGAAGATGTCTTATGGTAGTTGTTTTCAATTCATTCAGTGAGCCATTTCGACAATTACAATGAAAAACAACTAAGGAAAGAATCATTCAGTCGTGACTAGTGTCATGAATCACGTGCATGCAGAGAGGCTAGTGTCATGAATCATTCAGTCGTTTGTGTAAACCAATGCTATAGTAAATTAGTAATCACACAATCATTCCAGACACCCATTGATTTTACATTGTGTTCTCTAAGTAACATGTACATGCATCTAGAACAAATTATTAACACAAAAGAATGGTTCAATACATACAACAAAACATGGAAGAGAAACCAAAGAAAATAATAGTAAGACTATTTTAAGTCATTATGCATGTTGTAAGTCTTGACTCCTTAGTATCCTCTTGGCTCTTGTGAACTCTCTGTCTGCAAAGTAATTTAGTAATCAAACTTTCAGTAATACAACGAAGGTAGAAGTCCAAAATAATTAATGTAAAGAGAAGCAAATGAAATCATTTAAAAATACCCAACACTAATCCTCTAAAAGTATCGTGAAAACACCTAAATCAAAGCAAAAACATTTTAAATGGATTAATGGTTACCTTAAAAAAATCAAATAAAAACAAACAACTTTAGCCATTTGTCTTAAGTGTTGCTTCAAAACTACAACCCTTTTCTTCGATAGCCTCATATAATTCACCACCGGTTTGTTTATTTTTTTGGAAATTTCAACACCTAAATGCAATGAGATTACCAAAGCCTAACTGCAGAAATTAAGAAAACAACATAATTAACATTCTATAGTCAATTAAAAAAACCGTAAGTTTCATCAAAAGTTTGGTACCAAGAAAAACAAATAAATAAATGTTAGAAAAAAGATGCAAGTCAGCTCAAATGAAGGGATTACTTCTAAGCATGGTTTACTAACAAACACCATGAAACAATATGAACTCTACAAATGATATACAAAGTATAGTGTAATATCGTAAGGTATGCAATTGGTATGTCATAACTCATATGTTGTAGTTCAAGAATTACCTGTGGAGTAGTAGTCCAATTTTATATATTCCTCTTTTCCCTAAACCTTTAAATAACCCACAACCTCCCAATATAATTTACCTTTGATTGTCTCCGCTGCCAACATGTTTCAACAAATGGGTTGAACAGTACTCCATTGGTTTCTTTTGTTTGTGAAACTGCAATGAAAGCACACCAATATACTTTCAGTGGAAATAAGCAAAACTTTGAAAAATTGCACATACCGTATATTAATCTTAAAGTAAATAAAAAATGGTTTCCAAATTTTTTTTACCTTCATAAGCCAATTGCATCTTCAATTGATCAAGGAATTTCTCAATCTTTCATTGATCATATGGCCTGTTGAATAGGTGACGAAATTGATCTTGGATTCCGTTTTTTAGTCAAATTCAAGTCATAGAAAATATATAGAACACTTCATGCATCTATATATAAACTCAAAGGACATGACAAACAATTGCATCAAGTGCCATTATGAATGGTTCATCATTTAAAATAGTAAAATAAAAACATACCGGCATCATCATTATCATCCATGTCATCAGTTTCTTCTTCTTCAGAGTGAAATCGTTTCAATATATCTAGCATTTTTTGTTTCATTTCGTCATCGGGCCCCAATTGCCCCAAGATAGCTCACCACATTCTCCTGAATAATTCGATACACCTGAGATTATGCGATTGATCAATCAAATCAAATCACAAAACAATCAAACACAAAAATCACCACCAAAATAAATAAAATGAAATAAATCTGTACAAATTTGCATACGTACCTTGTAAGTACAACAAACAGTAGCGTGAGTTGCATCGGGGGCATGTGTACCTTGTAGTAGTGCAGCGAACAGTAGCGTGAGTTGCATCGGGGGCATGTGTACTGCAAAAAGTAAAAATAACAATTTTATCAATCTTAAATTATTTACCCATGGCATTTGATTGAATACAATCATCTAAATTAAGAGGCCTTAACACCATTGATGCGTCACTTTTAATGTCCTGCACCATGAGTAACCAAACACCACCAATAGGCACAAAATCAGTACAAAACTCACATTGCAAGGGAAGCAAAGATATTCAGCAGGAAAATAGAAAATTTAAAAAATAGCAGCAAAAATTTATTCCTATCAAGGTATCTACTATCACTGTGAGGAGCATAACTATCAAAGAATAAAACAATTGAGATCCACCATAATCAATCCGGAAAGACATAAACACCATGTTGGAAAAACATTCATTCAATTTAACTTTTTTGGCTAACAAATTTGTTAATTACTACATGCATTCCTGTCACCACACTTCACCAATTGACTATCTCTTATAGGCATGGGGTAATGGTATGAACATCGATCATATATATCCTAGCTGATTTGGTTGTGTAGATTATGAATTAAGAGTCAGATTAGTTATGAAAATAATTTCAATCTATCTAAGAAATATCTTGTCACGCTCCGGACCCGGAATCGATAATAAAAACTCGAACTCGAATCCGAAACGTGAGTTAAAAACTAAATAAATAAAATAAAACTGAAATAACGGAGTGAAAAATAAAATTCCTCTTATAAAACGAAATCGAGAATTCTTTACAAGATGAAAATAAATAACTACAAAATTATATCCTCACACTTAATCCGATCTCATCCCGTCTACCTTTTTTGACTGTTTAGTTCTTTAACCTGTATAACAATAGAGGGGTGAGCTTCAACATCTCAGTAGGAACATAACTGTTGGGTTTTAGGCTCAAAATTAGGATGATGCAAAAAATTAGGTTTGTGTTACCTATTTGGTTTTGGTGTCCTAGTTGGTTTCGAATTTTGACTTCTTAGTTGGTTTCCTAGGTGGAGAGGTTTTGTTAATTACCTATTTGATTAGGATTTGGATTTACTTCCTATTAGGATTCTTATTGTAACCTAAGTCCTATGCACTATAAATAGGACCTTAGGGTTAGTGTATTTTGTGTGGCTCTTTTGTGTGGCAATTTGGTGAGAGTCAATTTGTGAGTTTGTGAGTTAGAGAGCAATTTGGTAGAATCTTCTCCGTTTGTTTGAGTTCTCTACTCGCTTAGTTTAGGGTTTGTAATTTGTGGGATTTGGGTTGTGAGAGTTTAAACACTATTTTGTAATCTCCGTTTGTTTAGCGAAATTCCTCGCAGTGCTTCACCCATGGATGTAGGCTTTACACCGAACCACGTAAATCTCTTTTGTTAGTTTAAGATTGCTTGTTTTAGCTTTCGCCTACGACATTGATATTTGATACTTTGTTATAATTCGCTTCTGTTTGAACATAAAAGTACAACATGGTATCAGAGCCCAGGTTTCGGCTTGCGCTTTGCTTGGCAGTCACTATGAAGCCTTCTGTGTCGTCGGTGAAAGTTGATATTGAAAAGTTCGACGGCAATGACTTTGGTATTTGGCAATTGAAGATGCGTGCTTTGTTAGTTCAACAAGGGCTTTTGAAAACGTTAAAGGGTGTGAAGGCTTTGCCGAATTCGTGGACTGATGAAGAAAAATAAGACGTTATGGAGCAGGCACTTGGAGTAATTCTGCTGACTTTATCGAATGAAGTCTTGCGAGAAGTTGGTAGCATCAAATCTGCACCGGAGTTATGGCTAAAATTGGAGAGTTTGTATATGACCAAATCCCTTGCTAAACGGTTGTATTTAAAGAAAAGTTTGCATACTCTTCGTATGGATGAAGGTACGTCAATTCATAGGCATGTTGATGAATTCAATAAACTTATGATGGATTTGAAAAGTGTGGACGACCCAATTAGTGATGAGGATTATGCGATAACTTTGTTTTGTTCTTTATCTCCTTCGTATGAACACTTTGTCGATACCATGCTATGTGGTAGAGAAACTCTTAGTTTGGAAGATGTTAAAGCCGTTTTGAATTCTAAAGAGCTAAAGAATAAAGCGTCTGACACACAAGATGGAGCTTTGGTAGTTCAAGGAAGGAATAAGGAAAGGGGCGAACTTGTAAAGAACACGTGTAACTATTGTTATAAGAAGGGTCATTGGAAAGTAGATTGCCCTAAACTCAAGGGCAAAAAGAAGACGTTTGATAAGTCTTTTGCTATTGTTGATGCAAACATTGTAGAAGATCGTTCTTCTGAACTCCTCTAAAGGTTATGTAAGGAGGTGGAGCTTGGTACTCAAGCTCTTTGGGTGGAGTGCAATTCGCACTTTTTGTTCTTATGTTCAAGCTTTTACTTGGATTTTGTTTCGTATTTGTTAGTTTTCGTAATGGAATTTGTTAGAGAAGGCGTTGGAGGAAATTTCAAGTTTCAAGACTTTTGGATTTTTTGAGTCTAGGTGGAGATCAGTTTCGAAGGAATTTGATGCACGTTTGCATTTGTATTTTGGTATCCCAAATTTGAAGTTTGTATTTGATTTGGAAGTTTGCTAATTTCTCGCCGAGGTGGAGATTGTTGGGTTTTAGGCTCAAAATTAGGATGATGGAAAGAATTAGGTTTGTGTTACCTATTTGTTTTTGGTGTCCTAGTTGGTTTCGGATTTTGACTTCTCAGTTGGTTTCCTAGGTGGAGAGGTTTTGTTAAGTACCTATTTGATTAGGATTTGGATTTACTTCCTATTAGGATTCTTATAGTAACCTAAGTCCTATGCACTATAAATAGGACCTTTGGGTTAGTGTATTTTGTGTGGCTCTTTTGTGTGGCAATTTGGTGAGAGTCAATTTGTGAGTTTGTGAGTTAGAGAGCAATTTGGGAGAATATTCTCCGTTTGTTTGAGTTCTCTACTCGCTTAGTTTAGGGTTTGTAATTTGTGGGATTTGCGTTGTGAGAGTTTAAACACTCTTTTGTAATCTCCGTTTGTTTAGTGAAATTCCTCGCAGTGCTTGCTCGTGGACGTAGGCTTTACGTCGAACCACGTAAATCTCTTGTGTTAGTTTGAGATTGTTCGTTTTAGCTTTCGCCTACGACATTGATATTTGGTACTTTGTTATAATTCGCTTCCGTTTGCGCATTAAAGTACAACAATAGCCTTATCACAATAATTGACAATACTAAATTAAGTGTCATAAAATCATGTTATCAAGTACCAAATCATTATCAATAACAATGCATGAGTGCAATGCAATACTCTTCATCTCTACCCATTAATTCATAAATAAAACACGCGGACCTGCACGTCCCATACCATGCATTTTACCTCTGCAGTGGTGGTTCGAATGTTTTAATATACAAATTAACCCCCTGTAACTCAATCATCCCAATTTCCCTTTTTGTTAGTCATCTTGCCTAAACTCTTCGTCGCCAATCCTGAATTACCCAAAAGAAACTCTGCATTGTGGGCTCGCCTGAGACTTGGTACCTATTAAGAGTTTGGCTCAACTACACAAAAGATATTTCCAACTACCCTCATTTCCAGAATACCTTCCTCAACACCGAACTTCCAACTATTCTCAACAAGAGTGATGCACAAATAATCTCATTTCATCATTCACATGTATCACAACATATTCTCAGCGAATAGCATTTCACCAATACTTCCATAACCAATAACAAGTAAACACCCAAGATAAACATTTATTCAATGAGCATCAGATCGCATTAACCAACCAATAAGATCGATAATGATAATATCACACTTCACAAAATTTAATAAAGCCAATCTCTGTAAAGGTCTACCGTATTTCCCCTACATGGATTCCAAAGCATTGCTCCAACTCTCTTATTACAAAAGCTCACCACCTTGATAAAAATCCTATTCACAAGTATAAGCAAATCACTAAATGCACAACTACAACTCTAATCCTATTTGAATAATTACATGTGACTACTAATTCGACACAAATAGATTCAAATACTTTTAAGAAATAAATAAGATGTGTTTGAATAGTTGATAAAGGATCAGTACATCACAATACTGCTTTATCCGAATTAGATATATGTATCTAATATAACCATTCAAACTCTATACATAAGGTGGTTTATTAATATGGTAGAGATATATGCAAATAGCTTGAAAACGTGAATCATAAGTTTGGTTCTAACTCCAATACATACATGCATATATAGTCTTTGTGATGAAAATATGGAAAGTGGAATGTATATATTACCAATTGCAACTTCAACCAAATGCTTTACTTGAAAGATGCATAGATAGTGTAGATATAAAGCCAGTTGCATATATTATCCTTAAAAATTAAAACATGCTTTCTTTTGAAATTAATCAATTCATAAGCTGATGAGCTGATGCCATATTTATACAACCGTTTCCACAATAGCTCTTCTAATAAAATATGCAGTGGAAAAATATATCCATATAAGCATATCATGAAAAATATATGCAAAAATTTGTATTCATTTTTCATGATATTATGCATGGATCAAATATATCATGGCGAATTCTTCAGAAAAAATTGTGTCTTCCACAATAGAATATGATAAGTGATATTTCGAGTAAGTGTTTACATAATCTTCTTCTGTCCGAAGAAATGATTCATCGAAATAATGAGTCACCATTGATATCGACACATCTGAGATCGCCAAATGTTCGGGAGTTCCTCTATTCAATCCTTTTCCTTCTTCTGGTGTATGTTTTTCGCAGAGATATAGTGTTGATAGATGAAACTCAGGAATGGGTAAATGCGAAGCTTAACCTTTGGAGGGAAGTGTTGGAATCTAAAGGTCTTCGTCTAAGTCGATCAAAGACAGGATATATGGAATGCAAGTTCAGTGCAAATGGAGGCCCAAATGAGTTAGGAGTGAGGATCGGAGATCAGGAAGTACCAATGAGGGACCTCTTTCGCTATCTAAGATCTATCTTGCAAAAGAACGGAGAATTAGATGGAGACCTCAACCATAGAATACAAGCTGGATGGATGAAGTGGAAGAGTGCATCAGCGTGTTGTGTGACCGTCGTATGCCATTAAAGCTCAAGGGAAAATTTTATAGGATGGCAATAAGAACGGCAATGCTGTATGGCACAAAATGTTGGGCGGTGAAGCATCAACACGTACATAAAATGGGCGTAGCAGAGATGAGGATACTTCTTTGGATGTGTGGGCACACGAGAAAGGATAAGATTAAGAATGAGGATATCCGAGGTAAAGTAGGAGTAGCCGAAATTGAAGGAAAGATGAGAAAAAATCGGTTACGATGGTTTGGACATGTGCAAAGAAGGCCTACTAACGCTCCGGTTAGAAGATGCAACCACTGGACAGAGGTTCAGGGCCGAATGGGTAGAGGAAGACCTAGGAAAACGTTGGAAGAAACTCTAAGAAAAGACTTATAGTACTTGGATCTAACGGAGGACATGACATACGATCGAGCGCAATGGCGTTCTAGGATTCATATAGCCGACCCCACTTAATGGGAAAAAGCTTTGTTGTTATAAGCATATCAGTCTTTTTTCATTCGACCAACAACTTTTATATATAGCAGATCAAAGAAAGCATATGCATAAAACTAGCCGTAAATATTAGTGGCTATATATATTGGATAAATTTACTCCACCGCAACAATCCATCATATCATACAAAATCCATGTTACGATTAGGACTAGGGGACAAAACACACAATGAATCACAACATAAGAAGAGACAAACTACGACTTTGGTAAATTGGTAGTTAATCGAATTCGAATAGAACATCATACCTATTTCAAACACCGAATACTCCTTCGGTAAACTAGCAGAAGAGAGCAAGCAATGGCTTACTGATTATACAACACCTCCCTCTCTTGCATTTTCATCTGTTTCCCTAAGAGTCGCCTTCTCAATACCACAACCTCATAAACAACTTAGCACTTTGTATTTTCCAGCAAATTAATCTCTCCCTCTGTGCCTCTACATCTTTCTCTGTAAACATTCCCTCTTTTATCACGTTATCATCTTCTCTCTCGCTCTCACAGACTGCACCGCTCTACAGCCCTAGGTTTCTACTTATTGTTATACAAAGTCGGCAGATTCTTACATAGGAATGAACTAAAAGCCCTTTAATTGGCTATGATTTTTGGTCCAATTAGAATAGAACAAAACATGCAAATTAATAAAATAATGTAAAAGAATAGAAAATTAATAATATGAATATATAGTTCAAATACTACCGTAATGGTGTACTGAACTTATTTGGTTCAAAATAATAGTAAATTAGGGTATAGAAAAATGAAATAAAGGAATTAACGATTAAATAAGAAGTAATAAAAAAATTTCTGAAATTAATAAGTATATACAACACATAATTACTATATAATTATTTTTGAAAATACAGGTCCTCACATAATCGTAATGAAATTGTTCCCTGAATATGTTTATTTGGTGACTGATTTTGATTGAACTGTGATCGAGTATGGAAATTTTAAATGATGATTGAATCACCCATTTATTAATGGAACCCAGAGAAAAAAAACGCAGAGCGAGAGAGAGAGAGAGAGAGAGAGAGAGAGAGAGAGAGAGAGAGAGAGAGAGAGAGAGAATGGTTGATTGAATCACCCATTTATTAATGGAACCCAGAGAAAAAAAACGCAGAGCGAGAGAGAGAGAGAGAGAGAGAGAGAGAGAGAGAGAGAGAGAGAGAGAGAGAGAGAGAGAGAGAGAGAGAGAGAGAGAGAGGGAGAGAGAGAGAATGGTTGCATAGAAATTAGGTGAAAATTAACCCAGAAAATAAATCCATTAAAACAAATTGAGAGAGAGAGAGAATGGTTGCATAGAAATTAGGTGAAAATTAACCCAGAAAATAAATCCATTAAAACAAATTAACCCTAATTCCAACAAAATGCAAAGAAGTTAGGGCAAAAATTACCTTAAAGCTCCACTTCTTCTATTGACTCGTGAACGGTAAATTAAGGCCTGAAAAAAAAAATCAAAAATGATTTTTCAACAAAGTGTGATAAAGCACATAAGCAAATGATAAGTAAACTAATGAGCCAATCAATTAAACAAAAAAGTACCAAAGATAACAGATAGAGACATGAAATCAAAGAGCATAAATTGGTCAAATTGCAGTTGTGAAGAGCAATACGCTCGGGAGACTCTCAAGGTAGAGTGTGAGAGAGAGAGAATATTGATAAGGAAAGTAGGTATGCAAGCAATCGGGATGAGTGTATTGTAATTGATTAACCATTCTCCTCTCCATAACGCGTGGAAGGCGGTTTCCATCGTCCTCCGTTCTTTACAACCGCTGCATTGTTCTTGTAATCGTGTCTGCCAAGTAGTTAACCGCATAACTAAGTTTAAGAGGATAATTATTATGTTTTGTTTTTTTAATTTGTTTTTTTTTACGACAGATTTATACTCAGTTATGTTTTTTTACCAGTTTGTCCTCATTTTTTGAATTTTTTGGATTTTGTTTGTGAAGGAAACAAAAAGGCATTTTCGAATGTTTCAAGTGGTAAGAAACCTCCATAAAGCAACATCTTCGACATCAACTTTTTTATAAACGCTAGTTTTCTTTTTTATAATGTAACTAAGCAAATATAAAAGGGATACAAGCACAATATGAAACATCTAGCCATTGTCATTAAAGAGACCTTATATTCTCCCTATTTCTAAAAAATGTCGTTGAGTTTTTAAGGATATTCAAGAGAACAATGATTGTGATTGAAACCACTAAAGAAAATAGCTTGAAATTGTTGAACTAAAAAAACGAGTTTTTATCACAAATGGGGAAAGCTACGGGCTCCATGAATTTTGGACCTTATAAAATATAACTTGGGCCAAAATAAATGGGCAAAGCCCAACTGCAAAATTGGATCCCATCCGCATTCACTTTGTGGGGATTCTAGGGATCTTCACATCTTAGCCATTCATCGTGTATCGTGCGGTCAAAAATCATATGACTTTTTTTTTATTTAAAATTAAACACAAATAGTATCTGACGAAAACTGGCAGTACGATGTACGATGAACGAGTAGGATGTGAAGATCCCCACAAAGTGGATCCGAAGGGGATCTTCTTCCCCCAATGGCATCATGGAGATAGTTTCGAACCACTTCAAACTCCATAGACGTGAACCATCCAAAAGCACAAAGCTCGCACAAAGCTTAATGGACTTGCACTACATTAAAAAAATTAGTCAAATTCCTGAATTGGTCAAATGGCACAAAGTCGCATCAAATTCTAAATGGCACGAAGCCGCTTCAAAATTCAAATAGCACGAAGCCGTATCAAATATCAAATGGCACGGAACCGTATCAAATACCAAATGGCATGAAGCCATATCAAATATCAAATGACACAAAGCTGCATTAAATTTCAAAAGTTCCTTACCTGCACGAGCTAAACTGTGTACGGCACAAAAACCAAACAAACACCAATTCAACGAACTACGTCGTTTTGGTTCCATTAAGGATATGTAGCCAGTCTAGTACCATATTCTAGATGCAACTGCAAAGCCTAAAAACAAAATTGAATCCCTAATTCATTCAACTAAATTCACCCATATAAACCAGAACACTAAACCCTTTTAGTGGGTCATTCACGCACTAAAAATCCAAACCAAATCAAAAGAACTACGAGTGATTTGATCCCTCAAGGGGGTACATAGGCAATCTAGGGCTCAACCTAGGTGCAGTTGCAAAATCAAATAAACATACCATTCCTCAAATTTCATTTTTTCATGTTAGAATCAAAGGGTATTCCTTTCTCAAAAGAAGGGTCGTAATTGATAGACGCATGTGGATGCAAATTTTTGACATCTTCTCCTTTGACGAAAATGCACATGAAAAATAATAACACCTAAGATTAAGGCCAAAAGCCTCATGCGTCCACGATGAATGGGGGGCTTTGGCAGAAGAATCTCTGATGCCAAAGTTAGAATTTGAAAGAAAATGTGTTTGAGAATTTATGGGTAGAGAATGGCCTAGCATTTTAGTGTGAGAATAAGGCTATTTATAGGGAAGTGGCTGGCCCTATTTGGAGAATAAGGTCTAGCCATATATGGTGGATTTATGAGTATAATTGCAAGATATTATGTGAAATAATATCTTGCAATTAACTTGGTAATTAATCCTAAATTTAATAGGAAAATTGGGAGTTACCTTTTGAGTGATGATTTGATGAGGAGTGATGAGAGGGATTTGAATAAATACCATTTTGATCACCTTTGACTCTTCCTTGATTGAGCCGTTATTGTCCGTTGCAAGTGCGTGGGAATCCCGATGTGCCTCGAGGGTAGCTTTGTCCTTTTAATCCAAAAGTACACGTGTCACCTCCATAATTTTCTTGATTATTTTTGGCTCCACAAATGCCCCAACATTTGTTGCGCTGATCATAGGAAAGGGCAGCAGGTGTAGAGATCTTCCCTTGCTTTAGGAAATATAAGATTGTTTCCTATTTTGATTTAGATTCCCAATTTAATTGGAAATTCGATCTTTTTCGGAAAGGAAAATAAATCACTTCCAAAGTCTATTTAAGTCTACCTTAAGTAGATAATTAAATCAACTCCAGAGAGAAATTTATTCTACCCTACGAGAGAGAAAAAGCTAGAGGATATTTGTTCCCCCTCCCCTAGCGATCTTCTGCACTTGCCCATGGAAATGACCGTCTTTCGTTGCTTTCTTCGTCTTCACGCCGCACCAAGGTAAGAAAAAAAATCAATTTTTCCTTATTTTTCGTAATTTTTTGATGCCTCAAGGCTTGAAATTTGGCTCGACGGGGGTAGAGGATATGTAAAAAATGGTTGGGAAGCCATGGCATGGCAGCTGCCGTGGGGCTGCTTCATCGGCTCGGTGCGGCAATGGCTGGCTGGGCCATGTACGACTCGTCTTAAGCCGAGTTGACGGGGCGCTGGGTTGAACCTGGCACAAGCCAGACACGTGTGCAATGGGCTGGACCAAAGAGGCTTGGGCCTCCTTCCTTGTTGGGCTTGAGCCTGTATGCGGAGAGAAAATATAGGAGGCGCAATGGCGCCTACCTTCCCGTCCACCTAAATTGGGCTAGGGGATAAGGGACCAGGCCATGAGGCCTGGCGTGACTGTTGAGCTCATGCGGTCTTGGGCCCAAAGCTTGGTTAGTCCTGGGGCTATAGGGCCTGATGCACTTTATTTATTTATTTTTCGGTCTAACAATTCTTCCTCGCGTCTTTGTAGAATTTCTTTGTGCATGTTTTCTTCAAGCCACAAGAGTGATAGTGGTGTGTCACCATTGTATTGTGAAGGCGGGTATTTGAGTAAGGTGGGCTACTTCAAAATTAATTATGATGACTCGTTCAGAGACTTCCTTGAAGCGTATAGGCATGCAATTCCATTGGGGGTGCGTGTGAAGCATGCCAAAAAAAGTAGCAACCGTGAGCCATGTAGTAGGTCTCGGAGAGCCATCAAGTTTCACCTCTACTACTTTATGTTGGGATTTACTTTACCTATGTCGCATTTATTCCAAGAAGTGTTTTTCTCTATGAAGTGTGCCCTCGCTCAATGTTCTCTCAATACGGTCTGTGTGATGGTATGATTCCTTAATCTAAGCTAACTCTTTAACTTGGATCTGACTGTTAACGAATTTTGGTACTTCTTTAACATAGGCCACATTGACGGAGTTGGGCAGCTGCGATCCCGCTATAGGCTATTTGATCATTCGAGCAAGGGAGATCATGACTGGGCCAAAGAGACTTTGAAGATAAGTAGAGAGTGAGAGTCTGATTCTGCCCTGAGCTACACGTTCTGACGATTTTCATCATCGGTAAGTAGATTGGTTAGTCTCTAGGCTACTTTATGCTTTTGTTGAGCTGCTATCTAATTTGTTGATTGTCTTTCTCTACTTATGTAGATTTGGAATTCGGCTCAACTCCTAAGACTTCTCCAGATATGAATAAGGTGCATGGACAGCGTTGGCTGCTTAGTCATCTTCACTAAGAGAAAGGTGGGCTGCCCCCGAGAGAGGAGATAAAGCGAATCAAAGTAGAGGCATTAGCTCGTCTGATCGCTGTTGTGGAGCCTTCTTTGAATGAAGGTGGAATGAAGAGATCTTCCCCACCTGCTCAAGAGATGTCTGCTAAGAAGAAGCCAAAAACTTCATCCGCTGTTCGTGAGGGTCCGCTGCTGCCGATAGGTTTGTGATTAACTTGACTTATTCCAAAAGAAAGAAAAATGAGGCTGCTAGATCTGAGCCAGTGACGTCTGCCATGCCAAAGGTGGCTAGTATAATTGCTGATAGGATTGCTCAGCGTAGAGTTTCCATCATGCCCTAGTGCCAAAATATGTGCCAAAACGTTCGTTGGGAGCTAAGTCTGGTTCACCTTTGGAAAAGCTTGCTACTATAAAGAGTGATAGGGTGGACTCTGCCGCTAAAGTGGCGTCAAGGCCTACTCTCATTGCTGTTGAGATTGATTCACCAGTTGATAAAGACAAGACTGCTCGCATGGGCAGTTCAGAGAAATCCACCAAGCCTGTTTCTGGGGAGACTGCTCGAAGACTGTTCGCGTGCGACAAGCTTGTCGATGGCATTGGAGGGGTTGTTTGCCTAAGTTCCTTTGAGAAGCATACAACTGAATATAGGAGGACTGCTCTGCTTCCTATAATGCAGAAAATGGTGGTTCTAGCAACCGAGTCTATGCTCCTTCACGAACAGGATACCAAGGCTGCCAAAGAGGGGCAAAGACTATGGCAGCCGAAGCTTATTCTTTTGCTGAGAAGATCAAGAGGTTGGATTCTGAGCTATTCGCTTTGAAGGGGTCTAATATCTCTGCCCCCATTTCTCTGCAGCTTAAGATCGCTCGCCAAGAGATCGTTGACTTGAAGACTAGGATTGACGTAATACAAGTTAAATATGAAAATGCAGAGAAGGAGATTGGATGTTACATACCTCAAATTCAAGTTCTTGAGCGTGCCGTTTTTTAGCTTCGTTCTGCTACTTACGTAAAGGATGAAAAGTTGATTGCTGCTTATAATCAAGTAATCCACTTCAAGAAGATCGTCGATAGGCTTGAACCCCAAGTGTTGGAACTCCAAGGCGCACTAAAGATCAACGAAAGTCTGAAGAATTAAGTGGATGAGTTGCAGCGCGTCCGTGTTGGTCTGCTTGAGGAGAACGAGCAACACAAGAGTGAGAAGATTGGGCTCGATGCTTCGCTTGTTCAGAGTCAGGCCAATTTCTACAAGCTAGGTTATGTAGATCATCTCTTTGGTAGACCTTCTGACTTTGAGTTTGCTGGGAAAGATTTTGAGACCTTCTCTATTTCTCCGGAAGACTTGCTTGCCTTTACTTTTTAGGCTTCCATTGGTGAAGTAGTCAAAGAAGTTGGCGCCCAGGCTGGGTCAGCCGGGGTTGAAACGCCAGATGATGCGGCTGCTAAAGGTGTGGCGACCTAGTAGTCATAGGATGTCCAAGCTGCTGAAGAGTAGTCTTTTAGGTAGCCTTTAGGATTTTCTTTGCTTTCCTTGTTGCTTTTTGCTTTGCTTGAACTCATTCGGCCTTTGTAATTTGTTTATCAATTTTGCTAGAAAATTTAATAAACTTGGTTACTTCAATTTTCTTCATCTTCGCTTCTTTTGTTTACGCATAACCTTTGACTTTTAGACCAGCGACAGACATGTTGTTTTTCTATAAGAAGACAGGCCCATGTAGCCTATGCAGCCGTAGGTGTTGGTGTAGAACTTTTGCAAAATTGTTAGCTATAGGGTCGGCAGCCAGACTCCTTACTTACAGAAGCAGACGAGTCTGCGTGACCACTTGGTGGTTAACCTTGGCTTTCTTCAATCATTTGAGATGTGTGGCCGGCATCACAACATACTAAAGACTTTTGGATGATGAAATTCGCTAACCTTTCGTATCAAAAGTACGCGGTTGTATGGAGTTTTGTAAGCAAAGGTTCGAGAGAACTCATTGTTTTTTATGTAATCAATTGATGTGAAAATTACTTAACACGCAAATTAAACCCTATTTTTGACAATTGTAGTATATGATGCAAGTAGGGATCGTTCTAGGCCGGGGATTAACTAGGGATGCTAATCAACACAAATAAGACTCAAAAACACTAATTTAGACTCTATAGACTCAAAACAAACTCAAAACACTCAAAACAGCAACAAACAATCAAAAAGACTCAATTTAAGACCCAAGAAATGATTTTGTCGAAAATAAACTTAAACTTGACTCAAAAGACTAAAAGAAAACAGATTTTGACTCAAATAACAAGACTTAATGAAAAGGGGATTGTTTTGGACGAAATTAAACTTTAAAACAGAAACTTTGCATAAAACACTTAAGAAAAACGATTTTGATGAATTGAATGGATGATGGACTAGCTAGGGAACCCTTCTCCACACATGATACATATGCAACACAAATCAACTTCCAGTTATTATCTTTCTAAATTATGAATGACAACGCCCCAGATTAACCGTGAATTGCACTAATTAACCTTCAGATTTTCCTAAGTTCATTGAATTAGACGGAATACACATCCAACCAAATTATCCTTATTGACGATAGCATACTCAAAGGTCATTAAGTTCGTTGAAAACCATAAGCATTGACGAGGAAAATATGACAACATATATGTTTTCCCAGAATTTAACTTAACACGATTGTGACAAGCAACCTTTAATACTTATGAATACAAGTTCATTATATGCAATTCCCTTATATTCTAGCATCAAATTCATGCATGCAAACTAGGTGTGCACCCTTAACCCACATACACGAATAAGTTTTGAATCAAACAGTTAAGCAAATTACATTCATAACTTATGAAATAATAACTGGATAATCAATTCATGTCACATATATAATCATGGCTTTGAAATCGCCCCTAGCTTAAAACGAGTTTAGCCTCTCATGTTTGCAATTACACAAAAATAACTTGATTTAAACATTGAAGTATAAGGATAGAAAACACCTAGAAGTATGGATGCAGCCACGGCACTAAGTCCTTCTTCTCCTTGCAATTGCGGCACTTGAGGCTTTGTGAATGAGTGTGGATGAATATCTGAATGTCAAGTGAATTATGAGAGGGGTGGTGAGTGAAGAATGGTGCGGCACATATGTATTTATAGGGCTAAATGAATAAGCCTTAACATGGCTGGAATAGGAGTTATAATGTTTAGAGGATTGGGACTTAGAATAAGTAGAGAATTGGGACTCCAAAACCACAAAGGAAAAAGGAACTCTCAAACACAATCTAAAGAGGAAAAGGATGTGTTTTCCACCAGAAAATAGGCCATCTAGAAGGGTACATGCGGCTGAGAATTAGGAGAAGGAAAAGGCCTTCTAGAAAGGGTGTTAGGCGCCCGAAATGTAGGGAAGGGTGTGGCAGATTTGTAGGAGATGTTTAAGGGCTTTGTTGCATGTTTTTAGGCTTCTACAACCCCCAAATTTAGGTGATAAAATCTGATAAGAAACCCCCCCCTTTTTGGCTGAAAATAAGGTGGAAAAGATAAGGTAAGGATAAGGCAAGATAAGATAAGGTTATGGATAATGCTTCTAGATAATGTTCCTTATTTCTTGCTCTTCTCTTATCTTCTAGAACTTGAACTTGTTTCTTCCTTCTTCTTAGCTGATTCCTAGCCTTTAAATCCTCAAATTCGTCCATCCTTCTTGCTTGAATTATAAGCTATCCATCCTTGGCCAAAAATAGCTCCAAAACACTCCAAATTGGCTCTTTTTGCACACTTTGTCATTAGGCCCTGAAATTGCACGAAAATGGCTTAAAACTCTATAATTAACATAATTAAGCTAAGTAAATGCAAGAAAACAAGCTAACTAAGTCGCATAAATATGCTCCTATCATCAATTTCGTGGGTTACGTAGCAAGTATCACAACACTTTAGGAATTCGGTGTTAATCTAAACGATCATTCCGCGCTTGGCAGAGGTGAAGCTTACCGATTGCGTAACATGTCGGCAGTGGATAGAGCTTCGTATATGCACGTTAACTGTTTAACCTTTCACAAAAAATGTGCGGTTGTATAAGTTTAGCGTGGCTTATTATTTGAAGGGCAAGCTGTAGGCAGTCTTCTGGAAATCGTAGGTTACCTTAGTGCACTCGGTAGCAGTTTTAGGGTTCTAGGGCAGCCGTCCATAGGGCGTACTTCGTAATGTGCCTCCTCTGTCTCTGATGCCCGGTTCCTTACGGATTAGGCCAGGAGACCCAAAATCCTTCAGTTAGCTAAACCTTGAAAAAGACCATTGTGGATACTTATAGGAATCCCGGTGCAAGCCATCGTGCATCTAGTTACACCAAGGCAGCCCGACTCATCCACATCTGGATATTCATAGTGTATAGTTTATCCTCCCGTATTGGGGAGCAAACCCATATAGGTGTCAGGGAATTGGTTCACCCTCTCGCATTGGAGAGCATGGTTGGTCCCTAAGGGGTGCAATTCATGCGATATGTCCCTAAGAAGGGTGTGGTCTTTTTTTGAAATGCAGAAGTGATCAGTTGTTGTAAGTATGCAGCCGAGCCAAGTTGTAAATTACTTCTGAATTCCTAATTGAAAACTAGTGAAACGAACGAAAACTTAGCTGTAAGGTAGGGACTGCATAACAACTGGATAGTCCTTGGCTTGTGAGGTGGTGCCTATCGAGCTGCTTGAGTCTTCGGGCTTTGACGTAGCGGGAAGTCACGCATGGTACTTCCTCATATTGAGGGTGTAACTACCCTTGCCGCTTACTCTGCTGATCTTGTATGGACTTTTCCATATAGGATCCATCTTTTTACAACCTTCTCTATAGGCAGTGATGAAGGCTTTTCTAAGGACTAGATCTACAGGCTGGAACTGCCAGATCTTGGCCCTTTTGTTGTAGATGGAGAAAAGTTACTGCTGGTAGGCTACGATGTGGGTGATAACTTTTTCGCGTTCCTCTTCTGTCCGATTTAGATTTGTGGCCATCTCCTTTCCGTTCTGTTCGATGCTTGGCAATAGAGTGCTAATACTTGGCATGATGATATTGGGAGGAATGATCGTTTTTGAACCAAATTCCAAAGAGAAATGAGTCTCACCGGTTGCTCGTCTTTTGGTTGTGTAATACGCCCATAAACATCCGGGAAGTTTGTTTGGCCATTTTCCTTTCTTACCGAAGAGGGATTTCTTGAGGCAGTCGAGAATCTTCTTGTTGGATGCTTTGGCCTGCCCATTACCTTTGGGATACCTTGGTATGGCCATGTGATGCTTGATGCCATATTTCTGGAAGAACTTTGCCAAATCATCGCCTACAAATTGCGGGCTGTTGTCTATGACGATGGATTGAAGGATGCCAAATCGGCAAATGATGTTCCTCCATATGAAGCGCTTTATGTCCGTCTGAGTTGTTCTTGTCATGGGTTCTACTTCCACCCATTTGGTGAAGTAGTCAGTTGCCAAGATCATCATGCCTTTGCCCATTGATGAGCGCATATTTTACTACTTATTTTACTCCAAAAGCTACATTTTCTTGTGTCATGTTTGTTCTAAATGAACGAAATTACATGGTTTTGAGAAAAATATGAATTCAATCCTTTTAAGTTCAATTCAAGTAAAGTAGCTGGAATTTGGTTTTGTTTAGTAAGTGGATTGAGTTGAAGTGTGTTTGTCATATTTTTTTTTAAGTCAAAATTGGTCTTAAGTGATATTCACAAGTTGGGAAATTTTTAATTACATTTTTGGCACATCCAAATCTTATGCAAGTCTTTCCTATAGAAATTAGACAGCCACTTATTTGGTTGAATTTTTCTGTAGGGATCATATTGTTTTACAAGTCTAAAAGGAGCGTTGACTAGTCAACTAGACCATTCACTTGTGGCTTCTTACCAATTCCATGGGAAAGAGTTTTTATTGTTTTTTGTTCCAAAAGAAAGGGAAGGCTGCATTCACCTCTTGGCATTCTGCAAGGGTAGCCGACCAATTCCATTTCAAGAAAAAGAA
Source organism: Cotoneaster glaucophyllus (assembly GCA_036320875.1). Lineage (NCBI taxonomy): Eukaryota > Viridiplantae > Streptophyta > Magnoliopsida > Rosales > Rosaceae > Cotoneaster > Cotoneaster glaucophyllus. Next base: position 18,720,821 of record CM070073.1, read on the forward strand.
AAGAAAATGATAGTGTTCGATTCCACACACCACCTGAGATAGTACTTCATCCACCAAATTTTCAATCGGTGGATCTCTACAAAAAGATGAATCTGGAACATTAGGTTGATTATCTTAACTTTCGGAGTCTGGGCAATTTTCAAAAAGTGGCAAAGACAACCTGGAAGGTGAAATTCGAGTTGCACAGTTGGGGGAGAACAGAAAAGGAAAGTAGAGGAATGTTATTCCCATATTTTCTTGCTCCTAATTTGTTTGATTTTCTTGTGGTGTGTTCTTTTATATTATGGGTTTTGTCATGAAGGCATTAAAGAGAGATTTGGCTGTTCATGTTTTAAATGGATTTACTGAGTTATCGAAATCAAGGGGTAAACAGCAGCAAGTAGACCAAAGGTATAAGGGAAAACGTTGGCAAATGGAGAAAGTAATCAAGGTGTGTTTATTGTACAAAGTGGCTAGTAGATAATTGAAGAGTTCTTTGGTTTTCTTTTCTTCTAATTTTGTCAATAAATGGGTTTTAACTCATTGTCGGTTACGGAGAAGAAAATTAAAACAGAAGAGGAAAAAGAAAAGGGGACTGATCAATTATTCTACAGAAGCAGCAAGGGACATACGGCAAGAAAGAAGCAGCAGAGCACAAGGATTTTTTTGTGTTTTTTCTAAACTCAATATTCTTATTATTTTTATTATGAATTCAATGACAATTTCATCTATGTTTCGGAACTAATTTTCCTTAGCTAGGGCTACAATGTAGCCATGACTATGAATGCTTAATTTCTCAAGTTAATTATTTCAAGTTTTCAATTTCATGGAGTATCGTTTGCTGTGTTTATATACTTGGTTTTAGTCTTGGTGATTAGCTACCACCTTGACTTTTACTTGGTAAATTTGATGCAAGTTGTGCAGATGCCATGCTTTCAACTTGAGTGATAGCTTCTTGCAAATAGATACCATGAATTACCTAGTAGTAGATGCCATACTCTAGGATTTATGTAGTCTTTATATAAATTTCCACTGATCGTAATGAGTTTCATTATGTTAAACTATTCCAGATGCCATGGATGGTTGCATATTGGGATATACGTAGTAGTCTAGATGCCATAGATATTACATGTGTTAGGGAGATTTGACTATCAATAAGGTTGAGTACTTGTTAATAATTCACTGCAGAAAATAAGTTGGATTGGTTATGGTGAGTCGGATGCTCTAGCGTTTTACTCGATTGAGTTACAATTTGTGTACTTGGTTGCCACTTTTTGCATTGTGATCAAATTTTCTTGTTTTCATTTGTTTTTACTATTAGTTTCAATTCTCAAATCCATCTTTCATCAATCTTTGCTAATTTTACTTCGTTGTAATTGGGTTTAAGTTAGTTGATAAGAATTAAATCATTTTCTGAGGGACGATATTAAGTTCTTGCTTTCTATACTATCGAATGATTCGTACGCTTGCGAGCATAAAATTTGGAACTAAGTGAGACTAATTTTGGTTAGTTTAAATTTCACAAAACCCCTGGTAACGGGCGGTATTGGCCCTACCAAGTTGATTGCCCACTGTATGAACGGCTAAGAACTCGTCTGCAGACGTAGTTCACTGGCAGGCATTGTTGGTATACACTTGCAGCATTGTAGTGATATCATTTTTGTACAAACTTTTTACATCTTGATGTGTAGCAGGCCACTAGTAGCCTGCGTTTAAAGTCTTCTATGCTGAAGATCGGTCTCTGGAGTGATTTCCACAAACGCTTTTATGGATTGAGCTTAGAACCTTTAGGTCGTTGAGGGGCACTAGGCAACGGAGATGTGGTCTAGTGTAGGATCATCGGACGAGAATGGTCTTCCACATGTAGTAGCGTGCTGCCTTTGTTTAGAGCTTTCTAGACTCCAATCTTTCCATGGGGAGTGTGTCGTTAACCAAGTAGTCTATAATAGAATCTTGGCAGTTTGGAGTTGTACTAACTTGTGACACCTCAACTACTGGCTCCGCTTCTATGCTTAGCTTATCTAGGTACTCCACCGGAATAGAGTGTTTGAATTGGTGGTCAAGGGTGGAGCCTAGGCCGGGTAACACGTCTTTGTAGGCGTTGTCTGCCTGCAAAACTTGAGTAATGGTGTAAGTCTAAAACGCCTCAAATTGCTTTCGTACCTTCTTTAGGTATTGCACCATCTTTGGATGTTTTGTCGTGTACTCACCGGTAGTCTGGCTAGTGATTAGTTAGGAATCAAAATGAATTGTAAGCTTTTTCACCGCCAAGTATTTTGCCATTCGGAGGCCTGCTAGTAGGGCTTCGTACTCTGCTTCATTGTTGGATGCTTTGAAGCCTAGAGTGATTGCCTGCTCGAGCATAGAACCGTCTAGGCTGACAAAGACCACGCCTGCTCTAGAACCTTTGTAGTAGGATGTGTCGTCGATGTGCAAATGCCAGAAGTCTCCATCGGGTGAAGCAAGCGTGGCTAGGGCATGCTCAGTTGCCTCATTGGCATCGTTGGGTAACTTTGTTGCGTCGCCTGGGCTAGGAGTGAATTCTATTATGAAGTCCGTCAAGGCTTAGGCATTTATCACCGTCCAGGGTTGGTAAACTAAGCCGTATTGGCCAAGTTCCAACGTCCATTTGATCACTCGTTGAGCAACGTCTGGACCATGTAGGATTGATCGTAGACTAAGTTATGACGATGACTGTGTGAGCTTGAAAATATTGTATGAGCTTCTGAGCCAAACAATAAGCGCCAAAATTATTTTGTCGACCGTTGGATATCTGGTTTCCACATCGAGAAGAGCTTTAGAAATGTAGAATACCGGCAGTTGGGCTCCCAGCTCTTCGCGTATGAGGGCAGAGCTCACTGCTACTTCCGAGACTGCCAAATAGATGTATAAGTCATCTGCTGCTTCCAGTTTGGATTGTAAGGGAGGTGATGTGAGATACTTCTTCAAGTCTTTGAAAGCTCTTTCGCATTCATCAATCTATTTGTCTCGTTGTGCCCTCTTGATTGCTTTGAAAAAAGGCTTCATCTATCGATGGACCATGAAAGAAAGCGGTTGAGCGCGGCTGCTCGTCCTGTCAAGCTCTAGATCTTTTTCAAGAAAGTTGGAAACTTCATCTCTAGGATTGCTCAGATCTTTTTTGGATGTGTTCGATTCCTCGTTCGGTTACTAGGTACCCTAAGAATATGCCTGAAGATATTCTAAATGTGTATTTGACGAGATTGAGCTTCATCTTGTACTTTCTAAGGATGTCGAAAGTTTCCGCCAAGTTGCCGATGTGGTCTGATCGCTGATTGCTTTTCACCATGATGTCGTCGACGTAGACCTCCATAGTTACTCCAATTTGCTTCTTGAACATCATGTTTACCAGTTGTTGGTAAGTGGCTCCCGTGTTCGTGAGGCCAAAAGGCATGACCTTGTAGCAGTAGGTTCGTCGCTCGATCACGAATGCGGTTTTCTCCTTGTCAGGCTCATGCATGGCTATTTGGTTGTAGCCAAAGTATACGTCTAAGAAATTGAGCAGCTGGTTCTCCGAAGTTGAATCTACTAGTAGATCGATTCGGGGATCTATGCAAACCCTCAATTTTCCATTCTCTTTCATACTAGCATGACTTTGACAAGCCATGTTGAGTGTGTTACCTTTTCTATGAATGTGGCCTCCAATAGCTTGTCGATTTTCGCTTCCATGATCGCCACTCATTCGGGTGCGAAATGTCTCCTCTTTTGGATCACCGGTTTGGCAGCCGGGGGGGGGGGGGGGTGGGGGGGGGTCGACGTGCAGCTTGTGGCAAGCTATCTTGGGGTCGATGCTAGGCATGTCAAAAGGTGACCACGCGAAGACGTCGTGATTTTCCCTAAGGAAAGCCGTGAGTTCCTCATTTTCCTTTGGGCTCATACTTGATCCAATTTTAGCAGTCGTCTCCGGCTACAAGGGATCAAGAATAATGTGTTTGGCGTCATCTTCGGATTTCCATCCCATCTCGTCTGCTAGTGCGTTGATTTGGACACCATCTTCATGATCAGTCTGTTGTAATTGTTATTTGGTAGCTTTGTCATCCCTTTGGACCTTGGTAGCCTCTACGGGGGTAAAGGTCTTGTTTTTTGACTTATTCAGTACTTGCACAGTGCATCGTCAAGAGGTGGCCTGGTCAGACTTGATTTCTTCAACTCTTCAACTAGGGATGCGAAATCGAATTTTTTGATACTTGACGGAGGTTACAGATCCAACTTTATCATCCAAGATGGCCCTAGAATCCCATTGTAGGGAGACGGCTCGCTTACTATCGTGAACATCTGTTTTGAGACAACTAGCAATGTTCTCACGTCAAGTGTAATGTTGTCGATGACAATTGAGATGTGTCAGTTGAATCCGGTGAGTACCTCCACTCGGCGTATAGTTGTGTTTTCCAGCCTATCTTCTGAATTACTCAGAGCTGAAGTAGGTTGATGACAGTTCCATTGTCAACCATCATTATGTCGAATATAGCGTGGGCTAGTTGGATAGATACCATTAGTGCGTCGTCGTGTGGGATGTCGACGTCTTCAGCATCCTACTCGGTGAAGCCAACTATGGGTCCAGGTTGGGTGTTGACTGCCTGGACCTGTGAGACTTGTAAAGCTTGCTGGATCTTTCTTTTCTTCGATTTGTTGGTGGCCCCCAAGTGTTCGGATTCGACGAAGATGCCGTTAATCCGAATTGTCTTGGTCGGCGGCTCGTCATCAACGCTTGTGTTCCTTCTAGGATGCACAGCTAGCTTGTCCAAGTATCTGTTGACCTTGCTCTCTTTCACCAGCTTATTTAAGTAGTTCTTCCAAGTGTAATAGTCATCGGTTGTGTGACCGGGACCTCGATGGAATGCGCAATACTAGTATGGCCCAACTTGGAGCTATCTCTACTTGATTGCTTTGCCATCTTGAACCATGGTTCACTCTTGATGTCGCGGAGGATTTGGTGGATCGAGATAACTTAGAGTAGTTCTTGGGCGTCAGGCCTCTTTTAATTGGGGATCGATCCCTGCGCTTGGCCATCTGCTTGCTTTTATTGTTGTACTACTTCTCGTTCTTCTTCTTTTGAGCTATTGATGATTCTTTTCAAGGATGCTTGGGTGCCTTGTCTGCTCGCGGAGCCTTGTTCTAAAGTACATGCTTCTCTGCTAGAGCAAACGAATCTGCTAGAGTTAGATCTTCTTTCATGATCAATTATTTTAACAATGGGTGATCTACTGAGAGTCATTTTTGGAAAGCTGTACTAGCTATCGAATCGTTGCGTCCGACTCTCTTTGCCTTCTTTGTTTTGAACCTCTTCACATAGTCACGGAGCGACTCATTTGGGTTCTTCTTCACATTGAATAAATGGTCGGACTTTTTCGTGATCGAGCGATAGAATGAATACTCCTTGGTGAAAACCAAAGAGAGCTCATCGAAACTCTAGATGGATCGTGGCAGTAAGGTGTGGAACCAATCTTATGCCTCGCCTTGTAGAGTGGTGGTGAATATCTTGCACATAAGAGCATCGTTGTTCCGATAGAGGATCATTGTGTTTCGGTAGTGCTTTAGGTGTCCCTCCAAGTCTCTATCCCCTTTGAAGGATGTGAAATGTTGCATGCTCAATTTGCGTGGAGGCTTTGCCTTCTCGATCTCGTCTGTGAAGGGTGACCTGCTTATATTGGTCATGTCCCTACGTAGTGCCTCTTCAGTGCCCTCGTTGTGTTAGAAATCGCGTAATCGCTCACCCATGAACCTCTCTACTTCTTCCTAAATTTTCCTTTGTTGTTCCGATAAAAGATCGTTATGCTTCGGTAGTGCTTTAGGTGTATCTCCAGGTCTCTATCCCCTTTGAAGGATGTGAAATGTTGCATGCTGAATTTACGTGGAGGCTGTGACTGCTTGATCTCATCTGTGAAGGGTGACCTGTTTATATTGGTCATGTCCCTACGTAGTGCCTCTTCAGTGACCTCGTTGTGTTGAAAATCGTGTAATTACTCGGTCAGGAACCTTTTTACTTCTTCTTAAATTTGCCTTTGTTGGGGGTAGAGTAGCTCTCGGTTGCCCCCGATCATCGATCATGACCTACTGGTTTAGGCTACTCGTCCATATGTTCGGCTCGTCTATGTCGCGGTTACGGTGCATGTAGTGCATTCCTAGTAGGCAAACGAATTCCTCGCAGGCTGCAGGTTGAACTTGAGCCAGATTGAGTCACTGCCTCTCTTTGTCCGTCGTGCTGCCTACTTTTATGTGAGGTGAATGATGCTTCTTAAGTTCCTAGCCATGAATGAACATTTTGCTTGGAAGGTTGCTCATGTTGATTATCGAAGTATGGCCTCAACCGTGAATGTATGCTCGTCTATGGGCCTAACCGAGAGTACATGCTCCTCCGCATGTTAAGACGAGAATATACGCTATCTTGGAGGCCCAGTCAGGAGTGTATACTGCCCGAACACTCAGATCGTGATTGGTCGAGTAGCTGCTTGCCGGGACGCTGCTGAAGAGGTTCGTTGTCTGCCCTTGTCCTACTTCGGAACACCTCGTTTGGGGCACGCTGGACCTGGGTATGCTGCAAAAGCTGATTCACCAAGGTCATATACTGAGCGAGGGCGCTTGTCAACTCTATGACTTGTCGAGACAAATGTTTTTCGCCATTTGGATTGGAAGAAATTGGACAACATGTGTTTCCTTGAGTAGCGGAAGTGTAATAGACTCTGGGCACAAAATTTGAGTTGGGATATGTCAAATATGCGAAGAAATGAGGTGAAAATACCTACAATTCAATCGTTGGTCCAGTAATCTGAAGCTAGGATAATTGAACCAGTCTTAGACCGGTTTGGGTTGCTAGTAAGGCCACAGGAGTGGGCTCGACGACGTGTGCAGGCTACCTCGAGTGCGGCACGTGTGGGTGCTAGGCTTGGCCTTGGCTCGGAAGAGCACTAGCCTTGGGCCCGTGAGCGCTGGGCTTAGACAACTTGGGCCGTGTGTTAAGCTTAGTCCTGCGCAGTTAGGGCAGCGGCTTGGGCTACCTTTGATGCATGGGCTTGTGGCTGCCTCGCTGCTTCCTGCTCACCATGGGCTATGGGCTCACCTAAAGCTGCTACAGTGGTTGATGTTATGATGGCTGCCACGGTGGTGCCCCATAGGGGTGGTGCCGCTCCACTAGCCGTCACGTTGAGTATCGTGGATCGTCGTGGTAGGGCTACGTCACAATCTCCATCACTTGGTCCAAATCCTTGAACATAGGAAGTTTTGTTCATCATGGTTTCCTAATTTCTAGTCATTATACTTTTCTTTTACGTTTATTCAAAGAATTTTATAAAAAATTCTAGGAATAAGGACATATGAAAAATCTACAAATGAACAAGAAATGAGAAACTTTGAATATGGCAGTCTTCTTCGAGCGTGTGAATCAAGACTCTCAATGAAAGCACCTATTTGTGGATGCAAATTTCCGCCGTCTTCTCCTTTGACAAAAACGCACTTGTAATGAATGGGGGGAGCTTTGGCCGAAGAATCTCCGATGCCAAAGTTAGAATTTGAAAGAGAATGTGTTTGGGAATTTGTGGGTAGAGAATGGCCTAGCATTTTAGTGGGAGAATGAGGCTATTTATAGGGAAGTGGTTGGCCCTATTTGGAGAATAGGGACCGGCCATATATGGTGGATTTATGAGTATAATTGCAAGATATTATGTGAAATAATATCTTGCAATTAACTTGGTAATTAATCCTAAATTTAATACGAAAACTGGGAGTTACCTTTTGAGTGAGGATTTGATGAGGAGTGATGAGAAGGATTTGAATAAATACCATTTTGATCACCTTTGACTCTTCCTTGATTAAGCCGTTATTGTCTGTTGCATGCGCGTGGGAATCCCGGTGTGCCTCGAGGGTAATTTTATCCTTTTAACCCAAAAGTACACGTGTCACCTTTATAAGTTTCTTGATTATTTTTGGCTCCTCAACGCGTAGTCTAGAAAGGGTTAAACTTAAATAATCTGTTCTCATGATAATTTTAGCTCAACAAGAAAATCTTTACACCACATCCAAAACATGAGCTCGAAGCTATGTTTTTTTGGAGCAAATGGTCTGCCTCCAAATTGGGATGTGCCATATGTGGTCAGCCTTAAGCCGAGTGATTTAAGCAATTTACTTGCTTTGGCACGACCGTTTGGGACACATAGGTCGAATAACAATGCCACGTATACGCCGCGTCTCCTTACTTGTGCTTACAAGCACACTTTGCCAAGCCTGCTTGTTTGGAAAATTAGATATGTCATCCCTACCAAAAATACTAAATGATTATCTTTTCACAGTGAATTGAAGGGAATAATCGGGGACTAATCCAACCAAAAGGCGGACTGTGTAATTACCTATGGTTTTGGTTGATTTATCGACACATTGGTCACATGTTTGTCCACGCACTACTAACCTCCTGGCTGAGTTTAACCTAAGGGTTCACAACCCTAATTATCCCATAGAGTCTGGAAGACTAGATAATGCCAGAGAGTTTATATAGAAGATGTTTTGATAAGTATTGCATGTCTTTTGAGTTTGCAAATTGAACATCGAATTCTCCATGGTCACCCCCAAACAGCCTTGCAGAGCGATCATAAAGCACAATTACATTCATCGCCCTAGTTTTGTGAACACGCCAACTACCTAGGGCTATGCAATCTTGTTTGCAGCTATATTGGTTCCCTTAAGGCTCATTGTCACCCAATCATTTTGACGTGACAGCTGGTTATTAGGTATAACTTGACATTTCATACTTACGCATTTAGGCATGCATTTTATGTGTCATATTGCGTTGCCAAAACTTACTAATATGGGTCATCAAAGAAGGATGTGAATCTCCGATTATGATTCTTTTTCAAAATAGCACCTTAGAACCCTTGCAAGCGATCTCTTTACCGCTCATTTGCAAATTGTCACTTTAATGAGATAGTATTCCAACGTTAGAGGAGATATGAACGTCAATGTTCTTGAACAAGGGCACAAATTAGCGTGGACGTTGCCTATTATGTCTCATCTCAAGCCTTGTACCACACAAGTATGATAAGCAAGTGCAATGTATTCTAGCTTTCAAAATGTGTTGCAGACGTATTTCTCTGATCTAGCTAAAGTGACAAAATCAAATACTAGCTGCAAACATATCTACAAGGATAAACATACCTAATGGATGGCAAGTTAACATCCTCGATGGGTGTTCTGCCCCTAAAGGATAGTTGGTCGCCCTAAGAGGACAGTTGGCCGCCCTTGTTGGACGTTCTAGTACACCGGCGAATAACCAATTAATCTATCATTGGACTAAAGCACGATAGATAACTAGGTTCGTAGGATTCACTTCCCTAGAAGAGGAAGGATAAGGCACAAAATGAATCCATACTCGATCGATGTCTCAATAATTTCTATCTCATGAGATTAATCTAAATTACTCTCGAGACTAGAAGTTCTTGGTCCAGTATACTAGTTTGGGTGAGATAAGGAATTGGAATAAGATTATCATCGATGATGTTTCAATTATATGGTAGCTACCGACATAAATGAAAAGTCACAATATTGAACAGTGTTCTGTTGTTTAGTAAAGTCACAATATTGAACAGTGTTCTGTTGTTTAGTAAAGTCACAATATTGAACAGTGTTCTGTTGTTTAGTAAAAACGTAAAACTGATTTGACAGCTGAAATTATAATCCCAGTTGAATTAGATTCTTTATGAAAATGTGTTTGGACAAGTCATTCCTACACTACCTAAGGTAAGGTAACATTATCATGTTATAAGTGGGAAATGAAGCGTAAAGAGATGAAAAAAATGTGCAAGGCTTATCTCAAATGCCTTGTTATTGATTGTAGCATTATAAATGTGATTAGCGCTTTTCTCAAGGGGGGTATCAATACAAAGATTTACATGTAAGTTCTCGAAGAATTATATGAACTAGTTCAAATGGTTCCAGACCACTAAATACCCTCTCAACTCGTTTGAGGCGTTCACTTTACGGATTGAAGCAATCCGGGCAGATTCGGCATACCCGTGTAAGCCCCTGATCCTCGGAATGATGTTTGCTTTGTTTATTATGTTGACGCTGGTTACTTATCAAATTCGCACAAGGCACAACCCCAAATAGTTAAACCATAAGCAAATTAGAAAGAAAAATGATTAATTGCCCTAGCCGTCCACACACTGACCGCCATGCCATCCCCAATCTACAACGTGACCTAACCCTCATCATTCTTTTTTAATAGGTTTTTTTATTTTATTTTTTATTTTTTATTTTTTATTTTTTATTTTTATCACAAATGGTCCCTGAAATTGACCTTCACTATCAAGATGGTTCCTAAAATTGAAAATCAATCAATGTAGTTCCTGAAAATAGGTGTCGCAAATCAATGTAGTCCTTATGTCACAATTCTGTTAAAAAATCTTTTAAGTGCTGATGTGGCAGGTCCCATAAGTCCTTTTACCTCACAAGTGGTCCTTGAAAATGACCCATGACATCAAAATGGTCCCTAAAATTGACCCATGACATCAAAATGGGCGCTGAAATTGAAAATGAATCAATGTAGTCCCTCAAGTAAGAGTCTCAAATCAATGTGGTTCTTCCGTCACAATTCTATCAAAAATTCTGTTATGTGTTGATGTGACACATAAATGGGTCACACAAGTCTAAATAAATTTAAAAAATTACAAATAGGCTTAATAATTTAATAGTTAATAAAAAAATTGTCAACCCAAAAACCTAGTCCTACAATCACCTCCGATCCCATCCCGCATTTCTATACCTCCTTCGCTCTCTATTCTCTAAAAAAATCTCAATACACCCATCTTTACACACTTCGACACTTTTCACGGAATTGAACCTGGATCAAGATCACCTTTGGTGACGGCTTGGCCCGTTGACAACTACTTCTGGGACATCACCGTTAACATTTAGGCGATCAACATTCTCACAACCTTAATCTCGGAGAGCTTGTTCGACGCTTCCTTGGTGGTTTGGTGAAGCAAAGAACGACGAGGTCTGCCTTGAGATAATGAGGTTATAATCGAGGTGCGTCCATTGTTGGTTGAAAACTATTTCCACACCCCCTGTTAGGCCTTGGTTAAGCCTTGTGCCTTTGAGAATTTATGGAAGGGAGCTCTCTTCGGAGTAGGCCCTACTATAAGAAAAAAAAATTCCATTGATCAAAAAGGTATTTAGACAACTTTTAAAATTAATTATTAAACACACATCAACACATAACAAGTCTTTTTTACATAATTGTGGCGGAAAGATCATATTGATTTGTGACACCTATTTTCAAGGACTACATTGATTGATTTTCAATTTTAGGGACCATATTGATGGTGTGGATCAATTTCATGGACCATCTTGATGGTGTGAGTCAATTTCAGGGACCATTTGTCATAAAAACCTGTAAATCTTGTGAGGCCCATTTATGTGCCACATTAGCACTTAATGGAATTTTTAACAGAATAGTGATGAAAGGACCACATTAATTTGCAACACCTATTTTTAGGGACTACATTGATTAATTTTTAATTTCAGAGACCATCTTAATGGTGATGGTCAATTTCAGAGACCATTTGTGATAAAAAATGTTTTGAATATTTCGTTCAATTTCCAAAATCTAATACACATCATATTACCATTTCTCAGTTCCCTGTTAACTCGATCAGTACAACTGTACAATGAGACTATATCCATACATAAAAGCTTCACTCCTGCGATTTTTTATTGCCGAAATTATTCAAATCATAAACAAAAGTGTGCGCAGTGAGAAAAGAGAAATACAAACATCAATTCGCCATGCGTTGAAGCACAAAGAGAGAAATAATAGCCTTCCCCGACCCAAACTTGGACGGTTGCTCTGCAACTTTCTTGTGATATAAGTTGAAGAGCTCATCTAAGATTTCGTCTCCAAAGTGCTCCTTGAGGAGTGCTTCCATGACAGCTCTAAGGTGAGATGTAGATATTGAGGCATTAGAGAGAGTAGTACTTGTCAATACATTTGGTAAGATTTGTATTCTCTCTATGTTGAAGTTTCCATTTCTGTCTACAGCAACTTCCACCTCTTCCGGAGACATGAAATATATAGGTATGTTGAATGAATCAATTTTCTCTTCACTAACTTTTCCCTGCATTATGGCAAAATACATTGACGTCACAAAGATAATTTTTTGTGCAATTATACATGCACATAGTATCTCCCAATATATGTAACATTCCCCTTATGTTGAGGATCCCTCTAATAAGGACGCTTTATAGGACGCACTCTACATTTTTTTCTTTTAATAAACGCTATTATCTACACTAAGGAGGAGGGATGGGCTTAGCCTCACAATGAGCTAGTAATAATATAGTTCAAACTAGCATTTGGCAAGAATCAAACCTATAACCTCTCACTTACAAGTGAAGATGAATACTACTAGACGTAGTATTAAGTGGACACTCCACATTGTATATATTGCAACGATCCAATCATTCATTTTTTAAGATCTTCTCTGAAAGATCATCTCTATCAAAAATTACCCAAATGCGAAACCATTTGACCCGTTGGATTAAATGGTAGTTATATTAGTGTTTCTTTGAAAAACCGTATTTGTCTATTTTCTTCACTATAATTATATGTTTTAATGGTTTTTGGATTTGCCTAATTTTTTTTTTAGAAATGATTAATAAATGATGTATTCAAATATAGACAGTTAGAATCGTTGAGAAAAGTTATAGAATGAGCACCAGAGATGTCTCTAAAATAAAATTATTTGAAAGATGATATCCGTAACATATATTTCATTTTTATCATGGCTTACCTCTTTGGTCATGTCCATGAGGCAAGATCCTAAAGTTTCATAGGTCGCAGTTGCCAAAGTATCAAAATGAGGGGTACCATTGGGGCGGCATATAATAATAAGCATCATCAATCCTCCATGCACGATCTCTTGTGCCCTGGCAGAAAGGAAACATTCCATGTCCTCAGCATGTTGAGCTTCATAAGCCCTTATTACTTCTCCTGGGCTTGTTGAATTTGAGTAATGGATTTTTCCTTTATTCCAAGCAGGACTCTCCTTGTCCAGTATCTCTTTTGGCACTCTTGAAAGCCAACTAAGGGAATAAGAAGAATGAAATAAGTTAATGGAAGCTTTAGGAAATAGCCGACCATAGAAAGAACCAGGCACGCCTACGGCGTAGTAATTCCTATTCTGAGGCAGTGATTTGAAGAGCATGTTAAAATCATTTCCGGAATGATCATTAAAGAAAACTTGAAATTCGGGGGTTCGAGAACTCGGCCCTTGAGTTTGATACTTTAGTTGTACAGCTTCAAGTATGTTTTCAACTGCAAAAAATGTATTTGGCCCAACTGAGCAACCCAAATCTGCAATGTGAAAAGTACTGGATGACAACGACAACGTGTGTGTGTCCAGCTTTTCTGCAATTTCTTCTTTGATGACTTCTCTGGCAGAATCCACAGCTCTTTTCTGTAGAAGATGAAAAACAGATGAGATTGTGCATTTTAATTTCAGTGCCCGGTACGATATTCATTACCGATGTGAAGAGTACGCACAACTACAAGTATCTGGTTACGTAATCCATGTTTTGAAACAATCTTCAATTTCGTTATACTAACAGACCAAGATTAACCAAACAATAACAAGAAGAAAAGATGGAACGAGAACTGCACTGCTTTGGAAAAATGCATAAGAGTAAAGATTACAAAATAAGATTGACAAAAAAAAAAGTTTACAAATTAAGAAACCTGGAAAGTGGAGTTGTTGGCATAGCTGTTAGGGCCGTCGCCAGCCTTCATTGCATAGGCTTCAGACAATTTTTCTTTGAAGCCTTTGTCTGTTGGGGCCATCTCTCATGCAGGCATCTCTATTTTTTTGTCTTTCGGGAGATGGGGAGGGAAATGGCAAAGATCATGGGGGCTCATTGTTATTATACTCATTACTTTCACTCTGCTACTACTGGTTAGTGAATGGGACCCACCTAAGTGAAGATTTAACAAAAAAATAGTTAATTTATTGGAAATTATTAAGAGCCGGGGGTCAGTCAAATGTGCAACGCAGAGTATTTTATTTTAATTTAGGGTAAATATCAGTTTACTACCCTCAAGTTTCATGGTTTTCAACATTTGGTACATGAAATTTTTTTCGTCCCAGAGTCATATCTAAAGTGTTAATTTTGAGACAGTCTCATACATCCGTTAGTCCGGCTGTTAAGTCTCCCGTTAATTGATGACGTGACGCCTATGTGGACACTAACTGAACATCACGTGTCATTAAAAGGTCCATGTGAAAATTTAATAAAAAAAAACACACCTTCGTCCCCGAATCCCACCCGTGCCCACCCTCCCACCCCATCACCCACCCCTTCTCTACCCACATGTCGATCATCGTCGAAGGCTCTACTTCCGATTCTTCTCGACATTTCCTTCCGTTTCCACTTCTCTCTCTCTCACTCCGCAGTCTTCTCTCCTCTCATCTCACTCTTCCTCTTACTCTCCTTCCCTACTGAAAGAATCATGATCTTTCATTCTATTCCTTCGGGTAATTTTCCATTTGCTTCCCACACTAATCTCACCTTGAAACCAACAAATCCCAAAAACCCTCAAGCCATCCAACAAATTGAAAAAACACCATCTTTGACGAAAATTTTGAATTTTTCTTGGAAATTCTCGCCTATCCCTGAGATTTTCTTGACTAAGCTCAGTCGGGTGAATAAAATCAATATGGTGATGCAGTGACGAATCGCGCTGCTGACTTCTTCTTATACCTTCGTTGTTTTTTTTTTTTTGGTTTTTTTTAAAGCATTGCGTTATCATCGTTTTAGTGATTCATTCTATAATTTCTTCACCTCATTCTCATTGTTTATTTTATACGTCTTCTTCTCAAATATATCCAGCATTACTGCGACCTCATTTTTCCCCCTATAAAGCTCAATTGATCTTTTATCCATTTAAACTTAATTTGCATCGGTCCATTATATTTGGATGGCTCTATTTTTAAGATCTCGAGCATAATTTGATCAGAGCGGATACATTAGCCATAGCATTGTGTTTTTCATTTTGTATCTAAATTCGAACTATTTCTTCTAGGTTTCTAGCTTTAAATTAAATTAGAGTATTACTCAGAAGGAAAAAAAATCTCAATAATTCGGGCACCTCACTATTCAATTCTATATTTTTTTTTGTTAATTTTTTTTTTGCTTAAATAACTAATGACCCAACATGATATACTAATTAATGTGTATGACAGATACTTAATACTAGAATATTCTTTAATAAAGCATATGGTGTGTCTTCGTTGCAATTTTTTGTTTGCATTAAGATTATAATATAAATTGTAATGTCTGGCATAATGTACTTGTCTTTTACGTACCAATGTGAATCTAACCAAATGTATATATATCGCTCAAGCATCTTCCCCAAAGATGCTGCCCACATTAAGAGAGAGATATCTTCTAACATTTTGTCCTAGCCAAATATATATGGCTTAAGCATCTTCCTCAAAGATGCTCCTAACATTACGATAGAGATATAATTCTAATATTTTTTCTTATTGTTGTCCTTTACGTGCCAATGTGAATCTAACCAAATATATATGGATTAAACATCTTCCCTAAAGATGCTCCTAACATTAATAGAGATATCTTCTAACAGTTTGTCTCATTGAAAAACTACATTGTTCCTAAAAATAAATAAACAATAAAATTACATTGTGCATTTGTTTATAAAATGCACCATTGGAACCAATTAGATTCATTACCAATGTTAGTTTAAATCAAAAATACATGTGTGGATGTAAATTTCTGCCGTTTATTTTTTGACGAAAATGCACCTGCAAAATAATAACACATAAAGCCTTATGCGCCCACAATGAAACTACAAGAAATCGAATTAATATAGCCAGAAATATTTGCCTCTAAAAACCACCAATATGGGCAAATACATAGAAAAATTGCCCCTAATAACAAGGAGTGGCGGAAAGTAGATTTGCCCCTAAAAAGGTTGTTGCTATTGTTATTGGATACAAAAAATGTCAAACATTTGCCCCTTATTATTTTTGTTGCCACGTTGGCAGGTTTTATGAATACACATAATTACAGGCAGATAAATGCATCTGCTTCTAATACTTTCATTTATATAAAAAAAAAATCCACAAGATAATAAATGCCTTATCCACCCAAATGTCATTTATTGGTTTTGAATCATTCACAATATTCAAACCCAACATATGATTCATCTTCATCTTTCTAGATATTACAAGAATAAAACATTTTCTTCCTTCAGTCTTCTCCTTTCCTTTAGTCTCAAGCTTTGTAGACCAGATCTCTAAGTCCATCTTCTTGAGTTGCAGCAGCACATGAATCAATATAAAAACAAAAAAGAAAACGTAATAAACAACAAGACAAATTACAAAGTACAGTAATTTGTACAAACAAACAGGAAAAATCAAACCTGAATTCCAATCAATTAAACGTAGAAAATAAATAAATAAACAAAGTTTAACTCAAGGCAATTACCTCTAAAATTGAAAGTTCAAATGATATTTCTATTCCAATCTATTCATAAAATTCTCTTCCACTCTAAATTATTCAAAATCTCGTCAAGTGTACCTGCAAAACAATTCAAGATGGAAAAAAAAACTTCAATCAAACCAAATAAAATGAGTTTTACCCTCTTTGTGACATACCTTTCTTTTGATCCTCCCAGAGTAGCAAAGGAGAAATAAACAACAAAAGATTACTAATAATGAAAGAAAGAGAGGATGGATTGGGATCTGCACAAGAGAAATAGAAGGGAAAGAAAAATGAAGGAAAAATGGAAAAATGATGAGTTGTGTGGCAGTGAAGAAGGGAAAAGAGAAAAATGAGGGAAGTGGGTTTGTATTGGAATTAGGGTTTACATAATTAATGTTTTTTTTCCTATTAAATAATAATATCCTTTATTTTTATTTTTTGTAATCATTAATATGTAATTAAACATATCCACCTTAGATAGAAAAAAAAAGTTTAAATAAAAAGTACAAACATCCGCCCCTAATGAAAAAAATAATTAAATTTAAATAATTATTAGTTGAATTGGGGGGCTAATTTATTCGCCTCTAATAGCTAAATAAAAGGCAGTTTTTTCTGCCTCTAGAAGAAATAAAATTAATAGAGGCGAATTATTTAATAGAGGCGAATTATTTTTTGTCCCTATTAAATTAATAGAGACAATTGCATGTTTTCGCCCCTAATGAAAACTATTAGAGGAAAATTTGTATTTTTCGCATCTAGTATAATGCCTCTAATACTCACTTTTCCTGTAGTTGGAGGGGGGGGTTTGGCCGAAGAATCTTTGATGCCAAAGTTAGAATTTTGAAAAGAATGTGTTTAAGAGTTTGTGGGTAGCAAATAGCCTCCCAAATTTTGAAGATAAAGTGAGTATTTTATAGGAGATAATGAGGAAGTGGCCCGAGTTTAGTAGTGAAGAGTTTACACTATACATAGGTTCAAGCATAATCATCATTAGTGAGTTGTAATGATGAGTTTAAGTAGAATAATGGCATTAGGGCTTAATTGTAAGAGAATTATTAGCTTTTATAGTTGAGGAGAGTCTCCTGCTTCCATCCATGTTCGATGTACTTTGTATTAGGGTTTGTAATTTGTTGAATTTGGGTTGTGAGAGTTAAACACTCTTTGGTAATCTGTGTTTGTTTAGTGAAATTTCTCATTGTGCTTTGCTCGTGGGCATAAGTTTTTATGCCGAACCGTGTTAATCTCTTGTGTTGTTATTTTGAGATTGTTTGTTTCTTCTTCACTTTCACTTGCGACGTTGATATTTGGTACTTCGTTAAAACTCGCTTCCGCTTGAACATAACAGTACAACACTTCCCTCCTAACAAAACTGAGATCTAAAACTTTAATGGAAGAACTGAGCTCCTATTATAGCATCAACATTAGCACAATCCTATTCTATAAACAATCACACTTTGTTGAACCTAGTTAATGGGTCCCCCTGAAATCCAAGGTCCCAGAAATTGGCGTCACACACCGC
This sequence comes from Cotoneaster glaucophyllus, assembly GCA_036320875.1. Taxonomy (NCBI): domain Eukaryota; kingdom Viridiplantae; phylum Streptophyta; class Magnoliopsida; order Rosales; family Rosaceae; genus Cotoneaster; species Cotoneaster glaucophyllus. Next base: position 18,738,822 of record CM070073.1, read on the forward strand.
TTCCCGAAAATCCATGATTTAGTGGATGAGGCACACAACACCTCCCGTCTCCTTGCCCGAATGAAGGATTTCGTTGAAGTCTCCACCAACAACCCACATGATAGAGCTTGGGGAAGATAGCTGGTGTAAAAGATTCCAGGACTAACGTCCATTTGTTTGGCATGAATTACCATAGAAACCCGTGAATCTCCAGTGCACCGGGTCCTTGATTCCTCCAATTTCCAAATCGATGTGAGACCAAGAGCAAGATAGGACATGAATATTACGCTTATCTTTCCATAGAAGGCGAAGGTCGCCAGATTGTCCCATGGCATCGACTCTGTGTATGTAAACAAACCCGAGTTGAGTCTTGAGAAACAGAAATAAGTTTGTAGAACCCTTGGTTTCGCAGAGGAACACAAAGGGATCTTCCAGCTGCACCAAATTTTGCAGCGCCTAAACTCCTTGATGGCTCCCAAGCCCCCAACAGTTTCAGATTAGGAGATTCATGGTTTTCGGCAGGGACGAGGTACACTCACCGCCGCCGATAAAGGGTTACCTTTGCTCGCTGCATGACTCCTTCCAAGTAAACCAGCCTTGACCGCGTCTTCAATAACTTTTAAAGGCCTGATCATGACTTTGAACATGCGGTCTTCGTTTAGATCATCATTCACTGTTGAAGAGCACTTTTTCCATCGTCGGCCATCTCTTTGACTCTCTTTCCTTTTTTCTCCTTTGCCTTTTGATTTTGCATCTCTTTGGTTTGAATTTGTACTCCCTGCGTCAAAGAGGTGAGTAATTGAATAACTTTATCATTATTCAAAGACATACCTGAATTTGGTTGGGCCGAAGGTGGTTAAGGTTGTATTGGTGCGAATGTCCTTGGAAATATCCCAAGGGGTGGCTGTCGAAATCCTCCTTGTTGCTAAGGTTGTTGAGGCTCCCTCCATTTCATGTTTGGGTGATCTCTCCAGCCCGGATTGTAAGTGTTGGCGTATGGATCATACTTTGGCTGATTTTGGCCTTGATACCAAATGGCGTTGGCACTTTCCCATCCCTCATTCTCTATCAATTGAGGCCATTTCTCGTAGGGGTGTCCTTGTATAGAGCACATGCCACAAATTGTATTTGCTTGCACTTTTGATCCTTCAACAAACTGTGACAACATAACAGTGAGATTAGGCATTTGAGATTGCAATTCTAAAATTGAACTTACCTCATTCACTTATTGTTGTCGTGGGGGTTCTCTTTGTCCAACCAGCATTCAAGGCTCGGTTTGCAATTAAGGTCTTGGCATCAACTAGTGTTTTGTCAACCAAAACACCTCCTGCTGAGGCATCTAACATTTGTCTCTCAATTGAAAGAAGTCTTTCATAGAAATATTGAATTAGAAGCTCTTCTTTCATTTGATGTTGAGGGTATGATGCAACTGGAGTCTTGAAATGCTCATAATACGCTGGAAAGGATTCTCCTTGGTTTTGTTGAATTCCACTAATCATCTTCCTTAAAAGAATGACTCTCGAAGTTGGGAAAAATTTCTCTAAGAATGCTCTCTTCATGCTTTCCCGAGAAGTAACGGTTCCAGGTGCTAATTCGTATAGCCAATCCTTAGCCTTTTCCAAAAGAGAGAATGGAAAAGCTTTCATCTTCAAAATGTTCCCATCGACGTTGACTGGGGTCATGCTTGAACAAACAACTTCAAATTCCTTCAAGTGCTTGTTTGGATCTTCCATGGACAGCCCATGGTATTTGGGAATATGATGCAGCAAACTAGACTTCAATTTGAACTCCTCGGTCTTGCCTTGAGCTGCTGTGGGATATTGAATGCATAGGGGTACGGCATTGTCCAATTCCGAGGCTGCAAGCTCCTTGATTGTTCTTCCTCTTCCTCTTCTTCAAATTCGGATTCAGAGCTAGGTGGACTAGGTTCTAGCTGCTTCCTCTTCCTTCTCAAAGTTCGTTCAAAATCGTCGTCAAACTCCAAGATATGTGCATGAACAGGTTGAGAATTTCGAGTCATAAACTAGTACCTAAAACCAAGAAAACAAAATCAGAAACCAAAAACAAAAGACACGAAAAGAAACAAATGGGGATGAGCAATTTTGCTAATCCCTGGCAACGGCGCCAAAAATTTGATGTGATAAAAGCTTAGCACAAAAATTAAACCCTCTTGTTGACAATTGTAGTAAATATGAAAGTAGGGATCGTTCTAGGCTGGGCATTAGGAGGGACTGCTAATCTACTCAAATTTGACTCAAAAACACTAAACTAGACTTAAAAACACTTAACTAGACTCTAATAAATCAAAACAAACTAGAATGATTCAAAACAGCACAAAACTAGCAAATGGACTCAAACAAACACTAAGGGTTACTTTGGTAAAATTTCTACTTTAACTTAACTCAAAACACTAAAAGAAACAAGTTTAGACAGGTTCTAATTAAGTTGACACAACAAAGTAAAGGGGGATTGGTTTTTTGATGAATTTAAACTAAAACAAACAGATTAAAAGCACTAAACAAGATTGGTACGAAATTAGGTGAATTGATGGGTGAAAGGCTAGCTAGAGGGTCCTTATCCACACATGACACATATGCATATGAATCGATTTCCAGTTATTCTTTCGATAAACCATGAATGACAATGCCCCAGATTAACCGTGAACATCACTAATTAACCCTCAGATTTTCCTAAGTTTATTGAATTGGACTCAGCGTCGCAACCAAATTATTCCTCTCAAGTTCCCTACATGAACATCATAGTAGAGATACATATCAAAGATTATTAAGTTCTATGAAAATCATAAGCATTGACAAGGCATTCGTAACTATGAACAGCATGATACTCCTGCCAGGAATTTACTTAACATGATCGTGAGTAGCGACCTCCACTACTTGCAAATATAAGTTCATAACTATTACGTGAAAATTCGTTATATTTTAGCATCAAATTCATGCATGCAAACTAAGTATGCATCCTTAATCAACATACAAGAATAAGTTATCAATCAAGTAGTTAAGCAAATTGCATTCATGCTTTATGAAATAACAACTGGAAGTAATCAACTCATATCACATATATGTTCATGGTTTTGAATTATCCTCTAGCTAAAACGAGTTTAGCTCATCATGTTCACAATTAAACAAAGATAATTAAATTAAACAAAGATAATTGAATTAAACATTGAAAACAAAAGATGGAATACACCTGAAAACACACGAAAATAGCTTAAAACAGTATAATAACTAGAAACTAACTACATAAATGCAAGAAAACAAGCTAACTAAATCGCATAAATATGCTCCTATCAAATCCTTCCAGTCAGCATTGGTTTTGACAACATGTACTTGATTATGTCAGTCTTGGCAATGATGTGGACGTGACAAGGCAACATGTAATGCCTTAGCTTACAAGCAGTAAAGTACAAAGCCAAACATAATTTCTCCACTGAGGTATATCTTGTCTCTACCTCGGTCAGGATTCTACTGAGGCAATATATGGCTTGTTCCTTTCCACCCTCATTATTCTGAGCTAACAAGCTTCCAATTGATTTCTCCAAGGCAGAAATATAAAGCTTCAGCAGCTTCCCCATTTTTGGTGGCATAAGTACTGGTGGGGAAGCTAAGTAAGTTTTTATCTTGTTGAAAAATTCTTGGTGTGGCGGGCCCCACTCAAATTTTTCTTTGTCTTTTAATCTTAGTAAAGGAGTTAGCGGCTGGGTCTTGCCAGCTAAATTAGCAATGAATCTTCTTAGAAAGTTGATCTTTCCTAGCAACCTTTGAAGTTGTACTTTGTTCGTGGGGGAAGGTGATTCCATTATTGCCCGAGCTTTGTTTTTATCGACCTCCACACCTCTTTGATGAACAAGGAATCCTAGAAAGTTGCCCGATCTTACTCCAAATGCACATTTCTTCAGATTCATTTTCAGTTTATGGATCCTCATTCTTATCAAGGCCTGCCTAAGGTCTATCAAATGTTGCTCTTCAGTTTTGGATTTTACCACGATATCATCAATGTAGACTTCCATGTTGTAACCGATCAAATCATGAAAAATGGCATTCATTGATCTTTGGTAAGTTGCCCCGGCATTCTTGAGCCCAAACGGCATCACCAAGTATTCATATGCTCCTACATGGCCAGGGCACCTAAAAGCTGTTTTATGTATATCTTCTTTAGCCATTTTTATCTGATTGTACCCAGCATTCCCATCCATAAAAGATAAAACTTTGTGTTTAGCAACTGCATCTATGGATAAGTCTGCCATGGGCATGGGGTATTCATCTTTAGGTGTGGCTCCATTAATGTTTCTGTAGTCAACACAACATCTAACTACTTTAGTCATAGCTTTTAAGACTGGTACAATGTTAGCCAACCACTCAACATACTTAGCAGGCCTAATAAATCCAGCCTTTACCAGCCTTTCAATCTCTTCCTTGACTTTCTCCTCAATTTCTTTCGACATCCGCCGTGGTGCCTGCTTGACAGGTTTAAACCCCTCCTTAATAGGCATTCTGTGTTCTACTAAGGTTGGGTCTAAACCTGGCATCTCGGTGTAGTGCTAAGCAAAATAATCTTTAAATTCATGCAAAAGAGCGACAATCCTTGTCCGATCTTCGGCCTCCAACAAACCGCTAATTTGTATTGGTCTTAGATCATCTTTGGTTCCTAGATCAATGATTTCCAAGGGATCTTGTACCTCTAGGCTGGCTTATCTGGTTCCGCACATAAAAACTAGACCAGTTCTAGATTGTCAGGCAGGTCTTTTGGCTCATCCAAATCATATACACATTCAGCCATCCGGATGGCTGCTTCTAATTCTTCTTCAAAAGGCTCTTCTTTCCTTACTTGGCTGCCTGCAGTCCCTTTGTTCCAATCTTCTCTTTCCCTAGCTGAGCTCTCTTTTTCTTGTCTCTTCTCCCTTCCATACACTAACAGTCTTTTTATTAAGGACCTGACTGCTATTACCTGGTCCCTTCTTTTCTGTTCGGACATTAATGTTGTTGGGGTTTTGGAATGATATAGGGTCGATCCCACTCCTCTTTTGTAAGAGATAACCCTTATTCCAAAAGCTTTTGGGCCGTCACCTTAGTTGGGTGGCCATTCTCATTAGCTCCTAACAATGAAGGATCCCGATATTAGGATTGTAGAAGTTGGCCTCTGCAATGTTGGTTGTGGGTAAGAATGGTTGTGATTCGTCCTCTATCATTTCCCAAAATCTAGGCCCGATCTCTTCTTCTTCATGATAAACTGCCACTTGATGGTGTAAGGTAGATGGAACAGAGAGACTCTGATGAATCCAATCCCTACCCAATAATGCCCCGTAAGTGGAAGTACTATCAACAACAAAGAAAGCTAGCATGATCTGCTTTGACCCCAAGTCAACTTCTAACAGCAGTATTCCATGGGTCCTGGTGATAGCTCATGAGAAACTAGACACCATAAGGTCGGTAGGGATAAGGTCTTCCTCACTTCTGCACATTCTTTTCATCTGTTTATATGGAAACACATTGACCGCAGCCCCTCCATCTATCAAAACCCTCTTGAAGGGTATCCTCTCTAGGTGAGCAGTCACGTATATGGGTTTGAGATGGTTGGCCAAAGTCAAATTTGGGCGAATAAAGACCATCTTGTCTGAGTATATTCTCTTGGGTTTCTTCCCTGGTTGCTCGGGCAATTCTGTTTGGCTAGACTCCCCATGTCCTGCCTCTTTAACACTAACATGTGCCATCATGGGTTTCGCCGCCAAGTAGTCACCTTCCATTGTAGGAGGTTGATCATGCTCAACACGAAACATGGCTGATAAAACATACTTCATGTTTACGTGGAAGTTACTAGGTCCAGGTAAATCTTTTTCTTTGCCCACAATGTTATTCATAAACTCATTTATCCAAGCCCGCGCTTCTTCAGGCAGCATTAGCTCAAGTAGTTCCTCTTCCCTGGTGATACCAAAAGTTTGGTACCTATTTTGGCATTTCGCAGATAGTGTCTACTAACAATGGTGCAGACAGCTCTCTTTCAGGCGAAAGGGTTCCGAAGCATATTGGTTTCGGGCTCCATCTTGGGGTAGGCATCATTACTACATCTTCTTGAGCTCTCCTCAAGATTCTGTACTTCCCAGGATGGGGGTTTGGTGGCACATGATCTCATTCCCCTTCATTCTTACTATTCACCTTTTGTACTTCTCTCTTGCTCCTCTAATAGGGCTGATTTCTTCCTCCATGAAGAGTATTTTCAAACTTTATATTCCCCGAAGTTTCTGAAGTGGCGGGGGCCTTTAATGAGTTCATATGGGCTTTGTGTTGCCTCTGAACCCTCCTGATCATGGATGCCCCCATTTCTTTGACGAGCCTTCCATCTTTCCCAACTATAAACCACCTCCGCCCGAGATGGGCAAGGTTCCTCTGTGTAACTGGATCTACTGTCCTTCCCTTCATTCGGACATCTCATCCGGTATAACTTGGTTGGGGTGGTTTTACTTCTTTCCATCTTGGCACCTTGGCCTCCTTATCCTCCAATTCCTCTGGGCCTTCATAGTTCCTGGATACCCCTGACAAGTTTTTAGGCTGGGAGTCCTCTTGAATATGTTCCGTTATACCTCCCCTTCCTTTGACCATATAATGTTTAAGCGTCTTTCCTGCTCCTCTTTTTCTTTCCTCTTGACCAACTCTTGGTCGATAATGGCTTATGCTGCTGGTACCTCCAATTCACACTCAGAATGGCATTTGTTGCATAACACTACTCCTTTTACTATAGTGGCTTTAGGCTTATCAGGCACCCTAATAACTCCCTCTGTTGGTCTATCAGTTTGCCTCATTTCTGCCTTTACCTCCCACGTGGCTTTGCCTTTCCCTTTTTCTGCCCATGTCAAGTTGGTCATATTTACTGGGCCTTGCAAGAAGAGAATGTCACTAGCCTGTGGTTCTTTCAGCAACCATTTTGTCTTTGGTTCGCATTACCCCCTGCTATTTACTAACGAGGGGTCGGGTAATTCAGACTTCCTTTCAAACGATGGCTGATTAACTTTAACTTCCTCTTCGGTCTCCCCTTCTTTTATTGTGTTACGAAGAGGATGAACCTGTTCCTCCACATAACTGGTTTTACCTGTTATCTTATTAACACAATTGTTTTCTGGAATAGAGCATTCCAGATCCAGCCCTCCTCGTGGATTTCTTGTCGAGAAACAAAGTCTGCTCATATTTTCTCTTGACTCCCTAGAGTTTCTTTCTATTTTTAGAAAGCTTCGTTCTATGTTCCTTAAGATAGCCATCATGGTAACTTGTAGATCTTCATTGGTGATCTTTCCCCCTGATTTCTCAGAAGGGTTTGGACTTTCCGTCAAGATAGGCCTTTGCAAGTCTTCCGGGAGATTTGCCATATTTGATATGTATTGGGGTGTTGTTTATTTTGCCCCCCAGCTGAAGGTTTGTTCTCTCATTCGCCTTCTTGGCATACTAGATCTGATCCCACCAGGAGTGCCAAAACTATGTTCGGGCAAGAAATCCTGGATGGCGGACGTTCCTGGCTCGAGGACACAGCTCCCCGAGGGATTAGCACTTTGGTTGGTTGTTGGGCTCCTGCTTGTAAGAGACTGCAATAGGAGCTTATGGTTAGTTCTGAAAGGTGCCTTTATGGGGCCTTAGGTATAGGCCTTAAGGCTCACAATCAAAACCAACTATATGCAGAGGCGTGCCACTACCATCTCTGTATGGTAGACGTAGAACAAGTTTGTTTTAAGCAGATTACTTGCGCCCCAAGTTACTCTAACTTCTTGTTTATCAAGGGATTGTCGTAGATGGGTTAAGTCTACATTAAGTTCTTTTCTATGCTGAGGAATATATTAAAATGCTAGATCTACTTAATTAAAAGAAAGCACAAAGAGAGTCGGGCAAGATTTAACCTTGTCGGGTAAGGTTAAATTTTGTGCAGCTTCTTCTCTTTGTGATTACAAAGGTTTTGAGAGTTAGGGGGACTGAAGATAAACTAATTTACATGGGGAAATCGATACTACAACATTTGGAGAAAGGTAGTAGAGCTTTTACAAAGGTGAAGGTATTTTATTCTAAGAGTTCTAAGGCTAAAAAGAAGGCTGAATATAGACAAAGCGCAGCTTTCTAGGTATTTGGCTTGACTGAGAAGCAAGTTGTATGTTTGTTTGATTGGTTGAGTGTCCTTGTCTCTGGGCCCTTTTTCTCCTTTTATAGACGAATGAGTCTGTCTGCTTGGGGTTTGAATCTTGCTCGAAACCCACTGGGGGTAGCAAGCCGCTTGATTATTTATTGGGATTGCCACTGTAAAGTACTTTTTGGCTGATAGCTGGCGGGTCTCCATCGCTTGCCTTATCTGATTATAGGCATGTAGCCTTTGTATTAATGAGTAGCCGCCACTTTATCTTGAGAAAACTGGTATGGGCTTGTCACTAGGCTTCGGGCAAACTTCTTCTTATTTCCCTCTTGGGCCTTTTCTTCGTAAGTTTAGATTTCAGCCTAAACACCTTCATTTTTTTCTTCTTCTTGTTATTCTCCCCCCTTCTTCCAAAACTCTCCCCGACCCTCTCCCTTCTTTTTTTCCTCCTTTCTTCACTTCCCCCTTTGGCTCCTCCTCTCCTCCCCTTCTTCTAGAACTCTTCACGTCGTATATTTCCACCAAAACACACCTCCAGCCAAATCTAGAGCCTTCCAGATTTATGGCAAAATTATTATTTTGCCCCTACTTTCGTTTGTTTCTATTTCATTCGTTATAACTCTATTTGTCGAACGATTTTTGCCTACATGCTCGTGGAAACATCCTCTATCCAAATACGTTCTCGTAAAATTACATTTAGTCAACTAGGGGCATTTTTGTCTTTTCAACTTATCGATAAATTTTTCCGACATAAATTATAATAAATCCCGGAAACAAAATTCTAAAATTTCTCTAATCAAATTTTCATAACCATAAAGCTATTTATTCTCGATTTACTCCACATATTTTAAATTTTCAGAGTATTTCAAAGTGCCTTTAAGAGTTCATCAAACACTAGTACAAAAAATTTAGTGACCCTTTGTTAGTCAGGGCAAGAGTATGTCGAATAGATTTCTTGAATGAGCTCCTATGTATACAAAATTTTAGAAATGTTGGAAGTTATAATAAAATGAGTGCATATATGCATTACCCCGAAGAAGGAAAAAATAGTAAAATTACCAGTGTGATTATGAGAAAATCTAGTAGAAACCATAAATCATTTTTCCAATTCTTATGTTATTTTATAATGAACATTCAATTTAAAATCAATTGGACAAATATCATCATTGGTACATGATTATGTGCATGACAGATATAAGCACTAAAACTTTCTTCAATAAAATAAAAAAACACTTAAAGTTTTAAAGTAATACTCAACCAAATTTGCATCAGCTACATATCATTTTACTCGTCTTTTACATACCAATATGATTCTAACCAAATAATATATAAGCCTAATTAATCCTTTCTCCCCAAATATGCTCCATATGAACATTAAAACAAATAACTTTAACACTCTGACGCATTCGAAAACAATTCTCTACAATATGCACCATTGCATCCACCTGATAGATTAATTAACACATTTGAAGAATCTACTACTCATCTTTTCTTCGGCTATCGAATATCTAGGTAGTTTTGGAGGTTGTTAGCATGCCAATTTGGTACCCATGATGTGGTAAAAACTAACACACAAATTTAAACCCTCTTTTAGATAGTTGTAGTATGTGTAAGTAGGGATCGTTCTAGGCAGGGGATTAGGAGGGATGCTAATCTACACTAATTAGACTTAAAAACTGAAAACTAGACTCAAATACACAAAACTAAGCTAAACTGACTCAAATAACACAAAACAAGCACTAAGGGGTGCTTTAGACGAAAATCTAACTAAATTGACTCAAAACATTAAAGGGGGGGTTTGTTTGGACGGATTTTAAACTAAAACAAATAACTTGCAGAAACTAAGTAAGGGTTTGCACGAAATTGAGTGATTTAGGGGGTGAAAGGCTAGCTAGAGTGTCCTTCTCCACATTCCAATCCATGCAGGAAAAGGAGCGGCACACGGCATATTCCTAGGGGAAAAGGTTAGGGCTTCTAGAACCAGATATTTAGGTGATTTAAGGTGAAAATGATTCCCCCTTGCAGCTGGAATTAAGGTAGGATAAGATTAGGATAGGATAGGATAAGATAAGGTTAGTTTGGATAATATTTGGATAAGATAAGGTTGGATAAGGTTTCCTTCTTTTTAGCAGATTCCTTATCTTCCAAGAACTAATTTCGTTTTACTAGAGGTGAATTCGAAGCCATGGACATCTGTTTAATATGAATTGATTACATCCAGTTATTGTTTCATAAATCGTGAATGCAATTTACTTATCTGTTTTGTTGATAACTTATTCTTGTGTATTGATTAAGGACGCGTACTTAGTTCGCATGCATGAATTTGATGCTAAAATATAAGGGAATTTCACCTAATCATTATGAACTTATATTTATAAGTAAAAGTCACTAGTCATGATTGTGTTAAGTAAATTCCTGGCAAGAGTATCGTGCAGTTCATAGTTACGAATGTCTTGTCAATGCTTATGATTTTCATAGAACTTAATGATCTTTGATATGTATCTCTATCATCCAGTTCATATAGGGAACTTGATAAGAATAATTTGGTTGCGTCCCTGAGTCCAATTCAATGAACTTAGGAAAATCTGAGAATTAATTTGTGCAATTCACGGTTAATTTGGGGCATTGTCATTCAAGGTTTATAGGATTAATAATTGGAAATCAATTTGTATACATATGTGTCATGTGTGGAGAAGGACCCTCTAGCTAGCCTTTCACCCCCTAAATCACTCAATTTCGTGCAAACCTTTACTTAGTTTCTGCAAGTTATTTGTTTTAGTTTAAAATCCGTCGAAACAAACCCCCCCCCTTTAATATTTTGAGTCAATTTAGTTAGATTTTCGTCTAAAGCACCCCTTAGTGCTTGTTTTGTGTTATTTGAGTCAGTTTAGCTTAGTTTTGTGTATTTGAGTCTAGTTTTCAGTTTTTAAGTCTAATTAGTGTAGATTAGCATCCCTCCTAATCCCCGGCCTAGAACGATCCCTACTTACACATACTACAACTATCTAAAAGAGGTTTAAATTTGTGTATTAGTTTTTACCACATCAAAATTTTGGCGCCGTTGCCGGGGATTAGTAAAATTGCTAATCACCCTGTTTTTTTTATTATTTTACCTTTGATATTTGATTTAGTTTTATTTCTTTGATTTCAGGAACTAGAGTGGCAAGACATGGCAATTGCTAATCTTCAAGTTCAAATGGCGAATCTTACTTCTCGTTTGTCGCAGTATATCGAAAGGACCACAATGCAAAGTGTGCCTACATTTGGTGTGTCCTATAGGCAAGGATATCAAACTAATCAACATCCTCAATTAATTGAGAATGGAGGTGCCTGGGGTTATCAAGGCCATAATCAATCAAGGAACAACTTGTTTTCCAACACTTACAATTCAGATTGGAGAGATTATTCAAATTTTATGTGGAGGGAACCTCAACAAGTTCAACAAGAAGGATATTGGCAGCAATTTGAGGAGTTATATTCAAGACCTATGCAGCCACCACAGCCTCCCCCACAACAATTCCAATCAAATTCAAGTATGTCCACGGATCATGATAAAATTCTTGAAACACTAACTTCTTTGACGCAGGGTTTAGAAAACCAAGCTAAGGAGATGAGCGAATTGAAAAATCAACTTGGAGAAATCGCAGAATTCATGGGGCAAATGCAAGAACTAAGTGAACTCTCTAACTCAACTATTGTCAATCCAAATGGAGGTTTTGAAACCGTTAACGCTATCACTTTGAGAAGTGGCAAGGAGATTGGGACAAGTTCAAAAACGTCCGAACCAAGCCAAGAGGAGGACGAAAAGTTGCTGCAACAAGAAGAAAGAGCCACGACAAGGGAAGAACACCCCTTGATGCAGCCCTCTAAGCACCCTATGCCATCCAACTCAACTAAGGTAGGTCCAAATTCAATTCCTTCTAACGTTATTCCACCAATTGTGCCTTTCCCTGCCAGGTTTATGCAATCTAGGAATTAAGAGAATGAAAAAGAGTAAAAGCCAACCATGAATATCCAACCTCGTCATCTTCCTATTTATACCGATCTACTTTAGTAGATCATATGGATGTAGAAAAAGCTTATGACAAATATGGTCTGATGCTCAGATGTTATGACTTAATCCGTCTAGAGACCTTCAAGAAGGTGCAAGTCAATATCCTGCTCCTTGATGCGATAAAGCAAATTCCGAAGTATGCTAAGTTTTTGAAGAAGCTTTGTACAACAAAGAAACAGATTCAGGAAAAAGAGGTGGTATATGTAAGTGAAAATGTCTCTACAATGTTGCAAAGAAAGCTGCCACCTAAATGCAAAGAACCAGGTAGTTTACTATCCCTTGTGTAATTGGTAATACAAGGTTTGAACATGCTATGCTAGATTTAGGTGCTTCCACTAATGTCATGCCATATTCTGTTTATGCATCTATGAATCTAGGAGAGCTTAAAAAGGATGGAGTTATTATCCAATTAGTCGATCGTTCTAATGCATATCCGAAAGGAGTGTTTTGGAAGATGTTTTGGTGCAGGTTAACCATTTGATTTTCAAGCCGATTTCTATGTGCTTGAGATGGAAGATTCAGCCCACTCTCCACCATTACCAATCTTACTTGGAAGACCTTTCATGAAAATAGCCCAAACCAAGATTGATGTGGCCAAGGGAGCGTTAACGATGGAGTTTGGTGGCGATATAATTAAATTCAATGTTTCTGAATCTGTTAAGAATCCTAATAATGTTCGTTCTTGTTTTGCCATAGATGTGATTAAAAATATAGGGTAGGAACGTTCAACGCACCAATCAAGAAGGATGTATCTAAAACCACCATCGAAGAGGGAATTAGAGTAGAGCACAAGGAACACGCCACTACCCTCAAAATACCCAATCTGGCCGAGAGCACCCCTAGTGAATTTGTTGATAGTGCTGCTACTTTTGAGCCTCCATTGCAGTATATTGGTGAGCCACCTATTCCAATTCCAATTCCCATTTCAATCCAAGGTGGTGGGACAGTTTACTTTGACTTTTGGAAACGTAACGCCAAAATCAGGAAAGATCACTATCCCCTACCATTCATAGATCCAATGCATGAGTATTTCGCATAGCATGTCGTGGAGGATGTACCCCTCCATGCCGTGGGCCCCATTGGAGCTTAAAAGGAGGCATCGTCCGGCTGGAAGACATTAAAGCAAGCGCTTCTTGGGAGGCAACCCATGCATTCAAATAAAGAGACCTCGGAATCTCCGGCTCCTACAACTAGATTTGCATTCCTTAACCCTTCTCTTACTTTGTCATGATTGTCATGTTTGCTAGTTGTTTGTTGATTGCTTTCGTGTGTGAATCTATGTTTGAAACATTGAGGACAATGTTTGGTTTAAGTGTGGGGGGGGGGGGGGGGGGTCAACAGATTGCTTTTCATTATTTTCCTTTGAATTTTATCACCTATCACTCCTAATGTTGTTACTCACTATTTTTAAATATTTTAGTATGTTTTTAAGTGTTTTAGCATGTGTGTTTTAGTGTGTGTTATATAAAAAAAAGAAGAAAAATTTTCAAAAATTTTCAAAAATTTTGAAGAAAAAATAGGCAAAAAGTTTGAAAAACCCAAAAAGAGTCGTTTTTGTGTTTGTTTGTTTGTGTCTTAGGATACCTCCCAACATAATGATGAGGATTTGGTTTTTAATTGCATGACTGTTAAAGAAAGATAAAAACATGGGTGGAAGTTTGATATGCTCTGTGGTTTGTGCTTAGTTGTAGTTGTCATTTACGAATTCACATGTAATCACAAAGGAAAAAAAATCAGTTTTTGTAACATGCTTGAAGGAAGGAACTCTAACTAACGCTACAACCCTGAGAGACTTGAGCCTATTCTTTTTTTTTTGAGAGTTATTAATCTGTGACATTCTTGTTTTCTAAAGTCGTTGCATGTTCTCATTATTTCTTTGCTTGGTTGCTACTTAGAATGCGTTTTCATCATTATAGTTTCAAATACTAGAACTCATGCCCGTTTCATTTAAAGCATAAAATTGATTGCATAACAAATAACAAGATGAAGTTATTTAGTTAAAACCATAGCCAAAAAGCCTTATCCTTTGCATATGTATTGTAGGTTTAACCCCTTTGAGCCTTATTTAGCCTATTTTCTTTGTTAGTTTGCGTTATCCCTACCTAGCCTAATATAGGAATATCCATACCCTTGTTCTTAAAGAATAGTGAAGCATGACTTATAGGGTGCGTTTGTTGCACCGGACTATCTCGGACTGGATTAGCTTCAGAACTAAGTTGGACTGGCTTGGACTAGACTAAGCAGGACTAACTTAATAAAGTGTTTGGTGCAGTATCGGATTAGAAGTAGGATAATAAAATTAATTCTTTTTTTTTCCTTTTCTATTTCTTTTTCCTGCCTGAAACCTCTCCTCTCTCTCCTGTTTTTCCGTCCAAACTCCATAGATTCCAATCATAGCTTTTCCTTCATTTCAATTGATAAAGCTCTCCATCCAAATTCCACTACTTGCAACCACATATTTCTCCTCCATTTGAATCGATAAAGCTCCCAAAACACAAACAATCAAAAATTCAATTTCAATCGACATTGAAATCGAAATCGTAGCTGTGTTTTTTCTGGACCAACAACGACCCTCTGATTTGAGCAGGACGAGGAAAGAGAGGGAGAGGACGTGATCTGGGTTGGGTCGTGCAGATCGACTCGGCATCGAGATTGGGTCGTGCAGATTGGCTCGGCATCTAGCAGGACGAGGAGAGATAGGGGAGAGGACGTGATCTGGGTTCGGGCGAGGAAAGAGGGAAAGGACGCGAGAGCAGAGAGAGGGAAAGGGAGAGACAGAGAAATGAGAGGGAGAGACAGAGAGATGAGGAACGGCGAAGGAGACAACGTTGTGAGGAAGGAGTTCTTAGCAATCCCGTGGTTCAACGCCGGACTAATTTGGACGATTTAACGAGGCCCTTAGTCCACACGAGTCCGGGCTAGTCTCATTTAAGTTAGTCCCCAAGTATACCAAACATAGGACAATAATCCTAGCTAGTCCAGTCCCACTTAAGAAGGTGAAACAAACACACCCATCGGGAATTCCTTTTGATCTACATTATGCAGAAAAACAAGTGTGGAAATCTATGAGGTTGTACGTTTTGTGTGCCAAAGAGAACGAGCACGAAGAAAGAAAAAAGGAAAAAAAAAACGTGAAGAAGAAAGAAAAAAAAAAGAAAAAGTTGTGAAAAGAAAGAAAAAGAGTTCAAAATAAGTGAGAATGAACTCACAAATGTTGGTTGTTGAAAAAGGGTCCAAAAGTGTGAATTTGACCTTAAGTGTTGTGTGAATCTCCCCTTGGTGTTTAAAGTTGGGTTCTACAATCAAAAGTCCACATGTTTGCAATAGTTGAAAACTAAATTAAAATAAACATTGAACTAAAACTAAGGATAGAAAGAACCCATAAACGCTCTGGCACTCCAATGGCACACCTGTGTTTATTTCGCTAAATTTCTCTCTATAGCTCTCCTCCCTTATGCGGCAGATGTGTGGTGTATTTATAGGGCTAGGGGGCCAACAAAGGTTGTCAAGGAGAAGGATTACACATTCCAATCCCTGCAGGAAAAGGAGAGGCACACGGCATATTCCTGATAGAAGCATATTTATGCGACTTAGTTAGCTTGTTTTCGTGCATTTATGTTGATTGTTCTTAGTTAATTTAGTATTTTAAGCCATTTTCGTGTGTTTGTAGGTCCAAAGGGGTAAAGTATCAAGAAAGTGCATTTTGGAGCCTTTTGGAGCAGTTTTGGGCATGTTTTGGATAGCATATGCTTGGAGCAAAGTAAATGGACGAAATTCAAGACCAAAGCATGCTAGGAATCAGCCAAAGAAAGGAAGAAAAATTAATTCAAGTCAAGGAAGGAAAAGGAATCCAAGAAGAAGAAGGATTGACCAAGTCAAAGTTTCCTAAACCTAATGTACAAGGGTTTTCAGCCACAAAGGGGAATCCTAGACACTTTGAGACACTTAATTCCCACTCCAAGGTGGGTGCCGCACATTCTCCTTCACCTTAGCACCCTTGCCGCACAAAAGTTTCACATTCCTTTAATTTCACCCAAAATCAGCAAGGAAGACCATTCATTTTCCTTGCCGCATAAGAGAAGCCCTTTTCCTTTTGTTTTCCCTCTTGCCGCACCTTATTACCCTTTCCCCTTAGATTTCTGACTTTAATTCCTATTTCCCTTAAGGTTTTGGTTTAATTTATGTTGCCTAAATTGTTTCCTAGCCTTAAAGTCCCAAACTCTATATATACTCAACCTTGCTGCACCCTTTAATGATCCATTCATTCCCATACACTCATCCAGCCACAAGACATTCTTTGCCGCACCAAACCCTCCATCCCTCCATCCAAAACACATCCATACATAACCTTAGACACTTGTGCCACAACAAGGTGGAGAAGAAGGAGGCCTTTGACGTTCAAGCTTGAAGATTGGATCGTTCTAGGTGTACTTCGTTCTTATTTTCAATGTTTACTTTATTATTCTCTGATTTTGTTGTAATTATGAGTGGCTAAATCCCTACTTAGCTAGGGGGAAGTTCGAAGCCATGAACATGCTTGAGATATGAATTGATTTCTTCCAATTGTGATTTGATAAATCGTGAATGCAATTCAATTAACTGTTTTATTCATAACTTGTTCTTGTATGTCGATTAAGAGGGCCCGCTTAGTTTGCATGCTTGAATTTGATGCTAGAATATAAGGGAGTTTCACCTAATCATTATGAACTTATATTCATGAGTGGTGAAGGTTGCTAGTCACAATCGCGTTAATTGAGTTCCTGGCAAACGTATCATGCATTCATAGTTACGAATGCCTTGTCAACACTTATGATTTTCATTGAACGTAATGACCTCTAACTGTATCTCTTCTATGCATTCATGTAGGGGACCATTGGAGAATAATTTGGGTTGTCGTATGCATCATCCAATTCAATGACATAAGGAAAATCTGAGGGTTAATTAGTGCATCACGGTTAATCTGGGGTGTTGAGGTTCATGGTTTATTGAAAAGCAATTGGAAATCGGTTTATGTACAAGTGTGTCATGTGTGGAGAAGGACCCTCTAGCTAGCCCATCAACCATCAAAGTTTTCAAATTCGTTTTCAAACTTGTTTTACTTGAAAATCTGTTTTGTCTTTAAATTGCTTGTTTTACTTTCAAATTCGTCCAAACCAAAACCCCCCTTTTACTTTCTTGTTTCAAAGTGTCTAAAATCTGTTTTGTTTGTGTTTTTAAGTGTTTTAAGTCAAGCTAAAACCTATTTTCGTCCAAAACCATCCCTAGTGTCTAGAATTTGTCCAATAAGTGCTTTTAAGCAGTTTTGAGTGTTTTTAACTTGTTTTGAGTCTCTTGAGTCTTTCCAAACGTTTTTAACTTTGTTTTTGTGTTTTTGAGTCAGTTTAGAGTCGATTAGCAATCCCTCCTAATCCCCGGTCCAGAACGATCCCTACTTGCATACTTACTACAATTGACAACAAGAGGGTTTAATTTGAGTGCTTAACTTATATCACATCAATTCCTAGGGGAAAAGGTTAGGGCTTCTAGAACCAGAAATTTAGGTGATTTAATGTGAAAATGATTCCCTTTACAGCTAGAATTAAGGTAGGATAAGATTAGGATAGGATAGGATAAGATAAGGTTAGTTTGGATAATATTTGGATAAAATAAGGTTGGATAATGTTTCCTTCTTTTTAGCTGATTCCTTATCTTCCAAGTCTTGAATTAATTTCTCCAGGTGTTTAGCACATTTCTAGCCTCTTTTGAACTCCAAAAACGTCCATCCACCTTGCTCCAAGCATATGCTATCCACTCCAAGCCCAAAACTGCTCCAAAATGCTCTAAAATGCTCTTTCTTACAAACTTTGTCATATGGACCCATAAACACACGAAAATAGCTTAAATAACTCTAATAAATAGAAACTAACTAAGTAAATGCAAGGAAATAGGCTAACAAAGTCGCATAAATATGCTCCTATCAACCCTTGTGCATCTTTTGGATTCTTTGGATATTTTTTTGGGATATCTATGCGCGTAAGCCTTTTTCCAAAAAGTTGCACAATTTCTGAATTTTTGCGGGTCTTTCTACTATTGCGGCTATTTGGAAGTCTCAAAATAAGTTTATTTTTTAGGGTCAATCAATTTATTTTCATTGTCTCTACATGTCTATCAATTATGTGATTGTCCATGGTGGAAAGTTTATTCCCGGTTATTGTCAGGGTCTTGACACTCGAATCATCTCTTCGCTAGGAATCCATCATATCTCTCACAACGTGCCTACTATTCTTTATGTCCTTTGTTCTTTTTCTTGGTTTCCTTGGATTAAACTTAATACCAATGGTTTGTCTAAAGGAAATCTCGGTCATGCTGCTTGTGGAGGAGTTTTCAAGAATTGCCATGGTCGTTTTCTTGGTAGTTTCTGGCAATGGATTGGTAATCGCAACTCTTGTTTTGCTGAATTATCTGCAATTATTATTGATGTAGAGTTTCATATCAGTGAGGTTGGCATTGTCTTTGGTTAAGTGACAGCTTTACTGTTATTTTTGCTTTTCAATCATCTGATTTTGGTCTTCCTTGGCTTCTTTGTAAGCAATGGCCTATTTGTTTATACCGCATTTGGAAAATGACTTTCTACGCATGTCACATATATCGCGAAGAAAATTTTGTTGCAAACAATTTTGCTAAGGCCATCTCCAACCGATCCGGCAAAAGGGCCATATGGCCGAAAATAGCCCTAAATGACATGAAAGCCGTCTCCAACCGAAGGCTAGGCCAAAGGGCTCGTGGACCCCACCGGGCCACAAAAGGAGAATCTGGCCAACCGGCTGGCCCAAACCAACCAACCAGCCAGCCCCAGCCGATCTAGAGGTTTGAATCCCAAAGGCTAGTTGTTAACGTCAGCTAGCCGTTATATTTAAATTTTTTTTACAATTTAAAAAAAAAAAATTAAATTCTATTTTTTTTTTCCTATAACTACCTAAGCCATTAAACAACATTAAATAACATTAAGTAACATTAAACAACATAAAACTTATACAATATAAAAAATTAAAAAAAATTAAAAAAACATTTAACAACATGAAACTTAAACAAGAAATTATTAAGATTCCTTATCAACAAGAAATCTAAGATGTAAAATTATTGAGATTCCTTATCAACAAAAACTCTGCAAAGTTACTCACAGATCTACACGCGGCACTTGATCTCCGAGACGTAACATTATTGAGATTCCTTATCGACAAGAAATTATTGACATTCCATCTCGAAAAATGATCGAGGGAGTTTAATTTAAGTAATCGTATTAATTCTAATAAATTATGTTTGGCCCTATGACCCTTTGGCCCCTTCGATTGAAGATGGTTTTTTGTCACAGGGCTATGTTTGGCTTATGGCCCCTCTAGCCCTTCGGTTGGAGATAGTAAGAAATATGGCATGTCACTGTTCATTAATATATTAATTTCTTAAAGGGCTATAGGGCTAAAACGAGCCCTCTGGCCCTCCTTCGGTTGGAGATGGCCTAACATGGGCTTGTCTTCTCCAACTTTAACTTGGCATGATTCTCCTCCGCGGCCAGCTCGTGCTACATTGTTTTCGGACTATGTTGGGCCTAGCTACTGCTTCTCAAATTAATGTACATCTCGACATCTAGGTTTGTCTCACTTTCTTGTTTTTTTCCTAACTTTGTCTTATTGCTTAGCTTGTTTTGCAAGTTTAGACCTTTAGGTTTGGTTTTAGCGGGGTTAGGTTTCATGTCCGCACCCTCTTTTCTTTGTATCATTCTTATTTTCGTTTCTAGAAGGCAAGACTTATGTCCCCCTTCTTTTTCTTGTATTGTTATTTATTGTCTCTACTTTATGAGGGGTAAGGTTTATGTCCCCCCTGACTAGGTGTAACCTCTTTTTTAGTTATCAATAAAATCTCTCTCGTTTAACCCTAAAAAAAAAAAGAAAAAAAAAAAAAACTAAGTTTAGGATTTAGACCGAGTCCGTTAGAATTAGGTTTTCATTTAGAAATTAGAATTTAGTTTATTATAAAATGTTTGTTATTCACTTGTGAATAAGTCAGTCACAATATAGTTCATTCGAGTTATGTAGCTGCCTCGGCATGTCGTTTTTCGGATTTGGGTTTACCCTGCATTTGTGTCGCATCAGTTTGTCTATCGTCGTATTTTCCATCGTTATGTTTGTTCTCGGTCGAATCCGTAGAATTGTAGTTTTTATTTAGGTAAGGAGTTGTCATTGTTAGTTTGAAAAATAAAAATAAAAAATCTGGAGATCGAACCCGCTCGAACATCTGCCTAACCACCATCTACACCAAAGTCGAACCCGTCTGCACCCTCACCCAAGTCTACATATGTGACTGTCCACATCGTACCGTTTGCATCTCACCACCACAGCCTGCTTGCAATCTGACAAACCGCACCGCCGCATCTGACATACCAGCATCAAAGCCACCGCCGCACCCACCATATGTTATCACACCTTTGTTGATCTGCACAAACCAGGTCTATTATGCTGTCACGCTTGTTTTTCACATTTTGAAGAGGCCCCAGACCAGGAAAAGGGGAAGAAAGAAAACAAAAAAACGAATTACAAAATTTTTCTAAATCTTTAATCTTGTTGTGAAGTAATTGATTGAATGGAACTTATGCTAATTTTCTAATGACGGGAGGGAGAAGATCGATGAGGATGAAGATGGTTGTTTAACCTCCGATGAGGTCGAGGTATTTGAGGTTGGGGAGCTCGGGAAGGGTGGTGGAGAGGGCGCCGGTGACGAGGTTCAGGGAAAGCACGAGGGAAGGAAGGTTTTGAGCCTCCTTTTTCATTTCCTTAGTTTTTCATTTTATAAAATTGTCCATATGTCAATCAATAGAGGAGATAGAATGGGCTCTGCCCCTGCCATGCCAACGGTTAATAAAAAAATTCACAGATTTTTAAACGGAAGTCTGATATTACAACTAATTCGAAGTTGATGTATAATATTGTAAGTTTTAAAAGACGAGCTTTGAGTTTTTTATGTGACCAAAAGTAGATGGTAAAATCTAATTTACCCTAAAAAAGAGAATTTGATACCATGAGAAGTTGGAGCGAAAAAGAAGTTGTTGGGCCCATTTGAGTTTGTTGGGCCACTTGTTGCTTTAAAGGCCCACGTAAGGGTTTCAGTTGTTGGCCTGTATATGGAATTTGTTGTTTCCTGCATGCCAATCACTTGATTATTTGGACTGGTGGTCACTAAACTGATTATTGTCGAAGATTTTGGAATTGTCTGTTTATCTGTTGCTGCAGTTGGGATATAGGAACGTTGTCTGTTTAGTGACGAGGTCCATACTCCCAACATTTGTCTGCTTGAAATCTATATCTGCCTGTTTTAATCTAACTGCCATCTACCATCTAAAAATCTACCTGCCACAACGAAGCCTGTCTGTCTGTCTCACATAGCGAAGCCTGCCTGCATATCTGACTGTGCTCGTAGCAGAGCCTGCTTGTCTATCCAACGAACAAAGCTTGCATTCACATTTGCTTGTTGGCAAACTTGTGTTGTTTACCGCCATAAGTTTGATAAGTTTGACGGGAAGTGTTGAAAAATAATAAATTTAAGATTTGAGTCAACCTGTTAGTATAAGTTTTTCATTTAGAGATTAGAGTTTAGTTTATTATAAATATGATGCTTGATATTCACTTATCAATAAGTCAGTCACATTGTAGTCCATTGGAGTTGTACAGCCGTCTCGGCGAATTTGTAACGTTTCTTTGTTTTCAAATGTATCCTTAGTTTTGTAATTCTTTTGTTCGTTTGTTCATTGTGTACTCTAATTCTCAATTGTAGGACCTTTTGAAATTTTCTTGATCAGTAGAGTTTAGTTTTAAATTGACTCCATCAAGGGAATCATACATCTTCATTGCGAAGAACTACAGTGATTTTTTTTATGAATGTCCATTTGCATTCTCTAAGTAATTCTAATATATATAAATTTCCTTGGCTGATTAACCAGAGAAGAAGTAACGCTACACGAAGGTTAAAGAATCGGTAAAAACTAACACAAAAAATTATTAAAGCAGGTTGTTAAGAAGATGCACAATAGAACACCAACCCTAATGCTTATGCTACAAATCAAAATTGCTCACACGGTAGGGTATCTTTTTTTCCGGCCACTAATCACATTTCTTGAACTCCTACTCGACACTAATTATATTTCTTTACATAAAAAAGGACACTAATAATATTTAAAGGCCAATCCAACTAATTAAGAAAAGTAGAAGACGGCGGGAAAAGTGTGGGTTTGATGCTCTACCGAATACTAGGCTTGGCAATTTCTGACACGACCCGATAACCTGATCTGACACGACACGAAATTAACAGGTGTTCGGGTCGACACGATAACGAATTGGGTCGTTATCGGGTAACCCGATAAACATCTGTTAAGATAACGGGTTGGTTCGGGTATACACGTGGGTAACACGATACACGATAAGCAAAATATTAATTTTATAATTTTATAACCCTAAAAAAATACTATAATAATTATATATATTAATTTAACAATTTTATACCCCTAAAAACTATAATTATATATATATATATATAAATTAAATTAAATTTTAAAAATTGGTGACCATTGGATTGGCTTATATATACATACCATTTAATTTTTCAAGTGTTATACGTACAAAATAAATAAATTCAAATCTACTTAATAAATATATATATATATATATAAATATATATACCATTGAACTTGATGGGATACGAATTCTATGAAACTAATTTCAACGATCTAACCGTCGAACTTGCTTGTATATGCTTCGAGATCGCATATGCCAAAAATCGAAAAAAACAAACATTCAGAGATCAAGTAACAGGACAAAACTTTTCGACGGTTATAAACAAAAAATCACGATTTAATGGTTATTTTAACTTCGATTTTGATGATTTTTTTACATCTACACTCCTTGACCCTATATGAATAGAATGAATGAATTCGATCTTCAATTTAAAATATTTTACACAAGTGGATACCACAAAATCTTATGTTATACTTAATGAAAGGATAAATAAACTCTAAGTGTTAGTGAATCTATTGTTTTGATGAGACACACATTCTACGAAACTAATTTCAATGATCCAACCATCAAACTTGTTTGTATATGCTTTGAGATCACATACGCCAAAAATCGCAAAAAACAAACATTCAGAGATCAAGTAACGGGACAAAACTATTTGACGGTTATAAACAAAAAATCACGATTTAATGGTTATTTTAACTTCGATTTTGATGATTTTTTTACAGCTACACTCCTTGACCCTATATGAATACAATGAATGAATTCGATCTTCAATTTAAAATATTTTACACAAGTGGATACCACAAAATCTTATGTTATACTTAATGAAAGAATAAATAAACTCAAATGTTAGTGAATCTATTGTCTTGATGAGATGCGCATTCTACGAAACTAATTTCAACGATCCAACCGTCAAACTTGTTCGTATATGCTTCGAGATCACATACGCCAAAAATCGCAAAAAACAAACATTCTGAGATTAAGTAACGGACAATACTTTTCGACGGTTATAAACGAAAAATCACGATTTAACAGTTATTTTAACTCTGATTTTGATGATTTTTTTACAGCTACACTCCTTGACCCTATATGAATACAATGAATGAATTCGATCTTCAATTTAAAATATTTACACAAGTAGATACCACAAAATCTTATGTTATACTTAATGAAAGGATAAATAAACTCTTTAAGTGTTAGTGAATCTATCGTTTTGATGGGATACGAATTCTACGAAACTAATTTCAACGATCTAACCGTCGAACTTGCTTGTATATTCTTCGAGATCGCATATGCCAAAAATCGAAAAAACAAACATTCAGAGATCAAGTAACGGAACAAAACTTTTCGACGGTTATAAACAAAAAATCACAATTTAACGGTTATTTTAACTCCGATTTTAATGATTTTTTACAGCTACACTCCTTGACCTTATATGAATACAATGAATGAATTCGATCTTCAATTTAAAATATTTACACAAGTAGATACCACAAAATCTTATGTTATACTTAATGAAAGGATAAATAAACTCTTTAAGTGTTGGTGAATCTATCGTTTTGATGAGATACACATTCTACGAAACTAATTTCAACGATCCAACCGTCAAACTTGTTTGTATATGCTTCGAGATCGCATACGCCAAAAATCGCAAAAAACAAACATTCAGAGATCAAGTAACCGGACAAAACTTTTCGACGGTTATTAACGAAAAATCATGATTTAATGGTTAGTTTAACTCTGATTTTGATGATTTTTTACAGCTACACTCGTTGACCCTATATGAATACAATGAATGAATTCGATCTTCAATTTAAAATATTTACACAAGTAGATACCACAAAATCTTATGTTATACTTAATGAAAGGATAAATAAACTCTTTAAGTGTTAGTGAATCTATCGTTTTGATGGGATACGAATTCTACGAAACTAATTTCAACGATCTAACCGTCGAACTTGCTTGTATATTCTTCGAGATCGCATATGCCAAAAATCAAAAAAACAAACATTCAGAGATCAAGTAACGGAACAAAACTTTTCGACGGTTATAAACAAAAAATCACAATTTAACGGTTATTTTAACTCCGATTTTAATGAATTTTTACAGCTACACTCCTTGACCTTATATGAATACAATGAATGAATTCGATCTTCAATTTAAAATATTTACACACGTAGATACCACAAAATCTTATGTTATACTTAATGAAAGGATAAATAAACTCTTTTAAGTGTTGGTGAATCTATCGTTTTGATGAGATACACATTCTACGAAACTAATTTCAACGATCCAACCGTCAAACTTGTTTGTATATGCTTCGAGATCGCATACGCCAAAAATCGCAAAAAACAAACATTCAGAGATCAAGTAACCGGACAAAACTTTTCGACGGTTATTAACGAAAAATCATGATTTAATGGTTAGTTTAACTCTGATTTTGGTGATTTTTTACAGCTACACTCGTTGACCCTATATGAATACAATGAATGAATTCGATCTTCAATTTAAAATATTTACACAAGTGGATTCTTATGTTAAACTTAATGAAAGTATAAATAAACTTTAAGTGTTAGTGAATCTATCATTTTGATGGGATACGCATAATACGAAACTAATTTCAGCGATCCAACCGTCAAACGTTTTTGTATACACTTGGAGATCACATACGCCAAAAATCGTAAAAAACAAACATTCAGAGATCAAGTAACGGGATAAAACTTTTCGATGGTTATAAACGAAAAATCACGATTTAACGGTTATTTTAACTCCGATTTTAATGACTTTTTACAGTTACTTTCCTTGACCCTATATGAATACAATGAATGAATTCGATCTTCATTTTAAAATATTTACACAAGTGGATACCACAAAATCTTATGTTATACTTAATGAAAGTATAAATAAACTCTAATTGTTAGTGAATCTACTGTTTTGATGGGATACACATTCTACGAAACTAATTTCAACGATCCAACCGTCAAACTTATTTGTATATGCTTTGAGATCGCATACGCCAAAAATCGTAAAAAACAAACATTCAAAGATCAAGTAACGAGATAAAACTTTTCAACGGTTATCAACGAAAAATCATGATTTAACGGTTATTTTAACTCCGATTTTGATGATTATTTTACAGCTACACTCCTTGACCCTATTTGAATACAATGAATGAAATCGATCTTCAATTTTAAAATATTTACACTAGTGGATAACATAAAATCTTATGTTATACTTAATGAAAGACTTCACAACTTTGAAAATAAAAACTCTTTCATTTTGCATATCTTTGCACATTTAATATTTTCTAATAGACTAGTAGTGTATGAATGTTTTTTTATTAGGCTCTTATTTTCGAGTGTAGATGTAGTACTTCAACGACAAATGTGTTTTAATGTTTTGAAGTAATATTTATGTGGCAATGTGTTGTATGTGCAAATTTAAGAAAAAAATATATTTTTCTTAACGGGTCATAACGGGTCGGGTCACTTTAAAGTGACCCGACCTGTTAAGGACCTGTTAAGATAACATGTGTGACACGACACGACCCGTTAAGATAACAGGTGTTACACGAAAACGACACGAACACGACAGACACGACCCGTTTGCCAGGTCTACCGAATACTGACAAACCTTGGCAAAGGATGCACTCTATGTAAAATGTAAACCAAAAATCAAATAAAAAAACACAATTTTGAGCATATGGATAGCTCCCATTAATATTTTAGAGCGTCATTATCTATCAACAGGATGCCTGAACATTATTTTTGTATTCGGTGCTCCATCAAAAACCCACCCACACATATAAAAATATAAATGATGATCTCAATACTTATATTAGTTGAATCCTTAGACCGATAATAGTCCACAGAGCAATGTTCTCTTTTCTATATTCAAATTCGAATATTAAATTTTATAATTTAAGATTATGATATTTACGGGCCAAAAATCTCAATCAATGGTGGGTCATTGTTCAATTAATAAAATAACCCAATGTTATTCTATTAATTTAATGTATATGGTAACTTTGTCTATAAAATTTTGGTGTGACTTGTTTACATCTCTTACACTACATTAAAAGTACATGATGAATTGAAATATCTGGCTTCATGCACTTGTCTTTTACATACCAATATGAATCTAATCAAACATATAAACTTAAGCCTTTCTCCCCAGAGATGCTCCTAAGATTAAAACAAAATATTCCTTTCTAGGATGAGTGTTGACTGATGATTGTTTTGTGAAAATCCCTGCAAAAAAAGTTCTTAATCATTGGTATATAATAGCCCAATTTGCTCTATAATGTATAAAGAACTTAATGTTTAACTTAATACTCGTCTTTTACATGCTAGTATGAACCTAAACCAAACATGCTTTAACTTAAAACTTATATTTTTACTTGTCTTTTACATACCAGGTTGAACCTAACCAAATATGTTTGAGTTTAATACTTGTGTTTTTAGGTTGAAGATGGTTGTTTAATCTCCAATGAGGTCAAGGTATTTGAGGTTGGGGAGCCTGGGGAAGGTGGCGGAAAGGGCGCCGGTGATGAGGTTTTGGGCAAGCACAAGGGAGGAAGGTTTTGGGCATCCTTTTTCATTTCTTTAGTTTTTATTTTATAAATTTTTTCACATATCAATCAATAGAGGAGACAAAGTGGGTGCCGTCCACGCTTGCCACGCCAACAACTAACAAGCAAATTGACAGATTTTTAGATGAAAGTCTGATATTACAATGAATTCAAAGTTGATTAATGATATTGTAAGGTTTAAAAGACGAGGGATGAGTTTTTTATGTGACCCAAAGTTGAGGTGGTAAAATGTAATTTACCCTAAAAGAAAGGATTTGATGACGGTGAGAAGTTTGAGTGAAAAAGAAGTAGTATAAATAAGGTCTTTGGCCGGCCCTAGCTTTCTATTTTATGTTATTTTTATTTGGTTCCCTAGTCAGATTCTAAGACTTTTGTTAGGAATAACTGTATTATGTAGTATAAATAAGGTCTTTGGCCGGCCCTAGCTTTCTCTCTTCCTTTATGCAACTTTGGGAGATAGGAACTTGGCTAGGGTTCTTGAAGAATTTCAGACTTTTACTTTAAGGTGTTTTCAATCTTTTTTTTCATAATAATATTTTCTCTAGTTTTTATTATGAGTATGCGTAACTAATTCCTATTGCTAGGGCGAGACCATAAGCCTTAGCATGAATATGTGATTTTATTGATTTGCTTATGAATAGATGCATGCTTGCTTTGAATTATTAATCAATGGTATAAACTATCTAATTGACTTAGTGTTTGGCCACCAATAGGGTAATTAGACAACTAATTTGATGCAATTTCTGTTGGAACATCACCTTGAAATTGAGGAGGGCTTCTTGTGATTAGTAATTGTAAATTTATTTAAGGTGAATATAACGCTCTTAAGGGTTGCATGGTTTTTCCAAGGGATTTCACAAAACTTAATGAGTCTTACATGTTTATATTGATCTGAACATTACAGACGGGTTGCATGTTAGATATGCCTTTTCGCTTGAACATCACGAGGAAAATATGCATTAGGAGCACCTAACCTTCAAAGTATAAATGTGAAAATTCATAAGTAATTCGTAAAATTACAAAGGATTGTTAATGGTGATGGCTAAACCCTGGCCTTTCCCATAATTGTTTTCTTCTAAAAAAAACGTTTCTCTTGCTTTGTTACAGTTTTCAACAAACTTTCAGATTTTTTTATTGTTAATTTAATCTTTTGAAATTAAAAAATCTCAAACCTGTAATAAAAATATGTTTTAATAATTAATTAAGAGTTAGTTTAATTACAAATTGGCCAAACAATCTTTGTGGAGAACGATCTTGCATGAGAGATTATACTACGATTACCTTGTACTCTTGTAAGTATTTTAAGTGATTTTAACCCCATTTGCGTTGGTACTAAAATCCTATTTCAGAGCCTGCTTGTCTGTCCAACAAACAGAGGTTGCATCCACATTTGCTTGTTGGCAAACTAAAGTTCTTTATCGCCATAAGTTTGACAGGGAGAGTTGGAAAGTAATAAGTTTAGGATTTGGGCTCAACCCGTTCGTATTAGGTTTTCGTTTAGAGATTAGAGTTAGTTTATTATAAATAGGATGTTTGCTATTCACTTATCAATAAATCAGTCACAATGTAGTCCATTTGAGTTATACAGTTGTCTCGACGAATTTGTAATGTTTCTTCATTTCACAAGTATCCTTAATTTTGTAATTCTTTTGTCCATTTGTTCATTATGCGCTCTAATTCTCAACTATAGGACCTTTTGATATTTCCTTGATCAGTAAAGTTTAGTTTTAAAAAGCTATAGACGTTGATTCCATCAATGGAATCGTACATCTTCCTTGTGAAGAATTGCAATGATTTTTTTATGAATGTCCATTCGCATACGCTCTGTAATTCCAATATATATATTTTCGTTGGCTAGTTAACCAGAGAAGGAGTAACGCTACACGAAGGTTTACTCACACAGTTGCGGGTATCTTTTTTCCGGCCACTAATCACATATCTTGAACTGCTACTCGACACTAATTATATTTCTATACATAAAAAAAGACACTAATAATATTTAAAGGCCAAGCAAACTAATTAAGAAAAGAGAAGACGACGGGAAAAGTGTGGGTTTGATGCTCTGCCCTGTGCTGACAAACCTTGGCAAGGAAATCAATGCAAAATGTAAACCAAATAAAAAATAAAAAAAAAATAAAAAAACACACACACACACCACTTTTGAGCATATGGATAGCTCCCATTAATATTTTAGAACATTGTTATCTATCAACAAGATGCCTGAACATTCTTTTTTTAATTCCCTGCTACATCAAAAACCCACCCACACATATAAAAGTATAGATGATGATCTCAATACTTAAATTAGTTGAATCCTTAAAACTGTTAATAGCAGACAGAGCAATGTTTTCTCTTTTCTATATTCAAATATTTGAATATTAATTTTTATAATTTTAGATTATTACATTTGAGGGCAAAAAATCTCAATCAATAGTGGGTCACTGATCAATTAATAAAATGACCCAATATTGTTCTATTAATTTAATGTATATGGTAAATTTTGCTATAACTTTTGGCCATTTGGTGTGACTTCTTTACATTTCTTAGTCAATATTTGTGAAGCAAAAAATAATCAAGAAAATTATGGAGGCGACACGTAGATTTGTGGGTTAAAAAGATAAAATTACCCTTGAGGCACATCGGGATTCCCACGCGCATGCATCGAACAAGAATAGCTCAATCAATGTCAAAGGTGATCAAAATGGTATTTCTTCAAAACCCTCTCATCACTCCTCATCAAATCCTCACCCATAAGGTAACTCCCAATTATTCTTTTCAAATTGGGATTAATTGCAAGATATTATTTGATATAATATCTTGCAATTATATTCAAAATACTACCATAAGTGGAAGGGTCCTTATTTATCCAAATAGGGCCGGCCACACCCCTATATAGGGGATATTCACACCAAAATGCAAGTTCATTCTCTCCCTAAAATTCTCTAAACACTTTCTCTCTAAAATTCTAACTTTGGCATCAGAGATTCTTCGGCCAAAGCCCCCCTCCAATTTATCATGGGCACGTGAGGCTCTTGGCCTTGATCTTAGGTGTTATTATTTTGCAGGTGCATTTTCGTCAAAGGAGAAGAAGGCAGAAATTTGTATCCACAAATTGGTGCTTTCATTGAGAGTCTTGATTCACACGCTCGAAGAAGACTCTCGCATTCAAAGTTTCTCATTTCTTGTTCATTTGTAGATTTTTTTGTACGTTCTTATTTCTGGAATTTTTTTATAAAATTCTTTGAATAAATGTAAAAGAAAAGTACAATGACTAGAAATTCGGAAACAACGACGAACGAAACATCCTACATTCGAGGATTTGGACCAAGTGATAGAGATCATGACGATCCATGATGGCTAGTGAAGCAGCACCACTCCCACGAGGCACCATCGTGGCAGCCACCATGGTAGCAACCACAACCGTGGCCCTAGGCGAACCCACTACCCACATTGAGCAGGCCACCTTGCAGCAGCAGGCCCAGGCCTGTGCCTCAAGGCAGCTAGCCCAGCGCAAGGCAACCCATATTCAACAAGCCCATGGTGCAGCAATGGTAGTTGAGGCCCAAGTAGCTACAACAATTAAAGCAGCCCAGCGCGAGCCCAGTGCACTCCAAAGCCGAGCCCAAGACTTGCAGGCCCAAGCAGAGCCGAGGAGAGCCCAGCGCCTATGCGCTCCAATGGCCCAGCCCGCGCCCACGGTCCTGTTGGAAATGTGCCCTAAAACCAATCAATTTATGACACTTTACGGACATTTCACATGTTAAACTAATCTAGTTTAATATAAAGGGCAAAGATTATTGTTTTAAGCATTCTCATATAAATGTTATATGCTTAAATGATAAGTCCAAGGAATATGTCATTGGGAGAATGTGATCTAAAGAAGTTAGATTCAAGAGACCATTCTCTTTCGTATACATATCCTAAACGTTCATGATCGTAGGATTGCCAATTGGGCATGGACAGTCCGTTAAGATCAGTACGTGCTATGTCTTCTCTTAGGGAGAGTGACTAGTCTCGAGTTATTGGTGTGACTGACACCAAGACAAGCATGTAGGTGCTCGATAGAGAATGAGTACATTGAACGCGATCAACGAGAAGTTCTCATATTCATGTCACATGAGAACTCATGGTTGGGATGCAAAGTAGTCATTTGACCTGAGGCATCACAGTTGTCTTGTGGCTAGGTCCTTAATCTTTGACTATGTCAAAGTCACTCCGTTGGAGGGTGTCCACAATATAGTTGGGGTTAAGCCACTTAGTCACGGAGGCAAGTGAATGCACAACAAGGGATCTCTAACCTTCAAACCATTTGAGGGAGAATACTCTATGATATGATTAAGAATCTCTGGCCAAAGTATGAATGAGATTTAGGAAGTCGTTCCAAATCACATTCAAGGTAATCATATAAGTAAAAGAATCACATTGGATAGTAGACATGAATAAACTATCAAACCAAACAATGTGGTCAAGACTATTGTATTAGAGAAAGGCCGTATTGCATTGTAATCCCAAATTGAATAGGTTCTCCAACCTCTTATGATTAGCTTGGGTAGCCATGACATATTGCTAGGTGTCACTCATGGTTTGTGGAAGCCCTAAAGGTGTATAATCGCTAAAGGGAGAATTGAAAGTAAGTTTCAATTCACAATTGATTTGAAGAGCTCAAATCGCCCATTGCCTCGCTAAAAGGAAGCTAATGGATCACACACCGTGTAAGGTAATGATTGAAAGATATAACGAAGCTGAGTAAGGACAATTAAATAGTTTAATTGTACGTGGCAAGAATTAATTAAAAGTTAATTAATCTAGAATGAAAGGTTTGTTTTAGGCCTTAAGTTAGTTTTGGGTTGCAGGACACAAAAGGGTTTTGGTCCACAAGGCATATACGGTTTAAGTTGTATGACAACTAAAACAAAATGGGAAATTAACCGACTAAAAATAAGGAGTCCGGCCATGCTTAGAGAGGGAGTGGGTTTTTTACTTATTACAAGTTTGCCACTCCAATGAAGGCAGGTATAAATGTGACTTTATAGCCTTTTCTTCAATAGGGTTATCTTTAAGGAATGATAAGAGAACTTTGGCTCTCTCTTTCTCTCTAGAGAGGCCGGCCACCATGGGGAAATTTACTAGCATCTAATTCTTCAATGGTCATTCATCTTCTTCCTTCACCATCTTTGGTGTCAGAACTTAGAGGTATCCAACTTTGGGGACTTTTGGAGAAACCAATTCTTCCATCCATATCCAAGAAGACATGGAGCCAAGAAGCAAAGTTCCTCCATCCACATCCATGGAGCCAAGGAGCAAAGTGACAAAGGAAAGAAGGCCCTCACATGGGTGATTAACCTTTGCTAAGCAAAGAGGTGCTTCAAAGGTATAAAGAAATCTCAACTCTTTCTCTTAGATCTTGAGTTGAGTCTCGGTTCACCATAACTACTAGGCTTTGAATTTCATGGGTAAATTTTTGTTTTTGAGTGCATACAGGCATGATTCTGCCTTTAATTGTTAATTGCATGCTTAGATGTTGCTCAAATGAACTAGTTTTTACAAATATCTCCTTCAAGTGGTATCAAGAGCCTAGGTCTAGTTGTTGGTGAATCATTTTGGGTTTTGTAGTTCATAGTCTTTGATTTGAATGTTGTAATTGTTACAAGCTTTATTCTTGCTTCTTCGAATGTAAATTTTGCTTGAAAATTTGCCATCTCAAATGTTGTAGATGTAGTTCATATGAGCATGAATTTTGGAGCTAAAATTTGATGCCATGTTTATGGGGAAATTCGGCCAAATCTAAAGGGTGGATTTTTGGGTTCATGTTTGTCTTGTTAAAAGCGTTTTAAAGTAAATTTTGGAACCCCTAAATACCCTAGGATGTTAACCCTCTATTGAGTAGTGAAAATTTGAGTTTTATTGAGTGAAAACATTCATGGAGCTCTTATGGGTTTTCATGGATGTTCTTCAATGTTCTTGCTTTGTTCTTGTTGTTCATACCAAGAACAAAAAGTTTGTTTTTTGATTCAAAGTTGTTGGTTGTTTACATAAAGTTTTTGTTAGTGATGGATGGTATGGTTTTTTCAATCAACACCCATACCTATTTTACTATTCACACCATACCAATCACTTACAAATTTCCATCACCTTTCAAACACACAAGTCAACTCACACACACCATCACTACATAGCATGGCTGGCCACCCCTATAATGGGTGTACTTTTGGGGCTTTTATGCAATTACATAAAGTTTTGATATTTTTGTGTATTTGTACTTTGATTCGAAAGTTTACGGTTTTACATAAAGGCCTAAAGTCACTAAAGAACAAATTGTTTTGGCTCCTTTAATGAAGTTTTTGCATTTGTTGAAATTTTTGGGTTCTAGTTGTAATTACATGAAGTAGTGGACTTTTGTGTTTTTACAGAGTGAACTCAAAAGTTTGTATTTTGCAATATAGCCCAAAAGTTGAGGTTATTGCATTTTGGCCCAAATTCGTTGAGAACAAAATAGTTTTGTATCTTTAAATGAGAATTGGATTTTCATTTCATTTAGCTCCAACTAAATCAATTATATGGATAAAAAAACCAAATGACAATGTTGCATTCAAGTTTAATTAGCTAAAGCGATAATTAATTAAAGAAAGGGTGATTATGAACCTAAGCCTACGATAATTGAGCTATGTGAAAGGCCGTCTCTCAAATTTGTTTGAACCATGGTATAAATGAGCATAAGCTATTCTTTATTTTAAAGTAATTTGTTTTGATCAAATGTTGTAAAAGAGCATAAGCTCTTCTTTACTTTGAAATGCTCATTTCTTCTTTTATTTGATATGCATGAAATTGGAGTAGTAGGGTCCAACGCCCAATAAGAAAACACACCTTAATGTGATTAAATGCGTAACTAAAATCAATTACCATCCCTAGACCGAGATCCAACACTAGGCTCGTGTTGGATTGAATCAAGGGTTCATAGTCATCCTAAGGTCCTAAGGCAACTATATAGTCAATCAATGAATGCAAAACTTATGTTAGTAGTACCATATACTCTTGCTTTAAAAACCATTTTACAAGCATAGTGGGAGTATCATATACTACTAAATCAATCACATGGACCAAACCGTTATTAAGTTGACAAGTGTGAGAGTGCTTTGAGCACTCTTTCATGGCCTTCCACAGTGGTAGGCTCCAATCGTTTGTGACTCGTACATCGACTTCACCCTATCATGGGGGAGTACAAAGTGAGTGCCTACACTCAGGAGGAGTCCTATACGCATACATGATGTTGTGAAGGTAGGCAACGAGAATGATCAACATCATATCATTGTGAGGTTGTTCTTGAACCCCTACCTGAACTTGCATGGTGAGAATGACTTAACTAAGTGCAATGGAGCCAACATCATATCATTATGAGGCATCATTCTTTAGAGGTCAAAAAAGATGGGTACTTGCATGAGTTGCAAATGAGTAAGCGTACTCTCTCATTATTATTGATGCTAGCCAACATCATATCATTGTGAGGTGGGCTTGGTAATAGTGAGCCCACCCATACCCTACTATGAGTTTCCTCCAAAACTCTCAAATTCCGATGAAGGATATGAAATTTGCCAAAAATAGTGGGTGGTGTTATTTGATTTAAAGACCCAGATCAATTAGCTTAAAATCAATCAATTTATATTTGTTATGTATTTATTTACCGATATATTTGCAAACGCTATCCAAAACTTGACAAAAAAAGCCGAAGGCTTTAATTTCCGGTCTTGGTCCCACAATCCCATAGATTGTCTTGGATGGATTGTATATGTACCTAGTAGTCTCATCCTCACAATCTTCTTATTGATAATGTATCATTGGAAGAACATGTTAGATAAGTCTATCATAAAGAGGACAACACTTTTAGTGTCATAATTCTTCCATTACAATTCGTTGTATGAAGAAATAAGAGTTGCTTTGAACAACACTTAGTTAATGCAAACACTAGTGCTTGTTTCTTTGTTACGTGATCAAATAACTTGAGAAGTAAGCACAAAGGGATGGACACTTTATGTGCCATAATTCTTCACTTACAAGTTGTTGTATGAAGAAATGAGAGTCGCCTTGAACAATTCTTGAAAGTTTGTAATCATGTTTAGAACATAATGGTTGATTGACAAAAATAGTCCATCAACATGGACTTATGATGATATTGAATCATTAAGTGTTGAAGTGTTAAACCACTTTAGGAGATGGAAACTAGGTAAGGACTTCACCTTTGAGTCCCTATTCAAATGGTTCACTAAGTTTATTGTAAACTATATAGTGAACAACAACCGCACTCTCTCCAAATTGTTTGTTGTGTATAACACAATTGAAATTAGTTTCAAGAGAGATAATGGGAGTTTAGGGACCACGATTATTGTAGTCAATGGAGAAGTCAAATGAAGAAGGCGAAATAACTCCAAGGGAACAAACTTTCTTTATGAAAGGATGATCATTGGAAGGGGTATTTGCAAGAAATGTCTTGCAAGTGTCAAGAACACACCTTTCGAAGGTGTTGAAAATTGTTCTTGAATAAGTTCAAAACAGTTGATTCTTCTACTTGAATGCTTGATTCTGTATTAGTAACCATGTTTTATAATCGTTGTAAAAGTGTGGCTAATAAGAAGTAGAATATTAATGAGAGAAGAAAAAGTACTTCACATTTGGAACGTGAATAAAATATAGATCTCTGTGAAAGCAGATAATACTTATTTCCTCATATGAACTACCAAAGAAATTGGAAAAGGAAAGATTGTCATTGCATTCCAATTTGAGTAAGGAACTTAATTCCGTCACTATAAGAGATGGATGAATGTTTTGTTTGACAAAACATTGTTCTTTATTAGTGAATGATTGAATTATTGTAATCTGATTGTTTGTCTCTATAATAGAGATGATGTGGTAGTGCTAACTGTTTAGAATATAATGATGCTTAAAACCCATAAGGTTGCAAGGTAGTGACTAATCCCACTGAGTTATGACACCTCTAAAACATAAATTACGAGTTGGTCATACATGGATGCTTTGGATCGTTAGATCCGGATCCAATGCCTTCTTGTTAAAATTGTATAGAGGCGAAATGTTTGAATCTTTATTCTTTTAAAAAGAAGAAAGAATCACAAAGTTGTTGAGGTTAATTCACTTAGATGTTAGTGGCACTTGTCCACAACATAATACTACTCATGTTATGACATTCATCGAAGATCGCTCTCTGTTGGACCATCGTTTATTTTGAATAAACATAAGTCTGAATACTTTGCAAAAGGTTTCGAAGAATTCAAGAATGTAAGTTGATGAGTAAGGCGTCTAAAGTATTTACCTCCTTAGATTTGATCCAAGGAAAATGAACACTTTAGAAGAGTTTCCTTGAAAGATAACAAGGAAAGTAGCATCATAAGATAATGGATTTCTCCATTAGGAGAATAACAAATAAGATGAAGTTCGTTGGCTGTTATCAATTACCCATATATAGGATATATATGCTTCTAAGTTAATATGATTGTCAATTAGAAGATCTTCCAAAATGTTTCATGACTCCATAGGATGTAGTTGGAAAGAAAGACAAGTCTTAATCATGTTAAGACTTGAGGTTGTGTGCTAATAAGCAATATTTGTTTGAGAACAATCTTGTGGGATATCCTTATATTAACCTTTGGATATCACTTCTATAAACCAACTAACAAATGTTGTTTGTTGGGTAGTTCATTGTAATCCTACAATAGGATTTGCCTAAGATAGAGCAAATGAACGAGAGATAGAACTAAAAGAATAGGTTCTTTGAGTGATAATCAACAAATATAACAACCTAGTTCCTACACCAATAGCTCCAAGGTAGTCAAGAAGAATCTATAAACCGTCTCAGTTGAATGGTTTGAACTTTATGACTATGTCATAGAGTTACACCTCTTAATTCGAAAGAAATAAGAATAAGAATCCTTATTACTACATTGAGTGTATATACGACATATACTCAAGAAAATGGTATAGTACCATTTGACCCGAAAAAGTGAAACCTTCATAGCTAATTGGTAGCTTAAGTGACTACAATCAAAGAGATTGGTTGACTTGGAAGAAACCATCTTTGATGTAGACTTGGTTTCTATTATTTCGAAGATTGCTAGCTACAACTAAACAGTGATTCAATGTTTGGACATAATATGGGTTTCTGAAACCATTATCAAGATAATCTTGATAATATATGTCTAAGACAAGGAATCACAAGACATGTAAGTTGTAGAGATCCATTCATCATGAATCTTAGCAAGCTAGTGGGAGCTATAAGCATCTTATGAGAGAAAGATCAAATCGTTTGATTTCTCATAAAGATGTAAATGAATCTTTTGTTTACTAGGTTTACAAAAGATTAGTAGGAGTTAATCATATTCCTAAATTTGATCATATATATGATATATTAATTTTGGAAATGAAAGGAATTCTTCTTCGTTAAAGCTAAGACTTTAAACTTTTTATAATGATAGAATGTATGTGGGAGACATAGTCTATATACATAAGATAGAAATCTATAGTGATAGATTTCAAGATATAATTGGATTATCTCAATCCCTATTGATAGACGATAGATGTAGGAAGTTTCTTGAATGATAAATTTCAAATGAAAAGGACAATTCCAGTCAAATTGGGAGTTGCTCTTCTAAAAGGGAATGTCCCTTTTTGACTCCCAAAGAAGCATAAAGCGTAAATAGAATCCTTTATGCATAAGCAGAAAGGTGATTTACGTATTTCATATTGTATGAAAAATATTGATATGAGTTGTGCCAAGATTGGTACAAGACGATATCAGTGCAAGCCCAGGATCAGAACCATGACAATTGTCAAGTGAGTCCTTAAGTATTTAAGAAATACTACATGATAGATTCCTCAAGAATGAGGAAGAATTAGAGTAA
This sequence comes from Cotoneaster glaucophyllus, assembly GCA_036320875.1. Classification (NCBI taxonomy): domain Eukaryota; kingdom Viridiplantae; phylum Streptophyta; class Magnoliopsida; order Rosales; family Rosaceae; genus Cotoneaster; species Cotoneaster glaucophyllus. The sequence goes on from CM070073.1 coordinate 18,777,012, forward strand.
CGCAATGGAAGCGTAAATGTATTAGATTATGAATCTAATATCATATCCATCATTGGATGTCTCTTCATTTTGAATGAAGAGATAATTGGATATCTCCTTATTATGACTAAAGAGATATTTGGGTGAAAACATTAAAAGTAATGACTTTAGTGTGTTCCATCGTGCATGCAATATATATATATATATATATATATATATATATATATATATATATATATATATAGAAGCTTACAACAATGTTGTTTTGATGGAAAAGCTCATTCATGAACTCTTTATTCGGTTCCAACCAGAAAGTGTCTCTAGTCTACCAACACTACGACACTAATGGGGCAATAGTTCAAGCCAGAATCAAGGTCTCATCAAGATCCGAACTCAAATGAGAGACTAAACCACATGATTGAGAATCATGTATAATGGTGACGTCATTATTCTCAAGGTTGCTTCTACGGATAACATATAGATATCCATTGTCTAGGCCTACTACTCAGCCATTTTTGAAATGAATTCAGAAGAGGTATCATCATTGATGACCAAGCTGATTGCCTCTAGTGCAAGTGGGAGATTGTTGGAAATGTGCCCTAAAACCAATCATATGATGATACTTTACGGACATTTCACATGTTAAACTAATCTAGTTTAATATAAAGGGCAAAGATTATTGTTTTAAGTCGTCTCATATAAATGTTATATGCTTAAATGATAAGTCCAAGGCATATGTAGGAATATGTAATTGGGAGAATGTGATTTAAAGAAGTTAGAATCAAGAGACCATTATCTTTCGTATGCATATCCTAAACGTTCTTGATCATAGGATTGCCAATTGAGCATTGACAATCCGTTAAGATCAGTACGCACTATATTTTCTCTGAGGAAGAATGACTAGTCTCGAGTTATTGGTGTGACTGACAACAAGACAAGCATGTAGGTGCACGATAGAGAATGAGCACACTGAACGCGATCAATGAGGAGTTCTCATATTCATGTCACATGAGAACTCATGGTTGGGATAATGCACAACAGTCATTTGACCTAAGGCATCACTGTTGTCTTGTGGTTAGGTCCTTGATCTTTGACTATGTCAAAGTCACTCCGTTAGAGGGTGTCCACGACATAGTTGGGGTTAAGCCACTTAGCCATGGAGGCAAGTGAATGTGCAACAACGGATCTCTAACCTTTAAACCCTTTGAGGGAGAATACTCTATGATATTATTAAGAATCTCTGGCCAGAGTATGAATGAGATTTAGGAAGTCGTTCTAAATCACATTCAAGGTAATCATATAAGTAAGAGAATCACATTGGATAGTAGACATGAATAAACTATCAAACCAAACAATGTGGTCGAGGGTATTGTCTTAGAGAAAGACTGTATTGCATTGTAATCCCAAACTGAATAGCTTCTCCAACCTCTTGTGATTAGCTTAGGTAGCCATGATATACTGCTAGGTGTCTCTCATGGTTTATGGAAGCCCTAAAGGTGTATAATCGCTAAACGGAGAATTGAAAGTAAGTTTCGATTCACAATTGATTTGAAGAGTTCTAATCGCCCAATGCCTCGCTAAAAGGAACCTAATGGATCGCACAACGTGTAAGGTAGTGATTGAAGGATATAACGAAGATGAGTAAGGACAATTAAATAGTTTAATTGTACATGGCAAAAATTAATTAAAAGTTAATCAATCTAGAATGAAAGGTTTGTTTTAGGCCTTAAGTTAGTTTTGGGTTTCAGGACAGAAAAGGGTTTTGGTCCACATGGCACATAAGGTTTAAGTTGTGTGACAACTAAAACAAAATGGGCAATTAACCCAGTAACAATAGGGAGGCCAGCCATGCTTGGAGGTGGAGTGGGTTTTGGACTTATTACAAGTTTGCCACTCCAATGAAGGTAGGTATAAATGTGATTTTATAGCCTTTTCTTCAATAGGGTTTTCTTTGAGGAAAAATAAGAGAACTTTGGCTCTCTCTTTCTCTCTAGAGAGGCTAGGCCACCATGGGGGAATTTACTAGCATCTAATTCTTCCATGGTCATTCATCTTATTCCTCAACCATCCTTGGTGTCAGAACTTAGAGGTCTACAACTTTGGGGACTTTTGGAGAAACCAATTCTTTCATCCATATCCAAGAAGACATGGAGCCAAGAAGCAAAGTTCCTCCATCCATATCCATGGAGCCAAGGAGCAAGGTCACAAAGGAAAGAAGGCTCTCACATCGGTAGATGTTGCTTAAATGAACTAGTTTTCACAAATATTTCCTTCAGGTCCGACCCGTGCCTACGACCCGACCCGCTTCCCCGGTTCACTCTAAGGTTTGGCCCACTCCCGTGGTCTTCCAAGAAATCGAAACCGGTCCAATATTGGTTCAATCGTCCTGACTTCAAATTTCTGCACCGACGATTGAACCGGGGGTATTTTCACCTCAATTCTTTGCAAATTTAATATATCCAAACTCAAATCTCACGTCCGGAGTCCATTACATTTCCATTACTCAAAGAGATTCATACTGTCCAAGCTCTTCCAACCCAAATGGCAAACAACACTTGCTTCGACAAGTCATGAAGTTGACAAGCGCCCTCGCACAACAAACGACCTTGGTGAATCAGCTCCTGCAGCGCACCGAGATGCAACGTGCCCCAAACGAGGTGTCTTGAAGTAGGACAAGGGTAGGCGAAGAACCTCTCCAGCAGCATCCCGGCAAGCAGCCACTCGACCAGCCACAAACCGAGTGTTATGGTAATGTACCCTCCTGACTAGGCCCCGGAGATAACGTATACTCTCGTTTTTGCATGCGGATGAGCGTGCGCTCTTGGCTAGGCTCACGGATAAGCATACACTCACGGTTGAGACCACACTCCAATAATCAACATGAGCAACCTTCCAGGCGAAGTGTTCATTTGTGGCTAGGCCCGCAAGAAGCATCCTCCACCTCACATCGGAGTAGGCAGTACAACGGACGGAGAGAAGCAGTCACTCAATCCGACTTAAGTTCAACTGGAGTTTCGATGAACTTTCTTTGGTTTTCACTAATGAATATTCATCCTACCGCTCGATCAAGAAAAAGTCCAACCATTTGTTCAACGTCAAGAAGAACCCAAAAGAATCGTTTCACGATTATGTGAAGAGGTTCAAAGTAGATAAGGCAAAGATAGTCAGATGTGATGACTCGATAGCTAGTGTAACCTTCCAAAAAGGACTCCCAGCAGATCATAGAATTAATGATGAAAGAAGATCTAACTCTGGCACTCTTTTGCTCTGGCAGAAAAGCATACACTTTGGGACGAGGCTCAGCGAGCCGACAAGGTACCTGAGCAACTTCGAAAAAAATCGGCAGTAGCTTAAAAGAAGGAGGACGGGAAGCAATATAACAATAAAAGCAGGCAGGAGGCCAAGCGTAGGGACCGATCCCCAACTAAAGGTGGTTGATAGGGATTTTACCACCTGCAAAAGTAGGGATAAAAACACTTTAAAATACTTGCAAGAGTACAAGGTTATCGTTGTATAGCAGCTCAAGCAAGGTCGTTCTCCACAAGGATTGAATGAATAATCTATGTTAAAAATCAAATCTTAATTAATAATTTGAAAACGAAATTGGGAAGAGGTTGATTTTATTGCCTAAATATTAAAAACGAATTTAATTAAAAACAATTAAATAAATTGGCAAGGTAAAGAAAATAAAAGAAAATAGTTTTGAAAATAAATTTGAGCACCAGGGTTCCGCCGTCACCGTAACAATCCTACGTAGTTCTTCCAATTACTTATGAATTACCTATGCATATTTTGAAGGTTAGGTTTTCCTAAAGTATGCCCTACTTGGAACCTCCAACATAGAACGTATATCTAACATGCAACCCGTCCGTGATGTCCAGATCGAATGTGAACATGTAAAACTCATTAAGTTTTGTGAGAACCTTTTGAAAAACCATATAACTCCTAAGACGTGTCGTCCATCCTAAGTTGCTACACATATTAACCACAAGAAGCCAACGCCAATTTCAATGACAGCCCTCCGCTAAAATTGCATCAAATTACTTTTCTAAATATCCTAATGGTGGCCAATCATCAAGACAATTAGATAGTTTCAAGCACAGTGATTAATAACTCAAAACTTGCATGCGTAATATCATAAGCAAATTGAAAAGAAACTACATATTTTTGCTAAGGCGAGGCAAAACTAGTTAATAACAACCATAAAACAAAATATTATTAAAAATATGGATAGAAAACACCCTGAAAATAAACTTCAAAGCTCTCTAAAGTGTGCGTGTGTTTCCTCCTTTCTCTCCCCCACTCACCCTAATGGCTTAAAAGCCTTATTTATACTACTAGAAAATAAAACCCTACCTATAAAAGGTCTTGGAATAAAACTAGGAAACATAATAAAATAATAAAACAAAAAAAATAAAAGGTATCCTATTTGAACTAAAATTCGGAGTTCTCATAAAATCACACTTTTGACTGACCAAATCAACTCTGATTTGGTCCCAAAAGGTCTATTTTGAAAGCGGAAGACGTCTCCTACAAATCCTCAGAAGAAATATTCCTCAAAATATACCATCTTTACCTTCAAAATACCCAAAACGTCCAGAAACGTCAATTAGGAAAAGCTGCGCGCTGGGTCTTCTTTTCATCGCCACGGTCAAACAGCTTGGTAGAAAAATCTAGAATTTTGATACAATCATCTTGAAAGGCACATGAACATCTTCCAATTAGAATCACTCCAAAATTCATCCGTTTGATCACTTTTTGCTCCAGAGGAAGTCGAATGTCCTACATTGGAAATATATAATGAAGTATCAAAATTCTACCAAAATACCAATAAATTAATACTAAGATTAAGGTAAAATGTATGGTATAATATCGACTCATCAGTGGTCTGACGCCCAAGAATTAGTCTAAGTTCTCGATCTCGATCCACCAAATCCTTCTCGATATCAAGAACAAACCTTGGTTCAAGCTGCTGAAATAATCAAAGGGAGATACTTTCAAGTTGGACCACACCAAGTACTGGGTGTTCCACCGAAGTCCCAGTCACACAACTGATGATTGTTACACTTGGAAGAACTACCCAGATAAGCTTGTGAAAGAAGGCAAGGTTGATAGATACTTAGATAAACCAGCTGCGCAACCTAAAAGGAACTCAAACGGCGACCAAGAGCTGCCGACTAAGACGATTCAGATTAATGGCATCTTCGCTGAATTCGAGCACTTGGGGGCCACCAAAAATTCTAAGAAGAGGAAAATTCAACAGGTTCTACTAGTTTCTTAGGTCCAGGCAGTCAACACTCAAACTGGCTTCACCGAGTAGGATGCCATGAGAGTCGATTTCCTATATGACGACGCAATGGTGGCATCTGTCCAACTAGCCCACGCTATAGTCGATAAGTGGTTGCTAACGGAAGTGTAGTCAACCTACTTCAGCTTTAAGTAATTTAGAAGATGGACCTGGAAAGCACAATCATACACCGAGCGGAGGTATTCACTAGATTCAACGGACACACCTCAATTGCCATCGGCCACATCTCACTTGACGTGATAACACCGCTAGTTGTCTCAAAGTAGACGTTCGTGATATTAAGCAACTTGTCTCCCTACAATGGGATTCTAGGGCGACCTTGGCAGATAAAGTTGGATGTCGTAACCTCCGTCAAGTACCAAAAAATCTGATTCCGCATCCTGGGAGGAGGAGGAGTCGGAGAGATAAAGTCTGACCAAGCCACATCTTGACAATACACTGTGCAAGTACTGAAGGAATAAAAAAAGAAGACTTTTACCCCCGTAGAGGTTATCGAGGTTTAAAGGGACGACAAAGATACCAAATAGCAATTATCGTAGACAGATCAAGAAGATGGTGTCCAAATCAATACGCTAGCAGACGAGACGGGATGGAAACCCTAAGAGGAAGCCGATCACATCATTCTTGATCCCCAGCAACCAGAGAAGACTGCTAAAATCGACTCACATCTAAGCCCAAAGGAAAAAGAGGAACTCACAACTTTCCTTAGGGAAAATCGTGATGTCTTCATATGGTCACCTTTCGACATGCCCGGCATCGACCCCAAGATAGCTTGCCACAAGCTGCACATCGACCCCGCTGCCAAACCAGTAATTTAAGAAAGAAAGACATTTCGCACCCGAACGAGTGGCGATCATCAAAGCAGAAATCGACAAGCTATTGAAGGCTGTATTCATAGAAGAAGTTGCACACTCAGCATGGCTTGCCAACGTTGTGCTAGTAATGAAGAAAGAGAAAGGCAAATAGAGGGTTTGCGTAGATTACACCGGCCTCAACAAAGCATACTCGAAAGATCCTTATTAGGTTCCCCGAATCGATCTACTAGTAGATTCAACTTCTAGGAACCAGCTGCTCAATTTCTTGGATGCATACTCTGCCTACAATCAAATAGCCATGCACGAGCCGTACAAGGAAAAAAACAATGTTTGTAATCAAGCGAGGCACCTACTAGTACAAGGCTATGCCTTTTGGCCTCAAGAACGCGGGCGCTACTTACCAACAACTAGTAAGCATGATGTTCAAGAAGCAAATTGGAGTAACCATGGAGGTCTATGTCGACGACATCATGGTGAAGGGCAAGCAGACGAGCAATCTTAGAGATGAAATCTCTAACTACCTTGAAGGAGATCTAAAGCTTGACCAGACGAGCAGCCGCGCTCAACCTCTTCCTCTCGCGGTCTACCGATCGATGCAAGCCTTTTTTCAAAGCAATCAAGAATGCACAATGAGAGAAATGGGATGACGAGTAAGAAAGAGCTTTCCAAGACATGAAAAAAACATCTCACATCACCTCCCCTACTACCTAAGCCGGAAGCAGCGGAGGACTTATACATTTACTTAGCAGTCTCGAAAGTAGCAGTAAGCTCTGCCCTTATATAAGAAAAGTTGGGGGCCCACCTGTCGGTATTCTACACTTCTAAAGCTCTTCTCGATACGAAAACTAGATATCCGAAGATTGAAAAACTATATTTGGTGTTAGTTGTTGCGGCTTGGAAGCTCAAACCATATTTTCAAGCTCACACAGTCATCATCATGACTTAGTATCCTCTACGATCAATCCTACATGGTCTAGACTCTTCTCAACGAGTAATGAAATGGGCGTTGGAACTTGGCCAATACGGCCTAGTTTTCCGACCCCACACGGCAATAAAGGCCCAAGCCTTGGCGGACTTCATAGCAGAATTCACGCCTAGCCTAGGCGACGCAATAGAGTGGCCCAATGACGCCTTAGAGGCAGCTAAGCATGCCCTAGCTGCGCCTGCTCCACCCAATAGAGACTTCTGGCATTTGCATGTTACCTTGTCATCCCAGACGGTTTGATGCTCGAGCAGGCAATTACTCTAAGCTTCAAAGCATCCAACAACGAAGCAGAGTACAAGGCCCTACTAGCAGGCCTCTGAATGGCAAAAGACTTGGAGGTGAAAAAGCTTACAATTCATTTTGATTCCCAGATAATCATCAGCCAAACTACTGGGAGTACACGACAAAATATCTGAAGATGGCGCAGTACCTAGAGAAGGTACGAAAGCAACTTGAGGCATTTTAGTCTTACACCCTCAGTTAAGTTCCGCGGGCAGACAATGCCCAAGCAGATGCACTAACCAGCCTAGGCTCTACCCTCAACCACCAACTCAAACGCTTTATTTTAATGAACAAGCCAAGCATAAAGGCGAAGCCAACAGTCGAGGTGTCACAGGTTAGTATTACTCCAAACTGGCTAGTTTCCACTACAGACTACCTAGTCAATGACACACTCTTCATGGAAAGATTGGAGTTTAGAAAGCTCCAAACAAAGGCAGCATGTTACTACATGTGGAATGACATTCTCGTCCAAAGATCCTACATTGGGCCACATCTCCGCCGCCTAGCACCTCTTGACGACCTAAAGGTTCTAAGCTCAATCTATGAAGGCATTTGTGGAAATTATTCTAGAGGCCGATCCTTAGCACAAAAGGCTTTTAACATAATCCATCGTCACAGACAATGGCCCGTAATTCGTAGGGAAAGATTTGGTGAAATTCTTCCAAAAATATGGCACTAAGTAGCATCTATCCACGCCAAGGTATCCCCAAGGCAATGGGTAGGCCAAAGCATCCAATAAGACGATTCTCGACTGCCTCAAGAAATCCTTTTCTGACAAGAAGGGAAAATGGCCAGACAAACTCCCTAAATGTCTATGGGTATATCACATAACCAAATGACGAGCAACCGATGAGACTCATTTCTCTTTGGTATTTGGCTCATACTCAATCATTCCTCCTAATGTCATCGTGCCAAGTATCAACACTCTACTGCCAAGCAACAAGCTGAATGGAAAGGAGATGGCCACAAATCTAGATTTGGCAGAGGAGAAACGTAAGAACGTCATCACTCGCATCGCAGCCTATCACCAGCAGCTCCTCTTCAGCTACAACAAAAATGCCAAGAATTGGCAGTTCCAACCTGGAGATCTAGTCCAAAGAAAATCTTTCATCATTGCCCAAAGAGAAGGCTAAAAAAAGATGGATCCCATGTGGGAAGATTCGTACAAAGATTAGTAGAGTAGGCGGCAAGGGTAGCTACACCCTCGCCACCACGAACAACCAAAAGATCAAAAAATAGTGAAACGCCTACAATCGGAGGAAGTACCATGTGTGACCTCCCGCTGCATCAAAGCCCGAAGACTAAGTAGCTCGACGGGCACCACCTTGCAAGTCAAGGACTATCCAGTTGTTATGCAGTTTCTACCTTACAACTAAGTTTTCATCCGTTTCACTCATTATTCAATGAGGAATTCATAAGTAATTTACTACTTAGCTCGGTTGCATGCTTACAACAACTGATCAATCATGCCTTTCAAAAGAAGATCACGCTCTTCTTAAGGACATATCGCATGAATTGCACCCCCTTGGGGACCAACCATGTTCTCCAGTGTGAGAAGGTAAACCAATTCCCCGACACCCACATGGATTTGCTCTCCAATGCGGGAGGATAAACTTTATACTTCGAATATCCAGACGTGGATGAGTCGTGCTAGCCTGGTATAACTAGGTGCACGATGGCTTGCTCCGGAATTCCTAGAAGTAGCCACAATGGTCTTTTTCAAGGCTGAGCTAATTGAAGGATTTTGGGTCTCTTGGCCTAATCCGTGGGGAACCGGGCCTCAGAGACGGAGGAGGCGCATTACGCAGTACATCCTATGAACGGCTGCCCTAGAACCCTAAAGCTGCTATCGAGTGCACTAAGGTAGCCTACAGTTTCCAGAAGACTACCTATGACTTGCCCTTCAAGCAGTAAGACGTGCTAAACTTATACAACTACACATTTTTGTGAAAGGTTAAACAAGTTAGCATGCATATACGAAGCTTTATCAGTTGCTAACATGCTACGCAGTTGATAAGCTTCACCTCTGCCAAAGCGCTGAACGATCATTTAAGATCTACACTAATTCCTAAAGTATGGTGATACTTGCTACGCAACCCACGAAATTGGTTACATAGAAGCAATGAGTTCTCTTGGACCTTTGCTTACGAAATTTCATACAACCGCATACTTTTGATATGAAATGTTAACAAATTTCATTAACCTAAAAATCTTTAGTACGGTGTGATGCAGCCCACACAGCTCAAAGGATTGAAAAAAGCCAAAGTTAACAGCCAAGTGATCATGCAGACTCGTTTGTTTCTGTAAGTAAGGCATTCGACTGCCAACCCTAGGGTTAACAACTTTACAAAAGTTATACACCAACACTTGCGACTACATAGGCTACGTGGACCTGTCTGCTTATAGAAAAGTAGCACGCCTGACGCTGGTCTAAAGATTAAAGGTTAAGCGTGAACAAAAGAAGCAAAGATGAAAAACGAAGGAAGCAAGTTTATTAAATTTTCTAGTAAAATTGATAAACAATTAGCAAAATCTGAATGAGTTCAAGCAAAGCAAAAAGCAACAAGGAAAACAAAGAGCATCCTAAAGGATACCTAGAAGACTACTCTTCAGTAGCTTGGATATCCCACGACTACCTGGTCGCCATACCTTCAGTCGCGATGCTCTTAGCAACGGCACCATCCGACCCTTCACCCCCGGTTGCCCCAGCCTGAGTACCAATTTCTCTGACTACTTCACCAATGAAAGCCTTGAAAGTAAAGGCAAGCAAGTCTTACGAATAAATAGAGAAGGTCTCGAAGTCTTTCCCAGCAAACTCAAAGTCGGCCTACCGAAGAGAAGATCTACATTACCCAGCTTGTAGAAATTGACCTAACTCTAAACAAGTAAAGTCTCAAACCCAACCTTCTCACCCATCAACTACTCGTTCCCCTCGAGTTGACCCACACGGACGCGTTGTAACTCACCCAGACTTTTGTTGATCTTTAATGCAACTTGGAGTTCCAGTATTTGGGGTTCAAGCCTATCGACGATCTTCTTGAAGTGGATCACTTAATTATAAGCAATAATCAACTCTTCATCCTTTGCATAAAAAAGAAAAACAAAACTAAAAAATGGCACGCTCAAGATCTTGAATCTGAGGTTTGTAACAACTAATCTCCTTCTCTGCATAGGCTTCGGCTGCCATAGTCTTTGCCTTCTCCTTGGAAGCCTTGGTATCCTTTTGGTTAAGGAGCATAGACTCCGCTACCAGAATTGCCGTTTTCTACATCATAGCAACCAGAGCAGTCCTCCTATATTCAATCATATGCTTCGCAAAGGAGCTTGGGTAGACAACCCTTTTAATGCCATCAACAAGCTTGGCACATGCGTCCATGTCTTCAAGCAGATCTGGTTTCAAGAGCGCATAAATCTCAGCAGCCTCCCCAGAAACAGGCTTGGTGGATTTCTCACAACTGCCCACACGAGCAGTCTCTTTTTTCTCAGCAGGCGAATCACTCTCAGCAGCGAGAAGAGTGGGCTACAGCGCCATTTTAGCAGCAGAGTCCACCTTATCGTTCTTCATAGTGGCAAGCCTCCTCAAAAGTGAACCAGAACTCCCGACGGACATTTTGGCATAAATTTAGGCACTAGGGGCATGACGGAACATCTACGCTGAGTAATCCTATCAGCAATCATACTAGCCACCTTTAGCACGGTAGGCGTCACTAGCTGAGATCTAGCAGCCTCATCTTTCTTCCCCTTAGAAGAAGTCAAGTTAATCACAAGCTTATCAGTAGCAGGCGGACCCTCATGAGTAGCGGATGAAGTCTTCAGCTTCTTCTCAGCCGGCATCTCTTTAACAGGTGGGGAAGATTTTTTTTCCACTTTTATTCCCAACAGGCTTCATGATAGTGATTCGATGAGCCAACGCCTCCACCTTGATTCACTTTATCTCCTATTTCGGGGGCAGCCCACCTTTCTCCTGGCAAAGATGACTAAGCAGCCAACGCCACTCACGGTACTTAGAAGGGATACCTAGTGCAACAAACACCTTCTTTATATCTGGAGAAGTCTTGGGAGTTGAGCTGACTTCCAAATCTACAAAAGTAAAGGAGGACAATCAGTAAATCAGAAAGCAGCTCAGCAAAAGTATAAAGCAGCTTAGGGACTAAGCAGTTTACTTATCTGAGATGAAAATCGATGAAACACGCAGCTCAGAGGGAAGAATTAGACTCCCATTCTCCACTTATCTCCAAAATTTCCTTGGCCTCGTCATGATCTCCCTTGCTTGAATGATCAAAGAGCCTATGGCATGATCGCAGCTGCCCGACTCCTTCAATGTGGCCTATGTCAAAGAAGTACCAAAATTTGTTGACGGTCAAATCTAAGTCAAAGAATTGGCTTAGATTGAGGAATCCCACCATCACACGGACCGTATTTGGAGAGCATTGAGCGGGGGCAGATTTCATGGAACAAAGCACTTATTGGAAGAAACAAGGCATGGGAAAAGTAAATCCCAACACGAAGTAGAAGGGGTGAAACTTGATGGCTCTTCGAGCCCCACTATATGGTTCACAACTACTACTTTTCTTGGCACGCTTCACACGCACCCCCAACGGAATTGCATGCATGTACGCTTGAAGGAAGTCTCTGAACGAGCCATTAGAATTAATTTTGAAGTGAGCAGCCTTGAAATAGCCCACCTTACTCAAAAACCCGCCTTGACAATACAACGGCGGTACACCATCATCACCCTTATGGCTTGAAGAAGACATACTATAAGAAATTCTACAAAGACGCGAGGAAAATTTGTTAGACGACAGCGCAAAAAAAAAAAAAGAAAAAAAAAAAAACAGCGCGCCAGGCCCCACGGCCTGGACTTTCCCACTCTCGGCCCAATGGCCTTGTAGACCAATCCAAATGGAGGGACCCATGCCTCATTCTCTCCCAAAGGCCCGAGCCCAAAAAAAAAATGCAGAAATTAGGCTCTCGCCTCCTCGCCCCAGTCCATCACTAGCCTGGCCCGTGCCAGGTCCAGTCCAGCGCCTCAACATCGTGGCCCAAGCCAACGACATGCTAAGCCCTAGGCTCGTGCCTCAAGTTCTCAGCCCAAGCCGAGCCACTGCCGCACCATGCTACCCATGGAAACAGTGCCGTGGCTTTTCCAAGCCATTTTTCATACATTCTCAACCCCCGTCGAGCGAAATTTCAAGCCATAAGTCTCCAAAAAATTACAAAGATAAGGAAAAATTAATTTTTTCTTACCTTGGTTGGTGTGAAGACAAAGAAAGCAACGAAAGATGGTCATTTGCACGGGAAAGTGTAGAAGATTGCTAGGGGAGTTGGAACAAATATCCTCTAGCATTCTGTCTCTTGTAGGTAGAATAAATTGCTCTCTGAAGTTGATTTAACCATCCACTTAAGGTAGACTTAAATAGACTTTAGAAGTAATTTATTTCTCTTTCCTAGAAGGATCTAATTTCCAATTAAAGAAGGAATCTACATCAAAATAGGAAATAATCCTATGTTTCCTAAATAAAATGAGAAGATCTCTGCACCTGCTGCCCTTTCCTGCGAGCAGCCCAACAGGTGTGGGGGCATTTGTGGAGCCAAAAATAATCAAGAAAATTATGGAGGCAACACGTGAACTTTTGGGTAAAAAGATAAAATTACCCTTGAGGAACACCGGGATTCCCACGCGCATGCAATGGACAATAACGGCTCAATCAAGGTCAAAGGTGATCAAAATGATTTTTTTTTTTCTAAACCTTCTCATCACTCCTCATCAAATCCTCACCCACAAGATAACTCCCAATTATTCTTTTCAAATTGGGTTTAATTACCAAATTAATTGCAAGTTATTATTTGACATTATATCTTGCAATTATATTCAAAATACTACCATAAGTGGCCGATCCCTATTTCTCCAAATAGGGCCGGCCACACCCTTATATATCTTCACACTAAAATGCAAGTTCATTCTCCCCCTAAAATTCTCTAAACACTTTCTCTCTCAAATTCTAAACCTTCTCATCACTCCTCATCAAATCCTCACCCACAAGATAACTCCCAATTATTCTTTTCAAATTGGGATTAATTATCAAATTAATTGCAATATATTATTGACATAAGTGGCCGATCCCTATTTCTCCAAATAGGGCCGGCCACACCCTTATATATAGCTCCATCTTCACCCCAAAATGCAAGTTCATTCTCTCCCTAAAATTCTCTAAACACTTTTTCTCTCAAATTTTAACTCCCTCCTCTCCCCCCCCCCCCCCCCCCCCAAAAAAAAAAATTCATCATGGGCATGTGAGGCTCTTGGCCTTGGTCTTAAGTGTTATTATTTTGCAGAAGCATTTTCGTCAAAAGAGAAGAAGGCGGAAATTTGTATCCACAATATTAAAACTACACGATGAATTGAAATATATAGCTTCATGCACTCGTCTTTTAAATAGCAATATGAATCTGATCAAATATATAAACTTAAACCTTTCTCCCCATAGATGCTCCTAACATTAAAACAAAAAATTCCTTTGCAGGATGAGTGTCGAGTGATGATTGTTTTGTGAAAATCCCTGCAAAAAAGTTCTTCATTGGTATATAATAGCCCAATTTGATTTATAATATATAAAGAACTGAAAGATTTAACATAACATTCGTCTTTTACGTACTAGTATGAACCAAACCAAAATGCTTTAACTTAAACTTGTATTTTTACTTGTCTTGTACATACCTGGTTGAACCTAACCAAATATGTTTGAGCTTAATACTTGTCTTTTTAGTACTAATGTGCCTAATTAAACCTTTTCTCCCATAATGCTCCAAGTTACCATTAAAACATAAAAAACTTCGAAGTTCTAAAGCAATTATCTGTGAGAGGGAAAGTTGCAACCAGTTAGATTCATAATCTAGGAACTTTTGCTAGTTTCTTCATTCATTAATAGAGAGTAATCACTCCGGCTAATATGGTTTGTAAGGTGCCTTTAAGAGTTCCTCAAACACAAGTACAAAATTTTTAGTGACCCTTTGTTTGTCAGGGGAAGAGTATATTGGAATAAGTCAATATTTAGGAAAAAAGGAATGTAAATATCTTGTAATTATTAGAGTCATGTTTTTAGGAAGGATATTTTGTCCTTTACTTTGTTTCCTTTTGTAACAAGGATTGTATGTACTATTTATTCAAGATTATGGAATACAGAGAAAATTGAGCCGTAAATTTCAATTTGGCATCAGAACCAAGCGTAACCCTAGGACTCCCACCGTGTCGCTGCAACCGTGAAACCAGGAAACAAAATTCCAGCAAGTCTGTGGTCTCTGCCGCATCCCTACAGCAAGCCAAGACTGCTGTAAGTGTGTGCCATATAGTTGTCGTCGAAGGGGAACAAACTCACTGCAGTTTTTGTTTTTTTTTTCCAGTGTTGTGCCGCTGCATCTCTGCAGCAAAATAGACTACTTGTCATGTGTGTGTGTGTGTGTATTGTGTGGTCGTGATCGATGGCAAGAAACCAAGGAGAGATTGGTTTGAAGTTGGAGGGTGTGGCGTCTGGCTCCACCTATGGGTCAGTCGTCAATCCGGTAGTTATCCAAAGTGATGCTTCGGCCACTCCAGGTAGTATGGGGCGTGTTCTTTTAGCCTCTGATATGGAACATCATAGCGGTTGGATTCTAGACTCGGGTGCAACCGATCATATGACTTTTGATAAAAAATTATTTACTAGTATGACAACCAGTTCACAAAAGTGTATTACAACTGCTAACGGAACGACATCATTAGTTTTGGGGGCTGGCACTATGAACCTCACGCCGGCCCTTCCGTTTCATGACTGCCTGCTTGTTCCCTCGTTGTCTCATAATTTGTTATCTATTCCTCAAGTTACTGAGCAATTAGATTGTGTTGTACTAATGTATCCACTGTTTTGTTTGCTTTAGGATATTCAGACCAAGGAGATAATTGGGTGTGGCACTAAGAAAGAGGGGTTATATTATGTGGATGACGTCATTCCTGGCAGAGCTAATGCAGTTCAAGCATCCCGTACCAATAATTTACAGGAAGTTTGGTTATTGCATCGTCGGTTAGGACATGCTGCGTTTGGTTATTTGAGGCGTATGTTGCCTAGTTTATTTCATGAAATAAAATAATCAGACTTACATTGTGAGGTATGTATTCTTACGACGAGTCATCGCGTTTCGTTTCCTCCTAGTATGAATAAAAGATTGTTTCCTTTTGAACTTGTGCACTCTAATGTTTGGGGTCCCTCTCATGTTAGTGCTTTGTCTGGAATTAAATGGTTTGTTACCTTCGTTGATGATTGCACTCGTATGACTTGGATTTATGTGATGAAGAATAAAAGTGATGTGGGTATGGTGTTTCGATCATTCTCTCAAATGGTTGCAACACAATATTCCTCTGTTGTTAAGGTTCTCCGCTCTGATAATGGAGGTGAGTATATTGGTTCCGAGTTGTCTGGCTTTCTTTGGGATCAAGGAATTCTACATGAGACTACTTGTCCTCATACCCCACAACAAAATGGAGTTGCTGAAAGAAAGAATCGTCATATCCTGGAAACTGCCCGTGCCTTGCTGATTGGTACATCTGTACCTAAACAGTTCTGGCCTGAAGTTGTCACCTATGCTGTGTATGTGATTAACCGTATGCCATCCAGAGTTATGGATTTTCATACACCTCTCCAAGTATTGACAGAATTTGTTCCAGTAGTGTCAACCAATACTCTTTCTCCTCATGTATTTGGGTGTGTAGCCCATGTTCATATTCACAAGATTCATCGTAGTAAGCTCGATCCATATGCTCACCGGTGTGTTTTTCTGGGATTTGCTCCTCAACAGGAAGGGTATAAGTGCTACCACCCTGAAACTCGTCATATGTATGTAACTATGGATGTTACCTTTCCCGAATCCGAGTTCTTTTATGCTTCGACTCCATCACCTTCCGATCACCTGGGGGAGAATATGAGTGGTGATCTTGGGTGGTTGGAAATATGTAGCTCTGGGGGAGTATTTATTGACAAAAATAGTTGTGAAAGCTCTCGGCAAGACAGTGACTCTCAGCAAGACATTGCCGAGAATGTGAGTATCATTCAGCCAAGTAGCACCAAACCAGCTGAGTCTGCTTGGCAACGTGTTGCCGAGTGTGATATAGAGTGTCAGCAGGGAGTTGCCGAACCAGTTTCACTGCTCTAGCAACCATTAGCTACCGAACCCGCAACCCCCTCTCTCTCAAGCTCAATAGTGCCATCCAATATGTTTTCTCTGAATATTCCTGAGGTAAGCACTACTGATGCTCATGTAACTAATCTAGATAATGTTATGAGTACATATAAGTTGCCGCCAAGGCAAAATCGTGGTGTTCCTCCTTACAGGTTTTCTCCTGAAGGAAAAGTGAAATATCCAATAGCTAATTATGTGTCATGCTCAAACCTTGCACCAGAACGTCAAGCCTAGGTAAACAATGTGGAAGCAATCCAAGCACCAACCCAAGTTGAGGAGGCCTTGAAGGATCCAAAATGGGCCGCTGCAATGGATGAGGAAATGATGGCACTACATAAGAATGATACATAGGAGGTAACGGAGCTACCTAAGGGAAAGAAACCAGTTGGGTGTAGATGGGTCTTTACGATCAAATACAAGGCAGACGGATTGGTAGACAGGTATAAAGCAAGGTTAGTAGCAAATGGCTATACTCAAACTTATGGTGTTGATTATCAGGAGACTTTTTCTCCAGTGGCAACTAAAACAGTTTGATGTGAAAAATGCTTTTCTTCATGGGCACTTGGAAGAGGAGGTATATATGGATTTTCCTCCGGGGTACAATGCCGGAGGGAAAACCGGAGTATGTAGGTTACGAAAGTCACTCTACGGACTTAAGCAATAACCTCGTGCGTGGTTTGGTAGATTTACCCACGTTATGAGGCGGATTGGGTATTATCAAAGTCACTCGGATCATACATTATTTGTGAAACGGGGAAGTGGTAAAGTGACAGCCTTAATTATTTATGTGGATGACATGATAATAACAAGTGATGATTCGGAAGAGATGATGAATCTAGAACAAAACCTTGCCGCCGAGTTTGAGATGAAGAATTTGGGAGATTTGAAATATTTTCTTGGCGTGGAAGTTGCTTGGTCATCTAGAGGTATTTTCTTGTCTCAACGTAAATATGTTATGGATTTATTAAAGGAAACATGAATGCTGGGATGTAAGCCTGTGGACATTCCTATCGTAGAGAAACATTATTTGGGGATTTATCTAGATCAGGAACCGATTGACAGAGGTAGATATCAGAGACTAGTGGGGAGGCTGATTTATCTTTCTCACACTAGTCCAGATATTGCCTATGCAGTAAGTGTGGTTAGTCAGTTTATGCAGTCACCAAGTGTGGATCATATGGCAGCAGTAATGAGAATCTGAAGTCTGCCTCTAGTAAAGGAGTTTTGTATGAATGTCATGGACATATGAGGATTGAGGGATTTACTGATGCTGATTAGGCAGGTGAAGTGACTGATAGACGGTCTACATCTGGGTATTTTACTTTTGTTGGAGGTAATTTGGTTACGTGTTGAAGCAAGAAGCAGAATGTGATATCACGGTCTTCTGCCGAAGCCGAGTATAGGGGTATGGCACAGGGTGTGTGTGAGATTCTTTGGCTACAAAAGTTACTTTGGAGTCTTGGTTTTAAGCAGAAGGAGGCAATGAAGTTGTATTGTGATAATAAGTCTGCTAGGGAAATAGCCGAGAATCCAGTACAGCATGACAGGACTAAGCATGTTGAGGTTGATAGACATTTTATCAAAGAAAAGCTGGAGAAAAAGATTATGTCAATACCGTTTGTGAACTCAAAAGAACAACTTGCAAATATCCTTACCCATGCCGTGTGTAGTAGAAGATTTGGTAATTCGCTTGTCAAGTTGGGCATGAGTAATATCTATGCTCCAACTTGAGCGGGAGTACTGGAATAAGTCAATGTTTAGGAGAAAAGGAATGTAAATATCTTGTAATTATTAGAGTCATGTTTTTAGGAAGGATATTTTGTCCTTTACTTTGTTTCCTTTTGTAACAAGGATTGTATGTACTATTTATTCAAGATTATGGAATACAGAGAAAATTGAGCCGTAAATTTCAATTGAGTATGTCGAATGGCTTTCTTGAATGAACTCCTAAGTACTCAAAATGTTAGAAATGTTGGATGTTATAATAAAATGAGTGCATATGCATTACCCCGAAGAAGGAATAAATACTAAAATTAGCAGTGTGATTATGAGAAAATCTAGTAGAAACCATAAATCATTTTTCCAATTCTTATGTTATTTTATAGTCACATTCAATTTAAAATCAATTGGAAACCAGTTTGAACTATTAGAGGAGAAAGAGAGGGCTTAATGGGAGAGGCAGGCTAGGAATTCTTTAAAACTATTTCGCGAAACATCTATTCTCATACTCATACGATCAACCAGTAGGTCCTATACTTTTATAGTTCATAACATATATTGTTTGAGAGGATGCAATCATGCAATGAGCCATTGGACTAAAAGAGCACAGCTCCGGCCGGTTGCTTTGATGAACTCGTACATAAGTACATGGTCCTGGCCTCTATATAAATGATTATTTTTCATTCGTTTCATATTGTATTTGGCAATTAACATTTAAAAAGTATTCTACTTTGCAAAAGTACAGGTTAATTATTCCAACCATACCTCAAGTTTTGATTTAATTAATACACTAACTAACATTTGGTCTTCCGTGGTTATTGTTTCCTTGTTTACATTTTAACTTATTTGTCTTTGTAGATGGAAATCTCTTATTTTGTGATGCCATTGGAATCCCATTCTAAATTTGTCTTCACATATACTATTGGTATATAATTATGTACAGGACAGATACCGGTACTAGAACTTTCTTCAATAAAATTATAAAAAGAACTTAAAGGTTTAGCTTAATACTAAACCAAATTTGCATCAGATACTAATCTTTTTACTCGTCTTTTACGTACTAATATGATTCTAACCAAATTATCTATAAGCCTAATTAATCCTTTCTCCCCAAAGATTCTCCATATGCACATTAAAACAAACAACTTTAACATTTTGACTCATTTGAAAACAATTCTCTACAATATGCACCATTGCATCCGGCTGATAGATGAATTGACAATAATCTAGGTGTTGCAAAATAATAAGTTTAGGATTTAGACCCAGTCCGTTAGAATTAGGTTTTCGTTTAGAAATTAGAATTTAGTTCATAATAAATTGTTTGTTATTCACTTGTGAATAAGTCAGTCACAATGTAGTTCTTTCGATTTATGTAGCCGTCTCCATGAATTTGTAATATTTTTCCGTTTTCAATAATATTCTTAGTTTTGTAATCGGTTTGTTCGTCTGTTCATTATGTGCACTGATTCTCAACTTGATATCAGAGCAGGTTCAATCCTTTGGGATTTAATTTTTATGGATTTGTATCAGTTAGTCAGTGTGTAGTTTATTCATGTCTTCTGCTTGTCGTTTTTCGGATTTGAGTTTACCCTGCATTCATCACGTATCAGTTTGCCTTTCGTCCTATTTTCCATTGTTTGGTTTGTTCTCGGATGAATCCGTAGAATTGTAGTTTTTTATTTTGGTAAGGAGTTATCATTGTTAGTTTGAAATTAGAAAATCTAGAGATCAAACCTGCTCAAACATCTGCCTAACTACCATCTGCACCCACTCCCAAGTCTACATATGTGACGGTCCGCATCGTACCATTTGCATCTCACCATGCTACGTGCTCACAATCTGACCAACCACTTCGCCGCGTCTGACATATCGGCATCAAACCCACCACTGCACCCACCATCTGTTGCCACACCTTTGTTGATCTGCACCAACCAGGTCTATTACGATGTCGCGTTACGATGTCGCGCTTGTTTTGCACAATTTGAAGAGGCCTCAGGACCAGTAGGAAGGAAAGAAAGAAAAGAAAAAACGGATTATAAAATTTGGCTGAATCTTTAATCTTTTTGCTAAGTTTTTATTGATAAAATGGAACTTATGCTAATTTTTTAATGACTAGAGGGAGAAGATGAGGTTGAAGATGGTTGTTTAATCTCCGATGAGGTCGAGGTATTCAAGGTTGGGGAGCCCGGGGAGGGTGGCGGACAGGGCGCCGGTGAAGAGGTTCAAGAGGCTAGGAAGATTTTGGGCCTCCTTTTCATTTCTCTAGTTTCTATTTTATAAAATTTTCCACGTGTCAATCAATAGAGGAGATGGAGTGGGTTCCGTGCCTGCCACGTCAACAGTTAACACACAAATTGACAGATTTTTAAACGGAAGTCTGATATTACAACAAATTCGAAGTTAACTTATGATAATGCAAGGTTTGAAATATGAGATATGAGATTTTTATGTGACCTAAAGTTGATGTGGTAAAATATAGTTTACCCTAAGAGAAAAGATTTGATGACAAAGAGAAGTTGGAGTGAAATAAAAGTTGTTGGCCCCATTTGAGCTTGTTGGGTCACTTATTGCTTTAAAGGAAGTTGTTGTTGCCTTCCTGTCAATCACTTTATTGGTTGGACTGGTAGCCACTCAAGTGATTATTGCTTTAAAGGAAGTTGTTGTTGCCTTCCTGTCAATCACTGTATTGGTTGGACTGGTAGCCACTCAAGTGATTATTGTCGAAGATTTTAGAATTGTTTGTTTGTCTGTTGCTGCAGTTGGGATATAGGAACCTCGTTTGCTTAGTGACGCGGTCCATACTCCCAACATTTGTTTGCTTGTAATTTGAATATGCCTGTTTGAATCTATCTGCCATCAGTCATCTAAAAATCTACATGCTACAACGGATCATGTATGTCTGTCTGCCTGTGCCACTCTACACGGTACATCACACTATCACCCTAAAACTAGGTTAACAACTTTGTGCAGTGGACTTACAACCTAGCCCTAGTTGACATACTTCTGCCAATACTTCCAATACTCCCCCTCAAGCTAGATCAAAGGGATGAATTGATCCAAGCTTGAACAAAAGATGCTGAAAATCGGTAGATGTCAATCATTTTGTGAAAATATCAGCAAGTTGATCATGATTGTGTGTGTAGTGAGTATCGATCACCTTGGATTGAACTTGATTTCAAACGTAATGACAATCAACTTTAATATGTTTAGTTCGCTCATGGAATACAGGATTCGATGCAATGTGCATTGTAGCCTGATTATCACAATGTAGGGACATGGGTTGCTAATGAGAAAAACTTACGTCCAACAAAAGGCTTTTAAGCCAAATAAGTTAACAAGCAGTTGACGTCATAGCACGATACTCTGCCTCTGCGCTAGAGCGTGCAACAACACTTTGTTTCTTGCTTTTCCAGGTAACTAGGTTGCCTTCCACAAACGTACAGAACAACTTGCGATCGGGGGAATTTCCTGCCCAATCAGCATTGGTATAGCCTGAGATGTGAGTGTGACTATTGTTTTGCGTATAAGAATTCCTCTACCAATGGAACCCTTGAGATAACGAAGCACACGATGAAAAATCTTCAAACGATCCATGCTTGGAGAGTGCATAAACTGGCTAACAAGACTGACGACGCATGATATATCAGGACTTGTGATAGTCAGATAAATGAGTTTGCCAACCATTCTTTGATAGTAGCTTAAATTGGGAATAAGATCACCATGAGTTTTCAGCTTCAAGTTGCTATCCAAAGGGGTGCGAGCAGGCTTGCAATCTGTCATTTTTGCTTCATGAAGAAGATCCGTAACATACTTGTGTTGGTTGAGGAAGAAACCATTGTGAGAGTGTGCCATCTCGATGCCCAGAAAGTATTTGAGAGTGCCAAGATCCTTGATAGCAAACTTGTTGTTGAGATATTGTTTAAGAGCATTAATCTCTGATATATTATCACCTGTTACAATTAGATCGTCAACATAAATGAGCACAACGAGTTTACCCACTGAGCTAGAGCGAGAACAAATAGGGAGGAATTCACAGTACTTCAAAAAAAACCAACCCTTTCTAGAAAATGACTAAGCTTGGCATACCATGCACCTGGACTTTACTTGAGACCATAAATGGATTTATGAAGTTTGCACACCATTTCTGGGTTGTTTGATTGAGGATGACCTGGGGGAAGCTTCATGTAAACCTCTTCTTCAAGTTCACCGTGCAGAAAAGCATTTTTAACATCCATTTGAAAAAGAGGCCATGCATTGTTTATTGCAGCTGACAACAACACCCTAACAATGTTCATTTTTGCCACGGGAGCAAATGTCTCCTTATAATCAACCCCATAAGTTTGTGTAAAACCTCAATCAACCAAGCGAGCCTTATTCCTTTCAATTGTGCCATTTGAATGAAACTTAGTTTGTACACCCAACGGCTCCCCACTGCCTTTTTCCCTTTTAGAAGTTTCACTATAGTCCATGTGTTATTTTCATGGAGAGCTTGAAGGTCTTCTGCCATAGCAATTCTCCACTCATTGTGAAGATTGGCTTTTTAAAAACTTTGTGGTTCACGAGCCTCACTAAGGGTACTTAGGAATGTAGCAAAAGAAGGTGAGACTTTGCTATAATTAAAAACAGCAGTCACGGGATACCTGGCAGTGTAGGTCACATAATCATGCAACTTGGATGGATGTTTCCTCTCACGGGCAGGATTGCGATGAACTACATGAGATTGAGCTGCAGGTAACTGAACAATATCTTGGTTTGAGGATCACTAGAGGGTGCATGTTGCGTCTCTAATGAAAAAGAGGTTTCATCTCCAAGATGTGCCACCGAGTGAAGATTAACATCATCCGACACATGATCACTAGGAATGCATGTTGTATCTTCTCCATTTGGATATTGAATTCGAAATAAATCTAGCAAATGCTCCCTCTGTCTAGAGTTATCCAATGATTGTGAGAAGTAAGGAACATGTTCTTCAAATTTAATGTCCCTTGAAACAACCATTTTTCTTGTTGTTGGATTGTAGCACTTGTAACCTTTTTGGGTGGATGAATAACCTAGAAAGACACATTTGGCAGCCCTTAAGTCTAGCTTGTCACAATTTTGTGCTTGAATGTGAACAAAGCATGTACACCCAAAGACTCTCAAATGGGATAAGTTGATCTTTCTATTTTTCAAGACCTCATAAGGCGATTTAAAATTCAACACTTTACTAGGCAATCTATTGATGAGATATGCCGCAGTAAGGACTCCTTGGGACCAAAATTTCTTGGGCACATTCATGTGAAACATAAGAGCTCTAGTCTTCTCAAGTAGATCTCTATTCTTCCTCTCGGCCACCCCATTTTGTTGGGGTGTTCCAACACAACTTGTTTGGTGTAATATACCATGCGTGCTCAAGTAGTGTGACATGTGGACATATATTCGGTGCCATTATCTGATTGTAAAACATGAATTTTTGAAGCAAATTGTGTGGTTACAAGTCTATAAAAATCTTCAAAAACTTCCATCACTTCACTTTTAAATTTCAAAAGGTACAACCAAGTGATCCTTGTGAAATCATCCACACAAGTTACAAAATATTTGTATCCATCAAAAGACTCTAGGATTGGTCCTCAATCATCGGAATGCACGATTTCAAACAGATTACCAAACCTAGACAAAGAAGGAGTAAATGGTAATCTAGTAAACTTAGAGAAGTGACAAACATCACAAGGACTTGTAACTTTGCACAGGTTTGGGAACAAGGTGGATTGGACTTTCCGGAAGGATGTGCTAGTAGTTGGTGCCAACATTGTTGTTCTTGAGTTAAGCTTGAAGTGACTTGAAAAACCCTGCGAACTTGAATATGCTTGGAAAGATAGTAAAGACCATTTAAGGAAAATCCTTCACCAATCGTCTTCTTGGTGACTACATCCTGAAAAATCACATTTTTGGAGAGAAAATAGCAAGACACTTTAATGAGTTTGTGATCTTGCCAACAGATAAAAGTTGAAAAAGGAATGAAGGAACATAAAGAGCCTCAGACTTGACTTCACTTGAGATCAAATGTGTTTTCCCTTTTCTTACAACCATAGCATTTTTGCCATTTGCAACTGACACTTGAGATGGAATTGAAAGTTTTCAAAATTAAGCAAGTTTGTAGATTTGTTAGTCATATGATCAGTGGCTCCAAAATCTATAATCCAATAATCATGCACATTACCAATGTTGAGAGCAGTTGAGAAGGAGTGTAAGATACCTGGGATGTCCCGTTATACCACGCCTTCATTTCCAGCCAGGAAGCCAGCAAACTGTCCTAGTAAAACAATTTGATTGTTGTCACACTGATTTGGTGGTCCTTCATTATCTCTAAAACCTTGTTTCTTATGAAGAAACACAGTAAACTTGTTGATCAGTACGACTGGATTAGTGGTGAACTTCATTGCTCCCTCAAAAGAAGTTGTGGCAACATGATTTTCCTTGTAAGAAGGGTTGTACGAGCCTTTGGAGACACCTTTGTTATCCCTAGGAAACTTTGGTTTTAGCTCTGGATGAAGAATCCAACATCGGTCTCTTGAGTGCCCACCAGCATCACAATGGCTACATTTTAAGCTAGTTTTCTTTCCTTTGTAGCCCCTCTCCTCACCAAGTTTATTGTTAGAGAAATACGCCCTAGCTTCTGGTATATTTGCCTTTACTTCCAAGGTCATGACCTTCCTTCGAACCTCTTATCTTTGAATCATGGCACACACACTTGAAAAAAAAGGCATGTCAGGATTCATGAGGATATGGGTTCGAAGATCTTCGAATTCAGGGCTCAGGCTTGCTAGGAGTTGGAATATTTTGTCTTCCTTGGCTCTCTTAGTTAGCACAACAATGTCGATGGTGTGTGGTCAATACACATTCAACTTGTTCCACATAGTGGTCAGCTTTCCAAGATGTTGCACAAATGGCTTTCCTTCCTGTTGCAAGCCAGCAATATCCTTCTTCAACTAAAACACACGAGCCGCACTGTTCTAATTTCAATACATTTCCTTGAGATTTTTCCAAAGAGTCATGGAGGATTCAGCATAGCTGAAAATTTCTACAATCTTACGATCCACATAATTGAGTAACCACAACATGACCAACTGGTCTTTGCATAGCCAAGCATCATAATCTGGTGAGGTAATCCTAGGCATTGGGATAACACCATTGACATAACCAAGCTTCGATCGTCCTCCCAGAGCAAGAGTAACTGCTCTTTCCCATGGAAGGTAGTTAAACTCATTTAGCAAGACAGAACTAAGACGTTGATTTGGGTTGATATCAACATCTGAAAATGGTGATGATGGAGCAACATGGGAGCTGTCGCATTCCAAATTCACTGAGCTCTATTCAGCCATGTTTGAAGGTCAAGAAGAAGCTCACAAATCTCTCAAGAAAATCCAAAGAGACAGGCCAGTTAGGGTCACTGCTCTGATACCATATTGTATTTTGTGAATTGTATATTCATCATAAAGAACAAAGTACAAGAGACAACCAATATTTATGTACTAGAGGGAAGAAACAAGACCTCCTACCCTCCTTGATTTACGCCTAAAGCTAACAAAACAAGTAAGATACACAAGATACACATCCCTTGAATTAAGGAGATTGACAACAAGGGACAATTGGTGATATCCATGCTGAAGGTGGCAGAAACCAGCTACTCTACACGGTACATCACACTATCACCCTAAAATTAGGTTAACAACTTTGTACAATGGACATACAACCTAGCCCTAGTTGACATACCTCTTCCAATACTTCCAATAAAAACCCACCAAGACATACAAAAATATAGATGATGATCTCAGTACTATTCTCAAATTTGAACATTAATTTTTATAATTTCAGTTATTATATATACGTGCAAAAAATCTCAACCAATGGGGGTTATTGTTTAACAGGAAAATTAGAATCCTCTACAGTTTTTATATATCATTTAGATTAAACATCTGTGCCTTTTTAAAATTTGATTAAAGTGTTTTGACCAATAGTTACCTCTATTTTTTAAAATTAAAATACTTTCTGAATTTATCCTTTTATCTGCAAGATGCACTTTTCCTTTTTTAGTGGAGATATTAGTAATTAAACTATATTTTCTCTTCTTCCAAATATGTTTTTCCGATCAAAGTTTTTTTTTTTTTGTTATGCAAACATTTAATATTATTTCTTTTTCAAATAGTTGGTGGTCAATATAAAAGCTTCATGTAATTTTTTCAATTTTTTTTTTTTGCTTTTTTTTAAGTATAGTTGTTGACGAATTATTATTAGGTACAATACATTACATATATATTATCTATGGGTACGTTTGAATTTACAAAATCATTAATTGGTACGTTTATTTGCAATGTTGGCGTTTGATTTGAGACTTATTGTTAATATTGGTACATTATTTTTATTTTGGTACGTTTTATTTTGTACACATTGTGTATTGGTATGTTTATATTATTCTCAATCCTATTTTCTCTTAACGTACTAAAAGAAAAACTTATTTCGGTACGTTTTATTTTGGGGGATTTAAAAATATTTTGAACTATTTTGGAAAGAAAATATCTTAAATCGTAGATAATTTTTGCTAAATTGTAGCATTATTGTGAAAATAAATTGAATCTAACGAACCCTTTTTTTTTTTTTTACAATTATCTCTAACGGAGGAGAATGTAATCAAAAGGCTAGATTATAGGAAATTTGTTACAATATAATGTGCATATAGCACCAAAATTATGAAAAAAAAAATATTTAATCAAATCACTAAAAGGCATAGATGTTTGATCTAGAAAATTCAAAACTGAGGCACCTATATCAAAAGATCCATTGTTTAATTAATAAAATGATCCAATATTGTTCTCTTAATTTAATGTTGTTTGGGCCTAAAATATTGGACCGTTCTAAAAGGCGCTAGGCGCTAGTAGGGCAGTGCACTGGGGTCTAGAGCTTAGGCGGCTAAGGCGGGAACTAGAAGGGGGCCTAGGCGGACTAGGCAAATTTAAGTAAATTTATTATATATTGTATAAATAAGTGTTTATTTATACATAAAAACATACATAATTATATTGGTATACATAAATTACAAAATAAAATGAGATATATATATATATATATATATATGTATATATATATATATGTATATATATATATGTATATATATATATATACAGGGTACTGTTATTAGCACTTCAAAAATCTCATTTTTCGCTCCTCACAAGTGTATTATTCTTTCTAAATATAGAAAGTTTGGAGTGTAAATTGAGAATTTTGGAGTGCTAATAACAATTCCATATATATATATTATAAAGTAGTAGACCATATTGAAAGCATGAGAAACAAGCATATAATGAGTGTTCGTCTAAGTATTTAACAAGTCTCTTACATCTTATTGAAACATTAAAATGCAAAATGAAAGTTATTGATTTTCTGTCTAAGTGAAAGTCAATACCTAGGCGGGTTTAGGCGGTCGCTAAGGCGGGCTAGGCATACGCCTAAGCGCACTTTCTTAATTTTCAAACGCCTAGGAACTAATCTGGATGGTGGCCAGGCGCATAGGCGGCTCTAGACAGGGATTTTTAAAACATTGAGTATGTCTTTGGGTTATACCCAGATAGAAAACCCAAGACGCCTAGGACTATCCTGAGACTAAGGTCGACCCAAAGAAAGTAGTTGAATCCTAATTGGTGTTTGACTTTGAGAAAAACGGGATTGGATTCGGCTCGTCCTAAATTAAGTAGAATTGTTAAGGATTAGGTTGAATGTTGATAAGATTCATAATATTCTGAGAATCAATGTTCGTAACTGATTAAGGGCAAGAATGAGTTAAACATGGAAAATGAGTAGGTTTAGAGTCCTAAGTCTAGTAGGAGTGGCTGAGCTCTATACAGAGATTAGAACGGATTGGTGTTGTGAGGGTATAATCCAGATAGGACTCTATTCCAACAAAAATGGAAGTGGATTTGTGACATTCAAAGCCTCTTCAACACAACACGCAAATATGTCCTGCACAATTTCTCACTTTACGCGAAATCCTCTCACATTTGAGAAAACATTGACCTTCCTAACTTCGTCAACCATATCTATACAAAATAGTCCCTGAGAATTTCATAATCAATAGAAATGGTCCCTGAGATTGTCCACCATCCATGATTTTGGTCCTTCTGTTAAAAACTCTTTGGGCAATTTTCAAAGCTAATCGTTTCTTAACCAAATTCAACCCATAAAATATCAAAATGAAGATAGGAAAGTATAGAACAAGATTATACCTATTTGGAAGCCCAATGGTTGCTGGAGATGGCCATAAAATAGCCTAAAAAGTGACTGGTCCGCAAAAAAAATGGAAACTGGGTAAATTTTAAACGTTCATAACTTCTTCAATACTCAACAAAATTGAGTAATTTAGAAACAAAAATCATACTTCTTAATGAGATGAAGAGAATGATACCTTTTTCAATTGCTAAATCGCTGTGGTTTTGTCGAAAAACACCTCAAAAGGGGATAACCATTTTCAAGTTACCCCCTTTCGAGCCATTTTCTGGCAAAACCATGCCTAGTTTGCCCTCGAGAAAGGTACCATTCTCTTCGTCTCATTGAGAAGTATGATTTTAGTTTTTAAATCACTCAATTTCGCTGAGTATTGAAGAAGTTATGAACGTTTAAAGTTTACCCAGTTTATGGTAAGTTTTCCAGTTTTCCCGCTAACCACTCACCTTTCAGGCTATTTTTTGGCCATCTCCGCCAACTATTGGGCTTCCAAATAGGTATAATCTTGTTCTACACTTTCTTATCTTCATTTTGATATATTATGGGTCGAATTTGGTTAAGAAACGATTGAGTTACGAAGCTTTGAAAATTGGCCAAAGAGTTTTTAACGGAATGACCAAAATCATGGATGGTGTTACAATTGCAGGGACCATTTCTATTGATTTTCAATCTCAAAGACCATTTTTATTGATCATGCAAATCTCAGGGACCATTTTGTATATTTAGCCTAGTTTGTATAAATAGCTCTGTAGTTGACAATTGGTGACTTCTCTTAGTTTGTAGAAACAACTCTGAAGCATCTTCCAGTTTGGATAAATAACACTACTTCAAGCTTGGCTGATTATCTA
Organism: Cotoneaster glaucophyllus; assembly: GCA_036320875.1. Taxonomy (NCBI): domain Eukaryota; kingdom Viridiplantae; phylum Streptophyta; class Magnoliopsida; order Rosales; family Rosaceae; genus Cotoneaster; species Cotoneaster glaucophyllus. The sequence continues at coordinate 18,806,412 of CM070073.1, forward strand.
TCCAAGTTTCTGCCAACAAGGAGTCTTTGAGTTCTTGTTGAGAATGGCCATCTCATTAATTTTCTCGGTGAACTGAGGTGTTACCAGGTTACATTGTTTGCCACATTAAAAGTCGAACCCATTTTATGATTGGATATTCACAAGGGCATTTCAGATTCTGCATTTCGACTGTCGAACCATATTTACAGTCAATACACTTATCTCTTTTGAGTATTTGTGTCCATAGAATTTGATACCGATTCGACGCACTTATATTTGCACCAATATAATTGAAGCAGCCTTAGTTTTGTAATTCTTTTGTTCGTCTGTTCATTATGCATTCTAATTCTCAATCATAGGACCTTTTGATATTTTTCTTAATCAATAGAGTTTAGTTTTAAAAAGCTAATAGATGTTGACTCCATCAATGGAATCGTACCTCTTCCTTGTGAAGAACTACAGTGATTTTTTTATGAATGTCCATTTGCATTCTCTGTGTAATTCCAATATATGTAAATTTTCTTGGCTAGTTAACCAGAGAAGGAGTAACGCTACACGAAGGTTAAAGAGTCAGTAACGAGATGCCTGAACATTCTTTTTTAATTCGGTGCTACATCAAAAACCCACCCACACATAAAAATATAGATGACGATCTCAATATTTAAATTAGTTAAATCCTTAAACCTTTAATAGTAAACAGAGCAATGTTTTCTCTTTTCTATACTTAAATTTGAATATTAATTTTTATAATTTAGGATTATTATATTTTCGGACAAAAAATCTCAATTAATGGCGGGTCACTGTTCTATTAATAAAATAACTCAATATTATTCTATTAATTTAATGTATATGGTAACTTTCTCTATAAACTTTTGGTCTTGGTGTGAGATGTTTACATTTCTTACCCTACATTAAAACTACACGTTAAATCTAATCAAATATATAAATTTAAGCCTGTTCTCCCCAGAGATGCTCCTGACATTAAAACAAAAAAATTCCTTTCTAACATTTTGTCTCGTTTGAAAAACTACATTGTGCATTTCTTTATAAAAGGCCCCATTGAAACCGATTAGATTCATTAAGAAAAACATGGCAACTTTTGAAATTTTCTCAAAGATGTTGAATCCATCAAGGGAAGAGCTCCTCCTCTTTGTGAAGAACTATAGTGATATTCTTATTGCTGCTCTGCTTTCTCTTGTAACAGTACTTTTGGTCCCAAAAATTGCTAGGGGAAGGGTCACCAGTTCCAAAGGTAGCATCCCCGGCGGGTTGGGGTTACCCATTTTCGGCGAAACCCTTTCTTTCCTTTCAACAAGTAATAGTGCCAAAGGATGCTATGACTTTGTCAGGCGCCGGCGAATGTTGTGAGTTATTCTATCGCCCCATCCCTATATTGGAATGTACATGTAGGACTTATCGATCACTTAGCACTTCTTTGGTGTCTAGGACTAAATTTGATAGGATAATTCACTATGTGTAAAATATGTTGCAGAAACAAAAAATACATAAATTGTTTCCAAAATTGCAGGTAGAAAATGGATTACTAAGGGATAAGTTTCCTTAAACCAAAATAAATATTAAATAGATCATTCGTTTAGGAGTTATTCAATCCAATCCTTGACATCAAACGAGGCTTTAGTAACTGCAAGTAGTGAGGGTACACGATCAAGTTGTTTTCTCCGTCGACCATGTTACCAATTATATTTTTCTTCTTTTGTGTTGACCTTTCAACACTATGAAAAAGTAAAAATAAAATCATTCAAAGGAAACTTGCCAAAGGTGATGCTTTATGTTGCTAGTGCACCTAAACTCCTAACTTGTAACACTATAGATTACTGAGATGAATGATTTCTTACACTCCTATGTAGTTGATGCAATATTATGGATGCACTTTGGAACCTACCTGAATAGACTAAAAAAAGTTCTTAGAGTATGTATATTTAATCATTTTCATACTGATGGAACGTTGAATTGACTATCGCGGTGAAACTATAGGTATGGAGATTGGTTTAAGACGAGGTTATTTGGCAAGATCCATGTTTATGTTCCAAGTTCAGAGGGTGCACGAACCATTTTTGCTAGTGATTTTGCAACCTTCGACAAGGCGTATTTGAAACCAATGTCAGATGCTGTTGGAGTAGATAGCTTGCTGGTTGTGGCTCAGGAGACTCATAAAAGGATTAGGCGCCTTCTATCTGATCCTTTCTCCATGAGTTCTTTACCTACATTCATTCAGAAGCTTGATAAAATTCTGTGCCAGGAGCTAAAAACAAGAGAAGAAAGCGGGGAAAAATTTTCAGTGCTTGCCTTGAGTATGAAGGTAACAATCAATCTGATAAGAAGAAACATGACAAGGCATCCAGTTATAGAAATTCTTCTGGAATGACTTAGAAACAAGAGTTTCATATATATATAGTAGTAGGGTAAACGAAGCTGATCTCTCTGAATGTTATCTGATGCGCAGCTAACGTCCGATGCAATGTGCACCTTGCTAATGAGCGTCACGGATGATAAAATACTGCGAATGTTTGAGCACGACTGCGCCTTAGTCTCAGATGCCATGATATCCTTTCCAGTCATGATTCTGGGCACTAGATATTACAAAGGCATGAAGGTACATGACGCGTACATCCTTGTTAGTTCATTCACTGTTTAAATTTTTGGAGTTCATCGTCTAACGCATTATTAAAGCTTAGTTAGGGGGGTCTTAACATGATATACATTGTCGACCAAAAATGTGGCTGGAAATCAACTCTCTCTCATTCAAATAACAGTTCACAAATCTCACTACATCTCATTATCCGAGTGTTCTGTAATATATGACTACAGAAATAGTTTACCTTAAAGAGTGTACTAAAAGAATTGTCAAAGCAGGCACGAGCGCGTGTTATGAAAGTCTTTAAAGACATGATCGCCAAGCGGAGAAGCGGAAAGGAGTATTCAGATGACTTCCTGCAGTCGATGATAGAAAGAGATACATGCCCTGACAATGAAAAGTTGACAGACGCAGAGATTATGGACAACCTATTGACATTGATAATTGCAGGGCAGACCACCACTTCAGCTGCAATGATGTGGAGCCTTAAGTTTCTTGACGAGAACAGAGAAGTCCTGGACAGACTCAGAGTAAGTAATTCCAAAGTGTATCTTCATATCATATAAATTGTGGTAGTAATTTCAGTATCGTTGAGATAGATAAGAAAGAATATATGAACATACAGGAGGAACAGTTGACAATAGCCAGAGCTAGGCCAGAAGGAGCTTCAGCTACACATGAAGATATTAAAAACATGCCCTACTGTGTCAAGGTTCGCACCACATCCTAGAAACTTTCGATTGTTAAATTCGACGTAGAAAAAGGATCTTTAATAATGCAACTTTTCACCAGATTAAACTGATAGCAGAGACATCTTGCATACAAACGCGTTGACATCTTTAGTGCTCCATATGTTTTTCTCCAGGTTGTGAAAGAGACACTGAGGTTGGCAAATGTTCTTGTGTGGTTTCCTCGCGTAGCTACCAGTGACTGCACTTTAGAAGGTATTGTACAATAAACTTAACCTAGAGAAGTTAAATATGACCGGCACATACAAATATTTCTTCTGTTTATAGATGTTCGAAGACGTGAGTTACCACGGCTAGCACTACAGCGGAAATGCCTTCCGTCTCATAGAGAAACCCGGAGAGGATAGATGATAGGTTCCTTTTCAATATTTCTCTAAACACAAACTTGTTTAATCTTAATTCATCACAACGCAATTGCAGGTTTTGAAATAAAGAAAGGGTGGCGGGTGAATATTGATGTGACTCGCATACACATGAATCCAGATCTGTTTCCAAACCCAACGCAGTTCGACCCATCTAGATTTGATGTACCCGTCTCTCTACCCGAACACTTCATTGTTCTTTTAACTTCTTTTTTATACTCAAAAATATTTAAACCACTCAAATATGCATGAGAAGGATTTAAATATGGTTGAAACTGGGCGCGCTCACTACCTTGGCCAACTGGCCTAACCATAACTGCAATTTCATACACTTCATTTTTCATTGTTGCCATGATATTGACATTGTCAGATGTGTTGCTTATCGTTTGTGTCAATTTTCTCCAGGAAATGCCAAAGCCATATAGCTATATACCTTTTGGATCAGGACCCAGGTCATGCTTAGGAACCAATATGGCCAAGGCGACAATTATGATCTTTTTACACCGTGTAGTAAGTGGATACAGGTGAGTGAGTTTTCACAGCCATCATTTGATTTTTCTTATCTTTTATGAGCTATGTTAAGGTGATTCGCCCATGCATGTATATATGTACAATTTATGACCATTTGTTTTGGAACTCGCATTTGAGCAACGGTAAAAACTCACCTACGGGAGTGTAGACATCTTATATTGATGAATCTTAAAATTCTTTCCCCTTATTGTGTAGCTGGACAATTCATGATTGGGATCCTAGCCTGGAAAAGATGTCACACATTCCACGGTTAAGCAGTGGTTTGCCCATTACCTTGAAGGCCTTGTAAGAGAGCAGACCTGGTATGCCTGGAAAATTAGGGTTCAATAATCCCGCATCTTGCCGGTTATGTGGATAGTCACTACCCCATGGTTAGCGCCAGCTGCGAAGGCTTCTCCTCGTGAAAGTAAATATTATGCTTGGGTCTTAGGGCTAGGGTTTCTGTTTTACTGGGGCTCATTTGTGTTTTGTAGCACCTACCTGTTGCTATTTTGTGTTTAGTCTCATACTGTTGTGGCTTGTTCCGCTAGTTTCTTGTGTTAATGAAGTATTTCTATTTCCTTGAACCAAAAAAACAAAAACAAAAAAAAAGGACAAACAAACAAACATCGGGAAGCATGTGATTTTGCAGAATAAGTACGCATTCTTGCCAAATTTATGTAACTATTGATCAAATTATATAATATTACAAGTGCCTTTCCAACCCCCAGCTCCCCCACCCCCACAAAACAAAACGTTACTTGACACTAGCTAGACCCACTCTATTGTCCTATTTTCACACTCACGTTATAATCTCAGCCTCTCCTTTCCCATAACCATAATCATTACTGATCACTGAGAAGCACATAATACGATCACATCCATATTGCTTGACTTCTTCTTTACCACCATCCCGACTATCCCCACGGCTGATCACGGAGGCGATGCAACAACAGAAACGATGAGCAGTCGCTCAACCAATCAAAGAATCAAAGCTGAAAGAGAAGTGAAATTGGTAGAGAAAGAAACTCCAACGACATCCATGTACTACATTTGATGCATTCAGTGTGTTTGATGGTTGTTGCGGCAAGCTCGACGAATACAACAAGACCAACTCGTGATTCAATCATAGATTCAATAGTTTAGGATCCTATAGACATAAATTAAAAATTAAAAGAGTTAAATATCAGAGTGCTCAAAGAATAATATTATAAAATAGTAAAAATATGGGTTGGAAGGTTCCCTAAAATTGGCGCTGGAATATTATAAAACAATAATAATCTGGATTTGGATTATAATTTGTTAGTTAGCGGTTTTTTAATTTGGTAAATTTGTTATTATGTGATGTATAGGGTTAGGGTTTTAATCTATTGAATCTATGATGTTTAGGGTTTTAATATGTTGAAACTGTGATGTTGAGGGTTTTAATCTATTGAATCTGTGAAGATATGTGTTTTGTGAAATTTTAATCTGTTGAATCTGTGAAGAAATTGTGAAAATTTTAATCTGCTGAATTTGTGAAGAAATTGTGAAATTGTGAAATTGTGAAGATATGTGTTGTTGAATCTGTGACAATATGGCCAAGGTTCTAAAAGACATTAGGCCCTAGTCGGGCGGTGGGCTGGGGCTTGGCACCCACTACAACAAAATAGTTGTTTGGTGAGAACTTTTGCCCTCGTTGAAAATTGTTGTTTTGTCGCTGAAGGTTTTCAACGAGGAAAAAAATTCCTTGCTCGTTCCTCGTAGTAGGACCATCAGAAAATGTGTACAACGAGGAATTGTTTCCTTACAGAAATGATACAGCGAGAGTGGAGCTTTTTCTCATAGTTGAGTTGAAGCAGTGACAAATTCCTCGCTAAAAGGGTTGGAATATGGTCGCCAAAACCTTTTGACAATCTAAATATTGACATTCTATAACTTCTGTAAGGATAAAATTCCTCGGAAAAATAATCAAATTCCTCGCTGTAAATATCTTTTGGCGAGGAATTTGTATGTGAGTTTTCAGCGATGAACATATTATTTCTCGCTACAGATCATATGTTGCGAGAATGAATTTCCTCGTTGATAATTATCCAGGAGACACTTCTTTTCTCGCTGTAACAAGTCTATAGCGAGAACTTTAACGAAGGTAAAATTCCACGCTGTAAGTTGAAGATAATTATTCTCATAAGTAACCTATTGCGAGAAGTTGATTTCTCCCTGTAACAGGAATTTAGTGCCAAGAACTAATGATCAAAGGTACTGGAAGTTAATTCATATTAATCCAAAATCAAAATAGCTTACAATAATAATTCATATTCTACAAAATCAGTTAAGCTTAATGTTAACAACTATGAAAGTTCATATTGTTTTCACAAAAAGTTCACATATTCCAGTAAAACAAAAGGGCTACTTATGGAGGTGGTTACTGCCCTTTCATTAATTTGTGCAGGAGTTCCTCAAATTTCTTTTAGTTCTCCTTTTTGGATCTCTTATTTTGCTTCACCAAGCTCTTGTTTTGTTTCAACAAGTTCTTGTTTTGTTGTCACAAGCTCTTGTTATCGAGTCTCAAGTTTTTCTTCTAAATGTTTGTCCAACATAGTGTCTTCAATAGAGACAGACCCAAACTTGTGACCAAGAACCCCTAGAACAATTTCATCATCTGTCAACGTCACAGTACCATCTGGAAGAGTTGTTCGTTTTTCATACTTAGCATCTCTTCCTACAAATGAAAAATAAACCATCATGCTTAGCTCCTTCATGTACACAAACATAAAATCTATCACATTTGGTTCCTTCTTTTATATATCATAAACAGAAACGCTTCACAGAAAATATACACAACCAACATAATGCGCAGTCATTTTTGCAAGCATGAATTGATTCGTACCCCAACCCCAACTCTCCTAGCATCTTTTTTGCATCATTATTTGTTGATGGAATAAATGCTTCTTTTGGATGAGATCTTTTTAACAAATTGAGTACCATGTCAAAATACTTGTTGCTCATAAGAGAGAAACACTTAATATGCATCAACTCTACAATAAAGCTTAAAATAGAAAAGTTCTCACAACCAGGATAAAGCTCCCTTTAAGCTTTGCCAAACAAATACTCATATTTACTAGCGTGAGAGTTGTCATTACCACTTGTGGCATCAACATTAGTTCCCATATCTGTTGGGCCTGGAAAATCATGTAACATCTCAAACATCTCATTATCATTATTATCCTCACATCACTATCATTTTCACTATCATCCTCTATTTGGGCACTTAACCCACTTTCTTGAAATTCCTCATGTAAAGTCCAAACTTTATAGTGTGGTGCGAACCCGCTATTATATAAATGGGAACGGATAACATGCAAAGAATGAAGATTCCAACTTAAGCAGTCTCTACATGGACAACGTGTCTTGTATTCCTCAATGTTTCTTTGCAGCCAATATGAATGAGTTTACACCAGCAGTGAATGCATCACAAAATCTATGTTTAATGAACATCCAACTTCTATCCATTGCTAAGAACTGTTAACAATCAAAACATCATTATTTTTTGCCCCCGACCTCATGACCCTCCAATACTAAAGTATGACCTAGTAGTTAGGTCCTATATCATGTTTATGATTCTAATTCCAAAGATATCATGTTTATGATTCTAATTCCAAAGATATCATGTTTATGATTCTAATTACCAATGATCCACATATATTTTACAACTTAAACAACATGAGAGGTTAAAACAATAAAATTAGAAGTCAAGCAACTTACCTAAGAGGAGATAAAGCAGATGGTATATAGTTTCTCAATGCTTTCCAACTAGAAATTATAGTTCTCTCTACTGCCAACTGAAAAGATATAAGTTAATAAAACAATTAGAATTGAAACTTACAAGAGGTCATGGTTAAAAAAGTTAAGAGATAAGAGAGAAAGATACAACAATTCGTGATGTTGATGGAATGGAAAGATACATCAATTCATGACTTGAGGGTAAACTGATATTATTACCAATGAAGGGTAAATTGATATCACAAAAACTACTACCAAATATAAAATCAACAATTATGGATTAACAAAAACTACTACCAAATATTAACAGGTATCTGAAAATTAATACCAATATGGATTAATCAAACATCCAAATTGCCCAAATGCAGAAGGCCCAGAAACAAAACAAATAAAGTCGATCTGTAATTTCTACAAGTTAGGTGATCATAGCAAAATCCACATTTCAAAGTTAAGCCAAATGATAGCTTGAGCAATGTATAACTCAAATCTCACAAGGAAACAGATTGTAGCAAAAAAAAGAAGAATCTTTTAATTTCAAGTTTCTTTGCTAAGGTTATTAATTTCTGTTCTTTTTTATAGGCCAAAGCCATTACTACACATATATACATTTATTTGTTGCTAGAGACTAGTGAGGTGTATGCTCGCTTGTGATAGATCCTTCCAATACAATTGATGCATAGATTGATTTAAGTTATAGCTTGATATGAAATATTTGTTTGAGCAATTTCAGTATTTTCACAAATTTAGAAGAAAAAAAAAACAGAGAAAGCATTGAAATAGTATATTGATTTCAAGCTTGCATACCTTTACTCAGTGACAAAACCCAAAATCTGTAATGAATGTAAACCTGCAGGTTCAAAAAACACATAACAAACAGGAAAGTGCTATAAAAAAACCTCTTCTCTGTATATGCATAGTCAAGCAAGAAACATAGTTAAAAAAGAAACCTAGACACAAACTCATAATCCCCCTTCCAAAAAAACAACCCGTCAAAACCTCCAATTCAGTTCCATAATCTAAAAAATAGAAAATCTTAAAGAATCCCGATGATATTACCCAAAGTCAGATTAATAGAGAAAAATCTAAAATCCAAACTGAAAACCCAATGTTACCCAAATCAGCTACTGGGAGGGTACAAGGTTGCCATCGCTAGTGCGCTAGCTTATGAAGTCCAACACCTGCAAATTTAAACAAATAAACATATTAAAGAATCAAAATGGATAAAAGAATTGAAGTATTTGTACCCCTTTACAAATAGAATGAATCAAAATGGATAAAGAGTTGAGAAGAGTGATGGTAGATTTGTGGGTGTGGGGGATTTTTGGCGTTGGGCTAGGTCAAGAGAGTGATGTAACCTGCAAGTCGAAAACCAAATCAAAGTAATCAAAGAAAGGTTTGGAAATAATGTTTGGATGACAAGAGTGAAGTCGGGCTGTCTTCGGCGACTCGAACGGATAGAAATTTGATAGAAATCTTTAGAAGCCGGAGTCGGCGGCGCCTGATCTGGGCATCATGAGCTGGTCTCGTGAGTCTGGGTCTGGGAGATGAGGATTAGGTGTGGATTTGATTTTTGTTGGAATGGATCTCTTTGGTTCTTGAATTTTCGGTGGTGGGCAGCAAGCGACATGGAGAGGAGGCCATGGATTGCAACAGAGCGATGGAGAGAGAGAAGCTGCAAGAGAGTTTGAGAAATGAAGGATGGAGGCTAGGGTTTTGTTTCTGAAAGAGGAAAGGCAGAGAAGTTGTGGGAGAGAACTGAAAAGGAGAGAGAGCTAAATGGCGTTCTCTTTGGAAATACAATTTAGTTTGGGTAAATTACCAAAAACTACCTCGACTATTAGGTCTGAACATTTTCATACCTCGTCTTTAAAAAATTTCAATGTTATACCTTATCTTCGAATTTGTTGCAATGTCATACCTTCCGTCAGCCTTCCGTCAATTCATCCGTTATTGCTGACGTGGCATGCCACGTGGCACATTTTTATATTAAAAAATTATTAAAAACTAAAAAAAAAATTTTAATATTAAAAAATTAATTAAAAATTATTATTTTTCCTTCTCTCTCTCTTTTTTTTTTTTTCTCTTCTTCTCTCTCCTCCTCCTCCTCCTTCTCCGCCCGCTGCTTCTTCGTCCGACCACCATCCCAGCTGCTTCTTCTTCTTCGTCCGTCCCCCCCATCCCAATCCCCTGCAAACCCAGAAAGAAGAAGAAGGAGGAAGAGGAAGAAGAAGAAGAAGAAGAAGAAGAGAGAAGAAGAAGAGAAAAAGAAAAAAAAAACAAAAAAGGGCCGAACCCGTGCCCAGAGAAGAAGAAGAAGAAGAGAAGAAGAAGAAGGAGAGAGAAGGAGAGAGAAGAAGAAGAGAAAGAGAAGAAGAAGAGAGAGAAAAAAAAAAAAAAAGGGGCCGAACGTGCCCAGAAGAAGAAGAAGGAGAGAGAAGAAGAAGAGAAAAAAAAAAAAAAAAAAAAAAAAAAGAAGGCCGAACGTGCCCAGAAGAAGAAGAAGAAGAGAGAAGGAGAGAGAAGAAGAAGAGAGAAAATTAAAATAAAAAAAAAAGGGCCGAACGTGCCCAGAAGAAGAAGAAGAAGAAGAAGGAGAGAGAAGAAGAAGGAGAGAAGAAGAAGAGAGAGAGAAGAAGAAGAGAAAAAAAATAAAAAAATAAAAAAAAAAGGGCCGAACGTGCCCAGAAGAAGGAGAGAGAAGGAGAGAGAAGAAGAAGAGAAACAGAAGAAGAAGAGAAAAAAAAAAAAAAAAAAAAAAAAAAAAAAAAAAAAAAAAGGTGGCCGAACGTGCCCAGAACCATAAGAAGAAGAAGAAGAAGAAGAAGAAGAAGAAAAAAAAAAGAGAGAAGGAAAAAAAATTAATATTTTAATATTTAATTAATTTTTTTATATTTAATTTATTTTTTTAGTTTTTAATAATTTTTTAATATAAAATGTGCCACGTGGCATGCCACGTCAGCATTTTAACAGAATAATTGACAGACAACTGACGGGAGGTATGACATTGCAACAAATTCGAAGATAAGGTATAACATTGAAACTTTTTAAAAACGAGGTATGAAACTGTTAATGACCCAATAGTCGAGGTAGTTTTTGGTAATTTACCCATTTAGTTTTTAGTCGCCCCGCCAAAAACACTTATATGATTTAATTGCTAGATTATATTTAACGGTAGGGATTTAATCTCACATATGTAAGATTAAATCTTATGGCTAATCTAACCGTCAAACTTGTTTGTTTATACTTCAAGATTGCATACGTAAAAATTTGCAAAAAAGTAACATTCAGATATTAGGTAACCGGACGAAACCTTTCGACGGTTATAAAAGAAAATTCACGATTTAATGGTTATTTTAACTCTGATTTTGATGATTTTTTACAAATACACTCCTCAACCCTATAAAAGTACGATGAACCAATTCGATCTTCAATTTAAAATATTTGCACTAGTTGATACCACAAAATATTATGTTCTACTTAATGGAAGCATAAAATAAACTCCAAGTGTTTGATGAATCTATCGTTTTGAAGGGATACACATTCTACAAAACTAGTTTCAACGATCCAACCGTTAAACTTATTTGTATATGCTCCAAGATTGCATACGTAAAAAATTGCAAAAAACTGACATTCAGATATTAAGTAACAGTAGAGGTGGTTTGTATTCCCGAATTTCGGGAATCCCGAAATTGTTTCGGTTTTTCAGTTCTGGATCGGGAATGAATGCAGTCAGAAGATATCAACCTAATTTAGGAAGATCGAATGAATGCAGTTCGCAAATAACAAATTTTCAGTCCCCTAATCTTAAATTTGCAGACAACCCATCAAAATCAGACAGTCAAGGATCGAAGAAGCCGTCGATCAAAAGTATAAAAATACAAAGCAATCAAGCATGCAGTAACTGAAATTAGAGGATTTTCAAAACAAAAATCCTAATTTTAATTCTAACTCCCTAAATTGAAAGTTCAAAACCCTAATCCTCATTTTCATAATCCAAATCCAAATCAAGGTACAATAATTTCATGAAGTTTGGCACCTTCATATTAAAGAAGCTTCGATTTGGAGGTCGTTGGAGGTGGAACCATGGAAGTTTGGATTTGGAATATGGTGTGGTGGTCGATGACTTGACGGCCAACGTGTTGAGTTTGTGACAAAAGGATGAGGAGGAGAGCAGAGAGTGCAGAGACGATTCGAGGGATTAGAGAGAATGTTGAGTCCGAGGATGTTGACATAGCAGATGAGGAGATGATAGTGTAGAGAGATCCGAGAGGTTAGAGAGAGTCTGAGTGTGAGAGAGAGAGAGAGGCGCAGAGATTCATTTGAGGGATAAGAGAGAGAGAGTTGGCTCAGTGGTTAAGTATAAGTAACTAATGGTTATTAAGCATATAAACATATTTTCTGTATTATAATATCAACAGTCGAGAGTTGGCTCAGTGGTGAAGTTCCATGATTGATGCGTCAATTAACTTGACACTCAAATTAAACCCTCTTGTGACGATTGTAGTAAAGATGCAAGTAGGGATCGTTCTGGACCGAGGATTAGGAGGGCTTGCTAATCTAATGCAAACTGACTCAAAAACGTCAAAACAAACTTAAAAACTTCTAACAAGACTTGTATGACTCAAAACTGACCTAAAAGACTCAAAACATTGCAAAACAACTAAAAAGACTCAAACTAGACTCTAGGACAGATTTTGGACGAAATTCACTTTTAACTAAACTTAGGACACTTAAAAACACAAACAAAACAGATTTGAGACACTTTAAAACACTAAAGAAAAAAGGGGGCGGGGGGTTTGAGTTTTGACGAAAATTGAAATAAAAACAGAAACTTGAAAACAACTAAGTTTAACACAAAATTGGGGAGTTTTGGGATAATGGATGAATTAGCTAGAGGTTCTTTCTCCACACATGATATGTATGCAAACGAATTGATTTCCAGCTACTTTTTCATTGAACTATGAACGACAATGCTCCAAATTAACCGTGCCATCACTAATTAATTTTCAGATTCTCCTTAAGCCATTGAATTGGATGACATCATTCGACAACTCAAAGCATTCTTCAAAAGTTCCCTACATGACATCATAATAGAGATACAATCAAAGATCATTACGTTTGATGAGAATCATAAGCATTGACAAAGCACTTGCAACTATGACATCATGTCACTCATGCTAGGAATTGGACTTAACTCGATCGTGACTAGCAACCTTCACTACATACGAATATAAGTTCATAACGATTATGTGAAACTCCCTTATATTCTAGCACCAAGTTCAAGCATGCAAATTAAGTGTGCACCCTCAACCCACATACAAGAACAAGTTCTGAATAAAATAGTTACGCCGATTGCATTCATAATCCAAGAAATTGTAACTGAAATTTATCAATTCAAAATACACACATAGTCATGGCTTTGAAATCACCCCTAGCAAAGAGGGGTTTAGCCACTCATGGCTGCAACAAAACAGAAAAAGAAGAAATTAAACATAAACATAGAATGAATTACACCTAGAATGCTCCAACGATCAAGCTTGAACATCCAAGAGCACTTCCTTATTCCTTCTTGTTGCGGCACAAGGTGGGTGGAGAGTTTCTGGGTTTTTGGATGAAAAATAGGTTGAATGGGGGAGAGAGAGGTGCGGCTGAGAAGGTGAATGGGATGGATGAATGATGGAAAGTGGCTGACGAAATTGGGGAATGAGTGATAAATCTGATGGGGGGTTGCAGCTAGGGTTAAAGAACTTAGTGGAATGGCTGATGGATTGAATGGTTGGATCTTTTTTACTAAAAAGGTGCGGCTGGGATTTTTTAGGGTTATGGAAATCAGAAATTAAGTCCCCAATCCCCATTTAATTCTAGGCAATCAGATTTTTAATCCCCAAATCCCAAGAATAAGTGAATTGAAATCAGAAATTAAAGACCAAGGGTGTGATTTGCGGCTGAGAAGGAAAAGAAGAAAGGGAAAGTCTTCTTCCTTCTTGTTGCGGCTGGGATTTTAGGAAAAGGGTAAGTGGCTTAATTCCTGATTTGGGGAAAGAAAAGGGAATGTACTTTGTAGCAAAGAAAGGGAAAAATGTAAGGAGAGGTGCGGCTGGGTGGAAAAGGGAAAGTTTTGGTCTTTTTGTGCGGCAAAGTCAGAAAAGAAAGGGAAATTGAATGGCTTATGTGGCAAGGACCTTAGGGCTGATTTTGGACATTTAGGGTCAGGTATCAAGTGTCCCAAATTGACTAGGAACCTTAATTATGGCTGAAACTTAGTGATTTTGAGAATAGGAAAGGTTTAGGCCAAAACAAGGAACTTGGCTGATTTCTTTCCTTCTTTCAAAGCTCCTTGACTTTTTTGAATTAATTCTTCAGTCTTCAAACACAATCCTAGCCTCTTCAAGTCTTCAATTTCGTCCATCCCTTTGGCCTCATGCATAAGCTATTCAAACTTGGCCCAAAAATGCTCCAAAAGGCCCCAAAATGCACCTTTTTGCCTTATTGACCCTTGAAACCTACAAACACACGAAAATGACTTAAAATACTAAATTAAATGGAAACTAACTACTAAAATGCCAAGAAACAAGCACGCTAAGTCGCATAAATATGCTCCTATCAATGATTCCCAAGAGGAGATAAGGGGTTCGAATCCTCGCGACCTCATTTTTGAGGTAATAATCTGAAATCGGTTCGGTTCGGGAAAAACTTAAATTCACAAATGCTAGATCGAATACCAAACCGAATTAGGCAGTTCGGGATAATAACCGAGCCGAAAAATTTCAAAAATGGAAATATTCAGGATAATTTTGGTTCAGGTTTGGTCGGGATCGGGATTTTCTGGATATTTTCCAGCCCTAGGTAACGGGACGAAACCTTTCGACGGTTATAAATGAAACCTCACGATTTAACGGTTATTTTAACCCCGACTTTGATGATTTTTTACAAATACACTCCTCAACCAAATAAGAATACGATGAACAAATTCGATCTTCGATTTAAAATATTTGCATTGATGGATACCACAGAATATTATGTTCTACTTAATGGAAGTATAAAATAAACTCCAAGTGTTTGTTGAATCTATCGTTTTGACGGAATACGCATTCTACAAAACTAGTTTCAATGATCCAACCGTCAAACCTGTTTGTATATGCTCCAAGATCGCATACGTCAAAAATCGCAATAAAATGACATTCAGATATTAGGTAACGGGACAAAATATTTCGACGGTTATAAAAGAAAACTCACAATTTAACAGTTATTTTAACTTCGATTTTGATGATTTTTTACAAATACACTCCTCAACCATATAAGAATACTATGAACAAATTCGATCTTCAATTTAAAATATTTGCACTGATGGATACCACAAAATATTATGTTTTTTTAATTTGGTAAATTAATTTTGTGAAAATGGATGGCTCCCTAATAGATCACGAGCGACCGCCGCTCTGCTTCCTATTCGACTCACAGTGAGCTATTGGCCCCTAGTGTGGTGGCCAGTGGGATCCAGACAGCAACTGCAGAGTTGGCAGCGGGGACAAGTTCCACTATCCCACTGCTCCCCGCTCCACGATCTGCCAGACGACTCAATAGTACCCTTTGCCACTAACCGCCTTCACCATCCCCCACGATCACATCACCCACAACTGGCAGCGTGGAGGCCGAATTGGCCCTCGTGGAGGGAGAGGAGGCAGAAGGATAGCTCCCTACCAAATCGAGGAACAAGAAGACCCAAGGCATTTATCAAGGCCTAAAGACAAACCATATCACTCGGACCACCCAGGCCCCGATCCCAATTGTCTACCTCCCCAACTACCGTCGAGCCTGTGCCAATGTCAACGATTTGTTGACCCACGACTGCGGGGCCCTAATTCGGAGCAAATGCCCCATGGACGCTGATTCATAGATTTCCCATCGGCAATAGGTTTGTGACGCGATGCGCTATCGGCTTTCTGTAAGTCTGTAACTAACGATTAGGATCATTTTTAAATATTTTTAAAAAATAAAAAATAAAGTGTAGTTCTTTGTTTTTTTCTCGTTAATGAAAATGTGCAGACCAACTTCAATTGGAATCAGCGGGACAAAGCATGTGAGGATTACATCAACCGGGTCTGGAGAGAATGGTACAATGAGTGGAAGTACAAGCTCCACCTACTATGACTTTTGTCCAACAATAGAGGCAGCACAGGCGGACCTTTCTAAGGAGTTTCTAGAGAGGGTGCACAAGTGGCACTAGCTTTGCACTGACTTTGAGAATGCAAAGTTCCAAGTAATAATTTTTTGTTTAATTTTATATGAATTTGATATGTATTGTATATTTTTTTAATCTTCATTTAAACTAATATTTTTTAATGTAAAAAAAATCGGCAACAAATAAGGGAAACCGGGAGCAGAAGGCATAGATTCCCGAGCCAATCTTACCTGGTCGAGGATTAGGATAGGGGAAAATTTCTCGGAGGTGGTGGTCCTGGGGGGGGGGGAACCCATGCTTCGTGGAAGGGATTTATGTAAGTATTCTTCTATAACTTTGTATTTTATTTTTAAAGGCTTTAATTATGGTTTAAATTCCAATTGATCTAACTTTGTATTGTTTGTATTTTTTAGGCTCCAATAGGTCCTCGCCACTCTCTCCTAGCAGCATCCTGACTTGCATGTTTAGGAACTGACACCCAATCCAAAGGTTTTTCTCCAGGTGTTGATGGACGGGGTTGGCCGAAGGAAGGACAAGGAAATCCGCGGCCTCGGAGCAAGTTGGGTTCGGGAAGTCGGGTTTTGTTTTTCATCGAGTTCTACTGCAGTACTGAGACCGACTCTCAACTTTTGCAGGTGGAGGAGGAGCTGGCATGTCAAAGGGAATTAGTCTGCCAGTACTTCATGGTCGTATCCCAAAGCTTATTAGCTTCTGGCATTACGATTCCACCGCTGCCGCTAGAGCTTGTGCCGCCATCCCAAGAGCCTCCCTAGCAGTTGTCCCAACAGGCCCCCGTGCAGTTACCCGATGAGCCTCCCCATCAGTGATCACAACCTCTCCTAGTTTACAATTCTTGTTTTTTATTTTATTTTATTAATGTAATATGTATGAACAAACAATAGGGGCACGTCAATATCCAATTCTATAACTAATGACCCAACATGGTACACTAATTAATGTGTATGATAGATACCCAATAATAGAATATTCTTTAATAAAGCACATGGTGTGACTTGTTTGAATTTTTTTTGTTTGCATTAACATTATACTATAAATTGTAATGTCTGGCTTAATGCACTCGTCTTTTACATTGAATCTAACCAAATATATATGGCTCAAGCATCTTCCCCAAAGATGCTCCTAACATTAAGAGAGATATATCTTCTAACATTTTGTCTCATTGTCATAATAGTCTTTTACGTACCAATGTGAATCTAACCAAATATATATATGGTTTAGACATCACTTAGTATTACGATCTAATGATATTTCTTTTTATTTGTAAGTAAGAGGTATCATATTTGATTCCCTCCAAATGCGAATATATGAACCACTTAGTCCACTTCCCAGCCCCCTTAGTTTAGATAATTAATATCGCTTGTTAAAAAATATATATATATATATATATATATATATTGTTGAAAATGCTGGTGGGTTAGTGAATGCCCACAGTGATATTGAAAACCTTGGTAAAGCTTTCAATGCCCACACAGATTGGCAGTGTTGATATGTGGACTTTGGGAATGAATGAGATCGTTTTTCAAAACATGCGATGTAATTTTTCAAACTGTAAGAACCTGTTTGTATGGAGCCGCTCTATAAATAGAGCGCTCCGACTGCAGTTAAAGGATATAGAGATAATACAGAAGTCACAAGAAGTTCACGGAAGAGGAAGAGAGAAAAGAGAGGAAGAGGAGAGGAGAGGAGAAAATAGAGAGTTATTTTTGTACTCTTATTATTCTAAATTATAATGAAAGCATCACTGCTGTCCCGAGGACGTACTCCAGTCACATTGACTGTAGAGGAACCTCGTAAATTTTGTGTCTTGTTTACCTATTCCACTGCACCCACCATCGATTTTACAACACGTTATCAACACGAGAAGCTCTCATATAAGTGGAAAGCACAACGCCATAAATCCGGTGAAGCACTATCTACCTCTCACCTCTGTCAGCTAAAATCTCACAAAATAAAAGGTATGTCCATTTTTCGTCTTTCCCACCGCGCCAGCAGCGCCCCACCGAATTCTAGTGAGAATTGAAATTTACAACGACCTGTAGTCGTCATGAGATAAGAAAACTTGTACCTGACAACTGGTTTCCAAAGATCCAGAAGAATCTCATCAAACTTGGGAACCAGATCACGTCGTTTTTGACGGACCTCGAGAACTCCCATGAATACTCGGTTGTCTGAGATGGTGATGGCGTGACTAACTCCACACAGGCCTCCCTCTCTTGTGCCTCCACCATCCCCACTGTCAAGGTTCTTACTTCGCGATGCCATGTTCTCTTGGCTATGCAAGAACAAAGCCAGTCTCTGGTAGCCTTGTGGATTGAATTGGTTTTGCTCAAAGGAGGAAGTTTATGAAATATGCATGCCACCATCTGTTAAAGTCAATAGTGCACAGCACCATTTGAAAAAGAAAGAAACAAAAAAGATATTGGTTCCTGGTGCATCTGCACCAATCTGCACCATCTAGAAAATAAAATAAAATAACAATAAAGTAAAAAGAAAATTGTTGATGCGTCTGCACCATTTGAATGAAAAATAATTATGGGGCCAAAGTTTTTGGAATGATGCATCTGCACCATCTAAATAATGAAATAAAGTTTTTGAATGGTGCACGGCACCATATGGATAAAGAAAAATAATAAACAAAAGGGGGTTTGATACTTCTTGTTATTTATGTAAATTGGTGTTGGTTTAAAACCCTTTCACAGGTTCTATTTACTTTAAAGCAATTTATTTATCATGGACGGTATTACCGCCTACTGCTTTAAGTTTTGATTTATGTGAATGGTGCTGAATTAAAGCCCTTGTCACAAGCTTTATTTACTTAAAATGCAATTTATTTACTATGGCTAGAATTACCGTCTATTGCTTTAATTTATTTGTTGTACTTATCTTTTGTTACGATGAGTATACACAGGACCTGAAGTTCTTTGATCAGATCAGAACCTGTAATTTCTTGATCCTCATTATATAAAAATGATTGGACCTGAAGTTCCATCATGCAAAAGGATCGGGCATGAAGTCCCTTGATCCTCAAAATCAGGACATGAAGTTCCTTGACGAGTATCGTAAGTTTGAAGCGCCGCAATGCCTCAACTTAATTGTAATTAAAGCCATAAGAGTCTCAGTCTACAGACTATTAAATAAGGACCAGAAGTTCTTTATGTCCATACTCAAAATGATTTAGCAGAAGCCTTTATTAAGCGGATGAAATTAATTACCCGCGCTCTGCCAATTTTAACATGGGTACATGCTATTTTGCATGATGCATTATTAATTCAGTTGAGACATGTTACCAACCATCTATACTTCTCAGTACAACTCGTGTTTGGCTACGAGTTTTTGGTTGTGTTATCTATGTGTCTATTGCACTGCCACAATGTACTGAAATGAGACATCATCGCCAATTGGGCATTGATGTTGAACACCATCTATCATTCAATATTTAGAACCCTTGATTAGGGATATGTTTACCGCATGCTTTGCGGACTATCATTTTGATAAGACAATTTTCTCGCCGTTAAAGGGAGAAAATAACACCATTCCAGAAGAACGAAGAGAATTTGTCTTATTTTGATTCACGAAGCAATCAATATAAAAATGAAGTAAGAATAATTGAATGATGCAACGATGTGTCAATCAAATGCCAGATGCATTTAATGATGCAACGAAAGTAATAACATCATATATACTTGCAGCAAATGTGCCTACAAGAATTAATGTCCTTGTTGGACAAAATAATGTGGCAGCAAATGATTTATCTGTTGCACGCCTGAAGCGTGGTAGACCCTCAAACTCAAAAGGTTTAGTCATTCGAAAGACGAAGAATATGACACTACTGAACTATTGCATTCCCAAAGCATAACTGTTGCATGCCAGAAGCATGATAGTCGCCGCATCGATACACGTCTCAGAAAGGACAATCTGCAGACATGGGAATGTTGATGTCTCATGCATGAAGCATGATAGACGTATAGGTTCCAATGACTCAACTCCCGGAAGTGGAGATTAAAATCCAAGCTCTATAACGCTCAAGAAGAGGTTATGATCTGCATTCTCTAAACTATGACTATCCTGGAAGAGATAATGTAATGCCCTTGAAGAGGCAATGGATATCCAAAAGAAATAAAAAGCTTTTATGCATGCGCATGCCCATGCACATGAGAATATGGGATCACAGATTGATGATAACCAATGTTAATTTTGGTTCTTCAGTAGCTACTAAATTCATCAATGAGCTATGTTGATATTGAGTCCCGTTCTTTTTCCGTCAACGAAATTTATTGGCCAAAAATGGAGAAAGGTAATTCCATTACAATTTTGTAATAACATGGAAGAATGGACCTATATACTTGAATACAATACAAATAGCCAAAAGATGTTGAACCAATGAGGTTACACTAGGCATTTGTAATACAGTGAAATACACTCACATGATACGACACAAGATTGTAAACGAGTTGATATGAATGGAGAATTATATACGAAGGGTTATGAGTCGCCCACATCATATCTCCATAAGTAAATCCCTCAAATATACATGGGAGCAAATTGCTTTGTATAAATTCCAAAGGAAAATGTGTCATGAAGTGTAGTAAATCTCTGAAGGATTCAAATTGCTTGAAGAAAGCCCCCGAAGGGTAAAAGCATAAATTATGTACTCAATACCAATGGATGGTATAAATTGCCTTAGTGAGTACTATCATTATAATATTGTCGCAACATTAGAATAGAACTCCTGAAGAGTTGATGATATTTAATTAGAACTCTTGAAGAATCAAGAAAGATTCTAAAGTGTTGAGAGGAATATTGTCTAGAGTTGCAAATCGAACAATATGCCAACACAAATCTTATCCATGATGTTTATGATATTCAAAGTTCATATGGATTGAAGATTATGAGTTAAATACTCAAATGATGTAAACACTAAGAAAAATCATTCATCCTTGTGAGGAAAAGATGAATTGATGTTTGGTCCAGAAGTACCACATCTTAGTGACGTATATGCTTTATTGTATTTAGCATAATACACTGAATGAGATAAAGCTTATCTATTAATATCTCCGAGAAATTACAAACATGTACATACACATGAGTTAAAATAAACAAACAGGAGGGAACCTTCACAAAGGTTGCTCATGTGAAGCCTCAGTACCCCAGAAGGGGGAAGCACCCTAGAAGGGGGAAGCACCCAGAAGATTGATTATTTGGAGCCCCAATCCTTGGTAAAACTCCGGATGACGAAGGCAATAGGTGTTTTTAGAATAAAGCATCGAACCTTTAATTGTCATTTTGAGTCCGACTTTCGGATTCCAGCAGCTGGTCGAGCTTTCTTTTCATGCTCGTTGAGTAATTATTTGTAAGCATGTGTAACACTCTATTCTCGTGCTTGAGCCCTCTGATCTCTTGTTTAAGACTTGCCACTTCAGCCATTAATGATTCAACTTGGCGAGTTCGGGCAAGTAGACGTTGACCCATATTGGAAACGGAGCTAGCACACTGAACACTGAAAGCCAATGAGTCTTGAACGGCCAACTCATCAGACCGTTCTGAAAGGATTCTGTTATCCTCTGGAGTAAGAAGATTCCTAGCTGCTACTGTAGCAGTTGTATCATCCATCATCACAGAGTTTCCAACTGTAAGAGGGCCATTAGAAGATAAGAAGGACGGGCGCCATATATTATCCTGATGTGGCTCGTCTGTATCCCTCCCGAGACTTAAATTTAAACAAAGGTTAGATGGGCAAGCCATTTTCAAAAATGATGAAGAAAAAAAGAGGTCATATAAAATCTCAAAAGTGCAAGAAGGGGAAACTTCTACATGCAGCAGTTTTCTGAGCATACACTTTGAGCACAATTGATGCCTCTATAAAAAAAAGAGGCAACAGAGCTACTTGTTCAAAGATCGAAGAGGCACCGCTCTCCGAATTTCAAAAGCCAGATTTTCTTGCACAAAGTCTGTCAACATTTTTCAGACGCAATCTCAGTTTTTCCAGATATCACGTGCAACTTTGTCAAAGATCTCTGACAAAGTTAAAAACGCGTGAATCTTACTGTTCTAATTACACCATAGTTGCAGACAAGAGTAAAGGCACAACACCACTATCTGTTATTAGGGAAATCCCTGTATATGTTGACCTTCATCCTCCATGGCAAGGCATATATCCAAAACTCCTAACTCTCTCTCTCTCTTTGCCGAGAATGCATCTGCAACCAAACCTTTCAACATACTCAGTTTTCTTCCTCTCTGAGAATACCTCTTCAAAACAAGTCACACCAGAGCAAGAGTATCTCATATCATGTAATCTCCCTGTCCTTTCCTTTGTCCTTGTTCTTACCTACAAGACAAGGATAAAGAAAAGCAATATGTCGGAACTTCCACTCAAACTTCTGGTAAGGAACCGACTGCCTGGAACCTTTCCTGATTGCTTACCTAGCCTTGCTCTTGAGTAGCCATTTTCAGCTGTTGTTGGAGCTGGGTCTCAAGTCACCAACACCGCAGAATAATTGGTCCGCTGTTGGCTCCTTACACTGAAGCTGCCAAGCATGATGAACCGCTGAGAAGTGATGATCTGAAGGACCATTCAAATGCAAGGTTTGCATTCAACTCCTGCATCGGAGGGCAAATACTGCAAGAAAAGATGCCACGTATGCATGGGGGAAGACCAGGGAAAATACCACTTTTGCAAGGGAAACAGATAAGGCAAGTGAACACCACCCAAGGTGTGAAATCCCGTCCCCGGATTTCACTATTTAAAGTACGTATTTTCGTATTATTAACTTCAAGAATTTTTCTTTTAAAAGAATTATGTTTATAGTTGGCAACCATGCATGAATCTATAATTCCCTTTCTTTTTATGGGAGTGGATGATTTAGTGAGGGAAAAGAAAAAAGGAAAAAAAAAAAAAAAAAAAAAAGAAAGAGGAGGGCTGCCAGATGGCAGCAAGAAAGAAAAATAAAAATAAAATAAAAAGAAAGGGAGGAAAGGGAGCGCAGGAGAAAGGCAGCGAGCAGGAGGAAAGAAAGGAGAGGTGCAGGAGAGATTGAGAGCAGGGCATAGGCTGCCCAATCAGGAAGCAAAGGAGAGAAAGGAGGAGGGAGGAAATGGAGGGGATCGCGATCCATCACAGATACCCAAACCGGGTCACCGTGACCCGCGGCAAACCGGCGGAAATAGAGGTTTTCAACGCCTTTTCAGGCGATTTTTCTGGTGATTTAAGCCGAGCCACCACCTGAGAATCCCTCCATGGCCTTCCCTCTACCCATTCCACCCTAAACTTGGTGGAATTTGGTCTTGAAATTGTGAAAACAGCACGGTGGGTGCGAACGGGTTCGTGGCGGCGATTTAACAATTGTGAAGCTAACTCAACCAATTACCACCACCAATCTACTCATCAAAACCTCAGGAACAAAGCCCAAGCACTTGTGGAGGCGTCGGAGTGGGTATGGATGTCGAATTGGAGCACACCCATTCTAGGGTTTTGGACGGTTCGAGTGAAATTGGGGATTTTCCAGGCCAAATTGGACTTGGCCACAGGTATAAAGTTTGTTCTACACTTCGAGATCTTCATTTCTGTAATTTTTGAGAATTTTTAAAAATAGTTGAAATTTCCGGCAAGTTGGGACGGCCGACCACCACCCGCGGCGGTGCGTGCGGCGGCGGCCTGGCCAGTGGGCCGACGATGTCCTTTTAAGTTCAATTAGATGCCGTGATTTCATAATTGATATTCATAGGACGTAATTTGATGGTTTGGACTTAGTTCTTTACGATACTTTACTTGGTCAAAATATGAATCGACAATCCGACCGTTGGATCGTCACCAAACCTTAATGCGTGATAGAAAATAATATTTGAGGGCCATAGAAACTTACGGATCGGGAATCCGATGTACGGATCTTCTCTAATTGAATTTCTAAGTTTGTAAAATTAAATGTCGATCGCCACTTGAATTTGAAATTGGTGGAGATTCGACCGTCGGATCGTGTTGAGATTTTAGTATATTGTTATTTGAGTATAATGTGGACCTTAGGAAGTTACGAATCTGGAATCTGATGTGCGGACCTTCTGGATCAAACTTTGTAGCGTTGTGGACTATACCGTTGATGAGAGTTGACGTTTGGTCAACATGTCTCGAAACGTTTGAGATTCTAAAATAAATACTACTAGAGACTCAGTGAAGTCAAGTGGGCCTATATTGGATAAGAGTGACTTAAGATATGAGATATAGTTATTACCCTAGTTTCGTATTTAGTATCCTTAGTGGATTGTACTTGATATTATAATGTGAATCTATTGAAATGTGAGTAGTCACTGATCTATGTTTATTAATCGTGATTTGACTCGTATATTGATTATGTCATTGAAATGTGATTTGAAGTGCTTGTTGAATTGTTTAATGGAAAGTAATTTAACGTGCATATTTGGATTGTGATTTGATTTGTATGTTTGGCATGATGTGGTGAAATGTGAGGGCTAGTAGTGGACCATTAACCCATTGCGATGGGGATTTGTTGCCTGGATCTTGTTTC
Organism: Cotoneaster glaucophyllus; assembly: GCA_036320875.1. NCBI lineage: Eukaryota > Viridiplantae > Streptophyta > Magnoliopsida > Rosales > Rosaceae > Cotoneaster > Cotoneaster glaucophyllus. The sequence goes on from CM070073.1 coordinate 18,831,092, forward strand.
ATTTCTTAAACCGTTCTCAGCTTAGTACTTGTGCTTGTTTCATTTCTTTGAGTCGTTGAACATTATGGTTGTTGGCCTTCTGCGACTCCGTTGAGTGATGTTCCGGAATCGTATCCCAATTTGGATTCCGTTGAGTGATGGTCCGGAATCCCTTCTACTCCGCGATTCCGTTGAGTGATGTTCCGGAATCGTATCCCAATTTGGATTCCGTTGAGTGATGGTCCGGAATCCCTTCTACTCCGCGATTTCGTTGAGTGATGGTCCGGAATCGTATCCCAGTTTGGATTTCGTTGAGTGATGGTCCGGAATTCCCTTTTGGTGTCTTGGTTCCGTTGAGAGGTTCGGAACCCGATGTAGATGGATTTCGTTGAGTGGTCCGAAATCGCATCATTTGATTCACTTGAGATAGCTTCAGAGATGTAGGCTTCGGCCAAACTGTGTCGTTCTAGTCCTGCATTTCGATGAATTGTATGTGTTAGTGTTGATATGGTGATTGGCATTATTGATTGATGTGATAATTGGATGGTGTTGGAATGCATATGTGTGGATGAATGACGATATGAATAGAGATTAATATTGAGCTTGGTTAAATGTTCCTTGAGGTGGTACCTAGTTGAATTGTGGTATTATGTTAATATTAGTGGTTTATGTGATAAATGTTCGAGAGTAGTGAAATGATGAACTACGAATGGCTTGATCCCTATTGAGGGTACGTAGGCAGTCTAACGAGGATGTTAGATGCAGCCATAAAATCTACGAAGAATTATTGCGCAATTGGATCTTAAGTTGTGTTTTACCTTTCCCCGGAGGCTGTGTATGCCAGAGTTACAGGTATTTGTTGACGTCACGTGTCGATCCTGGACGTATGTCGGGATCGGGGCGTGACACAAGGTCTTTGAAGGAATCATAAGTCCGATTCAAGATCAAGTGTACACCACCCTTGAATCAAATTCAGCTCCAGATAAAAGGAGTAAATTCAGACCTTTGTAGGAAGTCTAGCAGAAGACCCTCCAGTCCAGTTCAAGATCAAGCTGTGGAAAGTCAACAACAAGTAAAGCATGTGAAAAGGGAAAATCATCTTCGGGTGAAATATCAGCGTAAAGAATTTGAAATCAGGGGGAGATACTCATCAGGGGAGTATCCAAAACAGATTAAGGTTTTAACGAGGCAACTGATGTTGATATGTGGGCATCCAAGAGGGAGTGTTGAAAATGCTGGTGGGTTAGTGAATGCCCATAGTGATATTGAAAACCTTGGTAAAGCTTTCAATGCCCACACAGATTGGCAGTGTTGATATGTGGACTTTGGGAATGAATGAGATCGTTTTTCAAAACATGCGATGTAATTTTTTAAACTGTAAGAACCTGTTTGTATGGAGCCGTTCTATAAATAGAGTGCTCCGACTGCAGTTAAAGGATATAGAGAGAATACAGAAGTCACAAGAAGTTCACGGAAGAGGAAGAGAGAAAAGAGAGGAAGAGGAGAGGAGAGGAGAAAATAGAGAGTTATTTTTGTACTCTTATTATTCTAAATTATAATGAAAGCATCACTGCTGTCCCGAGGACGTACTCCAGTCACACTGACTGTAGAGGAACCTCAAAAATTTTGTGTCTTGTTTACCTATTCCACTGCACCCACCGTCGATTTTACAACATATATATATGGCTTAAGAATCTTCCCTAAGATTCTCCTAACATTACGAGAAAGATACAATTCTAATATTTTGTCTTTGTCGTCTTTTTACATACCAATGTGAATCTATCCAAATATATTTGGCTTAAGCATCTTCCCCAAAGATGCTCCTAAACATTAAGGGTGCGTTTGTTGCACCGGACTGTCTCGGACTGGACTAGCTGCAGGGACTAAGTTGGATTGGATTGGCTTAGACTAAGCAGGATAAAAATAGTGAAGTGTTTGATGCAATGCTGGACTAAATCTCGGACTAAAATATTTTAGTCCCAATATTTTATTTCTTCCATTTTGCAATGAAACTAGACTTTGTAATTTGCTAGTATCCTACAAAACTTTGCCGTATTACCCTTACCCTCTCCCTCTCTACAAAAAAATCACCCACACCCTCTGCACATACCAAACTGATTCGAATTTCACCTCCAGTTTTTCTGAAGTAATTTGTAGTTTGTAAAACCCATGTCATTTCCGATGAGATCCAACCGATTAATATCGATTTCGAGAATTTGATCGAGCCAAGCCGGGTCGACTCGGCGCAACCCATCTTCAAATCGCGGCTCAGGAGGCTATTTCCCGAGCATGCTTAGAATATCTTCTGCGCAGGAGAAGCCGACTGCTACTGAGTCGCCGCCGCAGCAGCAGAACTACAGTACCAGCAGGATGGAGCAACTATCGCCGTCGCGGCCGAGTTCAAGCCAAGCTCATATCTCGGCGGAGCAGAAAGAGAAGAAAGCGAGGAGAGAGGAGGAGGGGAAGGGGGAATTGGCGAGGGGGAATGATGGTGGCTCTCGGCGTTTGTGAAAATATAGGAGCAGAGGAAGACGCGAGGGAGTTAGTCCCCGCTAATCCCATGGTTCTCGACGGGTCTGCTAGCGAGGGAGTTAGTCCCTGCGAGTCCCTTCTAATCTCATTAAACTTAGTCCCAGACTGTTAACAAACACGGGACTAGACTACTACATAGTCCAGTCCAAGCCAGCGAAAGCTAGCGAGCTCAAACAACATTGTTCTTAAAAATCAATAAATGTTATAAACTTCTTATTTAAGTGTGATTGTGTAAATCCTATATTAGATTTGATTCTAGTTATTCTTCCCTATTAGGACTTGTATTCCTTGGAGGAGAATGATTTTTTCCCTCCCTTATTAATATAAATAAAGGCACTATGTAGGGGGAATAACACATCCTATACACAACCCTACAAACACATCTCTCCCTATCGACCCCTCTTCCTGTCAGTTAAATATAGACCACAACACGTTATCAGCACGCTCCTAACATTGCGCTTAGAAATCTGACGTAGAAGTTTTTTGTGCATTATATCCATAATTGTTGAATTATGTGAATTGATATTGCCATGAATTGCATCATATATCTGCTCATGCATTAAATTATATGTTGAATTAATCTGGAAAAAAAAGGGTTTCGTAAAACCGTAGCATCGTTGGCTCTATGTCGCGCCGCCGTGCAAGCCGCTAGCACCATGCCAGCAACTTGCGTCGGCTTGGCAAGCCCAGCCACGAGCTACAAGGCTGCAAGCCCAGAACCAAACGATGTGTTTTAGGCACCATCATCCCATCCCAAACCCTCGACTTGAAGCCAAGGTCCTCTCCGTCGAGTTTTTCGACGAAAACACAACCATCAGTCATGTGATTTGTACGAAACTCGTTGTTTTCACAACCGATCTTCGAAATTCGAGAAGAATTTTGTGAGTTTTTCGTAGAATTCACTCGAATCCCTTCGATTCTCACACCCCCGATGTTAAGGTTCAACCTCCGTCGTCCAATCTTGGTTCTCTGATGAACCAGGGCTTGCATCGACCATGGAACACCGCCTGAAGCGGTGTCGTTGACCATCTCCGACAGATCTCCACACCCAGCGTCGTTGGTTTTACTTCTTGCTTCTAGTTCTAGCCTTCTTACTTCAGTGAACCAGTTCTTCCTGCTTCCAGCAAGGCTGCAGGGTAAAGATCGACTTTTATTTTTCAATTTGTTGTCTGCCATTGCCTACGGGCCCACTGCTAAACGACCAAGACTGACCAGACCCACACAGGCCACTAGGGGTGGGTTCGGTTCTAATCGGTTTCAGTTTTTTGCCAAAACCGAAACCGAACCGAAATTTCGGTTCGGTTCATTTTTTTTTCGGTTCGGTTTTTTCCGGTTCGGTTTCGGTTTTTTTTTTTTTTTTTTTTCAAAAAATGAAAAAATTTGAAATCTTAAATTTTAACATCTCCAACACAATCATAACATAAATATTCCAACTAGAATCAAAGACAATGAAAGTAAACATTTAAAGTTCAACTAGAATTATAACATAAAGGTTTTTTTTTTTATAATATTTTGGGTTTAAAGTTTAACTGTAAATAGAATTTTTTTTTTGAAAAGTAAAATTTTCTAACATTTTCTTCACACCTCAACTCTTAACTATGAATAATATAAAGAGCTAGTATAGATTGGTGGACGTGAGATGAATTATTTTATCATGATAGTATGTACAATGAGAGCATTAGGCTTACAAATTGGGTTTAAAAAATAATACCCAAAACAAATAATTAAATAAATATATTAATTTAATTAATTCGGTTCGCTTCGGTTCGGTTCGGTTTCTAGACCACTAAAACCAAACCGAACCAAAAGAATTCGGTTCAGTTCGGTTTTTGCAATTCGGTTCGTTTTTTCGTTCGGTTCGGTTTTTTCGGTTTCGGTTCGGTTCGGTTTTCGATTTTTTGAACCCACCCCTACAGGCCACACCCATACCCGTGGGCCAGAGTGACGCAGTCTTGCAGTCTGCACTCTGTAGACGGACCAGACGGCCCAGATTAGAACTTCTTTTCTTTTTTACTTCTATCAAAATTTTCAAGTTGGTTTTACTTTTTACAAATTAGTTTTAATTTCGTATCAGGATTGCAAATCTGCAAAAGCAGCAACCTGTAACAACCGTATGTCGTATCGAGACTGCAAAAGCATACAAGTTTGAGATTTTGAGTGGCAACTGGCGAATAGGTAATTTTTTTAATATATGTTGAGCGTTACTAATTTTTTTTTATAATATATGTTAGAATGTTATGCTAGTGTTTTAATTAATATATAATATGTTGGAATGAAAAAGGGCACATTTTGAGCCTTGGCCTTGGGCACCTGAAAACTTAGAACTGGCCCTGTGTGTGTGTGTGTGTGTGTGGCTAGGGAGAAATGACATAATGTAGGTCTTTGTCGGAAAAATTCGACCGGATTGTAGCACGGCTAGCCCTTGTTGTAGGATCCTAGGAAGAGATCCGCTTTCTTGTGAAGGGAAGGGTCATGAGTTCCAAAGGTAGCATCCCCGGCGGGTTAGGGACCTGATGTTACCCTTTTTCAGTGAAACATTTTCTTTCCTCGCAACAAGCAACAATGCAAAAGGATGTTAGGACTTTGTCAGATGCCGGCTATTATTCTCTCATTCCATGCCTATCTTGGAAGGTACATGTAAGATTAGGCGACGAGAACTACACACCAAAGCTTCGTTGGACAACTTAAGCTGCTTACCCTCCCCTCGCTTAAAGGTGAAAGTGTTGGTGTAAAAGGTTGGTTCAACATAGGCCAAGATGGATACGAAGTTTAATTATAGGTGTTCCACTTCTAATTACACCGAGGCATTTTGAAATAAAACTTCACATTTGAGGTCTTTTGAGTTTGATAACACCCAAGGGATTGGGCATGGGTACTTAAGTGGGGACAATATCAGTGCATGGCAGCCTCAGTAGTGGACACTTATGGAGCCTTGACTTAACAATTGGTATCAGAGCCTGGTTCGACCTTGGCATGTTGGAATTCATGTGATTTCATCACATTTGAATTCCAGTGAGTTCATCAAAACTTGGACAGTAAGTAAACTTAGGAATAAGCTATAACACATTTGAACTTATAATAGTTTGTATCCAGACAAACTTAATACATAATGGAGGGAAAATGATATGAACCACATGTAAATAACCAATCCATAAGGCAGTTGGATTGGAATTAAAAAACTAATGGTAACTGCCATGTTAATGGGATGAGGCAGTTACCAAAATCAACAGTGTGGATTGGTCCTTCTTCTCGGTATATAACCTTTATGTTCATTATGAAGGATAAGCCCCATTGTGTATCCCGAACATACATGCACTGAATACAAGAGAAGAGAAGACATCACCATAACAAGAAGCAAGGCTCTGAATTCTGGTCAGTGCATACATACATTTGCATGTCGCTAGGGTTTCTGCATTTAGTGCAGAAACATATCAGGATGCATGCATGTATAATAAACTTGACGTTCATGTAGTTTAACAACTTGGTTGATTGGATCCTTTTAGTTAAAGTTTTCATGTGGTATAATAAACTTGACGTTCAAGTTCTAAACTCATGATTATGGAGAGATTTGTGAACTCAATCTATGTTACTAAACTTCTGCAATAATCAGTTTTATAACTTTAAAATTATCATGTCTTAACTGCTTTGTATGATTCTTTTTCTGCAACTTATGTAGAATTCATGAGTTTTACTACACATTGATCTACTAATGTATCAATCCTTTGTCTATGAACAAATAAACTGATAAATTTATGTAGATTGAGTTACATAAAGTATTAAGTGTCTATGTATTATGCTTAGTTGGTATACACCAAAGTGTATGTACTGATGTCAAGTTATTAAACATCAAAATGAACACTTAAACCAGTTTATAAGGTTAACAAGTAAGAATGTTTCTAAAGAAATTAATTACTGGGATTGCATATATATTATTGTACAGTGAGTGATGATGATCATGTAACATTATGTAAAGTTAACTTGCCTAAAGGTGTTGCTTTACATGTATTCATGTTTTTTATCCTTGGCTATGCAAAACTTCTTGGAGTTCATGTTATGTGCATGGATAGTGTCTTGCCTAAAGGTGACATTTATACTATAATGAAGTGTGACAAGAATATTAAGTTAAGTTCTTGATCACAGGTAATTATGAACTCACAAATGAAAGAATCATGTTATCTGTAGGTTTTAACATGTTGAATTTGGTGAATATTGAAAAGTTAAATGGTAACAACTTCAATACATGGAAGCCTTGGGAATGTTAGAGTTCACTGTGGCATTTAAGACCCCTCAACCTGCTGCACTAACTGATTCAAGCACTGCACAACATAAGAAGACTTTTGCAAGATGGGAGAGAGCTAATCAAATGTCTCTCCTCATTATGCAAAATGCTATGGAATAGCACATTCGTGGTGGCATACCTAGCTGTGACTTAGCCAAGGATTACATGGCTAGGATTGAGGAGAAATTCAAGATGTTTGACAAAGCTGAGATAGGTGCATATCTCACTGCACTGATTAACTCCAAGCATGATGGGGTGAGTAGTGTTCGTGAACATCTGCTAAAATTGGTGAATATCTCCAACAAGCTAAATGCATTAGAGATTGGGATAACATATTAGTTTATGGTGCACATGGCCCTATTCTGGTGCTGTGGCATAGAAGACTAGGGCATATATCAAAAGAGAGAATGTTGAGACTAATTAAGAATGGCATATTGGTTGTTCCTAGCGTAAAGGAGTTCTCTCATCGTAACAACCGAGGATTGCCTGCGAGTTACCACTATTTGTTTTGGGAATACCACAAGCTATCCCAGGAGACTTAGGGTAAGTTAGGCGTGAAGATTTCTTCATGTATCCGATTTTGGTATTGGAAGAAAAGTGGCCTCAACAAGACAACCAAGTTGAAGGGAGTCCCGAATCCGTCAGGTGTCATTAGTCCAGCTGGGCTGTGTACCCCTGCCGAGTTGAAAGCATTTGAGGATCTTGGCGTAGGGTCAGAACATTTAGAAGAATCTTACCTAGCCACTTTCTTAGCTTGTTGGCTTTGTAAGTTTGTTTTCCCCAAAGACGACGTCAACTTCATCTGTCCCAGAGTCTTCAAAGTTGCTAGCAAGATGGTTGCAGTTGAATTTTTTAGCCTTGCTATTCTAGTTTAAGCCAATATTTACAATGGCTTGAGTGTTGTTTTGAACTCGGCGAGCACCGAAGATCGTGCTGCGTTACTTCCCTACCACTATGTGTACGATTAGTTGGGTGAGTACTTTGGCACTCATTTTTCTTCGTCGACTTTAGACAAGTCAGGACCTTCTTCATCAACTTCAGCCAAGCTAGGGCCTTTAATGACAAAGTATTCTAGCATGCTTTCTGCAAAGAGCCTTGATGATTTGCAAGCACAAGCGTTGTTTCGAAGTTGTGAAGGTTGGAGAATGAACCACCTATTAAATGTTGGTTCGGCGAGGCGAGGCCTCATAGATGATTCACACCTTCGTTCCTCCGACTTGTCTTATCTTACGAGCCTTTGTTCTAGGATCGTCTGGAAGCTTTCCATGCTCCAAGTAGTCGATTAACGGCTGTCTCCACTCTTCAGTGTAGATTGGAAGTATTGAGTTGATGTTTGTATCGTCCAGCAGTGTTTCAGTGACGAGCGGGAACACCCATCTTTGGCAAACTGGCACGTCTGCCATTTGATTTTCTTTTCTTGGCATATGTTCTAGCATCACAGCCTCAAACTTTCGTAGCAGTTGAGTTGCTAGCCAAAAGTTTAAGACAAGATCATCTTTCCTCACTTCATATTCAGTCAAGAGTTGATTGATTATGAGCTTGGAGTCACCATACACTTCTAGCGTTGTGATTTGGGAGTTTTAACAAAACACTCCCGGTACTGTTCACTTTTAATGAAAAACCACATTTTTACCTTTACCTGACACTATTCACTATACCTTTGAAAAAGGGCTTTTCGTTAAAAGGGAAGTTTTTTTTTGGACTTTTCATTAGTTTTCCTTTGTGATTTCCATGTCGATCGCCATTTGGAGTCCAATAATTAGCGCTTGGTACTCAGGGACATTGTTGGAACATGGCTCGCTTAGTTGGAAGGAATAGAGTAGTATTTTTCTTTATGGTGACATGAATACTATTTATGCCCTCGCTCCGTCTGCTCGTGCCGATCCGTCAAAGAACATTGTCCATGTCGAGAAGATGTCAACGTAAAACACCTCCTCGTCAGGCAAGTCGTCTGAGATTTTTCAATCGGCTGGATTGGATGATCGACAAGGAAGTTTGCTAGTGCTTGTCCCTTGACTGCTTTAGCTGGAATGTAGATGATCTCGTATTGATTGAGAAGCAATGCCCATTTCGCTAGTCGCTCTATCAAAACTGACTTCGACATGACGTAGGTGTAAGCATGCATGTAGTGTCTAAGCTTTTGGACGTTAAAGACTAAGGCAAGGCACATCTTCTCGATTGGTGAGTAGTTAAGCTCGGCACCAATGAGGGTCTTACTTAGGTAGTAGAGTGCTCTTTCCTTTTGGTCTTTATTTTCTTGTGCTAAGAGTGCTCCAATGGAACCTTCTTGTGTAGCAATGTATAGGATGAGTGGCTTTCCAAGCATGGGAGCTCCTAAGACAGGTGGGCTTACCAGGTACCTTTTTATGCTTTCAAAGACCTTGGGGTAGGCGTCATCTCATATGAATGGAGCGTCTTTCTTCATGAGTCGACTGAAGGGTTGACATCATCCAACAAGGTTAGAGATGAAGCGCCTAATGGAGGCTAGCCGTCCTTGTAGACTTTTCAACTCGTGTAGATTCCTTGGCTCATGCATGCTTTGAATAGCCTTGATCTTTGATTGGTCCACTTCAATGCCACAGTGCTTGACAATGAAGTCGAGGAACTACCTAGAAGTGACTCCAAATGCACACTTCAACCGGCTCATTTTGAGGTTGTAGTGCCATAGTTTGTCGAACACCATTCGTAAATCCTTCCAGTGATCAGATCTCTTCTTGGTCTTGACAACTACATCGTCTATGTAACATTCTACGTTTTTGTGCAGCATGTCGTTAAAGATAGAAGCATTGTGCGTTGATATGTAGCTCCAGCGTTCTTCAAGCCAAAAGACATTACCTTGTAGTAGTAGATACCTTTTGGAGTGCGGAAGACTGTTAATTCCTCGTCTTCAGAAGCCATGCGGATTTGATTGTACCTGTAGGAACCGTTTATGAATGAGAGCGCCTCATGGTCGGCGATTGTGTCCACCATGATTTTGATGATTGGCAAGGGAAAGTCATCCTTCGGGTAAGCATCATTGAGGTCTTAGAAGTCTACGCAAACACGTATTTGTTCAGATTTTTTAAGGATAATGACGATGTTGGAGATCCACTTAGGGTATTGCACCTCTCAGATAAAGCCTGCTTTGATTATCTTGTCAATCTCGGCCTCAATTTGTGGGATGAGCTTGGATCGATAGAGTCTTTGAGTTTGCTTTATCGATCGCGTTCCAGGCTTGACTGCAAGACGATGCACGGCGATGATAGGTCAAGGTCAGGCATTTCTTTGTAGGTCAAAGCAAATATGTCTTTGTACTCCAAGAGCAGTTGGTAATACTCCTCTATCTTGTGCCTAAGAGTCTTTGTACTCAAACGGAGATTACAAAAGAGTGTTTAAACTCTCACAACCCAAATCCCACAAATTACAAACCCTAAACCAAACGAGTAGAGAACCCAAAACTAATGGAGAAGATTCCCCCAAATTGCTCTCTTACTCACAAATTGACTCTCACCAAATTGCCACACAAAAGAGCCACACAAAATACACTAACCCTAAGGTCCTATTTATAGTGCATAGGACTTAGGTTACAATAAGAATCCTAATAGGAAGTAAATCCAAATCCTAATCAAATAGGTAATTAACAAAACCTCTCCACCAAGGAAACAAACTAAGAAGTCAAAATCCAAACCCAAATAAGACACCAAAACCAAATAGGTAACAGAATCCTAATTCTTTGCATCATCCTAATTTTGAGCCTAAAACCCAACAATCTCCACCTTGGCGAGAAATTAACAAACTTCCAAATCAAATACAAACTTTAAATTTGGGATACCAGAATACAAATGCAAACGTGCACCAAATTATTTTGAAACTGATCTCCACCTAGACTTAAAAAATCCAAAAGTCTTCAAACTTGAAATTTCCTCCAACGCCTTCTCCAACAAATTCCATTACGGAAACTAACAAATACGAAACAAAATCCAAGCAAAAGCTTGAACATACGAACAAAAAGTGTGAATTGCACTCCCACCCAAAGAGCTTGACTACCAAGCTCCACCTCATCACATAACCTTTAGAGGAGTTCAGAAGAACGATCTTCTGCAATGTTTGCATCAACACTGGCAAAAGACTTATCAACCGGCTTCTTTTTTCCCTTAAGTTTAGGGCAATCTACTTTCCAATGACCCTCCTTATAACAATAGTTACACATGTTCTTTCCAAGTTTGCCCCTTTCCTTATTCCTTCCTTGAACTACCAAAGCTCCATCTTATGTGTCAGACACTTTATTCTTTAGCTCTTTAGAATTCGAAGCGGCTTTAACATCTTCCAAACTAAGACTTTCTCTACCAAATAACATGGTATCGACAACGTGTTCATACGAAGGAGATAAAGAACACAACAAAGTTATCGCATAATCCTCATCACTAATTTGGTCGTCCACACTTTTCAAATCCATCATAAGTTTATTGAATTCATCAACATGCTTATGAATTGACGTACCTTCATCCATAAGAAGAGTATGCAAACTTTTCTTCAAATACAACCGTTTAGCAAGGGATTTGGTCATACACAAACTCTCCAATTTTAGCCACAACTCCGGTGCAGATATGATGCTACCAACTTCTCGCAAGACTTCATTCGATAAAGTCAGCAGGATTGCTCCAAGTGCCCGCTCTATAATGTCTTCTTTTTCTTTATCAGTCCACGAATTCGGCAAAACCTTCACACCCTTTAACGTTTTCAAAAGCCCTTGTTGAACTAACAAAGCACGCATCTTCAATTGCCAAATACCAAAGTCATTGTCGTCGAACTTTTCAATATCAACTTTCACCGATGACACAGAAGGCTTCATAGTGACTGCCAAGCAAAGCCCAAGCCGGAACTTGGGCTCTGATACCACTTGTTGTACTTTTATGCGTAAACGGAAGCGAATTCTAACAAAATACCAATATCAACGTCGTAGGCGAAAGCTAAAACAAACAATCTCAAACTAACACAAGAGATTTACATGGTTCGGCGTAAAGCCTACGTCCACGGGCAAAGCACTGCAAGGAATTTCACTAAACAAACGGAGATTACAAAAGAGTGTTTAAACTCTCACAACCCAAATCCCACAAATTACAAACCCTAAACCAAACGAGTAGAGAACCCAAAACTAATGGAGAAGATTCCCCCAAATTGCTCTCTTACTCACAAATTGACTCTCACCAAATTGCCACACAAAAGAGCCACACAAAATACACTAACCCTAAGGTCCTATTTATAGTGCATAGGACTTAGGTTACAATAAGAATCCTAATAGGAAGTAAATCCAAATCCTAATCAAATAGGTAATTAACAAAACCTCTCCACCAAGGAAACCAACTAAGAAGTCAAAATCCAAACCCAAATAGGACACCAAAACCAAATAGGTAACAGAAACCTAATTCTTTGCATCATCCTAATTTTGAGCCTAAAACCCAACATATACAACCTTGGGTGTTGATGTAGAACTTTGCAAAGTTGTTATCCATGTGGTCGGCAGCAAGACACCTTACTTACAGAAGCAAACGAGTCTGCATGACCACTTGGCTGTTAACCTTGACTTTCTTCAATCATTTGAGCTATGTGGCCTGCATCACAACGTACTAAAGATTTTTGGGTTATGAAATTCGCTAACCTTTCGTATCATAAGTACGCAGTTGTATGGAATTTTGTAAGTAAAGGTCCAAGAGAAGTCCTTGCTTTTATGTAACCAATTTTGTGTGTTGCGTACCAAGTATCACAACACCTGAGGAATTAATGTACATCTTAAATGATCATTCCGCGCTTTGGCAAAGGTGAAGCTTATTGATTGCGTATCATGTTGCTAGTGGATAAAGCTTTGTATATGTGCGCTAACTAGTTTAACCTTTCAAAAAAACATGCGATAGTATAAGTTTAGCATAACTTACTTCTCGAAGGGCAAGCCATAGGCAGTCTTTTGGAAACCGTAGTACCTTAGTGCACTAGGTAGCAGCTTTAGGGTTCCAGGGCAGTCATCCATAGGGCGTACTGCGTAATGTGCCTCCTCCGTCTCTGAGGCCTGGTTCCCCACAGATTATGCCAAGAGACCCAAAATCCTTCAGTTAGCTAAGCCTTGAAAAAGACCATTGTGGCTATAATTAGGAATCCTGGCACAAGCCATCGTGCACCTAGTTATACCAGGGTAGCCCGACTCATCCACGTCTAGATATTCGAAGTCTAAAGTTTATCCTCTCGTATTGGAAAGCAGACTCATGTGGGTGTTGGGGAATTGGTTTACCCTCTCGCACTGGAAAACATGGTTAGTCCCTAGGGGCGCGCAATTCCTACGATATGTCCCTAAGAGGGGTGCGATCTTCTTTTGAAGTGCTGGAGTGATCAGTTGTTGTAAACATGCAGTCGAGCCAAGTTGTAAATTACTTTTGAATTCCTCATTGAAAAATGAGTGAAACAAACGAAACTTTAGCTATAAGGTAGAAATTGCATAACAACTGGATAATCCTCGGCTAGCAAGATGGTGCCCGTTAAGCTGCTTGAGTCTTTACGCTTTAATGTAGCAAGAGGTCACGCATAGTACTTCCTCAGATTGTAGGCGTTCTACTGCTTTTCGATTTCTTTGTCGTTCATGGTGGCGAGGGTGTAGCTACCATTGCCTCATACTCTGTTGATCTTGTACGGACCTTCCCAGATTAGATCCATTTTTTTTGAGCCTTTTCTTCGGGAAGTGATGAAGGCTTTCCTTAGAACTAGATCTCCGAGCCGAAACTACCAGATCTTGGCCTTTTAATTATAGCTGGAGATAAGTTGCTGCTGGTAGGCTGCGATGCGGGTGATGACCTTCTCACGTTTCTCCTCTACCAGATCTAGATTTGTGGCCATCTCCTTTTCATTTTGCTCGACGCTTGGCAGTAGAGTGCTGATACTAAGCATGATGACATTGGGATGAATGATTGCTTCTGAACCAAATGCCAAAGAGAAATGAGTCTCACCGGTTGCTCGTCGTTTGGTTGTGCAATACGCCCATAGACATTCGGGAAGTTCGTTTGGCCATTTTCCTTTGTTGTCGGAGAGAGGCTTCTTGAGGTAAGCGAGGATCGTCTTGTTGGATGCTTCGGCCTACCCATTGCCTTGGGGATACCTTGGCGTGGACATATGCTGCTTGATGCCATATTTTTGGAAGAACTACACCAAATCTTTGCCTACGAATTGCGGGTTGTTCTTTGTGACGATAAATTGAGGGATGCCAAATTGGCAAATGATGTTCCTCTATATGAAGTGCTCTACGTTCATCTGTGTTGTGGTTCTCATGGGCTCTGCTTCCACCCATTTGGTGAAGTAGTTAGCCGCCACGATCATCATGCCTCTACCCCCAGTAGCGAGAAGCATTGGCCCTACCAAGTCGATTTCCCTCTACATGAACGGTCAATGACTCATCTACAGGTGTAGCTCACTGGCAGACAGTGCTAGTACCGGCTTATAGCGTTGACAATGGTCGCACTTTTGTACTAATTCTTTAGCGTCTTGATGCATAGTAGACTAGTAATAGCTTGCGTTAAGAGCCTTCTATGCTAAGGATCGGCCTCTTGAATGATTTCCGCAAACGTCTTTGTGGATTAAACTTAGAACCTTTAGGTTGTTGGGAGGTGCTAAGCAGCGCAAATGTGATCTGGTGTAGGATCTTCGGACGAGAATGTCGTTCCACATGCAGTAGCGTGCTGCCTTTGTTTGGAGCTTTCTAGACTCCAATCTTTCCATGAGGGGTGTACCATTGACCACGTAATCTATAATGGAATCTTGCTAGTTTGGAGTTGTACTAACTTGTGACACCTCGGCTGTTGGCTCTGCCTTTATGCTTGGCTTGTCTAGATAGTCCACTGGAATAGATCGTCTGAGTTGGTGGTCGAGGGTGGATCCTAGACCGGCTAGTGCGTCCACGTGGGCATTGTCTGCTCGTGGAACTTGGGTGAGGGTGTAAGCAAGGTTCTAAAAGACGCTAGGTGCTAGTCGGGCGGCGAGTTGGGGCCTAGCGCCTAGGCGGCTAGGCGGGGACTAGGCGGGAGCCTAGGCGGACTAGGCGGATTTAAGTAAATCTATTATATTTCGTGTAAATAAGTGTCTATTTATACTTAAAATATATATAATGTCATTATAAACTACAAAATAGAATGACATATATATTAGAAGGTATTGGAACATAATGAAAACATGGATAACATGCATATAATGTGTATTCATTTAAGTATTCAACAAGTCTCTTACAATTTATTGGAAAAAATAAAATGCAAAATGAAAGTTATCTATTTTCTATCAAAGTGAGTCACAACCTAGGCGGGTCTAGGCTGGCTAGGCGGTCTAGACGGGCGCCTCAGCAGGTCTAGGCGCCCTTTCTTAATTTTCAAACGCCTAAGCATTAATCGGGGCGGTGGCCAACCGCCTAGCGCCTAGGCGGGGCCTAGGTGGCGCTAGGCGGGGCCTAGGTGGCGCTAGGCGGGGATTTTTAGAACAGTGGGTGTAAGTATGAAACTCCTCGAGTTGCTTTTGTACCTTTTCTAGGTATTGTGCCATTTTCGGATGTGTTGCTGTGTACTCCCCAGTAGTCTGGCTGGGGATTAACTGGGAATCAGAATGAAATGCAAGCTTTTTCACCGCCAAGTCTTTTGCCATTTGGAGGCCTGCTAGTAGGGCTTCGTACTCTGCTTTGTTGTTGGATGCTTTGAAGCCTAGAGTGATTGCTTGCTCGAGCATCGAACCGTCTTGGGTGACAAGGACAACGCCTACTCTTAAGCCTTTGTAGTTGAATGCAACGTCAACATGCAAATGCCAGAAGTCTTCATTGGGTGGAGTAGGCGTGGCTAGGGCTTGCTTGGCTGCCTTTAGGGTGTCATTGGGCTGCTCTGTTGCATCGCCTAGGATAGGCGTGAATTCTGCTAAGGCTTGGGCTTTTATTGCCGTGTGGGGTTGGAAAACTAAGCCGTATTGCCAAGTTCTAATGCCCATTTCATTGCTCATTGAGAAGCATCTGGACCATGTAGGATTGATCGTAGAGGATATTGAGTAATGACGATGACTGTATGAGCTTGAAAATATGGTCTGAGCTTCCGAGCCGCAACAACTAGCGCCAAAATTAATTTCTCGATATTCAGATATCTAGTTTCTGCATTAAGAAGAGCTTTAGAAGTGTAGAATACATGCAGTTTAGCCCCCAGCTCTTCTCGTATAAGGGAAGAGCTTACTGCTACTTCCAAGACTGCCAAGTAAATGTATAAGTCATCCGCTGCTTCCGGCTTGGATAGTAAGGGAAGTGATGTGAGATATTTCTTCAAGTCTTGGAAAGCTTTTTCGCACTCATTATTCCATTTGTCTCGTTGTGCCATCTTAATGGCTTTCAAAAAAGGCTTGCATCGATCAGTGGACCGCGAAAGGAAGCGGTTGAGGGCGGCTACTTGTCTAATCAAGCTTTGGATTTCCTTTAAGGTAGTTGGAGATTTCATCTCTAAGATTGCTTGGATTTTCTTAGGATGTGCTTTGATTCCTCATTGGGTTACTAGGTACCCTAAGGATATGCCTGAAGATACTCTGAATGTGCATTTGGCGGGATTAAGCTTCATCTTGTACTTTCTAAGGATGTCGAAAGTTTCCACCCAGTTGCCAATGTTGTCTGATCGTTGCTTGCCCTTCACCATGATGTCGTCAACGTAAACCTCCATGGTTACTCCAATTTGCTTCTTGAACATCATGTTTACTAGTCGTTGATAAGTGGCTCCAACGTTCTTGAGGCCAAATGGCATGACCTTGTAGCAGTAGGTACCTCGCTCGATCACAAATGTGGTTTTCTCCTTGTTGGGCTCGTGCATGGCTATTTGGTTGTAGCCGGAGTATGCATCTAAGAAACTAAGCAGCTGGTTCCCAGAAGTTGAATCTACTAGTACATTGATTCGAGGAACTGGATAAGGATCTTTCGGGCATGCCTCAATTTGCCCTTCTCCTTCTTCTTGACTAGCACGACGTTGGCAAGCCATGTTGAGTGTGCTACTTCTTCTATGAATCCGGCCTCGAATAGCTTGTCAATTTCTACTTCAATGATTGCAACTCGCTCGGGTACAAAATGTCTTCTCTTTTGGATCACCTGTTTGGCAACGGGGTCAACGTGTAGGGTCGAGGAGTGTAGCTGTAAAAAACCATCAAAACCGGAAAATAACCGTTAAATTGTGATTTTTTGTTTATAATCGTCGAAAACTTTTGTTTCCGTTACCTAATATCTGAATTTTTTTTTTTTTTGTGATTTTTTACATATGCGATCTTGTATTATCTACAAACAAGTTTGACGGTTGGATCATGGAAACTAGTTTCGTAGAATGCATATCTCCGTCAAATTTGCCTAAATTTTGAAGTGGAAAAAATAATTTGTGCTAAATTTTTATTTATGTTTTTCATGTATTGATTAGACAATATTTAGTTTGTGTGATGACATTTTCATTGTACAATTATCTTTTTGTTTCTTTATCGCATATTTTACATGAGTTATTATCTATTAAACCAAACAATTATTTATTTAATTTTTAAAACGTATTCTATTTAAATACATATTATTTATTTTATTTATTAAACCAAACAATTATTATTATTTTTTTTTAAATCGTAACAAAATTTTGGGGGGGGGGGGGAATTTAAAATTTTGGGGGGAATTTTGCCGCCATTTTTAACCGACAGTAATGAAAATTTTATGTCGGTTTTTATTTAAACAAATGTTTCTGTCGGTTTTAACCGACAGTAATGAAAATTTTCCAAAATAAAACTCATCCATCTCTTCCTTGCGCTGGTGCCTTCTCCCTTCCCCCTTCATTCCCCCTTTTCTCCTCTTCTCATTTCCTTCTCCTTTTTATATTTTTTGTTGAGCATTCTCCCTTCTCCTTTAAATTTACAAATAAGAGAAAACCCAGAGCAATGCCGGCACAGAAGCGCACCCACGAGGCCATGGAAGATGATCCTCCGCAAAACTACCGAGAAAACAGCCACGAAACGCCCCAAGACGAAGAGGGTACATCTTATTTCTTCCAACTCCAGATTCGTCCAACCCACCGCATACAAACACCGTACACGCACGTTTCTTCTTCCATGTTACATGGTTTTTGGATTTTTTCTTTATCTGATTCTCTGTGTCGTTGCTTCATCTATTCTTTCTCCTCCCTTTTGCTCCTCAGAGTCCGATCGAAGCCTGTTACAGAGCACCGAAGAGAAAGACGAGTGAGCCTCTCTTTTTTCTTCATTGCTTTTCTCGTTCTTCTATTTATGGTGGTCGTTTCCGTTGATTGTGTAAGTGTTTGATGTTTGAATGGTGTGTGTGATTTGAGATCTCCATGCTTTTCTTCGTTCTTCTATTCATGGAAGATGTGGGTTTTCTCTTCTGTTTTTCTGTGATGGATTGTTGTGTTTGTGTTAGGAAGAATGTTGGTGGAGTTGGGTTTTGGATCTTTTGAATTCGAGCTTCAAATTCCATCGTGCATGGGGGGTTCAAGCATGTTGCCCAATCCGGTTTGCTCATTAGTTGCAGATTCTAATCCTAACTTTCGCTTCGCTTCATGTCTATTGTTTCGATGATTGTTGGGTCATTTCGAGCAGAAGGGGAGAAGAATGTTCAACGGGAAGAAGGGGAGAAGGAGAAGGGAGAATGCCCACATGTACTTTTTATATCTTTATTATTATTAATATATTTGCTGTCAGTTTTATTCGACAGAGAATGCTCTTACTTATTATTAATATATTCCTTGTCGGTTATAAACGACACAAGTTCTGTCGGTTTTATATATTTTCTATCGGTTTTATCCCACAGAAATGCTCTTATTTATTCATTATTAATATATTCTTTGTCGGTTATATCCGACACAATTTCTGTCGGTTTTAGAGTATTTTCTGTCGGAAAATTCATTTCCTGATGCTGGCAATTCTGTCGCTTATTACATCCACCACTGCATCCATTTTCTATCGGATTTTGCTTAATATCTGATAGTAATACACGTTTCTTGTCGGTTATCATAGTGACACTAATAAATGGTTTCGTGGTAGTGTTGTATTGAAGACCATTAGCGGTTGGCATCTGATTAGGAGGTCCAAATCCATTAACTTCAGCCGGCAACTTCTTTTCGACATCTGGGTGTCCGGCAACCAAGTAGACAATTGAAGACATTGCGAATGCTGTAGTGGCTGATCCAGCTAGGAGATGCTCATAAGCAATTTCACTAATGTAGTCTTGAGTGAAGACTCGATGAATGACTGCATTGTGGGCACAACGCTGGCTAGGTGTGATGGCTGATACAATGATAATATAGTGTTTCGCATCGTCGACCATCTTGCATCCCTAAAGACAAGTGGGGATCACTTGATGCAATTGCAGGACCACTAAAATTATAAACTGAACTGAAGGATCAAAGTGATTACGAGTATAAAGTTTTGTAACCGCTGTCTTAATTAGCCCATACAACATATATCTGTTAGAACCAATCAAATAACAATTATATAATGTATAATAATTGTACAGTTTGCATTGAAATATAATTCTGCTATATATATAATTAACCAGAATATGAATAATTAATATAGTTGTAAATAAAATCACAAAAATGACCACTGACTTGATTTGGAAGATAAAGTCTTGCAGTAGCAATCTTCTAAGACAGAAATACGCCCCTACACCAGTGCAGTAGCGCACAGACGTTTATCTTGCAGGATACAACTAGCTAATCCAAGTTCTTGCACTTGAACTTGGATTCTTGGCGAATTGATATGTTTTTCTCTGTGGAAGAATTGAAGAGAGCGTTGGAATTTTAATGAATGCGTTTCTTGCGTTTCTGATATCACAGCCATATTTATAATGGCGTTCTACCAACAGTTATGGCTGTTTAATTCATTCTTATCCTTTCAAAAAGGATGTAACTGTTTTCTATAAACAGTCTTATCATTTCAGAAAAAAACTGAATCCTAAAAACAAACAAAAACGTAAAATTCGTACTTAGCATTTAATATACGCAAATCCAACACAAGTCCAAGGCCCAAAGTCCATGGCTTTAACCCAATTTCTTTCAAACAATAAGTGAGTGAGCTCAGTTATGAAGAGGGATTGGTGAATCTTTATGGGCGACGTGGGGTAATGGTCCCTCACAAGTTCCAACAAATACCTGGTGAAAAAGAGACCATTCTGATGAAGAGGGGAAGCTGCGATGGGAGAGGGAATGCTTATGTTGTTGGTATCTTTGAATTTCTTGATTCCTACTTCTCTACAAAGTTCTGCATCTGCTACAATTATCAGTGGATGTCTACCCATATGAAACCTGCCAAGATGTGTAGAATAAATAACTTATTAGCTATGCTATGGCCATACAATCCGCGACCAGCTTTAACAAATTCAGTACTAAAGTGACAACTAAAATGTACAGTTTATTATGTGATCATATGTTTAACAACCATCCTCCATTCGAGTACAGCTCCGGTTGCTTTGTTGAACTATTTTACATAAGTATATGGTCCTTGTCTCTATATAAATGATTATTTTTTCATTTGTTTCATTGTATTTGGCAATTAAAATTTAAAAAGATTCTACTTTGCAAAAGTACAAGTTAATTATTCCAACCATAACTCCAAGGTTTAATTTAATACACTAATTAACATTTGGTCTTTTATGGTTATTGTTTATTTGTTTAAATTTTAGCTCATTTGTCTTTGTAGATGTGAATGTCTTATATTTTGTGATGCCATAGTAATCCCTTTCTAAATTTGTCTTCAGATATCATAATTGGTATATAGATATCATCATTGGTATATAATTATGTGCATGACACATACCGGTACCAAACTTTCTTCAAAAAGAACTAAAAAGTTTAGCTTAATACTCAACCACGTTTGCATCAGCTACTTATCTTTTTACTCGTCTTGTACGTACCAATATGATTCTAACCAAATAATATATAAGCCTCATTAATCCTTTCTCCCCCAGAGATGCTCCATATGAACATTAAAACAAACAACTTCAACATTTTGACTCATTTGAAAACAGTTCTCTATATTATGCACCATTGCATCCAGCTGATAGATTGATTAATTGACAATAATCTAGGTGTTCTAAGATAATAGGTTAGGATATAGACTTAGTCCGTTAGAATCAGGTTTTCGTTTAGAGATTAAGATTTTTAGTTTATTATAAATAAGATGTTTGTTATTCACTTGTGAATAAGTTAGTCACACTATAGTCCATTCGAGTTATGCAATCGTCTCGGCGAATTTGTAATATTTCTTCGTTTTCAATAATATTCTTAGTTTTATAATCTGTTTGTTCATCTGTTCATTATGCGTACTCTGATTCTCAACTTGGTTCAGAGTAGGTTCAATCCTTCCGGATTTAATTTGTTGTGGATTTGTATCATTTAGTCAATCTGTCGTTTATTCGTGTCTTCTGCTTGTCGTTGTTTGGATTTGTGTTTACCTCGCTTTTGTCTCGTATCATTTTGTCTATCGTCGTATTTTCCATTGTTTGGTTTGTTCTCGGACAAATCCGTAGATTGAAGTTTTTATTTGGTAAGGAGTTGTCACTGTTAGTTTGATAAAAGAAAATATGGAGATCGAACCTGCACGAACATCTGCTTAACCACCATGTGCACGAGAGTCGAACCCGTCTGCATATGTGACTGTCCGCGTCGTACCGTCTGTATCTCACCACCGCAGCCTGCTCGCAATCTGACAAACCGCACCACCGCGTTTGACCGGCATCAAAAACACCGCCTCACCCACCATCTGTTGCCACACCTTTGTTGATCTGCACCAACCAGGTCTATTACGCTGTTGCGCTTGATTTGAATAGGCCCCAGAACCAGGAGGAAGGAAAGAAAGAAAAAAAAAAAACAGATTACAAAATTTGGCTGAATCTTTAATCTTGTTTCTCTGTTTTTATTGATTGAATGGAAATTATGTTAATATACTAATGAGTGAGAAGATGAGGATGAAGATGGCTGTTTAATCTCGGATGAGGTCGAGGTATTAGAAGTTAGGGAGCCCGGGGAGGGTGGAAGTGAGGGCTCCGGTGACGAGGTTCTTGGCAAGCACAAGGGAATGAAGGTTTTAGGCCTTCTTTTTCATTTTTTTAGTTTTTCTTTTTTTAAATTTTCTACGTGACAATCAATAGAGGAGACGGAGTAGGCTCTGCGCCTGCTACGCCAACAGACAAATTGACGGATTTTTAAACGAAAGTCTGATATTGCAATGAATTCGAAGTTAATATATGACATTGCAAGGTTTAAAACACGAGGTATAAGTTTTTTATGTAACCCAAACTTAAGGTGGTAAAATGTAATTTACCTTAAAAGAAAAGATTTGATGACTGTGAGAAGTTCGAGTGAATAAAGAAGTTATTGGGCCCCCTTTGAGTTTGTTAGGCGACTTGTTGCTTTAAAGGCCCACACAAGGGTTTCAATTGTTGTCCCGTCTATGAAACATGTTGTTACCTGCCTGTCAATCACTTGAGTGCTTAGACTGGTGACCACTCAAGTGATTATTATAGAAGATTTTGGAATTGTCCGTTTTGTCTGTTGCTGCAATTGGGATATAGGAATCTTGTCTGTTTAGTGACGGGTCCACATTCCGAACATATGTCTGCTTGAATCTATCTTCTATCTAAAATCCACCTACAACAAGGAAGCCTGTATGTCTGTCTTTCTACCTGTGGGAGTAGTGAAGTCTGCCTGACTGTCTAAATTCGATAAGCATGCATGTCTGTCCGTATAGCAGAGCTTGCCTTAATGTCTGTCTGTGTGGGTAGCAGAGCTTGCTCGTTTGTCTAACGAACAGAGCCTGCATCCGCATCTGGTTGTTGGCAAACTCATGTTGTTTACCGTTGGGAGTGTTCGAAGATAATATGTTTAGAATTTGGACCCAACCAGTAGTATTAGGTTGTCATTTAGAGATTAGAGTTTAGTACTATAAATAGGATGCTTGTTATTCATTTGTCAATAAGTCATTCACAATCTAGTTCATTGGAGTTATGTAACCGTCTCGGTCTTGTAATGTTTCTTCATTTTCAATAGTATCCTTATTTTTATGATTTTGTTGTTCGTTTGTTCATTATGCACTCTAATTCTCAACTATAGGACCTTTTGATATTTTCTTGATCAGTAGAGTTTAGTTTTAAAAAGCTATAAATGTTGACTCCATCAATTCCTTGTGAAGAACTACAGTATATGAATGTCCATTTCCATTCTCTGTGTAACTCCAATATATATAAATTTGCTTGGTTAGTTAACCAAAACGGAGTAATGCTATACAAATGTTAAAGAGTCAGTAAAAACTAACTAAAAAATTTATGGATAAATTATATTTTATCTTTTCAGATTTCAGGTTAATTGTAATTTTATACAACATGTTTAAAACATTTCAATTCTATACATTTACTTTTATTGTATTTTAATTTCGCACGATCTATAATTAATACGTTAAAATAATCATTAAGGGATGATATGTCAAGTTTGAAGTTCATATTTTGTTGGTTTGGAATTTAAATTTTGACACGTGGTAAACAAAATTAAAAAAAAAGAAAAAAGAAAAGAATATCTGAAATGCTGAAAGAGAGAGAGAGCTGACGAAGGTGAACGAAGTGCAGACCCAATCGCCCAAGAGGAGAAGGAGATGCTAAAAAAGGAGATCGGAGAACGTGGAGACACGATTGCCGACCATCACCCCGACCGCTACTCCCACTGGAGAAACAGCTGCCGCGATGAGGTTATCGATACTGACATGCTTCAAATTTCAAAAAAATTAGGACATTGAAGATGGAAAATGGAGAGAATTCTGATATGAGTTTTTGAGATTGAACAACTTCTAAAGAACCCCATAATTTAATTTCCATTTTTGACTTTGGAATTTCAAGAATGCTGGTGAATCAGAATCTCAAGAGAAATGGAAAGCTTTTTGTTGGTGTTTGGTTTTGCAAAAAAAAAATTACAAATTAATAAAAAAGGGAAGCAAGGGTCTTGGATCTTCATAACAAGGAAGAAGATGAATTATTAGGAGAAATCAAACTCCATGGGAGGTGGGAGGGCTCTAAAGGTTTTGGAGACATTGAAGAAGGTGTGAAGGTGTTGACCCTAAAAACTACCAAGCCTACGTGGCGCGCAGGCCGAATAATCTATGAGCTAACTACGTCCTTCGGTTGAATGCGGGGCGTGCCAACTCGACGGCCGAACTCGGCCGGTGAGTAAAATGTTGATGTTGCGTTGTGTGCGCGGCTGACTTCTGAATCTTGCGACTACGGCCGAGGAAGGAACACGCCTCGGCCTTTGGGTTCTAGAGCCTGAAGACAAGGCTGCTAGTCTTGCGAAGTTCACGAATCGTCGGTGCCGGATTCGGTCACAGTGATTATGTTTGTAAAGGTATAAGCACGTCGAATCGACACAAAAGTATAGGGGCACAGATACTCGAAACAAATATATGTCTTAACGGTGAAAGTGGTTCGGCCGTCAGAATGCCGAACTCTGAAGCTGACCTGTGAGTATCCAATCATAAAACAACTCGGCGTTTGATGTGCCGAGCTTGGCAATTCGTAACACCTCACTTCGCCGAGAAGGCTGGTGAGATGACCTCTGTCGATGAGAACCCGAAAGTCCTTCTCGACCGAGACTTGGATAGATAACCAACCGGCCTCGACGTAGTGCTGTTTATCCAAACTGAAGATGCTCCGCGATCGATTGGTTCTACGGCGATAGTGTTGTTTATCCAAGCTGAAGATACCACCGGTTGCCTTCACAGTGTTGTTTATCCAAACTGAAGATGTGTTGGCGAAAAAGAAAATAAAAATCTCAAAGGTTGAGAGAGTTTGAACAGGGCAGTTTTGTGTGTTGAGTTGGAGAGGCCTTTTCCCATCGCTGAGCGTCTTGTATTTATAGGCTGATGTACTTGCCTGGCGCGGTCTGGATTTGTTGAATTTGATTTCAATTCAAACTCGTCAGCCAAAACTTCAATAAAAAACTGCTCAAGATAGGCGAGAGCCTATCCTTTAGTCGTCATCATCATCTGAATCTATCTCACTATTATTCAAAAAAAACATTTTCCTTCCTTATCCTTTGCATGCCTCAAAAGAAACCGTGCCCTCAAACATCTCCTAGTCTAACTAGGAAACCGTGCCCCCCATATCAATGCTTTCCTTCTTCATTTCCACCATGTTGATCCAGGTGGCGATTATGCATGCAAAGTTACATGGGATAAAATCCCAATATTCACGTGGCCCATCCAAGAGCATATACCATTTGGCACCATATTTATCTGCTCTAATAACCTAGCTTACCTAGGTTTCCTATCTCACCATTTCACCTTTATCAATTACTCCCCGCATGAGTCGTACCAAACATCCCAAACCCGTTTGAAATGTACTTCCAAGTTGGAAATATGATTTGCTTCATCACTTATCTTTAAACAACCAACTAGAGGTTTAGATAATCCAATACATATTAACAAATAATATCATGATTAAAATCACAATATTATCTCTCAATAATAATTGAAAACTATCTCAACCACTTTGTCATCCAACGGTTCAAAACTCTGTTCATTCAACGGTCTTGATCACTCGGGCTGATAGTGTAAAATCAGGTCCAAACAGAAGGCTCTGGAACTTTTGAACACCCAGAAAAGAGAAAACCCAGATTTGAGAAAACACACTTCGCTTCTCGAGCGGGAAGTAAACAAGTTCAGCCGCGTCCGATTTGGCGAAAGTGTTTCCATGGATCTTGACTTTGCCGAGAAAAGTGTTGCGCTTGGCGGCCTTCTTGTCGTTGTAAATGTTGATGTCGCAGATCTGAGGCCATGGATTCGTTGTCGCGGATGAGAAATTCGAGCTTCTCCATTCTCCTTCAACTCAACAAAATATGGAGTCCACACTTGAGGGGATTAGTGGTTTGGTTGATGATAAAATTGAGATTAAGAAAGGGGAGGGGGTTCTTGGGCTGGTTGGTTGATGGGAAGACAAGAAAGAAATGGAATTTAAAATTCTCAATCCGATTTTTGGAGGAGGTTTTTTTTTTTTTTTTTTTTTCCAAGAAAAATCACGAATTTTAACAAATTATATTTTTTTGGGGGCTTTTGGATGATGAGAAAGACTGAAGCTTTGAATGTTTTAACGAATACAACGAGTCATGGTGCCGAAAATTTCTTTTTCTGATTTGAAGTTCTTGGATGATGAGAGGGGTTAGGATTGAGAGAGGCCCTATAATGGATCTGAGAGGTTGAGTCGGGAAGGGTTGTCGGGAGGAGGAGGTGTGGGAGTGGCTGGGTTCTAAGTTTGCCAGAGAATAAGAAGGGAGGGAGGGAGGGAGAGAGTCGAGAGACAGATGGAGCTGGGCAAGAAGAAGGGAGAGGAATGAGGATGGATGGGTTGCCACTTCAGTAAAAATATGGACTTTGTATTTGTTATGTCATCACTTAACGGTCAAACTAACGATTTGATTAACAGTTGTATCAAATTAAAATAAAATAACAAGTAATGTATTTGAATGAAATATTTTAAAGATGTTGTAATTGCACCTAAACTTGAAGTGGTAAAATTATATGGTTAAAAAACATCAAGAAAAGACAGTCGGCCGTTGTTGGAAAAAGAGCCAGAGTTGCCCGACCCCTTGCTGTTTTCATTGGATAGCAGTGGGCAATGCAAGCTAAAAATAAGGCAGTCGCTAGAAGAATCACAAGCTGGTATAGAAAAAAATGCTAGCCATTTTGCTCTGACTTTCGGGCAAGACGTTG
The DNA here is from genome assembly GCA_036320875.1 of Cotoneaster glaucophyllus. Classification (NCBI taxonomy): domain Eukaryota; kingdom Viridiplantae; phylum Streptophyta; class Magnoliopsida; order Rosales; family Rosaceae; genus Cotoneaster; species Cotoneaster glaucophyllus. The sequence goes on from CM070073.1 coordinate 18,857,634, forward strand.
TGATTCCTATGGAAATTAACGTGAGTTCGGTCAGAATTCAAAATCAATTCGAACTGCACAGTGAAGAGTACGTTCAAGCTTTGGGTCAAGGAATTGAAGATCTTGATACAGGCCAAATTGATGCTCTAAATAAAATTCAGGAAGGAAAAAGAGTTGTTGCCCAAGCCTACAATAAAAAGGTTAAGTTGAAGAATTTCAAAGAAGGGGAGTTGGTGTGGAAGGCAATCATTCCTTTGGGAGCTCAGATTAGAGGTTTTGGAAAATGGAGCCCAACTTGGGAAGGTCCTTTCATTGTTGACCAAGTGTTGGGTAGGGGTGGATATTACTTAGCAGATATGGAAGGAGGCTTACAGAAGCACCCAATCAATGTCAAATTCTTGAAGAAATATCACCCGACTTTGTGGGATGTTAGGGATTGCTACGTTGAAGGAGAATGGATATTGCATAAATCCAGAGGGCAGTTTTTGTGCTCATCATATATGGGTCTTAAAGAAAGAGTATAGAAGAAGACAATTTAAAGTAATCTTGTTTATTTCAGAAAATATTGAAAGTTACATCAAAGCTAGCTCAATAAAGTTTTACATCCCTGACTAGGACATTTATTCTAGAATGGTGGGATAGGCTAAAGATATTTCGACATAACATCTTCCGTTTGTTGGCTTGACTCATTCGAGTCTTCTGCGCCTTAAAAATGTTTTAGCCAATAGAAGCATGGTAATGGAGCCTGAAGCTTACATCCTCCATGATGAAGTGATCAAGAAAGCAGAAGCTACGAAGGGGCCTGGGCTCGCGAATGTTAGCCCGAGTGGAATCTGCCGGTGCGAGTAAGATTACTCGACTAGCCTGCAACACCATGGAATTCCTGGAACAAGAACCAAGAGTGAGGTACCTGACTGAAGATATTATAAGAGATGGTTGCTTATTGAAAAGGTTGTTTCCAACAGCAATTGAGGTCAGGGGAAACCATACAAATCCAATGGAATACATTCTCTCATCTTTAAGGGAGGATTCAGAATAAAAACCTACCCAAAGGGGTTGAAGATCATTGAGAAAACAATGCATAGTGGACGTTCAGAAAAGATCTGGGTAGCGACTAAGGGCTCTAAGGCGTTCGTAGAGAATCTGAAGATTAAAGGGGCATCAATTTGGTTAAAATATTTAGCCGAAGATGAGAGTTTTATAGTGGAGGAATGGTGACGGTTCGAATTCATGGGGTAGTGCAAAAGTCTCAATAAACCCAACGGCTGCTTTTGAAACGGTGCAAGTTTCGAGGAGAAGGCTTGCAGTGGCAATTAAATTGCTGTCAACGCCTCGATTTTGCAGGCTTAACAACGATTGAAGGGGACACTATTTGGGTTAATATTTAAACTTTGGGCTTAGAGAAGAAGAAGCCCAAAAATGAGGTCCAGAAGCACTGGTTTGCCCGAAGTCCAACACAAAGCCCAAGTCACCGATCTCAAGACAACTGATGGCTCCACATTAATGCAAAGGCTAGTTTCTTACACAAGAAGTGATAACCGATGGAAATCAACCTACTCCAGACCCAAAAGTACTTTCTAAGGGGCATGGCGTGTAAATAAAATGTTCATCACCACCAGTTGCTTTCGGGCAAAGATAAAATTTGATGTGAAAATTACTTAACACGCAAATTAAACCCTATTTATGACAATTGTAGTATATGATGCAAGTAGGGATCGTTCTAGGCCGGGGATTAACTAGGGATGCTAATCAACACAAATTAGATTTAAAAACACAAAAACAAACTTGAAAACGTTTAAATAGACTCAAGGGACTCAAAACAGGTTTAAAAGACTCAAAACAGCTTAAAACAACCAAAAAGACTCAATTTAAGACCCAAGAAGTGATTTTGACGAAAATAAGGTAAAACTTGACTCAAACGACTAAAGAAAACAGGTTTTGACTCAAATAACAAGATTAGATGAAAAGGGGATTGTTTTGGACGAATTTAAACTTTAAAACAGAAACTTTGTTTAAAACACTTAAGAAAAACGATTTTGATGAATTGAATGGATGATGAGTTTAGTTAGAGGATCCTTTTCCACACATGACATATGCATATGAACCAATTTCCAATTATTATTCCTTTAGACTATGAATGACAACACCCCAAGTTAACCATGTAAGCATAAATTAACCATCAGATTTTCCTTTTCTCATTGAATTGAATGAAACATGCATTACAACCAAATTATCCTTATCAAGTCCCTAACTATGATTGCATGATAGAAAACATATCAAAGGTCATTACGTTCTTTGAAAATCATAAGTGTTGACAAGGCAATTATAACTATGAATGCATGAAACTCTTGCCTAGGACTTACTTAACATGATTGTGACTAGCAACCTTTACTACTTGTGAATATAAGTTCATAACGATTAGGTGAAACTCCCTTATACTCTAGCTTCAAGTTAATGCATGCAAATTAAGTGTCGACTCCCAATTAACACACAAAAACAAGTTTTAATAACTTAGTTAAGCAAATCACATTCAAGTCTTAAGAAACAATAATTAGATGTAATCAATTCATATATAGCATATAATCATGGCTTCAAATTCACCCCCAACTAATAAGAAATCTAGCCTCTCATGTTTGCAATTACACAAAAATAACTTGAATTAAACATTGAGATAAAAGAAAGACAACACCTAGAACAATGGGCAGCCAAGGTGCACGGCAAGGTCCTTCTTCCTCCTAGCAATTGCGGCACAAGATGGCTTTTTGAGTGAATGAGGGTGGATGAGTGCTGAATGTAGAGAGAAATCTGAGATGGGTGGTGAGTGAAAAGGGTGCGGCACTTGGGTATTTATAGGGCTGAAAATATATGTCTCAACATGGCTGGAATAGGAGTTATAATGTGTAGGAGTTTTGGATTTAGAATAGGTAGAGAACTTGGACTCCAAAACCACAAAGGAAAAGGGACTTTCAAACATAATCCAAAGAGGAAAGGGACATGTTTTCCAGCAGGTTTTAGGCATCTAGAAGGTGGGAACATGCGGCTGGGATTTAGGAGAAGGAAAAGGCCTTCTAGAACCCCTAAATTTAGGTGATATTTTCTGTTTAGAATCCCCCTCTTTTTGGCTAAAAATAAGGTGGATAAGATAAGGTAAGGATAAGGCAAGATAAGATAAGGTTATGGATAATGCTTCTAGATAATGTTCCTTATTTCTTGCTCTTTTCTTATCTTCTAGAACTTGAACTTGTTTCTTCCTTCTTCCTAGCTGATTCCTTGTCTTTAAATCTCCAAATTCGTCCATCCTTCTTGCTTGACTCATAAGCTATCCATCCTTGACCCAAAATAGCTCCAAATCACTCCAAATTGGCTCTTTTTGCACACTTTGTTATTAAGCCCTGAAATTGCACGAAAATGACTTAAAACACAATAATTAACATAATTAAGCTAAGTAAATGCAAGAAAACAAGCTAACTAAGTCGCATAAATATGCTCCTATCAAATTCCCCCATACTTAGCTTTTGCTCGTCCTCGAGCAAAACGAAATAAACAAAACATAAACTAAACCCTCCAACGTTCGCCTCAGGGATTTCCAATGGTACACAACATATTTAAAGATCATCACTCCCATAGATTTTAGTTATCCTTACTCTCGAGCACATACTTAATCATAGTCGCCACTTACTAGCTCACAATTAATCAATTAAAACAACGTTTTGAATGTAGTAACATGCCTTAGAGAATTTGCTCAATTTCTTACGGTTTACACTCTTATTTTCACACAGATTTTCTGACTACACACCCTAAACTAGTTATATGTGAGAAGATTGATGTAAACATGAAAACGAACACTCACATATGTTTATAACAAAGAAAGCAATTTCTGGAATTATTAATGCATGTGTATAGATATGATCTCATGAATGGAATGCTACTACTTAGATGCGAGAACCAGGGACACCATATGCTCATACTAATTCCAAACTCCACAAATTGAAACACACAACACCCAAGATAGAAGTATAGGGTTGTAACGGGGCTAAAGGGTATTGGTTAACAAGAAAGGATATGGAAAACAAACGTTCTTAAAGCAATAGTAAGCAAAGCAATGTAATAGGCACTTAGAATTCACTTTTGAATGCAAAAATCAACTTTAAACACAAGGGGAAGGTGCACACAACTTTTTAGGGCCGAATTCAAACTTTTGGACCCTTTCTTCAACAACCAACACTTAGAGCTCATTTTCTCTTCTTTTCAACTCTTTTTCTTACTTTTCTTCACACTTTTCTTTTCTTTTTCTGTTTTTCACAATTTTTTTTTTCTTTTTCTTTCTTTTTCTTTTGGCACACAAAACCCTTCCCCCACACTCACTTTCTGCAATATGGTGATCAAAAGGAATTTCCTTCTAAGTTATGCTCCACTATGCTTCAAGAACAAGGGTATGGATGGTCCTAATCTAGGCTTGGTAGGGTAAAACGTGGCTTACAAAGAACACGGGCTAAAACAAGGCTCAACGGGGTTAAACCTACAAAACATAATGTGAAGGGTAAGGCTTTTTTGGCTCTAGTTTTACTAACAACTTCATCTTGTTTATGTGTTATGTTAATCAATTTTATGTTTTGAATGAAACGGGCATGAGTTCTAGTATTTGGAACTATAGTGATGAAACGCCTTCTAAGTAGCAACCAAGCAAAGAATAATGAGATCATGCAACGACTTTAGAAAACAACAAATGCACAGATTTTTTAACTCTCCAAAGAACGTTTTAGGCTCAAGTCTCTCAGGGTTGTAGCGTTAGTTTGAGTTCCTTCCTTCAAGCATGTTACAAAAACTGATTTTTTTCTTTGTGATTAACCATGAATTCGTAAGTTACAACTACACGAAACATAAACCAAAGGCATATCGAACTTCCATCCATGTTTGTAACTTTCTTTTAACAGTTATGCAATTAAAAACCAAATCCTCATCATTGTGTTGGAAGGTACTCTAAGACACAAAAACACACAAAAACGACTCTTTTTGGTATTTTTAACACATTTTTCGATTTTTTTCAAGAATTTTCGAATTTTTCTTAAAGAACACATAAAAACACTTAAAAACACACTAAAAACACTTAAAAACAGTGAAAACAGCATTAGAAGTGATAGGTGATAAAAACCCACGAATTTTGCATAAAAACACTTTGTTTACCCCCCTACACTTAAATCAAACATTGTCCTCAATGTTTCAAACATATACGCACACACAAGCAAACAAACAAACAATTAACAAACATGACACGAAATGTAAATGAAAAACAATAAAGAGTAGAGTTTAGGAACACAAACACCTGGTTTTGATGCCGGATCTTCCAAGGTCTCTTTATTGAATGCATGGGTTGCCTCCCAAGAAGCGCTTGCTTTAACGTCTTCCAGCCGGACGAGACTTCCTTTTAGTCTTGGATAGGGCCCACGGCATGGAGTGGTGTGTCTTCCACGATATGCTCCTCAAAGTGCTCATAGTAGGGCTTCACACGTTGTCCATTCACCTTGAATTCTTGCCCCGTCTTGAAACTTTTAATTTGGACTGCACCATGAGGAAAAACATTAGTAACAACAAAAGGGCCAATCCACTTAGAACGTAACTTACCTGGGAATAAACGAAGGCGGGAATTGAAGAGTAGAACTTTCTGCCCAGGTGAGAATATCTTGGTACGAATCATCTTGTCATGAAATGCCTTCGTCTTCTCTTTGTAAATCTGAGCATTCTCATACGCCTCGTTTCTAATTTCTTCAAGTTCGTTCAATTGAAGCTTTCTCTGAAGTCCAGCCGTGACTAGGTCCAAATTGAATGTTTTGACGGCCCAATGTGCTTTATGCTCTAATTCAACCGGAAGATGACATGGTTTTCCATATATGAGCCGAAATGGGGACATCCCAATTGGTGTTTTGTAGGCCGTACGATATGCCCACAATGCATCATTCAAACGTAAGCTCCAATCTTTCCGGTTAGGCCCAACGGTCTTCTCTAAAATCTGTTTGATCTCCCGATTTGAAACCTCGGCTTGGCCATTTGTTTGGGGATGATAAGGTGTTGCCACCTTATGAGTGACGTTGTATTTCTTGAGCAACGCCTCAATGGTTCGATTGCAAAAGTGTGAACCCCCATCACTTATAAGAACTCTTGGCATTCCAAATCTAGCAAATATGTTAGTTCTTATAAAATCTGCAACCACTTTAGAATCATTAGTACGGGTGGCTTTTGCTTCCACCCATTTCGAAGCATAATCAACCGCAAGTATAATATAAACAAAACCATGAGATGAGGGAAAAGGGCCCATGAAATCAATGCCCCAAACATCAAAAATTTCAACACTAAATACAGGGACCTGCGGCATTTGATCTTTTGAACCAATGTTTCCGGTTCTTTGACAACGATCACATGACAAGCAAAACGTTCTAGCATCTTTAAAGATGGTAGGCCAATAAAAACCACTTTCAAGTACTTTTCGTGCAGTCCTTTGAGTGCCAAAGTGACCTCCGCATGCATAAGTGTGACAAAATGTTAATATTGAATGAAATTCAGAATTATGCACACACCTACGAATGATTTGATCCGCACCATATTTCCACAAATAAGGGTCATCCCACACATAAGAACGTGCCTCTTTCTTTAGTTTATCCCGTTGATGCTTACTTAAGGTGTCGGGAACTTGTTTAGAGACCAAATAATTAACTAAATCGGCATACCATGGTGCACTTACCTTGATGGACAGCAGCTGCTCATCGGGGAATGTCTCTGGAATAGGCACGGCATCATCTTCTTCATGGACCATTCGGTTCAAGTGGTCAGCCACCACGTTCTCGCATCCTTTCTTGTCCCGAATTTCAATATCGAACTCTTGGAGAAGAAGCATCCAACGAATAAGCCGTGGTTTAGCCTCCTTCTTGGTAAGTAAGTACTTCAACGCTGCATGATCAGAGTAAATTATAATTTTAGTACCAAGTAAATACGAGCGAAATTTATCTAAAGCAAAAACAACAGCAAGAAGTTCTTTTTCCGTTGTGGAATAGTTCAATTGAGCATCATTCAACGTCCGGGAAGCATAGTATATGACGTGTGGCTGCTTGTCCTTTCTTTGTCCCAAAACAGCTCCTAATGCATAATCGGATGCATCGCACATAAGCTCAAAGGGAAGGCTCCAATCTGGTGGGACAATGATAGGGGCCGAAGTGAGCTTCTCTTTGAGGTTCGTGAAAGCCTTCTCACACTCTTTATCGAATTTGAAAGGCACATCCTTTTGAAGGAGGCGGCACAAGGGGTTGGAAATCTTTGAAAAATCCTTGATGAATCGCCTATAAAATCCTGCATGTCCAAGAAAAGAACGAACCTCTCTAACCGAAGTCGGAGAGGGTAAGTAGCGTACAAGATCTATTTTTGATTTATCAACTTCAATTCCTCTTTCTGAAACGATATGACCTAAAACTATACCTTGTTTCACCATAAAGTGACATTTCTCCCAATTTAAAACAAGGTTAGTTTCAACACATCGTTTCAAGATTAATGTGAGATTATCCAAACAATTATCAAATGAATCTCCAAAGACACTAAAATCATCCATAAATACCTCTATGATCTTCTCAACGAAATCTGAAAATATACTTACCATACATCGTTGAAAAGTTGCAGGTGCATTGCATAGACCGAATGGCATGCGACGATAGGCAAAGGTACCAAATGGGCACGTGAAGGTTGTCTTTTCTTGGTCGTCGGGAGCTATGACAATTTGATTATATCCCGAATAGCCATCAAGAAAACAATAAAAAGAATGACCGGCTAACCTTTCAAGCATTTGGTCAATGAACGGCAAAGGGAAGTGGTCCTTCCTTGTGGTGGCGTTGAGCTTCCTATAATCAATGCATACTCTCCAACCTGTTTGGATACGGGTTGGCACAAGCTCATTTTCGGCATTCTTCACCACTGTAACTCCCGACTTCTTTGGAACAACTTGCACCGGCGAAACCCACCGGCTATCCGAGATAGGGTAGATCACTCCACAATCGAGAAGCTTTATAACCTCCTTCTTGACAACTTCCATCATCGGAGGGTTGAGTCGGCGTTGAGCCTCTCGAGTTGGTTTAGCCCCCTCCTCTAGAAGTATGCGATGCATGCAAGTTGTAGGGCTAATACCTTTAATGTCGGCTAAGGTCCACCCTATGGCTGTTTTGTGCTCTTTCAACACCCGAATCAGTTTTTCTTCCTCTAATGCCGTGAGTGTTGCAGAGATTATGACCGGCAACGTTTCTATGTCTCCTAAATAGGCGTACTTCAAATGACTCGGCAATGGTTTAAGTTCAAGAATTGGGGCCTGAATCATTGAAGGCAACAATTTATCAGTAGAAACGGGAATGGAATTCGGGATTGAAGACTTACCATGATATTGTGGCAATGCTCCTAGGGCAGCCACCATCTCGCCAACTTCTTCATTAGGCACGGCCAGATTTGGTTTTAAGCCCAATCCTTCGGCAATTGTTGTTTCAAGGGGGTCTTTGTCTAACGAATCGAGAAAGTCCTGCGCCAAAGAATCAAGTACATCAATAGAAAAACATGAATGCTCATCCTTAGGATATTTAATGGCATCAGAAATATTAAAATCAATAACTTCCCCATCAAATTCCATTGTTAATGTCCCTTTGAATACATCTATCTTCGTGCGGGCTGTTTTCATGAAAGGTCTCCCAAGGAGGATCGGCAATGGGGTAGAATAGACTCCATCTTCCATGTCAAGCACGTAAAAGTCCGCTGGAAAGATCAAATTGTTCACCTGCACTAAGACATCTTCCACAACTCCTTTCGGATATGCGTTAGAACGGTCGGCCAATTGAATAATTACACCATCGTTTTTAAGCTCGCCTAAGTTCATCGATGCATAAATTGAATAGGGCATAACATTAATTGAAGCACCTAAATCTAGCATGGCATGTTCAAACTTAGTTTTGCCAATAATGCAAGGAATTGTGAAACTACCCGGATCTTTGCACTTAGGTGGTAGTTTCCTTTGTAGCACCGCAGAGACATTCTCACTTACCTGAACCACTTCCTTGTTCGAAATCCTCTTCCTTGTTGTGCAAAGTTCTTTCAAAAACTTGGCATACTTAGGCACTTGCTTAATTGCATCAAGGAGCGGAATATTGACTTGAACTTTCCGAAAGGTTTCAAGAATGTCTTTCTCATTCTCTTCTTTCTTTGATTGCTTAAACCTGCTAGGAAAGGGCACATTTAGTGGAATAGAACTTGAAAAATTCGGATTAGGGCTTACCTTGGTGGTTTGGGACGGTTTTGGGTCTCTAGGGGGCTGCGGCAAGCTATTCTCTTCCCTTGCCGTGGCTTGTACTCCCTGTTCTTCTTCTTGTAGCAGCTTTTCATCCTCGTTAAGGCCTTGTTTGAACGGTTTTGAGTGATTCCCGAGCTCCTTGCCACTCCGCAATGTAATGGCCTTAGCGGTTTCAAAACCTCCCTTTGGATTCACAACGGTTGAACTAGGAAGTTTACCTTGTTCTCTAAACTGCCCTAGGAACTCAGAAATCTGCCCCATTTGCTTCTTCATGTCACTCATCTCTTTGTCTTGATTCTCTATTCTCTGCGAAACAGAAGTTAGTAATTGAACCACTTGATCATTATTAACTAACGAACCTGAGTTTGGTTGGACAATTTGTGATTGAGGTTGAGATTGAGTGAATGGCTTTTGATAAAACCCAGGGGGTGTTTGTCGAAAACCTCCTTGTTGTTGAGGTTGTTGAGGCTCCCTTCACTTGAAATTTGGGTGGTCTCTCCATCCCGGATTGTATGTATTTGAGTATGGATCGTGCCTTTGCTGATTTTGGCCTTGAAAACCTATGGCATTGGCACTTTCCCATCCTCCATTCTCAATCAACTGTGGACATTGATCATTGGGATGCCCTTGCATAGAGCACACGCCACACACACTTGGGTTGTTTCCTTGTATTTTGCATCCTTCCATAAATTGCGACAACATAGTAGTAATGTTAGTTAATTGAGATTGCAAATCGGAATTGGAACTTACCTCATTTACTTGCTGCCGTGGGGTGTCTCTTTGGCTAACTCCTTCGTATTGTTGTGCGTTCAAGGCTCGGTTCGAGATTAGGATCTTGGCAGCCACCGGTGTTTTGTCAACCAAAGCACCTCCCGCCGAGGCATCTAGCATTTGTCTTTCAATCGGAAGGAGTCCCTCGTAAAAGTATTGAATTAAAAGCTCCTCCTTCATTTGGTGTTGTGGACAAGATGCAACTAGGGCCTTGAAACGCTCATAATATGCCGGAAAGGATTCTCCTTGGTTTTGTTGTATGCCACTGATTTTCTTCCTTAAAAGAATGACACGTGATGTAGGGAAGAATTTCTCTAAAAATGCACGCTTCATACTCTCCCAAGAAGTGACAGTTCCGGGTGCCAATTCATATAGCCAATCTTTAGCCTTGTCCAAAAGAGAGAATGGGAAGGCTTTCATCTTTAGAATACTCCCATCGACATTAATGGGTGTCATACTTGAACATACCACTTCAAACTCCTTAAGATGCTTGTTTGGATCTTCCATGGACAGACCATGGTATTTTGGAATGTGATGCAACAAGCTAGACTTCAATTCAAACTCATCGGTCTTACCTTGGGCAGCCACGGGGTATTGAATGCAAAGAGGTGCGGCATTGGCTAATCCCGAGGCAGAAAGCTCTTTGATTGTACGATTGTCCACTTCCATGGCTTGTTCTTCTTCTTCCTCTTCCTCAAATTCAGATTCGGCCTCTGAACTTGGTGGACTAGGTGAGTTTGGTTCTGGTTGCTTCCTCTTCCTTCTCAACGTTCGTTCGAAATCGTCGTCAAAATCCAAGATGTTTGTATAAATAGGTTGAGAACTACGAGTCATAAACTTAGTACCTGAAACAAGAAAACAAACAAGATCAGAATATGAAATAAAGACTAACGAAATAAACAAGGGATTAGCAATTTGCTAATCCCCGGCAACGGCGCCAAAATTTGATGTGAAAATTACTTAACACGCAAATTAAACCCTATTTATGACAATTGTAGTATATGATGCAAGTAGGGATCGTTCTAGGCCGGGGATTAACTAGGGATGCTAATCAACACAAATTAGATTTAAAAACACAAAAACAAACTTGAAAACGTTTAAATAGACTCAAGGGACTCAAAACAGGTTTAAAAGACTCAAAACAGCTTAAAACAACCAAAAAGACTCAATTTAAGACCCAAGAAGTGATTTTGACGAAAATAAGGTAAAACTTGACTCAAACGACTAAAGAAAACAGGTTTTGACTCAAATAACAAGATTAGATGAAAAGGGGATTGTTTTGGACGAATTTAAACTTTAAAACAGAAACTTTGTTTAAAACACTTAAGAAAAACGATTTTGATGAATTGAATGGATGATGAGTTTAGTTAGAGGATCCTTTTCCACACATGACATATGCATATGAACCAATTTCCAATTATTATTCCTTTAGACTATGAATGACAACACCCCAAGTTAACCATGTAAGCATAAATTAACCATCAGATTTTCCTTTTCTCATTGAATTGAATGAAACATGCATTACAACCAAATTATCCTTATCAAGTCCCTAACTATGATTGCATGATAGAAAACATATCAAAGGTCATTACGTTCTTTGAAAATCATAAGTGTTGACAAGGCAATTATAACTATGAATGCATGAAACTCTTGCCTAGGACTTACTTAACATGATTGTGACTAGCAACCTTTACTACTTGTGAATATAAGTTCATAACGATTAGGTGAAACTCCCTTATACTCTAGCTTCAAGTTAATGCATGCAAATTAAGTGTCGACTCCCAATTAACACACAAAAACAAGTTTTAATAACTTAGTTAAGCAAATCACATTCAAGTCTTAAGAAACAATAATTAGATGTAATCAATTCATATATAGCATATAATCATGGCTTCAAATTCACCCCCAACTAATAAGAAATCTAGCCTCTCATGTTTGCAATTACACAAAAATAACTTGAATTAAACATTGAGATAAAAGAAAGACAACACCTAGAACAATGGGCAGCCAAGGTGCACGGCAAGGTCCTTCTTCCTCCTAGCAATTGCGGCACAAGATGGCTTTTTGAGTGAATGAGGGTGGATGAGTGCTGAATGTAGAGAGAAATCTGAGATGGGTGGTGAGTGAAAAGGGTGCGGCACTTGGGTATTTATAGGGCTGAAAATATATGTCTCAACATGGCTGGAATAGGAGTTATAATGTGTAGGAGTTTTGGATTTAGAATAGGTAGAGAACTTGGACTCCAAAACCACAAAGGAAAAGGGACTTTCAAACATAATCCAAAGAGGAAAGGGACATGTTTTCCAGCAGGTTTTAGGCATCTAGAAGGTGGGAACATGCGGCTGGGATTTAGGAGAAGGAAAAGGCCTTCTAGAACCCCTAAATTTAGGTGATATTTTCTGTTTAGAATCCCCCTCTTTTTGGCTAAAAATAAGGTGGATAAGATAAGGTAAGGATAAGGCAAGATAAGATAAGGTTATGGATAATGCTTCTAGATAATGTTCCTTATTTCTTGCTCTTTTCTTATCTTCTAGAACTTGAACTTGTTTCTTCCTTCTTCCTAGCTGATTCCTTGTCTTTAAATCTCCAAATTCGTCCATCCTTCTTGCTTGACTCATAAGCTATCCATCCTTGACCCAAAATAGCTCCAAATCACTCCAAATTGGCTCTTTTTGCACACTTTGTTATTAAGCCCTGAAATTGCACGAAAATGACTTAAAACACAATAATTAACATAATTAAGCTAAGTAAATGCAAGAAAACAAGCTAACTAAGTCGCATAAATATGCTCCTATCAAAATGCTACAGTGGGGGCCATTTCGTCTATAAAATGAGGAAGAGGGCCCATAGATAAAGACACTCAACCAATCAAACAAACAAGCATACAATTTGCCTTTCAATCAAGCCAAAGATCCAGAAAGCGGCGCTCTGCCCAGATTCTACACCCTTTTAGCCGTAGTTCCCTCCTAGAAAGACATCTTATGTCTATGTAAAAGCTCTGCTACCCTTTCCTAAATGTTGTAGTATCGATTTTCCTTGTGTAAACTCTTCATTAGCCTTTCCCCTTAGTATTTAATCTTTTGTAACTACAAGGAGAAGAGACCGCGAGACATGTAACCTTGCCCGACAAGGTGAAATCTTGCCCGAATCTCTTTGTTTCGTCTTTCAATCAATAGATCTGGTGTTATAATGCATTTGCTAGTATATACTCAAGTCAGTTCCAGTCTTATGTTGATCCAAAGTTCCATTAGTTCTCAGATCTGGTTTATTTAAGTGATTCTACCATTATAAAGAGAGTTAAATCAGGATTAAACTAATGACTTAGCCAGATCCGAACCTTCACCCTTTTAAACATACAAGATAAGCAAAAGTCCTTGATCTCAAGGCATAGAAAAGAACTTAAAGTAGACTTAACCCATCTACGACAGTCCTTTGATAACAAGAAGTCAGAATAACTTGGGGGGCAAGTAATCGGCTTAAATACACTCGTTTTACATCTGCCATATAGAGATGGCAGTGGCACGCCCTCGCACTTAGCTAGTTCTGACTGTGAGCCTCAAGGCCTACACCTAAGGCCCCCCAAAGGCACCTTTCAGGACTAACTTTGTTCTCCTCTTGCAGCATCCCGACAAGCAGGAGCCCGACAACCAACCAAAGTGCCAACTCCGCGGGGAGCTGTGTGTTCGAGCCAGGGATCCTTCCCAGCGAAATTCGTGCCCAAACACTACAATGATTCTTTTTATGAATGTCCATTTTCATTTGCTGTGTAATTCCAATATATATAGGAGTGACACTACACAAAGGTTAAAGAGTCAGTAAAAACTAACTAAAAAATTTATATGGTTAAAAGACATCAACCACAGTAAATTGATAAGAAGATGCAGAATAGAACATCAACCAGGTCTGTTATGCTATTGAGCTTGTTTTCCGCAATTTGAAGAGGCCCCAAGACCGGGGAGGAAGGAAAGAAAGAAGAAAAGACGGATTACAGAATTTGGTTGAATCTTTAATCTAGTTGCTAATTTTTTATTGATTGAATGGAACTTATGCTAATTTTCTAATGACTTGAGAGAGAAGATGGGGATGAAGATGGTTGTTTAATATTTTAAATCATATGCAATCTATGCAAAATGTAAACCAAAAATCAAATAAAAAAAACACAATTTTGAGCATATGGATAGCTCTCATTAATATTTTAGAGCATTATTATCTGTCAACAAGATGAATGAAAATTCTTTTTTAATTTGGTGCTACATCAAAAAGGCACCCACACATATAAAAAACATAGATGATGATCTCAATACTTAAATTACTTGAATCCTTAAACTGTCAATAGCAGACAGAGCAATGTGTCTCTTTTTTATATTCAAATTTGAATATTAATTTTTATAATTTAGATTAGTTATTATATTTACGAGCAAAAATCTCAATCAATGGTGGGTCACTGTTCAATTAATAAAATGAATAAATATTGTTCTATTAATTTAATGTGTAAGATAATTTGGCGAACTTGTTTACATTTCTTATTTTACATTAAAACAACACGACGAATTGAAATATCTGGCTTCATGCACTCATCTTTTACACACCAATATGAATCTAATCAAATATATAAAACTTATGCCCTTCTCCCCAGAAATGCTCCTAACATTAAATAATAATAATAATAATAATAATTAAAAATTAAAAAAAAATCCTTTTTAACATTGTCTCATTTGAAAAACTACATTGTGCATTTCTCTATAAAAGGCACCATTTGGAACCGATTAGATACATTGAGAATAACATGGCAACTTTTGAAATTTTTTTCAAAGATGCTGAATCCATAAAGGGAAGAGCTGCTCTTCCTTGTGAAGAATTACAGTGATATTCTCATTGCTGCTCTGCTTTCTATTGTAGCAGTACTTTTGGTCTCAAAAATTGCTAGGGGAAAGGTCACTTGTTCCAAAGGTATCATCCTCGGTGGGTTGGGGTTGCCCATTTTCTGAAAAACCCTTTCTTTCCTTTCAATAAGTAACAGTGCAAAAGGATACTATGACTTTGTCAGGCGCGGGCGAATATTGTGAGTTATTCTATCATCCATCACTATCTAGGAAGGTACATGTAGGACTTATCGATCACTTAACACCTCTTTGGTGTCTAGGACTAAATTTTATAGGATAATTCACTATGTGGAAAGTATGTTGAAGAAAAAACATTACATAAATTGTTTCCAATTTGCATGTAGAAAATGGATTACTAAGGAAACTATCCCTTAAACCAAAATAATAATAAAATCATTCGTTTATGAGTTATTCAAATCCAATCCTCAATATCAAACAAGGCTTTAGTAACGGTAACTAGTAAGGATACACGATCAAGTTGTTTCCTCCATCGACCATGTTTCTTTTGTTTTGAGCCTTCACCACTATGAAAAAAATAAATTAATTAATTATTCAAAGGGAACTTGTTGCTAGTGCACCTAACTCCTAACTTGTAACACTACAGATTATTGAGATGAATGATTGCTTTCACTCCTCTCTGGTTGATGCAATTTATGGATGCACTTTAGAACCTACTTGAATAGACTAAGAAAAGTACTTTTGGTTCATAGAGTGTGTATTTAATCGATTTTTATTGAAACCGGTGTGTATAAGATCTCAAGGGATGGGTTGTATGTATGGGTTGTCATCCTCACTTTAGCTAAGTGATAGGCTAAAGTGATGGTCTTAACCCTACTTTCATAACTCACCATACCTTGTCATTCACCTTACCTCCTTTTTGTCAACCTTTCTTAGTTGCTTGTAAAAACTTCTTTCCTTGTAATTAGGTTTTGGCTTTTCCTCTTGTTAAGGCAAATTTTAGGGTTTGTGTTGGAGTAGTTAACCTACTTTTTCTTGTAGTTTCTTTTTGGCTCATTATAAGAGTTGCCTTCTTTTCCTTGTACCTTTTACAATGAAATACAACAAATATTTGAAACCAAAACTCAACAATTTTCATATTGATGGAACCTCGATTGACGACTGCCATGAAACTATAGGCACGGAGATTGGTTTCAGACGAGGTTATTTGGAAGGATCCATGTTTATGTTCCAAGTTCAGAGGGTGCAAGTTTCGTTTTTTGCTAATGAATTGTAATCTTCGGCAAGTCGTATTTGAAACCAATGGCAAATGCTGTTTGTTTGGGTTAATATTTAAACTCTCGGCTTAGAGAGGAAAAAGCACAAAAAGAATGTCCAGAAGCACTGGTTTGCCCCAAGCCCAACACCAAGCCCAAGTCACCCATCTCAAGACAACTGACAGCTCCACATTAATGCAAAGACTAGTCGCTTAATATGAAGTGACAACCGATGGAAATCAACCTACTCCCGGCCCAAAAGTACTTTCTGAGGGGCAGGCATGTAAATAAAATGTTCATCACCACCAGCTGCTTTCGAGCAAAGGTAAAATGCTACAGTGGGGCCAATTCATCTATAAAAGGAGGAAGAGGGCCTAGAGATAAGGACACTCAACCAATCAAACAAACAAGCATACAACTTGCCTCTCAGTCAAGCCAAAAACCCAGAAAGCGGTGCTCTGCCCAGATTCTGCACCCTTTTAGCCGTAGTTTTCTCCTAGAAAGACATCTTATGTCTATGTAAAAGCTCTGATATCCTTTCCTAAATGTTGTAGTATGGATTTTCCTTTTGTAAATTCTTCATTAGCCATTCCCCTTAGTATTTAATCTTCGGTAACTATGAGGAAAAGAGACCGCGAGACATGTAACCTTGCCCGGCAAGGTGAAATCATGCCCGAATCTCTTTGTTTCAGGTTTCAATCAATATATCTGGCGTTATAATGCATTTGCTAGTATATACTCAAGTCAGTTTCAGTCTTATGTTGATCCAAAGTTCCATTAGTTCTCAGATCTGGCTTATTTAAGTGATTCTACCATTACAAAGAGAGTTAAATCAGGATTAAACTGATGACTTAGCTAGATCCGAACCTTCACCCTTTTTAAGCATACAAGATAAGCAAAAGTCCTTGATCTCAAGGCATAGAAAAGAACTTAAAGTAGACTTAACCCATCTACGACAATCCTTTCATAAACAAGAAGTCAGAATAATTTGGGGTGCAAGTAATCGGCTTAAATACACTCATTTTACATCTGCCATACAGAGATGGCAGTGGCACGCCCTCGCACTTAGTTAGTTATGATCGTTAGCCTCAAGGCCTACACGTAAGGCCCCACAAAGGCACCTTTCAGGACTAACTTGGTTTTCCTCTTGAAGCATCCCGACAAGCAGGAGCCCGACAACCAACGAAAGTGCCAACTCCGCGGGGAGCTGTGTGCTAGAGCCAGGGACCATTCCCAGCGAAATTCCTGCCCGAACATAGTTTTGGCACGCCCGGTGGGATCACAAATCTTGTATTCCAAGAAAACAAAGGAAGGAACAAACCTTCAGGTGGGGAACAAAACAAAAGTCACCCCTGTACACACCGAGGTCAAAAATGGCGAATCTCGCCGAAGGCTTGCAAGGATCAGGATCAGCCGAAAGCCCGACTCCTTCTGAAAAATCAGGAAGGAAAGTCACAAATAAGGACCTACAAGCCACTATGATAGCGGTCTTGAGGAGCATGGAGAAAATCTCTCTGGAGACAAAGAGGGAAGTAAGCAGACTATGTTCCCTAACAGGGAATCTGCAAAGAAGGCTAGATCTGGAGTACTCTACCCCAGAAAATGATCATACTAGAAAAGCAAGGAAAGCAACCAGCCCTTTGGAAGAGCTAGTTACTCATTTGTTTCCTTTACTTGAAGGAAGATGGAACAAAGGGAAAAATAAAGAAGGATTCGGAGAGGACCAGCCAGTATTAGAAGAAATCTTGGAAGCGGATCTGCCCGATCCCGCATTCTCACTGAATGATAGGGGGCAAAGTGGGCAAGAAAGAATAATGTATGGTATGCCTCAGTTGATTGGGGAATCCAGCAAGAAAGGAGAACATACCAGGACTGATAAACCCTCTCCATTTAGGCCACCACCGATGGCCACGAGAGAAGGAGAAACTAGATGGAGAAAGCCCGACACTAGAAATGAGGCTAACTCGGGCAACGATCGTGGCCCAAGGTGGGACTTACATCCTCATACCTCACCTAACAACGCAGCCAACCAACAAATCAGAGACGAGTTGGCTGAGCTAAGAAGGATGGTGGTAAGGAATGCTCAACCACAACCTCGCCCGCTATTTAGGATCGCCTATTAAAAGCCCTACCCATAGTTCATCGATGAGCAGAATCCATTTTCTCTTAACTTCAAGATGTCTGCATTCCTAATGTTCAGCGGAGAAGATAACAATGTGTGCTCCAAAGATCACATTTTCAAGTTCTCCAACCATTGCGTGACATTTGAGGACAACCCCAACTACAAGTTGAGATTTTTTGGGAACTCCCTGGTGGGCTTGGCATCTCAATGGTACTCCATGTTACCCCCAAATTCCATTATTAACTGGGGGCAAATGGAGATGGCTTTCCACGAGCAGTTTTATAGGATGGAGTCAAAAATGACCATCAATGATCTAGTTGAGGTAAAACAATTTGATCATGAATCTATGATGACTTCATCATGTGGTTTAGAAGGACAAGGATGAGGTGCCAGTTTCCTATCAACCATGTCCAGCTTATAGCTATTGCTCAGAAGGCTTTAAGACTACCCTTGAGGAAAAAGTTTTATGTTGTACAATTTAATGAACTGCAAGAGTTAGTGATCACAGCCACTAAGTATGAGAAGTTATTGCTGGAGGAGCAACAATTGATGCACTCCTCCAAAATACCACATTTCTACAAAAGTAAAGCTGCCATCCACCAAGTGGAGTTTGAAGTAAGGCCAGAAGAAGATAATGGCCATGGGAAAGAAATAGTAGACTTGTGCGTAGCAGAGATGACCACTCCCTTTAAACCACTGATAGTGAAGGGATTTGTCCAACAGGTGTGATGAATGACGGTGGATTCATCCCCATGAAACCCCCAAAATACTCCACCTATTCCTTTGATTTAACCAAGGTTGCAAAGATCTATAAGGAGTTGGTACGGGCAAGAGTGATTGTGCCTGATAACACCAAAAAGCTGCCCAAACCCGAGGAATTTAGGGGAAAAAAGTATTGCAAACTGCACTATACCTTCAACCACTCTATCACCAACTGTGTCTAATTTAGAGACTGGATACAATACCTCATCATCAAAGGAAGTTATTATTAGAGAAACCTTAGGCTAACATGATGATCGACACGGATTCCTTCCCAGAAACACCAATCAACATGATCAACTTGACATGGGCCGAAAATGGGAAAAGAAGAACAACTAGGGAGATAAAAGCAGAATGGGAAAGCCCATAGAGGAAACTCTAAAGCAGCCCGAGAAATCCAAAAATAGCTTTAGCAAAGGGGGTAGTTTCGCACAGTCAAAATGGCAAATATAAAGCATGAGCTAAAGGAGCCAAATAAAGCTAAATCAAAAACAAAAAAGGAGGGGAGCTCAAATAAAAGATGTCATTTCATGAAGAGATTACAAAAGGCTCAATCTAACAACTTTACATCTTCGACCAACGCAACTATCCTAGAAAAATAAGTTTGCATAGTGGTGAAAATACGGCTGGTTCTCCTAAACACATGTTACTATTCACCAGCTGGCTCTTGGAGTCCTCAACCTCTTGAGAAATCTTTTCCATTTCTTCAACTTTTTGAGAAAGGTGGTCAGTAGGGGTCACTTTCTCGGCTTTAAGTGAAGACAATCGTGCCTCCAATCGTTTGATCTCAAAATCAACCACTGCGATCCTATCTTGCATTACTGATCCTTCTTTCTCCAATTACCGAAGAGTAGTTGTACCCTTCACATGTTTTTTCCTGAAAGCACTTCATTCTATTGGATGACCGCTCTGCCTTCTGATGTTGATCCCATAGTGCCCGCAGATTCTCGAAGAAATTTAGAAAATATTGATATTGAGCCTTGGACAACAACTGACCTGGTGAAGATCAATGATGGCATTTTCTGCATTACAAAGAACCTTGAGGCTAAATGAAGCTGTGAAGTCCTTTCTCATCCAATCTTTAAAAATCTAACGAGCACGCTAAAATGAAGGGGGTTTAAAGGTGTTGGAGGTAAATGAAGTTTACTTTTGATTTGCCCGAATTTCTTCACCAAATCCAGCAAAGTCGGTGTTGAGGAAGCTGAAGGTGTGCCTCGAGTACTTTCAACTATGATAGTGGGGGCAACCTCAATCAGAGGGGTGGAAAGGATAGTAGAATCAGTAGCCAGAGTGGATGTAGTCGTTACAGAGGTCTTCGGTCACTTACTCACCGGCTCAGGGACAGAGATTCCTGGAGAGTCAGAGACCGGCGGAGGACGAGGAATATCCCTCTTGCGCACTACACACGAGGGAGAGTTGCCTGAACCTTCCCCAAAACCCTGTTGCAACTAAGACAGGCGACTGTTAGAAAGAAATCACACGAGTCAAAAGAAGATAAAAGAAGAAACTACCTATGTTGAACATGGAGCCTTTGGAGGAGGTGGAGGAGGAGTGACATCCCCTGATAACAGAAGAAGATTGTCACGGCTCACTAATGAAGGAGAAGCATTGCCCGAACCTTCAATAGAGACCTACAAAAAACAGGAATGAAGATATACGTCAATAATTAGCTTATGAAAAAAGAAAAGACAGAAGGGCTAAGTAATGATATACCTGAGATAAGGACGCAGGTACTTTTGAGACTTCAGGCACATCAGTGGGAGCCGCTGAAAAAGCTTTCGGACTAGTCATTTCTGAAACCATGGGGATTTCAGGAACTCTGGGATCCCCAAATGCAGAAACTGGTGTTTGATGGAACTCCTGTTCTCGGAAAGACTGGAAAGAGTGGAAGATGATGAGTACAAAGAAAAGGGATTCTTGATATGAGCGTTAAAAGTAGGTACTTACTGAGCCACTATCATTCTTTATGAAATGCATCATTTTCCCAGAATAACGATCAAACTGAGAAATGGGAGTCAAAACCAAAGGAGTGGATTTGGACCGAGAAGGAGAAGCTTGCCTCAATCGGCCTGAGGGGGGAGAGACCTCGGGCGATGAGACCGTTTCCCTCATAATCTCCTGTTACAGACAGTCGGGCGAAGGGGTTATTTAAGAGAAGAGAATTTCTCGAGGAAATGACAGGATCTACCTCTTTTTCTTTATGGGTAACATTTTGAAACTCTTGGGCCTTCCTTTGCATTTCCAAGCCTAGAGATTCATCCTTTGAAACAAATGAGGGTTTCTTGGATACCGAGGGTCTTGAAATAAAAGGAGAAAAGAGAAAAGTTGTTAGATCTCAAATGTAAAATGAAAAAAGATGATTAAGGCGAGGAACACTCACTAAAAGCTCTCTGTTTTTGCCTACCTGCTACAGGGACAGAAATGGAGGAAGCAGTTTTTGAGGACTTAGAAGTTTGAGCTCTTGTACTCTTCCTAGTTGACATTTCCCGCTTAGGTGCTCGAATGTTTACTTCGGGCTCACCCTTAGCATCCGAGTCTCCGAGCAATTCAGAGAAATCCCCACCTTCTCCGACCTCTCACTTCTTAGCTTCAGCTGCAGCTTCGTGAAGAATTCGCGTGTCAGCAAATTCTTTTTCTGACCCAATGTCCACCATTTCAGTATTCCCTGGTGATGCAGATATTAAAAGGAAAATAAATAAGGAGCCAAAGTGAAGATGAATTCATGTAATAGAATAGAAATTAGGAAAATAGGGAGTACCTATCAGAAGAAAGTTGGTTCTTTTGATTGACCATTTCCTTCCAATTCTCAAGTTCGCCAGAGCTAGGATAAGATTTAAGGGAAAGTTGAGAGAAAAGACGGTCGTGAGCGTCCCGCAGATCTCCTCCGTACTTCTTGATCCATTTTGCCTCCCACCAAGCAAAAAAAGTCGAGGTGCATTCGAAATTAAGAGTCAAAGGCTTTCGGGCAATATTGCTCATAACCTCAAGGCTATGTCGGGCAGCTCGAAAGGTGACCTCTTGGGGAGAATGAAGGCGATAGGAAGTACCACAGTGAACGAAGTCAAAAAAATGGAACTGGAATGGCCTGCCTAAAGCTCAATTGCCTACTACAAAAGTTCGGGTGATAAACCTCCAGCCCGCGTTCATAACGATCACAGCGAACCCCCATGCCAAGTCTCGTTGGTTGAATACAACTGATAAATTTCTCTCTGTAGAAAGGGGCAGTGTCTTCCCCAAAGGCATCTTGGAAAGCTTGATCAAGAAACTAGGGGTATCTCCTAAAAGCAGACGCTCCCCACTCCAAGTCCGTCCGAGTCCTGCAAACTCTAAAAAAATAAAAACAGGCAAACGTGGAATGATCTGTGGGAGGAGCTTCGGCCAGAATTCGGGCAAGGGCCACACCTTCAGGAAATTCTAGGTTGGCTGTCCGAAACTCAGGGAAATACCATTGCAACCATAACTGGATCATCCAAGTTAGTCCATTGAGGTTGGTCTCAAATGGTTCGTCCCAAGTTATTTCAAATAGGAGATGGTAGAAATAAGAGAAAAGGAACGGGCCTGTAGCGATGTCGTCAAAATTATTAAGAGCTTCTACCAACAGGATCCATTCAACCTTCACTCCCTTGGATTTGTTAGGAAAGACAAACTTGTTAAGCCAGTTTAGGAGGAAATACATGTGCTCTTGGTCTAAGTTGGCATTAGAGGAACCCGTGCCAAAGTTGTTCTTCAAAAAAGGGATAAAACCCTTAAAGGATGTCCCATAACTCTTAAAAGTAGCAGAGTTATAATCTAACTGAAGAAAGAAGGCCGAGGTGCCAGAACTTATGCCCGAACTCTCAGCAATCGGGCGAGAAGGGGGAGCCCAATCGTGAGTCACATCCACAATCCTGCCCGATGGTCTTAACCCAAAGACATGCGCCATATCTAGGATAGTTGGAGACATAGGGCCCATCCTAAAATCAAAAGTGTTGGTGCTCGAATTCCAGAAGAGGAGAGCGGTGGTCAGTAGTTCGAGTTTAGCAACCACGGTGATCTTCAAAAGCATTATTAGTTCATAAATACCATTGCTCATCCATTTCTTTTTAAAAAGAGGCTTGAGATCGTCTACCCATTTAACCCAAGCTTCATCGTTCATCAGAGGAAAACCGCGACAATAATTTGACCACTTAGATGAAGAGATACCTGACTCGGCCAAAAACGGGTTCGGAGTGAACCAATTAGCCTTGGGCATGTTGGCCTCCATTGCATTTGGGACCTGAGAAGTCCATGCATGTTCCAACAAATACACCCCACCTTCTTCAAAGAGAAGTTCGGAATGCAAGCAGATTCATGAGATGATGGAGTTTGAGTGACTTTTTGGGCCATTGACCAAGCTTGGTAGAGGAATAGAAGGGAGAAAAGCCGAAATCAAGAAAAATTCCAGGAACTCCAGAGATTCTGAGGAATTCTGAGGATTTAGGGATTTAAAACCTCTAAAGGTATTAAGGAGATTATGTAAACGGTTGATTAAGAGCAGAAATCATGGGTTAGTGTAAAGGACTCAGATAGGCACCAACTGAGGAGATTATGTAAACGGTTGATCAAGCGCACGTCTCGAGTATAGGCATGTGGTGGTTATTCAATCATTGTCAACGCCTCGGGTTTGCAAGCTTAACAACAATTTAAGGGGGCAATATTTGGGTTAATATTTAAACTCGGGGCTTAGAGAGGGAAAAGTCCAAAAAGAAGGTCCAAAAGCACAAGTTTGCCCGAAGCCCAACACCATACCCAAGTCACCCATCTCAAGACAACTGACGGCTCCACATTAATGCAAAGACTAGTTGCTTACACAGGAAGTGACAACCGATGGAAATCAACCTACTCCCGGCCCAAAAGTACTTTCTGAGGGGCAGGGCGTGTAAATAAAATGTTCATCACCACCAGCTGCTTTCAGGCAAAGGTAAAATGCTACAGTGGGGCCAATTCGTCTATAAAATGAGGAAGAGGGCCCAGAGATAAGGACACTCAACCAATCAAACAAACAAGCATACAACTTGCCTTTTAGTCAAGCCAAAAACCCAGAAAGTGGCGCTCTGCCCAGATTCTGCACCCTTTTAGCCGTAGTTCTCTCCTAGAAAGACATCTTATGTCTATGTAAAAGCTCTAATATCTTTTCCTAAATGTTGTAGTATCGATTTTCCTTGTGTAAACTCTTCATTAGCCATTCCCCTTAGTATTTAATCTTCGGTAACTACGAGGAGAAGAGACCGCGAGACATGTAACCTTGCCCGACAAGGTGAAATCTTGCCCGAATCTCTTTGTTTCAACTTTCAATCAATAGATCTGGTGTTATAATGCATTTGCTAGTATATACTCAAGTCAGTTCCAGTCTTATGTTGATCCAAAGTTCCATTAGTTCTCAGATCTGGCTTATTTAAGTGATTCTACCATTACAAAGAGAGTCAAATCAAGATTAAACTGATGACTTAGCTAGATCTGAACCTTTGCCCCTTTTAAGCATACAAGATAAGCAAAAGTCCTTGATCTCAAGGCATAGAAAAGAACTTAAAGTAGACTTAACCCATCTACAACAATCCTTTGATAAACAAGAAGTCAGAATAACTTGGGGTGCAAGTAATCGACTTAAATACACTCATTTTACATCTGCCATACAGAGATGGCAGTGACACTCCCTCGCACTTAGTTAGTTCTAATCGTGAGCCTCAAGGCCTACACCTAAGGCCCCATAAAAGCACCTTTCAGGACTAACTTGGTTCTCCTCTTGAAGCAACTCGACAAGCAGGAGCCCGACAACCAACCAAAGTGCCAACTCCGCGGGGAGCTGTGTGCTCGAGCCAGGGTCCCTTCCCAGCGAAATTCCTGGCCGAACAGTGTTGGAGTAGATAACATGATGGTTGTAGCTGGGCAGACTCATAGAAAGATTAGACGCCTTTTATCTGATCCTTTCTCCGTGAGTTCTTTACCTACATTCATTCAAAAGTTGATAAAATTCTGTGCTAGGAGCTAAAAATATTTGAAGAAAGCGGGAAAAGATTTTCAGTGCTTGCCTTGGGTGTAAAGGTAACAATCAATCTGATAGGAAGAAACAAGACAAGGCATCCGGTTTTGAAAATTTCTTCAGAATGATTGTAGAAATAGTAGTTTCATGTATATAGTAGTAGGGTAAAAGAATCTGAGATCTCTGCATGTCATATGACGCGCAGCTAGCGTCCGAGCAATGTGCACCTTACTAATGAGCATCACGGATGATAAAATACTGCCAACGTTTGAGCACAACTGCGTCGTAATCGCAGATGCCATGATATCCTTTCCAGTCAAGGTTACAGGCACAAGATATTACAAAGGCATCAAGGTACGTCACTCGTACATGGTACATCCTTGTTAGTTCACTCACTGTTTAAGTTTCTGGAGTTCATCATCTAACGCATTATTGAAGCTTAGTTAGGGTCTTAACATGATATACATTGTCGACTATAATGTGGCTGGAAATCAACTCTCTCTTATTCACATGATAGTTTAAAAATCTCACCACATCTCCTTATCCGAGTGTTTTGTAATATATGAATAAAGAAATAGTTTACCTTAAAGAGTAACTAACAGAGTTGTCAATGTTAGAATCTTAATTGGACTAAACTATCATTTAGTGAAGGACGAAATGTATTTGATAACAATACAATTTGACGTAAATTGCAAACGTGGAAAAACTGCTTCCTATTATTAAGGAAATATGGATAACAATTGTGGAGATAACTTACATCCCACTATTTGATGAAACTGCTGTTAACTAACAAAAACCAACTCTCCATGATAGAGGGAAGTTGGTGAATGTTAATCTACATAAGGACTCCTTGCTCGTAAAGAAAAGCTTTGCGTTATTGGGTTCTATCACCTTAAGAACATTAAGTCTTTCAACGAGTAGAAGATATCCTTTTATTTCTTGTTTTGCAATGGCTGCCTCAGGTATGATGTTAATACTTGTTAGTAATCTAGGAAACTTGTTAATATTATATACTACTAGTTTTCCAACATTTGGTATCAGAGCCAAATTAACAAATCCTAGATTCGAATATAGATGTGGAATTGCATATGTTTTCAAGCATGTAAATTTTCTATGAAATGCATGGGGGCCTCAGAAGCTTTAATGTCATGCAGCACTTATGATAATATTTTGAATTCACCACAGTGAATGATATGGATGTATATTCTGGCAAAGAAGGGTTTAAAGATTCATTGCATGCTCATACTCTTTTCCAAATGAAAGAATATATATAATGCGTAAAGTTTCAATGAATCATTCCTTGTATAATCTTGTAATTATCTTGTCCAAAGACTTGATATATTTGTGATAGAAGATGATTGTAGCGGTCATAATGTACATGATGACTTGGAATGGTGTTTATATTTCTAACGTAAAGGGGATATATAAACATGTGTAAGTGATGCATGAAATTAAAATTGTATTTAATGTTTTACTTGGCTGCCTCAACAACATCATCTGCACTTAGCCTTTCGTCGATCGAGCCTCTCAATGGGGGAAACTTCAAAAGGTGGAAACAAGACATTGAGATTTTGCTGGGCTTGATAGATCACGATTTAGCACTGAGAGAGGATGAACCTGCACTGCTGACTGACACTTTGACTGCTAAGCAAAGATTGAAGCATGAAAAGTGGCAGAAAGCCAACAGGATGTCACTCATGGTGATGAAAAGAACTATGAGTGAGACTGTGAGAGGTGGAATACTTGCATGCGACAAAGCTAAGAATTTTCTGGATTCAATTGGAGCAAAGTTCAAAGAGTCCGAGAAAGCCAAGATGGGTGAATTGATGACGACGCTGACCAGTTTGAAGTTTGATGAAGGCAAAGGTGTAAGAGAGCACATACTGAAGCTTGTTGACATTGCAACAAATTTGAATGACTTAGAGGTCTTGGTTGATGATGCTTTTGTTGTTCATATGGCATTGATTTCCCTCCCTCAATCCTTTGATCAACTGAAGATCACTTCCAACACACAGAAGGAAAAATGGTCACTAGATGAACTAATTTCCATATGTGCTCAGGATGAAGGTAGACTCAAAAGAAACACCACTTTTGGTGCTGTGAACTTGGTGCACGCCAACAAAGGGAAGAGGCCAATGTTTCATCCTGGTAAGGCTTCTAAACTAAACTCTTCTCTAGGAACTGCTATAGCTGCTTCTTCCTCCAAGGGACCAAAGGATCATAAGAAAATTATGGACAACATAAGGTGCTATTTTGCAAAAACAATGGACACATAAGAAAGAATTGTGAGAAACTCAAGAACTGGAAAATTAAGAAAGGTATTTTTGTTAAAATATTTGTTTGTTTTGAAACTAATCTTGTTGAAGTCCCTCCAAATAATTGGTGGTTTGACACTGGGTGTTCGGTTCATATCACCAATTAATTGTAGGATTTCACAAAAGGAGTTACAACTACAAGAAGTGAAGTTTTTCAAGTTTTTGTTGGTAATGGCAATAAAGTGGCTGTGGAAGCAGTAGGCAACCTCAAGCTGGAATTATCTAGTGGTTTTATTTTAGAATTAGTTGATGTACTCTATGTACCTTCACTTATAAGGAATTTAGTTTCTGTTTCAAAACTTGTAAAATCTGGTTTGACTTTCAATGGAGACAATGAGAGTGTCAGAATTTACTTGAAAAATAATTCAAAAGATGTTCTTGGAGTTTGTTTCCTAGTCAATGATTTGTGGCAATTGTTGTGTTCAGTGGTGAATGATTTTGCTTGCCTTAATGTCGATTCAATGAGTTCGACTAAAAGAATGTTTTAAAATGAAAAATCTTCTATGCTTTGGCATAGAAGATTGGGACACATTTCGAAAATTAGAATGGATCGCTTGGTCAAGGATAATATCCTACCTACATTAGACTTCTCAGACTTAACAAATTGTGTTGAGTGTTTTAAGGGAAAATCAATAATTTCTAAGAAGAAAACTTCAACCAGAAGTCTAAAGTTGTTGGAGATTATTGACGTATGTTGACCTTTTCCAACCAAAACACTCTGTGGAAATGTGTATTTCGTGACTTTTACACATGATTTTTCAAGATTTTCATATCTATATTTAATCTCGGATAAATATTCTGTATTAAATTGTTTTAAAGTGTTCAAAACCGAAGTTGAAAAACAACAAGAAATGTCCATAAAGATCTTGAGGTCAGATAGGGGAGGGGAATATATGGCAGATACACAAAGAAGGGTCAATCCAAAGGACCTTTGGCGCAATACTTGGAAGAGTGTGGGATTCAGGCTCAGTACAATACTCCAAGCACACCACAACAAAACGATGTGGCTGAGATAAGGAATAGGACACTGATGGATATGGTAAAAAGTATGATGAGTTGTTCAATACTTCCACAATACTTGTGGGGAGAAGCTTTAAAAATGGCAAACTATATTTTGAATCGTGTTCCTAGTAAATCAGTTTGCAAGACTCCTTTTGAGATGTGGACTGGTAGGAAGCCGAGTTTGAATCATCTACACATATAGGGCTGCAGTGCAGAGGCAAGGATGTATAATCTTAATGAGAAGAAATTGGATCCTAGAACAATTTCCTGTCATTTTGTAGGGTTCCCTGATAAATCTAAAGGCTATAGATTCTATGCACCAAACCTTTCGAACAGAATTTTTAAATCCAACAGTGCCAAGTTTATTGAGAATGGGGAAGCATCGAGAAGTTCACAAATGTTGCCATCTCTTAATTTCAAAGAGCAAAGAAGTGTTCATGAAGATCAAAATTATGAAGGTTCAATGGAGTTGCAGCAACCTCCTTTAGTTGATTTTCAACTTGAAGATTTTAATAATCAAGTTGAAATAACTGAAACAAATACAAATAGTGTGCCACTGAATTCTCATGTTGGTCCAATGAATATAGCTTCTTCATCTCAGTTACTAGCGAGTTCTTCAATGCAAGGACTGATAAATGACAGAAGGGTTTTACCACCAAGAGTCAGAAGGTCAGCCATCTCTGTGACTATTTGGTGTATTATCATGAAGTTGAAATGAATGAGGGTGTGACTGATGATCCAGCCACTTACCAAGAAGCGATGGACAGCTTGCAATCAGATAAATGGCTAGAGGCAATCCATGAAGAATTGAGATCCATGCAAACAAATCACGTATGGATTTTAGTTCCTGCACCAGCCAATATTAAACCAATTGGAAATAAGTGGGTTTTTAAAACAAAGAAAGACTCAAAGGGTTACACACAAACTGAAGGGTGGATTATATAGGAACCTTTTCACCAGTTTCAACAAAGGACTCACTTCGAGTAATTCTTGCACTGGTGGCTCATTATGATATGGAGCTTCATCAAATGGATGTAAAGACAACCTTCTTAAATGGTGATTTGGAGGAAGAAATTTTCATGGAACATCCAGCTGTTTTCATTAAGCAAGGAGAAGAAAATATGGTATGCAAGTTGAGAAAGTCTATTTATGGTTTGAAACAAGCTTCCAGACAATGGTTTATGAAATTTGATGAGAAAATAATGTCTATTGGCTTCAATGAGAATAAAATAGATGATTGCATATATCTCAAGGTATGTGGTTAGAAATTTATATTTCTTGTTTTGTATGTGGATGATATTTTATTAGCTAGCAACAATATCAACCTCTTACATGAAATTAAGAAATTGTTGTCCAATACCTTTGAGATGGAAGACATGGGAAATGTATCATATGTGTTGGGGATTGAGATAATTAGAGATAGATCAAAGGGTTTGTTAGGACTCTCACAAAGATCATATATAGAGAAGGTATTGCATCAGTTCAATATGCAAAGCTGTTCAAATGAAGAAGTGCCAATAGGGAAGAGAGATAGATTGAATAAGTCCAGTGCCCGAGAAATGACTTAGAAAAACAAAGCATGATTAACAAACCTTATGCATCTTTAGTTGGGAGTTTAATGTATGCACAGGTTTGTACGAGACCGAATTTGGCTTTTGCAATAAGTGTGCTGGGAAGGTATCAATCTAATCCAGGTGAACAACACTGGGTTGCAGTGAAGAAAGTATTAAGATACTTGCAGTCATTCATGCTTGTATATAAGAAAGTGGAGAACTTGGAACTGGTTGGCTACACTGACGCAGATTTTGCGGATTGTATAGATGGTAGAAGATCAACCAGTGGATATTTGTATTTCGTAGCTGGAGCTGCAGTATCTTGGAAAAGTGCGAAACAAAAGGCCTTGGCTACATCAACTATGGAAGCTGAATTTATAGCTTGTTTTGAAGCCACAAAAAGGGGATTGTGGCTGAAGAATTTAATCAAGTTCATAGGAATTGTGCATTCAATTTCAAGGCCACTGGTGTTATATTGTGACAATAAGGCAGTTGTTTTCTTCTCTAAAAATAATAAGAAGTTAAAAGCTACAAGACTGATGGACATCAAATATTTGTCAGTCAAGGAACATGTGAGAAAGGGTGAGGTTGTGGTCGAGCATATTGAGACAAATTCTATGATAGCTGATCCATTAACAAAACCCTTAGCAGTGAGAGTATTCAAAGAACATGTCATGATGATGGGTGTGCACGAATCTCTGGAATCTGCTAAAATGTGGGAGTAAGAAACCCTTATATGAATTGCATGTATGAATGTATATTTATATGTATTTGCATGATTATCAGTATACCATTACAATTATGAAGTGATGGTTTAAGACTGAGTTGCAGTAATAAATATATATGTGCTGAATCTTTATGACTATTCTGAGTTATATAACTTATATAACACAAGTGGTAAATGATTTTCAATTCAGTAAAGGGAACTGTGATCAACCAAAGATGATCCATAAAGTTGATTGAATTGATTCATAGAAAAATGAACGTTAGGTTCATTGAAAGTTTGACATCATACTGATTAGATTCAAATGACAATAATTTTAGAGTGCATGTGCCGATAAGCTGCACATGATTTTCTAGAGTTCAACATTTGAGCTAATACTGGAAGATGTGGGGAAGCAAGTTACGTGTAACTGGTTGTGATCACTAAGGAGTCAATATTGTAATTGTGATAACATTTCGATGAAATGATTAGTTTAAGTCCAAGTGGGAGAATGTTAGAAACTTAATTGGACTAAACTATCATTTAGTGAAGGAAGAAATGTATTTGATAACAATACAATTTGACGTAAGTTGCGAACGTGGAAAAACTGCTTCCTATTATTAAGGAAATATGGATAACAATTGTGGAGATAACTTACATCCCACTATTTGATGAAACTGCTATTAACTGACAAAAACTAACTCTCCATGATAGAGGGAAGTTGATGAATGTTAATCTATATAAAGACTCCCTGCTCGTAAAGAAAAGTTATGCGTTATTGGGTTTTATCACCTTAAGAACATTAAGTCTTTCAACGAGTAGAAGATAACCTTTTCTTTCTTGTTCTGCAATGGCTACCTCAGGTATCATGTTAACACCTATTAGTAATCTAAGAACTTGTTAATATTATATACTACTAGTTTTCCAACAGTCAAAGTCGGCACAAGGGCGTGTTATGAAAGCCTTTAAAGACATGATCGCCAAGCGGAGAAGCGGAAAGGAGTATTCAGATGACTTTTTGCAATCGATGATAGAAAGAGATTCAGGCCCTGACAATGAAAAGCTGATAAATTCAGAGATTATGGACAGCCTATTGACATTGATAAATGGAGGCCAGACCACCTCTTCAGCTGCAATGATGTGGAGCCTTAAGTTTCTTGGCGAGAATAGAGAAGTCTTGGACAGACTCAGAGTAAGGAATTCCAAAGTGTATCTTCATATCATATAAATCGCGGTAGCAACTTCAGTATCGTTGAGATAGATAAGAAAGAATATATGAACATACAAGAGGAACTGTTCAGGCAGGAAATCCTAGGTGGCGGAGGTTCCTGGCTCTGGCACACAGCTCCCTGAGGGATTGGCACTTTGGTTGGTTGTCAAGCTCCTACTTGAAAGAGGCTTCAATAGGAGCTTGTAATTAGTCCTGAAACGTGCCTTTGTGGGGCCTTAGGTATAGGCCTTGAGGCTCACAGTCAACACTAACTATATGCGGAGGCGTGCCACTGCCATCTCTTATATGGCAGATGTAGAACAAGTTGGTTTAAGTCGATTACTTGCGCCCCAAGTTATCTTAACTTCTTGTTTATCAAAGGATTGTCGTAGATGGGTTAAGTCTACATTAAGTTCTTTTTTATGCCTTAAGATCAAGGGCTTTTATCTAACTTCTATGCTTGAAGGATGATAGTCAAATCTGATCAAATCATGAGTTATAGTCCGTTTTTATCTTCTTACGATAATGATGACTTTAGATCTGAGATCCTATGATGCTTTGAACATAGAAGGGTTTAGAGATGACTTGCATATATGTTGATGAATACATTATAAAGCTAAATCTATTAATTAAAAGACAACACAAAGAGAGTCGGGCAAGATTTAACCTTGTCTGGCAAGGTTGGATCTTGTGCAGCTTCTCTTCTTTATGAATACAAGGGTTTCTAAGCACTAAAGGGAACAACAGTGAACTAATCTATATGAGGGAATCGATACTACAGCAGTTGGGGAAAGGTAGTAGAGCTTTTACACAAGGGGAGGTTATCCTATTCTGGGAATTCTAAGGCTACAAGGAGAGCAGAGTCTGGGCAAGGCACAACTTTCTGAATAGTTTGGCTTGACTGAGAGAGACAAGTTGTATGTTTGTGTGATTGGTTGAGTGTCTTTGTCTCTAGGCCCTCTTCTTTCCTTTTATAGACAAATTGGCTCAACTGCTGGCGGTTTGATCCTTACCCGAAAGCCACTAGGGGTTACCAAACCGCTGGTTATTTACTAGTATTGCCACTGTAAAGTACTTTTTGGTTGGCAGCTGGTGGGTCTCCATCACTTGTCCTATCTGATTGTAGGCATGTGGTCTATGTATTAATGGGGAGCCGTCAACTTGTCTGGAGAGTCTGGTCTGGGCTTGCCACTGGGCTTGGGGCAAAACTCCCATTTTTACCTTCCTTCTGGGCCTTTCTTCCTCCAGGCCCAAAGTCCAAATATTAGCCCAAACAGTGCCCCCTTCAATCGTTGTTAAGCCTGTAAGCTGAGGCGCCAATAATGATTAAATCAGCTGTTTCTTCATTGATTTCTTTTGCACGCCTGTCTCGGAACTTGAATTGCTCAGACGCAACAGTTGGTCATCCGACACTATTCTCGACCTTTGCACTTACCCAGGAATTTTAACCGTTTCTTGATCCTTTTATTAAACTCTGCATAATTCCAATCTTTAATTCATTCGAACATCTTCTTATATTGCCAGAATTTTCCCAGAATTCTTTCAGACCCCGCAACTATCCGAACTTCTCTTTTCACAAAATTCATTTGAGGATACTCAGAGCTTCCCATGTAGGTTTTGGTGAAAGGGTTTCCACCATGCCTTGCCCTCTTGTAGACTTCCATTGTCTTTGTCGCCTTTGGACAGACTATCATTCCAAATTTCTCTTCATGAAGGAATGAGTGCTTCCCTTGGAACCTGCATGGATTTCTCTGGCTTTGGCCATTATTGGAAGCGATATCACTAAGGAGCGATCATTTCCGTTAATATCTTCAGTCAGACGCTTCACGTTCGGTTCATACTTCAGGATTCCTACAACTTTACAGGCTAGTCGAGTGATCTCGATCACACTGGTAGATCTTACTTGGGCTCACAACTCTTGATTCTTGATCACTTCATTGTCATAGGTGTGTGCTTCAGGATCAACTACAGCGACCTGGCTGGCCGCATAACCTTAATCGGGCTTATGAATAAGAGCGCAGCAGATTCGGACAAACTAGGGCAGACTTAGCTAGTAGTATCAGTGTTTAGGGAAGGTTAAGTAAAATGTAGATCTATCCTTCTGGGATAATTGTACTCAATTAGGGATACACAACTATTGGTCTAAATATATGTATCTTCCACATTTGATGAAATGAAAATGTTCTTTTTAACTTTTTGCAAGACAACTTCAGACCACTTGTTATGTTTAATTATCCTTAATATAACAATCCCTGGCATCCCATAAGGTTGGGTGATACTTCTTTAGAAACTTAGCATTGATCGGATTTTTCTGTAATCTCTCTTCCAAATCTGTTAAATAGAATCCTCCTTTACTCAAAATTTGACTAATAACCAAATGACCTTCCTATGTCGGGCTCCATTTTCCAAAACCCCTAAGCTGGGTTCCCAAGGGCATAATTGCTTTCCACACTAACTCTCTTTCCTCAAAGGTTTTCAAGTATACTTTCTTATTGTATGCTCGTGCCATAGCTCTTTTTCCTTCTTGGATCCTATCCAAAGCTTCAATTCGGGCTATATCAAGGTCTTCAATTTCTTGACACATGGCTTGAACGTATGCTTCATTGTGTAGCCCAAATTGATTCTGAATTCTGACCGAACTCACATTGATATCCATAGGGAGTACAGCATCTTGCCCGAAAGTCAAAGCAAAGGGGGTTGTCCCAGTCGCCGTTCTTTTAGAAGTTCTATATGCCCACAAAGTATCTCCCAATCTTTCGTGCCACTTTTCTAGATTCTCGGCCACTGTTCTTTTAATAACGTTCACCAAGATCTTGTTGCTAGCCTTTGCTTGACCGTTCGACTGGGGGTAGTAAGGGCTAGACTGAATCATCTTTACATTGAATTTGCGGGCAAACTCCTCTACCTCTTTTGAAATGAAAGATGGTCCTTGATCTGTGACAATTGTCTCGGGCACCCCAAACCTATGCAGGATTTTATTCTCAATGAATTTTGTAACCACAACCGAAGTGATAGTCTTAACAGCTGAAGCTTCCACCCATTTAGTGAAGTAGTCCGTAGCCACGATTATGAAAGTATGGCCTTTGCTAGAGGCTAGGTAAATCTGCCCGATGAAGTCCATGGCCCATCCTCTGAAAGGCTAAGGTTTAACCACGGGGTTCAAGGGTATTGAAGGTACATGCTGGAGTGGCCCGTGTCTTTGGCATTTTTCACATCCTCGGGCATAAGCTTTGCAATCTTTTTCCATTTCGGGCCAGAAGTAACCGTATCTTCTAAAGAGCCACCTCATCTTGGTCCCTGCTTGGTGTGCTCCATAAATCCCTTCATGCACCTCAGCCATTACCCTCATTGATTCTTCCTCACCTAAGCACTTCAGCATTAGCCCATCTGAAGTCTTTCTTAAAAGATTCTCTCCCCACAAAACATATTTAGTTGCCCGCCGCCTATCTTCCTTTTTCGTGGGAAAAAAAGGATCTTTCAAGTATCTCAAAATAGGTGTTCTCAAGTCCTCAATCTTCACTTCTTCCGTCCTTACATCCAGGCTGAACCCTCGCTCTAAGATGGAGGGGAGGTTTCTTTTTTGGACTTCTATGTTTCCTTCAAACTTCCTTTCCTGGATTGTCACTCCAGAGGCTAATTGTGCCATCTCATTGGCAATTGCATTTGCTTCTCTAGGGATGTGACTAGCCGATATCTCAATACCCCAATAGCTTAGTAATTGAGTGGCCACTAGGTAATAACCAGCCATAGTGATGTGTCTGCATTTATACTCCCCATTCAATTGGTTGATTACTAATTCTGAATCACCAAATACTTCAACTTTAGTTGCCCCCAACTCCATCAAGATCTCTAGGTCGATTATCAATGCCTTATATTCTTCCCGATTGTTAGTAGTTTCTTGATAATCTAAGAGGAATGAATAACAGTGATGGTTACCACCAGGATCAATGATGGCGACTCCAGCCCCAGCAGCATTTTGAGTACAAGATCCATCGAAATACAATTTCCAGGGAGCAACCCAGAGGCTAGATATTCTCTTTATTTCTTGTTGAATCCATTCTTCTATGCCCGAGAGACCTTTAGTTGGAAGGATCCAAAGGCTAGCTGCCTCCAAAGTTCCTGGAATGTTGACAATTTCTTCTTGAGATTCTTGATGCTTTACCAAGAAGTCTGCAATTGCCTATCCCTTAACTGCCCTTTGGGGAACATATTGAAAAATGTACTCTGATAATGCCAAAATCCACTTTCCAATTCTTCCGGTCAGCATTGGTTTTGATAACATGTATTTGATCACGTCAGTTCTGGCAATGATGTGGATGTGGCATGGCAACATGTAATGCCTTAGTTTGCAGGCAGTGAAGTACAAAGCTAAGCATAATTTCTTCACCGAGATGTATCTTGTTTCTACCTTAGTAAGAATTCTACTAAGGTAATATATAGCTTGTTCTTTCCCACCTTCATTATTCTGAGCTAGCAGGCTTCCAATTGATTTCTCTGAAGCAGAAAGTATAAAGTTTCAATGGCTTCCCTCTTTTAGGTGGCATAAGTACTGGTGGAGAAGCTAACTAAGCTTTTATTCTATCGAACGCCTCTTGATGTGAAGGTCCCCATTCAAATTCTTCTTTGTCCTTTAGCCTTAGTAGAGGAGTTAGCGGTTGGATCTTGCCCGCTAGATTGGCAATGAATCTTCTTAAGAAGTTGATCTTCCCTAGCAACCTTTGAAGTTGTACTTTGTTGGTGGGGGAAGGCGACTCCATTATTACCCGAGCTTTATTTTTATCAACCTCCACTCCTCTTTGATGAACGAGGAATCCCAAAAAGTTGCCCGATCTTACTCCAAACGCACACTTCTTTGGATTCATTTTTAGTTTATGGATCCTCATTCTTGTCAAGGCCTGCCTAAGGTCAATCAAATGTTATTCTTCAGTTTTAGACTTTACCACGATGTCATCAATGTATACTTCCATGCTATGGCCTATTAAGTCATGAAAAATGGCGTTCATTGCTCTTTGGTAAGTTGCCCCAGCATTCTTGAACCCGAACGGGATCACCACATACTCGTATGCTCTGACATGGCCTGGACACCTAAAAGCTATTTTATGTATATCTTCTTTAGCCATTTCTATCTAATTGTATTCAGCATTCCCATCCATAAAAGATAAAACTTTGTGTTTAGCAACCGCATCTATGGATAAGTCTGCCATAGGCATGGGATATTCATCTTTAGGCGTGGCTCCATTAATGTTTCGATAGTCAACACAACATCTAACTGCTTTAGTTATAGCTTTTAAAACTGGTACAATGTTGGCCAACCACTTAACATTCTTGGCAGGCCTAATAAATCCAGCATTTACCAACCTTTCAATTTCTTCATTGACCTTCTCCTCAATCTCCTTCGACATCCTTCGTGGAGCCTACTTGATAGGTTTCAACCTCTCCTTAATAGGCATCATGTGTTCTACTAAGGTTGGGTCTAAACCTGGCATCTCGGTGTAGTGCCAAGCAAAACAGTTTTTGAATTCATGCAAAAGGGTGACAATCCATGCCTGATCTTCGGTCTCCAACAGACCGCTAATCTGTATTGGTCTTGGATCTTCCTTGGTCCCCAGATCAATGATTTCTAAGGGATCTTGTACCTCAGGAGCTGGCTTATCTGGTTTTACACACAAAAACTCTACCAGCTCTAGATTGTCGGGCAGATCTTCTGGCCCATCCAAATCATATACACATTCAGCTATCCGGATGGCTGCTTCTAACTCCTCTCCAAAAGGATCCTCTTTTCTTATCTGGCTTATCGTAGTTCCCCTGCTCCAACCTTCTTCCTTCCCAGCTGAGTTTTCCCTCTCTTGTCTCTTCTCTCTCCCGTACACCAACAGTCTTTTTATCAAGGACCTGACTACTATTATCTGGTCCCTCCTCTTTTGTGCTGACATTAATGTTGTTAGGGTTTTGGGATGATATAGGGTCGATTCCACTCTTCCTTGGTAAGAGACAATCCTTGTTCCAAAAGCTTTTGGGCCGTCACCTTAGTCGGGCGGTCGTTCTTGTCAGCTCCTGTACATCGAAGAATCCCGATACTGGGATTGTAGAAGTTGGCCTCTGCAATGTTGGCCATAGGTAAGAATGGTCGTGATTCGACCTCAACCATTTCCTAGAAACCAGGCCTTATCTCCCCTTCCTCGTGATAGACAGCCACTTGCTGGTGTAAGGTGGACGGCACAGAAAGACTCTGGTGAATCCAGTCTCTGCCCAGTAATGCCCCATAGGTGGAAGTATTATCCACTACAAAGAAAGCCAGCATGATCTGCTTCGATCCCAGGTCAACTTCTAACGACAATATCCCATGGGTCCTGGTAATAGCTCATGAGAAGCTTGACACTATAAGAGCTGTAGGGATGAGGTCTTCTTCACCTCTGCACATCCTTTTCATATGTTTATAGGGAAGCACATTCACCGCAACCCCTCATCTATCAACACCCTCTTAAAGGGTATTCCCTCCAGGTGAGCGGTCACATATATGGGTTTGAGATGGTTGGCCAGAATTGGATTTGGGCGAATAAAAACCATTTTGTCCGAGTATATTCTTTCACGCCACTTCTCCTGCTGCTTGAGCAATTCTGTTCGGCTAAACTCGCCTTGCCCGGTTTTTTCAACACTAACATGTGCCATCATAGGTTCCGCTGCTAGGTAATCACCCTTCATCGTAGGAGGTTGATCATGCTCAGCACGAAAGATGGCTGATAAAACGGACGTCATGTTTACATGGAAATTGCTCAGTCCAGTTAAGTCCCTTTCTTTGCCCCCCAATGTTATTCATGAACTCATCTATCCAGGCTTGCGCTTCTTCAGGCAACATCAGCTCAGGGAGTTCCTCTTCCTTGGTGATACCAAAGTTTGGTACCTGCTTCGACATCTCACAGACAGTGTCTATCAACAACGGTGTAGGCAGCCCTCTTTCAGGTGAGATAGTTCTGAAGCAGACTGGCTTCGGGCTCCACCTTAGGGTTGGCATCATTACTACATCTTCTTGAGCCTTCCTCAAGATTCTGTACTTCCCAAGATGAGGGCTTGGCGGCACATGATCTCATTCCCCCTTCTTAACTTCTCTCTTACTTTTCCAGTGGGGTTGATTTCCTTCCCCATGAGGAATATCCTCCAACTTTATGTTCCCTGAAGTCTCCGAAGTGGCGGGGGCTTTTAATGAGTTCATATGTGCTTTGTGCTGCCTCTGAACTCTCCTGATTATGGATACCCCTATTTCTTTGACGGGTTTTCCATCTTTCCCAACTATAAACCACCTTTGCCCGAGTCGGGCGAGGTTCCTCTTTGTCATTGGGTCCACCGTTCTCCCCTTCATTCGAACATCTCCGCCGGTGTAGCTCAGTTGGGGTGGCTTCGCCTCTTTCCACCTTGGCATCTTGGCCTCTTTATCTTCCACCTCCTCTGAGGCTTCATAGTTCCTGAAAACCTCTAATAAGTTTTTAGGCTGGGAATCTCCCCCCAGCCTCTGGAAGACGTTCCAAGACACTTCTTTCTCTCTTGACCGCATAACGCTTATGCGCCTTTCCTGTTCTTCTCTTTCTTTCATTTTGACCAGCTCCTGATCAATGATTGCTCTTGTTGTTGGCACCTCCAACTCACATTCAGAATGGCATCTGCTGCATAGCACCACTTCTCTTACTATGGTGGCTTTGGGCTTATCGGGCACCCTGATAGTTCCCTCCGTGGGTCTATCAGTTGGCCTTCTCTTTGCCTTTACCTCCCACGTGGCCTTCCCTTTCCCTTTCTCTGCCCATGTTAAGTTAATCATATTTAGCGGAGCTTGTAGGGAAAGAGAAGTATTAGCCTGTGGGTTTTTTAGCAACCACTCTGTTCTTGGTTCACATTGCCCCCCGTTATTTACTAACAAGGGGTCGGGCAACTCTGGCTCCTTTAACAACCACTGGTGAACTCTCGCCTCTTCTTCGTTCTTCCCTTCTTTCATTGTTTTAAGTAGAGGAAGAACTAGCTTTTTCACAGGACTGGCTTTTCCATAGGGCATTCCAGATCTAGTCCTCCTTGTGGACTCCTCATCGAGGAACATAGTCTGTTCGTACTTTCTTCTACATTCAAAATGCTTCACTCTATGTTCTTCAAAATTGACATCATGGTGGCTTGTATGTTTTCTTCAGGAAGATCTGCCATGTTGTTTCTTGGTGTGTACTGGGGCTGACTGAAGGTTTATTCTCTCCTTCGTCTTCTTGGCATACAAGATTGTGTCCCACTGGGCATGCCAAAACTATATTCGGGCAAGAAATCCCGGGTGGCGGAGGTTCCTAGCTCGGGCACACAGCTCCCCGAGGGATTGGCACTTTGGTCGGTCGTCGGGCTCCTACTTCAAAGAGGCTTCAATAGGAGCTTGTAGTTAGTCCTGAAAGGTGCCTTTGTGGGGCTTTACGTATAGCCCTTGAGGCTCACAGTCAACACTAACTATATGCGGAGGCGTGCCACTGCCATCTCTTATATGGCAGACGTAGAACAAGTTGGTTTAAGTCGATTACTTGTGCCCCAAGTTATCTTAACTTCTTGTTTATCAAAGGATTGTCGTAGATGGGTTAAGTCTACATTAAGTTCTTTTTTATGCCTATTTAGGCCCAAAATGACATTCGGCCGAGCTCGGATTATCCTCAGCCCAGGACCTGCGCAAAGGGGGTGAGTCGGCGCTATGGGCCACGGATTAGGAAGAATCCTATATGGAGAGGGAAGGAGGAACAGATAAGTATAAGAATGTGATAGAGGCCGAGACCTATTAGGAGAAGGAGTCCTGAGGAAGCCGAAGTAAAAATGAATCGAGCTCGCAATTGGAGGCAGGTTCAGAGTCCTAGTTAGATTGGGATCGGCCGAGATAAAACTGGATTAGTATCGGCTAAGGTAGAGTTAGATTAGGAAGAGGAAGTCCAATCCGAGGATGGATTGAAGTATTCGTGGTACTATAAATAGAGGGGAGAGCACAACATTCAGCCCTCTCTAACTCAACATACAAAACTGCCCTGCGCAAACTCTCTCAACCTTTTGAGATTTTTATTTTCTTGTCCGCCGACACATCTTCAGTTTGGATAAACAGCACTGTGAAGGCAACCAGTGATATCTTCAGTTTGGATAAACAGCACTATCGTCGTAGAACCAGTCGATCGCGAAGCACCTTCAGTTTGGATAAACAGCACTCCGTCGAGGCCGGTTGGTTACCTATCCAAGTCTCGGTCGAGAAGGATTTTCGAATCCTTATTTGCAAAGGTTATCTCACCAGCCTTCTCGGCGAAGTGAGGTATTACGAATTACCGAGCTCGGCACATCGAACGCCGAGTTGTTTTATGATTGGATACTCACAGGTTGGTTTCAGAGTTCGGCATTCAGACGGCCGAACCACTTTCACCATCAAGACCTATATCTGTTTCGAGTATCTGTGCCCTTATACTTTGGTGTCGATTCGGCGTGCTTATACCTTTACGAATATAATCACTGTGACCGAATCCGGCGCCGACGAGTCGTGAACTTCGTAAGACTAGTAGCCATGTCTTCAGGCTCTAGAACCCAAGGGCCGAGGCGCGTTCCTTCCTCGGCCGTGATCGTAAGATTTAGAAGTCAGCCGCGCACACAACGCAACATCAACATTTTACTCACCGATCGAGTTCGGCCGTCGAGTTGGCACGCCCCGCATTCAACCGAATGACGTAGTTAGCTCATAGATTATTCGGCCTGCGTGCCACGTAGGCTTGGTAGTTTTTAGGGTCAACATTTTGGCACGCCCAGTGGGACCAAGTGCTAAACCTTCGAAGTTCATGACCATTGAAACACGGTCAGTAACAAAGAAATCAACCATGGGAAAATCGGTCGCTACGCACTCAAGTCAGAACCCCGGAGCCGAAGGTTCATTACGGATACAGCCCACTGCTGCCGGAACACCTGAGGCATCGAAAGGGACACGATCAGAAAGAGAAACGAGCGTTGGCGAACTACCTCGAGACACAGGGACCCTCGCAAAGATAACAAAGGGACCCGTGATCGAAGGCATAGTGGAGGATTGTGATGAAGACGGTGGTGAGGGATCCGACCCACCAACCAGATCATTTT
The DNA here is from genome assembly GCA_036320875.1 of Cotoneaster glaucophyllus. NCBI lineage: Eukaryota > Viridiplantae > Streptophyta > Magnoliopsida > Rosales > Rosaceae > Cotoneaster > Cotoneaster glaucophyllus. The sequence continues at coordinate 18,899,560 of CM070073.1, forward strand.
TTCGACGAAGGCTCGAAGAACAGTCTCGGCAGTTCGAACAGACATTCAGTCAAGGAATAAGAGGAATACTTGAAGAAATACATAGTCAAAACGCCATGCATACGAGATTGCTCGAGGCCGTGGTTAACAACACCCAGCATATTGGCTATTCTGATCATTCCAGACAACCTATGCCAAAAAATAATTTCGTATCAGTATCACCGGCCGAGGCAGGACCTGCTCGGCTCAAAATGGTTGATCTAGACAAGAGAGGTGGATCAAGCAGTCGGACAGGCGATGTTGATTCAAGTATGGGAACAACGTCTGTGGACGTCGTTGAAGTTCAGAGAATGATTGATTCGGCTCTGAAGAAAGGGCCGAAGTTCCCAAAATTTATCCACCCATATCCAGCTTATGTGGAGAAGTTCGAGTATCCTAAAGGGTTTAAAATCCCAGATTTCAGCCTTTTTGCTGGGGAATCGTCTCTGTCCTCCTTAGAGCATGTCTCCTGTTTCACTGCACAGTGTGGAGACGTCAGTAATGACCTCTATAAGTTGCGACTGTTTAACTTCTCACTCACAGGTTCGGCATTCGCGTGGTACATTAACCTCTCACCCAATTCCATTCAAAGTTGGGAAGAATTGGTCGAGAAGTTTCACGAGCAGTTCTATCAGCCGGGGATGGAAATGTCAGTCTCTTCGTTGGCCCGAATGGCACAAGACTCCGATGAATCGTCGATGGATTATCTTACGAGATTTAAATCGGCCAGGAACTGGTGCCGAGTACCCCTACTAGAAGTCGAGTTTGTTCGACTTGCGTTGAACAGTTTGGATGTGGAATATAAGAAGAAATTACTGGGGGCAAACTTCCGCGACATGTACGAATTAGCTCAGCATGTCAAGCAATACGATTATCTGCTCCGCGAAGAGAAAGTCTCGAAAACCCCATCCCGAGGGACCATCTATAAAAATCCCACGGTCAGTTATGCATCGGCAGAATCTGAAGAGTACGCCAACATCGATGCAGCCGAGATAGTGATTGATAAACCATATATATGCAAGGTGTTGACCCACATCAATCCAAAGGATGTCAAAGCTCGGCCAATATCTGAAGAAAACATCGTCAAAACGACAAAAGTATATACGTTTGATATTACTAAGGCCGACGCTATCTTCGATCAATTGCTACTCGCCAAGATTATAAGACTTCGGCCGGGACACAACATTCCCAAGGCCGAAGAGCTGAAGGGGCGGATATATTGCAAGTATCATGATTCGAGCAAACACACGACAAACAATTGTGTCGTGTTTCAAGATACCATTCAGAGATGGATCGACGATGGAAAACTTAAGTTTCCAGAGAAGAGAATGGGAGTTGATACTGACCCTTTCCCTACAACGACGGTGGGTATGGTCGATGCTCATTTACCTCGAGACAAAGGAAAAGGAAAGATCGAGATCGTCTCGGCACGACATATCCCAAGAAAGGGGACCAAACTGCGGCTTCAGATCGATTTGTTCTCGAATTCCCCACCTCGAGATTCGATCGGACCAGCCATCGTTGAACCCATGTCAAGTTCAAAGGTCGAGATCATCCCAGCTCGGCACTTCTTAACAAAAGGTGGCCAACCTCGACTCAAGATCGATCTGTTCTCGAATTCACCATCTCGAGATTCGGTTAGACCGGCCATCATCGAATCTATGTCAAGTTCTGGCGCCGAAGAAGCCATTGAATCTGCAGCCGTGTGCACACAGTGCAAAGCAGATGTCCCGATTAAACCAAGAGCACGGCGACAGGAAACAGAGGTGCCACGTGTGCGCTCAGTCACGACGACACTCCAAAAAACGCCCGGCTCGAGTCCGCGCAATACTGTTTTCAACAGGCTCGGCCCACAAGAGGTTAAGCCATCTTCGGCCAGAAGACGACTCGACTTTGATACTCCATTCTACAATGAAGAGTATTATTCCCGCAATTCTAGCAGCTCGAGTTCTTCCGCAAGTCGAAGAACCTTCAAACCTCCTGAGCCTCAAGACCAACGATGGTATACTTGTCACTCGCCTAAGGGTGTGTACACCGCATTATCCAAATCACAGAAGCACCGACGCCAAAGAATCAATTGCCTGGCCCGCCGGCAAGCGGCACAAGAGACTTCGGCTATTTCGGTCGGTGATAACGATAACCGGCAAACCCATACGATTATGAGATAGTTGGTATAAGGTAAACAGTCGGTTGATCACGCCCTGGAAACCACATTTGAGGAGGCCGAGAAGCGAATCAAACTTCTTATTCGACCTGGAGAAATGAAGGCACGACTTGAGCATTTTAAGAAGGAGGCCGAAGATAAACTTCTTCCATTGCCTGCAGAAGAACCGTTGATCAAAGTCCGGTGAAATCTACATCCACCATTCCTCGAAGAAGCCTTACAGTACATGCGAGAGTTCCACAAAACTCATTCAGCCAATGATTTATATGGTTTGCCGAAAGCATATCAAGACACGATCGACCTTGTTCTAACCTGCCCAGATGCCGAACGAATCATCCAAAAGAATTCCGATCTCAGGTTGAAAGCTAGGTTCCAACACATACGCGAGGCCCGAGTTCTCGGCTTCAGTGTTGATCCATATACGGACATTAACCCAGATGAACTTCCTTTTTCCCTAGAAGATCTCCAGTACTTGCGATATCATTTTGAGGTATTTTCGGCCGTCTCCCTCTTCGGCCTTACGACAGATGAAATACGTCGTGTCGAACGTTTGGACGCCTACCTGGACATCAGAAATGCCCGAATAGCATATCAAGAACAAATCCAGGTCACAGCGCAAGTCTCAGACCCCGCGCCAGTATCAATAAACCCAAACGACAAGGAAACGAGTCAGGAGGAGAACCTTGGGGATGAGGAGGAGAACCTTGGGGATGAAGAGGAGAACCTTGGGGATGAGGAGGAGAACCCAAGGGACGAGGAAGAAATTCTGGAGGACGAGACTCTAGAGGAAGAGGAACCGATGAAGGAGGAAGATCCCAATTCGATGAGCCCTTCAATCCTCGATAACATGGAAATCAGCATGGTCCATGTCTTGTCTGCCGATTTCCAGTCAACCACGTCCCAGCCGAGCTTCTTAGACGGCGATGTAGTGGCCAAAGAAGCTACCCAAGTCGACTTTGCGTCTTTTTCTCCGACCTCGAGCCAACAACTAAGGATGATAATCTCAAGGTGGCCGAATTGTTTCCTCGTTCTTCGGCTGCCAACCTTCGTCACCTCAAACCTCTATACATCACAACTCACATCGAAGGATACCCAGTCTCAAAAATCTTCATCAACTGTGGAGCCATTGTCAATATAATGCCTGTATCCATCATGAAGGCCTTACACCGTTCCAACGACGAACTTATCCCATCAGGCATTACCATGAGCAGCTTCGTCGGGGATAAGTCTCAAACCAAAGGAGTGCTACCGTTAGAAGTAAGCATCGCTGGTCGCAACCACATGACAGCTTTCTTCATAGTTGATTCGAAGACCGAGTACAATGCACTGCTCAGTCGAGATTGGATTCACCAAACCAGTTGTATTCCTTCTTCGTTATACCAAGTCCTCGTCTTTTGGGATAGTAAATCAATCGTCGTACATCCGGCCGACCATCAGCCCTTTGAGGCCAACATGGTCCAAGCACGGTACTACGACGACCACGTCGGTTACATTACTCTACAGGGACTCAATGAAGAAGGACGACCGACTCGCATTTCAGTTCAGAAAGCCGTCGAGGTTGGCACCGAAACTATCTATCAGGATTCGACGAGACTCGGACTGGCTAACTTTATCATCGATCCTGATGTCTGACACCAGTCAAACCTGACGCCGAGCCGCGATTTCATCGATTATGGAACGACTGCTGGCTCATTGGCATATCATATCCAAACAGTCTCATTCGGGTATTAATCTTGTGGAGTTCCTGGCCGAAGACGATAGCGGCTCCATGCTCTCTTTTGACAATATTCCGGCCGCTCCGGCCGACCTTGAAGACACTCGGCCTCAGGTTAAGGATCCATTGGAGGAGGTGAATGTTGGAACGACCGAGGACCCTCGGCCATTATTTATTAGTGCTCTGCTTCCCCAATCTATGAAAGTGGAGCTTTGCAAGCTACTTCATGAATTTAAAGATTGTTTCGCTTGGAGCTATCATGAGATGCTGGGTCTTGATCGCACACTCGTCGAGCACGAATTACGTATCAAGCCTAGTTGCAAGCCCTTTCGGTAACCACCCCGACGATTCTCGACCGAGGTCCAACTCGGCATCAAAGATGAACTCGTTCATCTTTTAAACGTCAGGTTCATTCAGACAGCTCGATACGTCGAATGGCTCGCAAATATCGTCCCCGTACTCAAGAAAAACGGCGTTCTCCGCATATGCATCGATTTTCGCAATCTGAATCTGGCAACACCCAAGGATGAGTATACAATGCCGATCTCAGACTTACTTATTGACGCCGCAGCCAATCATGTCATATTATCCTTCATGGATGGACATGCCGGTTATAACCAGATCTTCATTGCCGAGGTCGACGTCCATAAAACTGCCTTTCGTTGCCCGGGGGCACTCGGCACTTATGAATGGGTAGTCATGCCGTTCGGCCTTAAAAACGCTGGTGCCACATATCAACGCCATGAACGCCATCTTTCACGATCTGATTGGCACGACCGTTGAAGTATATATCGATGATGTGGTAGTAAAATCCAAGAGCCGCCGAACGCATCTTGATGATCTTCGGCAGGCTTTCCTTCGTATGCGCCGACATCATCTCAAGATGAACCCTGCTAAATGCGCCTTCGGTGTGTCGGCCGGCAACTTTTTGGGCTTTCTTGTCCATCATCGGGGCATTGAGATAGATGAGAACAAGGCACAAGCAATTTTGAACGCTCCACCACCAACCACCAAAAAGCAACTCCAGTCGTTGCTCGGCCAAGTCAATTTTCTCCGTCGTTTCATAGCAAATTCGGCAGGCAAAATGAAGGCATTCTCCACACTTCTGAAACTCAAGGATTCAGACAAGTTCGAGTGGCGTGATGAACATCAAGCAGCTTTCACGCAAATCAAAGTCTCTCTTACGAAACCACCCGTTCTCGTTCCCCCTCGGCGTGATAAACCTCTAAAACTTTACATATCCGCGGCCGAGGAATCCATTGGCTGCCACCTCGCTCAAGACAATGACGCAGGTCGTGAGCAGGCCGTCTTCTATCTCAGCCGGAGGCTCAACTCGCCAGAAATCAATTACTCCCCCGTCGAGAAGCTTTGCTTGGCTCTATTTTTCGCCGCATCCAAACTCCGGCATTACATGCTACCAACGGTCACTCATGTCATCGCTCAAACAGACGTCATCCGATACATGCTCACTCGGCCAATAGTCAAAGGTCGAATTGGGAAATGAACGATGGCATTATCCGAATTTGGCTTACAATATGTACCTCAGAAAGCAGTCAAGGGGCAAGCTCTCACCGATTTTCTTGCTCAACATCCCTCCCCATACGATTTCGGGGAGGACGATGTCGAGATCGGCATGATAGAAGCACACGACAATTTCTGGACGTTGTACTTCGATGGTTCTAGCACCTCAACATCGGCCGGCGTCGGCATCGTCATCCAATCACCACAACGACATCGTTGGTATTTCTCCCTCAAACTTGACTTTGCGTGTACCAACAATCAGGCCGAATATGAGGCCCTTGTCATCGGGCTCGGCATTCTCCATGAATTACGAGCCCCTCGCGTATTTGTTCTCGGCGATTCTGAACTTGTCATCAACCAGCTCAATGGCATTTTCCGTTGCATGAGTTGCACTCTGGCACCATATCACATGGTTGCCAGCTACCTGGCCGAGTCATTCGACGGTATTACTTTTAGCCACGTTTCTCGGGACCGAAACACCATCGCTGATGAACTCGCCCAGCTGGCCTCCGAAGCACAACTCTTGGGGGTGAAGTAGGCCGGATGACACCCACAGTGCACCAGTCATATCCGACCCTGGTCAATCAACAAGTCCTCCATCGCGACCAAGTAATTCGAACGCGCGTGATGTCTTTGCCATCGTTATTGGAACGAGAAGAATCGTTGGTTGTTTGTGCGGTCGAGGCATTACCAGACGATTGGAGAAGACCACTTATGCAATACCTTGACAATCCGAATGGCAAGCATGATTGAAAGACAAGGGTGCATGCCACGAACTACGTCATCTATCAGAGTGGGCTATACCGAAAAGGTGAAGACAGCCTTTTGCTATTATGCCTCGGACCACGGGAGGCCGTCCAAGCAGTTGCAGAAGTGCACGAAGGGATATGCGGAGCCCATCAATCAAGCCGAAAGATGCGATGGCTGCTCCGCCGCCACGGGTATTTTTGGCCGAGCATGCTAAAGGATTGCATCGAGTTCGCCCGAGGATGTGTACAGTGCCAAATCCATGGCCCCATACAAAGAGCTACATTCAGTAACTAAACCTTGGCCGTTTAGAGGCTGGGCTATGGATGTAATTGGCAAAATTACACCATCCTCCGGAGCAGCAAAACATGCATGGATATTAGTGGCGACAGACTACTTCACTAAATGGGTCGAGGCAAAATCATATGCCGAATTAACATCCAGAGAAGTTTGTAATTTCATGGAAGAGAACATCGTGACAAGATTCGGTGTGCCAGAAACGATCATAACAGACAATGGCACAATTTTCACATCCGACAGGTTTAAGGAATACACGAGTGGATTGAATATCCGACTCGAACAGTCTACGCCGTACTACCCATAGGCGAACGGACAAGCCGAGGCGTGTAACAAAGTTTTGATCGGTATCCTCGAGAAAATGGTGAAGGAAAAGCCTGGTATGTGGCATCTAAAGCTAAATGAAGCTTTGTGGGCTTATCGAACCTCACCACGATCGGCGACTGGAACAACGCCGTATGCCTTGACTTATGGGCATGGCGCGATGCTGCCAGTCGAGTTAAGTGTAAACTTGCTACGAATAATTGAACAGAGTAGTTTGTTCAGCGCCGAATACAGCCAAGCCATGAGGCAAGAGTTAGAAGATTTAGAGGAAGCTCGACTTGACGCTTGCAACCTATTAGCAGCGCAAAAGAAGATTGCCGAACGAGCTTATAATCAGCGGGTTAGACAGAAAACATTCGGCGAAGGTGATTTAGTTTGGCAGACTATATTACCGGTTGGAGTTAAAGACCCTAGGTTCGGCAAATGGTCGCCGAATTGGGAAGGACCATTCGTTGTTTACAAGGTTCTCGGCAAAGGGGCATATCGTCTCAAGGACCGAACGGGTTTAATTCATAAATTACCAATTAATGGGAAGTTCTTAAAGAAATATTATCCGGTTACTTGGGAAATGCAAGAATAATAAGTAGGTTCTCGGCAAGGGGGCAGGTCGAATCAAAGACAATGATATCCGAGATCCAGCAAGTGCAAAATTTGATAAATTTTCATTAAGATTTGCAAAAGGGGTACAAATTGAATTTACAATTAAAGCCCTAAGGTGAAGAAGGGAGAACAGTCTCAAGAAAAGCTTTCAGTTCCAGCCACCTCACTTCGCCCATGATGACCTCCGCATGCCGAATCCTCCTATCCATTCTCAGCTGGTTGACTCGCTTCCCGTTGGAAGCATATTCGGTCAGACAAGATTTGTTCAACTCGAATTCCTTCGCAAGTTCTGAGGTGAATGCCGACCGCCGATCTTGGAGTTCGGCAATTTGACGATCAAGCTCGGCCAACTGCTCCTTCTTGGCTATCAACACTTCGACTTTTGGACGAAGAGCTTTTTGCACGATCGAGGCAGCCTTTAAGTCATCCTCGGCTCGAAGGGCTCTCGCAAAAATGCCGAAGTGCTCTCGAGCCCGCTCTAGGAGGGAAGACGCCCGAGTGACGGTGGCATTGTCCAAACGACCATTGGCCGCTAGATCGTTCAGACACGCCCCGAGAGAGTCGAGGCCTTTACGCTCCAGGATTTGAGAAGCTGACAACGACAGCAACTCTTGCAATTTGGTAATCGCATCGGGGTCAACCGTGTCATGTGTCGCAGTAGTCGAAGGCCCGGATGTCTTCTTAGTCGTTCCAAAAACAAGGGCATCGAACTCGGCTTCCCACGAAGGCTGCATGAAGGGATGAAGATGAGAGCCGATTAAACCACAAAAGATAAAGAAAGACAAGGTAATAGACCTGACGTGATGAGACCTCGGCCATATCCCCTGGGTCATTGCTCGAACCCAGGGAACTTAAAGGCCGAGCCCAATGTCTGAGATTGCTCCTCAATTCACGCGGCCGATGGAGGTTGTCTACGTTCGACGGCCACTGAGGCGGCCAAGAAATATAAACAACTCCCCTCGGCGCGTAGAATTTTTGGTGAAAAGAATGAGAAGGCACCAAGCATTTAATATACCCTCGATTCAGAATTCTGAAGATAGACAAGACAGAACTAAAGTTAAGAAATGGAGAGCCTTACATAAGCGGACGTAACCTCCTGATGAGGGATGCCGAGATCGACGTCTTGTGGATGCACCGGAGTCTCCGCCGTCGCCTCTGGCTCGGCAGGAGGAACCATCTCCGGGACAGTCACCCCCACCCCAACCGGAGCAGAGGAGTTCACCTCGGCCGGGGCAGTGGTTTTCGCCCCGACTGGAGCAATAACCGGAGCAATCTCGGCCGCAGCCGGGGTAGCGATACCCTCCTCGACCACAGCAGGATCAAGTAGTCGAACGACCTTGCTAGGTGGTTGGGAAGAGGGGACTAAAGGTGTTGAGGGACGAGCGTGGCGAGGGCGACGCGCCAGTGGAATCTCCTCGCTGGTGTCGCCCTACAACTACAAAATGATGGTGTTAGCATCAGGATAAAATAGGACACCATACTTGTTCAAATTCTAAATTATTTATACCTCCTCCAAAATAATCGCTGTTCGTTTGGGTTGTCGTGGGAGTTGTCTCTCGACCACCACCTCCAGAACGGGCACGGCAGGTTGCACCACGGCTGCAGGTTCTCCACCCGGTGAAACGGCAGGAGGGTCGACTGGCTCAGGCGTAGTCGAACCAGCGACCTGCTCAACTGGCTCTAGGACGGGTGACACCTGAGACGCTGGGACGGTCAACCTCGGTCGCTGCTCCAACAAGTCCTGGGCGGAAGGAGTAGGAAAATGAGTCTCCGGGTTGGTCGCCTCGGTAGATTGGCTGGAGATAACGTGAATCTCCCGATCTCCCTTCTGCGCAACTTCTTGACACGTTTTGGAGGGCGGGGAGCTTCACGAATCGGCTCAACCTCTTGGTGGGTGCGCTTGCTCTGCAGATTTGGCACAGTACCAGCGGCCTTCTTGGAGAGAACCGCCCTCTTCTTGGCCGCAGCCGCAGCAATCACGACCGCCTGCTTCAGCACTCGACCACCTAAGAAAGGAAGATAAAAATTGAACTAAGTAATAGAATTGAGTTGCCGAAGTGAGACAAACACTGGGCAGATGGAGACAACTGATTACCTGGGTTCTTCTCCTTAGCGGGGGGGGCGGCAGTTTTGAAGGGACGGTCGCCAAAGATCTTGGTGATAATGTCCTCGACCGATCCCCAAAGAATTCTTGGGTGTATACCTCCCACCAATCTCCGAAGGTGTCAGTGCTCAGAGCTTCAGGCACAGCTGGCCGAAGGCGGAATTTTGAACACGCTCTTGAAATTCTTTCTCGGCGTCTCTGCATTCCGTCTCCGAAGAACCGGAAAGTCGTCCTCGACCAAGAAGGGATTGGGAGGTGATCAGAGGCACGGGGCAACCTTGAGGAAAGCTGAGTTGCCTGGCTGTGAAGTGAGGATGGTAAACCTCCCAACTTGCCCGCCGAGCATCGCACCCAAGAGGAAGGTCACGTGTCAACACAAATGATCCCCAGTTCTGGCGAAGGGCCGCGTCCTCGTCTTCACTCCAGGCCGAAGACGGAAGCTTGATAGAGGCAGGGTATTCTAGACGACGGCATATCAGAAACTCGTCGTCAGAGAAGTCCTCAAGACCGAAGAAAAATTTAAACACTTCTTCAGCTCGATGTGGGGGCACTGGTCGATGAGCCAGCTGAAGACCGAGTGCTTCGGTCGGTGTAGCAAAATACGTCTGCAACCACAGCTGAAAGACCCAGAGGGGCCCACTCTGGTGCGGATCAATCTTTTCAGTAGTGGCCTCGGCGAGACAGCGCAGCAGGTGAGCAAGAACGGCCGAACTAAGCGCCAAAACGTGACCTCTGGCTAAGGCTTCGGCCACGGGCATGTTCTCGACCAAACATTTATTCGACTTGGTACAACAGATAAATTTGTTGTACCAGTAGAATAAGAAGGCTTCGTGCTCTCCCTTACGAAGGCTTGCCTCCCCTCGACCAGCAAAGTGGATGATAAGGGTGTTGTAGTTAAAGAATTTCTTGTGCAACTTCTGAACTTCGTCCTTGGAGGGTTCGTGGCTGTCTCGACTCAAGGTCTCGATGGCCCGGGCGTCAAACAGCGCCTTAAGGTCGAGGTTCGACGAACACCCAAACAGAGCAGCGTCGATGGGAAGACCAGAAGGGGACGTCCCGAGAATGGCAGAGATATCAAGGACGATAGGGCCGATATGACCAAGAGGCAGAGTCATGGTGTTGGTTGCCGAACACCAGAAACTGAGGGCTGCCATCAGGAGCTCTTTGTCCATAGCAATCTCTATGGTCGAGAGCCTAATGGCATCATAAATACCAAGAGCCCTCCACTCCTGGCCGAAGAATTTCTCCATTCGATCAACCCAGGCTGCCCAGGTAGTAGTGGTCGAGGGCCAGGCTCCTTGGGGCTTCGACGCATCCCACTTCGACCATTCGAATCCTTGTCGCAAGGGGGTCAGGCAATTCTCTCTCATCAGGTCAGTGATGGAGGAGGGAACAGGTTTCTTGAATAGAGGACCCAGAATCTGGTAGGTAGCAGTTGAATCGCTATCAAAGCATAAAGCCTTGATGGCGCAATAGTCTATGATGCCCTTGTTTTTTGTGCACTCCTCAGAGATCCGAGAGATAAAGGATGACATCATTGATGAAGAAAGGGTTGAAGATGAATATCTGGGTTTAGGAGATTTCTGGGTTTGTTCTTTGGAAGTGAAAAAAAAGCAAGGAGATTCAGAAAACTAGAAGCGTAAAATTGAAATGAATGAGGAAGGGGTATTTATAGGCACTTCGCAGGAATACCAATCGGTTGATTTTTGAATTTCGAAATGGACCAATCAGGAAGACTGCGCGCCATGATGTGTTTCAGAAAATCCAGGTGAAATGACCGAGAATCTCGCAGACTGACGGCGTATCGCGCGGATTGAGGATACACGATTACGTGTGACGGCGATTGCATCGGGACGCTTCAACGGTTGCGTGCGTCCAGATAGATGATTGCGAACTGTTGGGATAATCAAGGACTGACGCGTGGCGAGTTCGGGAAGCATTCGAGGGAAACATCATTACTCATAAATGGGCATGACGTTATTTTCTGGGACAGCTCATCGGTCATCGCGAGAGGAGTATTGTCGTTTCGCTTCTTCAAGGCCGAGGCTCGACCATGGGCTATGGGTCGACGACCTCAGAAGCGAGGGGGCAGTGTTTGGGCCCAAAATGACATTGGGCCGAGCTCGGACTATCCTCGGCCCAGGACCTGCGCAAAGGCGGTGAGTCGGCGCTATGGGCCACGGATTAGGAGGAATCCTATCTGGAAAGGGAATGAGGAACAGATAAGATAAGAATGTGATAGAGGCCGAGACCTATTAGGAGAAGGAGTCATGAGGAAGCCGAAGTAAAAGTGAATCGAGCTCGCAATGGGAGGCAGGTTCAGAGTCCTAGTTGGATTGGGATCGGCCGAGATAAAACTGGATTAGTATCGGCTAAGGTAGAGTTAGATTAGGAAGAGGAAGTCCAATCCGAGGACGGATTGAAGTATTCGCAGTACTATAAAGAGAGGGGAGAGCACAACATTCAGCCCTCTCCAACTCAACACACAAAACTGCCCAGCGCAAACTCTCTCAACCTTTTGAGATTTTTATTTTCTTGTCCGCCGACACATCTTCAGTTTGGATAAACAGCACTGTGAAGGCAACCGGTGATATCTTCAGTTTGGATAAACAGCACTATCGCCGTAGAACCAGTCGATCGCGAAGCACCTTCAGTTTGGATAAACAGAACTACGTCGAGGCCGGTTGGTTACCTATCCAAGTCTCGGTCGAGAAGGATTTTCGAATCCTTATTGGCAGAGGTTATCTCACCAGCCTTCTCGGCGAAGTGAGGTATTACGAATTACCGAGCTCGGCACATCGAACGCCGAGTTGTTTTATGATTGGATACTCACAGGTTGGTTTCAGAGTTCGGCATTCAGACGGCCGAACCACTTTCACCATCAAGACCTATATCTGTTTCGAGTGTCTGTTCCCCTATACTTTGGTGTCGATTCGGCGTGCTTATACCTTTACGAATATAATCACTGTGGCCGAATCCGGCGCCGACGAGTCGTGAACTTCGCAAGACTAGTAGCCTTGTCTTCAGGCTCTAGAACCCAAGGGCCGAGGCGCGTTCCTTCCTCGGCCGCGGTCGCAAGATTTAGAAGTCAGTCGCGCACACAACGCAACATCAACATTTTACTCACCGACCGAGTTCCGCCGTCGAGTTGGCACGCCCCGCATTCAACCGAAGGACGTAGTTAGCTCATAGATTATTCGGCCTGCGTGCCACGTAGGCTTGGTAGTTTTTAGGGTCAACAATGCCTTGAGATCAAGGACTTTTATCTAACTTGTATGCTTGAATGATGATAGTCAAATCTGATCAAATCATGAGTTATAGTCCCTTTTTATCTTCTTACGATAATGATGACTTTAGATCTGAGATCCTATGATGCTTTGAACAGATAAGGGTTTAGAGATGAATATGTTATAAATCTAAATCTATTAATTAAAAGACAACACAAAGAGAGTCGGGCAAGATTTAACCTTGTCGGGCAAGGTTGAATCTTGTGCAGCTTCTCTTCTTTATGATTACAAGAGTTTCTAAGCGCTAAAGGGAACAACAGTGAACTAATCTATACGAGGGAATCAATACTACAGCAGTTGGAGAAAGGTAGCAGAGCTTTTACACAAGAGGAGGTTATCCTATTCTGGGAATTCTACGACTACAATGAGAGCAGAGTCTGGGCAAGGCACAGCTTTCTGAATAGTTTGGCTTGACTAAGAGAGACAAGTTGTATATTTGTTTGATTGGTTGAGTGTCTTTGTCTCTAGGCCCTCTTCTTTCCTTTTATAGACAAATTGGCTCGACTGCTAGCGGTTTATCATTGCCCGAAAGCCACTAGAGGTTACCAAACCACTGTTTATTTACTAGTACTGCCACTGTAAAGTACTTTTTGGTTGGCAGCTGGTGGGTCTCCATCACTTGTCCTATCTGATTGTAGGCCTGTGATCTATGTATTAATGGGGAGCCGTCAACTTGTCTTGCGAGTTTGGTCTGGGCTTGCCACTGGGCTTCGGGCAAAACTCCCCTTTTTACCTTCCTTCTGAGCCTTTCTTCCTCCAGGCCCAAAATCCAAATATTAATCCAAATAGGAACTGTTGGCAATAGCCAGAGCTAGGCCAGAAGGAGCCTCAGCTACATATGAGGATATTAAAAACATGCCCTACTGTCTCAAGGTTAGCACCACACCCTAGCAAATTTCGATTGTTAAATTCGACGTAGAAAAGTGATCTTTAATAATGCAGCTTTTCACCAGAATTATACTGATAGCGGAGACATCTTGCATACAAACGCATTGACATCTTTAGTGGTCCATGTGTTTTTTTTTATCCAGGTTATGAAAGAGACATTGAGGTTGGGAAATGTTGTTATGTGGGCTCCTCGCGAAGCAACCCATGACTGCACTATAGAAGGTAAGTTACAATAAACTTAACCTAGAGAAGTTATATACAACCGGCACATACAAATATTTCTTCTGTTTATAGATGTTCAAAGACATGAGTTACCAGTTACCACAGCTAGCACCACAGCGGAAATGCTTTCCGTCACTTTTTCAATATTTCTCTTAACAAAAACTTGTCTAATCTCAATTCATCACAATGCAATTGCAGGTTTTGAAATAAAGAAAGGGTGGCGGGTGAATATTGACATGACTTGCATACACATGAATCCAAAACTCCTTCCGGACCCGATGCAGTTCAACCCATCTAGATTTGATGTACCCGTCTCTCTACCCAAACACTTCGTTTTTCTTTTAACTTCTTTTATACACAGACCTATTCTGGACCACTTAAATCTGCGGAAAGGAGGATCTAAACATGGTTGAAAGTGGGCATGATCACTGCCTCAGCAAACTGGCCTAACCCATAACTGCAATTTCAAACACTTTATTTTTCATTGTTGCCAAGGTATTGACATTGACTGATGTATTACATATCGACTGTGTCAATTTTCTCCAGGAAATGCAAAAGTCGTATAGCTATATACCATTTGGGTCAGGACCCAGGTCATGCCTAGGAACCAATATGGCCAAGGCAATTATGATGTTTTTACACCGTGTAGTAAGTGGATACAGGTGAGTGAGAATTTGCTGTGCCATCATTTGATTTTTTTTCTTATGAGCAACATTACCGCTAGTGCCCATGCGTGTATGTGGCCGTTTGTTTTGGGACTCGCTTTTGAGCAACGGTAAAAGCTCGCCTACATGATTGGGATCCTAGCATGGAAAATATGTCATTCGTTCCAAGGTTAGCCAGTGGGTTGCCCATTACCTTGAAGGCCTTGTAAGAGAGTAGAACCTGGTATGCCTTAAAGTTAGGGTTCAATAATCCGGCAACTTGTCATTTGTGTGGACAGTCACTACCCCGTGGCTAGCGCCAGCTGCGAAGGCTGCTCCTTGTGCAAGAACATATTATGCTCGGGTCTTAGGGCTAGGTTTCTGTTTTACTGGGGCTACATGTTTTGGGTCTTATTTGTGTTTTGTAGCACCTACTGTTGCTACTTTGTGGATTTAGTCTCATACCATTGCTGCTTGTTCCGCTAGTTTGTTGTGTTAATGAAGCATGTTGATGCACAAAATCAGTGAACTTTGGAACAACATAAATCCGACCGTAAATCACTCACACACAAGAACACAACAATATATCGTGGTTTACTATATCTACATTGGTGTAGGTCCAGTTTCCACTATGTCAAATGAGGGATAAATTGTACATGGATGCTTATTGCTAGAGAGGTTAGGGTTTTCCTTCCAGAAGTGAGGGTGAGATTCTTTTATAGAACAAGGGTCTCCCTCCCCTCTTATATACATTATGGGCTACGTAATAAGGCCCAATATATGGTAAAACAAACCATTTCATTTTCCCAACACAAAAAAAATAAAAAAATAAAATAAAAACATCGGGAATCTCGTCTCTTTTTGCAGAATCTTGAGTACGAATTCTTGCCTAAATAATGTTACTATTGATCAGATCATATAATATTACAAGTGGTACTAAGAAACCACTATAAAGCAACAGCGACATCAACTTTTATATCAACACTAGTTTCCTTTTTATATAGTGTGACCAAGCAAATATTATAGGGATAGAAGCACAACACGAAGCATCTGTGCTTACCAAAAACAAGCAGATCAAACTTCAGTTGATGGAAATCGATTTGTACTGTTGGACCGTGGAGGTGATAGCCTGTTCAACGGGTAGCCTCTCCACGCTTGACGCCCCATAAAACCCATGAACTCCCTTGGTGTTCTTTAGTATAAATTCTGCCTCTCTTGGACCCGAGATTGGACCTGCAAATTGCACCAAACGATCTTCATGTTCATTAATATGATAAAAAGAAAACTTGGTAACAAGAAATGAAAAGCTCACGAGCACATACCACCATGGCAAAGCACAATGGCGTTGGGATTGATCCTACTTGCAGCATCTGCAATATTTTGTACACGAACTACACTTTCATCCAGTGAAACAGCCGTCTTTGCCCCTATAGAGCCGGATGTGGTGAGTCCCATATGAGCCACAATGATATCAGCACCAGCTTTTGCCATTTGCACAGCTTCATCTTGATTGAAAGCATATGGGGTTGTTAAGAGCCCCATCTTATGTGCTTTTTCGATCATCTCAACCTCCAATCTAATCATTCCATTAAGAAAAAGTTAATGTGCAGAATGCAATAAATTATAATATTAGTCTTTAAAAAAATCTCTGTTTAATACCTACCGGTATCCCATTCCAGTTTCTTCAAGATTTTGTCTAAAATTACCATCAAAGAGTCCAACTGTTGGAAAATTTTGGACCCCAGAGAATCCAATCGACTCCACCTGCCTTAAAAAGAAATCCATTCGGCGAAAAGGATCGGTGCCACACACCCCAGCAAGAACAGGTACCTTCTTCACCACCTATCATTATCATCAGCTCCACATCAGCAAAAAGTGTTTTAAAAGGGACATAGGAACGGGTAAGGTATTGCACTACTAATTTGACTTGTCAGTCTTTCAGTAAAGAACTGAAGATCTCTTATAAAGTTTTATACTACAGAGCGGTTGAAACTTACTGGCAAAACTTCATTGGCCATGTCAAGTACTACAGCATTTGCATCAGCAAACGGCAATAAGCCTGCCAATGAACCTCTGCCTGCCATGCGAAAGCGCCCTGAATTGTACACCACTATCAGATCAACACCACCAGCTTCCTCGAACTTTGCAGATATGCCTGTCCCTGCACCTGCCCCTATAATTGGAATTCCTCTATTTATTTGATCTTTGAGTTGCTGCAACACCACCCTAGTTCTTTGCAGAGTTTCTGTCACAGAAGTAACGCGTTACTGGTTAGATCTGAATCCAATAATGACATCAAACAAATCTGCAGCTCTATTCATTGAGAAAAGTTGCTCTAATATTCAATCATTAAATCCTTCTCCAAATCATTCAATGTAATTGAATTCCTATTAATATGATTCTAATTTACTCAAAGAAAATGAACACAGTTCAAACTACAACCTGGTCTTGCATCTGGGAAATCACTCAGGTTACGTGGAACGGTCTCAGAGCTTGACAAATTTATCTTCGAAACAGAGCTTTCATGAACTTGTTGGTTTGATTCATGAACTTGCGGTGGAGTAGACTGGATAGAACTCTTTGTACTAATCTCTAAAAATGAGTCCACCAATGCATTTGCAAACTCAGGATCATTTATATGATGAGGGTACACCCTTACCTATTAAAAACATGCACTATTTTCAATAGTAATGTTGGTCTTGCGCATGAAACCAAAGCAACTAGAGAAGGTTCAAGCATTGAAATAAATACACCATTCAATGGGAAATAATTGTACCTTCCGATCTTCATTTGTCTGGACCAGCCTCTGTAGTTCATTAATCAGCGAAGCAGTGACCTCCGGATCATGGAAAGGCTGCCCCGGTGCATCCAAAGCAGAGATACCCTTTTGCGGTAGGCAAACAATCACCTTTGATGATGATTTGTTCAACTTATCAGCTATAAAACCAGCAAATTTCTTGTTCTCATCTACAGTGGTTCTCATGAGTGAAACCTGAAAAATGACGAGTATTGTTTCCATGTTATCCACACACAGACAACCCTTTTGAGCGTCATATTATGTTTAGAGACTTATCAGTTATTACCTGCTTATTATGTTCATGAATCTTTCTGTGTTGAAAATTGGATGGTATGGTATCCGTAGCTCCAAAATTTACCATATCCAAAGCTCCAACACTTAGTACTAAAGGAATCTTTTTCTCTATGATGGCATCAAAGCGGGAAGCATCGCAAGCCATGACACCCCCTACCACATGGTCTGCAACCTCTGTTGTTGTGATATCCAAAACCCCCTAAGTAAAACAAGGAAACCTTCCAAATAAACAAAACTTACACGAAAAGACTAATGCAATACTAAGGTTAAATGAAGTGAAATTACATAAAGGTTTGAACTTGGCACGTAGTAAACTGCGGCGGAAACAAAACAATGCATGTACCTGTCAATAGTTAAATGAGATGAAATTGTATTATATTAATAAGAAAGAGTAGGCCTACGCTTCGAAATGAGCTCTGAAATACCTACATCTTTTCAAGGATTTACATTAAAACTATGCGAAACAAATCATATCTCGAGCTTCAACAATCAAACAATCAAAATTCCCTTGTTCTGTAAACCGCTCTCGTTGATAAAAGCTGACCAAGTTCACATTTTTATATATCAATTCCGAAAATTCTACTCAACCAAAATGAAAAATCTTCAAATTTAACATACCAACACATACAAACGAATAAATTTCCAACAAAAGGTATTACCTTTATGAATCCATCTCTAACCAGAGACTCCATGGCTCTCCCTCCAACCCCAGTGGCATGAAAAACCAATGTCTCATACCCCCGTTTCTCCAATCTCTCTTTAACCCCATTCACACACTGCGTCGTCACCCCAAACATGGTCAGCCCCACCGTCGGTTTCTCCACCCCTCCACCGCCACCACCTGAATCTCCGCCCCTCCCAACTCCCCCAACCACCATCCCACAGAACGCAGCAGCAGCATTGCTCAATACGACCCTGCTCACGCTATTAATCCCACAGACATCAACAATTGACGGGTACAACACAAGGTCCGAAGTCCCCACATAGTGATCGGTCCGCCCGCTCGCAATGGTCGATAAGATCAGCTTCGGTACTCCAATTGGCAGAGATCTTAGGGCGGAGGATATCAGTGCCGTGCCTCCGCTGCCTCCGAGACCTACAGCTCCGGCTAAAATGCCGTCGTTCTGAGCTTTGGATAGGAAGTTCTCCAGCGCTTTGCTCATTACAGCAACCGCTTCGCCTCTGTCCTCCGGAATCTGATCGGCTGATGCTTCAGAACTGTGACTGAGAATCTCCTTCCTCGAAACGAATTCGAAATCGGTTGGATTTGTATCGGTCTCGGTCCGACTCGCCGATACGTCCACCACCGATACTTTGACCTGCCGTTTCGGTATCGGACATTGAGATTCTGTATCGGATTTAAAAAATAAATAAATACACGGCGAGAAGTAGAAGGATTTACCTTCAGTGAGGAAGCTGTGGAGAAAGCGTTGAGACGGGATCGGACCGACTTGGCGAGGAATCGGAGCTCGTCGAGCTTCGTATCGACGGTTCCGATACAGAAAACTCGGGAGGTTTTATTACCGGCCGGCATTTCGAAGCGCCCGAGTTATGCAACTGAGTTGAGGATGACCAATGAGAACTTAGTATTTACTTGATCGGTGCTCTCAGAGACGGTTTCTGGAAGCAAATACTGGCGCCAAAATGTCGCGCGTTCCAAAAAAAAAAAAAAAAATGTCGCGCGTTCCGCGGTAGTTGGTAAATCTGCAATTTCAAGCGAAGTTTGGATTTAGGAGCCACGTCACCGCCCCCAAATCTCATGTGGTGTGGTCTCTATCCGTGAGATTGGAACCGGATCCTCTTCGGATCCCCAAAAACTAAGGCTGCTAAGCAATGATCCTTGACCGTTGAAATTTAATCTAACGGCTACAAATAAGAAGTTTTTCTAAAAGTTATAATAATTGTAGTCGTGAGATCAAATTTCAACGGCCCTAATTTATTGCTCATGATGCTCAGTTTTTTGGGATCCGGAGGGGATCCGGTTCCCGTGAAATTGACTCTTGACAACAAAGTTAAGAAAGTTCACGTGTCAATAACATTTTTAAAAGAGATGTCAAGAATATCACATAGATATATAATAGTAATAAATGATGTATTATTTACTCTAATCGAGATATTAAAGATGACATAGAAAAGAAGGCTAAGCTGACATGGACAAAGAGATGTCAAATTTGAAACTGTCTTCAAATTTGATTTTTGCTATTTCCAAAGGCATTCCACTTACCTTGCCTTAAAATGCTAGCATATTTAAGTATTATTTTATTTTATTTTTTTTTTTTTTTTGGAACTATTTTTAAACAAACAACAACCTAACTTTTATCAACTTTATAAAAAAAAAACATAAATGAAGTAATAATTTTTGGCATATGGTGGAAAGAAAATCTTCACAATATATCAAATTGCCAAGTCAGTCATCAAATTAAAATTTGATGTTTTGAATTTGACGTCTCATTTGGAGATAGAGGTCAAAAAAATGTACACATAAAATAAGTGCAAAAGATTTAAACTCTGCATCATTCACTTTTTTTATTTTATTTTAAGTGCAATAGATTTCCCTTTTTGGCAATGTTCTTAAGTTTTTTACAATTTCAGCTACAGTACTAGGTCTCACTTAATGTTGACTTTTATTTTATGCAAGATTTAACTATTGTAAAATTTAGTAGATTTGATTCTCGTCAAAAGTGAAGTTGAATCACATTATTGTTAGTCCAGTGTGAGGCTACACCCCCCATACCCCTTAATATAAATAATATTGTTTGTTCAAAAAAATTAACCATTGTAAAATTCATTAAATTCTTATATGCAAGATATAAATCGTTGATTTTTCAAACCACTCAATAATACCTGCCATATATCAATTTTCTTTCAAATTGAAAATTGACATAGGAAACACATTAGAGCCAATGGCACAAATCCAGCATCATGCTTTCCACTATCTTACTCTTTGAAATTCCATTCCAACCACCATGGCGAAAACCTCATCCACCACCAAAAATCTCCTCTTCTAAAACTCAAGCCTAACCAACACAACACTAACGAAACGAAAGTCCATGCACTCTCATTCGCTAAACATGCACCTCAACCTCTCGCGTCAATTCTTTTCCAACATCAACCAATCATCTTCAATCATTACCATAGCTACTGGAAGCACTCCAAAAGAAAATCAAAGCAGATACGAGTAGTTGGAAGAACAATGAAATATTCACTTAGGACTCGCTTTTTTCTTGGGATGCTTTAGTTCTAGCTTATTTGGGTAAACTGCCATTATCACAAGGCTGTTGATTACCCCCTAAAACTATTTATTCAGCTAATCACCCCCTTAACTAGTATAAGGTTGTGAATCATCACTTGGCCATTCAATTTAAGAGAATTTCATCCGAATTTACATTAAGTGAGTGACATACTTTCGAATGCATAAAGCCCCATGAACTATCATAAAGATGTCAATCACCCCCTCTCTCCCGAACTATATGGATAAAATTCTCTTGAATCTTATTGTTTTCTCGAGTCGAATTCCAGGTCTGTCCGCGAAACTATGTCACATGCCTCTTGCATGACGCCACTTAACGGAAATTTGCAGTGGCGGAGCTAGAAATTCAGACCGGGGGCCTTTAAATCATAAAAAAAAAAAGTTAGACAAAAAATATAGCAATATAACTAATGAGAGAAAATTAAATGTTCCTATTTTCTATTGGCATGGAAAATTTTAATCAAATAAGATTCGTAGATCTTTAATATGTACGAAAAATTTAGTATTAAAATAATTATATCATAAAAGCAAAACTTGTTACGAGATTAACAATAAAGTTAACATTAATTTCAAACAAAAGTTTAAAAGCATGGCTCAATACTATTATTATGAGATTTTTCTTCAACATAAATTAACCTTGTGTTATAAATAGGCAAAACTTAGAGAGATAACCTTTGCTAAGGACAGGAGCGAAGCGGGTGCAAAATATCACATTGTTTTGTTTCGTAACTATAACACAAAAAGATTGCAGATAAAAAAAGGAAGGGATGGATATTGATATTATTGCTTTCAGTTCTTTTCTATTTCAGTTGTTGTATCTTGAACACCCGCAGGTTTACAGAGAATGAAAATCACTCATGACAAATCAAACAATAATTCATGATAAACCACTTTTGAAAAAGCATAACACACCAAACTATTCCTTACTATTCACTACTATCCCCATGTGGGCATTCAATCATTCTCATAATTTTTTACAACACTCCCCCTTGGATGCCCACATTTCAACATCAGTTGTTAAAACCTTGCTTGGAAAAACCCAGTGGGAAAAAACCACAACGAAGGAAAAATAGTACAACTTTACTTAGATTGTTGATACAATGTTAAGCATGTTTATGTTGCCTCGTTAAAAACTTGATAGGAAAAACCCAGTGGGAAAAATCTTAGTCGAAGGAAACAGAGTACAACATGCATGTATCATGGATGCTCCCCCTGAATTGTATCTCCATCTGATTCCGCATTCTTCAAATTTAGCTGATTGGTATGTCGATGTAATCCGATTCCCTGCACTAGCTTCTGAAACGTGCACTTTGGTAGAGGTTTGGTGAACATGTCTGCCAGATTTTCATTAGAACAAATATGTCTGACATCAATAACTTTAGCCTTCTGAAGCTCATGTGCACTAAAAAACTTTGGAGATATGTGTTTAGTCTTATCGCCCTTGATGAATCCTTCCTTCATTTGGGCAACACATGATGCATTATCTTCATGAATGATAGTTAGAGTGTTTGTCTTTAAAGGTAGACCACATGAATTCCGGATATGATGGATTATTGATCTTAACCAAAAACATTCATTACTTGCTTCATGTAAAGCAAATATTTCCGAGTGGTTGGAAGATGTAGCAACTAATGTTTGCTTTGTTGAGCGCCATGAAATTGATGTATCTCCATTAGTGAACACATATCCAGTTTGTGAGCGGGCTTTATGCGGATCAGAGAGAAAACTAACATCTGCATATCCAACAAGAATTTGGTCATTTGTGGATTCTCTGAGTATGAGAGTCCCATGTCTATTGTCCCACGAAGGTATCTTAAATAATACATCTTTGACTCTCTTCCAATGATGAATTGTTGGAGCAAAGCTATACCTTGCTAACAAGTTGACTAAAAAAGCTATATCCAGTTGAGTACATTGTGCTAAATACAATAAAGCACCTATTGCACTCAAATATGGTACTTCTGGACCAAGGACCATTTCATCATCTTCTTTTAGACGAAATGGATCTTTCTTAATGTCCAAAGAACAAACGACCATTGGTGTGCTGAGTGGATAAGCCTTGTCCATGCCAAATTGCTTCAGGATTTTTTCAATGTAAGCTGATTGATAGACTAAAATTCCATTAGCACAATGCTCAATCTACAGGCCAAGAAAATATTTTATTTTTCCAAGGTCTTTCATTTCAAATTCGCTTTTCAGATATTCAGCCGTTTTATTGAGCTCTTCAAGGGTTCCAACAAGGTTCATATCATCGACATATATTGCCACTATAGCAAATCCGGAATTTTGATTTCTTAATGAACACACAATGGCAGATGACATTGTTGGCATATCTTTCTTTGATCAAATACTTACTGAGACGATTATATCACATTCGTCCAGATTGCTTCAACCCATATAATGATCGCCTTAATTTGAATGAAAGCATACCCCGTGGTTTGTTAGTCGTTTCAGGCAACTTACGTCCTTTTGGGACTTTCATATATATGTCAGTATTTAATTCTCCGTATAGATAAGCGGTGATGACATCCATAAGTCGCATGTCAAGTTTTTCTGAAACCACCAAACTTATTAAGTAACAGAACATAATTGCGTCCATTACAGGAGAGTGTGTCTCCTCATAATCAATCTCAGGTCTTTGTGAAAAACCTTGTGCAACGAGTCGTGCTTTATATCTTGCAATCTCGTTTTTCTCATTGTGTTTTCTTGTGAATACCCATTTGTAACCCACTAGGTTTACACCAGGCGGAGTTTAGACTACCGGTCCAAAAACACTTCGCCTTTCCAAGGAATTTAATTCTGCCTGGATTGTATCTTTCCACTTAGGCCAATCTTGTCCCTATTTGCATTCAGCAACAGAGCGAGGCTCAATATCATTGCTTAATATGATTTCACTGGCTATTGCGAATGCAAACATATCGTCGATGATTATTTCATTTTGATCCCATAATTCGTTAGTACATGCATAATTTATGGAGATTTCTTTGCTTTCATGTACTTCTGTCTCTTCAGGGACATGTGTCCCATCAAGGACATATTTTTTTTCTGAAAGTTCAGATTCATGAATTGTGGATTTGTTATTCATTTTCTTTTCCTGAATGATTTCATTTGGATTCAGTTGTGCCCTCATCTTTCTCTTTCGAGGGGCTGCATATTTTGAACCTGGGGGTCTACCACGCTTCAGGCTTGCATTAGATGAATCATTCGCTACCACTTTATTTTGTCTAACAGGGACATCAATTCTTGCAGGTGCATTTGCAGCTGGAATATGTGATTTTGTCACTTTCAAAGCATCATGAAATGCATCTATCATTTGATTAGCAATACTTTGAAGGTGAACGATCATTTTCACTTCACTTTCACATTGAGTGCTTCGTGGATCAAAATGAGATAAGGTAGGTACAACCCATGTCAGCTCTTGCCGTTCTTCTGGAACAGTCTTTTCTCCTTCTAATGACGGGAATACTGTTGCATCAAAGTGACAATCAGCAAAACGAGCTGTAAACATATCACCTGTCAAGGGTTCCAAATATCTAATGATAGATGGTGAATCAAAACCCACATAAATTCTCAGTCAGCTCTAAGGTCTCATTTTAGTGCGTTATGGCGGTGTAATAGGCACAAAAACAGCACAACCAAAAACTCGTAAATGTGAAATGTTTGGCTGATGCCCAAACACAAGTTGTACTGAGGAGTATTGGTGGTTGGCTATAGGTCTCAATCAAACCAATGATGCAGCATGTAAGATGGCATGTCCCCATGCAAAGACTGGCAATTTTATTTTCATGAGCAGAGTGCGAGCTATTAATTGAAGCTGTTTGATAAATGCTTCTACTAAACCATTTTGAGTATGGACATGAGGAACAAGGTGTTCAACATCAATGCACAATGTCATGCAGTATCATCAAAGGTTTCAGACGTAAATTCACCAGCGTTATCAAGTAGGATTAACTTAATTGGGTAATCTAGGAACTGTGCTCACAACTTAATTATCTGAGTAATAAGTCTCGCAAAAGCTACATAAGTAGACAAGAAGCAAACATGTGACCAACGGGTAGATGCATCAACCAAAACCATAAAATATCGAAATGGTCCACAAGGTGGTTGAATAGGCCCACAAATATCCCTTTGAATTCTTAGCAAAAATGATGGGGATTCAGCATCAATTTTTAGTTGTGATGGTCTAATCACCAACTTCCTTGAGAACAAGCCTTGCAAGGGTTTCATGTGAGATAGCAATGTGTTTGCTCAATAATGGATGTCCATTAGAGTTGGTAATGATTCTTCGCATCATGGTGGATCCTGGATCATCCAGATGGTCATGCCAAAGCATATAAATTTTTGAATCAATGAACTTCTGCTTTATGACAGTATGTGCTTCAATTGTCTTTATGTATGTATAATACAATCGACTCGATAAACCACACAACTTCTCCAATATACGCTTCTGGGTATCATTGGAGGTAATGCATAGATATTCCACATTTTCTACCCTTCTTATTTCAATGTGGTATCCATTTAAACTTATGTCCTTAAAACTCAACAAATTTCGAGTAGACCGAGTAGAGTACAACGCATTTTGTATGGACAATATTGTTCCATTTGGTAACATGATCTGGGCTTTTTCCTGAAACTTCAATTACATCTGATTGGCCTAATATTGTTGTTACCTTTACGTTTGTGAACATCAAGCTTGAGAAATATTTTCGATCTCGAAGTATTGTATGCGTGGTTGCGCTGTCTGCAAGACAAATATCTTCGTCATTGCTCTTGTTTTGGGAATAACCATAGTTTTTATCCATGCTCTCTAAGTGAGGAATGACAGTTAAAAAAACAGTTTAATCATACTAAAAGGAAATTGAAATGCCACTTTTATTGAATTGAAATGTGAGCTTTAGATTACAAGTTCAGAATAATAAGAGTACATCAAACAAAAATGATTCAATTGGACCAATACACTTCATTCCCTCTTTCCACAATGAAGTTTGAGACATCTAGGTGGGTTGTGTTCAATTGCCCTGATAAATCGAACACTAGATCAGGTATATCCATTGGTTTAGTCTAGTCGATAAAATTGGTTTCAACACCCTTCTCCTTGAGGGAGGCTTGATACAGGTCCACCAGATGTTTTGGGGTACGACAGGTACGCGCCCAGTGCCCGTTGCCACTATACCTATGGCAAACTCCTTTAGAATTTCTAGGAGTATTATTCATATGAGCTTTTCCTTTGTGGCGATTTACATTTTTGAAGCTCGGGCCTAAATTATGCCTTGGAACCTGGTTGTGAAACTGGACACCATGATTCTTGCTTTTCCTGTTCCATCGGTCTCGCTTGTAGCCACGTCCTCGTTTGTAATTATTGCCACGAGAGGATATGGTATTCACTTCAAGGGAATCAACAGTCACTTCTGGGAATTTTACCGATCCAGTAGGTCGGGACTGATGATTCTTCATCAGAAGCTCATTGTTTTGTTCAGCCACAAGGAGTACAGATATCAGCTGGTTGTACTCAGTAAAACCTCGCTCTCTATACTACTACTGCATGAACACATTGGAGGCATGAGAGGTGCTGAAAGTCTTTTCCAGCATAGCTTCCTCAGTAATGGTTTCCCCACATAGCTTCATCTAGGAGCTAATTTTGAACATTGCAGAATTGTACTCAGTCATTCATAATGAGCCCTTAGAAGAATCATCATTTTCTGGTGATTGTATCTATTTCTCAGTGTCTTCCAGATGGCTAATGGATCTTCTTACCATTAGGTACTCGCTCTTCAGTCTTTCATCAAGGTGGCGATGGATAAAGATCATGGCATTCGCCCGATCTTGAGAGGATGCATTGTTCTCCTCCTTGATCGTTTCTCCAAGATTCCCTGCCTCCAGATGGATCTTAGCATCCGCTACCCAGGTAAGGTAGTTCTTCCCAGTAATATCCAGGGCAACAAAATCAAGCTTTGCCAAGTTCGCCATTTTCTTTTCTAAAAGAAAAATGAGATGTGTAATAACTTGCAATAATATGTATTCTGGAGGAATATATTGTTAGAACTTCTGGTTCTTACAAATTTCTCATTTTAATCTTCAAGCCAAAATGATAAGCACTCGAAACTTCAGGCTCGAGATTTACATGATTAATGAGGATGGCGATTGTACCGCACGACCTAAAATTGCAGTAAAATTAAGTCTGAAGTTCAAGATGGGCGATGATACCGCACCATCTTCAATCGCAGTAAAATTAACATAAATAAACACTAGGTTAGTAATTAGGAGCTACACCAAACAATAAATCAAAGATATAAGTAATTGTTATATTGAGAACTAGAAGCATGCATGGTGCTAGCAGTTCTTCGCGAGGGTACATCCAGCAGGTAAGGCAGAGGAGGAAAAAGAACAGTAAAATCCTTGGAGGAATCATTTTTCGGCAAATGAAGATGAGAACTATTTAGGGTTAGAGAGTCGTGCTAATAATGTGTTATAAATAGGAAAAAGTTAGAGAGATAACCTTTGCTAAGGATAGAAGCGAAGCAGGTGCAAAATATCACACTGTTTTGTTTCGTAACTATAACACAAAAGGATTGCAGATAAAAAGAGGAATGGAGAGATTGATATTATTGCTTTCAGTTCTTTTCTCTTTCAATTGTTTTATCTAGATCACCCGCGGAGTGCTCTATTTATAGAGCCACATCCGTAGGTTTATAGAGAATGAAAATCACCCGTGACAAATCAAACAATCATCCGTGACAAATCACTTTTGAAAAAGCATAACATAACAAACTATTCCTTACTATTCACTAATATTCCCATATGGGCATTCAATCATTCTCATAATTTTTTACAACACCTTGTTTTGTATCAACTAACCAAAAAAACAAATTGCTGACCAAAAAACCAAATTGCTGAAGAACTTGAAGGAGGTTCCCTAGCAAGTTTCGAACCCCTTACTTGCAGGAACACAAAAACCCCTTTAACCACCGAGCCGCACATTCTTTAGTTACAAAACCAACTGATAAAGTATATAAACTAATATTTCAGGATAGGCCCATGCCCATTGGTCTCCATGTGACTCCGCCACTAGAAATTTGGATGAGATTTTCTAAAATCTTTATGTGATAATTGGCAACTTCATACTAGTTAAGAGGTAAATCGATCAAAAAATAAATAATTCAAATGAGTAATAGACAGCTGTTGGGGTGGAAAATTTCAGGTACTCCAATTCTCCACCAACAAGTAATCTTGAACACGTTGAGAAGCCTTGGACACCATCTTCGCTTGTCAACAATGAGAGTGGGGGGACCTGCAAGAAAACACTCCGACGCTCAAGTCAGTATTTTTTTAGAAGGCTTATAAAATATAGAACGATCGTATACCTCTATTTTCTCCATCTTTTTCCCCCTCATGCTGATGGGATTATTGCCCTTTTATAGGCATTCAAGTATTGGGCTCCAAGTTCCACTCTCCTTATATTTCTCCATGTTCCATGTTCATGGATGTATTTGATCATGCTCCTTTACTTTAGCCTCACTCTCCATGTTTAGCATGCTGCTAGTGGCTTGTTTAGTGGAGGAGTAATTTTTTGCTCCCACATTGCCCCCTTTTTTCTCTGCAAACACATATTGTTTAGGGTTTGTAGAGGAAAAATATTTCTTTGCAAAAATTCATTCGACTTGAGATTTCATCATTAGTTAGCCTTCCGGCTACAATCATATGGTCTTCGACCATGAGTTTGGCCTTCGACCACGGTCATATTGTTCTTCAACCATGAATTTTGGGTCTTCGATCTTCGGTCTTGAGCCTTCGGCTCTTATTCGGTCTAGGTCTTCAACCAATGGTCTCATGATCTTCGATCACCAATTTATATAGTAATAGCATGCTCCCAAAGTAATTGAATTTCGAACAACATTAATATTACTAATGAGCATGTGTAAGATAGAAACTCTTATCTGTCGAACAACTTTGTTGCTGTCAAACCGAATTCAGTGCATTTCCTTTGCTTACAAGCGTGCCCTTTTTTTTCTCATTAAGGAAATTTGGAGGCTTTTGCTTCCAATAGAAGTCGAAGTCTGAATATGCCCCTCACTTGGAAGCCTCTTATTGTCACAAAACCTGCCATCATCATGTGGCGGACATCTCCATCTATTCGGCTCCTTCAAGCCCTGATAAATTCACTTCTCTAGACAATGAATAGCATGACTATACAAAAATATCACATGAAGTCATAAATTTTTGGAGCACGTAATTCCAAATGTGTCCACCAATAAGAAATTGTAGCCATAAACAAGAATTGTGAGAAATAAGCAATCAAAGTATTGAACATATATTTCTTTTCTTCATCCGCAGCCGAGCGATGTTCAAGTACAATATAGCCATCGCCATGGCTTTTCTAGTTTTCTTCTCATTGTATTAGAAATTACTTCGGAGACAATTCCATATATAAGCATAGATGGCCCATCACAAGTTCATTGTCTAGTAGCTTGGAGTGCACACCTCCCTCTGAAATTATGAGTGCACTGGCCAATGTGGTTTGCTCTTTGTAGCCACAGTAAGCATGTCAATATTGAGGCATCAGACTTGGGCTCTTTCTAGTGTTATACGACGATGCAGTAGCCTTGGCTTTGTTAAAGATCCTAGATCCTTGCCCCCTATAACATAGTCGTTTGCCCCCTGTTCAATTAGTTTAATCTAACAGCATTGAAGTATTTCATAAGATTATCTTTTATAAAACTTTAAGGTCGTGAAGGGTTGTTTTTCAATCCCATGGTCATCTTGTGCTAGCTACGGTCAAAAGAGGCACCCGTCATACTCATCCACCACAAAAGAGAAGAGATAAAATAAAACTCATCTCTACATCGGGTCTTAGCCCATGCCCCCGAAACCAATCTAAATGGTTTGATATACGTACGATGATACGCCTAAAAAAACTTGAAATTGTGAAAGCTTTTTTTTCCAAATGAAATTCCAATGAGACAAAGGATTTTGACAATTCTTTAGAATTATGGTAGGAAGAATTGCAATCATAAGATGCCACTGCAATGATTCTCATTTAATTCGTGAAACTGAAAAGTAGGAGTATAGGAATTCTTCTCTATTCTTGGACGGTTCCATGGCTTCTCTAGACGGCTTTTTGTAAGTTTCCCACAGACGGCGCCAACTGTTGGGGCGGAAAATTTCGGGTACACCAATTCTCCACCAACAAGTAATCTTGAACACGTTGAGAAACCTTGGACACCATCTTCGCTTGTCAACAATGAGAGTGGGAGGACCTGCAAGAAAACACTCTGACGCTCAAGTCAATATTTGTTTAGAAGGCTTATAAAATATAGAACGATCATATACCTCTATTTTCTCCATCTTCCCCCCCCCCCCCCCCCATGCTGATGGGATTATTGCCCTTTTATAGGCATTCAAGTCTTGGGCTCCAAGTTCCACTCTCCTTATATTTCTCCATGTTCCATGTTCATGGATGTATTTGATCATGCTCCTTTACTTTAGCCCCACTCTTCATGTTTAGCATGCTGCTAGTGGCTTGTTTTGTGGAGGAGTAATTTTTGGCTCCCAATACAGCTTTGTCATAGTTAGAGGGGGTATTTGACAGTTTACCCTGCTTACTTAGAAACGTCAACGTAAAAGCATTATGCAACAATAATGAACAAGCCCATCCAAGCATTCCAACAAAAAAAACCAACAAGGGATAAATGATAAGGTGTGCGTGTGAACAATATGAATGGCATCAACATTATCACTCTAATTTTTACGAGCTTTAAATCTTACACATGATTATTCTTGTTTGTGAATACAATTCACATGACTCTATAGATTATGATTAGGTCAGGCGTTCATGTAAAATAATGATTTTTAACTCGCATGTAATTTCCACAATGAGATTCACATGCATACATGAACTATTAAAAGTCTCCCAACTAATCGGCACGCGAATGATTGAGCTTAACAAACTCTAACCCAAACTGACAAATTTATCGATCATACAAAATCATTGACCTTGACAATATCATGGGTTATTTGACTTTATCATCACATGATAGAACAGGAGGGGTTGTGATCATAACTAGGCTCCAGCCTTACAATGGCCAATCTTTGACATACTCCACAGTTATGGGGCATGTGAAAGTGTTCGACCTTCTGGTCTGGTTTTTTTTCTTCAGGTTTCTTCACTTCGGGCTTCTTTTCTGCAGGTTTGGTTGGAGCAGGAGGCGGCCCAATACTCACTACTTCAGCAAATTTGCCTGCTTTTCTAGTTCGAACAATTATTTCATAGGGATCACAGTTGCCTGTTACAGTCAAAGTTCCTTTTGTTGCATCAACTTCAACTTTATCCACACCTGAAATGATCGGAGGTGATTAATTAATATGACAGGTATTATTGCACACTTTTGGTTTTGAGATTGTGAAGCTTAAATGCTTTATAACCTCTCGATTTTTATTTTGGTAAGTCGTCCACACTTGAAAGATTCTCAATCATTGATATTGTGGGAGTTCTTTATCAATCAATAATTAATAGTTGTTTATGAACACATGAATTGCTGATAATATCACATGTTGTATACTACCCTCATACGATAAGTGTGATTAATCTTATTCTGAATAACTAAGAAGTGATACAAGCATAATTCATCTATGCCAAGGGAAATTAAGGAAATAAGATTCAAGAGGGGACATGATTATGTTACCTTGTAGACCAGACACTGCCTTGAGAAGCTTCTTCTTGCATTTTAGGCATGATATATCAACCTTGAGGACAGTCCTTTGTACCATTGAAGAGCTAGAGCTTATACTCTCTCTCTCTCTCTCTCTCTCTCTCTCTCTAAACTAGCTATAAAGGTGGTGTAATATATGAAGCTTTGTTCACTCCCTAGCTACTAGCTAGATAAGCTCATCTCAATTAAGCTGGTCGATTTTGTCCAATTGGTCTTAATTTATATATAAATCCTAAGTAAACAACATATATTTTGTATCACCAACTTTATCAAAATCAAGCCTGCCAATTTGAAGGAGATGAAACCTATATGTTTCATTGACTTGTTCTTATTTGACCCAATTTGATTCCCCCATGCTATCAACCACCATCCACCGTACGTCATTTATATTAGATACACCAATATGTGAGGAAATTCAAGACACAAGCTAAATAAAAAATATATATGAGAGGGAAAAAAATAAAAGTATATGTTGACAAAGCAATCCGATCAATCAAAGGATAGGGACTATTTTGACTATATGCTATGGTCCATATATAATCTTTTTCCTCACTTAATTTGTCCAAAGTGGCTTACATATATTATGAAATCATCAAGATATGCCTTGTTATTCAAACAAAGTGGAGAGCATGCCAAACAAAGCGTTTTTTATTTAGGTTTCGTGCACCTTTTGTATACAAGTCAACTAGTCGAGGTCAAATTTGCTTGTCATACTTATATGTAAAATAAAGAGATATATATTTCTTTATTTGTAAATCACAATTTATTTGTACATGCTTTTACCTCATTAAAATTATGCAAATAGTTCATAAATATATAAAATTGTGATCTGTTGTATAAAAAAGCCAAGTAATTTACCAAATGATATGTAGCTCTAACAAGGAAATAGTTTTTTTTTTTTTTTTTTGATAAACTGGAAATATTATTTCAGGGCAAAGGCCAAGCAAAGTTACACAGAGGTCCAAAAACAACTTAAGTACAGAACAAAAAAATTGGGCCCCAAAAGCACACAAAAAAGAGCCCAAAACAAGTTTCGGAGCCCAGTACAAACAAAAACAAAACAAGAAAACCCTATAACCTCGGACCAATTTGCTTCATCCCCTCATGATTCCACGATCTGCAATCACATCTCTTAACCGCATTTTGTCGCGGGTTTATCGGAAGGTGAGTAGAGTTATGGCTCGATTGTTCGCACCACCTCCTTCCTCTTGTTTGCCTTTATTGGCTTTGTCTCCAGTGGGTTGTGTTTTCCCATTGGATTCCTTGGTTTTGTGGTGTTGTTTGCAGGGCGATGGAACACTGGTTTCCTTCATTCATGGGGTTTTGATTGGTTGGATCGAAGGGCGGTTTGTGATGGTGGTTTACAAGGAAAATAGTTATGTATAATCTATGCGGTCGTTTGATTCTCAATCAATTAAAAGAATCCACAATAATTTTGAGTCCTTGCCCATTACAATGGGCAACGCATACTCGAGCTGTTTCACACTATTGCTGAGAATGACCGCGAATGTTGTGTAATGCTATATGTTGGTCCCCACAAAGCATAACCTTAGGGAGAATGATCCTTTCCGGATTTTTCTGTGGGGATCTAGAGGATCCATCAATCACAATCGTTCATCGTACATCGTGCGGTCGATTTTCGTTAGATACTATTTATATTCAATTTTAAATTTAAAATTTAAAATAATTTCTGACTGCACGATGTATGATGAACGGCCGTGATTGATTGATCCTTCAGATCCCCACAAAAAGGATCCGGAGAGGATCCTTTTCCTAACCTTGAATCCCAACACTCCAGATTGTGCCACGTGTCACAACGGTAACTTTTCTTAATTTTAAAACTATTTGTTCTTTTTTTTATTTACTTATAAAGCAAATTAATATCAACCGTCGATCTCAGATTGAACGGTTGATATTAAATCAGATTTTTTTTTTTATTACCGTTGCAAATTGGACGGCCCATTTTAGAGAGCCGTTGAGATCGAACAGACCGTGGGAAGCCATGTGGCTTCCCAACGGTAACTGAGGCATACTGCACCTCGGGCCCCGCCTTCTGAAAATGTGTCGGCTGACGAACCCCCACACGCGGGTGAGGCGCATGCGCCTGACAGAAAAAAATTTAAAAATTGGGCTGACGCCTCGAGCTCGCGGGCTGGCGATTCCTCACAGGCCTGTTGCTCGGGCTCCCCACGCTGGAGGGCTTCAACCGGGCTATCTGGCCCTGTTTGGTCCACTGTCCCTCGAGCAACAACCCACAGTGGAGTTGCTCTTAGGGCATGATTAGATAGAACTAAAAAGTCTATTTTTTTTTTTTTGGGAATAATTATGTATGATTCAGATGATTCCAAAGAATTACGTATTTAATTAATCATAAAAGTTTATCAAGTGTTGTTAATTTTATTTAACCAAAGAAGAGAAATGAACTCTGACTCTATGTCGAAGAGTTCGGCAAAGAAGCAGCCAAGATAAGTACAGAAGAAGTGAGTTTTTGACAATTGATAAAGGAATAATTAATTAATATTTAGCTTCATTTTTGTCTGGACATGTATTGTCATGGATACAAAAGTCTCCAAAGTATCAAGAAATTCTTTGAGAGTGATGCTCTAGGATTTTTTAATTAATATTTTCCTGTAAAAGAAAATAATATATAGCTAAGCACAAACCAACAAGAACAAACTATTTAATTAGCTGGTGGAGATAGACCACCTAATTATCGTTGTGAACAAAGATAGATATCTTTTTAACTGTAATTTATTTTCTTTTAAGATAATTCATCATGCTATATAAGGGTTTCTAAAGAAATAATGAAAATTTAATAAAAGTCAGGTATGAATAAAAATACTTCGTATCAATGAGTGAAGTATGACACACATTGGAGCAAAGTTTTTGAGTGAAAAAATAAACTTGATATATTATGCCTTTGTTTTTGTATGACTTAAGAGATAATAGAAGCGAGAGTCGAACTCTTATCATGAGTACAAATTAAATATCGTGCCACTTAAAATATAAATACGTGCGCGCATGCTCTAACTAAAACTTTTCATCGCACATGCATCAACTACGGCATTCCCGGTTTCTTGTTACTTTATTTTGTGGAAATTGGGAATGATTATGTGCATTAGAAGTGTACTCTCCAGAAGGCTATAATTATCTTTTGGTCAATTCAGAAGGTTATTATTATTTGAGACCCACGAAGGCAAGAAAAGCTAGCACTGATTGCAAAATCGCATTATATTGGAGAATAAAAGGCCCGAAACAAAACAAGAAGAGTTGAGAAGTATTGGCATGTTCTTTTCTCCTCTTTGAGCGGTTCACATGCCAGTAATTATTTTAAGCGGACATAAACACCACGATATCAAGCACTTCTTTAACACTTCACATATAATTAATATTTAGCTTCATTTTTGTCGTAACTTGTAAGTGGGAAGAAGAAAAAAAGGTGATTCATTTTCAGGCATTTTTTTCTACCACATTTTCAAGTATAATATTATGGAGTTCCCACTAGGGAAAAAAGGTTTGCAAATGAGAAATTTTTATTGATGGAAAGAAGTTTGGTTTTTGGTTTATAGCTTTAAATCCTATAATTATGTTTGGGTGCGGGATTTCAAAGATTCAAGAGATTGAGGTCACATTTGCAAATCACTACTTGAAAGAAGGCATTTACAAATTTCGTTCACATGCTTTTGTAAATGATCATGAAAGACATTTATAATCTTTGCTATTTAACATTTTGTAGTTCATTCCTTCCTAAATTGGCTTTAATCTCTTGAAACTTAGAAAACTATTTTGGGTTGAATTTATTTTTGTTTGGAGTAACGCTAGTTTCACTCTAAGTAAATTCTAGCAAAAACTTGTTTCCAAGTCCCTTTTTGTCCAAAAATTGTGTTTCAGAGTTTGTTGTTGCATTTTTTAAACTTATTAAGTGTTATTTAATACTGAAAGATTAATAATACATAGGGCACATGAAGCAAATGTGCACACCAAGTTATATAAATAGGCCAAAATTGACCAAAATTAGTATCAAAAGTAAACCAAATCAAGGGTAAAAGTGACAAAATCGATATCACAATACTTTAAAGTAACAATACCAAAAAGAAATTGATTTTCTTACTCCCCTTTTTGTCTTCGGTTCAACTCAAAGTAGAATGAGTCGATAGAAACAAAGAGAGGAACGCATAAAAAAATGAGAGCATGAAAAATACTACAAGAATAGTGATTGTTAGGGGCGGTGGATTAGAGGTGGATATAAAAATTTGCCCATATTAATCTTTATTAGGAGCAAAAATACAAATTTGTCTCTATTAATTATAATAGAGGCGAAACAATAAATGCCCCTATTAGTGGTGGATGAATGAGAATCTAATATATATATATATATATATATATATATATATATATATATAACTACTAATTAATAAAACATTCATTGTCGACCAAAAGATTATGAAATTACGAGTTTAATTCTCTAATTAAAACAAAATATGAATAAGAAATATGGGGCAGAAATGTAATTTTACACAACCAAATTTTGCTATTTTTTTTTCAAAGCCTCATCTACATGTGATCCTAACATACCTCTAATTATTAAAATAAAATTAAAAAAATAATATAAAAAAATATAATAAAAAAAACTTTCCACTCCCACATTCTCTATCACTCCCTTCCTCTCTCCTTCTATTTCAAAAATAAAAATAAAAATAAATTATTTCAAAAACAAAAATAAAAAAATTTCTCACACACGTTGTGTGTGCCCATATGCTAGTATATATTAACTTAATTCATTTTTTTTAGTTTAATTACATTAGAAGCATTTATCTCCTTATATTTAACCTTTTTTTTCTAAATTATTAATCAAATAAATAAGATATTTATCAAAACCTTAATTCTAGGATAACCAACACGCACATCCCCTATATTTCTCCCTTGATCTTTCTTTCACGGCACAAACTCCTCATCTTCATTTTTTTTTGTTCCTTTATATTCTTCTCCTCATCTCTGTTTTCTTGTTGATTTATACCTCATTCCATTTTTCTTGTTCCTTCATATTCTTCTTCTCATCTCCATTTTTCTTGTTCCTTCATATTTTTATCCTCCTTCACTTTTTGTTCCAAGTATGATATTGTTTTCTCTTCATCTCTATTTTTTTTTAATTTTCTCCCTTTAATATTCCCTTTGATTAGTCTTGTAACATCCCACATCGATCAACGGAGAGGGGGTGATGTGTCTTATATGTACATGCCCACCTCCATATAGCACAAGGCCTTTTGGGAGCTTTGGATTCAGGTTCCGTAGGAACTCCGAAGTTAAGCGAGAATGGGGCAGAGCATTCCCATGATGGGTGACCCATTGGGAAGTTATGCTCGAGTGAGTTCCCATAAACAAAACCATGAGGGCGTGGTTAGGGCCCAAAGCGAACAATATCGTGCTACGGCGGAGCTAATCCGGGATGTGACAGAATGGTATCAGAGCCATTCTGCCGTTCGATGCGAGTGTGCCGACGAGGACGTCGGGCCCCTAAGGGGGTGGATTGTAACATCCCACATCGATCAACAGAAAGGGGATGATGTGTCTTATATGTACATGCACACCTCCATATAGCACGAGGCCTTTTGGAAGCTCACTGGCTTCGGGTTCCGTAGGAACTTCGAAGTTAAGCGAGAATGGGGCAGAGCATTCCCAGGATGGGTGACCCACTGGGAAGTTCAACTCGCGTGAGTTCCCAAAAACAAAACTGTGAGGGCGTGGTTGAGGCCCAAAGAGGACAATATAGTGCTACGGCGGAGTCGAGCCCAGGATGTGGCGGGGGCCCTGGCCGGTAGCGTGAGTTCCCAGAAACAAAACCGTGAGGGCGTGGTTGGGGCCCAAAGCGGACAATATCGTGCTACGGCGGAGTCGAGCCCGGGATGTGGTGGGGTCCCGGGCCGGGATGTGATAAGTTTAATATAGAAAAAGAGAGATTTAAAAAGGTTTGTAGTAGAGAAAAAAAACTAAATTTATTCAGTTTGATTGAAGTTTTTTTTTTCTCTCAAACTGTTGTTTTGCAGGTAAATTTGACAATGGGGTGTGAAAAATTTGAAGTGAAATTTGTTAGGGGTGTTCTTCATACATATTTTTTTTTCATTTTATTTTTGTATAATATTAGGTGTGTTATCAAAATGATGAATTACATCATAAACCCCTATTGGCTTAATTTAGATTTGATTTTTTGTTTGTTTTGTAGGTTTTGTTTTCTCAATGTTTTGAGAAAGGTAGGTACATAATTTGATTGTTTTAATTTGTTCGTTTCTTTTCTGGGTTGTGAGTTCTACATAATTTGCTTGTTTTGTTTCTTATTTTTTCTAAAAATAGTTTTACTCTAATTTGCTTTTACCTTCTATGGTGTATCTACATGATGGATCATGGAAGCCACATGCTTTTAACTTTGCATCATCTCGGTGTTTGGAATGCAGAAGATTGATTAGACATATAAATTTTGTTTAGACTACCATTTGGGAAGAGGATCCTCTCCGGACCCAAACCCTCCGGAGCCTCCGGATCTTCCTTCTTCTTCTTTATTTTTCTCTGCAGCATTCACCATCACTGCTGCAAACAAACCTAAACGAGCCGCTGCAAACATACTGCTGCAAACGTGGTGGAGGTGAGCGTGCAGCACGAGAACTCATGGAGGACGCAAGGACTTTCGTCGCGGTGGCTGCAGCTGTTGATCTGAGGATGGATGCTTGCAGGATGTTCTCGCAGTGGCTAAGGAAGGAGCTTGGATGGGGTGATTCCGGTGATGTCGATGTACTTCGGTAATTGCAGGGGAGAGTGGGGAAGATGAGTTTTCAGCCGCACGATTCTTTTATAGACGGTTGAGATTTGGTGATGCGGAGGATTCGGATATAATGGATCCGGCGAGGATCCTAGTCCATTGAACATATCGTGAATCATATATGATAGAGAATGACAGGTTCAATAGTATATGTGGATACTACAAAATTATGAACAAGTAGACATCAATACATTTATACTTATTAATTAGAAACAAGGATAAAATTTAAGGATTTTCACACCTAATAATTAGGATGACAAATATTAAAATTGTACTTAAAAAGAATGTTGCTATTAATAAATAAGGGCAAATAAACACTTATTTTCGTCTCTAATAGTTTTACTGCCACGTAGGCAAGTATGACGTGCAAACAATATTAAGTGCGGATGTTTAAAGTATTAGAGGCGATTATTAAGGCCCCTACTTTATTATTTATTTAATGCATTTATATTTATTATTATTGCATTTTGAGAATTATATTAATTAAAAATATTTTTCGATCTCCCATTAATTATTTGATTGTATTCTCATACTTTTAGGGTCAAATATGTTTACGATTATTTTTATTTTCCACCACCTTCCTAGACGAAAAAATAAATTGTCAATAAAAAATTAATATTAAAATGATTCATTCTTCATTGATTTAATACAAATGGTATCATGAAGAAGTTTAAGCCTATTAGATACAAATGGTAGGAAGAGGATCCTCTCCGGACCCAAACCCTCCGGAGCCTCCGGATCTTCCTTCTTCTTCTTTATCCTAGTCCATTTCGTACCACCAGTTACTGCCCCCTCAGCCGACATGTGTCCCAGCAAAGCTTGCTGTTTGTGACAAGACATGGACAAGAAGTATCTCAGAACCATGCATGCTAACAGTTAACAGTGATTTTTGCAAGTTTCAAAAAAGCTGGTTCAGCCCAGACAACTTGGGAAAGTTTGGGACCAAAGCCAACTATGGCGCAGCATACCTACCTCAACCTTCTGAGAGCCTTATCATCGTGCACTTCAAGTACGAACCATCTCCATCAATGACTTCGGTTCACACACGAAAACAACTAATTAGCCATTGGCCAACAAACCAACTTTTCATTTTAGCTGCTTAACTGAAAAGCGAAAGTGACAAATATAAGCCAAATCAGAATTATGAGACAAGTCTCTAATACTATCTTAAGCACAATTAGTGCTTGTTTTGCAAGGGTCATGCTTAGGCAACTTGGCTTTGAGACCATGATTAAGATGGTTTAGCACTGAAAGATTCTACTCTATCTTCGATGATATATTTCTGTGGACGTGTCTATTTTATCACGCTTCTTTTTAGTATTAGTTATTGTCAAGCCATAACTGTATCTAAAATCATGACACTTTAAATCATGACATGTAGATATATTTCAACCTGGATTCAAATATTTTATCCTACCACTGAAGATAGTGCCTTAGTCATCACAATTCTCATAGCACCAGCTATTTCCACAATTGTGCCCAAAATCATGACATGTAGATATATTTCAACCTGGATTCAAATATTTTATCCTACCAATGAAGATAGTGCCTTAGTCATCACCAAGGTATTAAATATCGGTAATATCGGAAATATCGGTAGTCCGAAAACACGGAAATATCGATGGAAATATCGGGATAATATCGATATCGATAAAATTTCCATGGAAACCACGGAAATTGTAAGAAAAA
Organism: Cotoneaster glaucophyllus; assembly: GCA_036320875.1. Taxonomy (NCBI): domain Eukaryota; kingdom Viridiplantae; phylum Streptophyta; class Magnoliopsida; order Rosales; family Rosaceae; genus Cotoneaster; species Cotoneaster glaucophyllus. The sequence continues at coordinate 18,939,637 of CM070073.1, forward strand.
CTTGGAAATTTTTATTGAAACTTTGCAGGATGTTTATTTAGTCAATTATCTATTAGTTTATCACAAAAAATTGGAAGGAAATGCATTGCATGATGGATTTAACATTATCAAGTTGATTATATAACGAGCTGGCAAACATTGTGAGTGTAGAAAATATATAGTAATTAATGAAAGAAGTTTAAACACACCAAAATCATATATATATAATGAATTAGTGCAATATTTTACACTTTATACATTACATGGTAAGATACATGAGTGACTTAGTACCACATAGAGTTCCTATGAGGTTCAAAATTTTCACTATCTTCATCATCTCTATGTGTAGAGTGAGTGTATTGTGAAGAGTAGTTATCAAATGATAAATCCCCAAAATAGTTTTCCATGTAATTGTTAACATGCCACCCATATGGATCTGAGATTGGTTGACGTTGTCCATAACCAAAATCATTTGAAGATTGAGTGTCGGATTCTTTCCATGAGTCGCTCGATTCCATCCCAACATGAATAGGATATGAAGGGTAGGGAAATGGTTGGTTAGGAGTATAACCATAGTTACTACTTCCTTCTTCACTTGACAAAGTCCCCTTGCCTCTTTCTCTACGAGTATAGTCCTTCCCTATGGCACCAATTCCTGGTCCTGCCCGCCTACTGCCATGGTCCTCATCCTGTGTTGCATGCGTGAAGTTTGCCTCACCAGTGAAGGGGCTCATAAATCCGGGAGGTGGTCCATAATAGTTTCCATATCCACCACTACCTCCAGCTCCACTACCTCCAGCTCCACTACCTCCTTCATCATTCCCACCTCTGGTAGGTGAGTCTCCTGATCTTGTACTAGAGCTATCATTAGTATCAGCACGATGTTGTGGTTGTGTAGGATTGGAAGAAGGTGGAATTCCAGTGTTTCTTGGTCTTGGGCGCGAAAGTTCTTCGAAAGAGTCAGCACTGCTAGATCCCACCTCCTCCTCTAATACTCTTTCTACATTTATCCCTTCATTACGTGCTTCTTCAGCAACTCTTACAGCTGGGTTCCCTTCATCATCATCTAAATGAAGAGGTCTAATCCATTGATAAAGTTGGTTACCCTCTGTATCATCATCTTCAGCAACAATATCAAACACATCTAATGGGTCACCACGGTCGACATGATCTATTTCTGTTTCCTTATCTCGAATTTGAAGCTTCATGTTGTAGTAGCAATAAACTAATTTTTCCAACCTACTATGAGCCAACCTATTTCTTTGCTTTGTGTGTATGAGTGCAAATGTACTCCAATTTCTTTCACAAGCAGATGAGGAAGCTGTTTGTGATAATACTTTGATTGCTAGCTTTCTCACAGTTGGTGCATCAGTCCCATACATGATCCACCATTCAGCTATAATGAAAAACAATGTTGATAAGCCTAATAACTCCAACAAATTCTATTATAAACTGATAGTGAAATATGTTTACACTTACTAGGAGACATTTTTGTTCGAGCAGCAATCGATGTTTGTTCTCCAAAAGTTCTTCTTGCATCTTTAAACCATGTTAGCTGAATTCAATAAATCGTGTTAGTTTAATCCAACAATGTAATTATTATAATTTAAGTAATTGTGTACCTCATTTCCAAATTGGCCAACTTCTGGTGATGCAGGGTCCAATTTAGAGTATACATTATGTACAGCACGTATAAGGGTACCATCATCTCCAACACCGGGTCTGTATTGGTATCGAGAATTCAAATAATATGCTGTTCAAAGAAACACATACGCTAATAAGAGAAATAATACTTATGCAACTAAAGAAATGAATTGCAAATTATGACATAATTTATACCTGCTGCATGCAAATCGTGGTATAATGTTTTATACCATCGGTCCTCAATTATCTTTATGACCCACCTTGCACCATGTTTTCTTTCCAATTCGTCCCTCACTACACGCATCAACTCATATATTGCCCCCATAGTAGGATACACTTCTGTGTCAACGATCCGTAAAACTTTGTAAAGAGGCTCAAACACTTGGCACACATGTTCTACTTGAGTCCAAAAAGCATGATCAAGCACTATACTTTCCACCATACGACCTGTATTTGAGCGGCTGAAATTGTGGTTGGCCCAATCTTCACTAGTGAATAATTGCTTCAGCCCTGCTTTCTTCTTAAGTAGGCTGTCTAATGCAATATAGTTGGTGGCGAATCAAGTGGTAGCTGGACGAATAATTTCTCCTCTGCAAAATTCACGCATCTTTGCCAACAACCAACCGTGATTGTAAATATAATTTGTGATCGTTCTAGCTCTTTTTACAACATTGGCAATATTCTCTCTCTTCCCCATTGCCTCAAACATGAGATCAATACAATGTGCTGCACATGATGTCCAAAACACATTATGATGCTTCATTAACTTTTTGCCAGCTTTGACAAATGCAGAACCGTTGTCGGTCACGACTTGGACAACATTATGCTCTCCCACCTCCATGATTACATCCCTCAATAATTTGTAAATATACTTGTAGTTCTTTATATGGTCTGAAGCATCAACAGACTTCAAAAAAACTGTCTTTGCCTTGGAGTATACCATGAAGTTTATGATAGACAATCTGGTAGGGCCAGTCCATCCGTCACACATGATTGTGCAACCATTAGTTTCCCACATTGACCTCAACTTGTTAACATACTCGCCAATGTCTTTATGCTCCATTTCCAAATATTTGTTTCTTACCTCATAGGGAGTGGGAGGTTGTACTCCAACACCGGCCTGTTGACATCCCAATACCATATTTTTGAAATGATGTGATGATGCCTTCTCAGCAGGGACATTTTCATAGATAAAGAACTTGCTAATTAGCCGCCCCATTCCCTCCTTCACATTACCTCCCTTGAAATAACTCCAAACACTCTTTTGACGTGCTTTGGATGAGTTATATAAACTTGGGGCTATTGGTGGCGTTGGTTGTGATTCTCTAAGACTTGATCCCCGTCTCATTTGTGCACCACCACTTGTCCCGGAACCTTGTCCTCTATTAGGAATTTTATGAAGGTGTTCTCTTTCCCATGCTGACTGTTTGGAGGCACGTAATGCTTGTTTGAAAATGCGTCGTTCTTCAAGTCCCATGTCATCATCACATTCATCCTCATCGTCATCATCATCACTGTCAACAGCTTGGCCAATGACTTGTCCTCGTAGCCCAGCTCGAATATTTTCCATTCCATATGCTTTCTTTTCCTTCTGCTGTTTTTTATTTTTTAATAATGTGGTGATGAATGCCTTCACTTCTGGGGGGGACACTATCGCATCGTTGGACATTATTTCCTGGATCTAATCCACTAAGATGGTGCTTAAGTCGTGTCACTCCGCCACTCTTCATTACATGACCACAATATTTGCAAATTGTGCCATTTTTGTTTCCGTCTATTGGCTCTCCATGTTCCCAAGCTGGATCACGTCTAAACATCTTAAACGTACCTGTATTTATTTTGCATGGAAATTAGGCAATTATTTTTTGACCATAAAATAATAATCCAATTTGATAATAAAATAATAAATAACATTAAACATATTAAAATTATCCTAGGGAATAATTATACAACATTACTTAATTACTTCAAAAAATTAACATATTATTTGGTTCTTAGATCACATGCACGGGTCCACACAAATTTTTTTGTTGTTGTATAAATTACAATAATATAAATCTAAGTTTGTAAACTTACCTTAAATATGGAATAATAAAACCTAATATTAATGAATAATAATTCATTTGATAATAAAATAATAAATAACATTAAACATATTAAAATTATCCTAGGGAATAATTATACAACATTACTTAATTACTTACCGTAAATTACAATAATATAAATCTAAGTTTGTAAACTTACCTTAAATATGGAATAATAAAACCTAATATTAATGAATAATAATCCAATTTGATAATAAAATAATAAATAACATTAAACATATTAAAATTAAAAATTATCTAGGAGAAATATCTAAGGTGATGAGGAGTTGGAGATGATGGTTTAATTATTTCCTTGTGAATTACTTCAACATTGATTATCTCTGAACCCCCCATCTTTTAATTTACTTCAACAAAATAACAACTGGCCTCTTATAAATAATAACACGCAGGGGTTGGGTTTTTATATTGACTACTCTAATTATTCTTATTATTATTATTATTAATATGCTATATAAATGTAAGTTTGTAAACTTACCTTAAAATAATAATTACACAAATGTAACAAAGCTGGAACTTTCGATGTCGTACGTAGCAGCAGCAAAACCTCGATGATCTTCTGCAGCTTGCCGTCTGTGAATAAATGAAAGAGAAAGGGTTATGGAAAGCCTCTGAAAGGGCTAAGGGAAGAAGAAGAAACAGAAATGTGTAATAGAGGTTTATCAATTATCGAAAGTTGTGTGATGAATGATCTGATACTTCACTTCTGGGATAAGTTTAACACAGCATGCGGTTTTGAATTTTTGAGTACGAAACCATTCCACACACACGGTTTTGAGTCTTGTCATTGCTTTTCTCACACATAAACACACACACACACTGTTTTTTTTTCAGATCTTTTAGTCATGTCATTGCTTTTTTCACATGCGTTTTTGTCTTGTGTTTTTTTCCATGCTGTCATTGCTTTTTTCTCATGCTTTTTTCACACACACACACTGTTTTTTCACATGCCTTCTTCAATATGAGTACCTACCTACCCAGTAGAGCAGACCAAACAAGCAATGCACTGCTGTACACTCTCACACACACACACGCAATGCACGCAGCACACACGTGGCACACACACACGCAATGCACGCGGCACACACGCACGCAGCACACGCAGCGCACGGAACACACGCACGCTGAGTCTCTCGAGCCTTCCTCTCTCCCTCATTCTGTCCTCCTCAGTCTGAGAGATCTCAGACTCAGTTAAGTCTCTCTCTCTCTCTCTCGATGAGTCGATCGGATATGAAAATCAAGCTTCAATGAGCCTACCCAGCCTCAGTGATCTCAATGAGTCTTAGTCTGAGAGATCTCAGACTCAGTTCAGTCTAAGAGATCGACTCGATCCTTCTTCTCTGACCGATCCCTCACACTCCTCACTGCTCAGTCATCCTTCTTCTCCGATCCCTCAGTCTGATTCAATAGTACTCACTCAGTCCTCAGTCTCTCTCTCTCTCGATCCTTCTTCTCCCTCAGTCCTCAGTCTCTCTCTCTCTCTCTCTCGATCCCTCAGTCCTCAGTCTCTCTGAGAGTCTCGGGTCGATCCTTCTTCTCCCTCATGCACAGACACACACACACCCCACGAGGCTTTCAGAAGATGATTCAGATCCACCAACGCCGTGGATTGCCGACGATGACGACGGATCCGGCGATTACTCAGTCTCTCTCCGGCGATAATATCGCTAATATCGCTAATATCGCGATATTACCGATATTATCGATATTATCGCCGATATTTGGACGAAATTCACTTGTAACCGTGCGAAAAAATCGTTGTCTCACAAAACCGATATTATCGGCGATATTTCACCGATAATATCGATTTTTAATACTATGGTCATCACAATTCTCATAGCACCAGCTATTTCCACAATTGTATCCAAACTCATGACACTTGGTACATTTTAAGATGTGTTTAGGACCGAAATAATCTATCCTGCACCAAAAATATATCTCCAAATGAGTGCCTCGGTCATCAGGCTGCACATAAGCGCCAACTATTGTCAAACCACAATTGTATACATAACCATGGCATCTGATACATTTAAGATGGATTTTGCACCTAAATAATCTACCCTACCACTGAAGATAATGCCTCAGTCATCACGCTTCTCATAAGCACCAGATGTTTTCAATCCATAAATGTACCCATAATCATGACACTGGAATTATTTATATCTTTATGCCATTTGAACTGCCGTGACAAAGATATATGTATACATATATGTATATATTTAGATATATAAAGATAGTTGCCCCAAAAGGGATTCCAAGCATTCCAACAAAAAAAACCAACAAGGGATAAATGATAAGGTGTGCGTGTGAACAATATGAATGGCATCAACATTATCACTCTAATTTTTACGAGCTTTAACTCTTACACATGATTATTCTTGTTTGTGAATACAATGCACATGACTCTATAGATTATGATTAGGTCAGGCGTTCATGTAAAATAATGATTTTTAACTCGCATGTAATTTCCACAATGAGATTCACATGCATACATGAACTATTAAAAGTCTCCCAACTAATCGGCACGCGAATGATTGAGCTTAACAAACTCTAACCCAAACTGACAAATTTATCGATCATACAAAATCATTGACCTTGACAATATCATGGGTTATTTGACTTTATCATCACATGATAGAACAGGAGGGGTTGTGATCATAACTAGGCTCCAGCCTTACAATGGCCAATCTTTGACATACTCCACAGTTATGGGGCATGTGAAAGTGTTCGACCTTCTGGTCTGGTTTTTTTTCTTCAGGTTTCTTCACTTCGGGCTTCTTTTCTGCAGGTTTAGTTGGAGCAGGAGGCGGCCCAATACTCACTACTTCAGCAAATTTGCCTGCTTTTCTAGTTCGAACAATTATTTCATAGGGATCACAGTTGCCTGTTACAGTCAAAGTTCCTTTTGTTGCATCAACTTCAACTTTATCCACACCTGAAATGATCGGAGGTGATTAATTAATATGACAGGTATTATTGCACACTTTTGGTTTTGAGATTGTGAAGCTTAAATGCTTTATAAACTCTCGATTTTTATTTTGGTAAGTCGTCCACACTTGAAAGATTCTCAATCATTGATATTGTGGGAGTTCTTTATCAATCAATAATTAATAGTTGTTTATGAACACATGAATTGCTGATAATATCACATGTTGTATACTACCCTCATACGATAAGTGTGATTAATCTTATTCTGAATAACTAAGAAGTGATACAAGCATAATTCATCTATGCCAAGGGAAATTAAGGAAATAAGATTCAAGAGGGGACATGATTATGTTACCTTGTAGACCAGACACTGCCTTGAGAAGCTTCTTCTTGCATTTTAGGCATATGATATATCAACCTTGAGGACAGTCCTTTGTACCATTGAAGAGCTAGAGCTTATACTCTCTCTCTCTCTCTCTCTCTCTCTCTCTCTCTCTAAACTAGCTATAAAGGTAGTGTAATATATGAAGCTTTGTTCACTCCCTAGCTACTAGCTAGATAAGCTCATCTCAATTAAGCTGGTCGATTTTGTCCAATTGGTCTTAATTTATATATAAATCCTAAGTAAACAACATATATTTTGTATCACCAACTTTATCAAAATCAAGCCTGCCAATTTGAAGGAGATGAAACCTATATGTTTCATTGACTTGTTCTTATTTGACCCAATTTGATTCCCCCATGCTATCAACCACCATCCACCGTACGTCATTTATATTAGATACACCAATATGTGAGGAAATTCAAGACACAAGCTAAATAAAAAATATATATGAGAGGGAACAAAATAAAAGTATATGTTGACAAAGCAATCCGATCAATCAAAGGATAGGGACTATTTTGACTATATGCTATGGTCCATATATAATCTTTTTCCTCACTTAATTTGTCCAAAGTGGCTTACATATATTATGAAATCATCAAGATATGCCTTGTTATTCAAACAAAGTGGAGAGCATGCCAAACAAAGCGTTTTTTATTTAGGTTTCGTGCACCTTTTGTATACAAGTCAACTAGTCGAGGTCAAATTTGCTTGTCATACTTATATGTAAAATAAAGAGATATATATTTCTTTATTTGTAAATCACAATTTATTTGTACATGCTTTTACCTCATTAAAATTATGCAAATAGTTCATAAATATATAAAATTGTGATCTGTTGTATAAAAAAGCCAAGTAATTTACCAAATGATATGTAGCTCTAACAAGGAAATAGTTTTTTTTTTTTTTTTTTTGATAAACTGGAAATATTATTTCAGGGCAAAGGCCAAGCAAAGTTACACAGAGGTCCAAAAACAACTTAAGTACATAACAAAAAAATTGGGCCCCAAAAGCACACAAAAAAGAGCCCAAAACAAGTTTCGGAGCCTAGTACAAACAAAAACAAAACAAGAAAACCCTATAACCTCGGACCAATTTGCTTCATCCCCTCATGATTCCACGATCTGCAATCACATCTCTTAACCGCGTTTTGTCGCGGGTTTATCGGAAGGTGAGTAGAGTTATGGCTCGGTTGTTCGCACCACCTCCTTCCTCTTGTTTGCCTTTATTGGCTCTGTCTCCAGTGGGTTGTGTTTTCCCATTGGATTCCTTGGTTTTGTGGTGTTGTTTGCAGGGCGATGGAACACTGGTTTCCTTCATTCCTGGGGTTTTGATTGGTTGGATCGAAGGGCGGTTTGTGATGGTGGTTTACAAGGAAAATAGTTATGTATAATCTATGCGGTCGTTTGATTCTCAATCAATTAAAAGAATCCACAATAATTTTGAGTCCTTGCCCATTACAATGGGCAACGCATACTCGAGCTGTTTCACACTATTGCTGAGAATGATCGCGAATGTTGTGTAATGCTATATGCTGGTCCCCACAAAGCATAACCTTAGGGAGAATGATCCTTTCCGGATTTTTCTGTGGGGATCTAGAGGATCCATCAATCACAATCGTTCATCGTACATCGTGCGGTCGATTTTCGTTAGATACTATTTATATTCAATTTTAAATTTAAAATTTAAAATAATTTCTGACTGCACGATGTATGATGAACGGCCGTGATTGATTGATCCTTCGGATCCCCACAAAAAGGATCCGGAGAGGATCCTTTTCCTAACCTTGAATCCCAACACTCCAGATTGTGCCACGGGTCACAACGGTAACTTTTCTTAATTTTAAAACTATTTGTTCTTTTTTTTATTTACTTATAAAGCAGATTAATATCAACCGTCGATCTCAGATTGAACGGTTGATATTAAATCAGATTTTTTTTTTATTACCGTTGCAAATTGGACGGCCCATTTTAAAGAGCCGTTGAGATCGAACAGACCGTGGGAAGCCATGTGGCTTCCCAACGGTAACTGAGGCATACTGCACCTCGGGCCCCGCCTTCTGAAAATGTGTCGGCTGACGCGCCCCCACGCGCGGGTGAGGCGCATGCGCCTGACAGAAAAAAATTTAAAAATTGGGCTGACGCCTCGAGCTCGCGGGCTGGCGATTCCTCACAGGCCTGTTGCTCGGGCTCCCCACGCTGGAGGGCTTCAACCGGGCTATCTGGCCCTGTTTGGTCCGCTGTCCCTCGAGCAACAACCCACAGTGGAGTTGCTCTTAGGGCATGATTAGATAGAACTAAAAAGTCTATTTTTTTTTTTTTTGGGAATAATTATGTATGATTCAGATGATTCCAAAGAATTACGTATTTAATTAATCATAAAAGTTTATCAAGTGTTGTTAATTTTATTTAACCAAAGAAGAGAAATGAACTCTGACTCTATGTCGAAGAGTTCGGCAAAGAAGCAGCCAAGATAAGTACAGAAGAAGTGAGTTTTTGACAATTGATAAAGGAATAATTAATTAATATTTAGCTTCATTTTTTCTGGACATGTATTGTCATGGATACAAAAGTCTCCAAAGTATCAAGAAATTCTTTGCGAGTGATGCTCTAGGATTTTTTAATTAATATTTTCCTGTAAAAGAAAATAATATATAGCTAAGCACAAACCAACAAGAACAAACTATTTAATTAGCTGGTGGAGATAGACCACCTAATTATCGTTGTGAACAAAGATAGATATCTTTTTAACTGTAATTTATTTTCTTTTAAGATAATTCATCATGCTATATAAGGGTTTCTAAAGAAATAATGAAAATTTAATAAAAGTCAGGTATGAATAAAAATACTTCGTATCAATGAGTGAAGTATGACACACATTGGAGCAAAGTTTTTGAGTGAAAAAATAAACTTGATATATTATGCCTTTGTTTTTGTATGACTTAAGAGATAATAGAAGCGAGAGTCGAACTCTTATCATGAGTACAAATTAAATATCGTGCCACTTAAAATATAAATACGAGCACGCATGCTCTAACTAAAACTTTTCATCGCACATGCATCAACTACGGCATTCCCGGTTTCTTGTTACTTTATTTTGTGGAAATTGGGAATGATTATGTGCATTAGAAGTGTACTCTCCAGAAGGCTATAATTATCTTTTGGTCAATTCAGAAGGTTATTATTATTTGAGACCCACGAAGGCAAGAAAAGCTAGCACTGATTGCAAAATCGCATTATATTGGAGAATAAAAGGCCCGAAACAAAACAAGAAGAGTTGAGAAGTATTGGCATGTTCTTTTCTCCTCTTTGAGCGGTTCACATGCCAGTAATTATTTTAAGCGGACATAAACACCACGATATCAAGCACTTCTTTACCACTTCACACATAATTAATATTTAGCTTCATTTTTGTCGTAACTTGTAAGTGGGAAGAAAAAAAAAAGGTGATTCATTTTCAGGCATTTTTTTCTACCACATTTTCAAGTATAATATTATGGAGTTCCCACTAGGGAAAAAAGGTTTGCAAATGAGAAATTTTTATTGATGGAAAGAAGTTTGGTTTTTGGTTTATAGCTTTAAATCCTATAATTATGTTTGGGTGCGGAATTTCGAAGATTCAAGAGATTGAGGTCACATTTGCAAATCACTACTTGAAAGAAGGCATTTACAAATTTCGTTCACATGCTTTTGTAAATGATCATGAAAGACATTTATAATCTTTGCTATTTAACATTTTGTAGTTCATTCCTTCCTAAATTGGCTTCAATCTCTTGAAACTTAGAAAACTATTTTGGGTTGAATTTATTTTTGTTTGGAGTAACGCTAGTTTCACTCTAAGTAAATTCTAGCAAAAACTTGTTTCCAAGTCCCTTTTTGTCCAAAAATTGTGTTTCAGAGTTTGTTGTTGCATTTTTTAAACTTATTAAGTGTTATTTAATACTGAAAGATTAATAATACATAGGGCACATGAAGCAAATGTGCACACCAAGTTATATAAATAGGCCAAAATTGACCAAAATTAGTATCAAAAGTAAACCAAATCAAGGGTAAAAGTGACAAAATCGATATCACAATACTTTAAAGTAACAATACCAAAAAGAAATTGATTTTCTTACTCCCCTTTTTGTCTTCGGTTCAACTCAAAGCAGAATGAGTCGATAGAAACAAAGAGAGGAACGCATAAAAAATGAGAGCATGAAAAATACTACAAGAATAGTGATTGTTAGGGGCGGTGGATTAGAGGTGGATATAAAAATTTGCCCATATTAATCTTTATTAGGAGCAAAAATACAAATTTGTCTCTATTAATTATAATAGAGGCGAAACAATAAATGCCCCTATTAGTGGTGGATGAATGAGAATCTAATATATATATATATATATATATATATATATATATATATATATATATATATATATATATAACTACTAATTAATAAAACATTCATTGTCGACCAAAAGATTATGAAATTACGAGTTTAATTCTCTAATTAAAACAAAATATGAATAAGAAATATGGGGCAGAAATGTAATTTTACACAACCAAATTTTGCTATTTTTTCTTTCAAAGCCTCATCTACATGTGATCCTAACATACCTCTAATTATTAAAATAAAATTAAAAAAATATAATAAAAAAAACTTTCCACTCCCACATTCTCTATCACTCCCTTCCTCTCTCCTTCTATTTCAAAAATAAAAATAAAAATAAATTATTTCAAAAACAAAAATAAAAAAATTTCTCACACACGTTGTGTGTGCCCATATGCTAGTATATATTAACTTAATTCATTTTTTTTAGTTTAATTACATTAGAAGCATTTATCTCCTTATATTTAACCTTTTTTTCTAAATTATTAATCAAATAAATAAGATATTTATCAAAACCTTAATTCTAGGATAACCAACACGCACATCCCCTATATTTCTCCCTTGATCTTTCTTTCACGGCACAAACTCCTCATCTTCATTTTTTTTTGTTCCTTTATATTCTTCTCCTCATCTCTATTTTCTTGTTGATTTATACCTCATTCCATTTTTCTTGTTCCTTCATATTCTTCTTCTCATCTCCATTTTTCTTGTTCCTTCATATTTTTATCCACCTTCACTTTTTGTTCCAAGTATGATATTGTTTTCTCTTCATCTCTATTTTTTTTTAATTTTCTCCCTTTAATATTCCCTTTGATTAGTCTTGTAACATCCCACATCGATCAACGGAGAGGGGGTGATGTGTCTTATATGTACATGCCCACCTCCATATAGCACAAGGCCTTTTGGGAGCTTTGGATTCAGGTTCCGTAGGAACTCCGAAGTTAAGCGAGAATGGGGCAGAGCATTCCCAGGATGGGTGACCCATTGGGAAGTTATGCTCGAGTGAGTTCCCATAAACAAAACCATGAGGGCGTGGTTGGGGCCCAAAGCGGACAATATCGTGCTACGGCGGAGCTGATCCGGGATGTGACAGAATGGTATCAGAGCCACTCTGCCGTTCGATGCGAGTGTGCCGACGAGGACGTCGGGCCCCTAAGGGGGTGGATTGTAACATCCCACATCGATCAACAGAAAGGGGATGATGTGTCTTATATGTACATGCACACCTCCATATAGCACGAGGCCTTTTGGAAGCTCACTGGCTTCGGGTTCCGTAGGAACTTCGAAGTTAAGCGAGAATGGGGCAGAGCATTCCCAGGATGGGTGACCCACTGGGAAGTTCAACTCGCGTGAGTTCCCAAAAACAAAACTGTGAGGGCGTGATTGAGGCCCAAAGAGGACAATATAGTGCTACGGCGGAGTCGAGCCCAGGATGTGGCGGGGGCCCTGGCCGGTCGCGTGAGTTCCCAGAAACAAAACCGTGAGGGCGTGGTTGGGGCCCAAAGCGGACAATATCGTGCTACGGCGGAGTCGAGCCCGGGATGTGGTGGGGGCCCGGGCCGGGATTTGATAAGTTTAATATAGAAAAAGAGAGATTTAAAAAGGTTTGTAGTAGAGAAAAAAAACTAAATTTATTCAGTTTGATTGAAGTTTTTTTTTTCTCTCAAACTGTTGTTTTGCAGGTAAATTTGACAGTGGGGTGTGAAAAATTTGAAGTGAAATTTGTTAGGGGTGTTCTTCATACATATTTTTTTTTCATTTTATTTTTGTATAATATTAGGTGTGTTATCAAAATGATGAATTACATCATAAACCCCTATTGGCTTAATTTAGATTTGATTTTTTGTTTGTTTTGTAGGTTTTGTTTTCTCAATGTTTTGAGAAAGGTAGGTACGTAATTTGATTGTTTTAATTTGTTCGCTTCTTTTCTGGGTTGTGAGTTCTACATAATTTGCTTGTTTTGTTTCTTATTTTTTCTAAAAATAGTTTTACTCTAATTTGCTTTTACCTTCTATGGTGTATCTACATGATGGATCATGGAAGCCACATGCTTTTAACTTTGCATCATCTCGGTGTTTGGAATGCAGAAGATTGATTAGACATATAAATTTTGTTTAGACTACCATTTGTATCTAATAGGCTTAAACTTCTTCATGATACCATTTGTATTAAATCAATGAAGTATGAATCATTTTAATATTAATTTTTTATTGACAATTTATTTTTTCGTCTAGGAAGGTGGTGGAAAATAAAAATAATCGTAAACATATTTGACCCTAAAAGTATGAGAATACAATCAAATAATTAATGGGAGATCGAAAAATATTTTTAATTAATATAATTCTCAAAATGCAATAATAATAAATATAAATGCATTAAATAAATAATAAAGTAGGGGCCTTAATAATCGCCTCTAATACTTTAAACATCCGCACTTAATATTGTTTGCACGTCATACTTGCCTACGTGGCAGTAAAACTATTAGAGACGAAAATAAGTGTTTATTTGCCCTTATTTATTAATAGCAACATTCTTTTTAAGTACAATTTTAATATTTGTCATCCTAATTATTAGGTGTGAAAATCCTTAAATTTTATCCTTGTTTCTAATTAATAAGTATAAATGTATTGATGTCTACTTGTTCATAATTTTGTAGTATCCACATATACTATTGAACCTGTCATTCTCTATCATATATGATTCACGATATGTTCAATGAATCTGCTGCAACAACTCAAGTTACCCATTTCGTACCACCAGTTACTGCCCCCTCAGCCGACATGTGCCCCAGCAAAGCTTGCTGTTTGTGACAAGACATGGACAAGAAGTATCTCAGAACCATGCATGCTAACAGTTAACAGTGATTTTTGCAAGTTTCAAAAAAGCTGGTTCAGCCCAGACAACTTGGGAAAGTTTGGGACCAAAGCCAACTATGGCGCAGCATACCTACCTCAACCTTCTGAGAGCTTTATCATCGTGCACTTCAAGTACGAACCATCTCCATCAATGACTTCGGTTCACACACGAAAACAACTAATTAGCCATTGGCCAACAAACCAACTTTTCATTTTAGCTGCTTAACTGAAAAGCGAAAGTGACAAATATAAGCCAAATCAGAATTATGAGACAAGTCTCTAATACTATCTTAAGCACAATTAGTGCTTGTTTTGCAAGGGTCATGCTTAGGCAACTTGGCTTTGAGACCATGATTAAGATGGTTTAGCACTGAGAGATTCTACTCTATCTTCGATGATATATTTTTGTGGACGTGTCTATTTTATCACGCTTCTTTTTAGTATTAGTTATTGTCAAGTCATAACTGTATCTAAAATCATGACACTTTAAATCATGACATGTAGATATATTTCAACCTGGATTCAAATATTTTATCCTACCACTGAAGATAGTGCCTTAGTCATCATAATTCTCATAGCACCAGCTATTTCCACAATTGTGCCCAAAATCATGACATGTAGATATATTTCAACCTGGATTCAAATATTTTATCCTACCAATGAAGATAGTGCCTTAGTCATCACAATTCGCATAGCACCAGCTATTTCCACAATTGTATCCAAACTCATGACACTTGGTACATTTTAAGATGTGTTTAGGACCGAAATAATCTATCCTGCACCAAAAATATATCTCCAAATGAGTGCCTCGGTCATCAGGCTGCACATAAGCACCAACTATTGTCAAACCACAATTGTATACATAACCATGGCATCTGATACATTTAAGATGGATTTTGCACCTAAATAATCTACCCTACCACTGAAGATAATGCCTCAGTCATCACGCTTCTCATAAGCACCAGATGTTTTCAATCCATAAATGTACCCATAATCATGACACTGGAATTATTTATATCTTTATGCCATTTGAACTGCCATGACAAAGATATATGTATACATATATGTATATATTTAGATATATAAAGATAGTTGCCCCAAAAGGGAAAAGATATGCATCGTGTGAATTTGCCTTTAAAATATAAGAAGCAAGCTCCACCAAGTTCAAAGGCAGCAGAGAGCCAGCTTCAACAAGCTAGCATGGGTGTAGAGAATGTCTTCCACATGACTGGAGGAGTTGGCCGTACTAGCTATGCCAGAAATTCTTCACTCCAGGTTCGCTCCCAATCTGTCTGTCTGTGTGCGTGTGTGTGTGTGTGTGTGTTCAGAATGTTTATTTCCTAATTATATGTTTTTTCTTTCTAATTCTGGATTGACAGAAGAAGGTATCTGATATGGTAAAGAACATAACTTTAGAGGCAATACAAGAACTTTACCTCACAACAACTCCAAAAAGCTTAGGCGTAGCTGATTTGGGCTGTTCTTCCGGACCCAACACCTTATCAATCATCAAAGAAATCATTGAAGCAGTTGAAGGCTTCAGTATAAAAACATTTCAACCATCACCAGAGTTCAGAGTTCACCTCAATGATCTTCCCTCCAATGACTTCAACTCAATCTTCAAGGCCTTGCCATACTTCTCCAAAGACCTCAGCGACGAAAGAAGCAATGGGAAATCTCCCTCTATTTATATAGGGGCCTATCCTGGCTCATTTTATGGAAGACTTTTTCCCAACAATACATTGCACTTTGTCTACTCTTCCTACAGTTTGCACTGGCTATCTAGGGTAAGAATCTGATATTCTTTAATTAGATTCATTTCTTATTTCAAATCTACTTTGATTGGGGAGTGATTTTCACTCTTTTTTTCTCTCCCGGCAGTCCTCTCTTTATTTTCTAGCGTTAAGGGGATAGAAACCAGAGGTTCTAGCCTTTAAAGGGATAGCAACCAGAGGATGAGTGCAGAAAGAGAAAACAGGAGAGTAAAAATAACTGCCCTAAAACATAGTGGTCAAATCTATTTGACTATAATGTCATGCAGGTTCCTCCAAAAATTTACAGCAAAGAGGGGAAGTCTATAAACAAAGGAAGTGTTTACATTTCTGAATCAAGCCCTGTTGGAGTTTCTCAAGCTTACCTGAAGCAATTTCAAGAGGACTTCACTTTGTTTCTTAAGTCAAGGTCTGAGGAGCTGACTGCAGGAGGAAGAATGGTGCTGATCTTGTTGGGAAGGAGTGGCCCAGATCATGTTGATAGGGGCAATTGTTTCTTCTGGCAGCTTCTTTCTCACTCCATAGCCATTTTGGTTTCCGAGGTACTAATTTATTATGCACACCAAGAAACTCCAAAATTTCTTATCAAATGTATGTCTTTATATCCAAGACAGAATCACAGTGGCACCCGTTCAAAAATTGAAAAAGAGATAATATAAAAAAATCAATACTGGGATAGGCACCACGCGGTATTTAAAATGAAAATTAGGCAGGTAGTAGAGGGAACTATGAGGTGGTCGTGCCGCTAGGATGTTGTCACAGTTGATTTTGCCTAAATTAAGACACTTTATAAATGATACTATAGGAGGGAGAATCGAACATATATGGGCACATGTTTAGAGTTACATGAATGCGTTTAGCCAGTTGAGAATAATTTTGTTTTGATTGTGTTAGGGTGAAGTTGAGGAGGAAAAGCTTGACTCATATGATGTGCATTTCTATGCTCCATCGAGAGATGAAATAGAACATGAAGTGAGGAAGGAGGGTTCTTTTGAATTGGACAGGTTTGAGATGTTTGGGCTCGATCAGAGGCATGGCAAGAGCGATGAGAGCTATGGAACTAGTATTGCAATGACTGTGAGGGCTATTCAAGAATCAATGATTGGGCAGCATTTTGGAGAAGGAATCTTGGATAGTTTGTTTGAAAATTTTGGGAGATTGGTGGATGAAGAAGCGGCTAAAGAAGAGATTAAGCCCATCACTTTTGGGATTGTACTTAGAAAATTATGATTGCCCACGTAATCTGATCCCACTGTGATATTTGTGGTTTTGACTTCTGATTTGGAATGATGAAGCAAAGAAAATTCTAGTTCTTGAATATTGCTTGCTTACTATTTTATAATTTCATTTCAAACTATCAAACCCTCGTTCTGTAGCCTCCCTCATTCCTCCTATGAGCGCAAATGACTAAAAGATCGATGAGTGTCAAAATCGCTATCCACCTAACAAACACAGACTGAAAAATCCTACAAAGCAATTCATGCTGATAATCTAGAAAAATATCGAAGTGTTTGATGAGGTTAAGGATAAAAATTCGAGTGAGTAGAAAATTACCAAATAAATGTATATCTGTGGAGTTTTATCGAAACAACAATTCAAATTCTTCTTTCTTTTCCTCTATCAATGTCGTTGCACTCTTTGACCTTCCACTCTATTTTAGGGTTTTTGTAGGCTTTATGTCTTTAAGTCAAAAATGAATTTGCCAAAAACCTACTCCAATTTTTTCTTTGGGTTGGATTGGCTCAAATTTTATAACATTGCGATGGGTTTAATTTTTGGTCCAGTGTCTTAATGGGGAGAGATTGGTTTGAGTTTGCCTTATGTTGCAGTACACCACAGTAGGGTGAGACTGAGACCGAATGAGATCCGCATGCAAGAGTCTCACATTGTGTGAGTGGGTTGTGGCATGAGGCAATCCTACCTATAAGACTTTCTTTTAACTGGAATCACTATTGTTCGATTAGGCTTGACCTACTCCTTTCATTTGTTTGGTAAAAGGTAATTTTTAAGAAGACTTTGAATGTGGTCCTTAGTTATGAATATTCTTTAATTAAAACCTTGTTGATTTTTAATTTTTGATCGAGATCCCTGAAATTAATATGATAATTTATTTCTATGTACGTTACTATATTTTTTAAATTAAAAATTAGAAATTTTAGTTGTTTATATAAATGAGATTTTAAATAAAAAATCATGATTTGTGGGATTAAAAATATTAAAATATAAATATACTATTGTGTGTGTGTGTGTATAAATATATAAACATGGGTACATTCATCAAAATTAACCAAAAAAATTATTGTATCAAAACATGGGTACATTCTTCAAAATCACAAAAAAGAAAAGAAAATAAAAGAAAAGATATTAGGTTTAATAACATTAGTAAATTTCTTCGATTAAACTTGACATGGATACATTTTAAAATCAAAGAAAAAAGAATGTACCCATATAAGTTTTAAAATGGATTAGAAAAAAAATTGAATAGATTTTATATAAAAAAAGGGTACATTTTATATATAACAAATTGATATATTTAAGAATGAGTACGTTTTAAGATTAAAATGTTTTACATGAATGGGTACATAAAATTAGCATGGGTACATTTAGCAAAAAAAAAGTACAAATAAAAAAAATATATGGGTACAAATACAAATAAACTTTAAAAAAAATAGGCACAAAAAGAAATTAATATATGGGTACAAATTAAAATTGAAAAGAAAATTAGTACAAATTAAAAAAGAATTTCAAATTAAAAATGGGTACAAACTAAAACTAAAAATATATGATAAAAAATTTAGTCATAAATATAAATATACTAATTGTAACATTTTTAACATTAAATGAATATATTAAGAAATAAAAAAATATTTTATTATTGAAATAATTAATGATGTTATTAATACCAAGGACCTTGATCAAAAATTGAAAATGAATAGGATTATAATCAATGGAGTAGCAAAATGAAGGATGAGAACCTAATTTCTCCTTATTTTTATTAAACTACAAAACGACATACAAGCAAAACAAGGGCCAAAAATAAAAGAAAAAACACAAAAAGAACCCAAAAACAGTTAGGCTCAAAATTGACACAAAGTATCCGCAACCAGAAGCTTCTACAGCTTTCTCAACCGTCACAATTCCTCCATCTGATTCCTTGTCCACCGCCGAGTCTCGCCTCATCAGACGCCCCATCCAACCCCGATTCGCTACCTGAGCACAACCATAAACTGGCAACTAAGCGAGAGAAGCCAACTACTAATATGAAGCTCGTGGAAACCCACTAATGACACTACCGGTACTAGCAAACAACAAAAAGAAAGTGGTGGTGTTGGAAACACCAGAGCCGATGGATACACCGAAACTCTACGCACGTTCTAAATGGGATGCATGGCTGAAGATCAGAATCAGGAAGAGGTATACCCTCGGGGATAAAGGAACAAAACATATCAGAGTAAAAATTTGGGAGAAAAAGCAGTAGAGACAAGGAAAACAAAAGAAAAGGAAAGCAAGGAGGAAACGGCAACCGACATTGACCGAAGCTAGGGTTGATGCTACCGGATTTTCTTGAGTTTGAAAGCTTCACACAAACAGTGAGGAAAACTCTCAGCTTGGATTGAAAGGTTCTCACCATGGAGAGAATAGATGGAAAAAAACTGACCTACGCCTTATGTCTGGAAAAACTTGAAGATCCATACCCTTTGTTATGTATTGTCAGTTGACTACCCTCTTACATCTCGCAAATAGAACCCCTTAAAGTGGAACATATTTGCACGTGTGCGCTAGGGGTTTAAATTGAAATAGAATTTCAAATTCCGCCATCAAAATTTCCTTTCGAATTCAAACATTTCCAAAAAGATTGGATAGAAGTTGGAATGCATAGAGAGATGCAAAAAACTCCAAAATTTCAAAATTATATGTAATGTTTTCTCCTCTTCTTTTATTTAAATGCAAATTTGAAAGAACAAGAAGTTTTCGAATACATGAACAAATGTTCTTAATTACAATTAAGCTATGAACTCTTCTATTGCAATATAAATATTTATTTTTTAAACAACAAGAATATCTGCCTGCTTAAGATGAAGACAATTATTTAAAAACAGAAGCAAAGAGTCTAGTATAGGTCCTCTATATAGCAGACAGACCAGACCCTCCTTTTTTTTTTGGTAAAAAGACCAGACCCTCCTTACAAGTGACAAGTTTTGTCAATTACAGAAGCCACAAAGCTATGATCCAAGCAACCTTTTCTTTAGGAAAAGTCCCCCCCCCCGCTGCTACTATATGTTCATCACCAAATCCCACTTTCCTTTTCAGTCAAACTCTTGACCTAAATAATACGGGACACTTCCTTCTGGCGGAGAGAGGTTCCTCGCCAGATACTTTTTGTAAGGATTTCGGAGATTCTCTGATCATATTCGTTTATTGTATATTATGCAGTCAGTTTTTTTCAGGTACTGTTTATATTCAATTTTAAATAAAAAAATTTACAATAATTTATGACCGCACGATGTACAATGAACGGATGTAATTTAAGGATCCCGGATTCTCACAAAGAGAATCCGGCGAGGATAGCTTATGGTGAAGCATACAATTATATCATTAGTATTTTCCCAATAATAAACATGCCCCAATTCTAATAAAAAGAATATTACTATTGCACATGAGGTTCACCAAATTTGTTGCTTTGTGAAGCTAGCTTTGCACTGCCATTTCCACTTTAATTCGGATAGCAACTTTATATGGCATGAAGACAGGGCCGGCCTGAGGGTAGCCCAAGTAGGCGCCCATCTAGAGCTCCCACTTCGGAAGGGCCCAAAAAAAAATTTATATCCTATAATTAACATATAAATACAAAAAAAAAGTAAGAAATATAATAATTTTTTTGTTAGTGCAGTGGAAATGTTGGCTTCATTTTTGTTTGGGGTGTTGAGTTTGAAACACGAAGCTGCCTTTCACTCACTAGATTTTTCTTGTTTTTCAAATTTACTGTTAATCCATCTGTCTAACTCTCAATCCATCTATCCAAATGCTTATAAAGTTATAAAACTCAAGTCTTTTTGCAATCTTTTTTCTTTCAACTTCTCATTCTCTCCAGTTCTATCGAATGTTTAAACCAACTTCTCATTCTCTCAATTTCTATTGAATGTTCAAAACCAACTATCATATGGTCTTAAAGATTGTACTTTAAGGTAATCAAGACTTTGAATTTATATTTTTCTTTTCAATAACTTTTTATTCAATGGATTATTTTAATATTCAATTCGTTATTCGTTAGTGTGATGTTGATTTTAGAAGAAAAAAAAACACAAGAGAAACAATTGGCGTTGAATTTATTATATTTGTCAATCAAGTTTTATTGTTTTGTACTCTCTTGATCATCAAGTTTTATTGTTCTTCACTCTCAATCTTAGACTCTTGACTACAAACATTTAGTACATTTGTGTCTAAAAACGTGAATCGTGTAATGTTTAAATAATGTTTGTATATTTATCTTCTTTTGATATTAATTTTTAATGATATTTGATGTGAAAATAGAACTTTTTATGTATTTAGCGATTTTTTATATTTATTTATACGAATCAATATACAAAGAACCGGAGATCAAAGAATTTTAGGACCCCACTTCGAAGGCTTGCCTATAGTCCCCAAATTCTCAAGGCCGGCCCTGCATGAAGATACCACCAACATGACATCTCGAATCAATTATACAGTTTTATAGACATAAACTAACTCAGATCTTTATTTCATTAACATAAAACACCAAGATAACAGCATTAATGTGACATGTGAGCCCCTCTCCCAAAATCGACTTGCACCCCTATATATCTGTCTATAAATCTACATTGTCTTCACTTTCTTTTAGTCTCTTTTGTCACAGTTCTTGTCCCACGGGTCCCCTTTGGTTAATTTGAATATGGTTTCTGCTGGACACGTAGCATTGCAGAATAGCCACAACTATTATTTGGCACTAGATGTCGAAAATTAGACGGTTGGATTTGCATAGCCGAACTTTGACAGTTTTAATCTAGCGGCTTAAATAATAATACCTCTCTTCCTATTTGTTCTATGTGTTGGAATCAATGTCCATTGGAAAAATTTGTTATAACATATACGTATCATTAATCGTATATAATTATGTTTCTATTTTTTTTATTAGGTAACTGGAAACATACACATAATTGTATGTGTTTGATGCAGAGAGACATGCAAGCTTTCAAGAGGAAGATAATCTGTGATGGTAGCTATGGATGATCAAGGTACATGATTTTTGGCTCATCACTCACCTAGCTAGTACGCGGCTGATCTTTCCCCATATAATTGGTGGCTGAAGTTAGGTATCTATATATAAAGAGAACACAAAAGGTAAACAATGCTTTTGGTGTCACCCAGCTTCAGGGCCGGTCCTGAGATTTTTGAGGCCCGGGGCAATACCAAAAAAAAGTGCCCTAGTATAACTCCACGTCAGAAAAAAAAAAATCAATTGTTTTAAGGTTCATATTTGTGCATACCGATGTAACTTTTCTTTGATAAAACGATAGAAGGATGTAAGAGATTATGCTAAGTAACAAGATGGGTTGGCCATAATTTGGTATCTAACTTATTATTTAAAAGACTCAAACCTAAGACCTCTCACTTATAACTGAAGAAAAAATAGATTTCACATCTAAGCCATAACATTAGTTTGTATTTAGATAAGGATACACAAATATTTCACAAGCAAAAATCAATTAAGGTATGAAAGGTATTTTTGTATAAAACTTATAGTTATCGGATAATTTTCTAATTTACTGTCCCTTTGGGCCTCATAAGAATTGTCATATTTTTCTCTCTCTAATTTATATATATAATGTTATAAACAATGAATGAACCAAAAAAAAATTATTGAAAAACCAAATACCACATATATGTTATTAAAAATAACTCATTTTTCTTGAATAAGAAAGAAAAGTAACCCTAAACCCTAACATTATATTGACATAGAACATCATTGCTAAAGAAAAAGGAAAATTAATTAAAAGAGCTTGAAAACTTTGAGTTTTAACAATAAGGACAAAATAAATGGTAAAGTAAATAGTACTAAGATTGACTTTTTAGTGTAAAAATATGATTTTTCGTTAAAGTGAACAATAATGTGAGCTTTTCGTTAAAGTTCCCAAAAGAAAAAAGCCCTCATTTTGAACTTGGGTGACTACTATTATTATTATTATTTGCCAAAGGGTGGTAATTAATTGAAAATGAATTTGTAAAAACCACTTTCGTCAAAGGCACATATAGAAATATAGCTACTTATTTAAACCAAAGATGAAATAAATGCATAAAAAAATAGGCAGTTTTGAGTTTTGAACCCGTGTTCCTTTCCATTGCAGGAAAGCAACGAAACACCGTTGCAAATGACAACTTACGACAAATATCCAATTTTATATTTTTGTATGCTTACTGGACATAACATTATAATAATAGAAATTAAATTTTTTGGTGCCCTCAATTTTTTTAGGCCTTGTGCGGTCGCCCTTGCTGCCCTAGGCTAGGGACGGGCCTGCCCAGCTTCAACAAAAATATTTGGACAAAAATGCCTTCAAGATAAAAAACTTCAAAGGCATCCCAAAATAATGCATCAAATAAGACAGGAGTATTTTCGTCATTTTAACAGTGCCTTTTTTAATAATTTAATTTTTTTTTAAATAATTAGTACCTCACAATAGGCTAGCAATAATGTGATTCAATTTCTCTATTTTTAAACACGTTCAAAACATCTTAAGAAGCGTGTAATGCCGGTTATAAACAAAGTCTTTCACACACGGATAATAATGTGATTAAGTAAGTTGTCAAATGATTGTTTTTTTTTTTAACAAACGATATTATCTACACTAAGGGGAAGGGGGGGTGGGCTTAGCCTCACAATGGACTAGCAATAATGTGATTCAATCAGTTGTTTATTAAATATTATTTTCTCTATTTTTAAACACGTTCAAAACATCTTAAGAGGCGTGTAATGCCAGTTATAAAAAAGGTCTTTCGCACGCGGATAATAATGTGATTAAATTAATTGTCAAATAATTATTTTTTTTAAACAAACGATATTATCTACACTAAGGAGAAGGGGGTGGGCTTAGCCTCACAATGGGCTAGCAATAATGTGATTCAATCAATTGTTTATTAAATATTATTTTCTCTATTTTTAATGTAAATTTTATAAAGACTGGTTTTATTATGTGAATTCAGCTGCTTTAATTAGTAGAGATAGGATCGTGAGGTAGATGATGAATAAAGTTACAATGAAAGGAGCACACAAAATGAAAACTAAAAACTAAAGGGTTTTTATCACAAATGGTCCCTGACATTGATCAAACACATCACAAATAGTCCTTCTATTAAAAACTCTTTGGGCAATTTTCAAAACTTCGTAACTCAATCGTTTCTTAACCAAATTCGACCCATAATATATCAAAATGAAGATAGGAAAGTGTAGAACAAGATTATACCATTTTAAAGCCCAGTGGTTGCCCGAGATGGCTGGAAAATAGCCTCAAATGTGACTGGTCCGTAGAAAAACTGGAAAACTCGCCGGAAACTGGGTAAACTTTAAACGTTCATAACTTCTTCGAGTGATTCAAAAACAAAAATCATAATTCTTGATGAGACGAAGACAATGGTATCTTTCTTGATGGTTAACTCGTCGTAGTTTTGCCGGAAAACGGCTCGAAATTGGCTAACTCGAAAATGATTATCTAATTTCGAGCCGTTTTTCGGCCAAACCACGGTGAATTAGCAGTCAATAAAGGATCCATTCTCTTTTTCTCGTCGAGAAGTATGAGTTTCATTTTTGAATCACTCAATTTCGTTGAGTATTGAAGAAGTTATGAACGTTTAAAGTTTATCCAGTTTCCGGCGAGTTTTCCAGTTTTTTCCGCGGACCAGTCACATTTGAGCTATTTTCCTGCCATCTCGGGCAACCATTGGGCTTCCAAATAGGTATAATATTGTTCTACACTTTCTTATCTTCATTTTGATATATTATGGGTCGAATTTGGTTAAGAAACGATTGAGTTACGAAGCTTTGAAAATTGCCCAAAGATTTTTTAACAGAAGGACCATTTCTATTGATTTTCAATGTCAGTGAACAAAATGATGCGTTTGATCAATGTCAGGGACCATTTGTGATAAAAACCCAAAACTAAAAACCAAAATATAATCAGAAACTATTTTTAGGATCTTCACTTTAAAAACTTTTTTTCATTCATCCTTTTTTGTTTCTTTGCCTCCTTCCCACCACATTTCTTTATCTCTCATTCCCCTGTATATTTTTTTCACATCTTAAGCACAAAATGTACAAATTAAAAATAATGTAATAATCAATTCCTAAGTAAATAGTAATTAGATCTTGTCGTAGACAGTATCTAAAGCTGGAACCTAAATTTGTTCTGATATACTGGTGTACATTTTACATCCCACTTTATATCTAAATAAACATTTTATGAGAGAAGTGGTGTCCAGAATATAAGATGAGCTTAAATTACTTACCCAAGTGAGTGGGGCTGGGACCTAAAATACAGGCAAAGGCATATTAGCAGTAAAGTGAATTTCTTACTACCGAACAAAGGCATTATTCTAATTATATCAATACACACATGTTAAGGAAATTGTTATTGGCACTCCAAAAATCTCATTTTGCACTCCAAACTTTCTATAATTAGAAAGAAAAATACACTTGTGAAAGACGCATATGCATCATCCACAATCAGCACAAAATCTTATGCATTACAGAAGCACGCAACATGATCCTTCTAAAGCTAATTAAGAATCTAATTATTTGAAACCAACAAGGAAGAAACATGCTCAAGTTCTAATTATTTTCGTTTTGTGTTATGCCAATTATAATGAGATCAACAAAATATGTAAATCATCGGAAGTATGACCTCTCGAAATTTCAGAAGATATCAAGTGAAGGTCTTCACCAACTTCTGGGAAATAATACAGCAATTACATTCTGGCACCTACCACATACAGTTTCCCCCTCCACCTAATCACTTAAACATAAAACTAAAATAATTGGACGTCTCCTTTTGTGAGGATGCTAATAAAAGCATATAAGTTGTGATAACTAAGACATGAAAATCAAAAGGTGTAATTTTATTTTTCCCTAGCAAATACGAAATGGAACCATTTATACCAGTTTTTTTTCACCACCGAAGTTATTTGTAAATATGAGTTTTACTTCAGTAAATACAGTCAGCAAATATACGTGCAGTGTTACACAAACTTATATATGATTAAAAGAAAGGTTTGTGAATCGAATCTCGTCAGAAAAAAGTGTAAATGACTTTCGGTATGAAGGTTAAAGGGATAGTTTAAGGTACACTCTAGTTTGGAAGATCTTTGCCATATAATTTTATGATGATTAGTGCTGTTTTATCCACTAGAGAATTGTATTCACTTAACAGTAAAAATATGATCCCTGTGTGAGACAATGCTTAATGGAATTACTATTATTATTATTGAGAAAGCTGGGTGCGAGTGATGATTACACGATCAATCATGAATCGTACCTACTAGAAGCAACTGTGGAACTTTTCAGAAAATGAGCATTTCTTGTCAAGAATCATGTTGTAAATTAGTTGCGGATGGAAAAGCCGGTTTGGTGGCAATCAAAAGAGAATTTGAATTATCCATTAATTTTAGCCACCATAATCTTCATTTGTAAATTAACCCTATAAATTTTTAGGGCTTTAAGCTTTCAATTCTTAAAAGATCACACTCATGCACACATAACATTATTAAATAGCGTGTTATACTATGAGTGGCAGCATAATACAAGACATGCGAATTTGATACCTCTTAGTGTATATATATCCTTGTATAAAAAAAATTAAATACACGACACATGCTGTGACATGTCGATTGATAGCATCAATGACAAGTGTTATGGTCATACTGAAACATAACTTGTTTTTAAACAAATAAACAATGAGATTGGCCTAAATAAGGATATTGCTTGACTCCTTACATGAAAGAAGACATTCATCTTTATATGACATGAGGGAAAAGTTATGACCAAAACAATTTGTTTTCTTTATTATAATTTAAAATCCTCTTTTAATCATTTAAAAAAATATACAATACATGAAGATGTTACTTGTTACTATAATCGTTGATGTTTGCAACATATATATATGGATGATTAAAAGTTCTTCAAAGTGAATGAATTTTTCTACAGATAATGTTTAAATAATGATAAATAGAATGAACAATTTTAACGTTTGTACAGTAAAATGTTGTCAAATGATTATATAATAAAAAGAAAAACCATATTGGTGTGTTACCAAATGGGGCAGGAGTCGAGAGAAATGGAATTGCACTACTTCCGACACATTCTAGCATTTACTAACATTTGGGGAATCAAAAAATGGGTGGGTCCACCTAATATCCGAAACCGTATTCCAGAATTACTGGGAATTAGATTGCCGTGATAGAGGTGGTATTTGGATTTCAGAGAGAATGCTCCATCTGGAATCAAACCTTTCTTTCCAAAATACCCTTCCATCTCGTTGTCCTCCGCCATCCTCTCCAACAGCTCTCTGCTCCTCTTGTGGTCATCATCTTTCACAATTGACGCCCTTCACCGAATCTAACTTCAACAACAAGGCATAGTCACATGTATGAACATTGAGAAAGCTTCAACGAATATGTTCTTGAGAAGCTACAGAATGTAGAGGAAAAAGAAGAGAGAGAGAGAGAGAGAGAGAGAGAGAGAGAGAGAGATTGAAAGAAAGAGAGATATTTTGATTTTCTTGGTTAATCTGTTATGATTACAATTGTAGTTATATATTCTCACTTTTTCTTAGTTGCTAATCTTCCACCTCCTTATCTCAACCATATTTCTAACAATCTATAACTACTTCTAACAGCTCATCTCTTTTATTTAGTGACAAGTGTCACTTAATTTGACCCTTGATCTTCTCTTTACTTGAATGGATGTTTTCTTCATTTGAGTCCTTATATCCCCCCTCAATCGGATGCTCAAAGACACTGAGCATGAGATTGCCACAGTGTTGCTGAAACAAAGGAGCGGACAACCCTTTGGTAAGTATATCTGCTGACTGTTCAGCTGAGGAAACATGTTGAACCAGAAGATCTCCTCGAATGACTCATTCCCGTACAAAATGGTAATCAATCTTGATGTGTTTGGACTTGGCATGAAACACTGGATTAGTGGAAAGAGCAATGGCCGAAAGATTATCACAGTAGATGAGTGGAGGAACTGAAATAGGAACATGTAAATCACAAAACAACTGTCGAATCCAAGCTAACTCTGCAGCTGTAATGGCTAAGGCTCTATACTCAGCCTCTGTGGAAGACCTGGACACTGTGTGCTGTTTTTTTGACGACCAAGAAATCGGGTTTGAACCAAGAAAAATAACAAAACCTGAAGTGGATCTGCGATCATTGGGATCCCCAGCCCAATCTGCATCACTATAGGACTGCAAGTGTATTGGTCCTGGCCTAAACTGAATACCAAAACCTGATGTGCCTTTGAGATATCGTATGATTCGTTTAACTGCAATAACATGAGACTCCATAGGATTATGCATAAACTGACATGCTTGATTCACCGAGAATGCTATATCTGGTCTGGTGAAGGTGAGATACTGAAGAGCACCAACAATGCTTCTGTACTGTGCAGGATTATGATATGGTTTGCCATCATTCTTAAGCAATCGATGATATGGTAAACAGGGTGTAGCACACGGTTTACAATCCTGCAAGTCAACCTTTTCAACTAACTTAGTAATATACTTTGATTGTGATACAAATAGCCCTCCTGATGTATAGCTGATTTGTAACCCCAAGAAATAATTCAGTTGGCCCAAGTCTTTCATATCGAATTCACGGGTGAGCCCTTGAATCACACTGGAAATTAGCTCAGAACTACTACCAGTAAGTATCACATCATCAACATAAAGCAGTAATACTACAGTGCCTTTGGAGGAATGTTGAACAAACAAAGAGGGATCAGCTTGGGAAGCCTTGAATCCTAAGCTAGGTAAGAAACTTGTGAATCTATCATTCCAGGCTCGGGGAGCCTGTTTAAGTCCATATAGAGACTTTTGTAATTTACAAACATAGTGAAGATGTTCTGTACTTTGAAATCCTGGAGGTTGCTCCATATATACCTCCTATTGAAGAATGCCATGTAAAAAAGCATTTTTTACATCCATCTGTCGGAGAGGCCAATTAAACTGTGCAGCTAGGGCTAGGATCAACCGTATGGTAGTAGGCTTCACCACAGGACTAAAAGTCTCCCCAAAGTCAATTCCTTCTTCTTGGCTATACCCTTTTGCAACAAGTCTTGCTTTATATCAAGCAATACAACCATTTGCATCCCTTTTAATCCTGTATACCCATTTACAGCCAACTATGTTCTTATTAGGTGGCAATGGAACCAAAGACCAAGTCTTCTGTGTATGCAAAGCACTGATTTCTTCTTGCATAGCCTCTTGCCATTTTGGTATAGTGGAAGCTGCCTTGAAAGACTTTGGTTCTGTGATAGAGGTCTGAGAGAAGCTTGTAGAGGCAGATAGAGCTTTTCTCTTGAAGATACCATTTTTGGATCTTGTTTGCATAAGATGAATATTCATAGGCATATTTAACACAACTTGCAGATTCTCTTGCTGAAAATCAGGGTCCACAGGAATAGGAGACTGTGTAGAAGAAGCAGATGGAACATTGGAGACATGTGGAGGATAAGAAATAAACTATGATGCATTAGATGCAAGTGTATCCAAGGATTCTGAGGCTCTAGATGCAGTCAAAGAATCTGAAGCACTAGATGAATGCAAATTGAATGAATCTGTGGCTGTAGATGATGAGGATGATGAATGAGCATGAGATGCAGGAACTACAACTTGATTTTGTAATGATATAGATGCTGGTGTAGAATTTAGAGAATGCTCATGTGAATTTGCAGATGGTGACACTGATGAATAAGGTGATAAGGCTGTATGATGATATGGAAAAGTGGTTTCATCGAATAGGACATGCCTGGATATGTAAGTTCTTTGAGTGACCATGTCTAGGCAAATAAACCCTTTATAGTGACCTGCATATCCCAGAAAAACACAGGTTTTGGTTTTTGGTTGCAGTTTGGAGTTATTGTATGGGGTAAGGAGGGGAAAACAGGCACAACCGAATACTTTCAAATGACTAATATCTGGAATTTTATGAAATAACAATTGAAAAGGGGATTTCATTTTTAAAACAGCTGATGGCATTCTGTTGATCAAATATACTGCTGTAGTACATGCATGAAACCAGAACTTAGATGGTAAATGAGCAGTTTGAAGTAAGGTAAGGGCAGTTTCTACAACATGATGAAATTGGGGTTACACCATAAAACCAATTGGCAATATGAGGAGTAGCCCAAGATCATATAAGCACATAGCAAACCTTGTCCCTTACCAATGTGGGACAACTCTCAACACGCCCCCGCACGTGTGGCAGATTTTCAAGCCTACACGTGGACAACAACTGGGTGACGTGGAGCGCGTGTGGCTGTTAGGCTTCACACGTGGACAACCTTGCTCTGATACCATATGAACATTGAGAAAGCTTCAACGAATATGTTCTTGAGAAGCTACAGAATGTAGAGGAAAAAGAAGAGAGAGAGAGAGAGAGAGAGATTGAAAGAAAGAGAGATATTTTGATTTTCTTGGTTAATCTGTTATGATTACAATTGTAGTTATATATTCTCACTTTTTCTTAGTTGCTAATCTTCCACCTCCTTATCTCAACCATATTTCTAACAATCTATAACTACTTCTAACAGCTCATCTCTTTTATTTAGTGACAAGTGTCACTTAATTTGACCCTTGATCTTCTCTTTACTTGAATGGATGTTTTCTTCATTTGAGTCCTTATAACATGCATATATCACTCTTTCTATGGAAGTTGGAATTCGATTCGATTCCTCGGCAAATATTCCACCATTTGGTTAAATA
The DNA here is from genome assembly GCA_036320875.1 of Cotoneaster glaucophyllus. NCBI lineage: Eukaryota > Viridiplantae > Streptophyta > Magnoliopsida > Rosales > Rosaceae > Cotoneaster > Cotoneaster glaucophyllus. Next base: position 18,970,664 of record CM070073.1, read on the forward strand.
GACCCAAAAAATACCAAATATAATGCATGTAGAACATATATTCCTTTAATTTCATGCTGTTTCCACAAGCAACAAGCATATGGTTCATATTTTCAATAATATTCCCGCGCTTACGATCAAAATAAAATTCCATGCACAGTCGGATCCATCTCAACCCAATCCAATCTGACGGCTTAGATAAAAATAAAACACAAAAAGAGATTAATTGTAGTAAATTATTTTTATAATTTCCCACAAATTTTTCAACCAGAAAATACTGTACATAACAGTAGGTACCCTTGGCTTACATCCAATTTACTCAAATTTAATTTCTTCATTTGCTTTTAATTTTTTTTAGGATTTTTTTTTATTTTTTATTATTAGCTCTGGTTCTGAAGAACAATGGCCAGAGACTCCTGGTGACGAAAATTCAGCTGCTTCTCGATGAAAGCTTCAATGGAACGCTGAAATTCCTCGTTGCTCAAATCGTCCTCCTCCTCCGTATCTACCCCCGCACGTTCCTTGCCGGGCCTCGCTATTTTCCGGCCAATATCCGTCTCCGATCTGCGCAGCTTCGCCGGTTTTCGCTCCCTCTCGAACTTCTCCGATTTCGTCCTCTGAATCTTCTTCGTAATCTCCGAGTCTGAGTCCGAGTTCGACTCGGTTTGCGGTTTAGGATCCGCCGAGTTCACCTCCAAAACGGTTTGCTTGTCCTGGTACACAACCTCCTCTGCCCCGTCTTCTAAACGAGACTTCGTACTACTGTCCGTTCCGACGGCGCTGCTTTCGACTGACTCCGCGTAGAGTTCGGCCTCCACGGCGTTGTTATTACTGTCGACCGAGCTGAAGTGGCGGGACTTGAGGACTAAAGAGGCGGTGATGGCGTGGCAAAGGAGGAAGACGAAGAGGGGGCTCGAAACGACGCCGGAGAGGAGGAGGAAGTAGTTGAGGGAGAGGGTGAGGGCCAAGGGGAGGCGAGCGAATGTCCAGGAGAGGAAGAGGATGCCGGCGCCAATTTCCGCGGAGCGAAGGAGCTTTGCGGCGGTGCGGAGGCGGTTGTACCTCCGCATGGCGCTGGCTTTCTCTGCCTTCACGACGTCGAAATCCCACGACTCCATTTTCGGGGAGACACAAACAGGGGAAAATTGGTTGGAGTTGGAAATTGATTACAGAACGTGTGACTAATTGTGAGATGGTTTAGAGTGGCATTGGAGGTGATTTTCCCCGGAAGTTTTGATTTCTCGGGAAAATGATTGGAGTTGGAAGTGAAATTGTATGGACTGTACGTTACGTGAGAGGAACAGAGGGAGAGATGGTTTGTGAGTTCGTGGGGGTTGGAAGCTATGAATGAAGTGAGAAGCCGAGCATGCTTTAGCGTTTTATAGAGACTCCGCACTCTGCAGGAAATCTTTTTGCTTTAGGTAATGGTTTATTTTCTTTTTATTTATCTAGTTTTTCATTACAATAAAGATCACCAGTGAAAGGAAGCTTAGTTTAAACATACAAAAACATGAATATATAAGAAAAAAAGTCCTCCAACCATACTTTATGATCTCCTTTTTCGGCTTCACAATTCAAACAATACGAGGAGAGAGGAATAGGCTAAAGTGACTAGCAACTTAAGATTGATTCATAATATATTTTCCAAGCACACTTTGAGTTTTAAATTTTGTGAAGAGAGAGAAGAAATATAAATTGAAGGAATTTTAACAACTTAATACAAGAAGCATGATGAAAGAATATAGGGCTCCTTTGCAGACAAGTAATTTTTTAATGTACTTGGAATATCGTTACAATGAAACGTGATATGTTATTACTATTTTATTCAAATTATAAACTTGTATTTATATTTTTTATTTATTAATATACTATTTAAGCGGAAAATATATCAATCATATCGTCCACTTATATTATGACACATGAAATCATAATACTACACGAAAATGTTTGCAATACACACAACTTTTTTCTTATAGATATATTAAGATGTGAATAGTCCATTTTGATATTGTATTAGAATGCAAGGATCCAATTTAAACTAGTTAGCAATGCCTGAATTAGCTCAAAATCTTTAAACATTAATACAAGACTTTCATTTCTAATATACGATAATACTCTCAAGTTAGCAACGTGAGGTGCTCTGCAGTTGCCTATTGAAATAAGAAAGGATCAGTGATTAGTAGAGTACAGTGGTACCGCTTCTGCGCGCATCGTGTGTTCTGGTTGTTTTGGTTCCAAGTCGAAACGAACATATTCCTCATGTGGTGTGTACCAATTCAACACCTTTCCTCACCACCAACAAAGCTTGAGTCCCACGTTGATAAGAGGAGGGAACTTGCATGACCTTAGAAGATGTTAGACTACTCCCCATATTGCCAATTGATTTTATGGTGCAACTTCAACTTTTTTCAATTCCCTCGCTGGTGAAGCCGCATTTATCCATCAGATGTTAGAATTGTTTCTTCACGTCGTTTCTATCCATTGATCAGATTTCTTCTTCATCCCCAAATTCCAAAATTCACAAAAAAAAAAAATTTGTTTTATGATGGGCTGGATCGATCACGATTTAGTGCGCATGTTCAAAGAGAGACGAAGAGGAAGAAGAGTAATGAGAGAGACAGAGAGAAAAGAAGATTTTCCGACCATAATGAGCTGTGTGTCGCCAACGGAATGGTATGGTTGGGGTGGGTGGCTGTCGGCATAGTTCGGTTGGCGGTGGAGTTTGGATGGCTATTAGACGCTTGTTTTCCTTTAACAATTGGTTTTTTTGTTTAATTTTAGAAAACATGTAACACTGGTAGATCTACTCTAATCCTTGGAGTAAAACTTAAATTTTAGGTTCTAAACTAACCTCAATTCTTGGGGCAAATATGAGTTTTAACTCAAGACTCATTTCTAAGGCAAATTTAGGTCAAGATTTCTTCTGGGTTAGTGGGGTTGCCCACCATATCTGTGTTTTTTTTTTAGGTTTATATTTAAAAATTCATTGAATCCAATGGCTAAGATCTAATATGATCAAATTCAATGATAAAAAAAGTCTAACGATCCAAATTTAAATCCAACAGCTAAAGAAATAAAAAAATAATACTTTTTCTGTTTCATATTCTTTCGTAGTGTTCCACGAGTTTCATGGTGTCGGTTTAGCAATTTTTCAGTATTTATCATAATCTAAATATTTTTAGGTTAAAATGTTCATAAGATTAAATTAGGATAGGCTGCATAATTTTTGTTTTAAAAATAGTTACTCTAAGAAAAAAATTATCCTAAATTCATTTTTTAATAATCTCGGGCTAAAATTTTAAACCAGAAGGGTTTGAGGAGAAAAACTATTTTTGTGTTAAAACCTAATGTTTTGGGTTAAAAATTTCCAAGTTTTATCCCAAAGGTTGAAGATGGTTTTAAATAAAGTTAAGTTGATGGACATCTATTAATAAACTAGAAAGGAGACAAAATGGAGACAAATTTGGGGATAGCATATCCGCTGTCTCCAATTTCCTATTTCCAAATTTTAAGAATACTTTTTTTTTGGTCAAGGGTAATTTTAAGAATACTTAAGAATTGGTCAATAATAGAATATAAGATTAGGGTTATGTGTTGATCAATGTGATTCTCCAGATATCTGTGTAACAATTGGTGGCAAGAATTTTGCAACAAGGCTGCAGGATCGGGCCCTAAACCCCGAGCAATGAGTCAACCAAACTGGACTGCACCACCAACGGGGAGGCACAAGATGAACATTGAGGGTTCTTGGAATATAGAAAAGAAGTTGGCTGGTTTTGGCATCATTATTCGCGGGAAAACGGGCAATTTTGTGGCAGCAAGAAGTGGGAGTTGTGTGGATGTGTTCTTTCCACTTCAAGCTGAAGCAATGGCAGTTGGAGAAGGCTTGAGATGGGCGGTTAATAGGGGTTTTCAAAACATAACTTGTGAGAGTGATTCACTTCAGATTGTGAAAGCGTGTAAGATGTCGTCTATTAATCTATCCCCAGAAGATATTAAAGCATTACTTTCATCAATCACTAAACTATTTTTACCCATACCCGCTACCAAGCTAACTCTATTGCCCATAGGCTAGCACATTTTGGCCTCTCTTTGAGTCAGAAGTGTGAATGGGATGTTCCCCCTCCTTTATTCATTTCTGATTTACTCTTGGAAGAATGTGTGTTGCCTTGATTTGGCTTATTGTATCTCAAACTATGTAATGAGGTTCCTCAAGCAATAATCTACTATCGTTTTCTTTCAGAAGAAAAAAAAAAAAAATCTATTCCCCGTATGTTGAAACCCTAGCTAGATTCCATGACACATTAGGGTTATCTATCTGTATTACTATAATTTAAGAGAAGTCTGTTTCGTCAACTATTTTTTGTGCAATCGTGCCTTTGTTTGCTTTGCATTAATAAAAAGAAGTTAATGTTAAAATAATTGAACAGTAATCAATGGTCATTTTTTTAACAAACAAATTATCTACATTAAGAGTGGACTGAGCCTCATATGGATTAGTAATAATGTGGTTCAAATTCGCCTTTGCTAACAGTCAAACAAATGAATTCTCTCATGTTTATCTCCTTTTGCTTTCTTTTCTTTTATTATACATGAGAAATGCTAAGAAGACTCTTTCAAAAGTGAGACTCTATGGATTCTCTGCCACCTCAGATTTTTTGCACAATGTTTTTATAATGTTAGCACGGTAATCAACATTAAACTGTTAGGTGGTAGAGAGTTCATGAAAAATCTTATTTTAAAAGAGTATAACATTTCTGCCTTAAAAAATCATCGTCCCTCAACAGCACATGCATAGTATATGTAAAAATAAAATTAGTATGATTTATGATTTGGAAATTGAGACTGACTTTGCTAAGTACTGCCTAAATGTCAATGTAGATTATGGAAGATAACAAAACTAAATGTGTTTTGAACAAAGAATGCATTCAAATTTGAAAACTAGTATATATCTTCAAAGAGAATGAGCTCTGATGCAAATTACTTAATCGGTATATTACTTACTTCCTTTCATTTCCCTATAAGAATAGATCCTTTATAATTCCATAGAATCGATATGGATAACCAAGGAAGGCTATATGTTATTTAAGTCAAACATGAAAATCAATAAGAAAATTAGTTGAAATGATAATTTTCAAATCTCAATTGTTGAAATAATTATATGTCTTCATCATCAATATTGAATCATTATATCTTTAATATTAATTATTATGTTGTTAGTATTTAATCGATATAATCGGTATTTGAACAATTAAGATTTGAATAATTCATCATTTTACTCAATTTTTTAAATTAAAATGCATTCTTAATAAATGATATGCCTACTAATTGGGTTGATGATCGTCAATCCACGGTTGCACACAATCACTTAAAAGAGGACTACATACCTAAACCCAAATATACAATATACGAAGGGATAGGGAGACAATCCCCTTCATATGCACAAACCACGGTGCATTTACATCAGTGAATCACGTACGTACACAGTGCATGGCACAATGTGTTATAAATTCGAGAAATTTTTTAGTATGCTCAGAATGATAGAGTGATATATTACCTGTTTCTATTTAAGTAGTGAAATATTTGTATTCCCCGCAACCCCCAAACCCAGAAACCTTATTCCCCCCTCCTCCTCTCTTCTCCCCCATCTTCATCTTCATCTTCTTCTTCCTGCAACCCAGAAAAAAAAAAAAAAAAAAAAAAAAAAAAAAAAACCCAGATCCCGTCTACGCCGCCATCGCCGAGTTCGTGAGGTGGGAGGAATGGGTGTGGATTTAAGGAGTGGGGGTGTGTAGAGGAGAGTGGGGTGTGTGTAGAGGAGGGAAGAGGGTGGGTGCGGAAGGAGGGATGTGGGTTTATGGGTGAGGTGGGTCGTGGGGGATTGAGGGTCTGGGAAAGCCGAATAGGAAAGTGATGCAGGACGGCAGGGGTGAGGGGGTGGGAAGAGGAGGGGGACTTTCTGGGTTTCTGGTTTTGGGGGTTCACGGGGGTTTTCAGCTTTTGATATATATATATATATATATATATATTAAATTTAGAAGATTCAGGTTTAAAAAAAAAATTATTATTTTTGCCACGTGGCACACATTTGGCAGCCACGTGACACAAATGTGGCAGCCACGTCAGCGCTTAACGGATCAATGGATGGAAAATGTAACGGATGTATTATTTTGAAATAAAATAGTACGTGAGGTATGAAAGTGAAATGTTTTAAAAGATGTTGTATGGGGTTGTAATAGACCTTAAACCTGAGGCGCTACTATGTAATTTACCCTAAATATTATTACTCACCTTAATTACAATGAACAAATAATTTATTGCATATTATTACCGCTAACACACACATATACATATATATATAGTTTACCCATATATATAGTACTGCTATATGTTCAAATATATATATGTATGTATGTATGTATGCACAGTACTACATATATGATCAAACATATTATACTAATTAATCTACCTATATGTAAATTTATGATGAGCAAATAACATATATTTTGTAGGTATTTTATTTTGTATGTATCATCATATATATTGGGCACATTTTATTATTATATGTACAAAATAATAGGTAAAATAGTGTTGAATAAAATAATAATATTTTTTATGTAGGTACATTATTTTGCATACATTGGGTTTGCTTTATTATGTAGGTAAATTATTATGCATGTATTTTACATATAGTGGGGAAATTATTTTGCTTTTTTTAAGCAATCTAACATTTTAAAATTCGAATAGTAGGTGCATTGAATCAAATAACATTTTTTGTAAGTAAATTATTTTGCATGAATTTTCACACACACCAGGGTTTTTTTTTTTTTTGTTATATATAGTGTGTGAAATAATTTACCTACATTTATATGTAAAGTATAATTTGTTGACTTAACTAAGCATATATTATTACATATATTAGGCATGTTTTGTTGTTATTATATACTAGGCAATAAATTTATTATTTTTTGTTTTCGTAAAATCATTAATTGTCCTGTACAATCTGTGGAACTAATTGTGTACATCAAACATTCAAATAAGGGTGTTTTGGGCATCAAAAAATTTTAAATGTGTAAAATCAAATATAATTATTGAATTTGCTGATGTGGAATCTAGTCAATGAGTTTTATTTGAGTAAAAAACTTATGACGGGTTTTATGTGGAGAAAATTAAATTTCAGGGGCTAAAGTCATATTTCTTTCTTTCCTTTCTTTTTTCTTTCTTAATTTTTATATATATATATATATATATATATATATATATATATTAATAACATTTCCTTGGAGATGATCAAAGAATCTGCAGTATTATTCATCGCCCACTTGGCAAACACGTTCGATTTTATATATTCACCTCCACCACCTCCATTTCAAACGAGATATATATGATACATAAAATTATATGGGCTCCATTTTTATTTGTTCCATAAATTCTGCAGTTAATTTGGCTTTCTTAGTATTATCATTTGGATTTGAGGCTAAGATATCTCTTGTCCTTGTTAATTGGCATAATATTTCAATTATCAAAGGCATGAGCGGTGAGCCAGCTGGTCATTATCTTATATTATCCACAAAGCTTTAGCCTATAGCTACGGTTTTGATTAAACAAAAACAGATAAAGGAGCTTTAGTGGTCGAAATTTGCTTCTTCGGAATCTGCATGCAGTAAGTGAAAGTTCCATTGTTCGCAGAGTTTGCAATATAATTATGATTTTGATTTTTGAAAGTGATTTAATTGATTCAAGGTTGAAGCTTTTTGTCGAACACAATGGAACTTTCTTGGCTGTAAAGACTAGAAGAATATATGTAAAGGCTGCTGCAGATAACACTTTACCTTTGAGTTAAACACTCTCATATGTTATATATTCGTTTTAGTTTGGTTTTAGTGGTGTGGATTATGTGGTCTTAGTAAGCTCCACACAGACATGACATATATATGTTTGACCCCTTTGTTTCTTCCATTTTTCTTAATTAAAGATGAGCATTAATAATACTATAGAACGACTAAAGCATACAGCATATGCACAATCTTCTTCTCATTTCTTTTTTTAGTTTTTGCAAAAAGATTTTGGAAGTGTCTTGTTCATGTATTTAATATCAAATGGCTCGTTTACAAAATACCTCTTAGTCAAGCTGTATTTCTCTATCTACCATTATAGAAGACATTCAATGCTCTATATGAAGAAAATTGATATTCCATTATAAAGCGAAATAATAACATGAGGACTATAATCCAACTTCTTATCAGGATATGCAAAGATTTTAATGTTATTTTAATTTTGAAATGTATAAGGATATGCAAGGTTGGTAAACATTCAATGTGGGGCATTTCCTCACAGGTCTTGCTTAGAGTCAAGTTTAACACGTAGACATCGCAGATAGAGTGATGTTGAATATGTGTAGTTATTGGGTTTCACACATGTGCCAACATGTTATAATACAATGACGAAAGAAAGTGGAAGTTTTACTATAAAACTTAGAATATGTGAAAAATATAGCCCAACTTCTTATAATGCAAGATTTGATAAACTTACAGTGTGAGATGTTTCTTCACACCCTCACACTTTGAACTATGCTGAAAAGTTTTTAATATCATGGCTCATCGACAAAGGCGGCCCAGAGGCAAGGCGATCACAAGGCATGTACTTTGGACCTCACTTTAAATTAATCCTTCATCGTATTCTTGATTAGAAATTCTCTTATTCTCATAATTCTAATATGATGTGAAAAATTCATAATAAGGTACTAAATTAGTAAGACCTCATTTCATTTTCGTCTTAGGCCTTAGTTTGCATTGGGAATTCTCTGCTCACCGCTTCATTATTTACGAGATTTTAAATTCGAATCTCCCATCATTTGTTGGTGGATAGGGTGTTGAGTTTCTACCCATGCATCTCGGGATCGAAACTCCCCTTCCCCTTAAACGATCAAACATATTCTTTTTTCTCAGCCAGAATAGAAAGTGACTGAACTACCTCTTGAGGAAGCCCTCAAGTAGTGGCCCAATCCATCCTATAGTTATTTCTGCTTCTAGAACCAGTGTAGACCCTTAGCATGACACATTTTATCTCTAAGGCTTTGACTGAGCTTTAAATGACTTATTTCGATCACTATAATCAGGGAATCTAAAGTGACTAGAACGACTTTTCTGTTTAATTTCTTTACTTTAGAAATAGATAATTCGTATTCTAAAATTCATTCTCTCACCAACATCTATAATATGCCCACAACAAAAAAAAAAAAAAAATAAAAAAAAAAAAAAGGGAAAAAAGGGCCGTCACCCTAAAATAGTTTGTTCTCGTGTTTGGTTGGACAAGAAACAAAGGTTTCTTATTCTTCAAGTCCTTGAAGGGCCTTTCTCCTTCGCACTATCAAAACCATAGTTGGATTTGAATTTCAATCACCTGTTCAAGGGCCTCATTTCACTCGGTTTACAAAGTTTTAAAGCCCACAAACCCTCTAAAACACAAGGCGATAGAATAAATTGGTTTCAAAAACTCACATCGATATTCGAATTTAATATCTTTTATAAATAAAGAAAAATATCACTACACCATAGTACTATGTAGCTTAGAAACTTTTAATACAAACAGTCAACTGTTCTCTTCCATTTTCTATTAATTATTCAACAACAAGAAGATCCAAAAATCGGCGCCAACTCATACTGTCAACTGAGAAACAAATGTGAATACTCCAATCCAAGTTCTTTATGTTTTATTTTTACTATGTACAAACTATGTTTATAAATCATACTAGTAGAGAGCACACACTTTGTGTGCGTGAACAATTTCTCTTAATAAGTACATATTTTTTTCTATACTATTATATTAAGAGAAGCCTCCTTGTCAATTTTTTCTCCTTTTTTTTCCCTATTTTGTCCTCCTTATGTATCAAAAGTGTTATTAAGAGAAGCCTACTTGTCAACTTTTTCCCCCTTTTTTTTTTCCTATTTTGTCCTCCTTATGTAAATATTGTGTATCAAAAGTGAGGGTAAAATTGAAAAAATAAGTATATGATTGTCATTTTCTCAAAAGAAAAAAAAAACAGAGGGTAAAATAGGAAAAATAGGGATATGATTGTCATTTTGTCAAAAGATACAAAATTACTATTTTGCCCTCCTTTTTGTCAACATTGTGTATCAAAAGTGAGGGGAAAAAATGAAAAAAAGGGAGCAAAAAGTTGACAAGTCATATTCTCTTAATAGAATAGATTAGATACGTACAAATGATAATAAAATAACAACAAAAAAGAAGAAGAGAGAACTATGTATTAAACGGATACTTTGGGCTAAAGTCTACGTACTATCAAGTCAGGCAAGCATTGCATGTTCGACACATTATATATACTAAAACCCAGTTGGGTTCCAGCACTGTTCAGCAATAGTGTCCGGACGGTTTTACCCCTGGTTTGTTATGGCGCTGGTTTCTTGATTTTCTACAGTAAAATTCCTCCTTTGCCCGTGCTGGGTGGATGTTTTTGCCACGCGTCCATCATGCGTGGATGTTTTTGCCACGCGTCTATGCATGCTCTTCTATGTCCCTCTCAAACCCATTTTTCTTTCAGTTTCCGTCGGGGGTTACAAACGGCAACGCTCTCTTGCTGAAAAATAGCGAATTTGGTCAAGGGTTTCTTTCTTTCTTTTCTTTCCTCAGCTGTTGAATCCGACGGTGGTCAAGGGTTGATCTTTCAGCAAATCTCTGCTTTTGGTTTTGCTTTCTTTTGGAGATTCACGGAGGAAGGCCGGAGGTTTTATTGTTTGCATTGGTGAGTTTTCTCTTTTGGGTTCTGCTCAGTCATTGATCAGTTTCATTCTTCAATTATTATTTTTGATAAACCCATTTAGAATCTGATCTGGGTTTTCCAAGTAAGTTCTGCATGTTTGTTACCTCACAAGGTTTTGATTTTCCATGTTTTTTTGGATGGCTTTTGTTAGTATCTCATGTGCTTTGGTTTTTTGATTTCAGAAATTTTGTGCCCATTTTGGATTCGCTTCGAACTTGGTTGAGACCCATCTAATCCAGCGTTTCCAGGTGAGTTTCGCATGTTTCTCAACGTATATGCTTTCAATTTTTTGTTTTTCCTTGGATCGTTTTTGTGCATGTTTGATGCGTTTTGTTTTACAGTATCGGGAAACGGTGCCTTTCAGATTTTGGGATGTTTGATTCGGATTTTAGTTTTAATTGTCACCTAATTTGTTGATTTGCATTAATCATTTGTTCGTTTGAACTGCAGGAGGTTATGATATGGAGGAGAAAGCTACTAGAGCATATGGTCTTGCTGTTCTTAAGTACTGGGGTTCTTCGACTCATATAAACTTTCCGGTAGGGTTCTGACTCTCAGAGTTTTTATCAGTTTGTGAAAGCTTTTTAGTAGCTGAAGTTTCATTTTCTTGGTCTTTTGGCAGTTGGACAACTACGTTGCACAACTTGAAGAGATGAAGAACATGAGTCGACAGGAATATGTTGCGCATCTGCGAAGGTAGTGATTTTGATTTGTTAATCATAAGATTGTTTTCTAATGTTTTAGAATTTTTTGAGTATTCATGAGTTCCTTTGATTTTCAGGAAAAGCAGTGGATTTTCGAGAGGGGCTTCACTGAGGCATAACAAGGTTTTTTCAGTTTTGCATGAAACGCACCAAATTTGAAGGTTAAAAGGATTAATATTGTTCTAATTTTGGTCTTTTTTTTCTGATCTTAGTCTTCTGCAGACATCACCAGCATGGGAGATGGCAAGTTAGGATTGGCAGGGGTGCTGGGAACAAGGATCTTTATCTTGGAACTTTTGGTAAGATTCATACATTGTTTGAATTCGTTTTCTTTTCGGTCACATTTTCTAAATTCCATTAGGCTTTTTGCTTAAGCACTTCTTCAAAAGGACTTACTTTTACGGCAACTCTGTTCTCACACTTTTTATAAGGCTGATGAAATGTCTGCTTAACTGTAACAATGAATTTTTTAAAGGCTGTGTTAGAAAAGGACTTTCCAGCTAAAATCACTTATTAAAGGCTATATTTTTTCTGCAAAGTTTTGATCTTTCTTGCAAAGCTAATTAATGCAGTTTTGTACAAAGTCTAAACTTGAATTGAATTTTAGGCACCCAAGAGAAAGCTGCAGAAGCTTATGACATAGCTGCAATCAAGTGTCCTAGGACTCCTCCAACCAGTAACCCAACTTTGGACTATCAAACAGCTGATTCTGAGCACGTTCTAAAGAGATCAAGACCTTTCGGGATAACAGATGAGGTATAAATCTATCCGTTAATTTTTGCATATTCTGATTTATCTGATGGAAGTCTGAGTTACATTGCTAAATTTGAAGTTTTTCTTTCTTATGACATATATTCTTTTGACCATGTAATATTAAATTATTTCAGTTTTACAAAAATAAATGTATTTCATATCCTTAATGTATTGTTCCATAAAAGGTAGGTAGCGAAATTGTTCCTTAAAAGGCCAGTAACAAAAAGGTAAGTTTAGATTATGCAAAATACTAGAACATGGCTGATAAGGAAGGATGCTTAACAGAATTAAAAGAAATATTTTTTTCTTTCTTATAAACATGATGTAAATGGTCCTGCAGTTCCCTTTTTTTTTATGAGCAGTGTGCAACTTTGATGCCAAAAGTTTGTATACCTTGATTTTACAGAAATATTTCAAGTTTCAACTTCTTAGTTTATGTAATTAATTCTATATTAACTCAATTTCTAACAGGCCAATAATCTGCCAGTAAATATGCTGCCCGTTGCGTATCCTAATCAGAGCCATGGTCAGAGTTCCTACTCTTTCTGATGACCTTGCCCAGGTCTGTTGTTATGACTTTACGTCCAGGTTCAACTGTCTAAGAGTATGGATTTCCACCCAGTGCAACAAATTTTACTTCTTGGTAAGCTCTAGAGAGCTAACCTCAAATTCCACTCATTGTGAATTATTGTATTTGTATGTCTTTTTTATGTCATTGTTTCAAATGTTGGATTATAGCTTCTCTTTTACCAATAAGCGATTTTATGATTTCAGTTGGAACAAACATGGGCGATGTCATGGTATATGAGCTACCAAGCCATGAAAAGTTGCTATTAAGAACTTCAAAGTTTGGGACCTTGGAGCATGTTCAGCGGCTCTGCAGGTTTGGCTCTTGGTATTCTGTAAAATAAAAGCTATACAAACTTTCAACGTGGAATTGGCATCTGTGGAATTGGCGTGCTATAACTTTCAATGTTTATCATACATAACGAAAGGGAATACGGTTTATCTAGAAAAATATGAAATCATTCATTGTAATTTTGGCTATATATGATTTGCTTCTCTTTTTCGTTTCAGAACACATTGTTCTTTGTTTTTTGTAATTTTGTTTTTATAATTTTGGATATTTTGTTTATATTGTTAGATCGTTTGGTTGTATGATTTGCTTTTGTTTTCTGTTTCAAAACACTTTGCTCTTCATTTTGGGGCTTTTGTCTACAGCTTTCGAAGCCCTTTATGCTGAAGGTAAATAATTTTGGATTTTTCCCTTTAGCCATTTCTCCAACAATTTTTTTTTATTTGAATGTTGTGAAAGTTGAATCTGTGAATTTTTTTTTAATCGTGGTATATATTCTGTTATTTCATAGTTTTGGATGATGTTCGATTGAAAAGCTTTTCTATAAAACTTATTTAAGTGTTTTATCCGTTCCTACATTTATTGTCATAAATTATACCTGATTTAATCTCTTACCAAAATAAGCAAATCATTTTCTAAATTTGTTCTTATTCTAGCATGAACCGTAATGCATTTATAAAATCAGTGTTATTCCAGACAAAATCTTTGTTCACAACATTGGGTATGATTGTTCAAAGTTTCAATTCATTGTACCTAAATTGGAACAATTTACTACAACACAACCTATTTTATATTTTAAACATAATCTTTCATGCATTTTCTAATCCCGCAGCAACGCGCGGGTAATACTTTCTAGTAATAACTAAAAGAGTAAATTACACAAAACTACCTCAACTATTGGTGTCACGACACTATCATACCTCATCTTTTAAAATTGATAATGTCATACCTCATCTTTAGAATTTGGTCCAATGTTATACCTTTCGTTAGTTTGGCCGTGAATTCCTCAGTTAAATGCTGACATGGCTTGATTTGGGACCCATTTTATATTAAAAAATTAATAAAATATTATTAAAAACTAAAAAATCATTTAATATTTTTTAAATATTAAAATAATAAAGAAAAGTAAATAAAAAAAATAAACATCAGTTCGTCCCTTCTTCCCCTCCCCCCCTTTTTTTCTGGGTTGCAGGTAGGGAAGAAGATGAATATGGGGGAGAATAAAGAAGAAGGGGGGGAGGGGAAGAAGGGACGAACTCAGGGTTTCGCTTTGTTTTTTTTTTTTTTTATACTTTTCTTTATTATTTTAATATTTAAAAAATATTAAATAATTTTTTAATATAAAATGGGTCCCAAATCAAGTCACGTCAGCATTTAACTGAGGAATTCACGGCCAAACTAACGGAAGGTATAACATTGGACCAAATTCTAAAGATGAGGTATGACATTGTCAATTTTAAAAGATGAAGTATGATAGTATCGTGACAATAATAGTTGAGATAGTTTTGTGTAATTTACCCTAACTAAAAACATCTTTCTTCGAAAATGTTCGATATTCATTAACATGGGAAAATGCATACAAGAGAATAACGCGCGTTTAAGTGGCCACATTAAAGCTTTATCAGGACTTTCAACTTATTAAAAAAAAATGAATATCAGGCACCAAAAAGGACTTTCAACTTTGTCAAGACTCTCTCTCTCTCTCACACACATGAAACTACTACATGGCTGCTGTTGTTTTCCAACAAAATGAAAAAGAGTATTGTATTATGGTTGCTAACCTTGTCTTACTTTACTTGAATGGCGTTCAAGATTATGTACAAATTAGGAAGGCTTTGCCAGAGTTAGAATCTTATGCTACTTGTTTAATTAGTGTTAATGCTGGAATTTTCTGGTTTATTTCAAGTGTGTACATGTGAGCTGTTTCGTTTGTTTAAGCTTTTTATAGTGGTGAATTGAATTTATTATTTATGAACAAATTAAAACAAGTTAAAAGGAGAATGCACGTAATTTCTATTATACAAGACTAACAAGATACATAATAAGGTCAATTGGAAAACAAAATAAACACGTGTTTATTATACTATAAGTTTCGACAAATCATTTACTACCACACAAGTAATGAATAAATAGTGTAGTAGCGTTGGATTGTTCTATTAATTAGGGAACTTTCTCTTCAACACACTGTTTCGAGATCAATTTTTTTCTCTTCTCTTAGTGTAGCTTAGAATAGTACCATCGCTTATAATGAAAAGAAAGTAATGAATAAATGATCTCATGTTGAAAATGATCTATTCTCAATTTTAACAAGTTATTATTACCAAGCAATGTTGTTAACAAAATATGTTAATGGCTCTTATAAAAGAAATTATGTTACTAAGTGACGATAGAGGTATACACAAAACTATATACAACGTATGAAATCTAAAAATTTCTTTTACGATATGCTCTTACCAACCAAACTACAAACCTTGCAATTAACACATTATTCTAAGTTTAATTCCCAAATAAGTAAATAAAAATAGAGGTTTATGAATTAGGTCAAGTAAAAGTTATTTGCATGATATTATCCAGAAATTCGGGTAAAATATGAGTGACGAAAGCACTACGAGTCATGCTTTAATACGTACATTATGCTACTACTGTGCCACAAATAATATTTTGATACCATTTTGGAATTTTCCCGAAAAATAACACATCCGTGTTTGGATTTTTCTCAGCAAAACCACCCAACGCTACCATGCGGGGAAATTTAAAAAAATAATCAAATTTTAGACCTTAATAGAATTATAGTTATTATTTTAATTTTATGACAATTATAACAAAAATTTGATGTAAAATTATTAATATACCCTTGATATTAGGGTTTCTCACAACAACTAAAACACACTTAACACACTTATAACACGTTTACGTACCCGTAATCAGAATCAATTTACGGAATTGGATTCCGATTACGGGATATACATGTGTTTACTTAATATTGGGGAATCAAAAAACATGTGGGGTCCACACTAATTGGGGAATCCCACTCCTGATTTTGGAGTAATTGAACTCCCTAGATGAGGGAGGTATTTAAATTCCTGGACTGCAGGGGAATCGGGAATGGACTTCTTTTACCAATTATGCCCTCACTTGGTTGTGATTATTCCTCACCAGCGTTGTTGCTTCATCTACCTCACGAATAGATGCTGCTCCGCCAAGCCCAGATCCCATACCCACTACAACTACTCTCTGTTTGCCCCTAAGAATAAAAGAATCTTGAAAATTAGAGCACTAATCACTTCTCCCTCTCCATCTCCTTTCTGCATCACCACTGCACCACCATAAACCTGAGAAAGAAATAGGCATGAGCAAACAAATTTCTTTGAATTTCTGGGTTATTTCTTTTGCGGGGTAGGAAGGACTTGACTCTCCAATTGCTTTATGGGTTCTTTCTTCTGCGGGGTAGGAAGGTCTTGACGGCTCTGAAGGTATCTGAGTTCTCATTTCTGCGAGTAGGAAGATGAATGTGGCTAGGTTTTTTACTTTTAATTAGATTATAATCTAATTTATACTCAATAAATCAATAATGCATATTTTAACTCTTTATTTTAATTAAATAAATAAAAATATCTAATTAAAATGTTTATAAACATAAATATAAAATAAAATAAACAAGGGCAATTTAGTAATCATATTGATATAGTAATCATCAGTGTTCGAAAAAACGCCCTAGGCGGCGCCTAGGCGCTGGGCGGAGTGTGGTCGAGGCGTTTTTGTGCAAAACGGTGGAAAAATCGGCTGGGCTCTAGGCGGGCTAGGCGGTGCTAGGCGTTTTTTATTTTTTTTTTTGAAATTAAAAAAAAAAAAATCCTATCTACATTACTATGTTTCCTTATTTTCCTCCTATTTTGCATTTTATGTGATTTTAAATTGTAAACTTCTTGTACATGTGTCATTCTATAATACTCCTCACTATGATTATATGACATATATGCTTAATGTGTTTTTAAATTTTGGATTTGTTGGATACTCTTTTTTGCATTTTATCATTCTTTTATTATCTTATCCATGGATTTCATACAAGTATAATTTTTTGTAAGTGTCAATATGCACTTATTTACAAGATATACAAGAAATTTACCTAAATCCGCCTAGGCGCCCGCCTAGACCCCGCCTAGGCGCCTAGGCGCTAGGCGCCAGCCCACCGCCCGACTAGCGCCTAGCGTTTTTTAGAACCTTGGTAATCATATTGATATTTATTTCGATTCAGCTGAATTAGTAAACAACTTATATGAACTCAATGTCATTCATATTCCGATTCCTAAACATTGAAGTAAACAACTCCAACATGAATCTGATTCTGACTTCTCTTCATTCCAATTCCTCCTCAACTCAATTCCTCCTCAATCCAATTCCTCCTATTTTGATTACGGTTACGTAAACGAGCCATTAGATCGGTTGGATGATTCGGTCTAGGTTTCCATTACATGAATAGGTCCCACACTCCCACAAGTATAGTTTTCCAATTGACAAAACCTCTCGTATCTGTGTACATTACATTGTTCTGCACAAACAGAGACTCCAAATGCTCCAGCATTAATTTTCGCCCTCACAGGAGCATCACCTCTCTTGTCATCAAGATTAGCTGCCTCCAAATCTACATTGGCCATCCTATGAGTGAGAATCAACTGTACTAACGCCGGTTGTCTGCTCTGGGCTGAGTCGAAAAGCTCTTATCTCCATGACGCATGGTTGTGATGGTAGAACAAACACAATAGAATGCATCCACAAGGCTCAATTTCTCAACAGTATCTAGGAAGATTGTGCGACCAATATGAGTTGCAAAAGAAGGATAAAGACCACTATAAATTTGTACCTCAACAATCATGCATATCACGAACTTACAAAACCACTATCATAATACTCAACAACATGGTACCAGAGTCACTTCTCGATTTGAGGTTGTTGCGCAAGCAATATATTTGATGTTGACAATGTTCTTGACTGATAAAAATCAAGATCTTCAAACTCCAAATGCTCCAGCATTTTCGCCCTATGGAGCATCACCTCTCTCGTTACTTCTTGTGTACATTGGCATATGTCTTTGCACCACCACAAATGGCGTCTTCCTCCTATCCACCGCTTCTAAAACCCGCTTTAAAACTTCCAATTGCTTGCTTCCTTCAACAAAATTGGTCTCAGTTGGAATGTACACAAAATTGACCGACCCACATCAAACAAATGGTAAAGATTTCGTGTAGCTGGGGCACTTCACTTGTTCCATTCGGTTTAGATGAGTTTCCAAGCATGTTGAACTTATGACTGTAAGGCACCCACTACCAGTGGCGAAGCCACGTGAGGGCGAGGAGTGGCGGCTGCCACTCCCCTCATCGAAAAAACACGCTTGGAGCGCTGGTTCAGCCCCTCCCCTCGCTGAAAAACCTGATCGGTTCTGCTGCTGCTGCTCTCCGGTTCTGTTCTGCCGTTTTGGTTCTGCTGCTGCGCTTGGAGCTGGGTTCTTCTTTTTTTTTTTCAAAAAACATCTAGGCCAAAACAACGTCGTTTTGGTCCTGGTAAAAAAAATTAAAACGAAACGGCGCGTTTCGTATAAGTTGAAAAAAAGAAATATATGGGGTACTGCGTGTCCCCCATTCCCATCACGCTCTCTCCAATTTTTCGAAGGACCGGGTACCCAAGCTAACTTGGAGTACCGAGCTAATAATAGACTGACATGTGGCCTGGTTTTTTATTTCACTAAAAAATTCTGTGACTTCGAAACAGTGGCCTCGATAACTGAAAAGTCATCTTCAGAAAGAGAAAAAATAGATCTGAAATGATACTGTCATCTTCTTAGTTCCCATAAATTTGATTTTTCTTTTGATGTTTACTATGCTTCTGCTGTTGACATGTCCTAAACCAAAAAGTGCTTTTGTGGGAGGGGTAGAAGTGCTTTCTGGATGAAGAAGATGGTGATGAAAACTAGAAGTGCTCATCAGCTGCATGCCCATTATTTCTCTTGGATGTTTCTTTCTCTTCCAATTGCTCCAGAGATGGATATGAATATGATTTTCTTTAGGAAGATGAAAAGGCCAGAGAGAAAGAGAGTCAGAGAGACGAAAAATTTTCCCACCATGAACACCCACTGGAAACTCCAGTTTTCATCGCCCCATTGAAATATAAATTTGGTACCATCGTCTCCTTCTTCTCTAGTCATGCCCAACTGGAGTATGATTTTGAAGGAGATGGCAGAATTTAAAATTAATAGTTGAGTCATGATTTTGAATAATGTAAATGCAAAAATCTTCTTTGTTTTTCAATTTCCCGGAAAAGGGAGAGAGGAAGGAGAGACTAGTGGGTGGGTATTAAAAATAACTAGGTGTCAAGTTATGATTGGTGGAACTCCAGGTCAGCTTATGGACCTGGAACATGGAAAAACTTCACCTCTCTGTGATGCCAGAATCTCTGTCCCTTTCTTTTTCAAGCTCCAATCAGAGCAAAAGGTGCAGCAGCGCTGCCCCCCAGTTCCCAACAGAGAACGAACGGAAATTTCGGACCCAGCCACCACTGACCACTCCCCACTGTCCAGCCATCAGCTTCCAGCCTTCAAAAAGCCACTCCTTAGGTAAATTCTTTAATTCCTAAATTTATAATCTCTAACCCTAATTAATTATTTAAAACAAATTTTGTTAATTGGTATAGAATCATATGATGATGCACTAATATCATTATTGCTTATTGCTAATATCATTATTGCTTATTGCTTATTGCTTATTGATATGATTTTATGATTATTGATATGAAATTATGAGATTATTTTTTAGGGTAAAAACTAAAATTTGAATTCTCGATTATTGATTATTGATATGATTCTATGATTATCGATATAAAAGGATTTGGTTGTTGCTATTCTTTTGAACCTTGCAATCTTTTAACTTCGCCCCTCCCCTCGTCAATTTCTGGCTTCGCCACTGCC
Source organism: Cotoneaster glaucophyllus (assembly GCA_036320875.1). NCBI lineage: Eukaryota > Viridiplantae > Streptophyta > Magnoliopsida > Rosales > Rosaceae > Cotoneaster > Cotoneaster glaucophyllus. Next base: position 18,990,694 of record CM070073.1, read on the forward strand.
CACTACGGTTTCCATGCATGCCCGTAATGGCCCTGTGATTGCCAATACAAAGTTACAAACATGGTATGAAGTCTTGAATATATGCATAACATGACATTAAAGATATATTAGTATTTTTACATCAAATTTTAGTTATAATTATTATAAAATTAAAATGATGACTGTAATTTTATATAGGGCCCAAAATTTGATTATTTTTCCAAATTTCCCTACTATGCGCCACTCATTTATTACTTGTTCCAGTTCCACCATAAAAACGGTGAGAAATGGCTCCTCAGTCTACCCACCCATTCCCGCACCATCAATAAACCATGCCACCATCAGCAGCCACCAATTTCTTCCACCACCCAAATCTCAGAATCTTCCCCCGCCGTTCTTGTTGGCTCAAATCTCCGAAACCCATTTCTTTTCCCAGATTTCCCACCAAAAAACTGGATTCCTCAGGTGGGTTTGTTCCAAAGAAAGCTGTTTCAGGGCGGAGGGGCAGAGTCATGGGTTCCAACTCCATGGTTGAGCTGATAAAGATGCTGCCTTTTCGAAACGCCGATGGCGAAGATGGCGGCGGAGAGCTTCATCGGGAAGATTACGTTGATGGGACTTCGGAGTTGAGTCCTTTGGTTGTGGATAATGGGTTGGAATCGAAGCTCAATCGACTGGTTGGTAATATCGCCTGTTTCATGTTTAGTATTGGGTGTTTTACATAGAAGCCATCGATAACATTACACTTTATAGAAAAACGCTTCAAACCCAATACCGTAGAACTAATAATTAATTTAATTAGAGCACGACCTCGAAGGGTTTTTGTATAAAACTTATAGTTGTTGGGTTTTATTTTAATTAGAATGGTGTTAAGGGATTGGTTTGGGTTGGATGCAGAGCAAGTGGATTATATCTGCTTTATTTGCTGTGGTGATTCTATGGAGGCATGATGGAGAAGCCATATGGGCTGCAATGGGGTCTGTTGTAAATTCAATCCTATCTGTTGTACTCAAAAGGATACTGAACCAGGAGAGGCCAATTCCGTCGTTGAGATCTGAGCCCGGAATGCCTTCTTCCCACGCACAATCCATCTTCTACATTGTTATGTTCACTATTTGGTCAAGTAATCTCTCTTATCCCTCTTGATATTGTGTTTCTCCGTTAACTGCAAGCTGTATGCTTTGTAACGGCAGAATCCCCGCCCTCTTGCACTCAAGTTGAATCCACCGCCCCGTAGATTAGACTATATCGCCTTGTTTGAAGAAATGTATCTTTATAAGATATAATACGCTGATTCGTGTAAACTACTATACCCCACTTAGTGGGAAAAGGCTTTGTTGTTGTTGTTGTTGTTGTTGTTGTTGGTGTAAACTACTATAATCATGTTGACGTGGAATGCGAACTTAATATACGTTGTTGATCCTTCCCTTGATAGCTTCTAGAGCAGTTTGCAGCATAATGTCATTGGGAAGGATGCTAAAGACAGTTATGAACTTTTACAATTTCAATTGGTGGTCAGAGAAATATTTAGAGGAAAATAGTCTACTGCACTAACGATTGCCATCTGCCAAGCAACTAGAGTCTAGACATATCATCTAAGGGTCAAGATGTCTTCTGATCTTCATCATTGAATGGATTAGATGACCTGTCATTAGATTGATGATGCACGACTTCAATTCTTATCTATAATGTTTCCTGAAGATTAAATTTTTAGGATTTTTGCAGGATTGTAATCGAATTTTTCAATGTGTAGCATGGGGGAGTTAGCAAATTTTTAACATTGGCTTAATTAATCATTTTTTCCTCGGATATTAATTTAGTCTACCATGTTCCATGTCGAAGAGTACATCTTTAGGTGATTTTCTGGTGTGACTTTGTCTCAGCTCTGGTACCATGAAATGGAACCGAACGAAAATTATGAGAATAACTGGCATGCAGTGTTTTTGTTGGTGTTGATGATAATTGGGATGTAGTTTTCTTGTTTTTGTCAGTCAAATATCAATCTGCTACCTCTATTTTCTCATCCAATGCTGTTTACCTGTGTGCTGCTATTGCAGTTGTGGAATGGCTAGGGATCAATGAGATTTCTGTGACCGTCACTGCATTTGCCTTGGCGTTTGGTACATATTTTGTAAGTATTCAATCGTGTGATGATTTCAGTTAACTAATGCTTTGAAGCTCAGCTGCATACTCTTTTCTTTTCTTTTTATTTTTATTTTTTGTCAAAAGCTCAGCTACATACTTGAGTGTTCAAGGTCTTCAGTTGATGCCCTACCCAATAGAACAAATTTGCTCACCATGGTGAACATTACCACAATATTATGTGTCATTGGATGAGTTTGATTTAATATAATCCGTTGACACGAATCTCAGAAATTAAGTTCCTCCAATGACGTTTAACGTGTGGTGGCGAGCAAATCTATTCTCAACTCAATAAATGCTGGACATGCAAAGAATGAACAAGCAACAATATGCCTTTACTAGATAGTAGATCCGAAGTAAACAGAACTGAAGGGGATTTAGATTGCTTATGTATATCTTTATTATTTGTCTTTGCAGTCGTGGTTACGAGTCTCACAAAAACTTCATACACTCAGCCAAATTGTTGTGGGTGCTGCATTCGGAACTATTTTCGCCATCTTTTGGTTCTGGACATGGAATGCTTTTGTGGAGAAAGCATTTGTTTCCTCTTTATGGGTTCAAATAGTTGTATCTGTGGGGGCTGCTGGATTTTGTCTAGGATTTGTTGTGCATGTAATTCGTTATTGGCTCAAGGATGAAAGGTGAAAAACCACGTTGATTTGATATGATGGTAAATTGCATTTCCACTAGTAGATCTCATTTTATGCTTCTGGCTTTTACGTTTCTGCGCGGAGGATCCTCATCGGGGGCATTGAAAAGAGAAATACCATTAGATTAAGTAGTCGGTAATTTTAAATTTCTGTTGAGTGTCAGTTTTAGTTGATGAATCAGAAATTTGAACGCCTTCCGATTATCCAGTTACAAAATGCATGGACGAAAAAAAAAATTGTATACGAAATTGAGAAAGCATATAAAAGAGTGACAAAATGATTCGAACAATATCTTCTTGTTTCAACAGTTGATTGTATAGGAGTGAAACTTCCATGCAACCCAAATGCTTTCAAGTTTTAACCCAGCGCGCCAGCCTTTAAACCTGGCATGCTTTGAATTAGAGATGCAGCACACTTGTTTGGACAACCTGCTCGACGCTGCGAAAATAAGTGCTAATCATCTGAATTTGAAGATATGGTGTTATAAGTTAGCCCTCGGATGTTGACAAAGCCGAAACCTCTACTGAAGCGTGCAATTTTGCAGAAGAGACCTCTTCGAGAGTTTCCATGTCTTCGATAATGCTTGACCTTTTACTGCGACCCCGGATCCAGATTTTCATGCGACTTCCTATCCTTGAACGTCAGCCAAAGAATTTCTTTAAGATGCAATTGCATGTAGTTTGACGTAGCTTCAACGTCAATTAGTGAAGAACCAATTTTCTGAATTGTATCTTATGCCTTTGAAGCTAGTAATTCCAGCACGTTGTATATATCATCAGCTTGTGGATGAGACCAATCTCCGGCGATAAATGCAAAAAGTCGATCCTTGACCTTTATCCAGGACCATCCCGGCTCCTTAACTACCCCCTTCGATCTCATCATTTTCCTTACTTCTGCCGCTTCCCTCCATTTTCCTTTAGCAGCCAGGGTTCAGCTTAATCGCTGCAGAACTAAGGATCTCATCTGCAGCACGTCTTCCACAGTCGACGTCATCATGGAGCCTACAAGCTCTCAGGATAGTAGACCAAACAACATCATCCTTTTGAAATGGCATACTTTTGATCATATCCTCTGCCTCACTTAACTGTCCAGCTCGACAGAGGAGATCAACCATGCAGCCATAGTGTTCTTTTGCAGGATTAATCCCAAAGTCATTGCTCATTGAATTGTGGTAGAAACCAAGGATCAACCAGTCCAGCATGGCAACAAGCAACAAGAACACCAATGAAGGTCACCGAGTCTGGTTTCAGACCAACCCTAGGAATCTTCTCAAACAGATCAATGGCTTTTCGGTAGAACCCATGCTCAGCATATCCATTAATCATCGCCATCCATGAAATAATATCACTAAGTTCTGTCACATCAAAGATCTTTGCAGCTTCTTTTATACTTCCACATTTCGAAAACATATTCACAAGAGCACTTTGTACCATAGATGTAAACTCTAAACCGACAGACAGAACATGAGTGTGCAGTTGTTTCCCTTGTTCAAGCATTGCCATGCTTCCACAAACACTCAATACACTAGCAAGAGCAAACTCATTTGGTTTTGGTCCGTCCCTTCTCATCCACAACAAAAACTGAAAAGCTTCTTCCCCGTAACCTCCTTGAGAATACCCGGCAATTAAAGTGCTCCATGAAAATATATCTCTCCTGCTCATCTCATGAAAAACCTTAGAACCTGAAGCCAAACGCCCACATTTGGCATACGTGATTACAATGGAATTTCCCACCCACAACAAAGAGATAAGACCCCTGTGTAAAACGTGGGCATGCAATTGTTCACCCCATTCAACTCTAGCAAGATTGGCAACTCTAGAGATGACGGCTGCAAAAGTGTATTCATTAGGATTCACACCGGCTTCGTGCATTCTTATAAAGGCTTTGATTGCACGATCCTCTTGACGTGTTCAAACATAAGTTGTAATGATTGATGTCCATGAAACGACATCCTGTATCCTCATTTTTTCAAACAACTGCAACCCGTAGTCTAATTTGCCACATTTGTTGTACATGGTGGCAAGAGAGTTCACCACAAATGAGCTCTCATTGAACCCATTCTTCATTATTTGCGTGTGAATTGCTCTCCCATATTTCAAAGCACCCAAATCAGCACACGCCTTCAACGAGATAGCAAACACATACTCGTCATACTGCACCTTCGACCTCCACATTTCAGAAAAATACTCCAATCCTTCTACATTGTATCCAGCACGAAAAAGCCCAGTTATCACAGTAGTCCAAGACACGACATTTCTTATTGGCATTTCGTCAAAAACCCTGCATCCTTTCTCAATCTTACCAATCTTCATATACATGTCAAGAAGCGCACTGCCCACGAAGACCGAAATCACTAAACCCGATTTCATCGAGTACCCATGTATTACTCCCCATAAGACAAGTTCAAACTAAGTCCACAAGCCTTTAATACAACACTAAGAACAAAGGGGTCCATGCAGATTCCAGGCTGAACCCACTTGTTTGAAAACAAAACCAATGCCTCAGAGGCATCAGGGACACCAACGTAGCCTGAAATCATATTGGTCCATGAAATCATATCCCTCTGAAGCATTTTATCGAACACCTGCCGGCGTCTCCAACGTTACCGGTTTTAACTAGCTGCTTCAATTGAGCGTTGAGTTCAAGCATATCTACATGATTACCCAAATGGGTCTTCTGATGTAGATGGTCTGCTTTCGCATCCGGAAGAAGAAGGTTTCTGCATTCTGCGTGAGCGAAGGCTGAGAGACATTTGGCGCGTACAGGTTAGAAGCGCGGAATATTTTTCTGGCTATTTTTGTCTAATGGACATGGGATTAACTCAATCTCAATCAGAAATACTCTGCGACTGGTTTGGTACCGAGGGTTCATTCTCTAATTTGTTTGAGTGCACTTTACCGAGTGTACTTGTAACACAAACACGTAACGTTATTAGTTCATATATTATAATATAGCGTGCATAATGTTTTTCGTATTAATAAATAAAATACGTGTTATATTGTTATAACATGAGTGGATTTGTAACACCACCGCGTGACGGTTTCATAATTAACCCCAAAATTTATTGTGTTTGAAGAGGTCATGAGTTCATGTTCTATGTGTTTCATGGACAACACTAGTTATAGCATAAAGAAACCTTTGAGTGTAACAGTTTATGTGTTACAATATGAATAGACGACATGATTGATATAACATCAATTTATGGTATAATTGTAATAATAAATAAATTCACCTATTATAATATGAGTTGATTAGTAACTTCAAATAGATGTGTGATAGTCACGCTAAAAAAATCTAGTTGAATATTAAGCTCCATGGTTGAAGCCATATGCTACATGACTTGAGAGTTAACAGGCTTACAAAACTAAGCCACATCGATCTCCAACCATTGTAGCCTCGAGATTTCATCCCACAAAGAGCAACACAAGAACAAATTAGGGTTTTCATTTTGCAGCAGCATTACAAACTTGACAGAATGAAATAACATGTTTTGACTTTGAAGCTATCTGGTTTTCTACAAACCAGAAAACTTCCTGGAAAACCCACTTCACACTTGACAACAAAAGTACAAGACGTCGAGACATGTAGGGCAAAGAAAAGTGCAAACTATACGTGTAACACAAGTTTCCTTCCTGGACGAAAAAAGTTCATCCGAATCATCTCTAACAGAGAAACCCTAACAGCAAACCTCACAAGGGTAATGCATTTGATCAATCTACTATAGGCTTGCCTTTTTAAAGCGGATGAGGCGAACAACCGTCTTATTCCTACAAGCGTACTCGAGCTAGGATCCACGAACACATGAATTGGGGCTTTCGTGTATAGGTTTGGGACGCAGGGTGGTGAGAGGCTTCTTAGGATTGCTTCTATGAGTTTCCTCTTGATCTGGGCCTCCACTTTCACCGTGGTAAATTTCCTTGGGAATTTCGGATGTGGCTTGCGTGCGGGATGCCTTGGCGTCCCATAATACGAAGCATATTCCTTGTATTTTAAATTATTAATGAATAAGTAAAGATGTTATCATAATCCATTTCCTGTTTGGGTGGATTATGTTTACTTATAATCTAAATAAATAAAACTAACATCTCCCACTCACCCAAATAGGATTGGTGTCCTCACGTCACATTCACTTGTCATCATCCCAACTTCCCAACATTCTGACGTTCACAAAGAATGGATTAAGACGCGACCCTACGAAAATATGTATAGCATAGGAACAGAAAACTATAAACTATTTGCATAGCCAATGAAAACGTTCTCTCGATAGCGTTTCGTCTATACCCCAAATTGTTTTTCTAAAACACAGAACACGACATTCTTTAATCCCTCGTGAAAAAGCAATGTCTTTTCTCTCAAGTATTAAATGTAATCATCTTCTCGCCTTTTATGTAAACGCTAACTAGCTAATGAGTTACATTAACGTGGTGTAACAAATAGTCTTTCCTAAGCACTCATGTCAGTTCGAGTAGACTTGACCGCTTTCCCAGACACACCCCTTAGACAGTAATGATTGATGAGCGTCTTCAAGTAAGTACACTAAAACAACAGTCGGCAAGTATCCTCTTTCTGACATAGTCTTTAGTCTAAAGGGTACAAGTTGGATTCGAAAATTTAGTGGCTCACATAGTAATGAAGAAGGGATTTATTCATTACTGTAACTATTTTTTGGTGAACTTAAGCACGTATAGTTGTCTGACTCTAGTCTCAAACATGTATGTTATGAAACATATATTTGGTGCGTCATACGAATCTCAACGTAGTTGCTATGCTAGCACCTGACCTGAATTTCTTGGCATAGATGCCATCCAGGCTCCTATATTAGACAATCCATATTCAGCTATTACCAGGCTACTTGGAGTCATGGAAATATATACATGAATTACGCCAAGATCGACCTTCTCCATCATAAGGTCTCATCTTAGTTCGCTCTCTAAGGTGACATATCAGATAATATACGTGCAATCTTTGTTGTACCAATTAAGTAATGCGCGCGTCGGGATGCATTCTCTGCGCCCCGGACATGTCCGGATGCACTATATGTGTCTAGGACATGAATGTTTCAACTTGCTCGTTATCTCAAGATGCCAAGGTGAAGCGTTCGTGTGAGTGAACCCATTCAAAGTCCGGTGACATAATAAAGATGTGTTTGCATTATTTCAATTCCATGTATGAAATGAGGCACTAAACATAAATCATAATGTCAAAAAGCAACTCTAGTCATGGTTTTAACCATGCTAGTTGCTTAAGATGCGTCTCTGGACTGCATCTTCTTTGTGAACTTCTAATTGAAACAATCATTTACGGTTAGAGCAATTTTAGGCGTGGAATAGAGCAGTTCCATTTCTGCATTCTAGTATAGCTTCTCATGTCTGGGCTATCTAGTCTTTGCAAGATCCTTCAAACTTCGTCTTCAAACATCAAGCTACGCCCCCTACGTACCCTACCCTTAAGGTTTATGGCTAACTTGAACTCTATATATAGTGGGTTAGGCAATATAAGTTTGTTTCTCATCCTTTGAGAGAACATCTAGCTGCATCACCTCATACTATGTTGCCTTTCTTTCTCTTTTCATTGCTCATCCTTAAGGGATGTCTCTAGTCCACATCAAGGTGGCCAATAGAGAGGCCAATGGTCCCACCGTTATATTAAAGAACTCTCTTCATTTAATCAAGCAAGTATTTTCAAAATTTCGCTTAACGAACCCAATTAACTCTAAGTTAATTTGTGATCGCTCATATCAATATCAAGCGCATCATAGAATTCTTTTCAACTTGCATAAGACTAAAAATTTATAGTCGCATATCATATGACATAGCGCTCTATACTATTATTGTCAATTGTCATGAGATAATATAGAAAAAATTTATTGTTTCTCTCATTTTACTTGAAATGCATATCCTAGTCTTAAGGCATTTCTTTCTCTTTCAAGATGTCCTTGAATTCAAGAGTGGCTCATATGGTGATATCCAAGAACTTCTATATATAAGTCCCACTAGGACAAACTGAGAAGTTTCTAAGAACTAGATCAAACTCCATCGCATCTTAATTTTCTCTGCTTGTGTCTCGCATCCAACTTGGAGATCAACTCGTATTTGAAGTGAAATCATAAAAGAAAAGGTGGTGGTCGTGAGTCTCCACATGACGCGACAGCTACTATAGTTGCGGCAACTACTAGAGTGTCTTTGTTTTAGTAAAGTAAATAAATGTTGAAAACATTGGCATTGTTATGCATGCCCACGCACAGATTTTTCAATGCCCACAAATGTGATGTAGACTTTGGAAACAAAAGAATAGTATTTTCAAAGTTATGTGTTGTAAATTTCAAAAGCTAAGAATCTGTTCGTATGGAGTTGCTCTATAAATAGAGCGCTCCGACTGCTATCAAAATATACAGAAGTCACAAGAAGTTCATGGAAGAGGAAGAGAGAGAGAGAGGAATAGGAGAGAATCTGTTCGTATAGAGTTGCGGCGACTACTAGAGTGTCTTTGTTTTAGAAAAGTAAATAAATAATAAAAAGGGAATTGTGGATTCTTGCACAATACATTTTTATGTATGTTATGGCTTATGTAGTTTCGAGCCACATCCAGTATTGATGAAGATTCTCAGCTCATATATCAATTGAATGCCGAAAAACAAGAGCTATTAGCTCCACTATTAGAAATATATGAATATGCAACATATATAAATACTCAAGATTTAGGGATTATACTTAGCACCGTCTCAAGCGAGGAACCACGAACACACATGAATTGGGGCTTTCGTGTACAAATTTGAGACATAGGGCGGTGACCCCTCCATCTTGGTGAACCGAGTGTTTGGGAGATTTTTGTGAGTGAGGAGGAAATTCCTTAAGACCTCTATTATAGTGGTCTAGCTAGGGTTTAGGGTGAAGGCTTGGATGCCAAGGCAAGCCCATAATACCAAGCATATTCCTTGGATTTTAATTATTACTAATAATTAAAGATGTTATCATAATCCATCTCCTATTTGGTGGATTATGTTTATTTATAATCTAAATAAATAAAACTAACAGTTTCTACCCAACCATTCATCCCTTCTAATGGCCCTTGCCCTCTTCCACATCCGAGCATTTCTTAGCCCGCGCAAAACATCTTCCGAATCTGATTGAGCTTGTGAGACTGTTGAGCAATCACATTTGCTGTTGAGGGACTCTGACTCAGAACTATGTCGTATCCATCACGGAAAGAGTCCATGCCTTCAGTGAGAAGTTGCCAGAATAGTCCCCCGGCAGCTGCTCCTCCTCTTTTCGCCGAAAAGTATATCTTGGAGTACACGCTGTTGAAGAGCAAATCTCTTTGGTAGGTGCTGAAACCGGGATCTTTCCAAGACTTCCCAAACTCCGCGATGAATATCGGCTTTTGAAGAATGTTCTGTGCATCTTGGATGTGGGTGTTGAGCCAGTTGTTCGAGAAAGCGAGCTGATGTTGATCATTAGAGCCACCCAACCTGCTCAAGCAAAAACCGGTATAAGTACACCGCTAAGAAAGTTGACATGATCCTGCAAGTTAAGGAATGTTTACCATTGATCAGGATAAGAATGAACTGTTGTGAAATCGATCCCAGGAATCCGATTATTCGCAATAAAGTCTGTTCCAACATTATAACCAGGATTGAGACTCATCCTCTGAGGTATTGCTTGTCCATAAAATCCCTCTAGACCAACTTCCAATAAGTGGTTTCTATCTATTGACTTCACATGTGAAGCCATTTCCATTATCCAGGCCTGTTAGTATGAACACCAATTAGTAAAAATCTGACATGAAAAGAAAAAAAATCCATCTTAAATTAGCAATGCACAACACATAAAAATGGTATCTGCAATTTTGGTAATTAGCATATTATCCATCTATGCTTTGCTATTTAGCATTTATTCTGATTCTCGAGGAGAAAAACTTGTGCAGGGGCACCACCACGATGCCATTTATAAGGCAGCTCTCACAAAAGCGTGGGACTCCCTGTATTTTAGTCTCACCTAACTTCACGTTCGTCCCACCCGATGTGAAAGTTGTCCTAAGTCAGGCAGCCTTATCCTCCATAAGAGCTATGATTAGTTTATATTTTTGCTTTTCCTAGAAACTTGGTTTAAGAAAGATGAAATTTGATAGTGAGTAGCTTGTTTTTTTAACCTGAATAGTCCTTCCCGAAGGATCTGATGAGCATCTAGGCTCATTAATAAGTTCCCAGGCCATAATTGTTGGGTCATCTTTGTAATGAACTCCAGTGTAGCTGTTATATCTGTTAACAACAGTCTGAAAAAAAAAATGGATCAAAATTAGAAATGAAGATCATGCACATTCATAAACAGAAAAGGCTCGTCGCATACTCTCAAGGCTCGTTGTGCCTAGGATCGGATTTGGATTGGATAATATATTTATACCCAAGGTATGTTGAGTAACTCATATCTTCAACGTACGTGGGATTTTATTATTTATCCAATCCAATCATAGAGACTAAATGAGTTCTTGCTTTCACTTACGGTTACATGGTTCTTGTAGTAACCCCTCACAACAGGGTTCCTAAAGAAATCATCATCAGATGTGAAGTTCTGCCCTTTCCTTCTTGCCCAATTCACATACTGCTTTCTTCCTCCAAAGCTCTCATAGTTGTTCACCAAGCTTAATATCAGCTTAATCCCATACCTTCTGGCCTCAGCTATCACAAAATCCAACCCCTTCAAACCAAAACCCGAAGGACAACATTTGCGAAAACCACCATTAGTGCAAACTTCAAAAATCTTTCGCGCCCGTGGTGCCTAAGATTGGATTAGATAACTCAACAGATTAAAAGTACGTTGAAAGAAGAAATGGCCTAGGATTAGATGGATGATGGATCACTTGTGAATGAAACTCATCTCATTCAATCCACACAAAATGGTAGGATCAACACCTTATAGTTATAAACTAATCCATCTAATTCTTTCATTTGGGACAAACTTTGATAGTTGGCCTTCATTTCTTACTTCAGCATACCTTGAGGCCTTGTTTGGTAACTATGAGTGAATTGGAATAGGTAACTCACTGTATGCATACTTCAATATAGTGCTTTATCCATTCCAATCCAATTGTAAAGACCAAACGAGGCCTAGTTCAGTGAATTATCCAATCCATCATAGGCGTCGAGAGTGACAGAAAGGAAAAACAAAGAGTAAAGCAGACCAAGTATGAGAGGAGGAACCTTAAACATTTGCTCGTTGTAGGAGCCAGGGGAGAACTGAAGAGGCCTGTAACCTCCATCACTGAAAGCCCAAGTTCTAGCCACGGTGAGTCCGTGGCTAGTTGCTTCACGGAAAGCAGACGAGACTTTGTGCCTCTGAGATGGGTCAGAAGCCACATACATGAGCCAGTAGCCATTGAAGCCGTTTGCATAGTAAGGGCTGCCGTTGAGAAGAAAATGCACTCCCCTTACTCTGATGAAATCATCACCTGCTGCTGAAACATGGATGGGACTAAGAAAACATTGTTGGTGTATTATAATTGCTAAAAGAAGAGCAACAGAAGGATGCTTCATCTTCTCTCAAATGTAGATGTAATGTTATTGCAGTTGGATAAAAAGCTTGGAGGTGAATTTGGTTGTCTTGTTTTACAATTGCAAGTGTGCAAATAAATAGAGAAGAAGGAAACTAGTAACCCATGCAGCAGAGCAGCGGAACCGCCGAATTGGGTAGGGGCATATGTGACAATTCACCTATTTTTAAGACATACGCAAGGAGAATGACTTATATGGCAAGGGTACACCGCCATGTTTGCATCTTGTGTCAATGAAATAAGAACTGTGTAAAGTTTTGTCCGCATGTCATTGTGTCATAGGCATGGGACGCCAGATGATGTGTACCCGTGTCTTATAAGTTGTTCTCATACACAAAGAAATTCCTTGCATTAAGGTTTATCTGGTGCCACTTCATTCGTTCGCCAAGACACACAAGACACGATAGGGGATTCCCTATATTTAGGTTTATTCCATGCCACGTCATCTCTCCGCCCTAGACACACACAAGAGAATCCCAAGTGCAAGGACCAGAAAAAACAACGCGTTCGTGTAACATGCTATACGAGGTAGTGATCAATTTCAAACGCTCTAAGCTTCGCCCATGCGCGTTTAGGAAGATTGGCAGCAAACCATCCACCCAACCCTACCCTCCCGGTCGTCAATCTTACAACCTTTTTATGTGTATTTTGAGCAGACGAATGACGTAACACGAAAGACCCTAATCAATAATCTCTCAAAACCAGAGCCTAAAATGAACGCATTTCATCTTCCTTATACAATTGTATCCTCATGGTAAATTTGCTTCACCCAAACTTACTCTAAGAAGAGGCCTTGCCCTCTTTGCTGAGCTTTAATGCAACATTTGTAGGTAGACGCCAAATAAATTTTAGTCCCGTAGTCAAACACTCAGCTACCTGTTCCCGTTCCAACAATGCAGAAAATGTTATGGTTCCAAATTTATTTGCTAGACTTGTGTCCATGGAAACTTCAGTGGCAAACATGTGGAGTTCATTGAAAGACTAAGTTTGAAAACGGTTTCAAATTAATATTAAAGGCAAGGCTTAATTGTAACTATGACTCCTGGACGATACCACGAGTCGCATTTTTCGTTTCTGTATTCTAGTGTGGTCTCAGAAACACCAGTAATACTAGTATGGTCACAAGCTACAATACAAGAAACAAGTATGGTATTTCTGAAAAGTTCCATTCTTTTTCTCTACTACATTTGGAGATCAATTCGTCGTTTGTACACAACTTACTAAACAAACAACAAAAGGCACCACCAATTCTTGATTTATATACGACTTACTTTCTGTTCAATGTCTTGTCATTCTCGTTGTTTATGAAAATTTGAAACCAACACCATTCGAGCATATTTTTTATTTTAGTTTGTTTTAAAGCTTTAACTTTTTATGTTTCTCTGCCCTACCCACCAGGGCCACCACACGCATTATCATTTTCTAGGTTAAGTTTTTCACACAACAATTATATCTGTTTGACTCTTTGGCCCACATTAAATTGGCGCCATCTGCGGGTCTTGACATGATGGTGACACGTGGCAAGTCAAAGTCTATGTCTGACCATCACTTTAAGTGATGAGGCCTGCCACCATTCAACTGCTTCCAACATCCCACGTTATGGGAAACTTACCTACACTTCTGAGGTGCCATTGTAACGCTAGTGGCATCGTGGAAGTGTAGGGCTTAACACTTGCCTCTATGTTATTGAAACGGAATACCACAATAACATTCTAGCAGTGAAGGGGGTTCTACAAGTAACAAAATCTTTGGCTTTGGGAAAATGCCATTGCTTTACAGCCTCACAGGAATGCTTGAGACTATCTTCCCAATGAGATTACAATATACCCTACTCCAGATAACAAAAAGAAACGGGAGGCATCTACGTTAATCAACGACATCAAAACCATCTCAGAGATATCATACAATTTTATGGCAAAATGATACGGCCATCATCACTTGTGTACTCCAACGGATACGGATTGGTTGTAGAGGCCCTGACATCATAATGTTTGAATTTGACCCCCATAGCCATAATTCTTCAAAAGCACTTCGTCTTGCCGCCAATTCTCTTTAACCTTCACTACAACCTGTTTAAAGCATGAATAATCGTCCTGTAAGGCGCATATTTTCTATACAAGACATGACGAACGAAGTAAAAGTGAGGAGATAATGCAGCAGCTGAACTGCCCACAGTGACTGAATGCATTAAGCGCAGGACAATGGCCAATTAAAGGATAAAGTTAACATAGTTTGTGCACAAAGATTGTTCATGGTATAACTTGGCACCTCTAGGAAGACTTTCTTCTGCAAGAAATTTTCTATGTCGAGCCGCGCAGCTGTTGCAAGTAGTTTCAGAGCTCTCCCTTCCTACGAAATTATTCAGGACACAAAATCAGCGGATGAGCTATCTCTTGCTACACTGATGGCACATGAAAGCTCTGTGGCTTTGTGTGATACATGCCTTTACACCCCATATTAAATCTTTGATCAAGAAAATAAAAGATAAATTAATTTGAATATAATTTGCACGTCCTTTTGCAAGCATTTGCACTTGAAAATTTCATCTTCCAGCTTATTATTTCATAATAGCTAAAAAAAGCAGACACGGTATTGCAACTGAAGATTACTTACTTTTCCAATAACAATGATCTTCTGTGAGTTTTTTTCAACGACAATTTCCACTTGTATAAAATCTTTTGCCGTTGGCCTAGTTTTGTAGCTCACGACATTCACCTGGAGAAAAGAAACTATAAATATTATCATTTTATTCTGTTTCTTTCTAGGGATAGGATACCATTCCTCACAAGCCAAACCTTTTGAGCTTCTATACCACATACCTGACATGAATAAGGAATCTCTTTGCGGTACTGCATAAAGATCTTTTCTCGAACAATTTCGGATACAAAGAATCTTTCTGGGTGCTCACTGACAATGTCCTGAGGACTCATAGAGAATAAAGATAAGTATTTCCATACATGAAAATAGCACTTGTGGATATTCTTGACGTCTAAATATCCACTTTGAATAAGCATACGGAAGATGGATTTTAACTCCTGCTTAAAAGGAACTAACTTTCAAAAATTCTACACTGATTTAGTTTTCTTCTTTGGGATGGAAAGCATTGAGAAACTAATGCCAGAAAACCTACAACTGAAGCTATTTTCGTTTATTAATTCTATGTTCCCTCAGAATGTGAGGTCTGATTGTATAGATAGTCTTATGACATTCATAACCATTGTGCAATTTCGACACGACTCCTGATGGTTGGGATAAGGCAAGAATAGAACATTCGCATGCATAAAATAGGAACACCAATAAGAAATTCAGTTTCAAAAGAAAGGAAAGGCAACCATGAGTCTATAACATGAAATTCCAAGTACCTTCGGATAATATGCTGGCCCAAAAGGAAGTTTTGATAAAATCCATTGCTTGACGTCTTCCACTCCCTGTCCAAGTTTGGCACTCACGGGTATGACCTCATCCACATTCGTAAATTTCTCATACCACTGTAAAAGATGTAATTCTTATTTTAGGCTCAACAGGTAGCTTAAACAACAAGATCCAGAATTACGTGTGTAGTTATACGTGTAAACAAATACTGACCTCTAGTTTCTTTGCAATTTCACCAGGTTTAATCAAATCCTTCTTATTCATAACCAACAAAATGGGTGGCAAGCTTTCCGTCTGGTTACCCACGCCTTCTTCCAGCACTTCATCAATCTAGAAACGAGAAAACAATATAAGGACATGATGGTAAAGTTTCATAGGTAATCATACAAATGAAGAAGCATACTTTTTCGGGCACTTTACATGCATCAACAAGAACAACTACACAATCCGCATTAACCGCAGCACTGCGAACATTCTTCATCATCATAGAATCCAACTTGTGCATTCTCTTCTCCATAACACCCGGTGTGTCATAAAGTATCATCTGCAAACAAATCAATATCAAAGCCATATGCTTTACCAAAACATCCGAAACCATCAATAGAGTATTATTTCTGTCCGAACCAAGATACTAGTCGGCTCTTATTTATAAGAGACTACAAAATTAAACCTTGAACCTAAAAATATGAATCCTAAAGCAAAAATCACTGCTCGAGGAACCATCAAATGGGTACACCTCAAACCCTCAGAAACTTTACCGCATTTACCATTTCCTTTATGTTTCCTTATATGCCAAGTAACCAAACTACACCGTTATTATAGTTTATAACAACATATGAACCACAACATTTCTCACAGCTTTCAATGAGACTTTAACACAAATGCAAATAAACAACTGAAACAAAACCAACAATAATATCAGCTACCTGATAGTCTGTGCCAGAACATATACCGAGAATTCGATGCCGGGTAGTCTGAGGTTTATCAGTAACAATGGACAACTTCTGACCAACCATTTGATTCGAGAGCGTACTCTTTCCCACATTCGGCTTCCCCAGCACAGCCACGTACCCTGCATTTTTCACTCAATCAAATCCACAATGCCAACTCTTAAATAAAACCCAAAATTCCTCTGCTAAAATTAAACAAAACTCAGAAGATATTTTATCATTTTCTTACCGCTCCGATGATTCGGGTCAGCGGCATCTTCGAGCTCCTCCATCTCGTACTCATCCAGCAAAGCCATGTTTCTGTCTGGCTTCTCGCTCAGAGACAGCAACGACGACTCATCCTCCGAGTAATCGTAATTTTCTTCTTCCTCCTCCTCCTCTGCATCTTCTTCTTCTTCTTCTTCCTGGGCTTGTTCTTGTTCGGTGATCCCGGGCCGTTGATTTGTGGCTGCATACACAAGTTTTGGGGTCCAATTTATTCGATATATTGGCTGGAATTGTGGGTTTATAGGGAAATGGGAGAAGAGAGAGGTGTGGTGGTTTTGGGTTGCGAGGAATTTGGAGTGGCGGTAGTGGGTGAGGGGGTTTTCTCTGGGAAGAGATGCGGACATGTGCAGAACTAGCTCCATTGTCGGAGCTCCAGAGTTTCTGATGACTCTCCTCCCACTGTTTTATATCTAACCAGTGGATAAACCTCTGAAACGACGCAGTTTTTTGTTTTTCCCATGTTTTTCTCTACCTTTTTTCTCTGGGACTATATTCACGTTATTATTGTACTCAAATTCCCTTTCATTATTAAATAAATTTAAATTTCGAAATCTATATATAATCTATGGGCTATTTAAACTCATTGAACATAATAATTTACAAAAAGATGTCAAACAATACTCTTCCACTTGGGAATAATGAGCAATACCTATTTCTATTTCTTTTTTCTCTTTTAACAAAATAATAATGACCCTTTATAGGTAAGAAATCAAATATTTTGGTTTACCAACTAAAAACACGTAAACAACCTACAACTTTCCGTACGGGTGAACGAAAAGCCGAATGGATCAGGTCGTTAGGATGAAGCCCAAGCATGATTCCCTTCATAAGTAGTAGTTCAATCAACTGCAAAAACATGGAATCGAATACGGGCAAATCAAACTGCAGGTCAAATAGCCTGCGACCAAAAGTTCCAAGGGCTGTGCAGCACAGTGCACAAGCACTATTTCTAAAACCGAATACTTAACGGTCAAACAAATTGTGTATAATCACTTCGAGACAACCCAAAGCTTCAAACTTTATGACTTCCTAATTGTGATCGATAAACCTTCCAATATGCCAGTAACGGCCAAAACTTGAATTATTTTCTGTACAACCGTACATCCTCGGATCAAAGGAAAATCTAACTTGTATAAAGAGCGAGAGAATGTTAATCCACAAGGGGTGTGGCATATTATAAGACCTTTTATTTTCTCCTCCTGTGTTACGGCATTGGGTCACGGTTGCTTCGTAAGGTGATTATCATTTGCCTGCATCACTACTCTCGGCAACCTCAGAATCAAAGCCCGGCGATCCCCTGCTGGACGGGATATATGAGTATGCCAAGGCTGCAGTGCCAAGAGTAAGGGCAGTAGCGATCGAGCCCCATACCCATCTTTGTCTTCTTTCCCTTCTCTCCCTGTCACGCCGTGCCATCTCTACATGATATAAAATAAATAAAAACCAGAGGAACTTAGGTGAGCTAATTACGCGAGGTAGATCCAAGGACTAAATTATGCGCATTAGGAGAGAGCTGTTAAAATTTACTTCCATATAGAATATTTCCAGTTACATTCCCGTCAAGGACTGGGTTCCCGTATTATTTTTAAATGCATCCCACAAACTAATAAAACAATATGTTCCACCTAATAGAGGGTTCCGGGTTAAACACGGGGAAGAGGACAATCTCAAATGATTTGATTTAATAAACAATAGAATAACTAACTAAAGCCTTAGAAATCAAGAAATAAACAAGTGGCATAAGGTAAAGAAATCTCACCGAGAACATCCTGATTCCTCTGAACCATTTCCTGATTCATAGCCTCATAGTTACGAAGTTTGTCCATCAACCGAGCAATCTCAAAGTTCTTTGACTCGACCTGAGCTTCCATCTCCATCTCCATCTCAGCCCTTATCAATCCCCTCCCAATAGTATTTGATACAAACCTGGCAAGATAAACTTGTTGGCACAGATCTTCTGCAGGATCAGAACCTAGTTGCTCGTGACCACTTGCAACAGTGGGATCTTCAGGGAGCGTGAATCCTACAAGAGATAACTGTTCTCTAATCCTCTGCCACTGCCTTCGCATGTTATTCAAGGATTCTTCTACTTGCTTCCGCTTCTCTATCTCCATTATGAGGCTCAATCTCATTTCACGCAATTCAACTTCAAGGTCAGAAACCGAAAGCTGCTGCCCTTGCCCACTCTCAGATGAAAGTTCTACACAAAGTAACAATCAAAGTAAGTTGTAAAGCCAAAACTTTATAATTGTAGTGCATAGTAGAACAAGGCAGATTACAGAACATTAAAAGATTAAGCATGCAAAACTGGGAAATCCTTCTGTAATTTAAAACCGAACTTCTGAACAGGAGAAACTAAGTGTTCTTTTAATGCATAACCTAAACAAAAAGCTCTCAAACACACACAAGACATGCATAGAATGTCATAATTTAATCTCTCCTTCTATGCAATTTCAAAATTCACATAGTCGGGTATCTCCAGAGAACCAGCATGCGTACGCCTTGAATCATAATTAGCAATTTAGTATTAATCTCATGAATAATGAACCATTTATATGTCATATAGACAGAGATGTCAATTTTCAGCAACACTATGACACAGCAGAAACCCTTTATGAAAATAAACTGGAAAGGATTAACATTCAAGAAAACACAAAACAGTAACACAACTTGAACCCAACACGAAATAACAAGCTGGGATTAACTATTAGACGAGTTAAACTATTAATTGATATGAATCCAAATATAACACAAATTATCAACACGGATATCAAACGCACTAGATTAGTTCTCGCTAGTACTCTGATCAGGTGGTTTTTACTTTATGGAGATATAAGAAATGAGTTTGGTTCAAAATGAAAATCCTATTCTTGAGTTTCTAATTCATGAGATATGTATGTCAACCAAAACACGACAGAGTTAACGAATGGGTCAAGGTATCTAAATATGATTAATTAAAAAGGTAAGAGTTAAAGTTGACATTCTCAACACAAATCCAGGTTTACATAAGAGATGAAAATATATGAGTATGACCCACCAAATTACACATCCTTACACATAGAGGGGAGAAAGAAATATACATCATATTCTATGTAAAGATACCAAACTCTGGCAAAATCAGGATATTCCAATCTTCAATCATGATGCTCAATTAATTCACAGATATATGGACAAAGCATATTCAAGAAAAACAAATAAGCAAATGAAAGGAAATGAAAGGAATAAAATTAACCAAAAAATCAAAGCTACATACCATCCCAAGCATCATAAAATTCCCCCATGGGTGTACTGGTCTGTGCAGAACGCTCTGCCCCAAAATTTCCCTCTCCATCAGTGTTGTAACTTGCGACGCTCATGGAGTCTTTCGGATCAACAAAATCTTCACATTCACCATCTCTCCCTGGACTCATGGCAACTTGCTTCAACAAATCATCTTCCCTAGCAGAACCATTACTCAGTTCCACATTACTGCTTCTCTTGTTGGACACATAGAAGTTATCTTCATGCTCGCTACTACTACCTAGTTCCACATTGCTGCCTCTAAGTTTCCCATTACTGCCCACAAAATGATGGACACCGTTCGAATGATGCACTTCAACAGGCTTGGGGAAAGTAAAAGTATTCAAATCATCAACAGGCGAATTTGCCACCTTTGCCTCTGCGTTGCTGACATCCCCATTGAGCTTTGCCGCCTTGGCCTCCGCACGGTTGACATCCCCATTGAGCCTCTCTCCACCTCCAGCCTTTTGGTGCAAGGACACATCCTGCTCCGAGTAACTCTTCATAAGCCTTGGACCACGGCGCTTGTGGTTGATGATGTAAGGCGAGGGAGGAAATGAAGTGGGCGAATCCGGGAGCGGTGTGGCCTCCGGAGTAGCATAGAGGGCTGGCCTAATCTGAGGTCGATGAGGCCTCTTCTCCACAACGGAGGTGCTGTTCCTCCTCTCCAGCTTGGAGTCAGGAACCGGCATTGAACTCGAAAAAGGCTTCGAATTGGAATTTGGAAGAGATGACATATCAGCAGATTTGGAAGAAGCTCCAGGTTCTAACAACCTATCTAAAGCTATGACAGTGAAAGTCGGCATGGCTCTGCATCATCAATTCATCATCATCAAAAAAATCCAAATCAACAAAAAATAAATAAAACCCTAGCTGTGCAGTTATAATCCTAATATTAAACACTTATAATCCGATTCATTTTCTTCAAGCTAATAAAAACCTAAGCCGCACAAATTCCAATTTCAAGAACAATAAACAGAATAATCATAAATAAATAAACAAATAAATCGAATCTGGAAGAATCCTAACGCTATGTTTGGTTGCCGAGAAAAAAAAAATCAGAAAATCCTCCAGGTTTCGGGGAGACGCCGATTCTCAGCAGCCAAACACAAACAAAAATACACATAAAAAAACATGAAATGAAAACTAGATGCAGAAACAGACAAGTAAGATCGGAGATGGAGTAAGAAGCATACCAGGGAGGAGAAAGAGAGAGAGATAGAGAGAGAGAGGG
Organism: Cotoneaster glaucophyllus; assembly: GCA_036320875.1. Taxonomy (NCBI): domain Eukaryota; kingdom Viridiplantae; phylum Streptophyta; class Magnoliopsida; order Rosales; family Rosaceae; genus Cotoneaster; species Cotoneaster glaucophyllus. The sequence goes on from CM070073.1 coordinate 19,012,113, forward strand.
GGGTTCAGGTGAGAGGAAGAAAGGGAGGGACGATGACGAGGGGAGAGGGGAGGGTGCAATTGCAGAGCTGAAACATTATCGAGATTTTTGGGTTTTATGGGGTTTCACCATAAATAATCACCACCTCCCTTCGTCTTCCTTTCACCAAATGAGAGAAAATATTTGAGCCTCCGAGTTGGTTGGATGGGTCTTGTAATCTGTCGCAACGACCGCCTCTTTTTCTGAGAGCTTCTCTCGCTCGCTATTTGAGCCTCCTTCCCACACCGTCCCCGCAAATATTTCAAACGTCCCTTTTCCTATTCCTAGAAGTGTACACCAAGCTTTTGCAACTATTTCAAATTTACACCATGGTACTTTAACTTTTTCTATTTTGCAATTACCATTTGTTCAAAGAGAGTATAAAGTTTGTTGGTCAGACTGCCACTTAGCACTATGGTCTAGTGGTACTTCTTTTTGCTTGTAAGTGAGAGGTCTTAAGTTCGATTCTCGCCAAAGGCAATTGAACCACATTATTGCTAGCTCATTGTGAGACTAAACTCACCCATTCCCCCTTGGTGCGTTTACGTATCCGTAATCAGAATGAGAATGTGGAATTGAATTCCGATTACAGAGTACTCCGGTGTTTACTAAACATGGAGGAATGGAGGAATCAAAAAAGCAGTCCGGCCCACATAAATTTTAGAATTCAATTCCTTGTATTGGTGGAATTGGATTCCCTAGATATAGGTGGTAATCTAATTCCTGATTGTTTGGGCAATCGGAAGTACAATTTTGTTCCCTTTATACCCTCACTTACTTTTTTTATTTCCAAGACTATCCTTTATAAACCCATTAAAGTATATAAAATATTTGATTTGGGACAAGGGCATTTTAGTAATCATACTGGTTTATATTCCGATTCTGCTGAATTAGTAAACGGCTTTATGGAATTCTATTCCGATTCTAGAACACTTAAGTAAACAGCTTTAACAGGAATCCAATTCTAACTTCTCCTCATTTCAACTCCTCCTCAATTCAATTCCTCATATTTTCATTACCGTTACGTAAACGCGCCATTATTGTAGATAATATAGATTGTTCAAAAAAGTTTGTTAGTCAGACCTTAAGTTACACAAAAGCCCCCCTATCCCACCTCATGCATGTAGGGTATACTTGGCAAACGAGTTTGTGTTTGTATCATACTCGTTATCTTAACGGATCGTGTTATGTTAAATCTACTATCTTAACGGGTTCTTGATAGGCGATCCGATAAGGACCCGACTCGTTAATGGGTCGTGTCGTTTCGTGTCAGATTAATGGGTCATGCAAGAAATTATCTTGCCTAATGTCTAGACTTGGCAAACAGGTCTTGTTCGTGTCGTCTACGTGTCATACCCATTATCTTAATGAATGACCTGATAAAGACCCACCTCTTTAACGGGTTAACAAAGAACCTATTATTTTCGTGTCGTTTAGTGTCAGGCTAACTAGTCGTGGTATATATTGCCAGACCTACTGTGGTGACCCGATCAAAAATAATTTGTGTGCATGCATACGACTAGTTCGACACAAGAACCTCTCATTTTTAAGGTCATTGTCATCATTTCACTCGACTACATAAATAAGTTTAATAAGTTAAAAATTTAAAAAAAAAAAAAAACGCATAAACACCTGTTTTAGCTGCAATAAAGTGAGTGTGTATTGAGTTAAATAACTTCATCTTTCAAGTACTCAAGTTGTGAAAATGACATGTATCCTAAGATGGGATATAGGTTTTCTTGAGAATAAGAGCAACTTCAAAGATTAAGACTCCGGCTAGGAGAGAGTGGATAAGAGAGCAACAAAATGAGGTTCAAAAAAAATAAGAATTGCATGCCATTTAAACTTTAAGGGTGACTATCACCTCCATTTGCATTAGAGGAGTATCTTAGAGAGATTTGATTATGATGTATTTGTTTTAATGTAGTTTGTTGCCTTTCTTAATGTTGTAGTTTGTTTGTGTTTATGCTTATCCAAAAATGTTGTACTTTGTGTTATTGATAAAGAAAAAAGTGTTGTGTTTTATATTCAATTTTCTAGGTTAAAAAAATTCATAAAAAGTGATGAAATTTAAGATAACACACAAATAAGTGATGAAATCTAACTTTGTCAAAATTTGAATTTTTTAGGTTGAAAAGTTCATAAAAAGATTTAAGATAATACGTCCAAAAATCAACTTAAGAAATGTTAAGACAAAAATAAAATTTATTGCATTATCAAATTACTACATAAATAAATATATAGCCTCATATAGAGCCCAAAAAATATATAGCCCCTCATTGGGAGAGATTCTTTCTAACAAACGATATTATCTACACTAAAGGGGAGATGGTGTGTTTAGCCTCACAATGGGCTAGCACAGAGATATTCTTTTTTAGAGTCCCAAAGATTCATAGGAGCTCTAAATTGGCCTATATCAACCATTGTTTCTAGCCTCATATAGAGCCCTCATTGGGCAGGGACGGAGCCAATGAAGGCCCAGTGGGGGCATCTGCCCCCACTCAAGTAATTCGTTGGTTAAGCTGCATATTGCAATTATAGATATGGACGTGTTATTCTTGAAGAAAATATGTGTCTAATATCAAGTATACCTTCATACTACTTCTACTCTATATTAAATATAATATGAGCAAAAGTGGTCTTGTTATGTCATTCAAACTGAAAAACCCCTCCTCCGCCTCTCATGTGTTAATATTTTTCTCATCAATTTGCCACTTTACACAAGTACTGAACTTTTTGTAACATTGCAATTGTGAACATCGTCATTTGAAATCATTCCCATTATCATTTGGTTATAAACCATACTATAATAAGGTCTTCTTAGTGTTTTTCAGGTTGCCCCCACTAGAAAAATTTTCTAGCTCCGTCCCTGTCATTGGGGATGCTCTAAGATATTGTGAGAAGTTTAAGTGACAAATAGTGGCACAACATGATATTTGGGTGGTTATTGTAAAAACATTTCATTTATATCGCAATTTCTCAAAACTAGGAAAGTTCAGGTCCATTTGTGCAATTTTTCATTTGTTTTGGTCAGTTATTAATTAAATTAAATCAAAATTGAGCGCTGCGTTGGCCGTAGCCTGTAGGGTTTCCTTAATGTTAAGACAGAAAAGTCCAAAGCGTTATTTTAATTTGTAGGCAGGCAAATTGCCGATATACGATTTAGGTAAGGGTAGAATGAATTTTCAAGCTTCCTAATAAGCACTCATGTTTTAGTTGTGTTAATCTTGGTACGGTGTCGTTTCTTCTGTTGTTATATTTTGATAGGGCGTGTTTGGTGGCAGTTGGAACGTTGGTGAGGTCAAGGTTAAAACATTTGGCTTGGGGAAGAGTTATCCTCCATAAGGCTACTACATTTCAAGCTTTAGCAAGAAATTTCATCCCTAATAAGCCAGAAAATGAAGCTAGATCCACCACTGGGGCTAGCAGCTTCCTTTCTTGGGTAGCATAAAATTGGGCTATATCTTGCCCCAAAAAACTGTGGGTCCCACAAAAAAAAGTAATAACCTATGTGAGCAAAATTATATCACTATCCCTCGACTTGTGCATACACTTATACTCTCATTTTATTCTTTTTAAATTCTTTTTAAATTCTTTTTTCTTACATATATATATATTTATTTATTTTTTTTTTTTTTTGCAGTTTGGCAAATTAATGATTGTTTTAAATTTCATAAGAATTAAAACTTTCAAATTGATTTAACGTTCATGGGCATTGATGGGTGAAATTTTCAAATAAATTTGTTTCAAAATTGTTTGATACTAATTTACCAATTGGTGCTAGGTAAATTGTTGTGCTATACGTGAAATCAAATTATTTCAGAGGGCGAAGTAGGAGTTTGTATCTTTCAATATATGAGATTGAGATAAGAGAATCTAATCCAATGAACAATTCATAAGTGATGAAATCTAACTTTATCACAATTTGAACATTTTTAGGTTGAAAGATTCATAAAAAAAAAAATTAAGATAGCACGTCCAAAAATAAACTTAATTAAACTTAACACAAAAAAAAATCATCGCATAATCAAATTACTAGATAAATAAATAAATATAGCCCTATATAGACCTCGAAAAAAATTGCCCCTCATTAAGAGAGATTCTTTTATAAAGCCCCAAAGATTCTTTTGACCTCTAAAATGGACTATATTCACCACTTTTCTAGTCCCATATAAAGCCTCTCACTAAGAATGCTCTTAGAATGAATGAGCTGGTTGTTAAGTGGGAATTGGGAAATTGGGAATCATTGGGATTTTGTTTTTCCTCAATTGCTTTTGGACGTTTGAATTTCTCTAACACCTTATTTCCCTATTATTTATGAACTTTTTTACATTACACAGTGTATGGAGCGCACCAATATTTGAAACACGATTGTAACGGTCAAGATCTAGACATGCAAATCCAGCTACTCAACTTTAATTATAGTTTGAGGCAAACTACCGATCTTATAAATTTCAGCACGGGACTCTAATTAAAAACTCATCAAGTCATCGTAATATTACCTTTTCTCCCCACCCGGCCTTGCTCTGAAGCATCGTAAACTAAGGCGATCTACTCGAACCTTTTGGTGTGATTGTGGGCGCACCATAACGTCACTTGGAATAGCTAGATCGTAGAAATTTGAGATAAAAAAAGGCCAAAAAAAAAAAAAAAAAGTTTGATGCGACAGACAAAATATTATAGTGTCATTTGAGCGATTTAGAAACAAACAAAAGAACCTTCACTGGTTTTAGATTCCCCGAAATAAATGACAATAATATATAATCGGATAAAGTAAAGTGCACCAAAGTAAAACTAAATCCATTCCAAAAGCAAAAGAAAAACGTTAATTGAAGATAAAAATTAATCTGAACAAGAATGTAAAATTATTCTACTAATTCAAAGTAGAATTACTAGTTTTTTAGTGACGACATCCTGCCTCTGATAAGGTTACTAGTATTTGTTTGGACAAATTGGACAGCACGATAAGATTTATACAAAGATATGTTTTACAAAATAACACATAGTTTTCCAACGTAGTGAGTCAAATTTGAAACTACCTCTGATTAAAATGGAAACAGCTATCACCTAAATTGAGTGATTTGAGGATCCAAATTGAATATTTGATCTTTTCTTCGGGTTAGATATGCAACCTAGTCACGGAATACAACATGTTTTAGATTGTTTCTCTGTAAAACACTTTCATTTACAACTACTTTTGCTAAAAATAATCTTATTAGAAACATAAGTGCTAAGGAGGTAGATTGTCTGCCTTCCTATTTGGGTGTCCTCCCCATTTCCTCCTATTTTTGCAATCACGGTTAAGTCACGTCAACATTTTATATTCTTATTGCTTTTTGTCTTATTATTTCTATAAAAATATCAATATAAAATATTAACGTGACTTAACTATAACCGCACAAAATAAAAAGGTATGAGGAAAACATTCCAACAGGAGGGCAGACAATCTTCTTTCAAAGACTAAAGTTTTTCATTAGTGAGAATTTAGAAAGGACAAGGCAAATCTAGAAAACAGGTTTCCATGCTTTATAGTTTGCTGACGCATGCAATGAAATGTCAACGAGGATTTTGTAGGGAAGAGGAAAGAGAAATGGAGAAATTAATTAATTAACTCATATAATAAAGTTTTTGTTTAAGATATTGAGACGTGACACAACCATTGTCTCCCTACCACTTACCATAACTTCGTCCACGTCACCAAGATTCTAAATCTCGTTTAGTGGAGGGAGCATAAGATTCCTCATATTATCTCGCCAGACTCGATTTATTTGCATTGTCTTTGTCTTGTAAATTAATTACTTTTAATTTATCAGAAATTAACGGCACGCATTAACTGCCTTTCTACAAAAATCTTAATCCCAAGAAAGAAAGGAAAGTAGGAATATTGGCTTACAGAAATACTCTTGTGGTCATCTTGTGATTAAAGAATACATGATTACTTACATTTAGATAATATCAGAAACAATTTATTAATGATTACATCTAATGTTTTAATTCTCGATTTAAAATTTAATGGTGAGTGAACCATGAACCATTGGTCAGTAGATTGGCAATGCGATTTTGTTCTTCAAGTAACCCGAACCTTCTTTTTTTTGTTTATTGACAAACAATATGATATTTGATAAAACTTAACACATCCCCACAATAAATCAGAGTGTGCCACCATAACAGGGCGAATGAGAAGTAGTTTTGTATTAAACTCTAAACAACTATATATCGTTTTTGCAGACATGTGAGTTGAACCTGAGACAGGCAACTACCACTGCAAAAAACTAGTGGTTATCCACTTGGATAAATAAAAGGAAAACTAATGAAAATGACTTGAAAACTTTGAGTTTTAACGATAAGGACGAAATAAAGGGTAAAGTGAATAGTATCAGAATTGAATTTTTAGTATAAAAATGTGATTTTTCGTTAAAGTGAACAGTATAGAGAACTTTTCGTTAAAGTTCCCACAAATAAACTGGTAAATAGGATGTGAAGGCACGGGCTGAAATCTAAGCCCAAAATACAAGGAAAAATGAAACCTACGTATAGTCCAGATTTCAGCCCAAAATAAAAAAGGCCCGCTATGGTGGGCTTGTAAAATAAGCAGAAAAAAAGCCCAAGAATCTCCAATCCGACAGAAAAAACAGCGAAAGTTATTCTGGTCTTCTCACCTCGTCTTTCAAAAATACACATGTCATCCAACGATTTTCATTTTTTATTTCCCGTCAAAGTAAACCAATCGTCTTCCGTCAAATTCTCGGAAGGCAGTTTCGGCCGCCATCGTCCGCCCGGCCCGGCTGACCGACCGACGGTTCAGATTGTTGTGCGGCAGAAATGGGGGGGATTGGTTTGCTCGCGTCGGATTTGGTAATCTCGTTCATGTGGGTATGTTCGGGGGTCCTGATTAAGATCTACGTGTTTAGCTTTCTGGGGTTCGGTCAGGGACCCGGCGGTGAGATTATCAAGTGCGCCCTTTCGATTTTGAACATGTTTTCCTTTGCGTTGCTGGGTAAGGTTACCAACGGTGGCACCTACAATCCTTTGACCGTGTTGTCCGGCGCGTTTACCGGGGGTTTCAGCCGCTTTCTTTTCACTGTTGCTGCGAGAATCCCTGCTCAGGTGACCCTCTTTGACTTGTTGGTCGTTTGTTTGGATAGAGAGAAAATTTTAACTAAAATAACGGAATCTAGATAGAAAATTGTGTTTGGATAGATGGAAAGTCGATTGATTTTCTTTATTACATATTAATTTGGATAGCTGAAATCTGATTTGGGTATTTGTGGCATATTGGTTTCATTGTTTCTGTAATGCAATTTATGTTGTTTTTTCTTAGGTTGTTTGAAATTTGAATTATAAAGTTTTTTGTTGTTGTTGTTTAGTTGTTCTTGTTTGCATTCTCTTTGACAAAGTTGATGAAGTAGAAATTAGAGTAACCGGATTTCGTTTGGCCGGAGTCTCCGGTCGTTTGAAGATTGCCCTCCTAGGAGGTCGTATTGTGCTAGCTACCTGAATCCTGCCCCTGCCTCCGCCCTATGACGGATTAATTCGGAGCCATTGTGGTTAATTATAAGTTGCAAAAGAGTTCAAGGTGCTATTGATTAGCAGAAGAAGCATTGCTGAGCGATAATGACACGGATAGTTTGACACTAAAACTGGTTACAGATTAACGCAATTACTTCCGAAAGTTGGATTCATCCTTGCATTCTAGCAACATTTGTACTGCTGAATCCGTCTTTTGTTTCATCAAGTTTTGCTCGCCAAGAATGGTTTCTCCAATTGAGACCCGTCGTTTGATTCTGTAGTTAGGAGTTGGATAAGTCTTCTATCTTCTACTTTAAATTCATCAAAATGTAGATCAACAAGCTTTAAGTGAAAATACCTGCTGTCTTTTGATTTTGTTACTTGCGTATTTTGCGGTGATGAGATGAACACTTACTGTCTCTCTCCTGCATACATCTCTCTTCAGGTTATTGGCTCTATTGCTGGGGTTAGGTTCTTAATTGCGACCTTTCCTGAAATAGGTCTCGGGCCTCGTTTGAACGTTGACATCCATCAAGGTGCTCTTACAGAAGGATTGCTGACATTTGCAATTGTTACTATCTCGCTTGGGCTCGCCAGAAAAATCCCAGGGAGTTTCTTCACGAAGACTTGGATCTCAAGTGTTTCTAAGTTAACTCTTCATATTCTTGGCTCTGATCTGACTGGTGGTTGTATGAGCCCAGCCTCTGTAAGTACCTACAACGATTCTTCGCGGCTATAAATCTATTTCAGCTTGCTGAGATTTAGTTTACGAAACTTGAATGCACTAAACCTGAACTTTATGGACTTTGGCAGGTGATGGGATGGGCTTATGCTCGTGGCGAACATATTACGAAGGAGCATATCATGGTTTACTGGCTCGCCCCAATAGAGGCGACTCTGCTGGCAATATGGACATTTAGGGTCGTCGTTCCACCAGTTCAAGAGGAGAAGGTAGAAAAGAAGGCTAAATCAGAATGAAGAACTTCCACTGCATTTCTCGATGTCCTACGGACGTTCTAACCTGTTAACATTTAGAGAAGATAGACAACGGTTGAATTATATGAAATCGTTGTGCCTTTGAATTTGTAATCTATGAAATGGAGGGTATTTGAATACAAAGTTTCCTGAGTTTCGATTCATTGTTCTCTCTCTCAGATATATAATTAGTTATTTTCTTTTGGCGTTAAATTTCTGGATGATCTGAATACTCGAACTGGCAAGCTCAACGGCCATCTTCAACTTTACCTCAAAGACTTCAATGGTGGGTTCGGCCCTTCCCCAGCTTATAGCATCCATAACAAAAGATGTTCTCTTACCAGTCTTGATTTCTCAAACAGAAAGCCTGGTGGCATGTTCATGGCAGTGCGAATCAGTAACCCAGCTACTTCCGACTTCCTTAACCAGTCCTTTCGTCTCCATTACACTCCTCAATTCATCTACAGAATCCCACCTTCCGATGGTTGCATAAAAATTCGATATCAGAACATAATTCCCGGGCTTATCTGGCTCTAACTGCAGAAGATGCTTAGCAGCAAGCTCACCCCTTTTAACATCCAGATTAAGGCTACAAGCATTCAACAATGCTGACCAGACTGCTGCTGTAGGCCTAATGCCATGCTTAACCATATCATCAAACACACACCACACTTCATCTATCTGACCGGCACGGCCTAACATATCCATGAAGCAGACATAGTGCTCCGGACCCAGGCCCAGACCATACTTCTCCGTCGCCAAATTAAAAAACTCTCGACCTTGCTCCACCAGCCCCGAGTGCGCACAAGCCGAGAGAACAGCAAGAAAAGTCACAGAATTTGGCAACACTCCAGTTCTTTCCTCCCCCATCTTGTTGAACAGATCAAGAGCTTCAACCCCATTCCCATGACTTCCATATGCATCAATCATGCTTGTCCACGAAACAACATCTTTATTACAAATTCCATTGAACAAAGATCGAGCATTCAAAATTTTCCCACACTTTGCATACATGTCCAGCAAAACATTGCACATTTGGGTATCGGATATGAACCCATGACGCATTGCCACGCAGTGTATCTGCTTCCCAATCCACAAATTCGAATTCTCTGAGCAAGCAGCAAGAGCGCTAGTAAGTGCAATTACATTCGGTTTCATGGCAGACATAATCGACAATGCCTCTTCGTACTTCTTGTTTCGAACACACCCGGCAACTAAAGAATTGAAAATGACATCATCCTTTCGACAATTCAAGCTCGAGAACACTTTCATAGCTTCACTCATACATCCAACAGCAGAGTAGAAATCAATCAAAGCGGTGCCCAAAATCACCATATCGCGGCCCATCACAACCACCATCCCATGAGCCTGCTTGCCTTGTCGAAAGGCCTTGGAAAAGGCACAAGCTTTAAGCAGAGAACACATAGTAAACTCGCTGAACTCCACTCTTTCCTTCCTCATTGTTTCAAAAACACCAACCGCTTCTCGGGCAAGCCCATGCCTTAAAAAGCTCGAAAGCAAAGCGTTCCAAGTGACAACATCCTTGAATTCCATCTCCTCAAAGGCTCTGACAGAGTCCTCCAAAAACCCATACTTGGAGTACATGTCCATGACGGCAGTCTTTGCCACAGTCCCCGACTCGGAACCAGTTTTGATCATCAGACAATGGACCTGCCTGCCACGTTCAGGGCGGGGAAGAGCCCTGCAGGCACCAAGTACCGGAGTGAAAGTGTAGGCATTGAGGTCGGATTTCAAGCGATGAACGCGGCAGAAGAGAGCCCATGTGGAGGAAAATTGTCCGTTGCGAGTGCAAGAGGCGAGCAGGGAGTTGAGCGAGTAGATATCTCTTTGAGACGTTTCATCAAACAGGTGGTGGGTGTGGAAGCCATTGAAATTGCATTTGGAGGGAAGGTGGAGGGAACGTATAGGACGAGTTAGGGCGGTCATCAACTGGGGTGAGGGAACGTCTTACATCTAAGGTTATACTCTCTCACAGGCACTCTCGGCTTGCTTCCTTCTCCAACATGTTAGGATATGGAAGCCAAGTCTCATACGGCGTTAGTAAAGAATATACAGCCGGAAGAGACGCCAAATTGTTACAAAGGACGTTGTTATTGTTATATTCAAACTCAGAAAAAAAAAAATATAAACATAACGAGATTATTCATGTTGAGTGAAAATTTTGGCTGTCTCACAGCTAGTCATAATAATTTTATTTGAATTCGACTTTGTGAAAATTAAACCTACAATCTCTATTTACAAAGAAGAATATTACTATATTATAATACTAAGTAGTTTTGAAAAGAAAAATCATTTTGACAACTAACGTTTAATTAAGCAAAAATGCTAAAGAAAGCACATATTTTTTACTACGTTCATATACCATATGATGTGGCATGTGATGTGTATTTGACACGTGAATTAATAAAGTTCATGTCATTGAACGTTTATTATGTGTCAGTTGTCACGTCACATTGTACATGAATATGGTAAAATAATATGAACAAGGATTATCTCCCTTCTTTTTTTTCCCTTCCCTCCTGCTTGAATGCTCAGGATTTCATCTTGCAGGGAGAGAAAGAAAAAAATAAGTAAAGAGAAGGTAAAAAAAAAACTGTGAAAAGAGGGAAGGGAGTGGGGGGAATCACCATCTAGAAAATATGGTCTCCCTTGCATTACTCGTATTGATCGAATGCAAGAGACATGACTCATTGACGTGCGAGAATCATACAACATGTACCTTCCTTTTTTAGTTAAAAATAGGTGAGAGTAGACAGTGGCGAAGCCACGTGAGGGCAAGGAGTGGCGGCCGCCACTCCCCTCCCCGGAAAACCGACTGATTTTTGCTGTTGCTCTCCTTGGAATCGAGGAAACACGGGGGAATTCCGCCGAAGGTTGGAGTGGAGGAGCAGCAGAAGGATGGGTGGCGGGTGGCGGGTGGTGGGTGGCGTCTTCCTTCGTCTTCGTCCAAGGTAAGAGAGGGCAGCTGTTTTTGTATGCCCTTTGAGCAGAAGGTTTTGAATGGAAAGGTAAGTCGAATAGGAAGGAAGACGTGAGGAGGAAGGGGAGTGCGATCCCACGTGTCAAAAGGAATGTGGCAAATTTGTAATAACATAAAATGAGCGAGGGTAAAACAGGAAGAACAATGTGCTCAAACGCCCTGGCCAATTTAATACGAATTTTGAATCCCTAAATTTATAATCTCTAACCCTAATTAATTATTTAATACGAATTTGGTTTAATAGGTATAGAATCATATGGTAATGCACTAATATGGTTATAGGTTATTGATTATTGATATGATTCTATGATTATTGATATGAAATTATGAAATTATTTTTTAGGGTGAAAATTAAAATTTGAATTCTTGATTATTGATTAATTAATTGAATTATTACATAATGTATACAATTATTTATATGATTAGTTGAACTGAATATTTATTTATTGAATAATTTGTATGCTTATTGGTATTGATTAATTGAATTGTTGGTTGGATTAGTTATTATGCATATTAGTATAGTCTACTCTAGGATTAAGAGTCTTAAGAATTTTTTTTTTATTTTCATTTTACAATTACGTAATGGAACGATACTATAAGAAACAATGCTTAAATCATCCTTCAAACATTTCGGGTAGTCCTTCTCCTTCAAATATTCCGAGTAGTCATCATCCTCCTTCAAATATTCCAAGAAGTCCTCCTTCGAATATTCCGAGTAGTTCACAACAAAGTGAGACCACTGAGTTGGATGAAATATTGGCTAACCTTCCTGCAGACCCTGGACATAGACGTCGAATGTTTGATTATCCACCTAATTATCATGAAGCAATTCGTAAACACCATCTCCAAAATGATCCTTGTCAACCTTGCACTCTTTTAAGTTCGCCCCTCCCCCCGAGAAATCCTGGCTTCGCCACTGGTTGATATTGACATTTCAAAAATATACCCATATAACAACGTGACGTAAAATAGACCTAAACCCTAGTGCAGAAAAAACAACATGGGCACTACACTAGACATTTAACAATTTACAACAACCAAATGTATAGAAGCAAAGACAGATACAATCATAATTAGTAGCAGTATAAAATGATAGAGATCAACAAGAAAAGGGTCAAACTCCAGCAATTATACATCATGAGGCGTCATGATTGTCACATGCAAAACAGTATCTGTAGGCCTCTTTAGCTTTTATAACTTAATTTTTGTCTTTTAAGTTTGGTCGGGTGGAGATTTGACATGTTCCTTCCTTTATTTATTACATATGCCTTTACTTCAGAGAGAATGTGCCCGTTGGTCTTCCAAAATTTGAACATACAACAACCATATTTCATTCAATTATAATTTACCCAGCAACTATTCTTTTGAGCTAAGGATACATAATTACTCGCAGTAAAAAATCAAATTACATAATATTAATGGGTTGCATGCGTAAAAGCCTGCGCTACCGCTCTTCGGAGTTGAATTTGTTCCAAGCTTCCTGTATTAAACCAGACCAACGAACAAAATCAAACAAGTGAAGAAGAAGAAGCAGAACTAGAAATCACTCCAAGGCACAAACAGACAACTGCACTTGACGCACCTTTAGAAGATCAAAAACTTTCTCGCATATGTACTTCTGTTGAATGCTTGCACCCCGTTGCTGTAATTTGTCAGGATGAACGCATAGAGTGGCTTTCCGGTAAGCTTTCTTTACTGCAGCAGCTGTTATGACTTCCGTCAAGGGAACGGGCTGCCAACCACTATCAGCCCCAAGGATCTGTCAATGAAAAACGTCTAGTCAATTAACCACTTGATAGAGCCTAGCTCTATGCGACTGAAGATAATAGGTTCATTCGCTGATACGTTCTATTTTTGTTAAATTAAACTCAAGTGATCAAGGAAGTCAATGAAGAATGAATGCCAAAACGTATGCAGATCAATAACACCTACGTATTGCAAAGTTGAAAGTAATGCACGCAAGTTGCCTTCTTTTCCACTTGACCACCTCCTGACTTCCGCATCCAGAGTCTCGGATAATCTCTGCAAACAGAATTAGATCCTAGCCAATCAGCGAGAAATGAAAAAAACAATTCGAAGTCATAAAAGTTCATTTAATGTGGAGAGAATAATTACATTTCTCTCTGCTTGCTCTCTTTGTGCAAGAAGATCACGCGTATTCTTCTCCGCAAGAGCTTTTGCCTGAAACGGTCCCAGAAAGCTTGGAATTATAATGCCGTGCAAGACTAAACCACTCATAGATTATAAATGATTTAAAATCATACCGCTCGTTCTGCTGTTCTAGCATGCCTCTCTAGCCTAGCTTTACACCTTTGGGCTGATTCACCGTCCACCCCCTCATATCTCTCTGCAATAGAAAGTTTCGAAAAAAAGAACAATAGTTTAGAGCCAACCGAGCAATAACTCAAATGTTGATGGAAATTATGAAAAGTGTAAAGAAAGATTGCTTGAATAACCATTGGAGCATTAAAAATCACATACCACCATATACTGAGGAATATGGATATCTTGATCCCCTAGTGCTGTCCGGTAGATCCTATGAATTAACAGCCAGTTCAGATCGCTGTTTGAGAATATGAATTAATTAAAAGGAAGATAAATCCCGCCGGAAAAAAAAATATACTCACCGACGATGACGAGCAGTGCCTTAAGCCAATATTTGTAGACGAAGTATAGAATTTATCAGAAACGGATCTTTGCACGCGCTCTCTTGCTTCATATGCAGCCCTCTCAGCCATTACTTTTTCTGCAGCACGCTCTCGAGCCTCTGCAGTTGCTCTCTCTACTGCGGCACGCTCTGCCTTGAGCCTGGCCTCCATGGCTGTCATCCCTGCTAATGACTTCTCCCTGGCCTCTGCACATGCCTTCTCCAGTCTTTCACGAGCCTCTGCCATTGTTCTTTGTCGAGCTTCAGCTGATGCTCTCTCAATAGCAGCTGATTCTGTCCTATCACGAGCATCCAAAAAGGGCCATTCACGAGCTTCAAGTGTCGCTCTATCAACAGCCATCCGATCTTTTTCTCTTTCTCTCTCCCTTTCTCTTTCTTCCTCTACCTTTCTAAGGCGCTCAATTTCAAGCTCTCTCTCTCTTTTCAATCTTTCATTTTCTTTCTCCCCATTTTTAAGGGTCTCTTTAAGACTCCTCTCTTTTCTCTCTGGTAGCTGACCTGCATTAAATTGCCCAGATGATTTCTGGCTGTTTAATTCTGTCATGGCTGGATGAGCTGCTGCTGTTTTCCTTTTATTTTCAACAAACTCTTTCACCAGTTTAGGCGTCAAGCATTCTTTCTTGTTTTCTTCTCTGATTGAGGCAGCTTCAACTTCCTTTATGTCCTTTTTAGCTTCATGATCAAAATCCACTTGATTAAATTGCTCAACCCATGGTGGTCCAATGCGACTGCCAGGTTCTCCGGCTTTCTTCATGTGAATGTCTAAAGGAACCGACTCATGGGCATCTTCCACTGCAACTTGGCTATTTCCTTCTTGTGTGCCTTGCTGGGCCATGCCAGATTCTTTGAGCTTTTCATCAACCGGCACATTGTCAATTTCAAATGCCCCCAATTCCCTTTTGCTAGCTTTAGGTTCAGCCCTAATTTCTTCACTTGCTTTCTTGACACTGTCATCTACGGGAAGAGACTCACTGGCATCTTCCCTTCTGAACCGGTTCTCTCCATTTTCTAAATGGTCTGCAGATGCGTCAGATGCTTTAAGTTCCAAATCAATCAACACGCTTATTCGTTCAACTACTTCTGGCTGTGTGTCACTATTGTTGTGTTCAGTCCTTTTCTCTCCATTTCCTTCACGAGCAGGGACTACTTGTGTTGCTGCCGCTGCTTCACTGCTTTCATCATGCTTATTGGGTATTTGAGTCATTTGAGAGTTCTGATTACAATCCTGGTTACATGTATCATCAGATATCCTGAGATCCTCCCGTTTCATGTGCAAGGTCTGACCGTTTTCATTCCTTTCTGTCCCCTCATTTGTTTTGTTTAGGACCTTCAGTTCTTCCCAGTCACCAGCAACTTTAACAGTCTTCCCAGTCTGTTCCGACTCATTAGCCTCTTCTAAGGTGCTTTCAATTCTAACTTGCCCAAAAGTTTCATTTAATCTTCCCTCAGTTCCTTCTTTGTCCTGAGCCTTTATTAATCCATTTGTGTCATATTGCTGCTCACAAGCATGGGCCATTTTTATTCTTTGCTCAGCTTCCTTTCTTTCACAGGCATCTTGTTGTCTCTTCTCATATTCTTCCCTCTCGAGAGCTTCTTTTAGCCGCTTCTCATGTTCTTCTATCTGAGTAGCCTCTTTCTGTTTCTTCTTATTTTCCAGTTCAGCAGCCTCTTTTAGTTTCTTCTCAGTCTCTCGCAACTCAAGAGCCTTTTTCAGCCTTTTCTCATTTTCTACCTGCTCAAGAGCAGCCTCCTTTAACCTCATCTCTTTTTCTTCCTTCTCAAGAACCTTGTTCGGTTTCTTCTCATTTTCTGCTTGTTCAAATGCCTCTTTAAGCCTTATTTCATTCTCTTCCTGCTTCAAAGCTTCCTCATGTCTCTGTTCAAAACTTTTCATGCCACGAGATTCCTTGAGTCTTTTGTCACTTCTAATTCTTTTATCATTTGCCTTCTGCTTCCTGGCCTGCTCTTGAACCTCCAGCACAAAGTCATGCTTTTCTGATTTTTCAGCGTCTCTTTGCTTCTCAGGTTCTGCACGTAGAGTCCCCATTCTAGAACTCATCTCATGCTGTCCGTTCTCATGAATTTCTTTAGCCACTTTCACCTTTTTGTCATGCTCTTTTCTACTGCATGCCTCCTTAGACACTTTGGGTCTTGCATTGCATTCCTCCCATACACAAGGTTGCTTCTCAGGTTCCTCTTCAATAACTGCTCTTACTTTCTTATCGCTTTCTTCTTTCTGCCCTAATGCTTCCATGGTTGCCTTTTCTTTATGCCTGTTCTCGTGACTTTTTCTGCTCTGAACCAAAATCTTCTCTTTGTTTTCCTGCTCAAAAGCCTTCTTGGACTCTTCAATTGCCACCAATTCAAAATATTGTGTTTCTTCCTGCCATTCATTAGCGTCATCAATTTTGAAAGACCCATTCCCATGCTTCTCTTGTTCAAAATGTTTAGCCACATTTAAGAATTTTTCATCTTCTAAAAATTCTGGAACTTCTTTGGTCGTCTTCGAAGATTTCCGCCTTTCCTTCTTAACAACAAATTTCATTCTACCATCTTCTTGTACAGAAGTGCCCTGCACTCCCTCATCTTTCACACCATTGCAGTCATCAACAATTTTACCCACCATTCCTTCCTGCTCTTTCATTTCTTTCTTTGAACCAGATGTTGTACGGGTTTGGAACCCATCTTTCCTCCTCTGCATTAACTCTTTTGCACTTTTCAGTTGTACTTTAGCTTTCTCCATTGCTTCTCTCATAGCAGCTGCAGAGATTGCAGCAGATGAACTTGCATCCACTTCGACATCAAAGAACCGGGGTGAACTATCACCTGTAGTCCCATCAGAAGCAATCGTGTTAGAATTTGAGGACAATCTACCAGAATCTCCACTGCTTCCATCCAGTATGGGCGGTGGTCGAGAGGGTGGTGGCAACTGAGAGGGCTGAGTTCTAAGGCTTATGTCTGATACAGTCACAAACGGCTTTCTATGATGAGAACCATATCTACCATTTCCTCTTTCATGTTTAAGGTTGTCTCCAAATGCCTGTCCGGAAGAACTACCATTAGGGGGGAGTGACATGGTCTTTTTGAGATACTTTTGATCCACCACTTCCACATTGGAGTTCATATTTAATTTGCTATCATCAGCTACTTGAAAGATTGGATTCTCAAGTTCTGTCTGTTCGGAGGGAGTGATTTCATCCAGCACATATGTGTATCCAGGAACAACATGTGCCTGAGTTACATATGTCATCCCGTTCAAAGAACCTTTACTGCTTGTTTGATGAGCTGTATGATATGCCATGCTGAAATCTGTACTGCCATCAAATGACTGGTAAGGATCTCCATTTGAACATTGGTTCTTTCCGCAATCATCCGACCCTTCTGACAGAGAACCAGATTCTGCAGGAGTCCTATGAATGAGGAAACCAGAAAAACATATTCTAACATCAAATTCTAGCATTACATGGTTCAAATTAAGTATAAAAATAATCTTTTTATTCCTTCATTTACTATTGCAATAGACAAAACAATTATGTTTCTTGTTCTTTCATACTTCCATGTGTAAAGAAATTCACTCAGATACATTAGTACATGATTAGATTGATCAAGAAGCTTATCAAGAGAGGTGTAGAAGCAAGGTGTTCAACACGGGCTGTGTCACAACCTTCAACCAAAACAACCCACAGATCCTAACAGAGAAGTTAGTCTCCAACTCCAGTTAAACACATTTATCTCGCCTTTCTACAATCATAGAAGTCAAAATTTTACTTCAATCGAACTTTTATCAAATAAATAACCTCCCCTTGGACACTATCTTTCTTTTTTTCTATACAATCCCTATTCCAGGAGGCCCGATTTGAACACAGTGCTCGGGTGCAAGAGTAAACGCGCTTAACCACTTGAGCTACAACTTCCTCGCAGTCACTACTTCTTACTTATCCAACCCGAAAAAACCCAGATCAAAGGTTATTAATTACCTCATTAAATCAACCCCAATACCTAAATCCACAAGAATTTGTTTTGTTTTGGTCACCAAGTTTACAGTTCCCACTCAAAACTCACAAAAATAGAAAGACATAGATTTGTCCCCAAATTGCTCAAAAATGTTCCCCAAAATGCTATTCACATTTCAGTAAAAAATAAAAATAAAATATTTACTTAGGAAACAAATTTTGACTGAGAATTTAAGAAATATATGCATGATCATACCAGGCTTCGTCGGAGGAATCGCCACCACCGCCGCCGCCGTTGGATTGATCAGCCAGGTCGTCGTACGCGACGGCGAAATCCAGGCCGTTAAAGCCGCCGAAGACCTCGCTGTAGTCGAAGCCGGAGCTCCGCACATCGAAGAAGACCTCGTTTTCGTCGACGGCGGGAACATCCAGCACCGGAATCGACGAGGCGCGTGACGCGTGGAAGCTCCCGAAAATCTCGCTGTAGTCCTCCAGGCGGGGCGAGAGGGACGAGAGGCCGAACTTCGGCGGACCGCCGTAAACGTCGTCGTAAAGCGTCTTGGCTAACAGGCCGCCATTGTTCATCATATTCGCGGAAGAAGACCTGTTTGGGTGCCGAGAATGTGATAAATTATCCATGAGAGAGAGAAGAAAAATTCGCGTTTCTAGGGTTTTGCGTTTCGAGGCGTTTCGTTTTCCTCCCTCCCTCCCTCTCTCTCTCTCTCTCTCTCTCTCTCTAACTTTTTCTCTGCTGCTGAGTCCCTCCTGCTTGCAGAGAGTCGCAGGACTCGGAACTCGGACACAGGACGACGAAAGTGGAATTAAAAGGAAAATCTGAAATTACCAAAAAGGACTCGTAGCATGACGAATTTTCCTTTTTCCCTTTTTCCCTTTTTTCGGATTTTGCAATTTTTATGGATTTGGACAAGTGACGGGGTTTAGCCGGTAAATGGTGGACAACTAGAAACTTTTGATTATAACCACGTTTATTAATGGGATGTGCTATCCACACACTTATTTTTACTTTTCACGCACTTCTTTTTAATTTCTATATATTGATCTTTCTCACTTCATCCGATTCAACGGTCAAAAATTAAAGAGTGTGTGAGAAGTAAAAAATGGAATGTGGATATCACAACCTCTTATTAATTACATGTTATTTGTTGAATGAGAATTTTCGTATATCATGTGCGTATAGTATATACTGAATGTTTTATTCAAGAATCACATTCTTTCAAAAGGTATTTTAGTAGTTTTTTGTAGGATTTATTTGTATTTTAACTAAGGATTGGTTCAAAAAATATTTTCATCAAAAGCGCTTTTAACAATATTCAAAGCACTTTCAAATGAGCTCTTATTATTCAGCTGAAAAAATGACACTTCAGTTTAAAGTTACGTGAACATTCTGAAAAGTCCAAAGTAACAACTTTCTTGAAATACCAACGGCAAATAACCTTTTTTTTAACAAATGATATTATTTACACTAAGGGGTGGGGGAGTGGCTAAGTCTCACAATATGCTAGCAATAATGTGATTCAAATTCGCATTTGGCAAAAATCAAACCTAAGACCTTTCACTTAACAGCAAATAACCTTTTAACTTATGTATAAAAGTGCTTCCTTCTTTTATTTTTTTTTATTTAATCATAAAAATTAGGGCTAATTTTGGGGCTGTTGTGCTTTTTTAAAAACTACTTCTACTATGATGTGAGAATAAACAATTGTGAAAAGAAACATGTAAGTATTTTGGTAAACTATAGTGATAAAAGTGTTTTTAGCAACAAAAAAAAAACGGTGTCAAAGATGAGGTAGGATTTCAATATGAAAGTTTCATTAATTGGTACTGTTCACCCACCTCCAATGACATAAATAAAATTTTGAGAAGTATATGTAGATCTACTTCTATTTTTTGTTGTTTTGTTCCTTTTGAACCCATCATTTTGAGAAGAAAAAAAACATTTTTTTTTTCATTTACCAAACACGAACTCCAAACCTGCCCTTACTAAATGGATATAAGTATATTATAAGTATTACTAAATAGATATAAATATTATAAATAAATTACTAACATGCAGTGTGACTTTTGACTTCACGCATCTCTCTTTATTTATGGTCATCTAGTTGAATAAATCAAACAAAAACAACAAACATAACTAAACACAAGAGTGTACGAGCTGCTATAAAATGTGTATGTTTATCACTTATAAAAATGAAATGAGAAAAAGGGCAATTGGAAATGGGCAATTTGGATTGGAATCTTCTAGATAAGGTTCAATTTTCATGCATCAAAATTTCCAACAAAAAGGGTCCCAATTTGAGTATGATGAGCAAAAACCTGGTTCCCACAGCTGGTCTGCTGCGTTGCAGAGAAGAGATGGGGGGGGGGAGAGTCAGAGAAGAAACAAAGAAGGAGAGGGCTCCCACTTCCCACCCACACATACTTGTCTTTCCTTTTACTAACTCTAATAATAATTAGTGGAATTTATTGATAAGAGATAAAAAGGGCAGGGATGGAATGGAAGGCCCGGGAAACGAATGGATGAGAGAGAGGTCAGATTCCTCCACACGGCTCTCATTAATCCACTTGTTTCTACATTCTTCCTATTCATTTTTCCATATATATTATTCTAATAATAATTATTATTATTCCATCAGCGAAAGTGAGAGAGGGACTGAGTAGAGTAGAGTTACTTGTACAATTTCAGACCATGGATGGTGGTTTCATTCAAAACCGTGTTTGGGGATTTATCATTTGATAACTAATCTTCACAATACACTCACTCTACACATAGAGATGATGAAGATAGTGAAAATTTTGAACCTCATAGGAACTCTATGTGGTACTACATATCCACTCTGGGAAGGACTTGCTACAGAGAATAATCCTTGTTTGCTAGTATTTCACTATTTTGTGGGGTGGTGGGTTTGTAAATATGATGAACTTTGAGGGAAACTTTGGCAATTTACAAGTGAGTAACTAGTTGCATTTGTCTTTGAACAAAAAAAAAGGAAAAAATCAAGTTGCATTTGTCTTGGTATTGGCATTCTTGACATATCTGATATTTTAACTAGTTGTGTCATGTAACACCCGTTAAAGTAAACAAGTAATAATTTTTTGAACTCACTCTTTGTTTATTGTATACTAAAAAAATAAATAAAACTTAAATTTTTTATATAGAATAACAATATAATAATACATATTTAATATACAATATATATATATATATATATATATATATATATATATAGTCTATGACTATTGTATTTTGTAGTAAGCTTTTTTAGTATAAAAAATTAAAATCATCAAAATAACTTTTTTCTTAACGTGTCGAAACAGGTTACCCATGTGTCACCTCGTGTAAACCTGTTAAGGATCCGTTATTAAGGGGTTCTTCTCGTGCGACTCAATAACAACCCGATTAGTTATCTTGTTAACCTGAAACCCTTTATTTTGATGTCGTTTACATGTCATGTTAACGGGTAAGAAATTGTCAGGTCTAGGAATGGGGATGGTGTGGCGGATCTAGGATTTGAACATGAGGAGTCCTAGTGTTAAATACAAATTTTTAAGATAGGAACTGAGTGCGTAAACAAAAATTCAGCCTATTCACAAAGACATTCCCCCGAACGCTTGGTGGCTTGTTTTCGTCAGCCAAATCATGTTGCACACATATCAATAAATAGTGCATATGCCGAAAGAATCTGATAAGTGATATAGAAAGAATTTATCAAGTCCTGTCGATACAACAACATGTTGAAATATGTCTATCATACATTCCATCAAACATTTAGTATACATAAAAAAGATTTGTACCAAACATTTAATCCTCGAAAGACCTCGTTTGCATATATATTTTTCAAACATCGTAGTCCTGGGACCACCTTAATCCCTACTTCCATCCGCCCTGGACGGTGGTGTCTTTGAGAGAAGTCTGGGATTGCCTCTGGTGAATTTAGTTTTTAGGTATTATATGCATCATTTGATTTGATTTGGTGGAAAGTAGCTTGTCATATCTTGCTTGTAGGAGAATATCGACGTTTCTCGTCTACGTGCATCGATTAATTTTTTGGATTCTAACCCCGTTTAGGATACTATTTTGTAACACTTTCGATTGTGACAACTTCAGAGATAAGAAAATAGCGTAAATTTTGCTAACGTCAATATCCCACATGCATTCAATTAAACATGATAAGAACTTTCGTGTAATTAGACTAGACCTTAGTTCATGACAAATGTTATATTGGGCTCTAGAAGTCAACTCCGCTACTGTTTATGAGGATTTTAGTGAATAATAATTATTAATTCGTCGACGTTCTCCTCTTTATTTGTAAGTGAGAGATTTTAGATTCGATAACCACATTATTGCTAATCTATTGTGAAGCTAAATCCATCTCTTCTTCTTAGTGTAGATAATATCACTTGTTTAAGAAAAAAAATTTGATCGGCATTCTTGTTTCAAATAAACATCGACTTTTCATTTTGTTTTTCTCATAATGTTAAAATCAACATTGATGAGTATTGGTTGCAAGAGGATCCCTAATCGAGTAATCATCAACCATAAGAAATTGGAATGAATTTACTAAAGAAACGTAAAGATGATGCATGCATTTTTAACATTAATTTACAATTGATTTTTTAAGGCAAAGGGTGAAAGGAGAAATTTCAATGAAGAATACGGAAGCCTTTGGACTGAAAATTCATCATTAAATATTCGATTTATGATTTTAGAATCCGTTGATGATCTTTCATATAATTTTTTTTATTTATTAACCAAACGATATACACTAAGGAAGAGAAGTGAAGAGAAATACCACTAGACCGGAGTATTAAGTGGTTTATGTAAATTTATTTTTTAAAAGGAAAAAAAAATCAACATCAACTTTGGAACATTGCTCATGTATAAGAATAATATTTGGCAACTCAAATAATGAGTAGGAGTTCTTATTCACAACTGTTCATTGGAGATTCATAAAATTTCGTTTTTATGATCAGAACCGTTCATATTATTAATCAATCTATAAAGATTGCTTCTGAAAAAATCAATTAAAATTAATATCGTTTAGTCATTAAACGGTATAAAACCAGATGACTGGATTGGTAAAAGTATAATCGTCTATGTATTTTTTATAATAAATTGACTAAACGACCTTTACTTTAGAGAATTGTTATTGGTGCTCCAAAAATTCTCATTTTAAACTCCTTTTTTTTTCTATTTAGAAAGAAAAATACATTCGTGAAGAATGCAAAATGAGAATTTTGAAGGGCTAATAACAATTTTTTTTCAATTCATTTTTGTAGAGACGATCTTTTCAAAGTGATTCATAATATGAAAGTTCTAATGATAAGCACAAAACTTTATTCGAATATAAGGAATTTTGAGTATAAATTTCTACTCATCTTTGAGTAGCCAAACATTGTTCCATGCACAATTCAAATACTAATTGCAACGAGAAAAAGCACTCAACTGCATTTTTCATTTCTTTTTTATATATTATTAAGGCTACCTAATCCATTAATTTCTATTAAATTCAATCATCAAAAGGAATAAAATTTTCTCACAGCCTGCAATCTGCGAGCAGAAATTAGGTGTCAACATTAAAAATGAAGAAACTCCCAACGGGTGGTAGTTGGAGCATTTTAATTTTTAATGTGGATAAATAATATATATGCATGTGTATATAAGGTAATGTATGCTTTGATGCTTCCCATTTTTGCAGGGTTTTCATGGAGACATTAAGATGGTGCTATCCATATATTTTTTGTTAATTTTTGTCATTTAATTTTCTTCAATTTATTCGATTCAACAGTAAAAAATTAAGAGGACGTGTGAAAAGTAAAAAAGTATATACAAATAGCACCATCCGAGACATTATATTATAACCCTAACTGTTACCAGGGTGAAGTTATTAGCCATGGCGCTCTCTCTCTCTCTGTCTGTCTCTATGTCAATGGGGACCAAAAAAACAATCATTCAAATTGGTTGCATCACTCAATTATTAATCTGCCCTGTCACAAACTCATAAGCTTGGATGAGTAGTATTGTCACACTCGCTATATTAATTTCTCAAATTATATCAGAGACATGTTAAAAAGACTATTTCAAAATAGAATTCTTCATGAACTCTCTATCACCTTACATTTTAATGTTAATTTTCGTACAAAAAACATGAGATGTGGGCAGAGAGTCCAAGAAGAATCCAACTTTGAGAGAATCTCCTTAAAATTTCTCATGATATAACCATAATGTTGTGTATTCGAATTCAAATTACTTTAAATATGCGTATACGGATAAAATGTCGATAATGTGTATCCGAAACATATTTGATGTGTCTAGCTTTATTCAACTAAATTATCACTATCAATTAAGTGACAACAAGAGGAACCGATTTAGGAAAGAAGTAAAGCACAAGCAACACATATAAAGGGAATTTCCAACGACAAACACCCATGTAGGAGAAATAATTGCACAACGTTTCTCTCCTAAGTTTATGATTACGCTCACATAAGACGTACAATGTGAAAGATGCGTTATAACTTATAAGTTTCATACGTTAACGGTCAACAAGTGTTCGCGCAGAATAACGACTGTCGAAGCAAACCGTGTCTATAAGCTTGTTGGACATAATTTGTTTAGTAATTTTGCTTCTTGTTTTGAGGACATTGCGTAGGATTGCATATTCCAAAGAAGGAAAAGAAACAATACACACTGTGTGTCTCTCTCTTTGTCTGAAAGCAGGACAAAACTGAGAAAAAAGGATTAAAACAAGGTTCTGGGAATCGGAATGTAATTAAGTAATCCAGCTATTAAATTAAACTAAACACATGGATTATGGATTGTATCTTCTTCTTTATATTACTTTGGCACTTGTTCCCAAATTTCGCGTCAAACAGTCCAATCCAATGCATAAAGCACTAGGCTTCTCCTTTTCCTATAGATAAAGTTAATTTATTTTCTTTTTGCGTTCAAAGATTCAAGCATCTATGCACAAACAGAATCGGCTATAATTTATATACGATTTGTTGCTTATTTAGTGTCTTTTAAATTTTAAATTTTAATTATTTATTTAAGAAAATTAATGTTTTATCATGAAACTAATTAACTATAGTAATACAAAATATGCAAAGTCTCTTATTTTCTACATGAGTCACATGCAGTAATGGATCCAGGATTTAATCTTGGGGTTCTAGTGATAAAAGTTCAAATTTTTTAAATTGAAATAGAACGCAAAGCACGTAAAAAAAATTAGTTTATTCACTAAGACATTTCGTTGAACACTTAGTTAACTTTTTGTCAGCCGTATCAAGTTGCGCACATGTCAACAAATATTGACATATGCCGAAACAGTCTGATGAGTGCTCTTGAGAAAATTTGAAGATCTTTTTTGATGCAACATGCGAGAAACATTTCGTCAAACACCTTTTAGGCACAAAAATTACTCATATAAAATATTCGGAGAGTTCTCGAAAGACCTTTCCCTGTATATTTTTAGGATTGGGATGGTCCTGGAATCACCGTGTCCCAATATGCATCCGCCACCCATATGGACATACATATTGGATGACGTGAGAGAACATAGGCATTGATAACAAGGCATCACCTAGGCCGTTGGACTCAATACATAGGTAACATGTCTTGATAATACGAAGAAAGTTAAGATTTCACTTTAAAATGAATTGGACATAGATAAGTGACCCAATTTGAGATTCATATGCTCAATATTTTTGTTTAATTAGTGCGTACAGAAAAATTCAAACTTGAGACTTCATTCAATATCAAGAACCAGTAGATTACGAGCTGGTCCAATATCCTAGTAGAATGGTGTTGGATTTCTACCCATCCATCCTGGGTTCGAAACTCTTCCCTCTCCTATACTAATATTATATTTTCGAACTCTCTTCTCTCCCTTCGCCTTAATAATAATTAAAAAAAAACCAGTAGATTACGAGCAAGTTGAATTTGTAATGAATTTTGTATGTTTAAAATTCAAAAAAATTGAAAAGAAAGAAATTTGGGAATGTGTTTGAATAGTTTAAGGCAAGTGCTTCTGACAACGTATTTCTCTTTCCTTGTTGAAATGTTGAAATGTTGAAATGTTGAAATGTTGAAATGTTTGAAATGTGAGGTTGGGTATCCCATAAGCCTTTCATGCAGAGTCCAGATCTTCTGCACCCAAAACCCCCTGTGGCCCCTCTATGCCTTTGCTTTTTGGCTAAAGATTTGGTTTACTTTTTATTATTTTAATTATTGTCAAGTTAACATTAATTATGTTTAGTTCAA
The DNA here is from genome assembly GCA_036320875.1 of Cotoneaster glaucophyllus. Taxonomy (NCBI): domain Eukaryota; kingdom Viridiplantae; phylum Streptophyta; class Magnoliopsida; order Rosales; family Rosaceae; genus Cotoneaster; species Cotoneaster glaucophyllus. The sequence goes on from CM070073.1 coordinate 19,038,515, forward strand.
AAAGCAAAGACACAGAGGGGCTACAAGGGGATTTGGGTGCAGAAGATCTGGACTCTTTCATGCATGCCAATGCAAATTGCCAATTGCCAATTGCCAATTGCCGAATACCAATGACAGAAAAGAAGGCGGGTGTTTTTCTGGGCCCTTGTGTTTGCCACTTTCATATGAAAAAGGCACCAAAAGTCTTCATTTTTGTGCTTAAAAAATGGAATTCATTTGCTTTGTTTAATGATGCAGAATATTATACCTACTGTCAAATATTGTATTGTATTTGTCTACAAAGCAGGAATTATGAAATTATGGAATGAGGGGAGAGCGCAAATACAGGATTAGGATTGGATAAATCTCTCTCTCTCTCTCTCTCTCTGAATTAGATGAGACGTGGTAGTCATACTGCTTGCCATTCCTAACTTAGTGGGTTCTCTCTCTCTCTCTCTCTCTCTCTACATTTGAATTAGATAAGACGTGGTAGTCATACTGCTTGCATTTCCTCACTTAGTGGGTGGCACATAAATAGTAGAAAGTGCATACCACCATCTTACATGAACAAACTAGTGAAAGAAGGAATTTAGATCCTCTTTCCAGATTTTGCAGTGCGGAGAGGGGAGAGAGATCCAGACCTTTAGTTTGTATGAAGTGATTTTGCAGTTCGGAGTCGACAGATTGAAAATTTGGACCCCTCAAGAGAGGGGGAGAGAGATTCAAACCTTTAATTTGTATGAGGTGAACCAAATAAATAGGTTAATGAAATTTGTGTAGGATTTAAAATGAGTAGTTCAGATCTCTAGGTCCGTCGGCTCTAGACACAAAAAACCGAAGATGATCTCAATTCATGAAGAATGACTTGTGAAAACATTAAAAAGAACAAGTTTGATATACATTGGTTGGTATCGAAGTCTTTTTTAATAGTGTTGTTAAGTTGGATTCTAGTAGGTCTAAATTTGAGTTTGGGTCCCTACTTTTTGTTTGCTTGCAAATTGTAAAGTGAGATTATACTGGCGTGATACATGTTAAGATTTTGAGACTAGTGATTGTCCTGCAAAGAGTGAAATGCTTTTGAAGTCGCAGTTAAAATCAATATTCCCGAATCCCTAGCATGATGTGCTGAACTTTTATTTAAAATTGTAAATTATGATCTTTACGTTTGTTCTACCTTGTAATCTACTTCGACGACATGAACAATGGCTGAAGACACTTTTAACCAAATGAGTAAATTTCAAACTTATGATGAGGATAATTAAGTTGGATTTACTTGTCAACTAATTATCTTTTTGGATTGGAGAAGTAAAGATTTGAGTTGATGATGCATTGTTGGTACTCATTAGGGAACCTAGACAGGTTTAACTTTCAAGTTTTGAGAATAGAAACAAAAATAATAGCTCTTTATCCAGTCCAGCCCACAGAAGTTGAGAAATACTGCAAAATCCATACAATCCGATCCGAGGTTGTTAGTTTGTTGGGCTATCCTGCCGACATTCTCAGTCAGACCTTCTCATTCTACATTCTCAGTTCTTTTTCGCATTCTAAAATATTTCGGTAATCAGAACCGCCTGCTTTCTAGTTCACTTTTGAAAATCTAACTTTACCAGAAATCCGTCAAATCAAAATCCGTAGCCCCCGTGACTCACATTCTCCATCTCGCCCAAACGAAATGGATTGAATGATCTTTTGATTGATTTATCGCGTGATGAAACAAAATCTACGATTGCACACCTTAAAGGCTTAAATATGAGAAGTATTTTCTAATTATTATAAATTGAAGTTTCAAAACTGATTCTTATTAAGTCCACAACTAAATCGATCAAAGGATGTGAAAAAAAGTCTAACAGAAGAAAAGTATTAGCAGGTTTCAATGCCTGATTTCACTTGCTTTATATCATAAAACATATATAAAAGCAATCAAGCTCTAAAACTACATATCTAAGAGATCTTGAAAGATGCTTTCACAACACCGAAACAGAAGAGAAGTTGCATATCAATCAGAGAGAACGAGCAGAGCCATATGCTATACTTCGTGTTTTGAGTCTTGACCTTCACACTCCAGACGGCCCCAAAAATTATTCGAAATGTAAAGCAGCCATTCGCTATAAATCTGCCCATAAACAAAAACACTCACTTACACTAAATCTCAAAGAGGTGGTACCATTACCAACATCGTTAATAGTTGTGCTTTCTTAAGCAGCCTTAGGTGGGGATGCGTTATCAGGAAGAGTAGTCTCTGCCGGTGTCTCACGCGTGACACCCAACATCGAGTCATATTCCTCATCACGGCGTGCAAACTTCTTTCGCAGAACCTTCTGAAACTCTATCTCGTCGAGAGGCTTTGCGTTTTCAGCTGCATGAACCTGAGCCAAGTTGGAATAATTTAAGGCTGACTGGGAGATGAAGGCCATCTCGTCTTCTGTGAGCTTTCTCAGGAACTTTGCTGGATTCCCTCCCCATACCTGTTATAAAACATTCAGTAAACAACCAGTTTGAAAAATTTAAGTTGGTTGTTAAAAATTAATAAACAAAAAGAGCTACATTCAGCTATAAAAGGTGTCAGCTCGCACTGAGTCACTTGGATGAACTTATTGTGAGCTTTTTGTAATAACAGTTTGCACAATCAAGAAACTAGTTTAACTGGGTACGGACTTGTCACATTCCACGCAAATAAAGGGTGTTTTGACATACCTCTCCACAGGGGATCCTTGTGTTCTGCCTTACAAGGGCTCCGGCAGCAACCATGGCGTGTTTCTCAACATAAACCCCATCAAGCAAGGTTGCAGCCATACCAACAAATGCCTCATCCTCTACAGTACATCCATGCAAGACAGCACTGTGGCCTGCACAGTTCAAATCGAAAACCATGACACCAGACTTAGATCCTTACACTAAACCCACATCAAGACCATGCTAAAATCACCGGAAACACAATCACACATAACTCACCTACAGTAACATTGTCTCCGATAATGGTAGGCAAAACCTTGCCAGTCAAGTTAGATTTTGCCACATGAACAAGGGAATTGTCTTGAATGTTGGTCCCAGACCCAATGCTGATGCTGTTAGCATCACCTTCACCCCCGAAAACAACAATCAGGTAAATACAACATCTTTCGGGATTACGCTTCTACTCCCAACAACAAATTGGCTTACTTTTTCACAGAACTGGATTCTCAAACCAAAGTTACCCTACTTTAGGAGTTAATATTATCCAAATCAAACTTTGGTAACAACAAGATAAAAATATAGTGATCAAAATTCACAGAAATGCTTACCTCTCAAAACGCAACCGTACCAAATGGAGGAGCCTCGGCCCACCTGAACTTGGCCTATGATCGACGCACTGGGCGCCACAAACGCCTCCTTATCGACCACAGGAGCTTTGTCAAACACGTTCATCAGCGTCCGATGCCGCGATACTAATCGAAACAATCGAAACAAAATCACGCAAAATTCAACCACCGCACTTCTCAAAATTCAATTCGGCATTCAATAAACAAAGCCACAGACGCAGGATTGTGTAATTTGTGTGCAAATTTGTGAGTTAGGGTTTGAAGGAATTGAGAGATGAAGGAGAAGAATTGGGGGCGTACGCTGTTCTTGGAAGTAGTAATTGCCTTGGAGGCGGGAACCGAGGCGGTCAATGGCTTGGCCGGTCTCGCGGATCCAGAATCCGACGGTGTAGATTGCTCTGCCCAGGGTCCCCATCGTCGTCGGAGATTGGAGGATTTGGCGATGAGCGTGAGTTTGCAGGGGGTGGTGTATGCGGCAGCGCGTATTGGGTTCGGTCGCGGTCTCAGCTGTGGGTGGTGGAGCAAAGCATTTGAGAATTTGAGAGGTTTGAGGAGGAGAGCGGCGCTGCTGACTAGTGGTTTGGAAATGTTGGCCAGCGAAGGAGGTTACTGGACTCGCTCACTCGAAGCCAATGCGCGCCGTTTAGCCATGTTTGGTAGTGTACTTGAATTCAATTTTTTAAACTCAAAAACAGTTTTTAAATTTTATGCCTTAAAAACTTGTTTGGTATGACTATTTTCAAAAACAGAACTCAAGAATAACTCAAAAATATAGTCTATTATTTAAAAACATAAAAAGTGAGTTTTTAGAGTTTTTAAACTTAAACTTACTCATTTTTTTTCTCTCCCTCCTTCTCTCTCACTCCAAATATATATCTCTCTCTTTTCTTCTTTCTTTCTCCTTTTATTTTTTATTTTTTTCGTCTCTGCTCCAATCCAATCAAGTTTAAGTCGTAAGATTTAAAAATTTTAAATCACAAACTAATCAAGTTTTTGAGTCTTAAAGAAATTTGTTTTCAAGAAATGTTCTTAAGAAATATTTTGAGAAATGATAAAAATTTTCAAATAGGATACCAAACAGGCCCTTAGTTACCTGCCTGGATCTTGTTTTGGTGGTTATCTACAGCTTCCCTACAGTATCTTAATGTGATCTTTCTGTTATAAGTATACCACGTAGAAATAGGGAAAACGAACTCTTTGATTCTTTTTATCATGATAAAATCAGTAATGTAATACAAGTTCAGGAGAGAAATTGGCAGGATGCTCATGCTGGGGTTAACAACGGTAAGGTTGAGTATCTAAGAATGGAACCGAATATGAGGATCAAGGCTTGTGACCCTTTTTTTTGTGACAAACAATGAAAATAATCTACACTAGACTCATCCAATTACGAAGAGGGAAATTCAAACTTGAGACCTCGATTCAAGGGCGAATACTTTTTGACCAACCGAGCTACAAATCAGTTGCACCATATGCTTGTCCAAGTTAGCAATACATGTTTAGCTCTCTTAGTTTTGTACTCTAATACCAAAACATTTTCCTTTGTTGTCATGCACTAAAAATACTATAAAAGTAAATACTACTCAAATTTTTAGATTCAATCACTTGAAAAGGTAAATCTTTGCATCCAAAGTTGCATGAAATCATCGATGACAAAATCTACCATCCACAAAACATTATTCAACACACAGAAGAGACATACGATCAAAAGTACAACATAAGATCAACCATTTAAAACCCATAGATATAGCACGATAGTTTCGTATTCAGCAACAAGTCTACGGGTCTCACTACATTAATAAATCGTTCCAGCCATTTCGCTAATGATGAAGCCTATGTAGAAACCAATATCTTCATAAGTAAGGAAACAGACTAGAGAGAGAAGGAGAAATGTAGAGAGAGATAGGATTGTGATAAAATGCTTTTCATTTCTTAATAATTTCATTACACTGAAGAGTATATAGCCCTTGCCTTTGTACAACAATACCCTTAGCTAACTATGACTAATTACATATTATACCCCAACTCATCTCAACTAACACTTTACTGTTATAACAAACTAACAGATTTTGATGTTGAGGCATTTGCCTCAATACACCCCCTCAAGCGAATATTGGACTCAACAAGAGTTCCAATGAGAAGCTTAGATTTTAAGTAACAAAACCTGTTTTTGGACAGAGACTTAATGTAAATGTCAGCCAACTAATCTTCACTACAAACAAACTGAACCTTGATAAGATTGGCAAGAACCAACTCTCGAATATAGTGACAATCTATTTCGACATGTTTAGTTCCGGTCTGAAACAGAGGATTTGAAGTGAGATAGATGGTTGAGATATTATCACACCATAAAGTGGGAGCAGAACTGAGAGAAAAGCCAATATCATGAAATATTTTACATATCCAAGTAAGCTCAGCAGCTGTGTGTGCCAAGGACCGATACTCAACTTCTGTGGAGGATCGAGCAACAATAGCTTCTTTCTTTGCACTCCAGCTGATTAGGTTTGAACCAAGAAAGACACTATAACCACTAGTGGATCTGCGGTCAAATGTGCAACCTGCCCAATCTGCATCTGAGTATGCAGTGAGATGAAAAAGACTTTTCTTAAACCAAATGCCTTGAGAAATTGTGCCTTTCAAATATCGAAGAATTCTTTTAGCAGCCTGCATATGTTGTTCCTTTAGAGCCTGCATATGTTGTTCCCTTGGAGCATGCATGAACTGGAAAATTTGATTCACTGCAAATGAGAAATTAGGACGTGTTCAGGTCAAATACTGAAGACCACTAACAATGGATTTGTAAGCAGTGGGATTAGACAGAAGAGGACCATTGTGATCAAGCTTGGTAGAACTGAGATGAGTGCATCAAGGTTTAGAACCTTCCATATATGTCTTGTTGAGAAGATCAAGAAGATACTTGTTTGGTGAAGAAAGATACCTTCAGGGGTTCGTTGAACTTCCAGTCCCAAAAAATAGTGCAAAGGCCCCAAATCTTTGACTAGAAAGATTGCACTTAATTTCTGAATAAAAGAGTGACATAAGGCAGTGTTGGGACCAATAACAATGATATCATCTACATATATCAACACTATTACCAAGGCATGTCATTTGAAAACAAATGAGTATGCATCTAAAGAAGATTGAACAAAACCAAAGGTGTATAGAACCTGAAATAACTTGTTAAACCAAGACATGGGTGCCTGTTTGAGGCCATAAAGGGACTTTCTCAATTTACAAACATGCTGAGGCATTGAGGGATCAATAAAACCTGCAGGTTTGTCCATATACACATCTTCTTTTAAATCACCATGAAGAAAGGCTTTGCTTATATCCAATTGATTTAAGAACCAATTGAAATGGACTGCAAGAGACAGAAGAACTCTTATGGTAACTGGTTTAGCTACAGGACTAAATGTATCTTGATAGTCAATACCAGCCTGTTGTTGAAATCCATTTGCTACAAGGTGAGCTTTGTATCTATCTATTGTACTATCAGGTTTCTTTTTTATTATGAAAACCCACTTGCATCCAACAACATTCTGAGAATCTGAGGCATGAACTAAAGACCATGTACCATTAGACTGCAATGCATTGAATTCTTCTTGCATTGCAGACCTCAAATGAGGGTATTTTGATGCCTGCAAATATGCATTAGGAACATATTCAAGATCAATAGGAAAAGGATGTTTGGTTGCTGAATATGCCTTGGGCTTGTAGATGCCAGCTTTTGATCGCGTGATCATAGGATGGGTATTGACAGCACTGATAATTGGAGCAGAGACAGATGAATTAGTAGTTGAATCACTTTGAACATGATGATTAGAAGGGCTGTATGTAGAAGGGACATTGCAAGAGCCAATGAGAGAACTATATGGTATATTAAGTGCATGACCATATGGAGTAGAAGAAGTAGGGACAGAGAATTGCAAATCAACCAATGGTGAGCTAATAGAAGCATTGGGAACTGATGATAACTTAGTGGACATGTGAAATGGATAGGTGCCTTTATCAAAGAGAACATGACGAGATATATAAATCCTGCCAGTAGTTGGATTAAGACATCTGTAACCCTTATGTTGTAAACTGTAACCAAGAAAGACACAAGGCTCACTTTTGGGATCCAATTTAGATTGAACATAAGGTTCTAGCCAGGGAAAGCAGCTGCAACCAAAAACCTTAAGTCTTGAATAGTCAGGAGGTCTGTGAAAAAATAATTCCCATAGAGACTTGAACAACCCAGAAATTGGCAGCATGTTAATCAAATATAAAGCTGTGGAGAATGCTTCCACCCAATAGAGATGAGGAACCTTGGAGGCAACAAGTAGGGTTCTTGCAGTTTTAATAAGATGTCTATGTTTTTTCTCAGCACAGCCATTTTTTGTTCAGGCGTATGAGGATAACTCAACTAGTGAAGAATGCCATGAGTTCTGAGAAACGAATTAAACACATTGGAAGCGAATTCACCCCCTGAATCTGTACGCAAAGTCTATATTTTATTACCAATAGAGTTTTCTATATAAGACTTGAATACAATTAGGAAAGGCTTCAGACTTAGCTTTTAAAGGAAAGAACCAACTATACTTGCTGTAATCATCAACAAGTAACATGTAATACTGAAAACCACTAGGTGAAACAGTTGAGGCATGACCCTACAAGTCACAATGAAGCAACTCTAAACAATGAGTTGATGTAGAACGAGAAACAAAAAAGGGAAGTTTTTTTATTCTTTGTAAGAGCACAATCAATACAAAAGAAATAAATGACAGACTTTCCAAGAAATGCAACTTTATTACTAGACAAGATCTTTCTAAATATTGATGAAGAGAGATGTCCTAGTCGTTAATGCCAGACTTTGACATGAGCTTTGACACTCAGGAAAGCTGAAGGAAATGTAGAAGTTGAGCTGGATGATTGAATAGGATATAATCCATCCTTAACCGGACCTTGCAAAAGCATCTCTCCCGAAATACGATCATTTGCAGTGGATCCATCAGGGTCAAGAATTAATGCACAATTATTGTCTTTTAAGAATTGATAAGCAGATAACAAATTATGGGTCATGCGAGGAACATGTAAGACATTGTTGAGTTGAAAAGAACCATGAAGAGAATTCAAAGATGAGTGACCAACATGAGAGATGGACAAACCTTTACCATCGCCAATGTAGACTTTATCTTCATCGGTATAGGGAGAAGGAGCTGAGATATTTGCAATGTCATTGGTAATATATGATGTGGCGCCATAGTCAATTAGCCAAGAGGGATTTGATTTATAAGAGTAGTGAGCACAGAAAGCAGCCAACTTTGCTGGGGGAACTCTTCCAAAAATCTCAGGATTCATTTGATCAAAGCAATCAATTGCTTCATGGCTGGTGGAACCACAAATTTGACAGGGAACTTTAGAACTGGTGTGAGAAGATGAATGCTGAAAATTTCCATGAGAGCCTTGATAATTGCCACAAGAGCCTCGATTGTTGCCTGAATAGGTATTGCGAGAAAAAATCCCACGATTTGTCCCTCAGTTGGGGTTATAATAATGATTGTTGTGGCGGCCTCGATTAGAATTGTGCCTGAATGAATTTTGCAGAGGCTACTGTTGAGTAGAAAATGCCTGTGAAGGAGTGGGGAGAAGAGGTGTCTGAGACTGCACAGAGAAAGCCCAAAATGGCTTAGTGTTGATGGATGACATATGTTGCTTTTTGCGAGCCATAGAGAGCTCATTTGTAAGTAACAAACCATGGAGTTCATCCAGAGAAGTAGAGGAGATACGAAGCAAAATCGAGTCAATGAAGGACTCAAATTCATCAAGTAAGCCATGAAGAGTCGCTGCAATTAAATCACAATCATGAACTGCAGCTCCAGCAGCAGCAAGAGAATCAGAAATATCCTTGATTTGTTGCAAATATTCCGAGATCGATTGAGAGCCTTTTTAGACAATTTGAAGACGAGAGCCTAATTGATGAATGTGAGCATCAGATACTCCCCCAAATCGTTGCTCAAGTTTTGTCCAGAGATTGCGCAATGATGAAACACCAACAGTGAAAGGAATAATCTCCTCAGAGAGTGTAGAATTCAACCAAATGAGAAGGTTTTGATCATTTTCATACCACAGTTCGACAACAGGGTTAAGAGAACGATCAGGCACAAATAGTGGCATACATGATTCAGTGCCATCAATGATATGGATGAGCTTGTACCGGCGAAAAATCAACATAAACAAGGCACACCATGGAAGGTAGTTCGATCGTTTCAATTTGATCGGGACTATACTACGGATATTCTGAATCGTTATAGAGGTATATGAATTCGAGGCTGAAGAAATTCTAGAAATTCCAGAGGAATTAGGGTTTCGCAATGTGGGTTCAATCGGAGAAGACGAATCCGAAGGCGATGCCATGATTGAGAGAGATCAAATCAAAACACAAATAACAGAGAGAGAGTGTACAAAGCAGTAGAGAAATCAATGAACGTTCATCAATTGAATCAGCGGAAAAGGATCAATCGTCGGAGGCAGAGCGGCGTGATACCATGTAGAAACCAATATCTTTACCTCAATAGTCTACAAGTTAGCCTACTGCCTCAAGCTCTCCACGATGTAAGATGCATACAGGTTCTTGCACACAAGATGTTATTTTAAGAAAACAATAACAATGAAATTTTGACGTTCTATTTGTAATAATCATAGGCGACTGTGAAAAGAAAGGAACTAAAGTTTATCTCACATGGAGTATCTGATGGCCTCGATGGCAGCCTCAGCAAGTAGAAAGTCTTCAACAACAACTTCCTTGTTCTCATTCTTTTTGTCTATCATGGCGTAAGAGTTAAGGGCATCCAGCAAAAACCAGTTCATATTGCAAAGAGACGAACAAAGTTTTTTAATAGATTAAGTATCCACTTGAGGTAATTCATAACTGTGAAGTCACACGACTCCCAACCGCTTAAATTTAATAGAATGCACGCATTGTAGTAATAGGATACAGTCCTCAAATAACCGACGAATTTTCTGCAAGGCGATGTGGAGGAATCTCGTTGATGTAAGTGTAATGGCGGAACTTAGGGTCATCAGCACATACTGCAATGATCTTGTCATCATTTTCACCATGTAATAGAACTCATGTTATCGATAGCTACACCTACCTTCTGGATGTATGAAATCAGATCGTTATGAGAGGAAACGATACAAAGAATAAATATTGAAATTCTGATAGCCAAATGAAAAAAGCAGTAAAATAAAAAAAACTTCCTTTGCTTGTTACATTAAATTCTTTAAACGCATTGATCTAGATTTAAAACCCTGAATTCCCCTCAAGATTGATGTCAAGATCATATCTATTTCCAAAAGTTAAATAATTTATGCAACAGTATTCTAGTCAAACATGAGATAGAAACAAGCTTTCTTACTTGATCAATCATGGGCATTAATCTAATAGCACGAGCACGAAGGAAAAAACCAGGTAGCACGGGCTCCTATATGGGAGAAAACAAGACAATATTTAACAAGTTCAGTCGAATATACAAAATCAACTGTTATATCATTGGGGAGAGGACTATGTGTCCAAATGATGTTACCTGCATCAGTATTAGGACATCCATACGATCACTATCCTCACAGATTGTTCGTGGGATGAAACCATAGTTGTGTGGATAAACAATCGATGAATAAAGCACTCAGTCCACTTGTGTTAAAGAGCCTCATGCATTAGTGTCTTCCATGAAAGGCATCAATTTCACACTAGATGCCAATACCCTAGCAAACACTCTGATAACAATGTCTACCAAACAACGGTAAATATACGGGGCCCATGTTTAAATTTCTCTAACTGTAATGAATAAGCATGGTTAACTAAAGAGGAAACAACTTATCATTTGGAAAGAAGAAGAAGACTCTTACTACTATAAGGCCACTTTTCTTGTCAATCTCATACTTAACCTTGCTGCCTTTGCCAATTTCAACAACCTGCCACATAAATTATAACTTGGATTCTTATGTAACTAATGTAACAGAATCTTCAGCTAATTTTTTTTTTATCATTTATTTTTCAAAAAATGGGGAAGATTATTTAAGTCATCGTCCACTGAGAGAAGCATTCCACAATCTTATTCTAAAAGGTTTTAAACTCATCCACGACGACCATATGCAACACATCCATAACTTACATGTTGGATTTGTTAAAGGGTCATTTTGCTAAAAGATCAGAACAATAAAAAGACTAAAGAAAGTTAGAAACAATGACTCACACAGTTGAAAACTGCTGGTGCACCAGGTCCTGCATAGACGAAAACATCAGGCATTATTAACCAAACATGTAAAATTTAGGTCAAATTATACATGGAACTCTTGAATACGAGTCTGACCCACACACAAACGGAATCTGAGCTTCTCTCAGCTCACACACACAACACGGTAAAGTGCAATACTCACACACACAACTAACTCTAAGCTTTTCTCAGCTCTCTCACACACACACACACAAGTAACACCTATAACATATGGCACCTCACTTTCTCACATGTTGTTACATGCGAGTCCAAGTATCCTCTGTACATAAAGAATTAGGGTCTCTAACTTTGCTGACATAAGGAAACGCTCAGGAAGAAAAAATAAGACAAAAATTAAGATTAAAAGTCAAAAAGGCAACAAATTTTACTAATCTCTAAGTCATGCCAGGGATGAGCAGCAACCGATCTCCTTGACAATGAAGAAAGGATTCTTTCATTGAGCTTAGGGTGAGGTAACCCCGAATCATTTCCACTTCCTTCTCCATCATTGTCGGCCATATTCATTACACTAACCTTCAAAACAGAAAGAAGAATGAAAAAAACAACATAACCACATTCTCCTTTAATATTTATGTTCGAATTCATTTATTCATAATTGTATTTGAATCAATGAGAGCATCGCTCGAGTTGTCATCTAACACACTCTTCTTGTGTCCCTTGCGAGTGGCAGCCGTCCTATGAAGATTGGTGACATCAAATTAGCCAATTTATAATTGTAATGATAATGGTTGAAAAGCATGTGGTTCAAACCCATAAAACAAAAAACTTCTGTTGCTTTTCACCCCCATTTTTGGCATGACTCTTAAAATTTATAAGGAGTTGGTTTCCATGGGCGAATTAAGGCACATGTTGTAAAGACATTATTGCATGAAATGCCTACAATTCCATGAGACAATAGCACGTTTTGATGCCACAAAAGAATAGTGCGAGTGCCCAACTTGGTCCACTATATTTCGCAATAGCGAGTGAATGATATTGCTTTTATGTCTTTTGCTAACAATGATGAGTTATACAAATGTTTATGCTTCAATGTAGCTCTTAGACAATCTCCAAAGGATTTAGGTGTTCTCCAATGGATATGTCATATATAATGTGGCATGTGAGCCATTTGACTCCTTGTTTTCTAGCTGCCTTTTTTGACAGCAAACAAAGAAGAAGTCAAATATATTTAATTGAATTTTTAATACATGGGGTCCCATTAACAACCAATAGAATAAAAACTACAATTATTTTTGATTATTTTTTAATAGTTAATGTAACTCTAGACCCAATAAGATAATAAAATAAATATTTGACACATCCATCGGAAAAGAAGAGAATTTAGCACTTGTATTCAATTTGCCACATCAACCATTAAATAAAATTTTGACATATTATATTTGACATCTCATTTGGAGATGCTCTTATAGAGGCAAATTGTTTAACAAAAATCGAAAAAAGATTAGGACAGAGTACGTAAGACAAAGTGGTGGAAATTGGGCTACATCGTCATCCCAACATAAACATTACATTTTCCAGATCAACCATTAGTTGGCTCAAAACCATCCCAACGGAAGTTATCCTATACTAAGGTCATCTCCAATTGATCATGTCGTAGGGCTATAGGCTTTTTATAGCCCAAAATGAGGAAAAAACCATCTCTAATGAAGGTCCATGCAAAAGAAAAAAGGGACCCACTGGGCCAAACTCCAGCCTTGGTCCATCAGGCTGGGCAATTGAAGCCAGCCAGCCAGCCTGAAAAGCTGGGCCCAGCTGCCAGCAACCCACATGCTAACTGACGTCAGTTAGTCATCGGATTAGATTTTTCTTTTTTAAGACAAAATTTAAAATAAAAATTTTAAAATCTATTTTTTTTCCTATAAATATCTAAGCCATTTATACACCATTTATCACATCAAAGCCATTTCTACACCATTTCTCACATCATTTTCACCCTTCCGTATTATCTTACCTCGTTTTATTTCAATTCTTCACATTCTCCAAACTCCTATCTGAAAAATTAATTTTTTCTTTCGGAAGCAAAACAAGCATATCATTCTGAAAAATTATTAAGATTACATAAAAATAAGAAATATGGAGAGTTACTCATTTATAAATATGATAGTTTAATTCAATTAATCAATAAAGTTAAAGAACAAACTTAAAAATAATAAATTATTGAGGGGCTAAAAAATAGTCTTATTCGGTTGGAGATGGTATATAAATATAGTCTGATATTGTTTCTTAAAAAATAAATTTTTGAAAGGTTATAATTTGGACAGGTGCTAAACATAGCCCATTTAGTTGGAGATGACATAATAAAACATAGCCTATCAACTTGATGAAACATAGGTCAATCAGCCACCCAAAATATAATGTATAAGATAATAATGCATTCCTCTACGTTAATCTATGAGTCTGCCCTTGATTATACTTAATTTAGTGCATAAAAGAGCGATTAGTTTAGGTTCGATTCTTGCCAAATGCGAGTGTGAACCACATTATTTCTAGCTCATTGTGAGGCTAAGCCAATCATCTCCCCTTAGTGTAGATAATATCGTTTGTTAAAAAAAAATAGCGTTTAGTTTTTGCGGTAGAGTAATATTTAGGACCAAAGTTCAGTTCTTATCTTTAATTATCGTGAAATAAAATAGAATGACAATTAAGTACTATGATGTTAAATTTTGAGTACTTATGAATTCAATAGTTTTATAAAGAATTTGTAGCTCAAGTTTTTAGGAGCGTTGACTCGTTTACTAGACCTGACATTCGTGTCGTGTTTTTCGTGTTCGTGTCGTTTTCGTGTCATACCCGATATCTTAACGGGTCGTGTCGTATAACACCGTTAAAATAAAGGGGTAAAATAACCCGACCCGATAATATTAACAGGTAATATGACCCGACCCGTTACCCGTTAAAGAAAATATATTTTAAACCAATAAATAATCAAATGAAAAACATAATACTAAATAAGTATATACATACCATATTGTCACATCCAAAACATAAAAACGCATTTTTTCTTTTAAGTATATTTTCACTTACCTAAAGTCTTTAATAGTTTTTTAATTAACTTCGAAATTCGCCACTATAATCATATAAATCATAGATCAAAATTTAACCGTTGATTGTTGTTTACATTTACACTTCATTGTTCTCATCAAATTTTGTTTTTTCAGATTTTGTTTTTGAAAACATGATCTATTAGAGGATGCAAGAAGATGAATGGTTTGGATCGTTGATATTATATTCAGAGTTTTATAGTTAGTGAAAATATTGCTTGATGTTTATAAAGTTTCTACAAACTATATGACATTGACTCATATTTCAGTTAACCATAAATATCGAAACGTGATATCAAAGATCTAAATCGTTCATCTTCTTACATTCGCCAGATGATCATGTTTTCAAAAAAGAAAATTTAAAAAATGAAATTAAGTAAAAAGAATAAAGCGTAAATGATAGTTGTAAAGCTTGTCACTATGAGTGATTGTATATATATATATATATATATATTTTTTTTTTTTTTTTACATTTTTACACTTCTACAATAATTATTATTAATTTTATTAATTTTTTCCTCAAATAAAAAATATTATTCATGAAGGTTTGGAGGATTTTAAAAATCTAAACGATAATGTAAGTGTAACATTATCTACTCGTGGAAGAATAATAATGAATCATGAGTGTTTATATATTCTTTCACATTTTTCATACTTGTATGTATGTCTTCTTAGTTCTTGCCTGTACAAATACTATGCTAGTTTATTTTAATTTTGGACAACAACATGTTAAGTAAAATTTATCCTAGTAATGATAATAAAGAGCTCTCATAATAAAAATAAATAATGACTAAAACTTTTTTTTTTAACTTATATAGAATAATAATACAAAACTATATATTTAATATAGAATATATTGTATATATTAATATGGCTATTGTATTTTATAATAAATCTTTTAGTAATTAAACTTTAAAATTATCAAAATAATTTTTTTCTTAAGGGGTCAAAACAGGTTACCCACGTGTATACCCGTTATTAATGAGTTCTTAACGGGTCATCCGATAATGACCTGATAAGTTATCGTGTTAACCTAAAACCCGTTATTTTCGTGTCGTGTCAGAAACTGTCGGGTCTATCATTTACCCGAAATCTCGTGTTCAAATTCGATATTTTGAAAGCCCTATACGTGAGCCTGGGCCTCATTGACCCGGCCCGTTAATGTTATAAGCCTACTCACGGTGCTGGACGCTGGTAAAATCCAACGCTATCGCAGTTTCCCAGAGGTCTACGAAGTACGAATCCACAGACGACGAGAGCCAATCGTGGAGTGGCAACAGTCGTAAATTCATCGTCTTCCAAGTTTCGTCCACTTCTCGAAACCCTAACTCAATCACCAGGTAATTTTATCTCTCGCTGATCCTACATTTATTTTTGCTTGATTTAGCTTAAACCGCAGCACTTAATTTAATTCGTTCACTGATTTATGCACAAGAACAAATCTGTATCCCCTGTTTGTTTCCCGAGAAAATGAGAGAGAAAATTTCGATTCGTACATTTTTTTTTTATCATTTATGCTATCTTGAGTAAACAAATCAAGTAGATTTATAATTAGGTCAGCTTCCAAAAACGAAAAGACAGTAATTTTTGCTGCTATTTATCTTTTGGGTAGAATCCAAACTTGATGGAGGGACTTGGAAGTGAGGGCGGAGCAGCGGCGGCGCCACTGGCCCAATGGCGGAGCGATTTTGCGAGAGCATTCCAGTACTATTTGGATCGGTCAACGCCTCACACCGTGAATAGGTGGCTAGGAACCCTAGTTTTGGCAATGATTTACATTCTGCGTGTGTACTATGTTCAGGGGTTCTATGTTGTCTCCTATGGTCTGGGGATCTACGTCTTGAATCTCTTGATTGGTTTCTTCTCGCCGAAGGTTGACCCGGAGCTTGAGTCCTTGGATGGCGCTTCATTGCCAACAAGTGGTTCTGATGAGTTTAAGCCTTTTGTCCGCCGCCTTCCTGAGTTTAAGTTCTGGTAAATTACTTTCATCCTTTTGCAGCTTTGCTTCATATGTGCAGTGATGGTATTAAAACTAGTATTGTGTGGTTTGGTGTGATTTCTTATGTTCGGGGCTCATTTTGATGGAAAACCCCCTTTCGATATGTTGTGAATGTTAAAGGATGTGTGAATGTAGCTTGTAGTGGTAAATGCTTCAAGTGTCTGTTCTAGAGATTATGATTTCTTATTTTCAGGTAGGGGGCAACTTCTTTCCCTATTTTGATGAAAAACCCCTTTCCATATGTTTTGTATGTTAAAGGATGTGTAAATGCTTCAAGTGTCTTCCAATAATGCCAGGGACGGTGGGAACTTCTTGATTAACAAACAATCAGTCTGCTATTTTCCCTGTGTATTTAGTTCAACTTACTTAGAGCAGGGTTTTAATGCTTTTCACTCTTAATTGTAGAGATCCGTTTTGACTTTGAATAATGATGGAAGTAATTCTTAACTACTGAAGGATGGTTCTACTGTTGAAGTGGTGTCCTAGTCGATATTGCTTATTGGTTTGCAGCCATCAGGTTGTAGGAGTTATAATCAAGAAATGAATTTTAAATTTTGTGTTGCCACCTGATTCATGTGCCCGGTAATTAGGGTCCAATACCTTGACTTATGTGAGAAGTTCTTGCATATGGGTGTCTACTGTCTGGTATGCTAGAATTTCTTGGCTTCATGACTAAAATGGTTCGCCTCACAAAATGAAAAGCATTTAGGAATTACGAAGCTGAATTGTCTCTTATTCTTTACATACAATTGTTTAAAAAAATCTTGGAGAGTTTAATGCACTGATGTTGTATTGATTTTGGATCCTTTATTTTCCCTGATAAACGAAATTGTTCGATGTTTTTCAGGTATTCCATCACAAAGGCATTTGTTATTGCATTCATCATGACCTTTATTTCTCTGCTGGATGTACCTGTTTTCTGGCCAATACTGCTATGCTACTGGATTGTTCTGTTTGTCCTCACAATGAAACGACAAATCCTACACATGATCAAATACAAATATGTCCCGTTTGATATCGGAAAGAGGGTGAGTCAACATATTCTCATGCTTTCTCCTCATCTTTGTGGTTGGCCCTCATTGTAGGTCATTCATTACTTACCATGAATTTAAACTAATTATTATACTGTCTCCATTTGTTTTTGACAGCGGTACTCTGGAAAGAACTAGAATCTGAATGGGAGCGGTTTATCTACGAATCCAAAAACTAAAATGGTGCTGATTTGTAGAACCTTGTGCTAAAGCAAAATGATAAATCTGGGTTCTTAAGTATGTTTTGAAGGTAATGTTCATTCAGTATATTTGTACATGTGCTAGACTCTCTAGTTTAGAAGAAGTGGATGACAGGTCTTGTCAGGATGCCCTGATAGTTAATCTTCCATAGGCCTTATCAGGGTTCGAGTTGTACTGCTTTCCGTCAAACATTGCCTAGCAGATTAAATTAGACATTGTTGAAACAGCATTAGACCTGGTGCCACGGCTAACCGCAGTCTATGTTGTAGTGTTTTTGTGTGCGTGTTGGGGGCATTGATTGACCCATTGTGTTTGTTGGAAGCAAAGCATGATAAGATGTTTCATGTTCAGGTTGGTGTGTTTTCATTCTCGCATGCATAAATAATGTTAACTTGCTTTTCGTTGTTCATGTTAAAAAGACACACTCATATGACTAAACTGAGAATGAGTACGCTGTTTCTTTTAGTGTAAACAAGAGAGCACGTGATTTTATATCCAAAGCTTCAGGGTCATTTGTCTTTGGTTCGTTCCGATTTTCCCAGTAGTAGACTGCAGTAACACAATCTTGATAAAAACCCATTCATAGGCGGAAAGTAATGATCAACTCTCAACAGGGGCATATAAACTACACATACTGGCGGTTGTTGGAACTCATCTGGTGTATGCTCATGAACTTGGCCACAAATTCTGCATAATATAACCAGTAAACTACTGCAAGAGTGGTGAAGGATTTTGATGGCTTGCATTGTACCTTCTAGTTTCAGTAACGCACTCGTTCCTGCCGGGTGCGTTTTCTTCTGCAAGGACAACATTTGAGTCAGTTCGTCTTCTCCAATAGCAGAAAGAAGGTACGAGGTACAGAGCTTACTAAATAAGCATGCCAGTAATAGAGTTCCCTCTTAGAACTAGCATCTACTCCCTTTAGGAACTGTTCCATGAGCTTCTGCGTTTCGGAAAATACAAACTCTGTCAGACAAATATACTTTGGCGATTAAGTAGATATGAACACAAATTTGGAAACTTTTGAAACTTTCCCCGGATGAAAAATAACCTGACAAAAGATTAATACGGAAAATCAATTCAAATATTGCAGGATGCTGTTAGAAGAACGGTGTAACTGAGTTAGATGTGGAATCCGTTGTGGATTTCACATTTGTCAGTGACTATGAGATTCAGATCAATCAACAACGCATGTCAATGAAATTATTACATCTTAGGTGATGGATCAGCTAGGATTTCTGAAGCAAGTTCAAACAGCACCTCTTCCAATCCAAGTGGAATCGGGTGTTCTTCTCCAAAAGCATAGCTGCTTATATAGGCTCCATGTATTTTTATGTTTGAAGTAAAGAACTAACAGTTAAAATGTCCGGAGTATCAATACTGAAACACCATAAAAAATCTTCGTTTTTGCAGTATGTTCACTTGTGTGCCTTGCATGCTTCAGGAGTCAAGACCCATGATTGCTTTTCTCAGATCGTGCTTCCATTTTTGGCATGACCATAGAAAGTTCACATGGAGTTGGTTTCCATGGGCGAATTAAAACACATGTTGTAGAGAGATATATACGTGAAATGCCTACAATTTCATGAGAAAATAACACCTTTTTATGCCACAAAAAGAATAGTGCAAGTGCCGACTGCATATTTGTGACTAAGAGTGATTGTCTTAATTTTATTTTTATTTTTTAAACGAATGATATTATCTACGTTAAAGGAAAGGGGGTGGGCTTTGCCTCACAATGAGGTAGCAATAATATGGTTTAAATTCGTCTTTGGCGAGAATCGAACCTAATACCTCTCACTTACAAGTGAAAAGGAATACCACTAGAACGTAGTATTAAGTGACAAATGATTGTCTTTATTTAAAAAGATTAGACTAGATTAAGTATGCTTAATGTCAAATGTTATGGACATTGTTTTAGTCATTAATGAGTTATCATTTTTGTTATACTCAAGGAAGTAGGGCTGCACTTGATTATTAATAGGCTCAGAAGCTAACCCACCACACGGATTTGGATCCCATTTGGATTCAAATTGTGGGGATCCTAAAGATTCTCACATTTTAATCATTCATCGTGCATCGTGCGATCAGAAATTATTAGATTTTTTTTGTTTAAAATTAAACACAAATAGTACTTGACGAAAACTGATCGTATAATGTACGATGAACGGCTAGGATGTGGGCGTGCGATTAGTTTTCAAATTTGCTTTCCAAAATGCAATTGGAAAGAAAGGAAAAAAAATGAATTCTGTTGTAGCCTATTTTATCTGACAAGGGAAGAAGGCCGATGAAAGAGAGAGAAGAGAGGTGTGTTTGTAGTATTGTGTAGAGGAATGTGTGTTATTCCCGCTACGTAATGCCTAGTAATAAGAGGGAGAAGAAATCCTTCATCCCCAAGGAATACAAGTCCATATAGGAAAGAATAACTAGCATAAAATATAATCTAGGATTTACACAATCACACTTAAATTAGGAAAGTTTACAACACTCCCCCTTGAGTGTGTAAATACTCAAGGTAGATTCGGCATCATGTAGAAGTTGAGGAAGTCGACTCATTGGCACTGATTTTGGGAACAAGCTATTCTCAATAAGGTAGGAACTTGCATAAGGAAGTAAGTCTCACAAAAAACCCTATGGCTATGGCAAAAACCTAAGTAGGGACAAAATCCAAAGTTTAAGGAAAAATTCGTGAGAAATGCAAAGTCAAATGAAACGTCTACGGGACGTCATCAGGGATATGATCAGCCCAAGGTGGGTGCCTCGTTAAAACATAGTTAGGTAGAAAAAAAACCCAATGGGAAAAATGCTCCTAATCGTAGGGAAAAAGTACATTAAGATCAAGCAAGTATACTTCAGGATACTCCGCCTGAGTTTGACATAATTCCAAAGAGAACTAGCAATGTTACAACTCAGAAAGTTTACGCATACCAATTCCATGAACAAGCTTCTGAAACGTCACATTCGGTAGTGATTTGGTGAAGAGGTCGGCCAGATTGTCTTGTGAACGGATTTGCGTGACTTCAATCTTCTGATGCTCTTAATGTTGATGTGAGAAGAATAAGTTCGGCGCAATGTGCTTGGTGTTGTCTCTTGATGTAACCCTTCTTGAGCTGTTTGATGCATGTTGCGTTGTCTTCATAACAGGGTAAAGATCGCAGAAGCTTTGAATATGGCGCACAACTGCTTTCAACCAAAAGCATTCCCGAGTTGCTTCATGTAAGGCAAGAATTTCAGCATGGTTAGATGAAGTGGCAACTAAGGTTTATTTAGTTGACCTCCAAAAGATTGCAGTGCCTCCAATGGTAAGGACATAACCCGTTTGAGAACGCGCCTTGTGCGGATCAGATAAGTATCCTACGTCGGCATAACCAACAAGGCAAGAATCGACTCGAGAAGAGGGGGGTGCAACATCACTCGAGGATCCATAGGGATAAAATAAGCCCAAATCTGTAGTACCTTTAAGGTAACTAAAAATGTCTTTAACACCAGTCCAGTGTCTGCATGTTAGTGCATTACTGTATCTTGCTAAAAGATTAACAGCGAAGGAGATGTCGGGTCTAGTGTATTGAGCTAAGTATAATAAAGCACCCATCGCACTTAGATAAGGAACTTCAGGCTCCAAAATCACTTCATCGTCATCATTCGGATGAAAGGGATCTCGTTTTGCATCTAGCGATCGAACAACCATAGAAGTACTCGAAGACTTCACTTTTTCCTCGTTAAAGCGACGCAACAACTTCTGGGTGTAGTTCGTTTGATGTACTAAGATTTCATCCGAACAGTGCTTTATCTCGAGATCGAGACATTATTGAGTCTTTCCTATATCTTTCATCTCAAATTCCAACTTCATGTGTGCGACAGTTCTCGCGAGCTCTTCAGGAGTTCCGATAAGATTCATATCATCAACATATGCAACTATCGTAAAACCAGAATGTGACTTCTTAATGAACACACAAGGGCATAGTTCGTTGTTCACATATCCCTGACTAGTCAAATACTCACTCAGACGGTTATACCACATTCTTTCGGATTGCTTCAAACAGTATAGTGAACGCATCAGCTGAATTAAGAGTGTGTTCTGGGGGTTTGGAAATATTTGATCCAGTCAATGTAAGTCATTCAGGAACTTTCATATAAATTTCCGTATCAAGATCCTCATAGAGATATCTACGCAGTTACTACGTGCAGGTGAATAAGTTTCGTCATAGTCAATTCCGGGGCGTTGTGAGAAGCCTTATGCAACAAGACGAGCTTTGTAACGCACAATTTCGTTCTATTCATTACGTTTCAGAAAGAAAACCCACTTGTAGCCAACAGACTTCACATGTGGAGGAGTAGAAGCTACAGGTCCAAACACCTTACGTTTTGCAAGTGAATCGAGTTCAACTTGGATTGTTTGTTTCCAGTTTGACCAATCGATTCTACGTCGACATTCATCAACGAAACGGGGTTCAATGTCATCGCTTAATATGATCTCAGTAGCTACTACATATGCTAATGCATCGTCAACGATCATCTCATTTCTATACCACACATCATCTACGCTAGCATAATAGACCGAAATTTCACGATTGGTGGATTCATCTCTTTAAGGATGCTTCCGTAATCTAGAATTTCCTCATGAGTAGGATCAAATGAGTAAGCGACAGTCGGATTCACGGTAAGCTCTTCAGGTGCTTGTGTCGTGGGTTTCCTCTTCCAAGGGTGTGAATCCTTTGAACCAAGTGGTCTGCCACACTTTTGTGTAGGGGCAGAGGATTGGTTAGCCACTAATATACGTGGATCACCAAAGTTGGCATCCCGGGCCTTTAGGAGGGAAGTCCGTCGTACATTTGGTACATCCATCTTTACAGGCACATTTGCAGCTGAAATATGTGATTTTGTCACTCGCGCTAGATCGATGAAAACATTTGGCATGCTCTAAGCTATGCTTTGGAGATCTAATATGCGATGCACTTCAGTTTCAGACTTAGGGGTATAGAGATCTAAATGAGACAAAGTGGGAGTCGTCCATGATAATTTGCGTCGTTCATCAGGAACGTTGACGTTCTTATCTCCCTCTAACGACGGGAAGATTGTCTCATAAAAGTGACAATCCGCGAAATGAGCGGTGAAAAGATCGCTTTTCAAAGGTTCTAAGTAACAAATGATCGAAGGAGAATCATATCCGACATAGATTCCCATCATTCGCTGATGCTCTATTTTTGTACGTAAGGGCGGCCAAATCGGCATATAAGCTGCACAAGCAAAAACCCGCAGATGCGATATGTTGGATAAATTTTACAAAACTTATCATAGACTTAAAGTCTATGATAAGTTTTGTAAAATTTTAGACTTAAAGTTTATGATAAATTTTAGACTTAAAGTTTATGATAAGTTTTGTAAAATTTTAGACTTAAAGTCTATGATAAGTTTTGTAAAATTTTAGACTTAAAGCAAGACATGATGTTACAAAACTTGAGAAGTGATCAGATTCGACAAATTTTAGAATTATATTCATTCATAGACTTAAAGTCTTGGAAGCGCAAATGCTACCAATCATGTCTTGCTTCAGGCAAGAAGATGTCTTTTTGATGATCAAAACGATCAGCCAAAACGACCCAGAGTGCTTGTGGATCCTCTTCAGCAAGGTACTCGGTTTGCAATGCGTCATGAATATGTCTTCGAATGAAGATCATGGCAGTGGCTTTCTCAGCTTCGCCAACCGGGTTGTCCGTTTCATCTTCAATGGCGGGATGCAAATTCTTTGTAGTGAGGTGGAGCTTCACATCTTGGACCTACTTGAGGTAGTTCCTTCTAGAGACCTCCAAAATGGTGAAGTAGAGTTTGTTCAAATTCAACATGTTCCTATCACAAAATAAAGGACAATATGTCATTAGTGTAATGGAGAAAGAAAATCAATCCATTCACATAGGAGTAGAACATTCAGGTTCTAATATACATGTATTGGTTAAAATTCGCATGAAAAAACTTTGGGTTTTCATGGGTGATGTTTTTAAGGAAAACTTTAGGTTTTCAAATAAGGCATGTTTTTAGAAACTTCAGGTTTCGAAATAATTATGAACTTCATGTTCATATGTTCCTGCAGACAAATGCAAATATATATGCATAAATATGCAACAAGAAAATATGCAAATAGAATTTCAGGTCTATAATTATAATTGAATTAATTATTTGTACTTAGGGTCAAATTTAAAGTGTGGGTGAAAAAAATATAAAACCCATTAGGCCTAAAATAATTAGGCAATTAAACTCGGGGCCCAAAAACTTGAACCAAAGCCCACGGGTAGGCTGAGTAAAATGGAGCCGTGAGGTCCAGGCCTAGGAACTGGGTTGGGTTTGACATGGGCCTAGTATCATAGAAAACGTTGGGCTACAGACGCAAGCCCAAAGCAGAAGCCCGAGAAGGGCTCTAATGAGGTGTGACGCGACATGGGAAGGGCAGCACCTGATTTTTGGGCTGGTGGTACATGGGCCGGGTCCAATAGAAAACCCAATTAGTTTGTTGGATTTGGGCCGGGGTAGCAAGAGCAAACAGTAAGCCCAAATGGTTCTTTGTGATGCAGGCTCGAGGGTCTAAGGCCCAATAGAGGCTCGGGTCGGAAAAACCTATGACACCCCAGCGTGTGCTGGGTGAACTTTGTCGGAGAAGACGACCGGCGCCACCACTTCATGCGGTCGTGTCTAGGTGAAAAAATCACGGCAAAGGATCGTGGGTTTGACGACGACCCATTAAAGTAAACGGAGAGTGAAGATTCTCAACGTTTGTGTTAGAAACCCTAGGAAAATTAATCGGAATTTCAAAGAAAAACCGATGAGATTCAAAACGAATCTCGGCAAAAAAACTCGTCCGCAGGGGGGGAAGGGGGAAGACGATCTGTAGGTTGTTGGGACTAGGACCTAAGATTAGGATTGGGCTGTAGGCCCATCTGCGAGGGAAGAAGACGTTATAGATGGCATCAGGTGTGTTTTGGGTTTCAAACCAAAAGCCTATGGCTCTGGCATATGGTCTCGCGGCTCAGCCACACAGGCTGCAGGCCTGGGCGAACGACTCGAGTTGCGGCTCAAGGTCATGGATTCGAAGAACCCTAGTGTTTTCTGATTTTATTTTTTCAATTAATTCAAAGCATATATAATTTGAATGAATGAACATATATTTGATGCAATTCATGACAATATCAAATTCATATAATTCAATAATTATGAATATAATGCATACACAATTTATGTAGAATCTAAAATTCGAAAAACGTAAAGTTGGGTCATGCATTATGGTGAATGTTCATGCTATCAGGGCTGCAAAAATATCGAGATAAAAATCGTTGTTTTGGAAGAACTTGATTGCGTGAAGATATGGATGAACTTGTTTGATGCAGAAAGCTTCCACATCAGATGTATGAGCGTGCTGATATTGTGTTGTAGCCTATTTTATCTGACAAGGGGAAAAGGGCCGGCGACAGACTGAGAGAAGAGAGATGTGTTTGTAGTATTGTGTAGAGGAATGTGTGTTATTTCCCTTATGTAGTGCCTTTATTTATAGTAATAAGAGGGAGAATAAATCTTCATCCCCAAGGAATACAAGTCCATATAGGAATGAATAACTAGAATAAAATATAATTTAGGATTTACACAATCACACTCAAACTAGGAAAGTTTACAACAAATTCGATATTTTGAAAGCCAATCGGCTCGTTTGGATGTGCTTTCAAAATGACTGAAAGCGCTTTTAGAGAAAATGTTTTTTGGTTCCAAAAACACTTTAAATGCTTTCTGCAAGAAGCACCAGTTATGTGCTTCTTCCAGGAAGCGCTTTAAGTGCTTTTTCAGAATTTACTTGTATTTTTACTAATGATTGATTCTGAAAACGTTTTCACCAAAAACGTTTTCAGTCATTTTAAAAGTATATCTAAACAAGTAAGAGTGGGTCTCATTGGGATAAATTGCCTGTTTTGACCCGGCCCGTTATTAGGCCTGCGCTCGAATCTAGACGCGGGTAAGAACCTTCACTATCCCCATCTCCCAGAGCTTTATGAACAAAAGAGACCACGAGAGCCAATCGTGGAGCGGCAAGAGTCGTAAATTCATCCGCTTCACGAAACCCTAACTCCCTGGCCAGGTAATTTTCTCTCTCGTCGATCCTACATTCTTTTTTGCTTGATTCAGCTTAATCCGCAGTTAATTTATTCAATTCGTTCACTCATTTATGCACAAGAACAATCTGTAGCCTCCTGTTTGTTTACCGAGAAAATGGGGATAGAAAATTTCGATTCATACATTTTTTTCTCAATTCTGATGTTCTATGTTGAGCAAACAAACTAAGTAGCTTGATTAGTTTATTAGGTCAGTTTCTAAAAATGAAAAAGCAATCATTTTTGTTGCAATTTTTTGGTAGAATCCGGATTTGATGGAGGGAATTGGAAGTGAGGGCGGAGCAGCGGCGGCGCCACTGGCCCAATGGCGGAGCGATTTTGCGAGAGCATTCCAGTACTATTTGGATCGATCAACGCCTCACACTGTGAATAGATGGCTTGGAACCCTAGTTTTGGCTGTGATTTACATTCTGCGTGTGTACTATGTTCAGGGGTTCTATGTTGTCTCCTATGGCCTGGGGATCTACGTCTTGAATCTCTTGATTGGTTTCTTCTCGCCAAAGGTTGACCCGGAGCTTGAGTCCGTGGATGGGCCTTCATTGCCAACAAGTGGTTCTGATGAGTTTAAGCCTTTTGTTCGCCGCCTTCCCGAGTTTAAGTTTTGGTAAATTTCTTTCATCCTTTTGCTTCATATGTGCAGTGATGGTGTTAAAACAATAGTATTGCGTGGTTCGGTGTGATTGCTTATGTTCGGGGCTCATTTTGATGGAAAACCCCCTTTCCATATGTTGTGTATGTTAAAGATTGTGTGATGTATCTTGTAGTAGTAATAAATGCTTCAAGTGTCTTCTTATTATGCCATATTTGCATGCTATTTTCCCTAGTTCAACTTACGTAGAAATTTATGAAAACCATATATTTCCCTCTTTACAGAAGGGTTTTCATGGGTTTTACTTTAATTGTAGAAAACTGTTTTTGAATAATGACGGGAGTAATTCGTAACTACTGAAGGATGGTTTTGCTGTAGAAGTATCGGTACGGCTTATAGGCATCTGGTTACAGGAGTTATTAAAAGCCTTGAGTGACTGAGTCAACAGGGTGTTTATGCCATGGAGTATCAGTTAGCATAAACCAATAAGTGAATTTGAGATTTCTTGCTGCCATCTGATTCCTGTGTGTTGGAATTATACCACTGGACTGGTTCAATACCTAGTTTCATGACTAAACTGGTTCATCTCACAAAATGAAAAGCAGCCAGGAAGTTGAATCGTCTCTAATTCTTAATATCACACTTGTTTTAAAATCTCGGGGAGTTTTAATGTTACTGATGTTGTATTGCTATTTTTATTACCATGGAAAATGAATGCGTTCATTGTTTTTCAGGTATTCCATCACAAAGGCATTTGTTGTTGCATTCATCATGACCTTTATTTCTCTGCTGGATGTACCTGTTTTCTGGCCAATACTGCTATGCTACTGGATTGTTCTGTTTGTCCTCACAATGAAACGACAGATCCTACACATGATCAAATACAAATATGTTCCATTTGATATCGGAAAGAGGGTGAGTAAACATATTCTGATGCTTCCTTCCCCCTCTTTGTTGTTGGCCTTCATATGAAGGTCCCTACCATGAACGGAAACTAATTATTATACTGTCCCCATTTGTATTTGCAGCGATACACTGGAAAAAAGTAGTCTGAATGGGAGTGGCTTCTCTACAAATCTGAAATCAAATGCTGCTGATTTGTAGAACCTTGAGTGGAAGCAAGACGATAAATTTGGGCTCTTAAGTATGTTTTGAAGGTAATGCTCGTTCAGTATATTTGAACATGTGCTAGACTCTCTAGTTTAGAAGTGGATGCCCTAATAGTTAATCAGAGTTCAAGTTGCACTCGTTTTTCTTTAAACATTGCCTAGCAGATTAAAATATACATTGTTGAAGACACAGCTAACAGCAGTCTATGTTATATTGTTCAGTGTATTTGTTGCAAGTAAAGCATGAGAAGATGTTCCATGTTCAGATGGGTGTGTTTATGTTCTTTTCATACTAAAATATTGTTCACATGCCTTTCGTTGTTCATTTTAAAAGATATACGTAAAGACCGAACTGAGAATGTGTAAGCTTGTTTTATTTCTTGTTGTCTAAACAAAGATAATGCATGCCTTTGTACTATATCGAAGTCTTCATGATCATCTTGAACCTAGGAAAAAAACTTCAGGGCTGTTTATCTCTGTCTCGTTCTCTTTTTCGGAGTATTAGACTGCAGTAACGCAATTTTGAAAAAAACCTATACATAGACGGAAAGTAACGATCAACTCTCAATGAGGGCATATAAACTACACGTACTCCCGGTGGTTGGAACTCTTCCGGTGTATGCTCATGAATTTGGCCACAAATTCTGCATAAAAAGTGCATGATTAACCTGTAAGCTTACCACAGAAGTGGAGTTGTGCCAAATTATTGAATCCTTATATAATTGGACGAAGAATTTTAGTGGTTTGCATATGTTACCTTCTAGTTTCAGTAACGCACTCGCCCCTGCGGGGAGTCTTTTCTCCTGCGAGGACAAGATTTTAGTCAGTTCATCATCCATCTCTGAGAGCCGAAAGAAGAAATTAGGGTGAGAACTTACATAGTAAGCATGCCAGTAGTAGAGTTCCCTCCTAGAACTAGATGCTACTCCCTTTAGGAACTGTTCCACGAGCTTCTGCATTTCGGAAAATGCAAACTCCATCACAAAATTATACTTTGGTGACTAACTAGATATGAACAAATTCGAGGTATCGATGCAGTACCAGTAGAATCAGCTTCGGATGGACAAAATCTATAAGAAGCTTTTGAAACTTTCCCCGGATGAAAAATAATCTGGCAAAAGATTAATGCGGAAAATCAATTCAAGCATAGCGGGATGCTGTTAGATGAACGGTGCAACTGAGTTAGGTGTGACATCTCTCGTGGGTTTCACATCGTTGAATGACTGAGATTCACATCAGTCAACAGATGCCGATAAAATGATTACCTCTTCGGTGATGGATCGGCTAGGATTTCTGAAGCGAGTTCAAGCAGCACCTCTTCCCATCCAAGTGGAATTGGTTGTTCATCTTCAAAAGGATAGCTGCATAGGCAAAGCTCCAAGTAAGTTGACTTTACAATAAACTCAAAATTCCCAACAATTTCATTGCCATATGTTCTCACTTGTGTGCTTTGCATGCTTCAAGGCCCATGATTGCTTCTCTCAGATTCTGCTTTGATTTATTTGCAATCTTACTAGCAAAGCTCATAGGTAGGTCAAAGTCCTCCTTGCTGGCTATCTGAATAAGAACTTCCATAATCTGGCAAAGAGAAAAATAAAACGTAAGCGGACGTGGGCGTGGGCGTACCCACGTTGGCTGAAAACGTTGTGTTTTTCTCCACGCACCTGAGTTTGAATCTCCCTCTCCGCAGTTTATATTAGCTTAAGGTAAAATTAAAATAACATCTCGGGAACTCTACGGTCCATGTAATACTTACTTCATGAGTCTCAGGAGCATCAACCTTGATGACCATGCACCAGTTTTTCACCGATTCAATGACGCCGGTGTCATTTTCGCAGCAGAGTATGAGCTTCCACGATTCCGAGTAACAGTCCACGATCCATTTGATCAAATGCTGAATGTGCGCTGTTGCTTTGTCAACACCGTACAGAACCATCACTGGAACGAAAAGGAAAAACATGTTAGGGTTTTGAGAGAAATAGGTCAAAAGTGTTTGGAAGGGATTTGTGGGTGTGTTGAGAGAATTTTGACCTCTATGATTTGCCTTGGAATTTATAGAGCTGACTTCATGAGCAATTTCGTTGTTATTGTTTATTTCCTTGACTAAACCCATTAGGGCGTATCTGGCATTTGGTTCCAGTTGTACATTGAGTTCTACATGGTGAGGACTGGATGTCAATGGAACCACTACTTGCATTGGCCTTTGTTCCTGTCACCATTGGGTTATGTAAGAGAGATTTGAAAACGCTCGTTCACCCGTACAGATGAATCACAGTTTGACACGTGTACATAAAAATTTTCTTTTGTGCTTTCGATAAGTTATGTACGCATTTGTGTCAGCATGTGAGTTCTAACTAAGAAGGAATGACTCATTTAACTGTAAGAACATTATGAGCATTTCACAAAATGTAAAGCATTATTTCAATATCTCAAATGTCTAATTCACAACAGAATACCTGAACCCGGAAGTATCTTAAATCATGAGATATCTGCAGAGAGGAAAACAAAGTGAAAAAACCAAAAACAGATCATTTTAATCCATTTTCAAGGAAAAAGCTTCGAACTTTATTGTATTTGATGTACAGAAACATACTTCCCAGCTCGCATCGCCATATATTTCCCGTAGATACGCCATTGTTAGAGCTTTCTTCCCAGAACCAGTTGGTCCAGTAAGCAAAATATGGGGACTGACGCTATCAATCACCTACATATTCAACAGAGCACGAGTAAGAAAGCATGAAGAAAACCGAAAACAAACATGCACAAGGCCTGCAGATGTTACGTATTTGTGTCTGCAGCTAGAAAAAAATACTCAGAACAAACAATGAAAATGGGTGAAATACGCACAAATGGAACTCGTTATAAAACTAAAAACAAAACTGGAGGGACACTAATACAATAAGCGGCTTTATTGTCTGTTTAGTGTCTTGCAGTTTTATTTTCGACTGGAACTTTGTTATCAGTTCTGTCTGCGCATATTTAATCAAAAAATTACTCACAAGTTGCTTGAGAACTTGAGCTTCTTGTTTGTGGCAAGTGAATCCGTTCAACGAACTAGGGCGATGCTTATCAGCCCATAACTGCCTGAGACTTTCCACCACGAACGCTTTCTCGATGAATGCAGCTTCATTGAACGTGCAATGCTCAGGTGATAATTTTTTGTTCTTGCAAGAACTCTTTCTCATACACGAAAACCACGCCTGACTTTCGTTCTTCCTCCTATTGGCCGTGAACTTCCTCATGCTCGCTGTTGTCGTCCTGCTTGCATCACTCGTCTTGCTGCTAGCCATGCTCAGCTTCCCGCTGCTCTGCCTGCTCACCGCAGAGCTGGAAGTGGTGGTGGTTGTCTGCGACAGACCATACGGGGACAAAAGTCCGCGGATATTCACATTCTGATCGCAGTTACTGTTTGATCGAGTAGTACTTCTCTGTTGAGAGGCAGCAGAGGAAACCACTTTTGGTTTTTGTAAGTGATTTGGAGGCAATGCCATGACATCGCACTCTCTAGAGAAGAAGATATCACCTGCTGCAATAGAATCCGAGCTTTCGTAAACCGGAGCAGCTTTGTTATTCAACATGGAGTTTGGAGAAGTTCTAGCAAGCTTTGCATGGGCAAGCATTTCGTTAATTTCGCCGACAGACGGCGTGCTCACTTGCCTTTGCTTCTGATGAGCCATGCTTTTGGATAACGGGGATGGAGTCCTCTCCCCTTTCGTAGGCGTGATCGAATGATTCCTCCCCTGGTTAGTTTCTCTCGGTGATCTATGCTGCGGAGCAGCTGTTGATCTTCTGCTGTTCGTTCGTTGGTTTCTGTTTGAGCCTATAATCTCATCACCATCGTCGTTCAAATCGCGCTTTTCTCGGTCTGTTTGAAAAGGTGAAACGTGTCTCCTGCGCTCGGACTGTCCCAAGGGGCTGATGTTCCTATGAATATCAGAACCCGCCATTGGCAAAGTTCGAGCATTGCTGTCATCTCTTCTGGGCTTGTAGGGCGACTTGCTGCTGGTTCTTCTTCGAACCGGACTTACCACGGAGGTAGTTCTTGGAGTAGGGCCGTCGTATTCAAACCTCGAAGATCTCCTGCTCTGCTTCAATGGGCTGATCGTTCTTCCCAAATGCAACTCTGGTTTTGCCCCTTCAGACTCCCATTCTCCACTTGGCCATTTGTTTCCGCCGTGCCAGGGGCTATCTGGGATGTCTGTCTCGGCATAAGACGGCTCATATCCACTCCTCCTTTGCTTCACCGGCGTCAGAGAATTCTTCCTACTGGGCCTTGACCAATTATTCTCCATTTTTAACTAACCAAAAGTGACTCAACTCCTTATAAGTCGTTGCAAGGTTTCTTAACTTTCAGATGAAGTGGCCAGGCTTGGCCAGTAAGGCCGGCGAGAGGGAAAACAGCGCGGATCACCAGCTAAGCCCTCTAAACGACTGCTAAATTGAGCACCACGAGCTTACAAAAAACCCAATTGAACACCGAGGCAGGCATGTAAGGGTTGATTTAGAAGGAGGAGAAATTTGAGAAGCGAATAACATAAATTTAATGTAACGAAGGAGACAATGAGAAGAACAAAGAAAAGGGTATCTGAAGGAAGTGAGGAGAAAAACCCGATGCTTACAAAGAACAGAAGACATTGATGATGTTAACTATGTCGATGTTATGCTCCGAGTGTTAAGTTTACAGCTGTAATAAGAGAAGAGAGACAAATAAACCTTGTTTTCTGTAATTTCTAAGCTCATGTTTTTGTCTTTATCTTGTCTCTGTTTTATCGGACTGGAAGGTTACAGCGTACCGACAAGGATAGGGAAATTTGAATGGAATAACTTCGCGGCATCGGCATGGTGGCTATATCGGCATACGTCCAGAGGCTGTCATCTGCAATGGAAGTTCGTTTGGATTCTTTGGAAATAGGATTCATATTAGCAGATAATATGTCACTGGTATCTTATGTTCTCGTCGTCTGAAGTCTTAGGAGTCTCGTCTGCATAACAAGTTGTCACCTTGTCTACTACTAAATGAACAATAACACTGTTATGTATGTGTTATAGCATGAATGGACGACAAGTTTATACTTTTAAGATATAATGTTAATAAATGTACGTCGTGTTATAGTCAGTGTATTTTCTTGAGCTACAAGTCAATGTATTCTCTGGTTTCTCTTACTCTGTTGAGGAATAAAGTAAGGTTTTATGGGTACATGGAAGTCGTTAGAACTCTTTCAGCAGTTAAAAAGCTTCTTGCTTGTAGCTCAAGCAATGCACAGAACTCATCACTCTCACTGTTTTCCTCTTCCGCCAAAAGAAGCTTCAAAACTCTTTTATGCAACGGAGAAATTCTTCTGCGAACTCAAAAGCTCAGAAACGAACACGAAGGAAAGCTAACATTAAGTAGTAATTTGATAAATGAATTTACAATTGTACATTCGTATTGCAAGTATACTCCTCATATCAAACATGAGGCGTGGGTGCTACAGATTTCTATTCGTTCAGACTGTTTGGAGAGAGGCTTTGAGTGGCGAAGTTGATAACCAATCTAATAAAGCAGTATTGACAAGCTCTGGAACTTCATCGTGTGGACAGTGCCCGGCCTGCAGATTTACCAAAGTTGTATTCGGATAAAACGCTTTGATGCTGTTAGCCTTGGCAGGACCTACCCACGGATCCAAGTCACCCCAGACCAACAACAGTGGACAAGACATCTTGCTTAAGACACTGTCCAGAGTGTACTTGGTCTGGTTTGTCATGAACCGGGTCATCAATCTGCGCAAAACAATCAAGAAACGTCATACTTACTAACGAATCAGACATCAATTTTCATGACCAAATCTTCAAGATATCACTAATCTACGTTTTCAGGGGATCTTTATTATAGAACAGATCTACACATACCTGTAATACACTTCTCCAGCGTTTGGGTCAGCGGCTGGCATTATTATGGACTCCACCAGATAGTCATCCACATTGGCAGTGTTTTTATACACCTGCGCCAGCAAAATTAAGTATTTAAAACATATCGGAGTAAAATTTTGTTACGAATTTGGGAGACTATTGTATAATGATTGGAATATCAAGGTTGACCTTACACTCAGACTTCACGGAGAAGCTTTAGAAAGTAACTTACGCTCTTTAAGACGGATTCAACACGTGCTGGTTGCTTTGCTTGCCAGAACAGAAATCCAAGTACCACTCGCTGGAAAACTTCCTTCAGGGGCTTTAGGATGAACTTCTGCAGGGCTGTTTCCTCCTCAGACTCCTTGGCTACACTATTAGGATTTCCAAACTGTCCCGCAGAATTCAGAAGTGCAACTCCAACTACTTGCTCAGGCAACCCAGCTGCTGCAACCAAAGCAGTAAAACCTCCGAGGCTGAAAATTTGCAGCGAGTCAAATAGTCATTATCTCAAAAGCCATCTGAAGAGAAAACATGAGATATACACATTTTCCGTTTGCAATGATCAACTCAAAGCAAATTACCCCTCTTAATTGAAAATGTTAAAAAGACCAACTCCAGGTTTATTCCTGTAAACTTAGAAACACTGTTTGATGTTTAGAAAACACGATCTTCCACATTTTACAAGCCTTAAGTTATGTAATGTTATACATGAATATTACAGATACAGTGAGTAACTAATTAAAGTTTAGATTACCTGTTTCCAACTAAAACTGTCGGTTCTTTCACTATCTCCTTTAAGAAATCCTCCACTTGATCTCTCCAAACCATGGCATCATAATCAACAAGTGCTTTCTCACTCCACCCAAACCCCAGCAAGTCTATAGCATAAACCTTATATTTTTTAGCCAACTCTGGAATGTTGTACCTGTAACACGGGGAGCAAATAAAAACTTATCAACTTTAAAGTATACTAAACTTACAGCCACCAGAAGCATGAATGTTTACTTCATATAAAAGTTCACATAGGAAACTTGAAATTGAAGGGTTAAAACAAACCCATAACCCCTAAGGCATGTCGACAACAACTGGGTTTTAATCACAAAAGAAAAAGAAACAAAAAGGAAATCCGCCTCAGTTTCTTGAATACTTGATCAGATTGCAAAGCCTCTCACTCTCAGTTTAGATTTCTCCGCCACGGAGCTTATAGGAATTTGCAAACAACCATGCCATAGCCAATGCATACGCAAGTAAATGTAAATTCTCATAAAAGCTGAAGGGAAAAATAGAAGGTGATGGGCACAAAGTAGCAAACCTCCAGTGAAATGCAGAAGCACCAAAACCATGAATAAGAACAACTGGAGGCCCTTCTCCTTGTACCACATAATGAATTTTGTGACCCCTCCATGTCCAAAAATTGTACCCCTCCGGCTTAAATTCCAGTCTTTCAACACCTACAGAATAAAATAAAATAGAATCCCACATAATCCAAAACCCTTTTGCCTAAAAGCAGAAAAATTTGCAAAGAGATTATGAAATACGATGGTAAGTAAAGAGATTAACCTTGAACTGGCTGAGCAGTCAACGAAGAGCCCATGACTGAGAGTCCTGCAGCTGCAACTCCTCTGAAAGCAAAACTCCTCCTGTTCATCACACATTTGCTTCCTTCCAAGTAAATGCAACACGACTAGTCAGTTCCCAGGAAAAAGAAATTTGAAACTTTTCATTTTCCGAAATTCTAAACTACTCTAATGTACGCTAAGTTAAAACTTGGCCGCACAAGGCGGACTTACTAGCCAACCAGCCTAACCCACGTCAGTAAAATCGAAACTTTAGTAAATTAAATGCAAAGATAGAGTGGATGAGCTTACTGTTGCAATTAAATGGCCTTGTGAGGCCAATGAACCTGGTTTCACGAATTGGGTTGAAGAGCTCTGTTCTCGCTGAAGGCAGTACGGACGACGACATCGCAATGGTTGTGAAAACCTCTCAAATCTTTGGGTGTAAAATGAGAAGGAAACTGTAAAGTTCTCAACTTTTCTGTGGTTGGTCTACGTTATGCGTTGTGGAGGGGGGAGATCCCACATGATCAAACGGTCAGTCGTTTCTCGTCCATAGGTATACGACGTCGTTTTGTTTGATAATCGCTAGGTCATCACGGTCGTGCGCTCTTCCTCTTCGTCTACAACCCAACTGCTCCAACCGAAAATTTTCATTTGCTCCATGGAAGCTCCGGCGAGAATTCTCAGTCTCAATCGCCAGCTCTTTGCCAAAACGACGCCGTCCGCCCTCGCTTTCTCCCCAAAACTCCGTCGGCCCGCAAATTCCTCGCTTATATTTCACACTCTCGCTCGAAACGGCGTCGGCAAAAGAACCCCCTTTTCTCTTTCGCTCGCGCAGTTGCACTCCTCGTTCTGCTTCAATCCGAACCCCTTCAAATCCCTCCCCCTTCCTCTCTCCTCCCAGTCGCCGTTCAGCGGCTTCAACCCCTCTCTCTCACCCTCAAGCGACGACGTTTCCACCTCGAATCGGGCGTTCCACGGTGGCATTGACGGAAATGTGGGTTCTTTCGGGACCCACAACCTTGAAGTGAGAGTGGTGTTGCTGGGCTGGCTCGGCGCCAAGACGAAGCATCTGAAGAGGTACGTGGAATGGTACAACTCCAGAGGCATTCACGCCGTGACCTTCGTCGTTGATCCGAGAGAGGTGCTCTGGTTTGATTTGGGCCGCCGGGTTGAAAATCGGGTTTCGGACTTGGCCCGAGAGCTCGCTTCGTGGGTGGAGGATGGCGGAGAAAGGTGTTTGCTTTTTCACACGTTCAGCAATACGGGTTGGTTTGTGTAGGTACTCTTTGTTTGGATGTGATTGCTTTGTGTTACTCCTTTCATGGGTTGCCAATTTTTGGGTTTTGGGAGGTTGCTTATGGCAGTTAGTTTATTGCAGGTATGGTGCCATTCTTGAAATTCTGCAGGGGAGGGAAGACCTGATGGAGAAGATTAAAGGGTGTGTGGTTGATTCAGGAGCAGCTGAACCTTTTAATCCTAAGGTTTTTTTGACATGGTTTAATCGGATTTTTAAGTATCGATTGACTGCTGTAGAATAACATAAGAACTATTTTTTGACATGGTTTAATTGGATGGATTTGTTTGCTTTAGATTGAATACAGGATCTACTTTTGATTGGATTACCTATTTTGTGGGATCTGAAATGATTTACTGCTTATTAGAATGCAACAAAGCACCCTGCAATGCAAATTCTCTTTGGTTTCTCTGCATTTTGATCGAATCTGCAATGTAATCTGAGGAATGTTTTTGAATCTGATTTGCCAAATATTTCAAATATGTTGGTTTTATATATTTATGTTTTGTTTTATGGTTATACATTAATGTGAGTTCAACTTGAGCTGTATGTTACGAATTCAGAAGGGCGTTGTTGTGCTTTGCATTTATGGTGCTGTGTGCAAATGATAACCTTCTCTAACCTTGACAGGTGTGGGCAGCGGGATTTTCTGCTGCGATTTTGAAAAAACGCAGCTGTTTAACAAGCGCTGCAATTGAGGCTAGAGAATTAAATGAGTCGGAAGATGCAGCAAGCTTGTCAGAGCTGCAAGAAGAGAAGCCTCCACTAGTCGAAGCCGTGGTTTTACTGATATTAGAGAAGCTGTTTTCAGTTCTTCTAAAGTTTCCTGACGTGGATAAGTAAGCAATGCTTGTTTTTGATTTAAATGCTTGTAAATCATAGAAGATATATACCTTGATGTTCAAGAAAATGGGCAGAACTTTTCAATTAAAAGGTATATGGTTGACTTTTGTATTGTTTTCGTGCAGGAGGTTAACAAAGGTAGTTTCTATTCTTTCGGAAAACAGTCCTGATTGCCCACAGCTTTACCTATACAGTACTGCTGATAAAGTCGTTCCACACCAGTCAATTGAGTTGTTCATGGCTGAGCAAAAGAGGAAGGGTAGAATTGTGCGGTCCTTCAATTTCGGCACAACACCTCATGTGGATCACTTCAGGAATTTCCCCGACATATACTCTTCAGAGCTCGACAGTTTCTTGAAAGATTGTTTAACTACAGTTAAGACGATGTAAACTCTGCAAATGCAGATTGTGTAAACTCTGCAAATGCAGATTGTTGTGTAGAAGTCATTCGATTTAAGCATCGGCTGGTGTGTTGTCAATAGGAACACACGTCCGAGGTTATAAAGTGTCGATGTGTTCAGTTCTAATGCAGCAAATGCCAATAATTTTGCAGTCTATTAGTTCACAGCAAAGATCTGCTAGGCTGGAAGGACAGTCTAACATACTGTGTTTAGCTACCGATGGGAGATAGAGAGCTTGTTTAAAGAACTCAAATGTCCTTATTGGAAAGAAAAGTTATCTAATGCTTCTTTTGAACTTTTGCAGATCTTACCGGTTCTTCATGCTTGCATTGTTAAGAGTAGTAGATATATTTTTTACAACCCGATATTATTATATACTCAATTTTACGAGTAAAATGATCCAATTGGGTGCAAGGAGGCATGCGCACTAGCACAAACAACTGACTTGACTCACGTATGCGTAGTAGAAGTAAATTTGAAGTGATGATTCAACCGTTTGCTACCAATTTATTGATGTAAGGTCGGGGCATGTAACACTATAGATGCCAATAAATGAGCGCAACCAAGGTCATGTTTTCAAATAACTCTGTTTCTGTAACTGTTATATTCAAATTCTTTCGTAGCTGCCACTTAATACTACGGTCTAATAATATATTTTCTTCACTTGTAAGTGAGAGGTCTTAGATTCGAGCCAAAGACGAATTTGAACCACATTATTGTTAGCTCATTGTACGGCTAAACTCACCTCCT
Source organism: Cotoneaster glaucophyllus (assembly GCA_036320875.1). NCBI lineage: Eukaryota > Viridiplantae > Streptophyta > Magnoliopsida > Rosales > Rosaceae > Cotoneaster > Cotoneaster glaucophyllus. Next base: position 19,076,934 of record CM070073.1, read on the forward strand.
CCTCTTTAGCGTAGACAATAAAAAAAAAAAAAAAAAAAAAAACAACTGTCTTCAGCAGCTCAAGGAGCTAAGAACACTGGGCCCTACTAACCAAAATTTGAAAACCCGACCCGGTAGACACATAAGCAAGATGTCCAGGTTCATTGTGTTCCTTAGCCGACAACCAAAAACACCAACGCTTTCAGGCTTTTTTCTGAAAAAGAGGATCCTAAAAAAGAAGAGATACGGAAAGAGATAGACTTTTGCTTCTGCAGTTCGGAGTCGCTCGTCAAAAATGGCGGTTTTGGAGGATTGGCTGGTGAGCTCCAAGCTCTCTCCGCCCAATGCATACGGAGCCGTCGTTCTCGGCGGCACCTTGGACCGATTACACAACGGTCATTGCCTGTTTCTCAAGGTATGTTTCTTCATCTTTGCATTTATATTTACTTGTTGTATGTGAATTTTAAGATTAATGGTTTGATGGAAATGGGAGCAGGCGGCGGCGGAGTTGGCAAGGGATCGGATTGTGGTCGGAATTTGCGACGGACCCATGTTGACTAACAAGCAGGTTCTTAGCTTTCATGTTAATATTAATGTAAACTATTGTCTTGATAAGGTAAATTTCGATGTTAATGTTGCGGTTTATGTTCGGAATATGGCAGTTTGCTGCTTTGATACAACCCATTGAGGAAAGGAGCAATAGTGTTGAGAATTACATCAAGGTATTATGCTCCACGAATTTGTTTGAATTGCGATTCAATTGGTGTGTATTTTAACATTTGATCCAAACAATTAAGAATGAGTTGCAAAATGCAGCACATTCTGTTGTAGCTGTTGTTGTGGGTTTGAACAGGTTCATGTGTTTGGCCACCGTATGTCCATACCGCTTTCATCTCTTTATATCTCAATTTCAGGGTGACATTTGCTAGTATTTGAATTTTGGTACAACCCTGCAGTCTCAGGAGGGTATTGCATTCAATAATTTATGTGTTGTTTTCCTGTCGCGTTGTTGTGTCATAGGAAATGCGTAGTCCTCTTATGTTGTATGATGATATTTTCAGTTGTTAATTTCTTACAAATATTTGCAGTCTATCAAGCAGGGGCTGGTAGTGCAAGTTGAACCTATTACGGACCCCTATGGGCTAAATTGCGTTTATATTCAATTTCCAACCTCCTCCGAGTGACGCATGAGGAAATTGTTGAGAGTTGTCCCACATTGGTGAGGGACAAGGTTTGCTATGTGCTTATATGGTCTTGGGCTACTCCCCATATTGCCAATTGGTTTTATGGTGGAACCTCAGTTTCATCATGGTATCAGAGCAAGGTTGTCCACGTGTGAAGCCCAACGGCCACACGCACTCCACGTCACCCAGTTGTTGTCCACATGTAGGCTTGAAAATCCGCCACACGTGCGGGGGCGTGTTGAGAGTTGTCCCACATTGGTGAGGGACAAGGTTTGCTATGTGCTTATATGGTCTTGGGCTACTCCCCATATTGCCAATTAGTTTTATGGTGGAACCTCAGTTTCATCAGAAATAAGTGGCGTTAAGTGTTGCTGACCCCTTAAAGGTTTTTGCATGCAAGTTATCTTGAGGAGCTGCTGCAGTGAAGATGGCGACTTCTGATGTTATAGCGAATTACAAGCTCTCTCCGCCGAATACATATTAATCATCCTTCAGCTTTTCTGTGATTTCATGTATTTACAGTTTAATTCCAATCTTAATCATAATTTGTTTTCAGTGTGTTTAATGAATCCATTATTTTTTTTTTAAATTTTGGCAGTTTGCTGAGTTGATACAACCCGTTGAGGAAAGGATGAATAATGTTGAAAATTACCCCAAGGTATGTACTTGGAATTTTTTAATATTGATATTGGATTTAATGTACATGTACTTACAAAAGAGATTTTGGGTTTGAATTTTAAGTAGAAATTAAGTGTTGAATGAGAAGATATAAACATTTGATGTAGTTAGAGAATATATTCAAAGAAAAATGCTTATTTACAACAATACATCTGAAATTCAACTCAAGTATTACTTAACCTCTTGAAAACATTAAATCTTTTCACTTAACCTCTTAAAACCCAATTTGTGGCTCACTGTTGGCAGGCGTTATTTCTTCCCTAGCTAATTTTGTAGATTTGATTTCTGGCAGCAAGGAGACGCTAGACGGCGGACTGTCTGTTAATAAGAAGAGAGCTGAGAAAGGCCTTCCGCAGCTTAAGGTTTGAGTTGGTTGCCGTGAACTTATCATTTTATGGTATACTAATCGTAAAAATGTGGACTTCAATTTCTTTGAAAAATGTTCTTTTTTATGGCCTTTATTTTTTGGGTATTCTGCAGATTGAAGTTGTAGATCTGTATTCTGGATCCGGCGGAGATAGGCCGAGTTCATCATCGTTGAGGAAGCGTGAGGCGGAGAAGGCCAAGAACTACCAGCCAGCATAAAACCAAGTGCTTATTTCTATAAAAATAAAACTACTCAAGTCTAATGTGTCACATTAGAAGGCTTGAGGGTGGAAAATGTATTAAATAAAATGTATAAAAGTGTATCTGTGCCGAAAATAGGTCGCACTTCTTCAAGAAGTTGTCTTTCTAGCGATCTTGAGTTATGATCTCCACTTGAGAAATTAATAAAATGCTTTCAGACGAATGCTTTGCACTTCTTTCAAGCAAATATTAAGTAGAGAAATGATTTCTACCCATTTTTACACGCTCCTGTTTATTTTTTATATTTCAGATTCTAATAGACCAAAATTCGTAGCTATAACTATAAGCAACTTCTTTTGGAGGATGACATCTGACCCAACTGAAGAAGCATAGCAGCTGGTGAAGCATTTGAATTGCCCATATGATACTCTGCAAAGACCCTTAACTCCCCATCATAGCAGCTAGTGAAGCATTTGAGGCCATCTCAAGAGGGTTAAGGGGTCATGTCCAGCTCTATAGTCTTCCAAGAAATTATTTTCTAATGAACAGTGTCATACTCTATCCAACCGAGAAGACCAAAGAGTCATAGGCCAAAACATAGTTTTTTGACAAAAAAATCCATCTCTAACCGAAGGGGCTATTTTTTGGCCTTCTCAATAATTTATTATTTTAATTGAATTAATATAGTTAATTGAACTAAACTACCATATTAAAATAAGGTTTCAGACATATTTTAAGTGCCACTTGTCGCTAAATTAATAAACCTTCGGATTTCTTATCTTTATATAATGAAAAGGATGTGAAAATTTGAAATAAAATGAAGTAAGATAGTATGTAATAGTGAAAAGAATATGAAAAATGGGGTAGAAATGACTTAGTTATTTATAGGGAAAAAAATTAGAATTTATTTTTATTTTTAAATTTCGTCTAAAAAAGTCCAGCAATAACCTGTCGTCAGGTAGCATGTGTTTGGGCTGGGCTATAGGATTGGCTGCTCTTGGCCAGGTTCTCCAATTTTTAGCATGGTGGGCCCCACGAGCCTTTTGTGGCCTAGCCCTTGGTTGAAGACGGTTTTCGTGTCAAAATGAGCTATATTTTGGCCTATGGCCATTTGGCTGGGTCAGTTGGAGATGACCTGAATTGCCCATTTGACACTCTACAAAGACCTTTAACTCCTCATGATGATAAGTGTGACTGTATAATATGAATGGTAACAGTTCGGCACAGAGACGAAAATGTTTGCTCAGAAATGAAATCTTCCAAATGTTCCTGTAAATTCTTGGTCCAATGGCCAATCTTAACGACGAAAATTAATCATATTCATAACCGCAAATTTATTAACCATTGGAGATCATCCATAATCATACTCACGGGGTAACAGATTCCCTATCAGTTAAGGGTTATATTCATATTCGTCAATACAAAAAATATATTAGTTTAGTTGACGCACTATAATTTTGTCATTAAATATCCATCAATTTCTTGTCTGTGAGACTCTTGAAGAGAGACAATAAACTTGGAACATTTTATATGTAAAATGATTTAATGAACGGATCTTGTAGAGTATAATTATTAAAGTATTGAATTTAAAGCATTGATGATGTTGGCTAATCTTCTATATCTCTCATAAGCATCATTGAATTCTCATTGATTTTGATTCAAAACTTTGAACTTTCTCACAAAATGCAACTCCCAGAGTGCAACTTTTGTATTCTCAAGATGACAGGTTCCACAAATAATGAATATAAATATACAATATGTATATATATATATAAGTATTACATTTTATACAAATTATATTACTATTATATTTTATACAAATTATGTTACATATAATATAATATTCGGGTCGCATTTGGTGACAAATATGGATCGGAAGCTCTTATAACCATATCCAAAACCATAACAGAATGATATTCGCAGTATTTCATCATATCCAAAATATATCCGATTTTCATCTCCAAATCCATTTCATTCGGACAGATATCTACAGTTATCGGGTTTAATAGTTTGAATTGCCACCCCATCATCTGGTATCACTAATTCATGTGTTACAATGATGTAGACGACATAATTGATCATGGACCTAGGTTACAATATCAATAAAATATACGTGTCAAACATGAGTTCATTGCAATAATATATAGCAATGTTATTACACCGAAAAATTGCTTATGGCAAATAATTAAGAGAGTAATTAACTCCCTAGTAACTAGTCTATCGCATTAGCGGTGCCTCAAGTTAATCACGTTGTATGCAGTGCCACGTGAGCTATTTACGGCTACATGAGAGAATTCAAATGTTTAATTTATAAGGATGACACATAATGGTACGTGATTGACTTGAACAGACGTGACAAGCCAGGTACATAAATACTCAAAGATAGAAAGAAATATATATATAAAGAAGAATTCAAGCCAGAGCGGTTGCATAAAAGAATGTCATTCCGTCGTAATCGGATTGCAATGATTCCTCTTTCATGCCTCCAAACTCAAACTTTCCTTCTCCTTCAGTACAATACTAAAATATACTACTTTTGATGAAAACATAATGTCGAAAATATTTATATATGTATAATAACATCACAGCAAAATACATACATATATATATATATATATATATATAATAACGTAAAGTTAGAATAATTGTAGTGAAATTAAAACTGAAAATAAGCGTGTAACGTCACGTACTCCGAGAATAAGCGCTTTGTATCTAAAAATGCTAACGTACTCCGACAATAAATAAATAAATAACTAAAATGCTAACGTAAAAGGACCTACTTGTCCACTTACTTAACGAGCCCAACGAATAAGTTATTGATATTACGGTCTGCAGCCCGTGATGTCGACAACTCACTATTGTCTCGATAAGCAAGCAACAAATTCCCGAGAGTGCAATATTACCATTTTACCCCTCATTGGGAAATACATATAAATTGACTGATTAGCGCCTCGACCGCGCTCACGTACAACCCTCTCGGGCGATAATGCAAATAAATAGGAATTTTGAGAGAGAGAAGTTGAAGGCAATTCAATAAATGTGGGCAAAACATCGCTTGATAAAATTGTATCCATGGTAATTTTGAGAAGACGACCTTTGAATTTGGAAGTTTGCTTGGCAACTGGTGTGCGGCTCCACTGTTTTCTCCTTCTCTCTGGGTTTTGGTTTTGGGTGTAATTAGATTAAATTATAAGAGTGTTTGTATATATTTAAGTGAATGTTCTGATACATTTGAAAGTTTTTATAAAAATTGATATCTTTAAAATTAAGGATTAAATTTTGGCTATCGATGATAATAACCCTTAGCCCCTCCCACCTCTTTAGTAAAATAATATGATTTGTTAAAAAAACAAAATCAAATCATTAACTGTTTTTCTCCCAAATCCCAAAGAAATCGTAAAAACCGTTTAACTAACACATCAATAACGGCGTCGCCATCGACCGCCTTTCGAATACTAAAAGAAAAATTAACGGCTACATCATCCACGGCAATTTGAAATTTAAGCGGTTACACAATGAAACCCAACCCAAAAGAGCGATCCCTTCTATCTCTCTCACTCTCTCTCTCTCTCTCGTTCATCGGAAGACTTCCTTCTTGTCTCAGTTGTCTGTTCTCCTCTCACTCATCCCCTACCCCCAACCCCAAACAAAAGGAAAACAGAAGCCCCCACTGTCAAAATCACGGCGACTCTGCGGCTGTAGAAACCGAAACAGAGCACTCTTATTTCTTCTAGGTTTTTTCCCGAAATCCCACTTTCTGTAATTTTTTCGTTCCTCTTTCTCTTTTCTTTTTTCTGGGTAGGCCTTAATCTTCGAAATTTGAAAGTTTAATCAAATGGGTTTTGTTTGTTTCCCTGATTTCTTCACGGGTTTCGGTTCTCACTGATGAAGTTTGTTAATTTTCTATGAAATTCAGATCTCTTGGAGCAGAGTAACACAGAAGAAGAAGCACTGTAATCTTGAGAAGATTCTATTTGAGAGGGTAAAATTAAACTTCAGTTAACTTTTCTTCAATTTCTTCAACTGGGTTTTCATTTTTCGTTTTCATTTCTTCGATTTCTAAGCGAATGTTAAATTTTCTGGACATTTTTCAGGTGGCTTTTGCAGATTCTTTGCAAAGATGAATGATTTGATGACCAAATCGTTCTTAAGTTATGTGAAACTGAAGAAACAGGCGCAGAAGGACCTCGAAGCGGATCTTGGTGTCGAAGCAAGCGCAGGCAAACTCAACCCTTCAGGCCAAGAAAATCTCTCTCAGTTCTTCCAGGAAGTCGGAGCAATCAAGGCCGACATGGAAGAGAGAGATCACCAATCTCTTGCACGATCTCCAGTGCCTGAACGAAGAGGCAAAGTCCACACACAGCTCCAAGATTCTCCGCGGGCTTAGAGACCGGATGGAGTCTGACATGGTTGCACTGCTTCGGAAAGCGAAGATTGTCAAGGTGAGGCTCGAAGCGCTTGATCAGTCTAATGCGATCAACAGAAAAATGTCCAATGCGTATAAGGAAGGAAGCACTGCGGATCGGACTAGAATGTCCATCACCGGTTGCTTGAGAGTCAAGTTAAGGGACCTGATGGACAATTTTCAATATCTGAGAGAGAAGATAGTTTCAGATCATAAGGAAGATTTCAAGAGGAGGTACTACAGCGGAACGGGTGATTTGCCATACGATGAGATGATTGAAAAGATTATTTCTAGAAGCTTGGAAGTTGAGTTGTTCGAAGGGAAGACGGAACTGGATATGGGGACAAGGTCCGACACGAGGCGGTGATGGATATCCAAAGAAGTCTGACTAAGCTTCACCAGGTGTTTCTCGACATGGCTGTTTTGGTTGAGTCACAAGGGGAAGACATTGAAAATATCGAAGAGAATGTGGCGAATGCCCGTTATTTCATCAGTGGAGGCACAAACAGTCTTCATTATGCCAGCCAGATGAAGAAGAACAAGAAATGGGTTTACTGGGTGTGGGCTGTGGGACTGATTATACTTACGGTTTGCATTATTTCGATGTTCGCCTCATGATTAGAACGGAGTCGGTACAATTTAGGGTTTAGTCCTGTGAATGCGTGTCTTTAGTGAGCTTTCTGAGCTCATAGAGTACTTTTCTTGACGCGTTTTGTGGTTCTGTTAGGTACCATTTGGTACGTGGACGGGACGGAATGCAGTGGGACGAGACATTCCGTCTCACGTTTGGTGCGCCTAAAAACCGTGGAACAGGTTGTCCCATGGGATGAAATTTGGCTGATTTTTCGTTCCACCTCTCCCCCTGGAACGACCCGTTCTACATCCGTGAAACACAAATTTATAACATTTTAAGAAAAAATTTCCCCTTATCTTTTTCAATATTTACATCATCCGTTCCGTCTTGTCCTGTCCTGTCCCGTTCCGTCTCATCTGCATACCAAACGGTACCTAATCGACAAAAATGTTAATGAGAACTAGATTTGATTTATTGATTTGAGCATTTGAAACTGTGTTCTGGTGATTTTTATTTTCAAGTTGGTTAATTCAGTTTTTGCTTCATTCTAGTGAATTTGTTTAAGAAAATCAGGCTTAATCTCACACTTTTCTGTAGTGCAATGCCAGATTTTTCTAGAGAGACAGAGAGAGAGAGAGAGAGAGAGGGAGGGAGAGAGGGGATACAACAGGATCACCAACTGAAAAGGAAACATTATATTCAGAATTGAAGGAATATACAGGATCGATCATCCATTATTGATGAGCTTTGCTTGTTTTGTAGCTTAAAAGCTGTGTAACAACAATAAAAGACTCGAAAACAAAGATGATACATTATTTTTACAAAATTGAATAACGGGGACCAGGCACTCTTCAATTAATGCTAAGATGTTGCGTAGCAGTCCACGTATTACCAGGCTCTAGCTGTACGTTTCCAATCTGATATGGACATGAAGAGAGAGACAGAGATTATGTTTGAGTTAGAATCTGTACATACATTAGATCAAAAAAAAAAAAATATAATCGGTATACAGTTCATAGTACATGAGGAAGAATATCTAAAGATTGTTCAATACAAATAGCATCTCATTGCTGACTGATGATGGCAACGTATATCGATTTATGGACACCTTAATCTTAAAGAGAAATAGAACCATTCAGTAGTTAGTCGAGTTCCCTGTTTGGATACATCAGCCTTTTTAGCAGGCAGTATCACATAGACAATTCCAATTTTGATCAAGTTCACATAGTCAGTATCAAAAAAACAGGGAAGTTATTACCTTTGCATTTTCGACACATACAAAATCTTTGTAGCATGCTTCCATTGTCAGATATGGGTTCCACAAAACAGCATCTGTCCAACTACATAGAGAAAAAGGATAGGGGAGTCAAACAAGTGGAACAGAGAAATTTTTTTACCAAACAAATCAAATTAAGATTTAGACTTACTTTGTGTTCTTGATAGATATTACATCACCTAAGCCATTATCAAGATGTAACTCATTAGGGGCATCCAGGTATACGCAATCCATGAATCCAGGAAAAGTGATCACATCCCTGTATCATTAAGTTACCAATCAGAAATGCCTAGCATTCTGTGCCGCAAGATTTCAAAAAATAGTGCTGAAAAGCGACTAAGCTATGACAAAAGCATTTTATTTATTAAAACCTACTGCCCTAATCAAACCTTATTTACCCAGGCCAATAAACTGAGGAAAGCATTGAACTCATTTCACTTTTTTCATGTGATAAAAGCATGTAACGAAAATGATACGCGCCTTTCTTCCTTCCCCTCCAGTGGATTCTTGGGATCAGGATCTTTATTTAGTGTTTTGCATCCTTTCAAACCGTTAACTGATGCCCCTTGTACAGCGGCCTGCATGATAAAGGTTAAATGTTACTGATACAATCATTTATACAAGCCCATTTTACGTTATCAATTTCATAATCTTTGCTGAGGATCCTAGTATTTTCAGACTTTTGAAGTCATTAGAAGCAATATATGAATAGATGAATCATTTCCACCTCAAATTATTCCTCTACACCACACTGCTAATTTAGTTATGCCAGAATGATAACTGAACCCCTGAGCATAAAATAATTGTACTTACGCGGAAGTATGTATGCAATGCGGTGCTGAATGAAAATGGCTTGCTGTCTGTATTTTTAATTACAAGTTCAGTGGAAAGGCTCTTTGTTTGCAAAGTGACCTGCAACCATTGAAACACACTGGAAGTTTTGTCCAATCCAGGTTATGGAAAATGCAATATCATATGGAGTCAATAAAATTATGACCACAACTACCATTTTATGCATGTGGTGTAACATTGTATTGTTGTGTAGTAGATGTGCATGCCAAGGGAGCTAGACAATTATCATTTTCATAGAGGGATATGTGCAACTGACCTTGTACAAAGCTTGAAAGCTGAAATCCCACATGGAGCGACTATATTCACCATCCTTTAGTTCTAAAGTTATGGTAGGATCTCCTTGCACATTTTCAGAATCAATGACGGACCAGTCCAGATTTCTTGCAAATCCGTGCTGTTAATTGAAAGCCTCAGAACAATAGCGAAAACCGAATAATGCAGTCATGTATAGCCAAAACAGAGATCTGGATCTCCATACGAGAATCTTTGATGGAAGCAACAATGTCACTAGACTTGCTACTACAATATCACATCAGGCAATGTGGTTTGTAAAATTTATCAAGAAATCAATCAACCTACCATTAAACTTCAAATCCTAGTAGCCTACATACAAACATCCATCAACTGCCATTTCCCGGGTTTTAAGTGTTTAGGTTTCTAACTCTGGCACTCATCAGAACGACGTATCTGCTAGCTCCCTAATATCAATTTAACTTGTAACATTAAAGACGGAAAGAAGACAATAGTATAGAAACAGAATTAGAGGATTGTACCTGCTGCATAGGGCCTGGTCCAAACTGTGGAAAACAATGTGGAACGCCTCCACTATCCCAAAAGAGAATAGTCAGTACTATCTCGACGAAAATTCCGAGCTTTCAGGCAAAATGATTATTCAAAGGCACATGCTTAACAAACAAATCAAAGGAATTTCAGACCCTTTTGAAACATACAAAACACAACGAGACGAAACCACATTTGATATTTCTAAACTAAACCAAGCAACTTGTGAATGATGATTTCCAATTTTCTCATTTTAGCAAACATAACTAAGTCAATAGGTGGCTCAAACCCAACAGATACATCAAGAACTTAAGCTTATTGCCTTCAATGACTCAAATTTAAACAGACACGAATAACAATTTATGTTCGAAAACCCAAAAAATGAACCCACGAATTCGAAAACAACCTGATTGGTTTCTTCTTGTTGAACACCGCATCAGGTCGAACAAAAAGGAGGTCTCTCCCATTTGGGACTTTCCATGAAGTAATAACACCACCATATAAATATACATCTGCCTCACTGCAAGCATCAAAACTCATCAACCCATTAAATTAAAAAAAAAAATTCAAATTTCCGTTTCCAAATGCAAATTCAACCACAACCCACAAAGTCAACACAATGTACCTGCCGCCGGCGCTGGTCAAAACAACCTTTGGCAATTTCTCTTCTCCCTCGGAAAATTTCACCCCTGCAGTGGCGAGCTCTTTGCTGGCGGGGCCGCTTGCAACAGCCATCACGGACGACGACGTTTTTGGCGTTGTTTGCCAAAACCTGGTGTTTGCGTGACGTGAATTTTACAGGGAGGCGAGGTGATGAATGACCGAGTTGAAAGAAAGAGACAGAGAGAGAGAAATGAACTCACCGGTTGACTCGGCGGGGGTTCGGAGAAGTGAGGGTGGGGAGCGAAACGAGCATAGAAACCGTCGCCATCGCCATCTTCTTCGTCGAGTGGGTTGTTTTGTGGCAGTGTGTGGCTCCACTCCATATGCTCAAATCTTCTTCTGTAACTGTTCCAGGGATCAAACAATAGAAATTCGGATGTTCTTTTAGTGGGTTGGACCCGTTCGATCCTCTTTACCAGGCCCAAGATGAAGTGTCATTTTACCCCCGTTGCGTTTCATGTACGGAGTCATTCATTCTCTCACACGTCATCGATTTAGGCAAAACTAGTAAACAAACACGGGGATGCAAATGAAATAATTTCTGCATACTTTTCTCTTCTCTTCTTGCACACGGTGTTTATTTTTCACTTGGATGCTCTCTTGCTTTATTTGATCTAAAAACCGTATATAAATGCATAAAATGGAGTGTGTAAAATCATTTTCCTTCAGCAATTATCTTCATATAGATATCAACAAAAAACTTATATTGCGATTAAACAACAGAAGTTAACTATCAATTTAAAGATACTTTAATTTTTACTATTAAAAGAGATTTTAAGTTCGAATCACTCACGTCATTAATAAAAAATAAAAGCAACATTACCTAACAAGACGATAACAAATTATCATAGTATGACTTGGTTCGAATCCTCAATATCGTTGTATCGGAGAAACAGTGTAATTGGAGTTGCTGTAACTTGTAACCCGGTTTTGACAGGTCGAACCAACCCCAACCGCTGTTCAATGTTGCAAGGCCCATGGGCCATGGAGAACAAGTATCACGCCAGCAACAGCCCAACCTTGGCCCCAACAGAACCGCAGATCAAAATCAGCAGCTAGTCGAGTTCGAGAAATGAACTTTGAATTCTCCGATGAAAGGAGGACTGGGATCCCTGGTGAAGGGGCCTCGTGCGGTTAACGCGATCATTCAAAAGCTGCAGAGATGCATGAGCGGCGGAACCGCCGCAGTCATGAGCTTTGGCGACGGAAACCACGGTGCTCTGGGCCTGCCGACTTCCCTCATGGGACTCGGCGTCGACGCTTACGAGCCCATCCGGGTCCCTTCTCTGCCTCCTGATGTCACCAGCGTCGCCGCCGGGCACTACCACTCCCTCGCCGCCACTTCCCAAGGGCAGCTCTGGGCTTGGGGCCGAGACCTTGAAGCCCAGCTCGGCCGCGGACTGCCTTCTCCCAGGTAAAAGCCTTCAGCTTTTCAGCGTAACTGAGCTCTAGGATTCAAAGGTTGCAACTCACTTAGATAGATAACTTTCCTTTTGCATTTTATTGTTTCCAATAAATTGTAAGAGACTTATTGAATACTTAAATAAACACACATTATATGTTTGCTCCCTATGTTTTCATTATGTTCCAATACTTCATAATATAGATGTCATTCTATTTTCTAGTTTATGACGAAATTATGTATATTTTAAGTATAAACAAACATTTATTTACACGAAATAAAATATATTTACTTAAATCCGCCTAGGCGCTAGACCCCATCGCCTAGGCGCTAGACCCCATCCCGCCGCCCGACTAGCGCCTAGCGCTTTTTAGAACCTTGATTGTAAGTTACTGCATAATAAGGTTTTGTTGTTGGTGGCAGAGATTCATGGAATGAGCCAAAGAGAGTAACTGGGTTGGATCAAGTAAACGTTTGTGCTGCATTTGCGTCCGGTGTTGTTTCTGCAGCCATTGGAGATGACGGTTCTTTGTGGGTTTGGGGAAAGTCGAAGCGCGGCCAGCTTGGTCTTGGAAATCAAGTCACTGAGGCCGTGGTACCTTCCAGAGTTGAAGCACTATCAGGAGAGAAAATAATTAAGGTGCGGTTTAAAGCTTAAGGTATGAATTTGTTATATGCGGTAGAACATAGAAAATAAATGCTTTGTCTAGGATGCTTGTTTACTTAATAAGAAGGAAGTTTCTGGGGCACACATGTTCTTTGGCAGGTATCATTCGGTTGGGGGCATGCTCTTGCACTGACTGAGGATGGAAAATTGTTTGGTTGGGGTTATTCGGCCGATGGTAGGTTAGGAAGCATTACAGAATCCTTGGAGCCGTCTCTACTGGAATCACGGGCAGGTTTGAGTGATAAGGAACTATCAAGTTCAACTGTGGAAGCTGCGGAGAAGCTGGTTTTAGAAGGAATGGCTAAGGAGAATGACATGCCCATAGTTTGGGAACCTAGTTTAGTGAGAGAACTACATTCTGTTGAAGTTGTAGACATTTCATGTGGTTTTGATCATTCATTAATTCTTTGCGGTAGGTAGTGTTGTGTGCATTGATATGCTTGCACAGAAATATATATTATATTCCAGAACAACGTACATATAAATATTCATGTGTGGATGCTTGTTTCAGGTGATGGAACACTACTAAGTTGTGGGAGCAACGTATATGGTCAGTTGGGCAGAGAAAAACAGGATTTGGGATTGTTCCCTGTTGACATAAGCTTCCGTCCCACGTCTATAGCATCAGGGCTTGGCCATTCTTTGGCAATTTGCCAGGTTCCATCGTCGAATGTTATAAAAGGAGCCGAAGACATTGTTACATGGGGGTGGAATCAAAGTTCTCAGCTTGGAAGAGGTGGATCGGAGAATATTCCATTGGTGGTTGAAGGATTGGAAGGGGAAATTCCTGTCTCAGTGTCAGGAGGGCGTGTGCATTCCATTGGTCTCACATCCAAGGGAGAAGTGTGGGTTTGGGGTTGTGGTAAGAATGGAAGATTAGGGTTAGGAAGCTCCTGTGATGAAGCAGAACCGATTTTGCTCGACTCTGTAGAGGGTTGTCAAGTTTTACAAGCTGTGTCTGGATTTGATCATAATCTTGTCCTGATTGCGGAGTGATGTGCATGACATAACGATTGTAATTGCGTTTTGTTCTGTGGTTTTGCTAGTAATTGTCTGTTTTATGGCTTCTATGCTCCAATGTATCTGTTAGTTTATCGAAGCTTCTTAGGATATTGAGTATTCAGATCAAAGAGAAACAAAAATGTAGATTGTCGAATCCTACGTTCTATAGTAGAGATATCGTGGGTTTCCACTCCACGAATAATGTAGAACTTAACATTTTATCTTGTTTTCCTTTGTCACAATGGTTGGTGAATGCGTATCTTTCAACTTGGATCCTTCGGTTCGTTAGAATGTTGCTACTTATGTCTGCATCTCCAGATTTCTTGATTCGACGGACCATGAGAATTTTGTTTTGTTTTCTGCGAATATCTGTGTTGTGACAATGCAAAGATGTGGTTGTATAAAATGATTCCTGTATGATTTAGAAGAATTACAGTGAAAGAACACAATATTTACATGGTACATTTACAGTCTCACACAAAGTGATTTTTGTAGATTGGTTATTGTTTGTAAACCCTCAAGAAACCTTCTGCAACTTTTTGCAAGAAGCGCAAGTAGGTGGTACTCCAATGTCACCAGATTGATATGAACCGGGTCCGTGCGTCATCAGCAAGGCGGAAGATCCTTAGGCGGAGGCAAAACAGATTGATCCGATCCTGGTCCATCTTCTACGACGAATGCTGTTTTCAGTCCCCAGCCAGTATGAAGCTCCAAATGACAGTGCATGAACCAAACGCCTAGACGTTCAAACAAGAAGCAAAGGGCTATAGTGAGTAAATAACCGATAAGTCTCTCATTGTATACGTGGTCAGTAAATGTCGTACATGTAAATTAAAGTGATCATCGTACCTGGATTATCAGCCCTAAACCGAATGGCAGTCCAACCACCTGTGGGGACTCCAACTGTATTTCTCTCAACAGGATCAACCAAGTTATACTTAGCAGGGTCCTTGGCAGGATCAAAATTCCCAATCCCAGTTCCCACGACAAAGAAGTTGTATCCGTGGAGATGGAACGGATGCGATTCCACGGTTAGGAGATTCGTGTCTTGTAAAACCAGCTCAACTGTCGAATTGAAAGCAATCTTGCTCAGCCTAGTTCCAGTTGATGTCCCAAGACTGACTGTGAGTGGTGCACCAGTGTAGTTGAAAGAAGTTGATGGCCTATCGGGGAAGTCGGTTTTGAACACGCCTTTGATATTAAAGTAATGTGCTTGCAGAAGCCCCACCTGCGGCATCTCGAAAGAGATGTTGTTCAAGGAAGCAACAAATCTTGTTCCGTTGAGGCAACTAGGGCACGATTCTTTCCCGAAACCAATGGTGTAGAAGAGTTTCCGGTCGACTTTGAGAGGCACATTGGCCGGAAAGTTTGGAGCGTTTAGGCTCCTGAGCTTATTGTTGAAGCTTAAAGCGAAGGACGTGTCGTTAGGGTTAGGCAATTGAGGAAGGCTTGGCAGGACGGTGTTCGGAACTCCTCTGTATTGGAGAATTCCAGTGGCTATTTTGTTGTCTACGGGAACTGGAGCATCCATGAAAGGCCTAGCAGCCATGAAGTATCTGCCTGAAGCTTGATTGGCTTTGACCAAAACATTTGTGGTCTGGCCTGGTGCAATTAGTATGGCTTGAGTAGTGAAGGGTTTGGTGTAAACTGCATCAACCTCCACCACTGTCAGGTTGTGTCCAGCAATGCCGAAGAAAAGTTCATCGTTGAGAGCGGCGTTGATGATTCGAAGGAGATAGGTCTTCCCTTGCTCAACCACCATTGTAAAAGTATCTAAAACCAAATAAAATAGAACAAAATTGGAATTAGAACTTTTGGAGTTGTGCTTATGTTCAAGCTCAATTTGTTGCTTGTGTTTAAAGAAATTCGTTTCGGGGTTTGGAGTTAAAAACATTTTGGCTTTAGGGTTTCCTTTAGTAGTCCGACATTCTATCTTTCTTAAAGACAGGACGCGTTGAGAAAACCTCACTTATACTTTTCACCTCTGATTCCATCTAACGTATTTGAAAGTAGGCTTGCTTACGTTTCTCGGAGCAAGGAAACAATGGCCCTGGCTTCCCATTGATGGTGTGAGCATCTGAGGAGTTTGGTGGCAATCCCAGGCTGTTTGCTTTGTTGACAAAGGTTTCCACATCCACATTCCACCATTCTCCAAGTATAATCTTAGTTTCCCAGTACGGCTGTGGGAATGGGAATAGAGTTCCTTGTTTAGGCATGATCACAATTGCTCCATAGACAGTAGCCCTTAGCCAAAGAATATGTGCATGCCACCACAAAGTTCCTCTTTGCCCTGTCACATTGAAGTCGTAAGTGTAGCTACTTCCGGTCTGGATTGGACATTGCGTCACATAAGCCGGTCCATCTGCCCAACCATTTCTGTACTGCTTCAATCCATGCCTGTAAATAAAGGATCGAATTCAACCCTCTAAATGTTTCTGCTAAACTAACATATTTTTCTTAGGGAACCGGTAATTAGCACTTTTGCTACGAAAAAAGGTTGTTATAAGAAAGGCTGGTTGGTTTTAGTTAAATTCTTACCAGTGAATTGACATGTTGTATTGAGCATGGTTTGTAACATTGATTTGAAGTCTGTCACCTTCCTGGACATAGATTGTAGGCCCCGGAAACCTTCCATTTACAGTAACAATCGGTTTTGCATGGCACAATCTGCTCACATTCTTTACTTGAACCTGTAAAAGCACACAGAGGAGGATGTTATCGAATCGAAAACCATGCACAAAGTACTACTTTTTATTGCATGGAAACAACTCACATCAAACTGGTATTTCTTTATAGCAGCTTCAGCTGGAGAAGTGATTAAGCCAAGAAACCCGTAGAAAACAAACACGAACGCACACAAAAATCTGTTCCGGAGGCAGCTGCTAGCCATTTCGATTCTCTCTTTTGATCACAACTCCTTAATGGTTTATGTGAAGAGGCAATGAGGCATGAAGACAAAATGCCAAATATTTATATGAATGTGTTGAGGCAAAAGATTTGCATTTTTCTTTTCAAGTTTGTTAAGGAGCTTCTGGCTTGATCAAATGATTAGGTAGGAATTGTGCTGGACATGGAATCTTGTACGCAAAATTCTGAAAGGGACTCCGATTGGCTTTGACTGACTTTAAGGCTGGGATTGCTAATTTCAGCTTTCAGAAACCTCAGCTTTGTAAAATGGATAAAGGATGTATTTGAAAGGGAGCCAAAACCCTAAATGCAGTGCCAAGCTTTTCCGTCAAGCGAAAGGTATAGGCTATTGCTTAAAGAATATGGTATCACTAAAGAGTCTCGTGGTGAGGAAAACTCGTGTGCACTTGGAATGTCACGGTTTTCGACATACGGCAATTCATGATTAACTTGGGTTAATTACTTGCAACATCACATACGGAGTGCACGAGAAGTTGTAAGTTCTCTATGAATTCGACTATCGGATGGTCACATACTATTATCAATCCATGCGTATTTGAATGAGATGACATTATATTTTAAGTTCATGACAAATTAATTATGATCTATTTATCTACTCATATTTTAATATGTAAATTAATAATACCATGACAATGCACTGTCGTACTAAACAATCTCTCGATGCATCTCGTCTTCGTCATCCATGTAAAAGCTCTTTGCAAGGTGCCATCCGGGCATTGCAAATGCTTCACTGCTACTATGCAATTCTTCTGTTGGGTCAGATGTCAATCTCCAGGAGTTGCTTACAGCTATGTAGGGTGCTGCCTACTAATCCTAAGGGCCCATGGTGCATCAGAATCTAATTCATTTATATAAATATGAATGGGGGAATATATAAAAATATTTGAGAGCTTACTTTTAAGCGTCCCTTAGCATTTCTTTGGTATCAGAGATATGGTTGTGCGTACTTTGGGGCTCTTTCCGTTAAGGTACTTCAGATAGAAGGTTCCTCTTGCTTTTGATTTTGCCTACTCCATAAGGGAAAAACAAATGGAACACACACACACACATAAAAGAACATCCTCTTCTCTCTTTTAACTATATTCCATCTTCAATTCTGTGTGTGTTTGAAGATTTACTTCCAAAAATAAAAAATAAAAAAAATAAAAAAAAAATAAAAACCTAGGCAGAAGAAAAATTTAGGTATAGGTGTTCGATCACATTATATATAGGCATCTCTCATAATAGTATCAAACCTCATGTAGTTTGGTTCCGCTTAAATTAATGATGGTCTCATTCAATGTGAGAGTTGTCTTAGTCAGACAATCCTACCGAAGTTTCTCTCCTGTAAGAGGATCTTGTAAGTTTAAACATATTTTTGTTGACTAGAATCATGTCTACATAGACCCCACAACAGTAAGAATATATTCATCTGCAGCCATTTTAGGTTCCATGCATTATAGAATATGCTTTCATATGAAGCTTCGTAGAATTATGATAGGTCTTTATTTCTACAATGAAGCAAACAACGAGGAGCATGTAGCCAATTTGAAATTATGCAAATCCGACGATAATATTATACGAGAAGATGATATGATTAGTCACAGGTGATCGATTGATGATTGTTGATGCGATGCATTTTGAGCCCGAGTGAAAAAGAGAGGTTTTTTATACACTCAAATTTTGTTTCTGGACATCCATCAATTTATTTAAAAGAAAAG
The DNA here is from genome assembly GCA_036320875.1 of Cotoneaster glaucophyllus. Lineage (NCBI taxonomy): Eukaryota > Viridiplantae > Streptophyta > Magnoliopsida > Rosales > Rosaceae > Cotoneaster > Cotoneaster glaucophyllus. The sequence goes on from CM070073.1 coordinate 19,095,591, forward strand.
GACTCTTTTTACTTGTATATAAAATTACCAAGACCTCCAAAATAAGAAACTCTAATTGACAATAAGCCACAAAATTTTCGAAAATTCAACCAACCAATTGGACTCCCACCACCACCACCGCCTCCGCTCAATTCCCTCTGCTTCTCGGTGTACCTCTCCATCCTAATTAATCTTCAGCTGAAACTGTGTCACCGTCGTCGAAAACCTCACCGCCTGCCTCGAGCTCAGTATTTCCACCAACTTCGTCGCCATCGTCGTCCTCAACAAGTTGGCAATCTCCAGCACGGACTCCAAATCCGACTTCAGCGATTCGATCACCGTATCATCCTCCACTATCTCCCCGTTCCCAACCCTCCCGTACCACAGCTCTCTAACTACCAACCAATACTTAATCTCCGACCAAGACCTTGACTCTCGAGGCTTCAACCTCCAAAAGGTCTTCGTGGTGGTCAGGTTTCCAAAGCAGGGCTCCAACAAAATCCGAACGACGCTGGATGACACGGACACACTGTTGTGGATGGAGTATAGGAAGACTAAAAGGCCGATGACGTTCGTGAGGGCAACAGGGATGACGGCGTATTCAACAGAATCATATGAGCGTCCAGAGAAAAATAAATTCATAAAATGTAAAAGAAGGGTGTAAGTTTAGTATATTATTTTGGGCGTTCAAAAAAATGTGTTAGAATAAATTAGGTATCCAAAGAAACAAGGGTGTCCAGAGACAAAATTTGAATGAACAAAAATCCACTGGCGAATGAGAGTGCTAGATTATCAAATGGAAATATTCAACCAATCTAACTCTCCTTTACTTGCGAATGAGTGCCTTGCGAGAAAACATGAGTGAAAATTACTGTAACTTGAAACCATCAACAACAATCTGTGACAAATTGAAGAAATTTATGGCCGGTCCTTTTTTATTTAAGTTCGAAATTAAATATAGAAAGAAAAACACATTGCTTTAACTTGTTTGAACAAACTCATATCTACAAAGAGTCACGCATTTAATTTTGATTATCATTGATATTTCATGGCACATAAAGTATCAATGGTCAAGATCAGTCCATGCACGTCCGTGCGCAACTAATAAGTATAGAACAATCCTGTTTTTGTTTGGATGGTAATGTAGTTTATGATCATGATCATCAGCGGGCAAACGGCAGATAAGCAGGAATAGGTCTCAAGTCACAAAGCCTTACCGAATGGACTGTGTGCGCGTCAATCAAATTCTGACTCGTCGCATGCAATGCATGCCTAACACGATCGAGATACTTCTGCTCATGCAGTCCCTGTCATCTCCACATACATACATACATACATACATACATACATACATACATATTACGCATGTATCCAACCGAAAAACCAGACTCCAAATAATTCAGAGAAACAACCTGTCGAGAACATGGGTTTCTTTAGTGGACGTCCCACTCTGGGGCTCCACTTCCATCAACCCACCATTACCCAATTCAAAGTTCAATGCACTAATTCGTCAGTTTGTTCTAACAGTCGGTATCTACTAAACCTTTTTTTTTTTTTTTCAACCAAGGGTATCCCCTAAGTGTTTGTGTAATGTAACTATGAATTTTTAGGTGTTCATCACTCCGAAACCGATAATATAGTTTGTATCGTATTCAATTTAGACTGGTTTCTAGAATTTTCAATTCAATTCAAGTAGATCAAAGATTAGAATCTGTAATGTAATGTGATCTAATAGGCATTGGACTAGATTTAACAGGGTGTCCGCTTTCATAACGGAAAAATAAAATATTGAAACTTTGTAGAGTTGCAATTAAATTTACACTACAACAAAATTAAGGGGCGTGCATTGCATATGAAAGCTTTGCTCGAAACTCAAATTCAAGTGTAAATATAGACTTTTAAGAAGTCAACAAAAGTCAACATGTATGGATAAAGACTTTTTATGATTTCTAAAAAGTCAATCAAAATCTTATGGCATTCATTTATGACTTTTTGTGAGTTTACAAAAATTCAAGTGTACGGACTTTGAGAGTGCTTATAAGGAAAGTTTTTTGTCATAACAAGTCCAACCTCTCTCCCTCTAAGATTTTGATGAATTTCATTTTTCTCAATCCTCTAAAGATACAATTTACCACCTACCATAATGTAATGACAATTATTACTACCATGTCGCCACCACCACCTTACCATGACCATCTCCTCCACCCCCACCCCCACCATTGTCACCATCGTCACCATCGTCACCACCATCGTAATTACCAAGAGCATCATCATCCTACAATGACCACCACCTGCACCACCATAACCATGACCACCACCTCTACCACCATCATCACCACCACCCCAATCCCTCCTCCTCTACCACTTCAACACCATCCTGCCACCACAATCACCACGTGAAACTTTCACAACTATCGCTACCGCTACCACATCATAAGACCACTTTGTCATGGTCACCATGTGGGAACATAAAATATATTGACCAATGGGAACACGCCACGTGTACAACTTATCAAACATGACTACTTTGCCCTTGACAGAATAAGCAGACTGTTAGTCAAACCCTAATGGACTAACGGGCAACATTCTCTACAAAGGCCTTAGAAGCCCACAAGCAACAAGTCTCCATGCCCAATTCATTGCAAATGGTCCAAGTCGATCGACACACGACCTGCGCAGATTACTCTCATATGTAATGGTGCTTACCTTTTAGTCCCTTAGCACTTACAGACTTTCTTCCGTCCTGTCATTGACGTCCCTACAACAATTTATGAAGACAACTTCACCTATATTGACCAGATCAAGAAGTGATACATTAAGGGAGACAACACCAAGCATATTGTGCCGAAATTCTTCAAAAACATCAAAATATCAAAGTCAAGCAAATTCGTTCCCAGGACAACCTAGCTGACCTCTTTACGAAATCACTGCCAAAGTCTACTTTCCAGAAGCTTGTTCAAGGAATCGGTATGCGTAAAGTATCTGATTTGAATTGCTTGTCGTTCTCATGTAGGAGTTTTGTCAAACTTAGGAGAGTATCCATAAGTATACTCACTTGATATTAGTGAATCTTTTTCCCTACGATTAGGAGCATTTATCCTTTTGGGTTTTTGCTACTTGATGAGGTTTTATTGAGGTGGAGGCGCTTCTGCTCTAGTCATACCTTTGTGTGCGTTCTACTCTTGAATATGTTTAGTTTTGACTCAATGTAAGTTCTCATTTTTCTCCTTAGATTGAGTTTTTATCCTACCATGGGTTTTACCATAGTAAGTTTTTGTGAGTTCTACTACTTATGCATTCTTCCGTTGTTTTTGAGACTTGCATTTGCTCATTGTGCCTCGAAGACTTCATCAGCTCTTCTTGATAAATCACTGAAGACATAATGCGACACTTTCTTTGAGTATTTACACACTCAAAGGGAGTGTTGCAATACTAAATTAATTAGGAATGTAATTTTGTAAATCTTTATAGGATTCTATAGTATCTTTTAGATAGTTTCTTAGTTATAATGTACTACAGGCAAGTATTCTCCTTCCCTTATTACTATAAATAAAGGAACAATGAGGGTGAGAAATAAACAATGAGGTTGAGAAATAACACACCACATAATTCACCAATTCTCTCTCTCTTGTTGTCGGCCTCCCTTGTAAGATCCCACATCGCCCAGAGGTGTGGATCCTGTAAGCCTTATATGTATATTCCCATCTTTACGTAGCACGAGGCCTTTTGGGAACTCCTGGCTTCGGGTTCCATAGGAACTCCTAAGTTAAGCGAGAATGAGCCAGAGCATTCCAGGATGGGTGACCCACTGCTGTTCGTGTGAGTTCCCAGAAACAAAACCGTGAAGGTGTGGTTGGGGCCCAAAGCGAACAATATCGTCCTACGGCGGAGTCGAGCTCGGGATGTGGTGGGGGCACGGGCCGGGATGTGACATCCCTCCCCTCTATGATCCTTTAGTAAAAAAATGCCTACAACATATTAAGATAAATTAAATAAGGGTCATTTTGGTTCCGATCCCTAATCAACCTAATTATTATACTGAAACCTTGTTTGTTTAAATATTTTGATCAAGGTCCTTAGCATCATTTAAGAGATTTAACTCATGCATTTATGTATTTAATGTTCCAAAAATTATGAAATTTAAAAAAATTCAAATAATATTTTTAAAATATAATAAATACTTAAAAATCAATTTTAGAGTAATATTGTTCTTCACAAAAAATTATAGCAAAAAAATAATGTACCCACATAATTATTAACATATTTTAAACAATAATACATTTAGAAAAATTAAAAATAGGTACAAATAAATTTAAAAATATGGGTACAAATAAAAATAAAAGTTTAAAAAATATGAGCACAAAAAATAATTAATATATGGGTACAAATTAAAACTGAAAAGAAAATTGGTACAATTAAAAAAAGGGTTGTAAATTAAAAATGAGTACAAGCTAAAAATAAAAATATATAATAAAAAATTTAGCCATAAATATACATATACTAAATGTACCTTTTCTAATACTAACTGAACATGTTTATAAATAAAAAATATTTTATTATTGAAATAATTAATGGTGTTTGAGGATGGGGGCCTAGTTGCAGTGGCACTAGAGCCAAGAAAACTCTCACCTCACCCAAGTTCGATTCCCCCCACCCCCAAGTTTAACTAATGACAAAAAAAATAATTAATGGTGTTTATTAAAACCTAAAGACCTTGATAAAAAATTGAAAAAGAATAAGGTTCTAATCAATGAAATAGGAAAAATTGTGGTGAATATAAATGAGTAATAATTAAAATAATAACTATCGATTCATTCATCTTGTAAGATATTTCCAAGCATATTGAGTTACCAACAGGATCCTCTCCGGATCCTTTTGGTGAGGATCCTGAGAATTCGTAAATCGTGTATGTTCATCGTAAATCGTGTGGTTAGTTTTTGTTAAGTACTGTTTATATTTAAATAAAAATATTTAAAATGATTTCTGACCACACGATGTACGATGAACATATATAATTCACAGATCTTCACGATCATCACAAAGAGGTTCCGGACCCATTGAGTTAGACCTTACCTACCACTATTGTTCCTCAAAAAATCCGATTCGTGCGGATTCTTCCCCCAACTAAAGAAGAGATCTTGGCGGAATTGCCGCATATGAAATTCAGCACAATTTTGCATAGCCCACTTGTTTCTCGAGAAAAGATGGGAAACATGCTCAATTTCATTTGATTGAATAGTTGACCCAGCTCCTTGTTGTTTAAAGAAACCCTCTGCTTCAATTGGTATTTTTTCACGAAAAGCAAACATGAGATAACAAATCCAGTCTATCACTAAGATTTCATCCAATGTGAGGGTTGGAAGAAGTCGCATGAAAGTGTGTTTATCAAGTTCAAGCGATTGAATCTAGGGGTGGGCAAACGGGTAGAGAAACCATGGATCGGGGCGTGTATGGGCCAGGTTCCAAATATTTTAGAAAACAAACGAGGTGGGCTAGTTCTATATACTTGGAAAAACAGGGCCCCCGACCGGCCCGTTTCTAATTTTAATGAACGACAGAGATTAAATGATAACCTATCATTCAATCTTAACCGTTACTTTGAACCCTAGTCATCCTCCACCTCCCGCATTCCAGAATCAGTCCACTCCATCGATCCTGACTCCCTCCCTCTTGACTCCAAGTTCCAACTCTCAAACTCCATCGTCTTCTGGACGACATCACCCATCTAGCCTCACCGCCGTCATGACCCATAACGGCACCACACCACCACCCATCCAACCATCCTCCTCGACGACATCCCAAAGAACCCAGGTCCCAGAACCACGAGGCTCGATTCTCTCCTCTTTGACAACACCACGCCGTCGAGACCACCATCACCCCATCACCACCGTCGAGGACGCTGTTACCAGCCATCATCCCTCTAAAACTTAGGTAATTTTGAATTAGGGTTTTGTTATTAATGTGAATTTTTGGTGTAGGGATTTTGGGGTTTTTAAATTACAGTTTGTAGATTGATCATTGATCATTGATCTATTGGCAAAATCCCCTAAATTTTTCTGGTATAGGGAATTTCATGCAATTCCCTCTGCCCCTGAGATAAAATCAAGAAATGGCGGCGGTGGAAGTTCACAAGTTTGCTTGATGCATTACTTGCCATGCTTGGAGCCGTGATCGCTTCATTAATGTTTCCCACTCTTTCTTATCCTTCTTCTTATTATGTTTGGTTGCTCAGAAAATATGGGGTAGACAATAGGAAAACAAGCATTTAGTTTCTTTAAATTGTTTTTTCTTTCTGCAATTATGTATTGTAATGCTTTTATGTTTGTGGGTACATGCTGGGAAATTGGAAAGCTTAGAGCTTGGAAACAATATAGTTCTTGAGCTGATGTGAAGATTTTGGGTTGAATATTTTGGTACCACTTTTCTATTTGCAGTTGGACAAACAGAGGATTGGGGTTAATTATTGTGCTGTGAAGCTTCTATCTTTTCTGCTTATGCTATATATGTAGATATACACGTACATATACATATAGTTTGCATCTGAAAAGGTAATGTTTTAAAGAACTATGGTAATCAATGACCCAATGGGTATTATTGTCTAGTTTCTGGTTTCTGAAAATGGGAAATTTTGATGGTGCTTCAGACTATGATGGTTGTGAGCATAGGTTTTAGCTGTGATCAATGTATTTTTATGACTAAACTTTGTATCATATATTTATATTTTTAGTTTGTACCCACTTTTAATTTGCAACCCTTTTTTTTTTTTTTAATTTGTAGTATTTTATTTTTAGTTTTAATATGTACTCATGTACTTTTTTTTTTGCGCCCATATTTTTTTAAATTTCATTCGTACTCATAATTTTTAATCTTTTACTTGTACCCTAATTTATTTATAATGTACTCATTCTTCTTTTTAAATGTACCACTTTGTTATATGTGAAATGTACCAATTTTTTTAACACTACGGATACATTCTTTTGCCATTTATTATTTCTTATTGTTACATAGTTTTTATCTATTTATTAAATTAAAATGTTTGAATTTTTTTTATTGTAGCCGTTTCTAATAGTATTATTGACACACCTCAACTCGGATTGCCCACTAAGGCTCCGAATTGAGGTGTGCTGGCCGACACCTAGAAGGTGATGAAGCCATAAAGTGTAGTGATGTGGGAAATGTGAATAAATTTAAACCTAAAAGTGCCTAATTACAAGAGTGCGCTGTAAGCGGGAATGAACCCATTTCACACGTGATGTCAAAGCATAAAAACCTGGAGGGGCGAAAAACAAGAGTGCGCCGTCGAAGGTAATCTCCAATACCAAGATTTTCCACGAATCCTAGTCGATAAGAAAGCTCAGCTATTAAAACCTGGAGGGGGCGAAAAACAAGGGTGAGTGGGCCTGGAGGGGCGAAAAACAAAAGTGAGCCGTCGAAGGTAATCTCCAATACCAAGATTTGCCACGAATCGTAGTCAATAAGAAAGCTCAGCTATTAAAACCTGGAGGGGCAAAAAACAAGGGTGAGTGGGCCTAAAATAAAGTTTTAATAAAAATCATTTGAAAACGTTATAACCCCTAATCGTAAAACCTATATAGTTTCAAAAAATAATCATAACACGTAAGTACAAAAATGAATGCACAAGTGCAGTGAAAACAGAAGTATGCCATGTTACAACGTCTCAGCAATAATAAATGTAAGCCAGGTGTGAATAAATCAACTACTGCACCAGTCGGAGCCATCTAATGTGACCTGTACGACTGGACCTATTGCTCATCAGTCTATGCTAGCACACAAGTCAGAGTCACCTAATGTGACCTGTACGACTCATAGGCAACATGTACAACAGTGTCGGAGTTGCCTATTATTGCAACATGTACGACAGTGTCGGAGTTGCATAAAACATAAATATAGTCATGCCATAACTCAATCATTTCAAATAACACCCTAAGCTCATCTGAACTTACCTGTGCGTCCCGCGTTCACCTTAGCACTTCAAAGCATTCACAACAATTATATACAGATAATATGCATATGGATATGCCATGATGCAATCTAAAACTCAACCATATCATAGTATTTTAATATATATATATATATATATATATATATATATATATATATATATATATGACATGGCATAAAATGCATAAATCAATTTAAGAGATTTTGTGGAACTATCAATCATATATATACTATAATAAGAAAAATACCCACTCACCTGAGGTCCACGCTAAAACTCTCTAACACAAATATCGAGGCGTCCCGAACGATCGTCGCCTAGAATAAATATCAAATAACGCCTCAGAATTCTTATTGACAGAACACGTAACTTACATAAAACACATCCCCAAGGACGTTCTAGAATGATTTGAAACTCATTTGACCAAAAGTCAACTGTCGGTCAAAGGTCGACTGTAGGATCCACAACCCTACGTAAATAAATCTGGAAGATCCGCACCTCTGATTTCTGATCCGTAACTTCCAAAGATACAAATTATGGTACAAAAACATCGTACTAAAGTTTCATTACAATCTAACGGTTGGATCTCCGCCAATTGCTAAAATCAAGTGGCGATCGACATTTTATTTCACAAGCTTATAAATCTAATTCAGGAAGATCCGTACATCGGATTTCCAATCCGTAAGTTTCTATGGTCCTCAAATATTATGTACTACTAAGTATTAAAGTTTATACGGTTGGATCATCGATTCATATATTAACCAAACCACGTATCGTAATGAAATTAAGTTCAAACGATCAACCTATGCCATTCGAATATCAAAACTGAATTCAGGTCATTTAATTTAGCCTAAGAATAGTATTGGCGGTCCACTGGCCACGCGCCGCCGTGGGCGGCGGTCGGCCACCCCGGCTCGCCGGAAAATCCAACTATTTCCAAAAATTACTAAATTTCACAGAAATGAAAATCTCAATGAGAGGAACAACTTTCATACCTGTGACTAAGGCCAATTTGGCCGGAAAACACCTCAATTCCATTAGGGGTGGGTTCGGTTCAAATCGGTTCGGTTTTTTGCCAAAACCGAAACCGAACCGAAATTTCGGTTCGGTTCGGTTCGGTTCATTTTTTTTTCGGTTCGGTTTTTTTTCGGTTCGGTTTTTTTCGGTTCGGTTTCGGTTCGGTTCGGTTTTTTCCATGAATTTTTTTTTTTTTTTTTTTAAATCTAGATGTTGGCATGTTATTTAGCTACCCTAAAATCATTCCCAAAAACATAATAACGTTTAGACCTTGAACTTGATAAAATTGGGTGATAAACTATATTATTGAAACCTAGGTACTAGAACAAATGAATATCTAATCAAGTTGTTTTCATGACTACCTAGAACAGTAGGCTCTTATTCCGTGCATGCAAGAAAAACCATCATCATGGCATGGCGTCCATCCAAATGGAGAACACTCATCAACCTGTGATTTATATATTCTCTCCGAAAAGCTTATGGTTTTCGTTGCAATATCCGTGGGTGGTTAGGTTATATATTGCATAGGAGATCAATGAGTTGGGAAAGGAATATATGTCTATTATCATGCTAATGATTGTTATTTGTTGTAGGTTTGCTATACATAGAGAAATACATATCCAATGCAAAATAATATTTGAAATGTGGCATGCATATAGTACAGTTTACTCTTGTTTTCCAGTTTCATCTTTTTTTTTTTTTTTAACTCTGAATATTGGTAAAGAAACAATATTTTGGGCTTAAAGTTTGGGTTTAGAGTTTCTAAAGGCTTTATTTTTAATATTTTGAGCTTAAAGTTTGGCAACACATTGGATTTAGCACATTTGGGCTTACAAATTGGGTTTAGAAAGTAGTACCAAAAACATATAATTAAATAAAAAAATATAAAAAATATAAATTTAATTAATTCGGTTCTGTTCGGTTCGGTTCGGTTTCTAGACCACTAAAACCGAACCGAACCAAAAGAATTCGGTTCGGTTCGGTTTTTTCAATTCGGTTCGATTTTTTCATTCGGTTCGGTTTTTTCGGTTTCGGTTCGGTTTGGTTTTCGGTTTTTTTCGGTTTTTTGAACCCACCCCTAAATTCCATGAAAACCCGTCAGCACCCACAACTTGGGTGTGCTTGATTCGACCTTGATTCGAACTCTGACGCCCCTATCATTGCTTGGGCTATGTTCCTGACCTTCAGAGAAGCTGTTTGATGGTGAAGATCGACGGGAAGGGTTGCAGAAAACGATGAATTACCGCCAGGTGTCCTTGAAGCCGTCGGCTTCGTTCCTCACGAAATAGAGGCCAAAACCCTCGGATTTTTAAGTGGAAATGAGAGAATGGAGGTTAGGATTGCGTATGCAGGTAAAGGTTGGGTAGATTTCGTTGGAAAAATCGATGGAGAACACCGGATTTAGCCACCCAAAACCGGGTCTGGGGTCGGGTCGACGAGATGGGTCGTCCAGGACCCAATTTGCTGCCTCTCTTCTCCTCTCCTTTCCCTCATTTTCCTCTTCTCAGATTGGGCCCTTTACTCTTCTCTCCTTCCTGATTCGTTATGTTTCCCTCAATCAATGGGGCTCTCTCTCTCTCCTCATTCTCATACTTCATCTGCCACCTCCTCTTTTCTTCTTTCTCATCTAAAAATGAAATAAATTAGTAATATAATTATGAATATATATATATATATATATATATACAGGGTGAAGTGCCGATTTAGTCCCTAAACTATCATCTCAGTGAAAATTAGGTCCCTGAATTATTTTTTCGGTAAAATAAGTCTCTAAATTCATTAGAAATTGCTAATTTCATCCCTACTATTATATTCAAAGCTATTTTATCCAATTTTTCATCAACTTATTAAGTCACTTGACACACTTTAAAGTGTAATACCATCATTTTCTCGTCTATAAGTGCTTAACATTTCATATAGGTTGCGAATTTAAGGTCTAATTTACCATAAAAAGTTAACTTACACTATTTATTTATGAAAAACTACCAATTTCTCCTCCAAAGTTAACTCCATACACTATTTCTTTTTGACAAACTACCAATCTACCCTCCAATGTGTATCACATGCAAGTAACGTGATTTAAATTGACGGAAAATTGAATATAGTAGCCTCAAATATAACATTAGGGATGTAATTGGCAGATTTTTATAATTCAAGGACTAATTTTTCTGAAAAAATTGTTTAGGGACCTAATTTTCACTAAGGTGATAATTCAGGGACTAAATTGGCAATTTACCCTATATATATATATATATATATAATAGTAAAGATAACCTTTACAAAAATACTTTTCGGGTTTGTAATTCCGTAACATTTTAATCGTAGCTCCAAATTCGCTTTTGCTTGCGCCTACACGTCCGTATCGCCAAGTACTTCAAGAATACACTAAAAGAATATTTCGTACATCTCACAATATGTTGGTCAACGAAAGTCAATACCCTTGCCTCTAAGGATATTTTTGTAAAATCACGTTTTTAAAATTTATAAAAACGTAAAATTAGGGACGGGTCTTCACAATCTACCCACCTTAAAAAAAATTTCGTCCCCGAAATTTGAAATCACTTGTTATACATAAAATACTCAAGGGAGGAGGAAAATATATATAAAGGAGAAATCAAGCTAGAGCGGTTGCATCAAAGAGAATGCCATTCCATTGCGATCAGAGTGCTGTGATTCCTCTTTTATGCCTCCAAACTCAAACTTTCCTTCTCTTTCAATACAATGCCAAAATATAATACTTTTATTAAAACATAAGATCAAAATAGAAGTATAAAACATAACATCAAAATACATATGTAGTGAAGTAAAGTTAAAATAGTTGTATTGAATAAAAAAAACTGAATATAGAAATATTCCACCTACGCTCTCGCAGCGTAACGTACTTCGAAAATAAGCATGTATTATCTATGGGTCGAGCCCAAACGATAAATAACTAATTAAATAAGTAAATACAAATGCTAACGTAAAATGACCTACTTGTTTACTTGCTTAATGAACCCAACGAATAAGTTATTGATATTAAGGTCTGCAGCCCGCAATATCGACAACTCACTGTTGTCTCGATAAGTAAGTAACAAATTCTCGAGGGTGCAATATTACCATCATGCCCCTCCATTGGGAAATACACGTACAATGCCTAATCAAAGCCTCGACCATGATCACGCACTACCCTCTCGGGCAACATCGTCAATATCATAAAAATTTCTATATCGTAATCTCTATTATTTAAATACATGTTCGCAATACGCTTCTGTCAATCATGTATTATGCATAAATCTCCACAGTACGTCTCTATCATGCCATACCCAAACCAAAACGTAACTGTAGTTACAAACAACTAAAATAAAGATAGTTGTATGTTGTAACCATGCTAATTGTAGAACAAACAAAATGCAACACGTCCACTAAAGTCTGAGTAGCTCGTTTCAGACTAATCATTAACATGTGGTACTAAACAAAACTTAGTACTTATAACCTTGAAAAAGGCTTCTCAAGACTTGGAAATAAAACGAGTGTCCCGGAGATGCATTCGTGATATGCACACCAAGTAGTCAAGCAATGTAGTTCATGATGTCTTAGAGAGCATATTCATATTGAATTTCTCTCGAATTTAATGAAAAACTATGCCTAGAAGGCTAAAAGAACAATAAAAAACCTGAGGGTCAAAACAAGTCCAACAAATCTAGAATATAAGGTAATTGGGTTTAACGCATAACATCTCGCTACAACGGTAGCTTCAGGAATATTCAATCACCAACGGTAAAGATTCGTTTAGCAGAGCATTCGTTGGGTGATTGAGAAATTAATGTTTACGACTAAATGTCAATGTCCTAGCAACTCCTTTAGACGGTTTGCCTATATAAAAAATAATAATAGAAAGTGTAGTAGGGTAGACATTGACCCAAAATTGACTAGAATACCTTCCAGCACAAAGAGGTGGATATAGAATCCTCATCAGAGTAGACGCCGGTCTAAGTGCCCGAGAAATCTGATAATTTCAAAAATGAGGAATTTTACCATATGGTCTAAAATGTAGTCCCTCTAGACTAATGGAAAGTGGGCCAACTTGTCGGATCGGTCGATGGTCACTGAAACATCATCATAACTCCACATGTACAAGATACTTCGTATTGGAAGCTTATGGTGATATTTTCCATCCTTATATAGATACAGGAAGTGATTATAACCATCCAAATAATTTCTTGATAATTTACAAGCAATGTCAAAATCGATACTCTTGCATCCCAATTAGAATGGAATAGGACAAGCTAAGGATATTCAAAAGTAGATGTGTCTTTTGTTGCGGTAATTAGTCATTACGTTTGCACCATCATGATGATACACGGTAATGCAAACGTAGATGTTGATTTGGTTCTTCCACTGTTGCTATCATAAATTTAGCTTATTTCAAATGAGAATGTATTTGAAAAGTCTGAGATTGTTAAAGGTCCTGCACATGTTTCTCCACCGAGAAATAACATTCGGTTTTCTAATGCAAATGATAATTGTTGACCCTAGATCATATGTATGATGGTTCACTTCGAACGGTTCTAACCGTTGGAAAATATAAGTGATATTCCGTCATGCTACCTCTGTGCAATAGAAACATCCAAAGAATACGTCATCATAGATTTCCAAAATGATCATTATCCTTAAAAGGTGTAAAATGAAGGTGAAATGAGACAACAATTCAGTTGTCAGAAACTTTATTCATAATCAACATCCCAAACCAAATTAATTTTCCTCGGTCGACAAGTGAGGGAAAAATATTATAGCTGAAAGATCACTTAACAAATTGTCGATAAACTCGACAAGACCAATGATATCTCAAATTTCACAATACTTTGCGAGAATTTCCACTTTCTTCCGTTACAACCTTTTTGGGAAAAGAAAAGAATATCGTCTGTGGAGATCACGTGTCCCGAGATAAGTACCAATTTAAACAAAACTAATGTTTGAGAAATTTGGCATAAACCTGACTAATAGTGCTTAAAGAATTTGGTCTCACTGTCGAAGAAGATGAGAAAGTCGTCGAAAAGACTACTAAACTCGTCAGGCTATGGAAGAAAACTCGAGTCACAAAGGTTGGTTGGCTAGACCACCAATTCGAAGTAAGGGATAACGGTTTTCAATCGTCACCTAATTAAGTTGTTACAACCTAGGTACAATCCTAAGGTTCAGCCCTACGTCTTCGCGGATAAGTTCAAAGTTCCTAAGATAAAGTGTTTAGTCCCTGGTTAGGTAAATTCCTATTTGGTAAATTTTGTAATTAAGTTTCTCAATGAAGTCAGAAACGTTCAATATGAAGCAAGAAAAATTGGTGTAATACTAGGAAGTGGGTCGATGATGTTCTTCACTTCACAATTTAGCGATATTCCAAGTAAAATCTTAGGAAATGCCGCCAAAAGGTATTCGTCCTTAAAACGCACCATACTACTTATTTTCCTTACAACATCTACTAATAGGTCTTCATGGCTGCCTCACTACTTCAGGAATTTTTATTGACCGTAGGAATAACAACTTATACACATGTGCCTATGCTAGTCAAATGACGAGTACTTTACCGAAAGAAATTCTGGAAACTAGTATTGATTGAAATGTCCTAAGACCAAGAAAATAGAATTTGCTAACAATCCACCTTAGAACGGACTTAAACAGAAGTCGATCTTCCTCCCGAAGATCCGGAATGGTCACTAGTACGTTTGAAAAATTTTAGTGTTATCGGGGCCAAAAGTGATTGTCCCAAGATGTTCTTCCATCGAGTGCTACTACTTCAGCACCACATCATCACACTAGACATTTCTAGAGTCTTGACGAGAGTAGACTTCGTAGGAATTCTAATAGGTTGTATTCTAACAGATACTGTCAGGGAATCAAAACTGTTTCAAATTTCCAATCTCGAAAGGTTCAATACTGATGACTGGAGAACAGCGATGGAATTGGTTGGTAAAGTCTTCAGTGATACACAGTTATCGATATATTAGCCCTGCTTTAGGGCCATCAACTTGCCTTAAATTTACATCTTTCTTTGGCAGGGAGTTTCTTCGCTTTAAGTCTAAGGACGTTTGCCAAAATGATCTTCTAAAATGTCGACAAAAATGCCCAAAACTTAGGAAAACCCAACACGTTCTTCGTATTCGACGAGGTGTCAAGATTAGATACCTAGGTTCAAAAACCAAGAATGCTTACATCAAGCTGGGATGAACGCAATACTGCCCAACTTATGCTCTGTTACCAAACTGACACACCCCGACCCGGATTGCCCACTAAGGCTCCGAATCGAGGTGTGCTGGCTGACACTTGGAAGGTGACGAAGCCATAAAGTGTAGTGATGTGGGAAATGTGAATAAATTTAAACCTAAAAGTGCCTAATTACAAGAGTACGATGTGAGCGGGAATGAACCCATTTCACACGTGATGTCAGAGCATAAGTAAAGTATAGTAGAGTGGATTGAGAATCATACTATCGAAGGTAATCTCCAATACCAAGATTTGCCATGAATCCTCGTCGATAAAAAAGCTTAGCTATTAAAACCTGGAGGGGCGAAAAACAAGGGTGAGTGGGCCTAAAATAAAGTTTTAATAAAAATCTTTTGAAAACGTTATAACCCCTCGCTGTAAAACCTATATAGTTTCAAAAAATAATAATAACACGTAAGTACAAAAATGAATACACAAGTTCAGTGAAAACAGAAGTATGCCATGTTACAACATCTCAGCAATAAGAAACGTAAGCCAGGTGTGAATAAATCAACTACTGTACCATTCGAAGCCATCTAATGTGACCTGTACGACTGGACCTATTGCTCATCAGTCTATGCTAGCACACGAGTCGGAGTCACCTAATGTGACATGTACGTCTCATAAGCAACCTGTACGACAGTGTCAGAGTTGCATAAAACATAAATATAGTCATGCCATAACTCAATCATTTCAAATAGCACCCTAAACTCATTTGAACTTTCCTGTGCGTCCCGCGTTCACCTTAGCACTTCAAAGCATTCACAACAATTATATACAGATAATATGCATATGGATATGCCATGATGCAATCTAAAACTCAACCATATCATAGTATTTAAAAAAAAAAAATATATATATATATATATATATATATATATATATATATATATATAGGAATCCTTTCACAAGAGGGATCCCAATTTTTCTAAAAAAATGGGGAGACACCCTCTTGACCGTTGGATTTGACTTTAATGAAATTGTGTGGTTGAGATTGTGTGGCCTGTGTTTTAATCTCAACCACACAATTTCATTAAAGTCAATCCAACGGTCAAGAGGGTGTCCCCATTTTTTTAGAAAAATGGGGATCCTTCTTGGTAAGGGGCCTGTATATATATATATATATATATGACATGGCATAAAATGCATAAATCAATTTAAGAGCATTTGTGGAACTATCAATCACATATATACTATAATAAGGAAAAGACTCACTCACATGAGGTCCGCGCTAAAACTCCCTAACACAAATATCGAGGCATCCCGAACGATCGTCGCCTAGAATAAATATCAAATAACGTCTCATAATTCTTATCGATAGAACACGTAATTTACATAAAACACATCCCCAAGGACGTTCTAGAATGATTTGAAACTCATTTGACCAAAAGTCAACCGTCGGTCAAAGGTCGACCGGTAGGGTCCACAACCCTACGTAACTAAATCTGGAAGATCCGCACCTCTGATTTGAGATCCGTAACTTCCAAAGATACACAGTATGCTACAAAAACATCATACTAAATTTTCATTACGATCTAACGGTTGGATCTCCGCCAATTACTAAAATCAAGTGGCGGCCGACATTTTATTTTACAAGCTTATAAATCTAATTCAGGAAGATTCGTATGTCGAATTTCCAATCCATAAGTTTATATGGTCCACAAATATTATGTACTACTAAGTACTAAAGTTTCTACGGTCTGATCGTCGATTCATATATTAACCAAACCACGTATCGTAATGAAATTAAGTTCAAACGATCAACCTATGCCATTCGAATAACAATATTGAATTCAGGACATTTAATTTAGCCTAAGAATAGTATTGGCGGTCCACCGGCCACCCCAGTTCGCCAAAAAATCAAACTATTTCCAAAAATTACTAAATTTCACAGAAATGAAGATCTCAATGAGAGGAACAACTTTCATACCTGTGACTAAGGCCAATTTGGCCGGAAAACACCTCAATTCCACGAAAACCCGTTGGCACCCACAACTTGGGTGTGCTTGATTCGAACTCCAGCGCCCCCATCATTGCTTGGGCTATGTTCCTAACCTTCAGAGAAGCTGTTTGATGGTGGAGATCAACGGGAAGGGTTGCAGAAAACCGCGAATTACCGCCGGGTGTCCTTGAAGCCGTCGGCTTCGTTCCTCGCGAAATAGAGGCCACGACCCATAGATTTTTAAGTGGATATGAGAGAATGGAGGTTAGGATTGCGTATGCAGGTAAGGGGTGGGTAGAATTCGTCGGAAAAATCGATGGAGAACACCAGATTTAGCCACCCAAAACCGGGTCTGAGGTCGGGTCGACAAGATGGGTCATCTAGGACCCAATTTGCTGCCTCTCTTCTCCTCTCCTTTCCCTCATTTTCCTCCTCTCAGATTGGGCCCTCTACTCTTCTCTCCTTCCTAATTCGTTATGTTTCCCCCAATCAATGGGGCTCTCTCTCTCTCTCCTCCTTCTCATACTCCATCTGCCACCTCCTCTTTTCTTCTTTCTCATCTAAAAATGAAATAAAATAGTAATATAATTATGAAAGAAAAAAAAAATATATATATATATAATAGTAAAGATAACTTTTACAAAAATACTTTTCGGGTTTGTAATTCCGTAACATTTTAATCATAGCTCCAAATTCACTTATGCTTGCGCCTACACGTCCGTATCGCCAAGTACTTCAAGAATACACTAAAAGAATATTTCGTACATCTATCTATACGTTGGTCAACGAAAGTCAATACCCTTGCCTCTAAGGGCATTTTTCGTAAAATCACGTTTTTAAAATTTATAAAAACGTAAAATTAGGACGGGTCGTCACAATTATAATGAGGGATTTTAAATTTATAGGATTATAAATCTCATAAAATATCAAACAATTAATGTCAAAACTATAAAACTATAAAAATATAAATAATAATAGTAATATAATGAGGTGTACAAAGTCAATGGACTTTGATCAAACTTTGAATACTATTAAGGTTTTAGTCAAAGAGTGTTAAAGAATTAGATAAGGGTGATGTTAAGGTTTTAGTCAAAGAGTGTTAGAAAAATCCAACATTATACGTTGTTTGTTTTTTTATTTTTTTACTTTAATAATTTTACATTTTGACTATGATTTTGAGAATTATAAGGGTGATGTTAAGAGCCCTCTCACGTGGACCTTCTTGCTTTTACCTTCTCGGTCATTTTTTTTAAAATCCTATAGTATTACTTGGTGGTAGGAACCATCCAATTTTTAAATCATCCTTTTAATATCAACTAGATAAAAAATCAATCAAATTAGAAAATGTTTAACGACTCGATTAACGTTGTAAAAAATTTCAACGTTAGATGACTAAATCATTTTGGATTTAGTTAATTGTTTGAAGAAATGATCTTTGTCAAGGAGAATTGCTATCCACTATTGGTGGTGGGTTGCTAAATGATTTTTAAAGAGTGACCTAAAACATAAATTGTCCGAATCATCCGATATTACATAAAAAATAAAAAAAAGAGCGGAAAAGGTAGAATGGGAACTCCAAAAGGTTGCTAGCATCTCATTAGATAATACCAAACATTGATTAACTTGAACTTGACAAGATTGTACCCTTTCTATATGATAAAGATGAAGCATTGGATAGTTTAAGAATAATTAAGTTTCTCATTAGGGTTTTTTCCAATTAGATTATGACAAATGCTTGTTGGATTAGTGGATATACGCACAGCATAAAAGGGTTATGGAATTTTTTATTTTTTGGTTGGACATTTTCTTTCTTGGCTGTAAACCTTCCTAATTCCCTACTAAATCCTAACAATACAGAACAAATTACATAAAATTAAATCAATCAAAAAAGGTAGAACATCATCGCCACGTGTACGAAATCTGTTGCTCCAGCAGTAACGAGTGACGACACACCCGATTCCCTCCATTAAAATTTACAGCTCACAATTTCAATGTTTTTGTTTTAACGGACTATTATAAACCACCCCCGAAACGCGTAAAGCGCCAAAAAAGCGCATCGGATCCGTTTCCAGCGAGCAAAAAACCGAAAATCTTTTGCTCTGCTCTGCTCTGCTGGGCCGGCGCCGATCGGAGCTCTGCGGTGGAGGTGCTGACGTGGGAAAGGAGAAGGCGGTGGCGGCGATGAGAAGCCGATCTAGGAGGGCCTCGAAGTAGAGACCCCAAGTCGGAGAACGGCATGGTCGGCTGCTGCTGAGAGCTTGGCCGTTGTTCTCCGATTTGCAATACCCGGACGTTCTAGAAGCTTCTCTTCCGCCTGCCGCCTGCCTTCGCCTCGTGAAATAGCTGCTGTGAGCTTTCGAGCTGGTTCAACAGGTTGGCTGGCTCTTTGTTTTTCCCCAATTTTTTTATTATTTAATTTACAGATCGCCGAAAGTTTGACACTTTCGGTGGCAAAATATAAAAAGTAGATTATTTTTTCAATTATTTGTTTGACAAAATTGATGGGTTTTACTTTCTTCTAAAAATTACAGATTTTTATGTGTAGACATTTCTTATGGTGTTTGAAGAAGTTATGAAATAGAGGAGAGAAATGTATTTGGAATCGAAAAGATTTAAAAATTTGGGTGTGAAGAGGAATTATGTTGTTTGTCATAAGATTTCTCTTGAATGTAGCCACTTTTAGTGCCAAAAGTGTGGCCGATTTGTTCACATTTTGAATTTGAATCCAATTAAGGATAATGGGTTTATATTCATGTACTCGGTAGTTACTTTCCGGTATCGAATTTGCCTGCTTGTTAAGATTTTGGTCTCGAAATCCTTTTAAAGGTCTTTGACTCGTTGGTTTGGTGTTATGATTGATATGCTATGTGTAGATGTCGTTCAAAGGCATTGTTCGTGAGCTGCGGGAGATGACAGATGGGATTGGGAGCATGTCAAGGCGAGTTGGTGAACGGAAGCATTGGCGTAGTCGGACTTTGTCGCATATTGCTCCTGATATGGCTCCAACCCCGCCAACTGATGTCATTCAGCAGGGTCAGTGGGCTAACTTGCCTCCGGAATTGCTTCTGGACATAATTCAGAGGGTAGAAGAAAGTGAAACATCGTGGCCTGCTCGAGCTGTCGTTGTTTTTTGTGGTTCAGTTTGTAAGTCATGGAGGGGCATTACGAGGGATATAGTCAAAACTCCCGAGCAATGTGGAAGGCTCACATTTCCAATCTCATTGAAGCAGGTGTTGCTTTATCCTAATTCCTCTTAAGTTTGTGTTTACTTGTACTGAGTGCCTCCTCTGAAATAGTGTTATGTGTGGTGTGCTTCGTGTAGCCGGGGCCTCGCCAATCTCCAATACAGTGCTTCATTCGAAGGGATAGAGAAACTTCCACATATTATCTTTACTACGGTCTGGTGCCATGTAAGTCATGTTCTTATTATGGAAAATGTAACTCTGCTTTTTTTTTTTTTTTTTTTTATTGCGCTGCACATTGGGTTAGTTATATTGTAATTTTCTGTCAATCTTAGGAAATGAATACAGCATTTCTAGAGATATCCTATTTTGCTTCTTTAACATTCTCGTTTTAGATTATTTGATGAAAAGAAAATGTATCAGTTGCTACCTGGTGTTCACTTATATTATTGAATTGACAGCCGAGGGTGAGAAAGATAAATTATTGTTAGCAGCCAAAAGGATCAGAAGGGCAACAAGCACGGAGTTCGTTATATCTTTGGTTTCAGATGATTTTTCTCGAGCCAGCAGTACATATGTTGGTAAATTGAGGTAAGTGTGCTCTACTATGCTTGCAAATATTTCAGTCAAGAGAGGTAGTAAGTAAAATTATAAGTAAAATTATTTTAGTTTTAGCACCAAATCCATGAAAAAATGGAGAGAAAAGTGAAGATGGAAAAAGGACAAGAGAGGTAGTAAGTAAAATTATAAGTAACAGGGTTATTTTTTATCATTTTGCCATGAAAAATTGGTTCTCTAACCTTTTTTTAAAGTTAATTTGGATGGAACACTAACAGAAGGACGACATTGATTCGCGGGTTAAAATTCAGGGACTACATTGATCGATTTTCAATTTCAGGGACCATCATGATTGATGGGGTCAATTTCAAGGACCATTTG
Source organism: Cotoneaster glaucophyllus (assembly GCA_036320875.1). Taxonomy (NCBI): domain Eukaryota; kingdom Viridiplantae; phylum Streptophyta; class Magnoliopsida; order Rosales; family Rosaceae; genus Cotoneaster; species Cotoneaster glaucophyllus. The sequence continues at coordinate 19,116,850 of CM070073.1, forward strand.
TGATATAAACCCGTCAAGTTATTCTTGTTTATGTTCCCACAACTCATTCAACAATTGTTTTGCCAGGTCCAACTTTTTGGGTACCAAGTTCACCGTATATGACAGCCAGCCTCTATGTGATGCAGTACCTCAACCAAATAATCGATCATCTCGAAGGTTCCATTCTAAGCAGGTGTCTCCAAGAGTACCAGCGTGTAACTACAGCATTGGCACCATCTCTTACGTGCTCAATATTCTTCGCACAAGAGGTCCAAGGAGAATGCATTGTGCTATGCACTCCATTCCTGTCTCTTCCATTCAGGACGGGGGCACTGCCCCAACACCAACATCGTTCCCACAAGCCTATGACGAGCAATTTGCTCTCTCATCAAGTTCAAAAGAAAAGGATCTGATCAGAGAGTTCAGCTCTACAACCCTCTCGGAGCCAAATGTCTCAGCCCCAGGTGCAGAGCCACTGGTTTTGAAAAACAAGTCTCCTCGGTGGCATGAGCAGCTACAATGCTGGTGCCTTAACTTTAGAGGGCGTGTTACAGTGGCTTCCGTTAAAAATTTCCAGCTTGTGGCAGCTGTTGATCCGTCCCACAACGTTTCAGCTGAAGAGCAAGAGAGGGTAATCCTACAGTTTGGAAAGATTGGAAAAGACATCTTCACCTTGGATTATCGCTACCCGTTGTCCTGTTTCCAAGCGTTTGCGATCTGTTTAAGCAGCTTTGACACCAAGCCAGCCTGTGAATGAAACACTTGGTTGTAGAACATGATCGTCATTTGCTGAATTTTGTTCTTTAATTTCGAACCATATGCATGTTCTACGTACAAGTTCTTCATGCTCGATCATGTAATTCTGAAAATCACAGCTATTTCAATGAATTCACTTTTCGCATGGCTGTCCAGAATGTCTTGTAAGCTGTTTTTTGTGGTGCAACTGAATCTAAATTAACATGAGGTCGAATGAATGTTACCCGTATATAGGAGTTGTAATACGATCCATGGGCCAAGCATCCATACTCCATAGAGAGGAGTCCATCACTTGACGCATCATGTTGTATCAAAACGGGGTAAAAGAATTTGGTATATCTAGCGCATTTTGTGTAAGATGCCGATGAACCATTTTTGAAATTTCTACATTCTGATCCTTGTGAAATAGTAACGACATGTGTACCCATTACGTCATATGATGAGAGCTGTAGATACAAAATGGTGCAAGTATCTTTGGTTTTTCATGCTTATATGATGGATTTTAAACGTAATGATTGAGTGACGGATTTTCAACTAATGATGAGGGAAATCTAGCAAAACGATATGCTTAAAAAGTAGGAGATCTAAAGTAAATTCGCAGTTGAAAAGGATGAGAAAAGAGGTTGGGTAATACGAGCCATGCGCGGCACTTTAGGTGACACATGCTTCATTTTGTAAACGACATGGATTCTTGCTTTATTACAAGGTTTTGGCATCTCATAAGTAGTTTCATGTAAAAGCTAATTACTTATTGATCAAGTCAAAGTGTTGACAAAAGTTTCCCTGCCAAACATAAATGCACAGAAAATTTCAAAACTCAAAATTAGTTTAATAATAAATTGTACATCACCACCATATCAATCAATTGAAAAACTAAAACATAAAAGTTTAAACAATTGATCTATTTTTCCAAACGTTTCTTTAAGCGTATCATCATCATTCATCAAGCCAATCAGTCAAATCGGATGCAAGCTTATCTCATCGTCATGTCGTTGGTAGAAACTCTAGAAATTAGGTTGTAAGTTTCGGCTAACTACACAATGAGCAATTTAATTTGGTGTAGAATTCATCATCTACGAAATTCGAACCTAAGACTTCTCATTTACAAGTGAGGAGGAATACCACCCGTAGTACTGAATGACAGTTCTAGGTGAGTTGGGATTGCTTAAAAGATCAGGTCTGGATTGTGGCTCTCAAGTCCCAAACAAAGTAGGACTGTTGGAGGGTCATGTAGGCTTTAAAAGATTTGATTTAAATTGCTTAAGGAAAAAAAATTCGTGTCTAGGTGAAGAATGAATTAATTTCATAAGATGACTAGGTTCAGAATCTTAGTTCAGTTTGAAGCGGGTGAGACTCAGTGGCGATAGAGTTTCAGTGAAAAAGGATCTGTGAAAGGACAAGAAGAAACAAGAAGAAAAAGCCCTAATCTGATCGACTCAATCTCCGTCGGCATTGCCTCTTCTCCTATGATTGGTTCTATGAATAAGAACAAGAAGAAAGAAAATAAACTCCTAATTTGATCGAGTTCCTAAAACCACAAAACCCTAGCTGGAGCCTGGAGAGCAGAAAGCAATCAAATCAAAATAAGGAAAACTAATGAAAATGACATGAAAACTTTGAGTTTTAACAATAATGACAAAATAAAGGGTAAAGTAAATAGTACCATAATTATGACAGTACCGAAAACTTTTCGTTAAAGTTCCCATCAAAATATGACAGTAGTGGAAGGCTTGAAAAGTTCCCATCAAAATATGGCGGTAGAGGAAGGCTCCTTGTGGTTAACGGCCACACGCTCTAGCAAACTGAGTTACTTCAGCTTTTGTTATCTTAATATATTACGGTTCATTTCGGAATAATAAATACTTTGATATTTCAACATAAGTAGATGACTCTTTTATTTTCTAACAAAAAGTCTAATGAAACAATTTTTCTCTTCAACCAAAATCAATAAACTACTTGTCACTACAGGTCGCTGACGCTACAAAAAAAAGCTTTCATACACTTGTTCCATATAAGTGTGCCGGAGCATGTTGAAATCAATAACAACTCTTTACCATATAATGATTGAGGACTTGCCATTTATAGAAAGTGAATGTGATTAGAGATAATGATTTGAGTTAGATTACGAGATTAAGATAAGAGAATATAATCCAATACTTGTGAAATGAAATCTTACCTTGTCGAATTTTTTATTTGTGTTTCAAACAGTTGATAAGTGATGAAATCTAACCTTGTTAGAATATGAAATTTCTTTAGGTTGGTGCATGTCTATCTGGAGAAGAGCATGGTGGCAGATGACGTTGCCAATTGGAGTTATAATATGGATCTTGGGTAACATTATTTTGATAATTCTCCTAATTAGATTGGAACTTGATTATTTGATGATATGATTGGAGTCCCTAAGACTCGAATTATCTGTAATAACTCTTTGAGCTTTTGTGGAAAAAAAAAAAAAAAAACCTTTGAGCTAGTTTTTGGGGTGATCCACCCTCTTAGTTTGGGATTATGGTGCCTTTAAAAAAAAAAGCAGCTTATTAAAAAATCTTGAACATTTTAGGTGGAAATGATTTTTATATTTTTTTATCATTAAGTTGAAAGGTAAAAAAAAAACATAAGTTTAGAGCACTACATAAATAAAATAAAATAAATGATAAATTAGAATTAGATGCCTCATTTTAGATTTTTCTAAATTAAACATATGTTACTTTTCAACTTTTGATTAAAGTGCTTTTACTTTTAATTAAACTTTATATTCCATGTATATTCTTAGTTTAAATATTTTATAAATTTTTTTAAATCCATTTGTATGTAAAAAAATGCACTCAATAATATTCATTAATTTATTGCTATTTTTATGGAACCTCATCGCTTCCTCAATTTAAGGATTCAATTATATCTACTGGGTTCAAGATTAATTAGATGAAATATAGTTTTTCCAATTTCCAACTCAACATTTTATGTAGATTATAAAAAAATAAGAGTTCGTTTATAGTTAAAATTGAGATGTAGACTAGACTGCCTAATTTCATGCAATTGAAAATAAATTTGAATTTTTTAACAACTACTTACAGTAGAAACGTGAACTAAGAGTTTTCACATTTTTATTTAAAATTAGTCCTTATTCCAATAATTAATTATTAAGAGTTGACAAAATATTTTTTAGTGCAATGTTTTAATGTGAAAAGTTATATTTTTTTTTGGGTTACACAACTTACACATAACGTACCATAAGTTTTGTACGTACCAAAATGAGGATAATACAGCGTACTAATAATTTGGTACGTACTAAATAAAGAATTGCATAACATACCAAAAACAATATTTTATAACGTACCAAAATACTAATATGTACCCATATTAAATTTATATAACGTACCAAATGATTGGTACGTTATATTTAATATATCTGTTTGGTACGTTATATTTAATATGCGTGCATGTTATATTTCATAATTGTATGTTAATAGGATGTTTATGTGTTTTTAGAATTTAAAACAAAAAATTATTTGAATAAGAAAAATTCATTTTGAACGAATTATGATAAGATAAGATAGGATGTTTGCAGTGATTTTAGGATATTTGTGATATTATTTTCTGAACTAGTTGGTTAATTAAATACAATAAAAATCATAATTTTTAATTAAAAATTAGTAGAAAAATGTTTGATCAAAAGTTTAAAAGTTATAGATGTTGGATTAAAAAAATTTAAATTTGAGGCATCTAAATCAAAATGCCCCCACATAAAGCTTGGAATTTAAATACCCACACTGGGGATGCTGGGCATGGAATAGTTCATATCAGAGAGCTGGGCAACGGGCAAAACATTGGATTTTTAAAATCTTCCTTCTCAAAACCTTGTCTGTTCCCATTGAATTTATAGCACTTAACCCAGGCAAGAGGCAACCACCTGACTTATGCATCTCCAAGTTTCAACTTACCATCAACTGCATGACAACAAAGAGGATAAAAATCTGATCCAGCACTCGTGCCTGCACATAGAAGCTCTGGTTTCTGAAGCCATCCTGATACGGCTACAAGAGCGTAGCAGGATTGTATTTCACGGCTCCTAATAACTCGTTTGGATGCGCATTGTTCATTGGTTTAACTCAAACAAACATGAAACTTTACAAAACCCGGCAAAGTACAATGACAAAAGGGATTCAATTTTCTGAAGCACATCAAATTACATTCATATTATATATTTTTATTGAGTATGCATACAGCTGCAAAATGGAAGAAGATATATTATGAATGAAGAAAAAAGCTCACGACTTTGCTGAAATCTAGAAACCTGATAAAAAAAAAAAACTATATCAAAATTAGTATATGATTACGAAAACCAGTCACTCCCTACCATATTTACCTATAACATGAGGATACTTTTCACACTTTTTAAAACCCACAAAGCGCTCCGGCCAGGCCTAGAAGCAATGAGTCTTACCGGGCGGAGAGATTTGGAGACGCTGTGGCATAAGAAGCAAACCACCAGAGGCTTCATTTCTTCTTTTTCGGTATAAGGGAACTGGGTTTTGAGAACAAGGACATTTTCTTTCCAAAGAATCCTGAAGTCTTTGGTGATTTCCTTTCAGTAGAACGATTTACATGGTCTCTGGATGCATCAAGCTCAGCAGATCCAGAGCACTCGTGCTCATTGACATATTTGATATCTCTTAAGAGCCGTAGCACTTCCAATGCGCTTGTCATTGCTCTCTCTGTCCCATTGTTAGATAAATAGACAAGTGATGGGATAACACCCTCGTGCATGACCAACTGACAATATTCATCACGCTGAGAGCATAAAGAAAGGAGGATATCAACAGCATGTTCTTGGTCCTCACTGCTGCCTGTCTCCAGGAGTTCAGCAATAGAAGCAATGCATCCATTACTTGCAGCAATCGAAATCCTGGCCTCTTCAGTATCACACAAATTTTTCAATATAGAAATGCAGACTCCTGAAAGAACGTCATCTTTAAAGAAAGAAACCAATTTTGGTATGCACTCCAAAGATACAATTTTTGAGCAAATGTCCTTATCTAAGGACAAATTATGTAAAATCTTAATGGCTTGTCCTTGTAAATCTTTGCTCTGGGAGTCGAGGAGTTTTAGAATGGATGTAGGTGCACCAGATTCTGAGACCTTAGGCCTGCAATACTGGTGGCCAGACACAACTTCCATTATGGCAAGAACTTCTTCTGTTACCTTTGAATCAAGATAACATGCCAGCAGACTATATGCCTCTTCACTTAGATTAGGTATTCCATTTCTACAGTAGGCAGCAAAAACGAAATTAAAAGAATCTAAAAACAACTGCAGTATGGATGCGGACGTTATTGCATAACAGTTTGATGCATAAAACAGTTCACTAGGCCACAACTTAGTCATGCAAGAGCGTAACGAATTCCCAGCTACAAAATAAAAATTTACCTGTTTTTTCTCACAAAGGTCAGTAATAATTTAAATCCATCCCTCTGCGCTTTTGCATCATCCAGGTCATGTGCATCCCTCAAAAATTTGATGAGAGGTTCAACAAAATTCTTAGATGACATAGCATAGGAAGCTTGAGGATTGCATTTCAAATGGTTTTTGACATCTTCGACAGCCTTGCATTGGGATTCCCATTGGACTTCACCAAGTTCAGATAGAAATTGAGCACCTGTCTCGCATTTTTTAGCATACTGGTATTTCAGAGAATCGTTGTCATTGTGCACCAAACTCAAGCCATTTTCAATCTTATTGCGTGATGAATCCGAATTGTAACTGGTATCTAAGGACCCAAATGATATACTGCTGAAATCCATTTGTAGGTGTAGATCATTCATAGAACTGCCTAAACTACGAACGGAAGTGGAAGAGGTTTCCCATGAGAGGACTTCTGGATGCATACTTGGGTCGGGAAGGACAACTCCATACTGTGTACACCACCTTGATATTAACTCCTTCATGTTAACGTTCGGAGTCAATGACAGGTTGGTTAGTTTCATATTAGTTTTTGGGCATGTATCGTGACCCTCATCAAACCACTTCTGTATCCACATTTTTTCATATGTTTGACCAGAAGCAATGACAACAGGATCGTACATCATTCTGGAAGATATTCCGCACATAAATTCCTCAGGAGGTACAGCTCCACGAAACAAGTTACTTTGTGCCTTGGACTCGCCATAACCAACGTGAGGTTCAACTTCAGCATATTGATTAGATTCAAAACCATTTCCAGAATTCTCAGAAGCAAACGGTCCTTGTTGCAGCTCTAAGGCACTCTCTGTTTGCTTTCCCGTTATCAAGCTTCCATACTTCTTCAATAGATACATGAAATAAGTCAAAATTTGCTTTTTCTGAGGGTCACTGTCACCAACTTTTTCTAGCAACTTCCTAATCGATCTTTTCTCAATTAAGATTGCCTTTGATGATGTGATATGGAGCCTCAAGGACGCAATTTGAAGAGCCTTGATTTCAGAATCCTCCCTTGGGTCTGACTGAGAAGAAACATCATGGAGCAATTCTCGGACAACCCTCCCAGCTTCTTCTTCATACGGGTCCAGTAAAAATGTTGAACCCTTAAGATCCTCAGCTATTTGAGACAGCTGCAAATGACATTTCATCATCATCTCAACCAAATAACTGTGACTTAATTGGTATGAACCAACATAGAAGATTAGAAATTAAATGAAAAAGATTAGTGACTTCGAGCCAAGCTAACTTTACTTTTAAACAATAAAACCCAGATCATTAACAAAATATGCTGCCAGAGAAAAAAAAAAAAAAAAAAAAGAAAAAAAGAAAAGAAAGAAGAATAAGCCTAGGACATCAACCTTCAACATTGTTTTGATTGATGGATAATATCTATAAAGGTTTGATGTGAGCAATGATCAATCAAAAAATGATTGTTGTACTGTTCCATGCAGGTCTATGCCCAGCACCCCATTGAAGGGAAGTGGGGTTGTGGAAAAAGGAAATACAAAAAGATGATGAAAACTTTTAGTAGGAAAAAGGGCATGTAAGTTGACAAACCTGCATCACCAACATCACTGGAACCCAGTTCTGAATTTCTCGTAAACTTTGCTCCAACAAGTTCCTTGATCTTTGACATCTTGAGACCATTACATCCCCGGTAACTGCCTGCAAGTCAACCATAGAATGGCAGGTAGGTACACAGTTCATATTGGACAAACCGCACCGAGTATTTGACATCAAAAGAAATTTCTTGATTATGCATTTCAACACAGCTAACCCTTAGGCGTTGGGAGTTGGACAAAGCTTCATAAAGAGAGTTTCTCAAAGGTACAAACCAGGTAGAGTTTACTAGACTCGCTGCAATGCTGAAGAAGTAGCTTGGCTTTCTCCATTCCGCAATTTAACAAGCATAGAGCCTGTATTCCTGTTGAGCACCGAGGTCGAGCTGCTTCTATTTCTGGAAGTATCCTGGAGATTCTATCAACCAACCTCAGGAGTTCCGTGCACATTAAACGATGAACCTGTTATCATGAATAACAATTATGTAAAAAATCTAACTAATATGACTAAACAATTAAATAAATACACTAGAAAAATTTAAGGACACATAATCTCAAGTCTGAGGTTCCTCAGAGTATCCATTAGAATTACAAGGAAACATGATCACTGTCACTTTCCTAAATGTATGTCTCAGTTAAATACATCCTAACATCTCTTTTTGTTTTTCCACACAATTGCAGAGATAGCATAAGGGTCATATTCTGTCATCTTGCAGAAAGATCAGTAATCTCGTGGTTTTTCTTGCCCCATTTTTAACATCTGCTAACAGCACCATATTATCTTCCTTCCAAAAATCAGCTATTGGTTGTAAAAATAGAGTCATGCCTTTACCAACGGGACCAGATACCGAAAAAACAACACGCTGTGTATAAATTTGGACTTCATATTTCATACATCAAATACAAACTAGAACAATTCACAATATCATTAGTTTGGATGAGAAGAGTTGTCTCTTGTTGTAAGTGACAAAAGTTGATCAGACATCGATTCATAACTACAAAATGAATGCATCTTCAAAGTTAAACATCCCATATGACCTAAAATAAGAGATTGATTTAGCATATTATACCTTAAAGGAATGAGGTTTCCTCGCTGCCTCGGCCACTTCAGCAGCATCGGTACCCATTCGAGAGAAATTATCTCATATCTGGGCATTCAATAAGAAAAAGAAAGTTATTTTCATGTGTTTCTAACATATTATGAAAACAATCTAATATTATGCTAGAGTCACATTTCAATATTCAGCAAACATCGATCCATATGCAAAACGATAAGATCTCGGGCACAAGTTCTGAGCAAACCCCAAATTCAACACTTTACAGTTTTCGTGGTAAATGGTAAACAAGAAAAGTTGAATTCATCAAAAAGTAACACTCAACATAAAATTAGGTTATAAAGGTTATAACATTTCCATATCAAGAACCACATGCAGAGTCTTGGGGAGCTCTTCACACAAAACCATTTTCATTTGTGTCCACCATAAAAGAATTGCGTACCAGTAACGGAATTCGGGTGCAAAGCAATCCTCACAGAAGGCCAAATTTGATTAATTCAACTGGGAAATGTTCATGTTTGGATTCATTTCTGCCGCAGAGATTCACATACTAACAATCTTTATTGGGCCAATCATTCTCAGTCACCTGTTGTACCAAAAATTTCCTTTTCTCGCCTAAATTGCTAAATTCTCACAAATCATTTAATTTATGTACATACATACATATATATATAAGACACAAAATATTAACTTCAAAAAGAAGAAACAAAAAAAAGGGACTCACCCAGTGAAGCAGAAATAAAAGTACGCTGACAAGCTTCCTCCTCAGTCTTCAGCCAGACAGAAAGGCTAGATTTTGAAAATCCTACAACCCAATTCACATACCACACCAAATATTACCTTCAAACCATTCACCTCTGAGGAACACCTTGAAATCCCCACAAAGTTGTCCAATTTCCAGCAGAATTCAGCTTCTTTCAGTGGTAAGAAGCCTTCCCAGAAATAGAAAGCAGAATAACATACACTTGGTCTGCACAAACTATTCAGATAAACAAAACCCAGAATTAGATTCCTTTTGGGTAAACCACACCAACCTAAAAAACACCAATCAAATCAAGTAGCTTTTATGTCCAAAAATGACCCAGAAAAAAAAAAATAATAATAATAATAAAATATTACAATTTACAGAGAGTAAAGCATTGCTGCATGCCCCCACAAGAAGGGCAACCAAGTCTTTGCACTAGAAAACGAAAATACTTTAATTAAAAAACCCCAACTTTTGGAGTTTGAATAATGCTTGGAGTTTTTGTATGATGCAGAGCCTGGGGAGGAGACTCGGGAGAGCAGCAAAATACCAGTCAACGAGTATCAAGCGATCTCGGTCGTCCACTACCAGAGGCAGAGACAGAGCCGGAGAGAAAGAGTCTTCGTCTCTGAATGGGCGGGTAAATGAACGGTGAATTCTTATTAATTATTTCTATCCCGTCACGTGATTAAAGAACATCGGTCGTCACGTGATTAAAGGGACATATAAGAACACCAGTCGTGTGAAGTATAGTGACCAGTAAGGCTGTGAGCAGTAGTGAAACGTAAAGGAAGCTGACAATTTCAAATGCGCACATCATATTAAGAAGGCTTCAAAGGGTCGTCATCAATACAAGAACAGAAAAGTCTAATTTTTTTTTTTAATAAAATGAAAAAGTCCAAATAAGAAAAGGTCTCAAACCTAGTTAATTGTATAACAAAGTAAGTGACTCTTTACTACAGTAGTGAAAAAGAGCTGAGTCTTTGCATTACGACGTGAATTTCTACTTCAAGGTCAATGACTAATCTAACATCTAATTTAATAAAATATATTTTTTGACAAAATAATAATAATAATAATTGTGTAACAAATAACGTGGCCGATCCCACCAACATTGGTGGGGTTCACTCCCCCTCCATTTTCCTTGGTTTTTCTATTGCGGTCAATTGAGCAAAAAGATTTGGTCGTCGCTATGTGGTGTGGTAGCTTTTTAACACCCTCTTTTTTTTTCTTTTTTCCTTTTTTTCTTTTTTGAAAGAACACCCTCTTATTTTTTACACATATTCAATATGATACGAAACATCAATTTGTGGCAGTTGCATGTTTTAATCCTTCGTCGTACAGTACCGGGCCCTCCCCCCAAAAAAAAAGAAAGAGATAGAACACACTTGGAGCCCGCGATTCTTAACTCTTTTTTTTTCTTTTTTTTCACACTGGGACTCTTCCACGATAAACATTTTTTTTCCTTTTAGGCGTTTCGCGTTCACTCTTTTTTCAGGTCCAGCCTCTCCGTTTCGCCTAAAATTCTAGGAATTTGTTGATAGTTAGAATATATTCGTGGATCGGGTCGACTGATCCGAACAAGTAGGTGTAACTGTTGAATTTTATGGCGGCGAACTCAACAGAGTTAGTTATAGTGATATCGCTACTGTGAAATAAATATGATAAACGTGCTCAATTGGGTGAGATTTTTGAATTAGATCGTGCTACTTTGAAATCCGATGGTGTTTAATAACTATCTTTGTAACTCTATAATGTTTTAGTTTATGCTCCTACCTAATATCTGGATATACCAAGAAATATGTATATCCATAAATGGCTCATTCATCATAGTTAGAAACGCCAGCTCCGTATCAAGTCACAGTCGTTACTCTAGTAACAACATAATGGAGACAGTCAATCAATATAGATTGATCTGAAATATGATTATTTTTCTCCTAAAAATCTTTTCAATTCCTCTTGAAATTTTATAGCTTAGACCTGAATCGAATTTAACTTGAGTAAATATACGAAATCCACCCCCATGTAATTGACTAATTTAGGACTATTGTTCAACAAAGCTTGTTTAGTGGCTTCCTTCGGTTTTTAGTTGATTACAATGTTGTAAACTGATACTTTTGCTACTAGAAACTATTAATTTTTATTCGTGATGATTTTTTATTGAAATTTTAATTCTTAGAGTTAGTGTAAGATTTAAAAAAATAAAAAATAAATAAAAAAAACAACTAACGAAAAGTTCAAAAAAAACTTTAGTTTTAATGAAAAAAAACACATAAAGGTGTAGTGAATAGTACCAAAGAAAGGTAAAAATATAATTTTTCGTTAAAAATGAACAGTAGCAGAAGTGTTTCGTTAAAACTTCCTAAAAAAAATGCTTAATATATATATGAAGGGCCCCATCTTGAATTCTCACTCCTGCCTCCAAATCTTCGGACCGGCCAATGGCCATGTTGTCGTACAGAATAAACATATATATTTAGGAATTAGATTCTCTTCGAATTCCTTTATTAAAGATGGTGTGATCATAATTTTTTCTTTTTTTATGTTTCATGTAAAACGAAATTGTTTTACTTTTGAAAATATAAAAAACATTCAATTGTGGCCGCACGATTTTTGATGAACAGTTGGTACTAGTTGATCCTTCAAATCTCCAATGAGGAGATTCGAGAATCAAATTCCATATATTTAAAGGAAAACTAATAAAAATAGCTTGAAAATTTTAAGTTTTAATTAAAAGGACAAAAAAATGTTATAAGTGAATGGTACCATAAGTAACTTTTTAGAGTAAAATATCATTAACGTTAAAAGTAAACAATACTAAAAATGTTTGGTTAAAACTCCCTGTATTTAATGCATGCCGTAGGGGGGGATCTCTCCTAATTAATCAGTTTGGCTCCAAATTTTAGTTTTTTTTTTTTTTTTTTTTTTTTTTTTTTTTTTTTTGGAGAACAAAGTAATATATTACTCAGGCTAAGAAGCCAACCGAAACAGGACGCCAAACAACAAGCGAACATAAAGAAACTAACATAACCAAAGAAGTAGTAAGAGGAGGGCCACCGACGCCGCATTACATGCTAAAAGCGTCACTCCCCAAACTACCAATTACACGTCAATGAGGACAAGGAAGACCATCGTTACAAAGAACATGCACAAGGGAGGATGGGGGTCTACTTACCCAAACTTCATCACATCGCTCCCTACTTTGCCGCGAAGCCAAAAGGTCAGCAGCTCCATTGGCCGATCTTGGAACCCAAGACCAGCGACAGTCCTGAAAAGACAAACCCAATCTACGGCATTTAGCTAAGATTGAGAGCGTCTCCCATCTGCCACTAGACACCTCATTTCGAAGACAGGAAAATGAGTCCAAAGAATCAGTCTCCAGAATGATGCTAGTCCACTCCATAGTTCTACCAAGCAAACAACCATGGAGAATAGCCAGGGCCTCCGCCATTGCTACCGAGGAAGCGAACACCCAGTATCTAACAGCCGCTCTAAACCTTCCCCTGTCGTCTCTCGCCACCACCCCCACGAAGCCCGAACACCCGCTTGTTGACCAACTTGCATCAACATTTATTTTTATAGCACCAAAATTAGGAGGGGACCAGTTAACAACGTTACCCGAAGAAGGAGCAAGGATCCGAGCCGAATTCTGCACCCTGTTGGCCGAGACAAGATAGGCAGCCCTGAAAGCTTCCATCGAGGACATGATCTCAGCCGAGACCCTCCCCGGGACAATAGCCTGGTGATTAAAAATGAAGTTGCATCTTGCCTTCCAAATGTGCCAACAAGAAAACGCAATAATAGACAGCAATCTATTCCACCCACACCTTTGCCCTCCAGCCGCTACTTGCAAATTATTAAGCCAGATATCCCAAGATCTCACATCCCCCCTGTTTAAAGCCCCATTAGTTTTGAATTCCTTTTCATTTGGACTTGGCTTTTGGCCTTTGGATTTTGGCTTTTGGGTAGCTTTACTAAAAGCAAAAGGAACCTCTAAAAGTGAATAAGTTAGTGATGACACGTAGGGTCTTTTTTTTTTTTTTTTTTTTGTTAATAGAGACGTGTAGGGTCTACTTGAAAGCTTAATTAAGGAGAATAAATTTTGAACCCTAGTCCTTATTAAGAACATCTACGCCCATCACGACACAAAGAAGCATACGTAGAAGAGTTGATAGAGTTGAATATCAGAGTGCGCAACGAACAAGACTAACAAAATTAATAAAAATATTATTGAACAAACGAGAATGCCGAAACGGCTACAGAATCTCAAGAGACTACATTGTGAATGACTTGATTGAAAATAACGAATACAAGCAATACTATATATAGTGAAAACTAAAGCAAAACCCTAATCCTTGACGGGCATGAAACTCTAATATCCTTGACCCACAAGAAAATCATAAACAATAATAACTAATTTTCCAACACCCCCGTCAAACTCATGGCGGTACACGTCATGAGTTTGCCAACAAGCAGATGTGGATGCAAAACTCCAAATTCCAGTGCCGATGCCGATGCCGATGCCGATGCCGATGCCAATATCAATGTCGAGTGCAAGAATACGCGGGCCACAAAACCTCAAAACCACCATTATTTTTTCTTCCTTTTTTCCCTTTCTTTTCTTTCTTCTTCCTTCCTTCTTTTCCTTCTATGCGAACCAACATCAGCCTTTTTTTTTTCGCGGGTGTACGGTTGTGGACGAATCCAGGTGCAGGGTTAATCAAGGTCAAATCACGAACTAATCTGGACTTCGATTCAAACAAAAGCAAGTGTGGAGTCTCCAACGTCGTTTGGCAAGACGCAGTTGTGAGACAACACAAAGTGGTGCGATGGTACGGGCCTTTTTCAGACTTTTTCCTTGCAAACAACCAATACCAACTAACAAATCTAAAACGAAAACACAAACAGCGGAAGATGATTAAAACAAAACTGATACAAACAAATTGGCACCCATCAACCGCAGATTAAATCCCGAAAGATCCAACCTGCTCTGATACCAAGTTGAATATCAGAGTGCGCAACGAACAAGACTAACAAAATTAATAAGAATATTATTGAACAAACGAGAACGCCGAAACGGCTATAGAATCTCAAGAGACTACATTGTTAATGACTTGATTGAAAATAACGAATACAAGCAATACTATATATAGTGAAAACTAAAGCAAAACCCTAATCCTTGACGGGCAAGAAACTCTAATATCCTTGACCCACAAGAAAATCATAAACAATAACAACTAATTTTCCAACGAAGATATAGAAGATCGTTACGATCAGTCTTCAACTCCAAATTTTATTAATAAACATTTATGGCTCATTACAACACAAAAAAGCATCATAAATTGATAAATAAAATAATGCTACGATCAATCGTTCGCAATTATTTTCAGTCATTTGATGTATGAAAGTTTTGCATGCATTTAGTTATTTACCAGGAGGATCCTCTCATGATCCTCTTTGTGAGGATCTTGAGGATCCTCAAATCGTGTCCGTTCATCGTATATCGCGTAATCAGTTTTCATCAGGTACTATTTATATTTAATTTAAAATAAATTCTGACCTCACAATATACGATGAAGGGATACGATTTGAAAATCCTCAATATCTTCAAGAAGAAGACCCGAAGAGATCCTCATTCAGTTATTTATGGTCAAGATTTGCGGCCGATACGACATTTGATTATGCATATGCCGCTTCTTGGAAAGAGCATGTGAGGCCAACCTATATTTTCGAATAACAGTCTCATTTGAGCCTGAAATGTGTTAAAAAAGTCTTCTAATAATGTTCTCATCTAGGTATTTATCTTAGGTAAATCTTCCCAATCTTCTTAATCTGGTGGGTCAACACTAAATAGTGACTGACATTAGTGTTTGTTTTATACAAGAAACAATATGGAAGAACTTTTATATAACACCGTGAACTTTTTTATGCGTCTTTCATTACTATTTGACAAGTGAGTGAAGTAAACGTAAAATAAAGATTGAGAGATTTTTCCGTATAATTAGGATTAAATGTTTTGCATTTACATCACTCACTCATCAAATAACTAACTGGCTAGAGCCGTACGTGAGAGACAAACGTCATGCCATCGTTGTTCTACACCAGTCAAGTCTTCGTTGAAAAGATTATAAACCTTCTTCATCTAATCCTAACGAGGTTTCACATTACTCGCACTTTTTACTTTCTTTTAAAACGTATGCTTTTGAAGTTGAAACAAATTCATGTAAAGAATGCTTTTTTCTTCTTCATGTACATGCAATGGTAGTTAGGCAGGGCATATATAATTCAATATAGCACCTCAAATGCAAGAGTAAATGCTCAACTATTTGAGATTCAATATAGCACCTCAAATGCAAGAGTAAATGCTCAACTATTTGAGTTGTAATTTTTTTATTACTATAATGTTTTGAATCTCAGTTGATGTGACAAAATAAGAATAATGCTTGGCATATCAAATTTTTGCCTTAAATGATGTGACACCAATTAAATTGTACTTTAATTAAAGTTGGATTTGATTAATAATTGTAATAAAAATTTATATGATGTAGAATGTGGCACACCATTTGGTATACAGATTTGATGCATGAATTTGGCGTGTGTAGCCAAGCTTTTTGGTTTTCATTTGTTTATGTCTGGAGCCAACCTCATTAATTTATGGGTGGTGTGACATACATCAAATTCATGTATCAAATTTGTGTACTAAATGATGTGATACATTCTAATTTCAACTTGAATTAGAATAAATATTTAAGTGATAATATATTATTTGGTGCAAAAATTTAATGTGTCTAACATTATTCTTAATTTATTTACAATTTACATAAATGTTACGTGCCACATAAATTAGTTTGAAAGAATCGGCAAAGTTCCAAAATGTTTTGCTTGTAACAAAAGCCATGGCATATTTTAGTTTTTTCTCGAAAGACTAAACCAAGTCTTGTACCCAAAAAAAAAAAAAAAAACAGCTTCAATAAGAAGATTAAGATGCAACAGTTTCTAGCATTATCTTTAAGACATGGGTCAACCTCACCTTTCAATTTCATGATTTGAGTATAAAACTGTTGTAGGTTGCTATCCATACACTTTATTTTATTTTATACATACTATTTTAATTTACGGCCATCGGATCTACTGAATTAAAAAAGATCAAATAACAAAAAATAACAAAAATGTGTGAGAAATAAAACAAAATGTGTGGATAGTACACCACAAAAACAGAAATATGCTCTGAAGCAATGAGGAACCGATCGTGCATGATTTTTTATTTTTTTTTGGTAATCATCGATCACGCATGATAAATAAATGGGTTTGGGCCTTTTTGAGGCCTAAGAAAATGACATTTTGATTTTCAGTTCATGTTTTAGGCCTCGTTTAACAGCCAGTATAAGGGATCAGATATGATAGTTAATACGGTTCCAGATGTTTGGTGCAGTTATGTACTAAATAGTACCCGTATTACTTATAATGGGCCCACATATTTATTTGGTGTATGCCTGTTTATTTATCCTTCCAAAAACCTTTATATTATTAGTCAGGTCCATCAGTCTTGCTCCATCGCTCTCACTCTCTCGCATTGTTCTGCTAGCTCGTTGCCGTTGCTGTGGATGCAAATTTCCGTCTCCTTCTTCTTGGACAAAATTGCACCTACAAAACAATTAACACCTTAGGGTCAAGGCCAAAAGCCTCACGCGCCCATGATGAATGGGGGGGGGGGGACTTTGGCCGAAGAACCTCCGATGCCAAAGTTAGAATTTAGAGAGAAAAGTGTTTAGAGAGCTTTTGGAGTTTCGCAAGAGTGTGGACTTGAGTGTTCGGTGAAAATGGGAGCCTATTTATAGGGCTAGGCCGGTCCATTTTGGAGAGGAAGTGGCCGGCCATAATGTGGTTTGTGGTTGAATTTTTGGTTTAATTAGCCAATAATTTTTGGTTTAATTAGCCAATTTATTGGCTAATTAAACCTAAAGGAATAAATTGGTGGTTACAAAATTGTTTAATTAGCATAATTAAACCTAAAGGAATAAATTGGTGGTTACAAAATTGTACTATTTGTTACCCTCGAATTGTTGAAAGTACGAAACTACCCTTGAGCGTTGGGTTATATTCTTATTTTGGACTAAGTTTAAAGGCCCAAAAGTTTGGGTTTTGGACCAATGACTTTATTTCCTATTTTGTGGGAACCAATCAAAGTCATATTAGGGTTTGTAGTAAAATTTGGTTAAGGACCAATTAGAACCTAAGGTTAAAGTTTGTTTTTGTTAGAGTGTGGGTGATGTGTTAGTGGGAGGACCACGCACACCCCTTGGACTCTCTCACCCTCCCGTGCTTTCTTCTCTCTCTCTCACTCTCGGACTCTCTCTCTTTCTCCCTCTGCAAACGTACGGAACAACCCCAAAACCCCTCAAAAATTGGTAGATCGAGATTCTTAAGAGCACCATTGTACTCCTCGTGTTCTTACGAGTCGAATGGTGTCCTTGGGTGGTCATGAAACCACAGAAAAACCCTAGAATCTAAGAAGTCCGTCGAGGTACAGTAGCACCCACTCGATCGTGGAAGTTTTGCTTCATTTCAAGGCTCATAAAGGTATCCTCTCTTCCTCATAAGTATTTTGCTGAGTTTTGGCTAAGTTTGGACATCGGAAACCATGGAAATCAAACCTCCGAGGGTGGCACTGTTCACCAACTTTTAAACCCGTGAATTTCTTCAATTTTCAGGACCATAGCAAGCTTAAGGACCTTCCCACGATGCTCGGAGTGCATTGTTGGTGAATTTTGGACGTCGGGAAGCCCATATACGACGAGTTGCAGAGGTCACCGGATTTACGAGCATGCTCCGACGTGATTTCGTGGAATTTGAAGCTTCAAATAGGGATAACGTGATTCTCTATATCCTAAGCTTCATTTTGGTGGTAATTTCGTAGGAAATGGAGAAGAAACGAGTGAGAATAGTGAGTTTAGGGTGTGTTTGTTTCACCTTCTTAAGTGGGACTGGACTAGCTAGGATTATTGTCCCATGTTTGGTATGCTTAGGGACTAACTTAAGTGAGACTAGCCCGGACTCGCGTGGACTCCGGACCTCGTTAGATCGTCCAAATTAGTCCGGCGTTGAACCATGGGATTGCTAAGAACGCCTTCCTCACAACGCTGCCTCCTTCGCTGTTCCTCATCTCTCTGTCTTTCTCCCTCCCTCTCTTAACTGGATCGAGCTCGTCGAAAAATTTATCGCCGTTCCTCCTTCTTCATTTTTCTCTGCAGTCGTCGCCTACACTGAGCCTTCCTCCCCAAATCCCCACCATCGTCAACAAGCAACCCTTCTCTCCCAGGTTGTCTCTCTTCTCTACTTCACAGGTGAAGCCTTCACCATCATGAAAATCAGAAATCGAATATAGGAGAAGCTTTCCAGCGACCTTCACAAAGCCAAATATCGGATAACTCGCTAACATTGGATTCGAACTGTTGGGAAAAACTGCAGAGAAAAATGAAGAAGAAGGAAGGCTCGGAGGATCCGGTGGGATTGGGTCTGGAGAGGATCCTCTCCCAGACCTGAGTGTGAGAAGAGCACCAGCAATTAATTGGATATTTTTAGGGTATTTTTTATTTGTAATAATCAAAATTTTCTCCTTGTTATTGGAAATTTGGATCTTTGTTTTCTGGGTTTTGACTGGGTTAGCTTTGTTATTGAAAATTTGATAATTCTCTATGTTGCAGAGGAGCACCTGCAATTTGTGAGGAAGAAGAAGCTGAGGGCTATGCCCTTTTATTTTTTCATATATTCATTTTAATATTTTAATAGAAAATAAATTGAAATATAATAATAATTTATTGTTAGTCCTGTTTCTTAGTCTGACACTGCACCAAACGCTTCACTAAGCCAGTCCAGCTTAGTCTAGTCTAAGCCAGTCCAGCTTAGTCCTTGAAGCTAGTCAAGTCCGAGATAGTCCGGTGCAACAAACGCACCCTTAAAGTTTTACCCAGTTTCCGGCCACGGCGACGATCGCCGGAGTTCTGAGGAAGAAGACGAGCGAATATTCCGTCAAGTCTGCCGGAATATTCTAACGGCGTCAGGTATCTTTAACAGTTTCCGTTAGTTTTAACGAAATATTCCTAACGGCATCACAGTTTCTGTCCGTGTGCCAGGCACGTGCCTGCCCGTGGGTGGCGAGTCTGGTCGTGCCTTGGCGGGCGCGTGAGGGCGCGTGGGACCTCCAAAATTTATTTTAAAAATATGGGGATGATCCTGAGGTTGTGTAGATCATTTTGGTATATTCACACACCTCAATTGAGCAATGTTTGAGAAGTTATTTCCTAGTTTCGTTTATGTGCTTTAAAATAACGTATTTATAGTTGTTTCTCACATAGGCGAGACTTATCGGGAGGACGAGCGTAGCCAGGCTAGGCACGGGGGCTATGATCCGTCTACATATCAGTGAGTGGGCTTTTGGTTTTTCGTATATACCTATATACTAAGTATTTTTCCCAGAATATGCATTTTAAATGATTTTATAAATGAATTGCTATGCCAATGCATACATACTTGTGATTATGCATTATGAATTGTATGCGCATGATTGTTGGTGCTACGGGCCCTCAGGTAAGTTATTGTGTTGGTAATAAGAAGTTGAGTTATGAAGAGTATGATGAGATGTATCGAGAGCTCATTAACCTGCACCCCGGTGTTAGTGCTCCCGCCCAGGGTTAGGGGCATAGTCTTTCACGTGATGTTCACCTCCCGCACCACACGCTCATCTTGGATCCAAGTTGGTTCGACTCGTAGGTGACCCGTGATCATTCACACAGTCTTCACATGATTGTAGCACTAGAGCGTATTGTTTACACCTAGTCCTGTCGTATAGACCACTATAAGTGGGTTCGACTCGTGTGCAGGCATGATTTATGAGCTAGAGTTCAGCTGACGTTCTGTTGCAGTTATTATTGCATTTGAATTACTTACCTGATGAATTGATTAGTATGGCATGGCATATTCATGATTTGTTGCATTATTGACGATGATGGTTTTCAGATGAGATTTAGTATATGTATATACTATTTTATGGGAAAGTATACAGGTTTTACGGCGAGGGGATATAAAGGTTGTTTATGAAATGAATTTTGAAAAACTTTGTTTTTGCCCACTCACGCTTTTGTTTTGCGCCCCTCCAGGTATTAGGTAGCTTTGTTGGTGGCTCACGAGGACACATCGGATGTTCTGACAGATCATCACCTATGTAGGACCACCTTCGGGTGTTGTTTAATTAAGTACTTCTTATGCTTGACTGCACCTAGACTTTTATGCTCTGAATGTGTATTCACACTTATTTATGTTCTAACACTCTTGAAGTTGGTTTTTATTCATTCGTAAATCTTTTTTTTATAATGCTTCCGCACTGTGCACATGGCTACGTCACCCTCACGTGATGACCAGCATGCCTCGATCTTAGTCGGGGTGTGTCATGTAACCTAAGATTTTGTGGTATCTACTAGTGTAAATATTTTAAATTGAAAATTACATTTGTTCATTGTATTCTTAAAGGGTTGGGAGTGTAGCAGTACAAATCACCAAAATCAGGGCTAAAATAACTGTTAAATCGTAATTTTTCGTTTATAACCGTAGAAGTTTTTTTTGTCTCGTTACCTAATCTCTAAATATTTGTTTTTTTTTTTTTTGTGATTTTTGACATATATGATCTTGAAATATATACAAAAAAGTTTGATGGTTGGATCGTTAAACTAGTTTGGTAGAATGCGTATTTCGTCAAAACGATATATTCACATAAAATCATACATTTTGACAAAAAAAAAAAATAGAATCATACATAAATCCAAAAAAAT
Source organism: Cotoneaster glaucophyllus (assembly GCA_036320875.1). Lineage (NCBI taxonomy): Eukaryota > Viridiplantae > Streptophyta > Magnoliopsida > Rosales > Rosaceae > Cotoneaster > Cotoneaster glaucophyllus. The sequence goes on from CM070073.1 coordinate 19,138,223, forward strand.
ATATATATATTGGAGGCGGCGGGAGACTAAAATTTTGGCATGGTGCCCAAAAACTCAACTCTTTATTTCCAAAGACAGCGCGCTCAACGCCGTTTAGCTTTCTCTCCTCATCCTCATTTCTTTATCCCAGCTTCTCTGCCTCTCCTATTCAGAAACAAAACCCTAGCGTCCATCCTTCGTTTCGTTCTCAAAATCTCAGAGCCACATTCATCAAAATCAACAGCATCTCTCCATTTCTCTCTATTTCAGCCTTCATCCAAAAAAATTTCACACGCCTCCACTTCTGCAAACCCGAGCCCAGTTCCACCTTTTCGACTCACAGTGCATAAATCTTTGGTTTTGCGACACCCACAAGGGAATTCGATCAAAGCCGAGAAAAATGATGAACTGAGCATCTCAGAGAGCAGCGGAAATCCCATGGTCGGCGGAAATAGTATGCAAAATGCTTGCGTTTGCTGAATCTCTGCATGTTGTGAATCTGTGAAAATAGTATGCAAAATGCTTGGGTAGTATGATCTCTGTGTTTTGTGTGATCTCTGTGTTTTGTGTTTTCTGCATTTTTTTCTTTTAGGATATTCAGCAAACAGGTAATGGGCATTGGATATTGGTCATTGTTCTTATTGTTTGTGTTATATTTTTTTGTGGTTGTGGGTTGATCGTGTGAGGTCAGAAGATTGAATTGTTGGGTTCTGCTCAAGAAGAGGAAGATGAGGAGATTGAACTGCTGCCGGAAGATTGCAAAATTTGATTAATTTATGTTTCGATTATTGGAGATTCACTGAATAGAAACCAGTGGGAATCCATGATTTTTTTTCCTCAGTCTCTTGTTCCTCCTGGCATGAAGAGCTTGGTGAAAAAATGGCTCCATCTCTGAAATTGAGGTATGCACGTATTCATTTTTCCTCAGTGTATTCATGTTAAACGCGTACCATTAAGCAATTTTGGGAAAAACAAACGGACTTATATTGGAGATAGTCAATAATTTTATATGTTTTAAAGTGTCTGTGTCAAAGTTATGTGCGTGCTCACTGCTTTTTTAGTTGCTTTTATTGTATTTTGTGGTTGTACACGTGCTTTTACCTGGTGTTGGAGTTACTGAGATTTTTAGTTATACTAGCCTTGGGTAGAGTGCTCTGAAGCTGGTTGGTCTACTTTGTTGCTTTTAGTTGGCGTAGCTAAGTATTATTTGTTATGAACTTCACCGAGTATATATGTAATTAGGTCAAACTCATTTCTTGGTTGTTCGTGGATTGGATGAAAATGCTGAGGAGGAAATGTTACGCTATGAGTTCTGCAAACATGCTGCAATTAAGGTGTGAATGCTGAACAAATTAGTGGATGCTGTAGTTACTCATTTACTTTCATTTTAAACTTAAAAGTCAGAATTTATTTTCTATGTTGGAAGGTTTATTCACATGATATTTCAGGATCTTCGTCTTGTTAAATATGAAGGAGTGAATGAAGGAGCTATGTGAAGGAGTGATGAAGGAGCTACATGCACTGTATGTACAAAAGAGAAGATGCTTTTATCTGCACATCTGCGAAAGAATTCAAATTTGCATTTTCGGAGTTTGAGGATGGTGATATGTGTTAATATGTTCAAACACATATCTTAGGTTTGTAATGGATGTATTGGCTTTACCACATTGATCTTACATGTGTTTTTATTAGTGATAATATATAAAAAAATATTATTTGAACAATGCTCAGTGGAATTTTTACCATAAAGGATATATTTCTTACATCAATTCCCATTGAAATGTCTTACTTTATTTTTCCGATGAGGTGTTTTAACGATAACCCTATTGTGTCTAAAATAATATTTTGCAATAGATTAAAGTAGTAGTTTACGACCAGAAATACAATTTTCGATAAACATCATTGGACAAAATATAGTTTTCTCAAGAAAAGTTATTGGTCGGAAATATTATTTGGCGACAAAGTAACACCATTGCAAATATATAATTCCAAACACTCTTGATCCTCACAAATATGTTTTTGTGCATATTTTCGACAATTCTTAATTGTTGGTAATAATAATTGTGATGACTATGCGCTCTTGTAAATAACATTTTTCTTTGGAAATACATTTTTCGACAGAGCGTTTTGGCTATAAGAAAATCATTGCAAAAAACAGATGTTAGCACTTAGAAAGTATATTCGACGATCATTTAAGTATTTGCGACCACAATTTCATGTTGAAAATAAAATAATTTTGCCATTTTGAACATTTATTTTCGACATAAATATAACTATTAATAACGAGTCATGTGTGTCGAAAATGAATTAATTTCGACGGCTAGTCGGAACAAAAGTATTTCCAATGGGACAATTTTCGACGTCCAACGAGGGCTTTTTATCGTCGGAAATTTGACCCTCGCTAATGACATTCGTTTTGTAGTGTCTCTAAAACTCTCTGTGTTCATCGTTTATTCTTGATTTTCTCTTCAATTCCCAAAACATTGCAATGTAGTTAACACATTGTACATGTATCAAACAAATGTATTGACAAATGTACTGTAGAGGCCCCTATGATACATTTGTTTTGGTACCGTACATGTTAAACTCATAGCTGAAAAATTAATTAGCTTACGGAAAAATAGTGTGCCCCTCACGTCATAAAGACGAAATGATGGGACTAATATATGCTAACACACATACTTTTCAACGAATCTGCTGATATAATTAGGAAACCAATCGCTAAACTAAATGCATTGAAAAAATTCTTAGTGGATTATTTTTATGTAATTTTATCCCCTTAAAAAGATGTTAATTTTCATGTTTACGCGAGCTTAGCATAACATGCCTTAATCAGGAACCTGCACAGCTTAAAGCAAAAAAAGAAATCAATTTGACTAATTTAGGGTTTATGGAGATATATTCATTTATATTCTACTGATTAAACATTTAACCACCATCAAAATTCATGGAGCACTAAGAAAGCTGATGGAGATGCAACGATCTAAGGGTCAAAGAAAAGGAATCCACGTTTTTTAAATAAAAAAAAAGAAAAAAAAGAAAAAAAGAAAAGGAATCCACAGGCGTGCATATTGCTTTGATGGACGTAGACTTGAGATAAGGTGATAAAGATTCCAAATATATATATCTGCAAATTATGATTTAATTCTGTATTTGAATTAATTTTTTTTTTGAGTGAAACGATAACGTTAGTAAGTTAAATGTTAGGTTAGCTATTGACGGGGCAGGGCCGGTCCTGAGTTTTTGGGTGCCCGGTGCGAAAGCTCAAAATGTGCCCTTTTTTATTACGAAAATATATGTTTAAAAAAAATAATATTTAACGAGGGCTGGAACCCAGTCGAAGCTGGGGGGCTCCCCAATTTCATGATCATGAGACTCCCCAACAACATTTTGTGACTCTTCACCAACATCATTTTCTCTCAAATTTTCAACCGATTCATTCTTTGTAGAGAAAAATTTATTAAGAGATCCTCTTAAACTTTCGGCAATTTCGTTATCCTTTGCTTTTTTTTTTCCTTTTCATATTACCAGAGAGTTGTTTCCTAAAAGACATGGTTTCGATAATTTGTTTGCAAAAATTACCTACACATGATATAACAAAAATTTCCTATCAAAATTAAGCATTCCAACATATATTATATATTATAAAAACACTAACACATAGTCTAACATATACAAATTGATAAAATTGAACCTAAATATTGGGTTTGAAATGAAATCAAATAATTCAATTAATCAAGAATTCAATTCATCCACAACAACAATTTTATACATCAATTATCATATAATTATATTTCTATGTCACTTGCAAAGTTTTATATTAAATTATGAATTGATAATTCAAATTAAAAAAATTAATTACCTCAAAACTCAAAAGGGTTGGTGGTGAGTGAATGCACTTGTAGTCAAATTCCAATACTCAATTGAATGGTGCTGTGTTGTCTGTGCAGCTGTGCTGTCGGCTGCTTGCTGCTCACAGCCCTTGCAGACCTCACCCACTCCAAGGCAACACACGGCAGCAGCAAAGTTTAAGTGGGAATTGGAAAAGGCACAGCACAGGAGATTGGGGAACAAAAAAGATGAGGGATTTTGGAAGTTAGTGAGTGGGGATTGGGGGGGGGGGGGACCGAAAGTGGGGAATGGGGATTGGGGGAATCGGGAAAACAATTAGAAATTAGGGTTTATGGGACCAAGTGGTCCCTGCCGAGTGTATGTATGACTTTTTTTTTTTTAATTTTTTTTTAATGCATAAAACCTGGGCCCTTTAATTTGTTGTCAATCTTGGGCCGTCCCCTATTTGGAAATTGGGCTCTAATAATTTTTTTTTATTTTTTATATCTAGTTATTTGGGTTTTTTTTTTATTTTGGTGCCCCTTCAATTTTTGGGCCCTGGACAGTAGCCCTTGTGGCACTGGGCTAGGGCCGGCCCTGTTGACGGGGTTCGAACCCATGTCATCATCCAAGAACACAACACCTTTCCACCACTGTGATTAGACCTGGCATTTTGGACCCGACTCGACCCGACCCGTTAATATTAGTATTTGGGTGGGTGCTTAACGGGTCGGGTCGTTAACGGATGGACCCGTTAACAACCCGTTAAATAACGGGTCACTTTGGGTCAACCCGTTAAACCCGTTAGACCCGTTAGCACCCGTTAGTGGAGGATGTTTTAGTAATTTCAATAAAATCTTAACAACAAAAAATAGACTTTATGCAAAAAAAAAAAATAATAATAATTGTTAACGGGTCTTAACGGGTGATCCGTTATCTTAATGGGTCGGGTTCGAGTGACCCGTTAGCTTAACGGGTCGGGTTCGGGTGACCCGTTAACTTAACGGGTCGGATTGAACCCGACCCAAAACCCAATAAACCTGACCCGTTTACAAGTCTAACTGTGATAAATGACTACTTGCAAAACCATTAATTCTAATTAAACTTCTTGCTCTGTATTCGAATTTTGATTGCAAGGACCAGGTACTCTACATGAGTAAAGATTCCATCGCCACTTTTTCAAAAGTCTCTCTCAACCAATCATATATATAATATAATATATATATTTATCAACTGACCTCAACAAAATCATGTAGAACACAATATCTAGATTTTTGTGGCATTTATGAGGTTATCATCTGAGGGACTTGATAAGCTAATTATATATTCTACGCGACTTATAAGTTTTAAATGTATTTATATGCGTGAATTGACAAAAGAAAAGTCAAATATTTGAAGTAAATGAATAATATTAGATCATGCTAAAAAAACCCTCTCACAAACCAATCAAGATAGTTGAATTCACATAATAAAATCAGTCTTTCAATTTTCATCTACATTCTATTGAATTTACATTAAGAATAGAGAAAATAATATTTAATAAACAACTGATTGAATCACATTTTTGCTAGCTCATTGTGAGTAAGCCTACCTCCTCCCCCATAGTGTAGATAATATCGTTTATTAAAAAAAATCATTTGATAACTAATTTAATCACATTATTATACGCATGCGATTTTTTTTTTTTTTTTTAATTGGCATTACATGCCTCTTAAAATGTTTTGAACGTGTTTAAAAATAGAGAAAATAATATTTAATGAACAACTCATTAAATCACATTATTACTAGCCTATTGCGAGGTACTAATTAAAAAAAATGTACAAAAAGAATTAATTATTAAAAAAACACTGTTAAAATGACGAAAATACCCTTGCATTATTTGGTGCATTATTTTGGGTTGATTTTGAAATTTTTTATTTTGGGAGCATTTTTGTCTAAATTTTTTTGGTGAAGCTTGTGATCCCAAAAGGGGTTGTTGGCTTTATATATAAAGATTCAATGTAAGCTATGCCTGCGAGGAAATGTTCTTTTTCAGATGCAACATATATATACAAATTACTTATGTGTGAATTTTAATTATCGATTAAGTTAAATTTTTATATGAATATATGTTTACGTGGCCTACATTCACAGTAGCATAAAACATTTCTCTAGCACCACTATCATAAAAAAGTGTTTTACCGACGAAAGACCATTTGTTGCGCAAAGTGAAAATCCATCGTGTAAAACTTTGGGCGGCATAAATTTGGTCACCCCTGTGTACTCAGGCAAAGTTTGACCGCAAACATTTTCGCGACGAAATATAAAGCTTTGTCGTGCAATAGTGTTTATCCAACGAAATTTAGGTCAGAAACACGACAAAAATTTTGTCACGCAAAATTTATCGCGACATAATATTTCATTGCGCTAAAATTTAGGCAACGAAGCTTCTCCGTTGTGAAAGTTTAAGGCGACGACACATCTTCATTGTGCTAAGTTTAGGCAACTAAAGATCTTCGTCTCAGAAAACGTTCCACAACTAAATATGTCGTCGTGTAAACTAATCCACACGAAATCTTTCCTCACATATTTGATTTTCGAGTTTTTTTTATTAATATTTCATCGCGCGTACTTTTAAGCAAGGAACAAAATATCGATAATATCGCCGATATATCGCCGATATTATCGCTTTTTCGGGATGACGATATTTTTTTAAACATCCAAAGGGTTTTCGTGATAATATCGCGATATTATCGATAATATCGATAATATCGCGATATTTTCGAAATATCGGGATATTTTTTGAACATCCATTTCGGAGAAGAACGCCGGAGCTTCTACAGCTCCGGTCGACTGTAAAACAACACCATAGTCACCACCACGCTGCTGCTCCGCATCGCTTCTGCTATCCGCACCCAGTTCGAAACACCGCTGCATCTCGTCGAAGAAAGACGATCCGGCCGAAATTGCACCCGCACCTGCAGATCTGCATCATTGCTCCTGCTGTTTCACATTTTCCCAGAACCTCCACCACCCCATCACCATCTGCACCCCACAATCAACCTGCCCTTCTCGCACTAGACCTCCCGCACAGCCAGATCGACCCAGCAATCCATAGTCGCCGTCCCCGCATCCTACCAGATTTCCTGCACTGCATCCGCATCCTCTGGACCTCCGCATCAGACTTGTCTCTACCAGATCGTTTCCTGCACTGCATCCGCATCCTCTGGACCTCCATCTAATCACTGCACTCGCAGTTGTTTTGTTAGAAAACCACTGCCCAGAAATCAAGTTGTTGAAATGAAGGAGAAGAATGAGGGGTTTGGTTGATTTGGAAATTGTAAGAGAGAAAGGAGAGACGGCGCCGAGAGGTCTCTGTGCTGTGCATGTGTGTGGGAGATGGAGGAAGAAGAGAGAAGGTTCGAGAGAGAGGTGAGGTGAGGAGGTCTCTGTGCGTGTGTGTGTATGCGTGTGACTGTGTGTGTGGGAGTCTGGGAGATGGAGGAAGAAGAAGAGAGAAGGTTCGAGAGAGAGGTGAGGTGAGGAGGAGGTCTCTGTGACAGTGTGTGTATGCGTGTGACAGTGTGTGTATGCGTGTGACCGTGTGTGGGAATCTGGGAGATGGAGGAAGAAGACGGAAGGTTCGAGAGAGAGACAGAGACTGTCTGTGTGCAAGTGGGGGAGAGAGGAGAGAGGACTGTCCGTCTGTGACTCTGTGTGCGTGTGTGGTGGTGGTGTGCCTGGTGGCATGTGTGTGTGTGTGTGTGGTTGGGCTTGGCCCTTGGGTCACTCATGTCATCTAATCTATCTGACTCACTAGTGATTGTACAATTATTTTTGTACAATTTCAGACCATGGACAACAAATAATAGTGGTTTCATAATGATGAAGGAGGTAGTGGAGCTGGAGGTAGTGGAGCTGGAAACTATTATGGACCACCTCCCGGATATGGAAACTATTATGGACCACCTCCCGGATTTATGAGCCCCTTCACTGGTGAGGCAAACTTCACGCATGCAACACAGGATGAGGACCATGGCAGTAGGCGGGCAGGACCAGGAATTGGTGCCATAGGGAAGGACTATACTCGTTCAGAAAGAGGCAAGGGGACTTTGTCAAGTGAAGAAGGAAGTAGTAACTATGGTTATACTCCTAACCAACCATTTCCCTACCCTTCATATCCCATTCATGTTGGGATGGAATCGAGCGACTCATGGAAAGAATCCGACACTCAATCTTCAAATGATTTTGGTTATGGACAACGTCAACCAATCTCGGATCCATATGGGTGGCATGTTAACAATTACATGCAAAACTATTTTGGGGATTTATCATTTGATAACTACTCTTCACAATACACTCACTCTACACATAGAGATGATGAAGATAGTGAAAATTTTGAACCTCATAGGAACTCTATGTGGTACTAAGTCACTCATGTATCTTACCATGTAATGTATAAAGTGTAAAATATTGCACTAATTCATTATATATAAATGATTTTGGTGTGTTTAAACTTCTTTCATTAATTACTATATATTTTCTACACTCACAATGTTTGCCAGCTCGCTATATAATCAACTTGATAATGTTAAATCCATCATGCAATGCATTTCCTTCCAATTTTTTGTGATAAACTAATAGATAATTGACTAAATAAACATCCTGCAAAGTTTCAATAAAAATTTCCAAGTTTTTCTTACAATTTCCGTGGTTTCCATGGAAATTTTATCGATATCGATATTATCCCGATATTTCCATCGATATTTCCGTGTTTTCGGACTACCGATATTTTCGATATTACCGATATTTAATACCTTGCTTTTAAGCAACGAAATATGTACTAGCTTTAAGTTTTTGGCGATGAAATACTTTCGTCACGCAAACTTTTTCTTTTAAAAAAAAAATTAATTGTATTAAATTATTTATTTTTAATTAAATTGGATATTTTAATTAATTTAATTATTTTATATTTAAACACAATAAAAGTAGCCTAAAAATAATAAACGATGTACAAAAGCCGTTAATATTATATATAGAAATATGCATAGAAATAATAAAAAATACTACACTATGCTAATACAAAATGACTATAGAGGTGGCGGTCGGGAATCCGCTGGGTAGGGCGGCTGGGAACCCAGTGGCTGAGGTGGTTGAGAATCAAATGATGACATTGAAAATCTAATGTCGGACAACTGGAGGGCGTGTAAGATTTAGCTTATCTGGAAGATGAAAACACCAGTGTCACATAATTGTGCATTCCCCATCCCCCAATAAACCCTACTAGGCCTACGACTAGTCTAGCGTCTTAGCCATGGTCTGAAGTCCTGTATCATAGGTCGAAGTCACCTCCTTGATGGGTGTGGAGCAAAAAACAATCAAGAAAATTATTGAGGTGATATGTGGACTTTTGGGTTAAAATGACAAAATTACCCTTGAGACACATCGGGATTCCCACGCTGTCACATCCCGACCTGGACCCCTACCACATCTCAGGCTCGACTCCGCCATAGCACGATATTGTCCGCTTTGAGCCCCGACCACGCCCTCACGGTTTTGTTTCTGGGAACTCAAGTTAACAAAACTTCCCAGTGGGTCACCCATCCTGGGAATGCTTTGGCTCATTCTCGCTTAACTTCGGAGTTCCTACAGAACCCGAAGCCAGTGAGCTCCCAAAAGGCCTCATGCTAGGTAGAGATGAGAATATACATATAAAGCTTACATGATCCACACCCCTGGACGATGTGAGATCTTACACACGCGCATGCAACGGACAATAACGGCTCAATCAAGGAAGGGTCAAAGGTGATCAAAATTGTATTTATTCAAATCAGTCTCATCACTCCTCATCAAATTCTTATTAAAGAGGTAACTCCCAAAACTTCCTATTTAATTTGGGATTAATTACCATGTTAATTGCAAGATATTATTTCACTTAATATCTTGCAATTATTCTCCAATTACACTATATATGGCGGGCCACTCTCCTATAAATAGCCCTATTATCCCACTAAAAAGCTAAGCCATGGCTACCCACAAACTCCAGAAATTCATTCTTTTCAAAATTCTAACTTTGGCATCGGAGATTCTTCAGCCAAAGCTCCCCATTCATCATGGGCACGTGAGACTTTTGGCCTTAATCTTAGGTGTTATTATTTTGCAGGTGCATTTTCGTCAAAGGAGAAGATGACGGAAATTTGCATCCACAAATTGGTGCTTTCATTGAAAGTGTGATTCACACGCTCGAAAAAGACTCGCATTCGAAGTTTCTCATTTCTCATTCATTCGTAAATTTTTTTTGTACTTTCTTATTCTTAGAATTTTTTAATTCTTTGAATAGAGGTAAGGGAAAAATACAATAACGGGAAATTCGGAAACCACGACGAACGAAACTTCCTACGTTCAAAGATCAGGATTGAATGATGGACGACGAGACGTAAACCCACCATGACGACCCACGAGGCTCAACGTGATGGCAAGATGAGCAACTTTTCCACCATGAAGCACCATCACCATAGCAGCCATAGGGATCACCATGGCAGTGGGGAGTGGGCCAGCTCCATGGCAACAAACCTGCTGAGAGCAAGGAGCAGCTACTCTAACAGCTAAGGAGGCGGCCCAAGCAGCCCATGCCGCAAGGCAGCCGAGCCAGGCCCAAGCTACTGCCCTAGCAGCGCAAGCCCGAGCCGCGCCAACAATCCTCTCGGCCCAGGCCGCAGATTCAACGTGCTCTCAACACTGCCACGCGCCCAAGTGCCCCACACATGGCTCGGCCCACTTCCGCAGCCTGACCCGTTCCTGTGGCCCACTTGGCAATCCCGATTGGTCCAAGACTGGTTCAACCATCCCGACTTTAAATTTCTAGATCAACGATTGAACCGAGGGTATTTTCATCCAGATTTTTTACGGATTTGACTATCCCGACTCAAAATTTTGCACACGGAGTCCATTACATTTCTACCACCTATGGAGAAACCTACCATCCAAGCTCTTCCATCCAGCACGACGAACAACACTTGTCCCAACAAGTCATAGAGTTAACAAACACCCTTGCGCAACAAACAACCTTGGTGAATCAGCTTTTACAGCGTACCGAGATGCAACGTGCCCCAGACGAGGTGTCTCGAAGCAGGACAAAGGCAAACAATGAACCTCTTTAGTAGCGTCTCAACAAGCAACCCTTCAACCAGCCACGAATCGAGCGTTCTACCAATGTACACTTCCACCTGGATCATCGAGATATCGTATACTCTCGTTTTAGCGTGCGGAGCGTGCACTCCCGATTAAGCCCACAGACGAGCATACATTCACGGTTGAGGCCACACTCTGGTTATTAGCATGAAAAATCTTACATGCGAAGTGTTCATTCTCTACTAGGCCCGCAAGGAGCATCATTCACCTCACATCGGAGTAGGCAGCACAGCGGACAGAGAGAAGCAGTCACTCAATCTGGCTCAAGTTCAATTGGCAGCCTACAAGTAACGCGCTCGCCTACCGAGAACGTATCACATGCCCTGCAGTCACGACATTGAAGAGCCGAGCATAGGGAAGAACAGACTAGACCAACAGGTCATGACCATGGGCAGTTGGAAGCTTCGTTGCCCCAACATAGATAAATTCAGGAAGAAATTGAGAGACTCCTGACCAAACAATTACACGATTTCCAGCAAAACGAAGCTACCGATGATGCATTCAGACGAGACATGACCAACATAAGCAGGTCATATTTTATTGACAAGATTGAGCAAATGGAACCATCCAATATACACTGGTGGATACAAAGATTACTTTTGTTTCGACAAATGAAGCAACTCAGCCTAATGGCTCGTTGGGGGCAGACAGGGTACCAGAAGGACACACCAGCCCAACAGCCAAGAACCAGGGGCAGGTCTTGTTTTCATCATTCCAGACGATTCAATACTGGAGCAGCACATCACCAGTAGCTGAGCACTGCGTACCTAGTGGTCCAATTATTCTTGCTGCGCATAACCTGGCCCAAGCTGACCCTCGGCTCCACGCTTATAATCGTGCCTACCTGCTCCACGACTCCCAGCCGCCCTCAATCTGTCACCATGGCTCCTAGCCATGCCGATCTCGCACCACAACTCCTAACCGTGCCAATCTTGCACTACGGCTTCTAACCGCACAGACCAAGTCCATGATACTTCAAACTTCGAAGCATCTAATGATGAAGTAGAATACGAGGCTTTACTAGCAGCCTCTGCTAGCGAAATACTTAATGGTGTAGAAGCTTGCAATCCGTTCAGATTCTCAGCTGACCACCAACCAAGCCTCAAAAGAACACATGATGAAACATCTAATGATGACACAGTACTTGGAGAAGGTCCGGAAGCAGTTCATTGCGCTTCCCACTTACACCTTTACGTGGGTTCCACAAGAAGTTCGAAGTCTCAAGTAGATCGCCGAATAAGACTTTACAGGCTGAGGATTATTTCAATTGTCTAGCAGTCCAGCTTTCCTCAGCTGCGTTCACGATAACGACTTCTATGCCATCTAGTGCGAGAGGGTAAACCAATCCCCTGACACCTATCTGGATAAGCTCTTCAGTACGAGAGGGTAAACCAATTCCCCGATACCCATCTGGGTCCGCTATACAGTGTGAGAGGATAAACTAATTGCTCTCTAGTGCGAGAGGGTAAACTAATTCCCCGACACCCATCTGGGTCTGCTCTCCAGTGCGAGGGATAAACCAATTACTTTATAGTGCAATAAGGTTAACTAATTCCCCGACACCTATCTGGGTTTGTTTTCCTATGCGAGAGGATAAACTAATTTCTCTTCAGTGCGAGAGGGTAAACTAATTCCCCGACACCCATATAGGGTCAGCTCTCCAGTGCGAGATGGTAACCAATTCCCCGACACCCATATGGGTTTGCTCTCTAGTGCGAGAGGGTAAACTAATTGCTCTTCAGTGTGAGAGGGTAAACTAATTCACCAACACCCATCTGGGTAAGCTCTCCAGTGCGAGAGGGTAAACTAATTGCTCTCCAGTGCGAGAGGGTAAACCAATTCCCCGACACCCATATGGGTAAGCTCTCTAGTGCGACAGGGTAAAACTAATTGCTCTCCAGTACGAGAGGGTAAACTAATTTCCCAACACCCATCTGGGTAAGCTCTCCAAAGTGAAAGGGTAAACCAATTTCCCGACACCCATCTGGGTAAACTCTTCAGTGCGAGAGGGAAAACTAATTCCCCACACCCATATAGGCCACACAGCTCAAATGATCGAATACTCGAATACTAGCTAAGCAGCAAATGGTCAAGGGGCAGCAGTCGGCGACGAACTCAACAGCTCGACGCCCAAAGAAGCCAAAACTTACGACCATAGTAACTCTGTGGGATCGTAGGCCTTTTTCAAAGCAGCGTGCTCAATCGACGGTTTAATGACTAAAAGTTTTGCAAGACGCTTCAACCAAGAAAAGTTTCAAGAAAAACAAAGATGGAGTCAAGCAAAAGCAGTTTATTAAATTTCTAGCAAATTGATAAACTTATACAAAAGTCGCCGAAATTCGACACAAGCTAAACATAACAAACTACTCATTTAGAAGCTTGGATGACCTTGGGCTCTTCATCAGCCATCCTGCCTTTAACAGCCACTTCGCACTTAGCAGTTTGCTCACCCAACACTTCATCTTCAGCAACTCCGATCTTGGCAGCACTATCTTTGATTACTCTATCTACGGCAGCTGAGAAAATCAAACTTAAGCAGTTTCTTCCTTCTTGACAAGCAGCATAACTGTGGCAGCCCAAACCATGGTCTCTACCATGCCACTTCCTCGGCCCATGCCGAGCCAGCCTTTGGCTCTAGCCAGTCGAGCAGCCTAAGCCATGACCCCTGCCACACTACCTCCTCGGCCCATACCTAGCCAACTTCTAGCCCCTGCTAGCCGACAGGCCGCACCACACCTATGGTAGCCCTGTGATAGCACCAACTAAGAAGAAGACAAAAAAAAAAGTTTTTCTTACATTGGTGCGGCACGAAGAAGACAAAGAAATCCACAGAAGACGATTCTTTGCATTGGCAAGCGAAGAAGAATGCTAGGGAGGGGGAACAAATATCCTCTAGCTTTCTCTCTTTCTTGTACGGATAAATAGTTGCCCTTTGAAGTTGATTTAAACCCCTACTTAAGGTAGGCTTCAATAGGATTTGGAGGCGATTTATTTCCCTTTCCTAGAAGAATATAATTCCAAGTCTAAGTGGGAATCTGCATGAAAGTTGGAAATCTCTACACCTGCTGCTCTTTCCTGTGAGCAGCCCAGCAGGTGTGGGGGCATTTGTGGAGCCAAAAATAATCAAGAAAATTATGAAGGTGACACGTGGACTTTTGGGTTAAAAGGACAAAATTACTCTTGAGGCACATCGGGATTCCCACGCGCATGCAACAGACAATAATGGCTCAATCAAGGAAGAGTCAAAGGTGATCAAAATGGTATTTATTCAAATCCTTCTCATCACTCCTCATCAAATCCTTATTCAAAAGGTAACCCCCAAAACTTCTCAATTCTTAGAACCATATTTATGGACAGCTTTACCTTTGTGCAACCGTGCCTTACACGAGATGAACTCCTACGGTCTTCACGAATTGGCAGATTCTCTTGATCTCATCATCTTGTGACACTGATAACCAACACAACCAAGACAATGAAGGTTATGTGAAATTTAGATTCAATGACCAGTCATACATTTGAAGGAAGAGGTTATGTGAAACTTAATGCAAGACCATGAAAACAATGCAAACTTACTTCCTAATGATTGGTGTTTAATGCATAAAGAAGGTTTGGCTGTTAGGGTTTCATAAATGGAGAAGAGGCAAGCTCAAAGCTTTTAAGGCTACTCTCTCACTCTAAAATAAATTCTAAACCCATAATCAACAAACTGAAACCTTAGAGAACAAATATACCCAAGGAAATCTGATTTTCATTAGCCAAATTATGTCAAGGACACTTGTAGGCTACAAAAGAGATCTAGGCAGATCAATGGTCATAAACTGACCACCAGTAAAAAGGTGTTAGTCAGCCCATGTGGGCTGTCTTAATTCGTGTGCCTAGACAGCTGGAAGTCAGCGCGCAAAGCTAACTAAACAATTCAAGATAGAATGCAACACAAATATAGATATGAAATGCATATGCATGAACAAACCTTTTGAGGTAAAATGTGCCACATCTTGAACATTTACTCCAACAACAACAACCCATAATGAGAGTATATCCTAAATCTAAATTGAGCATGTTTGAGGTTCAACTACAATATTTGACAAGGAAAACCAAACCCCAAAAATCTTGACTTCACGTCTAGCAACTTGGTATTCACACTTCAAGTCGGCATATTTTGTCAAATTATCAAATAGACGCACCAAGGGCCCACTTACTGTCCCCAATTTGTTAATTACCACCTGCACACAGTCCGACAAGTGTAAGGTGTTATCACAAAATGCCTCGATATTAGTTGGAATGGGGTTATGATATTAAACTCTTATTGTCTTAGAGATACAGTCGATGTGAGATATTTTAACAGGCCCCTTCATGTGGGATCCAATTAGTAGGTTACACATGGGAGATCCAGACATCGACAACCATGTGGAGCCAAGGCGACTCACCTTACAGGCGGGGCTAAGGACTGAACATCATCGTGCGGTGCCAAGGGGACTCACCCATCACGTGGCAATACAGGCCCACTTTCTGGGTCTGATACCATGTTGAATTATTAGAAAGACGGGCAAAAGACCCGCATCCAACAACACTGATATTGTCCCCAACTTGTTAATTACCACCTACACAGTCAGGTGTGGGATTTTATCACAACAGGCCTTGGTATTAGTTGGAATGGAGTTAATATATTTAAACTTTTATTTTCTCAGAGATACGGTCGTTATGAGATAATTCAACATAATTTTCTTCTTGCATTACAAACTCCCTCTAATGGTCAAGTTTGTCCTTTAACTTCTCTTGGTTGATTGTTGATTTGCTAAATTGGCTTGGTTCTTTTTTTCTCATATTCTTCTCCATTTGAGGACGAACTCGACCACAAGTTCTCTTTTATTTGAAACACCTCCACTTTGATTATCTGTGCTCCATTAATTCCCAGTTTCATTTTTCAAATTTGGAATTTCAACAGGTACATCATTTTCTTTTCCTGCATAGTCGTGATCATCAACTTCTTCTTCATTATTCACTTTCTTTTCCTGCATAGTCGTCATCATCAACTTCTTCTTCATTATTCCTGTCAGCCTCCAACAAGTTTGCCTTAATTCGAAAATCATCAAAGTTTTTGTGATTTTGATGATTTGGATTATTATCCAGGGGCGGGCTTACAACTTCCTCTGATTCACCTTCTTGAACACAAGGCCTCTAACCTCCCTATTTATTGCTTTTAGCATCCCTTCTGTTATTTGGTCCGAATGCTTGGAGCAACACCTCACGGAGCTCTTCGAATTGAGTGATTAAGTTTGCAAAATGCATTCTGAGTGTCTAGGTCTACTTGAGTACCAATTGACGTAGCACGAATCAATCAAAAGGGTTACCAACGTAGTCCCTTGAAGAATAAGGTCTGGAGTCCACCAGAAGTTTAAGAGAAATTCCAAAGGGTTAAAATTGATTAATAATTGAATGATTACAATTGTTACATCTAATGATTTAAATAAAAGATTACAACCGTTTGGAATAGCTCAAAAGACTTCGATATTTAAACAAAAATATTAATCATCATTAATCGATGGAAACCGAAAGGTCCGATTTTATTACGAAACTTTAAACTGTGTTTTGGAAGCCTAAACGGCCCCGGATGGCCAAAATCCATTATATGTCTATGCAAATTAGCGAGTTTGAACTGCGACGTCGTTTTCTTTTTAGAAAGGTATAACAGGCCCAAATCAGAGAGCAGACGCCAAATTTGTTAGTTTATGTTGCGTCCCTTCGTTTTGTCAATTTTAAAGCACGTCATTTTCTTTACATATCCTCGTAGAAATTCACTCCAATCTTGTCCCACGTCACGATCCTTCTTCCTTGGTTGTGGATGTCGCGGGAAACAGAGATGGATGGTCAACTGCACGACATTGTCCGTGAGTTCGACATATGCTCAATTGTGGACGATGCGAGCGCCTCAGAAACAACCGGTATAACTGGTGTAGGCCCCACAATAGGTGGAGCACTATTGGCCGGAACAGGAGGTGCGGGAGATGCACTAGCACCTGAACGACGGTGAGAAGAAATCAAACGCAACATCTGTAAAATTTGTCAACAACAAAAAAATCAATTTAATTTCTACAATTAAAAAATTATTCATAAAACTAAAATTTTGATCCTAAAATTAAAAAAAATTAAAACTAAACCATAATTTGAAAAGAAAAAAAAGCTAATCATAAAACTAAAATTCTAATCCTAAATTTAAAAAAAATGTTCCTAAACTATTATTAGCATTCCAAAAATCTCATTCTCACAAGTGTATTTTTCTTTCTAATTATAGAAAGTTTGGAGTGCCAAATGAGATTTTTGGAGTGCTAATAACAATTCCCTAAAACCTAATATACAAAAAGTTAAGAAATAAAACTATAATCTAAACCTAAAATTAAAAAAAATATCCTAAAACTAAAACCCAAATCAGGAAAAAATTAAGAAATAAATATAAAATCATAATCCTAATATGCAAAAAATATCAAGGAACTAGGATTCTCTCCTCTCCTCTCACATTCTCTTATTTTTTTTCTTTTTCTTGTTATAAAAAATTAATATAAGATGTTGACGTGACTTAATCGTGACCGTTAAAATAGGAAGGGGGAGAAGAGAAGGAAAAAAAGAGGGAAAAAAATCCTACTACAAAAAAATAAAAAAAAGAAAGAAAGAAGAAAATGGGGCCTGGTTTTAATTTGGGACAAAAGCTTCGCCGCCCAATAATCATTAAAAATTAAAAACTCGCTTATTTTTTGTGCACTGCCAAAATTTTCATAGTTTGCGCGGCAAAAGCCTAAATAAAGTTCGTCGTCTAAATACTTTTTAGGTGACGGCAGAATTATTCGTCACCTAAGAAGACCTGAGGCAGCAAACTAAAGGTTTTGTCGCACAACAAGCATTAAAAAAATTAAGAACCCGCCCATATTTTAGGTGATTAGGAGCCAACGAATTCCCAAAAAAAATCGTCGCTTTAAAATTATTTAGGCGACGAACTTAAAACATTTTGTCGCCTAAACATACCTAAAACAATAAATATCCTGATTTTGTTGTATAAAGTTTTTAATAATTCTAAGCTGTTCTTCTTTTGAGCTTCCAAAACTTATTCATTTCTAAATGAAGTAATTTTTTTCAAGGATAATCTTGAAGGAGAGCTCTAAATATTGAACTGTTCAGATTTTAAAATTGACTTTTGTAAAATGTCAATCACATTTATCACTTATGCAGTTTGAAAATCATTTAATAATGTCGTAACATTTGCAAATGTCAAAGGTACATCTTCGACACTGTGGCCATATGATTAAGCAATCTCATGGTCAAAGTATGAGCTTTAATATGTATAATAAAACCTCATTGATAATATAATAGCGATACCTTAATTTTAACATCATATAATAGTTCCATAACATTTACAAAATTGAAAAGAAACGTTAATCTATATGGCCACATTGTTGTGATTAATCAATCTTATTATCAAAGTGTGGACATTATTATGCTCAATAAAGTTTCGTTGGTAATTGCCTAGTGTGGATCTTATTATCAAAGGAAACAAGTTTCGGGATTTGGGGGAAAAAGAAATTTTGGAATTTAGGGAAGAAGAAGAGGAAAAGAGGAAATGAGGAGAGAAGGGTGCGGATTTGGAATTTTACCTTGGAATCTCGTGAATCCTTTCGCGACGAAGCTCTTCGTCTCCCTAAGTGCCTTCTTCGTGCCCCAATAAATTTCTACCATTGTTGTCCCATCTAAGATTCTGGGGTGTTGCACGACGAAGCCTAAAAGACATTCGTCGCCCTGTGTTTCCTAGACGACGAAATGTTTCGTTGTGCAATAAATTCGTTTACCGCACAAAATTGGTGCCAAATTCTCATTTACTGTGAATTTTTCTAGCTATTGTGCAACGAACACAAACAGTTATTGAGCAACTGTAGTTTGCACGACGAAACTCTTATTTCCGATATATAGCAGCAAATGCGAATTTACTCAATATTTTAGGTCAACGTGCGTTCTTTGTATACCTTTAAGGTTTTGGATTCCAATGTTGTTCGATAAGTTCATGTACAAAATGGTAGTGAACAGCTGTTATACATGGTACGTTAAAATTAGACAATCTCTCATTTGGACCACATTTGGATTCCAATGTTATTCGATAAGTTCATGCATTTGAGCTTAATTTTAATGTACCATGTATAGCAGATGTTCACTACAATTTTGTACATGAACTTATCGAACAACATTGGAATCCAAAACCCTAAAGGGGAAGTTATGGACCCTTTGTACTAACATAATCTTAAATATCCAGCCTTGCCCATTTTCAAACATGGGATGATGATGAAGAACATAAAGGTAAAAACATAGAAAGGCAATTCGCCCTAGCTTGCTAAGACCTTGTTCGGGCAAAGATTTCTCTGGAGAAGGTTCCTCGAACCTCAGCACAGCTCCCCAAGGGATTGGCACTTTGGATGTGTATTCGGGCTCTTGCTTGTTGATGTGCTACAAGAAGAGAACAAAGTTAGTTCTGAAAGGTGTCGTTGTGGAGCCTTAGGTGTAGGCCTTGAGGCTCGCAATCAAAACTAACTAAGTACTAGGCGTGCCACTGCTATATTAGTATAGCAGATATAGAACAAGTGTGTTTCAAGTCGATTACTTACACCTCAAGTTACTCGGACTTCTTGTTATCAATGGATTGTCGTGGATGGGTTAAGTCCACATTAAGCTCTTTTTCTTGCCCTGTAAACAAGGATTTTTAGTTCATGGTCTTGTATGTTCAAATGAATGAAGTCCAGAGCCCATTAAGTCATTTACTTGGTTCTTGATTGATTTTAATGATAATATATCCCTTAAATTAACCAGATCCAGAAGCAAATGAGACTTTTAGAATAGAAAAACAAGTAGAAATAACTTGAATACATGCTGGAGAATGCTTTAAGCAATAAGATCTACTAATTCAAAAAACAAACAAAGAGCGTCGGGCAAGATTTCACCTTGTCTGTCAAGGTTGAACTTCTTGCAGTTACTTATCTTTGAAATTACAGGGTTTATATGTTGAAAAGAGATGGATGGTAAACAAGTTTACACAAAGGAATCGATACTACGCCACGAAGGGAGGTAGCAGAGCTTTTAAACTAGACAAAAGATGTCTTTTGGAGGGAATTATCCTAAAAAAGACTAGGATCGGGGCTAACTACAACTTTTGGATGCAAATCTGGCTTGAGAGCAGAGTTTGTATGTTTGTTTAATTGGTTGAGTGTCTTTGTCTCTAGGGCCTCTTTCTTCTTTTATAGGCAGTATAGCCCGACTATTGTAACTTTACTCTTGCCCGAAACCTTTTTGAGGGTAGTGAGTCATCAGTTTTTTACTAGAACTGCCCCTAGAAAGTGGTCTTTGGCTGGTAGTAGGTCAGTTTCCATCACTTGTCACTTCAATGGTAAGCATGTGGCTTGTATTTTGGCTGAGAAGGCTTCAATTTGCCTTTGGGCTTAATGCTAGGCCTTTGGCAAGTCCTCCTTTAATTAGCATCCTTAGGCTTTCCTTACTCGAGACTTGTACTATTCAAAATAACCATTTGTTTAACACAACCTTTGCATTAACCCACGACTATAAGCTTCTAACTAACCGCTCACTATATAAACCATTTTTAAACTCTCTGGCTAAACACCTTAGTAATTTCGAGCCTTAAAACTTCTTGAACTTCCCAAAATCCTCAGGACTTTCATAATTTCCAGAAATTTCTCTTTTCTTTCTCAGTCTTTACTTCAATTCCAACTTTTCTTCCCATCTTCTTCTCAAAATCCTCAACGGCACTCGAAGTTGTTCGAACTCAATCTTCTTGCAAGATTGGTGAGGGGATTTCCACCCTGCGCCGCTTGCTCAACTGTCTTTATCACCCTCGGGCTGGCCTGCATACCGAACTTTTCTTTGAGGAGTGAGGAGTGCACTCCTTAGGACTTGCATTGACCTCTCCAATCCCTGTAGTTGTGGAAAACAACCTGCCCAAGGAGCAATGGTTTACCCCGAACCCATTCTTAGCCGAGTCGGGCATTTCATATTCTAAATGGTCCAACCACCTTCGTGGCTTTCCTCTAATGAAAGATGAAGGCTGGACGCAATGGATAAATGAACTCAAGCCTATCTTCAAAAGAAAATGGATGAACAACTGCATCTATGAGCTGATTATGCTGTCCAAAACCATAGTAATCGTCAAGCCTGAGCTGCTCACAACGGCCCTCATATTCTGGAATTCGGGGATAAACACTTTTGACTTTAGGATAGGTTTTATGTACCCGACCATTCTCGATATGGCGCAGGTTTTCGGGCTAAGGCCCTCGGGCAGAGTCATTGACGTCACCCACAACGGGGCATCTCCTTCTCGCCCGACTGCTAAGAGCTCGGGCAGCTATGGTCCCATAACTCAATTGGAGTACAATTCTGCTAGTTTCAAGAGTTATGGGACTTCCTTTGCGGGTTTCATCCTGTTTGCCGAGAAGGAATTTGGCCCCTCATCTTCCAACGCCAACAGAGACTAGGAGCACATGTATTTTCTGCTACACTGGCTCAATAAGCATGTCTTCCCCAACAAGTCCAAGAGAGTGAAGGTCAAATGGATCTCTTTGGTGGAAGCACTGCATAATTTTGATGATGTGGCTACATGCCCTTTCCTCCTCTCTCATCTCTACCATCTTCTTTTCTAGATGACTTGGGGAGAAGCATTCAAAACCAACCTTAATAGGCCCACTTGGATGATCCAATTATGGCTTCAATGGTATTTCCCTTGCTATATCAGAAACCTTTGAAAATGTGAAGTTTAAGAAAGTACCTCATGAGGGAAGAAATCAACTTCATTGGAGAAGCAAAAAAGAGGTAGAAAAGGTGAACAACAAGACTGAGGGGGAGGGAGATCATGTCCCACAAAGCCCTTATCCAGGAAAGTACAGAATCTTAAGAAGAGCTCAAGAGGATATGGTGATGATGCCAACCCCAAGATGGAGCCCAGAACCCATATATTTTGGGACTATTTTGCCCGAAAGGAGAATGCCCTCACCTTTGTTGGTTGATACTCTCTGTGAAGCTCCAAGACAAATGCCAAATTTTGGTATAACTCGGGAGGAAAGGTTGCCCGAGCTTATGTTGCCAAAAGAAGCACATGTCTGGTTAGATTAATTCATGGACCACATCGGGGGCAAGAATGAGGACTTACCTAAACCCAGCAACTTCCACGTAAACATGTCATATGTTTTATCTGCCATGTTTTGCACCGAGCTTGATCATCCTGCCACAATGGAGCGTGATTACTTGGTAACAGAACCTATGATGGCACATGTTAGTATTGAAGAAACAGGAAAAGAGGAGTCAGGCAGAATAGGTTTGCCCGAACTCACAAAGAAAGAGCTCGAGAGAGTGTATTCAGATAGAATGGTCTTCAACTGCCCGGAGTATGGCCTTAGCTAACCATCTCAAGCCCATATATGTAACTGCTCATTTGGAAGGGGTACCTTTCAAAAGGTTTTGGTTGATGGAGGAGCCGCGATCAATGTAATACCGATGAAGCAAATGAAGAAGATATGAAGAAATGAAGAAGATCTTATTCCAACAGATTTAACAGTCTCTAGTTTCTCTGGAGCCATCACTAAAACCCATGGGATATTACCCCTAGAGCTTGGCTTGGGGTCCAAACAAATCATGCTAGCTTTCTTTGTAGTGGATAGGTAATTCTACCTATAGAGCTTTGCTTGGCAAAGATTGGATTCATCAAAGTCTCTATAACATCCACCTTGCATCAACAAGTAGTTGTTTACCACGAGGAAAGAGCCATGAGACCAGGGTTTTGGGAGATGGTGGAGGCCGAGTCACAACCATTCCTCCCTACAGCTAATATTACATAAGCCAGCTTTTACAGTCCTAGTATTAGGATCCTCCAGTGCTTATGAGTTGATGAGAACAGCCGCTCGACTAAGGTGACTGCTCAAAAGATTCTGGAACAAGGATTATTCCTCACCAAGGAAGAATGGGATAGGCCCCATACTGTCTCAACTCTCCAACACCAGTAATGTCAGAACAAAGAAGAAATGACCAAGTAGTTGCAGTCAGGTCTTTAATCAAAAGACTGTTGGTTTATGGGAGAGAAAGAAATCAAGAAAGGGAGAGTTCAACTGAAGGCCAACAAAAATGGGAAGAATAAACTTCAAGCAGCCAGAGTAGCGGTGAAGAAGAGTTTTTTGGGAAAGAGTTGGAAGCAGCCATACAAATGGCTGAATGTATATATGACCTGGATGGGCCAGAAGACTTGCCCGAAAATTAAGAGCTAGTTGAATTTTTGTGTGCAGAACCTGATTATCCACTACCAGAGGTACAAGACCCCTTAGAAACCATTGATTTAGGGATTAAGGAAGATCCAAGGCCTATGCAGATCAGTGGCTTGTTAGAAGCTGAGGATCGGGCAAAGATAGTCAGCCTTTTGCACAAGTTCAAAGATTGTTTTGCTTGGCATTACACTGAAATGCCAGGTTTAGATTCAACCTTAGTAGAACACAGAATGCCTATTAAGGAGGGATATAAACATGTGAAGCAAGCACTACAGAGGATGTCGAAAGAGATAGAAGAAAAAGTCAAAGAAGAGATTGAGAGGCTGGTAAAGGCTGGATTTATTAGACCTGTCAAATATGTCGAGTGGTTGGCCAACATTATACCTGTATTAAAAGCGATAACTAATGCAATTTGATGTTGTGTTGACTATATAAACATTAATGGAGTCACGTTTAAAGATGAATATCCCATGCCCATGACTGACTTATCCATAGATGCAGTTTCAAAACACAAAGTTGTATCCTTTATGGATGGGAATGCTGGTTATAATCAGATAAAAATGGCCAAAGAAGATATACATAAAACAGCTTTTAGGTGCCTAGGTCATGTTGGAGCATATGACTACTTGGTAATGCCATTCGGGCTTAAAAATGTCGGTGCAACCTATCAGAAAGTAATGAATGCCATTTTTTATGACTTGATTGGCCATAGCATGGAAAGTATACATTGATGACATCGTGGTGAAGTCTAAAACCGAAGAACAGCATCTAGTGGACCTCAGGCAAGCCTTAACAAGAATGAGGATCCATAAGTTAAAAATGAATCCTAAGAAATGTGCTTTTGGGGTAAGATCGGGTAACTTTTTGGGATTCCTTGTTCACCAAAGAGGGTAGAGGTTGACAAGAACAAAGCTTGGGCAATAATGGAATCACTTCCTCCTACCAATAAAGTACAATTGCAAAGGCTGCTGGGGAAAATCAACTTCTTGAGGAGATTCATTGCTAACTTGGGGGGCATGATCCAGCCGCTAATTCCTTTGTTAAGATTAAAAGACAAAGAAGAATTCGAGTGGGGCCCACCACACCAATAAGCCTTTGAAAGAATAAAGGTTTACCTCCACGAGTGCTTATGCCACCTCAGAGAGGGAAACCTTTAAAGCTTTATATTTCCGCCTCTGTGAAGTCAATGAGAAGCTTGTTGGCTCAAAATAATGAAGGTGGGAAGGAACAAGCAATTTACTACCTCAGCAGAATCCTCACTGAGGTGGAAGCAAGATATATTCCAATAGAAAAGTTGTGCTTAGCTCTATACTTCACTGCCTGCAAATTAAGGCATTACATGATGCCTTGCCACATCCACATTATTGCCAAGACTGATGTTATCAAGTATATGCTGTCAAAACCAATGTTAACTGGAAGGATTGGAAAGTAGATTCTAGCACTATCTGAGTTTAGCTTTCAATATGTGCCCCAAAGAGCGATCAAGGAACAAGCAATTGCAGACTTATTGGCTGAACATCAAGAGTCTCAGAATAAGATTATCAATATCCTAGGAACACTGGAAGTGGCTAGTGTGTGGATTCCACCAAGTCGAGCCTTCTCGGGCAAAGAAAAATGGATCCAGCAAGAGATAAAGAGAATAACTAGCCTCTGGATCACTCATTGGAAGCTATATTTTGATGGATCTTGCACTCAAAATGTAGCTGGGGCCGGGATTGTCATTACTGACCCTAAGGGGGCTCACCACTGTTATTCATTTCTCTTGGATTATCAAGAGATTACTAACAATCGGGCAGAGTATAAAGCATTAATAATTGGTCTAGAAATCTTGATAGAGTTGGGGGCAACTGAAGTTGAAGTGTTTGGTGATTCAAAGTTGATGATTAGAGCTAAATGGAGAATACAAGTGTAGACACATTACTATGGTTGGTTATTACTTGGCGGCCACACAATTGTTAAGCTATTGGGGCGTTGAAATATCAGTCAGCCATATCTCTAGAAAATCAAATGCAATGGCCAATAAGATGGCTCAATTGGCTTCTAGAGCACAGATCCAAGAAAAAAGATTTGAGGTAGAAGTAGAGGTACAAAAAAAGAATCTTCCATCCATTTTTTATAGGGAATTCAGCCTAGATGTGATGACTAAAGAGCCAGAGATAGAAGATTGGAGATCACCTATTATTCAATACTTGAAAAATCCTTCTTTTCCCACAAGTAAAAGAAATAGACAACAAGCAACTAAGTATGTTTTATGGGAGGAAAATCTACTAAGAAAGTCTCCAGATGGGTTGTTGTTAAAATGCTTAGGCCAAGAAAAGTCAATGAGAGTAATGGCCGAAGTACATGAAGGAATCTGTGAAGCACATCAAGGTGGAACTAAGATGAAGTGGTTACTTAGAAGATATGTCTATTTCTTGCCCGAAATAGAGAAAGACTGCAAAGCTTATGCCCGAGGGTGTGAAGAGTGTCAAAGACATAGACCTCTCCAACATGTGCCCTCAGTACCCTTGAACCATGTGGTTAAGCCTTGGCCTTTCA
The DNA here is from genome assembly GCA_036320875.1 of Cotoneaster glaucophyllus. Lineage (NCBI taxonomy): Eukaryota > Viridiplantae > Streptophyta > Magnoliopsida > Rosales > Rosaceae > Cotoneaster > Cotoneaster glaucophyllus. Next base: position 19,164,034 of record CM070073.1, read on the forward strand.
GAGGATGGGCAATGGATGTCATCGGGCAAATTTACCAAGCTTCTAGCAAGGGGCACACATTCATAATTGTGGCCACAGATTATACTACTAAGTGGGTCGAAGCTTCAGCTGTGAAGACTATCACTTCAACTACAGTCAAGAAGTTCATTAAACCAAGATCTTACATAGATATGAGGTACCCAAGACAACTGTCACAGACCGCGGGCCATCCTTTATTTCAAATGAAGTAAAAGAATTTGCAAGTAAGTTCAAGATAAAGATGATCCAATCTAGTCCTTACTACCCCAGTCAAATGGTCAAGCAAAGGCCAGTAACAAGATCTTGGTGAACATTATCAAAAGAATGGTGGCAGATAGTCCAGAGAAGTGGCATGAGAAGTTGGGGGACACTTTGTGGGCTTACAGAACCTCCAAGAAGGCAGAAGCTGGAACTACTCCTTATGTCTTAACCTTCGGGCAAGATGTTATATTCCCTATGGAGATTAATGTAAGTTATGTTAGAATTCAAAACCAGTTTGGGTTGCATAGTGAAGAATATATACAGGCCATGTGTCAAGAAATCGAAGATCTGGATGTAGCCCGAATTAAAGCTCTAAATAAAATTCAAGAAGGGAAGAGAGCTGTTGCCCGAGCATACAATAAGAAGGTGAAGTTAAAGACCTTCAGGGAAGGAGAAAGGCAATTCTACCTTTGGGAGCTCAGGTTAAAGGCTTTTGGAAGTGGAGCCCTATGTGGGAGGGTCATTTCATTATAAGCAAAGTGCTAGATAATGAAGGACATTATTTGGCAGATTTGGAAGGGAACTTGCAAGGGTACCCAGTTAATGCTAAGTTTTAAAGAAATACCAACCAACTTTATGGGATGCAAAAGATTGTTATATTGAGGAGATCTAAGTGAATGAAGAAGGGTTGAAGTTAGGTTACTACAGTTGGAGCTCAAGGAGAAACAAGACAAGAAAAGATAAAAAGGAGATCCTTTTCATTTCATAAAAAGATTACAAGAATCCTAGCCTAACAACTTCGCATCCTAGGCTAAGGCAGCTATTCTAGAAAAGTAAGTCTGCATAATAGTAAAAATTTTGTCTGGTTCTCCTAGATACATATTGTTATTGACAAGTTGGTTCTTTGAGTCCTCCACTTCTTGAGAAACCTTCTCCATATCTTCTACTTTCTTGGAAAGATGATTGATTAGGCTCATCTTCTTGGCCTTGAGTAAAGAAAGCTGCTCTTCCAATCTTTGGATCTCGGAATCAACCACTACGATCTTATCTTCCATCATTGATCCTTCCTCCACCAACTGTTGGGGAGCGACTGAGGTATTCATGTGTTTTTCTTGGAAACATTTAACTCTATTGGATGCCCGCTCTGTCTTCTGGTGCTGATCCCTCAGTACCCGCAGATTCTTAAAGAAACTGAGAAATGACTCGTATTGAGCCTTTGATAGTAACTGAGCCTTGTAGAGCTCGGTAAGGGCCTTCTCAGCGTCATGAAGAATCTTGAGACTGAAGGAGGTAGTGAAGTCCCTCTTCATCTAATCTTTGAAGATTTGACGAGCATGTTTAAAGAGAGAAGACTCAGATGAAGGAGAAGTAGATTGCAGCTTAGTCTTGATTTGCCCGAACTTCTTGACAAGCTCGGGCAAAGATGTTGCTGAAGAAGTAGATGACCGAGGTGGGAGCACTTCTTCAATGCCTTCAGTAGTAGCAGAAAAGGCAGCCTTAGTTGGCAGAAAATGAAGAATCTCAAAAGCAAGAGCAGGGGCAGGAATGGAAGTAGTAGCAACAGTTTTAACCTTCTTCTTAGGCCTATGGATAGGGATCCCTGTGACCCCAGAGACTAGAGAATGCCAGGGAAAATCTCTCTTACGTGCTAAGTGCGGTGGTGATTTGCCCGAACATTCTCCAGAACCCTGCTGCAACCAAGAGATATAAGTTAAGAAAAAAGTTTATAATTCAGAATAAAGGAAGGTAAAACAAGAGAAGTCAATATACCTGAGTGGAGCTAAGGACATTGGAAGGAGATGGAGGATGAGTTGTTTCTTTTAAATGCTGGGAATGACCATCGTTGTTTGTTGAAAAGGGAGAAATCATGCCCGAGTCCTCACCAGAGGCCTATGAACATCAAAAATGACAAGCGTCAGGAAAGTAGTTTGCAGAAAGGTAGAGCCTAAGGTTGAGAGATGGGCACTTCGGAAGCAACAACTACATTCAAAAAAGCTGCCCGAGAAGACCCCGGGCTAGTTGCATCTGAGACCACGGGGATCTCAGGAACTACAAGCTCCCCAAATACAGTCGCTGCTGGTGGATGAGACTCTTGCACTGGGGATGACTAACAAGAAGGGTAAAAAGAAAATAAGTATAAGGGAGAGAGAGGGCTTTAAACATAAAAATATCAAGATAGGGTACTCACTGGATTACTGTCGTCTACCACGAAGTGCAGCATCTCCCCAGTGGAAGGATCAAACTGCGAAGTTGGAGTCACCACCAAGGGAGTGGAGCTTTGCCCGATAAAGGGGGCAGCTACCCCAACCTTAGCCTACAAAAGCAAAAGTTGAGTGTTAAATCTCTGAATTGGATGAAGATGCAAGTTTAAAGAATGAAGAAGAGATAAACCTTGGAAGGTTTAGCTTGAGAGGGGGAAGCATGCTGCATTCGTTGGGCTGGAGGAGAAGAAGCATCGGGCTAGGAAATCATTTCTTCCCTAATTTCCTGTTTTACGAAATCGGGCAGAAACTTAGTAAAAAGGAAATGGGAAGATTTTGAAAGGGTAACTTAAGATCCAAGCAACACCTCCAGTTGTCTAAGGGTAGAATCTTGCATATCCTTGGCCATCTGATGCATCTCGGCCCCCAGATGATCATCCCTTGAAACAACAATAGGCTTTTTGGTTGCTTGATGCCCTAGAGTCGAAGAAGATGGAGTTATTAGCTTTTAACATAATAATGCAAGTAAGAAAAGAGGATTGAAACCAGATTCACTCGCTAGAAGCTTTATGTTATTTCCTACTGACCTCAGCCATTGAAGTAGAAGACTTGGAAGGTTTGGATGTCTGAGCTCTTGTCATCTTCTTGGTAAGGGCTGCCCGCGGACCAAGGATAGAGAGTTGAGCTCAAGGTCGCTCTTCGGGCTCAGACACTGAAGTTTCTACTACTGTTACCCGAGTCTGACGAGTTGCCCAAGGCTCCACTACAGGTTCTGCCTCGCCCTCTGAGTCTCCAAGTAACTCGGAGACATCCCCACCTTCTCCAACACCTTGTCTCCCTGCCTCAGCTGCAGCTTCTTGAAGAACAAGGGCGTCCGCAGCATCTTCATCTTGCCCGACATCCATTTCTGCGAGGTTGCCTTGGGTTGCAAATATAAAGAAACCAAGGAAAGAATTAGAAGATAGCAGATTCATGAAAATCTCATAAATTATAAGTTAAAGAAGTAAGAGATACCTATCAGAATGAGTTAGTTTTTCTGATGAATCATTTCTTTCCAATTCTCGAGCTCGCCCGAGCTTGGATAGGATTTGATAGATAATTGCTTAAAGAGGCGATCATGGGTTTCGCGCTGATCTCCTCCATACCTCTTGATCCATTTTGCCTACCACCAAGAAGAGAAGGTCGGGGTGTATTCAAAGTTGAGAGTTATAGGCTTTCGGGCAACCTTGCTCATGACCTCAAGACTACGTCGGGCAGCTCGGAAAGTGACTTCTTGAGGAGAGCGAAGGCGGTAGGAGGTACCACAATGTACGGAGTCAAAAAATGGAACATGAATGGCCTGTCTAAAACCTAACTGCTTGCTGCAGAAGTTCGGCTGGTAAACTTCTAGCCCGCGTTCATAGCGGTCACTCCTCACACCCCAAGCTAAGTCCCTTATCTGGATACAGCTTATGAATTTCTCTCTACATAAGGGACTAAGGTCTTCTCCGAGGGCGTCTTGGAAAGCTTGGTCGGAGAACCAAGGATATCTCCTTAGAATAGAAGCTCACCACTCTAGGACTGTCTGAGTCCTGTAGACTCTGAAGAAGTACAAATAGTAGAAAGTATAGTGGTTGGTAGGAAAGACTTCTGCTAAGATTCGAGCAAGAGCAACGCCTTCGGGGAATTCAAGATTGTGAGCCTGAAGCTCGAGGAAATACCATTGAAGCCACAATTGGATCATCCAAGTGGGCCTATTAAGGTCGGTTTCGAATGGTTCTCCCCGAGTCATCTCGAAGAGAAGATGGTAGAGATGAGAGATGAGGAAAGGGCCTGTAGCCACATCATCGAAATTAGGCAGTGCCTCCACCAAAGGGATCCATTCAACCTTCACTTCATTGGGCTTGTTGGGGAAGACATGCTTATTGAGCCAGTATAGTAGAAAATACATGTGCTCCTGGTCTCTGTTGGCGTCAGAAGATGAGGGACTAAATTCCTTCTTGGAAAAAAGGGATAAAACCCGCAAAGGAAGTCTCACAACTCTTGAAACTAGCAGAATTGTACTCCAATTGAGTTATAGGACCAGAGCTGCCCGAGCTCTTAGCAGTCGGGCGAAAAGGAGATGCCTAGTTGTGGGTGACGTCGATGACTCTACCCGAGGGCCTTAGCCCGAAGACCTGCACCATATTGAGAATGGTTGGGGACATAGGACCCATCCTAAAGTCAAAAGTGTTTATCCCCGAATTCCAGAAGATGAGGGTCGTTGTGAGCAGCTCAGGCTTCGCAATTACTGTGGTTTTAGACAGCATAATCAGCTCATAGATGTCGTTGTTCATCCATTTTCTTTTGAAGATAGGCTCGAGTTCGTTTATCCATTGCGTCTAGCCTTCATCTTTCATTAGAAGAAAGCCGCGACGGTGGTTGGACCATTTAGAAGATGAAATGCCCGACTCGGCTAAGAATGGGTTTGGGGTAAACCATTGCTTCTTGGGCAAGTTGTTTTCCACTGTTATAGGGATTGAAGAGGTCCATGCAAGTCCCAAGGAGTGCACTCCTCCCTCCTTGAAGAAAAGTTCGGTATACAGGCCAGCCCGAGGGCGATAAAGGTCGTTGAGCAAGCGGCGCAGGGTGGAAATTCCCTTACTAGTCTCGCAAGAATATTGAGTTCAAACAACTTTGGGTGCCATTGAGGATTTTGAGAAGAAGATGGGAAAAAAAGTTGGAATTAGAAGTAAAGACTGAGAAAGTAAGGAGAAATTTCTGTAAATTATGAAAGTCCTAAGGATTTTGGGAAGTTCATGAAATTTGAAGGCTCGAAATTACTAAGGTGTTTAGCCAGAGAGTTTAAAAGAGGTTTATATAGTGAGTGGTTAGTTAGAAGCTTAAATTCGTGGGTTAATGCAAAGGTTGTGTTAAACAAACGGTTATTTTGAATAGTGCAAGTCCCGAGTAAATGCATGCAACGACTATTCAATCATTATTAATGCCTCGATTCGCAGACTCAACAATGATTAAAGGGGGGCACTGTTTGGGTTAATATTTGAACATTATATTTGAATGAAGGAAAGCCCAAGGATGCTAATTAAAAGAGGACTTGCCCGAGGCCTATAATTAAGCCCAAAGGCAAATTGAAGCCTTCTCAGTACCATTGAAGTGACAAGTGATGGAGACTGATCTACTACCAGCCAAATAACACTTTCTAGGGGCAGTTCTAGTAAAAAATTGATGACTCACTACCCTCAAAGAGTTTTCGAGCAGAAGTAAAGTTATAGCAGTCGAGCTATACTGCCTATAAAAGAAGGAAGAGGCCCCAGAGACAAGGTCACTCAACCAATCAAACAGACAAACATACAAACTCTGCTCTCAAGCTAGATTTGCATCCAAAAGCTATAATCAGCCCCGATCCTAGTCCTTTTCAGGATAATTCCCTACAAAAGACATCTTTTGTCTAGTTTTAAAAGCTCTGCTACCTCCCTTAATGGCGTAGTATCAATTCCCTTGTGTAAACTTGTTTACCATCCATCTCTTTTCAGCATATAAACCTTGTAATTTCAAAGAGAAGTAACTGCAAGAAGTTCAACCTTGACAGACAAGGTGAAATCTTGCCTGACGCTCTTTGTTTATTTTTTGAATTAGTAGATTTATTGCTTAAAGCATTCTCCAGAATGTATTCAAGCTATTTCCATTTGTTTTTCTATTCTAAAAGTCTCATTTGCATATGGATCTAATTAATTTAAGGGATATATTATCATTAAAATCAATCAAGAACCAAGTAAATGACTTAAGAGGCTCTGGACTCCCTTCATTCGAACATACAAGACAATGAATTAAAAGTCCTTGTTTACAAGGCAAGAAAAATAGCTTAATGTGGACTTAACCCATCCACGACAATCCTTTGATAACAAGAAGTTTGAGTAACTTGGGGTGCAAGTAATCGACTTAAAACACACTTGTTCTATATTTGCTATACTGAGATGGCAGTGGCACGCCTAGCACTTAGTTAGTTTTGATTGCGAGCCTCAAGGCCTACACCTAAGGCCCCACAAAGGCACATTTCAGAACTAACTTTGTTCTCTTCTTGTAGCACATCAGCAAGCAAGAGCCCGACTACACATCCAAAGTGCCAATCCTTTGGGGAGCTGTGCTGAGGTCCAAGGAACCTTCTTCAGAGAAATCTTTGCCCGAACATAGTTTTGGCATGCCCGGTGGGATTCATTTAGTCTTGTATGCCAAGAAGAAGAAGAAAGGAGAAAACTTTCAGGTGAACACAAAATACGGGCCACCCCAGTGTTTACCAAGATCAAGCATGACAGATCATCCAGAAGATTTCCCTTCCCTACGAAGGCCATCTATTCTAGAGAACCCAACTTCACCTGAGAAGTCAGGAGGGAAGGTGACCAATGAAGACTTGCAAGCCACCATGATGCAAGTATTGAAAATTATGAAAAATATCACTTTGGAAACCATAGGAGAAGTGAGTAGACTCTGTTCCTTAACAGGAAGTCTGCAAAGAAGATTAGATTACTCCAAAGAATGGTTATGCCAGGGAAGTGATGAGAGAAGCAAGCTCTGAGAAAAAACCAGCTATCCCCCTATTTCCTTTGCTTGAGGAAAATAGGGATAAAGGAAAAAACAAGGAAGGATCTGGAGTCAGGCAGCCAGTATTGGAAAAAATCTTGGAGACGAAGTTGCCCGACCCTCTATTTTCACCAGATAGTAGGTGACAGAGCGAATAGGAAAGAACACAGTATGGGATGCCCCAAGTAATTGGAGAATCCAGTGGAAAATAAGAGCTCATAACTGTGGACAAACCTCCCCCTTATAGGCCACCACCATTGGCTAATAAGGGAGGAGGGCCCAGACAGCCTGTAACACAGATCTCTTCACACCCCCCACTTAATAATATAGTTAACCAGCAACTCAGAGATGAGTTAGCCAGTTAAGAAGAATGGTAGTCCAAAATGCTCAACCTCAGGCTCGCCCGCTGTTCAGGATCACCTACCAGAAACCATACCCAGAGTATATTGATGAGCAGAATCTGTTTCCCCTCAACTTCAAGATGCTCGCATTTCCTACTTTTAGTGGAGAATATGGTAGTGTGTCCTCTAGAGATCACATCTTCAAGTTCTCCAATCATTGCATGGCGTTTGAAGACAATCCTAACTATAAGTTAAGATTATTTGGGAACTCACTGGTAGGCCTAGCATCTCAATGGTATTCTTTGTTGCATCCCCCCTCCAATTCTATTGCTAACTGGGGGCAAATGGAAATGGTCTTCCATGAGCAGTTCTATAGGATGGAGCCCAAGATGTCTATTAATGACCTGGTGAAGGTGAATCAATATGAACATGAGTCTGCAGAGGACTTTATGATGAGGTTTAGAAGGACAAGAATGAGGTGCCAATTCCCTATCAATCATGCCCAACTTATATCTATTACTCAGAAGGCTTTAAGGCTGCCTTTGAGGAAAAAGTTTTATGATGGAGGTTTTATCCCTATGAAGCCCCCTAAATATCAGAGTTATTCTTTTGATTTAACCAAGGCCTCAGAAATCTATGAGGAGCTAGTGCAGGCAAGAGTGATTGTGCCTGACAGCACCAAGAAGATGCCTAAGCCAGAAGAATTAATAGGAAATAAGTATTGCAAGTTGCACTATACCTTCAACCATTCTATAACTAACTATCTCCAGTTCAGGGACTAGATACAAGACCTTATAGTGAAGGGAAAGTTGTTGTTGGACAAACCACAGGCCAATATGCTGATTGACACAGATCCCTTCCCGAAAGCCCCAATAAACATGATCAACTTGACTTGGGCTGAAAAAGGGAAAAGGAAGGCCACCTGGGAAGTAAAAGCAGAAATGAGGCAATTTGATAGACCGACAAAAGGAACTATCAAGTTGCCCGAGAAACCCAAAGCAGCCATAGTTAAAGGGCTGGTGTTGTGTAGCAAGTGCTAGTGTGAATGTGAGTTAGAAGTGCCAGCATCATGAGCTATTATTGATCAGGAGTTTATCATAAGAAAGGAGAAAGAAAAACAAGAAGCCCGTAAAAGCATCATGTGGGTAGCTGAGAAAGAAACTGCAAAATTAAGCACAAACTGGCAATGAAATCAAACATTTTTTTTTCTGCTGTGTGATTCTGTAAAGTTGACATGTTTTTTCTGCACAAGCTTCCATGTTTATAGGGACAATACCTAAAACCATATCAGTCACTAATTAACACTCAAATGTCAAAGAAATTGATGTCCAAATGGCCATTGCTTATAACTAATTTGGAGGCAATGGTGGAATATATACATCGTACAGACAGCTTTAATTTGGCACAACTAATCAATAATGCTTAGGCTACCAGCAACTTCATTAAGAAGAAGAGCCCATTTCCCTGTTAATGCTGAAATACTATATGGAATAAACAAAAATCCTCCTCTAACATATACCGACTTTTGATTTGAGTCTTTAAAAAAATGTATAAACTAAAAAAGAAATTGAAAAAGAAACATCTATTTGCACGGAAGAAAAATTTACATATTCTACGTTGTATACCCATATCTTCCCCTCGTCACATGACAAAGATTTGATGAGAGAGAGAGAGAGGAATATACAACAGATTACATGGAAGTTCTTCTGTTTAGTTGTTTATGCCAGCCAAGCAAGTACTCATACATTATGTGTTTTTTCAGTTGCTGCAAAGTTACCAGCACTGCATAATTAAGAAGAGTAATTGCAAAAAAAGGAGGTCCAACTTGGTGGTCAATTGATCAAGGAATATAGTTGTGGTAGAAGGAAAAAAACTAAATAAATAAAGGGCCAGCCCTTTCATACTGGATTCTCTTCTACCATTTGCATCTTCATCTTGTGGCTCTTGAGGGAACGAGTCACTTCAAGTTGCGCCCTTTTTGAAGATATATTCGGCCAACTGGCTTAACCCCACCACTCCATTTACCCCACCACTCCTTTTTGGTACTTCTCCTCCTGCTTATAAGAGCTTACTTGCTTATCTATTTCTCAAGCCATTCCTCGACCTCAGTCTTCCTTGACTGAGATAAACACAGCCCTTCCTTTCCTTTCTTAAGAAGTGCTTTTAGGTTTTTTTTTTTTTTTTTGAGAAGTGCTTATGATGGCATCCAACTCACTCACTTCCTCGAGAAGCTCTAGCTCCTCCTGGACTCCTAAGCAAAACAAACAGTTTGAAAATGCCCTGGCTTTGTACGACAAGGACACCCCTGACCGCTGGCTGAAGGTTGCGAGAGCGGTCGGCGGGAAGTCTGCTGAGGAGGTGAAGAGGCACTATGAGATCCTCATTGAAGATGTCAAGCACATTGAGTCTGGCAGAGTTCCGTTTCCTGATTATAGAGGGGAATAATATTCAGTCTTCTCTTTGGAGTTTGAATGACAAAGGTACTAATTCATAGTTCCCCTTCTACTTTTGTTCATATTTTTGTTTAAAGCATTTTGCTTTACCAAATCATCTTCATTGGTAATTTGGTACGCAGTACTGAATTGAATTTAGATGATGTTATACTATATCATTCGCTATTCAGCTAAAATACGTTGTTATGCTCTCTTTCTATCTGTTTCCTCACACAATATGTTATACGAAATATCAAGAGCGGATCATGTAAGAAGAGGGATAGAAAGAGAAAATACTGACACCAGTACGTGAAAATTTCTCTACCTATTAAGAGATTTTGTGCCATGACTTTTGAATCTAATCAGAGAATGCTGGTAATTTCCAGTTAGCATGAACAAGATGGGCATCACCATTTTTGAGGAATCCGGATCCTCGTCGGATCCTCTTTGTGAGGATTCCAGAGATCTGTGAATTGTGTTTGTTCATCAAATCGTACGGTAGGAAATCATTTTAAATATTTATTTAAAATTAAACACAAATAGTACTTGATAAAAATTGACCGTACGATATACGATGAACGGACACGATTCACGGATCCTTTAAATCCTCACCAAAATGATCCAGAAAGAATCCTGTTGGATTTTTTAGATGGGTAGCTGTGTGTATCTACTGCTGCCTCCATTTCATAGTCCCCCAACTTCTTTTGTGGGGACAATAGAAAAGTCGAGGAAAGTGAAACTGAGAAGTACTTGTGAAGTGCTAGTTCAGTGCGTGGCCATCAGTTTCTGCACCTATATATTTATTTTATAGATAATGTTAAGGAACTAAAATTTGCAAACTAAATGATGTGTCAACAATAGAATGAGCACGTTTATCAACACTTAAGTCATAAATCAATCATCAACTTTCATATCCTTTAGTTTTCGAAATTTTATCTATAAATTTAGTCTCCCTAACATTACCCTTATTCTATTCACTCAACTAACTTATTATCATTATATAATGTAGTATTTAATGGAAAAAGGAAATACGTGACCACATTGTGTTCAACGTCTTATCCTGTCTCTAGGACAAAGAAATGCCCACATGTGATCTAATCCTACCCCTTTTTGGATAACACATGCCATTTCGTCTTATATGGACCTAAAACTCACCACTTGAAACAAATGCAGTGTGAGATACATTGGCCTCATGAGGATTCTCTAGCAAACCCAACTCAATATTTTACGATTTCTTTTGGATACGGGGTGTACGCTAGCATTCTAACATGATACCATAGCATTATTCACGTGTTAGGCCTAACAGACTCACATGTGTTAAGATGAAGAGACTACATACGCAAAAAGGTATGTTAAGAGTATTCCATGTTAGATATGAAAGTCTTGCATTTAAACAAGGGTTTAATTTCAAATACTGCATTCCATGTTAGATATGAAGGTATGTTAAGAGTATTCCATGTTAGATATGAAGAATACACTAACAAAAGGACAACATTGATTCGCGAGTTAAAATTCAGGGACTACATTAATCGATTTTCAATTTCAAGGGACCATCATGATTGATGGGGTCAATTTCAGGGACCATTTGTGATATAAACCCTTTAAACAATACTGCATTCTTCACAGTTTTTGCAGACCGTTTGAGTTTTCTCTGCATACTAAAACTTTCTGTTTCTCTATTCTTCCACCTGGCAGGCTCTTGAAGTTTATGATATCTAGCGTTTCCATGAAGTTCAAGAAGCAAAGTTGTGAACATTACGAAGTACCATCTATTGGGTCTATGAAATTCAATACTACTACGTACAATTATATATGACGTTTGCAAAAAGCATATTCGTTTTATAATGTGGTTATCTATAAATGGGGAGATAGATGGGATAGTCTTATCCCTTTCCCAATCTCATCCCTTCCCCATTGTTGTCCAGCTTGAATTCCCCATGTTTAGGTGAGAATCTACGCGGTTGTATGTACCTTTGCTGCTATAGTTCGCAATAAATACTGTAAATGCAAATATTACACAACCAGTTACAAGACATATACTCTCGTTCTTTAGGATGAGAATGAGATCCGTGCTCCAAACAGTATGTTTACACTGCATGGTACAAAAAACTTGAGCAATACGGCAATCAAACCATGCAAACTGATGCGAGTATGAAAAGGAACATGGGATATGACTATTGGCATAATTACATCATCAGCATCAACATATAATGTTAATTAAAAGATAGTGATCTCTTTTAAAATATTGATGGAATCAAAAAAGTTAAAAAGTTGTGAAGAATATGATGACTGACCTGATCGATTCTGGACTAATAAAATATTCAATCAAGAAAGACGGCCACGAGGAGAATCTAAAAATTCTTATGAGGAGAATGCTAGGGTTAGTGGGCGCGCAGTTGAATCCATGGCCATTGATGTGTATGGACTTTGATGTGCAAACTCATATACATCTACGGTTGAGAAGCTACACATCCACATGTGACTGACCTTAACGATCATTTTTTCTTTGATTTGACCTCTACTACTCATGATCTATGGTTGAAAATCAACTACATACTTATAGAAGAGAGTATTCAGTATGATTGTCGATAGCAGAGACATAGGGTGGGAGCTTCAGGCCAGTAGGGTGAGACATGATGCAAGAGATTGGAAGTGTTTTTGTGTGTGCCACTAAACCAATACTTGGTCTGGATGCCTACACAAATTTTTTTTTCTTGTCCAAAATCATAGCATCTATCTTTTTTAGAACATAACCACCAACACGACTAAATTTTTCATAACAAAAAATCATAAAATCTATCTTTTTTGGAACATAACCACCAACACGACTAAATTTTTCATAACAAGGTAAGAGAGGGATATGATCACGAACATGAGATAAATAATAGATATTCTCAACCAACTAAATCACATGTCACAACTTATGGATTTCTTTTCTTACATTCATGTCATGTTAATGAATCGTATTTGGCAGACCTCAATTTAACTGAATTAGCTAAAGTAGTGTGCACTATCAATTTTATTAAAGTTCGCAATTCCCTTTCTATAGTTTGGATGAATTTATTGTAATTTATATTTTTTATTATTATTTAAATTTACCCTCATATATGCCTTAATTGAGAAAAATTGGGCCTAGAAGTCTCAACTTCGTTTTCCACATCATATTTCCCCAAATTGGGCCCCCTTTGGAAATCATTTTGGACAAAATCCAGCCCACAAAGTACAATGGAGCAAACCATGGGACCCACATATATGTTCCAGTTGGTTAATTGGTTTACTCTCCACGCCAAACCTCCAGGAAGCGACGAGCGAGCCTCCCTCTCAATGTTCCCGTTTAAAGTTAAACCCTAGAATTTTCAGGGTTTAAGCTCCCACAGAAAATCTGAGAATTTTCAGTTTTTACACGCCCATGATTTCTCGACCTTGAAAGAAAATCCGACCAAATCCCCAAGCTTTAACCATGGTTGCTGCCTCGAAGCTGTCTTCGTGCATAGCAATGGCGGTCGCGGCGGCCTCCATGCCCGCGCTCTCCAACCGCGCCTACGCCGATTCTCCCTTCCGATTCAATCCGTTCTCGTATTCTTCTCCTTCTCCTCCTCCTCCGCCTTCCGCCGCTCCGGCGGACCAGAGCCCCAATGCGAAATCGGAACCGCAAGCTGAAGATCCCAGAGGGTCGGGGTTCGATCCCGAGGCTCTCGAACGAGGTGCCAAAGCTCTCCGCGAAATCAATTCCTCTAAGTTATCCAAGCAGGTCGCTTTTTTGCTCCTGATTTTGATATAATTTTTTTGTTGGTGTTTTTTTTCCGTAGAGAAAGGTTGGAAAATTGTAGAAAAAATCAATTTTATTTTCTTTTTAGTCTTAAGGATCTATTGCATCTTTAAGTTGAGGTTGGAAATCAGGGACTAAATCGGAATGCTGTAGGCTCAATTTTTCTTTTCCTTTTGTTCCGATACTTTTGTTTTGAATGTTTTTATTATTCGTTTGAATATAAATTGAATAGGACACTGAGGTTTATTTCTATGTGCTTCAATGATTACTATGACTGTGATTTTATTCCCTGCCCCTGTTTAAGCTTAAGTACCGACCTTTGTCTTTTATTATGCTGAGGTTTCAATCCAACTGAATCAAAGGTGTTAATTTGGTCAACTGGTCTTGTTTTCCAGGTTTTTAGTCTGATGAGGAGCCAAGAAAAAAGTCGTCTCACTGAGTTGGATGCGGAGAAGGCTCATTTTGAAGCAATACAAGCTCAAAATGATCTTGTAAGTTACAAACGTACAATCCATGTTAAAACTACAGTCGGTTGTAAAATGTGGTTTTCGGCTGTCTATTCGTCAAACATTTCAAACAGCTCATCTCAATCGTTTGGCTACAATTTATCTTTTCCATGTACCGCATATGTTTTTTTTATAACTGCCTTGTCGCAATATTTTCTTATAATAAGGTTTAGGTGGTATTCTCACTGTATAGATTTTCACGGAAAAGGCTTTGCGTATATGAGGAATTTTCTTTGAATGTGCAATAACTTCTTTTGATTTTGGTTCATGGTCCTTTTCTTTTTTGTGACATGGGTTAGGTCTTTTTTTGTCAATAGTGAAATAGATAATGTTCTAGGTTTGTGCCATTTAGGTTTAGCAAATTGCAAATTTGTTTTGTTCTCTTTTATCTGCCTCAATGCATTTAAACTTATACTGTGAAATCTTTTGATGACAGGAAAGGAGTAAGAACATGGCTGAGGAACAACTAAATATACTGCAACAAGAAGCACAGGCAAAGGCTCAAATGCTTCGTATGGAAGATGAGCATGCTAGGAATAGAATGAAGGTGCAAGCAGTCGAATAAATTATGTCTTCTTTTTTCTAAAAATTTATGCACCTGTTTGATATTCTTCTTGGATCCAATTTCTTGTTTTTAAAAACAAAAATTTGGATCCAAGAAGGATACCAAACAACCTCTATGCTATATAGGAAAAAGAGCTTGTGTGTGCCTCAAGTTTTACTTGCACTCTAAATACTGGATTAGTGAAACCTTGGTCAAGTCTAGTGTTTTAAAAAATGCACCTTGAGGTGCGCCCAGGCGGCTTTGGATGCGGGGCGGTGATAACACCTCTGCCCAGAGGGAATAGGCTTAAACTCGCCTCGACATGTTCAAGGCATGCCTAGGCGGCTAAGGCACGCCTGAGGCATTTGAATGGGCGTTCCCAGGATCCATCAGTGATCCGAAATCCTTGCTTGAAATTTTCTGGGGACCCCTCGAAGTTGAAGGCTGGGCCTCTGAGGCTCTGCCCTCTGGTTTATAATCGTCAGAGTGGCGGCGGCGTCTTTGCGAAGAAGACAATCGCAAAGAAGAATTTTTTTCAAAGACTTGTCCCAGAACGACGTCGTTTTGGCAAGTCTTTAATTCTTTTTAAATGACTTGGCCCAAAAACGATGTTGTTTTGGCCAAGTCTATTTTTTTTAATAACCGCTGGTCCCCTATTTTTTAATAACGCACAGCATACCCCAATTATTTTGGTCCCCTAAGTCATCGCCTCACGCCTCAAGGCTTTTGCCTAGGTGGGTCTATCCATGAAACGCCTCGCCTTTGCCTTCGCCTTCTCCTTTTAAAACATTGGTCAAGTCTAACATTTTATTGTCTTCTTGAGTGCAGATGGATCATGAAAAGCAGAGGCAGAATAATGCTGAAATGCTTAGGATGCAAGAGGAATCAAATATCCGAAAAGAGAAAGCAAGACTGGCTACTGAGGCACAGAACCAAGAGCAGCAGCGCCAAACTGAAAGAGAGAAACATGAATTAGAACTAAAAAACATAGAAGCGGAGGCCATTGCAAAGGCTAAAGGTCGGGCCCATGAAGAAAAACTGAATGCAGAACTTAACAGGAATATGCTTATAGATCAGATGAATGGTGAAAAAGAAAAATGGCTTGCTGCAATCAATACAACTTTTGGTCACGTTGAAGGTATGCAAAACTGAGTAGATGCGTTTAAGTTATAAGAAGAATTGTTGATAATCATAGTACATACATGAATAAGCACCTTTTGCATAAGACAGATTCTCCTGGTTTCTTTCTGTCCAATCAGATTCCTGTTATTAATTTTTTGTTTTTGTTTTTTGCGTACTGTCCCAGAATGGTGCAATTGTCACTTGCCAAAGTGGTTCCCAATATCCCAATTATTATCCTCTAATAAAAGTGCTGTAAGGAGAAGTTTTGAATTAAAAAAATAAGTAAACCAAGTAGAGTTGACATCCAGTTAATGACCACCTTTGCTGGGTTACTACCCCTGGTCATGTAGGGTAAGGGTTACTGGATTAAGGGTATTTTAAAATGTGGGTGGTTAAGGGGTGAGTAAAATGTTGTCTCTTTTAATTTCTCTGGTGCATGGCAATAGTGCCAATTTTAGCTTGAGGTCAATGGAACAGAATATTTGTTTGATCTCTTTATTCTGATTTTTGTGAAATGCCGATGATGATATAATTGTTTCTCATCTGCGAACTGCAGGGGGCATTAGAACTTTGCTGACTGATAGGAATAAGTTGGTTATGACCGTTGGAGGTGCTACAGCAATGGCTGCAGGTGTTTATACAACTAGGTTTGTATGCTCTTCCTTTTGTTTCATTTCACCTATTTCAAGTTTTTTAAACAAGGATTCAGGTTGCAATTCCCTATGCATGTGATATTATTTTATTGCCCTATATATTCTTCTTGGCATATTTCAACTTTATTAGGATGAAAATGAGTTTAATATTGTAGGAACAGTGTATAAGTCAATACGCTACTTTTATAACCTCCCCACTTAAACTGAAAAGGGAAAAAAGTGGATAGCCTGGAAAGTGCTACCCTTTTACTTGGTGTACTGAAGAACTAGTCTACACAGAGAAGGAGCCCTTTTCCATGCCATGAAACTCATTTAACCTTGTTAAAGACTAGATTTGATCCCACACCTCTTGTGGTACGCTTCTAACTAAACAGGTGGTACCTTCCGGACTTGTTACTGTATTTCTGCTTCTGTAGTCTGCGGCTGAAGCTTTGCATGGGGAAATCGACAATATTGTTTTTCCTTTAGTCCCTTTTGAATGATTTGACTATAAGCAGAGTATTCATTACATAGGTTGATAGATAATAAGTTTTAATCTCTCTTAATTATGATGTCAAGTTTGCCATAATGCCTTTTGCTTTATTGATCTGATGAGCTTTTAATGGAATTATGGTATTGAGTTCCTCATCGATTTTTAGAGATGATTGTATTGTTTAGTAGTGATGTGCCAACTAATTGCCTTTTAACTTTCTTTTTACAGAGAAGGTTCTAGAGTTATATGGGGATATGTCAACCGGCTGTTAGGGCAGCCATCTCTGATTCGAGAATCATCCATTGCAAGATTTCCAGGTTCAGAGATGATTTCTCTAGCAAAGAATAAAGTTTTAAATTACAGTGCTGGATCTTCGCAAGGCAAGAATGGTCTTGCAAATATCATTCTCCATCCTTCGTTGCGGAGCAGAATAGAGCACCTTGCTCGAGCTACAGCAAACACTAAGGCTCACCAAGCCCCCTTTCGCAACATGATGTTTTATGGCCCCCCTGGCACTGGTAAAACCATGGTTGCAAGAGAAATAGCTCGAAATTCGGTATTACACTGATTCATAGCAGTAATAATTTATTTACCATCGGTGCTCATTTATCTGTCTTACTCAACCTTTTATATGGTCTACCACCTAGCTGGTACTGCACCTTTGTCTTAGTGACTAGTTGTCGTGACCTTTGGTTTTTTGATGGGGAGATTTTTATAGGTCAAATGAATGGAACTTGTTTGAACAATTTGGAGATTCAGTTTGTTATCTGTTAAAATGGGATGTTTATTCTCATCAATTTTTATTTTTATTTTAGAAGTTGAATTACCTTGATACTAGGATCCAAGGTCCGATTACAAATTACCATCTGTTTGTACCCATATATGTGTTTGTGTGTGTGTGTATGTATGTATATATATATATATATATATATATATATATATATGAGTTATTCTGGGAAAAAATGTAAATTCTCAATATGAGTTTTTGATCCTTTTGAATACAGGGTTTGGATTATGCTATGATGACTGGAGGAGATGTTGCACCCTTGGGTGCACAGGCTGTTACTAAGATTCATCAGATATTTGATTGGGCTAAAAAATCAAACAAAGGTCTACTGCTTTTTATTGACGAGGCAGATGCTTTCCTATGCGAGTAAGTTCGGTTTTTTCCTTCAGTGGTTTATGGTTATATATTTGTGTTGTACTTATTATTGTTATCAGAGTATCTGTGTATCTAAAACTTTTCTTTGACAAAATTTGGGAGTTAACGTCCATTAGTTTATATTTTTGGAGTCTGCAACCGAGATGTTCATCGTCTCCACTCATATATATTAAGCTCAGCCTTCTTGTGAATTGTTTGATCCCTTGGCAGGCGAAACAGTACACACATGAGTGAAGCTCAACGTAGTGCTCTAAATGCATTGCTCTTCCGAACTGGAGACCAGTCAAGAGAAATAGTTCTAGTACTTGCCACAAATAGGCCAGGAGATCTTGACAGCGCTATCACTGACCGGATGGATGAAGTGGTTGAGTTCCCAATTCCTGGGGAGGAGGAAAGATTCAAACTTTTGAAGCTCTATTTGAACAAATATCTTGGTGATGAAGGCGAAAGCTCCAAGTCAGGCATTTTCTTGAAGAAGAAACCTCAAAAGATTGTGATAAAGGATGTGTATGATGATCTGATTCGAGAGGCTGCACGTAAGACAGAAGGGTTCTCTGGCCGTGAGATAGCAAAACTCATGGCCAGCGTCCAAGCAGCCGTGTATGGACGAAAAGACTGTGTACTTGATTCGCAATTGTTGGAGGAAATTGTAGATTACAAAGTTACAGAACACCACCAAAGAATGAAACTAGCCGCTGAAGGTGGTCATCCGGCTTAGCTATGGAATTTTTTACCCCGGCTAGTTGATAGAGAAGTAGGAATCCGGCATCCATCAAAATCCCATGCGGTAGAGTTCGTAACTATAACACAAAAGGATTGTAGGTAAAAAGTGGAAGTGAGGGATACTGATATTATTGCTTTCAATTCTTTTCTTTTGCAGTGTGTATTGTGATCACGCACGGAGTGCTTTTTATATAGAGTTACATTCGTGACAAACCAAACAAATGAAATGATGGTCATTTTTTAAAACATTACACAACAACAAATACATCACTATTTTCAAGTCTTCCTCACTGTGGGCATTCATTCTCACAATTTTACAACAAATGTGTCATTTTAGTCAATAGTCTTTTAATTAGTTGAAGCAACAGTACTCACTCTCTCATTTTCCTTCAAATCGATGTAATTCATCCCCCAATAAGAAAAAGATAAATAGCATTATGTTTGGACGAGGAAATTTTGAAATGCTATTATAGGCCTCATTTACTAAACAATATAAAGGAGAGAGGGGGCCGACGACACAGAGAGTGAGGTGCTGCAACAAAAAATTATTTGTTTAAATTTTTGAATTTTTTTTTTGTTTGTTTGGCTAATCTAAAAGAATAACAAAATTTTAATTCGAAGTTCAATGCGTATCTAGAGTCATTAATATATAGGTGAGAGGTGACAATTAGGAAATGTACTAGTGGAGGTGGTGGCAGCGGCGACAACAATGGTGATAATATGTGGTGGTGGTGGTGGTGGCGGCGGTAGTATGGCGGCAACGGTGATGTTGGTGGAGGTGGTGGCAACGACAGCGATGATGGTTGTTGAAGGTGGCTGGGGCAGCGATGCTGATGGTGATGATAGGTGGTAATGGCGGCGATGGTGATGATGGTGGGTGGTGGTGGCAGTGACAGTGTCGGGGCCGGTGATGATGGGATGAGGTGGGTGGTGGCGGTGACATCGATGATGATAATATTTGGTGGTGGCGGTAGGCGTTAGTATGGCAGCAACGTTTATGATGGTAAGTGGTGGTGGTGGCAACGGTGATGCTAGTAGAGGTGACGGCAATGACAGTGATGATGGTGGTTGGAGGTGGCAGCGACAGCAGTGCTAATGGTGATGATAGGTGGTAATGGCGGCGATGGTGGGTAGTGGTGGCAGCGGCAATGATCGATGGTGGGTGAAGGTGGCGATGGCGAGGTGATGGCTGGTAGCGGCTACATTATGGTGGTGGGTTGTTGCCGCAATGGTGGCGAAAGTGATGATTGTATGTGGTGACGGTCGTGACGAAGATGATTGTGAGTGGTGGTGACGGCGTCGATGATGATTGTGGATGGTGGTGATGGTGGCAGTGACAGTTATGGCTGGTAGTGGTGGGAGTGACAATGATGGCTACTCATGGTTGAATTTTTTGTTTTTTAAGTTTTTTAAACTCTTACTCATAGAAATTTAGAAATGATAACTATTTACATGGAAGTTAAACTTAGAAATTGGAGTTCCCGAATTCTAAGTTTTTTGTCCACGTGGAAATTATAAAATTTTATGAATTCAAACAAGGGCATTGATGCATTTTAATTTATAAATTTTGACTTTTGTTCAAATTTCAAGTTTGTTCCTATCGTCCAAGGATAAAAGGATGGGTATGCTGTCAAGACATGGATCCTCTCCAGATCCATGCATCCTAATCCTAGGAATCCACCAATCCGGGCCATTGAAATTTGATCAAACAGCTACAAACATGGACTAATTTTAAAAGTTATAATAATTTTAGCCGTTTGATCAAATTTCAATGGTTCGGACTGATGGATCCGTAGAATTAGGATGCATGAATCCGGCGAGGATCTATGTCCATACTGTCATACTAAAAGGTTCGAGGCCTGCGTTTGATATGGAATTTCCCATGTCTTTTCGTAGGGGAAGTCAAATGCAAAATTTATTTTCCATGTTTGGTAACATTGGGAGAGTAAGTAGGAAATATAACCTTTTTGTAGGATAAATGGTCATTTTCAATTTTCATTGGGAACATGTTTTTCATAAAAGATACCAATTAATGTTTTCATTGTAACTTAACATTCATACTTTAGTTTTGTTTTTTTTTTGTCAAAATATCATTCATACTTTATAGGCAATGTTATTTGTATAAGAAAAAGTGACGGGAAAATTAGTGTTCGGTCTCTAGTTACTAATGTTCATTGACTGAGACTTTAATTTTTTTTTTTTTAACAAATGTTATCTACACAAAATGAGAGGAGGTAGACTTAGTCTCACAATGGACTAGCAATAATGTGGTTCAAATTCGCCTTTGGCGAGAATCGAACCTGAGATCTTGCACTTAATTACAAATGGTGACTGAGACTTTATTAGTTTTTAGATTTTGATTGAAGTCCTTAGCATTAATGTTGTCAGTTACATAATTTTTTAAAATAAAAATTAGTAATTGATTTAAGGTTTTAATACTCACACCTTTATTAAACTCCTAATTAATTTTCAATTCAAAACATTTTCAAAATAAAAAATTAAAATTAAAATAAGCTTGTTTTTTATAAAAATATTTCAAATTTTTAATCTTAAATGTACCAGTTCATATAATTTCTCAATTTTTTTTTATTCTTAAATGTATCCATTCTTAAATATACCACTTTAATATATGTAAAATGTAACCTTTTTTTTTAAAATACAAAATGCACCTTATATATATATATATATATAATCCATATCCAGTCCTATACACTCTTTTTCATTGATATGAGAATGTATCCATGTCAAATTTAATGGAAGAAATTTGCTAATATTATTAAGCTTAATATCTATTATATTTTTGTTGTGTGTGGTTTTAAGGAATGTACCCAAGTTTATATATATATATATATATATATATATATATATATATATATATATATATATGACAATATATTGGAGAGTATAATTTATCTTTTAATATTATTCAATCAATCATTGTCACATCCCCGCCCAGGCCCCCACCACATCCCGGGCTCGACTCCGTTGTAGCATGATAATGTCCACTTTGGGCCTCGGCCATGCCCTCACGTTTTTGTTTATGGGAACTCACACGAGAACTTCCCAGTGGATCACCCATCATGGGATTGCTCTCGCACGAACTCACTTAACTTCGGAATTCCTACAGAACCCGAAGCCAGTGAGCTCCCCCCAAAAGGCCTCGTGCTAGGTAGAGATGAGAATATACATATAAGGCTTACAGGATCCACACCCCTAGGCTATGTGGGATCTTACAATCCACCCCCCTTAGGGACCCGACGTCCTCGTCGGCACACTTCCGACCAGGGATTGGTTCTGATACCAAATTGTCACATCTCGGCCTGGGCCCCCACCACATCCCGGGTTTGACTTTGCCGTAGCACGATATTGACCGCTTTGGGCCCCTGGCCACGCCTTCACGGTTTTGTTTCTGGGAACTCACACGATAACTTCCCAGTGGGTCACCCATTATGGGATTGCTCTGGCGCAAACTCGCTTAACTTCGGAGTTCCTACAGAACCCGAAGCCAATGAGCTCCCAAAAGGCCTCGTGCTAGGTAGAGATGAGAATATACATATAAGGCTTACAGGATTCACACCCCTGGACGATGTGGGATCTTACAATCATGAGTTTTATTTCAAATATCATTAATATAAACAACTACAGTTTCAATTTTTAATTTAAAAAATATAATTACCTACATAGAAACATATTATTTAAATTACCTATTAATAGAACCATATTTGTTAACCAGAATAGGGTGAAAAGTTTATTTAGTCTTTTATCACAAAAAGAATATGATGGGCAATAATATAATTTCACAAAACCAAATTTTGCTGTTTTTTATTGAAGCCTGATATACATGTGATTTTAGCATATATCTAATATCAAAAAATAAAAAACAAAAATAAAAAATGTTTTCACACACAAAGTGTGTAGGTAT
This sequence comes from Cotoneaster glaucophyllus, assembly GCA_036320875.1. Lineage (NCBI taxonomy): Eukaryota > Viridiplantae > Streptophyta > Magnoliopsida > Rosales > Rosaceae > Cotoneaster > Cotoneaster glaucophyllus. Next base: position 19,186,657 of record CM070073.1, read on the forward strand.
ATGCTAGTTACATTAATGTTAGACACTTTGATAAAAAAAATTAAAAATTAATAAGATTTCGATCAAAGAACATTGATAGTTAGGGATCACAGCAAAGTCTCCCAAAAATGAAACACTGGTTGACACTTTAATATATAAGTGGGTCGTATATATAATGGTAGGGTCTATTTGTGCCATTTAAATAGTAAGTGACACCTATATGTTCTGACAATGTGACAATTTCTTATTGAGTGATTACACAAACTTTACCACATGGCGCCCCCAAGAAGACATTTTTTCAAGTATACACAAGTAGACCCGACAGTTTCTGACACGACACGAAAATAACGGGTTTCGGGTCAACACGATAACTTATCGGGTGACCCGTTAAGAACCCGTTAATAACGGGTTCTTAACAGGTATACACGTGGGTAACACGTGGGTGACCCGTTTCGACCCGTTAAGAAAAAAATTATTTTGATAATTTTAAAGTTTAATTACTAAAAAAATTATTATAAAATACAATATCCATATTAATACTAGCATATGGGCACACACTTTGTGTGTATGAAGACATTTTTTTAGAAAATGAGAAGAAGAGAGGGAGAGAGAGAACGTGGGGGAGTGGGAGGTTTTTGGTTTTTGGTTTTTTTTTTTTTTTTTTTTATAATTTTTTTTTTTAAATATTGGAGGTATTTTAACCTCACATGTAGGTGAGGTTTCAATAAAAAATTGTAAAATTTGGACCTGTGAAATTACATTATTGCCCATCATTTTTTTTGTGTGATAGAAGACTAATTTATCTTTTCACCCTCTTTTGGTTGACAAAGAGGGTTTCATTAATTAGTAGAGATATACAATATATTCTATATTAAATATATAGTTTTGTATTATTATTCTATATAAGTTAAAAAAAAAAAGAAGTTTTAGTCATTATTTATTTTTATTGTGAGAGTTTTTTATTATCATTATTAGGATAATAAATTTTACTTAACATATTCTTGTCCAAAATTAAAATAAACTAGTATAGTATTTGTATAGGCAAGAACTAAGAAGACATACATACAAGTATGAAAAATGTGAAAGAATATATAAACACTTGTGATTCATCATTATTCCTCTACGAGTAGATAATGGTTACACTTACATTATCGTTTAGATTTTTAAAATCCTCCAAACCCTCATAAATAATGTTTTTTATATGAGGGCAAAATTAATAATAATTATTATAGAAGTGAAAAAAATGTAAAAAAATATCCAATCACTCATAATGACAAGTTTTACAACTTTTATGAAGGGGTCAGCTTCAAAATCCAACACTATAATCTATAAACCTTAAATTTATATTTAACCATCGATTGTCATTTACGCTTTATTCTTGTTACTGAATTTCATTTTTAAATTTTCTTTTTTGAAAACATGATCATCTGGCGGATGTAAGAAGATGAACGGTTCAGATCTTTGATATCACGTTTCGATATTTACGGTTAACTGAAATATGAGTCGATGTCATATAGTTTGTAGAAACTTTATAAACATCAAGCAATATTTTCACTAATCGTAAAACTCTGAACATAATATCAACGATCCAAACCGTTCATCTTCTTGCATCCTCTAATAGATCATGTTTTCAAAAAAGAAAATCTGAAAAAACAAAATTTGATGAGAAAAAATGAAGCGTAAATGTAAACAATAATCAACGGTTAAATTTTGATCTATGATTTATATGATTATAGTGACGAATTTCAAAGTTAAGCTCTTCACAAAAGTTGTAAAGCTTGTTATTACGAGCGTTTATATATTTTTTATACTTCTACATTGAAGGGTTTGATTGGAAGAAAATGTGCAAGATGTTCTAATGTTCCAATGTCTTTAATTTTGCAAATCTTTTGAACATTTGATATTTTGTAATGTTCTAATGTTTTTTTTATTATGCTCTTATTTTGGATATGTAAATATACACTTAAAAGAAAAATGCGTTTTTATGTTTTGGATGTGACAATACTTAAAAGAAAAATGCGTTTTCACTCAAAAAAAGTATTATGTTTTTTATTTAATTATTTATTGGTTTAAAATATATTTTCCTTAACGGGTAACGGGTCGGGTCATATTACCCGTTAATATTATCGGGTCGGGTCATTTTACCCGTTTATTTTAACGGGTGTTACACGACACGACCCGTTAAGATATCGGGTATGACACAAACACGGAAAACACGACACGAATGCTAGGTCTATACACAAGTCGATACTTCGCGTGTATATAAGTCAATACAAGTGGAGACGGGATATACTTTTCCATGTCCTCCAATTGTATTCCATTTCCAAACCAATTGAAGTAAGACTCGTGGACAACGAATCGTCAATTCTCTTATCTATAAAAAAAAAAAAATAAAAAAAAAGATCATTCACAAATGTGACACTCTCTCATATTTTCTTGTCACAATTACTGAAAATCCAGTCACTTTTGACCCTTTAAGCCCTTGGTCTTTTGTATTCACGCCTGCTTTTGCGGCCATCCTCTTCTCAGACTGCAAATTAAGACAATGCGAGGAGGATGCGGCGACGCGCGGCGTATGGTAAAACCAACAGATGAGGGAAGGCAGCAAATTCCATACGTTCGCGCCCTTTTCTATCGGTATGAATATCTGCCAGTATGACCCGATTATATTGTATTCAGACAGACATTTCATCAAACATTTCTTGGCGCCAAAAATAAAACTGTGTTTTCGAGACAGAAAGAGGGCAACAGAAACTGAAAGATGAGGAAGAGAGCGGCGTTGCTGCTGGTGCTATGGCTGGCTATGTCGATGGGGTCTTGGGGCCAAGATAAACTGAAAGGGTAAATTTCATATTTTTTTAGAAAACTTCCTTTTTTGAATCACCTGCTCCTTTAATTTCTTGAAAAATTAATCCATCATGCATTTTCTTTTATGTGAAATATTGTTCAGTAACGAAGAATACCAATCTACAGAGTTTGGTACATTGTCAAATTTTTGGTCTATGCTGTGTTGATGTGGTATGAATCGGTTGCTTTTGTACTATAACTTTTACCTATTTGAAGTGAAGCTTAGATTTTTAGATATATTGAATCAAAACTAGCCCGCATTTTCGATGTGAACGATGTACCAAGTATTGTAGATTGGTACATAAGGAACCACTTTTGTTTGTTCATAGGAAATCTTATATGAAAACAACGAATACCAATATATAGAATCCGGTGCAATGTTGATGTTAATTATGTCAATTCTGTATTTGTGTGGTAGCATCAACCAAATAACGACAATGTACTAGTATTGTAGTTTGGTACACGTTGCGTATTTATTTGTGTATTTTTGCGCCCTCTATGTGTTTGATTTCTTTCGTTGTTTATACTTACTTCATAGTGTTACACATCCTACGGCACTAATAATCTAATAGTTGAAGATCTGCTATTTTTAACCACTTATCTTTGCTTTCCAATTCACTATATTTTAGAATTTATAGCTTATGAAATATTGGTTGTTTTATTTTGTTCTTTTATATGTTGTGTTCGTTTATATATGTGTGTTTGCAAATGTGAATAATTGTATGATTATTTACGTCGTGCGAGGTTCTCTTTAGGGGACTTGGACTCAAAGGTGGGGGTGCAGCCTCTAAGCCTACGGAAAGAGCAAAAAAAGTAGCCTTAGTTCAAAAGTTTATGGACGGGGCTTTATACTCTCTCGCAAAATATCAAACAGCCAAAGCTGAAGAGTTGATGAAAGGAGGTATGGAGTACCTTTATAATGATAACACAATAAAAGATAAAGCACCCAAACTTGAAGAGTTCATGAAAGAAGCTATCAAGTTTCTTGAACAAGATATGATTGAAAAATCTGAAGAGATGATCAAAGGAGCTACGGTGTATCTTGAAAGCGATGACGAAGCCAAAGATGAAAAGAGCGGGAAAAGAGTGAAGTATCTTGAAAACGATAAAGTAGCAGCAGGAGTAAATAAAGTACGCCTGGTTGATGACTTTCTAAAAGAAGCTTTGCAATATCTTGATGCAGAACAAGAAGTCAAAGCTAAAGAGATCATTCAAGGAATTCGACTGTATGTTTCTCAATGTGACGAAATAGAAGATAAAGCAGCCTCAGTTGAGGAGATGATCCAAGCAGCTTTGACATTTATCGAACAAGATAATTTAGACGAAGCCGAAGATGTGATCTATGGAGCAATGAGGTATCTTGACAACGACGATGATGTGAAACAATTATCGAAAGCAGGTCATGCCCAAGGAGTGAAGTATCTTGAGCAAGTCAAAGCAGAAAGAGGAATAGAAAAAGCACTTTTTGTTGATGAGGTTTTGAAAGGAGCTCTGAGTTATATTGACAAGAAACAAGTAGAGCAAGCTAAAGAGATTGTTCAAGCAACCGTAATGTACGTTGCTCAAGATGACACAATGAAAAACAAAGCGGCCACATCTATGGAGATGATGGATGGAGCTTTGACGTTTCTTCAACAAGACCAAATGGACAAGGCTAAAGAGATGATCCAAGGTGCTATGGCATATCTTGAAGGCGATGAAGATGTCAAAGAAGCAGATGAGCTACTCAGAGGCATGGATGTCAAAGAGCAAGATAAGTTAGTCAAAGACGTGAAAGACAAGGCTAAAGCGAAAACGAAAAGAGTGAAGTATCTTGAAAATAATAAAGTAGCAGCACGAGTAAATAAAGGGCGCTTGGTTGATGACTTTCTGGAAGAAGCTTTGACGTATCTTGATGCAGATCAAGCAGCCAAAGCTAAAGAGATCATTCAAGGAATTCGACTGTATGTTTCTCAGTGTGACGAAATAAAAGATAAGGCAGCCGCAGTTGAGGAGATGATCCAAGGAGCTTTGACATTTATTGAACAAGACAGTTTAGACGAAGCTGAAGAGGTGATCCATGGAGCAATGACGTATCTTGACAACGATGATGATGTGAAACAAATATCGAAAGCGGATCATGCCAAAGGAGTAATGCATCTTGAACAAGATAAAGCAGAAAGAGGTATAGAAAAAGCACTTTTTGTTGGTGAGGTTTTGAAAGGAGCTCTGAGTTATATTGACAAGAAACAAGTAGAGGAAGCTAAAGAGATTGTTCAAGCAATCGTAATGTACGTTGCTCAAGATGACACAATGACAGACAAAGCGGCCACATCTATGGACATGATGGATGAAGCTTTGACGTTTCTTCAACAAGACCAAATGGACAAAGCTAAAGAGATGATCCAAGGTGCTATGACATATCTTAAAGTCGAAGATGTCAAAGAAGCAGATAAGCTACTCAGAGGCATGGATGTCAAAGAACAAGATAAGCTAGTCAATGACGTGAAAGAGAAGGCAGAAGCCAAAGCGAAAAGAGTCAAATTTCTTGAAAATGAGCTATAAGAGCAGTAGTTAGATTTACTTACTTTAGCGTTTTCCCTGTTTTTGTCTTTCTTGGATATTAAGTTTTGTGCGATTCATAACGTGAATAAAGTGTTCTAGTTAAGTTGTTTTGGGCTAATAACATTTTATTCCATCCATAATTAGTATACATTTCAAAATAGATCATGTTTAAGAGTTTTTGAAGTCATTTTGTTACGGGAAATACCCAAAAATAGGACAATTTCTTAATCTTGTGACAGAAATAGGACGTTTCGAATATGCACACGACATGCACACCATGCACAACAATCGGACATAAATAGGATTTTTCCTACACCTTGAAATGATTTAATTGCCCTTTATATAAATTGGTTATTTCCTCCCATTTTCTGATTTTTCTCTCTCTACTCTCTCCCTCCCTCCCTCCCTTCCTCCCTCCCTCCCTCCTTCTTCTCTCACTTTCTCCTTCACGCACTCTCTCCCCTTCTCACTGTGCACGCACGGTGCACTGTCATCCCGACCAACACCATCCAAATCGAAGCCACCATCAATTTCATCTCGTCCTCATGAGTCCAAAACACCTAGCCTTATCACGAATCTCATCCTGATCGTTGGGATCGAAACTCAAGCAGACAGCGAGTTTTCCGGCCATTTTCCAGCAACACGGCAAACAACCGAGGCTCGAGACCACCACTACTGGACTCGCATCGAGGGTGGAAACAAAGCCCAGTCATCAAATGCTGGTGTTTTGTTGGATGCTTTTTTTAAAGATTTGCTCACTATAGGTACACAACATGCACATGATATGCTCATAAACATGAGCCAACCCAAAAACTCAGAGCTCACAGCTCTATTTTCAAAATCAGAAAAATGACGTCATCACCTGTGACGTCACCACCATATACACTATAGGCACACCACATGCACATCATATGTACAGTACATGCACATCATATGCACAGAACTGGAGATTGAGCAACGAGCTGCTTTTCGCATTAATAAGAAATTTTAACGGCAACTTATTGGTATAGTGGATACAATTAAAACATAATTGTTACGTATATAAGGTAACAGTGGCAGTTTGAAAAGTCGTGTTATGTTTATCAATCACTGCTTAACTGTGCACGTGGAAAACATGATACTCGTTGTCCTTATTTCATGGACACGCATGATCCTTAACGTCCTCTAAGCTTTTTCTTAATTTTGTTTTTCATCGAGGCCAACTAGGTTGTGGTCATACTTGCTAAATTCTGGGGCATAACATACGTGCATCATAACTAGTGAACATTCTCGTTTTTCATATTAAGATGTAGCCATGCACACCATATGCACACTACATGCACATTACGAAAAAAAAAATTCACAAATTTTTGCAATTGGACACTTGAACCAGAAATTGCTCCATCCCAGTTTTGTAGCACGTCAAAACTTGAAATTTATTCCACAATCCATAGGCCCCAACATGCAACACAAATCCTAAGTTATCTTCTAAGTATTAATTCATCCGATTTCGAAGAGAGTGAAGTCCAAATATTGAGAAGAATGATTGGGTTTTGAGTTGACCTCATACATCTGATTTCAAACAAAGGGATGCAAAAGAGAGGTGAAAAGAAAATTGGGTTTTGTACCATATTTTCTGTTTTGGCTGGAAAATTCTATTTTTTTCCGACGACTGAAGCTTCGGCAGACATAGTAAGGTAGGGTGTTTAGTTCCAAGTTCCTTCATCAATGATTTATGGAATAAATGAGTTGTTTATAAGATGAATTAATACTTAGAAGTTAAATTTGGGATTGTGTTTCGTGTTGGGGCCTATGGGTTGTGGTATAAATTTCAAGTTTTGACATGCTACAAAACTGGGATGGAATAATTTCTGGTTCAAGTGTCCAATAGTACAAATTTGTGAACATTTTTCCGTAATGTGCATGTGGTGCATATGGTATGTATGGCTACATCTCAATATGACAAGCGGGAATGTTCACTAGTTATGATGCACATACGTTGTGCCCCAGAATTTAACGAGTATGACCACAACCTAGTGGCCTCGGTGAAAAAAAAATTAAGAAAAAGCTTAGAGGACATTAAGGATCCTGTGTGTCCATGAAATAATGACAACAAGTATCATGTTTTCCACGTGCACGGTTAAGCGATGATTGATATACGTAACAAGATTTTTCAAACTGCCATTGTAACCTTATATACGTAACAATTATGTTTTAATTGTATCCACTATACTAATAGGTTGCTAAAATTTATTAATGCGAAAAGCAGCTTGTTGCTCGATCTCCAATTCTGTGCATATCATGTGCATGTACTGTACATATGATGTGCATGTGGTGTGCCTATAGTGTATATGGTGGTGGCATTACAGGTGGTGGTATCACAGGTGATGACGTCATTTTTTTTTATTTCAAAAAGAGAGCTGCGAGCTTTGAATTTTTGGGTTGGCTCAGATCTGAGAGCATTTCATGTGCATGTCGTGTACATACATCGAGCAAATCCTGAAAAATTCATCCAACAAAACACCGACATTTAATGACTGAGTTTTGTTCCCACCCTCAATGTGAGTCCAGTGGAGGTGGTCTCGAGCCTCGGTTGTTTGCCGTGTTGCCGGAAAACTCGTGGCCTGCTTGAGTTTTGATCCCAACGGTCAAGGATGAGATTCGTGATAAGGCTAGGTATTTTGGACTCGTGAGGACGAGATGAAATTGGTGGTGGCTTCGATTTGGACGATGTTAGTCGGGATGACAGTGCACCGTGTTTGCACAGTGAGAAGGGGAGAGAGAGTGTGTGAGGGAGAAAGTGATAGAAGAGAGAGAGTAGAGAGAGAGTAGAGAGAGAGAAATCAGAAAATGAGAGGAAATAACCCATTTATATGTGGGTATTTTTGTAATTTCAGTTTTGTGCATGGTGTGCATGGTCGATGTGTAATGGACTTGCACAATTATGTATCTAGTTGCCGTTCTGGGACATGTAACATCGATTAAGGAGAAGTCAAAACTTGATTAAGACTATTTTTAGTCTATGTGGTGCCATTGTCTTTCAAGTTAACCCAACAATGAGTCCTACGTCCTACGAGTGTTAAGTCACCTAATTAACGACAGACTAGAAGTTCAAACAGTTAAAAGGCATAAATTGATATGGTTTCTAAAGATTATTGTACAATTTGCAAAAATTAAAATCAGATAATCAATTTTCAAATCAATTATTTCATATGCAAACATGGGTAAAAAAATTGAATTTTGACAAGTTGTTTTTCCATCAATCAAAAGTTCATCCCCACTAATGAGTTCAATTTCTCAAAAACCTGAGGTTGATTTTTTTTTTAAAAACTGTATATATATATATATGTGCACCGACTTGTATTTGCATGCTGATATGGTTGTAAATGCGAAACTAAAATCAAAATCCAGCTTCTTATTAAATTGTCACTAGATAATAAACCTGTGTTAATTCAATCTAGAAAAGGTTGTCTTCAAAAAACGTTACTTGACACTTTAAAAGTCAAATCGCGTCTCACTTGACCATGTTAGAGGTTTCAAACTTTCTTTATTGTATATCAGCTCAGGTCATCTGCCTTACAATTTCATGTGAATCTTGTGGTGGTACTTTGGAGTCTGGAGGCCACTATTCAAAAAAGCGGTATGGACTAGGGGTGGGCATGGGCCAGGTTGGGCCCAAATTTAGAGGGACCAGACCAGACCTGCTTAAAAAGGAAATGAGCCAGGTCGGGCCGAGTACTGCAAATCTGATCACTGGAACCGGACCTAACCTAGCCCATTTCAAACGGACCGGTTCGGGACGGGTCCACGGGTCATCTTTACTTTTTTATTTTTATTTTTCTAGTTTTGATCGCATCCCAGACTCGCTCATCCTCCCGATCTTCAACTCGCTCATCATCTAGGCCAAGCCCGACCCGATCCAGATCTAGACCTGCTCCACCATCACAGTCAGATTCGTTGTCACCACAACTTTCCTCTTGCACTTATCGAGCACCTTGAAGCTCTCCACCCTCACATCCGTCGCATAAAACCGAACAATTATTTCATAAATTCAAAGCTAACATTTCAAAGCTAATATATATATGTGTGTGTGTGTGTGTGTGTCTATATATAATTTTACTTTACATGTGGAGGACGGAGCGGGAGGCGGAGCTCAATGTCGCGGATCTTGAGCCGGTTCCTGAGTATATGCCTGGTTATGCTTTGTGAAGGTTGGAAAAGACGAGAGGAAGAAAGGGGTTGAGCTGGGTTTACGGCGGGTGAGATGGGGGAGGGAGAAAGAGAGAGAGACTAAGAGAGAAAGAGATGGAGGAGATCGAGAGATGAAGGAGGAAAGAAAACTCGGAGTGGACTCGAGAGAGAGAGGGGTGAGGGTGAGGCTTGAGTGAAATTAGGTCTGAGAGAAGGGTAATAAACAATAGTCAATAGGAATGAACGGTCCAGGCCGGGAGCTTGTTTTCTCTAACTTTTAGAATCGACCCGCCCCATTATTTACCAGGAACCAGCCCGGCCCGCCCCATTATTTACCAAGAACCAACCCGGCCCGCCCCGTACCCGCCCCAAACCGCGGGTCCAAGAGCCGTTTGCCCATCCCTAGTATGGACAGCTACGTAGGCAAGATTTAAGCGCTAGGCGGAGGCCGGACGCCCTGATTAGAGCCTGAGCGTTTAGAAAATCGTTAAAGTCTCTAGGCTGTCCTAGGCAGCTTTAGGCGGCCTAGGGTTTCATTTTACCTTTTTTTAGGTTAAAGGTTTGGAAATTTTGTAAAATTACTCTAGACTTTCAGTCGTACTACTTTATTATTTATATATCCTTCTATGTTGCATTTATAAGATTTGGATCTTCTCCAGATCCAAAGGAACAGAGCCTGCGGATCAAGTGATCCGGGCTGTCCAAATTTGATCCAACGGCTACAATTATTATAACTTTTAGAGGGCCCCCCTGTTTGTAGTCGTTGAATCAAATTTCGACGACCCGGATCACTTGATCCGCAGGCTCAGATCAAGTGGATTTGGAGAGGATCCAAATCCGCATTTATATTTCCAAATACAACTTTATAATATATAAATATTATATATATATATATATATATATATATATATATATATATAAGTAATTGTATAAGTAATCACTTATTTATGTTTTATTATTATGTTATAAATTTAATATAAAAAAAAACTGCCTAGGCCCCTACCCTAATTAGGGGTGCATTTTTGCTCACCCATTCTAACTATAGGGTATGTTTACCACCCCTTTCAATGCTTGCCATGTGTAATCCACACTAACTCTAGTTAAGCCTTTTTTTTTTTTTTGCTTTATTTAATAGGAGAGATAATCTACTTTTACTCATTTACTTCCATATATATCCTTTCTTTTTAAATTTTTTACTAATACTTATAAACTCCCCTTTTTTAATACAAACAGACTCAACCCTGCACACACATCTTCTGGGTTCTCCATCTAATTTTTTCTCCGACTACAAAAAGGTATGCAATTCCCACTTATTTGTTTTTTAGGATTATTATAGGTAAGGATGGGCATTGAACACCCATTTTGTGTTAAGGATGAGGCGGTGGTGGGGTAACCTGATGGGATAGTACTGCCCATAGTCTACATCTTCATCTTCATCATAAATACTTTAAATTATGTTCCATCATGGATTATAGGATGTCAATATAAATGCTTTTCTTAGGATTATTATAGGGTGTCAATATATATGCTTTTCTTAGGATTATTATAGGGTGTCAAAATATATGCTTTTTATGATTATTATAAGGTGTCAATATATATGCTTTTTAGGGTGTCAATATATATGCCAATTCAAGGGATTCAAAATCACCAACTTGGATTTCAAGCTCTAAGCCCCATGAAGTCCAATTACTCATTTATGAATCCTCGAGTTTGTATCTTCACTGAATGTACTATATATATAGTGTACTATATTTTTGTTCTCTAGCTTTATAAGTAATTTTTTTTTTATTAATTTGCAAAATAACATTCAACCAATACCTCTGGGAACCACTCCTCAACTAAAATTTCAAATCCATCAACATCTTAGATCAAGTTGTAATAGAATTTAGAGAAATTTTTTTGGAATGACATCCTTTGAAGTGGAGAATATTCATCCTACTAGCTTTGTACAATTTTATTTTGATGAGTTTCATCTCAAACAATTGTATTTTTTTGGACTAGCTTTTTGTACAATTTTATATTTTCGACATTGGAGTTTTAAGTTTATGTTTATGTTTTTTAAATTGGAATTAGTTGAGTCTGTTTGTATTTAAAAATGAGAGTTTTAAGTTTTAGTAAAATATTTAAAAAGAAAGGATATATATGAAAGTAAATGAGTAAAAGTAGATTATCTCTCCTATTAATTAAAGCAAAAAAAAAAAAAAGCTTAACTAGAGTTAGTGTGGATTATCCATGGCAAACATTGAAAGGGGTGGTGAGCATACCCTATAGTTAGTGTGGGTGAGCAAAAATGCGCCCCCTTATATGCACTAAGTGGAGGAGTGGGCTAAGCTTCACAATAGGCAGGCAATAATATGGTTCAAATTCGACTTTGGCGAAAATCGAACCTAAGATCTCTCACTTACAAGTGAAGAGAAATGTCACTAGACCGTAATACTAATACTTTTTAAAGTATTCAATTTTATTTTTGGGTGAATGAGTAATTAAATCTTTTAAAATGTGGGAATCACATACTCTAAACTTACAAGTAATCTTTTTTAACTGTTATAATTAACGTCCAATGCAACTAATCTCAGGGAAAAAACTTATTAAAGAAAATCATGGAGAATTTATCATTAATAGTCAAACTATAATAATTCATAAATGTCAATTTTTGTTAAATCTTTCAAATATGACCTAAAATCGATGTCAATTGACCAAAGTACCCTCAAAGTTATAAACCAACGCCACATGCAGTTGTTAGGGGTGGGTTCGGTACGGTTACCGTATCAAAACCCTCGTACTAATCACCGAACCAAACTTTTGACTTGGTATAATCTATTACCATTACTGTACCAAACTTTCGGTATACCAAAGTTCGGTATTGCCAAAAGTTCGGTTGGCATGGTATGGCAATGGTAATTGCCATTTTGTTTTGGGAAAAAAATTGTTTTGATTTTTTTTACCCAATTCAAGGGCAAAACTTTTTTTTTTTGTACCTTTATCTCATACATTGTAACTTAAATTCATCTATTATTCATCGTTCACAATTCACACACACAATAATTCAAATAATGCATCAAGATTCATGATGAAAATTAAGCTTGCAATCCAAATAGAAGTTACGAACCAAAACAAATAGAAGTTAACAATCCAAATAGAAATTAAAGTTTCAAACCAAATGAAAACTGGAACTAAACTTCAAAAGTAGAATTCATTGATCAATTATTCAAGCTTGAGATGTCAAAGCTTTTGAAGGAAGCATTGAACTTGGAAAAGATTGAGCTTGTGTCAAACCTACATTACAAACAAATAAAACATATTAATTAGTAGCAAAAAGAATTAAAGTTGAAAACCATTTAATAACAAATTTACTAAAGAAATTAAAGCATATCTTTCTTGTTTCCTCTTTTTCCATTTCCTTGTAAAATTGAAGCATATATTCTGTTGGTTCCTTGTAGAAGTTTACTTCATCTGCCATAAGCCAACCATTAGTACACACTAGTGCCTCTACTATTTTTGGAATTAAGGATGCCCTAAAAAGGTCAACAACCCTCCTTCCTAGGCTAAATGCATTTTCATTAGCAACGATAGAAGTGGGGGTTATAAAGATATATTGGCCATTGGTGAAAGAATTAGGAAATCTTTTGTATTTGATTTCCACAATTTCAAGATATCAAAGTCACCAACAACAATGCTAATATAAGTAGGGTTTTATTTTCAAATTATTGGAATAGTATACATATGTGTTATATAATTATCTATTATATAATTTATAAATTATAAATTTTATTTTATTTTCGGTAAGGTACGGTAATACCGTGGTAATGATATCCATTACCAATACCGTACCATGAAATTTCAGTACGGTACATTACCTATGGCACGGTTTGCAATTCGGTTGGCACGGCAATTTGGCAAAAAAATCCACCCCTAGCAGTTGTGGTTTTCTTTTCCTGTTCTTTCTTGCTTTATTGTTCCTTTTATTTTTTAGGGTTCTGATTTTTCCATATCTCATTCCGAGAAGGCAGAAATAAAGAAAAGAGATTGATACAACAAATTGTCTAATTCAAATATTAAATGTCGAAAACCTACACCCGAGATTATGATGAAAATTTCACAAAACTAATTTCTGTATAGTCATGTGTAATAATCAATTGGTATTTTTTTTCTTCATAAAGCTGCAACTTCTGCATTTTTTTCTAAAAAGTATTATTCCAGTATTCGTTTGGATGGAAATTGACAATACGAACTCATGACATTCTGCACATATGATCCGAATTTAGAGTGCATACTCATTTGGATCAGTTTAATGGTTTTTCCATGACTCCCCATCAATTAATAATTAATAATGTATTAATTTATTCTTCAACTTTCATACTTAAGAATATTTGCAATGGGCAGTTAACATATATTCATGGTGCTCGGCTTGTTCGACGATGCTTGCAATGATTCCCGTTTGCAGCTTTTTGTCTCTGGCCTCCTCCTTTACGCGATGCATAAGATTCAAAAGGGTGTTGGCTTGTAGTTGTAATTAGATATTATTTTCTAGGGCAATTGGGTCTATTTAAACGTCTTTTTGGCCACCATTCAGTACTACGGTTTGGAGGTATTCCTCTTCGCTTAAAAGTGAGAGGTCTTAGGTTTGAATCTCGTGGATAGCGAATTTGATACCAAATTAGGCTGCTCATTGTGTGGTTTAGCCGAACTCCCCCTCCCTAGTGTAAAAATATCAATGTACTAAAAAAAAAATTGTCTCTTTGGCCACAACTGAATTTTTTTTATAAAAGTTGACATTTATAAATACATGCGTTACATTTTGGCTATAAAAGGTAGAGCACATCACTTGTTAACCTGAAATCGTAATATCAGTATCACATATCTGTCTCTAACTACTCAAAACTTTTGAGACCTATCCAACTCAAACTAATGATTTTTGGGTGTCAGTTTGAGACCCCTCAAATTTATATTGTTTAGTAGTTGGTAGACTGGATTGAAAAGTTCTGTAATTTTACTGTTTAGAAGGTACTAAACTAGGAAGGGCTCTTTGCATTTTTATCTGTCCTTAATTAATTTTAGAAGGTACTAAAATAGGAAGGGATCTTTGCATTTTTATCTCAGTCCTTAATTTGTATTTGGATGGCTCTGAATAAAGATAAAGGCCGCTAGTACTATGCCAACACCTGCAAAGACTAACGATCAACGAAAATGGTAATACGGACAAACAAAATGTCATGAGCATGAGTAGAGGCTACAAAATCTGGAATCGTAGACCACCAGTAATAAGCATAACTATTTTTCCAAATGAAGGTAAAACATCTGCAGCCTGATTTGCTTCTCTATAAATATGTGTACACAATCGTATTTGATAGCCAAACACAATTCTTCCAATCCACCATAAGAAACCACGAGACCCGCATTAGGGGTGTTAAAAAGAGAGTAAATAAAAAAATGGAGTTTGTTTCAACCGATAAATGTTTCAAATCTCTAACCCAAGCTATAAGCACAACCTCAATGAAAGCAAGAATTTATGAAACAACTGAACTTGCAAATTTTGCATTTGATTCAAAAGTACCAAGTGCCCCACCTCCGATAAGCGAAAAATTGCCCCAAACTTAGCACTTTCGTTAGCACAAGACACAATCAATGTTAACCTTGATCCACCAACCATTGGCAACTTCCAGACAACTGGAATAAAGGATGGAGCCACAATAGAAAACGACAAGATACCCAATAAAACGGTTGAGACTAAGCCATTGGCATAAAGGATATCCTCCAATAGAAAGGGTTGAAACCCAGCCACATCGAGGAGTTTTTAATTATAAGGGAAAAAAGGAACCAATCCTGCGAGCAATGGCGAAGCTACGTGAGGGCGATGAGTGGCGGCCGCTCCTCCCCTCACCGGAAAACAATCCTAAAAACGCTGGTTCAGCCCCTCCGCTCTCGTCGGAATTCATGGCACCTGTAAAAATGGGTTTCATGAAGGAGGAATTGGGGATCGGTTCAACGGAAGACAGAGGTTTCAGCGAAGGAGAGGGTTCGACAGAGAAGAAAGGTTTGTAGAACTATTCGAGTTAGAATCGACGTAAAGGTTGGAGGAATGGGTGGGTGGGTGTTCGACAAAGGAGAAAGGGACTAGAGGGTGAGATTTGCAGCGATGGCAAGAAGGTAGGAAGAGGAGAGGTTGTGTTTGGTCACGGGTTCAATGGGAAACTTAGTGTTTGGTTACAAATGTAGAGAAAAAGTATAGATGACAGGTGTTTCAAGATTATTGGACCATATAAGAAGTGAGTAAAATTTGGGTACTCCCTTGTGAGTACCCAAGTCTTATCTATTTGGGTGTGAGTTTTAAAGGCAGGTGTTGGATAATTATTGGATCACCTAATAAGTCATTAAAAATTAGGTACTGGCACCTTACCTAAGTATTGACCCACCATTTCTCTTCGGGTCTTTATCTTTTTGCCCCACTTATTTGTTTACCCATTTCCCCCTTTTTTTTCTCTTCTGACCCCACCTTTTTTTTGTGGTTTATTAACCCATTCTCTCTCTCCTCTCTTTGTTTTTTTTTTTTAAAATTCTTTTAGGTATTTTTATTTTCTCTTTTAAGACTCTTACCGTATTTATCTTAAACTCTCACATTATTTAACTTTTTAAAAACAATGTAAATTCTGTTTAATGCTTAGTCTACGATAATTTAAATCCATCTAAGCTCTTGCCTAGATCTCGCCTAGGCACCTAGCTGCTAGGTCCTAGTTCGCTGTTTGACTAGCGCCTAACATTTTTTTATGATCTAATCCTAGCCAATTTAAGTTTCTTACATTGATTTTGATATTATTGCTTACAACCGTTTGGTGGAGAGAGTATTTTCTGCTATGAATATTGACTCAAAACTTTGCACTCTCCAATGTGAAAGCAACCGCTTTGATTGAACCTTGCACTCTTTTGAATTTCGCCCCTCCCCTCGGCAAATCCTGGCTTCGCCAATGCCTGCGAGCACACATGAAGATAGCCACTAGAGTGGAAGAAGTGACTAATTTTTCATAAATGATAACCTCCAATAGAAAGAGTGACTACTTATGTATGTATGTGTGTGTGTGTGTGTGTATATATATATAGGCTTTTTATATTAGCACCCCACAAAATGTTGATCAATGCACCCCACATTAAAATTTAGTATTAAATGATTTATTTGCCCTACTATGCGATGACAATTTTGACCTTATTAGGTTTAAAAGAAATATAAAAAAAAAATTTATATACACCCCAAATCACTTTTAACGTATTATTTATCTTCTTCAACTATCAAAACCCCTCCAACCCTCCATTGTTGAACAAAATCCTAACCAATGAAACTACAAACATGTTGATTGAGAAAAATTATTTTTGACAAATGAAACACGAAATCGATGTTTCGGAAGCTTCACATGAGGTAAGACTTCATATTTTTTATTCTTTTAGTGATTTTGACAACATCGATAATTATTTAATCTTGCTTTTGATGCGTTATTCAAGCTTCTATGTTCGTATTCATCTTTTAGGGATCATAGGGATTACATGAAGAAAACAACCCACATATACTTTAAATCTCAGGCAGCATCTTTTGTTAAAATTCCAGTCGGCATTTTTGTCCAAATTAAAAGCTTTATAAAATTTGTGAAATGATGGAATTGAAAATATGGGGTGCATGTAGAAAATGTAAGGTGTATATTAAGAATGTGGGGTGTGAGGGAATTATGGGAAAGTAAGTGGGGTGTATTATGATAATTTTTAATTAAAAAAGAAAATGTGGGGTGTATTAAGTATGTGAGATTTATTCAACAATTTATAGAGTGTTAATATAATAAGCCTATATATATATATATACACACACGCCTAGCGCCTAGGCCCTGTTTAAGTGCTTAGGCAACCTAGGCCACTTTTTCGAATAGTGCTCCAGCCTGACTTAGGGTTGAACATCATACATCGTGTTTTCAAATGCACAAATCTTGCATTTTAGGCCTTGGACCGACCGATAAGCCGGGTCTCAACCTAACCACCAATACAAGCCATCTTAGGATTCTATCTCTATTGAAATTGTAGTAATCAATTATGCGCTACAGTTTAATGATATTTTTATTTACTTGTAAGTGAAAAAGTTTAAACTTATATTTATATTGAGTTTGATACTTAGTAACCAGCCTGTTGTTTGCTTAACCAAATTCCTGTCTCTGTAATCAAATATCTCCTTCCCTTTAAAAGTAGAATTTTCGCGGCTAAACTATTAAAATGTGGTAACTGGTCATAGTATTTTCCTATATGGAAAGTTGAACGCGAAATGCGGCCAACTACACAGGCGAGACAAAGAAACACGTGGAGGGAAGGAAGCGGCATTACCTCCTTCCATTACGGTCTGAATAACTGCCACGTTGATCCAAAACGCGCCGCGTTGAGAAACCTGTCTGATCGATGGACGCCCAAACTTCTCTCTCCGACTTCATTTCCCCAGCAGAAGAAGCAGCAGCAGCGGCAATCATCGTCAGACGCATATTTACATACACCTCGTCTGAATGCAATAAGCTCTTCAATAATCTCACGCTTCCAGTAACATTTCAAAATATTCTTACTAACCCACAAATATTCAGTGCTCAAGAGTGAAAATCCGATCAAAAAGAAAGAAAAAAGATTGGTGATCATGGGGAAGAAGACAGTGTTTTTAATGGCGGCGGTGCTGTGGATGAGTATGGCGGCTGGAAGTTGGAGTGAGGATTCTGCTGTGGACAAAGCCGGGGACAATTTGAACTTGGCAGCTGGGAATGCCAAACACCAAGCTCACGAGACCGCCCAAGATGCCAAGGAAACCACCGAATCGTGGGTTGGTCGGGCCTTTGCCAAAATCGCAGAGTAATCTTTTTCTTATTTTGTTTTCAACTTTTAATTTCCTTCCTAATGCATTTTATTTAGCCAGATATACACAAATGAAAATTGTCACAAAATTTTAAGAAGAAAAATGAAACTCACTAGAAAATTCGAAAGAAAATACAAAGTCATTAACTAAAACGGAAATAGAGGGATTTGAACCCTCAGTACGAAAAACTCGTACAATGGATTGCAATCCGACGCTTTTCCACTCAGCCATCTCTCCTCCCAATTGGAGAGGGAAATGAACACTTTGAGAAGACATTGTTTGACTCTTTACATATAAGTCATTGCTCCCTTCATGGCGATGGGGTATCATTTTATTCATTTCCTTCATAATCTTCTAAATATTATCTCTGGAAAAAATCATTTCATTTAGAGACCATTTAATCATTCTCATTCTTATGAATTCAATAAGGTCACAGTTTATCATGAAGATGTTAATTAGTACCGTAATGTTGATTTGACTCACACTTACTACAAATGAATAAACAATCGAATCCATTTTTTCATGAGATGATTCTTAGATGATGATAAATGAACAGTTTCTCTACTAACGTTTATACAATAATAATGTCGTTATTATTAAGAATGAATGGCTCACTCACAAGTATTATCCATGAAGGAAATACTAATTAAAGTGATGTATGTTTAGTAGTGTTCTAGTTCTGCTCAGTTTTCTATGCTAATATAGTCTAACAAATTATTACTCTCTCGTTTTTGTTTGTTGGTGATAGATGCTCATATTATTACTTTCGTCAAAACATGTAAACAATGTTTGATAATATTTTATACTACTTGAGCTACTTTTGCGCGCCACTGCATGCATTTTTGTGTGGTTATTTTCCCAAATTTATAGATATTTGGTGCAACTAGTATTTAAAATATCGGTATTGGTGGAAATATCGATAGAAAAAATTGTGAAAATATCGATGGATATATCGTATATCGATATCGATTGTCTATAATGGAAATGATAGAAATTTGTTCAAAAACATGGAAATTTAAAATTATGTTTTAGGGAATGTCATATGAAGCCACAACACATGCATGAATCAAGAATTAACGATTAAATACTGTGTAAACAATAAGTATGTGATATGTGAGAATAAAAACTTCCTTCTAATAATAAGTATTAAGATAAAGCATTTCACTAGAAAGAATAAAATATACATAACTTAATTGAAATTTTTGTCATAAAAGCAATATAAGTTTTATTAAAGTAAACTAATACCATAAAGAAAGAATTTTAAAAATAAAGAATACATAGGCTCATGGATATTTCCTACAAACTTTTGCAAATGGTCTGCAAACACTGGATATTTTCTGAAAATATAAAAAATATCGAGGAAATTAACTGATTTCCGAAAATATCGCGGATATGAGGTGAAGTTTAGACTTCACCCCCTCTTTCCATATCGTTCCCTAAATTTTTGGATATTTCCGTGGAAATATCGAGCATATGGAGGATATTTCAAACATTGGGTGCAACAATATTTCATTTGTTTATATAGTTTTTAGGGTAAATTGCCAATTTAGTCCCTAAATTATCACCTTAGTGAAAATTAGGTCCCTAAACTATTTTTTCAGAAAAATTAGTCCCTGAATTATAAAAATCTGTCAATTACATCCCTAATGTTATATTCGAAGCTACTATATTCAATTTTCCGTCAATTTAAGTCACGTTACTTGCATGTGATACACATTGGAGGGTAGATTGGTAGTTTTTCATAAAGAAATAGTGTATGGAGTTAACTTTGGAGGATAAATTGGTAGTTTTTCATAAAGAAATAGTGTAAGTTAACTTTTGAGGGTAAATTAGACATAAATTCGCAACCTATATGAAATGTTAAGGGCTTATAGACAAGAAAATGATGGTATTACACTCTAAAGTGTGTCAAGTGACTTAAGTTGACGAAAAATTGGATAAAATAGCTTTGAATATAATAGTAGGGATGAAATTAGCAATTTCTAATTAATTTAGGGACTTATTTTACCGAAAAAATAATTCAGGGACCTAATTTTCACTGAGGTGATAGTTCAGGGACTAAATGACACTTCACCCTAGTTTTTATATATGCTTACTCATTTGGGACCTCGTCTATTTACAATAAGAAAATTCAAATTCAATGTTATGCATCAAATTAGTTGGTCACCAAAAGTCAGGATAATAAATATCTTATGGTTTATTTTTCACAGTAGATTAGGAAAACACTCACGGAATTTTAAGTTTTATACAGAACTACCGTAAGAGCTCAATTGATCTGTGAAATTCTTTTGGTGCTGTTCCCCTATACAAATTCAGTTTTTATCTTCTTCTTTTTTCTATAGGACTGATCAGTTTGAAGGGTTTTTAAAGTGTAATGTTATCAAAAGCCCTTGTTTTAATAGAGCTGTTCACATATGGTGACTTATGTAGATCCGAGAATTTACTTAACCTCAATCGCATGAGGTTGGTCAATCAGTCCGTTTTGATGGTTATTAGGAACTGTTTTTTTGGGTCAACTATTAGGCTGAGTTTTAAGTATTTATATAAGGCGAAATGTCTTAGATTTAGGCCAAGTGTATAATATACCAGGTATATTGATCTATTGGGCCTCTTTGCTAACAGCTCAAGCTCTGAGCTTTTAGGTTCAATGCTCTATATATAGCATGCTGCGTACATGTGTGAATACTTGTTGATTATCGATAAGTTGTGTGATATGGTGCTGTTCAGGGGGCTTGGATTTAGCCAAGGTAATGCAAAAGATGCAGCTAACAATGTGATGGAGAAAGCTGGGGATGCAGCATCTACGGCCACAGATAGATTAAGAACAAGCACATTTGGAACACGTAATTATCAATCTACCATATTAGTTTTCTCAGATGAAGTGCTTAATTAGTCAATAAATAGTTGTTCAAACAAGTATAATTGATTTCATGCTTCTGGGTTTTACTTTCTGTTCTCCCTAAATGGATCATCATACTGTTCCCTGATTTTGCAAATGGCAGCGGATGCAGGAAAGTTTGTTCATGACAGCTTTGATTCATCTATAAGAATGCCTACCGATAAGGTTGACAATGCCAAAGAGATGGTGAGAGGAGCAATGGATTCAGAAATGGAGGGAGTAGCAAATGCCTATGGTGAAGCAAAAGATACAATGAATAAGGCTGTGGGTGCCGCTTCTGATAAGGCTGCTGAAGCAGTGGAGTATAGAAAAGAAACAGCTGTCAATGCATATAATACTGATAAAGTTGACAATGCCAAAAAGACAGTAAGAGGGGCAGTAGGATGTGGAGTGGACAGAGCAGCGAATGCCTACGGTGATGCAAAAAATACAATGAATAGCGCTATGGGTGTGGTTTCTGATAAGGCTAATGATGCAATGGAGTATGGAAAAGAAAGGGCCGCCGATGCATATAATACCAATAGAGTTGAGAATGCTAAAGAGACAGTGAAGGGGGCATTAGGTTCGGGAACGGAAGCCACAAATGCCTATGGAGAAGCAAAGAATACAATGAATATGGCTATGGACACGGCTTCTGATAAGGCTAATGGTACAGTGGAGTATGGAAAAGAAACAGCTTCCAATGCATATAGTAGCGGTAGACTCAATAATGCCAAGGAGACGGTGAAAGGGGCAATGGGTTCCGGGATGGACAGAGCAGCGAATGCCTACGGTGAAGCAAAGAATACAGTGAATCAGGCAATGGGTACAGCGTCTGACAAGATTAATGATGCAATGGAATATGGTAAAGAAAGAACTGCCAATACATATGATGGAGCCAAAGAGACGATGAACATGGCCTCAGATAAGGCCTATGATGCCAAAGAAAAGGTGGCGGGAGGAGTTGATTATGGAAGGGAAAGAGCAGTGAATTCTTATGATGAAGCGAAACAAAAGGTTGGGGAGTCATACGCGTCTGCTAAGGGTGGTATGACTTCACATGCCAAGGACAACTATGAGGCTGCCAAGGGAGGAATCCATTATGGAAGAGAAAGAGCAGCGGATGCATATGATGAAGCCCCACAAAAGGTTGGGGAGTCGTACGCGTCTGCTAAGGATAGTATGACTTCAAGTGCAAGGCAGAACTATGAGGCTGCAAAGGAGACCGCCTCGCAAGCTGCTGGTGATCTTGGGGCTACGATGAGGAATGCAGGTTCGGGGCAGTAAGGAATTAATTAATTTTCCGCTGGCTGATTCCATGAAGCCATCTGTGATCAATATATATGTTTTTTCTTAGTAGCTAGGAAAATGCTGGGAGTTTTGTGATGAGTTATATATGTTCCTTGTTTTCTCATACTCTGCCTTATAGAGTACGTGTATTATTCTAAAATCAATTTTGATCCTGTATGCATCCGAGGAACTTGAGTTTTGTGTCTTTATATATCATGTAGATTCTCTTATTAACATGCAAGGTCATTTGCCTCCTCAATTTTCTCCTCGATGTAGAATTCAAAACAAGATAGGTTCTTCGAAGTCCCGAGTCTAACTCATAACAAGATAGGTTCTTCGAAGTCCCGAATCTAAGTGGCTAGATCAGTGTCTTCCCATCTGTCTCCAGTTTAAGTTTGAATTTCTTTACGCGTAGTGACTTGGAATGTATATAAAACAGGAATTAAATATTTTATATACGTAGTTAGTGACTTGGAATGAATGTATTTTATTTGCGTACAGCAACATTAAATAACATGGGGCATAGTATATGTATATTTTTTCCCCAATATATATGGCCTCCCTATACTCCCTAGTAAGTCTTCATCTCTGTGATTCATGCATGTGCTAGATTTTCTTGTTTCTTACATATTAATATAGTCAGCATATATGTAATATAAATACAATTTATGCTGGATATTAATCTTTGCCTAGCACTAGATGTAATCATTCCAAGAAACCCTTTCCTTCTCTCCATGCATGTCATTTGATCTTTCACCATGTTTGAAAATAATTTAAGAGATTTAAGGGCTTGTATTTGATAATCAATTCGTTTGTATTTTTTTAGTTTTTATTTTTGTGCTATAGACGAAGAAGTACATGAAAAATGAGTGATACACATAGAAGTACATGAAAAAAAAAGAGTGATGCGCGTAAGTAGATGAAAGATGGCTGAATAGAGATGTAGAAGAAATTTACGGGAAGACAAACAAAATGAAAGCTAAAAGAAAAAAAAAAAAACTATTTGAAATTGTTTTCACTTTCAAGATTTTGTTATCATTCATTCTTTATTTATTCTCCTATCTACTATCACTTCTTTTCTAGTATCTCAAACATAAAAGTGAAAATTAAAATAAAGAAACGAAGTAGTTATCAAACAAGACTTGATTTAGCATGTAAGTGAGGTGTGAGGATATTAGCACCACGACAAAAAACTGGTTTCTCGTTCCTCTTTTCCTTTCCTTTTTTCTTCCTTTTACAGCTTACCCTAGTGAAAAGCTTAAGCTATTGATGAGAATAAAAAAGAAAAGTTGCATGCGAGAGCATTTCTAAGCACAAGTAAATTCGTTGGTATTATTTACAATGTTTCTGAAAGCAACCAAAAAGAAAATCCAACAAGATAAATTAAGAAGAAAAAAAATAGCTAGATTAAGTGAGAATTAATTAATATCTCAATATCTCTAGTATATATGCACATAAATAATAATATTTCTGATCTAATTACTCGCTAAATTTATCTATTAATTTCCCAGTTACAAATCAATCAATTGTATCTCAAGGACTTCTTTCTAATTAAACATCAATTGGCTTACATTTGCTTCTTCTTCATGGCTTGTTTGTTATTGTGCATCCATACCTTGAACACCTGCCTCTTTATACCCACTTCAGAACACAACTTCTCCACCTCTTGCTCATCATGTTTCTGGATCCTCCACCCCAACTTCTCCGCCACCTCCGTCATCTTCTCCTTCTGCTCTTGACTGAACTTCGTCCTAAATCGCTTCTTCGAACCTTGTGCCTCCGCCGCATAATTTGCACCGCGAAACAGATTATTATTCATGTTGAGATCCTCGCTCGAGGACTCAGCAGCCACCCCACCACTGCTGCCAAAAGTCATCATCATCGCAGGACTAGGCCCCCTAGCCGCCGAATGATGAACAGGAAGCGACGGTGGTGGGGAGATTAGCACCGGCAATCTTGTAATCGCCGAGTCTCTCCGGCTGTTATGTTGTTGGTTTATGACATAGTAATTATTTGATACATGTTCGCCATCGATCTCTTTTCTGTGAAAATTTCTATGACACTCGCAAGCTGCGCATTTTAGGGATCCCGGAGTGTCCTCATCTCCGCCCGGCATGAACTCTCCGCATCCATCGAGCACGTGGCCGCCGCTGCTGGCGGCGTGGTTTTTCAAACACTCCCTATACCTAACTCTTGATGCTGCTGCACTTGGCGGCGGTTGCGGTGGAGCTGGTGGTGCTTTGAAATTTGATCCGCTAGCAATTGTTGTTGCAGCACTTGGAGTGACAATAACTGGAGTTGGAGTTGGATCTGGAGTTGGGTCAGGATCTCTTGTTGACCTGTCTAGGGTTTGATGAGGTGGGTGGGTGAAGAGTGTGGTGTTGTTACCATGATGCCCTGCAGATGGAAAATCTGGTGGAGAAGAAAGCTTGGAGGAAGAAGAATCCCTATGGGGAGGAGGAGTATAGGTAAGAGTGCTTGGCATCCTCCCTATTACCTTATCTTGCCCTCTCAGTTCCATTAAAATCTGATATCTTATGTAACTATTATTATACTTGCCCGTGATCTCAGCATCCGTAGAATTTTCCTAAAAATAAATGAGTAGTGCGTTTACATTACCTATCTTCGTGATCTCATTTATGATTTTCTCATAATTATGGATTTTTTGTAATTTTCTCAACTCTAATTCATACTATGTACCCAGCTAATGTAAGAGCAAAACTTAATGAAAGATATAATCACTAACTTAATATTATTAAGCTTCCTTATTTTTTATTTGTATTTCTGATTTTGACATTTTTGGGTGCTAAATCCACCAACCCATCTCACTAAATTCCAACCCTATTTCCAAAGAGGTAAGAGGGTGGGTGAGAGAGATATATTGATGGATTAGATGAATTAAAGGATTGAAAAACTCACATAATTAACAGAAGAGCTCAATAAAACAAAATAAAAGATAAGTCTTGGAACTTAAACAGGAAAAGAAACTAGAGGGGGGCCTACTGGATTAGAACTAAAATTAACCTGACCTCTTATAAATTACACTGTAAAAACTAAAAATTGGAGAAAGACTGTTGAAGTTGCACCACCATTATTGAAAGCAGGTATTATTAGCTGGTTCTGGACTTTGATTAAGGAGAGTATAAACCTCGCTAAGCTAAAGCTAATTAATGTAACATTAATATCTCAGAGAGAGAGAGGGGTCTCTTTCTCTTTGGAAGTGAGAAAGTGGTTTGTGTTTCCTACCACCCATCCAACCCCATAAAATCTATTTGAGAAACAAGAACAGGTGGTTTGGTTTGTACTCAAAATGAGTGATGAACACACTCAGAGAGAGAGAGAGAGAGAGAGAGAGAGAGAGAGAGAGAGAGAGAGAGAGAGAGTACTTCTTTTGCAGAAGAGCCGACAGGCTCACGTTAGTCCCCTCCCACAGCCTGAACCCTGGTCCAGTTCCTAATTATTGCTCTCTGAAACCCTAAACCACAACCAAATTAATGTGTTTTATGTGTAAGAGAGAGAGAGAGAGATAAAAGGAGGGAGAAAAGAAATGTCAGACTTGACGTTACACTGTTTGCCTGGAATCTTCCTGCAACCTGAAGTTCTCAGCTTAAATCCTCAAAAACTGTTTGAGATTTGATTAGCAGACGTAAAGCCTAATTAGACAGGCTCTAAAACAAGGGTTTTAGCTGAAATGGTAATGAGAGTATAAAAGGGTTTTGCTAGAGATTATTGCAAAACAGAAAAGATAAAAGAAGTTTGTATGTCAAGTGGTTAAGACTCTTTTTCTATTATATTATGTCAAAAGCATTTCTTTTTACAGTCAAAGTTTTGTAATAATCACTTATATGCGTGTTATTAGTTTTAACCGAAGTATTTCTATATTTACATTAACAGTTGAGAATCGCCCTTATTACAAAGACTATACATAATAAATTTTCCAAAGAGAAAATTAGAGGGGAGATTTTCTTTTGGTCTTCTTTTTTGTTAATTTTCTTTTGTGGGTGGGTGTGAAGGGAACTAAAGTGAGAGCAATGGTATGCTGGTCCACATAACAGCATTTATTTTGTTTTGTTAGTGAGTGTGTGTCAGAGGTTGTCTCAATCGACCATGTCATTCTAACAAAAGAATGATACCCTCTTGTATTTTCATAGTCGAGTCATTCCACTTTACATGATTTCACCTAGCCTTACATGATTTCTAAGTGAGAGAGTTATCCTAATTAGTCCTGTCGAATCTCTTCGCTTACTCGTCTATGCGATAATTTACAAGTTATCTACACTAAAACAAGGTAAAAAGATCATAACAGTTTCTAAACACATTAGCTATTACATGGCATTGTAATCTGTACGTATATTATCCTATAAATGTTTGATATATATTGATTGGTCCATATGTCGACGACGTAAATTTTAAGGTAATAATTGTCCAACATGGTATATTACCATACTTTTCGTTTTCAGTCACATGGAAGAAAAAGCCAAGGAACTAATTAAGCAACAATTATCCCGTAAAACTGAAAGAATATTAGGAGGAAGCTCCGTCCAAAGTTGTTAAAACAGCTTCCTAATTGTTGTCTAACTATTAAGTCAAACATTATATTCCACCATAACAATCCACAACCCTGCTTACCGTTTATACATCATCTAGCTACTACATAATGTTGTTAGAAGATATGACAAAACATTTAACGCCTGAAGAGTATGCTTTAATTCGGAAATTATCACTACAACTAATCCAATAGTTTCTTAAATTGTATAACTACCATGTTAGTTAATTAATCAATTGATTATTTCCGTAGTTATCTGTATCTATCTTACAAACTTGTTAGGTTTCCACATTTAAGAAGGCTTGATGTATTAAAACTTAAAATCAACTAATAAAATAAATAAATAAATAAAAAATCCTGTCGAACTTCAATTTGGGATTATTTTTTGAGTAAATTGTAGAAATAGTCCCTCAACTTTCATCAAATTGGAGGAATGGTCTCTCAACTAAAAATCCATTATCATTGGTCCCTCAACTTATCAAAATGTGTAGCTATAGTCATTTTCATCAATTTAGTCAAAATTTAGTCAAAATAACTTATGTTGGAATAACCATTTATATAATTAGGGTCTCTCAACTCATCTAAGTGTGTAATTATGATCCTTTTCGTCAACTACGTTAAATTTTTTGTCAAAACGAGTTATGTTGGAAGGACCATTGCTACAATTGGGTTAAAGTTAAGGGACCATTTCTCCAATTGAATTAAAGTTGAGGGACCAATGATAATGAATTTTTAGTTGAGGGACCAACGGTAATGGATTTTTAGTTGAGGGACCATTGCTCCAATTGAGTTAAAGTTTAGGGACCATAGCTACAATTGTTAAATTGTGTCACTTAGCACATACACTTCATTAAAAATGATAATATATTACTAAAGCTACTCATCCAATTTTAAATATCCCTTTGAGAAAAGTATTCAAAGTCTCTAGCTAACAGCTGCCCCAGTTGTTTGCTATTCAACATCTGTAACTTAAAAATAAATTAAAAAAAATTCTGGATAAGTATATCGTATGAATGAATTATCAAGCATCTAATCTAATTAAGTGCTTGTTTTTTATTAGATAATTATACAGTTTAGGAAACAAGAGACCCTCTCTGCCATCTGCATTGCTATATTTGGACAACTAAAAGGGTTTAGGGTCTAGTTTTATACTGGAAGAATATCTCTTTGATCTATCTAAATCATTATTTTAAGCAACCATCTTTGGTCTGCATGAGGGATCAATTTCCAAGTAGTTAAGCCTCGTAAATTAACATAAGGGAATAAGATCTATGATTAAATTAATCAAACCAGCTTTTCTTTCCTATTCAGTGCATGCACGAGTAAACTGATAGGGCTTAGGAGACGGGGCAGAAGCTAGACCAGGTGTCAATATTTTATTTGATCCTTTGCTGTCCATCTCTCACTTTTCAATCTGGTATCTCACAGGTGAGGAGCCAAGGTTGAGTGAGGTTTTGAAATCCATAAACTCAACTCAGTTGTTTATGCGCGGGTGAGCATAAATTTTATATAAACTTTGCATGCATCAACTATAAAAAGTTATTCATGTTTGCGTACAAAATGATCGTTAGCATTCCTCTGTTCTAATTAGCCAAAGAGATTTCAATGGTTTCGTTTTGAGGTGGTTGTTTGTGAGGTCACACATTTTTCTAAGGTACAGTCTGTTAAGTTGCTGTCAATTCTTTTTTTATTAATTTTCATCCCTAATCAACCAGTTGCTCAGTTGGGTTTATGTAAAATATGTGATACTTCCAATGCTATTAGCCAAAATTAGATTCTGAAGTGACATTACAGATGGGAAATAATAGACCAGGAAAAAGAAAGCTGCTTCTTCTGCTTCCATATATATGATCAGATTCAGGACCACATATTGAAGCCTGGGCGCAGTTTGCATTTTCCTCTCACTGAGGTGAAGAAAATAGTAGTAAAAGTCAATATTCTGAGCCCAATAACATTATACATTTTACATAACTTTTGGAACTCAAAGAGAAACAACGTTATGAGAGTGAGAGTCAAAATTTGTATAAAAGATTTACCATTACCACGGGAGTTCATGGTTTCTTACTCATTTGAAGGCTGAGTGTAATTCTACATGGCAATGTCGGTCATGTACGCGTGAAGTCCATGATATATATATATGCATTAACAATCCATAACAACTTTCGCATGAGCGACCGACTGTATATCCTCCTATAACCCTATGAAATTCAAATGATTACAATGCTTTATGCTTATTGGTCTATTTTGATTTTTGTAATTTTTGCTTTATGGTTTTGGAAGTTGAGGTCAAGGAGGGTCCTATGCAATTTGGACGGACATGGGACACCAAAGGTGCCAAGAATAAAGATAGCAAATTGTACGGATGGGGGCTTTTTTGCAAGCTTAAGAAATTTGTAGGATCTAGGTAAAGTGGTCGACACAAGCAAATCAGTAATAATACATAGTGTTATTCACACATTTATTTTTAAGTCCCCACATCATTGTTAATTTTTTGTCATGATCTTCTTCAATTCATTCGATCTGACAATAAAAAATTAAAAGAGATGTGTGAGAAGTAAAAATATGTGTGTAGAAAGCACAACCCTAACACAATATTGAATATACGGATTTTAATTAGTCATGTCAACTTCGATTTATCGTGAGTGTAGTTCCGAACAAGAACTTAAGTGGAACACGACTTCAGCGTCACTATGACATTCATAGTTACTAGTATCGGTGACCTTGTATTATGTCTGTAATTGTGGCTCAAAATGATGGTGGTAAATCCTGATGCCTATTTTATAGTTTTCAAGACTTTTTTTTTTTTAATTTTTATAAATATGATAATTATACTGTCACGTAATATTATTTTATAATTGTTTTGTTCTTGGTGTTTACGCGGCTGGGATTGTACTTATCTAACGAAAGGTGATGACTGGTGTGTACGAAGCCCACCCAAACACCTTCACTCACCTACTTGTTTTTTTCTTATTTCATTCATTTTAACAAGGCACTATATTGGTCAACTATATGCTCATTAGCCTTTCCTAATTTGCAGTGGTGCTATTCCAGTACTTCTGCACTTTCTCAATAGTCAATGCCCTAATTCACACCTAAACCAATAACCCTACATTTCTTTAATTTAATTTTATTTTTAACAAGATTGTCGTTGTAGTGTTTCCATGTAAGAACAGCTAACTCATATACATAATAACTGATCTTTGATGGATTTCATATCTATTATATTTTTGCTCTCTCATCACTTAACTCAAAGACATAAAGCAAACAAACAAAAGATGACATCTTCTTTTAAGAATTAGGATATGTGGCAGGCTCTATTATTTTCAATGGAAGCACGAAAAGAAAAAGAGGTAAAGAAATTCATCAAATATACTCTTAGTTAAAAGTTTATTTGAATGGAACTTACCAAAGTGATGATTATTTATTATTGTGATTTTGTCTCATCAAAATACCAAGGCGAAACAGGTTTAGGTTTTCAAATCGTGTTGGGAAATGAAAAAAGATATGTGCACATGTTATTCCCCATAATAATTAGGAAATAGATTTCTCTTTTTATTCCCAATCAGTTTAGGATTAGGAAATAAGTTAGTTTTCCCTACCCTAAAAGGATTTAAGTTAAGAGTCCTATACTTGCATGATATGTAACCATCGTCTATTTACTATAAATAGGCTTGTTTTGGTGCTGATTATTAACTTGAACAACAAAGAAAATACAAAGGGTAGAGAGCCAAGAGTGATAGAGAGAACTAAAGCAAGGTTTTGGGTCTTGGCATAAGGGTTTTCAATAAGTTCTTGTATCCAAGTTGTTATTCTCTATAGTGCAACCTCGCTAAATTCTTTGCGTTTTTGTGTGGCGTGTTTACTTTATTGTTCATATATTCGCATAGCATCATCATAAGAGTTTGCATAACACCAAAGACTATTGATAAATAAGATCAATTAAAGAGAATTAAATTAAACAACTACTGCAATAAGTGTACAGATCCTCTTCGAATATAAAGAAACAGAGCCTAAGGATCAAATGATCCGGGTTATTGAAATTTGATCAAACGGCTACAAACAGGGGACCCTTCTAAAAGTTATAATAACGGTAGCTACAAACAGGGAACCCCTCTAAAAGTTATAATAACTGTAGCCGTTGGATCAAATTTCAACAACCCAGATCATTTAATCCTTAGACTCCCTCTTTTTAGATCCGGCATCAGTACTCCTGCAATAGCTATTCACTTGTCATGTCAATTGTCATGTGTCCCTACGTGGGATTAGTATAGTAACCTATAGTTGAATATTGACTTGTGTGCTTAAACATGTTTTGAAACCACCATACACATCTTACATGGAGCAATCACAATTATAATTATAACTATAACTATATATATATATATATGCTGAACAATTTTCTGAAGAGTAACACTACACTTATCATCTATTTGTATCATCTCTCTAATAAAGGTATAACTCACAAACACATGTGAGTCGTATCTTTATTAGAGAAAGATGGTACATATATAGTAAGAATAATATTTTTGTGTTTTGGATGGATAATTGGGCATATAAATTGTGTCACCATATGATGTTTCTTCTCTCTCTCTATTATTAGGAACGTATAAATATGCTTATCTTTGGCTTCGTACACTTTCAATTTTCCTTTTTCGTTTACTGAAAAAAAAAGAATTACAATTCTTGCACAATTTTATTCATAGGCATGCATGGTTTCTGAATACAAGTTTGTGAAGAAAAACAAGCATCATGACTGTACATGCTCAAGAGGTACTTAAACACAAACATATTATACATATATATTCGATGACAATATCTTAGTAGTTAGTTTGGACTCTGGTGGAGTACCTACAGGCACTCAGTGCTTACACATATTTGACCGTTTAGATTTGATCCAACGGCTAAAAACTGAGCAACCGCAGACTGTTGGATCGAATCCACTAGTCAAAATATGTAACGACACTGAGTACCTGTAGGTACTCAAGAAACAGGGCAAACCGAACTAGTTGGAGCGATTTGATTCGGCTTTGACACTAAAAATCTTGGGCTGAAACAACCAGACCGTAATTCGTTTGATTTGGTTAGCTGTCTATGTAGTGGCACTCAAATATACTTGATCCTAGTCAATTCAATACTCAATACAAAAAAATTAAGAGCACTATCAACCATCAAAGGCAAGCTACGGAGTCCTTTATATGGGAAATGGACAGTGCAAGAAACAACTTCAAACAAAGCTTAATGTACCAATTGAATACAAAAGATCGACAGAGTCCTTTATCCATCTTAACCGAGCATGCTACTCAGCAAAAGGATGATGCTACTATACAGTGACTACGTATCTTAACTGAATAAGTTTATACTGTATAGACTAGGTCACCTACGCTTCAAGTACTAGCAAATTTTCATCAGTATATAAACTGAATATCTAGTTTGTTCGGTATCATTCAAAATTGCATGTACATGGGAACACATAAAACATGTACATGGTACGGAATACCTTTTTATTGTAGGACACCATCTCTGACCATAACTAAAGGTCATTTCACCTCCCACAACCATTTACTCTTGCGACCTAAACACGCTAGCTAACTAGTAACTCTTATGCTAAAATCTTGGTTAGAAGCTAAGATACCAGCAGGTATATAGCTCAAACCCAAGAAAAAGTTTAGTTACACAATGAATAATGTAAACAACTCAAAACTATTAAGCGCACTACACACAACACGGAATCTAAATAATTGGGGTTTATCTCAAGACTCAAGAGCTCAAGTCCAGAAAGAAAGAAAGAAAAAACATTTAAATCAACATAACAAATCAAGGAACTGAAGATCCCCTTGTTGGCCATATCACATATGATTGAGATGGTAGCATGAGAACTTAAGATCGGCACGGCAGCATAAACATAGACATAATCCACAAATGGTGTTTCATTTATGATGCTAATACATCCCAATCAAATCATTAGTCGTCACTCGTCATTCAATTATCAAACATGACATCACACCTCCAAGTGATGCTACATTTGGACAACTTCCAAAGAGAACTAAATCTTCCATCTCAATCTTTCACAAGCAAATACTGAAACATCACCTTTCATTACACAACCAATAGATTACAGAGCAACATGATTTCAAGTTTCAGACTTTCAGTCCAAGAAACCAGTGAACTAGAACAGAAATTCAATCCTACAACAAATATACACAAACTACAAAGTGATTCAATAACAATGCAATCGATTACAAAATTCAGAGGAAAAGGGTGATTACCCGGAATTCGAAAACCATATGAGCAAAGCCTCCTCAATTGCTGCTACAAGATCCCCTTGGCCTCCATGTACCTCCGCATGTACCAAGACCCAACAGACCTATAAGGTTTCCATTTCTCACACAGTTCCTCCATCTCCAACGGTTTCGGCAACTCCTTCAACCCATACAACAACTTCACTCCTTTCTTCACGCCGAGATCGCCGACCGGCGAAGCGAGAAAATCATGAACATGTGGACCGACCAAACCCCAATTCCCTTCACCAGAGTCAGCATTGTGAGCAGAGCCTCATCGTCCATTTCGAGAATCGACGAATCAGACAAAGTCCCATCGCTGTACTTTTCGGCCAGGTCGTGAAGATGCGAAGCTTTTCGGCCCGAGACGCTTCTGGGCCGAAGGCGACAAAACGACGTCGGCGACCACCGAGGCCTCGCCGCCGCAGAGCGAAAGGAACCGCGTGTAGATCGATTCAGCGGCTTTGGTGGCGAGCTGCTGGTAAATAATGCTTCTTGCGAGGGATATGAATGGTGGACGGCTGGAATCGAAGGATGGCGGGGTATAAGAGTCGATCAGGGCCGTTAAAAGCGGGTCGGAGCTCCGTAAGTGTTGAAGGGCGAGGTTGATTTCGGATTGGGAGGTTAGTGGGATTAGGATTTTGGGGAGCACGGAGGAGGAGGAGGAGGAGGAGGAGGGCGAGGGCTTGGCGGCGGTGGGGGTCTTGGAGATTTTGATGATTTTGCGGGGTCGGAATGGGATTTTGGAGGAGATGGAGGGGTTTTGGGAAACTTGAGTTTGCATTTGAATTTTCGATCGCTTAGCCATTACGGTGGCGATGATGGCGGTGCCGGTGAATCGGTGACGCTCTGGGTAGCTGTTCTAAGAAACGACTTTAGCAAAAACCCGTGTCTGGTAACAGCGTGCTGGCCGGTAAGTGTAGAGCCCCTGGTCCATTTGATATATTGGGCTTTTCTGTCCAATAAGCTTTGACCCGGTCTAGGCCTGCTATTATAGAGTGGTTGGGGAATTTTGAAAGTTGTTGCACGGGGGAAAGTTGTTGATATATTATTGATATTTCATTAGATATTGTTGATACAATATTGAGTTTGGATGTCATTTAGTACTATGATCTGTTAGTATTTTTCTTCAATTATAAATGAGAGGTTTGAGGTTCGAATCTCGTTAATGACGAATTTGATACAAAATTAGGTTGTCTGTTGTGTAGCTTAGCCGAACTCTCTTTCCCTTAGTGTGAAATACATCGTTGTACTAAAATAAAAATATTGAGCTTGGACCCAGCTTGGGACTGGCTGTTAACATGTAAAACAATGAAGGACTACTTAGGCCTAATTGATAATTAACTATAATCATCAATGTGAGTCGAACATAATACTTTTTATTTATGAATGGAGAGCCACATCCCGATATTGTAGTGACGGAAAATGCCCCATCAG
The DNA here is from genome assembly GCA_036320875.1 of Cotoneaster glaucophyllus. NCBI lineage: Eukaryota > Viridiplantae > Streptophyta > Magnoliopsida > Rosales > Rosaceae > Cotoneaster > Cotoneaster glaucophyllus. Next base: position 19,221,489 of record CM070073.1, read on the forward strand.
TAAATCCTCTTGAAAGGTTTAATTTTTTTTTTCATGTATTTTTCTTACATGTTAATATTAAACTAATAACGAAATGATTACCAAATAGAAAAATGATGGACAAACTTCTCAAGTGAAAGTTCCCTTAAATGGATATACACATTTCACCTGATCGACTAATTCTAGTGGTAAGTATGAAGTGGCACATAAGAAAATATATTCAAATTGTATCATTAATCTTAACCAGATGGCAGAACTCAAGACTAAGAAAGTGTTCCACATAACTTTTAACAATAAGCAGTGAATTGATTCATGCAGAAAATAGTACACAAACTAATAAAAATATATAGTAGGAGTGAGAAATCACTCTCTTTTTATTGGGCTCCATCTTCTTCATGCTGCAGGGAAGCAAGTAGGAGTGAGAAATCACTGTCCCTTTTTTGGGGCTCCATCTTCTTCGTTCTGCAGGGAAGCAAGAAATCGCTTGAGACACCGGTTGTAAAGACAGGGTCGTTCCAAATGAACCAAGTGGCCTGCCTTCTTTATGCCTTCAAATGTTGCATTTTCTCCTAATTGCCTGCATATAAATAAACACTTTACCAAATCAATAGAAAATACGGTTTACGCCAATAAATAATTTCATATTTTGGCATAAGTTTAACATGCGTCAATAAAAATAATTTTTCTCCAATAAATGAATTTTAATTAATTAGCAGATAAATATTATTGTCAATGTCATTAAACCTACTCTTTCATGTTGTGGGCAAGCTCCTGTTTGAATATCTGATCATTTTCACCCCATAACAGATGTATTCTCTGCAAACATATGAAAGAGACATAAAAATTAATAGAATAATTGGAATAAAATTAATCAAATTGAAAGATTTAATTAAGAATTAATACATAAACAAATTAAAATTGGCCAAAATAACCTGTGGGAATTTGGGGATGGTTGGGTCCTTGGTATCAATGACTAAAGCTTCAAGGAGTTCTGCCCTTTCCTTCCTGTGGGTGAACATCACCTATAAATTTGGATGTACCAAAATATTTCAGCAAATGGTTCAAAGAATTTGCTTCCTAAACTGCATAGTGTTATTGATGATATTTTCTTCCTAATGTGTTACAAACCACTTGGATAATCAACATTCACACACACACACACACACTATATAATGTATTATATATCATATATGTAGCACCTCTGATGAACTTCTGACGAAAAAGTGAGGCATGCTAATTTTAATTCGGCATCGTAGCATATCTGAACATCGAAACTGATCCAACTGTTGAAGAAAATATTATATATGCTCAACAAATACCATCTCCACGAGGTATCATGTACTACAACACGTATGCAGCCACACCACTTCTCAAATTCTCCACCCACTTTAATTGCTGATGCTTTCTAAACAAATATGAACAATCCTTTGCGTTGACTATGCTTGCCATTATTTTTATTTTTTTGTGCAAAAATTAAAAGAAATGCATAACCATAAGGGAAGGAGGTTAGCGATGTTTGATTCCGACACGGATCTTTTCCTTACGTAGAGAAATTTTCTCAAACATTTTTGTTTTTCGGCGAGCAAATAATCGAGTTATTATGCCCCGAGCATAATCACTTTGCCAATTTCGGTCTTGTTTGTCAATGAAACATTGTTCTGACAAATCTTCTTAATCAATTTTTATGTTTGGCTCAGAAACTTCAACTTTTTCTTCTAGGCCGACCAACTTCTCATACTCAATTGAACGATTAGGTGCCCTAACTTCTTCGGCTAAATTGACAATCCTCATAGGCCGAGACTTGATTGGGGCCGGAGTGAGAATTCTCGCACCCCCGGCCTGTCGGACTAACCATACTTTAAATGAAATTGACTTGTATCCAAGATTCTAAAAGACGTTGGGTGCTAGTCGGGTGGCAGGCTGGGGCTTAGCGCCTAGGCGGCTACGTGGGGGCCTAGACAGATTTAATTAAATTTTTTGATATCGTATAAATGAGTATCTACTTATACTTAAAAAATACATAATTTCATTGGATACATAAATTCAAACTAGAATGACATATAGATTATAAAGTATTAGAACTAATAAAAACATGAGGAACAAGTATATAATGTGTGTTCATTTAAGTATTCAACAAGTCTGTTACAATTTATTGATAAAAAAAATGCAAAATGAAAGTTTATATTTTTTGTCTAAGTAAGAGTCACGACCTAGGCGGGTGATTAGGCAGGTCTGGATGGGCCAAGCGGGCACTTAAGCAGGTCTAAGTGCCATTTTCTAATTTTCAAACGCCTAAGGATTAATCGGGGCGGTGGCCAGCCGCCTACCGGGCGCTTAAGCTGGAATTTTTAGAACAATGCTTGTAATTGTATCCAAGAACGAAAGGAAAGTGATCCTCATCTAGCCATTATTAAAATAGGCTCTATCTTTTTTTACCCATTACTCTTGGAAGGTGATATGGGCGTTTACTTTTAATATGTGGAAGAAGGATTTTCTCATCCGTTCATGTGCATCAATAATCTTTTTCACCTCATTTGCCTTTTAACGTTCCTCATTCTTTTGAATGTGTTTCTCTAGTTGAGCTTGAATCTCGTCCAGTCGATTGAAGTTGAATTGGGATACTGAAACATCATCTAAACTTAGCAATTTTTAGCACTTGATCCAATTGGACGTACCAAAATGTTGACCCTAAAAATTACACAACCTGCGTGGCACGCATGCCAAAGTAACTAAGGAGCTAACTACGTCCTTTGGTGGTTGATTGTTGATGTGGACGCGCCAACTCACCACCGAGCTTGGTCGGGTGAATGTCTTGAATGCAATGGAGGAGGTGAAATGCTTTTTACTTCTGAATCGAGAGACTTATTCCAAAGAAGAAACACTTTCGGCCTTGAGTTCTATAATCTGGAGACAAGGTTATGCAAATCACTATGAAGTTCTAGACTTTTGCACCGGGTTCAACAACCTTGACGATATTGGCAAGAATATAGGTCTGCGAAATTGGTACCAAACTATAGAGACAAAGATACTCAAAGGAAATGAGTGTCTCTGCACATGACTTGAGAATATCCAATCATAAAACACTTCATTTCGCCGAGAAAGCTAATGAAGTGACCCTGTTCGAGAGAATGAAATACTCTTCGTTGGTGGAGACTTAAGACCGTTAACCGGTCAAGAAACTCGTCGTTTAACCAAGAGGTTGAGACTATTATGCCGAATTGATTCTACAACTTTGGCGCTGCCTAGCCAGACTATTGCCTTTGATAGTTGCTTGTGGAAAACTTCATCTAACCTGGCAATACTCGTATGTTGTCCTTCAACCCAGATTTGCCTAGCCAGACTATATTTGTGCTGACAGTTAGTAAACAATTATTGGTTTTCTCAAAAAAGAATGAGAGAGTTTGCATAGAGTGTTGATTTATGTGTTAAGTTGAAGGTCCTTCTACATTACAAATGAGCTTGTATTTAAAGAGTACCACGATACTTGACGGTTTGATCATTGTATAGAGTCCAGTTGCAATCCTAACTCGTGAAATATTATCTTGATATGTTGACTCAATCTCTGATTCTCTGCTAAGGTGACTTGAATGTGAAGCAATCATTTTGCAACCCTACTTAGAGATCATGATCATGATCTCGTAAGTTCAACCAATCGACATTATCTATAGTAAAGAGAAAGAGCGTGGGCTTAGCCCCACAATATGCTAGCAATAGTGTGGTTCAAATTCATCTTTGGCGATAACCGAACCTAAGACTTCTCACTTACAAGTGAAGAGGAATATCATTAGATCGTAGTACTAAGACCATCTCCAACTGATGGGATAAAGCTTAAAATATAAGCTTTAAAACCTCCTCCAAACCATCTCCAACCATGGGCTAAAATAAGCTCTAGGGAGAAAATACATCTCTATGCTAGATTTTCCCCAGGATTTAAGCTTGTCTTAAATTATTCTGGACCCACCAAACTATCATAGTTCAAACATTTTTTTGTTTTTTACTTATAATCTAACAGCTATGATCAAATGAGATTAAATCTAATAGTAAAAAAAAAAAGATTTGATGGCCCAAAATTAAATCTAACGTCTAAAATAATTTAAGAAAATTATTTAAATCAAATTTAACTTAAAACTTTATAAATACCTATGTTTGTATGATTTTTAATTATGTATAGGAATTTAAATATTTTTAGACTAAAATGTTCATAAAAATAAATTAAGATAACCTACATAAATTTTATTTAAAAAAAAAAAAAGTTATCGAAAACAAAAAATTAGGCTAAAATCATTATTTAATCATCACAGGCTAAAATTTGAAGCCACAATGATTGGAAGAAAAAAGCAGTTTCTGACTTATAGCTTAAAATTTTCGGACTTAAATTTTTAAGTTTTATTCCTAAAAAGTAGAAGAACGTCTAAGTGGCATGACCACCACCTCATTTTTTGGTCTGACTGCCAGGGATTCTTCCATCGTACGATAAAGCCTAACTTTCAACATAGAATACAACCTATCAGATTAGTCATCGTTCAAGCCAGTGAGTTGAGTGTTTTTTGTACCGCTCCTTGACTTATGATATTCCAACTTCTCATCTACCAACAAAAGAATTATACTAATCCATGCCTTTAAATTGTTTTTATCCGATATATTTTGCCCAGAAAAATGTCAAAATAATTCCTATAAACTCTTAATAGATAATTATCATTAAAAGTCACAACTTATCTATTTAATAATAACTAAAAATTATCTTAACAGCTACTCTATCCAATGGCCTACAACACATAAGCAGATGACGAAAAAGTGGGTCCAAACATATATCAAATTTCAAGAAAAAAAAAATCTTTATTGATGCATGGTTGCATGGAAGAAAACGTTTGCATTGTACTAGTTGCATGGTTATCCATTCCACTGTCAGTTATAATCTTTAATTTGTCCCACCTCCTATTTATTTATGAAGTTTTAAATATTTCAACTACTATCGATAAAAGAGTAGGATTTTCTCCTCTTCTATTACCAACCTCTTCCATCCCCTCTTCGCATACTCTTTCTTTTGTCTTATTCTCTATATAAAAAATTCAAAACAAGATGTAGACGTGACGTAATTGCAACCGTTTAAATAGGAGGAGATGAAAGAGGAGAGATTAGGAAGGGAGGGAATCTTACTCCCTCGATAAAACGTTAAATTTGAAGATCGCATCCACGCAATAACTAATTCTTTAAACAACAATACTTTGCTATTAAAAAATAAGTAGAAACTCTTACTTAAAATTCTTAGTGTTTTAATCACTGAGATTTGTGTTTATGATCAAAATCGTTCATATTATAAATCATACTGTAATGATCATCTCTGAAAAAAATAAATTAAAATTAAGGTCGTTTAATCAATCTATTATAATAAATACATATACGGTTTGTAATGATTTTACCAATACCGTTAATTTGTTTTTAAATAATTTGATGACTAAACGATCTTAGTTTTAATTGATTTTTTTTAGAGGCGATCTTTATAGGGTGATTTATAATATGAACTGTTCTGATTATAAACACGAAGCTCTATAAATTAACAACGAACAATTTAAAAAAAAAAAATTGAGTAGGAGTTCCTACTCATTTTGAGTACTTTTTTTTAAACGCAAAGACAAGTAAAAAATCAATACCTCAAGGAAGTCCTTGTGAAGCCGATCGGGAAAATACAGCTTCTTGTGAGCAGCAACAGACAGCAGAGCCTTGAGCCCCTTCACCGAGCTCGGCAGTAGAAGCTCCGACGACGACGAAAACCCGAGCCTCTCCATCGTTGCGTCGCTGACAGAGCAAGTCATGGCCAAGATCGACCCGGACACTACCATGGACTCCACCAGGTCCGGGTACAGCTCGGCCAACTTAAACGCCACCATCCCGCCGTAACTAAACCCAACCACCGCGCAGCTCTCCACCCCGAGCTTCCTCAACCCCACGGCCACACACTCCGCCTGGAACGTCGGCGACCGGTCGGGGTTGTCGGTGGAGGAGCCGCCGAAGAAGAGGAGGTCGGGGACATAGACGGAGTATTTTTTGGTCAAAGCACCAACCTGGAACTGCCACGTCACTATCCCCTCGGCCGCGAACCCATGGATGAGGACCACCACGGGCTTTGTTGGGCCCGACACCATAGCGGGTTTTTCCCCCTTCTTGGGTTTGTTGAGTATCTCGTTCGGGACCCAGAAATTCATAACCGTGCACGGTTCGATCTCGACCGCGTAAGGTCGGACCCCGGCCATTTTCATAAGGCCATGCAGCAAGGGTTGCTGAAGTGCCACTAGGTTCACCATCTGTTTGTTTTAGTCCTGAATGAAAAAAATGACGTGTCCGAGTGATCTTAAACTCCCAAAAGCATATGAGTTTGAAAATTGGGTCGCATGGAGGGGTTTAAAAACTAGCTAGGAAACGAGGGTTGGTGTTGGGTTGTTATAACTTGTCACTTATTGAACGTAAAACTTCTCCAAGTTTTGGAAACTTTGGAAATATCTCTCTCTAGAAACAGTTAAAAATTCATAGATTTTGTAGGTGAATGAATGAGGACAGCTCAAAGGTTAAGCTGCCCCACTGACATTGGATACCAGTCCCAAGGTTTCTTACACGAAATCTCATTTTCCTTCTCGAGTACAAATTAAACTTGTTTAATCAAAACTTTTTCTTTTTCTTTGGTCGAATGTTTAATCAGAACTTGTGTTATGTGTTATGCAATATAATCTCATAAGTAAATATTTTAGGCACAATATACTTGCGTCGACTTAATTCATGAGTGTACTTTTTTGTCCATTAAGATGTAATTAACTTATTTCAAACGCAATCATTTATGTATTAACAAATAAACTGTTCGTCATTAAAAAGTTGATTGATACTAAAATAATTGAATTTTTCTATACTTACAAATTTATATAGGTTCTAAGAAAACAACGATTTCAATTATAATACTTGTAAAATTATTATCTGAAGAGTGTGATAATTAACACTTCATGTATGAGTTTATTAATATTACACTGTCTTTACTTTGGCTTTGTTCATTTGCGTGGGATTCTTTTTGGTCAATGGTTTGTGTGGGATATGGATTTATATTTTCCTATTTCGGTGTTCAGGTACAAGGTTGTTTGGCTTTTGGATCAACTGCTCCGCCTACTACCGTGGCCAGCATGTTATATGGTGGACCTTAACCTTTTGAATGGTTGGGTGTTAGCATAAAGAATGTTAAACATGACTTTCCCTTGTCACTTCGAAATGACGATCGCATTTTATCAAGGACTTAAGCTTTTACCACATTGCATAAATTTACATAATGTCTGGTATTATTATTCCACACTATTTTTTTTAAGACAAACGATATCATTAACAGGAAACCATTACATTGTTTCCTGGATGAGGAGATATTATTCCACACTATATGTGTGCTTGTTTGTGTTAGCTCGTCAGTCTTTGTCAATGCCATATTTCAAGAGTAAATAAATACGTAGATTAAAAAAAATCTTAAATAACATTTCAACTTCAGTGAGTTCAGTATACATACTTCTCTTCGTGTATATCTCATCATGTAATATACTATCAACATAACGTGATTTTGTAATACGTGAGACATGGATGTACACAACAAAAGATATTATAATGGTTATAAGTGTCAATGTAAATTTCCGCCGTCTTCAGTCTTGACGAAAATGCACCTGCAAAACAATCAACACCCTTAATCAAAGACCTAAGCCTCACGCGCCCATGAGGTTTTTGTGGGGGGGGGGGGGGGGGGTTTAGGTCAACGGATCTCCGATGCCTAAGTTAGTTTATCTGAGAGAGTAAAGTGTTTAGGGCTTTTTTAGTGTTGCAAAAGCTCTGAAAATTTAGTAGAATATGGTGTATTTATAGGGATAGGGCTGACCATAGTGTTTAATGGAGAAATATTCTCTAAATATTCCCAAGATATTAAATAGGAAACAATATCTTGAGATAATGGTGTAATTATGCCTAATTTATTTAAATTAGGATTACTTGATTGAAGTCAATCTTCAAATGGGAATGTATTAAAGATAGGATTTGGGTAATTAACCCTTATCTTTGATTCCTTGCCAAGGGCAGGTGAGTTGTGGGCAGTCGTATTTAGCTGCTGAGACCTCCAGGGATGTGAGCTGCGCGTGGGAGCATCTGAGAAGCTTGCCTATTTATTGAGGGCAATCTTGTCTTTCTTGAATAAAAGTCCACGTGTCACTTCTAGAATTTTTGGGATTGTTTTAGGCTCCACAAATACCCCCACACCTACTGTGCTGCACGCATGAAAAGAGCAGTAGGTGTAAAAATCCTAAGCTGCTTGGGTTTGTAGAATTGTTTCCCAATTTGAACTTGATCTTCTTTCTTGATTTGGAGATAGACTTCTTCTAGAAAAAGGAAATCAATTGCCCCCAATACCTATTTAATTCTACCTTAAGTAGGGGATTAAATAAATTTGGAGAACAATCATTATTCCAACAAGGAAGAGAAGCCAGAGGATATTTTTCTTCCCCCTCCCCTAGGATTCTTCTTCTCTTGCCACGGGGCTACTGGTGGTGCGGTAAGAGGGTCGGCTCGGCTTGGCCGAGGTGCTAACGGCGCTGGGGCATTGAAAGGTCGGCTTGGGCCGGGCCTTGAAGGCTGCTGGGCAGAGCCCGTGTAGATGGATGGCAAAAATGAGAGAAAGAGAGCCCGGCTTGGACCGGGCCTATTGCTGGTGTTTGCAACCTGGGCTGAGAGGTCTGGGCCTATTTTGGGGCGCGCTGGGTGCGGAAGGAAGAGGGGAAGGAGGTGTGGGCCTCCCCCTATGTTGGGCTGGAGCGAGCTGCTTGCAAGAGAGAAAGAGAGACCGGGTCCTAGGCCGTAGGGCATGGCTTGCGGCTGGACTCCTACTGCTAGGGCTTGGGTCGAGAGAAGTGGTGAGGGCCGTGGGGCCTAGCACATGAGCGCTGGGCTCACGGTCCTTTTATTTATTTATTTTTATTCTCTTCTTGCGAGCTGCCTTCTAAATATTTTTCTTCGTGCTTTTTGCAGAGACTTTGAGATGTCTTCATCCGATCGCAAAAGTGACGAATATCCTCCACCTTTGTATCGTCAAGGTGGTTCTTCCGGCAAGGTGGGCTACTTCAGGGTTGCACATGTCAAGGTCAATTCCGACGAGCTGTTTCGAGATTTTCTCGAGGCGTACAAGCATGCGATTCCGTCAGGGGTTCACGTAAAGCGGGTGAAAGATAATAGCGGCAATGAACCATGCAGTGAGGGTGCCACGGCTAGGTAAAGGGCCATCAAATTCCATCCGTACTACTTTGTGTTGGGATTTGCTTTTCCCAGGTCGCGTCTTTTCCAGGAGGTGACCTGCTCCATGAAATGCGCGTCTGCTCAGTGTTCCCTGAATGTTATTAATGCGATGGTGGGGTTCTCGAACTTGAGCAGGTTCTTTGATCTTGGCTTGACCATAAGTAAGTTCTCGTAGTTCTTTAAGATCGTCCACAAGGAAGGTGTGGGGTAGCTGAGATCTAGCCATAGGCTGCTCGATGCTTCTTGCAAAGGTGACCATGAGTGGGCAAGAGATACCTTGGAGGTGAGCGGAGAATGGGAGTCTGACTCTTCTCATGAGCTACGTGTCCTAACTACCTTTATCAGTGGTGAGTAAATTGCTTCTTTCACGTCCTGCTTGAATTTATGCTGAGCTGCTCTTCGACTTCAATTTATTGATCATTTTTCTTACTTTTTGCAGATTCGAAGTTTGGCTCAACTCCAAGGACTTCGACAGATATGAAGAAAGTGCACGTCGCCTTGGGCATCCCTGCTGAGTACCGTGAGTGGTGCTGGCTGCTCAGCCCTCTTCATCAAGAGAAATGTGGTCTACCTTCGAAGGAAGAGATAAAGCGAATTAAGGAAGAGGCGTTGGCTCGCCCGTTTACTGCTGTTGAGCTTGTTGTCAATGATGGTGGAAAGAAGAAATCTTTCTCACCTGCCTGAGAGCCTTCGGTCGAGAAGAAATCAAGGACTTCTTCTGCTGCTCGTTGGAGCTCGTCTGCTGCCAAGAAGCTTGTCATTGATCTAACTTCCCCCAAGGGGGTGAAGAAGACCGTTGAGCCTGAGCCTGTAAAACTTGTTGCTCCGAAGGTGACCGCATCCATTGCTGAGAGGGTTGCCCAGCAAAAGAGTTCGGTGGTGCCTTCGGTGTCCAAGTTTATATTAAAGTGTCCGTCTGGAGCTAAGTTTGGTTCGGCTTCTGAAAGGTTCGCCGCTATAAAGAGCGAGAAGGTGGATTCTACTACTAAAGCGGCGCATGAGCTTGTTCCTTCTTTTGCCGTGACTGACTCGTCTGCTAAGAAGGGGAAATCTGCTCGCACGGACAATTGTGAGAGATCTACCGAGTATGAGGATTGAGAGTTTCCTGAGGTTTGTGCACTGCTGAAGGCTGACCTGCTTGAGGACGTTGATGCATGCGCCAAGTTTGTTGACAGTATCGAGAGAGTTGTCACCCATTTAGACTCTTTTGTGAAGCGTCATGCCTATTTCTAGATTGCTACAATGCAAAGGACCTTGATCCTGGAAGCTGCGTCTATGCGCGTTGATCAGGATGCTATCAAATGTGCTAGGGATGCCTAAGTGGTGTTGATGCCTCAGCTTTGTTCGGCTGCTGAAAAGATTGAGAAGTTCAAATCTGAACTCACCGTTTTAAAGGGGTCTGATGTCTTTGCCCCCACTTATGTACAGCTGGAGATCGCTTATCAAGAGGTCGTTGACTTGAATACTAGGCTTAGTGTGACTCAAGCGATGTTGGAAGCTGCAAAGAAGGAAGTCTGTCGTGTTTCTCCAGTGGTTGATGACCTTAAGCGTGTTAATTCGGAGCTACGATTTGCTTGTTTTGCCAAGGACGATGAGCTTATCTTCATGCATGTTGAAGTGTCTCGTCTCAAAGAGGTTGCCAGTAAGCTTGAGTCCAAGGAAGTGGATACGCAAGGTGCGGTGTTTGCTAGTGAGAACCTGAGAAATGAGTTGGATGAGCCGCAGATTGCTCACACTGGGCTTGTTGAGAAGAATGTGCAGCTGAAGAATGAGAAAGTTGGTCACGAAGTGACGTTTGCTTCTTGTTAGGCCGATTTCTACAAGCTTAGCTATGTAGACCATCTTCAGGGCAAGCCGTCGGATTATGAGTTTTCCGAGAAGGACTTCGAGACTTTCTTCATTTCTCCAGTTGATCTGCTTGATTTCTCGTTTGAGGTTGCCTTTGGTGAAGCAGCTGAGAGTCAGGTAGTCCGGGCAGGGGCGGTTGAGGATGAGCTGATGGAAGCTTTGGCTGCTAGGAGCGGTGCGGTTGCTGAAGGCGTGGCAGTCGAGGAACCGATGGTTACATAAGCTACCAATGAGTAGTCTTTTCGCTTAGACTTAAGAGTTTTCTTCTTTTCCTTTTTGTTCTACTTTATTTGAACTTTGTTGGCCTTCGAGCTGGTTTATCAATTTGCTAAAAATTTAATAAACAATTTTCCTTGTTTTGCTTCATCCCTCTGTTTTGCGATGTTTACTGCAAAACTTTATCCTAGGACGGTCAGCTGCCTTAACGAAGTAGCCAATCCCACGTCGTTAGTTAAGTTTTAGCTTTGTCTTCAGAGCTTCAAGAGCTTTACCTGCAAGAGGAAAAAGTGCAAGATTTCTAACTTGTAGAGCCGACGATCGAACTCATTGCCTTCGTAGGAAGCAGGCGAGTTTGCGCCGCTATTATAGTTATGAATCTCAGCTTTGGATGACTTCACAAGCTTTAGCCCTCCCGGGGCGTATTGCGAAATTTTTTAACCTACAGGGTAGACGGCCAGACATGTGCTTCTCATAGAAGGCAGAGGAGTCCGCGTAGACACTATGGTTGTATTTCGGCTTTCGAGTGGCTTCTTGAGCCTTGCGAAGTTTTTAGCTTATAGAGCCATCAACTAGACTCATGCTTCTCGTATGAAGAAGAGGAGGTCCGCGTAGTTTCTATAGTCATACCTCGGCTTTGTCCTAGCAAAACTTAAACTGTAGATCGTCGGCCAGAAGCTTTGCTTTTAAGTAAGTAGGCAAGTCTGTGTAGTCATATCAGGTGTGGAGTGTCCCCCTTTATGGGTGGCGGCGGCTTGAACCATGGTTTATCTTTGAGGTTGCGAAGGATCTAGTTGATCGGGACTAAGAACTTGGTGTACGTCTTAGGTGTTGTGCCGAGGATCGATCCCTTCGTCTGTCTCCTGGCTTGCTTTTGTTATTGAGCAGTTTATCACTCGCCTTTTTCTGACTCGATTTTGCGTTTTTGCACGACTGCTCAGATGGCTTCTAGGAGCGCTTTTCCTCATCCCAGAGGGAGTGCTTTTCTGCCAAAGCGTAAGAGTTTGTCAGGGTCAAGTTCTCGCCAATGATCAATTCACTAAAAAGCGGGTGATCTGCTGGGAGCCCTTTTCGGAAAGCTGAGCATGCGATGCTATCATCGTATCCGACGATCTTCGTCTTCTCCGCATTGAATCTCTTAACGTAAGTGTGGAGTGACTCATTCGGGTCCTTCTTCATGTTGAAGAGGTGGTCAGACTTATTTTTGATTGAGCGGTATGACGAATATTCCTTAGTGAAAACCAAGAAAAGTTCGTTGAAGTTCTGGATTGACCATGGTAGCAGGGTGTGGAACCAGTATTGCACCTCGCCTTGGAGCGTTGTGGTATAGATCTTGCACATAAGAGCTTCATAGTTGGCGTAGAGGGTCATGGCACTTCGGTAGTACATCAAGTGCCTGTATGGATCTTTATCTCCTTTAAACAAAGTAAAATGTGGCAAGTTGAACTTCCGTGGTAGCTCCGTCTGCTCGATCTCATATGTAAACAGTGACCTGCTCAGGTTGGCCATGTCTCTACTGAGGGCATCATCTGTAGTGTTAATGCATTGGAATCCGTGTAGCTGTTCCGTTACAAGCCTTTGTACTTCCTCCTGGATTTGTGCCTGGTGGGGCAACAGAGCCTCCAGCTGCCCCCGGTGTTGACCCGTTGGTCCATGTTGCTCTTCGGTATGTCCTGCTTATCTGTGTCGTGGTTCGCCCTGCGCTGCTTGCCGTGGCTACTGGTGAGGGCTGCCAGTGGAACTTGAGCTGGACTATTCTCGTGCTCTCCTCTGGGCGTTATGCAGCTGCCTATTCTATTGCCTCATAGGAGGATCTCCTTGTGGGCCTAGCCCCGTATGGACGTTTCTCCTGGAATGTCCTAAGTGCTCGTCAGAGTATGGACCCAACCTCGAATGCACACTGACTCGTAAGCCGAGTCGGTAATAAACTCTTCTCTGCACATCTAGGCGGGAGAAGAAGTTTCCCCGAGGGCCCAAACGAGAGTGCACACTATCCGAACTCATGATTTGTGACGGACTGAGCGGCTATTTGCTGAGACGTCTCTGGAATGAGCCATGTTCTTCCGCCTTTGTCATGCTTCGAGATAACTCGTCTGGGGCACGCTGCATCTCGATGCGCTCAAAGAGCTGGTTCACCAAGATGGTTTGCTGCACGAGGGCGCTTGTCAAGTTGGTGACCTACTAGGGCAGGTGGTGCTCGCTATTTGGATTGGAAGAGTCTGGATAATGGGCATCTCCATGTGTGATGGAATTATAATGGACTGCAGGTACAAAACTTGAGCCCAAATGGGGCATTCCTACAGAAAAATGGGATGAAAATAACCCAGAATCGATCAGGGGACCCGTGGTCCAAATATGGGTAGTTGGAGGCGGCCTTGGATTAGATTGGGTCGCTGGCAGAATTACAGGAACAGGTTGCGGGGCACGCTGGACCGGCATCTGCTCACTTTGGGCTTGCATAGTCGTGGGCCTTCCTGGCCGTTGGGCTGCCACATCATGGCCTGCTGGCTGGGTGGCTTGGGCTTGGGCCCGTTGAGCTACCTGGCTAGCAACAACTACCATGTTCTGGGCTTGGGTTTGGGCCTGCTGTGCAGTTAGGCCTGTTACTGCAGTGGGCTGGGCCTCCTGCCCTGGGCCTGTTGTGGTAGCTGCCAAGTTTTGGGCCTCCTGCCTATGGGCTTGGAAGTTGACCTGGGCCTCCTGCCTAGGGTTTGGTTAGGTGCGGTGCTGCAAGGGCAACGGCGGTGGAAGTGGTGTCGTGCCCTGGTAGCCTTGTCACGACTGCTGGGTCACGGCAATGATGGTGGTACGGCTCCGCGGTGGTGGGGTTCCTCCTGCCGTCGCGTTAAGCCTTGAGGATAACCTTCGTGGGGCTATGTCCTCGTCTCCATTCTCCGGTCCAAATCCTTGTACGTACGAGGTTCCGTTTGTCGTTGTTTCTGAATTTCCTACCATTGTATCCTTTCTCCAGAGATTGATCAAGAAACTTTTCTAAGAAAAATTAATTGATACGATGTGTGAGAAATTCAACATAATAGAAAATTCAAGAAACAAATGCGATAGGCTTCTTCGAGTATTTGAATCAGCTCTCAATAAAAGCACCAATTTGTCGATGCAAATTTCCGTCGTCTTTAGTCTTGACGAAAATGCACTTGCAAAACAATCAACACCTTTGATCAAAGACCTAAGCCTCATGCACCCACGAGGTGGGGGGGCGGTTAGGTCAACGGATCTCCGATGCCTTAGTTAGTTTCTCTGAGAGAGTAAAGTGTTTGGGGCTTTTTTAGGGTTGCAAAGGCTCTGGAAATTTGGTAGAATATGGGGTATTTATAGGGATAGGGCCGGCCATAGTGTTTAATGGAGAGATATTCTCTAAATATTCCCAAGATATTAAATATGAAACAATATCTTGAGATAATGGTGTAATTATCCCTAATTATTTAAATTAGGATTACTTACTTTATTGGAGTCAATCTTCAAATGGGAATGTATTAAAGATAAGATTTGGGTAATTAATCTTTATCTTTAATTCCTTACCGAGGGCAGATGAGTTGTGGGCAGTCGTATTCAGCTGTTGAGACCTCCAGGGATGTGAGCTGCGAGTGGGAGCATTTGAGAAACCTGCCCATTTATTGAGGGCAATCTTGTATTTCTCGAATAAAAATCCACGTGTCACTTCTAGAATTCTTGGGATTATTTTAGGCTCCACAATAAGCAAATTACGTTCTTCTCATATGGAATGACGTATCAACCCTAGTTTAATCCTTTGAAATCTTCCAAAAAACATGGTTTTCCAAGTTCTCTTCTTCTCAAAGATGATTCCTTTAAAAATAAACTCGTTTATTTAGATAATACTTTGATCAAGAAACCCTAATTTTTGGCATATATATGAGTGAGGTATCTTATGCTTTAACACCTATAAGTTTGCCAAAAACATATTAAAAATAGAAAGAAATGTTATTGACTTTAATTGCCAAAAACATTTTCCTCGACGATATTACTTTCAAGTCCATAACTACTAGTTTTTTAAGGTTTTTCTTTTTATTTTTTTTATTTTTTATTTTTTATTTTTTTTTATTTTTTAAGACGACTAGTCTTATCAAGAAACGCTAAAACCAATAGCATATATTTGGAGTGAAGTATTTTAGAACTAGTTTGGTATTGCTGTGTTTTTTAAAATAAAAAATAAAAAAAAAAAAAAAAAACTGTTTTTGTTATGATGTGAGAATAAATAGCTGTAAAATAAAGTTGTTATGTGTTTCCTAATTTTTTTTTTTTTTGTAAAAGTGCTTTTAATAAAAAATAATAATAATGTCTGAGTATCTGATAAACTTTTAAGTAAATTGCTTTGAATATGTTAAAAGACTAAAAATTATATGTCATTTATGTCACATCCCGACCCGGGGTCCACCACATCCCGGGCCCGCTCCACTACCGTAGCACGATATTGTCCGCTTTGGGCCCCGACTACGCCCTCACGGTTTTGTTTCTGGGAACTCACACGAGAACTTCCCAGTGGGTCACCCATCATGGGAGTGCTCTCGCGCGAACTCGCTTAACTTCGGAGTTCCTACGGAACCCGAAGCCAGTGAGCTCTCAAAAGGCCTCGCGCTAGGTAGGGATGGGAATATACATATAAGGATCACTCCCCTGGGCGATGTGGGATCTCACAATTTAAGTCTCGTTTGGTACGCCATATTAAACTTCGGATAGGAATAATAGTGCGAGACAGGTGTTTGGTGCAGGTTTGAATTAAATAGCAGGTCGATTAAATATCCTGGGCCCACTTTTTAGTCCGGCTCACACCTGCTAAATGATACCCTCCGAAAGCCAAGAATAATTAAGCGGGCTCAAAACTCAAAAGCCAAGGAAAATTTAATCGCGTTGTCTCTTCACTCTCAAACAGATTTGTGCCTCCTCCGTTCTCTCCTATATCCATAATGAACTCCATCTGCTGTTCTTTGTTCTTCTTCCTCCTCTCGAATTCCATATGTTATACTTCGTTCTTCTTCGTCCTTTTTCTCTGCTCCCTCTCTCTGATCTCTCTATTTGCTCTCTGTTCCCTCTCTTATGAAATTGGTTGATCTATCTATTTCTTAGAAATTGATTTCATTTCTTCATAAATTTGTATCTTCAATTTAATTATTTTGGTTGGTGAATCCATCTGACATATGCGTTTCATGACAATGAATTTTCTTTGCAAGATTTAAAATTTTTCATTAGTTGGTTAGGATTGACAGGAAATGTATGACACTACATAATCTTCCATTAGTTGGTCCACGAGCACAATAGCTATTGCAGCATCAACCATCGACACAACTGCACCATTCCACCAAGTAAAACGTATGTTATCAGGGACGAAAGGTGAGAGTATGAACACGAAGATGGGGATTTTGATTAATACAAAATTTTCTATAAAGACAATAGACGACCAATTCACATTCCTCAAGGATCTGTCTCTTCTTTTAGATGAAATATAAAATTTTCTATTAAGATAACTCTTAGTTTGCTGGTGTCGGATAACAGTTGCATTTGCCTAGTAAAACCATTACAATTAGTCTTCCTCTTGGTTATATAGTCCTTTATGCTCCTGTTTTATCTTGCACAGAGATCATTTCCTGAATTTACATTCTTGGAAGTAATTTATCTGATCAAAACTTTGTTTGTGAACAAAAGATACCTTAATTTTTGTGAAGAAAAAAAAACCCTCTGATGTGAAGGAATATGGAGGGTACAGCGAATGGTAGCCTGGCTGCCATGCATAGCATAGAAACGAAAGGAAAAAGTAGGGCGTGGTGAAAAAGATAAATCAAGTTGTGAGAAAGCTTGAATAGAAATCTCAGGGGTGGAGATGAGATTCTTTATAGCCTTTGTTATGCATAAAATTCACTCTCAAATCCTACAAAATCTCTTACTTATAAGAATCCTTCAAAATCTATGACATTTTGAATACCAACAGATTTGTATGCACATACACCTAGATTTTGATGTATTCTTTTAAATCCTGTCAAATCCTACCTTGACTACACCATGATTTCAAAGTTTTTTTAAATCCTAATCGACTACACTCTGATTTCAAACTCTTTTAAAATCATTCAAAATCTTAGTTTGACTACACCCCCCTAACATCAATTATTTGGTGAATTTTTTTTAGAAATTGATTGTAGTCCTGTATTATCCGATGCACAGATTTATCCGATAAAGCACCAAATCCCCGACTAATTTAGTCAATACTATCCGATGACTATTTATCATATTCGACTGAAATAGTCAATACAGTCCGAGCTACCAAACGAGACCTGAATGTTATCTAATAATTGTCAAAGACAATAATGTAGGGGCAAAGATTGTAATTTTGTGAAACATGTGGGGGTATATTTGTCATTTGAAAGTTTCATTAAGTGAGCACTAATTACTATGCTTTGGAAGAAAAAAAACACTTTTTTTAGAAGTATGGTAGATCATGCTTTTGCTTTTCTATGCTTTTCTACCGTCATTGACAGCTGTTTTTCAAAAACAAAATTACTTTTTTTTTTTTTACCAAACACATTTGATGTTCTAAATTTTTTAATAAGCTTTTTTTTTTTTAAAGCACCACAATCTCATACCTGTAAACCATTTTGTATCAAGTGCTTGAGAGAGAAGAAAGAAGAGATAGAGAGATAGATTTAGCTAAGAAGATTGTCTTTTCATTAAACTGTTATGATAGTATAAGCATGCTTTTATACAGCTGCAATATATTCATTTCTTACATAGCAAGTCATAATGACTAACTCTAACAACATTCCCTAACTAACTCAGCTGATCTTTAACAAGTAGCACACTCTATAGTCATTGAATTACTATCCTCAACATCCCCCCACCCCTCAAGCTCAGTGGTGGGAAATCCAAGACTGGGATTGTGACAGTGAGTTTGGTAGAGAAGTGCATATAATCGTTTTGTCAATATATCTGCATATTGTTTTGCAGAAGGAACAAATTGAACCTGTAACAACTTTTTAGCCACTCTTTCTCTATCAAAATGAATGTCCACCTCGATATACTATGTTCTCTGGTATAATACAGGATTACAAATCAAGGCAATGGCTGATATGTTATCAAGATAAAGAACAGGTTGATAAGGAATCGAAACTTGCAAAAATAACAACAATTGTTTTATCCAATCCAATTCAGCAGTGGTGGATGACAAGGCTCGATACTCAGCCTATGTACCATGATATTGGATTGGAACCTAAGAACACCACAAATCCTGTTGTTGATCTTCTAACATTGAGATCACCAGCCCAATGTGCATCAAAAAAGGCTATCATATCTAAGTCACCTTTGATATACTTAACTCCCAAGTTAACTGTGCCTTTCAAATATCGAAGAATGTTTTTTACTGCAGTGACATGTCCATTGGAATTTGCATGAACTGACATACCTGATGCACTGCAAATGCAATATCAGGTCTAGTAAATGTGTCGCGCCCCGAACCTAGGGTGGGTAATAAAAACTCGAACTCAAATCAGAAACGTGAGTTAAAAACTAAAAAAAATAAAAGGAAATTGAAATGGGATGGAAAATAAATTCCTCTATGATGCTTAAACAAATCAAGAATTCTTTATAACCTACAATAAATAGATGAATAAACTTTCTCTAATTCGATCTCATCCTGCCTATCTTCTTAAATGTCTAGTTCGTAAACATGCATAACAATAGAGGGATGAGCTTCAACAGCTTAGTAGGGACATAACCTTACCACAGTAAATTGACAGTACTAAATTAAGTGCCATGAAATCATATAGAAAAATATCAAATTATTATTGATAACAATGCATGAATGCAATGCAACCTCTTCGGCTACCCCTGTTAATTTATATAATAAAACATGCGGACCTGCACGTCCCATACCATGCATTTACCACTGCAGTGGTGGTTCGAATGTTCTATTATAGAAACTAACCATCATACGATATTCCAAGTTCATAAACCACTTTTGCTAGTCATCTTATCTAATTCATTGATCTCCAGCCCAAATCACCCACATCGACAATTTATCATGCCGATATCCTATTCTAATATGTACACTGGGCTCGCATGGAACTGGTTTCACAATGAATAGATTCAACTACACAAAAAATCATTTCCAACTATCCTCATTTCCCGAATTCCAATCTCAACACTGAAGTTCTAACCACATCTCACAACATAAGTGATGCACAAATAATGTCATTTCATCTTTCACATGTATCACAGTATATTCTCAACGAATAACATTCCAACAATAATTCCATAACCAATAACAAGTAAACACTTAACTGAAGCAATTAGCCAATTAATATCCAACCACATTAATCAACCAAAAAGATCAAGAATATTATAACACTTCACAAAATTTAATAAAATCAATTTCCGTAAAGGTCTGCCTTATTTCTCCTACCTAGATTCCAAAGCTAAAACGAAGATCCACATCCCTACCGTCCCAGCTAAGCTCCACGTACTTGAACAAGCTCCTTAATCACGCCTAAATCACCATATATTTCTTCTACTCTCTTTTCTTTTCTCATCTCTCCATATATATAAATATATATATATATATATATATAATCTCTATAAGAACTCTTATTGCATGCACAACATACTCCTCATATTTTCCATTTCATTTTGTATCTATCTTGGCCTACATTGCATGCTGCGGTTCTCCCTAAAACAAGAGGAGCTGCCCCTATTTATACTAGTAATATGGCGGCTAAAAGAGTCCTCTGATTGGATCAAATGGGCGGCACATGAAAGCTTTGGCTCCAATTGAGTAACCATAGGTCCTTATATCAAAAGCTTAGTCATATATTACAAAGCTCATGAAAACATTGTCCTCCAGCTCAAGCTTGTAGACTTCCACGTGTACCAATACGGCTTAACTATAAACACCAAACTCAGTGCTCATCAAACAAAAGCTAGAAAATAAGTTGTATATTTGTATGTAATAAATAAATATATAAACATGTAGTTCAACCCATAAAAGTATATACATATATATACACGTGCGTTACCACTGAAATAATCAAGATATATATATATATATATATATATATTCTAATAGTATGGGTTCTTACAAAATGTTAGGTACTGCAATGCCCCAACTATGCTTCTATATAAGTCTAGATTATTATAGGGTTTCTCATCATCAATAACCAATCTATTATAAGGCAATCATGGTGTAGCACACGATTTTAAATCTTCCATTTCTGTTTTGGCAAGAAGATCCCTTACATACTTTGCTTGAGACAAATAAGCCATAAGGTTGAGAAATAACCTATATTCCCAAAAAATAATGGAGATGGGAGAAAGCTTGTAAATTTCTAATTACAAGCCCTTGGGGCTTGCTTTAAGCCATATAATGATTTGTGTAACTTGCACACATAATCTGAGTGATGAGAATAAAAAAAACCAAGAGGTTGTGACATGTAGACTTCTTCTTGCAATATGCCATGCAAGAATGTTTTCTCTACATCTAGCTACCTTTATGACCATCCATAGTGAGCTGCCAATGCTAATACAAGTCTAACCGTTATTGGTTTAACAACTGGACTAAAAGTTTGTCCATAATGAATCCCTTCCTCTTTGACTGAACTCTTTTGCAACAAGCCTAGCCTTGTATCTCCCAACTGAGCCATCTGCATTTTTCTTGATTTTAAGCACCCATTTACATCCAACAAGATTTTTATGATGTGGCAGAGGTACAAAGCTCCATCTACCCTGAGAGTGTAATGCAAAAAGCTCTTTTTTCATTGCTTAAACCCAAACTGAACTTTTCAGGGCAGACTTGTAAGTTGTAGGTTCCACAGTAGTCAAATCAATACCTCCATTCTCATGAATATTAGTTAACCATGCCATTCTCTTGATGATGCCACTCTTTGATCTAGTTTTCATTGGATGCAAATTCAGTGGAGGAATTGGTAAGATGACTTGAAGGCTCTCAAGTTGGAATTCAGGAACCGCAGGCTTTGAATCTGTGACATTTTGATCATTTGCAATAATGGATTGGGATGGCATTGACACAGGTGATAATATTGGTATAGATAACACTGATACAGATGAAGTAGGAGATGAACACTCAATGTTTGATAGACTAGACTCACTAGAGGTTGAAGTAATGGAGATACTGAGCTGAGGTATAACCAAGACATTTTCCAAATTTATTACTGAAGCTAATGCATTTGACATTGTGAGTGATAGTGAATTTCTAGGTTGATGGTTTGCAAACTCAGGGTCTGATATGGAAACTCTCCTTCATCAAATATCACATGCCTAGATGTATAAACCCTCTTTTTAGCAACCTCATAACATATATACCTTTTGTATTTTGATGCATATCCCAGAAAAATGCATTTGATGGTTCTAGGTTGGAGCTTTGATGTGTTTAAAGGTCTTAATAGAGGGTAACAAGAGCATCCACAGATAAGTGGTGTACATCAGGTGTAGATCCATATAATGCTTCAAATGGTGATTTTTGATTCAAGGTTTGAGAAGGCATTCTATTTATAAGGTATACTGAGGTTTGAACTGAAAAAGACCAAAAATTTGCAGATAAAATGAGTTGTTTGCTATAGGGTTATGGTTGTCTTAATAATGTGGCGATGTTTCCTCTCTACCAGGCTATTTTGTACTGGTGTATAGAGGCATGATAATTGGTGCTTAATACCCTTGTCTACAAGAAAGGCTTGAAAGTGTTTCCCTAATATTTACTCCCACCATCATTCTGCGATGTCTTTATTGAAACTGAAAATTGAGTTAACACAAACTGATAGAACTTAATGAATGTGTTAGAAACATCAGCTATATTAACAATTAGAAAAATCCAACAGAATCTAGTACATTCATCTATAAAGGTTACATAGAATTTAAACCTTTCAATAGACAAACAAGGAGCAGGCCCCATACATCACTATTCACTACTTCAAATGGTGTAACATACCTATTTTCAACATTCTGAAATGGTAATTTGGTGAGTTCCCCCCCCCCCCCCCCCAACCAATCAGGTTGCGCACAATCTAGGTAATGTATTAGAAGCTACGAAAACATTTGACCTTTTAAGCATTTGAGAAACAACAAGATTGGAAAGATGACCAAATTTGTCATACCAAAGACTAGAGGTTACTTGTTTCCATATATATGTTGCAGCTTGTAAAGCTTTCTTTAAATGACTGGAGTGAATTGGGATATGAAATAATCCATTATTGCATAGACCTTTGAACAGAAATCTCCATGTGGCTTTGTCCTGAATTCAAAAGCATAATGCATCAAATATCAGCCAACAGTTGTTACCAGAGCAAGTTCTGTGATATTTTAGGGACATAGAATAGAATTTAATTCAGATTATGAAATGGAGTTTGCAATGTGGAAGAACCCTTTGTGAGATACATGCAAACCCTCTCCATTTGCTGTTTGGATCATCTCATTTGATGAAAAAGGTGTAGCGCTCCATATCTGGCAGTAATCATTCACAGATTAATCAACATTCATGAATTTGCAAATGTCTGCAAGATGACCATATTTACCATAAATCTAACAAGTTGCCATTGAAGAATTGTTGTAAAATTGTTGTATTGGTGGTGAAGTGCCAAGAATTCCAGGAGCTGCATTGTTGTAAAATGACTTATTTCCAATTCTTAATCCATGTTGAAATTTACCCCTGCCTCTATTCTTGTTAAAGAAAGGCTTATATGCAGATGAACTCCCTTGATTATTATAAGAACCTCCAGAAGATGAACCTTGAGATTAAGACCCAAAATTGGAAGACCCTTTGGATTGACCTCCATTTGCACCAGCCACCATTGCAGTTTGGAATGTTGGAGCTTGAACATTGTCAATCATTGCTTCTTTAGCAAGTAATTGAGCCCTCAAATTCTTGATTGAAATCACATTGTCCCTACCTCGAATGATAGACCAGATAGTGTAAAAATCAGAAGGAAGACCATTGAGAGTAAGGATAACAATGTCATTATCCTCAAACATCACATCAGCAGCAGTCAAGTAGTTCGAGCCTCTTCAATTCGTTGCAGGTATGTTGTAATCGAATTAGACCTTTTCTTGATATTCTAATGATCGAATTTAAGTTGAGAAATACTTGTATGAGTAACTGTAGAGAACTGTTCCTTCAATCTTGTCCACATATCACAAGTATTGATACTCTTAATCACACAGGAAACAGCTGGAGATGAGAGAGTAGTTGTGACTAATTATATTAACGCACAATCGTGCATCTTCGAAATCTTGAATTCATCACTTTCAAATGAGGAAGAAGAATTGCCTGAATTTACTTTTGAATTGTTGGATGCAGGTGTGAGCAATCGAGGAGGGCAAAGAGGTGAACATTAACAAATCCCATAAAACCATGCCCTTTCAAGAAGAAGTTGGATCTAAAAATTTCAGGTCAAGTAGTTTTTATCATCAAGTTTATGATAATTATAATAAAAAATTGAAATGAAAGTATTTATATACCTTTAAAATTATGAGTTCAAATTTGATAGTTGATATGAATTCGCCACTTGCAATTATCATATACACATCTAACTTCCAAACAATCTATAGTCGATCGATTTACCTTGAACTCATAATTCCTCCTCATTGGAACTGTAGCTAATAATTGCAAGGGGCGACTTCGTGTATTAGTACTTTCATATTAACTTTTGGTTATAATTATTACAAATTATAAAAGGTAGCTATAATTCTATATAGGGTCCAAATTTTAATTATTTTTCTAAATTTTCATTTTTTTTAGTGCATAATATATAAGGATTTTAACATGAGCCGTTCAAATGCATCCAATGACTACAACAATGCCACTTATTAAATGAAATCAATTCGACATTTTTTTACTCTCCAATCTTCAATTTTAGTGACTCTCCCGGCCTTCCCCACCCCACCCAGTCCTTAATTTGTATTTCCTTAGTTACGGCTCTAGATCATAGAAAAATGGGCGGATTGGGGTTGGAACGTAGATTCACAAAGGCATGGTTGGGATTGTAGACTTTGCTGAGTCCAGTGGGAATTTGGCACTTTTAACATCGTGGTTTGGAGTTGAGGTTGAGGGCAACAGTGGTCTTAGATCTTGTCGACAATGTTGATTTCAGATCTCATCGGAGTCGTTAAAGTCAGATCCAGCCAGTGTCATTGAAGTCAGACTCAACGTAAATTTAAAATTCACTCATGCATGTAAATTTCAGGTTCCAATTGCTTGCCACAAGTGTGTTTTCATTTTTGTTGAGCGTCTAAATTATCATTATTAAACGTTGATCATTGTTTTTCAGATGTATATACTAGAGGTGGGCAAGGGCCGGGCCGGGTCCAAAATTGAAGGGAGCGAACTGGACCAGTTTGCGAATAAAACGGGGTGGGGTGGCTGATCGTGTTATTTTAAAAAACAGAACCGGACCTAACCTGGCCCTTTTGAAATGGGCTGGTTCCTACGGGTCTATTTTTTGTTTTTTTTTTTAATTATTCAGCTTAATACTGAAACTATTTCAATGAGGGTCTGCAATCTTCCTCTCTCTCAAATATCTCCCCCTTTTTAATTGGGCTTTACTTTTGAGACAGTTTTTCCAGTCCGGCATCGTAAATTCACATTCACATAAAGTACCCTACTTTGCTTCCATAGAAGACCAAAGACACCATTCTTTCTCCTTGAGTCGATTTCGCATTCGATGAGTCTAATTCGATGTCGAAATCGAATCAAGATGCTTAAGATTGGCTTTTGGTTTCAATTAATGGGTTTTGCCAAACGTGAAACTGAACGAGCTCTTTGTGTGCCCTACGGCTACATAGGTTCTTCATCTTTCCCCAGATATACTCTCAACTGCCTTTGTTATCCTATCAACAGGTCAGTCAAATGCGAAAACGAAGTGAAAAGTTGTGGAATTTGGATCTGATTTGGTAGATCTAGAAATGTCGTGTCATTTGTTTGTAAATTTAGTCGCGAGATTTCTAACTGGGTTATTCTTAAGGAGAAGAATGATCCATTGTGAAAGAATGCGAAGGATCGGCATAGATATGTGGAGAAGAAGGATCCGCAAGAGATATACGGAAAAGCCGTATGAGATTACCAGGCCGGGGGCCTGGTTGTTTATGTATTTGGACCCACCCTGCCCGCCAACTTCATTAACCTACCAGGCCTAGTTGTTTCTTCAAAATATTTAGACCAGCCCCGTACTCGCCCTGACTTGTGAGTTTAGGCTAGTTTGCCCACCCTTAGTATATACAATTAAAAATTTAAAAAAAAATTGTTGTAAATAATGGGTATGTATGCCCACATGCATACAGTAAACTTTTCATATGCTTGATAGTGTAATTTGTTTGTTTTCAAGGTAGTTGCTCTATAAATAGAGCATTACGAGTGTTCTAAAGAAAACAACAGCAAGAAATAAAGAAAAGTTAGAATATTTTCAATATCCTCCTATTTCTCTCTTATCTGCAATCATTTTGTGTTAGTGTAATATTTTGCAACTGCCTCGCTCCTGTCTCTAGCAAAGGTTCTCTCTAACTTTTGCCTATTTATAACACGTTATCAGCACGGCTCTCTAACCATTTTCTCATTTCTCTTCGCCGAAAGAAAAGAAAAAAATGTTTCCTCCAAGAATTTTATTGTTCTTCTTCTTCCTCTGCCTCACCTGTTGGATATACCCTCGTGAAGAACTGTTTGCACTATGCCTGCTTTTAGTTCTCAACATAACAATTACTTATATCTTTGATTTCTTGTTTGGTGTAGTTTCTGATTACTAACCCAATGTCTATTTATCTTTGCTGCGATCAAAGATGGTGCGGTATCATCGCCCATCTTGAACTGCAGATTTAATTTTATTGCAATTTTAGATGGTGTGGTATAATTGCCCACCCTGCTCTGCATATTTAAAATTTTCTGCTGCTTGAGTGGTGCGGAATAATCGCCCATCCTATGTTATTTCAACGAGAATGGTGCAGTACAATCGCCTTCCTCGTTCATCATGTAAATCTCGAGCCTGAAGTTTCGAGTGCTTATCATTTTGGCCTGAAGATCAAAATGAAAAATTTGTAAGAGCCAGAAGTTCTAACAATATATTCCTCCAAAATACATATTATTGCAAGTTCTTATACGCCTTATTTTTCTTTCAAAAAAGAAAATGGCGAACTTGGCAAAGCATGATTTTGTTGCCCTGGATATTACTGGAAATAACTACCTTACCTGGGTAATGGATGCCAAGATTCATCTGGAGGCAGGAAATTTTGGAGATACCATCAAGGAGGATAACAGTGCATCCTCTCAAGATTGGGCGAAAGCCATTATCTTTATCTGTCACCATCTTGATGAGGGACTGAAGAGCGGGTACCTCACGGTTGAAGATCCATTAACCCTCTGGAAGGCACTGAAAAATAGATACAATCACCAGGAAACAGTGATTCTTCCAAGGGCTCGTTATGAGTGGACTCACCTAAGGATCCAGGATTTCAAAACGGTGGCTGAATACAATTCTGCAATGTTCAGAATTAGCTCCTAGTTGAAGCTCTGTTGAGAAACAATAATTGAGGAAGATATGTTGGAAAAGACTTTTAGCACCTTTCATGCCTCCAACATGCTCTTGCAGTAGCAGTATAGAGAAAAAGGCTTTACTGAGTACAACCAGCTGATATTTGTACTCCTTGTAGCCGAGCAAAACAATGAGCTTTTGATGAAGAACCATCAGTCCCGACCTATCGGATCAGCACCATTCCCAGAAGTGAATGTTGCTTCCCTTGAAGGGAATACCACATCCTCTAGGGGGAATAATTACAAACGAAGACATGGTCACAAGCGAGGCCGGTAGAATGGGAAAGGCAAGAACCATGATGTCCAGTTTCATAACCAAGTTCCAAGGTATAATCCCGGCCCAAGCTTTAAGAATGAAAATCGCCAGAAAGGCAAAGCTCATATAAACACTCCTAGAAATCCTGAAGGAGTTTGCATATGTGTGGTGGTAATGGGCACTAGGCGCGTACTTGTTGTACCCCAAAACATTTGGTGGATCTGTATCAAGCCTCCCTCAAGGAGAAGGGTGTCGAGACAAATTTCCTTGACCAGGCTGAACCGATTGATATACCTGATCCAATGTTCGATTTATCAGGGGAATTGAACACAACCCAACTGGATGTTTCAAACTTCATTATTGAAAGAGGGAATGAAGTATATGGGTCTGAGTGAATCATTTATGTTTGATGTACCCTTGTTATTTGTACTTGTGGTTCAATGCTCGCATTTTCAATTCAATAAAAGTAGTATTCCAGTATGAATAAACTGTTTTTAACTATAATTTCGTTACTTATAGGACATGGATAAAAATTATGGTTATTCTCAAAATAAGAGCAATGGCAGAGATCTTTATCTTGCAGACAGTGTAACCACACATACAATACTTCAAGATCGAAAGTATTTCTCAAGGTTGATGCTTGCAAAAGTAAAGGTAACAACAATATCAAGGCAATCAGATGTAATTGAAGGCTCAGGAAAAGTCCAGATCATGCTACCAAATGGAACAATATTGTCCATACAGAATGCGTTGTACGCTACTCGATCCACTCGAAATTTGTTGAGTTTTAAAGACATACGTCTAAATGGATACCACATTGAAACAAAAAAATATCTATGCATTACCTCCAATGATACCCAGAAGCGTATATTGGAGAAGTTGCATGGTTTATCGAATGGATTGTATTATACATACATAAAGACAATTGAGGCATATACTGTCATGAACCAGAAGTTCATTGATTCAAAAGTTTATATGCTTTGGCATGACCGTCTGGGTCATCCAAGATCCACCATGATGCGTAGGATCGTTACCAACTCTAATGGACATCCATTATTAAGCAAACACATTGATGTCTCAAATGATAACCCTTGCAAGGCTTGTTCTCAAGGGAAGTTGGTAATTAGACCATCACAACTAAAGGTTGATGTTGAATCCCCATCATTTTTGCAAAGAATTTCAAGGGGATATTTGTGGGCCTATTCAACCACCTTGTGGACCATTTCAATATTTTATGGTTTTGGTTGATGCATCTACCCGATGGTCACATGTTTACCAATTGTCTACTCGAAATATAGCTTTTCCGAGACTTCTTGCTCAGATAATTAAGTTGCGAGCACAGTTCCCAGATCACCCCATTAAGTCAATCTGACTTGATCATGCTGGCGAATTTACGTCTCAAACCTTTGATGATTACTGCATGGCACTGGGCATTGATGTTGAACACCTTGTTCCTCATGTCCATACTCAAAATCGTTTAACAGAGGCATTTATCAAGCGACTTCAATTAATAGCTCGCATTCTGCTCATGAAAACAAAATTGCCAATCTCTGGATGGGGACATGCCATCTTACATGCTACATCATTGGTTCAACTGACACCCATAGCCAACCACCAATACTCATCAATACAACTCGTGTTTGGGCATCAGCCAAACATTTCACATTTATGAGTTTTTGGTTGTGCTGTTTATGTGCCTGTTGCACCGCCACAATGCACTAAAATGGGACCTCAGCGCAGACTGGGAATTTATGTGGGTTTTGATTCACCATCTATCATTAGATATTTGGAACCCTTGACAGGTGATATATTTACAACTTATTTTGCGGATTGTCATTTTGATGAGACAGTTTTCCCGTCGTTAGGGAGGAAAAGACCGTTCCAGAAGAACGACAAGAGCTGACATGGGTTGTTCCCACCTTTTCTCATTTTGATCCTCGAAGCACTTAATGTGAAAATGAAGTGAAAATGATCATTCACCTTCAAAGTATTGCTAATCAAATGCCAGATACATTTAATGATGCTTCGAAAGTGACAAAGTCACATATACCAGCTGCAAATGCACCTGCAAGAATTGATGTCCCTGTTGGACAAAATAAAGTGGCAGCGAATGATTCATCTAGTGCACGCCTGAAGCGTGGTAGACCCCCAGGTTCAAAAGATTCAGCCCCTCGAAAGAGAAAGACGAGGGCACAGTTGAACCTAAATGAAATCATTTAGGAAAAGAAAATGAATGATAAATCCACAATTCATGATTCTGTACTTCCAAAAAAAGAAAATGTCCTTGATCTGAAGAGACATAAGTACATGAAAGCAAAGAAATATCCATAAATTATGCATGTACTAACGAATTGTGGGATCGAAATAAAATAATCATCGATGACATGTTTGCATTTGCAGTAGCCACTGAAATTATATTAAGTGATGACATTGAGCCCCACTCTGTTGATGAATGCAAATATAGACAAGATTGGCCTAATTGGAAATATGCAATCCAAGCAGAATTAAATTCCTTGGAAAGGCGAAATGTTTTTGGATCAGTAGTCCAAACCCCGCCTGGTGTAAACCCTGTGGGTTACAAATGGGTATTCATAAGGAAACGCAACGGGAAAAACGAGATTGCAAGATATAAAGCATGACTCGTTGCACAAGGTTTTTCACAAATAACTGGAATTGATTATGAAGAGACATACTCTCCTGTAATGGACGCAATTATGTTCCGTTACTTAATAAGTTTGGTGGTTTCAGAAAAACTTGATATGTGAATTATGGATGTCATCACCACGTATCTATATGGAGAATTAGATACTGACATATATATGAAAGTCCCAAAAAGACTTAAGTTGCCTGAAACGACTAACAAACCACGAGGTATGTTCTCAATTAAATTAAGGCGATCATTATATAGGCTAAAACAATCTAAACGAATGTGGTATAATCGTCTCAGTGAGTATTTGATCAAAGAAGGATATACCAACAATGTCATCTGCCCTTGTGTGTTCATTAAGAAATCAAATATTGGATTTGCTATAGTGGCAGTATATGTCGATGATATAAACCTAGTTGGAACTCCTGAAGAGCTCAATAAAACTGCTGAATATCTGAAAAAGCGAATTTGAAATGAAAGACCTTGGGAAAACAAAATATTGTCTCGGCCTGCAGATCGAGCATTATGTTAATGGAATTTTGGTCCATTAATAAGCTTACATTGAAAAAATACTGAAGCGATTTGGCATTGACAAGGCTTATTCACTTAGCACCCCAATGGTTATTCGTTCTTTGGACATTAAGAAAGATCCATTATGTCCAAAAGAAGATGATGAACTGGTCATTGGTCCAGAAGTACCATATTTGAGTGCAATAGGTGCTTTATTGTATTTAGCATAATATACTATACCAGATATAGCTTTTTCAATCAACTTGTTAGTAAGGTATAGCTATGCTCCAACAATTCATCATTGGAATGGAGTCAAAGATGTATTGCGATACCTTCGTGGAATCACAGACATGGGTCTTTTCTACTCAGAAAAATCCACAAATGACCAAATTCTTGTTGGATATGCAGACGCTGGTTTCCTATCTGATCCGTATAAAGCCTGCTCACAAACTGGGTGTGTGTTCACTAATGGAGATACTGCAATTTCAAGGCGCTCAACAAAGCAAACATTAATTGCTACATCTTCCAATCATTTGGAAATAATTGCTTTACATGAAGCAAGTCGTGAATGTTTTTGGTTAAGATCAATGATCCATCACATCCGGAATTCATGTGGTCTACCTTCAAAGACAGACACTCCAACTGTCATCCATGAAGATAATGCAGCATGTGTTGCCCAAATGAAGGAAGGATTCATCAATGGCGATAAGACTAAACATATATCTCCAAGGTTTTTTAGTGCACATGAGCTTCAGAAGGCTAAAGTTATTGAAGTCAGACAAATCCGTTCCAATGAAAATATGGTAGACTTGTTCACCAAATCTCTACCAAAGTGCACATTTCAAAAGTTAGTGCAGGAAATCGAATTTATCGGCTTACCAATTTGAAGAATGCGGAATTAGGGGTTGATACAATTCAGGGGGAGCATCCATGATACATGCATGTTTTACTCTTTTTCCTTCGATTAGGATTTTTCCAACGGGGTTTTTCCTATCAAGGTTTTAACGAGGCAACATAAGCATGTTTAACACTATATCAACAATCCGGGTAAAGTTGTACTCTTTTTCCTTCGCTATGGTTTTTTCCCACTGGGTTTTTCCAAGCAAGGTTTTAACGAGGCAACTGATGTTGATATGTGGGCATCCAATGGGGTTTAGGGTATGTATGTATGTCCAATGGGGAGTGTTGTAAATAGTGGGTATGTATGTCCACATGCATACAGTAAACTTTTCATATGCTTAATAGTGTAATTTGTTTGTTTTCAAGGTAGTTGCCCTATAAATAGAGCATTACGAGTGTTATAAAGAAAACAACAGCAAGGGAGAAAGAAAAGTTAGAATATTTTCAGTATCCTCCTATTTCTCTCTTATCTGCAATCATTTTGTGTTAGTATAATATTTTGCAACTGCCTCGCTCGTGTCCCTAACAAAGGTTATCTTTCTAACTTTTGCCTATTTATAACAATTTTGGCATGTGCTTGATTTTTTTTAAGTCATTATTGGATAGTAACATGAGAGTGAACCAATACTTAACAACATAACATAGTTTTCGAATGGTTTGTTGGTGTAGTGGTACAAGTGGCTGTTTTGCACATGGAGGTTTTGGTTTCAAATCTAATTGAAAACATTTTTGAAATTATTTTTAGGCCGCCGAAAAAGTGTGTCGGTCGGATAAAGTAGAAGGCTAAAGTGACAATTTTATAATTATTTTGAATTGATTGGTACCTAAGTTACAAATATGGTATGTTTCCTTGAATTTTTTTTAGGAATGATGTTTAAACTAAAATGGCTCAAAGAAAAATTGATTGTTAATTTTAAATTAGGGTAATGTTAGGGCGATTAAATTTTTTAAACTAAATGAAAGTTGATGATTGGATTATTACTTAAGTGTTAATTAACGTGCTTATTTCTTACTAGTGATACATCATTTAGTTTGCAAATTTAGACTACAAATTTAGTCCACCTAACATTACTCTTTAAATTAAGTGTATAGGTGGAACGATAGGTTTGGTTTTTCTAAATATTAATTACTGAGTTTATGTCCTAGTGGAGTCCACATCTCAAATATTTGAAGGGGAAGGTATGTAGGAAAAAGTAAATGCGAAGGTAACTAGCATTTCTTCTATTTTGTAGAAAACAAACTCATAGGTATTTTTAACATATTTTTTTTACCATAAGCTTTTCTTTTTTTTTTTGGGAAACCTCGACAATACGAGAAAAAAT
This sequence comes from Cotoneaster glaucophyllus, assembly GCA_036320875.1. Classification (NCBI taxonomy): domain Eukaryota; kingdom Viridiplantae; phylum Streptophyta; class Magnoliopsida; order Rosales; family Rosaceae; genus Cotoneaster; species Cotoneaster glaucophyllus. The sequence goes on from CM070073.1 coordinate 19,254,005, forward strand.
TTATTAATAACAAAAAAACATTTACACCTATTCAAGGGGGACATAAACCTTACCCTCATAAAACGAGACAACAAAAAAGAATACCTGAAAAAGAAAGGGGATATAAACCTTACCCCTCTAGAAACAAAAACAAGAAAGATACAAAGAAAAGAGGGAGGAGACATGAAACCTAACCCCTTTAAAACCAAACCTAAAGGTCTAAACCTGCAAGACAAGTCGAACAACACAACAAAGTTAGGAAAAAAAGAAGAAAGTGAGACAAACCTGGATGCCGGGATGCACATTAATTTGAGAAGCGGTAGCTAGGCAACTGAGGCAAGACAAAATAGTTTGAAAACAAAGCAGCATAAGCCGCCAAAGGAGGAAAATCGTGCCATGTTAAAGTTGGAGAAGGCAAGCCCTTGTTAGCAAAATTTTCCGCAACAAAATTTCCTTCGTGATATATGTGAGAAGCGTAGAAAGTCATTTTCAGAATGCAGTCCAAACAAATAGACCATTGCATAGGAAGAGGCCAAGAAAGATCAAAATCAGACGATTGAGAAGCAGAAATAATACTAGAACTGTCACTTTACAATAAGCATGCATGCATGTATAGTTTCATTAAAAATCAAGTGCCTATTGAAAAATTATTTGGAGAATGTACTCATTTAAAAGTAATTTTATGATCTAATATCAGTTCTCAGTTATTCTGCCAAACATAGTTGAAATCCTTTTAGTTTTAAATGTCAAAATTTACTTTTAACACTTCTACATAAAATTCCAAATAAACCTGGAGTTTGCTTCCCTCAACGTGCCACCCGCAAATTATTTATTGTTATGATTAGTATCATTACAATCGATATTATTACAATAAGGAGTGTTTAAACTTGAGTGACAATGTATCTGTTCGGGCTGGATCTGTCCCTCACACAGCTTCTCAGGGCTTTTATCTGTTGGGCAAGGTTTGCTGCTTGGTGTGCTACAAGGTTCTAAAAGATGCTAGGTGCTAGTCGGGCGGCATGCTGGGTCCTAGAGCTTAGGCGCCAAGGCGGGGCGTAGGAGGACTAGGCGGATTTAAGTAAATCTATTATATTTCGTGTATTTAACTGTCTATTTATACTTAAAATATATATAATTTCATCATAATCTACAAAGTAGAATGATATATATTATGAAGCATTGGAACATAATGAAAACATGGGGAACAAGCATATAATGTGTGTTCATTTAAGTATACAACAAGAAGCTAATAATTTATTGTAAAAAATAAAATGTAAAATGAAAGTTATCTATTTTCTGTTTAAGTGAGTCACAACCTAGGCGGGTGCTTAGGCAGGTCTAGGACCATGCTTCAATCTGCCATCTTCCACTATTTGCTAAGAAGATATTCAGTCTGCCATCTTCCACTATTGATCCCACTCAGGAACACATGTACTTTATCCTGTATTGGCTAAATAAGTATGTCTTCCCCAACAAGTTCAAAGGAGTAAAGCTGGAATGAATTCATTTGGTGGAGGCACTGCATTTCTTTGATGATGTATCCACTGGTCCCTTCATTCTAGCACACCTCTACCATCTTCTTTATGAGATAACAAGGGACCAGCCTTTCGAGACAAATGTCAATGGAGCTGCCTAGATGGTGCAACTCTGACTTCAGTGGTACTTCCCAGAGATTCAGGCTGCCAACTTGGAGTTCCCAGATTGAGTAGCTCAAGCCTGAATTCTAGCAGATGCTCTTACTACCAACCATTATACCTTAGCCTGTCTCTACCTATTCAAAATCTATCAAACTCAAGCTGATTTAGAGTGAGGTGCCTCTGTGCTCAGGAGGTACCCTTGGTTCTTGGACCAACTCTTCTAAGACTCTTTCAGGGAGGATGCAAGCAACTTTCACAAGGAGAAATTCATTAGCTGCATCCAGCAAATGGACTTGGCTTGGGGAGTCCAAAACGATCGAGCGGGCTACGAGCGCGGGATGGAGGTCTACCACCCCAATTTATGTGGTATGAAACTGAGATTTAGGCAGGCAATCCCAGTCCTCTTCTCTGATTCTGTTCATTGTGGAACTTCCTACCGTCTTCATTTTCCCTCAGAGGCTACACTCCGGGGAAGCCGGCGCAGCTTGAAAATGATGATCAAGATAGCTCACAAGCCTGTGGCTCTTAACTTCGAGTGTACATCTCTGTTCACCACTTGGTGTAAGGCCAAATGCTCCAAAAGTATGGTGAAGATCTTAAGGAAGCCCATGATAGGCTCTTCGAGCAGGTATTCTTCAAGTCCCTCCCAAAGAAAGAAGAATTCAAAAGATGGAAGGAGGCCATCAACCAGAAGAACCAACTCTTGCTCATAGGTAGCTTATATTGTTGCCTCAATCCTCTACTTTATATTTTCATAGTTGTGATTGCTAGTTCTCTTTTCCTGACCTTGCAGCCCAAGGAAACACTAATGAAATGGATGTTGGGTAAGAGAAAAATGCTTCTAATACCTTGGTTCTTTAAGAGACTGCTGCAAAGGCAGCCAGGCAAGGAGCGGGCTCTAGCAATGTCCTTGAGGATGCTGGAGACATCTTAGTGATGTTCAGTGAGTCAGAGACAGAAGATGGGCCTAAAATAGAGACTAGAGCTCCTCGTGGGTCAAGGTCTTCCGTCGTGGAATCATCAAAGTTTGAACCCAATGAAAGGCCTCAAGCTCGACTTGCCCTTCCTGCTCCAAAAACCACCCCCACTAAGAAGAGAACCAGGTCTCAGACCTCCCAAGCCTCCAGACCTTCCTATGTCCTCCCAATTGAAATGGGTAGGAAGAAACAGAAGTCTGCTAATAAGTGATCCAGACTTGGTTTTTCTTTATTTAGTTTCCCCTTCTTAAGTTTTGAGCTAATCATGTTCTTTTCTTGTAATTATGACCTACTGTCAACAAGAAACCTGACCCTACTCCTCAAGAGACACATGCAGGTGAAGAAGTACAGCAAAGCAACAAAGAGGCCATTGCTAAGATTCTGGAGGAGTTGAAGGTATCCTTCTTACATTTTGGGCATTCAATTCATTCTAAAGTTCACCTCTCTCATTCTAAACTAGTTTTTGTTACTTTTTTGAAACAAGCTTCCAAGATAGAAGGAACTTCTCAAACTGAGCCTCATTCACCTTCAGCCCAACCTGTGCATTTTTCTCCTCCTCGGGCTAAGCCTTCAGAGGTAAAATTATCATTCTCAATACTTGTCAATTTTGTATCTCTGAGTCTTCAATGCTGACTTTACTTCTACTATTTTCCAGGTAAGAAAAGGTACCTTAACACCTCAGGTCGGGCAAGAACCAGATATTCCTTCTTCCTTAATTCCTCCAGCAATGATGGTGACTCCCACTTCCCAATTCAATCCAACCATTAGAGAGATGCTCCACTTTGTAAAGGATGACAGTGCCTCTATAAGTCTCCTTTATCTCAAACCTTTTTTTAGCTTTTCTTAATGTTTCTTTATTTTGAACTTATACTCTGTATGTTGTCTTTGTCAATCTTCTCCCTTGCCATAGACTACTACTCAACCACCCTAGGCCGCTAAGAAGCCTATAGTCCCTGAGATACCAGTTGTCTCAGAGGTGACTAGTCCTAAGGCTCCTCCTCGAGCAAGCCAACTTACCTTCTCCAAGGCAGCTGCAGCAACACAACCTTTTCCCAAAACTCAAGGTTCTTCTCATGTATAAATACGTTTTCACTCATGCCCTTTTCTTATTTGGGTCCAGGCTACCTTACTAACTTATTTTCTTTGATTTTGACAGGCCTAACAAGTCTCATCAGCCCACAGTGAGTAAGATAGTCCTTCATTGGCCTCCACAAGCTTCTGGAGTCACATGGATCCTCATCCCTTAGCCTTGAAAGGCTACTGCTGCTGCTGAGTCTTCTTCTTTCATTTATGCTGAGGCTACCACTACTCTTGCTGCCTCTGGTGGTGCAGGTGTGATGCATCCCCCTCTAGCCTCTACTCATGCCACGACCTCTTTGCCTGAATTAGTTAGAGAGTTCGGGCAAATCAGGACCAAGTTGAGATCTCTAAGGCGCCCTTCTAAGCCTTAGCATCTTCAAGATCTGTGCAGAGTTTTCAGGGAATAGATGCAGAGGGACTTCTCGGCCTCCTTTAGTCTCAAGACACTTCAAGAAGCTGAGAAAACTCTTACTGAATTATACCAGGCCCAACAAATAACGAAGGTGCAATATGAGTTATTTATATCCTTCTTCGAGAATCTGAAGGCTTTGAGGGACCAGCATCTCAGGGCCAAGAAGCAGGCCAACAGGGTTAAATGCTACAAGAAGAAGAACAGTAGGACCTCTACTTCTCTGTAACAGCTAGTGGAAGAGGGCTCGACCATGGAAGACCAAATAATGGTGGCAGTAGTTGAAATTCAAAAGCTAGAGGAACAACTTTCTGCTTTAAAGGCTGAGTAGAAGGCTCTTTCAAGCAAGCTATACCAGAAGATTGAAGAAGTAAAGAGAGTCAACCATGAAGTTGAGGAGTCTGAAGCTCAGCTTACTAAGGTACTAACAGCAACATAGCCTTAGAAGAGCCGAGCCACATTTTCACCATCATGCAGACTTATCACTCTAGGGTAGTTACCTTGGCTAAGGATGTAAACTTATTAGGCTAGGGTCTCTGTACTTCTCCAATTATTTAAATGAAAATACCTCTTTTTGCTTTACTACTTTACTTGCTTATTTTCAATTTTCTAATAGCAACAACTGCTTCAAACACACAACAAAAGCCTTTACTTAGACTTCACTAATAGAACAGTCACTAACATCCCACAGAGTTAGGTGGTACTTCTTTAAGAACTTAGTATTGATTGGATGTTTCTGTAAGTCTCCCTCTAAATCTGCCAAGTAATACCCTCCTCTGTCTAATATTTTAGTAATCATAAAAGGGCCTTCCCAAGTGGGAGTCCATTTCCCAAAATGTCTAACTTGAGCTCCCAATGGTAGAATTGCTTTCCATACCAATTCTCCTTCTTTAAAAGTCTTCAGTCTTACTTTCTTGTTGTATGCTTGGGCAACAGCTTCTTTCCCTTCTTGGATTTGTTTAGAGCTTCAATTCGGGCAACATCTAAATCCTCAATGCCTTGACACATGGCCTGAATAAATTCATCGCTATGTAGGCCAAATTGGTTTTGAAGCCTCACAAAACTCACATTGATCTCCGTATAGAACACTGCATCTTGCCTGAATGTCAATGCATAAGGAGTCGATTCTTCCAGTAAGCATTGGCTTGGACAGTATGTACTTGATCATGTTAGTTTTGGCAATTATATGAATATGCAAGGCAAAATGTAGTGCCTCAATTTGTAGGCAATGAAGAAAGCTAAGCATAGCTTCTCAACTGGGGTATATCTTATTTCTACCTCAGTAAGGATCCTACTGAGGTAATATATTGCATGTTCTTTCCCCCTCATTATTTTGAGCCAATAAACTCCCTATTGATTTCTCGGATGCAGAAATGTAGAGTTTCAAAGGTTCCCCCTTCTCGGAAGACATAAACACTGGTGGAGAAGCTAGACAAGTCTTTACTTTGTCAAAGGCTTCTTGGTGTTGAGAGCCCCACTCAAACTTATCCTGATTCTTCAACCTCAATAAAGGAGTCAATAGTTGGATCTTGCCCGCCAGATTAGCAATAAATCTCCTTAAAAAGTTACTCTTCCCTAGCAGGCTCTGCAATTGCACATTGTTGGTGGGGGAAGGTGACTTCATTATATCCTGGCCTTTGTTCTTACCCACTTCCACACATCTTTGATGGACCAGGAACCCTAGAAAGTTGCCTGATCTAACCCTAAAAGCACATTTTCTCAGTGGGTTATTATCCTCAGCAAGGCTTATCTGAGGTCTTCTAGGTGCTTATCTGAGGTTCTAGACTTCACCACGATATCATTAATGTATACCTTCACGATATGCCCGATCAAATCATGAAAAATAGCATTCATTGCCCTTTCAGCCCGAATGGCATGACTACATATGCATATGCCCCTATGTGTCCTGGGCATCTAACTGTTGTCTTATGTATATCCTCTTTAGCCATTTTTATCTGATTATATCCAGCATTCCCATCCATGAAAGATAAAACTTTGTGTTTTGCAATTGCATCAATGGATAGGTCAGCCATAGGCATATGGTATTCATCTTTGGGAGTTGCTTCGTTAATGTTTCGATAGTCAACACAACATCGAATGGCATTAGTTACAGCTTTTAATACAGGTACAATGTTAGCCAACCACTCTACATACTTTGCAGGTCTAATAAAGTCTACCTTCACCAGCCTCTCAATTTCGTCTTTGACTTTTTCTTCTATTTCTTTTGACATCCTTCTTGGCGCTTACTTTACAGGTTTATACTTCTCCTTAATAGGCATAATGTGCTCTATTAAGCTGGGGTCTAATCCAGGCATCTCTATGTAGTGCCATGCAAAACAACCCTTGAACTCGTGCAAAAGATCAACTATCTTTTCTCGATCTCCATCTTCCAATAGGCCACTTAGTTCCCAAATTAATAGTTTTCAAGGGGTCTTATACCTCGGGTGTTGGCTATTTTCTTTGAAGCCTCAGGCTCATCTTCTGGCCAATCCAAGTCATATATACATTCTGCCATGTGGATGGCTACTTTTACTTCTTCTTTTAAAATTTCCTTTCCTTGGTCATCTTTGGTGCCTGAAGCTCATTCTCCTTACTCTGCCATTTCTTTGGTTGAGCTCTCTTTAATCTATCTTCGTTCTCTCCCATAATTTAGCAGTCTCTTGATTAAGGACCTGACTGCTATTACTTGGTCCTCCTTTTTTGGTCTGTCATCATTGGTGTTGGCAGGCAGGGATAATATGAGACATGTCTCATTCCTCTTGAGTGAGAGAAAGTCCTTGTTTTAAGAGTTTTTGGGTCGTCATCTTGGTAGGGCGACCATTTTGATAAACACCTAGACATTGAAGGATCCCAAGTCTACCTCTAAAGGCAGTATCCCATGAGTTTTGGTAATGGCTCTAGAAAAGCTAGACATTGTGAGATCAGTAGGTATAAAGTCTTCTTCACCTCTACAAAGTCTCTTTATCTGTTTAAATGGTAGCACATTAACTGCAGCCCCCCATCTATCAATACCATTTTGAAAGGGACTCTTTCCAAATGAGCTGTGACATATATGGGCTTTAGATGGTTTGCTAAGGCCAGACTTAGCTTTTTGAACACCATATTATCAGAATAAACTCTCTAAGATTCCTTTTGCGTGGGATCGGGAAAATATTGTGCCATATAATCATCCTCTATTACTAATGGTTAATTTGGTTCTGCACAGAACATGGTTGACAGTACATAGGTCATGTTCACATGAAAATTGCTAGGTCCAGGTGTTTCTTCCTTCTTTTCCCCAATCTGGCATAAAAACTTATCCATCCATGCTTGAGCATCTTTAGTTAACATCAACTCGGGCACTTTTTCCTCTCCTATGGCATTAAAATCATGCAGTTGCCTTAAAGTTCCAAATGGAATATCCTCATGTGGTAGTGGAGGCATCCCTCTTTCAGGAGAAATGGTTCCAAAACAAATAGGCTTTGGATTCCAACCTGGTGTAGGTACCATCACCATGCTTTCTTGGGCTCTTCTTAATATTTTGTACTTCCCTGGATTAAGGTTTTGAGGAACATGATCTCATACGCATTCAGCCTTGCTATTAGCCTTCTCTACTTTTCTCTTGCTCCTCCAACTGAGTTGTCTTTCTCCCCCTTAGGTAAAGCTTTCAAACTTAACATTTTCAAAAGCTTCTGAAACAATAGGCATTTTAAGTGAGTTCATATGAGTTTTGTGTTGCTCCTCCAACTGAGTTGTCTTTCTCCCCTTTGGGTAAACCTCTCGGACTTAACATCCATGTCTACTACATATCATTTTCGGCTTAATCAGGCTGAATTCAACTTTGTAACTGGTGGTATTTGGCTCATGGTTCTTTCAAATCTTCCTTGTCTCATGCTGCTATAGTTGGATGGTTGGGGAGCCTTAACATCTACTCAATGTGGCAACCTTGCCTCCTTGTCCTCTACTTCTTCAAAAGCTTCATAATCTCTAAATACTTCAGACAAACCCTTAGGTTCTGAATCTCCTCCTAATCTCTTGAACACATTCTTAGTAGTTTCCTTGTTTATCTTAGCAACCCAAAGAATACTTATACGGGCGTTTTGTTCCTCCATCTCTCTTCTTCTAACCAACTTCAGGTCAATGATGGCACCTAATGCTGGTACCTCAAGTTCACACTCACACTGACATTTGCTACACAAGACTACTCATTTGACCACAGCTGCTTGGGGCCTATCGGGCAACTTTCTGACACCTTATGTTAGCCTGCCTGCTTACCTTTTTTCTCCCCTTTCATCCATGGTAGCCTTTCTTTTCCCCCCTCTTAACCCAATTAAGATTTATCATGTTGATTGGGGCTTCAGGGAATGGATTTGTGTCAACCATCATGTTGGCCTGGGGTTTCTCCAGCAATAATTTCCTTTTAACTATAAGGTCTTAGATCCAATCTCTGAATTGCACACAATTAACAATGGAGTGGTTGAAGGTATAGTGGAGCTTGCAATACTTCTTTCCTCTGAGTTCCAATCTCTTGGGCAAGATTACTCTAGCCCTCACCAGTTCCTCGTAGATGTATGCGGCCTTAGTTAAATCAAAAGAATATAACTGATACTTTGGAGGCTTTATGCGCATAAACCCTTCATCATTCTTCACGATCTTCTGGTCTTTGATAGGTTGAACCAATCCCTTCACCGTCAAAGGTTTAAAATGAGTGGTCATTTCTGCAACACATAGTTTTATCCCTTCTCTGAGGCTATTATCATTTTCCCATGCCTCCAGGCCTTCAAACTCCAATTGATGTATTGGTTCTTTGCTTTTATAAAAAAAGAGTTACTTTAGATTAGTGCTTCACTTGTTGTTCCTCTGTCAACAACTTCTCATACTTAGTGGCTACAATCACTAACTCCTGAACCTCGTAAAACTGCACATCATAGAACTTCTTCCTCAAAGGTAGTCTCAGAGCCTTCTAGGAAATGGCTATAAGTTGAGCATGGTTGTTTGCGAACTCTTATCCTGGTCTTTCTGAACCTCATCATAAAACCCTCCGTAGACTCATGTTCATACTGCTTCACTTCTGCCAAATCATTGATGATAATTTCTGGTTCCACCCTATAGAATTGCTCATGAAATGCCATCTTCATTTGCCCTCAGTTGGCAATGGAATTAGGGGGTAATATAGAGTACCACTTGGGAGCCAAACCTACCAGCGAGTTTCCAAACAATCTCAGTTTGTAGTTAGGGTTGTCTTCGAACGCCACACAATGATTCAAAAACTTGAAGATGTGATCTCTGGAAGATACAATACAATCTTCCCCATTGAAAGTTGGGAACGCAGACATCTTGAAATTGAGAGGGAAAAGATTTTGCTCGTCAATGTACTCAGGATAAGGCTTCTGGTATGTTATCCTAAACATCGGGTGGGCCTACGGTTAAGCATTATGTACCACCATCCTCTTCAACTCTACCAATTCATTCTTGAGTTGTTGGTTAGCCATGTTATTGTGTGGGGGGTAAGAGGTCCCCCCTTTCGGGCTACGATCGATGCCCGAGAAAACTTCCCTTTATGTGTTTGGCTATCTCCACCTAACTTTTCCTCCCTCATTATTATCCAATGGTGGTGGCCTATAAGGAAGAGGCTTGCCCCCAACTGTGGATAAGCATATTCCATTTGTTTCTCCCACCAAATTAAACGCACCAGTCTTTATCCTTTCCTGCCCGATCTACCTTCTAACATCTGGTAGAGGTAGCAGGGGTTCGAGCAAGCCTGTCTCTTGAAACTCTTCTTCTTCTTGCCGACTGGTTTCAGCCTCTTCCTCCATTTTCCCCTTGTCCTTCTTTTCCTCAAGTAAGGGGAATAAAGGAATTACTTATTCCTTTCCTGGGCTTGCTTCCATGACTCTTTCCCTAGTATAACCATCATTTGGTGTGGAGTACTCTAACTCCAACTTTCTTTGTAGCGTCCATGTTAAGGAACACAGTCTGTTAACTTCTCCTCTGGTTTCCAGAGATATTTTTTCATACTTCTTAGTACTTGCACCATGGTGGCTTCCAAATCTTCATTATTGACTTTTCCATCCGACTTCTCAGAAGAGGTTAGGCTCTCTAGGATTGCAGGGGCGTGCAGTGAAGGAATGTCCTCTGGGTGATCTGTCATGCTTGCTTCTATTAGGCAGAAAGGTTGCCCAAATTCTACTTTCCACCTGAACGTTCAATCCTTCCTTCGTCTTGGCATACAACATCACATAATGTGTCCCACTGGGCGTGCCAAAACTATCTTCGGGCTAGATCTGTCCCTCGCACAACTCCCCGAGGCTCTTGCCTGTTAGGCAAGGTTTGCTGCTTAGTGTGTTGCAATATGAGTTTATTGTTAGTTTGAATGGTGCCTTTATGGGGCCTTTATTAGGCCTTGAGGCTCGCAATCAAAGCTAACATGGATCTAAGTGTGCCATAGTTATCTTTGTATAATAGACTATTCTTTATTGATTATAAGCTGGGTTGATTACTTGCGCCATAAGTTATTTAGACTTCTTGATTCTATTGGATTGTCACAGATAGGTTAAGTCTGTATAAAGTTCTTTTTCTTGCCTTGTAAATAAGGACTTTTACTCGTAATATTGTATGTCCAAAATGAAAAGGGTTCAGGGGCCTTCCAACCATTCTTTTAATTATAGTTAGCACTTAAAGAGGTAAAGTTAATTAGTTTGGTCAGATTGATCACAGATGGGACTTTGAACGAAAGACAGTTGAAAGTGATTTAAAAACATAATGGAATATGCATTGAACAACAGATCTACTTTATGTAAGTGCAAACAAAGAGACTCGGGCAAGATATTAACCTTGTCGGGCAAGGTTCAACTTCTTGCAACCACTTCTCTTTGTGTTTACAGGGGTTTGTAGACTCGAGAAAATGAAATGTAAATGGGGTTTCCTAAAGGGATTCGATACTACAATACTAGGGGAAGGTAGCAAAGCTTCTAAAATTGATAAATGATGGCTTTCTATGGGGATATATGACTAAAATGGCAGAGTCTGGACAAAATGCAGCTTTCTGGTTTCTTGCTTGTTTGAGAGCAAAGTTTAGATGTCTTTTGATTGATTGATTGAGTGTCCTTATCTCTGGTGTCCCTTGCTGCTTTTATAGACATTTTAGCCCAACTATCCAAGCTTTGACTTTTGGTGATGTGATGTCCTCCGAAACGTAGTGAGTCATCACTTATTTACCCATTCATACCCTTGAAAAGTGCTTTTTGTTGGGGGTGAGCTGCCCCCATATAGCCCATCACTTCTCACATAGGCATGTTGTTTATGCCTTGCTGAAATGGTTTTTAATTCTTCCTGGGTTGTTGCCTTATTCGAACCCAATCCTTCCTTCCTTTGCTTTTTGTGTTCTTAGGCCTTCATTCTTACCAAGTCTAGCTTTAAATATCCACTCAAATAGTGTCACCTTATTCACCAGGACAACAACCACTTGCAATTTCACCCACAATCAGGTATTAGGGAATCTAAGTTTAAAAGGCTTGACCTATATGTTCACTGGTCCTCATCCACCCATGGCCAGTAGAAGTAGTTATACATATTCAATTTAACCACCAATTTCTCTATAAACAAGAGGAACATTTTTATATATAGAAAAAGTCAACTTATTCAATAATGTGGTCCTGATTAGTGGTGGTTTTTTTTGTCAAATTGTCGTACCAACCGAATTGCCAACCGTACCATACCCATTTTGTGCCAAATTTTTTGTGTCAATCGGTAATGGTACAGTATTGGTAATGGATACCATTACCACGGTATTACCGTACTGTACCGAAAATACAATATAATTTATAAATTATAAATTATATAATAGATAATTATATAACACATATTTATAATATTCCAATAATTTGAAAATAAAACCCTACTTATATTAGCATTGTTGTTGGTGACTTTGATCTCTTGAAATGGTAGAAATCAAACACAAAAGAGTTCCTAATTCTTTCACAAATAGCTAAGATATCTTTGTAACCCTCACTTCTACCGTTGCTAGTGAAAATGCATTTAGCCTAGGGAGGAGGGTTGTGGACCCTTTTAGGGCATCCTTGACTCATAAAATAGTAGAGGCACTAGTATGTACTAGTGGTTGGCTTAGGGCAGATGAAGTAAACTTCTACAAGGAACCAACAGAAGATATGCTTCAATTTTACAAGGAAATGGAAGAAGAGGAAACAAGAAAGATATGCTTTAATTTTTTTAGTAAATTTGTTATTAAATGGTTTTCAACTTTAATTCTTCTTGCTACTAATTAATTTATTTTCTTTGTTTGCAATGTAGGTTTGACACAAACTCAATCTTCTACAAGTTCAATGCCTCCTCCATAAGCTTCGACATCTCAAGCTTAAATAACTGATCAATGAATTCTACTTTTTTAAGTTTAGTTCCAATTTTCATTTGGTTTGAAACTTTAATTTCTGTTTGGATTGTTAACTTGTATTTGTTTTGGTTTGTAACTTCTATTTGGATTGTAAGCTTAATTTTCATCATGAATCTTGATGCATCATTTGAATTATTGTGTGTGTGAATTGTGAACGATGAATAATAGATGAATTTAAACTACAATGTATGAGATAATGGTACAAAAAAAAGTTTTGCCCTTGAATTGGGTTAAAAAAACAAAATGGCAATTACCATTGCCATACCATGGCAACCGCACTTTTGGCAATACCGAACTTTTGTATACCGAAAGTTTGGTACTGTAAGGGTAATAGATTTTACTAAACCGAAAGTTTGGTACGGTAATTGGTACGAGAGTTTTAGTACGGTAACCGTACCGAACCCATCCCTAATCCTGATAGTACCTTTTTTTTAATTAGAGGAAAAAATATTGCTGATGGACACCAACATATTTTCATTTCGTTTAATTTTAACAAAATTTAAAATCTCTATTGAAATCTGAATTATAAATTTATGTACTAAGCCCACATAAACATATTCCATCTAGTTTATATGATATATAAGTTAGGACTTATGATTTTACATAAGTCCGAACTAGTATGATATATAAGTTAGGACTTATGAGTAAATTTAAAATCTCTATTCGACACTCAAAGCTGATAAATTTATGGGGAAACTTGATATAAGTCCAATTTTTTTAGCCAATAGTAGAAATAGTCCAATTTATTAAAATAAGTTCAATTCCTTAAATTTCATTATTTTATTATCAATAATTATCTCTTCAATGATAAGATTTATTATAAAAATCAAATTTCTTCCTAATTATCTCTTTGATTATTTATTTTATTTATTTTTTTGTTCTTTCTTGTTCTTTCCCCCTGCTTTAAACCCCATTTATAGATTTTACTTTTAATTTTTATAATCAATATATATCACAAGTCTACCTATATGACAGATTCTTTTTTATAATCACAGGTTAATTATATTTATCTACCTATATGACAGATTCTTTTTTATAATCAACTAAGATTAATGTGTCTTACTTGTAGGTATATTATATTTTTTTCTACCTTTTAGTTAGGTTTCATATCTTGCTTATAGGTACGATATACATTCATATATTTATTACTTGAGTTAGGGTATAATGTTTTGCAGATAGATTTTATATCAGTATATTAGTTTTTTTTGTTATAAAATATTAATTATATTTTTTGGAGTTGGAAAATGCATAATATTTGAAGATTTTAATTGATTTTTAATATTTTTAGAAAATATAAAATGAGCATAAAAAAATAAATACATGTAATTAGATAAATTGACTCACTTCTAAAAATCATCTATGTTTTTGGACCTGGATCTAAAAGCCCCTAAATTTATTTATATATTCTATTATGTCCGTAGATTTTACATATGGTCACCTCTGCTACATCGTGTTTCAACAAGTATGCCAATTTTGTGTCTAAATATCATTGTTGACAAGTTATGTAATAAACGTCACATAACAGTTGCATATAGGTTAATATGATCTAAATCCGTATTCCAAAGTGAAACATGCATCCCAAATTAAGTGAATATGCCCGCAAGAGTGGCCCAGATATATTAGCTTGGGTCTAGGTCTTCTGTTCAGAAGAGGCCCAAGAATGTTTACATAATATGGCAGTCTAGCATCTGATACCCTCAAACATTCCTTTAGGGGGTGTATTCAATTAGAATTTTGAAATATTTTAGTTCTTTTAATGATTTTAGGTGTATTTAATCAGAATTTTAAGTGATTCTCTGAAATTCAATGTGTATTCAATCAGGATTTTAAGATAGTTTATAAAATCCATAGAAATACAAGTGTATTCAATAAGAATTTTAAAGAAGTTAATAACATTCCAGGTGTATTCAATTAGAATTTGATTTTAAAGAATTTGTAAAAGTTACACTATGTTTGGATGGAGGAAATAAACATGGAATTTTGGTAAAAGTCAGAATTTATAAATTGACAGACACCAATTCACTTGTTTGGATTCATAAACATAGAAATTTAGAATTGAATTAAAATTTTACATGAAATATCTACAAATCAGTTAAACTCCATAAAAATCCATGGATTTATAAATCTATTACATGTTAACTACATTGAAGAAGAACTAGAGATGAACAATTGTAAAATCAAGAAATGAAGTTTTACAGAGAGAAGAGAAATATGAGAAAGAATGAATGAAGGTTTTGTATTGAACTCAATGAACTAACTTTACTATCTGTTTACAATAGCTATATATAGCTGACTATAGGAACAACTATTACATCATCACCCAATCCTTTCACAACTGTTTTGATGAGCTGGCAGTGATATATTCAACATCCCCCCTCAATCTCAACTGGGATTTCCAGTTTGAGATTGTATGAGTGCTTGAGAAATGCAAAACAATGAAATCCTTCTTGTCGATGTACTCCTAGCCCTGCGCCCATCATCAATTAAGCCTCTGTTCTTGGTGTTTAAAGGTGTCTTCATGCATCTGCATTATCAATTAATCCTCTGCCTGAAACCCTTCATCGACCCCATGTGCTACCAGAAAGGCCACATCTTTTGTAAGGAATGCATTCTCGAGTGCTTGCTTTCTCAGAAGAAGGATATCCATATAAAGCTAGCTGCACATACTGCTCAGCAGAAGCAAGAAAAGAACGAGGAAGATGATAGGCTTGTGCAGCAGAAAGCTAGAGAGCTTGAGGCCTTTGATTAGAAAAACCACGGTGCAATTCCACAATACAATGATAGAAACCAGAGCCAAGATAAAACTGGTTTCCATGGGGCGAATAGTGTGAAGGCCACTTCTTATGAAGATGAGGCTTTTCGGACAATGAAAGCCTTTTTGGCTGCCTTCTGCTACACCGGCAGCTCCTGTTAAAGTAGATGCTCCCTCTACGAGCACGGTCTGTCCGGAAGGAAATGAGAAACTAACACTGAAATCCCTATTCTCTGTGTACTACACAGAAGACAATAACGAGAAGAAGAAATTATCTCAAGATAAGACATTGATATGTCCGAGCTGTAAGGTTACTTTGACCAACACGCTGTCACTCGTGGCCCTTAGTTCATGCGGGCATGTCTTTTGACCAAATCCTTCTTCGTTCACAATCGAGACTGATTAAACAAGAAGCTTTACAATCACAAAAATCAAGAAACACAACTTTCTTCGGCAATCGGCCTTCAATGAAGAAAGGGAACAAGAACTGCACTCCGGCAATCGGCCTTAATGGAGTTGCACACAATAACAACAAACAAAACTTTTCAAGAACTTTACTCCGGCAATCGGCCTTTAAGGAGTAACACACAATATCTGAGACAGAACTTTTCACTCCGGCTATCGGCCTTATGGAGGAAACATAAAAGGGAAATGGCTATCGGCCTCTCTATCCCAACAAACAATCAAAGAATACCCAACAATCAATCAAAGAATCAATCTTTCACTTAGAAGAAATGGCAATTGGCCTTCATATTCTTCTAAATCAGTAAATGGCTATCGGCCTTAATACAAGAATTAACACAGAATTCCCCACTGAGACAATCAAACAAACAGTTGGAGTGCATAAAGAAAGATGAAACCTGAATCTTCAGTTCTTGATCGAAAAGCTCCTAGAGAAACACCAGAAATCATTGACCATCACATCTAACACAGCGGATGTAGTACAGCCCTGTACCTTTCCAATCTTCCTCAGCCCCAATCCTTAATCATCGCTTCCCTCCGCCTCCCCTAACCACCCCAAACCTGAAATCCCAACAGCTTTGGGTCGTCGGAGAATACATAGGAGGAGGCTCTGGGTTCGTCCATGGATGAAGGATGCCGAATCTTGAACCAGCATGATATATGCTTCCTACCTAGGACCGAGACCCATCTTTCTCTTGGAACCCGGCAAGAACAAATTTCGTATGAAATAACACTTGCCCATGTGATGGATTCTGATTGAGTTTCCAAAACCCAGTTGGGAATGATCAAAGCTTCATCTCTCTAGAACCCGAGAGAAGAAGAAAACACCGAAGAACTTGACGGAAAATTCAAGAAAATTTGAAGAGAAAATCTAATGAAATAAAAACGATGAAAATGACGAAATCTAATGAAAAACGAACCACCAGAATCCATGGCGTGAGCCTGGTGGCTCTGATACCATGTTAACTACATTGAAGAAGAACTAGAGATGAACAATTGTAAAATCAAGAAATGAAGTTTTACAGAGAGAAGAGAAATATGAGAAAGAATGAATGAAGGTTTTGTATTGAACTCAATGAACTAACTTTACTATCTGTTTACAATAGCTATATATAGATGACTATAGGAACAACTATTACATCATCACCCAATCCTTTCACAACTGTTTTGATGAGCTGGCAGTGATATATTCAACATTACAATCTCTTAAATTCTCAATCGAATACACTCCCCTAAATCTCTCAAATTCTCAATTGAATACAACTCAAACAAAAACTAGGGTTTGGGAATCAAATTTTCTGCATTAGATTATCTTAAAGATGGTAAAGAAGATTCAGCAGTCAAGATCTGGATCATTGATCTTCCTCATCAAAAATAAAAAAGTGCATGCGACAGTGCTCCAGATCAGGAAGTTTACTCATCCTTAAAAGAGAAATATGTATTATTCTTGATGTCCTGCAAAAGGCTCAAAAGAGATTCAAAGTGCAGAGAAGAGAAAGATGTTGTTGTGGTAGAAGAGGCAGAAGAAAGAAAAGAAAAGCCTGCTGGCTCGGGTATATATCATGAAGACTAGATCTGAGCTAACGTACGCTATATATTCTCCTCGGTACGTATTTGGCCCCTCCGGTGGGTTCTTTTGAACATTCTGCATGTCGGTCGGTGGGTTCTTTAGTTTTTAGTTTCTTCTTGTTGCCTTTGTGCTGCAAAATCAGTTTTCGATTACCTTAAAAGTTGAATAACAAGATCTCCAGTGTACTAGTTAATCTTGTGAAACCAACCTAGGCTACCTGCTTGAAACGGATTAAAAATGAATAACTACTTCATTTAGGGTTAGGGGAAGGGGAAATTTGAATCTCACAAATGGTAATGATATATAAATAATAAGCTTTAACATGCTATTATTAGCATTCTGTAAAAGTCATTCTACACATTAAAGATTAAAATGATAAGAGAAAATGTACTTGAAAGAGTGTGGAAAACTGTCAACAACAGTACTATATAAAAAATATATATTTTTAGTCGATTGAACTATCTAATATACTGCGTAGCTTGCTAATTGGTACCATGCATTCCAATATAAGTTTATCAATCAAATGCGCGTCTATCTTATACATTACATATACCCAGCATCTTGTTAAGAATATATTTTCACATGCATATATGTACGTGTGTAATCTTGCAACACTAATGTCAATCTACAATAATATCGATGCCAATTTCCCGTTAACCCTAGAATGTAACATATCATAGCTTTGGCATGAAAATAAGGAAAAGCATGAAGAGACTCGAGGAGAGGGGAAGGCCGTACAACTTTTCTTTCTTTTTTTTTGCTATGCCTACTCCTAATGTACGAAGCCAATCGATAGTATATTTGTAAGCTGTACGTGAAATCTCTTCTATTCTATTATATGTCATCACATGACACATTATAGTCTACAAAATTTCGTTTAAGTGCGATCTCTCAGATTCTCCTCTAGCATTCCCAAAAAAATACCAATAAACTTGTGCTTTATTTAGACCTCCTTGGATCATCTCCAATGGTGGCTAAAAGCCAAATTACCCCAAAATTTCCCCCCAAACTCAATCCAACCCAAGGGGAAAATTTGGGCTAAATGCTAAATGTTAAACCAAGGCCAGATTCCCCCCAGAATTTAGCCCAGAAATCGGTGTGGGCTCCACCGAACTGAGTGAAAATATTTATCGGAATTTAAATTTTTTTAGATTAAAATGTTCATAAAATTAATTTACGATAGTCTTCATATTTATTTTTATTTTTTTTAAATTTAATTTAAGAAAAAAAATAGCCTAAGTTTATTCTTTAATAATCACGGGCTAAAATTTTAGGCTAGAACGGTTGGAGCAGAAAAACTGTTTTTGAGCTAAAAACTAAATTTTCCGGATTAAAATGTTTGACTTTTAGCCCAACCTTTGAAGATGATCTTAGAGGAGACAAATAGAGGCTTACAGTGTTTTCACATAGATGTGATACTACTCCTGACAAATATTTAACTTTGGTTTCATAGGTCGACGGCTTATTGCTGGAGTTTGTTTCTCCCACAACGACGCCTCCGCCTCCTTTTCCAAATCCTGGTCCACTTTACTTCTCCCATTTGCTTTTCCTTCTTTTTTCATTTTCAATTTCCCCAAAAATCCATTTAAATATTGTTACTTTTAGTCTTACCTGGAACCAAACCAAGATCCCCTAGTCAACTACAAATTCACTGGGTTTCCTAGTCCGATCCTGAATCCAATCCACCCCATCTAAACGTAGAGTCTCTATGCCTTCTTTAAAATGCTGTCACGTAATATAATTATATTATTTACGCTTATTAATATTTTATTAATGTATTCCTTATCATTCACCTATATTGTGCAATGCATACAACATATATTTCAAACATGCATAAAAACTTCTTGATATTAAAAATAATTTTATTAAAATATGAGAGAGAGAGAGAGAGAGAGAGAGAGAGAGAGAGAGAGAGAGAGAGAGATGAGGGACAAACATTCCAGTTGTATCTTGGTGCTTTTGAGGAATGTGTATTTTCATGGGGTTCCAAAGATACCATAATACCATATAAATTTATGGACACAATAAACCACACAACATTTGCATGCATGCATGCATGCAAAGTGAATCCCTCTAAGACTGCCACGTGGTACATTCATAGTGACAGTGATGATTATTTATTTATCGAGTTGTTGAGTTTACCTTGGAAAAGTGGAAAACCTTATACATTACCCAATGCCCAACTGAGTGGGGAAGGTCCCACCAAATCCAACGAGCCACATAACATCATGATTAATGGGAGCATTAGGTGATGTGCATGCAGGTGCATGTGAGGCGGTGAACCAAAACCATTAATTAGATTCTTTTTGGGGTTCTACTTCTGGGATGATTAAGCAAATCCCACAGTAAAATTAAAAAGAGGTTATACAGATTCGTATTAATTACTCGAATTTACCAATCACTACGTTTCATGGAGCGCTAATCACCAGTAAAATTTTCATTGCACGTGAATGTAACACTGCATGTAGAGTCCAAAATTACACACATATTTTAGCATCACTATGTGACGAGAGATTTTTCAATGTGATAAGAACACGGAATGATACATTACGTGTTATTATACAAATTATGGAATATATGTGTTAAAAATTTAATAACTTAAAAAATACAATTTTCCATCATTTATATAAAAACACGTGGTGTATAATTCGTGTTCCGGCCACAATAAAAAATGTCCCCTCTGTCACGATCAATTTTATATATGAAGTACGTAATCCAGCTCTTATCATAACCTAAATTGTTTATTTTTAAATGAGAACTACTATTCTTTCAAATTAGAAATCTCTGCCACATCATAATTTAACGTTAATTCTGTATCAATATTATAATTTTTTTGGAAAAAAACATGATGTGGTAGAGTATTCATAGAGAGTCCCATTTTTAAGAGAGTCTCCTTAACATTTTTTTTTTAAATTAACATGTAAAAATTAATCTACTCAAAATTAATTAAATCTAAAATTATTTAGTCACCTAGTGGTATTCTTCTTCACTAGTAAGTGAGATGTCTTAAATTCGATTCTAACCAAAAGAGAATCTGTACCACATTGTTGCTAGTCAATTGTTAGGCTTAGCCCATTTCCCCACCCGTAATATAGATAATATCGTTTGTTAAAAAAAATTAATTAAAAAAAAAGCAAATTATAATTTGACAAAAAAAATTGGCAAATTATAATTTGATTGATTTTCAAGGTGAAATAGAAAATATATGATTTTAATTATTAAGCAACATTGCTTAATGAAGAGAGTCAAGCTATCAACCGTCAAATCATGTGATTTCCACTATTGTGCAACATTATTTAAAGGTGCTAGAAAGACAATTTTCAGACTATATTTTGTAAACCACATGATGTGGCGTTTAGTGGTTGAATTCTTTAAATCATTGTAAATGGAATTCAATCATAAACCGTCACATCATATAGTTTAAAAAATATGATCTTAAAAAATTGGTATCCCTAGCATGTTTCTATGTATTCTATTAAATAACCGTGAAGTTTATTTATGTGGTATAATAAGGGCCCAATTATGGTTGATGTATAACAAGTATAAAACTCACATATCTAATCAAATAGTGTCACATAGATTGAAAAAATAAAAAAAAATAAAAAAAGCCAATGAAACATTGTATAACATATTAGAAAAATGAAAACTAAGAAGAATAGCAAAAATAATTCCTAGGGGTTCATCCCTCCAGCCCTTCTCTCTTCCATCTGACTAATTGTTGTCCATGCATTCATTCCTCCTCTCTCCATTTCCAGCCACCTTATCATTAGTTTCTTTAATTTCATTATTTCTTATGTTCTTATGAGGTGGCTGATGAAGAGAGAAGATGGTTGTTTTTGTTATTTTTTACTATTTATTTATTTTATGGGGAATTTGGCATATTATTAATTATAAATTCTGAATAGATGAATTTATGCTAGAAAATGGAAATAGTTTCAAAAAGCAAAGTAGCGAGTTTTGAGTTTCAATGCGCAAAATGGGATCTAAATCGAATTTCAATAACTAAAGTATCGAATTTTGTGTTTCAGAAGGTAATGAAATTTCAAAAACTAAAGTAACAATTTTTAAGTTTCATTAAACAAAATGAACTTAAAATTGAATTCGAGAGAACATAGCTAAAAATTAGCCTACTACTTACTGGTACATAGGCAGAATAATTAATCATTAACATAGGCTATTTGCAGGCCACTCGATGAACGAGGTCGCGTGGGGATGCGAGAAAAATGCATGTGTTACGTTAAATACCAAAAAATAAACATATAAGTGGTGTGTCTTGGGCTAATAGTAATTTGCTTGTTTGCGTTGTAATGTTGTGTGTATTCTCTCCTCTCCATCTCGTAGTTTACAACAAAACGAAGAGAGAGAGAGAGAGATAGAGAGAGAGAGAGAGAGAGAGAGCGCATCTTGTTTTTTTTTTTTTGGAAACAGAGAGAACGCATCTTTTGGAAAGCGGTAGTCGTCCCGTTGTCCAACTGTGGCCTCACCAATCTCTAGACGATCTGATTCCCTCTGTGTCTTTGGTTGTGTTTTGAATCTTTGATCAAAAAATGGGGTCGGGCCTCCAGAGAAGTTTGTTGGGTGGGACTTGCCCTATCATCATATATAATTTTCTTGGGTCCCACTTTTCTTATTTTACTACTACGTACCCTTTTGATCTTTTTTAAGTTTCCATCTTTGACGGTTTGACTGACCTAATAAACAAAAAAATAAAACAAAAAATGCAAAACTTGCGAGTGTTAGGTGTTGCTTTGATGATTGCATGGTGTCATATATTTGTGTAACTTTATCTGTCTGTCTAACATCTCTTTAGCTTTTCTGTCTGATCAAAATCTCCAGATCTTCTACTACTAGTTACTACCGCAAAATCTCTATAAAAAGTTAACTATCCATCTTAATATATTTATCTATCTAATCTTCTTGTGATGGGTTATTCCAAAACCTAATCGAGAGCCCCAAGGTTTCTATCACGAGTCATGACCAAATTGGCTTCTTTTTCCACTTTGTTTCCTACTTCCACGTGATTTCACTCGGTACGGCCGTTGCAAATTATACTAGTTCTAGTACTTCGTACTTTGCTAGCTAAAAGATATAGAGAGAGCTTAAAAACTGGCTGTTATTATGGTATTAGACTATTGGGGCTTGTTGATGTTGTTACTATCACTGTTGGTAAAGGATCGATTTTGATGGATTTCATACTCTGTAGCAATTAACTTAAATATGACTCGTTTAGATGTTCTTTTAAAATGACTGAAAGCGCTTTTAGAGAAAATATTTTTTTGTTTCAAAAACACTTAAAGTGTTTTCTGCAAAAAACACCAACTTTTCCAGAATTTATTTGCATTTTTACTAAGGATTGGTTCCAAAAACATTTTGACCAAAAACGCTTTCAGTCATTTTAAAAGCACATACAAACGAGCACGTAGTCATTGTATTGCTGAATAAATACTACTGCAAAAATATATATATCGTGATCAGTCGTTCTTGTGTATGTGAGCAGATCTAGTCGTTGCATAAGTTATTCAACTATGTATCAATGTGTAATACACATTTCAATTTAAATGGCTTAACTAGTCTATGTGCTATATTCACTTGAATTCTTAAGTGTACATTCAATGATTAAATTCAATCTAACTTCACCAATGTACATTTATGCACTCTATACCTTTTGTTTTGTGAAAATCACGAACGTGAACGACATTAATCATAATACTCTTCAAGTACTCCACTAATTCTAATTGTTCATGCTTTGTGAGTTCGACAAGCAACATTGATCCTAATACTCCTCATGCGCTCGACCAATCTTAATTATTTATTCGTTTTGAATTCCAAAAGTACAAATGACACTGCTCAATGCACTCGTCAAACTATATTCGATAGTGACAAGTTGTGGCACATGAAAGATTGGTTCTAACTATTAATTCATGATTTGTGAGATTGTGACTTAGAAGCATGAATAAAACTAATATAGACTTGCTAGTGGTGTAACATTTTAGTTTTTATTTTGCAGTACATAACTACATATATATATATATATATATATATATGATAATCCAAACAAAGCTTAGAAAAGGAGAGCGTGACAAAGACTAACAAGGGCTTTTTGAATATCTGAATATACTCGTGGCAGAGTAGGAAAGAGGGGTTATATTCGAGAATTGGGAGTGAGATGAACAGACGAGTAGAGAAAGGAGAGTGGGAGTGCGAATGGGACTGGGAATGGGGAGGGGGAGGGGGAGAGGAAAGGACTATTCCATTTCCTTGGGAGGGTGGCAGTCCGTCCACAGAGAGAGAGAGAGATACGGACAGAGGTTTGTTGATGTTGTATTGGGTTTGTGACCAGAACAGACCAGAGACTAACTAGTCCTCGTGATCGGAGAAGGCAGATCTATAGAAGACTGTTCCCGCTAGTCACGTGGGCTCTCTTTTGACTACCCCGATGACCAAAACACCAAAACCCCACTATTCCTATTCTCCCCAGCTCCTCATTTAAACATTTTTTTGGGATATTCAAAATTTTATAAAAACTATAAATATTGTGTGTAATTGAATTTATTTATGATATAAATAGAGGTTTATGTTTATTATGTCATTTATTTAATTAAAAAATAAATAGAGGTGTGAAAGGAATAATGGGCGAAAATTATTTCTTAAGGGTGCGTTTGGTACGTGGGACGAAATTTGGCTGATTTTTCGTTCCACCTCTCTCCCCTGGAACGACCAGTTCCACATCCGTGGAACACAAGTTTATAACATTTTAAGACAAAATTTCCCCTTATTTTTTTCAATATTTACATCATCCGTTCCGTCCTGTCCCGTCCTGTCCCGTCCCGTCCCGTTCCGTCTCGTCCTGTCCCGTCCCGTCTGCGTACCAAACGGTACCTAAAGTTCACTAATGCACATGATATCATGTATGTGGTTGATATAGTCGAGTTTATACTAAAGGAATAAAACTCAAGTTGGGTCATTAAAATGTTGAATAATGTTACTAATTTACACGCTATAATATACTTGGACAACAACTTTATATATTAAGGTTGAGCATAAATAAATATTTTCGGTAAACTGTAATATCGCATTACATTTGAGCCTTGTGATGTCGTTTTTCATGTTATTGATAGGCACAATGGTAGACTCCAATACCATATTATAGTATGATGTTCATACTGGAGAACTTGTGGTGTTTTAAGCTGTAACATTACATAATAAAAACATGAATTTAGTTAAGTTGACTAGAATAATACATCTGAATTTGAGCACTTTTCTGTAATTTAATATAAAATGTCGCGCTTCTAAGTAAAACACAAGATACAAAGCAAAATAATTTTAATAAAGGAAGTGTTATTGGAACTTCAAAAATCTTATTTTACACTCCTTGCAAGTGTATTTGTTTTCTAAACATAGAAAGTTTGAAGTATAAAATGGGAATTTTAAAGCATCAATAACAATTTATGTGAAGAAATATTTTTGAAATTTATGGGTAGGTGTAAGCCTGCAAAATATGTGAGAATCCTATCACATACACCACTACGGATATACTAGTACACTTGTTGATGCCCTGGAAGATTATACAACACTGACTATATACGTGAGTCGTGACTCAGTCTACTTGGTCCATCTCTTTTCTCCCTTTCTCTCTCTGTAACATGCAAATTTGGGTCCCTCTCTGTCTCCATCTTTATCACCCTCTCACTTACTATATATAATACACTCTATTTGCATTTCACGACAACGTCGACTGCAGCTGCTGACTGGTATTTCGCCCTTTTATTAGCTTATAAAGCTACCGGACAACCCTCCCTCCCCCCTCCCCCCCTCTCCTCACTCTTCCCTGAAATCGTACACTATTTTCAGCTCTCACCTCCTCTCTCCCCCAAGTATTATTTCCACACATTTATCATTACATATCGCTCTCATTTCGCTATTTGGCTCTTGTACTTCTACCCCTCTCCCTCTCCTCACTTTCTCTCTCTACTCTCCTAACTATAAACCCACCACATCTCCCACTCCCACTTTCATCACTTTTTTTCAATTCTAAGCAAAACCAGTTTCAGATTTCCGAAAACCCATTTAAAAAAACCAACTTTTACTCGAATCCCATTGAAATAAAGGAAGAAAAATAAGAACCGAAAAAAAAAAACCATGCATAGGTGCAGTAGTGGCTCTTCACATGGCAGCAACATGGTCGGCGGTCCATGTTCGTGCGGTGTCCTTCACCATACCCAATCCAACTCCTCCTTCTCGATGCTCTTCTCCATGCCTAATCACCACAAGCCGTACGATCATATTCATCACGAAACATCGTACGATCATCATCACATGTACCCGTTCGCATCCCCATCATCCTCCGTCGATTGCACTCTCTCTCTAGGAACTCCCTCGACCCGTTTGACCGACAACGACGATGTTTCTGACGACAGGCGTGCGCGCAACGGCGAGCGGCGCTCCGGTAACTGCGTTTCCAACTTCTGCTGGGACTTGTTGCAGCCCAATAAGTCATCTCCGTCTTCCCATCACAAGAACGGCAGCCGCGGTGGCAATATCAACGGCGTTACTAACGCTGTCAGTGGTAATAACGATCCCCTTCTAGCTCGCCGCTGCGCTAACTGTGACACCACCTCCACACCTCTCTGGAGAAACGGTCCAAGAGGCCCCAAGGTATGTACCGAATTTACAATAATGCCATTTCCCATTTTTGTTTTGTATTTTATTTTGGTGATGATGTTATTAATTACCAGTCTATCGAAATAAAATGATGGGATTTTAAGCTTCTTGTCTGTAATCATTATCACCTATTCCCAAGTAGTCAACCCCAATGATTTTCCCTTTTTCCTAAGCACTTTTTTTTTCCTTTAATTTTTATTTACATGTACTAATTATTTTTTGTTCTTTGTTTTTGTAACTACTTTAGTCACTGTGCAATGCCTGCGGCATTCGGTTCAAGAAAGAAGAGAGACGTGCCACTGCGGCGGCAGCCAACGGCGGTGGTTCGAGTGTCGTAGGAATGGAGGCTAACGGATACCACCACCACAACTCATGGATTCCGCACTCGCAGACCCAGAAAATGGCATGCTTTGGTAACGAATTTCGGTTCATCGAGGACGACACCGTGCACCACGAAAACGACATGAACGGCATCCCCTTCCTGTCCTGGCGCCTCAACGTCACTGACAGGCCAAGCCTCGTCCATGATTTCACAAGATGATCAACTCATGAAGATGTTGAAGATTACTTATTTAAACTGTTGCTTAGTTTGTTTTTCTTTCTCAAGTGTTTTTCTTTTTAATTTTATTTTATTTTTTGGTTTCTTGTTTTTATGAAGTTACATATAAATTAAGCTACTACGACGTTTCTGTTATAATGGACGATCATAATGATTATGACTATGGGTTTTTGAACTTTAATTCTTAAAAAAAAAATTTAATTTTAATTTAAATCTGATATTAGGTTACATATTAATTTTAATTTTTTAATGTGTACTTTAAATTAAATTTATTCTTTAGTTTTGTTTTAATATTTAATGTGTACTTTTACTCAAGAGATCACGACATATGAATTAAAATCTGGTATTAGGTTATATATTAATTCTAGTCTTTAATGTGTACTTTAAACTAAATTTATACTTTAATTTTTTTAGTATTTAATGTGAACTTTTATTCAAGGGATCACTCCATATGAAGACAAAAATACATATAATATTTCAAGAAACTTCAAAAGTTAATATTTTAATGAAAGATAAAAACATAAAAATACCTAAAGCTCACCCTAAAAACATAAAAATAATTTTTTTTAAATATCAGCGATACCCTTAATATGTTTGTTATCATAGCTCAGCCCGCACAACTTCAAAGAAAATGAATGTGTGCCATCAACTGAACCCCATTGATAATTTGTGTAGGATCAGTCTTGAATCTGTATGCCAAATCAGTTGGTATCTTTATTGCTAGAATTAATCCAACTTGTCATTTACTATTTTTTTAGAATCAGTTTAAAATATAAGTAGAACTAGTTTTGTATTGTTTTTAGGAGAATCAGTTTGTATAGTTTTAGTAGAATCAGTTTGTATATTTTCAACTAAACTATATATATGTCATCAGTCTAACTCGTCCACGATATTTTTGCAGAACTAATTTCAAATATACGTGAAATCAATTTTGTATACTTTTTAGTAAAATCAATTTGTATAGTTTTGTAGAATTAGCTTGTATATTTTCAACAAAGCTACATACATGTCATCAGTCCAATCCCTCTTCGACCAGTTTTGCATAATCAATTTCAAATATATGTAGAATTAGTTTTGTATACTTTTTAGTAGAATTAGTTTGTATATTTACAAACTACATAGATGTCATCAATCCAACCCACAATCATTTTTTGCATAATCAGTTTCAAAAACATGTAGAATTAGTTTTGTATACTTTTGAGTAGAATCAGTTTGTATAGTTTTTAGTATAATCAGTTTGTATATTTAATCATCCCTTCCTCACCCTTTCTTCATTTCGATGAATGACAATGTTTACAAAATTTCACTAATTCATCGATTAGTTTATCAAATCGTTGGTGTCTTCAATAAATTTCCGTTTACAAAATGTAGATCTTGGATTATTTTTTTAGGAAAACTAATGAAAAGGGCTTGAAAACCTTGAGTTTTAACCAAAAACCATGTAATAACTTTATTTAATGGTTAGGACAAAACCCAATACTAAATCAGACTAATTAAAATGGCCCAAATATTGAGTTTACGATTTTATCCCTAACGACAAGCTTTTGTCCGTTAATCTCTCTTCATTATGGATCTCTCTCATACTCTCTCCCCCATTTTTTTTCCTAACATTCAAAACCTTCCATTTTTCTTTCTAATCTCGCATAGCAACTCCATTTCTATGACTATGTAAAAACCACAGCTTCGACCCCAAACCTAATTTTGAGCCGTCTTGATCTCTGTGAAAATCGAAAACGATCGCTTACAAGCAAAACGGTATGATTTTGTCACTCTCTCTCCCTCCCTCCCAAAATTTCTCACACTCTCTCTCTCTTCTCTGTAAAGATGAGCAAGTTCATCGACATCGGCAAAAAAGCCAAAGGTGAATTTCTGCCCTTCCCTCCTCATTCATCTGATACAGTTTTGCCAGAAAATACTGTTTTTCAATTTTTCTTCTTCAGTGGAGTTCATCGTTTGTTTGTCCAGAAAATAAATTTGAGATATGTTAGCTTTTTGTTCAGTTTTTTTAAGATACAATGTTTTTTTTTTTTCAGATACAGTTTTGCCAACATTTTTTTCCAGAAACAATGTTATTTTTTTGTTTTCCAGAAACAATGTTATATTTTGGTTTTTTTTAAATAAAGTGTTTGTTTGTACACAATTAAAACAAACACTGTATCAGATTATTTTTCCAGAAACAGTGTTATGCTTTGGTTTTTCCAGAAACAGTTTTATGTTTTGGTTCTTTTTTTTTCCAGAGACAGTGTTATTTTTTTGTTTTTCCAAAAATAGTTATATGTTTTGGTTCTTTTTTTTTCAAAAGACAGTGTTAGCTTTTTCCATAAACAGTGTTATTTTTTTGTTTTTCCAGAAATAGTTTTATATTTTGATTTTTTTTTCCAGAGACAATGTTAGTTTTTTTTTTCCAGAAACAGTGTTAGTTTTTCGCCGATTTGTTCCGACGGTGGTTCTGATTTTTTTCCATAAACACTTTTAGTTTTCCAGAAACAGTGTTAGTTTTACACAAACATTGTATCTGATTTTTTTCCAGAAACAATGTTTTTTTTTTGTTTCCAGAAACAGTGTTATGTTTTTATTTTTCCATAAACAGTTTTATGTTTTGGTTTTTTTTTTAATTTTTTATTCTAGAGACAATGTTAGTTTTTTTTCCATAAACAATGTTAGTTTTTCTTTGATTTGTTTCGACGGTGGTTTTGGTGCGTTTTGCACTTATTTTTCTCATATTTGTTCACATGGAGGTTCTAGTACGTTTTCCACATCTTTTTCGCCGGTTTGTCCTAACGGAGGTTCTGGTACGTTTTGCACTGCTTTTTCGCCGGTTTGTTTCAACGGAGTTTCTGCTATTGAACTTCTTTTGAACTTGTTTCGTTGGCTTTGTTCCGATGAATGCTTCCTTTTTCAACTTTCATTTGAACTTTGATTTGGTGATTTTTGAAATGGGGGAATTCGATTTGATAGGAAGACAGGGAGTTATTATGGCGGTTTTGTGCTGGTTTGAGGTTGGTGAAGAGTCAGGAAATATCGAATCATTTAGGGGTATTTACAGAAGTGTAAATTTGTAGTGGGTTGGGCTTGTAAGTTTGGCCCATGGACAATAGTTTTGGATGATTTTTTTATTAAACTTTGAGCCATTTTGGTTAAATAACAATTTGGGATGGTTTTTGATTAAATATTTGTTGGTCCAAGCCCTTTTCATTAAAGCTCCCTATTTTTTTTTTTCATTTTACAAATTCAAATCATGGTTTTCCCATGAAATAAATTTTCGATAGATTTTTTTTTGTTAACATAATTTGAAATAAAACAGTATAATTTTGGCCGAGAAAAGGGCACAACACCTCATCAAATTTTAATCTTACACAAAGTTAAAAGTTTCAGTCTAAAAATCATCTTCTTTTTTTTTTAAATAAAGTTTTTTACTTTAAAATTATGATGAGATTGCATGCGTACCGTTTGATTAATTAACCTGGGTTCACTTCATTATTGACATAAGCAACATTCAACTTTAAAATACATTGGACATATCTACACTAAAAACAATTTGAGTGTAACAAACTAACAACTAATATGACTACGCCCACATATGCGATAAGTTTGACTGTATTTTTATTTCTTTTGGATCAAGGCTATTTAACTCTAAATTATAGAGGAGTGATTCAAATTCAGATGCAACTCTTTTGGATGCAACTGAGGATGTCCATTTAGTCTAAGCAATGTAGCTATGTTCACACCTGTGATTCTTTTGACTCTCTTAGTTTTTAAATTTTTCGTTATACGATTATTAAAAACCCTAGGAGGAGGAGTACCAGGTACTAGACGGCTATCACGTATGTAATGAACTGTAAGTCTGTAAGTTAAACCTCACCTGAATCGGAGGCTATATTTTTACTGAATTTCTGTTAACTTTTTAACTGGGACGGCTGCATCTGATTGTCCAATGGCGATTGTTATATCACTGTGTTTCGACTTGGACCGGACACTACGGTGGGTTCAGTTCAGAACATGAACATGATTTGTCTTTTTCTGATCATGTTCTGACCGTTCAAAACTTCAGATATTTCTGCATAGTTTGGTTTTCTTCTAGTAAATAATTTCTTTGTACCAAATAATTGAAATTGTATTGTTTCGACTTGGTTTTCTTCTAGTAGATGGAATGTTTTGATCATGTATGCCGATCGCCATGCAGTTTATAGAAGCCTCACGGGTGACGACATGGAGGGTTTCTGCTGGTCAAATTAGTATATAAATATACATATACTGTCAGGTTTAAATTCGTATTATCAACAGAGGGAAAATAAATTTAAAAATGAAAAACAAAGTACATGGATTTGTGTAATTCCATTTTTATCTTTGTTTGTATGTTGTAAATTTTTGTTGCTTTATCACATGGTCGATATTCCTCTTGTGTTACAGCTTTGAATGGGTTCAGTTTTCTATAAGTTACTACTGCAGAAAATATATCTAATATATCAGTCTAGCTACAAGTCAAGAAAATGGACGTGGGGATGACTGTTGAGGAACAAATGTAGCCTCGTTTTGGGTTGAATATTGGACTGAAATTGATAAGTTACTATTTTAAGATAAATTAAAGAAAAAAGAAGAAGAAAATATTGTGAGTGTTGTAGGCCTATTTGATTGAACGATCTAGAGAGAGAGAGAGAGGGAGAGAGAGGCCAGCCACAATTTAGAGAGAAGAGAGATCGAGTTAATTGTGAGGTGTGTTAGATTCACCTCATTGTGCCTTTATTTATAGTAGTAGGATTGGTAAATATCTTTCCCTTGAGGTTTACAACATTTAATAGGTAATCTACTCCTAATAGGAATATAAGATACTTTCGCATATTCTCTAGGATTTACACAATCACATTCCTATTCTAAATGTGACTGCAACACTCCCCCTTAAGTGTGTAAATACTCAACAAACCATCGCATCAGAACTTCAGCAAATAAGGTAGAATAGTTGATAAAGTCATCGACACAACGGGTGATCGCGAGTCTCAAATTTAATTTGAAGTATGCATTTGTAAAAACTCACAAAAACCTCTTTATGGTAAAACCCAAGGCATGGGGAAAACCCATAGACTAAGGAGAAAAGTAAGAAAATATGCATAATGTCTAAACAAACGTCAAACTGGACGAATGTAGTGAACTCAACGGAGTATGATCATCCTAGGATGAGTGCCTCATTAAAACCTCGTTAGGTAGCAAAAACCTAGTGGAAAAAATGCTCCTAATCGTAGGAAAAAGAGTACATTAAGATCATGTGAGTATGCTTCTAGATACTCCCCCTGAGTTAGACATAACTTCTAAATAAGAGAACTACAAGCGATTCAATTCAGATAATTTGTGCATACCGATTCCTTGGATGAGCATCTGAAAAGTAGACTTGGGCAACGACTTGGTGAAGAGGTCGACCAGGTTGTCCTGGGAACGGATTTGCTTGACTTCAATGTTCTGATGTTGTTTCTACTGGTGTGAGTAAAAGAACTTCGGCGCTATGTGCTTGGTGTTGTCTCCCTTGATGTATCCATTCTTTAACTGCTCGATACATGCTGCATTGTCTTCAAAGATCGTCGTAGGAAGGTCAACGACTGATGTAAGACCATTAGTGCTTCGAATATGTTCCATAACTTATCTCAGCCAAAAGCACTCACGCGATGCTTCATGCAGGGCGAGAATCTCAGCATGGTTAGACGAAGTCGCGACTAGCGTTTGCTTGGTAAACCTCCAAGATATAGCAGTGTCTCCAACGGTAAATACATAACCCGTTTGAGAACATGCTCTATGTGGGCCAGACAGATATCCAACATCTGCATAACCAACAAGGCGAGAATCAATCCGAGGGCTATAGGGGGCGGCAACACTCGAAGATTCGCGGGTATAGAACAAGCCCAAATCCGTAGTACCCTTGAGGTAGCGGAAAATGTCTTTAACACCATTCCAGTGCCTGCGTGTGGGCACATTGCTATATCTAGCCAATAGATTTACAGCGAAGGAGATGTCAGGTCTAGTGCACTGAGCCAAGTTCAATAAAGCCCCAATTGCACTTAGGTAAGGAACTTTCGGGTTCCAAAATCTCTTCTTCATCCTCCTTTGGACGGAAGGGATCTCGTTTAGCATCTAGAGTTCGAACGACCATGGGTGTGCTCGAAGGCTTCGCTTTATCCTCATTAAAACGTCGCAACACCTTTTGGGTGTAGTTCGATTAATGTACTAGGATTCCATCCGAACAATGCTCGATCTCCAGGCCGAGGCAGTATCGAGTTTTCCCAAGATCCTTCATCTCAAATTCCGATTTCAAGTGTGCAGCAATTTCCTCAAGCTCTACGAGAGTCCCGATGAGGTTCATGTCATCGACATAAACTACAACGATTGCAAATCCGGAATGTGACTTCTTTATGAACACGCATGGGCATATTTCGTTGTTCACATAACCCTGACTCGTCAAATATTCACTCAGATGGTTATACCACATCCGCCCGGATTGTTTCAATCCGTAGAGTGACATCCTCAACCTAATTGAGAGAGTGTTCCGTGGTCTAGAACTATTTGAACCAGTCAATGGAAGTCTTTCTGGAACTTTCATGTATATTTCCGTATCTAGAACCCCATAAAGATACGCGCTGCATATTCAGTTTTTCAGAAACTAACAAACTGATTAGGTAGCGGAACGTTATAACGTCCATTACGGGGGAATATGTCTCCTAATAATCAATTCCAGGGCGCTGAGAGAAGCCTTGCGCTACGAGGCATGCTTTGTATTGCACTATTTCATTCTTCTCATTACGTTTCCTCACGAAAACCCACTTGTAGCCAACAGGCTTCACGCGTGGTGGTGTAGGAACGAAAAGTCCAAATACCTTACGTTTCGCGAGCGAATCGAGTTCGACCTGGATTGCTTGTTTCCAGTTTGACCAATCGGTTCTACGTCGGCATTCATCGACGAAACGTGGTTCAATGTCATCGCTAAGCATGATGTCAGTAGCTACTGAGTACGCGAATGCATCGTCGACGATCATCTCATTCCTATTCCAAACCTCATCCAATACCAGTGTTCTAAAAATTGGCCTAGGCGGTGCCTAGGCGCTGGGCGGCGGAGCTCCGCCCCGATTTAGACCAAAACGCACAGTTAGGAGGGGAGGACATAGGCGGCCGCCTAGGCGCTCACTAAGCGGCTGAGGCGGACTAGGCGGCACTAGGCGACAGTCTAGGTGGTTTGAACAAATCCCAAACTTGCGAAGTAGCAAAGCCCCGAAAAATTTCTATAACTCGTCTCTATGAAGATGAGGAAAGAGAGAGAGACTGCATGTGAATATTTGTAGCTCGCCTCTGTGAAGATGATGGAAGAAAGTGCTGATGGCGAATTTTTGCAGCTCGTCTGTGAAGATGAGAGGAGAGAGTGCGGAGAGAGAGACTTAAACATTTCAGATGTGGTGGTGCAAGTTGAGGACTGGGTTCTCAAATCCAAGGTCAAAAGTTGGTGGTTTTAACTATGAAAACCATGGACTCTTGATGGTTTCAATTATAAAACCCAACGGTTGATGTGAAAGAGCAGAGGTGAGGTGGACAGTTTGATGGTTTTAATAATGAAAACCACCCACTATGTGGGCTTTTTATATTTTTAAAAGTTTGGGATATCTTTTAGAGAAACGAAAGAGGGACCTAGGTCCTACCTAGCATTCAGAAATGAGAGAGGGATCTAGCCTTCCAATTGGAATCCTAAGGAGATCCCTTTCCTGATGCACGACACATGTGCGCATCATGAGTTTCCATGCAGTTGAGGAGAAACGGTTTGAATTAAAGGGGGAGAGAGCCATGCTCTGGGCTCGAGGAATACAGAAAAAGAAAATAAAGGGCATCTTTAGGGTTTCAAAATGGGGAACCAGAAACAATATTTTAACAAATAGAGGGCATACAAATCTTATATAAATTATAAATTATTTAGATACTATTTTGGTTTTTTTTTTTCCTAGGCAAGCATATCATATATGTACATAAAACATTCACATATGTATGTTCTTATATAAGAAATAACATATTAGTCAATAATTATTTACATTTGATATAGTAAATTTAATTAATTCATAAAATATATAAGAAATTTACCTAAATCCACCTAGACTCCGCCTAGCCGCCTAGGCGCTAGGCGCTAGCCCGCCGCCCGACTAGCGCCTAGCGTTTTTTAGAACCTTGTCCAATACTATGTAGTGGACCGAAATCTCACGATTCTCAGGAGGCCGACATGTTTCATCTGAAGCATCACTGTAATCTAGAATAACCTCATGCGTTGGAACCAAGGTCCTAAAAATCGATATTATCGACCCAACGATATTTTTTTAACTTAAATTATAATATCTTAAAAATATCGCGATAATATCGCTAATATCTCGATATTAGCGATATTACTTGTGAACCATTAGCCCACACATCAAATATTAAACTGATAAAAAAAAAATACTACACTTGATCTTAGCCAAAAGGCCAAGAAAGGAATGGTTTTTTCAGCTTTGGAACGTGGCTTTTGTAGGCAAGCTTGCTTGCTCACTTCTCTCGAGCGGCCGATGTGGGACTCCTCCACTCCTGCACAAAAAACGCACTTGGTCTTTTGGCAGCCAAGCTTGCATAAAGCTTCCATAAAATATGCTAGAAAATAATTATGAACAATGAACTTATTCAATATGTATATGTTTATATACTTATATATATATATATATATATATATATATATATATATATTAACAATGAAAAAGACCCACTAAGTACATCTATAAAAATATAAATTGTACAGAAATAGAAATGATATCGACTTGGGCAATGGTAATTTTCTTTGTTTGTATGTATACATAAATACACTAAAAACATAAATTGGCCCAAAAGAAGTAATAGAACAGAAACATCAATTCCCCTCTTCATTTGAATTTGTTGGTTCTGGGTGTTCAGTTTCTTACTAAGAGCAATGCATTAAGTTTTAAAAATTGTCTGTCTATTTCTTGGCTAGCTGGGAATGACGCGGTTCCAGGGAGGCAGTGTTTTGATCAACAGGCCTGAATATATTTCTATTGGTTCATTTGATTTTGACCCATCTAATTGAAAATTGACTTGGGAGTTTGATTTTTCATTGTTCTCTGTCCTAGCTTAATGTCACATTGAAAGGGTTAAAATATTAATTATATTAGAGAAGGTTGGCATGGAAAGAGTAATAGCATACTTTTTTTTTGTCAATAACATTCATTAATTCTGTTATGTGCTGATAAGTGTGAAAGTGAATTTATGACTTGAACTAGATTTGAACCAAATCTAATCTGGGGCCGTCCATCCATATATTTGTGGACAGTGATCAAATGCTAATGATTGATCACTAAAGATTAACAAAGATAATATGTTCTGCAGCTTGGCAAAAGAAGGTACAATCCCTCTGCTTATCAACAAAAAAAGAAGAGTCCTTGCACTAGATCTTTCAAATTGCGTTGAACAACAACCTGATATATGTATTCAGACGAATTATAAAACAATTGACATACTCCTGGCTTCCAAAATTCAATTCTTTTATTGTATATAAACTTGAAAAAGCATAATCAGCATCCAACCAACCAAGAAATTTTTATGTATTTTCCTTCGTTCAAGTCATCAGTGTTAAGATGATAAGGGGACTTTATGTTTCACAGGAACTTCTCAACGCCATAAATCAGATAGCATGAGGGTGATTTTTGTGAAGAAATGGCAGATTCAGCTGTATGCCGGGCAACCTTTGTACTAATTCATTATATATAAATGATTATGGTGTGTTTAAACTTCTTTCATTAATTACTACATATTTTCTACACTCACAATGTTTGCCAGCTCGCTATATAATCAACTTAAATCAGTTAAATTCATCATGCAATGCATTTCCTTCCAATTTTTTGTGATAAACTAATAGATAATTGACTAAATAAACATCCTGCAAAGTTTCAATAAAAAATTTCCAAGTTTTTCTTACAATTTCCGTGGTTTTTATTCAATTTTTATCGATATCGATAATATCCCGATATTTCCGTGTTTTTGGACTACCGATATTTCCGATATCATCGATATTTAATACCTTGGTTGGAACAGATGAGTGAGCAATGGTCGGATTCAAACTAGGGTCACTAGTTGGTGCCGTTTTCCTCTTTCGGGGTTATGAATCCTTTGAACCAAGGGGTCTGCCACGCTTCAGGGTCGGAGCAGATGATTGGCTAGCCGCTAATGTACCTTGCCGTGTGGAGGGTGGGGCCTCCCCACATTCGGGGACGGTCCGGCCTTCCCAGACGGGTTGTTGACGTACGCGAGGTACATCTATCCTTGCAGGTGTATTTGCAGCAGGTATATGTGATCTTGTCACCTTTGCTAGATCATTAAAAGCATTCGGCATGCTTTGAGAAATGCTTTGAAGATCTATAATTCGACGCACCTAAGTTTCAGACTGGGCAGTGCGGGGATCTAAATGAGACATAGTGGGAGCATACCACGACAATTCGTGCCGTTCTAAGGGAACGTTAACATGCTTATCTCCCCCTAACGACGGGAAGACTGTCTCATCAAAGTGACAATCCGTAAAACGTGTGGTAAAGAGATCTCCTGTCAAGGGTTCTAAGTAGCGAACAATTGATGGCGAATCATAAACGACATAGATTCCCATTTTTCTCTGATGACCCATTTTGGTACATAGTGGCGGTGCTATTGGCACATAAATGGCGTACCCAAACACCCGTAATTGCGAGACGTCAAGCTCGTATCCAGTGACCAACTGTAATGGTGAATGTGGTTGGGTAGCGGTAGGCCTCAGGCGGACCAACATAGCTGCGTGCAATATTGCATAGCCTCATGCAGATACTGGTAGTTTGGTTCTCATAACCAAAGTACAAGCTATTATTTGAAGGCGCTTTATGAAAGCTTTTGCCAGGTCGTTTTGGGTGTGAACATGGGGCACAGGATGTTCCACATCAATCCCTACTGACATGTAATAATCGTCAAAAGTCGGTGACGTAAATTCTCCAACGTTATCCAGTTGAATCGACTTAATCGGATAATCAGGGTGGTGAGCCCTTAGCTTAATGATTTGAGCTAGGAGTTTAGCAAACGCGGCGTTGCGTGTGGACAACAAGCAAACATGTGACCATCTTGTCGATGCATCAACCAACACCATAAAATATTTAAATGGTCCGTAGGTTGGTTGGATAGGTCCACAAATGTCCCCTTGAATCCTCTGAAGAAATTTAGGGGGGTTGTGAATAATCTTTGTATGGGAGGGTTGAGTATTCAACTTCCCTGTAGAACACGCTTTGCATGGCGGAGTCCAACATAGGGATGTAACTTGTGCCGTGAGAAGATTTGAGGATATGGCGCATCATGTCACGTCCAGGATGTCCCAAATGATCATGCCAAAGCAACAAAGTGTCCTGGAACTCAGGCAGAGGGCCAACCACAGTGTGGGCTTCTATGCCGCGAATGGTTGTGATGTACAACCCACTCGGCAGACGTTCCATCTTTTCGTGAATATGCTTCTGGCCATATTCGTACGAAGTGATACAAAGAAATTCAGAACCATTATCTTCAGTGGTTTCAAGATGATATTTATTATCTCGAATATCTCTAAAACTTAGCAACGTTCTTCCGGAACGTGGAGAATAGAGTGCCTCCTTAATGGTCAAGATTGTACCATTAGACAACATGATACGTGCCTTGCCTTATCCTTCAATCAGGTTGGATGGGTCTGAGAGAGTTGTCAAATGAGCTTTCTTGGGTATTAAGTTAGTAAAATAGTGTCGTTCACACAAGATGGTGTGCGTGGTTGCACTATCTGCCAGACAACTAACTTCCCCACTAGACATACCTAGAAATAAATTGATTGAATTGGTCACATGTATAAATATAAGTCCATTCAGTCAATTAAACAATTCAAGAAAATAATATCCATTCAAATAACAATCCATAATTCAAAACAAACCAAAACCAAACAAATTATTCCAAATACTGAGGAAAATTGTTCAAAATTAAACTATAAACCTAGAAAATAGGGGGGGTAAGGCCGACCACTCCTAATGGTTCAACCACTAGGGGTGAACACCCTAAAAACATGTCTAATTTATTCGTCCATAGGCGCTGACGCCTCCTGAAAATCTGATATCTCAATTGATGTAGTTGCATCTTCCGGATGATCCACATGTGCAAAGTTAGACTCACGACGGGAATGATACTTGGCAATAGCCTCAGGGGAAGCTCAGCATACGTGTGACCACTGATCATTTGATCCACATCGATAGCACATGTCCAATTTAGTAGAAGCAGCATGAATGAGAGCTTTGCCCTTATTCTTGAAGTTTGGGACCTTAGGGGCGAGTGATGGACGTTGTTGGGTCGCAATTCTTCCCTTAGGTGCAACACTCTGTTGACCTTAGGCCCGTGGTTGGGCTTGTCCCCCATTGCCACGGCCACGACGATTCTGTCGTCATTTGTGGCTGCGAGAATTAATCGCATGCGCTTCAGGCGCGGCGTTCGAGCCAATGGGTCGACCTTGATAGTTTCTCATCAAAAGTTGGTTCTGCTTTTCAGCGAGAAGTAAAACAGAGATCAAATCCGAAAACTTGGTGAATTTTTGTGCCCTATATTGTTGCTTCAGGACAATATGGGTGGCATGGAAGGTCGAATAGGTCTTCTCTAAGATATCTAATTCGGTAAGTTCCACTTTGCATAATTTCAACAAAGAATGGATTCTACAAACTTCAGAGTTGTATTTATTCACGACCTTAAAATCTTGGAAGCGAAGATGCTGTCAGTCGTGTCTTGCTTCAGGCAAGTATATGTCTTTCTGGTGATCGAAACGGTTAGCCAGAGCAGGCCAGATGGTGCGTGGGTCCTCCTCAGCGAGATACTCAGTCTGCAATGCTTCATGGATGTGTCTTCGAATGAAGATCATTGCAGTAGCCTTCTAAGCTTCGTCAACGGGTTTGTCGGCGATATGAGTCTTGATGGTGGCTCTAATACCCTTTGCAGTTAGATGGAGCTTCACGTCTTGAACCCACTTCAGATAGTTTCTTCCAGAGACTTCTAGAGCGATGAAATCGAGCTTGTTCAAGTTCGACATATCCCTAAAACGGAGGGAAAAACGTGAGTAGTCATATGGTAAGCCATAGACATATATCGTAGAACGTACAGGTTCTTTAGACATGTATTGGTTTAATTTATGCATGAAAACTACAGGTTTCATGTGGTATATTTTGAATGAAAACTTCAGGTTTCAAAGGCACTAAATTTGAAAATACAGGTTCAATTTAGGTTTTTATGAACAATTAGTTTTATGAACAATTAGTTCATAATGAGAGGTTCCTGCAAGAAACACATAATGCAATATACCAACTTGAATATAGTGGATTTGAGGTTCTTCGGGAACTCAGAGCATTTCCACCGGAGGTGGATTTGCCCAGCACCTAGTGAGATTATTGCCCAGCACCCTCTTTTTCAGCTCCAGCCCGCCCACTTGCCTGGCACCCAGCCCATGCCAGGCAAGAGCCCAGCCTAATTTTGACAGACCCCGTGACCGGGCAAATGAAAGGCGCGTAGGTGGGTTTGGAGCTGAAATCGGAACTTGTTGTTGAGGACGATGACGACCAGAGGCGGCGGTGGGTTTGTAGCTGAAGGTCAGGGCGTAGGTCCAGAGGTGGTGGGTTTGGAGCTGGCGAGCCCAGGCGCCGATGTCGACCAGTTTGGGGCGGGTCGGACCTCGGAGGGCGGTGGAGAGGAAGCGGAGTGAAGGGGAGGTGGGGATTTGATGGAGGGTGGAGATGGGTGTGGGGTTGGAGTGCTCTGGTCCGAGTGGAGTGGGCGGGAAAGAGACGGAGAGACCGAGAGGTTGAAAGACAGAGAGACGGAGAGATGGGTTGTGGGGTGGGCGTGCTCAAGTCTTGAGAGTGCAGAGAGAGGAGGAGAGAGAGAGCATATTACTTTTTATTATTTTATAATAAAAATAATAATATTTTAATAAAATTGACTAGGCAATTTTTGTTTAGGGGTGGAGATGCTTTGGTCTGTTACTGTTTATTGCAGTCTATTACTGTTCATTTGAGTGGATAAATGCGCTGGGTGCTGGCACCCAGTCTTAGGGGTGGAATTGCTCTCAAGTGTGAGAGCTTCGTTACTACGAAAGTATGTGACGGTTCAAAGTAGAAAGATAAATTATTGAATCATTAATGTCCAAAAGTGATCTTCAGGTCAATAATTTTGGATTCATTATCAGATTAATGGACTGCAGGTCACTTTTAATTAATTCAATAAATCGGGCCATACTGGGTCGATTGTAGAAACTAAATAATATTAACATAATATTATTGGATCGAAATTATAGGCCCAAAATAATTTGGGCTTGGTGCTGTGGGATAAAGGGCACGGTTTTGGGTGCCTTGAGTAAAAGGCATGGCCTAAAAGGGCCTCAGGTTATGGCTGCAGGCCACGAGAGGAGGGGTAAAACCCCAGCCCCAGCTGGGTTGAAGTTTTTGGCCTCGGGGAGGTCACAGATAGGTCCAGCGCAAGCTGGCCTGTGGGTTTTTGGGCGCAGGGATGCAAAGCCCAGCCATAAAAGGCTGGCTGCATGTTTGCAGGCTGCAGAGAACAAGGCCCAGCCTTGTGGGCTGGCGTGCAGGCCGGGTTGAGGCAACAAATAGGCTCGGGGCTGCAGGCCCTGTCGAGGTGAAGTCCAGGTCGAGGCCTGGTATTTGCTTGCATAGTGGTGGTGTGGTGGGTGTACCGCACCATGCCCAATTTCCCTTTTTTTCATGATTTTTTTCAAATCCAAACCCTAATTTGCTTCTAATTTATTTTTGTACTTTGACTCACAAATTCCACATAACAATTTAATTGTGCTATGCATGAAACAAATATATATATTGACAAATATATGAACATATACAATATATATATATATCGAAAGGAAAATATAAACATAGAGGGGTTCATGCATCATGGGGAATGTTTTCATGCTTCGTGGACGTTTCAAATATCTTCTTTTATTTTAAGCGTACCTAATTAGCAGAAAACAAATAAGCCTTTGAATTTGGTGGATGATAGCCTCCTCCTACGATGCGTCAGTTCCTCAGCTTCTGGTAAGATCGTGCTGATAACGTGTTGTATGCCTATTTGATTGAACGATCTAGAGAGAGAGGGAGAGAGAGGCCGGCCACAATTTAGAGAGAAGAGAGATTGAGTTCATTGTGAGGTGTGTTTGATTCACCCCATTGTGCCTTTATTTATAGTAGTAGGAGGATAGGTAAATACCTATCCCTTTAGGATTACAACATTTAATAAGTAATCTACTCCTAATAGGAATATAAGATACTTTCCCATATTCTCTAGGATTTACACAATCACATTCCTATTCTAAATATGACTGCAACAGTGAGCAACTTGTTTGGATTAGATGGGAGAAGTTTATCATTTTCAATCCAGTTCGATAAATCAAACGAGGCCTTAAATATCGTTCAATGAAAGTTTTATGCTTATTTTCGTTTGACAAAAATAAAAGTATTATGCTTATTTTATCAACCATCTGTTTAAAATTCAAACAATAGATAGATGAAGTGCTTAAATTACTTACTAATAGACCAATTAGTTTGTTGTTTAGAGGCGTGTCTCTTCCTAAAATTGGAAAGTGCCTCAAATTTGAGTTACGTATTCCTTTCCATTGATAAGAAAGAATGAAAGTAATGTTTTATTAGGTTTATTTTAGAAATTAATTAGAGATTTGATTTATACTGTATTAGGGTAGTTTTGGCATTAACGCATTAGGGTTTCTTAGGTCTATATCGCTATAAATATAGCTTGTAAGGTAGTTTGAGAGGTAAGTTAGTCAAAATGTAGTCTTTACGGGTTATGTAGCCTTCTTGTCACTTTCAATATTTTCAATTAATAAAGTTTTATTTTATATTCTGCTTATTCGCTGCTTAGCCTAAATTTTCAACTAGTAATACTTGTAGTTAGGCATTTCAATAGTACTTACACATCTAATATAACATGAGACAAAATTAAAAGGATAGTGCAAAAGGTAGAAAGAGGAGTATAGAAATTACTAGAAAAATTTTATTCGGACTCATTTATTCTTTTTCTACATTCAATTTATTATTTTTTATCTTAAAATTCTGAATGTGTTTAACAATTCTTGCTTTACACTCAAAATGAAAAAGAACAAAATATAAAAACAAAATTTCAGCACTAGAAAACTCCAACCACCTCATCTCTCCAAATCCCAACCACCCTCAATTTCTACCCCTCCCCAACCTAGACCTAGCATTCGTGTCGTGTTTTCCGTGTTCGTGTCGTTTTCGTGTCATACCCGATATCTTAATGGGTCTTGTCGTGTAACATCCGTTAAAATAAAAGGGTAAAATGATCCGACCTAAAATCGACTCGATAATATTAACAGGTAATATGACCTGACTCGTTACCTGTTAAGGAAAATATATTTTAAACCAATAAATAACTAAATGAAAAACATAATACTAAATAAGTATATACATACCATATTGTCACATCCAAAACATAAAAACGTATTTTTCTTTTAAGTATATATTCGCTTACCTAAATTGATCAAATGGTAAAATTGGAAAATATTGGAATAGAGAAAGGATTTTTTCTTCCAAAAAAGTTCTAATAATATAAGCAAAATAGAATCTAACGGTACAGATTTACTCTCATTTATCTTACGACTGTTGTTTAAGCAAAGTCTTTAATAGTTTTTTAATTAATGTAGAAGTGTAAAAAATATAGAATATATATATATATATATATATATATATATATATAAACGCTCGTAATGACAAACTTTACAACTTTCATGAAGAGCTTAGCTTCGAAATTCACCACTATAATCATATAAATCATAGATCAAAATTTAACCGTTGATTGTTGTTTTTATT
This sequence comes from Cotoneaster glaucophyllus, assembly GCA_036320875.1. Taxonomy (NCBI): domain Eukaryota; kingdom Viridiplantae; phylum Streptophyta; class Magnoliopsida; order Rosales; family Rosaceae; genus Cotoneaster; species Cotoneaster glaucophyllus. Next base: position 19,297,402 of record CM070073.1, read on the forward strand.
TACACTTCATTATTCTCATCAATTTTTTTTTTCTTCAGATTTTCTTTTTTGAAAACATGACACGGTTTAGATCGTTGATATTATATTCAGGGTTTTACAGTTAGTGAAAATATTGCTTGATGTTTATAAAGTTTCTACAAACTATATGACATTGACTCATATTTCAGTTAACCGTAAATATCAAAACGTGATATCTAAGATTTGAACAGCTCATCTTCTTCCAGATGATCATGTTTTCAAAAAAGGAAATTTTAAAAATGAAATTTAGTAAGAAGAATAAAGCGTAAATGACAATCGACGGTTAAATATAAATTTAAGGTTTATGGATTATAGTGTTAGATTTTGAAGCTGACCCCTTAATGAAAGCTGTAAAACTTGTCACTATGCGTGATTGTATATATATATTTTTTTTACATTTTTTACACTTCTACAGTCATTATTATAATTTTGCCCTCAAATAAAAAACATTATTCATGAGGGTTTGGAGGATTTTAAAAATCTAAACGATAATGTAAGTGTAACAACCATTATCTACTCGTGGAGGAATAATGATGAATCACGAGTGTTTATATATTCTTTCACATTTTTCATACTTGTATGTATTGTCTTCTTAGTTCTTTGCCTATACAAATACTATACTAGTTTATTTTAATTTTGGACAACATGTTAAGTAAAATTTATCCTAGTAATGATAATAAGGAACTCTCATAATAAAAATAAATAATGACTAAAACTTTTTTTTAACTTATATAGAATAATAATACAAAACTATGTAATTAATATAGAATGTATTGTATATATTAATATGGCTATTGTATTTTATAATAAATCTTTAAGTAATTAAACTTTAAAATTATCAAAATAATTTTTTTCTTAACGGGTCGAAATGGGTTACCCACGTGTTACCTACGTGTATACCAGTTAAGAACTCGTTATTAACGGGTCACTCGATAATGACCCGATTAGTTATCGTGTTGACCCGAAACCCGTTATTTTCGTGTCGTGTCAGAAATTGTTTCCACCCCCACATTCCCTACCACCCACAACAACTCCCTCTTCCATGCAGTCCTTATAACATCCCCGAATTCTCCGAAACGGTTGACTAATCGAATCTAACGCTTTACTAGAAGTAGGATTAGAAATTAAAGATTATAAGTTCAAAACTTCAAATCATGTGGTAATCCTAAAACATATAAACATTAAAACTCATTCGCGGAAAATTATTAACCATCATTTGAACAAGATTTGATAAAAAAAAAAAAGGATTAATAATCAACTAATCCCAATAAAACCCTAAGTGTGTTTGTTGCAACTTCTTAGAAGGGATTGGCTTGGACTAGCTTAACCAGGATTATAATCCTATGTTTGGTAAGGTTCTGGACTAGAATAAGTGGGACTCGCCTCGACTACGAGGCACTCCGCCCTTCGCTAAACCTCGTTAGCTAGTCCCCTGCTTTCGCTTGGTATTAAGAGGGACTACGGAAATGAGGCGGACATCCAGTTCCAGTTCACGGGCTTGGCTTCTTTTTCTGCAGCGTTGTCATCGTGGCCAGGCCATTAGTGGTGCTTGGAATCGGGAAGTTGTCTTTTTGAAAATTGGAGGAGTTCTCGAGAGGGTTGGGTCTTGGAATCAAGAGGGCTGAGATTTTTTTTATTTGATTTGGGGATTCTGAAAATCAAAGGGCTGAGAACTCCAAACCACGAACTCACCCCATCTTCCAGATATGCTCACAGATTTCAAGTGCAAAGGAGAGGGATGGAAGATTTGGATGTTGATTGTGAAAAGCTTCTAGCATGCAAACCAGATCTTGATTGTATAAAGGCTCTGCATTTTGACAGCGAGGTAATTTGGATTCCAATACCCCAATACAAATTCTCTTAATCGATGAAGAAAATTAAGAGATTGATGCAGGATTTGACAGAGAGAAAATGATGGGGAAGATAAACGATGAAGGGTATAGGAAAGAAAGGAAAGAAAATGTTCTTGGGTCCATTCATCTCCAGACTTCACCCATTTTATTATTAATTTTTGTTTAATTTTCAAGTGAATTAAAAATGGCCAAAAAATTATAGTATGTGACTTAATCCTACACTGCACCAAACGCTTCACTAAGTTAGTCCAGTTTGGTCTAGTCCAAGCCAGTCCAGCTTAGTACCTGAAGCTAGTCCAATCCGAGATAGTCCGGTGCAACAAACGCACCCTAAGGGTGTGTTTGTTTGAACTCACTAAGTTTCACTGAACTGGACTGGACTACTTATTAGTGTAGTCCAGTGTTTGTTCGACATAGGGATTAAGTTTAATGAGATTAGCCGGTACTCGCTCCGACTAACCCATTCGCTAAAAGTTCTTAGCGAGGACCCCTAATTATCACAGGATTGCTAAGCCCGTCTTCGAGAGCGTTGCTCGCTCGTGATTCTCGGTCGTCCTCCTCGCTGGTTTTCCTCAATCGTCCTCCTCGCTGGCCCTCCTCGATCGTCATCTTCTTGCTCCTGCTCGTCCTCGTCTAGCTCCTAGTCTGGTAAATTCCAAATCTGACGATGTATTTCTTCGATTTTGTTTTGTAAATCTGATAAGCTCAGTCCTCAGGCCCTTTACTCAAGACCTGCAAGTAGCCAAGTAATGGAGCACAGTATGGAGATGAAGATAGAGAGAGAGCTGCAATTGTTTTTTGTATACATTGATTTTCATAAAATGACCGTGCCCTTCCTAAAGCCACAATTGGCCTTTATATTCTTTTCTCCCACAGTAATATAAAGCTAATAACTCATTAAAAACAGCTCATACATATTAGAATTACTAAATTCCCCTTAATTGTGATCAAGCTAATCACAATCCTATCAAAATCCTGAAATTAGTACTGGGTTCTGATCGATTTTGTTATTTTCGAAATCTATGAAATTGTTACTGGGTTCTGATTGATTTCTCATATAATCCTTCTAGCTTCAAGTTTTGATTCCAAGTTATAGAAGAAATGCGATGGGGGAGTTGTTAAGCTTAGATATACCTTCTTTTAATTGAAAGAAATCAAAATCAGTTATGATGTCGATGTTCGGTCCTTTGATCTACCTTTATGCCATCTATTGAGTGAATTTTCCAGCCCATTTGGCATCTATTGGTTTAAAAAGGAAAATTACATTCTGAATATGAGCAGTCAAATTTGCCAATCCAATCTTATATTTTAAGCTCTTACATCCAATCTCCTTTCATATTTTGTATCAGTGTCGTTAGTTGGTCATTGTTCTGTCAAGCATTGATGTTTATGTTTTATCCACTTCGGTGCAAAATGTTGCCCAAACAATGACGGTGGTTGAATTTATTTTGGATGGTTTCGACTGTGTAGGTGCTACTGTATTCAGCACAAATAGAATGTATTGGGAGTTATTTTTAGCATCTGGGACGAATTCAAGGCGGCAAAAACATGGGACGAAGTTGAGCAAATGGTGTGGGGAGAGTTGAATAATTACAAAGGTTTCCCTGGATTATCTTCCACTTCGCATTTACTGTTGATAGTTTATTGTTTTATCACTTCATAAGGTCCAAAAAATGCGTACAATCATGATAACAATGTACCCCTATTTTTATATATGATCAAACTACAAGTTTCATATTTACTTTGTTATGTCCAACATGTTTTTTCCCAATCTTTTTTTTTTTTTTTGTCAAATATGTATTGAGTATATTGTCTTCACTTTCTATGTGAGTTTTTGGGACCTGCATAAGTGGAGACAACTCCTGCTAAACCGAAGGTTAGTTGGTGTTATCTTTCACATGGTCAAGGTACCATTGAAACTGACTTTTGGATGCCTCCAGTGGGGAGAGCATTGGGACTTTGACAAGGGAGGTGACAAGTGGGGTTCTGGTTCAGAGTCAGAGAACGAGGATGGCGAGATTGATGGAGCTGGTATGTCTTTAGTTGTGAACAACAAAAGTATAATGTTGATCCAACATTTCGTATTTTGCATGTGTTATTGTTGGTTTGGATCCTTCAACTAGCCTTGAATTTCATTGTATCTTTAGTTTCAAATGGTGCATTTGAAGATGGCAACTAAAAGTTAGAATAGCTCTCCAAACGGTATGATGCTTCTTAATTTTTGTTGGACCCTTATATTTGTGGAAGAAATCATAAGATCCTCTGTTTGCTCTCTAGTCTCTATTTTGTTACAACCAACGTCACAGCTGTTCTGCTGAAAGTACTCGATTATTGTTCTCATGCTTTGCAGGATGAAAAGAATGTCCATATAAATTGGACCGAGCAGCTGTTCTTCAAGGAAGAAGAAGAGTGAAAGGAGCACGACATGATCCGCCAAGCGACTTATCTGCAATTTACAAGATTAAAGACTTGGAAGAAAGAACTGCGATAAAGATTAATTGTTCCTAGCAATTTTTGAAGTAGTTGCTTAGGTGTGATTTCCTTTTGAAGGTTGTATTTTTTCCTCTAGTGATGTTACAAGACCAAAACATTTTGTTCAGTGTAAATTAATCAAGATTTTGCCCATGAATATTGAATTGATTGATATTTTACCAATTGAGCTGGGTTATGTGTTAATCCCTTAATGGATTATCTCATTTGTTTCGTTGAGGCTTGGAGTTATCAAAATCAACCTTTCGATCACCTGCCCTGCAAAATTTGAACATTTGGAAGTTCGGTGTTTGTGTGGCATTTTGTTGAGTGAGGGGTGCAACGGATAAAGAGGGAAATAATAAAATAAAAGAAAATTAAAACTAATTTTTTGAGCCAAAAAAAAATATTTTAGTCTAGGATATAATCCGGCACTGCACTAAACACTTCACTATTCTTATCCTGCTTAGTCCAAGCCAAGCTAGTCCAGTTCGAGATAGTCCGGTGCAACAAACACACCCTAAAATAGTTGTAACCAATGAAAGGTTTATTCAGAGTCATCCCAATGATTATGCATTTGCCTGCAAGCTATTAAGTATCGGTACAAATGCAAATAAAGGTCTACGTTGGAGCAGTTCTTGCATTATGTATGGGAGAAATTAACTTTTGACAAACTCACTCTCAAGCTCCTCAACGTTCTTCACTTGTGACAAGTTAGAGTGAGTGATGGCCGAGATCGTTGGGGTTTTCATTGTGCGTGGTAGCGGAGGTCGCAAGGGAAAGGGGGTTGGAGAGGGGTAAAAATTGGGGGTTGTTGGGGTATGGAGAGATGAGGTGGCCGGAGTTTCCTAGTGCTAGAATTTTTTTTTTTTGTTCTTTTTCATTTTGGGTGTAGAAAGAGAATTGTTGGGCACATTTAGAACTTCAAGAAAAAAAATGAAAAGTTGGTGTAAAAAGAAGATAAATGGGTCTGAATAAAATTTCTCAAATCATTGTCGTAGCTAAGAGCATCTCCAATGGGTTTGTCAAATTTTTTTTTTGTCAAATTCCTAATTGATGGTTAATGTGGCATTTTGAAGCATGATGTCAAATTTCTTTATATTCCAATCGGTGTGTTAGTTATTATTTTACTATAATATAGAGCCCACTTTAAAATAAAATAAACAGTAAAATTATTTTTAAAGCTTTATCTTGTAGTGGATGATGGGCCCCACCAATTAAAAATAAATAAAATAGAAATAAATGCAGCGTCAAAATTGACGCTAGAGGTCTTGTTGTCATTCCAGGTCAGCTAAATGACTGCTCAGTTGGAGCAATATCTATTATCAAAAGTGATTAGTTGACATTCTACCTGATTTGACATCTCTTTTGAAGATGGTCTAGTACGTCAATTGAGTTCACATTTATTGCTAGCAAATTTTGATTTAACAACCTAATTTTACAAAGTCACGTGTTATAATATAACTAAGAAGACAATGCGGTTGATATGACATATAAATTGGACTGTCGATGTAATACTATTCCAATTAGGAGGTTTCACGTCTCTTCTAGTCAATGGTTGCATCATGATTGTAATGTAACATGCCATAGTTTAATCTAATTCAAACGAATTTGTAATTGCAAATGACATTTTGATTTGCGTATTTATTTATCAATACTATACCGAAAACGCGACCGTCACACTAAATTTTTTTGTAATGCATTGTATGATCCTTTTAACTATTTTTATTTCTCAACGAGGTCCACTATTCGTATGCATGTTTACTCATGTCCTAGGGCTATTTCCATGGGGTACACAGGAGCTCCAACCCGGGGGAAAAGGACGTGGAGAGAAGAATAATAGTTGGGCTTATGGGCTCAGGAAAGAAGAATTATAGTTGGGCTTCGGCCATGAATTTAGCCCAGAAAATAATTTGGGCCGGCATTGGTTAACGTCTTGTTCACGTTCTGTGTACTCCTGTCTTCTCCCGCTAGCTCTTCCTCTAAACTAAACCCTAAACCCTAAACTACCAGAAGCTTTGCCGGTCACCAAAACAACCCTGTTTCAGCTCGCAAAGCAGAGCCAAAGCCGACGAAGAACAATGGAGCCCGCTATGCTGACGAACTCAATGGACCTGAAGATTGGGGAGCTCTTGAAGGAGGTCCAGCTCGACTATTCACCCGCATTCACCAAGGCCGTGGACGACACCGTTTCAGCCATCAAAGACGCCATGGACAAAATCCCAGAAGGGTTCAATGTTCGTTTTCTTTCCACAGAGTATCATTCGGCAGCCGGATTCTTAAGCCTCTGATTAGTTGCTTATATAATCTTTCATTTTAACATCGAATTTTTGGAATTTTTTTTTTAAAATTTAAGAAGTGGGATTTTACTGTTTATTTTCTGATGAAATTTTGCTTTACCATGTACCTTGAACTCACTGGTGGTGGTTGGATTGAAAACCGGGCAGGTTACAGCTAACGAAGCTCCAGGATTCATCAGAGACATAGGCGCTGACAAGGTCGAATTCACGTTTGAGAAGCCGAAATCTATTGAAATTGGCGGGAGCTATGCCATACAGTGCATTGTAAAACCTGGGGTCAATGTGGACCTTTTCGTTCGGATGCCCAAGGTATTTGAATTGCTAATTTCGTACTTGTAATAATGTTGTTGTTTCGGTAATCAAAAGAAAAATGCGTTAGTTCTTGTTGTATTATTGATGCCAATTAAATGTTAGATCTTAGAATAACATAAATCATTTTCTTTTCCTTGTAAAAATTGAATTTCGCTGTTTCAGGAGTGTTTCCATGAGAAGGACTATTTGAATTACCGGTACCATGCGAAAAGGTGCCTGTACCTTTGTGTAATCAAAAGGTTTTTGAAGTCATCTTCATTAGTTGACAAGGTTGAATGGTCCACCTTACAGAATGAAGCCCGGAAACCTGTATTGATTGTCTATCCATGTTGGTTTCCTGTAGGAGCGTTTTCAAATTCTGTTTTTCTTCCATCAACTTGAAAGACCGAATGTATTTGTTTCTTTAGTGCCTGATCAATGCGACTTTTGAATTACAAATAAATTGGTTTTGCAGCCATAAAACTTGCTGAAGTCCCTGGGTTTTGCTTAAGGATAATTCCTACAGCACCATCCCTTTTCAGCATTCCGAAGTTGCACCTAGAACGGAATAATGTTCGTGCTCTAAATCAAGGTAACATACGTTAGTGCTTTTGAGCTATTTGGTGATGTTTTCAATTTTCAGATGCTTATATATCTTTTTAACTCTTTTTGAAGGGGGCATTCCACTGGCTACTCCGAAGTACAATAGTAGTATTTTGGAAGACATGCTTATGGAAGAAACTGAAGAAATTCTCAAGAAAACTTTCCTTGGATGGAAGGAATTACAAGAGGCATTAGTTTTGCTGAAGGTATAAAGCCAGCATTCCATGGCCACTTAAAAAGAACTAATGCAATAGCTATGTGACAATGGTTTTTCTTATTGATGTAGGTCTGGGCTCGTCGGAGGGCACCGATATATGCTTATGATTGCTTGAGTGGATATCTAATCTCTGTCATACTGTCATACCTAGCGGATAGGAATCGTATTAAAAAGTCAATGACGACAGTGCACATTTTCCGATTTACTCTGAGCTTCCTTGGTATGATTCTTTTTTCCTTGGCCACAAGAGACTTAATTAAATGACATCAAACCTAGTTGTAGACTCGGGTTTATCTTACTCGTGTCCCATTTTGACATATATGGACTTTTATCCCTTATCACAATTTATTTAATAGTGGGGATTGATGAAAATTGAATGGTTTTATTACATTTACTGTTGAGCTTGAAACAGAAAAAGGAAGCCATCTGCTGCAAACTATATAATGTCACCTGCCATTTATATAAGCGTATTTGGCAGACATGCTATTTAATGTGAATATTGTTATTAGCATTTTTCACTAGAAAAAGTCATCATGCTCTCCTCCCTCTCTTATTTATTTCACAAGGGAGGAGTGCAGGATGACTTTTTGGAGTGCCAATAGCAGCCCCTTTAATTTTACAGGATTTTGTTTTTCTTTGTACAAGGAAATGTTGATCTCAAACTAATTTTAATTACAAATACAGAACTGTGATAATGATTATACATACAATTGCCATTGCATGTGCAGTGAATTCAGAGCTTTGGAAACATGGGCTCTACTTTACACCGAATAACCAAAATGCTATACCAAAGGAGGTATGCTGTTTACTGGATCTTAACGCCATCAATTATGTTTTTCACTAGCCCTTTGTCATTATTGTACACATTCTAGAGTCATTCTTGGTTTTCTTGTTTTAAGACTGTATCCGTTTTCCGTAGATGATTACCTAAGAAAATCTGTGGAAGAGAAAGACAACATGGGTAGCGAGATGAAATGACTATGTATTTCTTATATATGAACTTCACCTTAGCCATTATCCTTTATTATAGTCAGCCTTGAGACTTGAAAAACTATGTGCTCATTGAGAAGTTTGTTTATGTCTCTAATCAGTTGGTAGTAATTTGAGAAAGTGCTTTTTTTTTTTTTTTTTTTTGGGAATGAAGCTGTGCAATTATCTTTACAAGTATCCCTCGTTGCTTGGATTGGATATTACTTCAGTGTCTATTTTGAACTTGTACGAAACGCTTTCCCTCTGTTGCATTTTATTGATGTTAGTTAACCATGATTTCTGGGATTGTTCAGAATGCTCTCCCCTCTATTGCATTTTACTGATGTTAGTTAACCATGGTCCCTGGGATTGCAGAAAAGGTTGCCTCTTAAAGAATCATTTCCAGTTGTTATATGTAGTCCATCTACAAACTTTAATTTGGCCTTCCGGATGACAAGGACTGGATTCCTCGAGGTACTAATTGGCATGTAAATATTGCCCCTTAGTATCGGTATGTGGTGCACGCTCAATAAACCTCTTAAAAATAATGCATTTCTCGTCATTGCAGCTCCAAGATGAGTCTGGTTTGACACTAGCATGCATAGACAAATGTAGAGATGGTGGATTTGAAGAAATTTTTATGACCACGGTGGACTATCCTGTAAAATATGACCACATCATAAGGTGTATACATATTAGTAATAGTATGGTTCTTATTGAAGTTGTCTTTTGTGTGTACAATGACCTTGCGTCAGCATTGAATGTGATATTGCATTATACCTTCTTTCCTTTCCTGCTTGTGGTTTGATTTACCCGTTTTGTTTACATGTTTTCTCCTTTAGGTTGAACTTAAAGGGGAACAGTGCAGTTTATACATCAGGATTTTGCTTTGATGATGAATGTTGGAGATTGTATGAGCAGAAGGTGCAGAGTGTTTTAATTCAAGGGTTGAGTGACAGAGTGAAGACTGTACGTGTTACCTGGAGAAATATGTTATCAGACAACATTATAAAAAATGTACATCATCAAGTGTTTTACTTTATCATCTTTTATCAAACATATGTTTATGTAGCAGATCAATTTGTTTAAATTTGACTTGTGACTCCAGGGATTGTCAACCCTGAATGCAGAGCCATTGCTTGTTGGAATTTCCGTGAGCTCTCTAGAGAAAGCTTTTAGGCTTGTTGATATTGGTCCAGATGCTGATAATAAAGAGGAGGTATATGAGTACCTGTTCGGAATCATATGTCGATTTCTTCTTTTGATGCATGTATTCAGTTTACTATGTTCTGTGTAGGCTCTCAAATTCAGCAAGTTCTGGGGGGAAAAGTCGGAGCTCAGGAGATTTAAAGATGGTAAAATTGCAGAAAGCACAGGTTAGTCATTTGTTTTGGCTTTTTTCCTTCTTCTTTACTTGACCTTAGTTGTATCAGTATCATTTACATGCTTTCCTTGCTCTTGCTAAAATCAATTGTCAAGATGACTAAAATGTTGACACTGTTTGCACATCCTTAGTTTGGGAAAGTGAGCAATGGAGAAGACATATTATCTTAAAAAGGATTTCCGAGTATGTGCTTCAGCGACATCTTTCTGTATCAAAAGAGAATATAATGCACATCGTGGATCAACTTGATTTCTCTTTGCTATATGGTGCTGGAGGTAAACTAGAATAATTTGTTGTCTTTTCTATGTTATTTCGATATAATTCTCATCTTTGTTTATTTTTTGCTTTATGGTAACATTTCAACTCTTTCAGATCCTATATCATCTTCTTGGAATTTGCTTGGGGCATTTGAAATTCTATCGAAGCGCTTGCGGCTTCTTGAAGACATTCCACTGAAGGTTTCTACTGTGCAGCCCCTAGATTCAGGTATAATTGCGTGGCTGGAAAAATAAATTTTAAATGCCTAGCTTCAATTGTCAATTCCAAATATTTGATTATGCATTGTTTCTTCACCATTATATTATGAGATTTGTGGATGTGATATTCTGTTTGTTTAGGATATGAAAGTTTTTAAGCTCTGCTGCATTTTTCTTAGATCAGTTTATTGTTATATGTTGTGATCATTAAAATCGATCCTCTTGTTTTCATAATTTTACTTTGAATTTTTTTTTTCCTGGAATGCACTCATTATCTGATAACTCGTCAAAAGTTTTGAGAAGGTTAGATTAGGTTTCTTTCACTACAAATATGCGCGCGCGCACACACGGGTAAATTTGAAACTTTTTTTTTTTTTTTTTTTCAGAAAAAGTAATAACAGTCATAGGACTTGTAAAAGTCACTGCTCACTAGTAATTTCTTTTGAAATGATAATATAATTTGATTTTCAACTGGATTTTCCATCATCCTGTTCACCCATATATGCAGCTTTCAGGTTTTCATCTGTCTTCCCACCTGAACCTCATCCGCTTGCTAATGAGAAGGGTGCTTTTGTAAGACTACATAGGTTCACTCCTTCCTGGATTCATCCGCTGGAAGTTATGATCCAGGCACGTCACAATACCCAATAACTGTTAATAACTTTTTTGTTTATTATTTTTCTGTCAGTTAATGAAGCCTTATTACTTGATCTAATTTAGTTGGAAGGTTCTGGAAACTGGCCAATGGATGATGTAGCAATTGAGAAAACTAAATCTGCCTTCCTTCTCAAGATTGGAGAGAGGTTGGCAAACTGGGATTACTAATTCTCAATTTGATTTTATGTTCTATTGAATAGTTATCTCATGATACTATCATATGGCAGTCTCCAGAATAATTGGGGGATGATGTGTACAGCTACGGAGGATGACGTGGATGTTTTTGTTTCTGGATATGCATTTCGCCTGAAAATTTGGCATGAGAGAGGCCTGACTTTGTTGAGACGGGAAAGTAAGAACTCTTGACTCATGTATCATTACATATTCACCACTGGGATGTTAGATTCTTTTTCCCTTTTTGAGAAGGATGATGTCTTCTTTTGATGCTGACCCCTTCGACTTCTTACTGGCTACAGCTGGAAATGATCAAGTGAAGCAGGTCTCTAATACAGACAGAGAACTTTATTTCCGGAGTCAACATTCCAGCATGATTAATGGATTACAGGGTTGTTACGCAGCATATGGGCCAGTTGTTAGGTGAGTTATAGCATTTGCATTCTCATTTATCTCTTATTATTTTATCTGTTACTGCATATAACTTTTTTTGGTTTCATGTGAAGGCTTGCAAAGCGGTGGGTAGCTTCACATCTGTTTTCAGCTTGCTTGAGGGAGGAGGCAATTGAACTATTGGTTGCATACGTCTTTTTGAAGCCTTTACCATTCAATGCTCCGTGCTCACGAATCACTGGATTTTTGAGGTTGATATTTATATAACTCATTTCCGGGGCATTTTGATAGTTCTCACCGACACTTCTGCTTTAAAAGATAGATTATCTAAAAGGCTTGATTTCACTTTTGAATTATGAACATCAAGCTACATAATTCCAAATTAACTGGCAATTAAATATACACTATGATGTAGCAGATACACTCACATGCACACAATAATTATTGTCAAACTTTAATAGTGTATTTCACGCTCTCATATGCATGGTAATTCTGTCAACAGGTTCCTGCGATTACTATCAGATTATGACTGGAATTTTTCTGTACTAGTTGTTGACATAAACAATGATTTGACTCCAAAAGATATGAAAGAGATAAATGTAAGTTCTTCAGCTAAGTAATAAACTCTGATCCATGTCGATCTCTTTGCTTTCTTGATTTTATTATTTCCTTTTTTCGGTTACAATTTTATTATTTTTTTGACTGCTACTATTTGGTGTTCGATTTCAGGAGAATTTTATGTCAAGTAGAAAAACTAATGAAGAAAATGTGCAAAGTGTAAAGCCAGCAATGTTCTTGGCTACAGCTTATGACAAGGCATCCGAGGCCTGGACCAGATTCTCACTAAACTCAATGGTTAGTTTAATTGGTGTCTTTTTCAACACTATTAATTTTCTTTAGTAAATTCTTGACGCTCCCTCTAGTAATCAGGCCTGTGATACTTTTCCCCTGAGCCGATCCAGGTTTTTTTTTAATTTTACTGGCATTTCAATGCATTCCTTTTCTATAAGAATGCATTCTCATTTCTTCAGTCATGTCAGAATATTAGTTTGAAACTCAGTTCCATGAAATTGTTAATTATTGACATAGAGGACTTTCTTTTGTTATTTTGATGATTGTAATAAAAACTAAGATTTACTGATACCATTGGTCGACAGAACATTCAAACAAATAATCTCCCATAGAATTTTTGATTTCTGGCACTCTAGAAATCCAAGTGCAGCAACTCCTTTTATAGAAATGTTATTTAGTATTGCTTATACATTTTGATCTTGTTGAATACGTAGGAGTTAAAAAGGTTGATGGCTTATGCTGGAAGCAGTGCAAACTTGTTGACCAAACTGATATCAGAGGATCATAATGATAATTATAGATGGGAGGTGAGCCTGATAAATTTTATTGATAGTGATCCACGAATTGTTTTACCTTGATGTATATTTGATATTTGCAAAATATTAATGTTTACTTTTTGATTTGCAGTGCCTTTTTCGAACTCCTTTGAACAATTACGATGCGGTTATTCTTCTCCACAGAGAAAAATTACCTTACCCCCAACAACTTCTCTTCCCATCCGAATTAACTCAAGGTATATTCTTTATGTTACCCGGATGTTTGCATGTCCTCGGCATTATGTTGTTCTCTCTCCTTTTTTAACAATGCCATACTCAAATTTTAGTGTATCCGCAGAGTTTTAATGAGCATATTTACACAGGTGCAGGGGTACATGTGGCATGTGGGAATGCGAGCAAGGTTTTCGACCCATTTCTGTTGCCTGGAGACATGAAGGGAAACTCAGAGGCACTCCGAAATAAGCTATTGGTAGACTTTGATCCACTGAGGTGCTTTGTCGGGGATCTAGAGGCAAGTATTATGCGATGCCTTAATTTTGACCATGACACCATTGCTTTCAGTTTTATGTTTCTGGTCACTGCCGTCTTTGCTTACATCCTTGTGTCTTGAATGTAGAAAGAGTACCCCAACACCTTCAAGCTGTGGTACGATTCTCTGGGTGGTGATGCTGTTGGCATAACGTGGGGGAGATATGGTTCAAAGGTATAATTGGATCCGTTCTAACTGAGTGCATGTGCATTGCAAATCGACATTGAAAGTTTTAGAAAATTGTTTGCTATCTAGACTTCCTAATCAGTTGTATTTTCGGATCCTAATATTTGCAGAAACGAGGGCGGGAAGAAGAAGCAGAGGAAGTAAAAGATCCAACTGATTTATTAAAAGACGTCGGTAAAGTGGGAACAGGGTTTGTGAGGGGGGTTTATCTTCTCAAAGCCCCAAGGCTCACGAGTTAACTCTGTTTATATTCTTTTGACTGGGTAAAGTTGAAAGAGCGTTTACACTAGTACTCGAGGTGGAAAGAGCGTTTACACTTGCACTCGAGGTGGGCATTTTCACTTACAATCAACCATGATACTCGAGAAGAATGATATATAAAAAATGACCGGGTGAAGAGTTTATCACTACTCCACAACAATAGTTAGACTGCTTCCTGAATGAGTTTTTCAGTGAGTTGTTTAGGCAATCCCATAACCGTGTCAGTCGTCCCTATCAGCAGAAAACCAAGTGAAGCACATTGCAAACAAATTTGGATGGACAGATCAAGACACAACTGAGGTAAACGACTCTGATCGACAAAATGGTATATGCAGGCCCGAACTCGAGCATGTTTGGTTGCTAGTTCAATCTCGGAATACGAAAGAAAATTTAGAACCCATTAGCAAAGCGAACAAGGCTGAAAGAAAAGGAAGAAACAAAGAGATAAAGACGACGAGTCTGTAAAGATGCATCAAGCGAATAGCAAGAGCAGACATGAAATAGAGAGATAAGAGAGAGCTAACCACAGTTTATACAAACGGAGAAATCAATGGATGTTCCATGCTTCTTCCTTGCTGGATGGTTTTTCCCTTACTATCCCTTTGTACACCACAACCTCAAAATCAATAAAGATTTTGCACTCAACTGCAAAGCACATTCCCCACAAGAGATATTCACTAAAAAAGCAAAAACTGTTTCGGGTGCTTTTTACCGGTAACATGTTCTCTGGATAGTAAAAAGAGAGCTTTTATTATCACTTCAAAATAGTCGTCTTGCACTCCACACTGTTTTGGAGTGCTAATTATGGCTCTCGAGTGAGAATACAAATTAGGAATAGGATTAATGAGACTTATGGTTAAATGGGTCCTCTATCATTTAGGCACTATTGTGTGATTTTCACAATGGATGAGAAAGCAACACATTTCGAGTAATCATACCGCATTAGGACTAATTTGTGCTTAATTAAGTTAGTTCGATCTCAAACAAAAAGTTGAAAAATGAGCAAATATTACTTATAATTTATAAACACATACTCTGTCTGCGGTAATCAACAGTGTAGCGGGAGCATCCCCATCCAATTGTCGTTCACTTTGGAGCCTTGAAAGAATGGCATTTGCCTAACAAAAAATAAAATGAGCTTTAATGAAAAGTGCTTGTGCCAACAAATATTTAACCAAAAATCATCCCAAAATGTTATTTAACCAAAATGACTCAAAATTTAATTAAAAAACCATCCAAAACTATTGTCCACGGGTAACTTACAAGCCCAACATGTTACAAATCTACACTTCCGTAAATACCCCTAAATGATTCGATATTGTCATGACTCTTCACCAACCTCAACCCAGCATGAAACTGCCATAATAAATCAAATCGAATTCCCCATTTTAAAAACAACCAAATCAATGTTGAAAAATGAAGCATTCGTTGGAACAAAGCCGCTGAAACAAGTTCAAAGAAGTTTAATGGCAGAAACTGGAGAAAAAGTGCCTGGAAAAAAAAAAGAAAAAAAAGAACCAAAACATAAAACTGTTTCTGGAGAACCCAAAACATAACACTGTTTCTGGGAAAAAAATCAAATACAATGTTTGTTTTGTCAATGCACAAACAAATACTGTATCTGGAAAGAAAGAAAAAACCAAAATCCATAAACAGTGACTTAAATTCCAAAAACAGTGACTTAAATTCCAAAAATAGTGACTTAGATTCCAGAAACAGTCTATGTTTTAACCTTTGACTGTTTCTTTTCTTTCTTGCATCAGTTGATTATATTTAATAAACATGGTGCTTATTTTGCTTTGAATCCAATTACAGTGAATTTCACTATTTATTTTCTAGTTTACATTTAAGAAATAGTGTGTCTATTTCATTTGGACCCAGTAACAGTAACTTAGATTCCATAAACAGTAATTTAGATTCCAGAAACAGTTTTTTTTTACAGTCCAGAAACAGTGACCCGTCGTTATTATTGAATAGCATGCAAATCTCAAATTTATTTTCTGGAGAAACAAACGATAAACTCCACTGACGAAGAAAAATTGAAAAACTGTATCTCAAATACACTATGAATAATAACGACGATCACATTTCAACGAAATAATACAAAATATAAATTAAATAGCATGAGGATCTATATTTTTGTTTCAAAGAAAAAGAAGAAGGTCTGAAAAACAATGACGAACTTCATTAACGACGAAAATCTGGAACTCAACCTAAAAAAGTTAGGGGTAAAATCGACAAATCATAATTTATTATAGTTGAGCCATTTTTAGTTGGACTACTTTAATATGGGCCTTGTACTAATCATTAAACAAAACTTATAACATGATTTTTTATTAAAACTAAAACTTTTCAAGCTCTTTTCAAAAAATAAAAGCAAGGCACACCTAAATCAAAGTCATAAAAATAAATTGACTTCTTTTATGAAGAAAATCACATAAAAAAAATGAACCCACTTATTTAGAAAGCAAAAATTAAAAATTAGTGTAATTTACCCAAAAAAAAATGATTCTTTGATATAATTACAATGTACCAAGAAGTCCATGACTGTGAACACGTATCCCATCTTCGCCAGTATTTGCCGGCGTGCCGCCGACGCCTACCCGAGTATTATCTGTCGCAAAAAAATAAGAAATTGCCGCTAATTTTCACTTCCTTTAAACACCAAATCTAACTAGGGGTGGGCACGGGCTGGGCCCAAAATTGCTGGAACCGGACTAGACCCGCTTGAAAATAACACGGGGCGGGTCGGATCGGGTAATAAGAAATTTAGAGGTGGAACCTGACCTAACCCGATTCGTATGAAATGGGTCGGTTCCTACGACCGTTCTACCATCGAAAAAATATAAAAAAAATGAGAATTTGAATCTCACCGTTCAACCATCAATGGTGTTCTTATACTGAAGAACCTTATCGAGAACAACAGGATTTACCAAAACCACAAACCTAAAACCTCTAGGGCGGCCGGAGACCTTATCCCTCATGACTGATGTCTGCAAAATGTCGCCGTAGTTGCTGAAGTACTCATAAGCTTATCCTCCGAGGTCTCCCATTAAATCCCACCAAAAGCTTCCTTGATCTGAATCCATGTGGGTTTTCGCTGCCTTTCCTTCTCAATGCCTGTGAGAGTGAAAGCTTCAGCCTTTATTAAAAAATTCAGGTGGATTTGGGGGGTTTGGGATTTGGGAGATGAAGGAAGGGTTTGTGACCGACAAGGAGAGGGAGAGATTTGGTTGGAAATCTTTATTAATTTTTTTGTAGTTGGATTTTGAGGGTTTGGGATTTGAGGTGGGTTTGTGTTTGTGTTTGTGTCTGTGACCGACAAGAGAGACAGAGATTTGGTGGGTCAAGCATGATTCAAGATTTGCAGAGTTCTTCCACCGCACGGTTCGGGCCGGGGCCCGTTTTCTCAAACTTTTGAACTCGCCCCGCCCCGTTAATTTTGTGAACCCGCCCCGCCCCGTTTTGGTTTTAAAATTTTTGGACCCGCCTCGACCCGTGAGTTCAAGACCCGTTTGCCCACCCCTAAATCTAACCGTTTAAGCTAGAAGAGTCCAGATCTTCTTCACCCAAAATTCCCTGTGGCCCCTCTATGTCTTTGCTTTTTGCCTAAAGATTTGGTTTACTTTTTATTATTTTAATTATTGTCAAGTTAACATTAATTATGTTTAGTTCAAAAAGCAAAGACACAGAGGGGCCACATGGAGTTTTAGGTGCAGAAGATCTGGACTCAAGCTAGAATGGCCAAGGGCATTGTCATTTATTCGGGATTTAGCGAGGAACCCAAAATGACATCTTTGTCTGTCTGTATTCACTTTCCCCTTTCTCGGAGAGAGGAATTTGCAACAGTTTCGGCTATCACTGTGTACTTTCCGTTTTGGGCCTAACGGGTTCAAGTTGGCCCTGTTCAATTCGAATCTTGCACCGAATATATCCTACAGAGGAAACGACGTCGTTTCGTCCGTTGTCGCCTTGGCGCCTTGGCGCCTTGACCTTTCTCCCCAAGTCGACGTAGTTTTTACCTCCTTTTTAACCTTCTCTCACCTTTCTGCTCAGCTCCTTTGTGCTCCCAACGTCGCACCGACGTCGTTTTCGGGTTACGCTAGGTCTTTTGAAATCAAGAACGCCGATGAGTTCTTGTAGCAGGAAGAAGAATTTCGGGAGCGGCAGCTTCGTATCGAATTTGAGGGATCACATTCATGAATTTCTTCATGCTTCCATGGATGAGCACAGAACTTGCTTGAAAGAGACGGTGGGGAAGGTACGATTTTATCCTCACTCTCTCTCTTGTTTGCATTGCAATGGCAGATTCCTGTTTGTGAATTATTGGGCAATTTGGGAAATAAATTTAATTTTTGGGTTTTGGTCCAAAGCAGATGTTTGAAAGGGCAAAACTTTACAGAGAACAGAGTGGCGGCGGACCAAACGAAGGAGAAAAGCCCCTGCCTTTGCAAACCACTACAGATTAGGAAGAATTTGCAAGCTTTTCTATTTTCTGGGTTGCAGAGAAAAAGAGTACCGTAAGACAAATTTGATATCTTTATCTTTAACATCTGTATAGGTTGTGTTTGAAACAATGGTTTGACGAATGACATTGAAATGCTAGCGTCAGTTACTCACGCATTGGAGTTTCATTGATGTGGGTCTCACATTGACTTCATATTTCAATCAATTGCTAGAAATTGTCCATGCGAATGTGAGTGACTGGAGCAAACTTTTTGATGACTCGAATAATTGTTCGTTGGATGGCATTGAATTTGATTTAACTGGTTATTTACACCCTTATGATACTAGTGTTTCGTGTGAATCTAATTTATTGTATTTTTTTTTTTTTTGAGCAAAAATTTATTGTATTAAGTTAAGGATTTGGTAGCCACTAGCCAATTATAGTAATATGCTATTTAATGCTTCCTTTCTTTAATTTTTAACCTAAGATTTCTGCCCTAATCCCACCCCACCTTGTGCACCTGGAGCTAATGATCATGTGCTAATACATGCTCTCTTTAATTAATGATGATTATAAATAAATAAATAAGCAATTGCATCTGCGGTGATTCTTATGTTACATGTGCAAACAAGACAAAGAAAAGTATGCTGCATTTAGAAGTTACGGGAAAAAAATAGGAGGGAATGGGAAGGAGTGGAGATATAGGTTAATTGCTAATTTGCTAGATCCACTTCAAGAGGAAATTGGTGCCATGTCTACTGCTGGAGGGCGTCTTCCTTTAGAGCTTTAGGGCCTTTAGCCTGCAGAAGGTAAACGGAAGTTATTATACAGGGTGCTTATAATTTTTTCTGAATTAAGTGCTTTCTAGTGCTGAAAATTAATTATCATCGGTGAACAGATTTTCTGCCAGTATAGGAACAAAATATGAGCGAGAGAGTATAGGAACAAATGATATGAGCGAGGGGTAAGCAGTGAGTAGCTGAATAATGTCATTGTCATGTACCCTCATCAAAATGAGAAATAGATACTGGGATTGACATTATATTCATGCTATTAAATCATTGGCAGTGAGTTAATAATGCATGTTGATAGTGCAACTCCGCCTATGAAGAGTGAGGGCAATGCAAAATGAAGAATGAGAAGGTTAGTATCAAATTGTAGCCTGAGAGGTTTATGACCAGAAATTATTATATTTATATTTTGAGTATGGATTTAATACAGAAGTGAGCTTCACTGATTTTGTTGGTTATATATCTCGTGGACCTGAATACCTTAAGGTCTATATATGGTCAATTAAGGACTTACAAGTAATAAGGAGAAAAAAGTGTATTACCTCTTTTCTTCACTGCTGATGCTGCTTTCTCCGACTTTCGTATACTTAGGAAGGGGAACTTTGCCTGACTCAATGCGGTTGATGTCCGCTAGAAGGATCTCATACTGCCTCTTCACTTCCTCCTCAGTCGTCCCTCCAACAACCCTGGCAATATTATGCCAACGATCAGGGGTTTCCCTATCATATGTTGCCAGAGCGATTTCGAATGATTTGTTTTGTTTGGCTGTCCAAGTTGAATTGGAGTGTAAAGAAGAAAGCTTGTTAGGTGCCATTTTTATGAGATATTAGAGCAAGATTAGTAGGGTGGAGCTGGAAGTGACGAGAACCAAGTTTTGGTAGGATGTTTAAGAGAGAACGAATTTGGGCAATGAAAGGAATCGAAGAAATTTAAAGGGAAAGCCGGAGGCAGAGAAAGCAAATAGTGTAGAAAGTAAAATATGAATAAAGGTAGTATAGTACTCTAAGTCAAGCGATTAGCGAAGAAGAGACCAAAGAATTACAGTTCATACAAATGAGATGATGCAAGTTGGCAGACAAAACTTAAGGATAGCATATTATAAAACTTTATGTACTTAGAATAAGCAGCAGAAACTAGGAACAGATAGATCTCTAAGGACAGTAATTTGCTTCTCGTTCAAGTTTTATTTTTTATTTTTTATTTTTTTTATGATTGGAAGTACGATGATCTAATATAAATATTATATAAGCATGTGTGATTTCATAAGTAGAAAGAATCATTAAACATTGTCAAAAGAAGTGAACCCTCTAACCTTTTGAGAATTCTTAGATGTCAGCGTGAAGCATTTTTTTATTTATTAAAAAATGCAGTCCTATATCGAAAACTTGATAGAATAAATTAAAGCTTATATTGAATCATTCTACTCTTAATCGTAGCAAGGTTTTTTGTGATAAAACTCAACACTTGCAGGGATGTGCAGATGGTTAGGTTGGGATAGTATCGGTGTTGTTAGTAGTGGGTTGCTTGACTGACTGAAATCTTGAAATTCTTTCCTTAAATTTATATCATTGCAAAACAGTGTTGGTTAGGAGAATTTGGATGTACCTGCTTAGTTAATTTCTGATGTCTTAGTTTCCTAGGAAATGAATGTAGAGCTGTAAAATCCAGTTGTATGTTCCAAACAACTTTCTTGATTTTATTGATACAAAAGAAGCAACTGTTGTTATAAGGTGTGTATGTGTGCATCCTTAAAGCATTTGTTTCCAAGACATTTCCACTTCTCAGCTCAAATCTTCCGCATGTTTATGTCATCAAATAACTTCTTCCTGGTTTTCTGGAAGTGGCAGGACCACATTGTGGTCACTTACAAGAATCAAACCACTTCTTTTTCCTAGCTACCATATAAAATTTGATGCACTCTAGTCCTACCTAAACATGTATTCTAGTTTCAGTGGAGAAAGACTTTTGTGCAACAGGGGTACTATTGTAGCGGTAACCCAAGTCAAAAAGGCATTGCCTTGTGGGAACGTTAAAACGCATGGCAGTCCATGATTGACTTGAATTATGGCATCTGCGTTGCAGGTAAGTTCTATCCTCTTTGTCACTCTAAAGCCTAGAATTTGGTTTTTTGATTCACCAATGAGTTAAAAAAAATATGTGGACGTGGTCCAAAAACGGATACAAAGAAAAGTTATGAAAAATGATGTTTCTTTGTCAAGCTGCAGGTTTATAATATATACTATTTGATAAGTATGGAACAAATCTATTAAACCCCATGTGAAGTTTAATCACATTTTGCTAAACTTTTCTTGGCCACCTTCCAAATCGGCGGATTTGGTAAAGGAAGAACTTCCTTTGTGTTTTTAACTTGTCCTTATGAGGTATTTTTATCCTCTTTTGGAGCAAATCGATTAGTTTAATTAGTAAAAGATAATCACGTTTAGAGAAGGTTAATTAAAATTATGTGATAGGTCCTTTTGTGCTTATCTTGGGGCAATTCCCCATGAAAGCATCTTTTGGCCTGACTAAAACTCTAAACATGTGAGACTGTGTACCCTAGGCGTAGCCCTGAAGGAAACTAAAACCAAAAGTGATGATCTCCTTTGTAATTTACTTTCAGCCTTTCAGGCTTTTTACCAACTAGGAAGATACTTAATGCTTAAGAATGTCATTTGATAAGTTCAAACTAAACTCTATGAGAATGCATCAACATTTTCTAGCACACAAGGAGATTCAAAGGATGAAAAAGTAAGTGGGTCGTTTATCTCGTATCGATTCGCTTTTATTTTCACCCGTTCTCATATCTATTCCTTTTTATCCCCACCATGTAAGAAAACATGCCCTTAATACCATGTGTTGGTAAACGCATGGGAAGTTTTAAATTCTAAATACTTTTACGCTCATCTTCTTAAGGGAGAAGGGTTTGTGTTTAAATAACTTTACAATAACAACCCTAAATTATCCTTAATTTATAAAGACTAGTGCTATCTACACGTTCATTTTTACTTCAAACATACCTCTTTTAATTTTTAGCTGTCGGATCGAATGAATCGAAGAAGATCAATGGCTACAATTAATAAGGGTGTGTGGGAGGTAAAAATCGGTGCGTGAATGGAACTTTCCTTTATAAATTAAGGATAAATTAATAACTTTTAAGGCCTACAAATGGTGGATTGCTTTGGTAGATAGAGCGTTTATCTTCATGTCTGGTTTGAACGCTCCTGTCTTAGTGTAATTTAGAGTAAAATATTGCTTGTATTAAAAAAAAAGTTATGGCTTTAAAGAAGCAAACATAAGAAATACTAGTACCTGGACTAAGTTTGTACTTGTTAACTAATGGATATCATTCAATGCATAGCTAGTGTACACAAGAGCCTCCTGAAAGCCTGCAAATTATTCCAAATGCAACATCTTATTCAATCGACAAATGACGGAGAGATGCAAGGTTTTCTAAACTGGGAAGAGCCTCTAGCTTAGGGCAACGACTTCTTTCCAGATGCTCAAGGCAAGTACAAGACTGAAGCCCGTCAACCTGTAAACGCCTCAAATTTTGACAGTCATGGATATGCAGCGAGCGAAGAGAAGTACAAGATCGTAGTCCGCTCAGCATGCTTGTGAATCCATGGCACTCTACAATGTTCACTCGATGGAGGGATGTGCAACCGTGCAAAGATAACTCCTCCTCGTCAAGAGATGTAGTTTGTAGATTCTTTGAACCACGCCAATTCGAAATATGCAACTCGCAGAGGGAAGGTAAGTTGCGAATTGAAAGGGATGTGATCTTTGGACAATTTGCTATTGCCAAATCCTGAAGAGACGTGCAATGTTCAAGACCACCTGAAGGGAGTGTGTCCAGCCCCTTGGGCAATTGCCTCGGCTTTTCACAATTCCTAATAAGCAGTGACGGAAGATTGTGGTTCTCTTCCACCATCCCTGCTGGCAGACAAGTAAGCGCATTGGCGCCATGTATTTCAAGGGAAGTGAGAGTAGTTAGTCGACTGTTTATATTTTCTATTGACGCGACGGTGCCAATACAATCTAACTTCAACTTTTGGAGAGATGGAAAATGAGCAGGAGCATTTCTCAATTCTGTACAAGAAGAGAGTCAACTGCTCGAGGCAGGGAAACACTACTGGCGCTACTTTCTCATCGGTTGGCAATGGCATCACAACAACCGCTTCCTTCCATTCAATCAGAGCTGGACATTCAAGGATGTTTAAGCTTTTCCTCGCGCTATCCAAAGTAAAGAAACGTAACGTTTGAAGATGAGTCAATCGTCTCATCCCAAACCCTTATAGAAATAAACATGTCGCAAGTTGATCAGATTTTCCAGCTCTATTGGAAACATTGAACTCTCGAGAGATCCCGCCGGAGTCAACATTCTTAATGTCTGGAGGTTATAGAGCTTGCCAATAGATTTGGGAAGTACCTTGATTTTTGTTCTGGAAATGTTGAGATACCTCAAGTGTCTTAGCTCACCAATTGAACTGGGCAACTCCTTAAGATCATCACAGAATAGATTTAACACATGTTCAGCCTTGAAGCTTTAGAAGAAGTTACAAAGTTGTTCACCATTTGAAAATAGGGAGCGCACTTTCTCAACATTTCTTTCTGAAATTCTTTGTTGTATTGAAGGAATATGTGGCTCCTTTAGGAGGTTCGGTTTATCTTCTCGATCAGATTTTGACACTAGTTCTGCAAGATCATGTACGAGATCATGCATCTTGCATCTGATGATAAACCCGTAGCGATCCTTCGTAACATCTTGAAAAAAGTTCTTTAATAGATTGTTGAAATATTCATTACCTATATCCTCCATCACTCGATTACTTGATTACTTGGAGAGTGGAGCAATCCTTGAGCCATCCATAGTTGGATCAAATCATCCCTTTCAAAGTCGAAATCTTTTTCGAAGATGGAGCAATATGCAAAACATTGTTTCAAAGGTGGTGATTTCAAATTATCAAAACTCAGCTTCAAACCCGACATGATTCTCTCATCTCCTTCCGGTAATTCCCATATTTTACTTTCTTGAATTGATAACCATTCATGTGCACTTTTTTTAGAACGCATCATGTTATAAATATATGTATAAGGATCGTTGACAATCAAACCCTAACCCTAGTTCAGAGTAGCATGGAATGATAACTGCTGCAATTATTACGTTGTTATGCATGCAGCGATTATAACAAGTAGTAAGGGTTTATTTACTTGTAGAGGAAGACATTGACAACAAATTAATCACTTGTCTTCTCTTATCTTGGTTACAAAATTGATCTGAGAACACTCAATGGGACCGTTTCTTCGAGAAGGATCACACACACCCAAGAAGAGAGACCAAAGTGATATATATATATATATATATATATATATATATATATATATATATATATATATGTGTGTGTGTGTGTGTGTGTGTACTGCAACTCATCCTCCCATCAAGGATGCAGTTACAAGCAGTTTCCTTCGATTAACCGTCACCAAAATTCAAATAATGGTGACTTGTAGTTTCCCTCCCTTGTGGCTCTAATCCCGTACGAGTCACAAATATGAGTCCTAAATGAAATACAAACATTTTGTTCCATGTAATTGCACTAAATATGAACTGATGAAGCTCACTACACTTTGGGGTTTCTTACATTCTCCCACATGAGTAAAATCTGTTCATCATTCTGAATTGCAATTACATACTAACAAATGTGATCACTGATTGCATTTTCTCAATGACTTTAACAACTATATACTGAAAATTTACCGGTTGAGTTTTAAAGCTATTTGACATTGAATAAAAATGTCAGAACTCTAAAACCACAAACTGATTAAACTCCAATCTATCTATGTTGTATTCGAGAGAACGAAATTCTTGGGACATAATTGCATGCAAGTTAAATGCTCCCACATTTCTTTGGTCACAAGGTACTGCAGATACCTTTTAGCACTTGATTAATCGTTAAGAATTTTTAAAACATTAACTTTCAGCATTACAGTACATGTACTAACTTTATTACATTACTGATGGCTTGAACAATACATACTATTTTGCATAGCTTACTCCCACATTTAAATAGCTTCAAATGTTGACTGCAAACCCATTTTCTGCACATTTTTGTTGAAGACTATAACATTTAATGCCTTTGTCATTGGATCTGCAACCATGTCATGTGTGCTGATATGTTGAATATCAATCACACCCTCTCTAACTTTATCTTGAACTTTCAAATACTTGATATCCATAAGTTTTGATGCCTCTGATCTTTTGTTATTCTTAGCAAAGAACACTGTAGCTGTATTATCACAGTAGAGCTTGAGTGGTCTTTCAATGCTTCTCATAATCTTCATTTCATAGATTAAGTTCTTCATCCAGTTACACTGTTTCATTGCCTCAAAGCAGCCAATATATTCAGATTCCATAGTGGATACCGCTCTTGTGGTTTGTTTCTTGCTCCTTCATGAGACAGCACCACCACACATTGGAAAAATATAGCCATTGGTAGACATTCTGTCATCTATACATCCACCCAAGTCTGCATCAGTATAACTTACCAGTTCCAGATCGTCAACATGATGATAACACAATACATACAATTGAGTCCTTTTCAAGTATCTCAACACCTTTTTGCCTGCATTCCAGTGAACTAACCCTGGATTCGATTGAAACCTTCCTAAGACACTTAACACAAAAGCCAAATCAGGCATGGTACAAACCTGTGCATACATCACACTGCCAATTAAGGAAGCACAAGGCTTATTCTTCATTGTTTGCACTTCATATTCAGTAATAGGGCATTGAGATAATGACAACTTATCACCTTTGCCAAGTGGTAAATTTCCACCACTACAATTCTCTATATTAAACCTTTTGAGAACCTTATCAATGTAGGCTCTCTGTGACAATCCTAGCCACCGTTTAGACCGATTTCTAGCAATCTCAATGCCTAAAACATAGTGTGCTTCCCCCAAATCTTTCATGTCAAAGCTACTGGAAAGCATGTTTTTGGTTTCTCTGAGCAAATGAACATTAGAACTGGCAAGTAAAATGTCATCCACATATAGAACCATAAAGATAAAAGTGGACTTCACCATTTTGAAATAAATGCAGTTGTCAATCTTGTTCTCTACAAAACCAAAATCTGTCATAATTTGATCAAACTTCTTATACCATTGTCTAGAGGCCTGTTTGAGTCCATATATTGATTTGTTAAGTTTGCAAACTATGTCTTCCTTCCCCATTTCAATGAATCCAGTCGGTTTGTTTCATATATATCTCTTCATCGAGACCACCATTTAGAAAAGTTGTCTTAACATCCATCTGATGTAACTCAAGGTCAAAGTGAGCAGTGAGTGCCATGATCACTCGAAATGAATCTTTGGTTGAAACTGGAGAGAATGTTTCATTATAATCCAGACCCTCCTTCTGTGTAAAACCATTGGCCACCAACCTTGCTTTATATCTCTCAACCCTTCCTTGTGAGTCTCTTTTAGTTTTATGCACCCCTTTACATCCAATGGGTTTGACAGTTGTTGTAGGCATAACCAATGTCCAAACATTGTTCTTTTGCATTGAATCTAATTCATCCTCCATGGCAATTTGCCACTGTGAGGATTTGGAGCTTTCCATGGCAGCTTGATATGTGGTTGGATCATCATGATCACCAATGTCAAATTCAACCTCCTGCCAGTAACACAGATAATCACTTGGAATAGCAGACCGCTTAGGTCTACTAGACCTTCTTGTTTGAATTGGTAGGGTTTCAAGAACAGTGGCTGAAGTTGATGCAGATGCAAACATTTGTTGAGTAGAGTTGGGAATGGAAACAGAAGGAGATTTTTGCGGTGTAGTATTATCGAAATCATGTTGCAATGGATATGTAATAACATCTTGTACTGAATTGCTTGGTGGAGAAGGCACATGTGCAACATTCCATGTTTGTGAAGTCTAGGGCTGGGTTCGGTTCTAAACGGTTCGATTTTTTGCCAAAATCGAAACCGAACCGAAATTTCGGTTCAGTTCGGTTCGGTTCAATTTTTTTTCGGTTTTTTCTTGGTTCGGTTTTTTTTTCGGTTCGGTTTTTCCAGTTCGGTTTCGGTTTGGTTTCGGTTTTTTTTTTTCTTTTTCTTTTTCCTCCAAAAATTGGAAATATGAAATTTTAACATCAACATAACATAAAAATTCCAACTATAATTAAAGACAATGAAAATAAACATTTAAAGTTTAAGTCTTCCAAAGTCCAAAGTCCAAACTTAAGATAAACATCAAAGTTTAACTCTTCTAAAGTCCAAACTTAAAATAAACATCAACGTTTAAGTCTTCAAAGAGTCCAAATTTAAAATAAACATCACACAAGTCAAATAAACCTTCAAAGTTTCATCACTTCATGTCTTGCACAAATAAAATCTTGGTGGTTTTATTATATTTCCATGGTGCTCTCCATCTCCCAAGCCTGAACATATGATGGCAAGTAAAGTTAGGACAAAAGAAAATCATTACACAACCAAAGGAAATATGAGAGGAAATTGCCTAGTTATGAATCATAACAGCATCAGTCACAATTATCACCGTATGCATAGCAAGTGAAAGTGCTCATCGACACATATATGATTTTCAGGGACCACTAAGGATAATGGCTAAACCTTTATCTTCTTTCATCAGCAACACACATAGATTACAACAGAATTTATCATAAAGAAAAGAACTAATGGGAGGAGTCAAATTTAAAATGCTAATTGCATCAAAGATTCCACAAAGCATATGAAAATTTCCCCTCCCAATTTTCCTAGAGCAATGAGCACCATCATAACTTGGCACATGCACATGAACAAATAATAAGGTGACAACCATTTCAGAAGTATGAAATTTTGACATACCTCAGCCCATAAAGGCTTCAACTCAGTAGCTCCTGCCAATTTTAATCAACAGATAAGTACAATAAAGCACTTTCAATTGAACCAGAGAAATTGCAATACGCATAAAATTAAGCTTGAAAAAAGTATATTGTGGGTGCAGCTTCTGGAAAGTGTGAAAATCCAAATTCCAACTCATACGATCATAACTGCATAAGAGGTAACAAAATTGATTTCCCGAATTCATCAAACATTATGAATTCATAAAAAAATTGTGGGAAACAACTTCAACCTCCACTACAACATTCATATTCCTAGTCTTTAAATTAAAAACCATAAGATTCCAACTTTCGTCCAAAAAAGAAAGGTAAAACAATAATGTAAAAGAAAAAGCATACATTATCGAACCCAGCAATGTTCTTGTTCTCCGCAAAGAATTCCGCTGGCGATTATGCAGAAAAATTGAAAGCATGGCTAATGAATATTCAAACTAAAACATGCGTACAGAAAACGAAGGCAGAGAGAGAGGAGAGAAAGAAACTTTGTTCGAGAACGCTATCTTTGGGCTTTCTGGGCGTGTTCGATTGGCGTTTCTTAGGCTCTGTCTGGCTCTTGCTGCTCCCTCGAGCTTCCATTTCAAATTTCCAATCAAATCTTCGCCCCCAAAAAAACTGTCGATCATCTTCGAATAGATCGATCGATTCTAGAGACAGAGAAAGGAGTAGTAAGACGACGGAGACGAGAGAAGGGAGACGTCGACGAGAGGAGGATAGGATGGAAGCGAGACCGTCGTTCTCGTTCTCGCGGGGTCTGCGAGATAGAAGAGGCAAGGAGGGTTTGAGAAATCCCTGGAAATCGGCCTACCCCTCAAATCCCGACGGTCCTCATGCTTTTCTCTGACTGTACCCCCTCTCACACTCATGAAATCGAAGATCCCCACTTGAGATGTGAGATGAAGGAAGAAGATGACGAAGGGGAAGAGCGGCGGAGTTGGGAGTGGGAAGGAGTGGGTCCAGAATACAGAGGAGACGAGGGGAATGAAAAATAGAAAAAGTGTGGTGGCTGCGCTAGGGAAAGTGTTGTTGTGCTGCTAGGGTTTTGTGATTTGATCATAAAAGTTAAAAAAAATCTCCAAAATCCGGGAGGCATGAGGTGGGTTCGAACCCGTGCACTCCACCCGCTTAGAATGTTTCACTGAAACCAACTTCACAACAGGTAGAAATGGCAACGGGGCGGATTGGGTTCGGATGTGCTAAACCCAAACCCGAACCCGTTTATTTTCCCCAAACCCGAACCCGTAGAATCCCCGAACGGATTTTCCCCATAACCGAACCCGTCGGGTGATGGATTTTTGATAGGGGAACGGTTTTCCCCATTATGATATTTATATATTTATTTATATTATTAACTAAATGAAGAATATTAAATAAATTATTAAATAAATTGCTATTAGTAATACAATTGATACAATGCATCTAATAAGTAATATTAAAAATTTATATTACTAAGAAAACATATACAGTCTTAAAAATTATAAGCATATAATTCCTATTATTAATGATATAAAAGTAAATAATTAATTTCATATTTAATAATGCATGATTATTAACAACCCATTTTCATATAATAAATATTTATATTTTTTTTATTTATAGATGAAATGGTTCGGTTTCAGGTATGGATTTGAGGCGGATACCCCAATAACCATAACCGAACCCGAAACCGAAAAATTTACCCGACGGTAACCCATACCCGTAAAATACCCGAAATTTTGTACCCGAAACCGAACCATTCAGATCGGTTACTTGCGGGGATCGGATTTGACGGGTTAAATTGCCATCCCTAACAACAGGCTCTACTTTGTTATAATTGTATGACTAAAGTATTTATAAACATTGAAAAAAATAATTAAATATATATATATCGGTTCGGTTCAGTTCGGTTTAGTTTTCAAACCTCAAAAACCGAAACCGAACTGGCCAGATTCGGTTCGGTTCGGTTCGAGAGTTTCGGTTCCTTTTTTTTCAGCCTCAGTCCAGTTTGGTTTTCGGATTTTTTTGGTTTTCGGTTTTTTTCGGTTTTCTGTTTTTTGAACCCACCCCTAGTGAAGTCACTATTGGCACATGTATTAAAGCACTAGTGTTGGCATTTGGGATATACTCACTGTCAGTGATCTGAGATTGTTCACTTTTCTCTTCAAACACATATGAAATTTTTGAATAAGAATGTATATCACTGCAATCTTCAATAAATTTGGCATTGTTAGTCTCTACTATCCTAGTTAATGCATGAGGACAGTAAAACCTGTAGCCTTTAGACCTTTTTGCGTATCCCACAAAATAACAACTCCTGGTTCTCATGTCCAATTTTCGTTCAGTTGGATTATAAAGCCTAGCTTCACACCTACATCCCCAAGTGTGAAAATGAGCTAGGCTAGGCTTCCTACATGTCCATATTTCAAATGGTCTTGATGCCACTGCTTTTGTTGGAACCCTATTCAAAATATAGTTGGTTGTCTTCACTGCTTCTCCCCAAAGAAATTATGGTGGTTGACAATGAGAAAGCATGCTTCTAACCATCTCCTTCAAAGTTCTATTTCTTCTCTCAGCAACACCATTCTGTGAAGGTGTCCCATGAGTTGTATATTGTGCTGCACTTCCTTCTTGTTCCAGAAACAAGGCAAATCGACCTTTTTGTTGTCCTTTCTCTGTGTACCTTCCATAATATTCACCTCCATGATCGGACCTTACAATTTTAATTGACTTGTCCAATTGTTTTTCAACTTCTAATTGGAAATTCTTAAAACAAGTTAAAACTTGGGACTTTTCATAAATCAAATATATAAAGGTGTATCGTGAAAAGTCATCAATGAAGAGAACAAAGTACGAATTTCCACAGATGGTTCTTGTTGGAAATGGTCCACAGACATCTGTATGTATGATCTCTAAGAGACCATTGCTTGTTGTTGTTGCACACTTATTTGTTGAGGTGTTGGTTTTGCCTTTAAAACAGTTAATACATTCCACAATATCATTATCATCCAGCTTTGGCAATATTCCAGTTTTGATTAATCTCATCACCCTTTCTCTTGAAATATGTCCAAGTCTTTGATGCCAAAGCATGTAAGACCTGTCATTGAGGGACATACGCTTTATAGCAGAATGCTCCACACTGAGACATTCTTGGTGATAAGAACATTCAACTTGCCAAAGATCACCATTTGAAAATGCATAACCGAGTAGATTGTCAAACTGATTTTGAAAATAAAACTTTATTTGATTAATATCTCCTACAAACGAAAAACCATCTTTTACAAATTACATAGCAGAAAATAAGTTCCTTCTCATGGAAGGAACATAAAGTACATCACTTAAAGTCAAAACATAGCCAGTTGACAATCTCAATTTGACAGAACCAACAGATTCAACTGCAACCTTATTCCCATTTCCAACATAAACATTGTAGATCTCCTTACTTGTTCTCTTCTGACTTTGAAATCCCTGCAAAGAGTTTGTTATATGTATAGAACAACTTGTGTCAAACCACCAAGAATGTTGTGGAATAAAAATCATATTTGACTCTACTGTCACAAAAACATTTATAGTGGCTTTACCTTTCTTGATCAACCAAGCTTTAAAACCAGGACAATCTTTCCTCAGGTGATCCTCAGAATGACAAAAATGACATTTTTAACACCATTGTGATTGTATTTAGGTCCAAGAGCAACGGAGAGTGAATTTGACTTCATAGGTAACACAGTCGACTTGCAATGCGTCTTGGAACTAGAAGTTGTTCCAGCAGATGAAATGGACTTCTTGAATGCAAATGGCTTCTTTCCTTTGTAATTCTCATTCCTATTAACACCAGTGATCTTCCCCTTGCCTTTGCCAGTATGCACAAAGTTAACAAATTCACTGTTCTCATACCTCATCTTCTTCAATCTTTCTTTCTCTTGACTGCAGATGGCTATCAATTTATTAATTCTCCAAATCTCCTTTTGGGTGTTGTAACTTACTTTCAGTTGCTCATAATCACTGGACAACGAATAAAGAGCCATATGAACAAGGAACTGATCAGTGATACCAATGTCCAAGGCATTTAACTTGTTGGCAATGTTAACCAATTTCAGCAAGTGTTCATGAACACTCCTTGACCCATCATGTTTGGTGTTTATCAAAACTGACAGATAAACACCGGTTTCAGCCTTATCTGATCTTTTGAACTTTTCCTCTATTCTATCCAGATAGTTCTTAGCCAAATCACAACTAGGAATACCTCCTCTCACATGCTCTTTCCATCGCATTCTGCATTATGAGCAAAGACATCTAGTTTGCCCTTTCCCAGTTTGCAAAATGTTCCCTTTCTTGTGCAGTACTTGCATCTGTTAAGGCTGGAGGTTGAGGAACTTTGAATGCAATACTAAACTCCAACATGCCAAGATTCATCTCAAGTTGCAGCTTCCATGTTTTGAAATTGTTGCCATTCAATTTCTCCATATTTACCAAGCTCATCATATTAAAACTTGCTTTAAAACCAAAAGAATTTGAAAAAAATCTCATAAATATACATGACCACGAATGAATTCTTAACTTCTTGTCATACTTCAATTATGGTTTTAGTTACACCTTTGTGCAAGAAACTGACCATACATAACTATGAGCTCCAAATTTGTTGCATAACCAAATCATGAAAAATTCCAATACTAGATATAAATTTCACCTTCGGGTGAATTTGAGTACACAAATAGCATGTTTCTCATGATTCCCTATACACTGATTGTACAAACGAACCCAGCAAACTTACTTGTTTGGAAGTGTTTAACCTGTTAATGTTTGCATATCACCAAAATCCATGCTACTACATTATTCTGAGATGATAATTTAGCCCTACACTTTAGTGTTATACTGAATTAGTCTCAGAATTCATTAGTCTGATATGTTTGCAGATACATATTGCATGGAGTTTTATCATTATCATAATCGTACTCAATTGCAAACCAGACACATTATAGTTAAGTGAAAAGGATATTGTTTTTCAACTACACTATAAACATATCATGTAAACTGAATCAAAAATAGCAGATCCAAATTTACACAGAAGGAAGAAATACACGCATGCATGGTTCATATAGCAGTTATCTGACTTATCAATGTATTGAACTTAATCACATCAACATGCACAACGGTATACTTGAAACAAGTAAAAGTTAAACAGGGTTTAAATTGTGTGGCTCTGATACCACATGTTAGAAATATATGTATAAGGATCGTTGACAATCAAACCCTAACTCTAGTTTAGAGTAGCATGGAATGATAACTGCTGCAATTATTACGTTGTAGAGGAAGACATTGACAACAAATTAATCACTTGACTTCTCTTCTCTTGGTTACAAAATTGATCCGAGAACACTCAATGGGACTGTTTCTTCGAGAAAGATCACACACACACGAGAAGAGAGACCAAATTGATATATATATATATATATATGTATGTATGTATATGTATGTATATATATGTATATATGTATATGTATGTATATATGTATATGTATATGTATATGTATGTATATATGTATATATGTATATGTATGTATATATGTATATGTATGTACTGCAACTCATCCTCCCATCAAGGATGCAGTTACAAGGAGTTTCCTTCGATTAACCGTGACCAAAATTCAAATAATGGTGACTTGTAGTTTCCCTCCTTTGTGGCTCTAATCCCGTACAAGTCACAATTATAAGTCCTAAATGAAATACAAACATTTTGTTTCATGTAATTTCACTAAATATGAACTGATGAAGCTCACTACACTTTAGGGTTTCTTACACATCATGCTTCCCAAAACATGTTTGCATGTAAGTCTGAATTTCAATCAATAAAGATTATAACAAGGTGCATAAGCAACATATAATTAATAGCAGTAGGATTAAAAAGTTAATCGAAAGTGAATAATTAATCTGCTTTACCGAGATTATATTTAATTAGTGGTAATATATCGATCAGTGCATACCTTTGCCATTAATGGTACACCAGCACACTTTTGTGCAATCGTTCTTCCAATTCTTTGTAACTCTGAATCTATTTGTGCATTGCCATCTGAAGACGCTTCACCCTTTAATATGGACCAACAATCATCTGCCGATAATTGCCTCAAGTCACACCTCGGAAGTGTTTATGTGATCAATGCAACATTTGTATTGCGAGTGATTACAATCACGACACTGCCGTGAGCAGAATTGAGTTTCAATAAACAACTAATCAAGCTGCTCCATAGAATGTCATTTTCATTAAAAGAACATATCTCCTCCCTGTCAACTCTTCTTCGAGGCTATTCAACAATGCGTCTTGACTTTCGAGTCTTGTTTTTTTCAAATTAAGGGATTCTAACATTCGGCTTAAAATCGAAATAACTGTTAAGATACACACACCCATATCTTTTTGTCAAAATATCTGTCGTTGAATATTGATTTAGCCAAAGTTGTCTTTCAGAGGCCTGGCATGCCCACAACTGCCATAACCGAAAGATACTTTTCCTGGTTGTTGGAGTTTGTCAAGGTTGCGATTATGTCACACACAACCTCCTCCCTTCCGAAGGTCTTTTCATCAAGATCAAACCGTGAGACGGTTTCCCTGTTCCCTATAGCTCGAGGGATTGCATCTAATTTTTTTGCAACTAATCCAATTAAAGATGCCTCGCTCTTGAGATCGGCCAGAGATGCGTTTATTTTTTCGATTTTATGGGACATCTTTTGACGAAATAAAGCAGGGTTGGAGGCAGAGAAGATGTTGAGTAGCTTTTTCTTTGTATCGTTTTGCAGTTCTACTTCACCCCGAAGAATGCCGTAGTTGATTTCGTCCTAGACATGATCGGCATCTTGAGCTGTGTCTTTAAGCTTGTTCACGAAATTGGGTGTAAAGCGCCATTTTAATTTTGGGTTTTTATCACAAATGGTCCTTGACATTGATCAAACTAGGGCTAGGTTCGGTTCTCAACGGTTCGGTTTTTTGCCAAAATCGAAACCGAACCGAAATTTCAGTTCGGTTCAATTTTTTTCGGTTTTTTTTCAGTTCGGTTTTTTTCGGTTTTTTTTTTCGATTCGGTTTCGGCCCGGTTCGGTTTTTTCCAAGATTTTTTTTTTTTTTAGCTAGAGCTTGAAGCATCCTGAGAACTCAACCTGCAACATGCCCTAATCAAAATATTTGAACTTCAAGTAAACTTAACTCATGCTTTTCAGTTTTCATTTCTGTATTACACAACTGAAAACTGAAACACGGTTGGAGCATTTGAACTAATTCAGAAGAAAAAAATTAGTATAATATTGTATAATATTGGGTTGTTCTTGTTTACACGGTTGGAGCATTTGAACTGAAACAAGAACAACCCTTAAAGCTTTATGAATAGCTACTGTTTAACACACTATTTATGAATAGAACAACCCTTAAAACTGAAACACTGACTAAATTAATTTTTTTCACACTATTTATGAATAGCTACTGTTTAACACAATATAATTTGCAAGAGAAACATCTGATCACGATCCTTAAAGCTTTATTTGCTCCAGAACATGTCCAAATTAAACATCTACTTCTGCAGAGCTAGGCAATAGAAGGAAATATCTGAAAGAAATTAATTTGATTATTCCCAAAGATGATTGAGTCACTGACCAAATTAAAATAAACCAAAACGAAAAAAATAAATCTTTTTTTAAGATTAATAGTTAAAACAAGGAAGAGATTGAACCGATTCGAATGCCCTCTGCTATCCTCCTCTGCTTTTGATTCGAAAGGGCGAGGGAAAATTATGATTTGGAAGAAGGAATCCGTGAGGAGAACAAGAGAGGACTGGAGAGAGAGTGATTTGGAGGAAGAGAGGAAGGAGAGAGAGAGAGAGACTGAGGAAGCATATAGATAGGAAGAAAGCATCGGAGGTGAGAGAGTGTTTGGGAAAATATGAAACTGAAATGGGAGAGAGAGTGACGGCTAGGGTTTGTAAACTTAAGAAATTTTATAAAAGCATTACATATTAGAAACCTATAAATATATTACTGGTACAATTGTAACAATACAAAGCCCACAGTCAAGTTGGCTTGTAATTGTCCCCAACCTGTATAGGTCAGGGGTTCAAACCCAGACGCCAACACATTTTTGAATATTTATATATAATTTTTTTTTTCGGTTCGGTTCGATTTTTTTTTCTGTTTGGTTTTCGGTTTTTTTTTTTGTTTTCGATTTTTTGAACCCACCCCTAGATCAAACACATCATTTTGGTCCCTGACATTGAAAATCAATAGAAATGGTCCCTGAGATTGATCAAACACATCACAAATGGTCATTCCGTTAAAAACTCTTTGGGCAATTTTCAAAACTTCGTAACTCAATCGTTTCTTAACCAAATTCGACTCATAATATATCAAAATGAAGATAGAAAAGTGTAGAACAAGATTATACCTATTTTGAAGCCCAATGGTTGCCGGAGATGGCCGGAAAATAGCCTCAAATGTGACTGGTCCGCAGAAAAACTGGAAAACTCGCCAGAAACTGGGTAAACTTTAAACGTTCATAACTTCTTCAATAATCAACGAAATCGAGTGATTCAAAAACAAAAATCATACTTATCGATGAGACGAAGAGAATGGTATCTTTCCGGATGGCTAACTCGTCGTAGTTTGGCCTAAAAACGGCTCGAAATTGGCTAACTCGGAAATGGTTATCCAATTTCGAGCCATTTTTTGGCCAAACCACGGTGAATTAGCAGTCAATAAAGGTACCATTCTCTTTTTCTCGTTGAGAAGTATGATTTTCATTTTTAAATCACTCAATTTCGTTGAGTATTGAAGAAGTTATGAACGTTTAAAGTTTACCCAGTTTCTGGTGAGTTTTCCAGTTTTTCTGCGGACCAGTCACATTTGAGCTATTTTCCGGCCATCTCCGGCAACCATTGGGCTTCCAAATAGGTATAATCTTGTTCTACACTTTCCTATCTTCATTTTGATATATTATGGGTCGAATTTGGTTAAGAAACGATTGAGAAAATTGCCCAAAGAGTTTTTAACAGAATGACCATTTGTGATGTGTTTGATCAATCTCAGGGACCATTTCTATTGATTTTCAATGTCAGGAACCAAAATGATGCGTTTGATCAATGTCAGAGACCATTTGTGATAAAAATCCTTTAATTTTTAAGTGATTAAGCAAGGTGTGATAATTATTTTACTTTGAATTTACGATGGACAAATTTAAAGATTCTTTTTAATGATTTTCAAGGTAAGAATTATGCCAAATTCAAAATCTATTTTAACTAAAAAGCTATTTTCTTTTTGGAGCTTTTAGATTCAAGTCCAAAAATATAAATTGTTTTTAGAAGTGAGTATCTAATTACATGTTTTTATTTCTTTTATACTCATTTTTTATTTTCTAAAAATATTAAAAATCAATTAAAATTTTCAAAAATTATGCATTTCCAACTCCAAAAAATCTAATTAATATTTTATAACAAAAAACTAATATATGAGCAAAATATTCTACCTTAATTCAAGTAACAAATATATGTCTCGAGTTGAAACCTACTGTTGGTGTAGAAGCCAAACTTGTGGTTAAGGAAAGCTGAAATGCCTCTATAAGTCTTCTGGCACCCGAAAAGAGTATATAACTTTAGCTTGTCACCCGTTGTCCCCTAAAAAAAACAAATATATGAAAATGCTACTAGTTTTCAAAATTAAAGGTTGAGTTTTCGCCTTTTTGGAACTAAAGCAAAAGCCAGTGCCAGTAGAGGAAAAAAATGTGGCGGAGGAGCTTTAGCAGCAGCACCGGCACCGCCGGCTACAACCGCGTTGAAGAACAAGAAATGGGACGCTCTGGTCATCGGAGGCGGCCACAACGGCCTCACAGCAGCCGCATACCTCGCACGCTCCGGCCTATCCGTCGCCGTCCTTGAGCGGCGGCACGTGATTGGCGGTGCCGCCGTTACCGAGGAGCTCGTTCCCGGGTTCAAGTTCTCTCGGTGTAGCTACCTCCAGAGCCTCTTCCGCCCCTCCATCATCAAGTAAAACACATTTGTTCATCTCTTCATTTGTCTATTTGTGCATTTGCATAGTGGAAATGTTTGAATAATTTAATTTTCTACCATACAATGCCTCACGCCTCCTTCTAACAGAGAATTAGAGCTGCCGCGGCACGGATTGAAGCTGCTGAAGGGGAGTCATTCGTCCTTTACACCCTGTTTGGATGGAAGATATCTTCTTTTGGGGCCAA
This sequence comes from Cotoneaster glaucophyllus, assembly GCA_036320875.1. NCBI lineage: Eukaryota > Viridiplantae > Streptophyta > Magnoliopsida > Rosales > Rosaceae > Cotoneaster > Cotoneaster glaucophyllus. Next base: position 19,335,864 of record CM070073.1, read on the forward strand.
ACAAGGACCATAACCACTCTGAGATTTCCAAGTTCTCCAAAAGAGACGCCGATGCTTATCCAAGGTCTATACTTATACTATCTGTAGTCCGTATCCTGTATTTCGTGTTTTGTATTCTGCATTTGGTATTCGATTTGCTCTGGTTTGGTTTTGAATAAATTGATTGTGCAGATATGGGAATCAGCTGGGGAATTTTTGTGAATTTATGGACCCCTTGTTGGATTCAGCTCCCCCTGAATCTTTGCAATGCAAGTCATCTTGCAGTGTTAGTGATCGGTTGAAGAATAAGATGCACAATTCGATGTTTTGGGCTCGGTGTGTGAGACAAGCGGCCGCCTTAGGCCAAAAGGACTTTGTGTAAGAATCATTAATTTTCCTAACAATGTTATAGCTAGAACCAGCATGAATTACTATGGTTATGGAGGTAGGCTAATTGATTTCGGTTTATGATTATGTGATTATTGGGTTTGACAGGGAGTTTATGGACCTTTTGTTATCCCCGGCTTCCAAGGTTTTGAATAACTGGTTTGAGGTGATCAACTCATTTCTTCATGAGAGTTATCATTGATGATTCATCCAAAGTTCATACATTGTGAAGTTTTTGCATATTATTTTGTTGGTCTTCACTCTAGTTGATTTTGGTGTTTACAGTCAGATGTTCTGAAGGCAACCCTCGCAATGGATTCTGTAATAGGAACTACGGTAAGACTTCTCATGAATTGTGGGAGATTCATCGCTTCAAATTTTTTAATACTTGTCGTATATACTGGACATTTTTTTTTTTTCCTCAAAAGGACTTTCCTACTGTTGTTTAGTCATTTTTCCAAGCTGTTTCTTATATAGGGAAGTGTCCATACACCTGGGAGTGGATATGTTCTGCTACATCATGTGATGGGAGAAACTGATGGTGAGCGTGGAATTTGGTCGTAAGTTACTCTATTGCTTGCTTGACATATTTCTGCCCTTTTTTTTTCTTTCCAAAATTAGTTTCACATGATACTTTGATAGAAATTCTTGAGATATTCTTTGTTCTTTGCTTGTCAGATTTCATTTTCTACTATATCTTTCGTTAAACATTTTTGGTTTATCCCTATTTAGACTTGCTCTTAGTATTGGAAACCCAATTTTCCCTATAGGTTTGTTGAAGGTGGGATGGGTTCAGTATCCTTGGCTATCGCTAATGCCGCTAAGGAAGCTGGGGCTCATATTGTAACATGTGCAGAGGTATTTACGTCTAGAAAGGAGCTAGCTTTAGTTTATGCTTCAGTTCTCAAACTTTTTGCGTTGGACAATTCTTTTATATTGTCTGTCTGTATGACTTTGTACATTATGCGGTTGTCTTGTCTATAGCTACCTTTAACTTTTCAATTTTTGTTGTTCAGGTTCAGAAATTGTTGATTAATGACTCTGGCACTGCGGACGGGGTTAGTTTCTTCTTGCTTCCTGAATGAGGTAGTCTTGAAACTTAAATCTAACTTGTTCGATAGTTTACATGTCTTGTTGTAGGTTTTGCTGACTGATGGCTCACAGGTGCATTCTTCAATTGTTTTATCAAATGCAACCCCTTACAAAACCTTCAAGGTAAAATACTGGGCCTGCATATGTAAATTCAAGTATATAGAGAAGACTTGGGCTGTGAGAAATTAGATGGGAAATAACACCTTTGTAAACCTTCAAATTTTTTATAGTAAATGCATTTTTAATCTATATACTATAGGTTTCCATTATACATGACACAGGAGTTGGTACCAGAAAATGCTCTTCCTGATGGTTTCGTCCGTGCAATTAAGTATTCTGATTACAGCTCCGTAAGCTCCTTTTATTACTTCTTTTGATGGGTCGTTCGTCTTAAATTTTCCATTTATAATCTTTCCCTTAACTTGAGGTTACTTACCTATCCGCAGGGAACTACAAAAATAAATTTAGCAGTTGATAAATTGCCCCAGTTCAAAAGTTGCAAGATAGGTCATCCGGATGCAGGTCCGCAGCATGTGGGCAGCATTCATATTGGTTCTGAGAGGTATGCTTTTATCTCACCATTATCATTTCTTTGATTCTACATGCTGTGCTTTCTCATATTGTTTCCGTCTCTATTTTAAAGCATGGAGGAGTTTCACTTAGCCTGGCAAGATGCTGTCAATGGATTGCCATCGAACAGACCAGTTATTGAGATGACAATTCCCTCTGTACTCGACAAAACTATTTCTCCACCTGGTACATAAAACTTCTTTGCCTTGAACGTGTGTATCATGTCTCGTTCCTCTAGAAAGCATTCTAGTTCTCATACGACATAATTGAACTCTTTGTAGGCAAGCATGTGATCAACTTGTTTACTCAATATACACCATATAGCCCCTCAGATGGCCACTGGGGAGATAGTGTTTACAGAGTGAGTTTTTCATTTCTTTGCAAAAAGATGAGGGGGAAACTCTGTAAGATGTTGGAGAAGCGAAATATCTATCTTTTTTCTTTCTAGACGAGGCATCAACTCTTTTTGCTTTCTTTTTTGTGGCAACTTTACTTCTGATGGAATACTTTTGTGGTGACATAGAAATCTTGCTCTGGGCCTCTGACTAATTCTTTCAAAATGGCATGGTGCCTTTGCAGGAATCGTTCGCACAAAAATGTTTTAGGTTGGTTGATGAATATGCGCCTGGGTTTAGTTCATCAATCATTGGTTACGACATGTTGACTCCGCCAGACCTTGAAAGGGAAATTGGTTTGACAGGTACTTCAAAACTCAAATCTTTGTAGAAATGTAAGCAGAAGGTTCAGCCAAATTTAGTTCACCATAAATGATATTAAGGGTTTTGGCCGGAAATGGCAGCCGTTGAACATCACAATACGGAGATGGGAAGTTTGTCAAACAAAGCTTGATCTAACTCAAAATGTAGCGAAAGTGTGAAATGTTAAATTAGACCAAACATTTTCTTCTATCTATGCATAATCGATGAGATGGCTCATCATCTCAGCATGATTGCAGCACCGAAAAACTCACACTGACTTGTAAATGTTTTTTGACAGGAGGGAATATCTTCCATGGTGCTATGGGATTGGATTCGCTCTTCCTCATGCGACCTGTGAAAGGATGGTATATCTTATGACATCTGATTTTACCTGTGACAATCTTTCCTGCTATAGCCATGCCTTATGTTTACTTGTGTAAAAAGTCTGTTTATGTTAATTTGGCATACACGATCCAGGTCAAATTACAGAACGCCGCTGAAAGGGCTGTATTTGTGCGGGAGCGGAACCCACCCAGGGGGCGGTGTGATGGGTGCACCCGGGCGTAATGCTGCACGCGTAGTTCTTGAAGATGTGAACAAGCCATTAAAATGATTACTTATCTGACTGGTTTCAATTTGTAGCGGGTGTGCTCCGAAATTTCCAGGCATACGTCGTCGTGTTTGTATTTTGTATCTTCATCCAGCATAGAAAGCGAACAATATGAGACTGCATTATACCTGTTCGTGTTAATTATCTTTTGATCCCTCAAAATTCTTTGGTTTTCCTGCTAATCATGTTGACTGGCTATCCTGTATCTGTGGCTGTGTTCGGACGTTTCCTCTTGGTGCGATGCTGTTAATTTTTCCGGCTATGCGTCTGTGGATGCGGATTTGGTCGGATCAAGCTCGGCGGCGTCCGGTGTAGATCTTTCTGGTGTTGTACTTTTGTGTGTGTTTTGGGCTGCCACTTGGCCCATTGTACTCTGCTTGTTGGGCCCGTGTTTTGTTTGTTTATGTGTGTTGTTTGGGCCTTGTTTTGCTTATGTGTATGTTTACTCTTTTTTATTAATGCAGAAGCCTTTGTTCAAAAAAAAAAAAAAAAAAAAAGAAATAGTAGTATGAAATCAGGGCGGGCAATGGAGCCGAGAAAACCGAGCACACAGCCATACTAAACCGACGCTCCGTTTTGGTGGCATATGCTGCCTCCTTGGACTGTACAAGAGGTGTCCCAAAGGCTCGAAACCGAAAAACACACCTGCTCAACAGCTCAAGAAAACAGAATATATATAACACCGATAACTCAAGCCTGTCACGCGTTTCTTTTTCTTTTTTTCATGCAAAGTATTAAGCCATCCATCAAGCATCCAAATATTCACAAACATCTAATATTGCAAGAGCTCTGCAGTGATTCCTATCAAAGAAACTTGGAGGATCGGTGTGTAATCAAAAGACAAACATTATAACGAATCACTCTAAACTGCAAAAAAACTATCGACTCCGCCAGGCGGAAACAGATTTTGGGACCAGTGAGATGGCATTTGAGGCAGATTCTAACCTGCAACAAAAGTTAAGAGAATCTGTTAACTTTTCAGATGAAAATAAGCAAGCAGACATTCAAAATAGTCAGCAAAAGAATATTGACAGATACGAGGGGAGAGGGGGTGGGAGGGAGAGAAGAGAGAGCACCTTGAGATTTCTTCGACGGCCTTCATAACTTCAGTAGAACTTGTTTCCAGCACTTGACCTCCAAAAATGATCTCATCCAATACGGTATGCATCTGTGAAAGAAGAAGATAGTTACCATAAACATATATTGACATTTGGTTTACATAAATGATCATTTTTCAGTAATGACGACATATTAATCATATATCAACAACACAACGATGACATAACGACAATACAACGATGATATAATGATGACATAATAAACACTCATCAATTCTGCAACAAAATGTCAAAATATGTTTATTGTGGCTAATTGCCCAAAAAATAATTGAAGCACAGTTTGAGGGAAATGGTCACGAATCAAAGATCACAAACATTTTATTCAGCTACATCTCCTAAACAATAATGAAGTAATCTAACACCCACTCTTTTACTCGAAGTATCAAAGTACATGCAACAAATCACAAGTAAACAATAGTCACGCAAAAACAAAGGGAGTAATTTACCTTGCTGTAATTGAGGACCACATCAAGCTCGCATACATTTTTGAAGCATTTGTCCAATGTTTCCACAAAAACTGAAATAACGAGAATCGAAGTAAGCAAATCATTCAATCAAAGCAACCTGTAGCACAAGAAAGCACAAGCATTAACTTTGAGAAATAAGCTAATCATTGCCATGTTCGGTTTTAATATAGGGAGGGCGTGATAACTTAGTCTATTGTTCAAGTCAGGACCATATACACAGTAATCCCCATTTCTCATCGAGTCGTGACAAATTAACTGTAACCATAAGGTTTCTGCAAACAAATTCTCTCCTATTTCACACATTGCATTTCCAATTAGCAATAAACATCTCGAAATTCCAATTTCCAACACTAAAAAGCTTTCCCAATGCCTTCTGATTTCCACTAAAATTGCAAGCAATCAATTTGAGAATTCTCGACTAGCCAAAGGTGCGGTAACTTGTAAATTCGAAACTTTGCAATTCAGTAGCAGCTCTATAAATAGGGATAACGCCCGGTACCTTGAATGAGGTCGAGCATGGCAAGCTCGTTTTCAGAACTATCGAATACAAAGACGAAGTACAAAGTTGCAAAGTGCTTGTACACAAGGCGAGTATCCTGCACATAAACAAAAAATGATTCATACACAATTTGAGTAATCATTGAGAAAGGAGTAGGAAGAAACGGACTAACTGCTGCCATTCGGATGATACAGAAACATATAAAAAAAAAAGGAAGAATTTGAGGGAAGATTAGCAAAATACCGGGCCGAAGATAGACTCGGCGTCCACGAAATTGCTCACATACTCAGCTCTACTGGATAACACTGCAGAAAAGGAAACCAAACATTAAACCCTAATTTGAATATAAAGATCACAACAAATTGAGTGTCAAGCTAGCATCCACATGATTTATGCAGTAACTGAAGCATAAATCACAGTAGAGCGAGAGAGAGAACCTCCATAGACGCTGCGTATAAGCTCCTGTTGCTTCTCCACAGGCTGACCTTAAAAACTGTAAAGTCAGCCATTTTTATACAACGATCGTAATAATAAATAAATAAAATTTTACAGAAAAAATAAAAATTGAAAATTGGAAGGAGGAGGTGACCTGAAATTCGTAGAACTTGGCAAGGCGAGGCTTCCCCTGCGTGTTTATCACCATCACCGATCGTATCATCTTTTCCAGAAATAATAAGCAAAAAAACGTTTCTTTCTTTTTTTTTTTTTTGGTGAATTTCCACACTACAAAAAATGAGATTTGATTTGAGATCCATGCTGGTCCCGGTCCCGTGTAATTATGTAAATAAGTAGGGGCCTACTCGTAAATTCGTATGCGGGGACGCATAGCAGTAGATCCAAATCCGCGCAACTTGGCGGTTTAAAAAGTATAAATATCAAATAGTGCGCCAAACAAGCCCTACGCCACTCTTGTCCAATTGAAGTCAAATAGCAACCAGAATCATCGGCGGCGCATCAATGGCGGATCAAGAAGGTGGTGATTCTGAAGACGATGCAATACTGATCCCCGAGACCGCAACGCTCCTTGCCAACGACTCAACATTGCCTCCACTCCATCAACTCAGTCGTCTTTATCCGGGAGCTCCGGTCTCAAGGCCTCTCTTTCCAGCTCTGGCCGGCCGCCACCACGCTCCTCACTCTCCTCGACGGCAACCACGGTGACCCTAGCACCAGTCCCCTGGGACCCACACTCTCGGCCTTGGACATGCGGAAGCGCCCTCTCAAAATCCTCGAGCTCGGCTCCGGAACCGGCCTCGTCGGAATCGCCGCCGCAGCCACGCTCGGGGCTACCGTCACGGTCACTGACCTCCCCCACGTCATCCCTAACCTTTTATTCAACGTGGAAGCGAACGCCTCCGTATTGGAAGCCAACGGCGGGATTGTCCACGTGGCAGCGCTGGGGTGGGGGGAAGCGGTGGACGTGGAGGTGATTGGGCGGGAATTTGATCTTATTCTGGCGTCGGATGTAGTGTATCACGATCATCTCTACGAGCCGTTGCTCAAAACGTTGCGTTTGCTGATATTAGGTGAGGCGGAGGAGAATGAGGGGGGCAGGGTGTTTGTGATGGCGCACCTGAGGCGGTGGAAGAAGGAGTCGGCTTTCTTCAAGAAGGCCAGGAAGGTTTTTGAGGTGGAGGTCTTGCACGTGGACCCCCCCTGCCATGGCTCCAGGGTTGGAGTTACTGTTTTCCGTTTTACCGCGAAGAAGTCGGGTCGGAAAATGTTGAATTCTACTCACAATACCAATGTCATTGCCTAACCATCAAATTCCATCTTAATTATTCTTGCGTTTTTGCACTTTTTAAATTCTACGGGAGGGCAATTGGAATTCAACCTCGGATGCAAAGTGACGGAAACACTGACGTTACAAAATTACGGGAGAGAAATTGAAATTCAACCTCGGATGCAAAGTGACGAAACACTGACGTTCCTAACCGGCGTAACTCATTTTTGCTTGGGTTTATATTCTCGGTTGCCACAAATACAATGCATTTTTAATTTAACTCAAAACAAATAACCAACAAAGAAAGCTCACAACCTCACTCTCACACAATCTACCATGAACCTCGGAATGGGCAAAGTGCAGAGTTAAACCACCGCCATAAAGCTGAGACTTGTGCATGAGTTTCAGCATTTGCTAACCGAAAGTGGAGGAAAGCGTTTCTTTTAGCCACATATGAATGCTTGATTTTCATCGCTTCCATAGCGGCGATCCTCTGCCCACGGTTTTCATACTTTGCGAGTCTCTAAAGCACACAAAGTGCACTAATGTTTTCCCGTTTGGATACACGGCAAAGACACTTGTTCCTATTTTCTTCCTGCAAAGGGAGCACATGCTATCACTGGTGATCTTCACCACCCCTTTCCTTTGTTCATAGAGTTCATCTTTAACCTGTTTCAGATAATCATTTATTTTTTAGTTCAGGTGAACTACGTTTAAAATCGTTGACATAAATAACTCGTTGGGGAATCTCAACCTCATCAAAGAGCATTTTAAATGAGCACTTTTAAGATGGGACTAAACGAACGAAAGGACATGCGCCAAGGAGAAAAGGAGACCAAAGTAGAACACAGAACTAGGAGTTCAGTATCATCTGCAACAAGATCAAGCCTAAGATACCTACTCACTGCCGAACTAAATTCCAAGCATGATATATTCATACCTGCAGGTTCTCACTTTGCCTCAAACTCTTGATCACTGAAAGGTTCCTGTACGCTTCACTGGATTTTCTCAACAGAGGTCCCATAAATGGAAGCAAGTGCTGCAGATCAACATAGACAAGCATGAACAAACCAGATTAAAGAGACATCAACACCAATGCGTTAATCGAATATTTAAAAAACAGAATTCAAATATTCATTTCCTCATACTCTTGATCACTATTTGCAAACACACTGTGTTGTGGTCGATAAAATCATATTCTATGAGAATTAATATGATGAATACCTGTAGCTTAGTTTCCCTTGGCAAAAGTTTAAGTGCCTGAGCTCCATTAATTCTGTCCCACCTTCGGCTCAACAAATCGAGGACCTCATCAAGCATGATTGTTGACCCTCCTTCCTCGCTATATTCCTCTGCATCTCCATCACTCCTGCTACTGTCAGTGCTACTTTGACTGACTCTTATGTCAGGTGCCACCTCTATCGCAGCAATTTTTTTAGCACCACGACCTCCTTTACTTTTAACTGTATTTGCAGAACCAACCTTTGGTGTACCGATATTCTGAGGTGATACTAAATTTGTAATTCGCTTCTCAAAGTTCTTGGTTGTTTTCCTCGGATTAAGATAAATTTGTAATAGAGTTAGGTATATATTGCCGGAAGATCTTGAAGATGGTTGATGAACTAAGGACTCATACACGCGATCACAATAGGACAGTGCCAGCTCAGGAACATGAAGCTACAAAAGTCAAGAACTTAATCAACTCAAACAGGATTCATAAAATATATACATACGTATTCTTTCTAGGATGTGAACATATAGAAAATACCTTATGAACATAGAGAGATAAGGAAAGCTCATGTTGGTTCATTTTTCCCAACAACATTGCACGCTCTTCGTATAAAGCATCTGCTGGAAGACGTTTCAACAAAACCTCCGGACTATATCCTGAGATACTCTCTAAAGCAGACAATAATTTCTTTCTTGTTGAGGAGTAAGTTTGCTCATCCCATTTCTGCTGAGCGCTTAAATCTGCATACCAATCAAGTACTTCTGATAGATAGATATGTACCTGTCATGCAGTTTTGAATGGTAAATACCGGCATACTACTTGCATCACCAATTTCAAGAAATTACAACAGAGTAGCTGAAATTGGCAGCAGATATTTTGTTTCTGACAAATCTACCTTTTTAGCTTCTTGCCGAATCCAAATGACCCTTAATCCCAACTTATAATTGGTCTTACCATTTACATTTTGCAGATTATATTTGTGAACCATGCGTGCATCTTACCATTTCATTTTGCAGATTTCCGGAGACCCCGTTTTCATCCATTGCAAGCATAAGCTCTAAGTATGTGGCCTGCATGTTTGGAGCATGCTGCTTCAAGTAAGAGTTGACCAGGTCTGCTGGAATATTCCCATTCAAAAAGAGCTGAATTGTCTGTGTTGGACAACTTTCAAGAACAAGCATTGAATACTCCAGGACAAGCATGGGATCAGTCCCACACAGAGGCTGCACATAAGAAAACCAGCCATATCTATTTAGGTATTTTACGTATATTTTGGTTCCTAATCCTAAAAAAACAAGTAATCTGATCAAATAACCAAGTTCCTAAAACAATACATTCTCCCAAAAAAAAAATAATGTATGCTGGATGCTAGGAAATAAAACTCCATCCGTTGTATGAAACATTAAAATATAGTTCTATATTTCTGAAATAAACCCTACATCACAATTTTCAGTTCTATATTACAAAGTATATGGAAAAACATCAGATGATAGTAATGCTGAAAAAAAATTGTAGTGTCCAGTGATATGAAAAATTTTAAATGGTCAGGCAACTTGTGGTTGACTTAGCATTCATAATATACACCACGGATTTCTGTAATGCTACCATCTGGTTCCAGAGTCCAAATTCCAGTTATTGATGAATGTAAATCTTTCAAATCACTAACATGCTCCAATTTCTAGAATATGACTAGCATATTCAAGATCAAAGTCATCAAACAGATTGAGAAAACCTACCTTGAGATATTCAACAATTGACTCAGGCTTTAACTTTTGGATCAGTTCAGTTTGCACTTGGTTAGATTTAGAATCTTCTACTAATTGATGCAAAAGTTTTAGAGCTTCAATGTGCATTGAATTGCACCTGTAAAGTTCTAACAAAGCAGAGTAATGATTATTTTTCTGGAGTATCTCCTCGCATATTTTTACATCACAGTAGTTAAGACCTTTCAGCAATTCCAAAGCCACTGAAGCCTGTCCAGTAAGAAGTAGAGCTTGGAGTAGTGCTGTATCCAGGATTGCAGCCATCTCCCTAGCACCAGAGGTAATTGGAATGCTGCCGCGCCCCTTGCGTACCAAAGACAATGTGAGTTTGTTGATATCACAATTTAAATAAAAGATAGTGACCATATCAATATACAAAGAGATATTCAAGTTGTGAAGATTCAGACGGGAATGTACACACACAAGGTCATAAATATTGGTCAACTGAGAAAAACTAACTGCTGACATTTGAGCTATGCATGTTTGCCAAAGGCTAATCTAATCTAATATAAGGCTAATCTAATCTAATATAACAATGCATGGTTCCTTTTGATAACCATGTGCTTCATGCGTAACCAAGCTAACTTTATGTAAGTAACCAACGTATAGCTTTTTGTATTAAAAAGCATAAAGGAACAGGGTGGTAAAAACATAAATCTTTTGCTCACCAAAAAAGAAAAAGAAAGAACCATTTCTTAGTTTGCAACCAAAAATGTCACAATATCTGAGTTCTGACAAACAAAATCTGACATGCTGCATTTGGTGACACAAAATTCTGATCACATGTTCATAACCCATATGAAATTTGTGTATCAATACCAGATCAAATATTGAAATCACGTAAAAAACAAATATAACTAGTTTACCTTGTTTGATTTCTTAAACCTAGATTCATAGGACACAAAATTGTCTCCAACAGCATCTAAAACAACCTCTTCTGTCCCCTCAGCAGTGGCCCTTTCAATTATGCCATATCTTTTTTTCTGTAAGAACTTTATGAGAGCCATGAGAGTGTTATGGCTCATTTTCTTGGACTCGAGTGCTGCACTCTCCTCAGATTCCAGTACAGACGGAAGAGAGGGTTCCATATCATCTGATAAACCAGACGAACCTCTTGAGAGGTATGATGAATCCCCAGAAATATCCATTAGCTTCTCTGGCACAGCAACCATAGTTGTCTTTGGAAGAACAATAGATGGATACAAAGAAAGAACATAGGTTATGTCTACTTGAGATGCTAAAAAGTGCTCCATGGCGTCTTCATAGGCCCCATTATCAAAAAGATGATGAGCATATCTGTAAACAATAACAAAAAAATCCGTTAACATATAAAAAGAAAAGGCATTAAACTAGCATGATTTATATGCATCAGCAAGTGATGAATTCTTTAAAAGGAAAACTAATGAAAAGGGCTTGAAAACTTTGACTTTTAACGATAAGGACAAAATAAAGGGTAAAGTGAATAGTACCAAGTTTGACTTTTTAGTGTAAAAATGTGGTTTTTCGTTAAAGTGAACAGTACCGTGGGCTTTTCGTTAAAACTCCCTTCTTTAAATCCACTGACTGATTCGCACAATTAGAGCTCTTTTAGTATGCTTGGTAAACTCAAGGTGAAAGTTTACCAAGCATACCAAAAACGCTGTAATTGTGTGAACCAGTCGGTGGATTTAAAGAATTCATCACTTGCTGATGCATATAAATCAAACTTAAGCATTACATTAGCATCCTTACACATGTAAAATATAATACAAAGACATAAATATATTGCAAATTTGGCCCCAATACAATACATCAGTTTATTCACATAAGCAGAAAGTATTCACCTCATATGAATTGAGGCCTCCTTTGCAGCTCTAAGACTTGCTTCTTCTGGAGGAAGCATCTTACACAATGCCAACGCTTCATCAAAATCACCAGATGCTGTTAATTGTACAATCTGCAAGGCAAACACACAATTCACACCTCCTTACCAAAGAAGATGGTGCATCTACAATATAAGCTGTAGTCAGCACAGCAAGAGCATCAGGAATACCTGGGCACCAAGAGGAACAGGGAAGAGACCATAAACAGCATTCTCTAATGCAACAATTACAGCATTATTGCTCTGTAGAATACGACGAGCACTTCTAAGAACAACCGTCTGTATCAATGGATAGGGATCCCGGAGCGACCGAACCTGCAAAAGGCATATCTTCCCTGTGTCTTGTAAAATTTTAAAAGCAGAAATAAGTACTTCTTTCTTCAGGAATATGAGGCCCAACGTACCTCAACATATCTTGGTAATAAAGCAATTGCATATGGCTTCTGAATAACAACAACATTCGGGGGATCCGACCAACAAACCCTTCCTTCTTGACAAAGCTTCCCGTTTTGGTCCACAAAAACCCCAATGTTATCCTAGAACACGAGAACACACTTATCACTAATCAGTATTGCTTTTAGGAACCCTTCTACTATACATCAATGTACATACAGCCTTAAAATTCAACAATGTATGCCATATATTGATGTACTCTAAATTTTTTGCGCTTTTATTCCAAAAAACAAACCAAATGGGGGACACTCGGGAAAAGCAAGTACCTTTCCAAGAAGAAGCTCTCCGGAAGGAAGAGAAACCACCAGCGGCGGCGCTATTCTCCCCGAAGGAAACACCTCAGACAATGCACCATTTGTAGAATTCAGTATCATATACTCTCTTCTAATCCCTATGCATATATTTTCTCCACACCATGACATCGACTTCACCACATCCGGGACCCCAAATTCCTTCACTTCCACAAACCCTCGTCCACCTAAACACATTCAATTCCCAAATCATTTCAAAATTCGAGCATTTTCAACTCAAATTCCTAAACACAAAAATAATAAGAATTAAAATTCGTGTGAATTACCGTCGTGCCGGAAAATACAAACCCGCTTCTGCCTCGCGAAGCAGAGGAATCCTCTGCGGTCGTCCCACGAGTAGACATTGGCGCCCTTCGCCTTCGTGATCACGGCGATGGTGCCCAGGTTCGGGAGGCCGTGAAACGCAATCGACTCCGAGAGGGAAAGGAGGAGCTCTCGGGATTCCAGGACCTCCATTGAAACCAAGGGCTTCTTTGAGAAACCGGCGACGTTCCTCTCAAGCGCGTACGGTTCCTTCTGGAGCTTGTGCGCGTGGTAATCAGACGGCGGAGAGCGGTCGGAGCCGGAGGAGTCCGGAGCGTAGATTTTGAGAGATCCATCGGAGCAGCCGAGGAGGAGCTTCGGACCGTAGGATTCGATGGCTTCGATCTTCGTCGGGCAGTCACCGATGAGCTCGATGGAATCATAGGCACTGTGTACCATGTTTTCGTTGTCCTTTGATCGGAATACTATGTTGGCTGGGAATGATTGTAGTGCTAGTGAGTCGTACGACGCCGTTTCAGTCGTCTACACTATGACAACTAACTTTTAAACGCAGCCCGGTGAAAACTCCGGACAAGGACACAAATACGTAGGGCTGGAAAAAATCCCGAACATCCCGAACCAAACCGAAAAAATCCCGATCCCAAACCGAAAACGTCCCGAACCGAAAATCCCGAATCATTCGACACCCGATCCCGAACCGATCCCGAAAAATTCGGTACGGGATTCGGGATCACATTTGCTTTCATTCGGTAATCCCAAACCCGAACCGAAACATTTATAAAATATATATTTAATTTTAAATAGGTTTAAGAATTATGTGGACCGTCGGATTACTTGAGATTTAATCTCAACCGTCCAATCCAACTTAAGTTTTTCAATCCTCTTGTTTTTGTCTCTCATTCTTATTCACAGACACACACTCACACACATGCATTCTCGAATTCTCTCAAGTCTCAACCCAATCTCATCTCTCTTAGTCTCGACTTCACATTCGTCGAGACGCCGTCGTCGTCATCCAAGAGTCGCCGCAGAAAAAAGAGGCGCCGTTGTCGTCAAAAGTAAGGAGGCGTCATCGTCATTGAGTCTCCTTCTGCAGAAGTATGAAGAAGGCGCCGTCGTCGTCATCCAAGAGTTGTCGGCGTCGTTGTCATCAAAGAGTCGCCGCAGAAGATCTGAAAACTTCGATTTCGCATCGTATACCGAGTCCAATGGTTTTGATAGCCGCAACTCTTCTCCGGCGAGGAGCTCCAGGGAGCGGAATGAATGAAGCAGTTGTAGAAAAAGCAGCCGCCGGCGAAGGAGTGATGAGATTTCTAGGTTGATTTTGAAATATAAGGTTTTATTTCAAATTCTTTTTCTGGGTTGATTTCTAGGGTTTGTCAAGATTGGGGTTGAATCTGTTTTGATTGTTTCTTGATCTGCAATTGGAAAAACTACTTTGTAAAACAATTTTGAATTTTGAATACATGAGGTTTGTATAATCCAATCCCGAACCGAAATACCGAAAAATTTCGGGAATCTCGAATATCGGGAATACCGAAATATCGGTTCGGTTTCGGGTTTTGAAATTCCGTTCCGAAAGGGATCGGTTTGGGTTTGAGTTTGAGCTTTTCGGTTCGGGATCCCGACCCGAACCACCCCTACAAATACGTACCAAAATAACTAGGGGTGGATTTTTTTGCCAAATTTCTGTGCCAACCGTGCCATACCGATTTTGTGCCAAATTTTTTGCGCCAATCGGCAACGTACCGTACCGAAATTTTATGGTACGGTATTTGTAATGGATACCATTACCACGGTATTACCGTACTGTACCGAAAATAAAATAAAATATATCATTTATAAATTATATAATAGATAATTATATAACACATATTTATAATATTCTAATAATTTGAAAATAAAACCTACTTATATTAGCATTGTTGTTGGTGACTTTGATATCTTGAAATGGTGGAAATCAAATACAAAAGAGTTCCCAATTAATATGTTTCAATTTTACAAGGAAATGGAAAAAGAGGAAACAAGAAAGATATGCTTTAATTTTTTTAGTAAATTAGTTATTAAATGGTTTTCAACTTTAATTCTTTTTGCTACTAATTAATATGTTTTATTTGTTTGTAATGTAGGCTTGACACAAGCTCAATCTTTTACAAGTTCAATGCTTCCTTCAAAAGTTTTGACATCTCAAGCTTGAATAATTAATCAATGAATTTTACTTTTGAAGTTTAGTTCCAATTTTCATTTGGTTTGAAACTTTAATTTCTATTTGGATTGTTAACTTCTATTTGTTTTGGGTCGTAACTTCTATTTGGATTGCAAGCTTAATTTTCATCATGAATCTTGATACATTATTTGAATTATTGTGTGTGAGAATTGTGAACGATGAATAATAGATGAATTTAAGCTACAATGTATGAGATAAAGGTACAAAAAAAAGTTTTGCCCTTGAATTGGATAAAAAAAAAACAAAAACAAATTTTGTCCCAAAACAAAATGGCAATTACCATTGCCATATCATGCCAACCGAATTTTTGGCAATACCGAAAGTTTGGTACGGTAATGGTAATAGATTTTACCAAGCCGAAAGTTTGGTACGGTAATTGGTACGAGGGTTTTGGTACGGTAACCGTACCGAACCCACCCCTAAAAATAACAGAACGTTAGCTGATTTCAATTTCGTCCTAAAATATTTAAGAGTAAATTGTAGCAATGGTCCTTCAATTTTAATCAAATTGGAGCAATGGTCCTTCAACCAAAAATCTATTACCATTGGTCCCTCAACTTATCAAAATGTGTAGCTATAGTCATTTTCATCAATTTAGTCAAAATTTTGTCAAAATAAGTTATGTTGGAATAACCATTTATATAATTAGGGTCCCTCAACTCATCAAAGTGTGTAATTATGATCCTTTCCATCAACTAAGTCAAAAAATTTGTCAAAACGAGTTATGTTTGAAGGACCATTGCTACAATTGGGTTAAAATTAAGGGACCATTTCTCCAGTTAAATTAAAGTTGAGGGACCAATGGTAATGAATTTTTAGTTGAGGGACCATAACTGCACGTTTTGATGAGTTGAGGAACCAATGGTTTTTTTTGTTAAGGGATCATTGCTCCAATCGAGTTAAAGTTCATAAACCATAGCTACAATTTACTCAATATTTAAAACATTCCAAATAACTATGTAACGTTTCATTGACATCAAAGCAAACATGAACATATATTTTATGGACCTCTTAAGTTTTCACTATCAGTCATTTTATTTTTTGGACCTCTTAAGTTTTCACTATCAGTCATTTTATCTTAAGCTAAATTTTATATTTGTAAATAATTATGCACATTATCACTTAACACTAGTCATTTAATTTTTTAAATCCTTAGTAGTTATTTAAAATATTTTAGAAAAATAAGAATTTATTTACAATTACTCGTAAATATTAAATATTTATCTGTATTTAACCCCAATATTTAGTTGGATTTTTTCTCAAATACATTTCTAACACCACATCTCCCATAAAAAAAATGAATTTTCAACACCAAGTGTATTGTTTTAGTTGGTTATGCTTAACTGTCTCAGACAAGTGTAAGAGGGAATCAGCTTAGAAGAAAAAAAAGTAAATAAATTGCTTTCCAATCCATCATCTATGGACGTGATTTCCACCCAAATGGATATTACTTGGGCATACCAAAGTTAGTAATCAAAGGCCAGGGGAGTTAGCTCAGTTAGTAAGGTCTCTGCTTTATTTGTCGCCCCATCAAAGTTTGAGTTATGTTGCTAGAATTCTTGTTGGTACACAATTTATAAATTCTTATGTAAATTCATATCAGTGGCAGCTGACAATTAAATGTCATGCATAAGTTCTTCCGACTCGAGGTTATGAGTATGTGTCCTAACACTAGTGATGAGAGTAATCAATCTCCCCATAAAGTTTCTATGACCCCCAAAAAATAAAAAATAAAAAATAAAAAATAAAGTTAGTAATCAAGGATACTTCGGAAAGGAAATAGCAAAATAAATGTGGGGAAAATGTAAAAGGATCGTAATCAAAGATATTAGCATGTGAATGGAAGAAAACAAAGTTTAAAAATACTTCCAATAAAAAAAGACTGTGTGAAAATAGCGGAATAAATGTGGGGCAAATATAAAAACAAGAATAAATGTGGGGAAAATATAAAAACAAAAAATAGACAAAAAAGTGTGATGAGAGTAATCAATCTCTCCATAAACTTTCTATGACCCCCAAAAAATAAAAAATAAAAAATAAAGTTAGTAATCAAGGATACTTCGGAAAGGAAATAGCCAAATAAATGTGGGGAAAATGTAAAAGGATCGTAATCAAAGATATTAGCATGTGAATGGAAGAAAACAAAGTTTAAAAATACTTCCAATAAAAAAAGACTGTGTGAAAATAGCGGAATAAATGTGGGGCAAATATAAAAACAAAAAATAGACAAAAAAGTGGTCCCGGCGGGGCTCGAACCCGCGACCTTCGGCTCATAAGACCAACGCTCTAACCAACTGAGCTACGGGACCTTGATGTTAACTTTTTACACAATATCATTAATGTACTTTTTATTTTGTTCTGGTCCTTCTTCCCATGCATGATAAATTTACCAGTGATCGTCATTACCAGAAAGTTCTAAACGAACAATGCATTAAATTAATAACAGAGCTAAAGTAAATGCCCAAATTTACAAAGCTTTTAACTTAGCAAAGTTAATTCATGTATACGAGGGAGATTCTACTGTATAACTGGTTTTTATTCTTTCACTTTTATTTGTTACGAATAACAATATTATAAACAAAGTGACATGAGATATAAAACGACAAAATAAATAACTTGTTACGTGAAAGATTTTGTTGATATTGCAAGATAATTCTTACCAAATTTCCCACTTTTAGTCCAAAAATTTATTCTTTCCATTACACGTGGTTTAGTGTTATGTACAATTATATATTTTTATATTAAGGAGTGAAAAATGAATTAGTTATACACTCGTTATTTACGAAATTCAAATCTAAAAAACTTTTTAAATGAAGACCAATACTACTTAAAGAACAATAGAAGTAAGTAGCACACATGACTTATATTTTATTGCTTTTTATTGAGAAATTTGGAAATATAATCATTTTAAGGAGCACTTATTGAATATAACCTAATTCTTCTAATTCTTATAAAACTAATTAAAATTGATGTTCAAAAGACTTTATTACCCTTAGACAAAAATTCTATTTTTCTCCTAAAGTTGTGAATTTTTTTTAGGGTTTATATCACAAATGGTCCCTGAAATTGACTCCATCAATCAAGATGGTCCCTGAAATTGAAAATCGATCAATGTAGTCCCTGAATTTTAACCCCGCGAATCAATGTAGTCCTTCTGTTAGTGTTCCGTCCAAATTAACTTTAAAAAAGGTTAGAGAACCAATTTTTCATGATAAAATGACCAAAAATAACTATGTTACTTATAATTTTACTTGATTTTCTTTAAAAAAAAAGAATGGAGCTAACCTAGTTAGAATTCGTTTTTTACTTGATATTAAAAAAAATTAAAATTTCCCACTTTTTTTGTTTTTATTTTAGTTTTAGCACCAAATCCATGAAAAAATGGAGAGAAAAGTGAAGATGGAAAAAGGAAAAGAGAGGTAGTAAGTAAAATTATAAGTAACGGGGTTATTTTTGGCCATTTTACCATGAAAAATTGGTTCTCTAACATTTTTTAAAGTTAATTTGGACGGAACACTAACAGAAGGACTACATTGATTCACGAGGTTAAAATTCAGGGACTACATTGATCGATTTTCAATTTCAGGGACCATCATGATTGATGGGGTCAATTTCAGGGACCATTTGTGATATAAACCCTTTTTTTTACTCTGAACCCCATCCCTATTGTTGAACCACTAGGGTCCAAATACCACCGCACTGCTCTTTTATCTCTACTAAAAAATATTAAACCAATAGACCAACACACCAATCACTTGACCCCCAAGAAATTAAGGCCCTTTACCGCACGACGAGTTTCACGATTGTTACTCGATTCGTAATAGAGTAGTTGTTGAGAGGTGTGCGAGTCGGAAAGAAGTATTCGAGACCTCAAGGTAGTAAATTCAATAATTAAAATGGAGATGAGAGGTTTAGACCATCTCCAATGCATGGGCTAAATGCCAAATATTTTAGCCCGGAAAATTTAGCTTTTAGCCCAAAAACAACTTTTCTGCTCCAATGGTTCAGGCCTAAAAATTTTAGCCTGGGATTATTAAAGAATATAACATAGGCTATTTTTTATCTTAAATTAAATTTTTTTAAAAAAATAAATATGTAGACTATCGTAAATTAATTTTATGAACATTTTAATCTAAAAAAATTTAAATTCCGATAAATATTGAAAAATCACTATATTTTCAGTTAAATAATTTTTTTAAAATTATTTTAGCCTTTGGATTTTAATTTGGACCGTTAGATCTTTTTTTTTACCGTTAGATTTGATTATATTCGATCTCAGCCGTTGGATTCAATGTATTTTAAAATAACATATTTAAAAAAATAAAATTTGAATTTGGACCAACAGCAGCCGTTGGATCGACCAAAGCTAGCCGTTGGATTCCATAACTAGCCGTTGGGGATTTTCTGCTGGGCCGACAGCAGCCTGACAGAGGGACCCAGCCTTGTCGGCACCAGAAACCAAGCGGCCGCGTGAGGCGCGTTGGCGCGTTGGCGGGCCGAGACTGGCCTTTGGGCCAGCGAGTCCACTCGCGGCTGGGGGGAATGTTGGGGGGAATTTGGCCCAAAATATTTATTTGGCATTTAGCCCAAAAATTTGGCTTGCATTGGAGCATGTTTTCGGGGGTAATTTGGGGGGAAATTTGGCATTTGGCGCCCCATTGGAGTTAGTCTTAGAGAGAAGAAACACCGAAGTTTAGAGGAAGTTAGAATAATTTAGTCTTTTGAATAGCAAGTTTGGTTAGTTTCAAGAATTAGTAAAAATAAGCCATATTTTAATAAATAGTCTTTAAAATGGCTATATTCCAAAATTTCAAAAAAAAAAAAAGTAAGTAATAATACGTAATAATACAAAGATAAATAAAAAAACCTCACCCACATGAGCTCTTGTCTTGACCAGGTAAGCTGTGATGCAGAGAAAGTAAAAGACTTGGACTGTAAACTGTAAAGAGGAGGAAGGAGAAGAAGAAGATGACGTTGGGTCTGATCAATGCGAACCCCGTGGTCCACGCTAAGAAGGAAAGGGTTGCTCGCACCGAAGATCTCCACGCCGACGACGCCGTCGATCCTCTTGATATCTATGATATCCTTTGCAATTCCATCCCTCATCGCCTTACTCTTTTTTTTATTTTGTTTTCTGATTTAATTTTGTGAAAGTTTGCCAAAAGAATGGCGATCCTTGACTGGAAATTGTAAATTTCGTGAGGGATATCAGAGATCCGGAGCACCCCTATTCGTTAGAGCAGCTCAGCGTGCTTTCGGAGGAGTCGATCACCGTGGATGACAAGCTCGGTCGTATTCTGTGAGTATTATCATTTCTCAATTTTTCTTTTTTTTTTCTGATGATTTGGATTCTGGGTTTTTAAAGAAATCACCAAAGTTTGGATTTTTTTTTATTTTTTATACTTTTTTATTTTGTTTGAAGGATAACTTTCACGCCGACAATTCAGCATTGCAGTATGGCAACGGTGATAGGTCTGTGCTTGAGAGTTAAACTAAAACATTGCTTCCCTCCTCATTACAAGGTGAGTTTGCTTGCTATGTAAGAGATTTTGGTGTAGTTATCTTTCAACCAATTAGGTGGGTTTACAATTGAGATTTTGACGGATTTTAATGAATTGGTTGAAAGCTAAGTACACCAAATTTTGATGGAGTTTAATTGATTTCAAGAGATTCTATGTAAAATTTTGAGTGACTTCGCTCAAATTCTCGGTGAGATTTGAGAATGCTTAAAATACACCATGAAATCTCTCAGATTCCCCAACTTTTTATGTAAAATTTTGATGGAGTTTAATTGATTTCAAGAGATTCTATGTAAAATTTTGAGTGACTTTGCTCAAATTCTCGGTGAGATTTGAGAATGTTTAAAATACACCATGAAATCTCTCAGATTCCCCAACTTTTTAAAATCCTTCAAAATCAATTTCTAGTTGAATACACCTACAATGTTATAAATTTCTTTAAAATCCTGATTGAAAACACCTAGACTTAGAATCACTTAAAATACTGATTGAACCTAGATTTGTAAAAAGAATTAAAATCTCTCAAAATCCCAATTGAATACATTCATCCTTAATTTATCTAATGCCTTCTGATAAGGGGGTGTATTCAATTGATAATTTTTGAGATTTTAATGGATTTTTATGGAGTTTAATTGATTTGTAGAGATTCCATGTAAAATTTTGATTCAATTCCCTCGAAATCTCATGAGGAGAGGTGAGATTTATGGATGCTTAAAATACACTACAAAATTCCTCCAATTCCCTCTAATTCCTCAACTTTTTGAAATTCTTTAAAATCAAATTCTAATTGAATACACCTTGAATGTTATAAACTTCTTTAAACTTCTAATTTTGAATATACTCAGATCTCTGAGGATTTTAATAAACTATCTTAAAATCCTGATTGAATACACATTGAATTTCAGAGAATCACTTAAAATCCTGATTGAATACCCCTAGATTCATTAAAAGAATTAAAATTCCTCAAAATCCCAATTGAATACATCTATGCGAAAATTCTATGGTGCCTTAGGAGTGTACTAGAAAAACCCTTGGTTTTTAGTTATGACTATCAATTTTGGTAGTTGCAATGGGGACCAAAATTTGATGCTGTTTAGTTCAAACTCTCATGGTGCTAGATGAGACACATCATTCTCTATTTCTCTTGGATAGTTCTCGCTCAATTATTTGCTAGTTGATTAATGCGATACTTGATGTGTACTGGTTACATTAATATGACGGTTACAATCATGTGTTGTTTGGCACCTAATGCAATTAGAAAATGTCGTCCCCTTGCACCACACGCTACGTGTTCGCTCCATTTTTTTGATAGAGGTTGGAGAAATCAATACTAGGGATCAGTACAAATTAGCCTCCCATGTAAGCTGTGACTGCCAACTTAGTTGTCCCCATTTGGAGTCACCAAACTATCTTCAGCGTGTTAAAAGTGTCTCAAGTTTTATCTTAATTGACAACCAATTTAATCCAGAACCAGTGTCAAAGCCAGGTTTTATTTTGGTAATTGTTCTATATTGAGAAATAAGTTTGAAACGATAATGAGAAATAACATGCAAATAGACTTGTTCTGGTGTTTATGCTTTTCTTTTGTCAGAGATATTAGATATATCGTTGATCTGCTTCGCATTGTAATTGTTTAGCTTTTGTCTTAACCATACGTTTGATGATGCATTAAAACAGGTTGACATTAAAGTATCTCCAGGATCTCATGCAAATGAAGAATCAGGTAATCTCTTTTCCCCTGTTTAGCTTAGCATCAAATAATGACTAAGAAATGTTGTCACAATATCATCTTCTGAAAAGGGCTGTTGTAAGTAACTTGGCGTCCTGTCCTGGCTAGTTACGTGGCATATTTGTAACTTTGTATTGTGCGTAGGGAATTGTTGGACCACTTATTTCACTTAATATCTTTAGGCAAGAACAGAAATGATTGGGTTATATGTTTTATGAAAGCAGGGAAAATAAATCCTATATACTTTAAGTAGTTTTGACAAATGTTACCACTTACCAAACCGGTTTTTGGTGCCTCAAGATATTTTTGCTCAGATACACATGATCCATCGATGACACATATCTTGGCTTCTACTAATAACATGTCAAGTATCAAGAACGCATCAATCATAGTTTGTGAATTTCCAGTGTGCGAGGAGTAACTTTTCTTCATTGCATTTTGACATCTTTCTTGTGAAAAAAATATTCAAGACTCAGATTTGAAATTTGTTTCTTTCCATTTTTCTAGTTAACAAGCAGTTGAATGATAAAGAAAGAATCGCTGCTGCACTGGAGAATCCCAACCTTCGCCAACTTGTGGACGAGTGCCTGTATTCCAATGAACTCTGACCAAGTAAACTTCACAGCTCAAAACCACTGTACAAAAGGAACCTCAGTAATGCATATGCTATAAGAACTTGTTTTGTTGTAATATTACTTAGCATGTTCGTCTCTATATAAAGGAGTTGCTTTGCAGTGAGTGGCCTCGTTACGTCTACATGAAATTCAACTGCAAAGCTATCAGGTAATATAGGAAACCAGAAGTTGCAATATCTAGTGACTATTTGTAAGCTATGCACATTGTCTGTAGGTTGTGTTTGGATCTGTGTAATAATGTGGCCTTGTTTGTCTTCCTTCAGAGGTCTTGCCTTGTATCATGGTTCATATTCATGGCAATCGGAAAGTAGAGCCTCTTAGGCGAATGGTTAGCTTTCGCAGTCGTAGTCTGAAAGTTCTTTAATACCGTCTTATGTAATGTTTCGGTGTAGAAAGAATGGCCGAGTCAATATGCTATTTTCCTTCTTTGGTATCGGGGTGAGTGGGAAGAAACAAAGGATGCAAAAGTAAATGCTCTTAACCATATGAATAAGACCTTCCGACCCGCTATGTCATATGTTGACGTTGCAACGTTGATGTCTGGCGTGCCTTGTGACATTAAGCCACTGGTATGCTGTCAACAAGTGAAGTTTGCCTTGTGATGGATGTGAAATATTGCAGCAATTGGAATGTAAGGGGAGTTGTTAAATCAAGTGAAAATATTAAAGAGAAGTCCATTAAAAAATATAGAATGTCAGGAAAACAACACACAGGTTACGAATTCCCTCGTAATTAGCAGTTAAGCACAGTAGTTCAAATGCTTAATAACCCGCAGAGAGGAACTGAACCACGAATCCTCCCAGTCCTCATTCTGAATATAAAACAAGGACAAATATAAGTAGGTTCAGCTTGTAGCCTTGTACTCATTGTATCTCTTTAAATTCTTACTGTACTTCACTGGGCCGGGCGGGGTTAATCAGCCAGCCGCAGGTGCGACGGGGAGAGGCTCCGGTGTCACCTCTGCTCCAGAGTGCCCATTTGTTGTGTGGCAAGGCTTGTCGTCAAATCCCCAGAACTTGGCAGTTTTCACATCATCCTCCGCCATCATTCGTGAAAACTCCTCATGGTCATACTTGAGGGTGGCTTGTCCCCCAAACTCGCTCGGAAGATTTTCAACATCAAAGAATGTCTTCATGAGCTCCACACTTTCTTTACCTTTAGGGTATACAAACTTCACCTTCTGAAATGTCTTGGGATCCAGGAAGTACTTGACAGCCTACGCAAATGAAATGCAGCAGCAAGTTCATCAAATGACAGATATAGCTGTTAAGCGACAAATATTGTAGCGCTAAATACAAGTAAGTGAACTCAAACTTTAATGAGATCTCACTAAGTAACGGCCCTGACAGTAATCTCACTAAATTGCCTTCCAGTGTTCTATTGACTAAACGTTTATATTCTGGAAAAAAATAAAAAAAAATATTGATACTTCAAATTAAGTTGGTACCTTCCAGAATGCCTGAAAAATTCTTGGTGGGTTATACAGAAATGCAACGGCAAGCCTCTCGGGGTAATGGTTCTGTAGAATGTTAACAATATCCCGGGCTGTCTTGACGGTGACATTGGTGTTGATTGAGAATCCAGTGAAGTCAACCAACCACGACATTTGTTCTTGACCTTCAGGAAGGTTGAGGATACCATTTTCTATAAGATAGACTAAATGGCGGATATTATCTTCGGGCGAGTTTGTGTTCTGAAGGAGCAAACAAAAAAACAAAACAAGAAAGGCAACGAGAGTTAAAATCTATTCACTATAAGCTTACTGAAAGTGTAACCGTGTTTTGGAGGGTGGGGGAGGATAGCCTACTACAGACCTGCTTTGCCGGCCTCATTACAAGCACACTCCTCCCAAGTCGATCATGGAAAGTAGCTCTAGATACTTTGCCAGTCTCACCTTCATGCGCTATTTCATGCTGAACAATGGCATGTTTCGATGGTAAGTACAAACTAAAATCAAACCCAAAAGGTGAAATGAAATTTTTCCTACTGAACTAGAATTTATCATAAGTACGATGGGCGATAACCTATGTGCAATGCACACAAGTAAGTTGCAGAATAGGTAAGGGAATTAAATGAACAAATCCATACGCAATGTGGTTAGAGAACACCATCCGACTCCATATTAAGTTTTTATTCTGCCGTATATTTGATGAAAACAAAATATACAAGCTCAGAGTCCTACAAATATGTTCAAGCAGCATTACCAACATATGAAGAGAAACAAACAGTCCTACAAACGATCGATTTCTAGTTTGTGAATGTCATAAAAGTTCATTTAACTTACCCAACGGGTTTCTTCCGGCTTATAAGTTGCCCTCCACCTCAGTGTCTCTTCAAGCATTTTCTTCGCCTTATCAAGGTTCCAGCTCCGAGCTTCCAAATATCTCCCAAGGCATCCATCGGTGCAGTACTTCAAATTACGACCAGATAGGGGGCCTAGTGCAGCCCTGAGTTCTTTGACCTGATTGTACATTTGTGCCATTCAACATCAGATTTCTATAGCGCACACTGCTTTGTTTTTTTCAATAAAGATTGGAAGGTAAGGTTTAATTTCTCTAGCTGACTTAACAGTTATGATCATGTTTACGCCGGAGAGGCAGATCGATTTCATTGAAACCCCTTTGGATTGCCGGTTGTACACTTTTGTTATTACTACAAACCAGAAAAGTAACTGAATTCGTTACCTTTGCATCTTTTTGTGCAGAATCATCCTCAGGGGTTGGTTTTTGAGACTGTCTTCTCAAAAGATACATGTTGCTCACCAATTGACCTCACTTTTCACCCTACAGTAAATAATAATTAAAAAGTTCAAAAATAATATAACAAAGAATCCTCTTTCAAATACAATTATACAACAAGTGAATCCAGAACAATGTATCGAAATAAGAAAAAAATTCACCAATTACTCTGAGTTAAAATGGAAAAACTTAAAAAAATCAAAAGCATGAAATTAAAACCATTTGGGTTTCCTTCTTCTCCAAAAATACGGGAAAATTACATGGTCTTCAAGTTCAATGTAAAGTTCACCAAATATATAACCGCACCGCCTAGTTTCATATTTGGTCAACTCCCTCTTGGTTAAAGCAATCACACTAATTCCCAACACTAATATTTTACCAAAAAAATTAATTAATTTCCAATACAATCAGGTAAAATCATTCAAGATCCATTCGGAGAAATGGAGAAACGGGGTGTAGCTACAATTATTGGACAATCATTTGGGAGTGACAGATCTTCTAAAACATCACAGAAACATGATAAAACACAAAATAGCAAATTGAGGAAGTGTTGGGCAGCTGTGTAATTGCAAAAACAGCCGAAAAACCCCATCTTTTTTGTTGGGGACAGAAGGAATTGAATAGCTTTGAACGTACCTTTGGTTTGATGAGAGGAGAGAGTGAAATGCAAAAGATCCCTCCGGGCAAGCAATTAGGTAGACTTGTACTTTTATGGCAATTAAAAATGTTTTAGAGAGAGAATGTGTTTGGCTTGATGACGCTGATTTTTGACCTTGCAGGGGGTGGCATTAGTGAGATTTACCGGATGCCAAGAGGATTGAGGGCAATGGGAAGCAGAAGGGATTAATGGTTGGGATTTATAAAATACTGGGAAGGAATTGGTGTGCTGCTGTCTGAGAGTCGAGGGCACCAAAGTTGGCTATTTTTGGATTTTCAAGGCCTGCGACAGTGCGACTGCGACTGATTTTATCAAAGTGGGGACCACCTCTCACTTGGGCCCATTGCTTCCCCCGTTCATTTCTCATTTGTTTTCAGTTTTTTATTTTGTTTATTTATTAGTAAATTGTATTTAAATACTGGAATTTAATTTCTTTATAATTATATTACTTGCAGTGCAAAGAATCCTATTTAGTTTATTATAAAAGCACTTTCAGTGTATTAAGGTTTTCATAGGCAATGGGTAACTCAATCTCCTAAATGAACAGTAAATGTATAAATGCATCTGCACCCCTAAACTGAAGAGTCCAGATCTTCTGCACCCAAAACTCCCTGTGGCCCCTCTGTGTCTTTGCTTTTTGAACTAAACATAATTAATTAAGTTGACAATAATTAAAATAATAAAAAGTAAACCAAATCTTTAGCCAAAAAACAAAGGCATAGAGGGGCCACATGAGGTTTTGGGTGCAGAAGATCTGGACTCTAAACTGAATAGTCTAGACAATTCGTATTAAAATATTAGTATTTTTTATTTTATAAAATAATAAAAGATAACTTTATTTAATTTCGGATAATAATGAAAGATCGGTTGAAAGTATTTGAAAATACTGAAATGTAGTGTAAAGTGGAAGAACATGATTAGGTAATTATTGAAAAAAAATTACAATTTTTTATATTTTTAATTAGTTTTTTTTTTATAATTTTTTTAATAATTTAAATTGTGGCTTACATCAGCCTTGCGTCACATAGGTAGGACGCTGGGCTAGGCAATTATTGACTGACTTTTCCATCGGGCTAGCCTTAAGCCTAATTGCCCGAGTCGGCTGTAGTGTTTTGGGGAGGGGGAAGTGGATTGAATTGCCTATCCCTAAAGCAATAAGCAACGATAGAGTTGCTCTAAATATAGGCACTAGCTATGAGAAATAACACACACAAAATTTCTAAGCATCGCTCCATTCCTCTGTTGCACCCTTTCTTCCTTCAATAAAATAGGTTACAAAAGTTTCTTATTATAAGTTCATTTATTTTTCGTGTGAACATTACATCATTTATTTTTCATGTGAATGTTACATTTATGATAATCATACGCTTATTTTCTCTTATGTTTATTTATTTAAGGCTTTTTAGCCAAAATGGTCACTGAGATGAGCATAACTCCTTACATTAGTCACTGAGATTTAAAATCGATTGAAGTGGTCCCTAAGTTTGTCCATCGTCAATCATTTTGGTTTTCCGTGAAAAATATCTGTTAAATAAGACCAAAATGAAAAGAAAAAAAAACCTCAAATTTTGTCAAATCATTTTGGCCCATTGTTTATTAAATTGAGGGTATTTTTGTATTGTGGTCCTTATTCAACAGAAATTTTTCACGAAATGATCAAAATGATTGTTGGTGGACTAACTCAAAGATCACTGCTAATAATTTTTTTTTCCTTATAATAAGAACCATATAAGAATTCTTGGAAGTATTTATATTGTATGGATCACCGTTTATAGTGGAGCGAAAACATTTTATGTTCAAACTGCACTTAGATGCAAAAAGAAAGGGAATAAGATTCTCTTCTCTTCAATTATCTCTTATTTGAAGAGTCACGTCAATATTTTTTGTTGACTTCTTTATAAAAAGAGAAAAACAAAAATGAAACCGAGAGAAAACTCAAAAAAAAAAAAGAGCGAAAGAGATTTAGGCCATCTCCAACCGAGGGCTGGCCAGAGGGCTCGTTTGAGCCCTCTAGCCCTCCAAGATTCTCCAAGATATTAATATTTTAATGAACAGTACAGGGCCATATTTGCCTCCGTCTCCAACCGAGGGCCAGAGGGCCAGAGGGCTCGTTTTAGCCCTGTCACAAAAAACCGTCTCCAACCGAGGGCCAAAGGGCCATAGGGCCAAACATAATTTATTATTTTAAAGTTACAATTTAAAGCTACAATTTAATGTTGTTTCATATTGTTTAATGTTGTTTTATGTTACTTAATTTAATTTAATGTTGTATAATGACCTAGGAAGTTATAGGAAAAAAATAGAATTAAAAAAAGGTTTAAATTGAAGTTATAGAAAAAAAAAAGAAAAAAAAAAGGTTTAAATTGAAGTTATAGAAAGAAAAAAAAAGGTTTAAATTCATAAAAATTTAAAAAAAAAAAAATAAAAAAAAAAAAAGAAGGGAAGCAACGGCTAGTGGCTCGCTAGCCGTTGCAAATTTCAAATTCAAATTTTATTTCTGTCGGTTATAACCGACAGAAATAAGAAAGATTAAAAAAAAAAATAAAATCTGCTTAATGCTGTCGGTTTTATCCGACAGCAAAGAAAACTATTAAAAAAAAAAATAGCCAGCCAGCGGGCTGGCTGGCTGGCCGAACACAGCCAGCCCTCCGGCCCTCCAGCCCTCTCCGATTCCGTGGGGCCCTCCCAGATTCCAGAGCCCTCTGGCCTAGCCCTCGGTTGGAGACGGTTTTAGGGCCATTTTCGGCCCTCTGGCCCTCTAGCCCCTTCGGTTGGAGATGGCCTTAGAGAGGAGATAATTCTATTCCAAAAGATAAAGCATTTTTTCGCTTTGTTTTCTTCCATTCAACTTTCCTATCACCATTGTTCTTTATTGGGTTTAAGAATTTGTCACCGAAAGTAGTTATTTTTTTAATTAAAATATCATACAAAATTTTAAATATTTTTTTCCAAAAGAAAAAGTTCACCACTAGAGGTGTTTTGCACACCTTTATGTGTTGGAAATGTGGCATGGTCCCCGTCTCTCCTATGTGTTGCAAATTTGCAATTAAGCCTGTTCCTTTACTTTTTGGAGAAATGAAAAATAGTTGTTTTTTTTTTGGAAATCAGAATATATAACTGGGCAAAGATGCCAGAGAGAAACAAGAAAGCCAAACAAGAGGCTAACAAAGGAAAACAAAGGAGGGAAGGGAGGTACACACAGAGACGCCGCACCTAATGCTTAGCGTTCCTCCCAGCGCAACCAAAGAAAACTAATGGGGGCAAGGGAGCCCATCATTACACAAAACATCAACCAAGGAGGATGGGGGTCGGTCCACCCAAAAGAGATCACATTCCTCCACACAACGCCGCGAAGCCAGGTGGTCCGCAGCCCGATTGGCCGATCTTGGGATCCAAGACCAGCGGCACTCCTGGAAAAACCTTCCTAACCGAATACAATTAGTTTGTTTAGTGTTAAAATAGTATTCTACTTTCCTTATATAGTTGTATCAAGACTTGGAAAAATAAAAGTTTAGCCATTTTGAGAGTATAAAATTCACATTGGGGAAAGAATAGACCTTGTATGTACTTATAAGTAATTGGGCTATTTCTTATATTATCAGAGCAAGTTGTTCCACGTTTGAAGCCCAACAACAACACGTGTTCCTCATCACCCAATTTGTGTTGTCCACATGCTAGGCTCAAAAATTCGCCACACGTGAACAAAGGGGGCGTGGGAAGGGAGCAAAAGGTGCAGTCGCACATGGCCCCAAATTTGAAGGGGCCCCCAAAATTTTGTCATCTAATATTATGTAATAATGTTCTATATTTAGAAAATGGCTCTTGTTAGCATTTTAAAATCTCATTGCATTCTTTATAAGAGTAATTTTTTTTCTTTTTAAATATAAAAGGATAATGCTAGAAAGACTAAATTTGTAAACTAAATGATGTGTCACCAATAAGAAATGAGCACGTATATCAACTCATATGTCTAATTTACAAAATTTTGTTTAGCATTACTCAATATAAAAATTTAGTGTATAATGAGATATTCTAATTGTTAATCATAATACCCCAAAAAACGATGGTTTTTCAATTTTTTTTTTGTTTATATAATAATGTCATATATTCAAGTGAAATTTTAAAGTTAGTTTTGAAGTTTTTTTTTTTCATGTTTGGTTGTTTAAGATTGAACTGTTTTTTATTATTTAATGAATGTTGTGACGACCCATCCCTAATTTTCTATGTAATTTCTCCTCTTGTATGTGAATTGACTATTATGCCCTTGGAGGCAAGTTACATGGACGTGTTTATATCGCTTTTATTTCATTTCTTGCAATCGCATTTAAATTGTACACGTTGTCACGAGTGTACATAAATTTTTATCAGTGTGAAAACACTATTTTGGATAGATGTTCGATTTCCTTTTCTGTAGGAAATCTAAAACCCTATCCCTATCTACCCTTTTAACCCATCCCGTGTCCCTTTTTTTTCAACACCCACCAATCCTATCTTCTCCCTCAGCACGGCAACCAATCAAAAAGCAGAAAATATATTTCTCTCTCTCTTCCTTCTCTCTCTCTCTCTCTCTCTCTCTCTCTCTCTCTCTCTCTCTCTCTCTCCCTCCCGAAGTCTCTCTTTCTCTGCAACCTTGAAGATCAACGATCAAAGCTTGCAGATCGAACCTCAAAACTACTTTTTGTGTTCATCTCACCTTCACGAGCACAACCATACCTTTAAAATTCAGTTTGGACTAGTTTTGTACGTCGAACTCGTGAGGTCCGAACTCTGTGATTTGAGTTCATCAATTTTTGAAGAAGCTTGGACGTCGAAACAACCGGGTTTTGAGGAGTTCACTTTTGGCCGGAGCTTTCAAGGTGTTTTCCGACCACCTCCGTCCACTTTTTGGACTCCAAACAGGTATAATTTACTCTTCATAAGCTTCAAATCCATATATAGTAGGTCGAAAATGGTTGAGAAATTAAGAAGTTATGCAAGTTTGAAATTTTTCCAGAAAACCTGCGAGATTCGAGTTGCAGTTGACGGCGCCGTAGGCGGACGGCGGAGCTCGCCGGAGAAGACAGGGAATATTCCGTGAAAGTTGAATGAATATTCTAACGGCGTCAGGTAACGCCGTTAATCTCTGTTAAGCTTTTAGCGAAATATTCCTAACGACGTCAGTCACACTGACGACACGTGCCTGCGCGTGTGGGGTCCAAAATTTTATCTAAAAATTTATGTAGGTTCGTGACGTTGAGTAGATCGATTTCATGTATTTAAACCCTAGGTTTGAGCCAACTACGAGGGTTTTATTTAAGTTTCCGTATATGTGCTTTAATTAATTCTATTATAGTTATTTCACATATAGGAGAAACGTATCTCGAGGACGTACGGGGCCAGACTAGGCTCGGGGGCTACGACCCTACGATGTACTTGTGAGTGGGCAGTTTATTTTATACCTATACATATTTATAGTTCCCTACATGCGTATTTACTTCACTTTTACGCTTATATTGCCTAGTATCGTTATTGTGATATTAATTGTGATAAATGCTGTTATATGGTTGGGATATTACTGTCATGACATTCATACATATTCATACATGCTCATCTGCTGCACCTCGGTGTTTAGTACTCCGCCCAGGGCCAGGGCCAGTCCTTCACGTGTATGTTCACATCTGCACCATTCGCTCGCCTTGGATCCAAGTTAGGTGCCAGTCCTGTCGGGTAGATTGATTATCTGTTCGAACTCGTGTGTTAGCTTAGATGGATGTGCACTTAGCTATACTTGCTTTCATATGATTATATTACTGTGGCATTTGATATATCATGACTTGGCATATTTCTCGTTATAATGCTGTTGTATTATATTGTTTTCATACTTTTGTAGTATGTTTTAAGGAAACTATACTTGTTTTACGGCGAGAGGTTAGTATATTCGAAAATAAAGGTTTTCTTATAAGCATTGTTTTGCTGACTCACTCAACTTTGTTTTTCGCCTCTTCAGGACCTAGATAGCTGATTTCTTCGTGGCACTCGAGGAATCTTTGGCAGTGCTGACATTATCTTCAGTTAGATGTACGAACTTATCACAGTTGTGTAATAAGTGTACTTCAGCTACTTTGGCTACTCTTTGGTAGTCTTATCACAGTTGTGTAATAAGTTACATAAGCCACTTAATTTTGGGGTTTATATCACAAATGGTCCCTGAAATTGACCCCATCAATCATGATGGTCCCTAAAATTGAAAATCGATCAATGTAGTCCCTGAATTTTAACCCGCGAATCAATGTCGTCCTTCTGTTAGTGTTCCGTCCAAATTAACTTTAAAAAAAGGTTAGAGAACCAATTTTTCATGGTAAAATGATAAAAAATAACCCTGTTACTTATAATTTTACTTACTACCTCTCTTTTTCTTTTTCCATCTTCACTTTTGTCTCCATTTTTTCATGGATTTGGTGCTAAAACTAAAATAAAAACAAAAAAAAGTGGTTCTCTAACCTTTTTTTGGTCATTTTACCATGAAAAATTGGTTCTCTAACCTTTTTTTAGTGTTAATTTGGACGGAACACTAATAGAAGGACGACATTGATTCGCGAGTTAAAATTCAGGGACTACATTGATCGATTTTCAATTTCAGGGACCATCATGATTGATGGGGTCAATTTCAGGGACCATTTGTGATATAAACCCTATTAAATTTTAATGTGGGATGCATTCAACATTATGTAAGGTGCTAATAAAAAAAACCTTTTTTTTTTTTTAGTTTTTCTTTGTTCTTATGATGCTTTAATAACGCTTGAAACACACTAAAAATCTTTATTGACCAACAGAAAAAAAGAAACACTAAAAATCAACCATATATAAATTGAGACCATATCTGCAATAATACATTATTTAAGATTCTGATTAAAAAACAATATATGGAAGGGCCACCTGCGTTGAATATGTTCTTGATTGTTAGAACACGTTGTGACCAAAAAAGGTCCGGATCCTTTATGTGAAGATCTTGGAGATTTGTGAATCGTGTATGTTCATCGTACAAAAATTGATCGTATGATTATTTTAAATATTTTTATTTAAAATTAAACACAAATAGTACCTGATAAAAACTGACCATATGATATCCGATGAACGGACACGATTCACGGCTTCCTAGGATCCTCACCAAAGTATCTGAAGAGGGAACCGGATCCCCTCCTGAGCATAGGTAAGAATCCTCCTGACCAGCACATCTAGGCCTTTGAAATTTAATTCAACGGTTAGAAACAGAAGATCCTCTAAAAATTATAATTATTATAGTCATTAAATCAAATTTTAAAGGTTCAGATGAGCTGGTTAGGAGAATCCTCACCCTATGCTCATGAGGGAATCCGGTTACTCCGAGAGGCTCCTGTGGACAAAAATATGGGCGAAGAATCAAGAAAAGAAAGCGACTGGAAACCTCTTTTTGTCAATATGTCATTCAAGCCTGCTTCGTGTGGCTTTGGGGTTGGGTTGGGTTGTGGGGCTCTCAATGTTTTGAGTCCTCTGCTTTCAGAAAAAGCAGACGAACAGTTTTTTCGGTGCCAATTTAAGTAACATCCAATCATCCATAATATTGGTTGGCATGAGGACCGTATACCCATGCATTGTACAGGTCTTTTTTTGGCTGGGGTTTTTAATCCAGGCTATGTGATCATAAAAAGCTACGTATAAACGAGGGGTTCTTAAATAGGGCTGCCGCATAGGAAAGTTATTTACAAGTGAATGGAATCATTTATATTTTTCAAGTAGCTTCTCATTGATCATTCTTGCAAAATATTAGCAAATCAGAAATATTTGAGACGTCTAAATCAGTTCAAAGAAATTGACGAACATTTTGTTCTCTAAAAAACAATGAAATATCAACGTAATAGTTAAATAAGCATATAGTTTCATATTAAATTGAATTTTTGCAAGAATAATCTATGGATCAAGACTTACTAAATAGACGGTTTGAATCGTTGAAATTCGACATGGAGTGCGCCTTACAATTAGTCCCTATTTTTACCCAAAAATGGGAATCTCTTTGGATAAAGGGCATGTTTAGGTATATATTAGTGTCACTTCACTACGAGAGTTGTCCTATGCTTACGATGGTTGACTCAGTTGTAGTAAAATATGATTATATACATAATTTTAAGTTGGGTAATACTAGGAAGATCAAAATTTTAAATTAGATTTGCAAACCAAATGATGTGTCACCAATAAGAAATAAGTACGTTAATTAACACTCATGTAATAATCCAACCATCAACAATCACAACTCCACCGTGAGGTCAAGCCAAATCTTCTCTAGAGGATTTCAACCTTTACGGAGTCGATTGACCCCCTTGACACACCGTTGATCTGCCAGTGGCTAGATTAATACACCACTTGCATTAATTTTGGCAAAGTGCAATTTTGAGGTACAGTTTAGATCACAGTTTGTGACCACATATTCAACTTTCAATAATGGTGGCATTGGATACAGATTAAATAAGTGATATGAAATCTTTCGTTTCTCAGTTTCATATTTTAGTTAAAATGATCTTTGAGATTTGAAATCAATAGAAGCAGCCTCTGAATATGTCCACCACCAATCATTTTGATCAATCTGTAAAAAATCTCCGTTAAATAAGGATCAAAATGATGAAAACACTCTTAATTTTTGTCAAATCATTTTGGCTCATTGTTTATTAAATTGGGGGTCTTTTTGTCATTTTGGTCCTTATTTAACAAAAAATTAATTGAATGACCAAGATGGTTAAAGGTGGATAAACTCATGAACCACTTCTATCAATTTCAAATCTCAAGAACCAAAATAAAGAATTATGTCAATCTTAGAGACAATTTGGCTAAAAAGCTTTATTAAAATATCTGGATGGTTTCCAACCAGAGATAGCCCTCATGAAAAAGAGAGACTTACAAAGAATGGGAACCTTCTCTAATAAAAGCAACAAGCAAAAGTATTCATGGAAAAGAGAGACTTATATGGAATGGGAACGTCAAGAAGGCGGTGTCCTAAATGTATCATGCATCGCTGCCTGTTTTTGTTAATTTCATATGATGTCTTATGATTAATTTGGAACACCACAACCATGACGTCAGAGACAAGTAAACAAACACCAGAAACAAACACCGATGCGCAGCCATGTGCAATTTTTCAAGATTAGAAACAAACAAGAAGTAAACATATAACAAAATTTAAAGCAAGCAGAATTTAGTATAACATGTAACGCAAGTAACTTATGTAGCATGATTATTTTACGCTCTATATAATAAATTTACTTTTTAATAGAAAATCATGTATATTCCTTTTGAATATATAGGAATCCAGTTTATTTATTTTACACTCTAAATCGGTACACAAAACATAAAGGAATTGGAAATGCATTAACATTAGCATTACAAAGGTTTTAGTAGTATTTTGCAAATTCCTAGAAATTCTTCGCACTCTTGCTAGTCTTTCTAATTCATGTTTTTAAGAAGATGGTGTTTTCCCGCTTTCTATGCATCCTGGTATGGGTTCAATGCTAACCACTTCTCCTCCCCTTTTAACAACTATCTAGTTAACTCATTAACGCTATTGTTTGTGAAAAACGAAATTCATGTTTTGAACATTTTGCAATGCATTTCTTAGTAACGCAGCTTAAATTCTTGCAAGTGAGTGATCCATGGTCCAAACACACCACAGAGAAACATTCCCACAACACAAGAAGAAGAAACATTGCAAGACTCCCAACTTAAAACTAAGATCCCCCTTTCCCCCATGGAGAATGGGACATGATCATAAACGGAAATGGGGATTTGAATAAGCATTGTCCAATGACGAAAAAGTAGATACGCTCCCCGACACTGGAGCTTGATTCTCATCCTCGCACCGATTTGTACAAAAAGAAAATGGTAAACTCATGGCCGACTCCGTTCGTCTTGGTTCTTCTATCTTGTTATGAAGATGCAAACCAATCCTTTGTAATGCTCATTAAAAACAGATATCCAAAGACGGGCATAGAAGTAAACGACCTGGATTTGTTTCTACAGAAATCGTCAAACAATGTCAATTACTTTTCTTTGTCCCTTATAAACTACACATACGACATACAAGAATTGGCCCAAAAGAACCCTAGCTTTCGATTTGTAGTGTACCTCATGCAATTGCTAAGAGCATAAGTGCATTTTACATTTTTTTGTTAGTCGAAAAGCTCTTCAGAAGTTTTGGTTGTAAACTGTAAGGGAGTAACTGCGATAAATGTGGCTTTGTATCTCTCCATTGAAGATACTCGAGAAAGAAACACACTTTCAATACGACCAAACTTTGGCTCCCTTAGTCCCTCCTTTGAGACACAGAAATATTCTCGCTCCCCTGCCCTTCATTGTACTTAAAATCCAAACGTCGAAATTGCGTAATAGATAGATTAAATTGAACCTATCAACAACTTAAAAGAGATTTTTCAGTGTGATGGGAACACGAGTGGTACATCACGTGTCACTACACGAATGTTGGGATATGTGTGTTAAAATGTTAATAACTTAAAAAATAAAATTTTCCATCACTTACATAAAAACACGAAGTGTACCACTCGTGTTCCGGTCACACTAAAAAATTTCTCCAACTTAAGATGGTGAGAAAACATGCACACCCTAGAAATAGGTACTCTATCTTCCAACAAATAACAGTTGGACACGCATGAAAAAAATAGTATCTTTTTTGTGTTTTAGATGATTACTTGTTCATGTGGTGTTAAACTGTAATTTAAAAGAAAAAAATAGAGAGCTATTAGACCCACCCTATTGTCTAATTTTCCCACGCACGTTATAATCGTACCCACCTTAAAAAGTTGAAAAATTAAAATGCTATTTCGCCACCCACTATTATTCCCAAAATAACCTTTAACGTATACATACACATGAAATTATAAAACCTTCTATTAAAAAATTATAAACGAATAATATATAAAACTAAAATTAAGAAACTGAAACCTGCACATCTCAAAGTAAAAGATACATCTGGAGGATGTGGTGCTAGCTTTGCTATTGAGTTTTGTGTTTCTCAAAGCTGTCAAGCATATGTTGCCATTCATGATACTTTTCTTTTTCTTCCAACATGCAACAAAAATACGGATATGTTGGCCAAATCTTTTGCTGTCTTGAAGTCACAAGTATGCAAATTCAAATAGAAAACCACAAAGGTATCCAAATTCTAAAGGAAAACTTCAACAACAAATTGAAATATACGATGCGGCAAATTCAATAATTCACACAACAAATTATTCTTTTACCTCTTCGATGGAAAAATAAAGCGTCGTCTTCTACTTCTTCAATGAAAAAAAAATCATCTTTTAAATCCTATATATATATATATATATTTGCTTTCTCTAAATGTAAGGAGATAGAAAGATAAGTTAGAGTTAAAGGTAAACTGAGCTTGGAACCCAACTATATTATTAAAACGCAAAAGAGGATAATTAATGTCCTTATCAATCATTTACGACAAATTTGTAATTAAAAAACCCAATAAAATAAGACAATCCTACCACGTCCCCTAACAAGAAAGGGAGGAGCGAACAGAAATGCGGACCAAAAGGAAAACAGAGACAGCCCATAAAAAAAATTCAAAGGCCCAGCCCACCATAGCAAACAAATTCGAAATCAAAGAATAGCAGATCTGGGTGGATTCGAACCACCAACCTCCCAAAGCCCGGCAAAGGACTCCGAGCGCTCTACCATTTTTGAGCTTACAGATCTTCATTTCAAACATGTCACGTAATTCAATTGAAGCAACAGAAAAAACAAAACGATTCAATTGAATTACGTGACATGTTTGACGTTACGTAATTCAATTGACAAAGCAACAGAAAAAGCAAAACATGTCACGTAATATTCAATTGTAGCAACAGAAAAGGCTCGGTAGCCTTGAAAGCAGTTTAGACGCCTTCATCCAGCATTTTGACGTTAAATATGTCCACAACGAATTATTAGGGTTGTTTTTAAGCATTCCTAGAGCAGCACTTGTTCAAAACAAATCTGAATATAATTTAATGTCACCTTATTTAACTTTATTTTTTATTATATTATCTGCACTAAGAGTAAAATTAACCTTACAATAAGCTACCAATTAATGTAATTAAATACCACCAAGTATTAAATAGCAGAGAGCTTATTTAAGCTTTACGCGTACAACTCAGAAATTCTGAAGGGTTAAAAACACACCATTGAAGTTTTAAAAGAGGGGAAAAAGATGGATCCCTTTCTTCTAATCCACCAAATCTAAAAATCTAAACCGTTGAAATTTAATCAAATTACTAAAATTATTATAACTTTTAAAACAAGCCCCCTTTATGCATCCATTGGATCATATCTCAAAGGGCCTAAATTCCCAAACTTAAAGAAATAGAAGGAAAAGGGATCCGAAGAGGATCCCTTTCCAAGGGGAAGCTGCTTCCAACCAAAACAGGGTGACCTTTTTAGGCGTACACTGAACACAAGGTGATGAAACACGTATTATAATTAGATACTGTTTTTATGTATCGCTTGTGTTCTGAATTTGCTGAAAAATCTCTCCCAAATGGAGTGAAATTTTTTTTTAAACATACCCAAATCATATACCGGCCAAAAATAAATACATACTTTTATATTCAATTCATATGGGATTAAAAGAATATACCACAAACCGGTTTTCTCCACCCATCCTTTCTAAAATCAATACACCACAAGAAAGACTGAATTATTTAATTTTTTTTGGAAAACAGAACGATTGAATTTATATGTATAGAAACCATTTGTTAACAACACTGCTTTTCAGTTAATTTTTTATTTATTCATTTTTTTAAGCAAACTAAAAACTACCCACAAAATAAGATGTCAATTCTTATAGCCTCGGAACAAAATAAAAACCCAAAAACTGAATCGAGCCAAATTACTCGCCAATTGATAATAACAAAACTGCTTAAAATGGAAATAAGATAATTATAAAAATATAGTTGTAATATACCACTCAAACACCCACATCGCAATTTGAGGTAATACCGTAACTCGTATGCAAGTATTTGTTAACATGGCAAAACAAAGCTAAATTCGTTTCGTTGTTCACCTCAAAATCCCCGAATCCAGATTGCAGACGGGATTAGATAATCCCCACAAACACACAGCATATAATTCAATTATCTTGCAATTGCCCTGATACATTCGGACTTCGGACTTCGGACTTCGGACTTCGCAGATGAGAGAGCACCGGTTAGCCCAGTTGCCAAAATCCTTGTTGCAATCTAATGGTAATACAAACTCCAAATATTGAAGCAATAGCACCCAAAGGCAACAAAATTACATAGCATTACAAAGGAACCGCATAACTTCAGCTCCAAGAATATATAATTAACTTGAATTGTAATCAATACCCATAAAAAATTCAGTATACAACACAAATTAAATTCCAAATTAAAACTGGTAATAAAATTTTCAGCTCATTCAACATAATGTCGTAACGAAGGCACGAGGCAATATTTGGAAAGGATTGTAAGCATACTGTAAATATGAATTCCAAAAACAACAACGGTTATATTGAATGAGTGCACAAGGTGAGGAGTTTCGTAAGCGGATAAGATTAACTACATGGCATATAAATGGGGTACAATGGATTATTGCTGCAACTGTATCGATTCCGATAACAAATGCCTTGAGGCAAAGTCAACACATACTTAATAATCCAGGATAATTTGGAAAGATTTTTCTGTTAAGTAGAGAAAATAATTCGAGGAAAACATTGTAACTGTATCTAGGAGTAATGCAAGGTCGACCAAATTTTTTAGACTAAGTTCCCAATAATTCTTCACTTGTAATTGAGAGATCTTAGGTTCAATTTTCGCGTAAAACGAAGATGAACCGCACTGAGGCTAGGCCCATTCATCCACCAGATAATATCGTTTGTTCAAAAAAAAAAAAAACCCTGAAATAAGAACTCCAGTAATAATCCTATCATCAACATCCACATCATATGGTTTATGAACTTTAGTCTACATAGTCAGTCTTCCTAGCATTTTCCTATATACAGTTGGGTTACATAAACTCCCTTTACCTTGGATTCAAGTTAAGCAGTTTGAATAACATAATCCATCTAACTGACAAAAAACATTATTATGCATGTCTACCAATCCTCACGTACCCGGTTATATTGGAATATATCAATCTATAATATTAAGCCCAGATTAGATAATTGGACTACAAATACGATTAAACCCACATTAATTTGAGGTAAATTGGGCATGAGGCGAACTAACGGTGCAAAATAATTACGGGTTTTCTGTGTAACTGGAGTTAATATAGTAACAGATGCATATCAATGGAAATAAGCAGTCAGATAATACCTTTTGCGATGAGATATGCCGTCGTTGATGTGCTGAATCCGTGTTCGAATGCGCAGGCAGTAGAGCGAAAAATAAAACACAGCACAAAAGGAAGGGACACACACAGAGCACACACCACACACCGGAGGGGAGACACTGGGCCAAAAAATAACCCCATGCTGTCTCCCCTAAAAACCAAAAATCTTTATTTTTTTTATTCAGATTTTTTGACCTGCCATGCAAGCGCACCTGCCGTGGCAAAGGCCGGATGACAAAGATCGGTCAAGGCCTCAGCTCTTCCACCGAGCCTTTCGTCCCGACATCTCTTACATCCGTGCAAACCCAAAGCCACCCAAAAATACCCCAGCTTTCACCTTCCCAATCATCATATTACAGTTATAGCTTTCGATTAACCAATATACAAGAGTTTGCGCCCTTCAGCCGCAAGGAGAAATCAGATCTGCGGATGTTGTAACGATGTCGATCGAATTGATCTCCGAAACATCAAGGCTTCGAACCTCCATCGGTGCAAGAGGTCGGTAGATGCATCTGAACGAAAACAAAATAATAATAAAAAGGAATCAGAAGCTGCATCAAGCTGAAATACGCTACAGATCTATTAAATTCAACCAAATAATTAATATCTAGATAACCAAATCGAATCGAAAACACATACGAACCTTTGAAATCTGAATCAAAGAACACAAGCACAAGCTGGTCAAACCAGCCAAACTCCAAAAACCATCTTCACAACCCAAAACCACCATCAACGGGTAGATCCCAAGCGGATCTACACGAATCCGGAAGAATCAGACGAAGAAAATAATCCATGCAGAGAAGATCTGCAGAAAAAGAGGAACTACAGAATTGTGGAGAGAGGGAGAACATATGGTGGGGTTGAAACCTGAATGGTTTATTGCCATCCACCATAACGTAACTTTTATAGCGGGATAAGGGATGCGATGGACGGTTGGAATTGATTTCGCATCTTTGAAATCGACGACTAGTATGGGATGTCGTGTTTGGTGGTTCACGACCTGGACGTTACCATCCAAGACACGTTATTTTGCCGCTTAGTCGGGGAGGACAAGTGGTGGGACCACCATGGCTTTTCTTCTTTGTTTGGGAATCCGATACGCGTATTATCTTTATTAATTATTAAAATATGTCGTAGAGTTAGTGGGTGAATGCCCAAAGACTTAGTAATTGTGGAGTCCAGATCTTCTGCACCCAAAATCTCCTGTGGCCCCTCTATGTCTTTGCTTTTTGCCTAAAGATTTGGTTTACTTTTTATTATTTTAATTATTGTCAAGTTAACATTAATTATGTTTAGTTCAAAAAGCAAAGACACAGAGGGGCCACAGGGAGTTTTGGGTGCAGAAGATCTGGACTCGTAATTGTGAGTAATAGTGTTTGATACTTTCAAAAGTATCATCATTATATTTTGATGGTTGTAATTATAAGAGTCGTTTTATAAATAAAGTACTCCGTCTGCTATCGAATACACTGCGAAAGAAAAGAAAGAAAGAAAGAAAAGAAATAATATCAATATCCCTCACCTCCTCTACAATAATTTTGCGTTATAGTTATAGTGTGGAATTTTACACCTGCTTCGCTCTCATCCTTAGCAAAAGTTATCTCTCTAACTTTTGCCTATTTATAACACGTTATCAGCACGACTCTCTAACCCTAATCAATTATCAACTCCCTTCACCAAAAAGAAGAAGAAAAAAAAATGCTTCCTCCAAGGATTTTCCCGTTCTTCTTCTTCTTCTTCTTCTGCCTCACCTGCATACCCTCGCGATGAACTGCTACCACCATGCCTGCTTCTCGTTCTAAGTTTAATAGTTACTTATATCTTTGATTTCTTATTTGGTGTAGTTCCTGATTACTAACCCAGTATTTATTTATGTTAATTTTACTGTAAGCAAAGATGGTGTGGTACAATCGCCCATCTTGAACTGCAAATTTAATTTCACTACGATCAAAGATGGTGCGGTACAATCGCCCATCTTGCTCTGCATATTTAAATTTATTGCAATTTTAGGTGGTGCGGTATAATCGTCCATTGCATATTTAAATTACTCTGCATATTTAAATTTTCCTGCTGTTTAAGTGGTGCGGAATAATCGCCCATCCTATGCTTGTTTCGATGAGAATGGTGCGGTACAATCACCCTTCTCATTAATCATGAAAACCTCGAGCCTGAAGTTTCGAGTGCTTATCATTTTGGCCTGAAGATCAAAAATGAAAAATTTGTAAGAACCAGAAGTTCTAACACTTTATTCCTCCAAGAGTACATATTATTGTAAGTTCTTATACATCTAATCTTTCTTTCAGAAAAAAGAAAATGGCGAACTTGGCAAAGCTTGATTTTGTTGCCCTGAACATTACTGGGAAGAACTACCTTACCTGGGTAGTGGATACAAAGATCCATTTGGAGGCTATGAATCTTGGAGAAACCATTAGGGAGGAAAACAGTACATCCTCTCAAGATCGGGCGAAGGCCATGATATTTATTCGTCACCACCTTGATGAAGGACTAAAGAGCGAGTACCTAACGGTTGAAGATCCATTAGCTCTCTGGAAGGCATTGAGTAACAGATACAATCACCAGAAAACGGTGATTCTTCCAATGGCTCGTTATGAGTGGACTCACCTAGGGATCCAAGATTTCAAGTCAGTGGCTAAGTACAATTCAGCGATGTTCAGAATTAGCTCCCAAATGAAACTTTGTGGGGAAACTATCACTGAAGAGGATATACTGGAAAAGACGTTCAACACCTTTCTTGCCTCGAACGTGCTCTTGTAGCAGCAGTATAGAGAGCGAGGCTTCACTGAATACAATCAGCTGATATCTGTGCTCCTAGTAGCTGAACAGAACAATGAGCTTCTGATGAAGAATCACCAGTCCCGACCTACTGGATCTGCATCATTCCCAAAAGTGAATGTTGCTTCTCTCGAAGTGAACGCCACATCCTCTGGTGGCAATAATCATAAACGAGGACGAGGCCACAAGCGA
Organism: Cotoneaster glaucophyllus; assembly: GCA_036320875.1. Taxonomy (NCBI): domain Eukaryota; kingdom Viridiplantae; phylum Streptophyta; class Magnoliopsida; order Rosales; family Rosaceae; genus Cotoneaster; species Cotoneaster glaucophyllus. The sequence goes on from CM070073.1 coordinate 19,379,739, forward strand.
GGCCGGTGGAACGTGAAAGGCAAGAACCATGGTATCTAGTTTCACAACTAGGTTTCAAGGCAAAATTCAGGCCCGAGCTTTAAAAATGTAAATCGCCACAAAGGCAAAGCTCATGTGAACAATGCTCCCAGAAACTCTGAAGGAGCCTGCCATAGGTGTGGTGTCAATGGGCATTGGGCGCGTACATGTCGTACCCTAAAACATTTGGTGGATCTATATCAAGTCTCCCTCAAGGAGAAGGGTGTCGAGATGAATTTCATCAACCATGCTAGACCAATGGATATTCCTGATCCAATGCTCAACTTATCAGGGCAGTTGAACACAACCCACCTAGATGCCTCAGACTTTATTGTGGAAAGGGGGAATGAAACATACCGGTCCGATTGAATCATTTATGTTTGATGTATCTTTATTATTCTGAACTTGTACTTTGAACTCGCATTTCAATTCAATAAAAGTGGCATTTCATTTTCCTTTTATTATGAATAAATTGTTTGTTAACTGTGATTCCCTTTACTCAGAAAGCATGGATAAAAACTGTGGTTATTCTCAAAACATGAGAAATGGCGGAGATATTTGTCTTGCAGACAGCGCAACCACGCATACAATACTTCGTGATCGAAAGTATTTCTCAAGCTTAATGCTTACAAAAGTAAGGGTAACAACAGTATCAGGACAATCAAATGTAATTGAAGGTTCAGGGAAAGCCCAGATTATGTTACCAAATGGAACAATATTATCCATACAAAATGCATTGTATGCTACTCGATCTACTCGAAATTTGTTGTGTTTCAAAGACATACTTTTAAATGGATACCACATTGAAGCAAAAGATGCAGAAAAAGTGGAGTATCTATGCATTACCTCCAATGATACCCATAAGCGTATATTAGAGAAGTTGCGTGGTTTGTCGAGTGGATTATATTATACATACATAAAGACAGTTGAATCATATACTGTCATGAACCAGTAGTTCATTGATTCAAAGGTTTACATGCTTTGGCATGACCGTTTGGGCCATGCAAGATCTACCATGATGCGTAGGATCATTACCAACTCTAATAGACATTCATTATTGAGCAGACACATTGTTATCTCAAGTGATAACCCTTGCAAAGCTTGTTCTCAAGGGAAGTTGGTAATTAGACCATCACAACTAAAAGTTGATGCTGAATCCCCATCATTTTTGCAAAGAATTCAAAGGGATATTTGTGGGCCTATTCAACCATCTTGTGGACCATTTCGATATTTTATGGTTTTGGTTGATGCATCTACCAGATGGTCACATGTTTGTCTCTTGTCTACTCGAAAGGTAGCTTTTGTGAGACTTCTTGCTCAGATAATTAAGTTGCGAGCACAGTTCCCAGATTACCTAATTAAGTCAATCCGACTTGATAATGCTGGTGAATTTACGTCCCAAACCTTTGATGATTATTGCATGACATTGGGCATTGATGTTGAACACCCTGTTCCTCATGTCCATACACAAAATGGTTTAGCATGAGCATTGATCAAGCGGCTTCAATTAATAGCTCGCCCTCTGCTCATGAAAACAAAATTGCCAGTTTCTGCATGGGGACATGCCATCTTACATGCTGCATCATTGGTTTGATTGAGACCAATAGCCAACCACCAATACTCCTCAGTACAACTCGTGTTTGGGCATCAGCCAAACATTTCACATTTACGAATTTTTGGTTGTGTTGTTTATGTGCCTATTGCACCGCCGCAACGCACTAAAATGGGACCTCAGCGTAGACTGGGAATTTATGTGGGTTTTAATTCACCATCTATCATTAGATATTTGGAACCCTTGACATGTGATATGTTTACAGCTTGTTTTGTTGATTGTCATTTTAATGAGACAGTCTTTCCGTCATTAGGGGGAGAAAATACCGTTCCAGAAGAACGACGAGAGCTAACAAGGGTTGTACCCACCTTGTCTCATTTTGATCCACGTAGCACTCAATGTGAAAATGAAGTGATTGCAAGATACAAAGCAAGACTCGTTGCACAAGGCTTTTCACAAAGACCTAGAATTGATTATGAGGAAACATATTCTCCTGTAATGGACACAATTACGTTCCGTTATTTAATAAGTTTAGTGGTTTCAGAAAAACTTGACATGCGACTTATGGATGTCATCACTGCGTATCTATATGGAGAATTAGATACTGACATATACATGAAGGTCCCAGAAGGACTAAGTTGCCTGAAGCAACTAAGAAACCACGAGGTATGCTCTCAATTAAATTAAGGCGATCATTGTATGGGCTGAAACAATCTGGACGAATGTCGGATAATCATCTCAGTGAGTATTTGATCAAAAAAAGGTACATCAAAAATGTCATTTGCCCTTGTGTGTTCATTAAGAAATCCAATTCTGGATTTGCTATAGTGGCAGTATATGTCGATGATATGAACCTAGTTGGAACTCCTGAAGAGCTCAATAAAACTGCTGAATATCTGAAAAACGAATTTGAAATGAAAGACCTTGGAAAACAAAATATTGTCTCGGCCTGCAAATCGAGCATTATGCTAGTGGAATTTTGGTCCACCAATCAGCTTACATTGAAAAAATCCTGAAGCGATTTGGCATGGACAAGGCTTATCCACTCAGCACGCCAATGGTTGTTCGTTCTTTGGACATTAAGAAAGATCTATTCCGTCCAAAAGAAGATGATGAAATGGTCTTTGGTCCAGAAGTACCATATTTGAGTGCAATAGGTGCTTTATTGTATTTAGCACAATGTACTAGACCAGATATAGCTTTTTCAGTTAACTTGTTAGCAAGATATAGCTCTGCTCCAACAATTCATCATTGGAAATGTGTCAAAGATGTTTTGCAATACCTTCGTGGGACAACAGACATGGGTCTCTTCTACTCAAAGAAATCTACAAATGACCAAATCCTTGCTGGATATGCAGATGCTGGTTTCCTCTCTGATCCGTATAAAGCCCGCTCACAAACTGGATATGTGTTCACTAATGGAGATACAACAATCTCATGGCGCTCAACAAAGCAAACACTAGTTGCTACATCTTCCAATCACTCGAAATACTTGCTTTACATGAAGCAAGAAGTGAATGTTCTTGGTTAAGATCAATGATCCATCATATCCGGAGTTTATGTGGTCTACCTTCGAAGACAGACAATCAAACTGTCATCCATGAAGATAATGCAACCTGTGTTGCCCAAATGAAGGAAGGATTCATCAAGGGCGATAAGACGAAACACATATCTCCAAAAGTTTTTTAGTGCGCATGAGCTTCAGAAGGCTAAAGTTATTGAAGTCGGACAAATCCGTTCCAATGAAAATCTGGCAGACTTGTTCACCAAATCTCTACCAAAGTGCACATTTAAGAAGCTAGTGCAAAGTATCGAATTACGTCGACTTACCAATCAGCTAAATTTGGAGAATGCGGAATCAGGGGGAGATAAATACCAGGGGAAGCATCCATGATACATGCTTTTTGTACTCTTTTTCCTCGACTAGGATTTTTCCCACTTGGTTTTTCCTATCAAGGTTTTAACGAGGCAACATAAGCATACTTAACACTATATCAACAATCCAGGTAAAGTTGTACTCTTTTTCCTTCACTATGGTTTTTTCCCACTGGGTTTTTCCGAGCAATGTTTTAAAGAGGCAACTGATGTTGATATGTGGGCATCCAAGGGGGAGTGTTGTAGAGTCAGTGGGTGAATGCCCAAAGACTTAGTAATAGTGAGTAATAGTGTTTGATACTTTCAAATGTATCATCATTATATTTCGATGGTTGTAATTACAGGAGTCGCTCTATAAATAGAGCACTCCGTCTGTTATCGAATACACTGCGAAAGAAAAGAAAGAAAGAAAGAAAGAAGAGAAATAACACCTCCTCTACAATAATTTTGCGTTATAGTTATAGTGTGGAATTTTACACCTGCTTCGCTCTCATCCTTAGCAAAGGTCAGGGGATGCCTCGGTCCAAGCGCTGCTGCCACTCGCTACTGTACACGGCAGTCGGTCTCCCGACTCGTCGGAAAAATCAACTATTTCTAAAAATTCTCAAACTTCACAGAAATTAATATCTCAGTGGGTAAAGCAAGTTTTATACTTGTGCCCAAGTCCAATTTGGCCGGAAAAAGCCTCAAGTAGCCACAAACCCTCCAGAACTCTAGAATTTGGGTGTTCCTCAATTCGTCGAAATCGTAGCTCCGCCGCCCCAAAACTTGTTTGGGCTTTGATCCAGGCCTCAAGGAGAGTTGAACAAGGGTGGTGATTGATGGTAGCACCTGCAAATATGACGGAACTGCCGTCGACACCCGTGAATCCCGTCGGAGAGTTTTCCACCAACTTAAAACCAAATTCCTTTTAATTTTGGGTGAAAATGGAAGAGGGAAGGATAGGGAATTGTTTCTAGGTAGTGGTTTACCTTAATTTACCGGAAGAACGACGAGAAAGTCGTCGGATTCCATGAATCCCGATGGGTCGGGTCGAAGAAGAAAACCGGGCAAGGGATCCAGTGTCTCTCCCCTCCCCTCCTTTCTCCTCATTTCCTCATTGGCATCTTCTTCCTCTCTCCTCTTCCCCTTGGCCGAATTTCTCCTTTCACTCCCGGAACTCTCCCTTTTTCTTTTTTTTTTCTCTCTGATTGGGCAACAGCCCCCTCACTCCTCTCTCTTTTCTTTTCTTTTCTTTTCTCTTCTCTGGTTTCTTTTTCTCCAGCCACTCACGTGGCTTCCCTCTACCACAATAAGGCTCCCACAAATCTGGAGCCTTCCAGATTTAAAGCAAAATGACTATTTTGCTCATACCTTCGTTCGTTATAACTCCAAATTGCGTTCCGTTTGCGCCCACGTGTTCGTATCGTTGAGTACTTCGAGAATTTGCAAAAAGAGTAGCTTATACACGTCACAAAATGATGGTTAACTAAAGTCAACTATCTCGCTTCTAGGGCATTTTCGTATTTTGACTCCTCTAAAATTAATAAAATCGTAAAAGTAGTGACGGATTGTCACACTTCATCCTAGAAGCCGTGGTTGCTTTAAATTCATATTGCATTCTTATTTTCGAAACTTGAAACGTTAAAGAAGCAGGAAAGTAAACTTTAAAGTAAAAATACCAAAATGCCCATATATGTTTTCTTGTTTACAATTTTATTTGACTTGCGTATTTTTATGATTAAAATGTCCTACGACAAGTCTCATATCTAGCTAAAATTATGATTGTTGTTGAGAATTTATTTCGTCGTTTTGGGAAGGTTCAAGATCAATGACTAAATCGCCCTTGCTTTCATCTTTGAGTTGAAATAGAAGATCCTACGCTGGATATTATGCAGGAGATCAACATATAAATATCAGCTTAAAATAGCTAGCTACACCCTCCTTCAATGGTTCAATCATCACCCATCAACTCAAAACTAACTTGGTTCCCTTACTAACTAGTTAGTAAGAAATTGTTAGTTCTTATCAAACTAGGTTTCAAGCTATAAACATATGCCTCTGGATCACCTAATTTGAAGCTTTAAGAACTAAAAAAACTAGCTTTGAAAAATGGGTTGATCACCAAATTCTCTCAAACACTTCAATTACTTTAAAGAAGTTGCATCTTTCCATTTGGAGTTTTGTTTTTTGTTTTGTTTTTTGTTTTTTTTTTTTGAAACAATGAATGGATCAAGGACTCTTGAACTTTCCTTTCTTAAGCATTTTCAGTAAGTACTTGAACGCCTAATTATATTTACAAGTCTGAACAACTAAGATGGTGGTGAGGACAAGTCTGATCACCCAAGACGGTGCAAACACCAAATCATGTTGCCTAGGGCGGCGTAACCATAAAATTCGGTCAACCAAAGATGCTCAGTCATCCAATCTAAGGGCATAAGTTGACGCATCCACAAAACAGTTTGGTAAGGTTGCTGTTGCAGGGGTTTCAAGTGTAAAAAGGTGGATCTAAGTCACTAACAACTAAGAACCACCCCAAATTCAAAATCTAGCTCCAAATCAAAAGACAACGACTTGAGAGAAGGAAAGATGTCAACTTTAGGGTAGTGACTCCAAAAAAGCCACAGAAAAATGGTTGGCCTAAAAAAGTAAGGGACAATAAGTGCTGGGTAGCACCTTGGAAGACGGCTGTGGGAGGTAGGATGACGAGGGGAGGGGGCAGTAAAAGGGCTAGGAGGATGGGGAAGAGGTTCGGAGGAGGAGAGGTGAGGCTACTGCCAACCCAAGCTAGGGCAAGGTTAGGAATCAAAATAACTCAACAGCACATCCAACGGAGGTAAAAATCCAAATAATTCAATACCCATTGTGTGAAGTAGAAAACCCTTACGTGCCAAAACTTTTTGAAATTGGCAAATAACTCTCCCTCTGGTTGCCCTGCTTGGCTCCTTTACTACATCATCATCCATGTTGATGCACTACAAAAGGTCATAGATCGGAAAGAAGCAAGAGCATTGTGAAAACTTTAATGCAGGTCTGGGTGGATCTGAACCACCAACCTCTCAAAGACCATAAAGGACTTTGAGCGTTTTACCATTTTTGAGCTTACAGATCTTTATTGCATACAATGCATTCTCCATTCAAACCCTAACAAAAGTCTGATATTCGACCGATCAAATTCAAAACTCGAACCAAAGGGCTTGTATGCGAAACCACCATCACTAGGGTTTGGCCTCTGTAACAATTTCAATCTCATTTTCAACAACAAATATAAAAGATAAACGAACACTTATCAACAGTGGCTTCAAAGACGAATGCCAAGGAAGATATCCTTCCAAGGCTGAGCATGACGTTTAAACTAACATATTCAAAATCAAAACCAACAAATGGAACTCTACTGCCAAAAATAACTACAAACTACATATAGTTCCGCCGACTACATTCACATCAACTAAACCTGTTCTAAAAAACAGTCTAGGCGGCGGCCCAGGTGCTGGGCGTGGTGGTGCCGATGCGATTAGGTCTGAATCGTTAAGAAAAATCGAGGAGCTGTTAGGCGCCTAGGCGGTCTAGGCGACTGTCTAGGCGGCGGTGTAGGCTGAGTGGAGGTTTCCAGAGAAGAAATTCCACCACTTCGACTCTCTCTCTCTGTGCACCACCACCTTCTTAGCTGTTGTGACTCCCTCTCTCTGAAATCCATCGAAGAAGAGGAACTGACAGCACAAAACAGAAGAAGAGGAAACAAGAAAAAAAGGAGAATGTACAAAAGGAAAACGGAAAGAAAAAGAAAGAAGTGGAAAGGAAAGAAGACGAAGCCGATGAGAAAAATGAAAGAAATAAAATGAATAAAAGTTTTCGGTTTTCACACCAAAAATGAGTCTCTTGTAGCTCGTAGGATTAAGCTTCGTGCGACTTGTGTGGCTACTGCGGAAGCATTGGCATTGCAGCATGTTGTGAGTTGGGTCTCTCTTTGGGTCTTACTCATGTGATGATGGAATCTGATTCTCAAGCAACTATTTCAAGTTTGTAGGGCTCAATCTCTGAAGGCAGGTGGGAGGCTTTTCCTATTTTAGCGAAGTGTGTGAAGCTTGGGGAAACCTTTCATGACTGTCGCTGGTCTTGGATTCCAAGATCAGCCAATTTGGCGTCGCGTAAGTGCGTGGAGATGTGTGATGTGTCTTGGGTTGATCGACCCTCATCTTCACTTGTGCATATTTTAAATAAGGATGGTTTACCTTGCCCTCCTTAGTTTTGTTTGGAAGGTGTAAGGGGGGACACTTTATGCCTCGCTTGAAGTGTCGGGTCTTCTTCCCCCTGTACTTCCTATTTGTTGTTTGGTTGATTGCCGATGTTGGCTTTTGTTGTACTTTTGGGCATCTCTTGCCTGGTTAATATAGTTTTGTTTGCCAAAAAAAAAAAAAAAGGAGTCTCTTGATTGATGTGTGAGGGATGGGGGCTAGGGACGGAGGGTAAGGGTCACACATGACCACACACGTGGTGCTTTTTGAAACTTGGGGTGCATGCACCTCTTCACACCACACACTGACACAAGTGGGATTTTTATTTTTATTTTTATGAAAATTAGATATAATCATTCAAAATATCTTAACTAATATGGCATATATGTGTGTTTTTAAATTTTGAACTTTGGATACTAGTTTTGCATTTTATCATTTTTTATTTATTATTGTATTTGTGAATTTTATACAAGTATAATTTTTTGTAAGTGTCAATATGCACTTACTTACGCCTAGCGTTTTTTAGAATCTTTATATCTTCCAAACAAAATAACTCCAATTCCTCCAAAATTCAATAGAAATAAATTAGGTGCAACGTATTCAAACATAACTCCGACAAGAATAAGATAATTAAGTACATAATACTGATCGCTAAATCTGAAATAATCTTTGTAATGACTCGTTGCGAGGACTTGTAATAACTTTTACAACAAAAGGAATGTGAAGCTCAACTTATATCATTGCACCTCAAAACTTCACATAGAGATTGCAGGGCAACGGAATTAGACTTTCCGCATGACCAAGCAGTTTTTATTTGAGCAGAAACATCATTGGGGCTCCTCAAAAAAAAAGAGCTTCCAGCATACACTATGGGAATACATCCATGGCCGCATCAATAGCAGCCAAAAGCATTATTGCATGATTTTACAACCAGATCCCAGAATATAACATAACATCCGTTGTGATAAAATTACGATAGAACAAGCCAATACAAGAATTAATAACATAACACTGTTGCATTCTCATTTAATAAAATTTGTAGTAGAGGCAACAATTACTGCACACGTCTGGAATTTGTCTCATAATATGACTTGCAAAAGAAATAAATTTGATGCGCCGATGGCCATCTTTGGAAACATACATGATTAACGAGATATATGCAACTATGAACGAAACTAATTAATCATGACTTTACTGCGCAAATAGATTTAGTTAGATTAATACCTTTGGCGACGAGAATTCGAGGTTGTTGCTGTTGCCAACAATCCATGTTCGACTGCGATGCATGTGGCAAGAGAGCAAAAATAAAACAGAGAATGAAAAGGGAAAAAGCACACACCACACACCGGAGGGGAGACGGAGGGGAGACCTGCCGTCTCCCCTCCAAACCGAAAAATTGTTACTTTTTATTGAGATATGTTTTTTGACCTGCCATGCAAGCGCACCTGTCATGGCAAAGGCCGGATGACAGAGATCGGTCCAGGACTCGGCCCTTCCTCGCGACATCTTATACATCCGATTCATAACCTATCCCCGCCACCCAAATCCCCCAGCCTTCAGTTTCCCACTCATCAAAGAACCATTAACTGCCATTCTGCAGAGGCTGAAAGCCTGAAACGACGCTTGAATCAAGCTCGCCTGAAAACTCCTTGAATTCAACAACAGCTCCTTAACCATATCTGATTGGATAAACAATCACAGAGCAATCAGAAACCTTAGGGAACTACTGAATCAATTGAGCTTGCAGATTTACAAATCGATAGCATATCAAGATAAGGAAAACGAATCAAAATCACATACGAACCTGTAAATCTGAATCGAACATCGAAGAACAACAAATCGAGCTGGTTTTAACTAGCTATTCAATTCAACAGCAGCTCAAAACATCTTCACAATCTAAAACCGGCATCGATATACAGATCTCTAATCAATCTACCAGAATTCAAAAGAAATCGAAAGAGAAAGCAATCCATGCAGACTGGATTTGCAGGAGTAGAACTACTCAGGACAGGAGGACCAATAGAGTTGTGAACAGAGAAAGAGACAGACATTGAAGCCGTTGAATGGTTTTACATCCACCCAGCCTAACGTAATTTATAGTAGGTTATGGGATGCTATGGACGGTTAGGATTGAATTTTTGTCTTTGAAATCGAAGGCTGTTATGGGAAGGGGTGGTTCCGGTTACCAACGAGGACACATTAATTTGCCGCTTTCGTAGGTGGAGTGGGAATCCCGCACATGTGCGTATTAGTCTTCTACAATAATTAGGATTCACCCGCGCCAATATTATTATTAATTTTTTTGAATGAAATGATAACGTTAGTAAGTTAAATGTTAGATTAATCACTGACGGAATTCGAACATACGCCGTCATGCAAAGACACGACACATTTTCACCATTATGGTAAAAGGCCACCTGCTTCTAGAATATTGTATTTGCCACCAAAAGGCTACACAATATTCAAAAAGTAAACAATCTAGTACCAATCCGGACATGTTTACATATAAAGATGCTTGAGCTGCCTAAATCGTTGTAACAACACAAAAGACAGATGTAAGGCAGCTAGAAAAAAATACCGAAACACTTCAAATGTTTTTCCAAGATTCACTTGCATTTTTATTAAGAATTAATAATAAGATTATTTCACTAAAAACCTTTTCAACTATTTTAAAAACACTTCCAAACAAACCATTATTTTTCCGACTGTGTAGCGTAAATATAATTTTGCATCAAAAAGCAAAAGCAAGAAAACAGACTGAAAAAAGGAAACAGAAGGCAAACCTAAACCACCACCCGACGTAACCAAACCAATCTAATGGTCAATTCAGAGCAGATCTGGATGGATTCGAACCACCAACCTCTCAAAAGCCCAGTCAAGGACCCTGAGCGCTCTACCATTTTTGAGCTTACAGATCTTCGTTTCAATTGACGAGGCAAAATGAGAAACACCATCAACAAAGTTTTAACACCTAGTTTTTCAGTTTCTTCTTTCCAATAATAAGTTTCCAGTACAAACAATTACTTGTCAACTCACGTTTAGCAAAAGGGAGACGTCTATTTGAATGGGGGTAGAATTTAACTCGAATGAAGGGTAATTAAGCTTAAGCCCGGCATTGAGCCAACAATAACAGTGTAACAATGTAAATATTACACATACTTGCCATCCATGAGTTGAATGCCTCTAGACCGGGAGTTAAATACCACTAGACCAGGACACTAGTCGATCTCTAAACTCTGCTCCAAACTTGTAAACTACAAAGTATTTAACTTGGAGTCAATTACTTGTCAACTCATAGAGATCCAAAAAAAAAAACCTTTTTCAAGGGCATAAAAAAAAAATTGTCCTAAGCAGAGCAACAGCCACACCATTATTCCACAGCCCAGGAACAGAACAACCTGCACCTTCTCATGCAACCCTAAACAGCATCCAACTTGTCCAAATTCACTAGGCCACTATTTCATTTTTACAAACAATTTACAGTAACCCAAATGCTTCCAGCTAATTTTTTTCTTTGGGGTTAAACCCCGTGGATCATAACATGAAAGATATCATGAACTGACCAAAACAGCATATGCAAGTAATCATCACAGAAGCACAACAATAGAAACATAAAACGGATATGCGGAAATACTGTATGAAACATAATCAAAATCAATAACAACAAGCGTAAATCTAACATATCCACACACCACAATCTGATCCATTATGTATGTACCATAATTCAATTGAACAATTTAACAATCAGAATTGGGGGGAAAATATTCTATCTAAACTTAACAAATGAACAGAATAAATAAATGATAATGCTAATGGGCACATGAAATAATCCTCGCAATGGATTCAATCACAAAGGGTAAATTAACTGAAAATATTACTTGCTGAGATTTAAAACTTTAAAGACAAGAGATTGTGAAGCTCAACCAGTTTCTTTGATCACCTCAAGTTCTGGGAAAAGAGACTGCAATGTATGAAATTTGGATCTTCCCCACGACCACGCAGCTTGTATTTGAGTAGAAATTCCATTAACTTGTAAATGATATGAGAGACTTCATTCTGGCTATTAGGACTCCTCGAGAAGCAAGCTTCCGGCAGCCAGCCTCCCTAGAATCATCTAATTTGAATACAAGGCATGGCTTGCAACAATGGCAGCCAAAGCAACATAATTACATAATATTACAAAGAACCATGCACTAACAGACCTCAAAATACCTAGTAACATCCATTGAGATCAAACAATAACAAAATAGGCACTTCAGGGTATATGATAACACAATCCCACCCTCAGCTCATAGAATTTGTAAGTAGAATAATAACGAGGCAGTAATCAGTGCATAATGGTATCATAGGTATGACTTTAAAAAGTAAGCCGGATAGACTTTGGAAGCGGGCATTGTTTAGTAGTATGATAGAATGTGTGGAGTGTGGCATAAGTAGCTTGCAAAATTACCCAGTAATTATTGGTCATGGATGGATCTTTCAATTAGAAAGTCCTTTTTTTGGATCAAATATTGTTAATTTGTATGCTAATTTAACTAAAATAATAGAGGTGCTTTTTTTTTTTTCTGGATCAAATATTATAAATTGTAATTTACAATATAAATAGAGATTAAATAACTAAATTTACCTTCAAAATAAAGGAGGTTGTTTGAAGAACTCCACAATAGCAAACTGAAGAATCATTATTGTTCATTTCTATCAATCTCTAAGTTCCAAATTAGATTAATCCCACACTGATTTAACAAGACGCGAGTATGAGACCTAATTAATCGTGCACGTGATTATATGTTTCCTGTGCAAATCAATTGAAATAGGCCGTCAGATAATACCTTTGGAGGCGAGATATCGATGCATTTGTAGTTGTCCGGAATCCATGTCCGACTGTTTGCGGTTGGCGGCAAGCAAAATTGAAAGACGGAACAAAAAGACAAAGACAGAGAGCGCACACCACAGCGGAGGGGAGACCCCGGGCAAAAATAGAACCCATGCTGTCTCCCCTCAAAACCAAAAATTCGTTATTTTTTATTGAGATATTTTTTTGACCTGCCATGCAAGCGCACCTGTCATGGCAAAGGTCGGATGACAAAGATCGGTCCAGGACTCGGCCCTTCCACCGAGCCTTTCGTCCCGATATCTTATACATCCACCCAATTCAACCAATACTCCCAACCCAAATCCCCACAATCTTCGGCTACACGCATGAAATTACAATCATGACCCTCGAGCAAGATTACATGTGAATCGTCTGATAGATATTCTTCAGCCACCAGGAGATCGAATCGGATCAGCAGCTGAAACGATGTCGAGTCCTTCTGGTTTGGTTAGAGCTCCGTCTGCGAAATCTGTTTGGATACAAGAACTTAGATCAATCAAAATATGTAGGAAAGCAGAAACTCTACAGGTAAAGTACTTTGCAACTTACACAAAAATGCAAAAACAATAAATTCAAATCCAGATCAGTAAAACGAAACAAAAACATATACGAACCTGTAAATCCGAATCGAAGATCGGCGAACACAGAAGCTCGCGCTGGTGAAACCAGCTGAATTCAAAAGCAGCTCAATCCATCACCTCACAATCTCTAACCACCATCCACGCGTACATCTCGAGACGATCGACGCGAATCCGATGGAAATCGACAGCGAAAACAATCCATGGAGCGTAAATCTGGAGAAGAGGTCGGGAGGCTCATGGAGCCACCGGGGAGGGGAAGATTTGGTGGCGTTGAATCTTGAATGGTTTGATAAGCAGGCACCCTAACCTCCTTTTATAAGAGGATAAATGGACATGAACGGTTGAGATTGTTTTCTTATAGTCGTGATCAACGGCTGGTATTGATGGGTTCGGTGGATTTAGCGGTGGGGAAATCGTAAAAGTTTTCTAAATGAGCTGGAGACGGAGAAAACATTGCGTTATTGCAAAGCACGTTCCTCGTCATTGACCTTATCAAACACGACATGTAGTTTATTTGGCCGCATCGATAGGTCATTTTGGTTCTAGATTATTCGATCCATCTGGGCTGGTCGGTTTGTTCTTTGGGCCTTCGGAGGCTTATATGGACCAAGCCCCAAGTTACAGGCCTTGCGTATTTGCAACTCGATTTCATGAAGGGTGATTCTGTTTGCACCAAATTTTGATATCCGAACACCCACAATTTTTATTTTTTATTTTTTAAACTTTAATAACATTATTGATTTACAACTTTTATTTATTTTATTATTTGTCTATTTTTAATATAGGGTCAAGCTTGAAAGATTATAAATTAAAGTTGGGTGTCCAAAGAAAAAAGTGAATTTTAGCATGGCATCCAAAGAAATACAATGTCTAGAGATAACAACGAGTGGAAACATAGCTACTCTTTCATGAATGACTAGTAACCTAATTTGGTGTAAATGTAACTATGACTAATTTATTGTGTGACTTACGTAAGTATGACCTGTTTCCAATGCTCTTGTGTTTGTTTGTGAGGAAATGCTGGTTTTTGGATGTCTACTTGACCTTCCTTTTTCCTAAAAGACTGCTTCTTCTTGCCACTTAATACTATAGTGTCCTTTTCACATCCCGGGTTCGACTCCGCCGTAGCACAATATTGTCCGCTCATGGGCATTTGAGTTTACCGCTTTTAGCATTCTATTTTTTAGGGTTTACATATCTTTAAAATGCTTGATATGACTAGGTTTATCGAATCGAACCAAGATGACGACGTGGTTCAAACTCTGTCAATGGCTAATCTAACAAAATTTATCGTTTGACAAAAAAAAAAACACAAGGATGTAAAGTTCTCAATCCAATCTATGTTGGGTCGGATGACTCGGTTTAACACACAAATTATGAAGTTAATCCGAATGAAAAATCGTTACAAAAAAGAACTAAAGTTTAATCATTCAAAAATTTAAATAAATAAAACTTAAAAAGGTGAAAAGGAATTATATAAAAAGCCACTTATCCACAGAGTCATTCTGCACAGACATTAGGGTATTGGCATCGGGTGTTTAATTAGTTTGTAGATGCATTGGGCTGGGTCTGGCATCGCCCCTTCTCCTTCTCCTTCACTTCACTTCCCTGCGTCTTGTCGTATGTAGGGTGGTTCGCATGGATCAGCTGGTCCTGCTCCGTCTTCGGAAGAGTCTGGTTGTCTGAAAACACCCCTCCGAATCCTTCTTCATCAGACCTCGTCGCATACCCTTCCCCAAATGATTGGGACATCACATCTCTAAATAAGAACATACACAAACTAATAACATTTAGCTACTAATCATAAACAAAACTCTTTTTCGAATTTCTAGCAACGTAAACTGCTTATGTTGTAGACTTCATGAATCTATCTGTGGATTCCAATAAAAGTTAAACCTGGTAAAACTTTACATTAATTAGGTTGAATTCTGCTTGAAAGTGCTTTTAGATTAGTTAAAAACACTTTTAAATCACAAAAAACAAACGTTCACGACAATGTCTGGCCAAAAATTTCGTCAAGAACCACTTGATGATTTCTTAGCATGAGTCTCGGAGTATTGCTTATAACATCGATTTGAACAAAAGCGTTTATGAACAAAACTATTTGAAAGAAAACACATTCGAAAAAGAATTCATCCTCGAGTATGACTAGATAACATCACCCGCACACAAAAACTGGAAGGTTTTGAATACAAGAAACAACGAGTGACTAACCCGGTTTTCTGACTGGGGCTTTGTGCCTTGTCCATATTGTGTTTACTATCTGGATCACTGGAAATAGTTGTGGCCTGCCTTGATCCGACCCCGGAAGCGATCCGACCCAAGTTCGACGGCGATGAAGATTGGGTTCTGAGTGATTTTACTGCATGAATCATCGTTTGCATTCTTACAGGACTTTACAGCTTCCTATTAATACATGAAAGGAAAATGCACCACAATGAACCGGTAAATATATGCGGGTGAGAAATAGTGGAAGTCTCCGAGTAGGAATGGTAGTATGTCCGGTTCTACGGGACGCAGATCCATTTCACGCCATAACACGATTACAAATAAATGGATAGTAGTGAATAATGGGACACCGTACACTCCACATTCTAATTACAGACTCCAAATTGTCATTTCCTCACTTACCCGCGCGATACATCAATAGATCAACTAGAGCCTAAATAATTGAGTTTTTACAATAAAACATCATTGACCAGCCTTCTGGTGTTGCTGATTCTTTTTTTTAGGACACCAATTCCTTGACCAGTCATATAGTGTTAATAATTCTTTCTTTGACATTGCAAGTCGACCAGCCACGCGATATGTTACTAATTCTTTCTTTGATCGACGTGAAATCTGATAAACTCAAAAGTTCACCAGGGTACGTGCATTTCGTAAAATTTGGGAAACATGAGATTAATTATTAAAAAAAAAACACAAAATATTTACATTACCTAGATCAAGGGTAGAAATTAACCACTCAAGCCAGACTCGTACACATTTGCTCTTCAAAAACAAACAGGAATACGAAAAAAAAGATTGATTAGTAGTAGAAAGTTCGAAAAAGTAAATAAAACTGCACAGCGTGCTGTATTTTATCTATGAAGAGGCATCGGTCTGGTGTCGTGCTTTCTCCTTCTCCTACACTTCACTCCCCTGCGACTTGTCGTAGGCCGGATGCTTCTCATGGACCAGCTGACCATGCTCCGTCTTTGGAAGGGACTGGTTTCCTCCATATATCCCACCAAATCCTTCGTCATCGCACCTCGACGCATACCCCTCCCCGAAAGAATGTGACAGAAGGTCCCTGATATTGTTCATACAAACAACATTAGTCAATAGATTAAGAGCACTAGTTTGCCCTAATTTTGACCCTTTATTAATTTTATACCGTTCGCTCAACAGGTCAATAAGTTAATCACACTAGTGGATAATATGTGAAAATCAAGCGAGACATATTGGGATCAAGATAATATATATGAATGGAGACATAATCCAACTTGTTATCGATAGCATCAACATGTAATCGATTTGATCAACATGTTGCTAATAAATTATCAACGCCATTTCATCAACATGTTATGATTTAATCAACATGTTGTTAATAAATTATCAACGTTATCGATACAAAGTTCGATCTTTTTCTACTCATGAATTTCAAAATATACAAGTATGTAAAAGAAATTACACTGACCCAGTTTTCTCAGTAGGTTTCTCCTGTTGCTTGTCCATGTTACTGTTCTCACTTTCGGGCTCACTAGAAACGTCTACACTTGCAGCCTGCTTGAATCGGACTCCGGAAGCTTTCCGGCCTAAGTTTGACGGCAGCGGCGGCGTGAATATCAAAGCTGCCGGTTGGGGTCGAATTAATCTGATCGCAGTGGTCATCTTCTGCATCTTCAAACCTCTCCTGCTTTGCCATTTATACATAGAGGTTGAGATTTTTTTTGTTATATGCACTCTTGCAGTGCAAAAATCTTTGAAAGCTCTAAGATTTGTCCTACTGTCGTCGGCGTAACCAGAAGCTTTGTTCTCACGTCGTGACACGTGGTGATGAGAGCACACATGTCGGATTCCGGAGAGAGGAGTGTGGTTAAGTGGGCTTTCAAGTGTGCATATCGGCACCGACGTGCCATTTGAAACTTGACACATTTTTTATGCTGGGAGAAGATAAGGGTTACGGATGAGCAGCACAACATGTATCGGTTTGATTGGTAATTTGGTAGCAGGAATGCCAGGAAAGATAGATATCATACCACAGTATATAAAATAGGATATAGTCACATTTATTATCATTTATACGTACACTTATTAATAAAAGTAGGTCACACCAATACGTGTAGATTCCATATTTTAGTAAAATAATACAAATAGATATTTTCTTTTATCAAGAAAAGAAATTGATTAAGACTTGAAACCTCATACGTACAATTGTTTTCCATACAACCAAAATATAAAGCGTTCATAATCAACATCTGTAACAATATTTCTAGAAATATGGGTTCGTTGAGGTAAGACCAAGGCGAGGAAGACCGTCAGCAGCAAAATTTACTTCCATAAAAATATGGTTTCAAGGAATGCAAATGAAATCGGAGGCCAGTCATCAAATGTCACCCCACAATTGGCTTAAGGTACTAAGAAGTATCACAAGCGCCTTGCATCGGTTGTATTTCCAACCTATGGTCGCTATTGTGCATAAATAGAAAGTAAGAATAGCATTTTTGTATAAAATAATAAAATATAGTCTACATATGTCAAAGTTTGATCATTCATTTTTTTTCACAATTAATATTACGATCTTGTAGTACTAATTGAATGAGGATCCTCTCCGGATCTTCTTTGTGAGGATCGCGGAATCCTCTAATCACGTTCGTTCTTTGTACATTGTGCGGTCAGTTTTCGTCAGGTACTGTTTATATTCAATTTTAAATAAAAAAATTTACAATGATTTCTGACTGCACGATGTACGATAAACGGATGTGATTGAAAGATTTCCGGAATCCTCATAAATAGGATCCATAGAGGATCCTCATTCGTATTAATTTTCACTTTTAAACGAATTAGTTTTTTTACTTTTAATATATATAAGATGGAGGTCATAGGTTCCTTTTCACTTGCAAGTGAGAGGTCTTAGGTTCAATTCTCCATAGGTAAAATTGAACCATATTATTATGGTTCATCTCTTGTGAGGCTTATCTCACTTCCACATTCCGTAGATAATATCGTTTCAAAAAAAAAAAATAATATATATATATATATATAAGATGAAGGAGTGTCGTCGTTCAATCCATGGGATAAAAGGCCCAATGTTTCCTAGCCCAGAACGCAGCCCATAGCCTCCACTATTTACAACTATGGACAACTGCCAACTGGACTCATTAAATCGAACAGAAAGTTTTTGTTACCACTACTACAAACTGGTCTTATTGTGTCGGTGGGTGGTGTCGCTTTAATATAATATAGTGGCGCATAAGATATTTGCGACACTATATAGACATGACGTCGGAATTATATGTCGCTTATAAGCGACATATAATTTAATATTTTTAAACACTGGCGTCGCTTATAAGCGACATAAAGTTGAAGTGTCGCTTATAGCCGACACTAATTATTGTTTTTAAATATTTTAAAGCTTGCGTCGGCTCTAACTGACATAGATTTTAATTTTTTTAAATATTTTGAAACCCAGTGTCGGTTGTAGGCGACGGATAGATGGCTTTATATACTCTCCCCCGTGTATAATACACAAGTTCATTTATTTAAAAATTCTAATTTAAGTACTTAGATAAATTTCTACTATTTATGTTAGATTAAGAAATATTTAGTCAAATTAATTAATTTTGTCACTTGAATTGTTATGAGAAAATGGAAATGAATAATATTTATAAGCATTTATGTTAAATTAACAATATTAAATATAACATAAACTTATAATATTTAGTAATATAAGAATATATTATGTTAAATTAATTTGTTTTGCACTCTAATTGTTATTTTAATTTGTTATTATTTTAATTTATTTTTGTTGTTATTTTGATAACTTTTTGGTGTTATTTACTAGAATAGATTAGATGAGGAAAATTTTGAGTTCTCGCAAAAAGTGAGCTCATTTGGTCTCTTTACATCTCTAAGAAACAGCGAGAAAAAAATCATTTCGGCGAGAAAATTGTTTTGTTGCTGTACATAATGCTAGCGAGGAAAAATTGTTATAAGTGTTATAAGGATGATCGAATACGTTCATCAATCGTACTCTTATAGGGTTGAAGAGTGTATTTGTAAAAAATCATCAAAATCAGAGTTAAAATAACCGTTAAATCGTGAGTTTTTGTTATAACCGTCGAAAGGTTTCGTCCCGTTACCTAATATCTGAATGTCAGTTTTTTACTATTTTTAATGTATGTGATCTTGGAGCATATACAAACAATTTTGACGGTTGGATCGTTGAAACTAGTTTTGTAGAATGTGTATTCCGTGAAAACGATAGATTCAGCAAACACTTGGAGTTTATTTTATACTTCCATTAAGTAGAACATAATATTTTGTGATATCCATCAGTGCAAATATTTTAAATTGAAGATCGAATTTGTTCATCGTATTCTTATATGGTTGATGAGTGTATTTGTAAAAAAATCATCAAAATCGAAGTTAAAATAACCGTTAAATCGTGAGTTTTCGTTTATAACCGTCGAAAGGTTTTGTCCCGTTACCTAAAATCCGAATGTTAGTTTTTTACTAGTTTTTACGTATGCGATCTTGGAGCATATACAAATAAATTTGACGGTTGGATCGTTAAAACTAGTTTTGTAGAATGTGTATTCCGTCAAAACGATAGATTCAACAAACACTTGGAGTTTATTTTATACTTCCATTAAGTAGAACATAATATTTTGTGATATCCATCAGTGCAAATATTTTAAATTGAAGATCGAATTTGTTCATCGTATTCTTATATGGTTGAGGAGTGTATTTTTAAAAAATCATCAAAATCGAAGTTAAAATAACCGTTAAATCGTGAGTTTTCGTTTATAACCGTCGAAAGGTTTCATCCCGTTACCTAATATCTGAATGTCAGTTTTTTACTATTTTTTATGTATGTGATCTTGGAGCATATACAAATAATTTTGACGGTTGGATCGTTGAAACTAGTTTTGTAGAATGTGTATTCCGTCAAAACTATAGATTCAACAAACACTTGGAGTTTATTTTATACTTCCATTAAGTAGAACATAATATGAATACAAAGAATGAATTCGATCTTCAATTTAAAATATTTACACTAGTGAATCTTATGTTATACTTAATGAAAGTATAAATAAACTCTAAGTGTTAGTGAATCTTATCGTTTTGATGACTTGGAATAAATATATTAAATATTTTATATATTTTAAGTGTTAATTAGACTATGTTTCAATTAGTATGTGATGATATTTTATAATAAAATTCTATCTACGTTTTTTTATTACGTATTTTATTCAAGTTAAATTTTATTTATTAAAATCTTAAAATGTTACAAGAGATAACACAAAAAAAAAGATGATTATTTTTTTTTCTTTGGGTTAAATATTAGGCGGGAAATGGATGGCCGGATTGGAAATTTCCCAAACATTAGGCGGGAAATGGATGGAAATATTAGGCGGGAAATTTCCCGGTTGTTTATTTGGGTTAAACTTAGTGTCGGTTTTAACCGACGCTATAATCTTTTAAAGCGACGCTATGTGAACTTCAAAAAGTGTGTCAGAAGTTGGTGTCGGTTTTAAACGACGCTATAATCTTTTAAAGCGACGCTACGTGAACTTCAAAAAGTGTGTCAGAAGTTGGTGTCAATTTTAAACGACACCACCATTCATTTAAAGCGACGCCATGTTTTCAATAAAGAGTGTCAGAAAGTGATGTGAATATCAGTAAAGTGTGTCAGGTTGGCGTCGGTTAAAACCGACGCCATGTGTATTTAATTCGACGCCATTGGCTTTTAATCCGATGTCAGTCCATCAATGTCGGTTTAAACCGACGCAACCTAAGTACCCATATTTAAACCCCTCTCTTGCCCTTTTCATCCGTGCTTTCATTTTCCCCCAATTTGAGTCATTCTTCTTCTCCTTCCCCATTTCATCCGTGCGCCCCTTTCTTCCTCCTTTTTCAGTTTTTCCACTTCTCTTTCCTGATTTGCTATGGATCACCATTTTGAAGATCAACATTCTGAGGAACTCCAATTCGAAGAGGAAGAGCTCGAAGGTGGTTCATTTTTAAATTATTATGATTATTAGTTTTAGTTTATGTTTTGTATTCTAACTAGTTTTATGCTTAAATTGAAAATTTATTTTTGTTTCTTGGTTTTTAATTGTTTTTTCTGTATTTATAAGGATCAACTCAACAGAGACGCGAACCCTCAATTCTGAATTGGAAAGAACAACCTTATTCATTTGATTTGTCTGGAAAATGCATTAGTGATAATTCTAGAGCGTTTTCGAAACATGTAGCGGCAGAGGTTAGAGATTACATAAATATTCCGATGATGGCATACTGGAATAAAGAAAAAACAAGGGTAAACGTTTCATTATAGCTTGAAATTTATCTAATAAATTATTTTATTTTTCAGGAGATTGCCGAAAAAATAAGCATAATCGGTAGTTGAAAACTATGAACTACACAACCGGTTCAAAATCTTTCGCAAGAGTTCGGGAAGAATTTGTATTGGTTGTACATTTTTAAGAATTGTAGTTAATTTTAAATTTAATATATAGTTGGTAGAAATTTTATTTTTAATATGAAGTTTACTTAAAATTGTTTGTTTTTTCATTGACATATTGTGGGATTTATTTTTATGTAATTTTTTTTAATTATTATTAATTAAAAATGGAATTTTTTTTTATTAATATATTTGGTGTCGGTTATGGACGACATTAAGTGTGAGTATTTTGAGTATTTTATTGTTTAACTGTTACGTGATGTCGGTTTTGACCGACAGTAAGTGTGATATTTTAATTGTTTATTTGTTACTTAATGTCGGTTTGGACCGCCATCATATCAGATTTCCATGTCGCTTATAAGCGACGTAAGAGCCGATGTCGCTTTTAAGCGACGCCGTTGTTCTTTTTTATTTAATATTACTTTGCTTCTTGGTGGCGGATTAAGGATACAAAGCGATGTCAATACCTTTTTGTGACGGTAGTATTGGTGTCGGTTTCTCTATGCGACATTGCACAATTTAATGTCGGATTTTTACCAAAAATCCGACAGTAAGTGGTGTTTCTTGTTGGTTTTATACCACCAGTGATACCCCATTTTGTAGTAGTGTACGTTGCCTTGTGTCACTGTTAGGGATGATTTTTTTTTGCCAAATTACTATACCAACTGAATTACTAACCGTATCATACTAAAGTTGTGCCAAAAAATTTATACCATTGGTAATGGTACGGAATTTGTACCATACCATACATTTTCGGTACGGTAATGGTATTCAAAACCATTACCAATGGTATACCGTACCGTACCGTACCACTACTATTAATATTATATCATTTATATATATATATATAATTATGTATTATTATCATTATATATGCACTTTATATTTTTTTCCTAGTCATTTATCCAATCATCTCACCCTCTAACCTCTATTTTCCCAATAAAAAAACCTAAGCCTTCTTGCGCTGCGACTCTTCATATTTTCACTCATCTAGCCATCGACTTCATCTATGTTGCTCCCGTTCCGGCGACTCTCTCTCTCTCTCTCTTCGCAGTCCATCTCATCTTCTGCTTCATCAAATTGGGATGTCTTTCTCCCTGGCTTCGTCTATCAAGTTAATTTTTTACAATTTTAAAGAATGTTGAGATGGAATTTGGGAATCTTTGTACTATTTTTTTTAGGGATGTTGGGTTCTTTGAGCAATTATTGCATCTATTTACTTCTTGTTTCTTAAATGAATTTCTATAAAATTCTCATAATTAAATAAAAAGTTTTAGAAAGCCAAAGAGAGTGGCCAAAACACGTTTGAGCCTTGAATTGGGTTGGAAAAAAAATTAAATTTTGGCCCAAAACAAAGTGGTAATTACCATTACCATACTATGCCAACCGAACTATTTGGCATGCCAAAATTTGATATACCGAAAGTTTGGCACGGTAGTGGTAATATATTTTGTCATACCAACAGTTTAGTATGGTAATTGGTACATGAGTTTTGGTATGATAATTGTACCAATACCACCCCTAGTCACCGTAGTGTTCCAAGTGTAAACACAGAACTAAGAACTTCTGTAAAATAGATAAGAGTCATGGTGTCACTATAGTGTTTCAAGTTAATTATATCATGTCATATCGTTTTTAGGATGCCACTAAAAAAATTAGATTCTCTTACAACATTTGAAAGTTACATGTAAGTTCTACTCCTTCACAAGATTAAGTTGGTCGACCACAAAAACAACCTTCTCATAATAATTGGAACATCATAAAACTAAATGGGATCATACAAAAACGTCAAGTGATCAAATAACTTGGTGGAAACTTTTACACTCAAGTTATATAAAGTAAGACTCTCTATAAACTTTTTGCTACCTCACAATTTAACGTCAATTCTCGTGCCAACATTAAAAACATTGTGCCAAGAGCATGATGTGACAGAAAATATATGGAAAGACTCACTTTTGAAAGAATCTCAACATTTCTCTAATAACTTATAAGCAGCAAAATAGTAGTGCCACAATGTTTGGGTTACCAAATTTACAAGAATGACAGGGAAATTATATGACATGCTGCGTGGACATTGTGGATACAAATTTTATCCTCCTCGGTCTTGGGCGATTTTGCACCTACAAAACAACTTACACCTTAGGTTAAGGCCAAAAACCTCACGCGCCCACGATGAATTGGGGGGGGGGGGGGCTTTGGCCGAAGAACCTCCGATGCCAAAGTTAGAATTTTAGAGAGAAATAGTGTTTAGAGGGTTTTTGCAAGAGGAGTGGAATTAGGTTTTGTGAGGAAAAGGGGTAATATATATAGGAGATGGCTGGTCCCCTTTGGAGAAAGGTGGCCGGCCCTTGAGGTCAATTTTGGGGTGTATCTTAGGTTTAATTAACCCATTTATTGGCTAATTAAACCATGAGTAATTGAATGATTGGCTTAAAAAAAAAAGGGAAGGAAATATGGGAAATAACTAGGGAGTGGCCGGCCCCTCTTTGGAGAGAGAGGACCGGCCCTTTGGGGTGATTGTAGGGCTTTATGGCTAATTTAATTGACAAATTAATGAGTAATAATCCCATTAATTTGTCAATTACCTCAATTTATGTGGGATAATTGGTAGATTTATGAGATAACTACCTAAAATGTGGATGGATGAAATAATTCGGATTTGTTTACCTTTTATGGGCACCTTTGACTTGACCGACGATAATTACCGGCTGCTTGCGCGTAGGAATTCGGATGCACCTCGAGGGCATTTTTGTCTCCTTAATCCGAAAATCCACGTGTCGCCTTGTGATTATTTTTGGCTCCACAGACATTCCATGAAATAAATCTAAGACATAAAATTCAACTAAATTTGTAGTGGATTCAAACATAAGATGATATTGTCGACGACAACCTTTTCGTCTTTTTCTTTCGGTAGTAGTAAATATGAGTCATGATCCAGTCAGCCATTGCACATCGAGGACATGTCACTTTTTCATACGCTGTGGGATTTCTCCCGATCACTTCCATCTTGTTTGGGATGATATTTGAATTTAGGGCCTAAAGGAAGAAAGGCTCAAAAGGAAGGTAAAAGGAAGGCTTGCCCGAAGCCCAAAGACAGGCCCAGACCATTTCTCTCAAGACAAAGTGGCAGCTCCCCATTAACACATAAGCTACATGCCTATAATCAGATATGACAAGTGATGGAGACCAGCTAGCTATCAGCCAAAAAGCACTTTACAATGGCAGTTCAAGTAAATAGCCAGCGATTTGCTACCCTCCAGTGACTTTCAGGCAAGAACAAACTGCAAACAGTCGGACTAATTCATCTATAAAATGAGGAAGAGGGCCCAGAGATAAGGACACTCAACCAATCAAACAAACATATAACTTGTCTCTCAGTCAAGCCAAATACCCAGAAAGCTGCGCTTTGTCCAGATTCTGCCCCCTTTTTAGCCTTAGATATCCCAAAATAGAACGCAATCTGCTTGTGTAAAAGCTCTGCTACATTTCTTTGAATGTCGTAGTATCGATTCTCTTATGTAAATTAGTTTACCTTCATTCCCCTTAGCTCCTAAAAAACCTTTGTAATCATAAAGAGAAGAAGCTGCACAAGATTCAACCTTGCCCGACAAGGTTAAATCTTGCCCGACTCTCTTTGTGTTGTCTTTTAATTAGTAGATCTAGCATTTTAATGTATTCCTCAGCATATATGCAAGTCATTTCCGATCCCTTATGAACTCAAAGCATCATTAGATCTCAGATCTTATTTCTTTAAAGGTTTTCATTGTCATGAGAAGATAAAAATAAACTATAAATGATGAACTGATCAAATCTGGACCTCCATCATTTAAGCATACAAGTTAGATAAAAGTCCTTGATCTCAAGGCATAGAAAAGAACTTAATGTAGACTTAACTCATCTACGACAATCATTTGATAAACAAGAAGTCAGAATAAATTGGGGCGCAAGTAATCTGCTTAAACAAACTTTGTTCTACATCCGTCATTCAGAGATGGAAGTGGCACGCCTCCGCACATAGTTGGTTTTGATTGCGAGTCTCAAGGCCTACACCAAAGGCCCCATAAAGGCAACTTTCAGGACTGACTATAAATTCCTATTGCAGCCTCTTAACAAGCAAGAGCTCGACAAACAACCAAAGTGCCAATCCCTTGGGGAGCTGTGTGCCCGAGCCAGGAACAACCATCATACAGGATTTCCTGCCCGAACACATCCCTTCCAGATTCTTCAATTTTAGAGATGGAGAGAAAAATGGAGAGGAGAAAAAAATGATGAATAGGAAAAGGTGAACGGTCAAGATGGAAGAGATGTACAGAAGAAGATGAAAGTGAACAAGAATGAATTTCTAACTGTTAGATTTTGGGTTGAATGAACAAAATTAAAGAATCTGGATCGTACAGGAATATATCCACAGAAGAAGGAGAGGGTGGGACCACCCGACCGTTGCAGCATGAATGATGTCATCTGACCACATTCTAAAATCCGGCCCTGATAAAATCACCACCCAAAAAACGTCAAATATTTGAGTAGTCAATAGTCATAGTGAAAAAGGGCAGCAAGACAGCTCCTTTTCAAGCTCAGCTCTGTTCGAGTGAGAAACTTCCGCGCAATCATAACGCCCAAGTGCTTGTATTTCAACCCCTATCATGTTCATATTCACACGATGCAACACGTGTGATTGAGTTCAAATACAATCGTTTTTACATGTAAATTATTATTCTTCTATTTGGTTGTTCACTCTAATGATGTTCGTACGTAGTTTGAGCAAACCTCCGTATTAAAAGTGAGTTGTTGAGGAGATCAGTCTCCTTCAAGTTGTACCTTTAGCTTCTAGTGTAGGAACATCTTCCTGGGCAATATGCAACTCAATCTCCTTAAATAAATATTAATTGTCCAAATGCATCAGTCTCCTTCAATTAGTATTTTTTATTTTATAAAATAATAAAAGATAACTTTGTTTTTAATTTCGGATAATAATAAAATATTGGTTAAAAGTATTTGAAAATATTGAAATGTAGTGTGAAGTGGAAGAATATTGTTAGGTATTTATAGAAAAAATTATATTTTTTCTATTTTAATTAGTTTTTTTAATAATTTAAATTGATGTCAGCCTTGTGTTGCATAGCAGGGCACTGGGCTAGGCAATTATTGCCTGACTTCTCCATCGAGCTCGCCTTGGGTCCAATTGTCTGAGTGGGTTGAAGTGTTTTGGTGAGAAAGAGTGGATTGAGTTGCCTATTCTTAAGGCAATAAGCAACGGTGAAGTTACTCTTAGCTTGTATTGAACTAGCCTTTCGGTTTTTGAAATGGAAATCTATCGTTTTTTAGCAAAAATAAAAAGCATTAGTCGCCTCACAAAATCAGGGCTGTTTTTGGTGGTGGTCAGGGGCGGAGGGAAGAAGAGAATAGGATACGGCCTAGGCCTATCCTCACATTTTTTTTGCAAGCCTTCGTTTATAAACATCTTTCATTATTCTTCTTTACAACCCTTCTCCTATTAGTCAATAATACAAAACACATTATAAACTATCTCCTATTTAAATTTCCAACTCCCATATTTGATTCCATCCCAACACTAATTTAATATTTATTTATTGGACATAAAATAAAAAACCTTTAACATTTTGATAAAAAAAAATCTCTTAACATTAAACCCGTTCACTTTTAATTAAAACAAAAAACTTCTCTGGTCTTTCTTTCACAGTGCAACCCAGGAGCAAGAGTCCAAGACTAAAAAACTATTATTTTTCTCATTTCTTGAAATTTCATATCTATTTTCATATAAAATTCAAATTAATTCACCAAAAACAATACTATTTGTAAAATCTATCTTACTTTCTACAATTTTTTCTATTGTTTCTCGTTTATCTTACATCTTAATTAAGTGTTAGAGTTTGGACCTTTTGATTATTCTTCTTATGAAATTTAATAATATAGATAATGAGGTTATGATTGTTGAAAATATAAAATATTATAGATACATGTGTTATCATGGTGTTTTGATTAGTAGTTATGTAATTGTTATTCTGACTTTGCCACTGATGATAATTGTTTCACCATTGTGTAGGCGAAAGCCTAACAAATGCAGAATTCTCTCACAACCGGTGAAATTATGTAATAACAATATAACGAACAGATAATCTATGCCATCAATAGTGACACTAAATCAACATATTAGTGGCCATTCCGTAGTCTGCTCAGAAAACCAATTTGATGGCGCGAATATAACAGTGATCAACTATACCATTTGCTTCGTACGGTAGCAAAATGTGAATAAATATGATTTGATAGGATGAGAGTCGTGCAACTGCAAACCTGCAAACTGCAAACCAAACGCTGTCTATATATCAACAGCTGTTGGCTGTAAAGACTAGTCCCTTCAATCTTTGCACTATTCCATTACCCTTGTCTAAAATTTCCCACCTTTTAAACCCAACTAAAACAAGTAAAAAAAACAAAAACAGTAAAAAAAAAAACACCCAAATTAAACTACTTAAGAGTTACCAAAAAAAATAAAATAAAATAAACAACTTAACAAGAACTTTACAGACCGTCTTCAAAGTGAAAGATGTAAAATGTAAGATTTTCTACTCTAATGGTGGATTCGATCATCTTTAGTAGGATGCGGATTAATTGCAATTCATTTTTATTGTACTGGCATATGGTATATTTATATTGAAGATGTGTATGTTATGATGTGTGTAATCATACATCATTTTATTGTGCTCGCATATGGTATTATAATTTCCTACGTCCATAGCAAAACCGTTAGCGTCCCTAAAATTAAGATAATAAGATACTAAAATTACACCGGTGTGGTGTGAACCAAACTTTTACTAGCTGGTAATACACTATCACTTGAGCTTAATCAATGCGTAATTAGGTACACGCATTCTTCCAATATGTACAATAATGAGTAAATATGTCTCAGAATAATATACATTACTATACACATGACATTTTCACAGCGAAATTGTGCCCCCAAATTTCTCAATGTTGGCCTCTTTCACTTACCCATTTAGGAAAATTCACGTGTCATATCACAACATACTCATCTCGTCAAATTAACCCAATACTTGAATGGAAAAAGGCATTTGTAGAAGTGTTCACTCTTTTCACCCTTTTTTTTTGAACTGAAACGATCCGATTTCATTGATAAGGAAGGGGGAATACAAAGACTCTTAACTAGAGTTACACTCATCGAAGTTTAGGTCACAAATAAGAACGTGCATCCAACCTGAACTGCAAAACGGAGCGACACCGTTGGCGTTGCGGGGAACATGGGTAATACTAACTCCAGTGATCATGGGCAGCAAAGCTTTCACATTCTGTACAATGTGTCCAACGGACAATGGGATCGCAGAGGTACCCGCACCGCTGTACAGATCGAACCACCGTGGCCGCGATTCTCTTTCGATAATCAGGTTTTGAAATCCCCTCCTAGCCGCGAACGCCAACCCTTCTCGAACCACCATGGCCTCGGCTTGTAAGGGCTTGGTTAGTGGTGTTCTACAAGAATTGAAAAGAGATTCCATATAATGTGTATTGTAGTCCTTGAAATTTATTACTTCATATCTTTAACCAGAAAATGGTCCATAAATTTCACATTCAACTACTTATAACTAGGTTAACCAGTGCCCTAGCTGTCAAGTTACCAAATCAGGCGGTCTTGGGGACAATTAGTGATGAACTTACACATACCTCTTTCAAGTAACTAACAGCAAAAATTGGACTAGTTTGAGCCACTAAATGTGCAATTTGCTGGATTATATTATTAGTTGGAAAAGATATAACATTTTTTATTTGTTTTACTTATAACGAGATATTTCAAACTATTCGAATTTATAAAGAGAAACAATCGTACTTTGGTACTACAGAATTGACACACTGCCTTAATCAACTCGCCGAGCTCACATTTGCTGAAAGATATGAATTTTAAGTTTGAAACAACCATTTGATCCTTTCTCCCCACTTGTGAGAATGACATGTCAAATAGTAGTGGCAGGGTGGAGGGACTATAGGGGTCCATTTTTGCAATTCAAGAAGGGATTTGTGTTCTACAAGTAAACTGAGCGCAGAGATTGACAGAGACTTATACCAAACCCCACATTTGTGTTTATTAGCAAAAATTAGACCCTAACTTAAGGCAAAATCAAATTTCTATAAACTCCAAACCCCACATTTGTGTTTATTAGCAAAAATTAGACCCTAACTTAAGGCAAAATCAAATTTCTATAAACTCAAACATTTCCTTTCACAGTTGAGTCCTGAGTTGTCACAATCGCTCGGACCATAAGCAGCAGCATTATATATCATGCAGTCCACTGCATTCCTTGTCATGCTTTTGGCCCCATTGATTTTGTACACTGAACAGGAAAGGTAATGCTTCTCCTCCCCAGCTTGTTTAATCCTTCTCTCTCTCTTCTCTCTATCTCTCTCTCTCTCGAGAGAGAGGGATTGATCGGAGAGTGAAAGGGACCGCCATTAATATCACAATCGAGAAGAAAACTTGGTCCCATGGATTTGAAGTTTGAAGTTTGAAGTCCAAGTCATTGTCTTTGGGGCTGGTTTAAGGAAATTGATTACGAAACCCTAATAAAGCAACAGCCTTTGAATATGGAAAGGTTTCATCTGCAGAAGAAATTTTTTTTTTTATGGCAGATTGATTTTGCTTACAGGTCGTCCTAAGGCGACTTTACATTCACAACCTGGTAATTATTGAAGCAATTAAAACTGTCAGATTTGATCATTTACTCCTCCTGCAAGTCAGAAAAATGAAAAATCTGATGCCTTACGGCTTCTGCATTGAAAACTAGTACCCCTCCTCTTTTCATCATCTTCCATCCTCTCCTCTTACATTCTCTTATTTTGTCTTTCTCTTGCTATAAAAAATTAATATAATATGTTGACATGATTTAAGCGTGACCGTTCAAATAAGAGGGAAGGGAAGGGGAGGGAAAAAGAGAGGAGAGAGAATCCTAGTCTCATTGAAAAACCCTAATGTAGCCACCAGTTAAAGAATTTGAAGGAGGCAAAATATTGAGCCTACTCAGTGTGAGAGGGAGACTTACCTACACCGAATAGGTCACTGCGGTTGTATCTCAAATTAATTAGCAATTCTATGTGAGAAAGTTAAGACACAGAGTATTTCGGTGTGTCAGGGTTAAGGTGGTGTTAGTTCAAGATACCACTACAAATGCAATAATCGAAAATTGTGTAGTCATTCAAATGTATCAAATAAATTAACATTGTAGGTGCCAAATAACACATTCATGATGAATCGTTGATTTATTTCATACAAATAGATGACTTAACGATAATCGATTGAATTAATTTTTTTAAGAATGATCTTCAAATGAAGATTAGAAGATTGGACGGATATGCTTATGAAAGTTTTACGGTGCAGATTCGTTTAAATGGACAATGAGCTCACCCCTTTATGGGGAATGCAAATATTATCCATATGTCATGTACTGGATGAATGAAGCATGAAATATGCAACTAGTAGTTATGTATTTTGATGTATTATGCAAAATCTAGGAAGTTATCACAACAGTAGTGTATCGGTGTTGTCATCATCTCCTAGAATTGAATAAATCAAACGTAAGAAAGAACAGAAACAATCTTACTGAAAAGTGCAGAACGAGAAAACGGGAGTGAAAAGCACTACCCAAGAATTAGGCTGAAATTAAATGAAAACTAAACTCAATATCAAGACTCAAATTTACAAACAGAATTACAGACAACAAAGGGGGCAGAACTTTTTTACCCCTCCATTTTTCAATGCCATTTTTTTTTTTTTTTTTTTTTTTTTTTTTTTTTTACAATTAGTCATATAATTTCAGTCTGAGACCTGTAACCAAGAAAGCCAAAAAACGGAGGAAGCTGAAAAAAAAACTAGTACCAAACTACAAAATCAACAAGCAATTTGTGACCCAAAAAGCTCAAAATTAACACTGATGGATGGTAATTACTAATCCTAAGTTTGTCACTAAGGCAGAGTCTTGAGTTTCATATCTGATTGCCGTCAATGGCTGTCAATGGCGTACTGAAACAAACAGGCTCCCGCCCAGTTATAAAAGACCTGGCGAAAACCCGATTCCGAAATCGAAGCAAAACCCATTAACGCCATGAA
Organism: Cotoneaster glaucophyllus; assembly: GCA_036320875.1. NCBI lineage: Eukaryota > Viridiplantae > Streptophyta > Magnoliopsida > Rosales > Rosaceae > Cotoneaster > Cotoneaster glaucophyllus. The sequence continues at coordinate 19,411,655 of CM070073.1, forward strand.
GAAACTGTGAACAGGGGAACTTCACTCCAGGATAGAGAGAGAAACCCAGGTGGAGATTCCTTTAGAGAATACAAAGAACTGTAATTGTAGTTCCAGAGCAGGATTTTTGCTTGGCTGACGGAGTAATGGCTCAGGGCTACCGGCTCAAAACCGGAGCTTTCCATCAGATACTTCCACTGCTCTTTGTCTTCGAACCGTTCTCGTTTGGTTCCCGATTGTTCGGGCCCGACCAAACCGCCAATTCGTCGACCCAGTAAAAGCCTCTCCACTTTCAGCCGCTCCGGCGAGTCTCGGGTCATGTTCGGCTCCAACGATTCGAACAGCGCAGTATAGTACTTCAACGCGTTCTTGAACCGGCTGGCGAATTCGACCCGGTTCAAATTCGCTTCGTACTCGCCCAAAGTCACAATCTGCGGGTTCAGAGACTTGGCCAGCTTCAGAGCAGAATGAACCGCTGTTGGTTTCTCGTCAAGCAGGTTGTACAATTGGAGCATGAAGTTCACAGCCAAGGCCCCGTCCGGTTCGAACCGGAAGCACGACTCGTCAAGCTCGTTTACCGGAGTCAGAATCGGTTCGAACTCAAAGTTCAGCTCCAGAAGCTTCGCGAACTCTCGGAGTCGATTTCCAGTGGCGAATAGCGAGGCCGCTGGAGAATCCCCAAGTGAAGGAGCGGGTATGCCGGAGATCCGAATACTGACGGGTTTTCCGGTGGACCGGGTCGCGAGGGCCTGCAGCAGCGCCGCCCATTGGACCCCTTGGACAATTCCGAAGTCGACTATGTGGATCTTGGTAGCTCTCTCCGTCGCTTCGAGTATCGCTTGGTTCGCCGTCAAATGGGCAAACTTGGAATACGGACAGGCATCGTTTAAGGCCTTGTATGACAGCGTGAAGTCCTCGCAGGGAGTGTCGTACGCCGTCGTAAAGCTCTTCTCTGATTGCAGAACTGACACTCTGTTGTGCAGCGCTTCGGCGAAGTAATAGGCGACTCTTTCGGTTGGATCTCCGTGGTCTGAGACCGATTCCCTGAGTCGAATCAGCGATTTGACTGCGCGGTCGGTGTCCGACTCAGTGAGCCTGGCGCAGTCGAGTAGGGCTTTAAGCAGCGGCGGTGCTGACTCGATCTCGGGCGACCCTAACGACACCCCGACAGCGTCGTTTTTGAGTGAAGGATGGTCTGCTGATTTGGATTCTTTAATCGAAACCTGGTGTAGTTGTTGTGGCGGCGGTGGAGTCCACGTTGGCAATTGGTTCTGGGTTTCGGAGAATATGACTCTGTTGAGATCGGACGGCGGAGAGCAAGTGTTGCTGAGTCGACTCGGGCAGTGGGGTTGAAACGGATCGGCGCCATAGAGACCGAAATCAGCATTGTTCCCCTGCCACGTGTCGCAAGCATAAGGCAGGTTGGAACTATCCGTTGAATCCCCACCGCCTATTATGCTATCCATCCACTCGTCCGAGTCGAACTCGGCCGCTCCACCGCCGCCCAAATCAGAGAACCTAAACCCAGCGGCGTGGTGATCCAAGTTAGGAAACGGAAACCCAGGCTCCCCACCGGCGTCGGAACCTCCCGGCATCTGAAACGGGTCGGAAAACCCCGACCCAGTTAGCCCGAAGCCCAGATTGGGGCTTTGAGGGAGAGTGTGGTGGGTGTTGTTGGGCCATGGAGTGAGGGAGAAAGCACCGAGCGGCGGCTGCTGGTGGTGCTGTTGCTGCTGCTGCTCCTGCTGCTGCTTCTGCTGGATGACTTGCTGGGCAATCGCCATTAGATTTCCACTGTCCGCGCACATATATGCCATTCTCCGGCCGAATCGAACCGGAAATCACTGCACTCACATTACAACAGCAGAAACCCAGGATCAGAAAATAGTAGCAGGAAAGTGAGTTCGAGAGTGAAAGATTGAGACTTTATAGAGTGAGAGACGGAGTGAGAAGGGGAGAGAGAGAGAGAGGAGTACATACACAACTGGAGGTCCAGAAACAACGGGATCACAACTCGAATGTTGCTGAGAAGAGAGGAAGGAGAGAGAGGACAGTGCAATACAAAGTGTGGAGTCCGTAGAATGGCTTGGTTTTTATTTTTATTATTATTTGATAATAATAATAATATAATGAAGGGTAGGAGGTGAAGCTAAAATCTCAAAAGAGAGCACTTCTTCCCCAAAGGGAATTTAGCGTTTCAAGTTATATGTCTGTACTTTCCACAAATATTTTGTTTTTAACAATAAATAGTATTTACACTAACTGGAGAAGTAGGCAAAGCTTTATAATGAGTTTGCAAAAATAATATGATTCAATTTCGTTTTTAGTGAGAATCAAATGTAAAAGCTCTCACTTATAAGTAAAAAAAAATAACACTAGATCGTAATAGTAAGTGTTACGAGGATACACCACAGACAATTAAAACGATAGGAAGATACACCATTATAGTTTCAACACCTGTCTTCACTTATGTCATTTGATCAAATGTAATCATCAAATATATTCAACGCACATTACTTACAGGTACTAAAGAAAAATTGCATCTCAAGCTTCGAAGCTGTGATTTTTATATTTTAATGTTGGATAAATGATAAGTAATTACATTAAAATAATTTAAATTAATAGAAAATTTTAAACTTAAGGCATATATTGGAGCAAACTCCTAGAGATTATTAGATTGGATCTTCGTTTAATTAAATGTTGGCTTACGTCTTGATACTTTGGTCATATTTTTCCAAATTGCCCTCCGTTGTTCGTTGAGAGTCACTAGTACTATATTATTGATGTTGTAACTCAAAATAATGAACGTCGTATGAATAATAGGGAGTTTTAACGAAAAGTTCGTGGTATTGTTCACTTTAACGAAGAACCATATTTTTACATTAAAAAGTCAAACCTGGTACTATTCACTTTACCCTTTATTTTGTCCTTATCGTTAAAACTCAAAGTTTTCAAACCATTTTCATTAGTTTTCCTTAAATTTAATAAAAGAAAGTGACAATGGCTTCATGTTGCATGATTTGACGTTCTATTCAAATTTATTCTAATATCCTCTATCATATCACTCTTTTTACTCTCAATTCTAAATGACACTAATCTATGCATAAAAATAATAATTAGACACATAGTGCATGTGATAAAAAAGATCTTGTGTGTGAAAATACGTGTAAAAATGCTAGTAAATAATAACAGTAATTAGGGATATCTTGAGAAAGATGAGTAAAGTTTTTTCTTATTGTGCCAATCAAATAAGGGAAAATAACTAAAATTATATTTAGAATTAAGTACCAAAACCACCTAACATTTTAGTGTCATTCCAAATTGGTCTCAACCTTTGTAAACATTCCAAACAAGTCCCCAACCTATTGAAAATGTCGCATCCGTTAAGCCCCAGTTAAAAATCTATTGGATTAATTAAGTTTACTTTGTCTCGAAAATCAATAGAAAGTGATGGAAACATTAGCCTCCACCAACTAACGATTACCACTGCTCCCATCAGGCCATCACCTCCAAACCTAACGCAAAGCCGCTAACTCCACCCTACAACTCAAGCCGCAACCATCAAGGAGAAAGTCATAGAGGTAGCTGAATTAGTTTGGAAGCTTTACTAGTCGAGAATTGGTGAATAAGGAAATAACATGAGCAGAAACAAGCTCTTTGAAACCGTATATGAATTCTTAACCCTCTTCTTTGTTACGATATTGCCCTCCTGATGTAATTTTAATTTGAGTCTATTTTTTCAAGTCAACACATATTTGATCATTGAGTTCCATATTATATAATTTATGTTTGAATTTAGTTCTTGAGGCAACTAATATTAATATCGTTCATGATATACCCAGTTAATCCTTATATTTTCTTGCTACTTTTCCATGACCAACCACGGGAAATAAATGATCAATTTCTCATCCTTTAATAAGAAATGACATGGCCACTAATTTCATTTTTTTTTTTAAGAATAGATCATCTCCGGATCTCTTCCATTAAGATCACCGAATCAAGTGATCTGGGTTTGAAATTTCATCCAATGACTTACGTGTTTTGATTCTTTAAAAGCTATAATAAATTTTTATCATTAGATGAAATTTCAAAAATCCAAATCATTTGATCCGGTAATGGAAGAGACCCAGAAAAAATCTCTTCTCTATTTTTTTGGCGTAAAATTTGCTTAAACCTGTGATTAACATCCGTTCCAAATGGAAACAGTGTGGGACTTACCAAATATAAAGAAGTAAAAAACAAAAACTCACGAGGGAAAACCCTACTAAAAAGTTAGAAACCTAGACCCTCTCTTTCCTGCGCTCCTTCTCATTTTCCCCTACCTGACGTGAAGGCCATATGAGCGTGGGACCCAGTTACTCAAATATGATAACGGCGTCTCAGAACGTCCACGTGTTAAATTTGTTTTATTGCTCCCAATGTGTACGAGAAATGTTTCAATGTGTGCTGTTACGCTAAGAGACATAAAACAATTAGTTACAAAAAATTTCAATTAATTGTATTATGATAATGTTGCATCTTATTGTGTTTTCATCGTACTAAAATTTAAAGAAAATTAATGAAAAAAAATTAAAAACTTTGATTTTTAACGATAAGGAAAAAATAAAAGATAAACTAAATAGTACCAGGTTTAACTTTTTAATGTAAAAATAAAATTTTTCGTTAAAGTGATATGTACCGCGAATTTTTCGTTAAAACTCTTTAAAATTTATTAAAACATAGCCCCCACGAGCCACCACTCAATTTTGAAACGGCGCGACTGTGTCACCGTCTGGGAATGACGTCACCTAGGGTGATCATTTTGGGAAAAGGTAAGCAAATCCTGACCGCTCGTTTGACTGACTTGCACACAAACAGAAACGTTCTGCGAAACCTGTCAACTTCATTTCTTGTTGCCCGATGTGTGTGTATGCAGTTGGCGCATCGTACGACATTCAAGTGAATGCAATTACTGTCGTCCGTAGTGTGCCACTGACACGTGGGTCAAAAGTTAAAATTTGAAGCGGTGCTGTGACTGCTGAGTTTTAGATTACAGTTTAATGTTTCATTAGATTAGATTTACTTGTCACCATCTTATTCATTACCTATTGCCTATTTGATATCCTTTTTAATGAAGATGAAATAATGGCGTACCAAATGCTTCCATTTTGATAGAATAAAAAAGTGGAATTTTAATTAGGTTTTTCTTGAATATATTATTGACATTTTAAATTTTTAATTGTGATATATTTTTAAATTAGTTAGGAATTTAATTGTGTAAATTTTATGTATAAAATTCTACAATACTTTTTAAATAGTTTCCGAACAATCAGTTAAGAATGTAATTGCGTAAATCTCATGTATAAGATTCTACAATATCTTTTATATAGTTTCCTAACGTGATTATATTTCTTGGGGAGTAAGTTTATCTCTCTCTTATTATTATAAATAAAATCACCAGACATGAGAAATAACATACAAAATTTCTCAAGTCATTCTTTATCTATCCCTTACTCTCTTTGTCGCACCCCTTCAGTAAAATAAGTCACAATACGTTATCAGTACGCTCTTGACGCTGTGCTAAGGAATTGAAGGTTTTTGCTACAAACTCGTTCACAAGATTCATCATCGCAATGTAGATTCTTCTAAAACACGATCTAAGTTATCGATTTTTTTTTCCAGCCTGATTGCATGAGATATTCACCATTGAGCAACTATAATTTTTTATTACCGAAATATATTTTACTAAAATTATTATTTGCAATTATATTGTATTACTGCTATTATAATTGTGCTAAATCGAGTTGTCAAGCCGTTGATCTCCCACTAGGATACACGTACCTAACGAACATTGAATTAACAACCCTGCAAGGTGTGTCATCCTAAAGGACGGTTGATCGCTTATGTTGGACGACCCTGTACATCGGCTGATAACCAATCAATCTGTCTGAAGCCTGAAGTACGACATACCACTCCGTTCGTAGGATTCACTTCCCTATAAGAGGAAGAATATGACAAAAAACAAATTCATACTCGATCACTGTCTCAATCATTTCCATCTCATGAAATTAGTCTGAATTACTACTGAAACGTGAAGTTGTTGGTTCAGTATACTAGTTTGGGTGAGATTTGGAATTGGAATGAGATTATAATCGATGATGTTCAATTATATGGTAGCTACCGACATAAATGAAAAGCGATGATATTAAACCTATTATGTTGATTAGTGACAAGTATAACTGATTGGCCAATTGAAATTACAATTTAAGTTGAATTAGATTCCTTACCAAAGTGTGTTTGGACCTGTTGTCCCTACACTGCCTAAGGTAACCTTGTCGTGATACAAATGGGAAAGGATGCATAATGAGATGAATGAAATAGTGCAGTGTAATGCAGGCTTTGTGGCTTGACCTAAGGTTTAAGCAATGTTCTGGTGGTATTCTAGTTCACCAGTCGAAGTACATTGAGAAGGTGTTGTTCTGAGTACACCAATGATCGTTTATACGTTAGATTCAAATGGAGACCCTCGAAGAGGTTGTGGAACTCGAAGTTCCATATCTAAGTTTAACTTTGAGCTTTGTTGTACTTACCTCGTTGCATTAGACATGACATATCTTTAACTAATAATATATTTGTAAATATACAACAATGCACCTACACGCAACCATTGAATTGACATTAAAAGAAATTTTTCTGCTGGCCCAAATGTACTATGGGTTTGGGCTTATCTCTATGCATCCCAAGAGGATTCAACCCTTTGATCCTCGGAATGATGCTTCTTTTGTTTGTTATGCTAACCCTGGTGACTTATCAAACATGCACAAGGCACATTCCCAAATGGTTATGTCTTTACTGTTAAGGAATACCGCAACTTTTGGAGGTCCATGATTAGACCTTAGTTGAAGAATCTTCAAATCGTTCCAAGACTTACTGCACCTCACTACACCACACATAAGAGACATGGCTGAGAGCTTTTGTTGAGCATATTTGAAGTACCTGTGGTTTTTCATCCATCGTTGAGTCCCAACGATGATTCATGAAGAAAATGTGGGATGTATCGACTAGAGCAAAACATGATACATCAACAAAGTCAACACCAAGCATATTGCAGTCTTAACATATTAGCAAAGTATAAAAAAATTGAAGTCAAACAAATCTGATCCCAAGACAACCTAGCCGACCTCTTCACGAAGTCATTGCTGAAGTTAACCTTCTAGAAGCTTGTCCGAGGAATTGGTATGCATAACTATCTCATTTGCAATACTTGTAGTTCTCATTTGGAAGGTTTCTTAAACTCAGGGGGGAGTATCCAGAAATATACTCACTTGACCTTAATGTATTATTTTTTCCTACGAGTAAATGTATTTTTCATACTGGATTTATGCTACCTAACAAGATTTAACAAGACACCTATCATGGCCTGGTGAGACCTTGTGTGCGTTCTACTTGCGTCCTAAAGGCGTTTAGTTTTGACTTAATGCAACTTTTCACTTTTCTCCTTAGAGTATGGGTTTTACCATTGCGTTGTTTGTGAGTTATACTACATATGCATTCTTCCGTACATTTTGAGACTCACATTCATTCATTGTGCCGACTAGACAAGATGATTTCATCAACTATTTATACATCATCATACGAAGAACAGATGCACCATTTACTTTAGTACTTACACACTCAAATGGGAGAATTGCAATCTTAAATTAGTTATGAATGTGATTTTGTAAATCCCAGTAAACTGATTATGTATGGGATTCTACAATATCTTTTAGATAGTTTCTTGATTATGATTGTATTCCTAGGGGAGTAAGTTTCTCTCCCTTATTAGTATAAACAAAGGCACAAGGCATGAGGAATGACACAAAATTCCTCAAGCCATTCTCCATCTCTCTCTTTCTTTCTTTGTCGTACCCTACCAATAAAAAAGACCACAATATTTGAAGAATGACTATTTTCATTTTTGAATATAGAAAATTTAAAATGTACAATTAAATTTTTGGAATGCGATTAACAATTCTGTTTCTTTGATGGCTATGGATATATGGCAACTTAATAAAACTTTATCAAATTTTTTGGGCTAGATAACCTTTTCTTTAAATTGTTTTTTAGGGCAATGTACTAATCAAATTTAAATTAGGGGAAGTCCAAGTAGTTTTAGTCAAATTTTTGTTAAATTATTACTAGCACATGGGCACACCCAAAGTGTGTGAGAAATTTTTTTATTTTTGTTTTTGAAATAGAAGGAGAGAGGAAGAGAGTGATAGAGAATGTGAGAGTGGGAAGTTTTTTTATTTTATTTATTATTATTATTATTATTTTTAATTAGATATATGTTAGGATTACATGTAGGTGAGGTTTTGAAAAAAAAAAACAGCAAAATTTGGTTGTGTGAAATTATATTTCTGCCCCATATTTCTTATTCATGTTCTATTTTAATTAGAGGGTTAAATTGGTAATTTCATAGGATTTTGGTTAACATTGAGTGTTTTATTAATTAGTAGAGATTATTATCAAAACGGATGGTTCGAAACTATTACACTAAGGCTTATTTTTAGTTACACCCCCTGGAACTCTATTTTGATCTCACTTTGTCCCTATAACTCAAAAGTAACCACTTTACTTCCTGAAACTCAAAATTCGTTCCACTTTGACTTGTGGACCATCTATTTTCCTAAAACTTATAGGTCGTCTTTTGAAACATATTTGAGACCGAACACCAAATAAGATTATGTCACATGTGCAATAAATTTGATTATAAATCTCCATAATGTGACATTCAACAATTAGAGAATATTGAATTTAAAAGAAATTGAAAAGATGAAAAAAAAAAATTGATTAGCCTGGCGCACCCAAATCTAACCTTCATAACTAATTAACATATCTAAAGCAATGTGGAGCAAATTTTGAGTTTTATAGGGATGGATTTAAAGTTTCAAGGGGCAAAATGAGATCAAAATCGAGTTCCAATGGCCAAAGTGGAGCGAACTTTGAGTTTCAGGAGTAAGTGGCGACTTTTGAGTTACAGGGAGTAAGGTGAGATTAAAATCGACTTCCAAGAGGCGTAGCAAAAAATAAGCCTACTATTAATTTAGGAGACGAGAGTTCTAAACTCGGGATGCATGAGTAGAATCCTGACACTCTATACACTGGGATATTGGACAACGTGCAAAATAAAAACTTTGCATTTGAGAAATAGTAATTAACGCTAAGTCATCAAATAATTTATATATAGTAGCACGTCGCGGTTAGTTTAGTTAGATATGGCAGTGTGCCTCTCCTTGTAACGTGTTTGGTTTGGTCTCATGAATTATAGTTATCAAAATATAATTTCTTTAATAATTCCTTTTGATTTAAGATGGTTTTAATAATTCATAGGTTTAGAAGAGTGTTGCCCTCATTCAGCAAAATGTTTACCTCAACGCCCCCGTATGAAATTGAACTCTATTTCAACTTAGGCCATATTTTAAAAATTAGTAAAAATGTAAATAAAATTAGTGAACGAGGTCCTAGTGAAGTAATTTCACCTGGGTCAAGAGATAAAAAGTGAGTCAAGGCCCAAGGGGGGGTGATTTTGGATAAAAGGTTAGAGATAAGGTGAAAAAGTAACAAAGAAAATGGAAAGGTGAAAATTTGGAGTGGGCTTTTTTTCAATGGGAAAAGTGGGGAGGAGACTCGTAAGATTGGGGTCCGTTCTTTTTGGGCGGTCATGGCCCACAGTAAACCAATGGGCCCCACTTGTCAAGGACTGATGGGCAAAAGTGGTACCATTGGGGCCCCACCTGGACAATTTTAAACCAACCAAGATGCAACAACTGAGAAAAAGCAGCGGTGCAGGAAAGTTTGACGGGGAACAAAGAGCAACGGGCAAACAAACAAAAGTCTAGACGACTGACTCAGAGAAAGCAACGTCACGGTGGTGGTGGTGGTGGTGGTGGTCTCTACCACACTGAGATGTTTTGTTGTGTTACGTTTCATAAAATATGCAATTGAACAAACCACCGCAACCAATTCCATTGGAGAATCTTGACACATATGATCATGGTGCAAGTCAAGGGGTTCATTATTTTTATATGTATTTTTGTTGGAAAATAACATCAAGTGTTTACTATTTTTGGCATGTATAGGAGATATGTAGTTGGCTTTCGATTTCCCACTATCGCAATGCTGATTTGGCGAGTGTTGTTACAGTAAGTCAATCACACATGGATTTCATTTCCAGTTTATAAAACCTAGAACCACATGGATGTCATTTCCAGATGTTCACGCCAATTTGAAGAAATTAGCCCATTCTACTTCATAACTTCTAAGACAATATCAATCAGTCACTCATACATAATAGACGGAAAAAAAATAACCCGCAGAATAACACCTAATAAAAATTTCTACTTGCGCCCCTGACGACAATGTAACCATCACAACCCTAATGAGAATGAAGCCAAAGTAGGGGGGGGGGGGTTAAAAAGTTGAGGTCAACAAAATAAGTTGATTTTAGTGATGATGGTCGCATGTAATTAGGAGGTGGATTTGAGGTGTTTCAGCTGGGAAAGCATGTAAAAGAAGCCTTTTCCCCCTCTAAATTAAAGATTAGCAGTTAATATTATAAAAGCAAAGTAGACAAGATTAGTCCGCCGTCACTAAATGGGTGATTAGACTATAAATCAAAGCAATCCATTGCCTGCTTTTCTTTGTTAACTTGAAATAGGCCCCACAACTTATATATCCACCTTACCACTTTTCTTTTCTCCCTTCTTCTTTTCACACCTTTAATTTAAGTTAACCCAAGTTCTTAAATTACTAATTAAGATGTGAGAATTGAACAAAAACATGAAGTTTGATTGACATAGTATACGTACATATTCTATTCGTCACCAGGTGATTAAGAATTGCATTGTCACTTCTTTTCGCCTAGATATTATGGTGGAGAGTAAGTAGATATATATTTTTAAAATATTTTAATCTCAACTCTTAATATTAAATTTTAAATTAAATAATCAAGTGACCAAAAGAACGAGAGTCGTGACATATATACTTTCATGAATTTACTCAGAATCCCAAAATTTCTTGTATGCATGAAAGTTATGCATAAAAGTTCAACGGTATACATGTGACATACGAACCAATGTTTTGGAATCTGGATCCTCGTCGGATCCTTTGTGAGGATTCCGAGAATCCGTGAATTATATCCGTTTATCTTACATCATGCGGTTCGAAATTATTTTAAATATTTTATTTAAAATTAAATACAAACAATATCTGACAAAAATTGATTGTACGATGTACAATGAACGAACACAATTTACAAATTTCTAAGATCCTCACGAAAAGGATACGGAGAAGATCCTGTTGAAATGATGATGTGTACAATAATTTTTTCCTAGAAACGGTATACATGTGACACATATGAATCAATGTTTTTATTGAAATTATTTCATGACTTGTACAATAGTTTTTTATTTATTTTAAGAAACGCTATACATGCAACACATATGAATCAATGTTTTCATGAATATTGTATCGTGATGCATGCCTACTCCCTTATTCCAATTTGAAGAAACAGTGATTCTTTAGTGGTAGATTGATTTGATTACCGACTGATTTAGCAAATAATCATCATTAAAGCATTTACTTCATGGAATTAAAATGTGTTAGAAAAAAGACTACGAATCATCAAAAGCAAATTAATATTGCCTAAATATTTCTAAATTGGCAATTTGATCAATTGAATAGGAGTTAATTGTACAGTTGAATCTGACTGACGCAACTTCAGAAAATGTCAGTAGCTTAAGACATAAAAGGTGGTAATTAAATCAATACTAATTAGGGTTAATCAACCTTATTAATTAGAAAATTAAACCATAAGCAATTTATATATGAGAACTTTAACGAAAAGCTTTCGGTACTGTTCATTTTAACGAAAAACCATATTTTTACACTAACATGTCAATCTTGATACTATTTATTTTATCATTTATTTTATCTTTATCGTTAAAACTCAAAATTTTCAATTCATTTTCATTAATTTTCCTTTTATATATTTAGCTTGGTCAACAATCTGATTAAGATCCAGCACTGACATAGTACTTGAAAGCATAAAAAAAAAATATAGGTATTGTTTGGTAGCAGCTGGGAGACTCTTGCCAGCCTGAGATAGTTGAATATGTTTTGAAGTTCAGTTGAAAGTGAAAGCAATAGCCACTAAACACGTATTTCTACTTTTTAATCACTTGAATATTTTACCATGGCAAATTTAGGATTTGAACTTTGGAAGGTCCCAGTGTTAAACACATGTTTTTTTTTTTTTTTTTTTTTTTTTTTAAATAGGAACAGAGCTCGAAGCGCGTAAAAAAAGAAATTGATTTATTCACTTCGTGGGCTTGTTATGCACATATGTCTATAGATATTGTCATATGCCGAAACAATTTGAGGAGTGATATAGAGAGAACTTGTAGAGTGTTGTCAATGCAAGATGTCGAGATATGTCTAGCATGCATCAAATTAAACATTTAACTGGCACACAAATGAGTCGTACCAAATATTCAAAAGGTCCTCAAAAGACATTCGCATGTATATTTTCCGGACTCTGGATTGTTCTAGACCACCTTAATTCGTATTTCCATCCGCCCTTGCATGTAGTATATATAGATATATAATATATCACGAGAGACTCTGTAGTGGAACTATTCAATATAAGTAGAATTTAACTTGATGCGGAACAGGCAGTTTATATTTGATAAACATGTCTTGCATGATATTTTGTGTTCTTTATATATTAAAAGACGAGACGTTATAGTGAATCACAAATAAAAACTGGGGAGGCGATCGATGACTTGTAAGCGTTTGGTCATAATATTATATTTGGTCTTAGGTTAGGGGAGTGGTGGTGAATGGGGTTGGTAAGATTGAATATTTAATGCAGGTTGATGTGGTCATCGACTACTTGACTACTTTGTCTAATAATTCAGGCGGCCTATAAACCTCTTTTAATTTAAACATTTCAAGTCTTTGTGGTCCACCAAAATCCCAATACCCAAGAGTGCACAATCGATCAAATTCGTGTATGCATAAGAAGAATAAGTTATACACAAATTATTAAAAGTGCACAGGAACAGAGTTAGAGATTTTTTTTGAATGAGGCATTAAACCAAAAATTTATTAAGAGAAATGAAATGAAATCCACACATATCTTTTATCCTTTTGAGCACTTCTATGTTTATTTTGTTCATTGATTTTTTTTTATTTATTCAATTTAATGACTACAAATTTACATGAGAGAGAAGGTGAATGTGTGAAAGTTGATATTACATGTACTATTTTTCCTTTTTAGACCAATGTGAGTGGGGGCATCTGCCCCAGTGAGTATATGGTGGTTCCGTCTTTGATTGTGCGCGATAAATAATGAATTTCATAACTTTCGATCCAATGCGTAAAATAAGGCTTACAATGTAGAAAATTGACTCATTTCGAAGTTGTATTTTTCTCTGCGTTTCTATTCCATTTGTCTTGACTCATGACAAGTTATAAATTCTCATCCTATCATATGAGAGTTACTTAGAATTATGTTTTCATAGACCCTAAAATAATACAAGACTTTTCTTTTTAAATTTTTTTTTATCACGTTCTTTAAAATATGGAAATTTTAACAAAAAGCTCTTGGTGCTGTTTACTTTAACGAAAAACCAATTTTTACACTAAAAAGTCAATCATGGTACTATTCACTTTACCTTTTATTTTGTCATTTTTGTTAAAACTCAAAGTTTCCAAACCATTTTTATTAGTTTTTTCTTAAAATAATGACACTTGCTTAGTCTTATAATATGATAAACTGTATATACGACTTGCCTAAACAAATCAAATCCAAACACAAGGTTACATTAAATTAGGCACCAAACGTCATAATCATTGGACAATAAAACGCCGTCCAAACACCAAGTGGGTTACATAATTGAAGCCGTTATTCAAATTAGTGACTGTGATCATGATGACTAATGAGTACTTGGTTTTATATTACAAATGATACAATTAGAAACAAAATTACGAGAAGACATCTACCAGTACTACGATTCAATAATATTATTTTTCACTTGTAAATAAGAAATTTCATATTCAACTCACGATCTTACACAAATAAAAAGATATATATTGTTCGTGTCCAGTTAAAAATTAAGTTATAAGTGACCTATTATTTGACTCACACAATATTATGAGCAAATATCTGCTCACGTAAAATAAAATATGGTCATATAAAATAAATGAATGAGTAGTTATTTGATTTGGTTGAGGGGCACAGTGTCTGCCACTAATATATGTATAAAAAAAGAAGTCATGTAGTCATATTGTATCAAAGTCTCTCTCATCAGCGCATTAGTCCAACTAAAAAGCCACTAGTGTCGCCTACTTGTTACTAAACTCACCCCCTCCGTCTCATATTATTATATTACCATGCACATTAGAAATGCCGATGAAGCTGTATATTTGGATCAACACACCAATTCATTGCAAATTTGATTGTTCATTGGTCCGTTTGTGAATGCTTACGTAGAAAGAATTCCAGCTCATAAGTGCTTTTACAAGAAGCACGTTAAAATGCTGAATAAAGTGTTTTCACAATCCATAACCACTTGTAGTTGTTTTCTACTGTAAGCACTTGAGTCACCTGAAAGTGATTTTAGTCGATCTAAGGTTGTGTGTCCAAGTTGAAGGTAGTAAACAGATTACTCATTATAAAAACTTATTCAATCCCACAAAATGATTGGACCATAACGAGTAATTCTTCTTCATGTCTAATCCCCCATGAAAAATCAGAACCCGACCATCAACATATCTTGAATATAGCGTTATCCATTCAAGTCTAGTCACGGATATCAAACGGGGCCGAAACGTTAAACAAATTCACTAGCAAATCAAAAACACTATCACATCCATGAATATGCTGGCAGTTTTAACACATAAAACGGGCTTCTCCTACAAATACATTCTGAGATTTATTCCCCATTGCTGCAAAAATACACATTCAAATCCGCGATTGAAATTATTGATACTTTGGATCGCATCAGTTTTTAAAACAGATGAATGCAATCAATTATTAGTCAAAAAGCTGTACCTACAACAATTGACAGAATTATTCTTTGCGGAGTCGCTACATGCTCGTTAAAAGATTTTCTGCGTGACTATGGATGACCCGGTCTGTAGTCCAGTCGGACCCTCTCAGTAGACACGAGCTTTAGGTGGGAATGTCTCGATTTCATCATCTAATGTGTTCATGTGAACCGGTCTGTAGTCTAGTCGAACCTTCTCATTTTCCCAGTATCTGCATAGAAAATGAACATAATTTATACAATGAAATGCCAAGAATAGATAACGACGTATTTCCCAAAACAGTCTCGGTTAGAACTTAGAATAGACAGCCAAACAAAGAACGTGCATTTTTAATAATTGAGTCTAAAGTTCCTTGCGACTTTGGAAGTCCCTCATCCAAACATTAGGGTAAAAGGTGTGAAGTTATAAAATATAAAGACAACAGTCCAATGAAACCTTCACGGTTACTTTTGAACTTTGCCTAGAGGAGATAAACTGTCTGATCTATCAAGTAATTGTGAAGCGACAATTTTGCCTAACTGACCATTCTACCTGTGTTTTCTCTTTAATTTAATATTATTCTTAAGAGGATGGAAAAAATGACTTACCCCAATGTATGTTTTATCCATTTCTCATCATCCCTTGTCTGCAAAACCAGAGGAAATTCATTTATATAATGGTATGGAAAAGACATTCTAACTAAAAGAAACAGGACTAACCGTGAAGTCTTCACGAGCATGTGCTCCTCTGCTTTCTTTCCTGGCTTCAGCAGAATGCATGGTGATACAGGCATTTATCAGAAGGTTTTCCAATTCTATAGTCTCTATCAAGTCGGAGTTCCTGTCAAAAGATATTATTTCTGAATCATAAGCTAATGAAATAAATAAGCAAATGATAAAATTATTCATCAACATTGTTGTAAAAAAAAATTTCACCATATCAAACTCCGATCCTTCAATTGAACCTCATGAAAGCTCTCCCAAGCCTTGTCAATCAACTGAGCACCTACAAAAGGATCACAGAAAAGGGGTAAATAAAAGGTTGCAACAGTAAGTGATCTCCAACCTAAAAGTTTGGGAAGAATATGAGATCTTCAGTTGAAAGAGAATACAATAAAGCAACTTGATGTATCCCGAAAGCTAGAAAATGGGGTAAGGGCACTGTAACTTCTGTGAAAAGGAATACCTTCTTCTAATGTTTCCTGTGTGCGGAACACAGCAGCATTATTTTGCATTATTCGTTGCATATTCAACCGGATTTTTGAAGTTGGTAATGAGCCATTAGAATTCCTTATTTTGTCCAACCATGCAATGGTCTTCTCTCCAGCATCCTTTTCCAGGGGCTTTTGTTTCTCCCCTACACAAACCAATTAGAGAAGTTTAAGTTTTTCATCTGTATATTATTATTGATTTATCTTCATTAGCAAGAAAACAAGTTTACCCGGTTTATGGATCTCTGCAACTCTATTTGCACAAGCTCGACCAAAAACAACAATGTCAAGGAGTGAATTTGCACCAAGCCGATTGGCACCGTGAACAGATGCACAGGCTGCCTCCCCCGCTGCCATTAGCCCAGGTATTATCGAATCTGGATCATCTCCTTTAATGGTAAGTACCTGAAAAATAAGAGAGCATGTTGGTCAGCAAAAGCAAACTTTCACCCAACATTGCAGATCATTGACTAAATAATTTGACACAAATTATATCAACTCATACCTCTCCATGGTAATTTGTTGGAATTCCACCCATATTATAGTGCACAGTAGGTAAGACAGGAATAGGCTCCTTTGTAACATCCACACCAGCGAAAATGGCAGCAGTTTCAGAGATACCAGGAAGCCTCTCCTTGAGTACATCTGGGGGCAAATGATTCAAGTGGAGATAGATGTGGTCCTTCAAAGGTCCTGATGAAAACAGCTGTAACAGTTACTAAAACACGCACCAAAAGCATAGAAAATGGATAGCAGGGGTCTTTCTCAAAGATACACAGCAGTGTCAGTATGGATGAAGGTCAATATCATTTCTGAATGCATCATTACCTACACCACGACCCTCCCGGATTTCCATAGTCATAGATCTCGACACAACATCCCTAGAAGCAAGATCTTTCGCTGTAGGGGCATATCGTTCCATAAATCGCTCACCTTCACTATTTCTTAGGATACCACCTTCCCCTCGTGATCCTACAAAAAAAATAAATAAATAAAAAAAATCAGAATATATGATTTTCCAACTTCAATTGAACTGTGACCAAAGCAACAAGATAATAACAAATAACAAGGTGAGATTACATAGTAGATCACTAACCAAAATTTAGGTTAACCTAACAAATTTATCAAAACCTTAAGAATCTAACCTTCAGTGATGAGGCACCCAGCACCATATATACCAGTAGGGTGAAACTGCACAAACTCCAAATCCTGCAGAAGGAATACAACAATAAAATATATAAATAATGACAGTGAACACTTACTTATAGATTAAAGAATGGCAAGGACCTAAAGACAAACCTGAAGAGGGAGCCCAGCACGTGCAACCATGGCATTACCATCTCCAGTGCAGGTATGGGCTGAGGTTGCAGAAAAATAAGCTCTACCATAACCCTGAGAGAAACACAAAAGATAGATTTGGATATGATTGCTTAAATGAAATAAGGTGAACGTCAATGGTATATCTCCCATGGGAACAAAAAACAGAAAACGTACCCCTGTGGCCAAAATTGTTGATGATGCTTGGAACCGATGTAAAGTCCCATCCTCCATATTTAATGCAATGACTCCTTGGCAAGTCCCTGAATATTCAATTTCAATAATCAATTACCTTAACAACATGCACACTGGATATACAAACACAATTCTTTTTGTCATGTTCTATTTGCAATTCTATCAATACAGTGGACACAGCTGAACATTTTACACAATATAGAATACCCGGGTAATATACCAAAGCATCAACATATAAGACCAAACCTGCAAAATGGTGAGGATTAAGATTTATACATTTAAGTGGAAGTACCATTTCACTAAAAGACAC
Organism: Cotoneaster glaucophyllus; assembly: GCA_036320875.1. NCBI lineage: Eukaryota > Viridiplantae > Streptophyta > Magnoliopsida > Rosales > Rosaceae > Cotoneaster > Cotoneaster glaucophyllus. The sequence goes on from CM070073.1 coordinate 19,429,717, forward strand.
TTAAAAGTTTTTGAATTTAATGTACAAGAGCATGTTATCAAATCAAATTCATCCAATATGTAGTGTATTACAGCCTTCTTCCCATGAAAGGCATGTCTGAATATAACTAATTACTTCTGATATTCTTCTGGTTTGTTGAAACGGTTGTCTTCCTATTGTTCAATAACCAAAACAAAAGGATCGCAACTTGCACTGATTTTATTTGTTTTTTCATTAAATAAGGTGCGTCTATTATGCATCAACTTACCCTCACTGTCCATCAAAAGATCCAAAGCGAAGTATTCAACAAAAAATTGTGTATTATGTTTCATAGCTTGACCATAGAGAGTATGCAATAGAGCATGCCCAGTTCTGTCAGCAGCACAAGCACAGCGGTATGCCTGTCCACCTGTAGGGTAGCAAGACAAAGGTAAAGGAAGCCAATGTCAGACAATAGAAACCATAAGATAAACATACCAACTTCAAAACTGCACGGATACATTGTCTTACCTTTTCCAAAGTCAAGACTTTGACCACCAAATGCACGTTGATATATTCTTCCATCTTCGGTTCGAGAAAATGGCAATCCATAATTCTCAAGTTCAATCACAGCTTTCGGAGCCTCTCTACACATATATTGGATGGCATCTTGATCACCTATAGAAACACGAAACCCTTACATGTTAAAATACAACCAAAAAGTCATAAAACCACATAGCCTATGTTGATCTGTCTGCAAGTGTACGTTGGTGGTGTAACTCTGCAAGAATATGGGTGCCTAGGAAATCCTTACACAGCTAAAATGGAACAACCCTTTATATGTTGGGTTTTACGGCTCAAAATTAGGATGATGCAAAGAATTAGGTTTGTGTTACCTATTTGGTTTTGGTGTCCTGTTTGGGTTTGGATTTTGACTTCTTAGTTGGTTTCCTTGGTGGAGAGGTTTTGTTAATTACCTATTTGACTAGGATTTTGATTTACTTCCTATTAGGATTTTATTGTAACCTAAGTCCTATGCACTATAAATAGGACCTTAGGGTTAGTGTATTTTGTGTGGCAATTTGGTGAGAGTCAAGTTCTGAGTAAGAGAGCAATTTGGGAGAATCTTCTCCATTAGTTTTGGGTTCTCTACTCGTTTGGTTTAGGGTTTGTAATTTGTGGGATTTGGGTTGTGAGTTTAAACACTCTTTTATAATCTCCGTTTGTTTAGTGAAATTCCTCGCAGTGCTTTGACCGTGGACGTAGGCTTTACGCCGAACCACGTAAATCTCTTGTGTTAGTTTGAGATTGTTTGTTTTAGCTTTCGCCTATGACATTGATATTTGGTACTTTGTTAGAATTCGCTTCCGTTTGCGCTTAAAATTACAAGAAGTGGTATCAGAGCCCAGGTTTCGGCTTGGGCTTTGCTTGGCAGTCACTATGACGCCTTCTGTGTCGTCGGTGAAAGTTGATATTGAAAAGTTCAACGGCAATGACTTTGGGATTTGGCAATTGAAGATGCGTGCTTTGTTAGTTCAACAAGGGCTTTTGAAAACGTTAAAGGGTGTGAAGGCTTTGCCGAATTCGTGGACTGATGAAGAAAAAGATGTTATGGAGCGGGCACTTGGAGCAATTCTGTTGACTTTAACGAATGAAGTCTTGCGAGAAGTTGGTAGCGTCAAATCTGCACCGGAGTTGTGGCTAAAATTGGAGAGTTTGTATATGACCAAATCCCTTGCTAAACGGTTGTATTTGAAGAAAGGTTTGCATACTCTTCGTATGGATGAAGGTACGTCAATTCATAGGCATGTTGATGAATTCAATAAACTTATGATGGATTTGAAAAGTGTGGACGACCAAATTAGTGATGAGGATTATGCAATAACTTTGTTGTGTTCTTTATCTCCTTTGTATGAACACTTTGTCGATACCATGCTATTTGGTAGAGAAAGACTTAGTTTGGAAGATGTTAAAGCCGCTTTGAATTCTAAAGAGCTAAAGAATAAAGTGTCTGACACACAAGATGGAGCTTTGATAGTTCAAGGAAGGAATAAGGAAAGGGGCAAACTTGGAAAGAACACGTGTAACTATTGTTAGAAGGAGGGTCATTGGAAAGTAGATTGCCCTAAACTCAAGGGCAAAAAGAAGCCGTTTGATAAGTCTTTTGCTAGTGTTGATGCAAACATTGCAGAAGATCGTTGTTCTAAACTCCTCTAAAGGTTATGTGAGGTGGTGGAGCTTGGTACTCAAGCCCTTTGGGTGGAGTGCAATTCGCATTTTTTGTTCGTATGTTCAAGCTTTTGCTTGGATTTTGTTTCGTATTTGTTAGTTTCCGTAATGGAATTTGTTGGAGAAGGCGTTGGAGGAAATTTCAAGTTTGAAGACTTTTGGATTTTTTAAGTCTAGGTGGAGATCAGTTTTGAAAGAATTTAATGCACGTTTGCGTTTGTATTTTGGTATCCCAAATTTGAAGGGTATCCCAAATTTGAAGTTTGTATTTGATTTGGAAGTTTGCTAATTTCTCGCCGAGGTGGTGATTGTTGGGTTTTACGGCTCAAAATTAGGATGATGCAAAGAATTAGGTTTGTGTTACCTACTTGGTTTTGGTGTCCTATTTGGGTTTGGATTTTGACTTCTTAGTTGGTTTCCTTGGTGGAGAGGTTTTGTTAATTACCTATTTGACTAGGAGTTGGATTTACTTCCTATTAGGATTCTTATTGTAACCTAAGTCCTATGCACTATAAATAGGACCTTAGGGTTAGTGTATTTTGTGTGGCAATTTGGTGAGAGTCAATTTGTGAGTAAGAGCAATTTGGGAGAATCTTCTCCATTAGTTTTGGGTTCTCTACTCGTTGGGTTTAGGGTTTGTAATTTGTGGGATTTGGGTTGTGAGAGTTTAAACACTCTTTTTCATACTCTCCGTTTGTTTAGTGAAATTTCTCGCAGTGCTTTGCCCGTGGACGTAGGCTTTACACCGAACCATGTAAATCTCTTGTGTTAGTTTGAGATCGTTTGTTTTAGCTTTCGCCTACGACATTGATATTTGGTACTTTGTTAGAATTCGCTTCCGTTTGCGCATAAAATTACAACATTATAATCTATACAACCAAGTGTTTTACGTGTAATGCCCCCAGTCAAACATCAAATGAAAATCATAATCGGGTCAAGCTTAACAGGTAACATACCCAGCCAATCGCTTCCTTTGACTGTGTCATACATGTGCCATCTCCAGTCATCCTCGGTCATATTTCCTAATGCAGCATTTATACCACCCTAGACACAACTCAGGGCATAAACAAGGATATCCAACCGAAAGAAACGAACTTTACAGAGACACATAATTTCATGGGAGCTATATGCAATAGTCGGATTAAGTTGCAATATCTCATACCTGGGCTGCAACGGTGTGTGAACGAGTTGGAAAAAGCTTAGTAATGCAAGCGGTGTTAAATCCATGCTCTGAAAGTCCGATGGCTGCTCTCAGCCCTGCACCACCAGCCCCGACAACCACAGCATCATAAGTATGATCCACCACAGTGTACGGAGAACGTCCTGTAGCCTGCCAACATCAAAAGGCACAATATGATCACCAAATACAATCGATCACAAAGTAATAAAATTAAACTTGCGCAGATTAAAGAAAAATCAACTGAACAAATACAGTGCTTGCATTTTTAAAAGCCAAAAACAGTAACTTTGATTCCAACTTTAACTTTCAAAGGAAGCTAATCCAATTATCAGCAATGAGGTCGTTTGAGGCCGTTTCGATTTCGAGAGAAAAAAATGGAGAATCAGACACATTTAAGCTTAGATTCCCTTATTTTCCAGCTATTTCTCGGCAACCAAACAGATAAGGAACGCAAAAAATCAAGTACATGCATATATACAATGACAAATACCAAAACAATCAGCTGGAATCCCATTAAAATCCAACAAAAATTATAAAATAATCCGAAAAACCAAAACTTTACAAACAAACAAACAGTTTCGGATCAATTCCGATGAACCTAAGAAGAATAAGATTGGAAAAACCCTAAGATTGAGATAGTGATCGTACGGATTCGGAGGAGAAGAGCCTGGAGAAGTGAGATCTAAGAGAATCACCGGAGGCGGATCTCTTGGAGGAAGAAACGCCAAGCCCACGAGAAACGCAGCGCCACATGTCGCCGGAAGCAGTGGTAGCTCTGAGGGGGGTGTTTGGTTACGAGTTTACCTAGGGGGATTGGAGTGGGGCGGGGGGGGGTCTCTGCTGTTATCCGGTGTTTGCTTCTTCTCGGCGTCAGAGAGTGGAGGCGAAATGTCAAGCGCAGCAACGAAATGGGAATAAAGTAGACAGTGGGTTTTGCGTATTGTGGCGTCAGCATGTGATTAGTGAAAGCTAAACAGTTAAAAAGGAGTTAAAAAGTTTCATTAAAATTTTGTCTCGTGCTTCTTTGTTCCTCACATTTATCATAATTTGTCACGGTCTAATAATATTTTTTAAAGAAAACTAATGAAAATAATTTGAAAATTTTAAGTTTTAACGATAATGACAAAATAAAGGGTAAAGTAAATAGTACTATGATTGATTTTTTTAGAGCAAAAATGTAATTTTTAGTTAAAGTGAACAGTACCGAAACTTTTCGTTAAAATTTCCTATTTTTTATTTGTAATTGATAAATTTGAAAATTACATTTCATAAATTGTAAGTTCGATATTAATTAATTTATTTATTTAATTAGTAATTAAATATATCATTGTTAAAAAATAAAAATAAAACTACTTACTACCCAAGAGGAGAATTCAATAATTTTGACGGGTTTACTTTTCATATCTTTATCGGTATTTTTTTATCCACATTTTTTTAAACTAAACTTCTCATTTTTTATCTTTTAGTGTTATTTTAAGGGTAATAGCTTCAATTAATTCCTTTAACTAATAATGTGGAATCACCCAATAATAATTGATTTATTATCATTATTATTAAGGTTTAGTGATTCAATTTCATTTGTCAGTGAGAAGTCATATATATATATATTTGTTTAAAAATGAGAAATCATATGTTTAATTCTCATAAATGACGAATTCAATACTTAAATATAGTTGATTTATTATGCATCTTAATTCAAATTCTTTCTGCACAAAATATCATGATGAGAAAAAAAAAATCAATTCATGTCATTTAGTACTAATATCTAGTGGTATTGTTTTAACATATTTGAATCTCATAAATAAAGAGTTTGATATCAATTTCACATGCTCAATATTTTGCTAACATCACTTCTGGAGAATATTTGTTCGAGTAAATCACATTTGCACCAATTACCTGCTTCATAGTTGTCAAATTTGTTGACATATTTGTGTATAAATATCGCAATGGAATTTAGTGATTGTTTATTGACCACGCTTCATATGCAAAAACCTCACGCTGATCACTTTCCCCCCTTCCTTTTCTTTAATTAATTTGTTATAAGTCGGTTTAGCTTGTGTGATTGGATAATGTCCGGCTATTGGCATCATAAAAGTGCTTTTAGGAAAGGACTTTTATGAGTCGACGTCGAAGTCCAATATTTTGCAGGTTTGGTAGGAAGGGCTGCTGGTGCTATTTAAGCCACGATGGATAGAGAAGACAAGGTTTATGTGGCGTTTGATCCACCATTTGCTAATAGAATTCGAGTTCGATTTGAATTTGGATTACCAATTAGGAATAGTATAGTATCATGTTGTCACATATATGTCTACACAAATTAAAAGCTAACATAATCAATAATAAACATTGGTTTTTCTGATAACTAATCATATTCGTCATTGATTAAGTTACATGAACTATCTTTAGTTTAATTGTAATTTTCTTTCTCAATTGAAAAAAAGCGTATGTATGAAAACAGCTGACATTGTTATTAAATTGGTCATAAATTTAGTGTTAATTTTCAAAACGCTATCGAGATGGAGTGTCTCAGATTTTTCACTTACAAATTAGTGAAAAATAAAAAAAAAGCATGCTCAATTAGAGTTTATGAGTTTCTCATATGGGATTGGGCCGGACATTTTGCTAATTATAAACAGTTTTGGGCCAGTACTAGATATTCACGTCTGATCTGAAAAATTGGATGTGGGAACGCATCAAATGGACTTAGAGCCCATCACATTAATATACAGGCTTTGTTTTGTCCGGACTCCTGAATTAAGTTGGGCCGGATACAAAGCTGTACTAGGTTGGGTCAAAGCCCAAATCTCAATTTTGCAATTGCCTTCATCTTTCCCCCACAACTATGAAAGCTTAACTATGTCCTTCACACATTGGCCCTACAACGATATATTTAAAGGAAAACTAATGAAAAAGACTTGAAAACTTTGAGTTTTAGCAATAAGAACAAAATAAAGGGTAAATTGAATAGTACCAGGTTTAACTTTTTAGTGTAAAAATGTGGTTTTTCGTTAAAGGGAACAGTATCATGGGCTTTTCGTTAAAACTCCCTATATTTAATGGGGGTCACTGATTTAAAAGGATGTTAGATGTGGATCAGGTTATGGAATATACTGAACATCAAGTTCAAAGGCACAAATCTTACATTTAGAATTAAGTTTGGCATAACTGGGCTCTACTGTTTGATTCAGACCCATGACCCGTCATTTCTAAGAGAATGAAAACTTACATCAAAATTTACGTTATGCATCAAGTGGGCGTTTTGGGCCAAATTTCATTAATTACAGTGTTTAGGGTTTTAAGTTTTAATGACGTTTTAGACGTTTTGTTATTCTATTCCTATTTGGACTCTAGAGCCTAAAAAAGACATTATAAATAGAATGATTAGGCTTTAGGAAATTAATCAATAAATTTTGATTTGTTCTTATACTTTTATGGTGGATTTCAATTTTCTTGTTCTTTCACGTTAGCATTGAATAATTGATTTTTTGTACTATGTCAGTGTTATATTTGTTAAAGAATAGATCCATTGGGAAGTTCTGCTCGCGTGAGTTCCCAGAAACAAAACCGTGAGGATGTCGGCCAACACAACAAGATTTGGAGTCCAATGGACTTTCCTGGTCGGGGTGGACATGTATGTGTTATATTTGTTAAAGAATCGGATTCCACAATGGTTCTATGACAAAATAATATCACTGGAGTCTTTTGTGATAAAATTCAACACCTATAAATATATATATATATATATTTTTTTTTTAAACAAACGATATCATCTACACTAAGGGGTGGGCTTAGCCTTACAATGAGGCTAGAAATAATGTGGTTCAAATTCGTCTTTGACGAGAATTGAACTTAAGAAAAAAATATCACAAGACCGTAGTACTAAGTGGCCAATCAATATGTAATTAAGTTGGGACGATAGTGACAATTTGTAGTGGACTTGCAAAGCTTATCAATATTGGACCATATTCGAAAACTTAGGAATCAATTTGTAACTAAACCTGAAAACTATAGAGAGAAGGAAGATGCTGGAAAATCATATAAGTTGAAAATTTTGTGTGGCCAATGATATATGGTGCCCTTTAAAACGAAAAGAGACTTATTGATCGACAATGATTTCCGTTAGTTTTCACTGTCGATCCCTAATCACTATATCCATCCTAAATTAAGGTCCACATTTCATTTCTTAGAACCATAACGTGCCAGCTTCCTAGACGTCAGGTCCGGAGTGAGGGAGATCAATGATCGACAATTTGACATTCGACAAGAACAAAAACCCATTAATCATTTCAGAAGCTACGGAAATAACAAGAACAAAACAATTCCACATTGGAAAGCGAAATAAAACCTAACAAGGACGATTACTGTTGCACTAAAGGGATCAAAAACCCATTCATATTTTGGGAGTTCCTCTCCAGCACGCTCAGACTTCTCCTCTCACCTCTCCCTTTCGGTAATCATTTTCTCTTTTTTTTTTTTTTTTTTTTTTCTTCTGTCAAATTCTTCTTCTTTGGGCATGAAAATCAGTTGCTCAAGAGCTCAGATCTCCATCCACAGCCGTAATTTATCTCGATCTTTTGTTGGATGTCAGTGGCCCGTCATTATAATTTATCGCAACGTCGTTATCTCTCATCGCTCTGCCATCTGATCGCACTACCGAAGAGGCCGAGTGGATAGATTGAGGGAGAAGCATGAATACAATATGTAAAGTTTAACGAATTCAGTATTTTCTCTATTCTCCTCGTTAAATCTAGCGAGCACAGTTCACCGAACTAAAATAGCGAGTCTATTGAGTTATGTTTTTATGTGCTTTTCCGTTAATATAACGAAACAACCTCATTTATCGAGGCTATTGGTGATGCTCTTATAGCAATAAAGATTTAATAAAGGTAGTGATTTAGCTTCTACTCTATAATTTTATCATATTGGTGCCGAAGAAGCGATGTAACAAGATATAACAATTATGATAATGAGGGTCACATTTAATTATAGGCTTGAATGATAATGAGGGTCTCTCATTTAATTATAGGATTGAATGAGCAATAACCTAACAACTATATAAAGATTGTCTTTGCTCTCACAATACACACCCTATTCCAATGCTAAACCCTATTCACTAGCAAGACCATCTAGATTGTTGAGAGTAGAATACAATTCTGAGATCAAATTCCAACCATGTCTTGGAATTCAAGAGATAAATCTATTTCTTTTATGTCCATTTGGTTTATTCAATATGTCATCCTAATGTCTTATTATTGTACTTTTCAGAATATATCTTACAAGGTAACACCGGTGAGAAATACATAGAAAACAAAATGTTACTGAGCTGTGGACTTATTGCTGTTCAAATACTAAGTTATTAGAGCAGTTCAAAATACCTATTCGATAGGTGAGCATCTAGCCGCAAACAGTAAATAGCAAAAACGATGGAAATGTAAATGATTAATATTTTACGGTAAAAAAAAGAAAAATAAATATTATTACATATAAATAAATAATTTACCCTCGAGTCTCTCCCAACATTCCCAACATGCATGAAGGACTCAAGACAAAATCAAATTTACAATGAGACAGAAAAGGAAGACGAGATATTTTGTTTATCCTCTAGGGTTTTGCATATATGCAGCTTGGTGAGAGTGGTCCTAGATAGTATATATCATCTGAGCTGTAGCAGTACATTTGGTCTTTTGCTTCCTTTTTGGCATCTGAGTACGTCTGGTAGTACAAGAAAGACTCATCTACTTACCTACACTTCCTACGCTGCGTTCTTACAAGACGTTGTGTCATTAGTCTAGGACGTCACGGTTGCATACCAAAGTGTAGGAAAATCTCTCATATCCTTGGTGCAGTAGAAACTATGGAGTTTGATTTGATTTGATTCCAATCCAATTTCATGGAGTTTAAAATTGTTGGGATTATATGAGATTAGTTTGGTACGTAGCGGTGGGCTGTGATTGGTAGGCCACTTTGGAAATCGACAAAAGGGAAAGCAAAAGGTTTGTCGAAAGGATCGGCCAACTCCCAGTGGAAGTTGAGGACAAGGTGGTGGATGAACACGGCCATTTCAAGTTTGGCCAATTCTGAACCGGCGCAAAGTCGTGGTCCTCCCCCAAATGGCATAAAGTTGTTACTTGTCATGCTCGTGTAGCATGATGATGATGACGAAGATCCACGGTGGTGGTGGTTGTTATTCTGCTGCATAATCATTAACAACACAAATAATTAATCACCATGTTAGACATCTAATCAAACCAAAAGTTTTTTTTTTTTGTAAGCTCATTGGGACCTATACAGGAGAGCAAAAAGTCTAGGGCTAAGCTGTTCGACACAACAACAACAAAAAACTCGCATTCGAGAAGGACTACTTGTATTTAAGCCCATCCGGTCCCACTTCTCGCGTGTGTTGTTGCATGAGGCATCCTCATCGAAAACTCTCCTTTTGTATGAGTTACTATTTGTACAGTCTAAGTGACGGATTCACTAAGGAACAAAAGGGGTAAATTTACCCCGCGGGCTCGGTTTCCTCCCATTAAATTCTTAAGAGTTACCTCCAACATATTTGACAAAATGCCTCAAAGAGCCAACTTTACTGTTCGGGAAAAATTCGAGGGCTCCATTTGTGTAGTACATGATATACATCTAGAACTATGTTAGTTTCTAGGTTAGCTTGCATTATCATGGTGAGTGTGACTATTGCACCATAATCATTGCAAATTTCATACAAGTTCCGTGGTGTACTCTCTTAAACCTTTTGCAACGGATGGACTTTGTAAGTATTTCTATTCCCTTGTTTGTTTGGGATATTCTGGATCAGCTTTTTGGGCCTTTTCTCCTTTTGTCAATAAAGAAGAAGAAATTGGTCAGGACCAGTTTGGCATTTGACCCACTAGAAAAGCAAAAGCACTTATGTGCACGTGCATGGCACCATGATGATACCCCACGTCCACATGGGAGCTCTAAAATTCTAATCATCTCCCAACCCTAAAGTCTCTCCCCACACGCACAGTAGGGTAACAAAGAAAAGTAAAGGAAAGTTGGGACCTAATGTAATGTCCGTACACAGTATGCAGCTTCCAATCCTTTCAATTGGATGATCCAGACGCTTCATCTGAATGGGAAATCTACGAGATCTCTCATCATATGCCTTTGCAACTATATCTTGTTATGCCTTATCCAATGGGATTCGAGAGGCGTCGACAACGAATCAAAGTTCCGACTAGGTCAATCATAACCCGAATGTCCATTTCTTATTCGTAGTATGTCAAATGTGATCTTTTATTATTTGATAAAAGAGAGACATATAACTGTATTGCTGATACTGGTACATAAATATTAGAATTAGAAAGGAGTTAAATTTTTTTGGATCTCTTTGTTAAGAGTGGAGGATCCATAACTAAACAACCAATGGCTGCTCTGTAGGAACCACAACAACAACCAAAAGGATGGTGTGCCCAGTGGCGAAGCCACGTGAGGGCGAGGAGTGGCGTCCGCCACTCCCCTCGCCGGAAAACACGATTGGAGCTTTGGTTCAGCCCCTCCGGACCGTTTCTCAGGGTTCTCTTCTCTGGGTTGTACCGAGACGAGGAAGAGAGGGAGAGACAGTTGACGAGGTGATGGTGGTGTGATGTTGTCGACGTCGGGGTGGCGACGGTGCCTCGGCGTGGGTCTGAGTTCAAACTGAGAGGGAGAGTGCGAGAGAGGGAGAGGTGAGAGATCTGTGAGAGAGATAAGAGTGAGCTGACAGGGGAGGCTCGGGAAAGGAGAAGAGGAAAAGAGGTGGGGACTTGCCACGTGGCAAGTCGTGATAGGAGGATAAGGGATAGGAAATCCCATCCGGATAGGATAAGTGTTCAAATGACCAAATTGTAAAATTCGTTAACTTTGATGGACAAATATCTGAAATTACAAATGATTTGAGGGTGGGGTTTTACAATAGGTGTTGGACAATTATTGGGCCACCTAAGTCAGTAAAAATTGGGTATTGACATCTTATCCCAGTATTATCCTGCTAACCGTCTGTTTATTTTTTTTTTCTCTCTTAAAATATTGTGCTAACCACCACTTATCTTCCGGTCTTTATCTTTCTACCCCACGTGTTTGTTTACCCATTTCCTCCTCTCTTTTTTCTCTTCTGACGCCATCTTTTTTGTGGTTGATTAACTCATTTCTCTCCTTTTTTTTTAATTCTTGTATGTATTTTTATTTTCTCTTTTAAGATTCTCACCGTATTTATCTTAAACTTTCACATTATTTATAAATATCGTATTACTTTTTTTAAAACAATGTAAATATTTTTAATGCTTATTTTATGATAATTTAAATCCATCAAGGCTCCTACCTAGATCTCGCCTAGACACCTAGCTGCTAGTTTCCAGGCCGCTGTTTGATTAGCGCGTAACATTTTTAGGATCTAATCCTAGCCAATTTAAGCTTCTTACATTGGCTTTGATACTATTGCTCACAACTGCTTTGGTGGAGAGACTATTTTCTAGTATGAATATTGACTCAAAACTTTGCACTCTCCAATGTGAAAGCAACCACTTCAATTGAACTTTGCGCTCTTTTGAATTTCGCCCCTCCCCTCGGCAAATCTTGGCTTCGCCACTGGGTGTGCCGGGTACTCTTTTTACTTTTTATTTTTAGCTTTGACACAAAGAATTATTTAAAGGAAAATAATAACGAAAAATAATAATTATGAGGCATGCTGTACAAAGGCCAAAGGTATTGACTGACCTGCCATCTCCATGGATTGAAGTGTTGCGGGTGGTCAAAAAGTAAAGGATCCAAATGCACGGCTGCAATCACCGGAAGCACTTTCCACCCACATGGAATGTCATACCCTTTCCAAGTTTCAAACACCGAACCAAATATAAATAAGAATTCATTCCAAGTATTTTTGTCGAGAAAAAGTTCAGTAGGACAACCTAATCGGCTTAATGATAAGCACTCACAAAAGATCAAGTTCCGTCATATTTGGTACCATCCGACCTCATGCGGATAAATGTTCCAATGAAACGACTCCATCCTTTGTAAGAGGCCTGATCATTAAACTGATTATGCCAGGTTGCCCTTTCTACTTGCCTATAAATTACAGTTTGACATGCAGGTGTAGAACAATATATTTATTTTTGTACTTCTGTTGTATTATTCGTCCGTGCTTAAACTGAGATTTGTAGTAAAAAGAGAAAGGCATAAGCGGCCTCATCTTCCAGATGACTTTTTGGCTACAAACACTAAATTATCCTTGACACTCACCTTTGTACCGAACATCCTTCAGAGCCTTTCTGTGTAAAAATCTCACCACATTCCCAAGCCGAAGTGTCTCACAGATAACCTTCACAAAAAGACATCAAAACTTTCAAATCCTGAAATAATTTTGTTTACTGCATAAAGTTAAAACTTGAACCCATGATTAAAAGACTTACACATTGGGTGAACTCCATTTTCTTGTAGTCCTCCCAATTCAACTCTGTCTCCCCTGCCAGTTTCTTGGCTTTGGCAATTTCACTGTGTTCTTCCTGCAGAACAAATCAAATCCATAAAAAATTTAAAACATAATCAAAACCAAAAAGAAGAAGGATTAAAATTAATATTTTTGACTTACCCTTAACTGCAGAATTGCATTAGGGCAGCTTGGTAAAAAGTAAATTGCTAAAGCTATAGACACTGATGAAGTTTCATGGCCAGCAAAGAGCAAGCTCAATATTAAGTCAAGAATTTGCTCTTTTGAAAGATTTGAATTCTTCAAAACCCATCCAAGCAGATCATCTTCCCCAATGTTTTCGGTTCCCTCCATCAATCTTTCTTTCATTTTGCACTCTATAAACTTCAGAATCGTTGATCTTGACTGTAAAAATTTCAATAGAAATGGTATCAAAACAGTAAAAAGTTCAACTCTGATGAACTCCCATGTTGAAAAATGTTGATTAATTTACCTGTAAGGCTCTTCTGTAAGCTGTTCCTGGTAAATTCAGAGGAGGAGAAACCACACCTTTCATGAAAGTAACATATAATTTCTTCAGCTGCTCAGTCTCTGGTTTTCCAGGATCCAAGCTCATGATATGTTTGGCCATCAAGTTGAACGTGAACTGCAATCACTTTTTCAAAAAGCCCAGTTAAGCTTCTTTCTTTTATTAATTCGCAAGCATTCATTTCACAAAATGTTAATATGCAATGATTTTCGCACTCTCGTTTTCTCCTTCTGCACTCCTCTTATTTATATCTCGTGATTCTCTTTTAGTTTATTCAATTATTGGACGAGAAGCAAAGAGAGGAGTGCAGAGAGACAAAAGCAGACTGCGAAAATCGCTTTCCGATTTAATTACCTTCTTAGCTTCATCCTGAGCTGAAAAAACAGAGTTTTCCTTCCAACTCCCCAAAACAAGAAGAGTGTGCTTTTCAACTTCTCTCATCAGATGGGTTCTGAGTCTGGCATGGCTCAAGAAGTTGAGAGATATCATCCTCATGTCTCTGTGCATGTCCCCGACCAAAACCAGCATGGACCATTTCCCAAGAATCCCTCCTATGCTTCTTGGGTAGCTGCATTCAAACAATCTCCCTTCATTCTGCAATATGAATCTGTTGAGCCCTGCATCTGCTGACACAATTGTTGGCTCCCCAAACAAATTCGACTTGTAAATTTTCCCATACCTGCAGAATTTTCAAGCAGTTGTTTAAGTTTTACATAAAAACGTAGCCAAGTTAGCCAGAGCAACGTACTCGGCCCTCTGCACCCAAGTTCGAACATCGCCCGAATCAAAAGAATAAAACATGGGTTTTGAAATTCAAGGACTTTGGATTTCTGGGTACTTGTGACTCTTTACCTTGAGATATGCTCCTCCATGAATTTGCCAATGGTGATTGCAGAGTAGGACTTCAAGTAGCCAATGGTTTCACCAAGAAAAGGCCAACCCATGTTTCCTGGCGGGAGATTGAGTCTGGTTTTCTGGTTCTGCTTCCTTCTGAGAAGAATGAGGAAGAGGAAGAGAGCTACAATTGATGGAAGAAGACAGATAATAATCTCTGAGTCAGACATGGAGGCTGCTGCTGCCTTCTAACTTCTGTTTTTCTTGCTGTTTTCTGTGGGAGTTTTTAATTTTAACTGAAGCTGTTATAGTACAAAAATGAAATAAGATATCTGCTCCTTTGAAGCTCTGGAGCTGTGGAAAAGCAGCTTCTGAGCTTATTCTTAAACAAAAGGAGTTTTTTTTTTTTGGAAACTGAAACAAAAGGAGGTTTTGTGATCCAAAAACTTAATGAAAAGCTTCTGCTGCCAGTGGGTCGCCTTTTATAAGCTTCTTCATTTTTGTCTTTCGAGCAAAAACAACTTATAACAGTAACTTGAGTTTTTTTTTTTTTTTTTTTTTCCCTCTGCATTAATTTATATACTATATGTATAAATATATAATTGCACATAAGTATTCTTGCATCACCATCTCTTGCAAGGAGGTTTTGTCAGCAAAGAGATGGTGAAGTCGACAAGAATACTTTCTATTAAGTATGAAATTAAAATAAATAGAGCAAAAAGAGATGGTGATAACAATGAGAAATTTTTTAAACGAAAGATGACAATGTTGTTAATGGCGTCGCAAAATATGGACGGAGGCGGTAACGGAGAAATGGAGGTGCTCTCCATTTTCGTGAAGAAAATCGGTTCTTTTTCATCTTCTTCTATTCCGTTTAATCTCTTGGTACAACTCAAAGGTATTGAACAATATCTTATTTATTCTCTTAGAAGAATTCTTGTAATTGAAAATAGATTGAACAATTTGTTTGTGCACCTGAAGTGAAGAAAACGCATTCAGAAATAATGGAGGGATTCTATCAATTTTTCATTTTTTTCTTGATGGTTAATGGTTAATGGTTAATTTAAATTTTCTTATTTATTTATTTATTTATAAGATGATTTTATTTTGTTAAGTAATTAATTATAGAGTAAACTGTCGATTTACCCCCTGAACTTTCACCTAACTTTCGATTTTCCCCTTGAACTTTTCTATTGGAAAATTAAGGACTCAAACTAATTTTTTTGGCCGATTTGCCCCCTACCGTTAGTTTTTGATATATTCCATCCATATTTCTGTTAAGTGAGACCATGTGCACAACATGTGAGGGTAGTTAAGTCATTTTACTCTTAAAAATGATTAAAAAACTGAAAATAATTAAAACAACAAAACTTTCCCTCTATTTTTTCCCGCTAATTCCTATCCTCTATTTTATTTTTCTTTCTCATTCCTATGCATGAGAATGACATATGGTGTTATTGTCTTCATAAGTAGCTAAGTTAGTCTTTTTCTTGAAGCATGTACTACCATTTTTATTTTCTCTAACAAATTAATAATTTGACAAATGCTCATGGTGTTGTCTCCAAAGCAGTGCATTAATATAAGAAACATGTTCATAATACTCATAAAAAAATGCTCAAGATAATTACATATTTTTCATAATGTCATAATAATCCCAATACAATTCCACAAAATGATCCTTAAGAAGTTGGAAAACATAACACTCTCAATCTTACTCAGCCATCAGAAATGAAAATAGGTTTAGGTACAAGATTCCAACCAAACGAGGAAGGCCATGGAAAGTGTAGTTGATCTTCACGTGTCATGTGCGTTTCGAGCAGAATGTTTGTGCTCTTATTTTGATAACTAAAACCTTATTTTTGCTTGTGTTTGTTTAAGTGGAATGCCCATATTTTGTAATCGAGATTCTATGGGTTATATACCTTATGGATGGTAAAATCTCTTATGTTTTCCAACTTCTTAAGAATCATTTTGTGGAATTGTATTGAGATGATTATGACATTATGAAAAGTATGTAATTATCTTGAGCATTTTTTATGAGTATTATGAACATGTTTCTTATATTAATGCACTGTTTTGGAGACAATAACAACATGAGCATTCGTCAAATTATTAATTCGTTAGAGAAAATAAAAATGGTAGTTTTTTAATCATTTTTAAGAGTGAAATGACTTAACTACCCTCATATGTTGTGCACATGGTCTCCCTTATAGGGTTTTGTGAAAACTCAAAAAACATCAAGGGATGTTAGTGTAATTAACCCTAATCACTTCAAGAAATTAACGTAAATAATATGGTGTAAGAATTCCGTTGACGTCATATAGTTCATGTACTAGCAACATTCACACTAAAATTAGGAAATTGATCTTCTCCGTATTCCTTCTTTCCAATCCACCAAATCAGGGAATCCGTGCCATTGAAATTTGATCAAACGGCTACAAACAGAGGCCCACTTTAAAAGTTATAATAACTTCAGTCGCTTGATCAAATTTCAATAGTACGGATCCACTGATTTGATGGATTAGGAAGAAGGAATCGTAGACGATCCCTTTCCCTAAAATTAGAGTACAGGGTAAGATAGAATTTGTGTTGTTTTGGATAAACTAATAAGAGAGTTAGTTTCCAAAAAAAAAAAAAAAAAATCTTATAAGAGAGTTAATTAGTTACATCGAATAGCAGCCTTTATTGGAGAACTTTTGAGTTGTTGTGTTGGGCTAATCAAATGATCTGGTGAAGATCGAGCAGGTATGAATGTTGAATAAAAAAACCTCCGGTAGGACGGTGGTAGAGGTATCATAATAACATGTATAATTAGCCATTAACAAATTATTATGGGTGGCTTAGTAGGTGGGATATATTTCAAAGTCGTATTCTATATGGTATATTTTGAATTTGATTCCTGGCGTTAGTAAATCGCACGATGATGATCATGAGAGGCTAAAATACTTATGTGAGTTTTTTCGACTCTGAAATAGTGAATTATCGTGACGAAACCATCAGCTGATCCTCATTTTTTTTTTTAAATTAGCCATTAACAGAATGGCATGTCTCAGAAAAAAAACATACAGCTTTTCTCTCTTTTTGTTTTTTATTTTTAATACACTAGTGAGCAAAATAATTAAATCTTCAATATTATTCCCCCAACATGTCACCATGTGTGATCATTTGTTTTGTTATTGTGAAAGAATGAAAGTTTCAACTTTAAGCATCTCAAATGCTAGATTATATTTTTAGACCTGTATTCTTATATTTAAATTTTAAAAAGTAGTCGATTTGATGGTTTTTATTTTCTCTTCAGGTGCAAGGACTTATGTTATTAGACTCACATTCTTATACATTGCTACCTCTAGTTTAAAAAGACAAAAGTTAAAGGTTATAAAGTCATATTTGACTCTAAATGTGATACTACAAGTTATAAAATCTTAAATGCATACAAAGTTAAATTTAAATTTAAATTTTAAGTCGTATACCTTAGAAGGAATAAGTCAATTTTAAAGTTAAATATAACTTTTGTATATTCTAAAGGTTGGGCTCTCACTTTTTACGTGTGGCACCAAAGTCATATTGACCCCAACTTTTTGGTCATTGGAGGTATAAGTGGTGTCAAATGTAACTTGTGACTCAAAAATTTTAGATGCATTTGAGATAGTCTAAGATTTGAGTACTAATATTGGAGAAGAAAATACTGTCAAAAGTCATAAATACAAAATTCAAGTATGTGATGTTGGAGGCAAACGCAAATCTTGTTTTTCTTAGTTGAATGACATTTTTCGTTATTTTGCATGGCCTCTACCTTGGACTCATATCTCGTAAACCCTAAATTTAACTCACTTCGCCTTTGTCCGAAAATTGAATAATGTTATGCTTCCGATACGATGTTTTGCCTTATTTTTAGTGTGAATTCTCGTTCCGAAATTTATTATTTATTTATTTTATAGTTTTTGAAAGAAAAATTTAATTTCAGTCATTTTAAATTTACTTTGCCTTCGAGGTGGATTTAGAATGGATGGATAGAGCTCGAACCCACGAGCATTGGAAGTGAGTGGCATTTTTATATTTTGCCACTTACCATAAATAGTAAGTTTCTGTTGTGGGACTTGATAGAATTGGAAAATTTTCATTTCTGGAAAATTAAACTAGCCTAGACAGCCCACTGAGGGTTTCCTTCGTAATTTTCCGACGCAAATTCTAGCCATGTCCGGAAAAATTGGTTGACCCCCCCCCCCCCCCCACCCAACCACCAAATTGAAGCTCTCACTTCCCTCTACGAAATCCACCTAAGAACCACCTTGATTAACCACATACGTGGCATTATATGGCCACAAAATTCGATGATTTTCGGTAGCCCTATCTTTTTTCCAGCGAATTGGCTAAATAGCAACGGACGCCACCATCTGGGTTTTGTAGCCCATCATCCCATAATTAAAGCCTCACCAACCCCGACCTCGTTGTCGTGAAGATTACGGCAACCGTGACTTTTGCCAGCAAAATTGGCCATCTTCTGTCCATTTTTGGACATCGTGGTAGGTATAAAAGTTGTTCCTCGTGTTGAGATATACATGACTATAAAATTTGGTGAAATTTGAAGTTAGTCAAAAATTGTGTTTCCAGTCGCCAAAAAACACCATGCGGCGACGCATAGGAAAAATCTAGTGAATTGGATTTTGGAAAACGAGACGTTCTCGATGCCCTAGGGCCATATCCAAGGTCCGTTTATTGAAATTCAATACTATGGTTCGATTATTTGATTTTTAGAATAATTGTATTATCGTTCGATTTTTGTTATTAATGAAAATCCGACCATTGGATTGTCGTGCAATTTTATGAGTATGCTATTTATTGATTGATGGACCTTTGAGTACTTGTAAATGGAAATCTAACGTTCAAATTTTCTGAATTGGAGAACCTTGAATTGTTGACCCTAGTGGGGCGACTTTGACGATGGTTGATTGTTTGGTAAACGTGTCGAGGATCTCAAATTTATATCTCTCTCATTAGAAAAGAACCCCCATATACATCTCCAGAAAATGTAAAATGGACTGTACATATGGTGTTTGCATCTCAAAATTGCATCTAAGTATGGACAACAATAGCCACTCAACACTACGGTCCGGTGGTCTTCCTTTGCACTTGGAAGTGAGAGGTCTTAAGTTCGAATCTCGTGGATGGCGAATTCAATACCAAATTAGGCTACCCATTGTGTGGCTTTGCTGAGCTCCCCCTCCCCTTAATGTAAAAATATTGATGTACTAAAAAAAAAAAGTATGGACAACAATATATTTTGTTTGTGCTCTTAGATGTAAAACAACTTTGATCTGTTTTTGCTGGTTTTAGGGTTGAGATTAATTTATTGCAGCTAGGGTTATTAAGTATAATTTTGTACACAATGAAGTTTTTTTTTCCCTTCATCATATAATTAATTTTTGTGCGGTTAGAAAATTAAAGCATAGATAATCCTTGCATACCCTTTCATTTGCTAATAATGTATCTTGAGAAAATAAATCCAACGATCGGAACTGTTCAATTTCTTAATCATCATTTGAAGATCACTCATACAAAAATCATTCGAATCTAAAATCGTTTAATCATCCAAACGTATCAAATAAATGAACGGCTCATCATGATTACGTTACTTGGTACCTACACCTTGATTTGTTCTATACACTTCAATGACCAAAATCAGTTTTTCAAACCATTTTTTGTAAGGGTGAACTTCAAATGAAGATTAAGAAATTGATCAGTTCCGATTATGAAATTTGTACGAAGAATATACATTGTTTGCAGGGGAATGAGCTCATCCCTTCAAGGGGGAATGCAAGTATTATACTTAAAGCATTTATTATGGATAATGCTTGTATTTCTCCCTTGGGGGAATGAACTCATTCCACCACTTTCAAATAACTTATCTTCCCCAAGAAATTCCATAATCGGAATAGTTCAATTTCTTACGTCATAAAATCATTCTTACAAAAAAATCATTCTAATGGAGTTCGTTTAGTCATTCAATTTTATCAAATAAATGGACAATTATTCATTAATATGTTACTTGGTATCTATACCATTGACGTATAAGATAAACTTGAATGACTAGATGAACTCCAATTCGAATGATTTTTTTGTAAGAAATGATTTTACAATGAAAATTAAGAAATTGAACAGTTCTGATTGTGAAATTTCTACGAGAAATATACGTTATTTAAAAGTGGTAGAATGAGCTCATCCCCCTAAGGGGAGAACACAAGCATTATCCTTGTATATATTTTGGCCTAAACAAACTAATTTAAGTACAAAACTTTTGTAGTTTGTTTGATCAAATTTCATGGGTATTTATATTCAAACAATATCGGTCGTATGTCGCATTCTTTTTAGAATAATATTTGGCTCCTTAGTGGAATCATTCATCTTTACATTACAGCCAGTAAAGTCAAGTTTTTTGTCTTATTTAGCGGGTGACGACAACGTCGAGTTGGCAGCAGAGAAGGACGACATTCAGGCGAGCCGCTCGGTGACGAAAGCTTGATTCGAGGTGTCAGCAAAACAAAACACTGCCGTCTCTTTCAAAGTACTCCTTAGTATAATCGTCGGATAGTATCAATTGGACCGGACATGATTTATTATATTAAAATGGAGTCTCATTCAGTATTCAAAGGATCTTTCATTGGTGTTGCAGAAAAAAGGAGGATGCTCTAACTGAGAATTCAAAGAAGACTTGTTCTAACTAAGGATTCTTGTGGTTTTGGAGGATCTAGCTACAAGTGAACTAAGACTAGGCAATTGAGAAGACCATAGCATAGAAAAGCCTCTCTCTCATCCACTTTGAGCTCAATAAATAGCAGATGGGCTGGATGTTTAGGCTTTACAAATAGAATATATAGGGTTTTTCTCACTTGTTTAGAAGAATTGGGTTCGACTTCCATAGCCCGGATGTGGCGAAAAGACTGATTCAACGAGATACGCCTGTGGCATTACTTTATCTCACAAATGTCTTTATTATCTTTACTATTATCTAGAGATCATCTGTAAAAAAATTCTTTTAATTTGGAGACAAGTAATATCTTCCTGATTAACTGTCAACTTGTTTGGCTCATAGTATGATTAAACGGTCTCCAAATCAAATGAAAATTTAATAAAAATGATCTTTAGTTGTAATAAAGAAGATGAATGGTTTAAACTATATATAAGTGAAAGGATGTCATGTCTCAAATAATGTCCAAGAATGAAATATCCAAAACTCTTAACTTTTAATGTACTTACAAATGAACCTTTGATGTCATGGAAAACGTCTCTTAGTTGGAGGATGCTTTAATTTCGACTCACACGAATACGATGATAATTATTTTTGTTATGTTTGATACTTAATGAATTTGCAGATGACATATTCAGAGAACCTTGTTTTGGATGAATTATCTCAATGTAAATTTAGTCTTGTAAATATCCCATTGTTTGTCAATTAAAAAACCACTCTAAACATCTTTTTCTGATTAAGATTTTGTCTTTTGTACGGACAACGCTTTACTTGCATTGAATGAAACCCGAGATGCTGTGGTTTCAGCATCAAAGATTACGTACGTACTTACGCATGGGGACAGAGAAATGTTACACAAGTCTGTGTATTAATATTCCAGCTACCTAATTAATTAATTGATTGGTGATTAATAACTAATAGCAACTAATCATATACATTAGCTTTATTGCTCACGAATATTTTCATCTGAGCTGTTCAAGTTATCCCACAAATCCAAGGACAGGATTGATGCATGGCCCCGCTTCCAAGAAATAAGAAGATTAATTAAAATTCTAATGAGCTATTTATATACACACAATAAAAAATTAAACCACAGTTTCCATGCTTCATTTCCGAAAACGTCTACTCCTTCCCCACCCCCCCACCCCCCCCCCCCGAATGTGAACAATAATACCAAAAAATGAGAACATGCATGGTTGGTACTAATTTAATTAGATGTTTTAGAGGCTTATATCGTTTGAGGAAAATTCTCCGAACCAATAGTGTTAAGAGTCTAATAATAATATTCTTCTTCAATTGTAAGTAGAAAGTTTTAGTTTCGACTTTCATGGATGATGAGTTCAAACCAACTTATTGATTGACCAATTTATGTGATTAGCTCAAATCTTGAAACCCTTAAATTAACGCAATCATTGTATACACAAATTAATTGAAGGGGTTGTTTTATTTACACCTCATATTATATTGGGTGAACTGCCAATTTAGTCCCTGAATTATCACCTCAGTGAAAATTAGGTCCCTAAACTATTTTTTCAGAAAAATTAGTCCTTAAATTATAAAAATCTACCAATTACATCCCTAATATTATATTCGAAGCAATTATATTCAGTTTTCCGCCAATTTAAGTCACGTTAATTGTATGTGATACACATTGAAGAGTAAATTAGTAGTTTTTCATAAAGAAATAGTGTATACTATAAAGTTAACTTTGAAGGGTAAATTGGTAGTTTTACATAAGAAATAGTGTAAGTTAATTTTGGAGGCTAAATTAGATGTTAGATTCGCAACCTATATGAAATGTAAAGGGCTTATAGGCGAGAAAATGACGATAGTTCATTCTAAAGTGTGTCAAGTAACTTAAGTTGAAGAAAAATTAGATAAAATAGCTTTGAATATAATAGTAGGGATGAAATTAGCAATTTTTAATGAATTTAGGGACTTATTTTACCGAAAAAATAATTCAGGGACCTAATTTTCACTGAGGTGATAATTCAGGGACTAAATTGGCACTTCACCCACCACATATCTACTTTTTAAATTAAAAATTATCTCAATACACCTATATAGTTTCCCACACTATCCTACCCGCACGTTCCACATCTTCAAATACACCCCACATCAAACTCTTTAATTCGTCTTCACAAACTTCTTGTCTTCACCACATGTAGAAGACCTATACGTAACAAAAGTGTCCTCCAGTTCTCTTTTCAATTTTTATATCCGTTGCATGGTGACACAAAGTAGACTCGTGGCAAAAACAGAACGCAAAACACAGACCAAGCTACAATAAAAACTAAAGCAACTAAAGCAACTAAAGCAACTAAAGCAACTAAAGCAACAGAGCTGAAAACAAAGACCTACAAAAGAACTACCTGGAAGGCCAAGGCAGCCAGCTTCCATGCCAAAAGACGAGACAAAAAGAAGTCTGTTGCTTGTTATTCAATTTAGGGGTTTTAGGTCTTGTATTTGTATATATGTGTGTGTGTGTGTGTGTATATATATATATATATATTGAAGTGATGGAGTTTGAAATTGAGCTTTCAAACTTTCACGGAAAATCTGTTCATTCTTTTCTAGAAAAAAGTCATATATACAACTTATGTGAAAAGCTGATTTCATGCAAATTTTTAGAGCCTAGAAGTGAACTTTAGGCATATGAATCAGGAAAAAAATCTTAGTTCTTGTATTCAGAATTTTCTTTTTAATTTTTACCTTTTAGAGTGTATGTAGTTATTTCATAGAGCATATGAATCATTTAATAATTAATTTTTTAAATGAGCTGCAATCAACAAAATATGGGGTCTCAATAAAAAAATTGTAGTTATAAATAGTTTCTGGTGAGCACCATGAATGCCTCAGTTCGTAGTTGTATGTGCGCCCATCCATGAAGAAATAATCATAGAGAGGACAAGTGTGGTGCTAGATGAAATTATAATAGTTGCTTCATGCATCCCATGTGTTCTACTATAATCTATATATTAGTAGCTTGGTGCAATACATAAATATATACAGCGCAAGACATTGTTGGTAAACTAGATTGTGTCCAATCCAAGTGTGATCTATCCTCTAATTGAGCCACAAAAACCCCAATCCTTTTCATTTTTGGTTCGATAACAATACTAATACTAAAGGGTTTTTATCACAAATAGTTCCTAAAATTGACCCATCTCATCAAGATGGTCCCTGAAATTGAGAATCGATCAATGTAGTCCTTGAAATTGAATGCCGCAAATCAATGTGGTCATTCCGTCACAATTCCATCAAAAATTCTGTTAAGTGCTGATGTGTCTAGTAATTAGGTCTCACAGGTCTAATTAAATATTATTACATAAATTAAAAATATTTGATACAAAATAATTTTTATTTCTATATAATTATAAACTTAAAAAAAAAACAAAAAAAAAAGATTACTGTTTATCCTCTTCCCCACCCCATCCGAGCAACACCTAGCTCCCACCCCACCCCATCGCGCCGACAACACCAGCGAGGTTTCAATTCGGATTATCGGCGCCGGCGACATGGACGGAGCCAATGAAGGCTCACTGGGGGCAGATGCCCCCACTCAAATAATTTGTTTGTTTAGTTGCAGACTATAATTATATAATATACACGGGTTATCTTTGAAGAAAATATATGTATCTAATATCCAACATGCATTTATTCTACTTATACTCCATATCAAATATTATATGAGCAATAGTGCTCTTTAACTGTCATTCAAACCGAAAAAACCTTCTCCCACCTATCATGCACTTATATTTTTCTCATCACTTTGCCATTTTCCACTACTATATTGAAATTTTTGTAACATTGGAATTGTGATACATTATCATTTGAAACCATCCTTAATATCATATTGCGTATAACCATACTATAATAAGGTTTTCTTAGTTGTTTTCGGTTGCCCCCACTAGATTTCTGGCTCTGTAGTAGAGCTAAAATGGTTGTAAAGCTGATGTAGTTTTGATCTTCATTCGTTTTTAGGAATTGTGATACATTATCATTTGAAACCATCCTTAATATCATATTGTGTATAACCATACTATAATAAGGTTTTCTTAGTTGTTTTCGGTTGCCCCCACTAGAAGAAATTTATGGCTCTGTCCTTGGCCGGCGAGTGTGGTTGTTTCAATTCGGATTATCAAGCTCTCTCTCCCTCCATATCATTTTCTTTTGGGAAATATTTGAGAGAGTAGTTGTTTCAGAATTTTCTTTTCTTATGTAGGCGACATGGTGAGGTGAGGTGGGGTGGGGTGGGGTGGGAGCTGGGTAGTGATGGGTGGTGAAGCTCGCCGAATTGGAGGAATCACAGTCGAGCACCCCCGGTGCTCCGGTGAGGTTTTTCACGATTTTGGTCCTTAAACCCTTCAATCTTGGGTGGAAATGGTAGATGGAGGATTGTGGAATAGATTGCAAGTGATGGATGGGGTTGATTCAACGGAAAAAATGGCGTAAAACGCCGGAGTGGATCGGTTTGGGTGTGCGGGTGCACAGGCCGACAGAATGGACGGGAAGGTCCTTTTTTTTTTTTTTTTTTTTTTGCTTAATTGCTGACTCCCTCCTCTCTAATTGGACCTTAAGCACTAATCTAAATATTGGTCCTTCAGGTTTATAATTATATAGAAATAAAAATTATTTTTTATTATTGAAATATTTTTAATTTATATAATAATATTTAATTAGACTTGTGGGACCCAATTACTTGACACATCAGCACTTAACAGAATTTTTGACGGAATGACCACATTGGTCTGCGGCATTCAATTTCAGGGACTACATTGATTGATTTTCAATTTCAGGGACCATCTTGATAAGATGAGTTAATTTCAAGGACCATTTGTAATAAAAACCCAATACTAAATTAATCAAATTAATATAAGCACTACCTAACCTTCGATTTTGAACATAATATTAATCACTAACTTAGCTTTCGAACATAATATTAATTAATTGTTCTTTGTTCTTTATGCAGAGACAAATAATCCCCACATATGGGACCTTAATTCCTGATGTTGAAGATTCTTTGCAAAGATTTACATGTAGATATCTTTTTTAAAGAGAAATATTGAGCAACTATTTTTTAAAACACTCTTAACCTTTAAAGCGGCAAGGACCTTGCAATTCAGTATCTAATTGTTCACACATGCTAAGCATTCTAATCATAAAAAACAATATTATACGAATTCGAAGATCCTATTTTTCCTTGATGACGAATAGATCGAGTCTTGTTTGATAATATGAAAACTGAGGTTTTCAATTATAATTCGTGTAGATTTTATATTGTTGTTACAAAATGTGCTAATATATAATACATATAATTAGTCTCTAATGAGTTTTAATTAATATTAGGGACGTTTGTTGTCTTCTCCTTTGATCGTTTGCTACAGGCATCAAGGGATAGGCCTTTATACCTATATATATAGATCCACACATGTAAACATTAATGTATGAGGATGTAAAGGTAAGAGAGTATCATAGTAGTGAAAGAAGAAATTTTGCAAGCGCTTAGAAAATGTTTGACTCATTTCCATATTACCAATTAGTTTTAAATTTTCTACATATTGTTCTTAAGGTGGAAACTCATCTGCCAACTTATATCTTCCGAAGACCCTAAAGCTTTACCAAAATCCATATGCTTAAGAGTGAGGTTTTGCAGAGACAACCATTTGTAGCCAAGAAATACCATACTCTCCCAATCCAAGCCTCAAGCAAAATGTTTTCTAGATCTTTATTTTTTTGTTAGAGGGGTGGTATGCACTAGTAAACTAAATTGCGAGAAGGAGGTTCGAACAAGAATGCTGAAAAAAAAAAAATTATTCTAACAAATTTGACTAAGTTTAAATATATGTTTTTCAAAATTTTATTTTAGTATTGGAACATGCCTTTCAAGTTTAAATCTTTTAAACGAAGAATCTACCTACTCCATTTGTTCAACATTCTCATGAGTCAAAAAGAACCCTAATACATGATTAGAATCACTAAATTAAAGGGTGTAAATTTGTATAGTTACACTAAAAGAAGAGGGAAAGAGATCCTCCTTCCACCTAATACACCAAGTACATGGATCCGGATTATTGAAATTTAATCAAACGGCTACAAACAGAGGCCTATTTTAAAAGTTATAATAACTTAAGCCGTTGGATCAAATTTCAATGGCCCGAATCCCCGGACTTGGTGGATTAGAAGGAAGGAATCCGGAGAGGATCCCTTTCCAAAGAAGAGAGATATTGACATAATATAAATAAATAATTTTTTTAAGTACATCGATATTTTTATACTAAAATTGGTGGATTAGGAGGAAGGAGGATATCTTTCCAAAGAAGAGAGATATTGATAGAATATAAATAAATAATATATTTTTTAGTACATCGATATTTTTATGCTAAAATTTGTGGATTAGGAGAACGGCATCAATCCACGAGATTCAAATTTAAGGCCTCTTACTTCTAAATGAAGAGAAATATCATTAAATCGTAGTATATAATATAAATAAATAATTAAATAATAAATATGAGTAAAGCTAGCAGAAGCAACGCACGAATGTTGAAGATGTGGACGGAGCCACTCGTGCGCTCGGCCAATATGCCAATCATTGCAATCCATAAGACTGTACTAGATAGGGTCCAAGTGGCAGATCCTACACGTGTGGGTGGCTTAAACCGATGCAGTGTGGAGGTAGGGAGAATTTATTGCGCACCAACCAATTGAGTGACTGTAGGGTGTAGGCCTCAAACGTCCTTTTACAGCCAATTTGGATTGGATAGATATCATCTTCAGATCTCACATTCAGATGCTCACGAATCGAACAATTTCAATCGTTTAAGAAAAAGTATTTGAACGTCGAAAAGAAATTCAACTGAACGGCCAAAAGTTCTCTATTTATAAGACTTGAAGAGAATCTCATTCAATTTGGATTAGAATTTAGATTGAGGTTTGCTAAGAACACTCGCAAAATTAAAGTGAAGCACCAGATCTTTAATGAGAAATACGTTTTGGATTTTACCACAGTAATCCAACTACTTGTGCAAGCATTATTTACTTGCTGCCTTTTGCATTCATTTTGAAAACCTCCGATGAGGGATGAGCGTTGCATGATACAAGTATCAGTCAATCAATACATTTGTACGTTGCTCGAGTGACAAATTAGTGCCGATTGACTATCATTTGCATCTCATATTGAAGCCAACTATGTGAGAATATGCAGAATGCGAATGTTAGGCTATCAACATCAATACATTTGTACCTTTCTCTTCCTAATATATTCTCTCTTTTGTACATTGAGACAATTGCAAATGCCAGATAGCTGAGAGACGTTATGATACTGATTATCACTAATGCTCGAGGGTTTAAACCCATCATCACTAATGCCCGGTCGACTGTCTCTAACATTTGTCTCTAACATTGCTCTTAGTTATCACAATAATAACCAAAATAAAAAGATGCATAAATCTCCAGTCAAACTTGATACAAAACCAATCATGTATCACACAAGACATTGTGTTAGGCAAGGAATAAGATCATATGGATCCTCAAATCATGTCCGTTCATCGTACATCGTGCGATCAGTTTTTGTCAGGTACTATTCATATTTAATTTTAAATAAAAGTATTTAAAATAATTTCTGACTACACAATGTACGATAAACAGACACGATTTGAGAATTCTCATAATCCTCACAAATAGGATCAGGAGAGAGGATCCTCATTGCAAGTGGGATTATTTACTGACAGTGACAGTCGACTCAACTGGAGTGGTAGGTTTGCTTAATTTCATTCCTTTTGTAGTTTAAGAGACGAGCACGCCACGACCGACACTACGTACGGTAGAAGATGCTATGCTACTTTCGCGTAACAACTAGCAAGAAGAAAGTACAAGTCCATTAAATTTCGGTTTGACATCCACCTTTTTTTTCTTCCGCAAACTGCAATGCATGCATGCATATACTTTCACCATCTCCACAAGAAATAAAATTAAAAAACATGCGTTCCTCGCATAAAGTTTAGTGATTTACAATTTATATATATAGTCGCAATTGAAATAGGAATTACCCTTTTCTTTTATATGGTTAAAGCACGAGACATGTATGCATAACATAAAAACATGTACATCATGATGTTTGTCATTTGTTTTTCACTATATACTTTGTATGCTATAAATTGAAACTTGAATAGTACGGTGTCCAAGGAAAATACATTTACAAACCCTTGGCGGTGATTCATTGTTTGGAATGTCTTAGATTTAGTGTCACATGTTACTCACATGATGTAACAAAAGTGCAGCAAGCATAGTTTTATGCAACGAGTGTTATATAGTAAGAGACAAACACATTGCACTTAGATGAGAAAGTTAACATGTATTGAGCTACAACTGAGTACGGGCTCATTTGAATGAGCTTTTGAAATAGACAAAAACGCTTCATAATGAGTAAAAACATTTCAATTTAAAAAATGGTCGTTTGAGAAATATTTTAATGGTGCTTTTAGTTGAAAGTAGAAGCATTATGAATTATTTTCCAAGGAGCACCTAGGAGGTCTTGGTGCTTCTTCTTAAAAGTGTTGTGCATAGAAACAAAAAGAAGCCCTTTGGTATAGGTCTGGCAATTCCTGGCACGACCCAATAACCCGACACGACACGACACGAAATTAACAGGTGTTCGGGTCGACATGATAACGAATCGGGTCGTTATCGGGTAACCCGATAAGCACCTGTTAAGATAACGGGTTGGTTCGGGTATCCACGTGGGTAACACGATACACGATAAGCAAAATATTAATTTAATAATTTTATAATACTATAATAATTATATATATATATATATTAATTTAACAATTTTATACCCCTAAAAACTATATATATATATATATATATATATTAAATTACATTTTGAAAATTGATGACCATTGGATCGGCTTAAATATACATACCATTTAATTTTTCAAGTGTTATACGTACAAAATAAAGAAATTTAAATTTACTTAATATATATATACCATCGAACTTGATGAGATACGAATTCTACGAAACTAATTTCAACGATCCAACCGTCAAACTTGTTTGTATATGCTTCGAGATCGTATACGCCGAAAATCGCAAAAAACGAACATTCAGAGATCAAGTAACGGGATAAAACTTTTCGATGGTTATAAACTAAAAATCACGATTTAACGGTTATTTTAACTCCGATTTTGATGATTTTTTTACAGCTACACTCCTTGACCCTATATGAATACAATGAATAAATTCGATTTTCAATTTAAAATATTTACACAAGTGGATATCACAAAATCTTATGTTATACTTAATGAAAGTATAAATAAACTCTAAATGTTAGTGAATCTATCGTTTTGATGGAATACGCACTCTACGAAACTAATTTCAACGATCAAACCGTCAAAATTGTTTGTATAGACTTCAAGATCGTATACACCAAAAATTGAAAAAAACAAACATTCAGAGATCAAGTAACGAGACAAAAAATTTCGACGGTTATAAACAAAAAATCACGATTTTACGGTTATTTTAACTCTGATTTTGATGATTTTTTTACAGCTACCCTCCTTGACCCTATATGAATACAATGAATGAGTTCGATCGTCAATTTAAAATATTTACACAAGTGGATACCACAAAATCTTATGTTATACTTAATGAAAGTATAAATAAACTCTAAGTGTTAGTGAATCTATCATTTTGATGGGATACGCATACTACGGAACTAATTTCAACGATCCAACCGTCAAACTTGTTTGTATATGCTTCGAGATCGCATACGCCAAAAATCGCAAAAAACAAATATTCAAAGATCAAGTAACGAGATATAAACGAAAAATCATGATTTAACGGTTATTTTAACTCCGATTTTGATGATTTTTTACAGCTACCCTCCTTGACCCTATATGAATACAATGAATGAGTTCGATATTCAATTTAAAATATTTACACAAGTGGATACCACAAAAATCTTATGTTATACTTAATGAAAGCATAAATAAACTCCAAGTGTTAGTGAATCTATCGTTTTGATAAGATACGCATTCTACGAAACTAATTTCAATGATCCAACCGTCAAACTTGTTTGTATATGCTTCGAGATCGCATACACCAAAAATCGCAAAAAACAAACATTCAGAGATCAAGTAATGAGACAAAACTTTTCGATGATTATAAACGAAAAATCATGATTCCTTGACCCTATATGAATACAATGAATGAGTTCGATCTTCAATTTAAAATATTTACACAAGTGGATACCACAAAATCTTATGTTATACTTAATGAAAGTTTAAATAAACTCTAAGTGTTAGTGAATCTATTATTTTGATGGGATACGCATTCTACGAAACTAATTTCAACGATCAAACCGTCAAACTTGTTTGTATATGCTTCAAGATCGCATACGCCAAAAATCGCAAAAAACAAACATTCAAAGATCAAGTAATGGGACAAAATTTTTAGCGACGGTTATCAACAAAAAATCACGATTTAACGGTTATTTTAACCCCGATTTTGATGATTTTTTACAGCTACACTCCTTGACCCTATATGAATACAATGAATGAACACGATCTTCAATTTAAAATATTTACACTAGTGGATACCACAAAATCTTTTGTTATACTTAATGAAAGGCTTCACAACCTTGAAAACAAAAACTCTTTCATTTTGCATATCCTTGCACATTTAATATTTTGTAATAGACTAGTAGTGTATGAATGTTTTTTTATTAGGCTCTTATTTTTTAGTGTAGATGTAGTACTTAAATGACAAATGTGTTTTAATGTTTTGAAGTAATATTTATGTAGCAATGTGTGGTATGTGCAAATTTAAGAAGAAAAAACAATAATTTTCTTAACGGGTCATAATGGGTAACAGATGTAACACGATATGACCCGTTAAGATAACAAGTGTTACACGAAAACGACACGAACACGACAGACACGACTCGTTTGCCAGGCCTACTTTGCTCCCTTTGATGAAACTTTTTCAATTCCAAAACTATACCTATTTTTTAATTTGCAAAGTCTAAAATGCAGTTACACTTCAAAAAAAACATAAAAAATGCCATTACCACCTTTTTCTAAGGTTCCAACTCGACTATTTATCATTTATAGCCGAAATTTAATTCTTAAATTAAAAAAATATCTGTTTTTATAAAAACTATAATTTATAGCCAAAATCTTATGTCAATTTACCGAAGTATCATCAACATAAAAAACCAAACGCCAAAGAGATTTTCTTTATGTTCTTTCTTCTTTGGTCTTTTTCATTTTAATGATTGAATTATTTTCATATCCCAATTCGAATGGGAAAAGATAGAAAGAGGAGTATCATGAAATTAAACATTTTATAAAGAGGTATTTATTCTGATAGAAATTAATCAATCAAATTATCAATTTTGTTTCTTAATTTACAAGAATACAATCAAAATAAAATAATGATGAAAAATTCACGTAACAACTTTTAAATATTCTTTTGTGATAATTAATTGGTATTTCTCAGAAAATTTATCTATTTCTGCATTTTTTTAAAAATAGTATTCTGTAAGTATTCATTTTGATGGAAATTGCGATTGTATGCTCTCATGCATTCTGCGCATGAGCTCTTAAACAGAGGGTACCCAAATTAGGCATTTAATTAAGTGATAAAAATTGAACATAACCTGGAGGAAAGGCTTTGCATCAAATCACCCCAGAAAAGTGTGTATATTTTAGATCGATTTTATGGTGTGCGTGACGAGAATCATATATATGAGGATTTTATGGAGAACAATGATGCTTAATTAGGTTTTGGATTTAGGTGTAATTAAGTTTTGGTTTTGAGGGTAGTTAAGTCTATTTAAGTGAACTTTTGGCTATATTTGAATTGTTTTATAAAAACTGATATTTATGAATTTGTGGGTTAAATTTTGGTTATTAATAATAAATACTCTTCTAACTCTATGTTGTCATATGAGAAAATCCAAAGCGTTTTTTTCTTTTCAGATTATTTTGGAGACCGGAGCAGTCCTCTTAGCCTCCATCTCTTTGTCTCCATCTTCCCCGAATCTCTTTGCATCTTCATCACTTGAATTTTTGTGTAGGTTTGTCGCCTACTTATCTTAATTTTGTATGTCGTGTGTGAATTTGTTTGGAGGTCTCCTACTGCTTCCTTTTTTTGCTGCTTTTTGTTTGAAAGTTTTTAGCTTTAATTTGTGTCTTGCTCTTTTTGATTAGTGATTAGGGAATTTGAATTATTTTTGTTTGAATTGTGGTGAGATAAGTTTGTTTATCTGGGTATTCCAAGACTCCAAGTCAGTCAAATTCATGATAATATATTTATGTGCAATTCTTGGTTTCAACGGTTTATCTGATCTACCACAGTAGGTGGTCTAAGATACAAAGCTAGGGTTTATATACTATGCATACACCTCAAACATGAAACTCACACACACACAAAAAAGAAAAGGAATTACTGTTTTATAAGAAATTGATTATGATTGGATAATTTGTTTTTCTGATCTACTTGAGTACAGAGAAAATGTGGGAAAGTGAAGGGAAGTGCTGAATTATTGATGATCATAGCAAAGGATCAAATCATTTTAAGATGCTTGTAAACAAATTATCGCATATTGATAATCATTACGTTCTTCTTCCAAAGAACAAATTACTTTTTTTCGTCTTCGTAAAAACGCTACTAAAATATGCTACAAGCAAAAATCGTTTAATAGACTAGCATATCAAAATGAGTCCTACATCACGATAACATATGAAAACATAAAATTACAGATAACATTGCACTACCATTCCCTCTTTAACACCACTATAGCAATATGGTTAGCAATTGCATGCGATATCAACGAGTGGATCAACAAGATTGAGTAAAAGCCAAATGGAGCAAAGAGACTGACAGAAGAAATACGTCCTTGTTGAAAGCTTAATTTGGCAGTATATTGTTGACTAAAAACAAGGATAAACTTCCAAAGATTTTTTATTAAAGATAAGATTTTATTTTTATTTTTTATGCAGGTGCAAAACATCACCCATCTCTCTTTACCAAACTCACAAACTTCTTAATAATATTTTCAAACAACGACAAAGAGTTTCGTTCTATGAAATGAAGTTTTTGTATTTTTGTTTTGCAGATCAGAAGGCGTAGAAAAAGCTGTTCAGTGTCAAATTCAAAGTTTTCATGTACAGAAATCAATATTAGTATATTTCACAAATTTCAATCGCAGAAGTACTATCAAAGCTCCGGTATATGTTATTCATAAGAAAATTCAGGATCAAAATCTTTTTTTTTTTTTTGGTTTAGTTAAAATGTCTAAAGAAACCAACCGTTTAAGATGCGATACATAACATGTTCCAATGCATCGTAGACGAATCTCGAATTATTTATATGTCGTTAATATACCATTATAGTGATGTTTCATATTAATAACACAAAAATACATAAGATTTTATTATAAAATTAAATGAAAATACAGAAAAAAATGTTCAATTACTAACAAATCCTGCAAATTCTATCTTCCCTTTTATATATCGACACAAAATATTACTGTGTCGGTGTGCCGTATCGTTGCTGTTTGAAAATCGATGTGTGTGAACGTTCATGGGCAGAAGAGGTGCAGAGAGTGAGAGAGTAAGGCCCACAGGTGAGTGGTGACTGCTGACTGAGGTGAGCCCATGAAAGATGATGATGATGATGATGATTGAGCAAACCAAGGATACATACTAGTTCAAATCAATCATTGCTCACGAGCGGGTTCGCCTTGAAAACGTGGCCGCATGATGCTCCAAGAACTTGCACCAGCTGAGGACCCTCCCTGTCAGCCAAATTATGGCACTTTCGTATGCTTTCAACTAACTTTGACTAAAATGAATAGTTTATTTTCTTCACCAAATTGCACTTTTGGTTTAGGTTGTTTTTTGTTTTTTTTTGTTTTTTTTTTGGTTTAGGTTGTTTGTTCGAGTATTTTTTTTTTCACCTTATAACGCGTTTACGTAATGGGAATGAAAATAGGAGGAATTAAATTGAGAGGAGTTGGAATAAGAAGAAGTCAGAATCAGATTCCTGTTGAAGCTGTTTACTTAAATGTTCTGGAATCAGAATAGAATTCCATAAAGCTGTTTACTAATTCAGCAGAATCGTCGGAAAAAAAAATTCAGCAGAATCGTAATATAAACCAGTATGATTACTAAAATGCCCTTGTCCCAAATCAAATATTTTATATACTTTAATGGGTTTATAAAGGATAATCTTGAAAATAAAAAAAAGCAAGTGAGGCCATAAATGGAACAAAAGTGTCATTCTGATTCCGATATTGGCAGCTTTGGTTATGTAAACGCGCTATTATATTCTCATTCCGATTACAGATACGTAAACGCGCCATTAGTTCTTTCAGTTGGATTTTGGCAGCTTTGGTTATGTAATTTGCTTATTTTTACAATTTTGGCCCAATTATTAACATCCCTATTACAATGGAAGAGGATCCTCTCCTCATCCATTTGTGAGAATCCTAGATATCTCCACATTCTAGCCGTTTATCGTACATCGTGCAGTCAGTTTTCGTCAGGTATTATTTGTGTTTAATTTGAAATAAAAAAATCAAATGATTTATGACTGCACGATATACGTTGAATGATTAACATGTGAGGATTCCTACAATTTGGATCCGAATGGGATCCAAATCATTTTACAATTAAAACCCAAGGCTTCAAGTCATCCAAATGCATCATCAATACTTGGGTTGGAACGAACTCGAATCAATATTTTGTTGATCAAATTTTATGCATTCTCGTACAAGACTCAAATTTCCAAAATTAAAACTACGAGACTAAAATGAAAAATTGCTCAGGTTAAAGGGACCAACATTAATATTAGGAAAGGGATCATCTCCTCCTAATCCACCAAATCAGAAGACCTGTGCCGTTGAAATTTGATTCAACAGCTGAAGTTATTATAACTTTTAAAGTGGGTTTCTGTTTGTAGTTGTGGATCAAATTTCAACAGCACGGATTCCCTAATTTGATGGATTAGAAGGAAGGGATCCAGAGAGGATCCGTTTCCTTAATATTATACCGTCATAGCTTAGTTAATTTGCTGCTACTATTGTGGAGTAGATTTTTGGGTTAAAAGGGCAAAATTACCCTTGAGGTCTATCAGGATTCCTACGCGCGAGCAGTGGGCAATCAATCCTCAACCAAGTCAAAAGTGCCCAAAATAGGTAACAAATTCAAACCTATCTCATCAAATTCCTTCTACAAGGTAACTCCCAAAACCTATTTCATTCCATATATTTTCTACTTCATTATTTAGCTAATCAATTAGCTATATATTTTATTCATTCCATAACTTCTAAAACATTCCTTCTAAAATCATGATAATTGGCTAATTAATTGGTTAATTGCCTAATCCATTAATTGTCAATTAAACCATCCATTATACCCAAAAAACACCACAAAGGCCGGTTATCCTCCACCCCAAGGAAATCAGCCATGCCTTTTACCTTTTCTACCACATCTTTCCCCTTTTATGATAATAATTAGCCAATTAATTAGAGAATTATTTTAATTGATTAGCTAATTATTCCATAACTCCCAAATTGAAACAAATCAAGAACCTAGCCCACAAACAAAGCTAGGTGGCCGGTCCCCTCTCACCCAAAAAGGCCGGCCACTCCCCTATAAAAAGCCACTCCATACAAGGGAGACGAAGATCCGGATCGACATCTCAAGCACTACCGCAGTACCATGATCCTCTACAGGAACAACGACGCGCTTATGTGCAAAATTTTTGCCACAACTTTGCAAGGCGAGGTGCAAGACTGGTTTCACACTTTACCATTGCAGTCGATCCGAAGTTTCAACGAACTTTCCTTTGTTTTCACTAAGGAGTATTCTTCTAACCGCTCAATCAAAAAGACATCCAACCATCTCTTCAACATCGTAAAAGACCCTTGGGAGACAATTCGTGACTGTGTCAAGAGGTTCAAAGCGGAGAAGGGCAAGATTTTTGGTTGCAACGAGGACATAGCAACGACAACATTAAGAAATGGGCTTCCCACCGAACACTTTTTATTCGGAAAACTGATCATGGGAGAAGAACTGACCCTAGCAGCTTCTTATGCTTTGGCAGAAAAGCATGCACTATGGGATGAAGCCAATCAGTCTAACAAAAACGAGTCAGAAAAGAAGCATATGGAACGTTTCCCGACCAGAGAAGACTCAGCACTTGAAACATTCGCCAAGTTCACAGTTCCAATAGGCCAAATTCTCCGCAAGCTCAAGAATGAACCTTGGTTCAAACTGCCGCCACCCATGAAAGGCGATCTTACCAGGTTAGATCATACAAAGTATTGCGCATTCCATCAAGGACCGGGCCACACTACCAACGGCTGCCTAAAGTGGAAGCAGTACCTTGAGAAGCTGACAAATGAGGGCCGATGCGATGAGTATCTTGACAGGTCAACGAAACGGCCTACACAAGAAGGGGAAGTCTCTATCACCCCCTGAACTCTGTTTGGGCTTTTCCAAATAAGTTCGAAGTCTCTAGCAGCTCGACGAACAAGGCCTTACAAGTCGAAGATTATCCAGTTTGTTATGCAATTTCTACTTTCCAGCACAGTTGATTTATTTCTTTATTCTCAATGAAGATTCAAGAAGTTATTCATAAGCCTGGCTCAACTACTGTCCATAACAACTGCTCAAAACCATTTATGGGTATACTCTCTAGTACGAAAGGATAAACTAATTGCTCTCCAACGCGAGAGGGTAAACCAATTCCCTGACACCCATATGGGTCTGCTCTCCAGTGCGAGAGGGTAAACTAATTTCCCGACACCCATTTGGGTAAGCTCTCTAATGCGAGAAAGCCACATAGCTCAAAAGATCGAATGCATGAAGATCAACTAGGCAGCAAATGGTCAGGGGGCAGCAGCCACTTTTGCACTTAACAGTTTGCTCATCCGACACTTCATCTTCAGCAGCTCCGATCTTGGCTGCTCTATCTACGGTAGCTGAGAAATCAAACTCAAGCAGTTTCCTTATTCTTGGCAAGCAGCCCAGACATGGCAGCTCAAACAGTTGTCCATGCCACACCACCTCCTTGGCCCATGCCAAGCCGACTTCTAGACATGCCACACCATCCCGACGGCTGCCCCGTGGCAACACCTCCCAAGAAAAAGACAAGGAGAATTAAGTTTTTCTTACATCGGTGCGGCGCGAAGAAGACAAAGAAATCAACGGAAGATGGTTCTTTGCACGGGCAAGCAAAGAAGAGTGCTAGGGGAGGGGGAACAAATATCCTCTAGCTTTCTCTCTTTGTTGTAGGGATAAATAATTGCCTTCTAAAGTCGATTTAATTCCCTACCTAAGGTGGACTTAAATAGGCTTTGTAGGCGATTTATTTTCCCTTCCGAGAAGAATCTAATTCCAAGTTCAAGAGAGAATCTGCATCAAAGTTGGAGATCTCTACACATGCTGCTATTTCCTGCGAGTAGCCCAGCAGGTGTGAGGACATTTGTGGAGCCAAAAATAATCACAAGGCGACAAGTAGATTTTTGGGTTAAAAGGGCAAAATTACCCTCGAGGCCTACCAGGATTCCTACGCGCGAGCAGTAGGCAATCAACCCTCAACCAAGTCAAAAGTGCCCAAAATAGGTAACAAATTCAAACCTATCTCATCAAAATCCTTCTACAAGGTAACTCCCAAAACCAATTTCATTCCATATATTTTCTACTTCATTATTTAGCTAATCAATTAGCTATATATTTTATTCATTCCATAACTTCTAAAACATTCCTTCTAAAATCATGATAATTGGCTAATTAATTGGTTAATTGCCCAATTAATCCATTAATTGTCAATTAAACCATTAATTGTCAATTAAACCATCCATTATACCCAAAAAACACCACAAAGGCCGGTTATCCTCCATCCCAAGGAAATCAGCCATGCCTTTTACCTTTTCTACCACATCTTTCCCCTTTTATGATAATAATTAGCCAATTAATTAGAGAATTATGTTAATTGATTAGCTAATTATTCCATAACTCCCAAATTGAAACAAATCAAGAACCTAGCCCACAAACAAAGCTAGGTGGCTGGTCCTCTCTCACCCAAAGAGGCCGACCACTCCTCTATAAAAAACCACACATTTTCTTCAAAAGACACTCCCAATTCTTTTGCTAAAATTCTAATATTCTCAAACACTTTCTCTCTAAATTCTAACTTTGGCATCGGAGGTTCTTCGACCAAAGCCCCCCATTCATCGTGGGCGCGTGAGGCTCTTGGCCTTGACCTAAGGTGTTAATTGTTTTGTAGGTGTAATTTTGTTCAAGATCAATGAGGAAGAAATTTGCATCCACAACTATTAAATTGTGGGTTGGAGATTTTGAAGTCCAAAGAAACAAAATGATGATGTTTGCTTTGCCTCCCATTTACTAGTTTGTTTCCATTGCGTAATCAATCAGATCAACAGGGCTCTCTGCGTTGCAAGACCACATTTGAGATAACAATGAATTTGCATGGCTGACCGTTTGCTCTTGCTCCATGATATATAGAGCGAAGCATATATCAATTTTTTTATGAGGTCTTTGATTCAACATCGTGTCTTCGTTTTGGCATGCAGGATCACTAGAAAATATCAGCATCATCCACTCCACTTGTATTATATGATCCACCAAATACGCTTGTTGGAGCATTATTACGACGAGAAAAACTTGGATGGATGAGGGTTCCCGAGTACGTTATGTAGGTAGATATCTCGCTGAAGCTTCTTAAAATTTGGTTTACTTGATCTCACACTAGTTGACACACTCCGATCTTAGGAGGTCGAAACATGCTGACCGTCACCGTGAGGTGACGTAACCCTAAGGGTAAGTGATGTGAATGAGTGAATAAATTAAAACCAAACTAGAACTAATTTAAACTAAACAGTGAATGTCACATCCCGACCCGGGGTCGACCACTTCCCGGGCCCGCTCCACTACCGTAGCACGATATTGTCCGCTTTGGGCCCCGACTACGCCCTCACGGTTTTGTTTCTGGGAACTCACACGAGAACTTCCCAGTGGGTCACCCATCATGGGAGTGCTCTCGCGCGCTACTCGCTTAACTTCGGAGTTCCGACAGAACCCGAAGCCAGTGAGCTCCCAAAAGGCCTCGCGCTAGGTAGGGATGGGAATATACATATAAGGATCACTCCCCTGGGCGATGTGGGATCTCACAGTGAAAGAGTGCGCAATCATGGGAAGAACCCACTACAATTATTCAGAGCATAATAAACAATACGACTACAGTAAGGTAGTCAAAGTAGCTAAAGTACACTTATTACACAACAGTGGATAAGTTCATACTGTCAAACAAAGCTAATGTCAGA
The DNA here is from genome assembly GCA_036320875.1 of Cotoneaster glaucophyllus. NCBI lineage: Eukaryota > Viridiplantae > Streptophyta > Magnoliopsida > Rosales > Rosaceae > Cotoneaster > Cotoneaster glaucophyllus. The sequence continues at coordinate 19,469,988 of CM070073.1, forward strand.
ACTGCCGAAGGTCCCTCGAATGCCATGAAGAGTGCACCTATCTAGGTCATGAAGGGGCGAAAAACAAAGTTGAGTGGGTCAGCAAAACTTCGTTTGTAAGAAAACCTTTATTTTCGAACATAGTAACCCCTCGCTGTAAAACAAGTATAGTTTCCTTAAAACATACTACGTAAGTATGTAAACAACAGTACAACAACAATATAACTAGAAATATGCCAAGTCATTATATATCAAATGCCGCAGTAATATAATCATGTGATAAACAAGTATAACTAAGTGCTCATCCATCTAAGCTGACACACGAGTTTGTACAGATAATTTCTGACACGAACAAGATTGGGTGTAATCAATACGCTCTGGTACTATGATCACGTGATGGCTGGTGCAGAAGCACGGTCACATACGAGTCGGAATTGCCTAATGCAATATGTTCGACATGACTGGCACCTAACTTGGATCCAAGGCGAGCGAACGGTGCAGATGTGAACATACACGTGAAGGACTGGCCCTGGCCCTTGGGCGGAGTACTAACATCGGGGTGCAGCAAGATGAGCATATAAAAATATTTATGAATGTCATGACAGGAATATCCCAACTATATAGCAGCATTTATCACATTTAATATCACAATAACGATACTTGGCAATATAAGCTTAAAAATGAAGTAAATACGCATTCATGGAAACTATAATTATATATAGGTATAAAAACAAATTGCCCACTCACAAATACGTCGTCGGATCGTAGCCCCCGAGCCTTGCCTAACCCCTCAAGTCCTCGGAATATGTTTCCCCTATATGTGAAATAACTATTTTTAAATTAATTAAAACACATATACGGAAATTTAAATAAAACCCTCATAGTTTGCTCAAACCTAGGGTTTAAATATATGAAATTGATCTACTCGACGTCACGGACCTACACAAATTTATAGAAAGAAAATTGGAGGCCGCATGCGCCCTCACGCGCCGCCGAGGGCACGACCATACACGCCACCACTCGTAGGCAGAAGCTGACGGAGGCTTAACGACCGTTAGGAATATTCCGTTCAATCTTTAACAGAAGTTAATGGCGTTACCTGACACCGTTAGAATATTTTGTCAGAGTTAATGGAATATTTCATCGTCTTCTCCGGTGGTCCTCGCCGGTCGCCACCGTCTGAACTCGTCGGAAACTGGAAAATTTAGCCGGTTTTTGGGAAAATTTTCAAACCTTTATATCTTCTTCATTTCTCAACCATTTTTCACAAAATTTATATGGAAATGAAGCTTATGAAGAGTAGAATCACATTATACCTTTCAAAAGTCCAAAAATGTGGACGGAGGTGGCCTGAAAATGGCTCGAAATGTACGGTCAAAACTTGGCTCCGTGAAACCTTGCGTTTTTTACGTCAACTCTACACCAAAAGTAGTCTAGTTAAAGAACAAACATGGATAAAGATCCCGCATCCGCTCTTATGTCTCCCAAGTAGTTTCCTTAACAGAGTGGTTCATCCACAAGACTTTCACCATCCGAACAGTCTTGTTCTTAAGAACTTTGTCTTTCCAATCAAGAATAGTCACCGGAACCTCGTTGTAGGTCAAGTCTGGGTTGATCTCTAAAGGCTGAGGAGGAATCACATGTGACGGACCAGAGACGTATCTCCGTAGCATCGACACGTGGAACACATTATGTACTCTTGCCAACTCGCTCAACTATCTGGTATGGTCCGATATACCTAGGGCTGAGCTTCCCTTTCTTTCCGAATCGTACAACACTTTTCCATGGCGACAATTTTAAGAACACCCAATCACTAACCTTATAAACTTTGTCGGTGGAATGTCTGTCGGCGATACTCTTCTGTTGATCTTGGGCTGCTTTCAGGTTAGCCTTTATCACCTGAATGTTCTGCGTCTTATCATCCACGATCTCAGGGCCCACCAAAACTCTTTCACCAGCTTCGGTCTAACACAGAGGGGTATGACATGGTTTTCCATACAACGCTTCAAATGGTGCCATAAGCGCTTGTGCCAAGCGTCTCCGAACTGTAGAACTGATGATCTCAACATATCCTCCAGGCGGTACTATAACAGTTTAGATCTCATAGCTTATTGGAAAGATACCAAGAACTTCGAAGTAAATCGGGGGTCCCAACCAGAAATGATACTAACTGGAACACCATGGTACTTAATGTCACTGCCCGATCCTGACATACGTCCAGGATCGACACGTGACGTTACCAAATACCCGTATAACTCACATACCATGCCTCCAGGATATGGACAATGCACAACTCAAGATTCGAATTGCGTGATAATTTTTCTTATACTTTATGGCTGCATCTAACCTCCTCGTTAGACTGTCTACGTATGCTCAAAAGGGATCAAGCCATTCGTAGTTCACCATTCGTCAACTCTAATCTTTTCGTAAAATACTTCTAGCAAAAAAAATCTTAAAGCACCACAATACACATCAACCTTAAGCCAAACAACAATTATCATCTTTCCATGCACGCATGTAATTCATTCTCACACAGATGCTTTCCAATTCATCCATCATATAAATCACGATGTTTCACATAATACCGCATATCATACTATGTAACATATCAAAGAACCAACAAAGCACAATGTTATTCTCAAGTCACATTAATCAACTAATCTAATCATAATAATCACAATCATACCCAACATCATTCCACACTCATGTCAATTAATCAATTCCATGAATCAAAGATGCCCGATATTAACATCTAACTACATTAATCAATCAACGAAATAACATATAATCTCCCGAATTTAATTAAGGAACTCTTTATAATTACCTACTTGAATTATAAGTAATAAGCATGGTGATTCTAATTTATCTTCATAAGGTCTATTGTGGGTACTTCTCACTCACATGAATTTAGGGTTCTAGACTAACCTTATGGAGATGAGCAAGGGCAAGGATTCTGGACCGCTCAACAGAATCGAACTAAACTATGATCACCTATTTCATATGTACCAAGTACAATTAATCATCATCACCCCTAACAGTCCCCCAACGCGGATATACCAAGCACGATCCATATATAGTATGGTCCCCCAATACGGATTAACCAAGCAGGACCACTTGTGACCCCCCAATGCGGATATACCAAGCAAAGTCAAGATACTCAGGTAGGTAGTGATCACCCAACACGGATATACCAAGCATGATCACTCCTAGAATACGTATGGTCCCCCAACGTAGATATACCAAGCAAGACCATCGATGTACCAATGCTACATGGTGTTATCAAACCAACACACAACCTACCTTCTACCTCCACACTTATGATTTAAAACATGAGCACATACACCATCCATTTCTGTATTTCCCATCTAGGTTCCAAAGCATTGTTTCGAATTATTACTACAAGCATCCATCACCTCGATCAACTCCTATTCTCAAGTATATGCAATTACTAAATGCATCACTTTCGACTCTAGTCTTAATTAGATTACTTGGGACTAATAACACTATGAGATCCAAGTACTATTTTGGTTAATTTGAATTAGCATGATCAAAATAGATGTAACATTTGAATGAAAACACTTAGAGAAAATAAGTGAAGATGCTACTTACAAATATAGATGTACCTGTATATAAAAACCTTGGCAGTTGGTGCATATATATTTCCAGGGATATAAGTAAGTTCCTTTGAATATGCATACATAGATATATGTATACTGTAAATAAGGAAACAAATTCATCCCTTCATTATTTTATACATACATATAAGGATTCGTTCAACTTCAGACATATGCATAAAGGTCTGATAATGTTAAACCAATGAGATGGAATTAATATGTTCATCAACAATGGCTATTCGCTGTCATCACAAAGATAAATTATGGACCACGTCTGACTAAATGTATACAAACAACTGTAGCAAAATTGTACCAAATATGAAGAGAAACAATTTCACATTATGAGACAATATAATTGTCGATTCCCCATCATCAACATTGCATTAATGCATTCCCTAACTTTAAAGCAACAAATGCAACATGATAAATGGTTAATTTTCAAATAAGGCTATACATACATAATGTCATTTCATAAATCGGATGTCACACACTGGAAAATTCGACTTTTTTAAAAAATTCTCAAATTTTATAGGAATGAAGATCTCAACAAGTAGAGTAAACTTTATTTATACCTGTGGGCAAGTCCAATTTGGCCGGGAAAGGCCCCAAATTGGCTCGCACCCGTCGGAAACCCTAAGGTAGGTGTTCTTCAATTCGACTCCTTGATCTTCCAACGCCCCAACCACCAGTTGGGTCTTGTTCCTGGGTCTAAGAGAAGTTGATTAAGGGTGATGGTGGATGGTGATACTCGCCGGAACGACAAATCGCCGTCGAGAACCCTCGGGTTCTCCAGTGGAGTTCTACCCGAATTAGACCGTAAAAACTCTTGATTTTTGGTGGAGATGGAAAGAGGAAGATAGTTGAGCAAGTTGCAGGTGAAGGAGATAGGAAAATCAGCTAAGAAATGGTAGGAATTGGCCTGAAATTGGCCGGTTTGAAAATGGGTTGGTGGAGCACACGGGTTCACGAAATGGGGGGGGGGGGGGGGGGGGGGGGGAATGTCAGCTTCTCTCCTCCCTAATTGGTCCTTTCTAACCCTCTAAAAATCTGATTGGTCCCCTTTTATTTAACTAACTTAACTTTTAACCCATATGTGGGAATTAAATAATTTCCACAATCTATAGCTCACAACTTCAAACGTCTGTAACTATACCGTTATAATTCGGACTCGCAAACGGATTTCGCCTATGCGTTCGTGGGTTCGAGATCTATTTAAAAATACTAGTTGTAACTTCGAAAGGTCAACGAAAGATATGGATTGATTATGAAACTTCCAACTCGAAAACCGATCAACTAATAATCCTAAAATTAACGGAATTAAAATTAACTAATAAAGATAACTTAATCGCGAAATACGAATTTAAATTACGAGATACGTAATGAATAGTGAAATTCTGGCGATGGAATTTCACATCCTTCCCCTCTTAAAAAAATTTCGTCCTCAAAATTTCAATGTCCAATACCATATCCGCCAGTGCCACCTAGCAAACGGATAATGATGCACAAATGGCATTCACACTTTAATTATCCTCAAATTAAGCTAACCTCAAGTTCTACAGTTTCGAACTTTAATTCACCCCACACAATTTAATCACTGCATAACCATGTCATCAATAATAACACCAATTCTCATACCACCACAGTAATTAATCTGTCAGACCAAAACTCCATGACAAAGTCAGGAATCATTTGACCAGCATTACCAAACAAGATTTGAATGAAAGTCAATAATGATACATGTCAATTCGTGGCACAATTCCCATATTCGTTGGTATAAGAATCCAAGAACCTAATACCTAAGCTCTAATACCACAAAAATTGTCACGCCCCGATCTCGATATACGTCCAGGATCGACACGTGACGTTACCAAATACCTATATAACTCACATACCATGCTTCCAGGATATGGACAATGCACAACTTAAGATTCGAATTGCGTGATAATTTTTCTTATACTTCATGGCTGCATCTAACCTCCTCGTTAGACTGCCTACGTACGCTCAAAAGGGATCAATCCATTCGTAGTTCACCATTCGTCAACTCTAATCTTTTCGTAAAATACTTCTAGCAAAAAAAATCTTAGAGCACCACAATACACATCAACCTTAAGCCAAACAACAATTATCATCTTTCCATGCACGCAGGTAAGTCATTCTCACACAGATGCTTTCCAATTCATCCATCATATAAATCACTATGTTTCACATAATACCGCAGATCATAGTATGTAACTGTTTGGACCCAAAATGACATTTTGGGGGGCCGAGCTCAGAAATATTCTCGGCCCAATGTTGTTTAGAATAGTGTCATGGGCCGGCCTTGTCAGGGTTGGCCGAGTCCTGATATGAGAAAGATTACTTTGGATAAAGACGAAGAAGTTGAATCCTGATACAACGGGGAGTCTCAAGGTTGGAAGTAAGAATGAATCTAGTTCATTATAGGGCTTGGTACAGAGGCCTATTGGAACTAGGATTGGCCGAATCATAATCAGATTGGGATAAAGAGTTCTAGTTTGAGTACATCTCTGATTCGGCCAAGAGTTTTTTAGCCACTATAAATACAAGAGGTCGTGCGACATTCTAAGGCTCTCCAATTCAACACACAAATCTGCCCTGCGCAAACTCTCTCAACCTTTTGAGATTTTTTATTTTCTTGTCCGCCAACACATCTTCAGTTTGGATAAACAGCACTGTGAAGGCAACCGGTAAACATCTTCAGTTTGGATAAACAGCATTGTTGCCGTAGAATCAGTCGATCGCGAAGCATCTTCAGTTTAGATAAACAGCACTGTGTCGAGGCCGGTTGGTTATCTATCCAAGTCTCGGTCGAGAAGGACTTCCGGGTTCTTATTGGCAGAGGTTATCTCATCAGCCTTCTCGGTAAAGTGAGGTATTAAGAGTTACTGAGCTCGGCACATCGAACGCCGAGTTGTTTTATGATCGGATACTCGCAGGTTGGTTTCAGAGTTTGGCATTCAGACGGCCGAACCACTTTCACTGTCAAGACCTACATCAGTTTCGAGTATCTGTGCCCTTACACGTTGGTGTCGATTCGGCGTGCTTATACTTTCACAAATATAATCACCGTGACTGAATCCGGCGCCGACGAGTCGTGAACTTCGCAAGACTAGTAGCCTTGTCTTCAGGCTCTAGAATCCAAAGGCCGAGGCACGTTCCTTACTCGGCCGCAGTCGCAAGATCAAGAAGTCAGCCGCGCAACACAACGCAACATCAACATATTTTACTCACCGGCCGAGCTCGGCCGTCGAGTTGGCACGCCCCGCATTCAACCGAAGGACGTAGTTAGCTCATAGATTATTCGGCCTGCGCGCCACGTAGGCTTGGTAGTTTTTAGGGTCAACAGTAACATATCAAAGAACCAACGAAGCACAATGTTATTCTCAAGTCACATTAATCAACTAATCTAATCATAATAATCACAATCATACCCAACGTCATTCCACAATCACGTCAATTAATCAATTCTATGAATCAAAGATGCCCGATATTAACATCTAACTACATTAATCAACGAAATAACATATAATCTCCCGAATTTAATTAAGGAACTCTTTATAATTCCCTACTTGAATTATAAGTAATAAGCATGGTAATTCTAATTTATCTTCATAAGGTCTATTGTGGGTAATTCCCATTCACACGAATTTAGGGTTCTAGACTAACCTTATGGAGATGAGCAAGAGCAAGGATTCTGGACCGCTCAACAGAATCGAACTAAACTATGATCACCTATTTCATATGTACCAAGTAAAATTAATCATCATCACCCCTAACAGTCCCACAACGCGGATATACCAAGCACGATCCATATATAGTATGGTCTCCCAATGCGGATTAACCAAGCAGGACCACTTGTGACCCCCCAATGCGGATATACCAAGCAGGGTCAAGATACTCAGGTAGGTAGTGATCACCCAACACGGATATACCAAGCATGATCAATCCTAGAATACGTATGGTCCCCCAACACGGATATACCAAGCAGGACCATCAATGTACCAATGCTACATGGTGCTATCAAACCAACACACAACCTACCTCATACCTCCACACTTATGATTTACAGCATAAGCACATACACCATCCATTTTTGTATTTCCCATCTAGGTTCCAAAGCATTGTTTCGAATTATTACTACAAGCATCCATCACCTCGATCAACTCCTATTCTCAAGTATATGCAATTACTAAATGCATCACTTTCGACTATAGTCTTAATTAGATTACTTGGGACTAATAACACTATGAGATCCAAGTACTATTTTGGTTAATTTGAATTAGCATGATCAAAATAGATGTAACATTTGAATGAAAACACTTAGAGAAAATAAGTGAAGATGCTACTTACAAATATAGATGTACCTGTATATAAAAGCCTTGGCAGTTGGTGCATATATATTTCCAGGGATATAAGTAAGTTCCTTTGAATATGCATACATAGATATATGTATACTGTATATAAGGAAACAAATTCATCCCTTCATTATTTTATACATACATATAAGGATTCGTTCAACTTCAGACATATGCATAAAAGTCTGATAATGTTAAACCAATGAGATGGAATTAATATGTTCATCAACAATGGCTATTCACTGTCATCACAAAGATAAAATCTAGACCACGTCTGACTAAATGTATACAAACAACTCTAGCAAAATTGTACCAAATATAAAGAGAAACAATTTCACATTATGAGACAATATAATTGTCGATTCCCCATCATCAACATTACATTAATACATTCACTAACTTTAAAGCAACAAATGCAACATGATAAATGGTTAATTTTCAAATAAGGCTATACATACATAATGTCAACCATCAGCATTTCATAAATCAAATATTGTCACACACTGGAAAATTTGACTTTTTCCAAAAAATGCTCAAATTTTACAGGAATGAAGATCTCAACAAGTAGAGTAAACTTTATTTCTGTGGGCAAGTCCAATTTGGCCGGGAAAGGCCCCAAATTGGCTCACACCCGTCGGAAACCCTAAGGTGGGTCTTCAATTCGACTCCTTGATGTTCCAATGCCCCAACTGTTAGGTATTGGCTCGTCAATTAGTGTCCTTTTCTGTTTAGGGTTGTTTTAGGGAAACAAGGGTGCGCCAATTCTTCTCCTAAAAGGGCTAGGAAAGAATCTTAGTTTCCTTATTCAATTTAGATTAGGAATCCTAGAAGTCTATTTAGAATTGGAAAAGAAGTCTAATTTCCTATTCCACTTAGAATAGGAATTATAATCTGTAAAGGACATGTAAACTGCACCCTATGCCTATAAATATGGTGCGACAAGGCTTAAATTTTAGAGAGAAAACAGCCAGAGACAGCAGAGAGTTTTGTGATTAGTTCTAGGGTTTTGCAAAAGTTCTGTAATCTCTATTATTAATCAAATGAGCGGTGATTTCTCTACCTAGAGAAATCACAACTGGACGTAGGCAAAAGTTCTGCCGAACCAGTATAATTCTTATGTGTTTCTAAGTTTTCTAATATTTGCTAGTTTAGTTTATTGTCGTTGGTTACATCAAAGAACAAGGTCTAGTGGGTGTTTTTCAACAATTGGTATCAAAAGCTAGGTTCAAGGTGTTCTACGATGTCAAAAGGGAAGATGAATGCGGATCTAGGACCTGCGTTAAAGCCCTTTGACGACAAAGATGACTTCACGGATTGGCAAAGGATGATGAAGAACGTACTGATACAACAGGATTTGGATGATGCACTCAATGGTGAGAAGCCGGCAAATATGACAGAAGCAGCATGGACTAAGGTTCTCAAGAAGGCCAAGAGTTCCATCGAGATCCATCTCACAAGATCAGTTCGGTCACACATCACCGAAAAGATGACTGCCCATAAAGCATGGGAAAGTTGGAGAATGTTTATATGGGCAAAACCGTGTCTAATAAACTTTTTCTAAATGATGAACTATTCGGGCTTCGACTAGAAGAATGAGGTGATATTGAAGATCATGTATGCAGGTTCCAGAACTGCATAGCTAACATTCAGAAGGTCGAAGAAACTTACAAAGATGATGATATGGCTATCATCTTGCTGAGGTCTCTACCTTCGTCTTTCAAGCATTTTCGAACAACTCTAATGTTTGGAAAAGAGTCCTTGAAGCTTGAAGACGTAATTCAAGCTCTTCAGTCATATGCTAAACTGGATGATATAACTGAAAGCTCTCAATGCCTTTATGCCAAAGGCAAGGAGAGGGGGCAGGAAAAGACAAAGGAAGAGAAAACCAGCAACAGAGGTAGGTCAAAATCTAAGAAGAAAAAGGAAAAGAAGGAAGGTTGCTTCGAATGTGGTTCAGCTGATCATTGGAAGAGGAACTGCAAGATTTGGAAAGAGAAGAAAGCTAAGATGGAAGGAAGCTCAGGATCAGCTAGTGCAGTCACCGAGCATGAGAGTGACGGGGAACTTCTTTCAGTAACATCAGGCTCCAAAGCTTTCACAAATTGGATTTTGGATACCGGATGCACCTTTCATATGTGTGCAGTAAGAGAATGGTTCAATACTTACAAAGAAGTCAGCAGCAGGGAAGTTTTAATGGGGGACGATTCTTCATTCCTGTAAGAGGAATTGGCACTGTTCGAATCAGAATATTCGATGGGATGATACGAGCTTTGGGGAACGTCAGGTATGTCCCTAGACCAAGTGTTTTGAGTCAAACTAAAACCAATTTTCGTCCAAAACCATCCCTAGTGTCTAGAATCTGTCCAAAAAGTGTTTTCAAACAGTTTTGAGTGTTTTTAACTTGTTTTGAGTCCCTTGAGTCTTTTCAAACGTTTTTAACTTTGTTTTTGTGTGTTTTGAGTCAGTTTAGAGTCGATTAGCAATCCCTCCTAATCCCTGGTCCAGAACGATCCCTACTTGCATACTTAGTACAATTGACAACAAGATGTTTGATTTGAGTGCTTAACTTTTATCACATCAAATTTTGGCGCCGTTGCCGGGGATTAGCAACTTTGCTAATCCCCCGGTTTTTTCCCCTTTGTTTCTTTTCGTATCTTTTGTTTTTAGTTTCTGTTTTGTTTTGTTTATTTTACTTTTGATATTTGATTTAGTTTTCTTTCTTTGATTTCAGGTACTAGATAAGCAAGACGAGATTGGACCACAATCTCAAATAGCGAATCTGACTTCTCAATTGTCGCAGCACATCGAAAAGACCACAATGCAAAGTATCCCTACATTTGGTGCGTCCTATACACGAGGATATGAAGCTGATCAACGAGATTGGAGCAATCATTCAAATTCTATATGGTGGGAACCTCAACAAGTTCAAAACGAAGTATATTGGCAGCCCTATGAGGAGTTCTATTCAGAGCCTATGCCTCCCCCGCAACAATTCTAACCAAACTCAGGTTCGTCAATCAATTATGATGAAATTCTTGATATACTAACTTCTTTGACGCAGGGATCACAAAATCAAGCCAAGGAGGCTCCATAAGAAGGATATTGGCAGCCATATGAGGAGTTCTATTCAAGTCCTATGCAGCCACCACAGCCTCCCCCACAACAATTCCAACCAAATTCAGGTTCGCCCATGGATATTGATCAAATTATTCAATTACTAACCACTTTGGTGCAGGGGCAGCAAAATCAAATCACAGAAATGCACAATTACGCCAAAGAGGTGCAAAATCAAGCCAAGAAATTGGGCGAACTAAAGAATAAAATGGGAGAGATCGCAAAATTCATGGGGCAAATTCAAGAACTAAGTGGCATGGAGGTTGGAGATGAGCCCATAACGTCCAAACCAAGTCAAAACATGGATGAACAGTGGCTGCTTGAGGAAGAGGAAGATGACAAGACCACGACAAGTTGGGAACCACCTTTGCCGCAGCCTACCCTTGCTCCACCACCCTTGCCGCAACCCCCCAAGGACCCTATACCATCCAATTCAGGTAAGGTAGTTCCATATTCAATACTTTCTGACCTTATTCCACCGAATGTGCATATTCCTTGCAAATTCAAAGAAGAAGAAAGTGAGGAAGGCATCTTCGAAACCTTTCCAAACATTCAAGAGAAAGAAGTGGCTGGGGAATGTCTAGAATTCGTCAAAGAGGATGTACTTGAGACAACAATTCCCGAAGAAGTTAGATTCTATGACACGGGACAAGTCACAACCCTCACAATAAATCTGACCAAATGCAACAGTCCCTCAATTTCTCCATGGTGCAGCAAGGATGTGCTTCCTAAAACTTTCGAAGTTGTGTTTGTTCTTGAGTTCTTGTTGGATCACACAGGTAAGCCCTCTCCCCGAATTTCAATTTCGTTTTATACTAACATGTTGCTATGATTCAGGCACCTACTTTTGAATTTAAACCATTAGTGGATCATTTCAACTATCATCTTCCATTCAAAGAGAATTAGAGGTATCGTCCGGCTACAAGACGTTAAAGAAAGCGCTTCTTGGGAGGCAACCCATGCAATCAACAAAGGAAGACCTAGAAAGCACTCCATTTCCAGATTTGCATCCCTAAACCCTTCTCTTTGTTGTTTCTATTCTGCCATGCTTATTGTGTTTTGTTTGTTGTTTGTTTGTTTGTTTTTGTGTGAATTTATGTTTGAAACATTGAGGACAATGTTTGATTTAAGTGTGGGGGGGGGGGGGTAAACAAGCTGTTTTTGCATGATTTTCGTGGGTTTCATTCACCTATCACTTACAATGTTGTTTCTCACTGTTTTTATGTGTTTTTAGTGTGTTTTGAACCATTTTAGTGTGTATTGACATAAAAATCCGAAGATTTGATAAAAATTTGAAAAATTGTTTTGAAAAACCCAAAAAGAGTTGTTTTTGTGTGTTTGTTTGTGTCTTAGGGTACCTTCCAACACAATGATGAGGATTTGGTTTTTAATTGCATGACTGTTAAAGAAAGTTGTAAACATGGATGGAAGTTTGATATACCTTTGGTTTATGCTTGGTTGTCGTTGTCGTTTATGAATTCACATTTGATTACAAAAGAAAAAATCAGTTTTTGTAACATGCTTGAAGGAAGGAACTCAAATTAACGCTACAACCCTGTGAGACTTGAGCCTAAAACGTTCTTTGGAGAGTTAAAATCTGTGCATTTGTTGTTTTCTAAAGTCGTTGCATGATCTCATTATTCTTTGCTTGGTTGCTACTTAGAAGGCGTTTCATCATTTAGTTCCAAATACTAGAACTCATATCCGTTTCATTCAAAGCATGGTATTGAGTGCATAACACACGAACAAGATGAAGTTGTGTAGTGAACCAAGAGCCAAACAGCCATCCCCGTGCAATTGTGTTTAGGTTTAACCCCGTTGAGCCTTGTTTAGCCTATTTTCTTTGTTAACCCACATCATCCCCACCTAGCCTAGAATAGGACCATCCATACCCTTGTTCTTGAAGCATAGTGGAGCATAACTTAGAAGGAGTTCCTTTTGATCAATATTATGCAGAAAAACAAGTGTGGGGGAAGGAATTTGTGTGTGTGAGTGCCAAAGTTCACGGCTAGATCAGAAAAAGAAAAGAAAAATTCGTATGAAAAAGAAAAGAAAAAAAAAGTTGTGAAAAGAATGAAAAAGAGTGAAAAAAAGAGCTCTTAAGTGTTGATTGTTGAAGAAATGGTCCAAAAAGTTGAATTAGGCCATAAATGTTGCATGAATCTTTCCTTGTGTTTAAAAGTTGATTTCTGCATTCTAAAATGAATTCTAAGTGTCAATTTCATTACTTTGCTTGCTATTGCTTAAAGAACGTTTGTTTATCCTTACCCTTCTTTGTTAACCACTACCCTAGCCCCTTTACAACCCTTAACTTCGATCTTGGGTGTTGTGTGTTTCAATTTGTGGAGTTTGGGATTGATATGAGCATATGGTGTCCCTGGTTCTCGCGTCTAAGTAGTAGCATTCCATTCATGAGATCATATCTAAACATGCTTAATAACTCCAGAAAATGCTTTCTTTGCTATAAACATATGTGAGTGTTCGTTTACATTTTTACATCAATCTTCTCACATATAACTAGTGTAGGGTGTGTAGTCAGAAATTCTGTGTGAAAAAAGAGAGTATCTTGTAAGGAATTGGGTGAATTCTCTAAGGCATGTTACTACATTCAAATCATTGTTTTAATTGATTAAATGCGAGCTAGTAAGTGGCGACTGTGATTAAGTATGTGCTCGAGTGTAAGGATGACTAAAATCTATGTGAATGATGATCTTTGACATGTCATGTGCGTTGGAAATCCCTGAGGCAATGTTGGAAGGTGTAGAATGTGTTTTGTTTACTTTGTTTGTTTTGTTTGTTTCGTTTTGCTCGAGGACTAGCAAAAGCTAAGTGTGGGGGAATTTGATAGAAGCATATTTATGCGACTTAGTTAGCTTGTTTTTGTGCATTTATGTTAATTGTTCTTAGTTAATTTAGTATTTTAAGCCATTTTCATGTGTTTGTAGGTCCAAAGGGTTAAAGTATCAAGAAAGTGCATTTTGGAACCTTTTGGAGCAGTTTTGGGCATGTTTTGGATAGCATATGCTTGGAGCAATGTGGATGGACGAAATTGAAGACCAAAGCATGCTAGGAATCAGCCAAAGAGAGAAGGAAAAATTAATTCAAGTCAAGGAAGGAAAAGGAATCCAAGAAGAAGAAGGGTTGACCAAGTCAAAGTTTCATAATCCTAAATGAACAAAGTTTTCAGCCACAAAAGGGAGTCCTAGACTCTTTGGGACACCTAATTCCTTGCTCAAGGTGGGTGCCGCACACTTACCTTCCTTCATACACCCTTGCCGCACAAAAGGTCCACATTCCCTTTTTAAATTGGACCTAAATCAGCAACATACCCTTTCCCTTTTCCTTGCCGCAACTCCCTTACCCTTTTCCTTAGATTTCTGATTTTAATTCTTCTTTTCCCTTGAGGTTTTGGAGTAAATTTGTTTCCTAAATAAATCCCAAATCGTGCCCTATATTTCCTTATAAATAAGACCTCTTGCCGCACCAAAAACATCATTCACTCAGCCATCCATTCATTCACAGACTTTCAGCCATAATTCACTTCTTGCCGCACCAATCCTTCCATCCCTTCAGCCAAAACACATCCATACACAACCTTAGTCCTTTGTGCCGCAGCAAGGTGGAGAAGAAGGAGGCCTTTGACGTTTCAAGCTTGAAGATTGGATCGTTCTAGGTGTACTTCGTTCTTACTTTCAATGTTTACTTTATTATTCTCTGATTTTGTTGCGACTATAAGTGGCTAAACCCCTACTTAGCTAGGGGGAAGTTCGAAGCCATGAACATGCTTAAGATATGAATTGATTTCTTCCAATTGTGATTTGATAAATCGTGAATGCAATTCAATTAACTGTTTTATTCATAACTTGTACTTGTATGTCGATTAAGAGGGCCCGCTTAGTTTGCATGCTTGAATTTGATGCTAGAATATAAGGGAGTTTCACCTAATCGTTATGAACTTATATTCATGAGTAGTGAAGGTTGCTAGTCACAATTGCGTTAATTGAGTTCCTGGCAAACGTATCATGCATTCATAGTTACGAATGCCTTGTCAACACTTATGATTTTCGTTGAACGTAATGATCTCTAACTGTATCTCTTCTATGCATTCATGTAGGGGACCGTTGGAGAATAATTTGGGTTGTCGTATGCATCATCCAATTCAATGACATAAGGAAAATCTGAGGGTTAATTAGTGCATCACGGTTAATATGGGGTGTTGAGGTTCATGGTTTATTGAAAAGCAATTGGAAATCGATTCATGTACAAGTGTGTCATGTGTGGAGAATGACCCTCTAGCTAGCCCATCACCCATCCAAGTTCCAAAATCGTTTTCAAACTTGTTTTACTTTAAAAATCTGTTTTGTCTTAAAATTGCTTGTTTTACTTTCAAATTCGTCCAAACCAAAACCCCCCATTTACTTTCTTGTTTTAAAGTGTTAAAATCTGTTTTGTTTGTGTTTCCAAGTGTTTTGAGTCAAACTAAAACCAATTTTCGTCCAAAACCATCCCTAGTGTCTAGAATCTGTCCAAAAAGTGTTTTCAAACAGTTTTGAGTGTTTTTAACTTGTTTTGAGTCCCTTGAGTCTTTTCAAACGTTTTTAACTTTGTTTTTGTGTTTTTGAGTCAGTTTAGAGTCGATTAGCAATCCCTCCTAATCCCCGGTCCAGAACGATCCCTACTTGCATACTTAGTACAATTGACAACAAGAGGGTTTAATTTGAGTGCTTAACTTTTATCATATCATTTAACTAACTTAACTTTTAACCCACATGTGGGAATTAAATAATTCCCACAATCTATAGTTCACAACTTCAAACGTCCGTAACTATACCGTTATAATTCGGACTCGCAAACGGCTTTCGCCTATGCGTTCATGGGTTTGAGATCTATTTATAAACACTAGTTGTAACTTCAAAAGGTCAACGAAAGATAAGGATTGATTATGAAACTTCTAACTCGAAAACCAATAAACTAATAATCCTAAAATTAACAGAATTAAAATTAACTAATAAAGATAACGTAATCGCGAAATACGAATTTAAATTACGAGATACGTAATGAATAGTGAAATTCTGGGGATGGGATTTCACACTTAACAGCTTCAGAAATGAACCGTTCGGCAACTGACTCAACGAGTAATTCTCACGAACGGGTATGAAGTGTGCTGACTTGGTAAGTTAATCAATTATCACCCAGATACCATCGTAACCATTTCGCGTACGAGGTAACTTGTACACGAAATCTATTGTAATATCTTCCCATTTCCACTAGGGTATCGGGAGTGGCTGTAGCAACCTAAATGGCTTCTTTCTCTCCACTTTGACGTGCTGACAAACTGCATAACGACTTACATACTCAGCAATTTCTCGTTTTATACTTGGCCAGTAGTAGAAAGGTCGGATGGTATGGTACATCTTAGTACTTCTGGGATGCATTGCATAAGCTGAAACATGCGCTTGATCCAGTATTTCTTTCTTCAATTCTTCTAGATTCGGCATATACATCTAATCACCTTGCATCAGCATGCCATCAGGCTTTCGAATTGTGAAGTCTTTCTTTTTCCCGTCTGACACTGCTTCTATTAACTCCTGAGATTCTGCATCATTCATCTGGGCTTCGAGAACACGATCCAACAAAACCTTTCTGACTTGAAAGCTGGTAAGTAGAGCTCCATGTCGATCCATTTTCAAAGTAGTCCCTGTTGTAGACCTTAGGTCGATCAAAAGAGGAATATGACTTGCATAAAGAGCATTAAGTCGGCCGTGAGATTTCCTACTGAGAGCATCAGCTACAGTATTTGCACGATTGGGGTGATTCTCGATTGTGCAGTCATAATCACTGAGCAACTCCACTCACCTCCGCTGCTGGAGATTAAGTTCTTTCTTAGTGAAGATATAATTTAGACTCTTATGATCAGTGAAGATCTTACACTTTTCCCTATAAAGATAGTGCCTCTAGATTTTCAGGGCAAAGACAATAGCTGCTAACTCAAGGTCATGAGTAGGATAATTCATCTCATGGGGCTTTAACTGGCGTGAAGCATACACAATCACCTTCCCATGCTGCATTAACACACATCCAAGACCATTCAAAGACACATCA
Organism: Cotoneaster glaucophyllus; assembly: GCA_036320875.1. NCBI lineage: Eukaryota > Viridiplantae > Streptophyta > Magnoliopsida > Rosales > Rosaceae > Cotoneaster > Cotoneaster glaucophyllus. Next base: position 19,487,170 of record CM070073.1, read on the forward strand.
CTGTAGATCTCAAAATTTCCATTGTCGTCGAGAAGTGCTAATACAGGTGAGTGAGTGAGAAAGTACTTCAATTGTTGGAAACTCTTTTCACAGTCTTCACTCCACACAAACTGAACTCCTTTTCTAGTCAACTTTGTCAGAGAGAGTGTTATGGCTGAAAAGTCTTTCATGAAGTGTCGATAGTAGCCAGCAAGACCAAGGAAGCTTCGTACTTCAGTAACCGTCTGAGGTTATTCCTAATTCTCCACTGCTACTACTTTCTAAAGGTCCACAAGTACACCCTGAGCTGATATCACGTACCCTAAGAATGACACATGATCTAGCCTGAACTGACATTTACTGAACTTAGCGTACAATTAGTTCTCCCTTAGCTTCTTCAAGACTAGACGCAAATGCTTAGCATGGTCAGCCTCGCTCTGAGAATACACCAAAATGTCATCGATGAAAACAATGACAAACCTATCGAGGTATGGACGAAATACCCGATTCATCAGGTCCGTAAAAGATGCTGGTGCATTGGTCAACCCGAACAACATCATAAGAAACTCATAATGACCATAGATCAATCTTCGAGAACACACAGACACCTCTAAGCTGGTCAAAGAGATCATCAATACGAGGTAACGGTTTTTAATTGTTACCCAATTCAACTGCTTGTAATCGATGCATAACCTCAAAGTTCCATCTTTCTTCCTTACAAATAGAACTGGAGCTCCCCAAGGGGCGCTGACAGAGGCTTAACGGCCGTTAGGAATATTCCGTTAAATCCTTTACAAAAGTTAAAGACGTTACCTGATGCTGTTAGAATATTCTGTCAGAGTTGACAGAATATTCTGTCGTCTTCTCCAGCGGACCTCGCTGGTCGCCACCGTCTGAACTCGCCAGAAACTGGAAAATTTCGCTGGTTTCTGGGAAGATTTTGAAACCTTCATATCTTCTTCATTTCTCAACCATTTTTCACAAAATTTATATGGAAATGAAGCTTATGAAGAGTAGAATCACGTTATACCTTTTAAAAGTCCAAAAAGTGGACAGAGGTGGCCTGAAAATGGCTCGAAAGGTACGGTCAAAACTTGGCTCCGTGAAACCTTGCGTTTTTTACATCAACTCTACACCAAAACTAGTCTATGACCTTTAGGGAGTTGAGTATGAGCTTCCTCGACCTTTAAAACACCTTGAATCAGTCTGAAACTCATTGAACCAAAACTCACCGAGTCGGAGCTTCCGAGTTGGTGAGTCAAAACTCGTCCATTATGTGTTTGGTTTGTATGATTATGTTCGTGAGATCGAGGGGAGTACAATCGTGTGGTTTCCAGGCCATGTTTGTAGGTTTTGGTGTGAGTTTGAGTGAGTTGCACAGTGAGAGAGCTCGGTAAGTGAGAGAGATAAGAGAGAGAACTGAGTTCTCAGATACTGATTGGTGAGGGATGTGAGGGAGTAGACTGATTGGTTGCCTTTTGAAGAGAGGAAAAATAAAATATATGATTGGGTGGTGAGGAGAGAAATCGGGAAAGGAATATAGGGGAGTGATTGGTGGAAAGTAAATTGATTTTTGTTGTTGATTGGGGGACACATATCCACTTTTTAGGGATAGGAAATCTGATTTCTTACAGTGTTTCAAACACTGATAATTTGTACGTCCATGTACAAATTACCCATGGTTAACATACTTTAACGGAGCGTAACTTTTTCGTTACAAGTCCAATTCGAGTTTAACATGCGCTCACGCATTCGTAGTGACGAGTACAATTTAAGTACGAAACCAGGAAAAAGAAATAACAGTCGAAAATAACATCCACATCAGATTACACTTCTCCCCAAAAGGGTAAAAACATCAAATTACACAAACAGAAAGAGAAATACTGTGAAAATTAGAGACGGATTGTCACACTAATCATTCAGTGTGAAACTGTTTTAACTATACAGTTTTATCGAAGTTTCTCTCGTATAATGACAAACCGGATTTGTTTGCCGCATCATCATTTATCATCCGAATGAGGTTAACAACGTGGCAAAGTTGCCTAAGGGTTTTTAAAGGTAAAGTTGCCTTGTGGAAAAAGAATGCAAATTGTAACCACCACCAATTTTATTATGCTTTCTAACTACAACATAAAAAATAAAATATAAATAAAAAAATTGGAAAGAAACATTTTCCTACATCTTATTACCATGTGATAATCTAGATATCGACTTTATCGGTTCCAAAGAATTGCTAGAAAACAAATGTGTAACATTTATAAAGAACGTATGTAGAATTTCTACAATATTGAATATGATCCTAATGGGAAAATCTTGACCGAGGTTTTTATATTATGTAAAGAACTGTAAGAAAGGAACATTTTCCTACATCTTACAAATCGTTAACATTTTATCATTTACAAATAATGGTAAGAAATCAAACTATATGCACCGCTCATATCGTAATTTTATCTCTAAAAGTTCATCTTATAAACATGGAAAAATCTTCAGTTGGAATTTTATCATTTACAATGAATTGTATAGAAAGATATTATGTTTATCTCTTCTTAAAGTTCGAAGAGATTCTAAGTTTAAATCCACCTGCTTTATTGACGAAAAATAGAAAAGAAACAATGTTGTATAATCGATACAAAATACTAAGAGCCTTCGAACCTACTTTTATTGGGGTCTGACTATAATACTATATCTCACTCAATGGTATGATTTATATACAAAATTTAACTGTTGCAAGATCCATTAAATTTCTATATGTAAAATTTATATCGTTGATTTTTCAAGCCACTCAATAATATATACCATAGAAGACAAATTGCTTCTATTGAGGTAATGTCAGAGTCACCAAACCAAACAATGCGAAAAAGAGAAAAATAAAGATTTAAGGATCCAAAGTGTTCCAATGATTTCAATTTATAAGCACTGACAGAACAAAAGTAGCAGAAACAGGATTCTGGAAATGTATTGGAGGGAAAGAAATCTTATCCAGATCTTTCCCTCCAAAGTCCATGGATCAAGTGATCCGGACCTTTAAAATTTGATCCAACGGTCAAAAATTATTATAGCTTTTAAAAGTTTTTACTAACTTATCTGTTTTTAGCCGTTGGATCAAATTTTCAAGACCTGGATCACTTGATCGCTGGGCTTTGGAAGGAAAGATCCAGAGATGATCTCTTTCCGTATTGGAAAAGAAGCAAAGTTTATATAAATGTGCCACAAGGGAGGAGGTTTTAAGAGCAATTCTAGTGTGTAAGGGCTCCCCATGGCAATTGGCAATTGAATCCCCTCCACTGAATCGTAATTGCCTTTAATGAACATTAATTGTCTTTTGCATCTCCACCCCTAAACTAAATAGTCATGGCAATAGGCAATAAACTATTAATATTTTTTATTTTATAAAATAATAAAAATAATTTTATTTGTAATTTCGAATAGGATTTTTAACTGGTCTCGTTACGTCACATGTCATATCCAAAAGTACAATTTTTTGTGATAGATTTTGATAAGATTTTTATCTAATTCCGTCGCGCCACATGTCGTTACCCTTTTAGAATCGCTGAGGATAGATTTTCAATAATATTTTTAACCAATCCCGTCGCGCCACATGACACAATCTGTTTGGAATCTTTGATGATTGATTTCGATAAGATTTTTAACGAATCACAGCGTGCCATGTGGCATTATCTACAGCCTAATCCTTTCTTTTTTTCTCCATATAACCCACCATCCATCCTAAGAAATCACACACCAAAATCAAAATCTCTCAAAATCTATATCCTTATTCATAGTTTCTCCTTTCTTCTTACAACGTCTTCTTCAAGGATGTTGTGGGAAATCGATAAGCAAGAGAAAGAATTGTTTAAGCAAGGGGAAAAAAATGTTCAATCTCTAGGAGGGAGAAAATGAGATGGAAGAGTAAGACGATGAGGAGCGTAGAATGAGAGATGATGAAGCAAGAAGCCAAAGAGCCTCACATTCTCATCGAGTCATCCAAGTTGTGGCTGAGATCTCCAGGCCCAGGCATTCCACAAACATTGATAAAAGCAGGCAACGACGAGGTAAGGTTCTCTTGGACAATTATTTTGACCGTAACAGTGCATTCTCTTATGCATACTTTAGACGTTGTTTTAGAATGCAACGACGTTTGTTCAACAAAATCATGATTGCTGTTTGCAACCATTATTCTTACTTTGTACAAAAGAATGATGCTTTTGGTGTCATGGTCTCATTCCTGAGCAAAAAATTATTCTGCATTACGGATGCTTGCATATGGAGCATCTACAAACCAAGTGGATGAGATAGCGAGGATGGAGAAATCAACCATTCTTGAGTCCCTGATGAGGTTTTGCTCCGCAATCGAATCTATCTACACCAAAGAGTACCTCCGGAGACCTACGACAATGGACTTGCAAAGCTTCGGAAGAAGGGTGAGATGCGAGGTTTTCCTGGCATGTTAGAAGCATCGACTGTATGCACTGGACCTGGAAAAACTGTCCAAGTGCATGGCAATGAGCTTATGGAGACAGAAAAATGGCAAAAAGTATCATTTTGGAGGCAGTGACATCATTTGATACATGGATTTGACATGCTTTTTTCGGTGTTCCAGGAGCTCAAAATAACCTCAATGTCCTTGCCCAATCTCCAATGTTCGACGAGGTGCTACAAGGAAAAGCACTGAAAGTCACATATTGGGTCAATGGACATAATTACAGCGGAGCATACTGCTTAGCAGACGACATTTACCCAAGGTGGACATCGTTTGTCAAAACAGTGCCACGTTAGCGAAGTGAAAAGGAAAAATACTTTGCAAGATCTCAAGAGGGGTGTAGGAAGGATGTGGAGCGTTGTTTTAGTATCCTCCAAGCTCGTTGGGTGATTGTCAGGGGTGTTACCAGATTGTTTGATTTAGAGTCGCTTCGATCCATCATGATGACGTGTATCATTCTTCACAACATGATTGTGGAAGATGAGTATGATTATGATGTCATTGATGAATTTGAGCCAGACACGATGAATAATTCCAAAACACAAATATATTGTGCTCATGACGCCACCGAAGAACCTGTGCAACACGAGCCATTAGAAAGGGATGGACGTTACAAGGAAAGGCTCATTCAATGATATACTTCACTCCAATCCTCATACTATCACAAAGCCTAGCAAAGTGACTTGATAGAGTACTTGTGAGGATTGAAACAAGCTCAAAAAACTTAAAAATAAGATTGTGGTGGAAGAAGAATGCTCTTAGTTTGTTTGGTGTGTTTTTTATGTTCATTTAGTGTGGTTTTTTTTTTTTTTTTGGGTATGTTTATGTAATTTTATTTGGTGTGTTTTTTAAGTTCAATTAGTGTGGTTTTTTATTTTTTTTATTTGGTGTGTTTATGTAATTTTATTTGGTGTGTTTTTAAGTTCATTTAGTGTGGTTTTTTTTTATTTGGTGTGTTTATGTTCTTTGAATAAAGATTCTCTTAGTTTAAATAAAGTACCAAATTAAATAAAGATACTCTTAGTTTAAATAAAGTACTAAATTAAATAAATACGAAATTACATAAAATACTCAATTCAATAAATACGAAATTACATAAAGTGCCAAATTAAATAAATACAAAAGGTTTTTTTTTTATTAGCACATCACATAGTGTTGAATACACCCCCACATTAAATATTTAATATTAAATGATTTATATATCTAATAGGTAATGACAAGTTCGACTTTATAGGGTTTAGAAAAAAAAAATTAAAAAAAATCTAAATACACCTCAAATCAGTTTTAACGTGTATATCCCAAAATTATTTATCTTCTTCAAGACATCCACTGATGACTGTTACATCAGGGCCATTGTTGACCTTTATCGTCAAACGTTTCTCAACTGGTTGTAGGCAAATAGGCCAGCGGTTTGTTTGGAATCTCAAGAGCTTGTCACACACATGCATTGCAGCAAGAAAAGTAGTCCAACTAAAAATCAGTCAAGCGAAAATCCACCTTAAATTACACTCAGGTTGATTCAAATAGATTAGTTTTGCGAATATACGATACATATCGAAGTCATGGGCGGGATAGGATGCCTCGGCCTTCACAGCTATAAGATAGATATCCAAGTCAGCTACTTTCAATAAATCTGTATCCTCAAACATTGAGAAGTTAAACCCAATTCCGAGGGGCAGCCTGAACTTCTGGCCCATACTGTGTTCAAAATGTACAGTCACAGGTGGACGAAGGTTGAAATGTGTTGTCATTTCTGGAATTCACCTGGGGGCTGCATGAACTTATGGCTCAAACCTTGTTCAAAATGTACCGTCACAGGTGGATGAAGGTTAAAATGTATTGTCATTTTTTTGACACACACCTTCACTAATCAATGTTCATTGGTTAGAAAAAAGTTATGCAAATCCTTCATGACATGAATGATTTTGTATCAAACGGCATAAGAAGAAAGAAACCATTATGAAGAGAGTGGAGTGTATGTAGAAAATGCGGGGTGTATGTAAAAAATGTGGAGTGTATGTAAAAGAAGTAAGGTGTATGTTAGGAGTGTGGGGTGTGAGGGTATTATGGAAAAGTACGTGGGGTGCAATAAGATAAATTTTAATTAAAAAACAAATGTGGAGTGTGTTAAGTATATGGGGTATATTCAACAATATGTGGACTGTTAATATAACAAGCCATACGAAATTACAACCCAAAGTGATTGAAAAATTATAGGCTTTGATTATACAACAAATTCTCTAATCCCTCGTGAATGAAAAATCATCACCTAACCAATTTGTCCCTCAAATTATGGGCTCCCGATTATACAACAAATCACCTAGTCCTCATATTTTTTTTCTTTTCTTGTTTTTTTTTAATTTTTAATGCCGAGAAACGTGGACCATTGATCTAGAATCGAAAGGCTCAGATTGTGCCACGTCATCTAGCTAGGGGAGTTTTTAATTATTTTTTTTACCGTTGGAAATTGAACGGTCCAGAAAAAAGAGCCGTTAAAATCCAACAGCCAAGAGGGTGCCATGTTGCACCCAGCAACGGCTACAGACAGCCTGTCCAGCGCGGGCCCCATCGCCTGCAAAGCTTGTCAGTGACGCACCCCCACGCACGCTTGTTAGCCACACGCCTAACGTAAATTTTTTAATAACATGGTTGAAGTCAGCCTTGCATCACTCTCCCCTAGGGATGGCAACGGTTCAGTTTGGGGACGGAAATGCTATATCCATCCCCATAACCGCGAAAATTAGCCATATCCATAACCGCAAATTAACCATCGGGTATTATCCATAACCATACCCACCGGGTAACGGATTCCCCATCGGTTAACGGTTATACCCATCTTCGTCAATACAAAAAATACATTTGTTCAATTAACGCATGATAATTTAATAAATATTAATTTCGTCACTAAATATTTGATGTATAAAATGATTTAATGAATGGATCTTGTGTAGTATAAAAATTAAAACTAAATATTGATAATGTTGGTTGATCTTTAATATCTCCCATAAGTACTATTAGTCTAGATTTTCATTCATATCAAAACTTTTTAACTTGCCCACAAAATGTAACTCACACGTTACAACTTTTGTATTCACAAGATAATGGATTCAATGAATAATATATATATATATATATATATATATATATATATAGACACACAGAACCCTTATGCAAAGGGATCCCCATTTTTTTATAAAAATGGGGATTAGGTGTGGGGTCCACACCACATCGAACTTTAACGATCCGAACCGTCTATTTTTCAAGTTGCACCTCATAGATCATCCTTGCAAAATATTAGGCAAATCGAAAATGTTTAAGGCATCTAATTGGGTTCAAAGAAATTAACGAATACTTTGTTATATAAGAAACAATGAAATTTGATCTTGATAATTAAATAGGCAAATGGTTTCGGATTGAATTGAATTTTTGCAAGGATGATCTATGAATCGAGACTAACAAAATAAACGGTTCGGATCGTTGAAATTTGATGTGGAGTGGGTCCCACACCTAATCCCCATTTTTTGAAAAAAATGGGGATCCCTTTGCATAAGGGTTCTGTATATATATATATATATATAGGAATCCTTTCACAAGAGGGATCCCCATTTTTCTAAAAAAATGGGGACACCATCTTGACCGTTGGATTTGACTTTAATGAAATTGTGTGGTTGAGATTGTGTGACCTGTGTTTTAATCTCAACCACACAATTTCATTAAAGCCAATCCAACGGTCAAGAGGGTGTCCCCATTTTTTTAGAAAAATGGGGATCCCTCTTGGTAAGGGGTCTGTAAATATATATATATCATAATACAATTATATTATATATGATTATAAATACATACTATTATATTATATATAATTCGGTTCGGATTCGGTTACGGATATGGATTGGGGATCCCTATAACCATATCCAAAACCATAACCGAACATTATTAACGGTTTTTCCCCATATCCAAATGATACCCGAATTTTCATACCCAAATTCAATCCATTCGGACGGTTATCCACGGTTATCGGTTTTAACGGTTAGAATTGTCATCTCTACTCTCCCCTCAGGCGCTCGGGCCTTGGGTTTGTGCCTGAGCTGTCCCTCGGGCTCCCCCTCAGCCCAATAACCCGAATGGGCTGGAATCACTTTGGCAGGCAATTAGATTGCTGGAGCAGCCTGTCCACAAGGCTAATGGCCACGCTGGAAAGCAAAACAGAAAGCCAAAAAAGTCAAAAAAGTTAAAAAGGAGATTATATGGAATTGTGGGGGATTGTGGGGGATTCGCGTTAGATCTAATTATAAATTAAAAACTTGTGGGGCATTGTGTTAGCCCTTTTTTTGTTACTAGTTACCGAATAGATCTAACAAAAACAAGAAGCAAAATCAAATATAAGTGCCGATAGAAAAAAAAAATGATGCATGGTTATCATTTCTGTAAATTAATTGTTTATAAAACCATCAATTAAAGTAACTCACAACCCCAACATTCCAACGGAAAAGAAAAAAAAAGGCTAAGAAGTTTGCCTTTCCGCTATGCAGTAACCAACACATGGTCCCCTCTATAGTTAATAGTTTGATGGTCAGGGTTTATGCACAAAGTGAACGAATGCATCAACACATTGACACCATAATTTTTTAATTTTTCATGCATAATCATTGTTTAATGCAACAATTAATCAAAGGGTTTTCTATGATGGCATTTTTCGGCCAGTAAAAGCTAAAGATACAAAAAAGATGTAGATTAGTTTGGACTTAGTGGAAGAGAATCATTAACTTGCACTTTCTTATCGTCTAAATACGTGGTTAGGCTAATCATCATATGACAACTAGACCGAGTAATCTAGTTCCTGGATGAATGATTATAATCCATAAACTGAATGTTACATTGTTTCCTCTGAAACATACAAAATCCACATCATTCTTTATCGCCTTTAACATATAGCAGATGACTCATGTTTTTGTTCTAAGTTGAGCTAAACCCCTGCAACTTAAAATTCCAGGTGCCAAGAAAGACTCTCGGAACTGAGTTGGACACTACTGTAACAGACGGATCATCAGAAATGACTCAAAGAAACTTTTATCAGTGACATGTTTCTCGGCTTATCGATATTTGGATACAACTAAAATGTTCAAATCGATTAGAAGAATGTATACGAAGAACATCTGCTGTATTCTTTAGTGGAAAAACAGTGTTTGATATGAATAACATGTTCCATCAAGTTTCTTGCCACTACTTCTCCTTTTTATGTTCAGTGGGCAACCTTATCATCATCCTTAACTTTGGGTTTTAGGGTTTAGGGTAATTGCAGACTCCAACTGGCACCAACTGCTAAAAGCAAACGGGCTATATACGCATAACCTCTTTCTAGAGTTAGAACAACACTAAAGCAATATATGATATGAATTTCAACTGTAACAACAAAGAAACAAAAGCAGTATTCGACAACAATAATTTGTTGCACTGTTGTTACTTATCGTCTTCTGATAAAAAAAGGTAAATCCTGCATAAATTTGACATGCTTGGGGCCATGTACTCATTACTTTAGAGCAATCATGTCATCTGTACGCCACCAACAGCACTTGGCTTTTTCATTCTATTTCTTGCTTTTCTTCTTCCCTAGTTCATCATACTAGACCTTGAGCCGTGTTTGAAGGAAAAAGGAACAGTGCAGTCCTGTACTTGGGGGACCAAGAAAACACAGGTGCATGCAAAATGATATAACAAGCGGACAATGCATTCGCTCTGGAGCTACTAAATTTGCGAGTGTTTGATTCCCAGGCCCCTTTTGTTATATTAAAAAGAAAAACACAGATTAGAAATCAACAGAGCAAAATTTAGAAGCTGAGTTAACTGGAAGAATTACGGAGATAATATCACTGACATGATCCTATCCCATGATGTGCAGATCTCGGTACAACAGTGGAACCTATGTCTTTTCTGGGATTAGTGAATTCAAATATGTGATTTGAGCAGGGAGAAAATAATGTTGCACAACAATTTAAAACGATAAACAATCTTGGGATTTTGACATATTTGAAGAAAAATAATTCACAACTTGTGTTTTGTTATGTTTTTTTCTTGGGTAAATTACACTTTACCACCTCAAGTTTGGGGCCGATTTCAATTCCTTACAACATCTTTAAAACATTTCACTTTCATACCTCAAGTACTATTTTATTTCAATATAACAAATCCGTTACATTTTCCATTCATTGATCCGTTAAGTGCTGACGTGACTGCCACATTTGTGCCACGTGGTCAAAAAAATAATTTTTTAATTTTTTTTAAAAAAAACCTGAATCTTCTAATTAAAAAAAAAAAACAAAAGCTGAAACACACCTCCCCGCAACCCCAAACCCAGAAACCTTATCTCCCCCCCCCCCCCAGCCGCAGACCCCCCACCCACCCACATGACCCACGTAGACCCACCTTCCTCCCCCCTCCCCGCGACCCCGAAAACCCAGAAACCTTATCCCCCCCCCCCCCCCCCCCCCCGGAAATCCGAAGCCTACCCTGACGCATCGCCAAGTGGGCTCCCGAGTAGGCTCGTCGGCTTGTCTTTCGGCTCCGACAACGAGGTATGTATTTGATTTTGATTTTTTTCGGTGCTTGGTTGGTGGTGGTCTGGATGGAGTTAGTTTGCTAAGGATGGGTGGGGGTTGCAGATGAGAGAAGGGAGAAAAGGCTCGGGGAAGGTGGGGGTGGGGGTGGGGGTGGGGTGGGATGGGTTTTTTGGTGGGAGGGGAGGTGAAGAGGGGGAGGTGGGGATAACGTTTCTGGGTTTGTTTGCGAGGAGGTGGGTTTTAATTTTTTTTTTTTTTTTTTTTTTTTGAGCCACGTCAGCGCTTAACGGATCAATGGATGAAAAATGTAACGGATGTATTATATTGAAATAAAATAGTACTTGAGGTATTAAAGTGAAATGTTTTAAAGATGTTGTAAGGAATTGAAATCGATCCCAAACTTAATGTGGTAAAGTGTATTTTACCCTTTTTTTTCTTTTTCTCTTTTTCTTTCTAGTATTTGCCTCACAAAGGCAAAGAAAAACAGCTTTAAGTTATTGCTAGAACTGCAACTGTTATGATAATTGTATATTACTCTCCGAGAAATAAAGTTATAATCAAAGGCTAGACATGGATTTGATATCATAGTACGAATGCAGACAACGTTTCAAGTTGTTTCTGATTTTACTTTCTAAAAAAGAAACACTTTTCTAAAAGTTGTTAATTTATGTTATGATAAAAGCATATGTATCCGATTTTGTTATTTTATCTCTTTATATTTACTTAGTTAACTTCTATTAGTAATAGTGTATATTATTTTGTTTTATTGTAGGTCTGATTTGGCATGGTTGACAATTGGAGGTTAAAAAAAGCAACATGGAGCAAAGTTTGGTTGGCAGGCGTTGGCAAGAAGGAGGTAGACGTTTTGGAGCTTAATATAGTGTAGATTTATGCATAAAGTCCGGAGGATTTGAAGATGAGGCTTGGAAGACAAGGAATGAGTCCTAGATAGCGTTGAAGAGTGAATACTATCAAAAAGATAAGGTAGCTGTTGTGCACATTAACTTATCTTATCTCCATCTGAAAAAAAAAAAAAAAAAGTCCTAATCAACTTTAAACACTCTCTAACTAATTCCCTAAAGTCCTACCTCAACCCAAACACTCATTCATAATTTTACCTATATCTGAAATTGGTACCATGCAGAATATTCTGCGATTATGAGCTAAAATATACTAGATCGACTAGCCTAACAAACTAATCAACTAAATACAAATTCGTTAGTTATAAAAACACAAATCTAAGGAATAAACTTAGTTTACTACAAGTTAACCTGGTCAACAGCAACATGGTTCTTAATTCATAATTAAGCAGTATAAACTTGAGCACAAACACATATCAATAACAAACCACACAATGCGTGTAACATAAGTTAATAATCTAGATATGTGGATAAGTTTAAGCATGAAAGAACACAAGAAGCTTTGATCAGAAAAATCTATAATTGAGTTAAAAACCAAGGAATCCACGAAGTCCAATCCATTAGTGAAAATAAAATTAATACAAAGCACCACCACAAGCTCAAATCCTAGATCTATTTTAAGGAGCAGTTTTATACCTTTGTGCAACCTTACTTTGCACGTAGCCGGAGAATTCTTCAGTCTTCACAAGAGGGCAGCTCCAACCTTGAGCTCATCTCCTTGTGGAAACAAGACCAAACACGATTTATGTAATATGATATGATGATAAAGATCATATGTAATATGGATTCAAAGCATGACAAGTCAGTTCCTCCTATTGAACAGTTGAAGAAGAAAAACTGAGTGAATCCAACCTAAGTCTATATGAAGATTTGAAACTTAAAAACTAGACCATGGACAGTGCAAACCTATTTATCAATGATAAGAGGAGTTGATACTAATTTTTTTGTTTGGAAAAAGCTTTGGCAGCTAGGGTTTCATAAATGAGGAAGAGAGGAAGCTTAAGGCTTAATTGCACTCTCTCACTTTGTGTGTAAACTAAAACCAGACCAATAAACCTAGGATCCTTTTAACATTAAGCTTGTTTGTTTTTAGCCAATAAGGACGAAATGATACTTGTCAAAGGGAAAAGTAATCTGAACAGATCAAGGGTGAAAAGTAATCTGAACAGATCAAGGATGAAAAGCATATTTCCGTATAAAAGGGGTCAGTCAGCCCATGTGAGATGTCTTAAATTGCGTACCTAGTTTGCAAGTAAACAGCAAACAATTTTGACAAGACAACCACAGAAGACATAATGTAACAGGAATTTAAATGTGCAATGCATGTGCATGAACAAACCTTTGAAGTAATGAGCCAACCCCTTGAACATTGATTTGCAGCATCATGATGCCTCAACGATAGTATATTCTAAAGACTAAATAGAACATGTGTGGTACATGTATAGTATATTGACAAGAAAATCCAAAATACTCAAGTCTAGACTTTACAATATCCAAATCAAATTATAACACATGATAAACCCTAATTTACTCTACAAATGCACCCTCTATCATAACCTAACCTCTTTGCCGCTTTCTATACACAATTCCCTGCAGTTCCCATCATATTTTTCCAGCAACTTTCATCAACCCAATCGTGCCCTACGCATTTAACCATTCAGACATTCATTCGTCCATTCAAGTGAAGTTACAGGAGTTTTCTAGTTTCTTTCTTTCGAACCTTTGTTTATCTATTTTCTTTTCAATGCTTATATGATTTGCTTTTCAATTATGGTGAACATGTGTAACTGATTTCATTTTTAACTGGTAAATTCGAAGCCATGAACATATGTTAATATATGTTGATTCCATCCAGTTATTTCTTGATAAAACATGAATGTGATTTACTGCACAAATTGATATAATGTTTTACATGAACAATGACTTGAGACATGCACCAAAGGCAGTGTGGAGAGAAAAATTTGAAAAATCAAAGATAAAACAAGAAGAGCTTCTCATGAAATACAATATCAAAAGATCCAACATTGTGAAAACAGTCTAAATGAAACACCCAATGCAGTGTAACTCAAAATCCCATGATCCCACCAGGTCTTATCTCGAAAGACATCGATCATTTCGAAGGTCATTGTGAACTCTCTATCACCCTTTTTAAACAGCAACAAATACTCATGGTTGTCGACCCCCTTTAGTGTTGGGCAAAAGAAACACCCAAGATTTATCTCCAGCAAATGAATTTGGTAAGACTTGCAGTTGCAGTAGGCACACGGTGTTTCCTCACCGGTTAGGATATCTGGCTTTCACCCAGAAAACCCAGTTCAATTCCCGGCAATGGAACCTTTTTGCCAATTTTTTTTCTTTCTAATTATAAAAACAATTTAATATTTGAAATATTGAATTTATATCAGTGCATATTCATCTATTAACAAAACAAAAACAAAGAAAAAACATTCATTCGTTAAACACCTAATAACTTGAAATAGCTGTGCCTTTTGCATTAAAATTACACTTCAACAAGTGTCTTGGAATCGAACTTGGATATTCAAATGCAAAAATAGAGCTCGATTCGAACGTATACAAAATAATCGAGCCCCTCCATTTTAGCCTCATCGGGGGTTAGTTTTTCCATACTCAATTAGCCCTAACTCAAAAACATCCAAAATCATTGGACTTGAATAAACCGACTACCCCTACCAAGTTCAACATCCGAATACTGTTAAATTTAGCTATTGAGGGTGGAGAGCATGCCTCCACCTGCAGTGGGTAGCACCACCTCCCAGCCAGGGCCTTTGAGGGGAAGAACATCGGCAACACCATTGACCTTCTCTTCATCATGATCAGCAGGACTGCACACTAGATCACTGCGATCCAACACCCTCTCCAAATCTTTGTCACTGATAACTGTCTGTATCATCTTGTCTTCAGCAGATTCTTCCTCTCTTAGCAAAGCTTCAAGATCCTCTTCCTAAGAAAGATTTAACAGAACGCACAAACCAGCGTCAGCATGATAAACCCAACTGATATCATAAGTCAAAGCTTAACGCACTAGTCATGAAATGAGTTACATCCACTGCCAGACAATTCAAGCCTCGCAAAATTGATTTTTGAGAGTAAGAGTAATATAGTGAATGTCGTGTCCCATAGAATTATGAACAAGATGAAAAAGAAAAGAGCTACAACAATTTCTGCATAAACACATTGGACTCTATCAAGCATGATTTTCTAATTCAGTTCAACATAACCAACAAAGAACAGCAACCAACCTCCAAGACATCAGTACTACTCTTCGCTTTATCTTGATGAAACTGCCCTTTCCCAATCACCACATGTTCAAGCTTCAACTTGCTAAAAGCTCTTTTCAGAATCCGACCCTGTTAATTAATATTTTCTCAGAAATTTTTAACAATATAAAAATAAAATATACCCAGTTACATATAAAAAGCTGCAATAATCACCTACTTACCTCTACAGATTGTGCCGTCGCCAACCTGTAAACATGAACAGGCTTTGTTTGACCAATCCTGTGGCATCTATCCATGGCTTGCAAATCCATTTGAGGGTTCTGGTATGCACATGCAATATATCAAATGAAATCAATCATTCATGAATCTTTAATTCCAGAAGAAGACTAGAAGAAAGAATTAAACAGAGGAATTATATACCCAATCACTGTCGTACAGTATACAAGTGTCAGCTGCAGTAAGGTTGATACCCAGTCCACCAGCTCTGGTGCTTAGAAGAAAAATTCTATAATTGCTGTCCACATCGTTGAACGCTGCAATCTGCTTTCAGAAATAGAATAGTTATAATTAAACAATAGTTGTTCAAAAGTAAGCGCTGAACCCAAAAGGGTAAATCCAAATTTGAGTAAGAAAACAAGTCACGCTATGAGAAAATAAACTCCCAAATCTGCATATTGCCAGAACACTAATCTATGGCACAAAGTGAAGGTTTTAAATGCCAGAGGTTTTCACTGCCAAGAAATATTTCAGATGGTATAATCATGTTTATTTCGGCAGCTATGCTTTGATTAAACGATTATGTTACATTGCAGAAGTCCGAGAAAACAAGGATTGCTACATTGTGGAAAAATAATTTGATTTTTAATGTAGCCAATGAAAGAGATAGCATGCATCTACTAAACTTCGAAAATTTAATATGAAAAATTAAGACTTCTGATTCAAACCAACCACAGACCTGACTTCTCCGTTCTTCAAGTTTCACATTGCCATCAATTCTACAAACTTCAAATTCTTTCTCACTAAAATAGTACTCCATAATATCCAAAATCTTAGTCCACTGAGAGAAGATAAGAACCTGAATACAAATTCAAGATATTAACAACCCAGTAACAAACAAAAAAACAATCCAAAAATAATTAATAGACATACTTTGTGTTTGCGGGCAAACAAGTGCTTTAACAGTCGGTCCAGCAAACTAAATTTTCCACACTGTTCAACAATCTGTTCAACAGGTGGGTAGTAATCTGTCAAGAAAAAAGAACTGCATAAGCATTGATATAGCACCTATTTATATGACAACACTGAATCAGTTTAAGGCAAAGTACATGAGCCATCAAATGCCGACTCCAAAAGGTCAGGATGATTGCAGTTCTTCCGAAGTTGGACCATCAGATTGTTAAGCTTTCCCTTCATTCCGCGAACTGCAAGTTTAAGAATTATTGAATAACACAGATCGCAGCACAATAGGATACAGCAAAAGACAACTAACCAAGCCAACCATCACATTTCAATACCATGCCAAAGTTTGCATAGTAATACCTTCGTCCAATATCCTGCTTAAGGTTAAGACCCATAAAACAGGGACACAATAAAATGTGATACCACAGTGAAAAAAACAGATTGAAATCTATCATAAATCCTAAAACCATGGAAAAATACAAGCCCCACCAATGATCCACCTCCTTAAGTGTCTTTAGTTAAAGTAAGACCCAAGATTTCTAAACAATAAGGAATTTAGAGTCCAAAGTTTTCACCGTAAAGACATATCATACCATGATCTCCCCTCTCAAGTAAATAATTCTCCAATGTCTTATTGATCAGAAGATCTTGAAAATGTTTTTGATGATCTGTCATGGATGCATATAATATGATTTCCTTTTTCCTAGGAAGCATGTGCTCAACATCAGACTTCATTCTTCGAAGAAGAAAAGGACGCAAGATGGCATGGAGTTTTGCAACCATCTGCAGACAATTGGAACACCATATTCAAAATTACACAATTCAAATTTGTGTAAAATTTTAAGCCACAATATTTGCAAGAACACATACTTGAGCCCTTCTCTTCTCTTCCAATTCTTCCTTTATTGCCTCATTATTGCACTTTCCTGCTAAATCAAACCTGACAACATGATTGTAATAAGCTAATGAATCTGGTCAAACAATACTGGAACCATTATCTGCTGTAATGTTTTCATCCAACAGACTAACACAATCTAGCCACACAGAAACTTCATAGTTTTCCGCAAAAGTTACTCACTTAACATGTCATGGACTTTTTTTTGTACAACGATGTATTTACACTAGATTCAAACCAAGACCTCTCACTTACAAGTGAAGAGGAATACCATTAGACCAAAATACTAAGTGGTAAAATGTATCGACATAAAGCATGGTTCTTAAACAGCTAACCTTCATCACAGGATTTCCAAAATCTAATACATTACTAGGCTAGAAGCTCAGTTCCTCTAGTTATAAATATGCCATGGTACTTCAGTTGCATAATGCAGATTCTGGTGCAGGAAGTTCTCAACCAGACTACTAGTGGGGATGTTCACCTCACTGGAACAAGTTTGCAAGCTAACAAGCATCAAACTGGTCAAACAATAATTAATCAGAAAACCATACTTACCATGACTCAAATTCTTCATGGGATGAGAATATATCAGGCAAAATGAAATTCAACAATGACCAAAGCTCTGCCAGATTATTCTGTAGAGGTGTCCCAGTCAACAGAATCTTATTGTCTACATGTAATAATTTCAATTCCCTCAGTAGTTTGCACTTTGAGTTCTTCAATCTGTGTCCCTTTAATAAAAACATGCATAAAAGTTCAACATTCATGCTATATAGTAATATGGTTTGAAAGGGAAACTGTATCTGTAGGACTAGTTAGATTACTCACTTCATCAACCACAAGATATTTCCAATTGTAATGTCTCAAACATTTTCTTGCATCAGCCATTGCAACTTCATATGAAGTAACAATTATAGGGAACTTAGGGCCAATTTGTCGAGGCATGTGCTTCCTTCGTATCTCATCCCTTTGTTTCTTGTCACCATGGTAGACAATAGCATTTATTGAAGGCGTGAACCTATTTCGGGTAGAAAGAAGTTAAACAAGGAATTAAAGTTGGAAGATCATAGGATGAAACAAAATTCAGATCAGTTAACCAAAAAGTATATAAACTATTTACCTTGAAATTTCATTTACCCAATTTGCAAGAGTAGAAAGAGGAGCAATCACTAAGTAGGGCCCATCCATTCCATTCCCTTTTAGATGAGCAAGAAAACCAATGGTCTGGATGGTTTTTCCAAGTCCCATTTGATCTGCAAGGATCCCATTCAGCCCATTTTGCCATAATGAGATCAACCACTTTACACCTTTGATTTGATAAGACTTCAATTTTCCACCAGTCAACAGAGGTACAAGTTCCTTTTGCTCTTTCTCAATTCTTTCTTCTTCAGTGAGATTCTCATCGTCAGTTTTCACACCCTCTTTAGATCTTGTAAGCATAGCTTCAACTGCCTTCTTGGCCTTTCTCTACGGAAATGATAATTATAAAGGTCAAGATGTCAGGATACAAGAATTCAACAAAGATAAGGAACTTGATGAGTGTATAAAAATATCAAATAAAGACACAAACTTCTTCTAAAGGGGTGGAAAAGTTAAAAGCCATAAGACTTCCCCAAAATATCGCAAGAATACTTACGTCACAAATATCAAATAATCCACTTGGTACAGGAGATAAGAGCAGTCAGACCACTAAAAAACCTCATTAATTTGAAAAAATCAGATTAATCTGATTTTAAACTCCTAAACAGGAATATTCATGTATAACTATGATCTACCAACCAAACACACAAATATCGCATTTAAGAAAAGTAAGGGAAGCATAGACTTTCTTACATTATCAAAACTTGCAGCTGCTTTTCTTTTCCTACCGCGACCTTTCTTCTCCTCAACATTTTTTTCCTCAACAGTTTCACTCGGTCGATTGGCTCCAATCTAGCAAAACATTTCATTTTATAACTTAATCAGTAAAAAGAAGAAATTAACCATTCAAGAGAAGTGTAAGGGACGGTACAAGTGTGATGTTATCCATTTTCTCCAGCAAAAACTGTGAGTAAAGCTGAGTTTGTGTTAGGAGCTCATCCAACTTGTTATACTGAGTGTCATTCAGGTCGGGTAACTGCTCTGGTTCCCTTCCCGTTTCTGACTCCTCTTCCTTAACCCGTTCTTTAAGCAATTTCTCCTCCACCTCAGCCAACTCGACATCAATCTTTGCCTCACATGCATCCTTAAACATGATTCAAATGCAACAAAATTATTCAACCAACAAACAATAATTTGGGGTTAATTAGAAATGTAATATTACTCGTAGACTAAAACAATTGAGACCGATTTATGAAGTTCCACATAAACCACACAATAAAGCTATCAACTTAGGCGCATAGAAACCCGCCGAGACCATGAAACACCACATTTCACAGAAACAATAGATTGAGCATGCCTGCAAAAACATCGATTTTGCAAGCAAACGAAAACTGAAAATTTCCTCTACTATTAACTTGCATTTAATTCAAAATATATGTGAAAGACAGAGATATACACAAACAGAAACATGCATAAATTTTTTCCACAAAATCCGTTATTTTGAAGCACTTCATGTCTTTCTACTCATTCCTTCAAACATTTTCCTTTAAAATCCACCAAATTACAAATCCCCAAACAGAAAAACTGTGGGAACAAACGCCATTCTAAAAGAAATGAAAGCAAACCTCGTCCTCGAGTACCGAAGTGGGAGAATCTGCCGAGGGATCGTTCTTCGTCGCCATTTCAAAATCTACAAGCGAAGAACAAACGTTAAGTACATAAAAACAGAATAGAAAACCCTAATAGCAAATAAATTTGTAAGCTTTCAGGAAAACACAAACCCTAGGGTTCAAATTCCAGAAATAGGGGGTGAAGAAGAACCGTACGGGATTGGGTTTCCTCTCAGAGAGACAGAGGGCTCCAGAGTCCGGCAGCGGAGAGAGAAAAAGGAGGGAAGACGAAGAAGCGCTTGAGATAATGAGTGTGAGACCGAGAGAGGGGGCAGTGGAGGAGCAGCCATGTATTAAAGTAGACCCCCAAATCTATTTATTAATTTTTCAAAGTGACGGGTGTGACTGGGCGGGAAAATGGGGTTGTAAATTTGCCCTGCGATTAGTAGTTAATTACTCTGATGCCTTTCGTGTTAATATTAGAAGATTTGCCTTTATCGGTATTTTATTAACGTTGGCGAACAGGGTTATATTAGTCTTTTTAGTGGTAATTAAGTGGGTTTGCGGGTTCCCAAATTGGAGGAAACAGGCACGTTTTGTCTGCCCTACTTCTAGATTTTGGCGTTATTAAGGTCACTATATGAAAATTATGAAAACTTTTTTAATTTAGTTTTTTTTCTAAATAACTTTTGAATTCATGTCACTACGGTCTAGTGGTATTCATCTTCATTTATAAGTGAAGTATCTTAAGTTCGATTTTCATCAAAGACAAGTTTGAACCACATTATTGCTAGCCCATTGTGAACCTTGGTACAGTTTGGTACGCAGACGGGACGGGACATGACGGAACAGATGATGTAAATATTAAAAAAGATAAGGGGAAATGTTGTCTTAAAATGTTATAAATTTGTGTTCCACGGATGTGGAACGGGTCGTTCCAGGGGGGAGAGGTGGAACGAAAAATCAGCCAAATTTCGTCTCATGGGACAACCTGTTCCACGGTTTTTAGGCGCACCAAACGTGGGACGGAACGCCTCGTCCCACTGCGTTCCGTCCCGTCCCACGTACCAAACGGTACTCACCCCTCCTCAGATAATATCACATGTTCAAATAAAAAAAAACTTCTGAATTCATGAGTAGTGATACAATTTTTTTTTTTTAACAATTCATAGCAGTGAGTAATAAGAAAAACAAAGGCTAATATTAAACATATAAAATTTAGCCTCACTGAAAATCAATTCAAATGTCCCAGCTAGGGGTGGATTTTTTTGCCAAATTGTCGTGCCAACCGTGCCATACCGATTTTGTGCCAATTTTTTTGCGCCAATCGGTAACGTACCGTACCGAAATTTCATGGTACGGTATTGGTAATAGATATCATTACCACAGGTATTACCGTACTGTACCGAAAATAAAATAAAATATATAATTTATAAATTATATAACACATATGTATACTATTCCAATAATTTGAAAATAAAACCCTACTTATATTAGCATTGTTGTTGGTGACTTTGATCTCTTGAAATGGTGGAAATCAAATACAAAAGAATTCCTAATTCTTTCACCAGTGGCCAAGATATCTTTGTAACCCCCACTTCTATCTTTGCTAATGAAAATGCATTTAGCCTAGGAAGGAGGGTTGTTGACCTTTTTAGGGCATCCTTGATTCCTAAAATAGTAGAGGCACTAGTGTATACTAGTGGTTGGCTTAGGGCAGATGAAGTAAACTTCTACAATGAACCAACGAAGATATGCTTCAATTTTACAAGGAAATGGAAAAAGAGGAAACAAGAAATATATGCTTTAATTTTTTTAGTAAATTTGTTATTAAATGGTTTTCAACTTTAATTCTTTTTGCTACTAATTAATATGTTTTATTTGTTTGTAATGTAGGCTTGACACAAGCTCAATCTTTTACAAGTTCAATGCTTCCTTCAAAAGTTTTGATATCTCAAGCTTGAATAATTGATCAATGAATTCTACTTTTGAAGTTTAGTTCCAATTTTCATTTGGTTTGAAACTTTAATTTCTATTTGGATTGTTAACTTCTATTTGTTTTGGTTCGTAACTTCTATTTGGATTGCAAGCTTAATTTTCATCATGAATCTTGATGCATTATTTGAATTATTGTGTGTGTGAATTGTGAACGATGAATAATAGATGAATTTAAGCTACAATGTATGAGATAAAGGTACAAAGAAAAGTTTTGCCCTTGAATTGGGTAAAAAAAAAACAAAAACAAATTTTGTCCCAAAACAAAATGGCAATTACCATTGCCATACCATGCCAACCGAACTTTGGTATACCGAAAGTTTGGTACGGTAATGGTAATAGATTTTACCAAGCCAAAAGTTTGGTACGGTAATTGGTACGAGGGTTTTGGTATGGTAACCGTACCGAACCCACCCCTAGTCTCAGCACCCCTGCAACGTAGCATTAAGGTGGTCGTTTGATTTGATTTTAATACGATTAAATTATACAAGTTGATGTAACCTTACACTAGATGTTACTTTTAAACTGCTAAATTTTATTTTTAAAAAAATTGGGTTAATTTCAGTTTACTACCTTAAAGTTTCGTGGTTTTCAACATTTGATACATCAAGTTTTTTCATCCCAAAGTCATACCTCAAGTCTTAACTTTAGGACAGTTTCGTACATCCGTTAAGTTGGATATTAAGTCAACCGTTAATTGATGACGTGGCGCCTACGTGGACAATGACTGGTCGCCACGTATCAACATGGAGCTCTAATGGATATTAAAAAAAATTAAAAAAAATAAAGGAAAAAAAGTCTGGGCGTCCTCCCTCACACCCAACCCTCCCCTCCATCCTTTCTCTCTTCTGTGCCCACCCAACCCTCCTTCCATTCTCTTTCTACGGCCGCTGCCAGCTTCACCTCCCGCCGGCCACAAAAGAAGATGAAGAACATGAAGCTCCCCATCACTGAGACCAATAGCCACGAGCTCCAGTTCAAGGTCGAGACGTTTTCAGTCAACGACAACCCCAACGCCAACATTTCGTACGGTCTCAATCTCCAGGAGAAAAGGGAATCCAAGAATCGGGAGCGGTTGGGGTACTATGAGCTGCCAGATCTATATTCGTGGAGCATACGCTGTTGCAGAAGTTTAAAGACAATTTGGAGCGGTTGTCGGATCATGGGGTTGGAGGAGTATGAAGAGACGCTGGTGGGGGTTACGGATAGGCGTTGCTTACTGGGTACGGGTGATACCCGGGTAGAGGGATTGGGAAGAATGCGAAGGAAGATGTGAAAATTGTGAAATATATCGGAGTACTGACTGATAGCCATGGGTTATAGGGGTGGGCACTTAGAACCGAAAACCGAAACCTAAACACGAACCAAATCGAACCGCACCGAACGGTTTGGTTTTGCGGTTTTGAAACGGTTTGGTTTCGGTTTTGGCTTTTGAAAACCGAACCGAAACCAAACCGCACCGCAACTATTAATAAACATTTAAATTTAATTAAATGTCCATATTAGATTTCATGTTTTAATTGGTTGTTTGTTAGAATCCATACACTTAGTATGGACTCAACCACACTAGAATATCATCATTCATCACTTTCTTTCGTTCATTAACTCGAATGACCTTTGTTATTTTATACCATCACACACACACATATATGTACAATACAAGGGTGGACTAATCTTGTTATCAAGAGTCGAACAATGATCTAATGAAGTCCACTCATTTGAAGTATGACATCACATATTCTAATATGAAAGTTTCGCTCACGTTTAATGATTTCAAAGTTATTCAACTTGTTTTATGTTATACCTTGTACGAGACACCCTTTTGTTGCACAAACATATTTTAACATCACAACTGCATGCAACATGCTAATTGTTTACATAGCAAATGTCTTTTTCCTATTGTTACTAGGAAATGCTTATTAATATGTTAAATTGCAAATTGTACATTTTTTTCTTAAAAACCAAACCAAAACCGTTTGAAACCGCACCGAACCGAACCAAACGGTTTGGTTTCATTTCGGTTTTGGCTTCAAAACCGCACCGAACCAAACCGCAAAAAATTTCGATTTTGGTTTTGGTTTCACTCAAAACCGCACCGAACCAAACCGTGCCCACCCCTAATGGGTTATGGTTTAGTCGGCACCTTCAACAATCTTGCCCGATCCAAGAACCCATATGACGCCATCTTCGACTTCTCCAACGACAAGTCCTTCCCCACCTCCACCGAAGACGACGCTTCATTCTGTCTCGTCGATGGAAAGCCCCCTCCGTGCCCCAGATTCGACCCCAAGTGACGGTTCTAACAGTAGTGATAGCTCCCCCACCGCCGCGACGAAGAGGTCGAGGATAAAAAGCACGAGGCTGAGAAAGAGCGGGCCCGTCGCGACCACCAGTACAACATGAACCGCTCAAACGTCAACGCCCCTCGCCGAGAAGCCACGATATTCAAATCTTCCGTCGATATCCAGCCGGAGTGGAACATGCTAGAACAGATCCCCTTCTCCACATTCTCGAAGCTCTCATTTTCTGTACCAGAACCCGAGGACCTCCTCTTAAGCAGTGTTGAACCTGAGGACCTTCTCCACATTCTCAAAGCTCTCGTTTTGGTAGCTGTCGAAGAGAAGAAGAAAAAAGGTTGGAAGGTGGTGATGAGGGAAGGATGAGTGCGAGTAAGAAGAGGGACGGAGTCAACAAGGACAGAGGAGGAAGAAGGGGACTGGGTGATGGGGAAAGGTTCAGATATAATTTTTTTTTTTTTAATTTTTTAATATCTACCTAGGCCCATATTGACACATGGCGCCCAGTCATTATCCACATAGGCGCCACATCATCAATTAACGACTGACTTAACATCCAACTTAACGAATGTACGAAACTGTCCCAAAATTAAGACTTGAGGTATGACTCTAGGATGAAAAAAATTTCATATACCAAATGTTGAAAACAGCGAAACTTCAAGGTAGTAAACTGATATTAACCCAAAAAAATTTGTTTGATGTTTGATATGGCCATTTCAAGTTAGAGCATATCTAATGGAATAGACAAAGGAAGTAAGCAAAATTGTACTTTGTGATAGGTTTACGTAACCAAAATGGTATGGAGAAGTTAGAGCATGGTTTTAATCATTTGCCTTACAAAAAGGTTGGAACTTATGACCTTCATATTAACATTCTTTTTTTCTTTTTCTTTTTTTTTTCATATTGAAGTTATAATTTGGTGTTTGTAAATTTAGAAAATCTGAGTTTTGTCCAAATACATTAGAGCTGCATTTGGTACGCAGAAAAGAATTTATGGGAAATAATTTTTCATTGTCATGTTATTTGTAACTACATAATCTGGTATCATGATAACCCCAACCTCAAGTCAATCACTCCGTGTTGCAGTTGTTTTTTTTTTTTTTGGTAGTAGTTGCCTTGACAATTTTTCTCCTGGGTTGAGCCAGGGACGTTTATGGTTGTTCGATTTTACTAAAATCTCCAGATTCGGTATTCTTGAACATTCTCATAAAAAAAAAAAGGCAAAGTTGTAAAATACGCGAACAAATAATTGTCTAAAAATCCAGTACATAAATAGCAAGCAATGTTTGCCAGAAAATTAATGGAAAAATACACAACATATATGAAAAGTAGATTGAATTGTGGATATACTTATTTTGGGTTGAGAAATTCCACAGCAATAATCATATTACACAACATATATACTTAAGACGGGTTACAAAAATTTTCAAATCCCATGTACTCTTGATTCTCCATCTTTTCAACCATGTTTGCTATGCCCACCCCACCTGAAAAATACATCAAAACAAAATTTCGCTGATTTGAGAGTATGTACTTTTCGGCAGTATTAATAAATATACGTGTTATAATTCAGGTGATTAGCCGTTACCTAAGCTGATTGCGCTGACGAAGATTGTCAAAGCTAGAATGAAGATGACAATGGATGCTCTCCCAAGGACTGCAATTATCTTCCTCACTACATGCTGACCGGTAAATGCAGCAATTGTTGCAACTAACACAAAATAAGCAGCTGCAGCAGAGAGTAAACTTTAAACATTTAGTTTTATTTTCCTCGTATTCATACAAACTAGAAGCTTATTACATGTACAATATAGTTCTAAAGTTAGATTATTGCTTGCTTACCATAGGGGACCGGGAAACGGTTGAGAAGGTAATACTGTACAACTGACATGGAGGATGAGAATAGCATTGCAAAGGTGGATGTAGCACTTGCTACCTGCAAAAGGAAAAGATAAGAAAATTCATCATCTGGTTTCATTTTTCTGCTTATTTCAGTTGCAGCAGAGAGGTCCTGTTCGTGACATTTTCCGTTATGATACCCAGTTATGTAGGTTATAGATGATACGTGGTTAGTGTACAAGCCGTGGATGTGAATGACCAAAATCCCATATCGAAGAAGTACAACATAATCTACAAGTTAAAAGTACGTGGTTCACTACTTGCATTGAACTATACCTGAGGAGGAATACCCAATTCAAGAAAAAGGGGTCCCAATATGAAACCACCTCCCAGCCCAAGTAGTCCACCGACCATACCAGCTACAATTCCACAGCTGCAGTAGAGAAAAATCTGATGCAACTTCCAGTTTGTGATTTCCTTTCCTTTTGATGCAATCACTCTGGTGCCTTTGCATAAGCATATGGCTTCAAAGAGTGTTACGGAAATTGCAATTGGTACCTGTGTATGAAATGATAAAACTATAATGTTGAGCTGGATCATCATTGGGAAACATGAGTGCTAAATCGATATTGCATGTTTTTCGGGTCCTTATGAAAATTCTCAAACTTACTACTCGGGTTTTTATCATTACCTGCAATGAATTCATGATCCAGAACATGGTTGAGCAAGTTTTGGTGTATGTCTGCATAAAGATTCAGACAGTTTCATTCAGTAATGAAAGTGAAAAGTTATTGTGCGTTTGGAACGAAGGCAGAGGAATTAGAAAGATGAATCTTGTAGTTTAAGAAAGCCAAGGTCTACTAGCTCTTGACTACAGTGCTAGTAGTGACCAGATTTAACTAACTTACCTTCACAATCTGGACAATAAGAAAAGCCACCCAGACATACATGAGCAACGATAACTCTTTCCAGTAAATGTTGCGCATTATTGGTACCTGGATAGATTGTTCATATATTCAACACAACAACAGAAAAAACTTGAAAAATTTCAGATAGAAGTTTTGTCAGAGTACTTTGCGTGTGGAGCTGCTAATGATATGATTGGGACTCACCTGCTCATCTTGCAATGAATCTGGACCGCTAGGTAGCGGTTTGTAGTCTTCCCCAGAACCCTCTGCAACTGAGGAGGTTAGTTAGTACCATTGTTCTCAAACATATGCTGACATATAGATATTGTATAACTGTTTATTATTATCAGTTTTCTTTTGAGTCCTCTTTTAGTTGTTTGGATGAGATGAATGAGCACTCACCGCCTGGTTTGGACTCCGATTCCAACAGCTTTTCTGCTTCCTGAAAGTCATGTAAAACATCAGATTCCTTGTTAGTAGGTTGGTAAGAACACGCTCATTGATAGTTCTAAATAGTTAAGTGGAAAGGGAAGTGATTTTCATCGACCCTTTTTTTCCTTCTCCACCTCTCTTTATTTTTGTCCTTTATTCACCTTTGATTCATTCAATCCAAAGGCCAGGAAAAAAGGGAAGGTGCTAAAAGGGAGAAAAGGGTTATGTGTGGAAATCATTTCACATGAATAAATATCTTACCTCCTTCATCATTGTTTCCTTCTTCCATGTTTCCACGCCTTTCATCAAAGCTTTTGCTGCTGTACCTGCCACAACTCAGAAGAATACCTAATAAGACTATTGGGAATGCATAGATATATCGAAAACCTGGATTTTCTTTTCTTGTAGCAGAGTCCATATTCCATTTTATCAGTTCATTAATCAAAGGAAATATAACTGTTAGGAATTGATGTTTGGAATGTTACTGCATACCTAAGAAGAGAATGATAAGAAGAACTGTGACCATCCAATCGGCAAACATGACATTGAAGGCGACTCCAATGCTGATCCCTAGCATGAGCATTGGCTGAAAAAGCAATGCCAGATCATAATCTATGAGGGGCATGTCCAGTGTTGGGTGCCTCAGTCTCAAATTGAAGTATACCGTTGATCCTGCAGCTCCCATTATCATACCTGCATCACCAAAACAATGCCAAACAGTTGATTAATTCTGTCTAAATTTAATCCAAAACAGTTAAAGGAAAGATTGAGAGGTGATTACTCACACTTGGAAATCGCGGTGGAAGACTTGGGATCGAAGCCAACGATCAAGGCTAGCATTGGAACAAAAATTCCTCCACCACCAACACCACCAACACTACCCAATGCAGCACCAAAGAATCCAACTATTGAACCTACTACAATTTTCCAATCAAACTTCATCTCCTGCTCAACCAAAATACATACACATACATGTCAAAATTCAAAATACCACAACAGCAAAAATCAAATATATAATTATGAAAGACATCTGTCTTTCTGTCTCTCGATTTTTTCGGTGTGTAAAGAGAGATTGAACTCACAGGCCAAACAGGCTGATAAGAAGAGCCTCCAGCCTGCCATAGAAAATTAACCACCCTCACAAAAAACGATTCATGTGTATGTTTCTGGACAAAATTTTCCGGCTTGATGATCTCGTCTCTTAAAGGCCTATCTGCACTGGCAACTTCTGTTATGATAAGAAGATTAATGAATACTGCCCATGCAATTGCCATTGCTGCTGCTCCTGCTGATACTTTTACTGCCCTCTGAGTGGCCTTGTTTCGAGCCATTCGGGTAAAAAGATTGATGAAAGTTTGGTAACAAGCAAGGAAGTTATGAATCTGAGAAGCTATTATCTGTATGTATATTTCTCGAGTTGAATTTATTTTTTCAACTCTTATATTCTTGTGTGTTTCAAGTGCAGTATAGGGGTGGAGGAAAACATGAAGAATGAGGAATATGCAGTCTTTTAGTACCTGCCTGCCCTTTATAATCCTTCTCTATTCTCCACTATCTTTTTACTTGCATGTGTGTATTGATTTAGACTCGTTTTAAGTAAAAACTAATTTACAAATGGATCCTCAAATCTATTTTACGCTCCCATTCGGGACCCACAAACCATACATACAAGAAATTTTGAGTGTGACAATTACACCGTTACGTAATGTTACTAATTCACAGTTATAATATAAATGAACTACAAAGTTGATATATCTTATTGTTGGATTATAATATTAGTAAATATATTCACGTGTTGTAACATGAGTTGATTGATAATTGCATGTAGCGTTGTTTTGGAACTCTCACTCATTCGAACTTCAAATTCATAAAAGTGAAATCAGAGTGGGGAAAACACCAAATGCCATCTCTAAACTTGGTAAGAAAAAAGTTTCACATCTTCTGTCTTGAATTGTTTTCTCAAGGAGAGGGTAAAAACTGATTTTCCTTTGGCAAGTCAAAATTGCTGGGTAACTTTTTGTGAATCGTGCCAGAATACGGATTCCATGATGCTTTCTTGTACGCAATACATCATCTTTCTGGCCATGAAGCTTCGTAGAGGTTGAGGTACAAGAATTTGGTAATGAAATGTGATTGTTACATTTCCACGAGTAATTGAGTAGGTTTGTGAACACTAACTATTATCTCAACTTTTAATGCTCACTGATGTGGCACGTAACATATAAGTGTTTTTGCTGATTGTAAGTAAACGAAACACGTTTGCTTGTTCTCTAAACAACCTGCTGCCGCGCACAAAACCTTCTGTTGTCGTACCATAAAAACAAGAGTATTGGCTTCCAAGAAATTTCCGAAGAGCAGTTTGAATTCTTGAAACAGGGCAAAAGCCAAGGCAGTTCCAGCACGAAGCTCATGCAGTGGCAATTCTGTGATTCTTGGAGCAGCTGTGGCTGCATGAACAAGTATTCGGCGGTGCTACTTTCCATGTGAAACTTCATCGCTGCTTCATAGTTGTTGGCCCTTTCTTTGCTCTTTATTTGTAAGCACTCACTGCCACTTCCAGACAGCCCAAATCACACTTTACAAAGTGTTTTCATGCGCCCTAATTCCCAAACCAATAATTGAGTTAAAAACGTTAAAATGCAGTCGGCGTCTCGGCAAAAGTAAAGTTTGTTCCATCACAATAGTAACGCGCGGCCATTTTTTTTTTCAGTTTAAAAACATATTACACAAGAGGGGTCAGACTCGAGTGCAAGGGACTAAAACACTACCCCCGTGCCCTCGAGTCCTGACCAACTAACCTGACTCAAATATAACTGAGGCAAGGCACCTGCCTTTGGGCCTAATCATTCCAGTCCAATACACACAAGATTTTTCAAGAGAAATAAGATGCAGTAAAGGACATCACGGATTAAACCGTCACACGAAACCACCAAAAAGGTCCATAAATTCTCACAAATTTCATAAAAAGGATTACAAAAGAGAGGTGAAAAATCGCTACCAATTTCCACTAGCACAAACGTTCAGACGTTAAAACACCCCAACACACAATATCTTCAGCTTCAAGACATCTTCGCAAAAACATTTGACTACGTAGGATTTAGTGAAAACGAAAAAAAAAACCAAGATCCACAACATAGACAGCAGCTGCTGTGTAAGACGCAATATCGAGCACTGATCAAACCAAGCAGAGTGAAAATCTAACCGGTAAAGCACGGCAGCTTGAGATGTTTTAAATTTCAGTCAATACTCATTGTAATCCCGAGAGAGTGATCTGGATGACCTCCGATAATCATGCTCCACATCTCCACCCCTCTCCCTTTCACGGGACTCAGCTGGTGCTTGTTCATAACGGTAATCATCCTCTTCCATTTGATCATAGCGGTCATGAGCATGGTCAGGATATTGTTTGTAGCGGTCGTCATCATGCTGGACATCCAATTGATCATACTGGCTACGATGACGCTCGTAGGGCTTAGCATCATCATCAGGCTCTGAGCGCCTATGGCCATGTCCAGGTTGTTCAAACCAACCCTGGTCATCTTCTTGGGCAGTGTGGTCATAACCCCGGACCCTCTCCCCATGTCGGACCCTCTCATGTTTTGATTCAATACGTTCATGGGAATGGCCACGATCATGCTCAGGGTCCCCAACTTCATCATCCCTCTCCCTGTCTCTGGAGCGATGATCACGATCACGCTCCCGATCATGGTCCCGATCACGGTCTCTGTCTCGATCACGACCATGCTCATAGTCACGACCACGATCCCGTCCTCGTTCACGAGTACGGTCCCGATCACGACCACGATCTCTTTCCCTATCCCTGTTCTTGTCCCTGTTTCTATCACGGTCTCTGTGGTGTCTATCTTCCCTGTGATCACGGTCTCTAGACTTGTCATGGGAGCGTTCACGAGAGCGCTCGCGGGACTTCTCCCGTTCTCTTTCCTTTTCTTTCGCTTTTCCCCTTTCACGGGATTTTTCTCTATCCCTGAAAATCCTTTCACTCAATATCAATCACACAGAAAACAAATACTGACATTGCAACAATCTAAGAAAAATTTGGCAACACCTACAAAGCATACCAAAGGACAGAACAAAAACTTCAAGCCATTGTTGCAAAACTTTTAGGACTCAGTATTAACTATCAAAAAACAATTATGCAGCACGCAATTTCTTCTTTTCGTTTTTTATATTCAGAACCAAGTTATAAATTTTATTTTGTGCTAGTTTCACTACATCCAAAACCTTTAGACAGTGTGCACAACAATATGCAAAATCTTACAAGTCTACATGTCGCTCCTCGTGTACCCTTGGCTCCTCAGACCGGGATTGTCCTCCGGATTCTACTTGCTCCCTAAGCAAATAATGATGAATGTTATAGTTAGCAAAGATGCTTAGAACACATAGAATTTGGAAGTCAACAAAGAAACAGCAAAACAGTTCAATTTTACGTTGAATTACATAATAGGAAGACAAAGAAACTGCTTCTGAGATACACTTAAATGCAAAACCACCAGCAGGAAAGATAATTCCTTCTAAGAAAATTGACCACATTTGAAATTAAAGAAAACAAAATAAGTGTAGAAGCACCTTAGTTTTCTAATGACTGAAGTGTGGAAATGTTGGAATCAAACTACGTACCTTCCAGAATATTTCTGATTGACATCTTCACCTCCAACTCTGGTGGTTCCAAGCCCACCACCCAGTCGGCGGGGTCGCCAGTTTGGAACTGTTCTTCCACGTTCAACATCAACAAGTACCCTTCTTCCCTCAATCTTCCTCCCATCAGCTTGTTTGTATGCAGCTGTAACGTATATAGCTAGCATTAGAAACAAAGGATCAATCACATGGTAATTTTTAGTGCAAACAGTATTAAGACAAACCTTTCATGTCCCTTGTATGCATGTACTCAATGAATCCATAGCCTCTAGGTTTATTTGTTTCTTTGTCAGCGACCAATCGGACCTGAAATTTCAAAGAAGAATTTAATTAATAAACCACATACATAGAGGATTCAGACCTCAAGCAAAGACTGCTTAAGACAGAAATTATGCATAGATTTTTTTAGCATTTACAAGGCAGCATACTAAAAAATCTCAAATATTGAATCCTAAATGGCACGGCAGACAGGCACTGTGCCTCTTTAGCCGTGCTCACCTTTAAATCATACAGCTTCCATCGCAAGATGCATCACCACCGGCTAGATTTGCAGAAAAAGGGACATTTGTGGCCAATTTACCAGTTGGATAGACTACTATCCCCTTACCAGGGAGACTTTTAATAATAAAAAAGTTGTAACTACTACTAAAAATACCATGAAATCCTGCTGCTGATGTATCTTTTCTGAGAGCCTTTAAAGCCAGAAGTAAAAGTTTCAGCAGGAAATGCACGTACTATAAAGTTCAAAGAAGAAAGAAATGGTAATACTCCCGACATGATTTACCCAGTGCAGGGAAAAAAGAACAGAAGTTGGGGTCTCCTTTTGTTGCTTGAAATAAAGGCCAAAAGGCACACAGTGCATCACTGCTCTGCTCAACTTATAGTAATCAGCTTTGCTATGCAGGATGAAGCATCTTTGGAGTTGGATAGGAGAAATTATGGAACCAAAGATACCATACGCGAACAAATTACTACCTTACCAGGATAGTCTTGAATGTTAGGACTTAGAAAGAATATATATCCTAAGAAAACCCATTTCCACGATCTCTTAAATAAAACTATTAACTACATCGAAGAGGGAACTATGAATGGAGCAAACCAATCTGAAATTACCAAAATGCTTGCGGGGAAACCTGTGTTAAATTGTTAATATAAAGGCTTATAAACTCAGCTTTTCTGTGCACAAGCACCATGCTTGTAATCAAGTTGGTAGAAATCAAAGATATTGATCAATACTCACCGCTTACCAGGGATACTTCTTGAATGTTAAAACTTAATGCTAATATATACCCTTGTATCAAATAAAAAAGAGCGAAGTGCCGATTTGGTCCCTGAACTATCACCTCTATGAAAATTAGATCCCTGAATTATTTTTTCAGTAAAAGAAATCCCTAAACTCATTAAAAATTGCGAATTTCATCCCTACTATTATATTCAAAGCTATTTTATCCAATTTTTTGACAACTTAAGTCACTTGACACTTTAAGAGTGTAAGACCGTCTTTTTCTCGCCTATAAGCCCTTAACATTTCAAATAGGTTGTGAATCTAACGTCCAATTTAAGCTCCAAAGTTGACTCCATACATTATTTCTTTATGGAAATTTACCAATCTACCCTCCAATGTGTATCACATGCAAGTAAAATTACTTAAATTAATGTAAAATTGAATATAGTAGCTTCGAATTTAATATTAAGGATGTAATTGGCAGATTTTTATAATTCAATGACTAATTTTTCTGAAAAACATAATTTAGGGATTTAATTTTCACTTGGGTGATAATTCAGGGACTAAATTGGTAGTTCACCCAATAAAAAATGCTAATGTATACCCCAGAAACACCCAATTCCAAGATCTCTATAAAAACTACTTCAAAAGAGAGCTATGGAAGGATTTAAACAACCCCGTACCAGTAAATTTGCTGAGACACCTGTAATAGTAATACAAATTTGCATAGACTCCACTAACAATAAAACTAAATCAGAGAGAACAAACTTGAAAGGTGTCATAATGCATTTCCAGTTATCGTTAAGACAAAAAACAATGCATTATGTCGAACAATTTCGCTGAAAGGTGAATTTTCAAAATGAGTTTATCATGCATAAAATTTGTAAATATGTACCCCAGACGTATTTTTGAAGAAAACAAAAAAGGATAACAATATTGACAATGCTGAGACTGTAGCATTTTTTTTTCAAATTCAAAATTAGAAAATCTGCAATTTGTGAAGGTAAATAAAAGAATAAAGCTACAAAAACCTCTTACCAAACCCCCTTGGGGTTTCTCAAAAAAATACCTACCCGCTTGATTGGACCATAAATGTCAAACTCCCTTTTGATTCTGCTCTCAGTTGTCTCGTAATTCTGCAAGTATGCAGGGGAAATCACAACTTAACCTTAACCATTATGAAGAATCGGTGGAGGAAATCCAATACTATATGAAAAAATGTTACTTACGAGTCTTGCAACAAACAAAGTCTTGTATGGATCTCCAGAAATACTTGGGTCATTATTTGGATCATCTGCACCGAAACAGATTTTAGGAAGACAAGAAGACAGAAATTACAAGACTCCAAACCCTACAATCAAGTAAAGAATGAAGTCATTACATTTCTCTAGCTCTTCTGCAGCCTTTGCTGCACCCTTCTCAAGTCTTAACTGGTGTATTCGAGCCCTTCTTTGTGTCTGAATCCAACAAAGAAAAACAGATATATGTTGCAGTACAAACAATGATTTCATAATGCTGAGTCCTCATACAAGCGATTCAAGTAAAAATCTTACAGGAGTTTCGCCCTTTTGGACAGGTGGATTATACTCAGGATCTCCGGGCTCCGCAAACTTACTCACAAATTGCGCTACCCCTTCATAAAGCACAACAGCAAAATTAATAACTACTAGTACAAAAATTAACAGCAACAACATAGAAACTAATACCAAATTGAAACCAATCAACCCCCATATAAGATTGTTAACAGACCTGTCAAAGGTGGGCACTTTTTCTTCTCCGGAGGCGGTTTGAAATCCAACGGTGGTCTAGGCTCAAACAGCTTCAAAAGGTTTGTTGTTAGACCAGTGGGGTGGCTCTGCCCAATCTGCAAACACAAAATCTCCAAATCAACATTCCTTACAAAATACATCCAGAACTTCACAATATTTACTAAAACACCGCACACATTGTCCAGATACATCGAAATTCGTTAAATCAAGATAAAATTTACAGAGAGAAACTCAAAACTTAACTAGGGTTTTTCTAAAAACAAAGAAAACCGCATAATTAACCAAGAAATTCAAGAATTAAACAGTCGAGCTTTAACAAAAGTTATCATGAAGAGCATAAAAACCCTAGGACGAACCATCTTGAGCTGAAGAACATTTTGGCGGTTCTGGGCCTTGGTTCGGCCCTGAACGGCGGCGTTTTGGCCGCGCATGAAAGCGTCGTTGTTGAAGTCTCCCATGGAGAAGCGATGATCAGAGCTGGGTGACGGTATCTGGAGCAGTCCGAGTACTCGTACTCAGATGGTGAAGAATGCAAAAATATATGGGCGATTCGGATCCGGGGTCGGAGTCGGACTGGCGAAAGCCAGATAGCGGCAGGGAAAATTTATAGACCCCAAAATTGTGTGAGATTTTGTCCTTCCGGGTAATTACAATATTCGGGGTGGAAAAGGAAATGACCTTTGTTGATAATATAATTTTTTTTTTAACCACCGATATTATTGTCAATAATGAGATGGAGTGTGAGCAATTTGTCAATAATCGATCCTAAACAGAGATATCACTAAAATGTAGCATAAGGTAACTTATTGTCGGTAATGTTTTTTATTTGAACAATTGATACTTTTATACTAAGACGTTAAAGAGATGAGCTTAGCTTCATAATGAACTAGCAATTTAAATTTATTTTGACGAGAATCTAACCAACCTAAGATCTTTCGCTTGCCGTAATACTAATACTAATACTAATACTTTTGACGGGTTCATATTTCAGTAATACTAAGTGAAAGGTATTTCCGTCAAATTAATCTTAAAAGGATAGAACAAAGAAAACCTCAGGCTTAAAAAAGTACAAAAAACCTCAAACCTTCACGAATAAGAAGAAGAAACCCTA
The DNA here is from genome assembly GCA_036320875.1 of Cotoneaster glaucophyllus. Lineage (NCBI taxonomy): Eukaryota > Viridiplantae > Streptophyta > Magnoliopsida > Rosales > Rosaceae > Cotoneaster > Cotoneaster glaucophyllus. The sequence goes on from CM070073.1 coordinate 19,523,338, forward strand.
CTGACCAAAAAACAAAAAGAAAAAAGAAAAAAAGAAGAAACCCTAATTAAGGACTAACCATTTTGAGCTGAACAACATTTTGGCGGTTGTGGGCCTTGGGTCGGCTCTGAACGGCGGCATTTTGGCCGCGCATGAAGGCATCGTTGATGAAGTCACCCATGGCGAATTGATAGGAGCTGGATTACGAGTTTATGAGACAGTCAGAGTAATCGTACCCAGATGGTGAAGATTGCATAACGATATGAATCCCGTTGAGGCAATCGGGTCGGACTCGGACTAGTGAAGGCCCGATAGCGGCAGCGAAGGTTTTTTTTCCCTCTTTTCTTGGTAGAAGGTTTTCGCGAGGGTATTTATAGAAGAATCCAGAACCTCGCCAGATCCTCTTTGTCAGGATTCTGGGAATGCGTCAATCATGCCCGTTTATTATATATCGTGCGGTTAAAATTATTTTAAATATTTTTATTTAAAATTAAACACAAAAGTACTTAATAAAAACTAACCGTACAATATACGATGAATGGACACGATTCACAAATTTTTAAGATTATCATCAAAATGATCTGGAGAGGATCATGTTGGTTTTTTGGTCAAGGTGGAATTTTATAACAAAGTCCAAATGGACATAGTACAAAAACAGCCGCCTCATAAATGAGGAAGGTACAATAAAGACGCCACTTATGCATACATAGCATGAGCAAAGGTTCTTAATTATACCTAAAGCAAAAGAAAAACATTACAGAATATGTGGCTCGGCCCAAAAGCCAGAGACCACCCTAAGAGGCCCAAAAGTGACCCCCCTGAAAAATCTGAAAACCCTAAAATGAGAAACACCCGCCGCCTCAACCACCGTGAAGACGACCGATGAACAGAAAAACCGAGAGATACCACCGCATAGTGCAATACACAAACCCATCAATGCTTCAAAGCTGGTGAAGAAAAGCCCAACCTGCAGATCAGGAACAAACCAACCCATCTGGAACGCCACACAACCGGTCCACAGACGAAACACAAACGCAAGCAAGTGCCTAGAACATGCAGTAACCATAAAGATCAGGTGGTGTAAACACCATTCTAGAGAGATACCAGACCTTTGTAGGGGTGACAACATATAGTTGTCTCTGGCCGGCAGTAGCATACAAGAGATGAGATGAGAACCCCAAAACTAGAGTGGACTGTAATGGCGGGTATGAGGAGTTGGAGAGCAGATTCGAAGTAATGGAGGTGATTGAGCGCAAAGCCCCAAAATCGACCCCAAGAACCCCAGATCTGATCCCAAAAACCCCAAATCAGAGTAGGACCTTGAAACATGGGCACAAAACGAATCAATCACCAGAAAGACATATACTTGCTTGAAGCAAGACACGACTGGTAGCATCTTCGCTTCCAAGACTTTAAGTCTGTGAATGAATACAACTCTGAAGTTTGTAGAATCCGTTCTTTGTTGAAATTCTGCAAAGTGGAACTAACCGAATCAGATCTCCTGGAGAAGACCTATTCGACCTTCCATGTCACCAATATTGTCCTGCAGCAACAATATAGGGCACATAAATTCACCAAGTTCTCGGATTTGATCTCTGTTTTACTTCTCGCTGAAAAGCAGAACCAGATTTGATGAGAAACCATCAAGCTCGACCCACTGGCTCGCACGCCGCGCCTGAAGCGCATGCGACTAATTCTCGCAGCCAGAAACGACGACAACATCGTCGTGGCTGTGGAAATGGGGGACAAGCCCAACCATGGGCCCAAGGTCAACAGAGTGCCATACCTAAGGGAAGGATTGCGACCCAGCAGCGTCCACCACTCGCCCCTAAGGTCCCAAACTTCAAGAACAAGGGCAAAGCTCCCATTCAGGCTGCTTCTACTGAATTGGACATATGCTATCGTTGTGGATCAAAGAATCATTGGTCACGCGTATGCCGAGCTTCTCCTGAGGCAATTGCTAAGTATCATTCTCGTCATGAGTCTAACTTTGCACATGTGGATCATCCGGAAGATGCAACTACATCAATGGAGATATCAGATTTCCAGGAGGTGTCAGCACCTATGGACGAATAAATTAGACATGTTTTTAGGGCGTTTACCCCTAGTGGCCGAACCCACTAGGTGTGGCCGGCCCCTACCCCCCTTTTTGTTAGGTTTATGGTTTAATTTTGAACAATTTTCCTAAGTGTTTGGAATAATTTGTTTGGTTTTGGTTTGTTTTGAATTATGGATTGTTATTTAAATGGATATTATTTTCTCAAATTGCTTAATTGAATGAATGGACTTATATTTATACATGTGACCAATTCAATCAATTTATTTCTAGGTATGTCTAGTGGGGAAGTTAGTTATCTGGCAGATAGTGCAACCATGCACACCATCTTGCGTGAACGACACTATTTTACTAACTTAATACCTAAGAAAGCTCATTTGACAACTTTCTTAGGCCTATCCAACCTAGGGGTGGGCAAACGGGTATAGGAACCGCGGGTAGGGGCGGGTAATTCAGGTTCGGGCCGGGTACGGGGCGGTTCCAATTTTTTGAGAATAGAAACGGGGCGGGGCGAGGCGGGTCTATATTATTTACGGGGCGGGCCGAGTTCTAGGATTTGGAATAACGGGCCCTCGGATGGCCCTGTTCCTAACTATAATAATCTTTAACCTAGTCTATTATCCATCCCACTCTCCAAAACCCATTCCCAAATTTCATTCCTTCGAAATCCCAAACAAGGCCGCCAAGATTCCCACACTCGAGTCCTCGACTTGAGGCTTCCTCCCACCCACACTCTTCTTCCCCTCGACAACGACGACACCACATCACCTCACCGTTGGAGAAGACGAAGATTGCGCAGCGCCGCTGACCACCCAATCCGGTCGGAATCGGCCGATTCCTGGCGCTTGTTCGGTTTTGCCTCTGCTCCCTCACACAGAAATCCAGCTGAAGCTCCGAATTTATGTATTTTTCTTAACTTGAAATCTAACGTATTGGTCGACAAAGAAGCACTTGTAATTTCATTTTCCCCCAAAAAGTCTATATGTATTTATGAGTTCTATTGCAGTTAGGGTTTTGTGAATGGTGCTGCAAATCTGTGGATTGCAGTTGAGAGGAATAAAATATTGAAGGCAAGGCATGAAGAAGAAGGGAGGAAGCCTACAAATAAATGAGGTCATCTCGACTGTGATGAGGAAGATGACCTCAACGAGGTCATCCCATTTGTTTTTTTGTTTTTTTTTGTGTGAATTTGTTATGGGTTCTTAGAGAATTTGGCTTTCATTGAACATACCTCGTGTCTTTTATGAATTCGTAGCCACCGCTACCGCCGCTTCCTCCTCCTTCTGCTACAATCTCAGTAATCAGTATGCCCAAAACCGAAAAAAAAAAAAAAAAAAAAAAAGAAGGACCCGTGGACCCGTCCCGAACCGGCCCGTTTGAAACGGGCCGGGTTAGGTCCGGTTCCTAAACTCAAAATTCCTTTACCCGGCCCGGCCCGCCCCGTAACATTTTAAAACGGGTAGGTCCGGTTCCTTCAAATTTAGGCCCGGCCCGGCTCGTGCCCAGCCCTAATCCAACCTGATTGAATGATACGGAAAGGCACGTATCATGTTGTCTAATGGTACAATCTTGACCATTAAGGAGACACTCTATTCTCCACGTTCTGGAAGAACGTTGCTGAGTTTTAGAGATATTCGAGATAATAAATATCATCTTGAAACCACTGAAGATAATGGTTCTGAATTTCTTTGTATCACTTCGTACGAATATGGCCAGAAGCATATTCATGAGAAGTTGGAACGTCTGCCGAGTGGGTTGTACATCACAACCATTCGCAGCATAGAAGCCCACAATGTGGCCGACTCTATGCTTGAGTTCCAGGACACTTTGTTGCTTTGGCTTGATCGTTTGGGACACCCTAGACGTGACATGATGCGCCGTATCCTCAAATCTTCTCACTGGCATAAGTTACATCCTTATGTTAGGGTTCCGACATGCCAAGCGTGTTCTAGAGGGAAGTTGAATACTCAACCCTCCCACACAAAGATTATTCACGACCCCCCTAAATTTCTTCAAAGGAATCAAGGGGACATTTGTGGACCTATCCAACCAACCTGCGGACCATTTAAATATTTTATGGTGTTGGTTGATGCATCAACAAGATGGTCACTTGTTTGCTTGTTGTCCACACGCAACGCCGCGTTTGCTAAACTCCTAGCTCAAATCATTAAGCTAAGGGGCTCACCACCCTGATTATCCGATTAAGTCGATTCGACTGGATAACGCTGGAGAGTTTACGTCACAGACTTTTGACGAGTATTGCATGTCAGTAGGGATTGATGTGGAACATCCTGTGCCCCATGTTCACACCCAAAACGGTCTGGCAGAAGCTTTCATAAAGCGCCTTCAAATGATAGCTCGGACTTTGGTTATGAGAACCAAACTGCCGGTATCTGCCTGGGGCTATGCAATATTGCACGCAACTATGTTGGTCCGCCTGAGGCCCATCGCTACCCAACCATATTCACCATTACAGTTGGTCACTGGATACGAGCCTGACGTCTCGCATTTACGGGTGTTTGGGTGCGCCATTTATGTGCCAATAGCGCCGCCACTACGTACCAAATGGGTCCTCAGAGAAAAATGGGAATCTATGTCGGTTATGATTCGCCATCAATTGTTCGATACTTAGAACCCTTGACATGAGATCTCTTTACCGCATGTTTTGTGGATTGTCACTTTGATGAAATAATCTTCCCGTTGTTAGAAGGAGATAAGCATGCCAACGTTCCCGTAGAACACCGCAAATTGTCATGGTATGCTCCCACTATGTCTCATTTAGATCCCCGCACTGCCCAGTCCGAAACTGAGGTACGTCGAATTATAGATCTTCAGAGCATTGCTCAAAGCATGCCGGATGCTTTTAATGATCTAGCAAAGGTGACAAGATCACATATACCTGCTGCAAACACACCTGCAAGGATAAATGTACCCCGCGTACGTCAACAACCCGCCTGGGAAGGCCGGGCCGTCCCCGAAGGTGGGGAGGCCGCACCCTCCACGCGGCAAGGTACATTGACAGCTAGCCAATCATCTGCTCCGACCCTGAAGCGTGGCAGACCCCCTGGTTCAAATGATTCATAACCCCGGAAGAGGAAAACGGCAACAACTAGTGACCCTAGTTTGAATCCGACCATTGCTCACTCATCTGTTCCAACGCATGAGGTTATTGTAGATTATGGTGATGCTTCAGATTAAACATGCCGGCCTCCAGAGAATCGCGAGATTTCAGTCCACGATATGGTATTGGATGAGGTTTGGAATAGGAATGAGATGATCGTCGACGATACATTCGCGTACACAGTAGCTACTGACATCATGCTTAGCGATGACATTGAACCACGTTCCGTCGATGAATGCCGACGTAGAACTGATTGGTCAAACTGGAAACAAGCAATCCAGGTCAAACTCGATTCGCTCGCGAAACGTAAGGTATTTGGACCTATCGTTCCTACACCACCACGCGTGAAGCCTGTTGGCTACAAGTGGGTTTTCGTGAGGAAGCGTAATGAGAAGAATGAAATAGTGCGATACAAAGCACGCCTCGTAGCTCAAGGCTTCTCTTAGCGCCCTGGAATTGATTACGAGGAAACGTATTCCCCCGTAATGGACGTCATAACGTTCTGCTACCTAATTAGTTTGGTAGTTTCCGAAAAATTGAATATGCAGCTTATGGACGTGGTAACCGCGTATCTCTATGGGGATCTAGATATGGAAATTTACATGAAAGTTCCAGAAGGACTTCCATTGACTGGTTCAAATAATTCTAGACCACGGAACACTCTCTCAATTAGGTTGAGGAGGTCACTCTAAGGATTGAAACAATCCAGCTGGATGTGGTATAACCGTCTGACTGTATATTTGACGAGTCAGGGTTATGTGAACAACGAACTATGCCCATGTGTGTTTATAAAGAAGTCACATTCCGGATTTTCAATCGTTGCAGTTTATGTCGATGACATGAATCTCATCGGGACTCCCGCAGAGCTTGAGGAAATTGCTGCACACTTGAAATCGGAATTTGAGATGAAGGATATTGGGAAAACTCGATATTGCCTCGGCCTGAAGATCGAGCATTGTTCGGATGTAATCCTAGTACATCAATCGAACTACACCCAAAAGGTGTTGCGACGTTTTAATGAGGATAAAGCGAAACCTTCGAGCACACCCATGGTCGTTCGGACTCTAGATGCTAAACGAGATCCTTTCCGTCCAAAGGAGGATGAGGAAGAGATTTTGGAACCCGAAGTTCCTTACCTAAGTGCAATTGGGGCTTTATGGTACTTGGTTCAGTGCACTAGACCCGACATCTCCTTCGCTGTGAATCTATTAGCTAGATACAACAATGCGCCCACACGCAGGCACTGGAATGGTGCCAAAGACATTTTCTGCTACCTCAAGGGTACTACGGATTTGAGCTTGTTCTATACACGCGAATCTTCGAGTGTTGCCGTCCCCTATAGCCCTCAGATTGATTCTCGCCTTGTTGGTTACGCAGATGCTGGATATCTGTTTGACCCACATAGAGCACGTTCTTAAACGGGTTATGTCTTTACCGTTGGAGACACCGCTATATCTTAGACGTCTACCAAGCAAACACTAGTCGCGACTTCGTCTAACCATGCTGAGATTCTCGCCCTGCATGAAGCACCACATGAGTGCTTTTGGCTGAGAGAAGTTATGGAACACATTTGAAGCACTAGTGGTCTTACATCAGTCGTTGACCTTCCTACGACGATCTTTGAAGACAATGCAGCATGTATCGAGCAGTTAAAGAAGGGATACATCAAGGGAGACAACACCAATCACATAGCGCCGAAGTTCTTTTACTCACACCAGCAGCAGCAGCAGCATCAGAACATTGAAGTCAAGCAAATCTGTTCCCAAGACAACCTGGCCTACCTCTTCATCAAGTCATTGCCCAAGTCTACATTTCAGAAGCTCGTCCAAGGAATCGGTATGCGCAAATTATCTGAATTGAATCGCTTGTAGTTCTTTTATTTAGAAGTTATGTCTAACTCAGGGGGAGTATCCAGAAGCATACTCACATGATCTTAATGTACTATTTTTCCTAGGATTAGGAGCATTTTTCCCACTGGGTTTTTGCTACCTAACGAGGTTTTAATGAGACACCCATCCTGGGATGATCATACTCCGTTGAGTTCACTACACTCGTCCAGTTTGACGTTTGTTTAAGACATTATGCATATTTTCTTACTTTTCCCTTAGTCTATGGGTTTTCTCCCTATCTTGGGTTTTACCATAGCGAGGTTTTTGTGAGTTTTTACACATGCATACTTCAAAGTAAATTTGAGATTCAAGATCACCCGTTGTGCCGATGACTTCATCAACTATTCTACCTTATCTGCTAAAGATCTGATGCGATGGTTTGTTGAGTATTTACACACTCAAGGGGGAGTGTTGCAGTCATATTTAGAATAGGAATGTGATTGTGTAAATCCTATAGAATATGGGAAAGTATATTATATTCCTATTAGGAGTAGATTACCTATTAAATGTTGTAATCCTAAAGGGAAAGGTATTTACCCTTTCTACTACTATAAATAAAGGCACAATGGGGTGAATCAAACACACTTCACAATTAACTCAATCTCTCTTCTCTCTAAAAGTGGCCGGCCTCCCTCTCTCACTCTCTCCTAGATCGCTCAATCAAATAGGCCTACAACATAAACTCTTTTATTGATTCACCATTGTCAAATGAAAACCAGTTTGATTATTAAGATGCTCTATGAGATGTTAGATTAAAGTAAATGGACAAAAAATTCAGAAATAATACGAGGGCAGAATGGGTAAAATAATAAAATTCATGATTCCTGGTTCTTTATAAATCAAAATACTAACTCCCTCAAATAGTGTAATTCCTCCAAAATCATAAGTTTAATTCCTTATTTTGTGTCGAAAACATTTATATTTTGATTCTTCCATAGTTAATAAACACATGAATGATTCATAATTGGAAGCATGTTATTAATGTTTATACATATCAATTTAATCAGCTAACGTATGAGCTATAACATTTTTCTCAAAATTAACGTGAGCATTAGAACAGTGCAACTTGTGAATGACTTCAGTTTACGAAAAATGCATAAATACCATAATTTTTGTAAAAGAGGGACTTGAGCGACTCGCCCTAATCAAAAAGTGGGAGAGGGGCGAAGAAACTCGATCGGTTACTAGAAACGAGTAAGGACCAGGGACGCACCCAACGTTAGAACAATGCCAACTTCCATTCGTGAAGGAGTTGGACTCATGAGTAAAAATCTACCTAAACCAATGAAACGAACCTCCTAACCATAAGATAACCAAACAATTAATATTTGACAATATTAAGACCATGAAATGATCCAAATGCTCAGCATGAAAAATGCCAAAAAAAGAAGGAGAAATTAGATTCCCATCCATCTTTTTGCTACTTCATTGATTAAAACCTTAATCCTTTTCAATTTTTGATCAAGGTCCTTAGGTATTAATAACATCATTAATTATTTCAATAATAAAATGTTACAATTAGTATATTTATATTTATGGCTAAATTTTTATTATATATTTTTATTTTTAGTTTGTACCCATTTTTAATTTGTAAACCTTTTAAAATTTGTATCAATTTTCTTTTCAGTTTTAATTTGTACCCATATATTAATTTATTTTTGTGTCCATATTTTTTTAAAGTTTTATTTGTATTCGTGCCCATGTGTTTACCGTCACGTAACATTGTATAATTAATCAATGATAGAAAAATTACATATGGTATATTTATGATTTATGGCTAAACTTTGTATCATATATTTATATTTTTAGTTTGTACCCACTTTTAATTTGCAACTTTTTTTTTTTTAAATTTGTAGTATTTTCTTTTTAGTTTTAATTTGTACCCATGCATTAATTTCTTTTTGTGTCCATATTTTTTAAAATTTCATTTGTACTCATAATTCTTTAATCTTTTATTTGTACCCTAATTTATTCATATTGTACCCATTCTTCTTTCTTAATGTACCGCTTTGTTATATGTGAAATGTACCAATTTTTTTTTGTAAAATGTACCAATTTTTTTAACACTATGGATACATTCTTTTGCCACTTATTATTTCTTATTGTTACATAGGTTTTATCCATTTATTCAATCAAAATGTTTGAATTTTTTTTATTGTAGCCGTTTCTAATAGTATTATAATGAGGGATTTTAAATTTATAGGATCATAAATCTCATAAAATATCAAACAATTAATGTCAAAACTATAAAAATATAAATATTAATAGTAATATAATGAGGTGTACAAAGTCAAGGGACTTTGATCAAACTTTGAATACCATTAAGGTTTTAGTCAAAGAGTGTTAGGGTGTGTTTGTTGCACCAGACTATCACGAACTGGACTAGCTTCAAGGACTAAGCTGGACTGGCTTAGACTAGACTAAGCTGGACTGATTTAGTGAAGCGTTTGATGCAGTGTCGGACTAAGAAGCAGGATAACTATTAAATTTAGATACTATATTTTGATCATACTTATTTCATAGAACCTAGATCACACTTATTTCAGATAACCCTCAATTAACATTTCAAAATTAATCAAGAAAATATGTAATAAATCATGTATAAACTTTATCAAATATAATCAAGTTTAAATACCAACTCAGACGATTCCAAAGATCTACCAAAAAGTAAAATAAGAAATATACCAACTCAGACACCAAAAACTCAAACATCCAAAGATCAATGGCAGAACACCAGTAATCAAATGGCAAAACACCAGCAATCAAACAGACAAAGCATTTGTTCAAAAAAAAAAAAAAAAAAAAAAAAAAAACGAATCCCCAAAGATGAATCAGAAAGAATCCCCAAAGACTACAAGACGAATCTCCCTTATCTTGTTGCAAGACGAATCTCTCCTATCTCGCTTCAAGACGAATCTGCAATTTGCGTGACGACGAAGAAGAGTAGGGTGGTGGGACTGTCGGTGCAAAGAGGAGAGAAGCAGACTAGAGGTGAATTGAACAGCTGTCGGAGAATAGGAGTGGGTGGGTGGGGATGTCGGTGCAAAGAGAAGACAGAAACAAACGAAGCATATGAAGAAGACGAAACGAAGCAGACGACGTGAAGCGAGCGAAGCGAGAAGGGGCTTAGCAGTCCTCTCGTATTTGGGGGGTCTCGCCAAGACCTTCTAACGAAGGTGTTAGTCGGGACGAGTCCCACTTAATACCATTAAAGGTAATCCCTCCCTGTAACAAACACAAGACTAGACTGACTTTTAGTCCAGTCTAGTCTAGTGAGACTTAACGAAGGGAAACAAACACACCCTTAGGGACTAGAGATCGCATCCAAAGTATCAAAAAAAAAATATCTAATTTTTTTAATTTCATAAGAAATTATTAAAAATTACATGAAGAATGTACGACATCAACTTCCATTAAATAATCCAATTTGTTAGGCAAACGAGGCTTTTTTAGGCAAAACATTAATTCAGATAGCAAATCATGGGTGAAAAGATCTTTAGCTGCAATTGCTCCGGTCACAAAATTCGCTTCTTAAAGAATACGCTTAAGCATGAATATCATCAAACGAGCTAGCAAGAGAGTAGATTTGTTTAACTTGTTTAAAATTAAGATGAAAACATTACGATTAGATCCTCTATTTTGAGAATGAAATTTTCCTTAATATATATAGTGCAAATGATTGTGATCACGATAAACATAATTTGTGTTTGGGCTGAAATCTAAACTTAGTAAGAAAGGCCTAAGAGGGAAATAAGAAGAAGTTTGCCCGAAGCCCAGTGACAAGCCCATACCAGTTTTCTCAAGATAAAGTGGCGGCTCCTCATTAATACAAAGGCTACATGCCTATAATCAGATAAGACAAGCGATGGAGACACGCCAGCTATCAGCCAAAAAGTACTTTACAGTGGCAATCCCAGTAAATAATCAAGCGGCTTGCTACCCCCAGTGGATTTCGGGCAAGATTCAAACCCCAAGCAGACATACTCATTCGTCTATAAAAAGAGGAAAAGGGCCCAGAGACAAGGACACTCAACCAATCAAACAAACATACAACTTGCTTATCGGTCAAGCCAAATACCCAGAAAGCTGCGCTTTGTCCAGATTCAGCCTTCTTTTTAGCCTTAGAACTCTTAGAATAAAACACCTTCAGCCTGTGTAAAAGCTATGCTACCTTTCTCCGAATGTTGTAGTATCGATTTCCCTATGTAAATTAGTTTACCTTCAACCCCTAGCTCCCAAAACCTTTGTAATCACAAAGAGAAGAAGCTGCACAAGATTCAACCTTGCTCGACTCTCTTTGTGCTTTCTTTTAATTAAGTAGATCTAGCATTTTAATGTATTCCTCAGCATATATGCAAGTCATTTTCGATCCCTTGTGAGTTCAAAGCATCATTAGCTATCAGATTTGGCTCGTTTAGAGACTTTCATTGTTATAAGAAGATATAAATGAACCTTATTTGATGAACGGATCAGATCTAAACCTCCAACCTTCAAGTATACAAGATAGATAAAAGTCCTTGATCTCAAGGCATAGAAAAGAACTTAATGTAGACTTAACTCCCTTGATAAACAAGAAGTCAGAGTAACTTGGGGCGCAAGTAATCTGCTTAAAACAAACTTGTTCTACATCTTCCATACAGAGATGGCAGTGGCACGCCTCGGCATATAGTTGGTTTTGATTGTGAGCCTCAAGGCCTATACCTAAGGCCCCATAAAGGCACCTTTCATAACTAACCATAAGCTGCTATTGCAGTCTCTTACAAGCAGGAACCCGACAACCAACCAAAGTGCCAATCCCTCGGGGAGCTGTGTGCTCGAGCCAGGAGCGTCCGCCATCCAGGATTTCTTGCCCGAACAATTTGCCTAGAGTAAACTAGTTAAATTTAAAACACAGAGATCAAAAGTATATTAATTTAACCCTTTTCTGATCCTAGTTTCTGATTTGCAAGGAGGTGCGCACTACCTTTCTGAATGATATCATGAAAAGATTTATAATGTGCGGTACAAATAATTTTATTGAAAATAAAAAATCCAACATTCAATGCAATTTATAACAATACAGACAATATATCTTCGAAGTCGAACGTATTTGTACGGGTATAGTACAAATCCATTTATCTGAGAAAGATCAAACTTAATTAAGCTAATTAACATCAAGTCATCTCAATTACCCCACAAAGTACACAATTAACTAAAGCAAATCGCCCCGCGGCCGATCAATGGCACTCCAAATCTTCAATTAATCTCACATTTTTCAGCTTTATCACAAAGTTCAATGACAAATTAGAAACAGTAATCACGTTGCATACATGCATATATGATCATCATCAATTGCTTTCTTTTTTACATTTTTACTGTACTGTTAATTTTGTGTCCTCTTAATTCAGTATTGCTGTAGAGGATGAGGGCTCAAAGTTCTCATTTCTTGGGAGTGCTCATTTCTCTGGAGTCATTACTTGAAGTCCCGTAGTCACTGCTCCCTAATTCCTGGCTTGAAAGGGCTAACTTTCTGAACTTCTTCATGTCAGCATTGTACGCTTGCGTATCGTAGTCCGAGCTTCCTCCACCGGCGTTGAACATTGAGCTCTGCCCGGGTTTTGTCCCCTCATTTAGGTTGTCCAGTGACGCTTCTCCTTCTAGTGCACGTACTATCTGTTTTGTTCACAACACAAAGTGTTATGTTATCAAAATTTACGTCTCAAACAACGGTTAGGATGAAATTTTCTTCAAACATCGAGCCACATCACTATCTATGACAACACAGCTTTTTATTAGATATGTATACCTGACTCATCTTTGGGCGCTTTTTAGCAGAGTGACGGATACTTGCAGCCGCACAGGCGACCATGCGTGCCATCTCCTGAGGGTTGTAATTATTGTCCAAACCGATGTCTACTAGCTCAGTGTAATTACCATCCTCTAATGAACGAGTGAGAAGTGGTCGAGCCTGTACATTTATGTCACATTTGGCATAAATCAGTAAAACCTTAGTGATATATAATACTCTAAATATCCTTAATTTACAATAAATGATCCAAATTTGGAAAGAATAGAGCAAGTACTAACCCAGTCAACCAAGCTGTCGTCCATTGCATTTGAAGGATCCACTGGTTTCCTTCCAGTTATGAGTTCCAGGAGCATGACCCCAAATGAGAAAACATCAGACTTTTCTGTCAATTTTCCACTTGATGCATATTCTGGAGCTAAATATCTGCATTATTCATATGCAAAACCAAAATTAGAGTTATTAATTGGACCAGCCCACTAGTAATTAAGAAGAGGTTGAGTTAGAATTTCACAGATCATATTATTGCTTGCATTGCAAGCTATCTATAAAATTGCTTCTTCTAGTTTTAATTTAATTGCATTATATATTTTTCTCAAAAAAAAAAATTGCAGTATATATTATCTTCCTTTTCTTATCTGTCATAATGAATATTCGAACTCATGTCTCGAGTGGTGGAGTAAAACTTATGTAATACAGAAGCTATATGAATTACCCGAAAGTTCCCATGACTCGTGTTGAGACGTGGGTATAATTGTCAGAAGACAGCTTAGCCAACCCAAAATCAGCAACCTCAAAGAAAAGAAAAAAATGAACAGATTAAAAGGATGTTTAAAATGATTGAATGATTTTGGTATGCAAATTATAAACATCTCAGGGACTATACCATGGCTTCGAAGTTGTTATCAATGAGAATGTTAGCAGATTTGATATCACGATGGATGATTTTTGGGTGGCCTGGATGCAATTTATTTCCAATGAATTAGTAAAGATAAGATTTTTAAGTGTGAAAAAGAGAGAAAAATAAGTAAAGAGGGGAAATAAATAGATACAGCGGCTGCGACTTTCTTACAATCTTCGTGAAGGTATGCAAGCCCTTTGGCAGACCCAACTGCAATCCGAAGCCTAGTTGGCCAATCCATAGGTGGAAGACCCTTTCCTGCAACCCAAAATTTAAACAATAGCTCAAAATATCAATCAATACACAACTATTGAGACAATACTTGACGATTACTTTGTTGACCGCCTCTCTCTTTTTACCTTTTATTAAGAGAGAGATGATCAACAAGAATGTTTGAGATAGTATCGGTCCATATTTTTATTGTTAATGATGTGTTGTCATTTGTTGACATTTTGTGATATCAATAGAATATCGACAATGTATCAAATACACGTGTGACAAAGGAGAATATGTTAAGTGCATACAAAACTCACCGTGCAAGTGATATTCCATGGTTTTGTTGGGAACAAATTCATAGACAAGCATTCTCTGCCCACCAGCAATACAATATCCAACCAGCGACACAAGATGCCGATGATGAACTCGACTAATGATCTCCACCTCTGCCGCGAATTCTCGTTCTCCTTGCCCACTGCCCGACTTGAGACTTTTCACTGCAACTACTTTTCCATTGGGCAAAACACCTTTGTGCACATACCCGAAACCGCCCTGACCCAACAAATTGGCCTCATTAAACCCATTAGTGGCGGCCGCTAGCTCATCATAAGTGAAGGTGCTCTTGTTGAACCCAAGTGACATTGTTGGTGAGAGGGCTGGCAATGGGGGTCCCCGAGCTGATGAATAATTGGTGGTCACTTCATCACTCAGCGGCATTTGAGGAGGTGGTGAAGGCCAAGGACCACCACCACCAGGCGGTTGGTTGTTTAGCCTCATCACATGGTCTCCTTGTGGATTATTTATATCGTGCCAATTTTGTTGTTGTGTGTTGTAATAGCCACCACCAGCTGCGCACATATAAAGTTGTTTTCATTTTTTGTATGAACAAGTCGATAAGTCTATTGCATGCTCTACGATATGTACTTCAACTAATCCAATCGTTTTCCATATATGTCTAAGCTCTTTGATTAGGAAAAGACATAAACATGGTTTCAATTTTATAGAATAATGACGTTAAAACACATCAAACAAATTTAAAACAATCCTAAAAGAATCAGATTTTTAGATCACGATCATATCATGTGGTCAACTAATGTGCTATGAAAATAAGGTGCTTCTAGCAGTAGCGAGAGAATGAATGCTGCTAGCGCAAAAAAGGAGAGAAAAAAAAGCAAATTAATGAATGTTGTGCATGGATATTTTATGGAAAGTAATTATTTAGCGTTAGGGTTTGGCACCTTTAGCAGGATCTCCATAGTACTGCATATCACGGCGCTTTCTCCTCTTCTTCCTGATGCAAACCACACAAACAACGAGCAAGACAATTATAATTACCGCCGCCCCAATCGCAACTCCCGCTATCCTACCTCTATATGATGATGATGTGCCGTCATCATCAGAACTATCTTTTGATGAGGAACTACTACCACGTGATGGCGTGAGTGCACCAGAGGGAGAAGTCCGAGAACGCCCTGGAGGAGGAGGCGCTCTGAAAGTCTCACCTCCAGTAGCTGGCTCTGGTGTCTTCTGTGCCGGCGGTGCCTTTCCCGGTGGTTCCCTAGCATGAGGTGGAGATGGGGTCGCCTGCTGTGGTGCAGGTGGAGACTGGGACTCCTTCTTGGGTGGAGGTGGCGATGATGATGAAGATGAGTCCTTGGGAGGTGGCGATGATGGTGAAGACGAGTCCTTTGGAGGCGGGGGTGAAGATGGCGGCTGCGAGGACGGTGGTGGTGAAGATGGCGGCGGCGAGGAGGGTGGTGGTGATGATGGCGGTGGCGAGGAGGGTGGTGGCTCTGAAGATGACTCCTTTGGGGATTCCTTTGGAGATGGACCAGATGGTGATGATTTGGACGAGTCCGGTGCAGGTGGTGAAGAGGATGAGGAGTCCGGGGACGGAGCATTGTCAGAAGACATTATTCGTCTCTTGATCAACCTCCGGCCAAGGACTACTTTCCCAAAGATATGTATGTTGTGGTGGCCGGAAACTTCACCTCTCCCGCAACTGCTCGTCGCAATGGTTGAAGACCCCTAAACCATTATCAAATTAAACAATATTTGAAAGAAACAACATTAGGGTTTTGGAAGATCAACGTATATACCTCACGACGCATGCAACCATGGAGACGCATGTAATAGAAGAAGAGAGAAATTGCAAATGTGTAACGTTAAACAAATGTACATGTACATGTGCTACCATGTAGAGATAACAACATTAGTATTGATCTCCCTCCAGGATTTAGATCCTATGATCTAATATGTACGTACTTTTTACGTTTAATTAGATTGAAAAAGAATTTTCAGAAATTTCAAAATCGGATATTATTGGAGAAAAGATGCATAAGATCTGTCTGGAAATTAAGGGGTGGAAAAACAAAATAAGGTGGTACCTGGTGATCAATGAAAGAAGGTAGGAGGGTTCTCAAAGGAAAGAGAAACAAGGTATGATTGCCATGGCATTATGGCCTCCTACAAAGGAGGGACCAACCCCTTAGCTCTCTCTCTAAACCTATCTTTCTGTGTTGGCCAGCCCTAACTTAGCATTCTGTCTGTTATTTCTTTTACCAGTTCTTCTCTCCCACTTTGGCACCTCGCTGTAATCCCCGCATTTTTATTTTCTCTACATTCTTGCCTCACAACCAACAAATATTGACTTCAAATTTAGACATCTCCTCCACCTGGGACGCTTCTCTTCACACTTGTTACAACTCACATCAACCAACTTAATAACATAAAATGGTACCAAGAATAGTAACTTGTAGGTACTGTGTCTGTATAGGGCATACATCCATTATTTTGTACCTGCTCACCACCTCAACCATCCCCTCTTACACCACGGTAAAAGTTCGGTTCTTGCACTTATGTGTTATTTTCTACTTATAAGACAAATGGGTTTATTTTGTATTCGTCGGGCATTTTTCCATCCCACTAGATGGGAAAGAAAAAAACTATAAGCATGACGATGATGGAAAAATGCTCAACAGAGACAAAATTGGAAAATGTGATTCATTCTAATGTATGTTGTTGACTAAACAAGAAACACTGCAAATTGTTTCAATTTGATGATTAAGAAATGAAAAGATTCAGTATTCAAGGGACCTCTGACTAAAAAGAGGAGAAATTCAACATTCAAAATTCAAAATGGTGATCCCACAGTCCACGATTGCAAATGATGTTTCTATGATCTCTGCATATCATACCGACAGTCAAAACCCCCTGAACATACATTATGACTTGTAGTCCAAGAAACTGAACATTATAACCTGTGGTTCAAGAAACTAAACATTATGACCTTGAACAAGTTTCAACTAAGACCTTCTAAACGAGTTTGAAAACAAATTCGAAGTTGAACTTGCAAAAAATCATCAAATCCTAAAATCAAAAACCCAATCTAAGAGAGTGGAAGGTGGGAAAACAGAGAACAAAAAACAACTAATTCACAGCACTACGACCGCTCTTTAAGGATGTCGAAAGAAGCTCTAGCTAGCTAGCTTGGCACCAGGATCCACAGAAAGTATGCTGCTCATGGATGAAGGACGAATGTGCACAAGGTTCATGTAAGGAAGATACCTTACCACGTCATTGTTCACGCAAGACAATGCCGTCAACTCCTTGTTAAAATTGTTGAAAGACTCAAGACCAAGAGAGAGCAATCATATGCTTCAGACTCATGTCCTGGTCACCCTAGATGTCCAGGGTGTATGCATACTCTTCTTTGCGAGTCAGAAGGTAACACAGCTCACCATTCATCTCTGTCAATACAAAGTGACAGAATACCATACTCCTCGTCATTCAACTCAAAAGCCAAAGCAGCTCCAGCAGAAGTTTCCCAA
Source organism: Cotoneaster glaucophyllus (assembly GCA_036320875.1). Classification (NCBI taxonomy): domain Eukaryota; kingdom Viridiplantae; phylum Streptophyta; class Magnoliopsida; order Rosales; family Rosaceae; genus Cotoneaster; species Cotoneaster glaucophyllus. The sequence goes on from CM070073.1 coordinate 19,541,115, forward strand.
AAGGCTACACCCTTCAGAAAGAGCCCGTCGCCATTCAACTTCGGAGCATCCAGCTCACAGCATTCTGCGTCAGCAAGTCTCCATGAGGAGTAGATCTCAAAACAGATAAACGGATGGCCAGTTAGAGAGAAAGCGCAAACAAGTTGGAATTGTTATGCAAAATTAAGCACAGAAGGCTCAAAGGCAAGAGCTAGGGGAGGTTCAAGGCCGTGAAAGAAGTTCGACCTGGGAAGCGCGCTCCACTCCTTGGTAGCAGGGTTGCAAATGTAGTAGGTGTTCTCTCCATCACAACTTTGGCAGCAAGGCAGACCATTGCAAATGGTTCTGACAGTGACTTGTTCAGGGCAAGAAGCTGAGGAAATGACTGGGAACGCCATAATCACGGTTAAGAGATACAAAGAAAGGCTTGTCGCCAGGGAGTTGACAAAAGAGACGATAACTATCAAAAGGATTTTGAGGGATGTATTCAATCAGAACTTTAAGCGGTTCTCTTAGATTCAAGGTGTATTCAATCAAGATTTTAAGATAGTTTATTAAAATCTTTATAAATCTGAATGTATTCAATTAGAAATTGATTTTAAAAAATTTGAAAAAGTTAAAGAATTAGAGGGAATTTGAAAGATTTCATATTGTATTTTAACCATCCACAAATCTCACATCTTCGTATGAGATTTCGAAAAAATTAAATCAAAATTTTATATAAAAACTCTATAAATCAATTAAAATTCATAAAAATCTATGAATTTATATCTTCGTTAAAATCTGTTTATGATTGAATACACCCCTCAAAGCAATTGAACACAGAGAAACCCTCGTAAAACAGGGAAAGCCGAATGGTGTTTGAACACGTGTTGGCCTCAGATTGGCTAACTAAAATTGTACTTCATTAGCACTGCGTCATTAGAACCGCGTCATCAGAATCGCGTCATCCGAATCCGTCTGATAGTTATCGTCTCTCCTTTTGTTTTCGGTTTTTCCTAGAAATTAAGAAAAAGGAAAAATCATTGTTGGATTCCATTGTTCAGTTTTTGTCTTGTTGTGCTTTTGTTCTTCCATCTCCAAAATCAACAAAATTGAAATGCACAAACGAGCCTTGTGCTCTACTAACAAATGATTTCAACACTCCATCTTACACATACTTATTTTTATCTCTTACACATATCTTTTAATTTTGGAAGTTTTAACGAAAAGTCTGCGGTACTGTTCACTTTTAACGAAAAACCACATTTTTACACTAAAAAGTCAAATATGATACTATTCACTTATCCTTTATTTTGTCTTTATCGTTAAAACTCAAAGTTTTCAAGTATTTTTCATTAGTTTTCCTTTTAATTTTTTATCATTCGATCGACCGAATTAAAGATATTTAATGAACAAAAATTTATAAGATTATGCGGAAGTTAAGAAGAAATATGTGAATAGCACTTCCCCATATATCACTTTGTTTTGTGTACCATAAAAAAATATAATAAAACATAATGTTTAGATTGTTAACGGTTAAAAAGAAGTGCGAAAATCCTTTTTTTCGTCATTCAATATTTTTTTACTAACATCGGAATATATCTTTAATTTTGAACCCCTTTTAATGATTGATTAAACGATTAGCTCATACTGCAAAGCTCAAATTTTTCCACTTAACTAGGAATTTCGTAGAGTGAGCTATACTTTCTTTTTTGTTTGCCATTTTGGAGGTGGAGTCAGTGGCAAATCCAAGATTCAAATTTTGGGAGGGTCACAGTGTTAAAGTCCAAGTTTCATAGATAGGAACAGAGCGTGAAACGTGCAAAAAAAAATAAAATTTACTCACTGAGGCATTTCGTCGAACACTTGGTGGACTTGTTGTCATCAGCCAAACCAAGTTGCATACAAGTCAAAAGATATTGAAAAAACAACCTGAGAGAATTTAAGTGTCAAGTGTTGTCGACGCAACCTGCGAGAGGCATATTGTCAAACTTGTATCAAACATTCTGAAGATTTTCATATGTATATTTTTCGAACTCCCAGTGGTACCTTGGTCCCAATGTGCATCCGCCACCGGGTGGAGTTGATTAATTATTTCTGAATTTTGGATATGCCAATTTTCACTGAATAGGGTGAGCGTCTCTTAGCACTATGTTTATGTAATTCCAAGTATTTGTATTATGTTGGAGCCCACACGCTAATCTAAGGCTAGAAAAGGACTTCTTGGAATGAATTTATTGTCGCTTGGCATGTCTTATACAACAATGTCAGAAAATGTCTCAAATTCAAATATTCTGTCCTTCGGTTACAAAAAGCCACATAAGAAGAGAAACAGAATTTCCAGTTACCTACTTATGAATTTGTAAGGAGTTTCTATCGCTGCTTTTATTTCTTAAGAAATTTCACATAAAGCACTTGGAATATAAGCCATTTTATGCACACAGAGAAAAAAAAATCATTATTTGAGAAGCATAAACTGAACTGCCAAATTACCAGGGCTCATTATCAAGCACCATATTATTTATAAACAATATCATTTGATGTATCAAAAGCACCATCTGACATAAGCACATATTAATCAAGGCACCAGGTCTACAAGAAGCCATCAAGAAATAAGCACTTTTAGAGTACTAACTCAAAGGCAAATTACAAAGCCATGGACAAGAGAAACTTCAAACCAATTTGTTCAAAACATAAACCACCTAATAAAATGGAAGGCAGAGAGAACTAGATCTGCACAAGGCTGTTCACATATGGAAGAAACCTTTCATTACCAGCACCAAGTCCGTGGTAAACTATTTTCAAAACTTTTTCCTCCCCGGCTTTCACACCATACGCAATCACCCTCTGTCCGACAAGAAATAGCATCACATCATCATTCACACAAGCCAATAACCTAACTGTGTCCACAAAAGAGGTGAAAATCTGGCCGACGAGATAAATTTTCTGCTTCAGGCTCATGTCCATATCACCGTAGATCTCCAAGGAGAACTGACCGAATTCAACACGAGGCAAAATGTAACACAGCTCTCCATTCATCTGTGAAATAACACCGCGTGGTCCCCTGCTGAAGGGGAGTGGCAGAATACCATATTGCTGCTCCTTCACATCGAAAGCCAAAATGACCCCAGTTAAAGATTCCCAAAAGAGTACACCCTTTAGATAGAGGGTATGACCTTCCAACTCCGTAGTCTCCAGTTCATAGCATACTGTCTCGGCGAGTTCCCAACCGCTTGACCTTGAAGAGTATATATCAAAATAAACACCCGAATGACCAGGTACAGAGAAGGCACATACAAGTTGAAAACACACTTCAAAGTCGAGCACAGAAGGCTCAAAGACTAGTGCCGGATAAGACTCAGGCCCATGATACAAACCTGACTTGGGAAGCTTTCTAAATCTCATGTTCACAGGGTTGCAAATGTAGTAGGTATCTTCTCTGTCTTCGCTCTGGCAGCAGACCAGACCATTGCAAGTGGTCTTTACAGTAACTGGTTCGGGCAAGAAGCTGAGGTAAGATCTGGGAATGCCGTAAGCATCATTATCAAGTGAGAGGAAGTAAGGGTTTCCACCGGGGGCTTGACAGAAAAGACCGGAGATTTCCCTGAAGTAGTAAGTTTGCTTGTGACTGAAGAAAGGACTAAAAATCCACTTATCCCAGAGTTTGCTAACAGTTCTCAACCTGCACAGCATTTTCGCAGGGAGGAAAGGAAGAACATTCTCCATTGCAACATCACTGATGTCCATTTTCTTATTGTAAAGCCTTTCGTCACGGGGAAGTTCAGAACAATCATGTGCACGGCCGATTCTTTTGCATGGATATGTGTGAAACTGCATATAAAGATAATCATTAGGATGCACGTCAGAGAAAAAAAAATTAATGATAACATTTGATTACATGAACAATGCCAACGCCTCCGATTCATCGTCAAAACAGCGTAAAAAGGGGGAAATAAAATTATTGTCCAACGTATACAGGGATCCTATAACAGCTTGCTTAATTTAGTTACACACGCAGTAGCCAATAATGCTTATCAAGGAGAAAACCAACCGTTTGGATTCCAAGCTTACAGACAACTAAAATTAAATATATAGATAATGCAATATCATATACAAAATCAATTAATCAAAACAGCATGAGAGTAATATACAATAAATGAAAACATATCCCATAAATAATACAGCAACACCAAACCTTAGAGCTGTCGACAATCGCATACCTCACAAGAACAATGCCTCATCTTCAACTGTTTCCCAGGGAGTACAGTATCCATGTAATGTTGAATATCCATAATCTTCAACTGTTTTCCTAATTCATCAGACAGTTCTTCTACAGAATCAGTACTCGTATATCTTTCATTATCCACATTCTTCAACTGTTGTTCGCTTTCGTCAAATAGAAAGACTTCAGAAGCGGTACTCAGATAACTATCATTATCCACTTCCTTCAAATGTTGTTCACTTTCATCAGATAGAACTTCTTCAGAATAAGTGCTCTTACCACAATCAGAGTCAGAACACACATAAGCGTCCTTTTCCACATTCTTCGACTGTTGTGTGCTTCCAACAAATAGATCTTCTCCGCAATTGGTAGCCACATTGTTTTTAGGACTCACAATGACATAACTTTCGGAATCAGTACCCACGACACTTTCAGAATCACTGCACACAGAATTGGCATTGCTCACAATGACAAAAGAGTCGGAGTCAGAGTCATTGCCAACATCTTTATCGCTATCCATGATAGGATCCTCAAAGCTCACAGCTGCACAGTGAAAAATCATTCAATGCAGATAACTGAATTTCCCAAACATCAAGACATATAAAAAATACAACTTTCAAACGAGAGGAAAACAATGCAACCTTATTTGTACCTCGAAACGATTTTGCTGTCAACAGGCTTTTGGCATGAGAAGTTTGGTTTCAGACAAAGGAAGAACTATTCACACAGCAGCTAGTTTAAACCCTAGTATCCAATTAGGTTGCTTGGCACAAAAGAAACCAAACAAAGTTTTACAAAATCAGATCATAATAAAAACCCCAAAGTTCATCTTCGACATATTAATTCACAAAATTTGAACATTTTTAAATCATTCAATGCAGATAACTGAATTCCCCAAACACCTCAACCTATGAAAAATCACGAAACTAGCTTAAACTTCAGAACGAATTCGATGCCAAATACAACAATTTCGGAATAAGAATTTTGATTTCAGAAAGACGAACAACTGTTCATACAGCAGCTAGATTAAAACCTTGTATTCAATTATGGTTGCTTGGCACAAAAGAAAGCAAACCAAATATACACTATCAGATCACAAAAAAACCCCCCATGCCTTCGTTTGATTGCTTCAATTAGGTGTTCTGATATCTTGATTAACTAAATTTAAACATGGGTTTGCCAAAATGGAGAAAAATAACAAAACCCCATAAAGAATAAATCTTTTATTTTTATTTTTTTTAAATTCCTTTTTTTTCGAAAATCAAATCCAAAATACAATGGCTTCAAATCCCAGTTTTCCTTCAATTTCTCTGGGTTTCTCAGTAACCAAACAAATAAAAAAGGGTAAATAACAACAATAAAATTGAACAAAGAAACAGAGGCAGATCAACGATCAGAAATGATAGGAAGAACCCCACTCATGCACGTCCTGAAAGATTCAATATTCTCCAGAAAACGCATATAAAATCTATAAAAAACAGAGAAGTTTCTCATTCTAAAAATAGAAAAAGTAAAGAATGAAGTATACCGATAAGCTTACCGTGACTGCCGTCGTAGGCCTGCGAAGCATACCGGCGATCGAAACGCTGCGTCGAAGTAGAGAGAGACTCAGAGCATGATAAAAACTGAAAAGTCTATACAGAGTGGGAGACTCTCAGAGCAGATAAAAGCAAAGCAGCCTACGAGGCCGTGGGGACAGAGATTCTATTTATTTTCTTGGTCGTGATAAATCACGTCAATATTTTTTTTAATATTTTTATAAAAAACAGAAAAAGAGAAAAGTGAAAAAAATGAGAGCGGAAGAGATTAAATGGAGAGAGAATTCCACTTCAAGGTGGTATAAGCTACCTCTGATCTGATGCCAACCGTTTGCATCGACTCTTCCGGTGACACATGTACGACTAAGATTCGCCTTCAGCTGGAGGAAAAGTTGTGGCGAGGTCAATAGGTTGCTTAAGTTTTAAGTTTGAAAGATATGTAAATTGCAAATTGCGTGATCTTTAAATGGCAACCCTTGGATTTTATTCTGCATGATCTCCAACTGTTTCTGTTTAATACGCAGTCAAACTCTAATAGATAATTACTGGCTTTTTTTCATCATTATTCTCGCTGCCTAATCTTTAGGAAGTTAATCCAATTAGTGTTTTATTCATGAAAGTTTTACTATATAACATGTAACGAATAAATAAAGCGTTTAATGTGTAGTACATTTTGAAGATTACATTTCAAATTCTCAAAAATATCATTTAAAAAAATATTGGATAAAAAGCAAGAAAATTTAATAATCTATCAGCTGAAATCCAAGAAGCTTCCAATCTACTAAAAAAAACAGCTAATTAGAAATAAGCAGTTTACGAATTATTGACCAAAAGAAAAGCATATTTACTATTTAGTTCAAAACAAAACCACCCAACTTCTTCATGCCTTGCACACCGGCTAGAGCTCCACAAGACTGTTCACGTGAGAAACAAGCCTCCCACTCGAATTAAGTTCATCACAAACACATTGAATTTCTTTAGTCTTGATGTCGTAAACGTGCATTTTTCCGCCACCCCGAAACATGATCACATTTCCACTGCCAAACACTACACTACGAGACTTTAGACCATAACCTGTTCCAGATGACATCGGAGCAGACAGTTTGATATGATGGTTCGTTACCCATGACTTGACATTGCTGCCCATCGCCATTGTGTTTGTGTAGGCGTTATACAACGTTCGTACAACTAGTGTGGGAGGTTGAGAATACGTAGAACAAAGCTTTCCATCCATCGTACCAAGCGTCCCATATCCTCTGTTAAGTTGTTGTGCACGCTCCATCTTCAGGTCAAAAACAAGAATCTGACCACTCAATGCCGGAAAATAAACTATGTCGTTCACATGAACACCGGATCTTGGCAAGAGAGTGCTCTTGCCGAAGAAAATCTCACCGGAAACCCTCCAAGACTCCTCCCTAGAGGAATAAATCTCGAATTCATATCCATTGTCGAAATCAACCGATGGAAAAGCACACACGAGCTTGTACTCGGCGACAAAATTGAGCAGAGAAGGTTCAAAGATGAGAGCAATAGCAGGGTCATGTCCGTGATCCGCGTTTGGCTTGGGAAGTTTTGTCCACTTCCTTGTAACAGGATTGCAAATGTAGTAAGCCTTATAGCCATCACGTCCCTGGCAACAAAGTAATCCATTCGAAGAAGCTCGTATGTCAACTGGCTCGGGCAAGAACTTCAGAGATGGGTCGGGAACACCATATGCATTCGGATTGATAGAGATGAATGAAGGAGGGCCTGCACTGGATTGATAAAAGAATCCGGATATTCCACGAAAACTATTTGACTGCTTGTGGGCAAAGAAAGGAGTTTTGATATCGAGCTTCCAGTCCCTACAAACTCCAGTGAACCTGAGAAGTGATTTAGCAGGTAGAAACTCGAGGGCATGGTTCCTAATGATGTCCTTGAGGTCCATGTATAGAGTACTGTTTTTGTTTGCAAGTAACTTATTTGTTCTCCTTCCTTGATCCATCGCACTCTCAACTAAATCTTCTTCTCCTTCAATTGCAATCAATCTTCTAAAGTAAGAAAACCGTTTAGATTAGATGTTAACCACAGTAAACTGACATTAAAAAACACAAGCAAAGCCATTTGAGACAAAGACGGGCTGAATGCTACATCGTTGATTTCTCGTCACGCATTTATACAATCTTTCTCTTTTGCCTAATACTTCTTAAACATCATAATTACGTCAAAGATAATCCATATTTGGCAGAAACCAAACACAAATTGGATTTTCATTGATAAAACCCTAGCTTCACGTAACTCATAAGTTCATACAAAATTGATCGGTTCCATGATCTTAATACCAAAAACAATCCTCAATCACTATTCTATTCTGCACATTCTTTTAATCAAAATAAAAACGCAATCAACTTGCCCTAATGATATAGAGCCCTAACGCAAGTATTTTAATTTCATAACTATTTACTTTTATTGACTGAAAGTACTTGAATCTTGACTAGTAAGGATGAGATATCTTTACAACATCACGTTACCCTCCATTTTGCTTAAGTAAAGGGACCCGAGGCAAGTAAGGTAAGCGGTTTGATCTAGGGACTATTGACACATTGTCTGGCTTCACTCAAATTTCCACACATTACGCAATAACATGCCGAATAATACTGTAACACATGTTATCTTGTTTTAAATTCATTGGTTATTTGAATGTATACCAAAATAAATTGATTATTTGAACCAGCCATTGAACAAATATCAAAAGAACTAATACAAAATATTGATCAAAAAAGGAATACGAACTAAATCTAATTAACCTCTGGTAGTTTGTATCCTTGAAAACCCCACCAACAGAATCAAATATTTTTTTTACGTAATTTAGGATTGCACACCTTTTCGTTTACTCTAGAACTTAAATAACAAGAAGAATTGAGAACATATGGAATCTGAAAATAAATCTTTTATTCCTTTAGCCTAAATCTTTCTAGCCAACCAAACAGAGGATTACAGAAAGTCAGAAACGAAAACATCCAGAGTTACGGTACACCATGAAGAGACATGCAGTGAAAATCAAACCAAAAACCCTAAATAATTTCCGTTACAAACACGAAGCATACAAAATCCATGCAGACGTTTGCAGAGAGTTAATCATGATTAACAACGTTGATTAACCTTAACCGATTACATAGAAGATTAAAGGAATTCAAAGTGAGTGAGAAAGGGACCGTACCAATCGGATTGCGTGGTTCATCAAATCGTCGAACTGAGTTACTGAAGAGAGGGGGTGTCGTGTTTTTGGACTCTGCTGGGGGTTTCCGAGTTTGTGTTCAAGTAGGACTCAGCAGTCACTGTATGCTGTTTCTACTTCGGAAAATATGAGTATATTGCGTTTCCGAAAATTAGAGGCCATGAAAATTGGAGGCCCAAAAGGAATTCTCCTTTTCAGCTTTAACAAAAAAATTTAATTATCTCCAGTAAATCAAAAAAGTTAAAAGTTAAAAGTTAGAGTGGGAATATGACGCTAAATTAATTATCTCCAATGAATTTAGAATGTTAAAAGTCAAAAGTGAGATATGACTCTAAATTTGACTTCTTCCGTCTTCAATGTACTGGAAAAGTTGAGATTATATATAACTTTGTTGCTATATACAATTACAAAGAGTTATACTAGACCATTGTCCTATTTTTTTACCCATATTATAATCTAACGCACTACAAAAATTTGAATAATTAAAATGCTATTTCCCAAAATACTATTATTCCTAAAATAACCTTTAATATACGTTTAAGTTTTTTTTTTCAATTTTTCATAAGAATAAATATTAGAGTGAGAAGCCCATTTGAGCCTCCACTCATCTCCATGGCCTTTCCGATTTTTGTTCCGATTAGAATTTCATAATCTAGTCCTTCCTTCTCTCTAGACCCCAACTCGACCACCTTCCCCCATTTTCAAATCCTACGACCAAGCCTCATGCCGTATTCCAAAAATTTCATCCTCATACCCCATTCCCAAATTCGTGATAACCCAATCCCACCACTCAAACTCCAATTCCTTCTTCTGGTCTCCCATTTCGTTTTTCAAATTTCAAATAATTATTTTATTAGTAAAATGTTTTGAACAACTATTATATATGGCTAAACTAGACAAAATAGAAAATGAAGAAAATACTTATTCGAAGGAATTGAGAGTTGTAGAGAGATGGTGAACAGAAAATCCTTTCAATCTTTATTTTTTTGGGTCCTTAGATGTCATTTTATAAGAGGGTAAATTTGGCTTCAAACTTTTTTTTTTTTGGATTCTTTGTTTCATCGGACTATCTTAGACTGTACTAGGTTCAGGAACTTACATAGATTGGTTTAGACTAAACTAAGCTGAATTAACTTGATGATGCGTTTGGAACTGTGTCAAGAAGTTGGACTAACAATAAATTATTATTATATTTTAATTTCTTTCCTATTAAAAATATCAAAATTAATATATGTGAAAAAAAGGCATAGCCCTCTTCTTCTTCACAATTGCTAGTGCTTCTCTGCAACTTGGAGAATTGCCGAATTTCCAATAACAAAAGCTTACCCCTGTCACATCCCGGCCCGGGCCCCCATCACATCCCGGGCCGTAGCACGATATTGTCCGCTTTGGGCCCCGACCACGCCCTCACGGTTTTGTTTCTAAGAACTCACATGAGAACTTCTCAGTGGGTCACCCATCCTGGGAATGCTCTGGCCCAATTCTCGCTTAACTTCGGAGTTCCTACAGAACCCGAAGCCAGTGAGCTCCCAAAAAGCCTCGTGCTAGATAGAGATGAGAATATACATATAAGACTTAAAGGATTCACACCCCTGGGCGATGTGAGATCTTACAACCCCCATTCAAAGCTATGAAGATTTCCCAATAACAAAGAGAAAAGTTTGATTATTACAAATAAAAATACCCAAGAAAAACCCTAAAAAGACTCAAATTGCAAGTGCTCCTCTCACGCTCAGGTTACGATACCAGAAGATAGAGATTGACGGCTCTATAAAGGCCGTTGTAGAAGAGCCGAGCTTGATCAGGCAGAGAAATCGCGAGATTGCAGAACCCATCTGGTTTGAGATTCGCAACATCAGAGGCAACCTCAGAGAGAAGCTTATCGATTAATTTTCCTACGAGCTTTGATCAAGTAGAGAGGGAGGGAGAGACAAAGAGAAAGGAGGAAAGACGAATGAGGGAACGTAAAGAGAGACAAAGAGAGATGAGGAAATGTGGAGGCAGCGTAGTGAGGAAAGGTTCTTAGCAATCCCAGGGTTCAACATGAGACTAGTTTGGACAACTAAACGAGACCAGGAGTCCACACAAGTCCGGAATGTCTCAATTAAGTTAGTGCTTAAGCATACCAAACATGGAATAATAATCTTAGCTAGTCAAATCCCACTTAAGAAGGTGAAACAAACATGCCCTTAAATTTGACTTACGGTGTAGTCAATTTGGATTTCACAGGATTTTAAAAGACTTTTTAAAGTGACAAATTTCAAAGGATTGTAGAATCCTTACAACTTTCAAAAGGATTTTTAAGGATTCTTATGGATTTTGATTAAAGATTTGAAAGGATTCTTATGGACTTTGATTAAAGATTTGAAAGGATTTTGAGAGACTCTCTTGCCATTTTAAAATTTATTTTTAAATAAAAAATAAGATTAAACCTGAAAGTAAATGAAGAAATGTGCTGAGTTCTCCCAAGTAACCCCTTCCATGTCCATGGTCCTCCACGAAAGAAACCTTCCACCATAATCACTCATTCATGAAAGCGCTTTCGGCTTTTGACTTTTTCGAAAAAATGATTCCTTTTATTTGAGAGAGAGAGAGGAATGGATGATGCAACGGTAGGAAAAATGAAGGAGTCCATCAGCAAATGAGAGAGAGAAGAATGGATGCTGCAAAGGTAGGAAAAATGAAGGAGTCCATCAGCAAATGCAACTCAAACCCTTCAATTATCCACACTCCCTCTCTCGCCTTCTTCAAGTCCTATCTTTCAATGTATGATCAACTTTGCTATCTTTGTATACGATCGTATACAATGGTATATTGATTGTATATTGAGAGGATGGGGTGGGTGGCTGAGACCCAGAAGGAAGGAAGGAAATATGGGTTTCTTGGAGAAAATGGAGTGAGAAAGAAAGCTTGAGTTGCAGCGTGGGAGAGAGAAAAAGAAAGTGAGGGGTTGAAAAGAAATCCTAAGGGTTGGAGGTAGGATTTTGTTATGCTTACCATTCTTTCTCAAATCCTATAAAATCTCTTGTTGAATGAAATCCTTCAAAATCTATGAATTTTTTAATACCTATAGATTTGCATAGATTCTATAAAAATCTTTTAAAATCCTAGTTGACTACACAATGATTCTAGAGTCTTTAAAAATTCTTTAATTGACTACATCTGTATTTGAATAGACTTTTTAAAATCTTGTAAAATCCTAATTGACTACACCAAAATTCTAAAGTCTTTTAAAATCCTTATTTGACTACACAATCCCTCTTTTATGCATAAGAGTTAAAAATTAAAAGTCCTATTTCACTCCATATGCATAGGAGATGATATAATCTGCACAACCATATTTTTGGTAGAAAAAAAAAAAAGAAAAAAGAAAAAAAAGTCCCTTGAAATATTTTTTAATTAAAAAACGCTTGGACAACTTTCGATCGCGATGTTTTATTGCCTCACTCATTGATGGAAAGCGGAGATGGTATGGGACTTCTCAAAAAGGCTACAAAATTATTATTGAAGAACCTGAAAACTAAAACTAAACGAAATGGTTCTCAAAAGAACCCTTAATTCGATAGATAAATAACATAACGAGTGTTATTTAAACATAAAAAATAGTACAATTTTGCTAATTAGTTAAAAACACAATCACCTAATCCAACTAACCAATGCCTTTTTTTCTTCGGTGTTTCAGAATGGCAGAGTAGGACATAAGAGAGGCAAGCTAGATCTCCACAAGACTGTTCACATGCGAAACAATCCTTGCATTCTGATCAAGTTCATCACCCAAACATTGAGTTTCTGTAGTCTTCAGGTCATACGTATGCAATTTTCCGCCACTCCGATACAAGACCACATTTCCACCGGCAAACAGTATATAATTAGTCATCATTCGATGGTTATAAGTCGTTGAATCGAATGGTGGAGGGGATAGACTAATATGATGCTTCGTTTCCCATGCCCTGACATTGCTGTGCATCCCCATAGTGTTCGTGTAGGCGTTAGACAACACTTTCACAGTTAGTCCTGTAGGACTAGGCTTTGTCAGACAAAGCTTTCCATCCATCAGACCCAGGGCCCCAATTCCACCTGTTTCACAAAAACTGCCAGAAAGTTGTTGTGCGCGCTCCATCGTCAGGTCAAAAACAAGAATCTGATAATCCAATACCCAATAAACTATGTCGTTCACATGAACACCGGTTCTTGGCATGGGCGGATGATTGCCAAAGTAAATCTCACCAGAAACTCTCCAAGACTCATCCCTGGAGGAATAGATCTCAAACTCATATCCATTGTCAAAATCAACGGATGGAAAAACACATACGAGCTTGTACTCGGCCACAAAATTGAGCAAAGATGGTTCAAAGATGAGAACAATAGCAGGGTTACATCCGTGATCCGCGTTTGGCTTGGGAAGTTTTTTCCACTTCCTAGTAACAGGATTGCAAATGTAGTAAGCCTTATAGCCATCACGACCCTGGCAGCAAAGTAATCCATTGGAAGAAGTCCTTATCTCAACTGGCTCAGGCAAGAAGTTCAGAGGTGGATCTGGAACACCATACGCATTGGGGTCAAGAGATATGAATGAAGGTGGGGATGTTCCGGATTGACAAAAGAAGCCCGAGATATCATGAAAGCTATTTGACTGCTTGTGGGCAAAGAAAGGGGTTGTGATATCGAGCTTCCAGTCCCTACAAACTCCAGTGAACCTGAAAAGTGATTTAGCAGGTAGAAACTGGAGGGCATGGTTCCTAATGATGTCCTTGAGGTCCATGTATAAAATACTGTTTTTGTTTGCTACCAACTTATTTGCTCTCCTTCCTCGATCCATCACGCTCATCTTCCTCTCCTTCGACTACAATCAATCTCCAAAACGTCTCAGAAAGAACTGTTAAGATTACAGGTTCACCAATGTAAACTAAACAAAAAGAGACATTTGAATACACAAGCAAACACAACCAAGACAAAATTAGACCTCTCTTTTATTTAAATGCTTTCATAATTGACAGAGTACCAAATGCAAATTCGAATTTATACGCAAAAACCTGGAAGGATACCGTAACTCATAAATTTCATAATCCATTTCTAAAAACTAGACCCGGCGAAATCGTGCAATTCCCTCTAGTGCCCAACAACCATCAATCCCTATCAGTTTCTGCATATTCTCTGAATTTAAATTACATGATGCCACTTCACATTTTGGGATCTCAGATTATATTAAAAGACAAGATTACCAACCTGAAGAACTCGCCTCAATCAACTTGCACACAGAATATAGAATCTACCAATTTTCATACACTTACAAATTGAGAGCATACACAAACTGAAAAATGAAAAAGAAAACGCTTTCCCCAAATTTTCTGAGCAGCCAAACAGACGATAACAGAAATGAAAACACCAAAATCTGCCTAACACAATCAAGACACAGACAACACAGAAAGTGAAACCCTAGACTAAGAACTCTAAGTAATTTCCATGGCAAAATGCGAACAAACTGGAAGCATACGGCATTAATGTACAAATTTGTAGAGAGTTAATCCCGATTAACAACAAGAATTAATCAATGAAATCGAATAATTCAAAGTGACAGTAGAGAGATGGTGAGTGATCGTACCTATCGGATTCGCCAAATCGGGGAGGAGAGGTCTCGATCGGGACGAAGAAATGGATGAAAAACGGGTGTTGAGATTTTGGACTCTGCTGGGGGTTTTGGGCTCGTCTTTCTATGGTGTGAAGTATGACTATAGCTTGACTAATAAAGCGAAGTCAATTGGGATTGTTTGGATTCGGGGAGACGTGTGTTCTGGTTCTGAATAGAACTATATTTCTATTCCGTTCAGGACACTTGACCGAATTTGAACCATATTATTGTTAAACCTATTGTGAGGCTAAGCCTACTCTCTTCCTTGTTTGGGTCCAAAATAATATTTTGGGCTGAGCTTAGAGTCGTTCTCGGTCCAGTAACTAGAATCTTGTCATTGGCTGCCTAGTCAAGGTTGACCGAGTCCTATTATGAAGAGGATTGGTTTAGATAAAGGTGAGGTAGTCGAACCCTAATGCAACAAGGAGTCTTAAAGCTAAGGATACTTAGAATTAGGGGATGAATCTGGTTCTTTAAGAAGCTTGGTTCAAAGTCCTATAAAGGTTAGGATTAGCCGAAATCTGATGAGATTGGGTTGAGGAGTTCTAATCCAAGTAAATTTTTCATAAGGGGGTTCGCTGCTATAAATAGAGAGGGGAGGCATCATTCAAAGGCCCCCTTCAAATCAACACACAAATTGCCCTGCGCAAAGCTTCTCAACAACCTTGAGATTTTTCCCTCTTCCCCTTTCGTCTCGCCAACACATCTTCAGTTTGGATAGACAGCATTGTGAAGGCAACCGACGACATCTTCAGTTTGGATAGGCAACACTAGAGCCGTAGAATCACCCGACCGAGGAGCACCTTCAGTTTGGATAGACAGCACTGCTTCGAGGCCGACTGGTTATTTATTCAAGTCTCGGTCAATAAGGATTTCCAAGTCCTTGTTGGTAGAGGTCATCTCATCAGCCTTCTCCGCAAAGTGAGGTGTTACTAGGTTACTAGGCTCGGCACATTGAAAGCCAAGTTTTATGATTGGATATTCGCAAGTACATTTTAGAGTTCGACATTCTGATGGCCTAACCACATTTACAATCAAGACATTTATCTCTTTCGAGTATTTGTGTTCGTACAGTCTGGTACCAGTTTGGTGTACTTATACTCTCACAAATTTAATTACCTAGACTGAACCCGGCGCCGACGATTTGTGAACTTCGAAGAAACTAGCAGCCTTGTCTTCATGCTCTAGAACCCGAAGGCCGATACGTGTTCCTTCCTCGGCTGTAGTCGCGAGATCAAGAAGTCAGCAGCGTGCCCAACACCACATCAACATATTTTAGTCCCCGGCCAAACTCGGCCGACGAGTTGGCATGCCCCGCACACAATCGAATGACGTAGTTAGCTTATTAATTACTCGACCTGCGCGCCACGTAAGCTTGATAGTTTTTAGGGGCAACAAGTGTAGATAATATCGTTTGTTCTAAAAAAAAAGTGAAGGTTTACTAGTTTAGGGGAGGGTATGAGGAATGGATGAGGATTCTCTCACCCCTTAATCTTTCTCTCTCTCTTTCCTCTCTTCATATTTGAGCAGTTACGATTAAGTCACATCAATATTTTATATTAATTTTTTTTATAGAGTCAAAAAGCAAAATGTGAGAGGAGATGAGGTAATGAGAGGGGAGAGAATCCTACTTTATGAGAAAAACCATAGAAGGCTAAGATCAATGATGAGGCTAGGATTTGGGTATTTCTTTGGTTACAAAGTTTCATTTATAAGTGTAGAAGATTGTAGTATAAGTGCTTTTATTCCTATCTAGTGTCTTATGTCTCTACTCACTTTTTAATGAAATTTTTAGTTACAAGTTTGCCTATTTGTAAAATGACAGATAAGAACCTTAAAGGATATATAATAATCATAGGTTAGGTGTGAAAAAGCTAACAAGAGCCCTAGACTTACATTAGGTTGTGAAAGGAATGAAATGAACCATATATAAACGAATCCACAAAAAAAAAGACACAAAAGATGAGGATAAAAGGAATTCTAAAATTAAAATGTGTGGATGTCCTTTCCAATTAAAGTGTAAGAAGCTAGCAATTGATGATGATTGGATTTTAATGGTAGTTATTGGAGTGCATATTCACAGCAACAGAGACTTTTGGAGGGCCATTCATTTGTTGGTAGAAAAAAATATTTATGTGATAATTGACCTTTTCCATTTGGGCTGGAGATGAATCTTTTACTGGTGGGCTTAATTGGGATGTAGCCCCAACTTACATGCCTTTAACAAAAGAGTAATGCTAGAGAAACTAAAATTGTAAACTAAATAATGTGTCACAAATAAGTAATAAGCACGTTAATCAATATTTAAGTAATAGTGCAATCATAAATTTCCATGTCATTTAGTTTACAAACTTTAGTCCCCTAACATTACCCTTAACAAAAATGTTGCTCTTCTCGTTGCATAGGAAAGTAAACAAAATAACAAAAATGTTATCTTGATTACCTGACCAATTGCTTATCTTTGAATTCGCTATTAAGGGTGGAGAATAAATTCATATGCTTTTAACTTTTTAATCTCAACTATTAATATAAAATTTGAGAATGAGTGGCCTAAAGAGTATTGTGGATGCAAATTTTCGATGTCTTCTCCTTTGACGAAAATGCACCTGCAAAATAATAACACTTAAGATTAAGGCCAAAAGCCTCACGCGCCCACGAAGACGTCGAAAAATCAAGCAGGGTGTCTGGGCCAGAATTGGGTCACGATGGGGGAGTCGGGTCTGGGCAATGATACGGGTCTGCTGCTTCTCATTTTTCCTCATTTCCTCATTTCTGACTGGGATGTCCCTCCAATCTTTCATTTCCCTCATTTCTATCACCGTCTCTTCATCCTAGTCATATGCGTGGCACCAAATCAATGCTCAAGCGAATCTGGAGCCTTATAGATGGTGGTCAAATGACCATTTTGCCCTCAATTTCGTTTGTTTATAACTTATTCGTTATAACTCCAAATTACATTCTGTTTTGCGCCCACACGTTCATAACAACGAGTACTACAAGGATACACTAATAGAATAGGTCATACGTTGCCCAGTACAAAGGTCAACAAAAGTCAATGATTTTGCCTTGAAGGGCATTTTTGTAAATTCACGCATTAAAATTATAAAAACCGAAATATTTAGGGACGGGTCGTTACAAACATACACTCCAACTTGAGGGGGAGTGTTAAGGAAGATATCTCAAATTGATTAAATCAATATTCTAGTTACCACATTGAAACATGATTTAAATTTTTCTCTCCCATTTAGTCATGGTAAGACAAAGGAAGAAATTAACAAGGAAGCACAACACATAGCAAGGAATAAATAGTGAAGCATAACACGCAACAAGGAAGGGTCAATGCATCTAGGAGAACCAAAGTAGCCCACAATGGTGCAAAGTTTTGGAACCAAAGTGATAAAATCTAACAGTTTTAAGCTCAAAGGTCACAAGGTTCAAGATAAAGTCAAAAGAGTCGCAAGATTAATTACAACAAAAACCAAAAGAAAATGGAGTTTTAACTTTAACAAACATTGTTCAATAGCTAACAAAACAGAACTCCCTAATAACACTTGCTCTAAAAAAACCCCTATAAGAACTCCCCCATAAACTTAGAACTCCTCAGATTATGATGAGTCATTTGAGCCAACAGGAGATCCATCAGCAATGGCATCTTCAACAGGGGCATTTCCAGTGCAGGCCACTACTAAAACCTTCTGCATCTTCATCTTCATCAGAAGAATAGGAAAATCTGATGTGTTTGCTTTTCGAGGTAGAAGTAGAAGAGACGTGTTGATGAACATTGATGGTCGCACCTTTTCCTTTAGCAGCACAGATTGTAGCCATCTTGGCAACAACAACACTTGAATGACTGGAGGAAGTAACAGTATGATAAGACGCATGAGACGGAGTCATGGAACGTTTTGCGAGTCCGGATTATAACGGTATAGATACGGACATTTGAAGTTGTGTTACTAAACTATAGATTTTAAATCAATTAAACTTCCACAAGGAAGAAGCCTAATCAGATTTAAGAAAAAATAAGGGGACCAATCAGCTAAAAGGAGAAGGACCAATCAAATAAAAGGGGGAAGGTTTCTGAAAAAAAAAAAGAAAAAAAAAAGAGAAAAGAGAGGGGTCTGATTTTGACCCGTTTTGGGGGGAGATTGGACCCGTTAACCCACCAACTTGACCGGCTTGTATCTCCTCCGTCCAAGCTCCGTTTTAGGTGATCTTGGTGTCCATGGAAAGCTCTTGATGAGCCCTACAACTCTGTAGCATTATATTTCTCATTTTCGTTTCCATTTTTCCAGTTCGAAGCCACAAAGCCCACGACTTTTACGACGGTTTTGTCATTTTTCTGGTGATTCCAGCAACCATTTCTTTCAAGTGAGGTATACTCTTCATAATCTTCAAGTTGGTATGCTTGGTTTGTGTTTTTGTAGTTGTTTTAGTGTTGGGTGTTTAGAACCCTAGAAATCCGGTTTTCCCCGGTGAAATTGGATGGTTTACGGCTTGAATATGTCGTCGGCCTAGTTGTGAAAAGTGTTTCCCTTGTTGAGTTCTAGTTACCTCGTAAATTTGAGCCCTTTTAGATAAGGTTAAAATTCAGGTTTTCTAAACCCTCTACCTTGGCTACCACCGCGTGTGGCAGTGCGTGGGACCATCCACAAGCATTGTCTAAGTACCAAATACCTTCTAGTGACCCTATGAACCTATGTCTAGCTCGGTTTCCCGAAATTCAATTGTTTGGTGTGGTGATCAAATTGAAACACCACTTGTTTGTGTGATTGACGACAATCCGATCGTTGGATCGTCGTACAATTTTGTGAGCACCCTAGTTATCAGTTGTTGGACCTTTGAGAACTTACGGATCGGAAATACGATGTGCGGATCTTCCGAATTGAATAACCTTAGATTGTTGACCTTAATGAATCTACCTTATCGACGGTTGACGTTCTAGTCAACGTGCTCTACTCTAGAGTGTCATTTATCTCTAGTTTGTTGTTGAGGCTTGATGGAGCTTAGATGGCTTATCATGATGACGTGTCATTCCCAGTTGACGTGTGTCTCGATATATGTATTAGTGGCACCATATTGAGTTATACTTGTTTATTAAATGTGCTTTCTATTGAATTGTTATTTTTATTTTTAGCATCGATCTATGTTTATTAATTGTGATTCGACTGTAGTTTGGAAACATTTATGGAATGCGGTTAGATATGTATGATTAGTATGATGTGTATGATTGTTTTTATGACGATGTGAACCTAGAATCTTATGAGAAGTATTATGTAGAACTTTTATACTTATATGATAAGATAGTTAGTGGTCATGAGAAGTTGATAGTGCAAGTGATTACGATGTAAATCATAGTGGATGAGATAAAGGTAAGTGGTTTGTGTGTTGATCTAACTGCACCATGTAGCAGTGGTACATGGATGGTCCTGCTTGGTTAATCTGCGTTGGGGGACCATACTATATATGGATCGCGCTTGGCTAATCCGTGTTGGGCGATCCTTATGGCCATTTATACTTAGGGGTGATCATGCTTGGTTAATCCGCGTTGGGTGATCACTACTTAACAGTTTGGTAGGTGTGACTCTGCCTGGTTAATCCGCGTTGGTGGGTCACTACCTACCTGATTATCTTGACCCTGCTTGGTTTATCTGCATTGGGGGGTCACAAGTGGTCCTGCTTGGTTAATCCGCATTGGGGGACCATACTATATATGGATCGTGCTTGGTTAATCCGCGTTGGGCGATCCTTATGGCCGTATATGCTTATGAGTGATCATGCTTGATTAATTCGCATTGGGTGATTACTTCCTAACAGCTGTAGGAGTGACTCTGCTTGGTTAATCCGCTTTGGAGGGTCACTGCCTACTTGGTTACCTTATCAGGGGTGGCTCTGCTTGGTTAATCTGCTTTGGGGGGGCCACTTCCTATTTGGTTACTTATGTAGGCTTCAGCCGAATTAAATCCCTCTATCCCTAGTTTTTAATGTACATATGAACAATGGTTTTTGAGAATCTTGTGGTTTGAACTAGAAAAGTCGTTGGATGTCTGGGTAACTCATTCGGAGTTTTTAGCGGCTTGATTATGATTTCATAAAGCATGATTCTATACTTGATGTTTATAGATTGTGATCGATGGTCTGTTTTTATTGAAACCACATATTTGTATTATTGTCACTCACCGAGTTTCGCAACTTATCCAAGTTCTGATTTGCCCAGTGCACCATTTCCATGATGTAGGCACTGATTTTACATGCGACAGGTCTGGGTAGATTACGAGAAACCGATTGATATTTTGGTTCCGTTGAGTAGTCCGGAATCCTTACTCTTGCACATTTCCAAAAGGTTACTCTAGAACCCTAGATTCGAGTGAATGAGAATTACCCACAATAGATCTTGTGAATATAAATTAGATTTACCATGTTGTTACTCATAATCCAAGTAGGGAATTATATAGATTTCTTTAATTAAATACGTGAAATGATATGTGATCGTATTGATTGATTAACGTAGTTAAATGCTAAGATCATGCATCCTTGATTCATGAATGGATTAATTGACATGATTGTGGAATGACGTTGGATATGATTGTTATTATTATGATTATTTTAGTTGAACAATGTTTCTAGAGAATAATATTGTGCTTGTTAATTCTTTAACATGTTACACGCTATGAATTGTGATTTTATGTGGGAAACATGATGATTTATGTGATGGATGAAGTGGAAATGCTAATCGTCATGTGGGATTGTTAAGTTGGATATCATTGTTATTGTTATGATTAGACTCGTTGATAAATATGGCTAGAGAATATGATTGTGCTTTATCGTTTGTTCTTTGAAATATTGCATGATATGCATGGTGGTATATTGTTGGGACATAACGATTTATGTGATGAATATTCGAGTGTAGTGATATAATGAACTATGAATGGCTTGATCCCTATTTAGGGTACGTAGGCAGTCTAACGAGGATGTTAGATGCAGCCATAAAGTCTACGAAGAATTATTGCGCAGTTGGATCTTAAGTTGTGTTTTGCCATTTTCTGGAGGCGGGGTATGTTAGAGAT
Source organism: Cotoneaster glaucophyllus (assembly GCA_036320875.1). Taxonomy (NCBI): domain Eukaryota; kingdom Viridiplantae; phylum Streptophyta; class Magnoliopsida; order Rosales; family Rosaceae; genus Cotoneaster; species Cotoneaster glaucophyllus. The sequence goes on from CM070073.1 coordinate 19,562,746, forward strand.
ACGGGTATTTGATGACATCACGTGTCGATCCTGGACGTATGTCAGGATCGGGGCGTGACAGTAGAGATGGTTCGGGGACAAATGATAGAAGATTTAGGGAAGTTTGACTTAGAGATGATGTGAAGACTGAGTGACTAACAAGTGGTGAGGACGTAGATTGTCTAATCAAGGATTTGAAATCAACAAATTGCTTTATAAGGGAGTTGATTTTAGACTCTAGATAAGCTATTTTTCTGTCCTGAGAGGCATTTGGCAGAGGAACTGGTTTAGGATCACCTTGAGCTACAACACACATTACATCGCTTAGGTTCATCACATTTTTGTCAAGATCCGTAGTGGTTCTAGGACAAAGATCATCAGGACTTTTTTTTAACACCAGCATGTTCACACAACTGAGTAATCAGACAAGGATAAATGGTAGACCTTCTCTGGTGGGTTATAGCACGTTTGGACTTAGACAGGATTAACTTGAAAATCAGAAAGCCAAAAGGCATATCACAGTGAGTTAACATGGAAAATAATACTCTGGCTAACTTAACGGTAAGGTTACCATTGTTCGACGTTCCTAAGACATTTCTACAGATAAAATCAGACCAAATCTTATAGAAAGGTTTGAGGCGAGACTTTGACACCTGCCCTTTAACGAGTGGAATATACGGATCAACATAGGCCTCACGATGGTAGGCACTCAAGTCATACTGACTAGTTGCAACATTATATTATGATGACACAAAAGCAGAAGACATATCAAGTTCAAGGACAGTACCAATGATAGACGGGTCAAAACATCACGAACATAAACAACCCCACCCGACTCAAGAAAATTCGACGGAATATTAGAGTAACACCCTTGAACTATACAAATATTGAAATTGGGAGGAAGATAGTTTACCTTATGAAGCATGTACTGTTCAACGAGGTCATCAGAACAGATAACGTCAACCAAGGAAAGATTATCCCAGATGATTTGTCGTTTAGGCACGACCTTCCGAGCAGTCACCGTAGAGAAGAAATTATTGGCTTAAGTGGATGAAAATATGGGACCTTGATTATCAGTTGCAGCTATAGAGGAATTCCTCGTAGTCTGTGATCGAGTAGAGTAATGAGAGGGCTAAGCACGAAAAGTAGCAGTGTTTCCTACCATTGGTAAGTGAAAGTTTCTAGCGAGATAGATTTAGAGTTTGAAAAACAAGGGAAGGAAATCAAATAAGGCAAACGGCACAAAGTGAGGTATGGTAAAAACCTAGATAGGTTAGAGATGGTTGAAACCTAGGACACTGTGGAAAGGTCTAAGACATACTATGAAAACCAATGGATGAGAAGCAACAATTAAAACAGACGACGCAAAGACGAGAATACCCTTAATGAACCTCACGTTTCTGATTAGACCGCGTGACTAGTCAGAATGTTGAAATTAATTACAACAAAAGTAGTTAAGTGCAACAAGATGAAACCATGAGAGAAGATAACACACAAACACAAGAAAACACGCCACAGATACAAACCTAGTACCATTTAAGCCACAACCAACTGAATTTTAAGAGAAAATCCAAGAATAAACAAATTCAATAACCAAGCATCCAAGACAATTTTGATAATAAATATTCGACAAAGCAAGTACATTGAAAGGAAACATGCAATGCAATACTTTAGAACCAAATTTTTATGGACACAAAATGAAGGCACATCATAGATTAACACTTGCTCATACCACATCCATGATGTGTCCAGGTATAGGAAAGAGATTGGTGACAATCAATGAAAACTAAGTTTCAGGCAAGTAAGCAAGGATTTGATTCAAAAGCTAACCAAACTTTTAATAACCCATTGAGATTAAGTCACAATCCTCACAAAAGAAATTAAGTCAATATCTAAACACAAAACTACTCACAACGAAGAACCAAGCTCAGTAGAACTTTTGAGATGGCAAATGTGATATGGAGCATATGATCATAGATATGATTGGAGAGAATTGCATTTTGACAATCCAAGACACATTTTGACCCCTTCTTGAGACAGAGATAAATGAATTGAATTTTTCATGACATTGCATGGGACAATACTTTTGAGAAATTTTCCCTTCTCACCTTTTTAAACCTTTGAGAACTTTGCTCATGAGTGAATAGATTGAAGTTCAGATAAATGATTTTACTTTTGAGATGGTTTGAGCACAATGAAAGACAAACTAGGTGGTGTTTTGTACTGGAAAAGTCACTTATCCCAATTTATAGAGAAGAATTGTCACTACACCTCAATCAAGACCAAAGTAAGCCTAACCCTTAAATCAACAAGTGCTTTTGTCAAATGAAACAAAGATTTTTCACAAACTATTTGCCATAACAAGGAGAACCTTTGACATCACAGGGAATGAGTTAAACAAGGTTAGTCTACAAAATGCCAACATGTGAGATAGTTAAGAAATGCACAAAGTGACAAACAGACTGAACTGATATGTTGATTGACGAGACATACGTAAGAACAGGAAAAGAGACATCAAAAGGTTCTCAAGTACATCAAAAGTGCACCTGGACAAGGTTATTTTTTTGCCTTCTACAAGATCATTGCAATTAAAAGCATTTTGTGATGCCGACTGGGCTAGATGCAAGGATAGGAGAAGGTCAATAACGAGTTATATATTTTACTCGGCCAAGCACCAATTTCTTGGAAAACAAAGAAACAAACCACTGTATCCTGCTCCAGTGCAAAGGCCGAGTACCATTCCATGGCCACTACATGTTGCGAGATTACATGGTTGAAGAACATCTTGAAAGATTTGAGAGTTATCCATCCACAACCTGTCACATTCTTTTGTGACAATCAGACGACAATACACATTGCTTTGAATCCAGTGTTTCATGAATAGACAAAGCATATAGAGATTGATTGTCATCTGGTAAGAGAAAAGGTTCAAGGATGAATGGTGCATACAGTCTACATACGAACAATTAATCAGCCAGCTGACATATTCACCAAGCCGTTGAGTTCAACATAGTTTGAAACGCTACTCATCAAGTTGGGTGTCATTAATGTGGAGCAAAAAATAATCACAAGGCGACATGTGGATTTTTGGGTAAAAGAGGACAAAAATACCCTTGAGGCATACTGGGATTCCTACACGCGAGCAACGGGTAATCATCCATCAACCAAGTCAAAAGTGCCCAAAGAAGGTAATAAATTCAAAGTTATCTCATCCATCCTCATCTTAGGTTAATTAGCCAAAGAAGGAAATCCCAAAAAGCATTCATTTTATTATGTTAATTAGCCAATTAATATATTTATTCCTAATCAATATATTAATTGCTAATTAATCACCAAATAAACACCCATCTCACCCAAAAATCCCAAGAAGGCCGGCCATCCCCTTTTCTCCTTACCTTTTTTCTATCTTTTCCCTCTTTATTACCCCAATTATGCTAATTAAACAATTTTGTAACCACCAATTTATTCCTTTAGGTTTAATTAGCCAATAATTTGGCTAATTAAACCAAAAATTCAACCACAAAACCACATTATGGTCGGCGACTTCCTCTCTAAAGTGGACCGGCCTAGCCCTATAAATAGGCTCCCATTTTCACCAAACACTCAAGCCAACACTCTTGCAAAAATCCCAAAATTCTCTAAACATTCTTTCTCTCTAAATTCTAACTTTGACATCGGAGGTTCTTCGGCCAAAGTTCCCCCTCATTCATCATGGGCGCGTGAGGCTTTTGGCCTTGACCCTAAAGTGTTAATTGTTTTGTAGGTGCAATTTTGTCCAAGAAGAAGGAGGCGGAAATTTGCATCCACAAATTGGTGCTTTCATTGAGAGAAAGAAATCTACGCTCAAAAAAGGCTCTCGCACAAAAAAGGTTTTTCTCTAATTTCTAGTCCATTGGTATTTTTCATACGTTTTTATTATTAGAATTTTTTATTTGCAAAGATTCTTTGATAAAACGTATAAAAATAATAATAAAAAAAAAATACAATGGCTAGAAATTTAGAAAATTCCACGAGTGAAAATTCAAATATTCGAGAAATGGGACCCCGGCGATCCACAAGATTAAATGTGATCCTAAGTGGAGCGGCACCACCACCACGAGTTTCCACCACGGGAACCACCGCGGTGGCTACCACCACGGCGAGGTCCATGGCGCCATCACCACGGCCCGAACCTTGTCATCCAAGGCTACGGCCCAAGCCATGTTATTCCAAGCCCAACGCGAGCCCAATGCGTTGCCAAGACAAGCCCAAGCCTCGCACCCACGTGTGCCACACGCCAAGCAGCCCACTCCCGTGGCCCAGCCTGCTCCCGCTGAGCAGCCCACTCTCATGGCCCAGCCTGCTCCCGCCGAGCAGCCCACTCTCATGGCCCAGCCTGCTCCCGCCGAGCAGCCCATTCCCGTGGCCCAGCCTGCTCTCGTGGCCCATCCTACTCTCGTGGCCTTTCAAGCAGCCCAAGTTGGCCCAAGACCATCTCAGCCATCCGGACCTACCATCGAGCCGGGGGCATTCTCACCATATTTCTTCGCGGATTTGACATTTCCCAACTCAAATCCCGCGCCCGGAGTCTACTACCCTTCCATTGCTCAAGGAGGCACATTCCTTCCAAGCTCTTCCAATCCACATGGCAAACAACACTTGTCTCGACAAGTCATAGAGTTGACGAACGCCCTAACACAACAGACGACCTTGGTAAACCAGCTCTTACAGCGCACCAAGATGCAACGTGTCCCAAACGAGATGTCCCGAAGAAGGACAAGGGCAGACGAAGAACCTCTCCAGCAGCGTCCCGACAAGCAGCCACTCGACCAGTCCCGAACCGAGCGTTTGGTCAGAGTACACTCTCGATTGGGCCCCCGAGATAGCGTATACTCCCGTCTTAGCGCGCGAATGAGCGTGCACTCTCGCCTAGGCCCACAGACGAGTATACACTCACGGTTGGGGCCACACTCCGATAATCAACATGAGCAGCCTTCCAAGCAAAGTGTTCATTCGTGGCTAGGTCCGCAAAGAGCATCCTCCACATCACATCGGAGTAGGCAGCACGACGGGCAGAGAGAAGAAGTCACTCAAACCGGCTCAAGTTCAACCAGCAGCTTGCGAAATCCCTCGCTTGCTAGGAATCCACCACATGCACCGCTACCGCGGCATAGACGAGCCGAGCACGTAGAAAAGCAGCCTAGACCAGCATGTCAAAACTGGGGCAGCCGAGAGCTCCGCTAGCCCAGCAAAGGCAAATTCAGGAAGAAGTAGAGAGAATCTTGACCAAGCGATTGCATGATTTCCAACACAACGAGGTCACCGACGAGGCACTGCGACGGGATATGACCAACAAAAGCAAGTCACCATTCACAGACGAGATCGAGCAGGCAGAGCCTCTACACGAGTTCAGTATGCCACATTTCACATTCTTCAAAAGAGATGGAGACTTGGAGAGACACTTGAAGCACTACCGAAGTGTAATGATCCTTTATCGAAACAATGACGATCTCATGTGCAAGATATTCGCCACTACTCTACAAGGCGAGGCGCAAGATTGGTTCTACACCCTGCCGCCACAATCCATCCGGAATTTCGACGAACTTTCTTTGGTTTTCACCAAAGAATATTCATCCTACAGCTCGATCAAGAAGAAGTCTGACCACTTGTTCAACATCAAGAAGAACCCAAAAGAGTCGCTTCGCGACTATGTGAAGAGGTTCAAAGTAGAGAAGGCAAAGATAGTCGAATGCAACGACTCGATAGCTAGAGCAGCCTTCCAAAAAGGACTTCCAGCATACCACCAGCTGTTCGAAAAATTGATCATGAAAGAAGATTTGCCTCTGGCAGACTCTTTCACTCTAGCAGAAAAGCATGCACTTTGGGACGAGGCTGGCTGATCCATATTCAATGACTGAAATGAATATCTGACATCACCTCCCAACTATCCAAACCGGAAGTAACAGAGGACCTATTCGCATGTTTAACGGTATATGAAGCAACAATAAGCTCTACCATCATACGAGAAGAGCTGGGGGCCCGACTACCTGTATTCCACAGTTCAAAAGCTCTCATCGATGCTACCAGAAATTCAAAAGCTAACTTTGGCGATAGTTGTTGCAACCCGGAAGCTCAAGTTATACCTTCAGACGCACGCAGTCATCCTCATGACGCCCTATTCCTCCCAATCCAGACGCACGACGATAAAGGCGCAGACACTGGCGGTGCAAAGTTTTTTTGACGAACACAACAACTCAACTCAAAAGGCTCGCCAAGTGCAGAGAGTGACGCACTTGGAAGCAAGTTTTGTCCTCGTCGCCCCAAAAGGTTCTACATAGGAGCAGCATGTACCAGCATTTGAGCACTATCTCCTGCTATGTGTCACACGGCCCCAACCGACATTTGCTCCATAATTCAACTCTAGAGTGGCCCAATACCGGCAGTTGAGCATTTCCTGCTACATGTAACATGGCACCAACTCCACGGCTCCCTACTGCGCCTTCACGCCTAACCTATTCAATGCAACAGAGAGGCCAAACGACGCCCCAGAGGCAGCCGAGCACACCTTAGCCTCACCTGCTCCCTTAATGGAGATTTCTGGCATTTGCATGTCGACGACGCATCCAACTACAAAGGATTGGAAGCAGAGTATAAGGCCGTACTAGCAAGCCTTCGAATGAAAAAAGACTTGGCGGTGAAGAAGCTTGCAATTCATTCCGATTCCCAGCTAATCACTAGCCAAACTACTAGGGAGTATGCGGCAAAACATCCAAGGATGACACAATACCTAGAGAAGGTACGCAAGCAATTTGAGGCATTCCAGACCTACACTCTCACTCAAGTTTCGCGGGCAGACAACGTCCATGCAAATGCGCTAGCCAGCAGTCGAAGTGTCACGGATTAGAGTCTAGAAAGCTCCAAATAAGGACAGCATGCTACTACATATGGAATGACATTCTCATCCGAAGATCTTACACCGGACCACATCTCTGCTGCCTAACGCCTCCCGATGACTTGAAGGCTACTACTAGCCTACCATGCACCAAGATGCTAAGGAGTTAGTACAAAAGTAAGATAGTTACGACCGCTGCCAACGCTACAAGCTAGCACCAGCACTGCTTACCAGCGAGCTACACCCATAAACAAGTCCTGGACCATTCATGCAGTGGGCAATAGACCTGGTAAGAGACCTATGTCGCCTACTACTGGGGCAGAGGCATGATGATCATAGCAACCGACTACTTCACCAAATGGGTAGAAGCAAAGCCCATGGCAACCACGACTCAGACGGACATAGAGTGCTTCGTATGGAGGAACATCATTTGCTGATATGGCATCCCTCAGTTCATCGTCACCAAACAACGACCCGTAATTCATGGGCAGAGATTTGGCGAACTTCTTTAAAAAATATGGCATTAAGCAGCACATGTCCACGTCGAGGTATCCTCAAGGCAATGGGCAGGTCGAAGCATCCAACAAGACGATCCTCAACTGCCTCAAGAAATCCCTCACCAACAAGAAGGGAAGATGGCCAGACGAATTCCCCTAGATGCTTATGGGTATATCGCACCACCAAAAGATGAGCAACCGGTGAAATTCTTTTCTCTTTAGCATTTGGCTCAGAAGCAATCATTCATCCTAATGTCATCAATCCAAGTATCATCGTTCTACTACTAAGCATTGAGCAAAACAATAAGGAGATGGCCACAAGCTTAGATCTGGTAGAGGAGAAGCGCGAGCAGACTATCACCCGCATGGCAGCCTACCAATAACAGCTAATCTCCAGCTACAACAAAAGGGCCAAGATCCGACAGTTCCAGCCCGGAGATCTTATTCAAAGAAAAGCCTTCATCACTGCCCCCAGAGAAGGCTCCAAAAAGATAGATCCCATCTAGGAAGGTCCGTACAAGATCAGCAGAGTAGGCGGCAAGAGTAATTACACCCTCGCCACCATGAAACGACAAGAATATCAAAAAGCAGTGGAACACCTACAATCTGAGGAAGTACCATGTGTGATCTCCCGCTAAAACAAAGCCCAAAGACTCAAGCAGCTCGACAGGCACCACCTCACAAGCCGAGGACTATCCAGTTGTTATGCAGTTCCTACCTTATAGCTAAGTTCTCGTTCATTTCACTCGTTTTTCAATGAGGAATTCAGAAGTAATCACAACTTGGCTTGGTTGTATGTTTACAACAATGATCACTCCTGCACTTCAAAAGAAGACTGTGCCCTTCTTAGGGACTCACTGCAGGAATTGCACCCCCCCGAGGGACCAACCATGCTCTCCAGTGCGAGAGGATAAACTAATTCCCCGACACCCATATGGGTCTACTCTCCAAAGCGGGAGGACAAACTCTACACTCCGAATATCTAGACGTGGATGAGCCTGGCTGCCCTAGTATAACTAGATGCACGATGGCTTGCACCGGGATTCCTAGAAGTAGCCACAATGGTCTTTTTCAAGGCTTAGCTAACTGAAGGATTTTGGGTCTCTTGGCTTAATCCACAGGGAACCGGGCCCTAGAGACGGAGGGGGCACATTATGCAGTACATCCGATAGACGGCTACCCTGGAACCCTAAAGCTGCTACCGAGTGCACTAAGGTAGCCTACGGTTTCCAGAAAACTGTCTACGGCTTGCCCTTCGAGCAGTTAAACTGCGCTAGACTTATACAACCGCACATTCTTATGAAAGGTTAAACAAGCTAGCGTGCATATACGAAGTTTTATCCACTGCCGACATGCTACGTAGTCGGTAAGTTTTACCTCTTCCAAGAGTGGAACAACTTACACCAAGTCCTAAAGTGTTGTGATACTTGCTACGCAACCTACAAAACTGGAGAAAGCCAAGGTTAATAGCCTAGCGGTCACGCGGACTTGTCTACTTCTATAAGTAAGGCGTTCGGTTGCCGACCCTATGGCTAACAACTTTGCAAAGTTCTACACCAACACCTACGGCTGCATAGGCTACGCGGCCTGTCTGCTTATAAAAAAGTAGCACGCCTGCCACTGGTCTATAAAGTCTAAAGGTTAGGGCATGAACAAAAGAAGCGAAGATGGAGAAAAACGAAGGAAACAAGTTTATTAAATTTTCTAACAAAATTGATAAACAACAAGCAAAGACTGAATGAGTTCAAGCAAAGTAAAAAGCAACAAGGGAAACAAAGAAAATCCTAAAGACTACCTAGAAGACTACTCTTCAGCAGCTTGGACACTCAAAGACTACCTAGAAGACTACTCTTCTCCAGCCTGGGCACCAATATCTCCGACTACTTCACCAATGGAGGTCTCAAAAGAAAAGGTGAACAAGTATTCTGGAGAAATAGAGAAGGTCTCGAAACCTCGAGCCCATCATTCTCTCCTTTCAGCTGCTCATTCTCCTCGAGCAGACCAACACGGACGCGCTGCAGCTCATTCACTTCCTTCTTCAGACTTTCGTTGATCTTCAGTACACCTTGAAGTTTCAACACTTGGGGATCAAGCCTATCGACGATTCTCTTGAAGTGGATCACTTGATTATAAGCAGCAATAAACTCTTCATCCTTTGCATAAGCAGTGGGATGAAGCTCATAAATAGCACCCTCAAAATCTTGAATCTGAGGTATGTAACATCCGACCTTCTTCTCTGCACTTTCATACTTAACTTGGACCGCTTCAAGCCTAGTCTTCCAGTCAATGATCTCTTGGTGAGCGGTCTCAAGCAGCAAAGAAGCGGGGGCAGAGATATTAAACCCCTTCAAAGCAACGAGCTCAGAATCCAACGTCTTAATCTCCTCAGTCGAGGAATAAGCTTCAGCTACCATAGTCTTCGCCACCTCCTTGGCAGCCTTGCTATATCTGCATCATAGCAAGCAGATCAGTCATTCTATATTGTGTCGTATGCTTCGCAAAGGAACTTGGGCAAGCAAACCTTTCTAACGCCATCAACAAACTTGGCACAAACATCCATGTCTTCAAGCAGATATGGTTTCAAGAGCACACAGATCTCATCAACCTCCCTAGAAGCAAGCTTAGTGGATTTCTCACAGCTACCCACGCAAGCAGTCTCTTCCTTCCCAGCAAGCGAATCAGTCTCGGTAGCAGAGGAAGCGGGCCTTGGCGCCACCTTAGCAACAGAGTCCATCTCATTGCTCTTTATAATAGCAAGCTTCTCCAAATATGAACCAGACTTGGCTCTCAATGGACGTCTTGGTACAGACTTCGGCACGGGGGCATGAAAGGACCTTTACATTGAGCAATTCTATGACATGGCCAGCGCCACATGCTCAGATTTAGCAGCCTCATTTCTCTTCCCATTGGATTGGAAGAAGTCATGTCAATCACAGACCTCTCGGCAGCAGACGGACCCTCACAAGCAGCGGATGAAGTTCCACCTTCATTCATAATAGGCTACACAACAGCGTTCAGACAAGCCAATGCATCTGCCTTGATCCTCTTTACCTCTTCTCTCGGGAGCAGCCTACTTTTCTCCCGACAAAGAGGACTAAGCAGCTAACGCCATTCACGATACTCAGCAGATGAGCTCAACCCAACATTCTAGCAGGCATGAGGTCTGCATGCCTAGCATTCCAGCAGCCCATGAAGCCCGCGACCTTCTCATTTCACTCAATCGCCAGCTTGGCCCGCGTCAGATCCAAGAGCCTAAAGGATATGAGCCATGCGACTACCCTAGCACTGCGCCCCCAGCGCCTCAGTTCGCGGCCCCAACCGCTCAAGCTGCCCTTGGCTCTAGCCAAGCCAAGCAACCCAAGCAGTGGCCCTTGCCACAACACTTCCTCGGCACATGCTGAACCGACTCCTAGCCCCTGCCAGCCGACGTGTTGCACCACCCCGACGGCTGCCCCGTGACAACACTATCCAAAAAGAAGACAAGAAAAATTAAAAAATTTCTTACATCGGTGTGGCACAGAGAAGACGAAGAAATCAACGAAAGACGGTCATTTGCACGGGCAAGATGTAGAAGATTGCTAGAGGAGGGGGAACAAATATCCTCTAAGCTCTCTCTTTCTTGTAGGGTAGAATAAATCGCTCTCCAAAAGTTGATTTAATAACCCACTTAAGGTGGACTTAAATAGGCTTTGAGAGAAATTTATTTCCCTTTCCTAGAAGGATCTAATTTCCTATTGAAGAGGGAATCTACATCAAAATAGGAAGCAGTCCTAAGTCTCCTAAAAGCAAGGAAATCTCTACACCTGCTGCCCTTTCCTGCGAGCAGCCTAACAGGTGTGGGGGCATTTGTGGAGCCAAAAATAATCACAAGGCGACACGTGGATTTTTGGGTAAAAGATGACAAAAATACCCTTGAGGCATACTGGGATTCATACACGCGCAGCGGGTAATCATCCCTCAACCAAGTCAAAAGTGCCAAAAGAATGTAACAAATTCAAAGTTATCTCATCCATCCTCATCTTAGGTTAATTTGCCAAAGAACGAAATCCCAAAAAGCATTCATTTTATTATGTTAATTAGCCAATTAATATATTTATTCTTAATCAATATATTAATTGCTAATTAATCACCAAATAAACACTCATCTCACCCAAAAATCACAAGAAGGCCGGCCATCCCCTTTTCTCCTTACCTTTTTTTCTATCTTTTCCCTCTTTATTACCCCAATTATGCTATTAAAAAATTTTGTAACCACCAATTTATTCCTTTAGGTTTAATTAGCCAATAAATTGGCTAATTAAACCAAAAATTCAACCACAAAACCACATTATGGCCGGCGACTTCCTCTCTAAAGTGGACCGGCCTAGCCCTATAAATAGGCTCCCATTTTCACCAAACACTCAAGTCAACACTCTTGTAAAAATCCCAAAATTCTCTAAACACATTTTCTCTCTAAATTCTAATTTTGGCATCGGAGGTTCTTCGGCCAAAGTCCCCCCTCCCATTCATCATAGGCGCGTGAGGCTTTTGGCCTTGACCCTAAGGTGTTAATTGTGTTGTAGGTGCAATTTTGTCCAAAAAGAAGGATGCGGAAATTTGCATCCACAATTAACATACACTCCATCTTGAGGGTGAGTGTTAAGGAAGATATCTCAAATTGATTAAGTCAATATTGTATATTGTAATTAGTTATTCACTTACTTGTTTAGTATTTGATTTCCCTTGATTGTAGGATTCAATATAGGATCACAATTGTATAGCCTCTATAAATTGCTGTAACCCTATTCCGTTAATAATACAAGAAGAAGAATTTCAGTCACTTTGTAATTCTTTGATATTCATTACTACCCAAAGAAGAAAGGAAAGTTGGGAAAAACATCGTAATGGCATATTTCTTTTAGATAGATACCCTACACATTATCCTAGTAATTGAAAAGCATGATAAATTGGAGGACCAACCAACTGTGTCCACAAACACAAGATAGGATTGTACCGGCCAATAATCCCAACTCATCCAAAGCACTGGTCAGTTGGGATTGGACCTGGAATGGAGCCATTCTGAACGAACTGCAACCCAAACACCACCAAAAAGGAGAGCAGGGACAAGTAAGACAGACCTTCAACATCACCCAACAGTCCAAAGGGTCCGTTGGGCAGACCGGACCCGGTTTTGGTTTTGGTGTACAAGGACAAACCCACAATCCCCAGGACGGCCAAATAGCTGACACCTTCGAGTGCGCCGATTGAACCGCCCGGTCCAGGCGGGAGGCCGCACCCGGTTGTTTTGAGGGTGTAAAGGGACCAGCCAATCACTGGGGTGGAGATTAAGCCTCCTGCAATGGCTGTTATCTCTGCAATGGTGGGGGTGCTCTCATCGCTGCTTTCCTTTGCCTTGGCTGAAATTTTCAGGGGAGATAGAAATCTGGTTGTTGTTGTTGTTGTCCATCTCTAGCATTGAAATTGTGAAATGGCTTTGGTAATAGTGAGGTGGATGCAGAGAGAGAGAGAGAGAGACGGTGTTTTGGTCTACTTTAGAGAAGCAATTTATGAAAAATGGAAGGGTGGGAAATGATATTAGCTTTATCCAACCGATATAAATTGGGGAAAATGATCTCTAACACGTTCGTTTTATTTCTTGATTCTAGCTCGATTTTCATTTGATTTGTTTAATTCATTGATTAAAAAAAAAAAGAGAGGAGCGCAAGAAGAGAAAATGAAAATAGTGTATAAAAATAATATTCCGTGATTTCATCGGCTTATACAGTGGAGACGAGTGGCTTGAATTGTTAAAGGTTTAAACAGATAAAGAAATGTGAAAAACTAGGTGCTTACTGATGTCCCTTGTAGAGTGGCATGTTTTGTAATTATCTCTTTCTTTCTTCCATGCATTGCTAGCTCACCCAAGCCGCTGTAAAGTAGTTTTCTCAGCAGCTCACACAATCGCAGCCGTCAACAAGTTCAGCTCAGGAGCTTATGACCAACAAGCTTTATCTTTATAAAATGATAATTTAATTTCGCTCGGTACTAAGTAGCACCTGGGTCCTGGGTACAAATACTCCATACAACCAAGTGCATCATATTTTGCTGCACTCTTGCATATCAGATCGACGCCTCTATCATTTGGTCTCAAATCCCATAGCACAATCATTGCCACCTGGAACATTACTCGGACAAATCATAATTCCACGACACCTGTAAATATAACAACAAATAAACAAAAAACCCAAGCCTATATGCCAACATAATATACAAAGACATACAAGGGCTATCTACAGAGAGTTTTTACAATCCCGTCCCCCCCACCCCCCCCCCCCCCCCATTTTTTTTTTCAAAAAGGCAAAAAAGAACAGACGACCTGGTTGGACTAACAAACACATGTCCAAAAAACAACATATCCATAAAATAAAAAAAAAAACAAATTTTCAAGTGTTTTTTTTCCCTCCAACTCTCCAATTGCTCTTCCCTCCTTCCATCCCAAGCAAGAACCCCGCATAACTGTCATTTGAATAACATCCAGCAACGGCTATATAATTCACCAACGACTTTTTAAACATCCTTAACATTTTATATATGTTGTTTGTCCAACATCTCAGGAAAATCCAAGTCTATTAACAACCAACCAACCAACCAAATCTAATCTAATCTCTCTCTACCAGGTTTCCTCTGTTTTTCCAAACTAAGACAGCAAAACACCATCAACAAAAACATTAAATACTGTCACCAGATTGATGATTACTGACTCTGTCAACGATGCTTCTTCGAAGACTTGCTGTACTCAACCACATCATCATCTTCCTCGTCGTCCTCTCCATTGTCGTCTGAATCTGCATCTCCGTCTCTCTTCCGCTTGAGTTGGGATGACGACGAGGGGGGTAGCACCTCAACTTCGTCATCTTCTTCGTCTTCCACTTCCTCCTCTTCGCCATCTCCTTCTTCGTTCCCGGGGTCCATGTCACTGCCCCCAGCATCTTCTTCCTCCGCCTGTGCAACTGGTTGAACCAAGTAACCTGCACCATAGTCCTCTTCCTGCCAGCCAAACATGTCTCCATAAGTTGATAAATTCAAGAATTAACAAAATAGATGCTAAAATTCATACGAAATAAGTAGTCATATAATTGCAGCACTAACAATAAATCTGCAGTATATTTAACTTCCAACACATTAAAAACAGACACCACATTGAGTAAACAAACAAAATCAACCCTTGTATAACCTATCACTCTTTCGTATTGCCTGCCAAGACTATAAGAACACTACTATGAAGATCATCTGCGCCAAATATTCGACTTAGGAATCAAAATAGCTGGAACATAAGTGTGCCACACATAAAATCTTAGAACAATACTGTAAATTCATGCAACCAGACATAGGGGGATAATTGGCTGCAAAATCAACAAATACGAGTACTAACATAACAGAAGTCAGAAAACAAGAATAATATGACTTGTTAACATTTATCGAACTTCAAAACCGTGATTAAGTCCAGTCAAAATAAATACATCTTACCGCAAAAAATTGTAAATAAATCAATAGAAATAGACAAAAAAGGGTCTTCAAAATCTATCATAACACCTTCAATTTCTTCGTCCACAATATATAATAACACATAATCACTTGGAAAATTCAAAAGAAAAAAAATTCCCCATTAAAACAAGCAGTCCAGCAACACTGGAAGTACACGACACATAAGATAAGGCACAAAATAATGGTTTTTCTAAAAAACAAAAAGACATTGTAGCAATAACACAAAATAAAAGTGCGAGGTTTAAAGGCATACTCTTCCATTTACTTTAAGATATGTTTTTCCAATTTTATTACTACACAAAAGGCTGCTAAGAATAAGGCAAAACAGCCTAAATCATAGGTTTGAAACTTTCACAATATGCTATATACCACACATAAACACACAAAAGCACAAACATTATCTCAAAGTATTCGAGCAGACACTCCAAAGAAAACCAATCGACAAATACACAGATTTATGCAGAAAACCAATTTCAACCCATATGCACAAGATGCTCATGGCATAATTAGAACAGCAGCCATGTTTCTCCTCTCCTGTAATCTATAAGAACATCAGCCACAAACCGTTAAACACAGCCACAAAAATCAATCAATTAATAGAAACAAGCAAATAAAATTATGGCAACTTGTAAATATAAAAGCAGACTACCAAGATTTAGAATTTAACAATGTTATTTAAAGGGATCTCTCACCTCTTCATCACCATCCTCATCCTCAAACTCTCCATCTTCCTCTACTAACTGCTCTTCCTCTCCCGTCTCGCCATTATCATCTTCATCTGCATCATCATCCTCCCCTTGCTCATGCCCATCAATCTCTCCCTCCGTGCTCGTCAACCGCCCTGTACTCTCCGGCTCTGCCAAATCCCCTTCATCATTGTCCACCTCCTCTTCCTCATCATCTTCATCATCGTCGTCGTCATCATCATCCTCATCATACTCAACCCCATCTTCCTCATCATCACTATCCTCAATCTCATGAACTTCCACCACATCATCATCCTCACCATCTTCATCGATTTCCTCACCAGAATCATTCTCGTCATCCTCATCGGGCTCCTCCTCATCCTCCTCGCCATCTTCACCAGCCGCAGCAAACCGGAACCCGTTCTCAGCCGGGTGATTTGCTCCGTTCACTCTCCCCGCAGTCACCGTCTCCTCCTCATCCGCATCACTCTCTTCATCCTCATCAACATCCACAACTCCCTCAGCCGCCTCACTGTGCCCATTGGTCATCTCAAACGGCCGCTCCTCCCCGTCAATTTCGCCACTCCCAGGATCATCCTCCTCGTCCTCTTCATCCTCCTCCTCATCGTCAGATTCCGGCCTCTCGTTCTCATCGGCGTCCATCTTATCCAAATACTTCAACGATTTAATCAATCCAAAAACCCTAGATCGATAATCCTTGACGTGCGTGACCGGACACTCATACAGATCAAGCGAGACGAGCCTCAGCTGCGCCAGCGGCGCGAGATCCTCGACCTGCTGAATCCGATTGTTTGAGAGGTCGAGATCCCTCAGCGAGTCGAGTCCGGCTTCGACGAGGAATTCAAGGCCGCCGGCGATTCTGTTATCAGAGAGGATGAGCTTCTGGAGATTTCGGAGCCTCGGGAACTGCTCCAGGGACGAAACGCCGACGTTTGCGATTGAGAGGTGCTGAAGGTTCTGGAACTTCTCTAGAAGGCTCGGAGGGGGCAGGCGACCCTGGACACACTTAACGGCGCCGTCAAGGGTTAGGGCTCGAGCCGCGGCGTGGTCAGTCTGGCCCTCTAGCGCTGTCTCAACGGCTCGCTCCCAGATCTCGTCCATCAAATTCGAAACCCTAATTTATATCATACAAAGAACAAAAATACAAAATTTCTCCCCAATTTTTCTATTTTTTTCTATCATATATTTTCTGAAAAATCAGTGGAGCTACGATTTTTCAATTCCCGGCAAGAACGAAAATGGGGAGGAAATCTGAAACCCTAGATTTATCCCCAAATCATAGATTCGAAGAAAAAACGACACGAATTCTAATCGTTTTGTCTCTCTGAGCCGCCTTAAAACCCTAAGCTTTTATATGTACGGACGGACTCTTCTGCAAGTAGGAGATGCTTCAGGAGCAAAAACAAGAAGAAAAAGGCCCAAAAATGAAATTCCTCTCCCTACCTCTCCCTCTCTTTCTCTCTCTACTTTCTCTCTCCTATTCGTATTGGGCGAGTGGGTGATCGGGATAAACCGCTCGAGGGGGCTCGTTGGTCTTTTGGCCTCCGTGGCTAGGGTTCGGGGGACTGAACCGACCCGTATCGAAAAATAGGTGGGCCGTCGGATGTTGAAGGCGCGGATCGGTGACGTGGATAAATAGACGGTGGAAATTGTAGTTTGTTGTGTTTGTTTGTATGGGGAGAGAGAAGGGGAGAGAGAAGGGGAGAGAGGATTTCGGCTCCGCATGAAAGAAGACACGTATGACGTAACTGCTGAAGGAAATATCAGTTAGGTTACAGAAATGCCTATGTGATCTGACCAAATTACTTGATTGCCACGATGCTTCGTGACGGAGCATTTGCGTTTCATGTCGTAATTTCCACGCTGCTTTTGTTTGTTTCCTACTATTTATCTACGACATGCTTTTTTTATGATCGTTTTAACGTGGTAGTAAAAGACGGATGAGGGTCCTCTCCGACCCAAGGATCCTAAGTCATCTCCAACCTAAGGGTCCAGAGGGTCAGAATGTCAAAAATAGCCCGAAAATCATCTTCAACCGAGAACTAGGGCTCTAGAATCTGAGAAGGCCCCACGGAATCCTAAAGGGCTAAAGGACTAGAGAGCTCGTCATTTTTTTTTTGTTGGCATTAACCGACAAGAATGCTTTGAATATATATATACTAGCATATGGGCACACACTTTGTGTGTATGAAGACATTTTTTTAGAAAATGAGAAGAAGAAGAGAGGGAGAGAGAGAGAGAGAAAGTGGGGGAGTGGGAGGTTTTTGGTTTTTTTTTTCTTTTTTTTTTAAATATTAGAGGTATTTTAACATCACATGTAGGTGAGGCTTCAATAAAAAACTGTAAAATTTGGACATGTGAAATTACATTATTGCCCATCATTTTTTTTGTGTGATAGAAGACTAATTTGTCTTTTCATCTTCTTTTGGTTGACAAAGAGGATTTCATTAATTAGTAGAGATATATTGTTTTTTTACAGTTTTATTATTATTTTTTATTTACAAAATTTTTCCAATAACTTCTATTTTTTCATATTTTTTTTAAATTCTATTTTTTTTCCTATAACTTTTATTTTACAAATTTGTTTCATATTTTTTTTTAAATTCCATTTTTCCTATAACTTCTATTTCACAATCATTTTATTTTAAATTTTTTTTTCCCTATAACTTCTATTTCACAAAATTTGTTTCATATTTTTTTAATTCTATTTTTTTCATGTAACTTCCTAAGCCATTATACAACATTAAATTAAATTAAGTAACATGAAACAACATTAAACAATATGAAACAACATTAATAACATTAACCAACATAAAAATTATACAACATAAAAAAAAACATTTAACAACATGAAACTTAAACAACATTTAAGTTGTAATTTTTAAATAATAAATTATGTTTGGCCTTATGGCCCTTTGGCCCTTAGTTGGAGACGGTTTTTTGTGATAGGGCTAAAACGAGCCCTCTGACCCTTTGACCCTCGGTTGGAGACGAAGGCAAATATGACCATGTACTGTTCATTAAAATATTAATATATTGAAGAATCTTGGAGGGCCAGAGGACTCGTGAGCCCTCTGGCCAGCCATCGGTTGGAGATGGCCTAAAGATCCTCATATCACCGCCGTTCATTAAGTATTTTTTATATTTAATTTTAAATAATTGTTTACCGCACGATATACAACAAACGGTTAGGATATGAGGATTTCTAGGATTCTCACAATTTTGATCCTGATGGGATCCAAATCTGTAAAAGACCACATCTTTTGGGAAAGAGTAAATTGTAGCTATGGTCTCTTAACTTTAACTCAATTGGAGCAATGATCCCTCAACTAAAAATCCATTACCATTGGTCTCTCAACTCATCAAAACATGCAGCTATGGTCCCTCAACTAAAAATTTATTACCATTGGTCCCTCAACTTTAATTCAACTAGAGAAATGGTCCCTTAACTTTAATCCAATTGTAGCAATGGTCCTTCCAACATAACTCGTTTTGACAAAAATTTTGACGTAGTTGACGAAAAGAATCATAATTACACATTTTGATGAGTTGAGGGACCCTAATTGTATAAATGGTCATTCCAATATAACTTATTCCAATTTACAAACTCAAATGAACTCAAAGATTACATCACTATTTTTCCAAAGAGTAAATTGTAGCAATAGTCCCTCAATTTTAATCAAATTGGAGCAGTGGTCCCTCAACTAAAAATCCATTATCATTAGTCCATCAACTCATCAAAACGTATAGTTATAGTCATTTTCGTTAACTTCGTCAAAATGAGTTATGTTGAAATGATCCTTACTACAACTAGGTTAAGGTTGAGAGACCACTGCTCCAATTGGATTAATGTTGAGAAACTATTTCTTCAGTTAGAATAAAGTTGAGGGACCATTAGTATAATTTTTCTTATTTAATTTTTCATGTTTGCCCATTGATTTAGCGTGCATGACACGTAACTCATTTTGACAGAAGTTCTAACGAAGTTGACGAAAAAGACCATAATTGCACATTTTGATGAGTTGAAGAACCAATGATAATGAATTTTTAATTAAAGAATCATTGTTCCAATTGAGTTAAGATTGAAGGACTATTAGTACAATTTACTGTTTTAATTTTATGTCGTGTAATATGATATTGGTTTTTCAGTTGATAAAAGTGTGTAGAATTTTTCAGGTCGACCGGTCAAGGGCCCACTCTAACAACACTGATATTGTCCCCACTTAACCACCTGCACAATCCTCAGGTGTGAAATTTTATCACAAAAAACCTCGGTGTTAGTTAGAGTGCGGTAATCTCGATATGGGACGGCTGGTTTCCAACAGTGTGACATGAGTTGGACTAACATGAGCAAAATATGAATCATATCACACAATTTTTTTTTACTTTCCTTAAAAAAGAGACCAGCAAGTGACTTCACCATGGCAGTCAACTCTTCCGGGGCGTGAAGACTAACAATGCACACAATTGAAATGATAAGAAAATCGGGAGTTGGAGTGTCCACTTTCTCACTCAAATACAGAAGAATTACGACGATCATGAGAAGGAAGTTACAGCCGTAACGTTTAAGGCTATATACAGCAATCACGCCACTAGGCCTCCCCACTCTGTCGGCCACTTTCACTTCCATTTTGTCCACCGCTGCTTCTAAGCTCGGTATAACCAGGTGCCAGCTTCGGCGGCAGCACATACATCACATTTGGAGAAGGACTTGATGTAGATGGGCACCGAAACTGCCTGGTAACTGGACATGCACCTGAACTTGGGGGGTTTATAATATGAGTTGGATTAGGCTGCTGGTTAGGTTGGGGCTCGTCCGTGCCCATTCCTTCCACACCATTCTCATACTTTTGTCCTGCCGTCTTTAGATCAGAAGTCCCATATGGAACCTGGGATTGCCAGAAAGTAGTTGATTGATTCATCAGACCTTGCGAATTACCTTTATGCTCATACTCTTCTTTACATACGGGTGGTGGAATGTTCATGTCTAATCCCTCGTTTGGCTTGTTCGGTTTTCTTTCAAGCAGCTTTTCTCTCTCCAAATAAAGTGGTATATCAACAAAATCAACTTTAGATGATGAAGAACGGCCTGAAGCGATTACAGTGGTAGGGAATGCTCTTTCTGGAGGAACTGCAGGAGTGTAATTAGATGGGAGCAAGTCGTCCCAGTTCTCCAAGAGCTCCTTGTAGACTTTTCGGAGAGTAACTTCAGTAAGACCAGTCACCTTACAAATCTCTGCTTGAGTTTTTCTCTTGTCTTCAAGCTGGCAGGCTAAATATATTGCAGCTGCGGAGATGCTAATGGGGTTCCTACGCGTGCAGAAGCACTTGTTGATGACAACCTCTCCAATGTGAGTTGCCAGTTTCTACAAGAAAGTATGTGATCATGGACTTAATCAGGAGAACAACTCAAGTTCAATATCATAGAACACAACAATTTAAGTCACAAAAAGTCAAGTTCAACTCTGTAGTCTGTATATTGAAGATATGCGTGCAGGCGAAGCAAATAAGATGTGACGTTGGTTATGAGCATAGTACACAACACTTTAAGTCAAGCAAAGTCAAATTCAAGTCCGTAGTCTATATATTGAAGATATGCGTGATGAAGCTAATAAGATGTGACGTTGGTTAAGAAACTGTAATGTTATTTACACGGTTGTTAAAAATGTGCCTCCATTTAGCTTTCAATTACACTGGAACTAGCCAATCAAGACTAGAATCCAGAAGATATTGGTTTGAATAGCTGTTGTGAGATAACACCCTTTCAAAACTTTTAACTCCAAAATCTATTGTTGTACTTATTACAGAAAAACAAAATCTTTTTTATTGCACATACAATGCCAGTGCCACATTCCTTTCCTTCAGTAAGCATCTAACCATACAACAAGAACGCATATGCATCCATAAGACTCATTTCAAGTGATGTAAATTCAATGAGCAGTCCAAGTAGCGAATTCAGCATCGAAACAAAAGGTACCTGAGCAGATTTATTGAGCTGGAGGAGAGTGCAAAACCGCGGCATATGCACCGATATCGAATTGCTGTTGATGGGCTGACTAAGCTGCAGTGCTTCTCCAAGTATCTTAATGTACTTGCCAATTTCTTTCTGGGGCACATTTGCTGCAATGGAGATTTCCTGCAATACAGAAACCAAACGCCAATTCACAACAACATCCATAACCCGAAACAACCACAAAACTCGAAAACCCATCATCAAAATCCAGACTTTTAATAAAAAAATCAACTCAAAACGCATCCAATTACAAACCCAATTAGCACTAATGAGTGATATTACCTGGAGGGTTCTGGGCTCTTGGGCCTCTCTGATAGCCTGGACCAGAGCAGCAGTCGCGAGAGCTTCAACGCTGCGATTCCGCAAGCAAGTGGTGGAGCAGCAGTCCCTGAAGAGCTGAAACGCGTGGTCCGAGATGTCGTTTTCCAACCCCAGAATCGAAGCGACATCGATGATTTGCATGTAGGCCCTCAGATTATCGACCACCACGGTGGACGACGACGAGGATGTGGAGGAGGAGGAGGTGGATTCGAGGGTGCGTTCCAGCTCGGCGAGGTGGCCGGAGAAGGAGAGGGAGGAGCGGAGGAAGAGAGGGTTGGGCTCCAGGGCCCAGGTGGAGAAGGCGGTGATGAAGCCGGTGGGCAAGAAGGGGTCTTCGTCGTCGGCGTCGTTGGATTGCTGGGTGTGGGGGAGGGTGGGGAGGTCGGAGGTGACGAGGCAGAGAGGGTTGTCTTGGGCACGGAGGTGGAAGAGGTGGTGGAATTGGGATTGGCGCTCTTCCACCACACGGCCGCACGACGTGCACTCCGTTATCGAACGACGGGAGTTGGTTGTCGTCGCGCACCGTGCTTGGCCGGTGGAGCAGTAGGGGCACCTCATTTCTGTGGGGTTTGCGAGCTGAGTGTGCCGAGTCCGCCGCCCAATTCTTCAAAGATCACTCTTGCAAAAGTTGAGGTAATAGGGCTTTTAGTGGTTGTGAACCTGTTATAGAGCAATGATTTTTTTTAGCAACTTTGTTAAAACTTTCGTTCAAATACAGGGTTTAAAGAGGCAAAAATTAAATAGAAATTCTAACATAGTTAAACAAAATAACTATTGTTTCACATGATAATTGATTTAGGAATCAATATTCACAAAATTTTAGTTTAGCAATCAAAGTTTCAATTGGTCAACATTACTATTGCTTTGATTTTCTCTGCAAAAATTTATTTTATGAACAAATACAAAGTAAATAAACGGATACAACATTGTTGTGTAGCAAAGAATGAAATGTCCATGATAATAATCAAATAGCTAAACAATTTCTGATCTACCAGTTCGTATTATAAGATTAAACTATGGCGTTAACCCAAATATTTAACGTTTTGTCAACCTAGTAAACTTTGATTCATTTGTGAGTTAAGGAACACATTTGAATCTAACGTAAGAATTCATTTCTCATTGCATACAATTACAGTTACATATGTATGCATAAAGTTTTGTTTTGATGAATTAGATAATTAAATGACTTAATTACATGTGTGTTGTCAATATTTGGTACATTAGTCCCAATCGAGAATTGAAATTAAAACATTAAAAACTCATTTATTCGTTCATTCTCCATTCTTAATATCCAATTTACATCTAATTTAAGGGTGAGTGAAGATATCATTCTCCACTTTTGATAACATTTTCGTTTTGATAGTGTATGTAGATACTTGGTAAAGATTTTCTCGATGGGGTTCAGATTTGGTATCAGGATTCACCTTCAAAGTATCAAACTTTGGGTCCCACAATTTTGTCAAAGCAACACGTTGAAGGAGTAATGCTAACATTTTTAAGTTTACATGAAAAATATGCTTCAGAAATTCCTCTCACTTGAATAATTGAATTTATAAAAACAAAAACAAAAGAATATCAAAAGCAAAATTCCTGCACTCTGAACTCATCTACTCTAACACCACACACATGGCAAGACTGTGATATCCAAAACTAGAACATTTAAGAACCTAATCAAATATATAGTGTTTCCCTATGAAAAACATATCAAGAACCGAGTGTGGCCGTGCGCATCACTACCACTCGACAGACTCTGGGCAGCACACAGTCGTAAATGCAGGATAACGGAGACTTGAACGATGGTCCTCAACATTAATCTAGACATCATCGACCACTGCCCGTAGAAGTCACCAGTTCTCTACCTCTCTCTGCTTGCTTCAAAGTCTTACTAAATTCTCGTGCGCTCTGATAGAAAAGGACGGAACATGTTAAAACTTACCATGCTAACATATAGGCATCTATAAAATTATTTGCAGATATTAAGGAACCAAATAGCAAGGCTTGGTTATATCATCAGGGCACATGCAAGGAAATGATTCCTTGGTCAAGATCAAGATGTTCATGCCAAGAAACTAAACGAGTAGGTTTCATACATAGGTTGAACTTCTGAATTAATTATTCACATCAACTGCACGACTATGTCATCTTATGAGAACATGTGCCATTGTTGTGATTGTGTTGGGCATGACACAGGAATACAAAGACATTCCTACAAGAAATTGCAAAAGGACATAGTTTATGACTGTTAGGTTTGGCTCGTCAATTAGTGTCCTTTTCTGTTTAGGATTGTTTTAGGGAAAAAAATGTGCACCGATTCTTCCCCTAAAAGGGCTAGGAAAGAATCTTAGTTTCCTTATTCAATTTAGATTAGGAATCCTAGAAGTCTATTTGGAATTGGAAAGGAAGTCTAATTTCCTATTCCACTTAGAATAGGAATTATAATCTGTAAAGGACATGTAAATCTGCACCTTATGCCTATAAATAGGGTGCGGCAAGGCTTAGAATTTAAGGGAGAAAACAGCCAGAGACAGCCGAGAGGTTTGGGATTAGTTCTAGGGTTTGCAAAAGTTCTGTAATCTCTATTATTAATCAAAGAAGCGGTGATTTCTAGAAATCACAACTGGACGTAGGCAAAAGTTCTGCCGAACCAGTATAATTCTTGTGTGTTTCTAAGTTTTCTAATATTTGCCAAAGTTTAGTCTATTGCCGTTGGTTACATCAAAGAACAAGATCTAGGGGTGTTTTTTCAACAATTGGTATCAAGAGCTAAGTTCAAGGTGTTCTACGATGTCAAAAGGGAAGATGAATGCGGATCTAGGACCTGCGTTAAAGCCTTTTGACGGCAAGGATGACTTCACGGATTGGCAAAGGATGATGAAGAACGTACTGATACAGCAGGATTTGGATGATGCACTCAGTGGTGAGAAGCCGGCAAACATGACAGAAGCAGCATGGACTAAGGTTCTCAAGAAGGCCAAGAGTTCCATCGAGATCCATCTCACAAGATCAGTTCGGTCACACATCACCGAAAAGATGACTGCCCAAGAAGCATGGGAAAAGTTGGAGAATGTTTATATGGGCAAAACCGTGTCCAATAAACTTTTTCTAAAAGATGAACTATTCGGACTTCGACTAGAAGAAGGAGGTGATATTGAAGATCACGTATGCAGATTCCAGAACTACATAGCTAATCTTCAAAAGGTCGAAGAAACTTACAAAGATGATGATATGGCTATCATCCTGTTGAGGTCTCTACCTTCGTCTTTCAAGCATTTTCGAACAACTCTAATGTTTGGAAAAGAGTCCCTAAAGCTTGAAGACGTAATTCAAGCTCTTCAGTCATATGCCAAACTGGATGATATAACTGAAAGCTCTCAAGGCCTTTATGTCAAAGGCAAAGAGAGGGGGCGGGAAAAGACAAGGGAAGAGAAAATCAGCAACAGAGGTAGGTCAAAATCCAAGAAGAAAAAAGAAAAGAAGGAAGGTTGCTTCGAATGTGGTTCAGCCGATCATTGGAAGAGGAACTGCAAGATTTGGAAAGAGAAGAAAGCTAAGATGGAAGGAAACTCAGGATCAGCTAGTGCAGTCACCGAGCATGAGAGTGACGGGGAACTTCTTTCAGTAACATCAGGCTCCAAAGCTTTCGCAAATTGGATTTTGGATACCGGATGCACCTTTCATATGTGTGCAGTAAGAGAATGGTTCGATACTTACAAAGAAGTCAGCAGCGGGGAAGTTTTAATGGGAGACGATTCTTCATGTCCTGTAAGAGGAATCGGCACTGTTCGAATCAGAATGTTCGATGGGATGATACGAGCTTTGGGGAACGTCAGGTATGTCCCTAGACTAAGAAAGAATTTGATTTCCTTGGGTACTTTAGATGAGGCCGGTTATGGGTACAAGTCTAAAAAAAGGAAGACTCAGGGTAACCAAAGGATCGCTAGTGGTAATGCGAGGTGACCTACAACCCAATAAGTTGTATAAGTTGATTGGGACCACTATAGTCGGGAGAGCTGCTGTTTCTGTAAATCAAAGTACAGAAGACAAGACAGAACTATGGCATCATAGGCTCGGTCACATAAGCCAGAAGGGATTGCAAGAATTACACAAGCAAGGCCTGTTGGAAGGCGTGTCATCTTGCAAACTGGACTTTTGTGAATACTGTGTTCTCGGGAAGCAAAGAAAGGTATCATTCGCAAGCAGCAGTGCAGATAACCGAAGCAAGGAGCAACTCAGCTATATTCACTCAGATGTTTGGGGCCCTGCACCAACTAAATCAAATGGTGGAGCCAGGTATTTTGTTACTTTCATGGATGATTTTTCTAGGAAGGTTTGGGTTTATTTCATGAAGCAAAAATCCGAGGTTTTTGCAAGGTTCAAGGAATGGAAAACAGAAACCGAGAATCAAATTGGAAGGAAGATCAAGTACCTAAGAAGTGACAATGGAGGTGAATATACAAGTAATGAGTTCACCAATTACTGCAAGCAGGAAGGCATCACAAGGCACTTCACAGTAAAGAAGAATCCCCAGCAAAATGGAGCTGCTGAGAGGATGAACCGAACTCTCATGGAGAGAGAGAAGAGCATGCGATTTCATGCAGGATTGCCCGATAGTTTTTGGGCAAAGGCTGTTAATCATGCAAGTTGTTTGATTAACAGGTCACCATCTACAGTTCTCGGTTTTAAGAGTGCAGAAGAGGTATGGTCTGAGAAGCCAGTGGATTATTCCAAGCTCAGGGTGTTCGGCTGTAGTGCTTATGCACATATTCCAAGTGATGAAAGGTCCAAGCTCAAACCAAAGTCTATACATTGCATATTCTTAGGTTTTGAGAAAGGAGTTAAAGGTTTCAAGCTTTGGGATTTCAACAACAAGAAAAAGGTTGTTAGCCGAGATGTTGTCTTTGATGAGACAACCATGCCTCTGAATAAAGTCGAGAGCAGTAGGGAGAAGAAGGACGATGCTGAAATTGAAGCAACAAAGATTCCGTTAATCAGTTCAGATGAAGAAGAAGCTCAGGTGGAGCAAATTGAGCAAGAGGCCGAATCTGATGGTTTTGAGGAAGAAGAAGAGCATCAGCATTGTTCACCAGTTAGGAATTAGGTGGAGCAAGAAACAGGGCAGATTGAAGGCACTCTCATCGGCCAGACATCCCAAAGGGTTCGAACTCCAACCAACAGTCCACCTGCATTCCAGAGATGCATAGCACTGGACAAACCTAAGCGAAACAAGAAGAAACTTGACAAATTTGGGTTTGACCAAGACGAAGTTAATTATGCTCTTAACATTAGTCAAGGAGATCCAACTACTTATCGAGAAGCTATAGCAAGTGATGAGCGAGATAGTTGGATAAGTGCTATGACAGAAGAAATGGAGTCTCTTCACAAGAACTCTGTTTGGGAGTTGGTTCCTAAGCCCAGAGACAGAAAGCTAGTTGGATGCAAGTGGGTATTTAGGAAAAAGGAAGGACTACATGAACAAGATGCCGTGAGGTTCAAAGCGAGGCTCGTGGCTAAGGGGTACTCACAAAAAGAAGGGGTGGATTATGATGAGATCTTTTCACCTGTAGTCAAGCATACTTCTATCAGATTGCTTTTAGCAATGGCAGCTCAGCATGACATGGAGATTGAGCAGATGGATGTGAAGACAGCGTTTCTTCACGGGGATCTAGAGGAGATGATTTTCATGGCTCAACCAGAAGGGTTTGTTGAATATGGGAAAGAGAACCTAGTATGTCAGCTAAAGAAGTCCCTGTATGGCCTGAAACAGTCTCCAAGACAGTGGTACAAGAGGTTTGATTCATTCATGCTGAAAATCAATTTTAGAAGATGTTTATATGACTGTTGCGTGTACTATCATGTGTTCCAAGATGGGATGATCATATTGCTATTGCTATATGTGGATGACATGCTAATTGCTTGTCAAGACAAGTCTAGAGTTCAAGACTTGAAGAAGATGTTGAGCGAGGAGTTCGACATGAAGGATCTAGGTGCTGCACAGAAGATCCTTGGCATGGAAATTCAGAGAGATAGGACCGCTGGAAGGATCTGGATATCACAAGCCAAGTATATTCAGAAGGTTCTTGAGAAGTTCAACATGCAAGAAGCAAAGGTAGTTATGACTCCTTTGGCGACTCATTTTAAGTTAAGTGGGCAACAGTGTCCCAAGTCCGAGGAAGAACAAGAAGTAATGGAGAAGGTGCCTTATGCTAATGTCGTGGGCTGCCTCATGTATGCAATGGTATGCACACGTCCCGACATAGCTCAAGCAATCAGTGTCATTTCCAGATACATGGCAAATCCAAGAAAGCAACATTGGGATGCAGTCAAGTGGATTTTGCGTTATTTGAAGGGTTCTTGGTGACAGAGGATTATGTTTGAGAAGCAAAAAGAAAATGCAGGTGTGTTAGGATATGTGGATGCCGATTATGCAAGGGACTTGGATAAGAGAAGGTCAACTTCTGGTTATGTGTTTACATGCGCAGGAGGACCAATCAGTTGGAGGGCACTACTGCAACCAATTACAGCTTTGTCGACCACAGAGGCAGAGTATATTGCATTGGCTGAAGCTGGAAAGGAAGCAATTTGGCTTAGTGGCTTGGTAAGTCAAATGGGAATCACTCAAGATTGTGTGAAGCTTAAGTGTGATAGTCAAAGTGCCATTCACTTGGCGAAGAATCAGGTTTTTTCTGGAAGATCAAAGCACATTGAAGCAAGGTATCACAGAATCAGAGATTGGGTGGAGTCTAAGGAAATTTGGATTGAAAAGACTCATACAGATGACAATGCCGCAGATTTCCTTACATAGATAGTGCCGGCCAAGAAGTTCAAGCATTGCTTGAACTTGATCAATCTCGTTGATTGATTAAAGTGGAGCACCTCCTCACTTGAGGTGCAATAAGGCAAGAAGAAGATTGCCAAGGTGAAGACTCTTGAAGATTTCCAGAGCTACTTCAAGAAGGTTCAAAGATACTCTGGGGTGCAACGATCAAGACTTGGTTTGACTCACCAAGGTGGAGATTGTTAGGTTTGGCTCGTCAATTAGTGTCCTTTTCTGTTTAGGATTGTTTTAGGGAAAAAAGTGTGCACCGATTCTTCTCCTAAAAGGGTTAGGAAAGAATCTTAGTTTCCTTATTCAATTTAGATTAGGAATCCTAGAAGTCTATTTGGAATTGGAAAGGAAGTCTAATTTCCTATTCCACTTAGAATAGGAATTATAATCTGTAAATGACATGTAAATCTGCACCCTATGCCTATAAATAAGGTGCGGCAAGGCTTAGAATTTAAGGGAGAAAACAGCCAGAGACAGCCGAGAGGTTTGGGATTAGTTCTAGGGTTTGCAAAAGTTCTGTAATCTCTATTATTAATCAAAGAAGCGGCTAGAGAAATCACAACTGGACGTAGGTAAAAGTTCTGCCAAACCAGTATAATTCTTGTGTGTTTCTAAGTTTTCTAATATTTGCCAAAGTTTAGTCTATTGCCGTTGGTTACATCAAAGAACAAGATCTAGGGGTGTTTTTTCAACAATGACTCCAATTGCAATTGACATTATCCTATGATAAGCAATACACTTAGCTGCCAAGATCAATCAAAATTCAATGTGTGGAAAGCTATCTAATGCTTATTTTATGCTTTAAAATATAGTATTTACACACAATATATCATCTGCTGAACTAGTATAAAGCATCAATTTAACATTTGAGGCCTAATTTGTCCCTTAGAAACCAAATTCACCACACCTATGCTGTCCTGCTTAACAAAGTCTTCAATTCCGAGGAAATTGAAGCAACATAACATAATTTACCCAACGAGAAAACTGAACTCGGTAATCTGTTATCTCAATCACATTTTTCTGCAAGAATGTAGAATCACAGATTTTTGTGGAGGAACATCCTCATCCAGACATATCTCAACATGCATTACCTGGAAGGGAGTGAATCTCACAGTCCTATAGCCAAGGAAACCAAGGATGTAGATCTAGGAAGGTAATCGCCAGCCTCTCACCCTTTCCAACTCCAACTCTAAATAATTCCCACTGCCTCTCAGCTTCATTTGCAGAATGGATCAATTTAATGCTAATACAAAGGGTAAAAGTTCTTGGCCAAGTAGCTTCTGCCTTTGGTCAGCTGACAATCTGGGGTTGCAACTAAGTCAGCTAAGGAAACTAATGATGTACAGATGTAGATCCAACTAGGTAATTGTCAGCCTCTCACCCTTTCAACTCTAAAATAACTTCGATTGCCCCTGAGTTTCACTTCCAGAATGGATCAAGTTAATTCTCATACGAAGGGTGAACGTTCTTGGCAAGGAGGGACATTTTGGCTTTGGTCAGATGACAATCTAGGGTTGCAACTAAGTCGGCTAAGAAAACTAATGATGCACGAATGGATTCAACTAATCTGTGGTTGCTCATCTGGGTTTGCCACTCGCATACAAAATGGATTCAGTTAAGCTTAATATAAAGGGTGAAAGATAATACTCAGAAAATAGCTTTGGTCAGCTAACAATCTCTGGTGAAACCCAATGTAGCTAGAAGTCCTGTTTGTCATTCATACTAGCCTAAATTTTGGCACCTAATCAATTGAAAACTGAATTCAGACATTGACCAGGGCAATCTCAAGCAACCCAGGTCAGCATGTTTTCAAGTGCTCCTCTAAAGACCAAGGCAATCTCAAGCAACATGAGGTCAGTTCGGCACCTAATCAATTGAAAACTGAACAATGACAGATTTGGGTTGAACTCAGACATTGACCAGGACCATCTCAAGCAACCACGTCAGCATGTTTTCAAGTGTTCCTACAAAGATTAACCTAGAAACAATTGATAAAAGACCAAGACACAAACTGATTATCTAGCATAAGTCATCAATTACCATCCTAGTTCAATTGATTACGATGCCAGGCTCAAGCAATAACGCACAATACATCAGAGCATCCAAATCTAAATTCCTACTTAACGTCACCCAATCTTCAAAACAATAAAAGCAAAGAAATTTTGAATTAGTGCTGCTCTGTTGCTTCCTTGGTAATCAATAATCATTAACAGGTTAGTTAATGGACAACGCAACAACACATTTCGCTAATAGACTTCCTAATCGAAGTACCAAACTCCTTAAGTTAAACTAACCCATTGCACTAAATAAAAAGGCAATGCAATGTCCAGCTAATAAGCAATGTAGCTTGATTAACACAGAGAAAATCAACCCTAAACAAGTCCTTAAGTAATCCAAAAAAAAAAAAGAAAAAAAAAAAGAGAGACAAAACATAGGGCACTCACTGCAGATTGCACCGGAGGCGGATATAGATCCACAGAGCGGACGGACATCTTGGCGATCTCGGTTATGGCTTCCTCTCGAACACCAGGGACGTCACTTGTCAACTCCTCATAGGCAGCCTCAAAAGCTTCCTGCCAGAACCTCGGTAATCTGATCCGACGGCTATTAGTGTACACATCCCACATGTGCTTCACCACCTTCTCCCTCTCTTCCATTTCCTACACCACCACAAAAAACCCAAAATCCCCATTAACCAATCAAATCAGAGATCCAACCAAATCGACCCACAAAATAAAAACGAGAAAATATCATACAAGAACGTCGAGATCGTCGTGAATGGGGGAGTCGAGGTCGTCGGAGAGGCGGTTGAGGTTGCCGGCGGACCACCGGAGCGTGACGGTGCCGGTGAACATGGACCAAAACGCGAGCAACAAAATCACGGCCAAAGCCCAGAACTTGTACCTGCCTTTCCCGAGTATTAGACCCGAATCCAAGCTCTCCTTCTTCCCGCTGCTGGCCGCAGTCGTTGTTGGAAAGCCGTCGCCATCCTTCATTGCTGATTAATCCCACGCAAATTGAGTTTAATTTAAATTTAATCGCCCAAAAGTCTTAATTTTTTTTTTGTTGGTTTTTATTCTATTTTTGGAATTTGGCTATGACTCTTGTGCTTGCTGTGCACATTGTGAGAGTAGAGGATCCAACCGAAGGAGTGTTTGCTTTCCTGGTTGGATTTGCTGTTCCAGAGAAAGGCGTGAATTTTTTATTTAAATATATATTATATGCGGGCTACCACAATTTTCAATTTTAATTTTGAATAAACGGTAACAACAGTCTCTTAATTTTAACCAATGATCATTCAACTAAAAATTCATTATCGTTGATCCCTCAACTCATCAAGATGTGTAGCTATAGTTATTTTTGTCAACTCAGTTAGAATTCTGTCAAGATGAGTTATGTTGGAAAGACTCGCTACAATTGGGATAAAGCTGAGGGACTATTGCTCCAATTATGTTAAAGTTGTGGGACCATTTCACCAGTTGGATTAAAGTTGAGGGACCATTGATACAATTTTTCTTATTTGATTTTTCGTATTTGCCCCCTGATTCAGCCTCACGTTAATGGCACGTGACTCATTTTGACGGAAATTCTAACGGAGTTGACGAAAAGAACCATAACCGAACGTTTTGATGAATTGAGGAACCAATCTTAATGGATTTTTAGTTAAGAGACCATTGCTCCAATTAAATTAAAGTTGAGGGACCATTGCTACAATTACTCTTTAATTTTTGGTAATGTTGACATTTATTGGGACAAGCTATTGCGAGAAAATTGTGGCGGTTGGATTTGACTGAGATATCTACTTTGTGTAAAACTACAAGAGATGTTTGGAAAAATAATCAAATTTGGACCTCAAATAGAGTATAACTACTTTTTGAAGTTTATAATAAATATAACCAAAAGTTGATATGAAAGTATTAAGAGCATCTTCAGCGTGCTTGCAATTGCCCTTGAAACCTGGTTCAAT
Source organism: Cotoneaster glaucophyllus (assembly GCA_036320875.1). Lineage (NCBI taxonomy): Eukaryota > Viridiplantae > Streptophyta > Magnoliopsida > Rosales > Rosaceae > Cotoneaster > Cotoneaster glaucophyllus. The sequence continues at coordinate 19,595,451 of CM070073.1, forward strand.
TTCAATCTGCCCAAAAAAGTGTTTGCTCCACCAGTAAGAAAAATGGGAGGCAATTAGGTTGAAGGCAAGTGCCCCTTCAGCAATTGCAAGGGCTTACGCTTGAGTGAAAGCCCATCATATAAGGGGTGGGACCTCCCCACGTGAAGCCCAGCAGACCTTGCCCTCCAAACGAATGAACTTGCACAAAGACCATTATTGTGTAGAGTGAATAATGAGGATGATTTCATTGCCCTTGCCCTCAATTATCATTGCTCTCCACTAATGGGTGGAGATGCTCCAATATATCATTGAAATGATGGTTTTTTTTTTTTTTTTTCTCTCTCTCTCTCTAGAAGAACCAAAGAAAAATTAAAATAAGAATCGGGTTAATAGTGTGTTCCAGAAAGTCTCAGTCTGCCTTGAGTGCCTTCAACCTCCACTTCTAAATCTTGTATTTCTTTCTCCTTCTCAACAAGGTTGTTTGTCTTTTGCAGTGCTTATTTATGGTACTCGACTTGCTCTTCCATCACTCATAGTTGCTGGAGTGTTTCCATATGGAGCGTTGCCTTCTCATTTTGCAGTCTTGTAATCATGGCCATTGCTTGATCTGAAGAGATTGCAGAAGCATTGCTTTCTTCCTCCAACTCCTTATACAAAGTGCTTGTTTTTTTTTTTTTTTTGATTTTTTTTTATAGCAACGATAGGATGGATTTCATTGATAAGGAAGAGCTAGTTACAAAATTGAGATAGGCAGAAGAGGCCACCTTACAAACAATCAGCAACTAGCAAATTTACAATAAAGTCCGGGTGTTCTTCAAACCATGAACAAGAGGTTTCATCAATACGGAGGGCAGAGTGGGCAAGGCGGTGAGCGGTACCATTGCCTTGATGACGGATATGGACAACCGAAGCTCCTGTGATCGTGGAAAGAAAAGCCTTAGAGTCTTTGATAATGATGTGGTAGAATCTAAAACACAAAATTAAACCCTATAAATTATGCAATCGTAGTACAAGTAAGTAGGGATCGTTCTATTCTGGGGATTAGAAGTGATGCTAATCAACACAAATTAAACTTAAAAAACTGAAAACTAAGTTAAACTAACAACAAAATAATGACTGGGGGGATTTTGGACAAATTTAATTTAAACAAAAGTAAAGGGCATCAAATAATTAAGTTGTGAATGAAATATGGATGAAAGGATAGCTAAAAGATTCTTCTCCACACACGAAACATATGCATACAAATCGATTTCCAGTTATTCTTCCTATAAACATGAATGACAATGCCCCAAATTAATTGTGAACGACACTAATTAACTCTCAGATTTTCCTAAGTGCATTGAATTGGACTCAGCGACACAACCAAATTATTCTTCTCCAGTTCCCTAACTATGAAAATCATGATAGAGATACATCTCAAAGATCATTAAGTTATGTGAAAATCATAAGCATTGACAAAGCATTCGTAACTATGAAAAGCATGATACTCCTGCTAAGAATTTACTTAACTCAATCATGACCAGTGACTTTTACTACTTGCAAATATAAGTTCACAACGATTAGGTGGAATTCCCTTATATTCTAGCATCAAATCCCTGCATGCAAACTAAGTATGCATCCTTAATAAACATACAAGAATAAGTTCTCTATAAAGCAGATAAGTAAATCGCATTCATGTTTTATGAAACAATAATTGGATGTAATCAATTTATATAAAATATATGATCATGGCTTCGAATTCACCTGTAGCTAAAAAGAAACTTAGTTACACATGTTCATCACAACTGAAAAGCAATCTAAAATAAACATTGAAACTTAAAACAAAGATAGAAAGAACTCTGAAAATTCCAGCAACTTCAATGGATGAATGGTAGGCGCGACACAATCTAAATCGTTGCAGAAATTTCATATATATATGGGGGACGATTGAATCCAAGGAGGAAAAAGATTAGGTGTTTTGAGAAATTTTATGACTCTAAGAAACATGTAGAAAATGTTGGAATGTGATTAGGATTCCTCCTTGCAGCTGGAGATAAGATAAGATAATGTTGGATAAGATAGGATAAGATAATGTTCTTCTCCAACTAGGATTCCTCTTTCTTGTGTAATTCCTTGCCTTTCAAGCCTTAACCTTAATTTCTCCAAATTTTAGCACATGTCTAACACCATTTAAACACCAAAAATGTCCAGCCAATATGCTATCCATGCATGCTATCCAATCCAAGTCCAAAACTGCTCCAAATTACTCCATTTGGCTATTTATTGTCATTTTTACCAACTGGACCTACAATAATATGAAAATAACTTAAATTACTACAATAAATAGAAATTAACTAAATAAATGTAAATAAATAAGATAACAAAGTGGCATAAATATGCTCATATCAGATAATATGTCCTAAGTTGGACATAATCAGAGAGCTCTCAAGAAGGGCTTTCACGATCTGGAGAGAATGACACTCAAAAATGAAATTATTAAAACCCATTTCCATCGTCAACGACAAGCCTTCCCAGGCCGCCAAAGCTTTTGCTTTGAAGGGAGAGAACATGAAGCAAAATCGAATGACATAGGCAGCCACAAATGAACCCCTATCATCACGAACAATGATGCCCACACCCCCTGTCCTGCTATCTACACGCCATGCGCAATCTACATTGATTTTCAAAGAGCCAAAAAGGAGGTTTGATCCAATTCACAACTGGCAAGACAACAATAGAATGAGAGGGGAGAGAATGAAGAACTAATGAAACAGTTCCAGAAAAGCATAGCCTGAGCAGCCACAAGGTCAGGGCGTTCAGTTGAACCATTCCATATGAGGTTGTTCTTAGCACCCCAAATCGCCCACCATATCATTAGAACAAGGTCGAAGTTAGGGTGGCTCAAATTAGATGTAAGATAGAGGCCCCAATCACTCATGGATTGAATTTGTAGACCCGATTGCGGAGGGCCCAAAGGAATGGCCATCCATGTACATGTCGTAAAGGGACAATCGAACATCAGGTGAAGTGAAGACTCGGTACCAGAGTTACAAAGTAGGCAGGACGTATAATAGTAGATGTGTCTACGAACAAGGTTAACTTGAGTGGGAATGATGTTCTTGCATATTCTCCAGGCTCCGACCTTGACCTTAGGAGGGACCTGAGTTGCCCAAATGCATCTCCACAATTTAGATACGCTAAAGCCATTTGAAGATCCAAATGCCGCAGTAGGTGAGAGATAAACCCATTCCAATGCGATATAATAAGCGTTTTTAACCGAAAATAGACCCTTAGAATGAAAATGCCAAATCAATTTATGAGGCCAATAGGAACACTGAGGGGAATGCAAGAATGGCCTCCACTTTAACTTGGGAAAAAAGATAGCAGAGCAAGGGAACATTCCACTGATGGTCCACTATCAACTGGTTAACAAACAAGAGGTTGCAAGCAGTAGCCTTGGGAGAAAAGATGCAAAATACTTGGAAAGAAGGAAACAATTCATAGTATAAAGCATAATAGCATGGGCAACCACTTTAACTAACAACTCTTGGCCTGCAGCACTCAATAATTTGCCTTTCTAGCGTAATCATTTCCATAACCGCTCTTTAATATGCCCGAAGCAGGCAACACGATTCCTACCAATTAGAGTTGGGAGCCCCATATATTTAACATGTCTGTTAACACTTTTAACACCCAAAATGTTTGAAAACCAAATCTGATTTGGGCAATTAGCATTTCGTCTGAAGCAAACGACGCTCTTGTGAAGGTTAACACATTGCCTTGAAGCACGTTCATAGCTACCCAAAATCTCCTTAATGGCAGCACAATCATTCTCCGAAGCCTGGGCGAAAAGAAGATAATCGTCTGTGAAGAGGAGGTGATGGATGGGTGGAGCCTTTCAACATATAGACATGCCTTGTATCAAACCTTCTCGATGATGTTTTTCAATTATAGCTAACAATCCCTCAGCACAAAACATGAAAAAGGTAAGGTAACAAATGGTCACCTTGTCTGAGACCTCTGGAAGGGTGAATATAGCCACATGGATAACCATTCACTATGACAGAGTACGATACAGAAGAAACACAAGCCTTCAAGTAGCAAACAACTGTGACAAAAAGACCTTCAAATCTTCACTAACTTTTGAACAGTCTTTCCTATTTTTCTCCAACCACACCATACAAATGCCTTCTTTTACTAACAACAAGAAGCTTTTAAGTATCACTAAGATCTAGACACCTCAACTGATCTTCATCTTAATTTTGCGTTTTGGTTTTTTGGAAAACCTCAATTTAAGGTTATATTTGTACTTTTGTATCAACTTTTGGTTATAATAATTGTAAACTTAAAAGGATGGTTATACTTTATTTAAGGTCCAAATTTTGGTTATTTTTCCAAATTTCCCTAACTACAAAGGCCATATTTTCTCCAATACTATGTTACATATTTATTTACTTGAAATGAAAATTTTCATTTGTATAAAAAATGGAAAATTCATAAATTGACCAAGGAAAAGAGGAATTGAAATGGAATCAAAGTCTACATTAAGATGTATCTAGTCTTAATTCGTAATAGTAAGTAACAAGTCTCATGTGGTGAGTAAGCTATACTCAGTTTTCTCGTTTCTCATTCCAACCTTCTCCAAGACGCCTTCTCGAATTCTTTCACTTTCTTTAATCTTATTTCTATTGTTGATTTGAAGGACTTTGAGCGATTTGCCCATTTACTCTTGATCAATTTTGCCAAGTGACAACTCTTAATCGCTAATATGCGACTCTTTTCTGCTATTACGCGCAATTGGATTAGTAGAGATTTGACTCTTCCCTGAATCCTTTCTTTGTTCTGTAGGTTCTTTATGGCTAGATGTGGGTGGATTCAATGATGATGCAGCTTTAATTTATGGTTACAGTTATGATTAAGGGTGGTAAAAAAATACTCAAAAAACCAAAATCGTACAAACTGAAACTACCAAAAATTTTGGTACCCCAAAATCGAAACGAAACCAAAAAATTCGGTACAGGCATTGCTATGAAATGTTGATTTGTCCGTTAAAAGCATACCAGACCGAAATAATATATATATATATATATATATATATATATATATTTATATTTATGTTAAATAGAAACATATAAGATCTGGAATTATTATAGCTGTCGGATTTGGTTGAAATTTAATCTCAACCGTTGAATCCAAATCAACAGATCTATCTCGATCTCACCTCCCTTTGCTCTCGACCCTCTGCCCGTTTATCTATGATTCTCTAGATCTATGTCCTCCTTCTTATTCACCGTCTTCGAATTATACGGTCGCACCACACACGCACATGCACACCACACCACAGTAGCTAGTGACCACACTGCTCTCGAGACTCCATTGTTAGTCTCTTCTCTCGGTCTCTTTCTCTCATTCTCGCTTAAGACTTCTCTCGATCTCTCATTTGATTTTTTTTTTCTGCACTCCACAAGTCAAGAAAACTATGACTTTCCTAACTCATTTCATTTGTCAACTTTGATTTGAATTCGAATTGAGATTAGGGATTCTAAATTGGGATGAGGGTTTCTTATTTGTATTAAATATAGAGATTGTGATTTTGAAACTAAGGATTGTGATTTTGAAATTAGGGATTGTGATTTCGAAACCAGGTATTGCTAACTTTGAATTGGAATTGAAATTGGAATTGAATTCCGAAATTGGGGATCAGTGTTTTGAAATTAGGGATTAAGATTTTGTGAAGTCTAGAATTATTGTTTGGCTTCCCTTATCAGATCTTGTAAATTTTACCACACATACTCTAAATAGATTTAAGGTTCAATGTCACTTTTGGAATCTTGCTGTTGGAAATATTCTCTCAAGAGCTTAACTTCTTACATAAAAGATTTTTTCGTACATGTGCATTTCATGCTAATATTTCTAGTTCATTATGTCTAGTGGTTCTGTCTCTTCAAATTTTCTCGTTGTTTTCCAGTTTGTTAGGCACACACTTTAAGACAGTCCACATAGGTCAAGTGACACCTTTGCCCCAAGAGTGATTTTTAACCCTAAATCTTTCTTGATTGCTTGTGAACAAGATTCTAAAAAACGCAAGGCGCTAGTCTGGCGACGAGTTGAGGCCTAAGCGGACGCTTAGGCGGTTTAGGCGATTTTATGAAAATGTATTCTATGTTATAAAAGAAATATATTAAGTTATAAAAATAAAGTAATAATTTAAGACATTTTGAATGATTTGTATTTAATTTAAAAAAAAATAAAAGTAAAAATCTCACGTAGTGGGTTAGGTAGCTGCATCCTTCCCCATTTTATAAAGCCTCATGTGTGAGGTGTGATCCCTCCCTTCCACCCTAACCCTCACATCACCCAAGAGACTCCCAAACAGACACGCCCAGATCCCGGTGTCTGAAGGACAGTGAGATGGTCATGTGCTGGCCGACACCCGAGGGTGACGCAAGCCATTTTATGAATGCATATGTTGAGAACATGTAAAACATGCATATAATTTTCGCGTGTAACCACGCAATGTAATATCAAAATACAAACCTTAAAAAAATAATAGTAATAAGGTACTGACCATTGATAGAAGGAGAATATTCAACCGTCAACATACTAAAAGTGATAATGCATGAACATGTTCAGAGCATACTACTAATTCAAAATACAAGCAGAATGAATATTAGAAAGTGCAATTACAAGAGATGTCCTACGCAGAGAGAAAGACACAAATTCATTGATATGGGAATGCCTCGTAGCTCAGGTCGTATGCCTCGTTCCTAGGTCCTGAAGGGGATGCAAAACAAAACATGAGTGGACCAAGTTTATATATATGTAATACTAAAACAATTATTCTTCAACTTCTTCAATGTACTAACCCCCAATTTTAGAAAACTCATATAGCATAATAAGTAATAGGTTTTTCAAAAACCCTAGCATGTCATAAAATCTTCATAAAACATATATCGTGTATAGTGTGCTTAGTAGTAGTATCACAATCGTCCCAATGCACTACATCGCCCGCCCGAAGGCATATACATCTTCCGCCCGAAGGCACTACATCACTCGCCCGAAGACATATATATCTTCCGCCCGAAGGCACAACATCGCCCGCCAGAATGAGCATATATATATCTACTAAGTAAGCACAGAAAATCCTGAACATAATATTTCTAAAATATATCTCATCGGAGTTCAATAGCTTAAACATCATATCATAAATCATATTAATAAATATCTCAGTAAAGTAAATTTGATAAAGCATGATATTTCATAAAGCGTAAATCTGATAACTCATAAATCTTTCATAAAACGTGGTCATAAAATCATGATTTTCATGTATGCATTTCTAGTAATAAAATCATGCATTTTGGAAGGGGTCCATTCACAGATACTTCTTTACCAACGTGCCGTTCAACAAAAGGGAGGACGAGGTCACCTCAAACGACACGCTTAAGCACAAAAGAGGACAATTTAGTAAACCCTAACAAGACGATTGAATTTAGAAAAATAGATGTCGTAATTGGATTCAGGATGTTGAAAAATATAAGGAGGGACCTCGGGTTCCCCCACGTGCCACCACGGAGCGGCGGCCCGGAAGTCCACGCGCTTCCTCATGCACCGCCATGCGTCGAGTTGAGTCACCAGAAAATTGGCTGGAAAGTTGCCGACATCGTCGTGGTCAGGGTTCGAGATATTCTAGTGAGGGATCTGTCAATGAGATGGTAAAACAATCTTTCAATCACTTCAATCCAGCGGTCACGGTTTGTGAGTGTTGTGGTAGACGTCATCAGGGAGAATGCATTGCAGATGCATGTTCATGTTTCAGATGTGGTGGCACTGGACACAATGCTCATAATTGCCCTACTAGGCACCCAACAGAGAATTTTACTTATGGTTCAGTTTATGGTGGAAGTAATAGTTTGAGTACTCATAATCCTGTTTAGAGATAACCGCAGTATTTTGTTGCAGCTTCTGGCAGTCGTGCTCAGGGTAACCGAGTAGACCGTAATAATCAGGGTGCTAGAACTCGTGGAGGTCGTAGCGGTGGTTCAGGACGACAGGCCCATAGACGTATCAATACGGCAGAGTAGGATCCTAGAGTTATCATAGGTACGTTACTTGCTTTTGGTCATTGGGCCCGTGTTCTGATTGATTCGGGTGCTACATATTCGTTCATATGTTTACAATTTGCACGGGTTGTGAACCCGCAACCTACATCGCTTAAGTTTGATATGTTTATACAATTGCCTCCTAGAGATTTATTTTATGCATAATGGGAATTTAGGGATTGTCCAGTCATAGTTGAAAGGGAACTTATCAAGGCCAATTTGATTCCTTTTAAACTAGTGGAGTTCAATATCATTTTGGGAATGGATTGGCTATCTAAGCACAATGCGTATATCGGTTGTAGAGATAAATTAGTGACATTTGATCGACCTGGAGGACCAGTAATCACGTTTTAGGGTGAGCAAATGATTATCCAAAATAGTATTATTTCTGCCATCAGGACGACAAAGTTATTACAAAAGGGTTGTGAGGGATTCTTGGCTCACGTGGTTACACAAGGCGAACCTTCCCTGTTTGCTGGGGATGTGCTAGTGGTGAATGAATTCGCCGATGTCTTTCCTGTAGATTTTCTAGGGTTACCACTTGCAAGGGAAGTTGAATTCACCATCGACTTACTTCTAGGTACTAACCCTATTTCTTTAGCACCATATAGAATGACACCAGCTGAATTGAGGGAGTTGAAGATAATCCACCAATTCTTCTTTCTGATGAATCAGATTTTCCACTCTTCAACTTCAGGAGCTTGAGGATAAAGGCTATATCCAACCTAGCATGTCTCCCTAGGGTGCTCTTGTACAATTTGTGAGGAAGAAGGATGGGTCAATGAGACTCTGCATCGACTATAGACAACTTAATCGGGTGATAGTGAAAAAGCATTATCCCTTACCTTGTATTGATGACCAATTGAAGGATGCTCGGGTATTCTCTAAGATCGATCTTCGTTCGGGTTACCAACAGGTGTTGATCCGAGATGAAGATGTACCGAAGACCACTTTTCGCACTCGGTATAGACACTATGAATTATGTGTTATGCCTTTTGGATTAATGAATGTGTTGGAAGTATGCCCACAAAGCCACTCATTTGATGTAATAGCTTTTGGAATACTTATTGTGTTAAACTATTATATGTTTAATGAAGGGCAAAGCTTATTGTTAATCATTATTTATTGGATTATATGTTTAAGCAATAAGGGAATCCAAGGAATGTATTTAGTCTAAGAGAGAAGTGATCTAAGTAAGTTAGATTAACGAGACCTTTCTCTTATGTCATTCCTAAAACGTTCCTAGCCATAGGATTGCCAATTGGGCATTGACAATCCGCTAAGGTTAGTATGCGTTATGTTAACTCAAGAGTGAGTATGACTAGTCTCAAGTCATTTAGTGTTGGACACTGAGACAAACACATAGGTGCTCGAAAGGTAATCGAGTACACTGAACAACGATCAAAAGAGAGTTCGAACATACATGTCATGTAAGAACTCGTAAGTTGCAATATGCAAAGTAGTCCTTTGACCTGAGGCATCATAGATGTCTAATGGTTAGGTCCTTGATCTTTGATCATGTCAAAGGCATTCCATCGAGAGTGTCCACGACATTGTTGGGGTCAAGCTATCTAGTCATGTAGGCATATGAATGCACAACAAGGGATCTCTAACCTTCCATGGTGGAAGGAGAATACTCTGAGATATGATTCAGGAGTCTTTGGCCAAAACATACGAATATGACTTAGGAAGTATGTTTCAAGTCATATTCAAATGAATCATATAGAGAAGAATCACATTGGATAGTAGACATGAAATAAACTATTACTTAAACAATGTGATCAAGAGTATTGTATTAGAGAAGGACCGTATTGCATTGTAATTGTAACTGGATAGGTTCTCCAACCACTTCTACTTAGCTTGGGTAGCCATGACATACTGCTAGGTGTCACTCATGGTTTGTGGAAGCCCTGAGGATTAGCTAAGACTAATCTTCATCAAAGGGAGAATTGAAATGTAGTTTCAATTCGCAATCGATCGTTAAGAGTAACAATCGCCCACTGCCTCGCTAATTGGAGCCTAATGGATCGTACACCGAGTAAGGATGAAAGTGAAGAAATATAAATGAGATGGATAAGCAATTAAATAGTTTAATTGAGAATGGTCAAGATTAATTAATTAGTTAATCTTACGAAAGGTTCGTATTGGGCTTTAAGTTGGTTTTGGGTTTCGGGGCCCAAAAGGGTTTTTGGTCCACAAGGCCCATTGAGTTTAGGTTGTGTGACAACTAAAACTAAATGGAAATTAACCCAAAAACAAAGTCAAAACCGGCCTAGGGTGAGTGGTACTCAACTTGGGTTAATTGCAAGTGTGCCACTCATATGTGAGGTGGTATAAAGGCAACTTTATAGCCATAACCTCATTAGGGTTTTCTAGAGAGAAAGAAGAGAAACATTTTCTCTCCTTTTTCACAAAAGAGGCCGGCCACTTAGAGAGGGTTTCACTAGCATCAAAATCTCTCTAAGTCATCCATCTTCTCTTCACACTACATCCTTGGTGTGGAGACTTAGAGACACTAAATCTTTAGTGTTCTTGGAGATCCTTTCCTTACATCTTCAAGGAGCAAGAGGAGCATTCAAAAGGAGGAAAATCACAAGGAAGATTCAAGGAGCTAGGAGGTGACTTGAAGGCCCTCCACTTGGGTGAATCCCTTGTGTAAACAAGGATGAGCTTCAAGGGTAATGAATCTCAAAACCTTCCTTCTCTTTAATGTTGTTAAAGAGTCTTATGGTTCACCATTCACTAGGCTTTGAAAGTCATGGGTTTTAGAATTGTTTTTGAATGCATGCCTACTTTAAAGTGTTATTAGTTTGCATATGTGTTCAAATGTTCTCACATGTTCTTAGCTAGGACAAAATTTTTCCTTCAAGTGGTATCAAAGAGCCTAGGTCTAGAGTATGGTGAATCCTTTTGGGTTTTGTGTTTTTCATGGTTTGTGATTTAAATGTTGTAAATGTTACAAGCTTTGTTCTTGCTTTTTGAATATAAATTTTGCTTGAAAATTTAGCATCTCAAATGTTGTAGATGTAGTTCTTTTAAGCATGAATATTGGAACTAAAATTTGGTGCCATGTATGTGGGGAAATTCGGCCAAATCCAAAGGGTGGATTTTTGGGTTCATGTTTGTCTTGTTAAAAGTGTTTTAAAGTGACTTTTGGAACCCTAAGTACCCTAGGATGTTAACCCTCTTTTGAGTAGTGAAAATTTGAGTTTTATTGAGTGAAAACATTCATGGAGCTCTTATGAGTTTTCATGTGTGTTCTTCAATGTTCTTGATGTTCTTACCAAGAACAAAAAGGTTTGGTGTTTTGATTCAAAGTGTTTGATGTTTTTCATAAAGTTTTGGTTTGTGATTGTTGATGGATGATTGGTGATAGATGATATATGTCTTTATTGTTTGTCATACCTATTCTTACAACTCATACCAATCAACCTTTTCAACCATACCAATCAAGTTTTCAACCCATACCTTTTTTGACTTTTTCAACACACTTTAAAATTTTGAATTTTCACCAAAACCTTTCCCCCCTTTTTACACTACCAAAACCGGCCACCCCTTAGTGGGGGTATTTTTGGGATTTTTTTTGAGCAATTACATAAAGTCTTGATACTTATGTGTATTTGCACTTTGACCCAAAAGTTTACGTTTTTACGTAAAGGTCCAAAATCACTAAAGGACAAATTGTTTTGCTCCTTTAATGAAGTTTTTGTTATTGTTGAAATTTTTGGGTTCTAGTTGTAATTACATGAAGTTGTGGACTCTTGTGTTTTTACAAAGTGACCCCAAAAGTTTATGTTTTAGCATTGTGGCCCAATAAGTTGTGGTCATTGCTTTTTCGGCCCAAATTATAATGAGAACAAAATGGTTTTGTCTCTTTAATGAGAATTGGATTTTCATTTCATATTAGTTCCATTTAAATCAATTCTATGAATCCGAAAACCAATTGTTTAAGTTGCTTTCTTAGTTAATGTGATTGATTAAGAAAAGGGTGATTATGAACCAAAGGCCTCGATAATTTAGCTATGTGATTGGCCGCTTTGCATTATGAATGTTTGGGTTAAGTAGTTTAGATTTGAATGTAATTTGATTAGTTCAAATGTGTTGTAAAAGGGCATAAGTCCTTCAAATGTGTTGTAAGAGGGCATAAGCCCTCCTCTTTATTTCATGTATTCCTTTTGTTATTTGTATGCAAATTGGAATAGTTGGGTCCAACGCCCAATAGGAAATAACAGTTTAATTAGATTAAACGCGTAACTAAAATCAACAACAACCTACCTTAGACCCAAGGTCCAACACAAGGCTTGTGTTGGATCAAATCAAACGGTTCATAATCATCCTAAAACCTAATAAGATTAAAATGAAATTGATGTAGCCCAACACTACTCCCTCAACAAAATGAATATTAAGTTGATAAGCGAGAGATGCTTTGAACATCTCTTCGTAGGCCTTCCACTATGATGGGCTCCAATCGTTTGTGACTCATACATCGGCTTCACCCTATAATGGGGAAGTTCAAAGTATGTGCTTGCATCCAGGAGGAGTTTATAAACACATATGATGAAGTGAGTGTAGACAACGAGTGTGACCAACATGATATAATTCTGAGGTTATGCTTGAACCCCTACATAAACTAGCATGGTGGGAATGACTTAACTAAGTGCAATGACGCCAACATGATATAATTCTGAGGCAATCATTCTCTAGAGGCCAAAACAAGATGGGTAATTACAAAAGTTGTAAATGGCTAAGAGTTATCCTCTCATCATTATTGTTGCTAGCCAAAATGATATAATTCTGAGGTGGACTTGGTAATGGTGAGTCTCCCATACCCCGCTAAGAGTTCAACATAACTCTCGGATTCCATTGAGGGATGTGGAATTTGCCAAAAATAGTGGGTGGTACTATTTGATTTAAGACCCAATCAAGTAGTTTTAAAATCAACAATCTAATACGATTTCTGTTATGTTATGTAGTTAACGACATGCCTAAAATTATACCTACCATTGTACTTGACAAAAAGGGCCTTAGGGGTCAACGTTTCCTTGCTTGGTATCATCACATCGAGAATGTCTCAAAGATGAATAACATATCGTATGTACTCAAGCAATCCCCTCCTCATGTACCTCCTATGAAACTAGCTTCAAAGGAAGAGTGTCAAAATTATGCAAGACACTATAAGGATGACTTACAAGCCAAATGCTTAATCCTCACTTCACTTAGTGAGGAGCTTAAGAAGCTACATAAGCACATGGACACTTCATGTGCCATGGTTGATAGTTTGCATAAGATGCATGACATTGAGACTAGTAATGTACGATTCTCAAATGTTTGTAGTCTATTGAATGCCAAAATGGTAAAGGGGACATCGGTCCAAAAACATGGACAAAAGATGGAAAGGATCTTTCAAGATCTCAAGAGTTTAGGAACTTCCATCGATGGGAAAATGGCCCAAGACTTTTTCCTTGCATCTCTTTCAGATGAATTCACTAAGTTTATAGTAAACTATAAAGTGAATAGATTCGATCATACTTTTACCGAGATGATTGACATGTGCTGTGAGTTTGAACAAAGTTTCAAAAAGGACAGTGGGAGTGAGAATGCAATCACAAGGAAAAGGTTGCATAAGAAGAAGGCAAGAAAATCCAAAGGAACATGCTTTCATTGTGGAAAGGATGAACGTTGGAAGAAGAAATACAGGGTGCGTATTGCGAGCCTTATGACACGAACTTTTGAAGGGACTATTTCTGTCATAGAGAGTGCTTTTACAGTGAGCTCCAATTCCTGGATATTTGATTCAGGCGCTAGTCAACATATCTGCAATTCGTTGCAGGGACTAACAGGGAGCAGGACACTGCGCAATGGGGAGATGATTGTGCGAGTTGGGAACGGCACTAAGATCTCTGCAAAATCAGTTGGCACCTACATGCTTAAACTACCCTCTGGGGAAGTCTTGGAACTTAAAAATTGTTTATATTTTCCTTCATGTATAAAGAATTTGATTTCTATCTCTATGCTTTTACGAGATGGGCACTCAGTATTGTTTGACAAAATGAGTTGCACTTTATACTTGAACGGTCGTATTATCTCTCATGGTAATATGATAGAGGGACTTTTTCACCTAGAGACAAGTAGTGGGATGCACTGTATTGAGAGCGGGAATACCTCAAAACCCAAAAGGGCTAGAGAAGAAGTTAACCAAGTTAGACTTTGGCACCTTAAACTTGGACATGTAAACCAGGACAAGATTCGCAAGATGTCGAAAGATGGATATCTTAGCCCATTAGGTAATGACCTTATGGGCACTTGTGAACCTTGTCTAATATGGAAGATGTCTACATCTCCATTCACTGGGAAAGGAGAGCGAGCCAAAGATATACTAGCGTTAATCCACACAGATGTATGTGGACCTATGTCCACCACATCAAGGGGAGGCTTTTCTTACTATATCACATTCACCGACGATTACTCTCGGTTTGGCTATGTGTATCTTATGAAGTACAAGTCAGAATCATTTGAAAAGTTCAAAGAATTCAAGAATGAAGTAGAGAAGCAAACTGGGAAACAGATAAAGACCCTAATATCAGATCGAGGGGGTGAGTATCTGAGTACTGAATTCCTAGATTATCTCAAAGAGTGTGGAATAGTATCACAGTGGACTCCACCAGGAACTCCTCAACATAATGGAGTTTCTGAGAGGAGAAACCGAACCTTGATGAACATGGTTCGTTCTATGATGAGTTCTGCTGATCTACCAATATCATTATGGGGATATGCACTACACACAGTAGCTTATTTGCTAAATGCAGTGCCTTCTAAATCTGTTCCACAAACACCATATGAGATATGGTATGAGAAGAAGCCAAGTCTTAAACATCTTAAGATTTGGGGTTGTCCTGCATATGTTAAGAAGCAAGATGCAGGAAAGCTTGAAGCAAGATCTGTTAAATGCTATTTTGTGGGGTATCCTAAACAAACTTATGGATACGAATTCTATCACCCTGACGACCAGAAAGTCTTTGTCGCCAGAACTGCTATATTCCTTGAGGATGAAATCGTTCTTAATGGAATAAGCAAAAGAACGATAGAATTGAAGGAAATTCCTGATGAGCCACAAACAAGCAATCAACAGATGGACAACCCTGTTCCTGAACCCTTAGCTCCACGTAAATCTGAACGGGTCAGCAAGCCACCTAAGAGGTATGGCTTGGATAACGACTTTGGTGAATTGCACCTTTTAGGTGACAATGACACAAAGGAAGACCCTAGAGACTACACTGAAGCAATGTCCGACATTGATTCAAAGAGATGGCAAAAGGCCATGAAATCCGAGATGGATTCCATGTATCACAATCAGGTCTGGACTCTTGTAGACCCTCCAGAAGGTATAGTACCTGTTGGAAACAAATAGGTCTTTAAGAGAAAGATAGGCGCTGATGGGAACGTGGAGACTTATAAGGCTAGACTAGTAGCCAAGGGTTACAGGCAACGAGAAGGGATTGACTATGAAGAAACCTTCTCTCCTGTAGCCATGATTAAGTCCATTCGGATTTTGCTTGCTATAGCTGCGTACCATGACTATGAGATATGGCAAATGGACGTGAAGACGGCCTTTCTGAACGGCTACCTAGAGGAAGAGCTCTATATGACTCAACCCGAAGGTTTCGTGTCCAAGTCTGAAAAGACTAAGGTATGCAAGCTTCAGAGGTCCATTTATGGACTTAAGCAAGCCTCTAGGAGCTGGAACATTCGTTTTGACACTGAAATCAAATCGTTTGGTTTCACTCAAAACGAAGACGACAATTGTGTTTATCAAAAGGTCGTTGGGGATGCAGTTGTATTCCTAGTGTTATATGTAGATGACATATTACTATTCGGGAATGACACTGCAGTACTTTCTTCTGTAAAAGTGTGGTTGTCCAAAACCTTCCACATGAAAGATTTGGGAGATGCATCTTATGTGCTTGGGATAAAGCTCTATCGTGATAGATCTAGAAAATTAATTGGATTATCCCAATCTATGTACATAGATAAGGTGCTAAGTAGGTTCCAAATGGAACAATCAAAGAAAGGTCTTCTTCCTGTGAGACATGGAATTTACCTTTCTAAATCCATGGGACCGAAAAATCCTGAAGAAATACGGCAAATGAGTAGGATTCCTTATGCTTCCGCCATAGGAAGTCTCATGTATGCCATGATATGCACAAGGCCTGATATCGCATATGCTGTGAGCATCACTAGTCGATATCAATCTAACCCAGGATCAGAACACTGGGCAGCTGTCAAGACGGTCCTTAAGTACTTAAGAAGAACTAAGGACATGTTCCTCGTTTATGGAGGAGCGACAGAGTTGCGAGTGGAAGCCTATACAGACGCAGATTTCCAATCTGACGTCGATGATAGAAGTTCCAACTCAGGATATGTATTCACTCTGAATGGTGGGGCTGTCAGCTGGAAAAGCAAGAAACAAGATGTAATTGCTGATTCCACGACAGAGGCTGAATATGTCGCTGCAGCTGAAGCCGGCAAAGAAGCGTTCTGGATGAAGAAGTTCATTACTGAACTTGGAGTGGTTCCAACCATTACATCACCATTAACTTTGTACTGTGATAATAGTGGGGCGATAACTCAAGCCAAGGAACCCAAGGCTCATCAAAAGAACAAGCATTTTGACAGACGCTTTAATATCATTAGAAGATATGCTGCCGAGGGGAAAGTCAACATCCTCAAGGTTGCCTCAGCTGATAACGTAGCAGATCCACTGACGAAGCCAATGTCTCAAATCCAACTTGACCGCCACATGGAAAAGATGGGTATTAGATACATGGGAAGGTGGCTTTGAGTGCAAGTGGGAGATTGTTGGAAGTATGCCCACAAAGCCACTCATTTGATGTAATAGCTTTTGGAATACTTATTGTGTTAAACTATTATATGTTTAATGAAGGACAAAGCTTATTGTTAATCATTATTTATTGGATTATATGTTTAAGCAATAAGGGAATCCAAGGAATGTATTTAGTCTAAGAGAGAAGTGATCTAAGTAAGTTAGATTAACGAGACCTTTCTCTTATGTCATTCCTAAAACGTTCCTAGCCATAGGATTGCCAATTGGGCATTGACAATCCGCTAAGGTTAGTATGCGTTATGTTAACTCAAGCGTGAGTATGACTAGTCTCAAGTCATTTAGTGTTGGACACTGAGACAAACACATAGGTGCTCGAAAGGTAATCGAGTACACTGAACAATGATCAAAAGAGAGTTCGAACATACATGTCATGTAAGAACTCGTAAGTTGCAATATGCAAAGTAGTCATTTGACCTGAGGCATCATAGATGTTTAATGGTTAGGTCCTTGATCTTTGATCATGTCAAAGGCATTCCATCGAGAGTGTCCACGACATTGTTGGGGTCAAGCTATCTAGTCATGTAGGCATATGAATGCACAACAAGGGATCTCTAACCTTCCATGGTGGAAGGAGAATACTCTGAGATATGATTCAGGAGTCTTTGGCCAAAACATACGAATATGACTTAGGAAGTATGTTTCAAGTCATATTCAAATGAATCATATAGAGAAGAATCACATTGGATAGTAGACATGAAATAAACTATTACTTAAACAATGTGATCAAGAGTATTGTATTAGAGAAGGACCGTATTGCATTGTAATTGTAACTGGATAGGTTCTCCAACCACTTCTACTTAGCTTGGGTAGCCATGACATACTGCTAGGTGTCACTCATGGTTTGTGGAAGCCCTGAGGATTAGCTAAGACTAATCTTCATCAAAGGGAGAATTGAAATGTAGTTTCAATTCGCAATCGATCGTTAAGAGTAACAATCGCCCACTGCCTCGCTAATTGGAGCCTAATGGATTGTACACCGAGTAAGGATGAAAGTGAAGAAATATAAATGAGATGGATAAGCAATTAAATAGTTTAATTGAGAATGGTCAAGATTAATTAATTAGTTAATCTTACGAAAGGTTCGTATTGGGCTGTAAGTTGGTTTTGGGTTTCGGGGCCTAAAAGGGTTTTTGGTCCACAAGGCCCATTGAGTTTAGGTTGTGTGACAACTAAAACTAAATGGAAATTAACCCAAAAACAAAGTCAAAACCGGCCTAGGGTGAGTGGTACTCAACTTGGGTTAATTGCAAGTGTGCCACTCATATGTGAGGTGGTATAAAGGCAACTTTATAGCCATAACCTCATTAGGGTTTTCTAGAGAGAAAGAAGAGAAACATTTTCTCTCCTTTTTCACAAAAGAGGCCGGCCACTTAGAGAGGGTTTCACTAGCATCAAAATCTCTCTAAGTCATCCATCTTCTCTTCACACTACATCCTTGGTGTGGAGACTTAGAGACACTAAATCTTTAGTGTTCTTGGAGATCCTTTCCTTACATCTTCAAGGAGCAAGAGGAGCATTCAAAAGGAGGAAAATCACAAGGAAGATTCAAGGAGCTAGGAGGTGACTTGAAGGCCCTCCACTTGGGTGAATCCCTTGTGTAAACAAGGATGAGCTTCAAGGGTAATGAATCTCAAAACCTTCCTTCTCTTTAATGTTGTTAAAGAGTCTTATGGTTCACCATTCACTAGGCTTTGAAAGTCATGGGTTTTAGAATTGTTTTTGAATGCATGCCTACTTTAAAGTGTTATTAGTTTGCATATGTGTTCAAATGTTCTCACATGTTCTTAGCTAGGACAAAATTTTTCCTTCAGAATGCACTTGCAACTTTTATGGATTTGATGAATAGAGTTTTCAAACCGTATCATGATTTGTTTGTGATTGTATTTATCAATGACATCTTGATTTACAACAAGGGTAATGCCGAGCATATGAAACATTTAAAGTTAGTGTTGGAGAAGTTGAGGAAGCATAAGTTGTATGCGAAGTTTAGTAAGTGTCAATTTTGGTTTCTCGGGCATGTGGTTTTCGCAAGAGAATTTGCATGGACCCTCAGAAGATTTCTACAGTGGCAACGTGGAAACAACCGAAGAATGTCACAGAAGTGAGGAGTTTTCTCAGGCTAGCTGGTTATTACCGACATTTTGTGTAGGATTTCTCGGTAATTACCTTGCCTCTTACTAAATTAACCCGAAAGGGAGTCAAATTTGAATGGGATGAAAATTATGAATGGAGTTTTCAGGAGCTTAGTCTTACTCATGTTCTTGCTCTTTCGGACGATGGCGGTGAGTTTGAAATCTATAGTGATGTATCCTTATCAGGCTTGGGTTGTGTTCAAATGCAGCATGGGAAAGTCATCGCCTATGCTTCCAAACAACTCAAACCTCAAAAGAAAAATTACCCCACTCATGATCTAGAACTTGGAGCACTATTGAGTATCATCCTGGTCACGCAAATGTCGTAACGAATGCTCTTAGTCAGAAATCCTATGGACAATTTGCCTTCTTACGAGCTATCCATGTTCTGCTATTGTTTTCTCTTAGAGGAACCGACGTTGCGGTGATGCCAAATCCCCAAGGAGCATTGTTGGCACACTTTCAAATTAGACCTGTTTTGGTGGATCTGGTTCGGGAAGCTCGAGAGCACGATCAACAGTGTGCACACCTAAAAGAACTGGTGCAGAATGGATTGAGGCGAGATTTGAGGATCCGGAGAGATGGAGCCTTGATGATGGAAAATAAATTATTCGTGCCTAAAAACAATGAAGTCATGAAAAAGGAAATTCTTGATGAAGCTCACATTTTGGCGTATGCCATGCACCTGGGAAGTACTAACTTGTATTACATTATTCGTTCGTTCTACTATTGGTATTGGATGAAACAAGATGTTGCGAAGTATGTGAAAAGATGTATAATTTGCCAGCAAGTGAAAACTGATAGACAAAGACCATAAGGGCTAAGGCAGAATATCCCTATACCAGCTTGAAAGTGGGAGAACATCACCATGGATTTTTTGTATGGATTACCGAGCACGCGGTCAAGGTTTGATGGCTTATAGGTGATTGTGGATAGGCTTACTAAAACTGCTCATTTCTTACCAGTTCGACATAATTACACATTGGAGAAGCTAGCATAGTTATTCATTGATAATATTGTTAAACTTCACGGTATACCCGTCACCATTGTTTCAGATAGAGATCCAAGATTCACCTCCAAATTTTGGAGAGCGTTCCATGATGCCATGAATACTCAACTTTTGTATAACACTACCTATCACCCACAAACTGATGGTCAATTTAAGAAGACGATCCAAACTTTGGAGGACATGCTGAGGGTGTGTTCTCCAATGGAAAGGTAGTTGGGATAATTATTTGTCATTGATCGAGTTCGCTTATAATAACAGTTACCACTCTAGCATCGATATGGCACCTTTTGAAGCGCGGTATGGAAGGGCGTGCTAGACACTATTATGCTGGACTAAGGTCGATGAGCCGGTGTTAGTAGGGCCAGAAATTGTCGACACCATTAATGCTAACAACCAATTGATAAAGAGGAATTTGAAGATGGCGTAAGATCGACAAAAAAGCATCGTTGACAGACATTCTAGGGATCGTGAGTATAAGATTGGTGATTTTGTCTTTCAGAAGTTGTCGGCCTGGAAGGGTGCGGTTCGTTTTGGTATGCGAGGGAAGCTGAGTTATCGATATGTCGGCCCCTACAGAATCATAGAGAGAATTGGCGCGGTTGCTTATAGATTGGAGTTACCACTGAAGTTGTCACATATACATGATGTATTTCATGTTTCCATGCTTCAGAAGTACGTACCAGATCTATCTCATGTTTTACAGCCACAACAGTTAGAAATGAGTCTAACATGAGTTATGTTGAAGAGCCAATGGCAATTATCAACCGATAGGAACAATATAAAGTGCTGAGAAACAAGGTCATTCTGTTGGTAAAAGTGTTGTGGAGGAACCACGTAGTCGAGGAAGCGACGTGGGAAACAAAAGAACCAATGATAAGTCAATATCCGTACCTGTTTACTTGAGGTAGTAAATTTCGGGGACGAAATTCTCTTAAAAGGGGTAGATTGTGATACCCCATCCTTAATTTAATGTTTTTGTATTATTAAATAGTGTGAATTTACCAAAATGACCTCGTGGCAAGAATGTTGACTTTCATTGACCACCTCATCAAAATGTGTGTGATTAATTTTCTTAGTTTATTCTTATTGTACTCATTGCCACGAACGCGTGGGTGCGAACAGATTCGAATTTGGAGTTAGAATGAAGACTTTACGTTTCAAAACATTGAGCGTTTTTTGGGCTTTCCACGTTTCGTCTCTTGTGCCTTAATTTGTGAGCCATTGGGACCCATTTTGGATCATTGTCCCCTTGTTCTTTCCCCCTTACATGTGCATCCCCCATTCCCCTTTTCTTTTATCTGTCACTTCCCTCTCTCTCAAAACTCTCTCCCTCAGCTCTCGACTCTCTCATTCTCTCTTCGAATCAACCCTCCCCGAGGGTACCACACACAACATCAACAACATCAACAAGGACACCACCACCACCACTTCCTCCCTGGGTGAAACCACGAACTCAGAAGGAACAAGGAACCCCCCAAACTCCCTATCATTTCCTCTGCACCATCACTGATCATTGAAATCTCTCCGATGAGTTCTCATTTTTTCGGCCGAGGTAAGCCTCGAAACTCATCTAAAACTTGTAGATTGTGTCTTGGTGTATGTTTGGAAGTAGTTTTAAGAGGTTTTGGTGATGTTTGGACATAGAAAACTCACGAGAAAACTTACCCAATTTTCAGGAGAAGACAGCGAATTTGCGGCCATTTTTTGGCCAACTTCAGCCACCACTCGGTCTCAACTTGGTATGTATGTTAGTATGATATGTATGCTATTTGTCTCAATATTTGTATGTATGTAGAAAATTTGATCTCGTCTTATACGTGTCTTTGTTATAGCAAAGTTGCTTTAATAAATATTATTATTTCTTCCAAAGGAAGTGGAGTCAAATAGTCTTGATTTGAGAGACTTTAATGAATTTATAAATCCATGAATTTTTATAGAGTTTAATTGATTTGTAGAGATTCTATATAAATTTTTGATTCAATTCCCTCGAAATCTCATGGGGAGAAGTGAGATTTGTGGATGCTTAAAATACACTTTAAAATCTCTCCAATTCCCTCTAATTCATCAACTTGCTCAAATTCTTTAAAATCAATTTTTAATTGAATACACTTGAAATGTTATAAACTTCTTTAAAATCCTAATTGAATACACTCGGATTTCTAAAGATTTTAATAAACTATCTTAAAATTCTAATTGAATACACCTTGAATTTCAGATAATCACTTAAAATCCTGATTGAATACCCCTAGATTCATTAAAAGAATCAAAATTCCTCAAAATCCCAATTGAATACACCTCCATTAATTTCTAATTTTTAAGCAGTGGGGCAGATTTTAGAAAACGTAACAACAAGAGTGAATTAAAATTGATTCCAATACGGCAATACCCCTTATATTCCTTATTTTTTCATATACTTTTTCATTTAAAAAAAATAAAGAGTTAAACATACATTTTAAGCATGATTTTTGTATTTTTTTGGGATGTGATATCCATACTCTTTTTACTTCTCACACATTCTTTATTAATTTATGTCCTTTAATCTACAATTCATTCGATCCAACGACCGAAAATTAAGAGAGTGTATGAGAAGTAAAAATGACCTTTTTTTTTACATCAGTCACTTAAAACTCTTCCCTTTCCTTTCCTGTATCACCTTAACAAAGTTGGATTTTTATATCAAATGGTCTATTGAATTGACCTACCTCATCAAAATGGTTATTGAAATTGAAAATCGATCAACGTTGTCTCTGAATTTGGGTGTTGCAGATCAATATCATCCTTCATTCTGCATTCTGTTAAAAAAATCTGTTAGTGTTCTGATGTGGCATATGTGATTTAAAAAAAACAAATTAATTTTTTAATTTAGCCCATTAATTCTCTCTTCCTTTATTATCTCTCCTTCCCTCCCGTATTCTCTCTCCCTTTAACACTGCAATACAAGCCAAGATGCAGCATCAAGGAGACGAAGTCGCGGCTGTCCTCTCCAACCACCCACAACTCAAAAACTGATTCCTATCCTATGTGAAGCTACTTAGGTGGACGTATCTTGTGCTTTTTCCCATGCAATTGACAGCTCATTGTCATTTGGATAAGAGCCGGTCTTAAATTTCCATATTTTATTACTATTTTTATTTAGTTATTAATTTACAACCAGCCTCTACCAGTATAAATAGGAGAAGCTCATCGTCATTTCTTTTCAAAACCAATAAGTACTTGAGTTAGAATAGGATGGCATGCAATGCATGCATTAGTTTACGTAGAGGTTGGTTGGTACATGTATATGTGTGTGTTTAGAAAATAAATTAGAGTGGAGGAAATACATGGCTTAGGAGTGATGAGGAGCTTGTTGAAGTACGTGGAGTCTAGCTATTGCGGTAGTGACATGGATCTTTATTTTAGCTTTGGAATCGGGGTAGGGGTTTCTTGGGGAACTTATCACCATTGAGATATTTGTCTTGTTTAAGCTTCGTGAAATATGTGTTATACTTGGTATGTTTACAACTGATATAACTGTTTATATTAGAACATTGACATATTCTTGTTATATTTGGTAATGTGGATATCGTCATAATGCTGATTATATGCATGTGTCATTGCATATTGGCGTGGATGGATTTTATTGGAATATATACATAAGTGAAATTATCTTTTGTGTGGTTGAGTTCAACTCTTATGGAACCAGCAAGGGTGACAAAAGTGAAATTATAGGAATGATACGAAGTAGTGAGGACTCTGGCGACCAAGAGAAGAACAAGATGACTGTCACGACCCAAAAATGTAACGTGACAGCGCCACGAATCTTAAAAATGCATAAGAGTTGCATGCTCCATCTTAGAACATGACAATTATCTTGTATCTTTAAGATGCCGAATCTTAAAAACGCATGAGAGTTGCATGCTCCGTCTTAGAACACGACAATTCTCTTGTATCTTTAAAATATTCAAGGCCTCTAATACTATTAACAAAATAAATATCAAAGTTCAAGCAAAAACCATAACATTCAAAACCATTTCATAAGCAACTTTTTTACAAAAGAAATCCTTTACAATAGCCAAGGAAGTCATAAGTTTTAGATAAATATATACATAAGCAAAATAGACTGCACATAGACATTTTCCACTGAAACCAGAAAATCAATATTTACATTTCACAAGCTGATTTTCTGACTCAAAAGCTTTGAGGTTGACAAGCTACAACTGCACACCTTAGTCCAACTTTTCCATTAAATCTCGCACTGCACCTGAAAATGTAAGGGGTGAGCATCACATACAATCATTTGCACCCCCTTGGGAGGCACCCTAACTAGGTTTGAAACTAGATATACCTTTGTACTACGTATAAAGAAAACAATTTGCACAAAAAAACCTTTGGCCTGAGTCAAAAATTATTTCATACTCATACAAGTTAACTATAGCGGGATCCTTAGATTCTTTTTGTCCTGACAATCGAACATGCGGCCAACTGCTCATACCTAAGAAAATATTCTCAAATAATACCAACAGAAGATAGGGTAGTGAGAGTGTCCACTTACAACCTATACCACATAGACACAAGTACCATCCCCTTACGGTAAATGATACGAGAGTCCGTTTGTATAGGACCCTCTGGAGGTTTAGGGGATCAAATCCCAAGGTAGTCACACAACCCCCCTCACTCAGGCCATCAGTACAATACAGAATAACATAAATCACATGCTAGAAAAATCAAAACTTTTTTTTTCCTAACATGCAATTGTAACAGCCAAAAATCCAATGCATAGTTTGCATGCATCAATATTTACATACATAATACATACCGAAATCCACTAACCAGGGTTTGAGTCCCCTTACATGGTATGGCACCAACTCTTTTCACAAATGTTCACTCTTATAATTTGAACTTGCTTAAGCCACATGAGTGCCTAATCCGAATATATATATATATATATATATATATATATATATATATATATATATATATATATATATATATATATATATATCATTACACACTTCACATGCACCAACACATACTAATACTTCACAATTCCATCTAACATAGTGCATGTATGTCCCAAAATAACCAATTCTAATATTTATTCATATTGAGTCCCAGCTACATTCATGGCTTTAGCCATATACTTAATGCCATCTAACAGCCAATGCACAATTGAATCCAATATGTCAAAATCAACTAAAATTTTACCTATGCCTTCTTTAATATTGCTCTTTGACCAGCCTTGAGACTTCCAAAACTCTCAATTCAACCATGCAACACTTCAAATGTGAATTTTTAAACTTATTAACATGAAATCCCCAATTAATAAAAATTTTGAATCTGCAAATGAGCTCTGAATTCTTACATTCATTTGTAGAGCTCAACGTTGTGATCATAGAGGCGAAAACAGATTGCAAATCGGATGTCTAAAGATTAACCTATGAATTTTCTTCTTTTGACACCTAAAGAAGAAACATGACCATTTTTTCTTCCTTTCTGGTCTGTTGGAAACTGTGCACCGAAAATAAGAAGATGAAAGAATCCTCTTGAACTCACGTGCTCTCCATTCCTTTTGTCTCATTATTTATTATTTTTTCCTAAGCCTTAACAAGCTCCATATAAATAAATATATATTTATAGAGTTTCTTTTGTAAAAAGGTTGCTTGTGAAATGGTTTTGAATGTTATGGGTTTTACTTGAACTCTGATATTTATTTTGTTAATAGTATTATAGGCCTTGCGAATCTTAAAGATACAAGAGAATTGTCATGTTATGAGATGGAGCATGCAATTCTCATGCGTTTTTAAGATTCACAGCACTGTCACGTTACATTTTTGGGTCGTGACAATGACTAACAAAAAGGGTACTTGGGATGATTGAGTTATGAGGTTGGTTTGTATAATAGAGCATTCGAACCACCACTGCAGTAGTAAAATGCATGATATGGGACATGCAGGTCCGCTTGTTTTATTTCATTGGTTAACGGGGTTGGGTAATTGAAGGTAAGATGCAATAGAATATAATTTATGTTTGATAACATGTTATAATTGATTACGTGTTGCATGAGACTCGGTTTAGTCTTGACAAGTATCCTTGATAAGACTTATGTCCCTACTGAGCTGTGGTTTTGCTTACCCCACACATTTTAGACCTTGCAGGTTTGTTACAAGACTAACGAAGGGTGGACGAACTGAGTTTGTGTTAGACGAGGGATTTGAGGGTTGTATTTATTTCTATACATCTTGTAAAAAATTTGGAGTTATTTTTGTAAGAGAAGTTTGTTTTTTCGTTTTGCTTTTTATTTTTCCACCGACCCTAGCTCCAGGGCGTGACAACATCAATCAGATTTAAGCCAAGTTAAAAAGATTGCAATGAGATAGCTATATCAAGAACTGGAATTGGAATTAGATTTGTAGAGCCAAATTTAAGCCAAAACGACAACGATTGTTATTTGGTGGCTAGGTTCGAAGAAGACGAAGTGGCTGGGTTCGAAGAAGAAGATGGCAAATAACTTTTTGTTTTTCTTAATTGTTAAATTTTGAAACACTTTCCTTAATAATTTTTTTTTAAAAAAAATCTCTAATCTACATGTGATCATAAAATTGGAGTGGGGGCTTACAATGTGGCACGTCAGCACACTCAAAAGATGGGGGCCTAATCCCAATACAATAGGTTCTATAGGTGCAAAAGAAATTGTAACGAAATTCCAACGGAAAAATGACATTATTTGCAACACTCATATTTAAGGAGAACATTGATTGATTTTCAATTTTAGTGACTATCTTGATGGGGTGGATCAATTTCAGTAACCATTTGTGAAACCCAACGAAGTATGCTTACATGCGGCTTGATCCCGATGTTGTTTTATCTACCAAAATTAGAAAAGAGAATAAGCAACATGAAGTTTCCTTTTTCTTGCGGACAAAATTTTGGTTGTGTATATTATACAGATGCATTACAAGTTGCTTTCAACAAAGGTATTAATGGTTAGTAGAGATCAGACTATTATTTTGAAGTGTCTACCGATAAGATATGATTGCACAAAGATAATGTTGGCAGCAATGTTGCTGCCTTGCCAATTGTTTTTTGAAGTGTCTTCCAAAGATTGATAAATTTGACCCTCAAAACAGAATCATACAATAATACATACTAAAAGATGCTCTTTTGAAATCCATCTAAACAGAGAGTAATATTTTTTTTAATTCTTTGTCTGTTAAATGTAATAGTGTACATATATCGTGATTTTTATTTTATTTAAAAATATACTACCAGTGCACCCCTATTTATCAATGTATTATTGCATATTGCAAAGTAACTTTATTCAAAGTTGACGAACACAATATTAAAATAAATAGTCTCTTAGCATTGTGTTTCTAAGTTTAATCCCAAGGCAAACCTTGAGTTGCAATCCGATTGTGCTAATATTTTGAAGAACTTGTGTAAATTGTGTAATTATTGTGACCTATTGGCGCCGAAAAAAAAAAAGAAAAGAAAAAAAAAGAAATTTGATTTATGAAAGTGGAGTTATAATCAATAGTAGAAAATGATATATAGCACCCGTCCTTAGAGAGGATAATAAAAAAGCTTCCAAAGGACACACGTAGTAGGGGTGCAACTTGGGCGGGTTGGAAGGCCAACCAAATCCTAACCCAACTTTTACAATTCAGGCTCGAGTTCGGGTTAGGTTTCATTCAGGTTCATTTGGGCTCGAGTTTAATTGGGTTAAAGTTTACTTGGGTTGGGTTTGGGTTGTCCAACTTTTTCAAGTTTAATCTTGTAACAACTTAGCTTCTAAGAATTCTTAAAAAAATTAAGCCAAGTAGCATCAAAGCTAGCTAACTTTAATTTCATAAATCCATATACTATAAAGCTTTAGGATTTAGAGACTACAAATATGGGCTGACTAATCAAAGCCTCTTATTTCTTAAAAGCTTAAATAATTATAAAGGGTAATTTATTAAAAAAAAAAAAGAAAGCGCGTTGGTTTTTGGACTTGGCTCACTTGGGTGTAGTATGAGCATTAATTGATATGGGTTACAACCTGGTTAGATTGGGTTTGGTTAGTCGTATTGGATTGGGTTGGGGATGGACGGGCAAATGATCAACCCAACTCAACCCAATCAATGAACATGTTGAAATTGGTTGAGTTTGGGCGGATTATAACTAAAAAAAAAATCTACTTGTTTGGGTTTAAAGTCGGGCTGGACATAGGCGGGTTCAGATTGGCCCAACCCAAGTTACACCCATAATACGTGGTTTCAAAACATAAAGGGCCTTTCACACGTGCAAAAGTACGTGCATGATGGCTAGTTAAAGCATCTCCAATGGAAGTTCCTATTTAGGGCCTCCCGCCACCATTTTTGGATACTCATTTAAGGATTTAAATGGAATCTTTGTATCCCTAAAGGAATATTGCCTCTAATGGTAGAGTCCTTATCGTAGAATCCTTAAATTTGAAGTTTTTATGGTTTTTCGTGATAATTTGATTAGGTGCACATTTTTTACTTATGTAAACCTATTTTTAATTAATTAAAAGCATTAAAATTAAAAACATTAAAAGAAAAATCTTCAATCAAGATTGTGGGTACGGTTTTCCACTAAAGGTACACATTTTTTTGTTTATGTTAACCATTTTTTAATTAATTAAAAGTATTAGAGTTAAAAGCTACAATCAAGATTGAGGTGCATCAAAAACAAAAAAAATAAAGATTGTGGGCTTCGTTTTTCGCTCAAGGGTGTCCCTACACAGTCCTTGTATGTGAGGACATACACTATGTATCCGATGAGTTCCCATGCATTAAGAACTCACTTCCCAATCCATTGGAGATTCATTTTGTCACTATATTTGTTTTATACCCATTTTAGACAATGATTGTCCCTATTTAGGAACTCCGCTGAAGATGCTCTTAAATAGAAAGGAAGCTACAACTATCAAGTAATTTTGAGATATAAAGGAATATATTTTTCGAGTTGTTCTCTTCTATGCATGATTTAAGAATAATAGGTGTGGGTGCAAATTTCTTCCTCCTTGATCTTGGACAAAATTGCACCTACAAAACAATTAACACCTTTGGTCAAGGCCAAGAGCCTCACTCGCCCACGATGAATGGGGGGCTTTGGCCGAAGAACCTCCGATGCCAAAGTTAGAATTTAGAGAGAAAGAGTGTTTAGAGAATTTTGGGATTTTTGCAAGTGTTGGAATGAATCTTTTTGTGAAAATGGGAGCCTATATATAGAGATAGGCCGGTCCTCTTTGGAGAAAGAGTGGTCGGCCACTAGGTTGGAGTTTTAGGTTTAATTTTGGTTTAGTTAGCCAATTTATTAGGTTGATTAATTGGCTAATTAAACATAAAGGGAATGTTTTGGTGGTTATGGAATATTTGAAATAAATAGCTAATTGATTAGCTAAGTAATAAAGTAGGAAATATATGGAATGAAATAAGTTTTGGGAGTTACCTTGTAGAAGGAATTTGATGAAATAGGTTTTAAATTGTTACCTATTTTGGGCACTTTTGACTTGGTTGAGGGATGATTGTCCACTGCTCGCGCGTAGGAAATCCGATGTGCCTCGAGGGTAATTTGGTCTTCTTTTGTCAAAAAATCCATGTGTCGCCTTGTGATTATTTTTGGCTCCACAAATGCCCCCACACCTGTTGGGCTGCTCGCAGAAAAGGGCAACAGGTGTAAAGATTTTCTTGCCTTAGGAAACTTTGAATTGTTTCCTTTTCTGATGCTGATTCTCTCTTTTAATAGGAAATTAGATCATTCTAGGAAAAGGAAATAAGTTTCTCTCAAAGCTTATTTAAGTCCACCTTAAGTGAATTATTAAATCAACTTCGGAGAGAAACTTATTTTACCCTACAAGAGAGAGAGAGCTTAGAAGATATTTGTTCCCCCTCCTCTAGCCATCTTCTACATCTTGCCCGTGCAAACGACCGTCTTTCGTTGCTTGCTTCGTCTTCTCATTGCTTTCAGGTAAGAAAAAAATTAATTTTCTTGTCTTCTTGATTTTCATGGAATCTTGGGGCTTGAAATTTGGCTCGACGGGATCAAAGATTTGTGATGGGGTGGCCTGGGAAGCCACGACATGGTTGTGCCGTGGGTGACTCCTTTTGATTTGGACGTTGGGGCGCGGTCGTGAAGAGGGATAGGCCAGGCCGTGGGGCCTGGCAGGCTTGCTGGGCTCTGCGGCTTCAGGCCTTCATCATCATTTTTTTTAAACTGGGCTCGGGGCCGTGCTTGAAGAAAAGAAGGGTGTGAGGCGTCAACCTCCTATTCCCTGATTTGCCCTTTTTATTTTTTATTTTTTTTTATTTGAATTGAATTGAATTGGGCCAAATGGCCTGCTTGTGCCGAGAATGGAGTGAGTGCCCAGGAGGGCTTGGGCCGTGAGGCCTACTTGTGCCAAGCCCTTTTTTTCCTTTTTTTTTTTTTTTTTTTTTTTTTTGCAACTCTCTAACAAACCTTCCTTATTCTTTTGTAGAATTCCTTCAAGCATGTCTTCCTCGAACCTCAAGAGTGATGATGGTGTGCCGTCGTTGTATCGTCAAGGTGGGTCTTTGAGCAAGGTTGGCTATTTCAAGGCTGCTCATTTCAAGATTAACTATGACGATTTGTTTAGAGACTTCCTTGAGGCATATTGGCATGCTATTCCGTCGGGAGTACGTGTGAAGCGAGTTAAGGATGGTAGCAGTCGTGAGCCATGCGATGGGGCTCGAAGAGCCATCAAGTTCCACCCTTACTATTTTGTGTTAGGGTTTACTTTTCCTATGCCGCATTTCTTCCAAGAAGTGCTATGCTCCATGAGATGTGCCCCTGCCCAATGTTCTCCGAACGCGATCTGAGTGATGGTGGGATTCCACAATTTGAGCCAATTCTTCGACTTAGAACTAACCATAAACGAATTTTGGTATTTCGTTGACATAGGTCACATCGAGGGAGTTAGGCAGCTGCGATCTCGTCATAGGCTTTTTGACAACTCGAGTAAAGGAGATCATGATTGGACCAAGGAGACTTTGGAGATAAGTGGAGAGTGGGAGTCTGATCCTTCCCCTGAGCTACGTGTGCCAACAATCTTCATATCCGGTAAGCAGGCTACTTTAATCTTTCTCGGCTGCTTTATTTTAGTGCTAAGTTGCTTTTCAATTCTTTGATTGTCTTCCGCTGCCTACGTAGATTCAGAATTTGGCTCAACTCCCAAGGTCTCTCAGGACATGAGGAAGATGCATGTTGCTCTGGGCATCCCCTCCGAGTATCACGAGTGGCGCTGGCTGCTTAGTCCTATTCGTAGGGAGAAAGACGGGTTGCCCCCAAAAGATGAGATAAAACGAATCAAGGTAGAGGCGTTGGCTCATCCTATCACTGTGGTGGAACCTACTACAAATGACGGTGGAAAAAAGAGGCACTCCCCGCCCGTTTAAGAGACGCCTATTGAGAATAAACAGAAGATTGTTCGCGGGAGTTCACTTGCTACTTAGGAGGCGCTTGCTGAGAAGAAACCAAAGACTTCCTTCGCTGCTCGTGAGGGTTCACCAGCTGCTCCCAAGCTTGTGATTGATTTGACTTCCTCCAGAAACGGGAAAAAAAAGACTGCCGGATCTGTGCCAGTAGCGCCTGTTGTTCCGAAAGCTGCTAGTTCGATTGCTGATAGGATTGCCTAACGTAGAAGTACATATGTGCCTTCAGTGTCAAAGTTTATGCCAAAGCATTCGCTTGGGGCTAAGTCTGGTTCTCCTTTGGAAATGCTTGTTACTATGAAGGGTGACAAAGTGCCCCTGCCTGCTAAAGTGGCGCCAAAACTCGTTGCTTCCGCTACTGAGACCAAGTTGCCTGCTGAGAAAAATGAGACTGCTCGTGCCAGCGGTCGTGATAAATCCACCAAGTCTAGTTCTGGGGAAGTTGCTGAGATTTATGCGCTTTTGAAGCCAGACTTTCTTGAGGACATGGACGTATGTGCTAAGTTTGTTGATGGTGTCAAAGAGGTTATAGGTCCGAGCTCGTTTGCAAAGCATACGTCTGAGTATAGGAGGACTGCTCTGCTGACCATGATGCAAAAAAAGGAGATCTTGGCAGCCGAGTCCATGCTTCTTGATCAAGAGGATACTAAGGCTGCCAAGGAGGTGGCAAGAACTATGGCAGCCGAAGCTTACTCTTCGGCCGATAGAGTTAAAAAATTAGAATCCGAGCTTGCTACTTTGAAGGAGTCTAATATCTCTGCCCCCATTTCTCTGCAACTTGAGACCGCTTGCCAAGAGATCGCGAATTTGAAGGCTAGGCTTGACGCGATTCAAGTAAAGTATGAAAGTGCAGAGAAGGAGATTGAACGTTACATACCTCAGATTTAGGATCTTGAACGTGCCATCTCTGAATTCCGCTCCGCTACTTATGCAAAGGATGAAGAATTAATTGCTACTTATAACCAAGTGATACACTTCAAGAAGGTTCTTGATAGGCTTGAACCTCAAGTGTTGGAACTTCAAGGTGCCTTGAAGATCAACGACAATTTGAACAAAGAAATGGAGGAAATGCAGCAGGCTCGTGCTCGCCTGCTTGAGGAAACTGCGCAGCTGAAGGGTGAGAAGGCTGGGTTTGAGGCTTCGCTTACTCAAAGTTAATCTGATTTCTACAAGCTGGGTTATGTAGATCATCTCTTTGGGCGGCCGTTAGACTTTGAGTTTTCTGAAAAAGACTTCGAGACCTTCTCTATTTCTCTAGAAGATTTGTTCGCCTTTACTTTCGAATCTTCTATTGGTGAAGTAGTTGGAGATGTTGGTGCCCAAGCTGGGGCAGCCGGGGGTGAAGTGCTGGATGGTGCCACTGGTGGGAATGTCGTGACTGCTGAAGATGTGGCGACTGAGTAGTCGTTGAGTGTCCAAGCTGCTGAAGAGTAGTATTCTAAGTAGCCTTTAGGATTTATTTTTCCTTGTTGCGTTTTGCTTTGCTTGAACTCCTTCGGTCTTTACTAGTTGTTTATCAATTTTGCTAGAAAATTTAATAAACTAGCTTCCTTCGCTTTTTCTCCATCTTCGCTTCTTTTGTTCATGCCATAACCTTTAGACTTTGTAGGCCAGTGGCAGGCGTGCTACTTTTCTATAAGCAGACAAGCTTGCGTAGCCTACGTAGTCGTAGGTGTTGGTGTAGAACTTTGCAAGGTTGTTAACCATAGGGTTGGCAGCCGGACGCCTTACTTACAGAAGCAGACAAGTCCGCGTAACCACTAGGCTGTTAACCTTGGCTTTCTCCAAATCCGTAGGTTATGTAGCAAGTATTACAACACTTTAGGACTTGGTGCAGGTCATTTCGCGCTTGGCAGATGTGAAGCTTATCGACTACGTAGCATGCCGGCAGTGGATAAAACTTCGTATATGCAGGCTAGCTTGTTTAACCTTTCACAAAAACGTGCGGTTGTTTAAGTCTAGTGTGGCTTTACTGCTCGAAGGGCAAGCCGTCGGCAGTCTTCCGGAGATCGTAGGTTACCTTAGTGCACTCGGTAGCAGCTTTGGATTCCCAGGGCAGTCGTCCATCGGATGTACTGCATAATGTGCCCCCTCAGTCTCTAGGGCCCGGTTCCCCGCGGATTAGGCCAAGAGACCCAAAATCCTTCAGTTAGCTAAGCCTTGAAAAAGACCATTGTGGCTACTTGTGGGAATCCTGGCGCAAGCCATCGTGCATCTAGTTATACTAGGGCAGCCAAGCTCATCCATGTCTGGATATTCGCAGTGTAGAGTTTATCCTCCAGCTTTGGAGAACAGACCCATATGGGTGTCGAGAAATTAGTTTACCCTCTCTCACTGAAGAGCATGGTTGGTCCCTCGGGGGGTGCAATTCCTGCGGTGAGTCCTTAAGAAGGGCGCGGTCTTCTTTTGAAGTGCAGAAGTGATGAGTTGTTGTTGACATGCAGTCAAACCAAGTTGTAAATTACTTCTGAATTCCTTATTGAAAAACAAGTGAAACGAACGAATAACTTAGTTGTAAAAGATTGCATAACAACTGAATAGTCCTCGGCTTGCGAGGTGGTGCCCTTTGAGCTGCTTGAGTCTTCAGGGTCTTGATATAGTGGGAGATCACACATGGTACTTTCTCAAGTTGTAGGTGTTCCATTGCTTCTCGATCTCCTTGTCGTTCATAGTGGCGAGGGTGTAGTTACCCTTGCCGCCAACTTTGCTGATTTTGTACGGACATTCCCAAATGGGATCTATCTTTTTTTATCCTTCTCTGCGGGCAGTGATGAAGGCCTTTCTTAAGACTAGATCTCCGAGTTAGAATTGTCAGATTCTGGCTCTTTTATTGTAACTAGAGAGGAGCAGCTGCTGGTAGGCTGAGATGCGGGTGATGGTCTGCTCGCGTCTCTCTTCTGTTAGATCTAGGTCTATGGCCATCTCTTTACTGTTCTGCTCGATGTCTGGCAGTAGGGTGCTGATGCTTGGCACGATGATGTTGGGAGGAATGATTGCTTCCGAACCAAACGCCAAAGAGAAAGGAGTTTCTCCGGTTGCTCGTCTTTTGGTGGTGCGATACGCCCATAGACATCTGGGGAGTTTGTCTGGCCACTTTCCCTTTTTGTTGATGAGGGATTTTTTGAGGTAGTCAAGGATTGTTTTGTTGGATGCCTCGGCTTGTCCATTGCCTTGAGGATATCTCGGCGTGGACATATGTTGCTTAATGCCATACTTTTGGAAGAAGTTCGCCAAATCTTTGCCCACAAATCACAGGGCGTTGTTGGTGACGATGGACTGAGGGATGCCAAACCGGCAAATGATGTTCCTCCATATAAAGTGCTCTATGTCCGTCTGAGTCGTGGTCGTCATGGGCTCCGCTTCTACCTATTTGGTGAAGTAGTCGGTTGCCACGATCATCACGCATCTGCCCTCAGTAGCATGCGGCATAGGTTCTACTAGGTCGATCACCCATTGCATAAACGGCCAAAGGCTTGTCTGTGGGTGTAGCTCGCTGGTAGGCAGTGCTGGTACATGCTTATAACGTTGGCAGCGGTCGCATTTTTGTACTTATAGCATCTTGGTGCATGGTAGACAAGTAGTAGCCTGCACTAAGAGCCTTTTGTGCTAAAGATCGACCTCCAGAATGGTTTCCATAAACGCCTTCATGGATTGAGCTTAGGACCTTCAAGTCGTCGGGAGGCGTTAAACAGCGGAGATGTGGTCCGGTGTAATATCTTCGAACGAGAATGCCATTCCACATGTAATAGTGTGCCGCCTTGGTATGGAGTTTCCTATACTCCAATCTTTTTGTGGGGAGTGTGCTGTTGACCAAGTAATCTATAATAGAACTTTGCCAATTTGGAATTACACTAACGTGTGACACTTCGGCTACTGGCTCTGTCTCTATGCTCGGCTTATCTAGGTATTCCACCGGAATAGAGCGTTTGAGTTGGTGATCGAGGGCGAAGCCTAGGCCGGCTAGCGCATCTGCATGGGCGTTTTCCGCCAGTGGAACTTGAGTGAGAGTGTAAGTTTGAAATGCCTCAAGCTGCTTGCGTACCTTCTCTAGATATTGCGCCATCCTTGGATGTTTTGTCGTGTAATCCCCAGTAGCTTGGCTAGTGATTAGCTGGAAATCGAAGTGAATTGCAAGCTTCTTCACCGCTAAGTCTTTTGCCATTCAGAGGCCTACCAGTAGGGCCTCGTACTCTGCTTCATTGTTCGATGCCTTGAGCCTAGAGTGATTGCCTGCTCAAGCATCGAGTCGTCTGGGATGACGAGTACCATGCCTGTTCCCGAGCCTTTGTAATTGGACGCACCATCGACATGCAAATGCCAAAGATCTTCGTTGAGGGAAGCAGGCGAAGCTAAGGTGTGCTCGGCTGCTTCTAGGACGTTGTTGGGCTGCTCTGCTACGTTGCCTAGGCTAGGCGCAAATTCTGCTATAAAGTCTGCTAAGGCTTGGGCCTTTATTGCCGTACGGGGTCGGAAAACTAAACCATATTGGCCCAGTTCTAGTACCCACTTCATCACTCGTTGAGAAGCATCCAGACTATGTAAGATTGATCGTAGAGGATACTGAGTCATGACAATGACTGTATGAGCTTGAAAGTACGGTCTAAGCTTCCGAGCAGCAACAACTAGAGCCAAAATTAATTTTTCGATCTTCGGATATCTTGTTTCCGCATCGAGAAGAGCTTTAGAAGTGTAGAATACCGGTAGTTGGGCCCCCAGCTCTTCTCGTATGAGGGCAGAGCTCACTGCTACTTCGGAGACTGCCAGGTAGATGTATAAATCCTCTGCAGCTTCCGACTTGAATAGTAAGGGAGGCGATGTGAGATACCTCTTCAGGTCTTGGAAGGCTTTTTCGCATTCTTCATCCCATTTGTCTCATTTCGCCCTCTTGATAGCTTTGAAAAAAGGCTTGCATCGATC
Source organism: Cotoneaster glaucophyllus (assembly GCA_036320875.1). NCBI lineage: Eukaryota > Viridiplantae > Streptophyta > Magnoliopsida > Rosales > Rosaceae > Cotoneaster > Cotoneaster glaucophyllus. Next base: position 19,631,900 of record CM070073.1, read on the forward strand.
GGTGGACCGCGAGAGGAAGCGGTTGAGGGCAGCTGCTTGTCCGGTCAAGCTTTGGATCTCTTTCAAGGTAGTTGGAGACTTCATCTCTAGAATCGCTCGGATTTGCTTGGGATGCGCTTCAATCCCTCGTTGGGTTACTAGGTAACCTAGGAATCGGCCTGAAGATACTCCAAATGTGCAATTGGTGGGGTTGAGCTTCATTTTGTACTTTCTAAGGATGTTGAAAGTTTCCGCCAAGTTGCGAATGTGGTCTGACCGCTGCTTGCCTTTTACCATGATATCGTCAACATAGACCTCCATGGTTACCCCAATTTACTTCTTGAACATCATGTTTACTATCATTTGGTAAGTTGCTTCTGTGTTCTTCAGGCCAAAGGGCATGACCTTGTAGCAATAGGTGCCTCGCTCGATCACAAACGCGTTTTTTCCTTGTCGGGCTCGTACATGGCTATTTGGTTGTAGCCAGAGTATGCGTCCAAGAAATTAAGTAGCTGGTTCCTAGAAGTTGAATCTACCAAAAGATCGACTCGAGGGACCGATTAGGATCTTTCGGGCATGCTTTGTTGAGGTCGGTATAGTCTACGCAAACCCTTCACTTGCCCTTCTCTTTCTTCATAACTAGCACGACGTTGGCAAGCCATGCTGAGTGTGCTACCTCTTCTATGAATCCGGCTTCCAATAGCTTGTCTATTTCTGCCTCGATGATCGTTACTCACTCAGGTGCAAAATGTCTTCTCATTTGGATCACCGGTTTAGCAGCGGGGTCAACGTGTAGCTTGTGGCAAGCCACCTCGGGGTCAATGCCGGGCATGTCGGATGGTGACCATGCGAAGATGTCTCAGTTTTCTCTAAGGAAGGTAGTGAATTCTTCCTTCTCGACTGGGCTTAAATGTGAGCCAATTCTAGCCGTCTTTTTCGGCTGTTGGGGATCGAGAATGATTTCTTCGGCGTCTTCCTCGGGTTTCCATCCTATCTCGTCTGCTTGGGCGTAGGGGTGGGCATAAAAACCGCCAAACCGCAAAACCGCATCGAACCGTATGATAAAAACCCGAAAAGAACCGTGTTGACCGAAAAAGTCAACTTTGAGTCAAAAACCGAACCGGACCGTTTCAAACCGGTTCGGTTTCGGTTTCAAATGAACGAGAACCGGCCGGAACCGAACCGAACCGTTCTATTAATAATAAATTAATTAATTATATATATACACACACATGTCATGATATAATAGGTTAAAAAATTAATTTCATCAAGTTGCAAAGCAGGGAATCCTATCCCAATTAGGGCTCATCCATCTCACCCTCATCATCACTCACGGCCGCATCAGTCATCACAGATTTCACACTTTTAGATTTCCATTCCTGTAGGCTTCTTCACTCTGCCGAGTCGCCCCCCACCTCACTCACCGTTCTCTGCGACGACCCTCGTCATCCCTCCTCCGCGACAGCTTCGTTCTCCGTCCTCCCTCCTTGGTATTTTCTCTATCTTTCTCATATTCTCTCTCTACACCCCTTCGTCAAGTCTCTAAAGCATTCGCTTCTTTGCGTGCTACGGAGGACCTCTTGCTTCACTCACCTTCCCCACTTCAGTCCCCACCGCATCGCATCCGAATTATCAAGTTTGATCATTTTCTCACTTTCCCCAATCGATTGTGTGAATTTCTTGAAACTTTGTTTTCTGATTGGTGAATGGTGATTGATGGTGTGGTCGATTCAGGTGCTCCCATGGCTTCCCCGCAGAGTGATATCTCAGCTTCTCGCGAAAGGATCTTCGAGACCGGTATGGCTCATTGAGCTTTTGTTTTTCAAGGTTTGGGTTTTTTATTGGTTTTTTTTTTTTTGAAGCTTTCATGAGCCCGTGTAATATTGGCATATGCTTCCTCAGAACTATGATTACTTTGATTTTGAAAATAATTTATTTTATTTCCTTGGTTTGGGTTGTAAGAAATGTTAACATCTGGGGAGTGGGAGGGCAGGAACACGATTTTCTTAAGAAATCTGGTTTGGGACTTGGAGTAGACATGGAACTGGAAAATAGAAAGGTTGTAGGGCTTGTGTATCAGCATTTCTGGTCAATCAACTAGAAGAAAGCCTTTAGGTTGCACTTTCAATTGGATGTGTGCAGATGTTTGATTATGATTTTTTATTGCTTCTTTTTGCTGTGCTTATCGAACGAACACTTGTTTCATGGGATTTATGTTTATGGTTTTGGTTTTTGTTTTTCTCTTGTGGTTGATATCTTGTATTTTATTTTTTACGAGTTCTATTTGGTAATAAGTTCTTGTTTCCTACTAAAAGAACAAAAGATTATGTATTTCTCATCTCCACATTGGAGATGGGCACCTCTCTCGACATTGTTCTTTCATAAGACATAGTCTTGGTTTTGAGGATGTTTGGTATTTTCAGGCTTGCCCTTGAGATTATTATCTTTTGTTGGAATATAATGCATTGTTCTTGGGGAGTAACAAGAAAGTTGTGGCTCTCTGGAGGTGTATGATATTGGCTCTTACATGGAGTCATGGACTGTATGGTTGAACTGAAATAAGTAAAGTTATTTTTTTCTATTATAATGCAAATTGAGGAAGCTGAGAACTAAAAGTACCCCCACAACAGAAATAATATAAAATGAAAAGTAGTATAACGTAATTGTCTAATTGGGGCCATTTCAATTGAATGGATGTCCTCCCTGTATAGTGGCATTGAGGCATATACATTACTTAGCCCATTCGCAAATAGACGATTGAGACCTAATTTATTGTTCTCATTTCATCTGGGGAGGGCGTATCATGTATATCATGCTTAAACCTTCTGTCTTTTTGAATAAAGATATTGTGTCCACTTTCAATTTGAAGCGTACAGATGTTTGATTAATTATCTTCTACTATTTCCCATTTGAAGCTTTTCGTGAAATTTTGGAGCGGAGTGCATCTGCACACTCTTGTCTTCTACTATTTGATTAATTATCTTCTACAGTTTCAGGTTAGTTGAACTTAATTGTACTTGATTAATTATCTTGTCTCATATTTAGCATATTTAGCAGTCTGGAGATGTATTTGAATGCATGATGATTTGGTGTTCAAATAATTTAGTATTCGGAACCGTAAACCGGCAAGAACCGAATCGAAACCGGTGTAGACCGAACCGTAAGGTTCTAGTAATAAATTTAAGCGGAACCGCACCGAACCGAACCGAACCGTTGATATTGTCCGGTTCCGGTTCCGATTCCTGTTTAGGGGTGGAACCGCACCGAACCGCACCGTGCCCACCTCTACTTGGGCGCCATTTTCTCGATCCGCTTGCTGTAATTGCTATTTGGTAGCCTCATCGTCCCTTTGGATTTTGGCAGCCTCCACTGGGGTAAAGGTCTTCTTCTTTGACTCTTTCAACATTTACACAGTGCATCGTCATGATGCGGCCTGGTCAGACTTAATTTCTCCAATTCCTCTTCCCGGGATGCAGAATCAGATTTTTTGGTACTTGACGGAAGTGACGACATCTAGCTTGATTAACCAAGGTCTCCCAAGAATCCCATTGTAGGGAGATGGGTCACTTATGATCGTGACTGTCTGCTTTGAGACAACTGGTGGTGTTTTCACGTCAAGTGTGATGTGACCGATGACAGTTGAGGTGTGTTCGTTAAATCCGGTGAGTACTTCTGCTCGGCGTATGATTGTGCTTTCCATGCCCATCTTTTGAATGACTGAGAATTGAAGTAGGTTGACTGCACTTCCATTGTCAACCATCATTCTGTTGACCATAACATGGGCTAGTTGGATAGATACTACTAGTGCGTTGTCATGTGGGAAGTCAACGCCTTCTGCATCTTGCTCGGTGAAGCCAATGATGGGTCCACGTTGGGTGTCAATTGCTTGGACTTGTGAGACTAAAAAAGCCTGCTGGATCTTCCTTTTTTTGGAGTTATTAGTGGCCCCCAAGTGTTCGGATTCGGCGAAGATACCATTGATTCGAATTGTCTTGGTTGACGGCTCCTCATCATCATCGGCATTCCTTCTTGGCTGTGCATTTGGCTTGTCCAGTATCTATCGACTTTGCCTTCCTTCACGAGTTCTTCCAAGTGTAGCAGTTGTCGGTTGTGTGACCAGAACTTCGGTGGAATGCACAATACTTGGTGTGGTCCAACTTGGAAGTATCTCATTTTGATTGTTTTGGCAGCTTGAACCACGGCTCGTTTTTAATGTCGCGAAGGATTTGATGGATCAGAATTGAGAATTTAGAGTAATTCTTGGTTATCCGGCCTTCTTTGGTTGTGGGCCTATCCCTACGTTTGGCCTTCTGCCTACTATTGCTTGGTTGTTTCCCGTCTTTCTTTCTTTGAGCCGCTGCTGACTCTTTTTGAGGCTGCTCGGGCGCCTTTTCTACCCACCGAGCCTCGTCCCAAAGTGCATGCTTCTCTGCCAGGGCAAAAGAATCTACTAGAGTCAGGTCTTATTTCATGATCATTTCTTCGAATAGTGGGTGGTCTGCTGGGAGTCGTTTTTGAAAGGATGCACTAGCTATTGAGTCGTCACATCCGACGATCTTTGCCTTCTCTGCTTTAAACCTTTTTACATAGTCGTGGAGCGACTTCTTTAGGTTTTTCTTCACGTCGAACTAGTGGTCGGACTTTTTCTTGATCGAGCGGTAAGATGAATATTCTTTGGTGAAAACCAAGGAAAGATCATCAAAATTATAAATAGGTTGTGGTGGCAAGGTGTGAAACCAATCTTGCGCCTCACCTTGTAAAGTGGTGGCGAATATTTTGCACATAAGAGCGTCATTATTTCGGTAAAGGACCATCGCGCTTCGGTAGTGCTTCAAATGCCTCTCTGGATCTCCATCTTATTTGAAAGATGTGAAGTGTGGCATGCTAAACTTGCGTGGAGGCTCTATTTGCTCGATCTCGTCCGTGAAAGGTGACCTGCTTATGTTGGTCATATCCCGCCGCAGTGTCTCATCAGTCACTTTGTTGCGTTGAAAATCACGCAATCGTTCGTTAAGGAGTCTTTCTACGTCTTCTTGGATTTGCCTTTGTTGGGGTAGCGGAGCCCTTGGCTGCCCCTGGTCTTGACCTGCCGGTCTAGGCCGCTCTTCTACATGGTCGATTTGTCTTTGCCTCGGCTGCTGTGTATGAGATAGATTCCTAGCAGGTGAAGGGTTTCTTCGCATGATGCTGGTTGAACGTGAAGCGGATTGAGTGGCTGCTTCTCTCCGTCCGTCACGCTGCATGCTTCGATGTGATGTGGAGAATGCTCCTTGCGAGCCTAACCGCGAATGAATGCTTTGCCTAGAAGGCTGCTCATGTGGATTATCGGAACGTGGCCCCAACCGTGAATGTATACTTACCCGTGGGCCTAGTCGAGAATGCACGCTCCTCCGCGCGCTAAGACGGGAGTATACATTATCTCGAGGGCCCAATCGGGATTGTACACCGCCCTATTGCTCAGTTTGTGGTTGGTTGATTGGCTTCTTGCCAGGACGCCGCCGGAAAGGTTCATCGTCTGCCCTTGTCCTACTTCGGGACACCTCGTCTAGGGCACGTTGGATCTTGGTGCGTTGCAAAAGTTGATTCACCAAGGTCATTTGTTGTGCAAGGGCGCTCATCAACTCCATGACTTGTCGGGACAAATGTTGTTCGCCACTTGGATTGGAAGAGCTTGGAAGGAATATTCCTCCTTGAGCAGTGGAAGGGTGGTTGACTCCAGGCGCGAGATTTGAGTTGGGAAATGTCAAATCCGTGAAGAAATGTGGTGAAATTACCCCCGGCTCGACGGTTGGTTCGGATGGTTGAGATGGTCTTGGGCCGACTTGGGCTGCTTGGGAAACCATCGGAGCAGGCTGGGCCTCGGGACCAGGCTGAGCTACAAGGGCAGGTTGCTCAGTGCGTGATGCATGTGAGTGTGAGGCTTGAGCCGTGGCTTTGGTGGCATGGGCCTTGAATGGCACGACTTGGACTTGCCTTGGTGGCACGACTCGGGCCGTGATAGTGGTGTCATGGACCTCGCCGCGAGTGGCCACCGCGGTGGTTGCCATGGTGGAGCTTCGTGGTGGTGGTGCCGCCCCTCCTAGGATCACATTCAACCTTGTGGATCGCCGCGGTCCCATTTCTTGAATATTTGAATTTTCACTCGTGGAGTTTTCTAAATTTTTAGCCATTGTATTTTTTCTTTTTCTTTTGTACGTTTTATCAAAGAACCTTTGCAAATAAAAAATTCTAATAATAAGAACCTATGAAAAAATACAAGTGGACTAGAAAATAGAGAAAAAATCTTTTTATGCGAGAGTCTTCTACGAGTGTAGATTTCTTTCTCTCAATGAAAGCACCAATATGTGGATGCAAATTTCTTCCTCCTTGATCTTGGACAAAATTGCATGTACAAAACAATTAACACCTTTGGTCAAGGCCAAGAGCCTCACGCGCCCACGATGAATGAGGGGCTTTGGCCGAAGAACCTCCGATGCCAAAGTCAGAATTTAAAGAGAAAGAGTGTTTAGAGAATTTTGAGATTTTTGCAAGAGTGTTGGAATGAATCTTTTTTGTGAAAATGGGAGCCTATATATAGAGATAGGCCGGTCCTCTTTGGAGAAAGAGTGGCCGGCCACTAGGTTGGATTTTTAGGTTTAATTTTGGTTTAATTAGCCAATTTATTAGGTTGATTAATTGGCTAATTAAACATAAAGGGAATGTTTTGGTGGTTATGGAATATTTAAAATAAATAGCTAATTGATTAGCTAAGTAATAAAGTAAGAAATATATGGAATGAAATAAGTTTTGGGAGTTACATTGTAGAAGGAATTTGATGAAATAGGTTTTAAATTGTTACCTATTTTGGACACTTTTGACTTGGTTGAGGGATGATTGTCCACTGCTCGCGCGTAGGAAATCCGATGTGCCTCGAGGGTAATTTGGTCCTCTTTTGTCAAAAAATCGACGTGTCGCCTTGTAATTATTTTTGGCTCCACAATAGGTGGTTGAGATTTAACTAAATCTCCTTTAGTTAAATCTTAACCATTTATTTGTGAAAAAACATGTTCTAGAAAATTATTGTATATTTAATTTTCAATATTGCGGATGAGATGTCATTTAGTATTACGGTCTAATTGTATTCCTCTTCAGTTGGAAGTGAGAAGTGAGAGGTCTTAGGTTCGATTCTTGCTAAAGGCGAATTTGAACCACATTAATGGCTACCAATGTGAGGCTAAATCCCTTTCCTCTCATTCTCTTAATGTAGATAATATTATTTGTTAAAAAAAAAAAAACAAAATTGCGAAAGAGATGTGGCCTAAATCACAACAAAACCCGAAACAGAAAATCAAATATGAAGCCCATTACTAATCGTATAAAATCTCTACATGCATCTAATTTCATAGGTGGTTAAGCTAAGAAAAATACTTATATTAATTAGTTGGCCACTAGAGTATCTAAAACTTGACATAGTATTAAAGCAAGTGATCCTCTGGGTTCGATTGAGCCGAAATGTGACAATGAACTAAAAATCTACATCCTGAGTTAAAACATCCAAATTAAATCTTGAAGTTCAAAATAAATAATTAGTGATAATATCGATATAATTAGTAGTGAATTTTCAAATAGCCTCTGAAATATTAACTTGATATCACGACGATCCTTCTTTCAACTTCGTATTGGAAAAAGAGATAAAATAACTCTCAAGCTCTAAGTTAGGATACGCAAATCAAATCCCTAAAATCCAAAATAAAAGAGGACATTCCACATGCACCTACTAAGATAGTCATCATGTTAAACCTGACCGCAGTAAATACTTCAGTTGAATGATTGAATTTATGAAAAAAAAAAAAAAAAATCTGAAGAAGAAAGAGTCCAAGTTGTTGGAAATTTTGAAGTTTGAGTGCAAATTTCATTTGTCCCACATTGGTCATTCCCAAAAGACTTCAACACTTTATAAGGGTTTGTGCCTTATAGAAAGTGATTGGAGTGTTGGACTTGGAGAATAAAATTGGGCTCACCATTGGGGTTGGGCTTTGATGTGTGCTAATTAATTGGTAATTAATATATAATTAAATACTTTAATTAATTATTTTTCGGATTTAATTAATTATTATTTTTAATTAACTAAATTTGAATTTAATTATTTAATTATTTGTTTATTCTAACAGACTCATCTTTTTAGATGAAGTCTGAAGAGTGAAAGTACGCAGAACCAAAAACACCTCTCTGAAGAGGTGTCTTCCAACAGATGCATCCTTTCTTCTTACCTGTTGTGAACAGGCATCCTTCTATTATAAATACATGCATCTGCATATCATTTAAATCACTGAAAAACATCAATCCTTGTATACCAAGCATACTGAGAGTACCACAAACAAATTCGCCAGAAGTCTAGTTTTCCGGTGCTGGAATTCTAACTTAGATCGTTGAATCCTGGTGAGGCAGACGTCCGAAGAACTACAAGCACTGAGTAGGGACGAAATTTCTGTTTCAAGGACATTGCGGTACGCAAGCCTCGATCTTCAAGTTGTCTGTGTTTAATTTTTATTCTTGTTCATACTGTGTTAAGTTTTATTTGCATTTATTATTTATTAGCATATATAATTTATCACAGATTGTTGACATATATCCAACAATCTTGAAACAGAAATTTCATGGATCCACAATCTGTGAATATGAATGGCTCTGTGCCAAAATACTCTGAAAAGCCTGAGAAGTTGAAAGGGTTGGACTTCAAGAGATGGCAACATAAGATGTTGTTTTTCCTGACAACCATGAATCTCGCTCATGTTGTCAAGGAAGAAGCTCCGCAGTCTAATGAGAATCCAATGACGAGAGAGACTGTCATGGCAATTGAAGCTTGGACTCATTCTGAGTTTTGTTGCAGAAACTATATTTTGAATAGTTTGGATGACAATCTCTACGACATTTATTCTCTGTGCAAGACAGCGAAGGAGTTATGGGAATCCCTGGAGAAAAAGTATAAGATTGATGATGCCGGTTCAAAGAAATTTGTTATCGTTAAGTTTCTCAAATATACAATGGTGGATTCCAAATCTGTTGTTTCTCAGGTCGAAGAAATCCAGAAGTTGATCTATGAGTTGCACTCCGAGGGATGTGAGATCAATGAGCATTTCCAAGTTGGAGCAATAATCGAGAAGTTGCCAACTTCCTGGAATGACTTCAAAATTTATCTCAAGCACAAGTGTCGTGAGATGAATATGGAGGATTCGATTCTGAGGCTAAGAGTGGAAGAAGACCACAGAAAGGCAGACCGTTCTGGAGGGTTTACTGCCATTGAAGCCAATGCGAATTATGTTGAGGGAGGAAACTCCAAGGCCAAGCCGAAAAAGAATAAGGCTCCTAAAACCAAGCAGTTTGCACAATCTGCCCTTGCTCCAAAAGGCAAGAATCTGAAGAAGATTAAGGGCGCTTGCTATGTGCGTGGCAAATCTGGTCACAAGGCACAAGATTGTTATCATCGCAAGGATGGAAATCATGCAAATGGAAACAACAACCATGCTAACATGGCAATCACCAATGGAGAATTGGCTGCTGTTGTGTCCGAGGTCAACATGGTCTCGAATGGAAGTGAATGGCTGATGGATACTGGTGCTACCAAGCACATCTGCGCTGACAGAAATCTGTTCACTGGATACCATCATGCTGCCCCTGGAGAAAAGCTGTATATGGGCAATTCTGCCTCATCTGTGGTGGAGGGCAAAGGCAAAGTGATACTCAAATTCACATCTGGAAAGAGTCTCACCTTGCTGAATGTGCTGCATGTTCCTGAAATAAGGAGGAACTTGGTTTCTGGACCTATTCTGATTACTAAGGGCTTTAAACTTGTAATGGAATCCAACAAATTTGTACTTACCAAGGGTGGGATGTTTGTTGGAAAAGGATATGTGGCTGATGGCCTCGTGAAACTCAATGTAATTGCCATTGATGATGCTAATAAAATAAATGCTTCTACTTATACTGTTGAGTCTTCTAATATTTGGCATGCTAGATTAGGACATGTTAATTTTCGTTCCATGCAAAGAATGGTTAAATTATAATTATTACCTAAATTCGAAATTGATTTTAATCATAAGTGTGAAACATGTACTGAATCGAAATTTGCTAGGCAAATGAGAAAGTCAATTTTGGAAAGATCAAATGAATTACTTGGATTAATTCATAGTGATCTTTGTGACTTTAAATCCACACCAACTCGTGGAGGAAAGAATTATTATGTCACTTTTATTGATGATTGCAGTAAGTATTGCTATGTTTATTTGATTCATAGCAAGGACGAAGCTTTGAATATGTTTAAGACATATAAAGCCGAAGTTGAAAATCAACTTGAGAGAAAAATCAAAGCATTTAGATCCGATAGAGGAGGAAAGTATGAGTCTACTGCCTTCTCAGATTTTTGTGCACAACATGGAATTATACATCAAACAACGGCTCCATTCACACCACAAAAAATGGTGTTGCTGAAAGGAAAAATAGAACATTCAAAGATATGATTAATTCCATGTTAAATAGTTCTGGGCTTCCGCACAGTTTGTGGGGTGAAGCTTTACTTACTGCAAATACCATATTGAATAAGGTTCCTCTAAAAAAGATTGACGAGTCACCTTATAAACTATGGAAAGGACATAAACCCACTTATAAAACCCTCAAAGTGTGGGGTTTCTTAGCAAAGGTGCAAGTTCCGTTACCAAAAAGAACGAAACTAGGACCTAAAACTATTGATTGCGTATTCATTGGTTATGCAAATAATAGTGCTGCTTATAGGTTCCTTGTTGTAAAATCTTCAATTTCTGACATACATGTTAACACTATATTAGAATCAGCGGATGCAGAATTCTTTGAGGATATATTTCCTTACAAAGAAAAGGAATCTGGTTCTGGTTCTAATACAAAGAGGGTTCATGATCACAGTCATTATGAAGCCTCTTCTTCTGGTGTCCAAGAAAATGATGTGGAACCAAGAAGAGGAAAAAGAGCCAAAGTTTCAAAAAGTTTTGGACTAGATTTCATTGCTTACTTGTCCGAGAATGAACCTAGAACTTTTAAAGAAGCAGTGTCTTCTTCTGAGGCTCCTTTATGGAAGGAAGCAATTAAAAGTGAAATGGAATCCATTATGGAAAATAACACATGAGAATTGGTTAATTTACCTCCTGGTAGTAAACCAATTGGTCATAAATGGATTTTCAAGAAGAAACTTAAGGCGGATGGAACCATTGACAAGTTCAAGGCACGTTTAGTAGCAAAAGGTTATCGCCAAAAGGAAGGGTTGGATTATTTCGACACTTATTCTCCAGTTTCTCGCATAACGTCAATTAGGACGTTAATAGCGATTGCGGTTGTGTACAACTTTGATATACATCAAATGGATGTAAAAACAACATTTTTAAATGGAGAACTTGATGAAGAAATATATATGGAACAACATGAAGGGTTCGTGCTTAAACGACAAGAAAGCAAAGTGTGCAAATTAGTTAAGTCGTTATATGGACTTAAACAAGCACCAAAACAATGGCATGAGAAATTTGATCATACTTTGTTGACACATGGATTCAAAATAAATGAATCTGATAAATGTGTCTACATTAAGAGTAATGATAAAACTTGTGTTATTGTCTGCTTGTATGTGGATGATATGCTCATAATGGGAAGCAATAAAGATGTCATAAACAAAACAAATAAAATGTTGAATTCAAGTTTTGACATGAAAGACTTAGGTCAAGCCGATGTCATTTTAGGAATTCAAATTAAAAGAAATAGTGAAGGGTATGTCCTTACACAATCCCATTATGCAGAAAAAATATTACGAAGGTTTGGTCAAATTGACTGCAAACCTGCTGCAACTCCTTTTGACGCTGCATGCAAGTTGGAGAAAAATAAAGGCCATGCCATATCTCAACTTGAATATTCTCAAGTAATTGGAAGTCTAATGTACTTGATGAATTCAACTAGGCCCGACTTAGCTTATGCAGTCAGTAGGCTTAGTAGATATACAAGTAATCTGGCACAAGAGCATTGGGATGCTTTAGTAAGAGTGTTGAGGTATTTAAAAAATACACTTGACTACGGATTACACTACACCAAGTATCCACCTGTTGTAGAAGGCTTCAGTGATGCCAATTGGATTTCTGACACAACAGAATCCAAGTCGACAAGTGGATATGTTTTTACCTTGGGAGGTGCAGCAATATCTTGGAAATCTTCTAAACAAAAATGTATAGCTCGTTCCACCATGGAGTCAGAGTTTATAGCTTTAGACTTGGCTGGAGAAGAAGCCGAGTGGCTTAAACATTTTTTGGAGGATATTCCAATGTGGCCAAAGCCTGTAACTGCTATATGTATACATTGTGACAATATGGCCGCGCAATCAAGGGCCAAAAGTCATGTATACAATGGTAAGTCGTGACACATCAGGCGTCGACATAATACTCTTAAAAAGTTGCTCTCCAATGAAGTAATATCCATTGATTATGTGAAGTCAAAGAAAAATATAGCTGATCCTTTGACCAAAGGCCTACCAAGAGAGCAAATATTATTTACATCAAGAGGAATGGGTCTCAAGCCAATTCAATGAATCGGACTGGGCGGAAACCTAACCTAGCTGATTGGAGATCTCATGGTCTAGGTTCAATAGGCCAACTGGTTGAGTTTGATTCACAAGTTGAACACACCACTTACCCATTCTTATGATAAAATGTGTGTTGTCTGTTGAGTTTGAGGGGTTATGTTTTATACATTTAATGACATTAATATCTTGTTGTCAAGAGGAATATGGCAGACTATTCTTAATTAATGTCACCTATATAGGAGTAAATGGGGCCACATTTATGAGAATTGAAATGGCTAAATTCTCTAAAGCTCCTACGAAATCCGGGATCTGTTCAGGGCCAAAATGAACACAACCGTATGAATTGACATGTGGCAGACATGATATGTGTGTAGCATATTGTCTCGGTTTACTACTGCGGTGAACAGTTCAAGATCTTCCACATCCACTGCGTCACCAAGTAAACCCGATATGTTTTCACTAGGGTAAGTTCAAGTCCAAAAGACACTTCACCCGAGGCATATCATGTCTATTCTTTCTCAGTTTTAGGCAGCCTAGTTATACATCTGCATTCAAATGTGGGGTGATTGTTGAAGTTTGAATGAAATTTCAACTCAAATGTGGGGTATTGTTGGAAATTTTGAAGTTTGAGTGCAAATTTCATTTGTCCCACATTAGTCATTCCCAAAAGACTTCAACACTTTATAAGGGTTTGTGCCTTATAGAAAGTGATTAGAGTGTTGGACTTGGAGAATAAAATTGGGCTCACCTTTGGGGTTGAGCTTTGATGTGTGCTAATTAATTGGTAATTAATATATAATGAATTATAATTAATATATAATTAATATATATTTAATTATCAAAAGATGGGCATTGGGCCTTGGGGCTCTAAATAATTAAATACTTTAATTAATTATTTTTCGGATTTAATTAATTATTATTTTTAATTAACTAAATTCAAATTTAATTATTTAATTATTTGTTTATTCCAACAGACTCATCTTTTTAGATGAAATCTGAAGAGTGAAAGTACGCAGAACCAAAAACACCTCTCTGAAGAGGTGTCTTCCAACAGATGCATCATTTCTTCTTACCTGTTGCGAACATGCATCCTTCTATTATAAATACATGCATCTGCATATCATTTAAATCACTGAAAAACATCAATCCTTATATATCAAGCATACTGAGAGTACCACAAACAAATTCGTCAGAAGTCTAGTTTTCCGATGCTGGAATTTTAACTTAGATCGTTGAATCCTGGTGAGGCAGACGTCGAAGAACTACAAGCACTGAGTAGAGACGAAATTTCTGTTTCAAGGACATTGCGGCACGCAAGCCTCGATCTTCAAGTTGTCTGTGTTTAATTTTTATTCTTGTTCATACTGTGTTAAGTTTTATTTGCATTTATTATTTATTAGCATATATAATTTATCACAGATTGTTGACATATATCCAACACAAGTTTACTATACTTGGAAAATCTCAATCAATTTCAAAAAAGAAAAAATCTGAAGAAGAAAAAGTCCAAGTTTGCTATACTTGGAAAATCTCAATCAATTCAAAACTTTATCGGCATCGTAAGAAGAGCAAGTTACAAAAAAACCGACTGAAGGAAAAATAAACACAAGCCGTCCATATCCTGTACAATATTTTACATTCAAACCACCTGCAGTAATTAAATTACATAAGTATTTAATCACCAGCTAAAATGGTGCAGAGACAATCTCCCTGGGTCCTCGTGGTCTTCTGTAATAATCTTCCGAGTACTCAGGCTCCTCAACTGAAGCCATCATCACTTCATCACCACTTTGCTGGATCGAACTAACTACTGGCTCCAAACCCTGCAAATTAATAATAATTTAGTTAATTTAAATCTTGGTCTCTAATATTGTTATAAAATATTTATTCAAAAAATTATTGAAAGGTTTTTTCAACCACAACAAACCTCTGTGAAAATGCGCATTGTTTCTTCTATATTCTTTGTATTCACCACATACTTAGCTGCCTCCTGCAAGATATCACCACACTTATAAATTACAAACCCATAAAAAGTAAGATAATTTTTTTATAAAAAATTCAAACTCATAATTCCAATTTTCATTCCATATACTGTAGCAAAAAGTGGTAAAGAAATGATCTTGTATTCGCCATATAAAACCTCGTGTACTTTACTTTCTTCCTTCTGCTTAATACAAGAGTCTTATACAGTAAATAGTAAATCGTCCCCTTTTTGCCATTACGAAATGAACTTTTCTTGCCAAGGAGGATCATATATGCATGTCTCAAAAACCCAAAAAAGAATTAACATAAGTACCCTTGCAAATTCAATTTGGTCCATTCCCAACGTTCTTGGCTCGGTTTCTATGGATGGTTTCCTAGCAATCCGAATTGTGCAGCCTCCATTTTCTTAATAGTGAGAGCGACAAGACAGAAGGATATAGAGAGAGAAACAGAAATTTTCTTTTGCTTTCTGGAAGCTGGCAGACAGAAACAGATAAGTGTAGCGATTGATATCTGATGAAGAAAACGAAGTTTTGTGAAAGGAAAGTGTGTATAAAAACTCTGCATTTTTATTTGGTAGGTCGTGACTCATTGACTGGTTGACTCTAGTGAGCCAATGCATGGATGAGCAAGATCACCACGTTACGTTACGTGGCCGGTAATACACCGCAGAAATTCGAGTACGTGGCATTGGGAACATGAGGATGCCCCACGTGTCAGCTGTTGGTTACCTCGTCCTTATGCAGAAACTCTGGGATGGCCGTGATCCCCACATATTTTTTTTGAACAAAAGACAGTTTACTACCCTCATGTTTCGTGGTTTTCAATATTTAGTACATCAAGTTTTTTTCGTCCCAAAGTCATACCTAAAGTGTTAATTTTGGGACAATTTCATACATCCGTTAGTCAAACTGTTAAGTCTTCCGTTAAGTGATGACGTGGGCGCCTATGTGGACAATAACTGGGCGCCACGTGTCATAAAAATATTAAAATATTTAAAAAGTATTAAAATATTTATAAAAAAAAAAAAAAAAAAAAAACCCATCCTTTCTCCTCCCCGCACCCAACCTAGAAGAAGAAGAAGAAGAAAAAAAAAATAAAAAATTTGGCGGGTTGCAGGAAGAAAGGAAAAGGAAGAAGAAGAAGAAGAAGAAGAAGAAGATTCTCCTCCCTGCACCGAACCCAGAAGAAGAAGAAGAAGAAGAGAGGAGGAAGAAGAAGAAGAAGAAGAAAAAAAAAAAAAAAATTCTGGCGGGTTGCAGGAAGAAACCCAGAAGAAGAAGAAGAAGAGAGGAGGAAGAAGAAGAAAAAAAAAAAAAAAAAATCTGGCGGGTTGCAGGAAGAAGAAGAAGAAGAAGAGAGGAGGAAGAAGAAGAAGAAGAAAAAAATCTGGCAGGTTGCAGGAAGAGGAAGAAAAAAAGAAAAAAAAACCTGGTTTATTTTTTTTATTTTTTATTTATTTTTATATAAATATTTTAATATTTTTATGACACGTGGCGCCCAGTCATTGTCCACATAGGCGCCACATCATCACTTAACGGCAGACTTAACAGTTTGACTAACGGATGTATGAGACTGTCCCAAAATTAACACTTTAAGTATGATTCTGGGACGAAAAAAACTTCATGTACTAAATGTTGAAAACCACGAAACTTGAGGGTAGTAAACAGAGTTTGATCCTATTTTTTTTTTCCAAATGGGGTAACTTATGGCGGTTTTCTTGGGGACACCTGTCGGCGTGGTGCTGCCCCCTACGGCGGCCAACCAGGGAGGACCACGAAGGCGTTTCGTTTGCCTCAAAAGTAACGGATTTTGATTGAGGAATATAAGAATATATATATATATATATATATATATATTTTTTTTTTTTTAGTACATTGATATTTTTATACTTAAAGGAGTGGGAGTTCGGCTAAGCCAGGGCCGGCCCTGAGAATTTGGGTGCCCTAGGCGAGTCTACAAAGTGGGGGCCCTAAAGTTCTCGGACCTTCGACTCTTTGTATATTGGTATGTAGTAAAAAGAATTAGCTAACTACATAAAAAGTTTATTTTTTCATCGAATATCATTAAAAATTAATATCAAAAGAAAAAAGATATACTAACATTACTTAAATATTACATGTCTTTTGACGAATATAATAATTCAACAACGCCACTGGTTCTCTTGTGTTCTTTCTAAAATCAACATCACACTAGCGAATCAAATTTTAGAATAACATAGTTTAACAATAAATTATTGAAAAAGAAAATTTAAATTCAAAGTTTCGATTACCTCAAATTATAATCTTTAGACCAAGTGATAGTTGCTTAAACATTCAATAGAAATGGAAAGACGGGGAAGTTGAAAAAAAAAGAATTACAAAGTTATGATTATTTTGGTTTTTGTTATTTTTTAGGTTATTTTCAAAAGCAAAAGAAAAAAAAAATGCATTTGGACGGATTGGGCCATTAATTTCACTATCCTCTTGTCAGACCTGTAGGTGTGTGACAATTGGCATTTGCATGTTTTTTATTTAAGAAACTCAATTTTCTTCTATTTATACAATTTTTATTTAAAATATTTTTGAAAATAAATAAGAAGTTAAACATAAACCACCCACCAACGTGAGGTTTTGTTATTTTTTATTCTAAAGTTGAAAATTTTAAAATCATTCCAAATTAATATTTGTTGAATTATTTTAACTCCTTTTAATTCTTGTAATTTTAAAAAATTTAAGGGACAATTTATGGTATTTTAAATGTTTCATTATTTGGGGTGCTCCCTTTATATATATATATATATGGAGTAAATCTCACCCTTTCCATGATTTTTTTTATTTTTTTATTTTTTGGTTTGTTTTTGGAGGTTACTTTCAAAAGGAAAAAGAAAAAAAAATGGATTTGGCCGATTGGGACTATTAATTTCATAGATTTGAAAAAATGCAAAAATTAATGCCTACAATGGGTTTCGAAATGCTCACCCCAAGGAAATGGTTCCACTCCGTTTCCGCTGCACCATCGAAAGTAATTGTAATGTTTCTTACGTTTCTTTATATTTATATGTTATATGAAAGATGTATAAAAAATTTTGGGGCCCCCCGACCCTAGGCGACCGCCTACCCCGACTACCCTCAGGGCCGGCCCTGGGCTAAGCCATACAATAGGAATATAAGAATATATTAAGTTATAGCCGCTTTATTTTTAAAATTTTTATTCGCCTTATTTTCAGTTATAACACGTGTTTTGTGGAATCGTTGTTGTCAGTAACGGAAGAAGATCTCTCCAAATCTCTTTCACCAAATTCACCCAATCACCTAATCCGGACCATTGAAATTTGATCAAACGGTTAAAGTTAATATAAATTTTAAAGGGATCCCCTGTTTGTAGACGTTGGATCAAATTTCAAGGGCTCAGATTAGGTGATTCGGTGGAAGGAATCCGGAGATGATCCATTTCCGTCAATAACGTTCAAAGAAATTTTTTATAGGATGCTTTATAGCATGGAATATTGAATGGTCATACATTAATTAATACATGTAAATGATAAGTACAGCGAAAACAAAAATGCTTTATTGGATATTTAGGTACACAACAAATGACAAGATTAAACACGAGGATATCTGAGAGAAATTATGAATGGCTTAATTAAAGATAAGATGAGAGAAAATCAGTGAAGGTGTGTTAACGCTCAAAATTTGTAGGTTAACAAACTAAAACAATTAGTCCTTGGTGGGTGTGGAATCGAAACTATAATGAACTCACCCTTAAAACTAGGCTATATCCATTGTATTGCTCAGAATATATTGATTTCAAAGGTTACAAATAGTGCTCAGCTAAAGACAATAAGTCTCTACTTTCAGTTGTCTGACCTATTACAAGAGTTTCACACCCCTTTATATACGCACTCAGTGAACCCAAAAAAACCTTGGGCTCACCTTGCTTTATTTTTCTGGCATTTAATACGCCACCAATATAGGCTTGCTTGCTAATAACTTTTTTCACTATCAGTTGATATTTGCCGGTGTAGTGACATTTACTCAGTTGAAATTGCACGTCCATCTAGCCAATGTGTGCTGAGTGACCTGCTCGACCTTGATAAGTTAACGATGTCACTCCCGAGCAGTGCCCTGACTGCCTTTACGTCCCATCCTGGACTCCTACTTTTGTTTGGTGGTTGATACATGGCTTGACTGGTTTTTGAGTAGGCATGCTCCTAAAGCTTTATGCCATTAAGTTGACGGTCTCCCCACGTGTCCTTTGCGGTGAGAAAGTACTTTATGTCGTTCATCGGACGAGGCTGGTGAGTGGTTGGTTATAGCACTCGGACATGTCTTATTTTGATTCCACTGGGCCTTGGGCTTCCTATTCTTCTTTGGCCTTTGACTTTTATTAGGCTTTCGTGTTCTGTTTTCTGGCTTGTGCTATTTTGAGGGTCGAAAATGTGGTTCTAGTGGAGGACTTACAGATACTTTGGTTAGAAAATGTGATTATGAAATAAAGGCTCAGGGCAAAAGGGTTAAAAACTTAGGAAGACTTGGAAATAGACATTAAAAAAAGACATGGAGTACTTAGACCTTACAGAAGGCTTGTCGCATAGTGGGTAAGGCTTCTTGTTGTTGTTGTTGTTGTACTCTTTACCAAATCTCATTTTAGCTTCTACACTCCATATTGACTTACTTTACGACCTACACTTTTCTTCGTGTCCACTTTACCCCTACATTATGTATGGTCTTACTTGCACTCTTCCTCAATGTCTTATTTACCCTATTTCGTCAAATAAGTCAAAAACAGCCATTAATTATGCTAATAGTATCATGAACAATTTAGAGCTCGTTTGGATATACTTTTAAAATGACTAAAAGCACTTTTAGTAAAAATATTTTTGGAACCAATTCTTAATAAAAATGCAAGTAAATTCTGGAAAAACACTTAAAGTGCTTCTTAGAAGAAGCACATAACTGGTGCTTCTTGCTGAAAGCACTTCAAGTGCTTTTGGAAACCAAAAACATTTTCTCTAAAAGTGCTTTCAGTCATTTTAAAAGCACATGCAAACGAGCCCTTAGTCTTTTCAACTATGTTGGTAAGACCCTTGAGTGTAAGGATATGGAGTAAACTGAAATAGGTTTGATTTTTCCAGATTAAAAAAATATAAGAAAGAGGATAGCGATAAGAGGTAGAGATTCTCATGACAAAACTCTACAAATCTTTGTAAAAAGGTCCAAAAACATTAATTTAATTCACGAATCTTGAAATTCAGCATTCTCTTATATTTTCTCTTGATCTGAATAATTAAGACCTAGTTTGAGTTTAACCACCTAACATTACTCATGGGTTAAGCTGACATGTCTGTCACATTCTAGACAACCAACGTATTTGAAAAGAATAAATTTTCTATGCCACGTCAGTACAATTAACAACTCTTTTAACTTATTTGACGGAATAATGTAAAATGGAACATTGAGGAAAAATGCAGATGTTAAAGTAATACAATATAGAGTATATGCGGTAAAGTAAACACAAAAGAAGAGTGCATGTGGTTAAGTGAGACAATATAAAATATTAAAAATAAAGTGAGATTCGATGGATAATATATGTGTCATAGCTAAAAAATAAGTTTTTTTTTTATTTAATTTTTTAAATTTTTTTAATGTTTCAGAGTAACCTTAATGGATGAGACAAAAATAAAACTTATGACTAACTTGATAAAAAGTCGAGTTTATACAACAGATCAACCATCTATGTTGACGGTAGATTATTGTGTAAATTCACATCCTCAAACTCTAGATACAATGCTGCCCTCCACAAAATTTGGTGAACAGAAACTCGTATTTCATGTGGTATTAGTTGAATAGTTATTATTATTATTTTTAAAAGGATCCTATGCACTACTGTGACAATGGAATAATACAACAAAAGATGGACTTGCATTTATCCGGGCATCGATAAAATTTTAAAAGTGATTTCAACTGGATTGAAGGAAAAGAGCGCCCCATACTATAATCAAGTCACCGATCAAGTTTGGGAACTCGTTTGAAATAGTGTCCCGTTCTTCGCTAATTCTGTATCTAGCTAACTCATGGTGACATGATTGCTTCTCCATGATCATGATTCAATTTAAAAAACTTTGAAGATGGCCTCTAGCACAAGAGATGGTCTTTGATATATGGCACCTGAATTGTAGTTGGTGTGTGAGGAAAATGAGATGAAAGAGTGAGTCAAGATTAGCATGACATATCAAGAGTCGTGTAAAGTTGTCGGACCCAAAATTTTCTCCCAGCACAATTAATAATGGGACCCTACTGTTCAGGTAAAGATTTCTCTAGAGAAGGATCTTCGGACCTTAGCACAGCTTCCCAAGGGATTGGCACTCTGGATGTGTAGTCGAGCTCTTGCTTGTTAATATGCTATAAGAAGAGAACAAAGTTAGTTCTGAAATGTGCCTTTGTGGGGCCTTAGGTATAGGCATTGAGGCTCGCAATCAAAACTAACTAAGTGCTAGGCGTGCCACAGCTATCTCATTATAGTATATGTAAAACAAGTATGTTTTAAGTCGATTACTTGCGCCCCAAGTTACTCAAACTTCTTGTTATGAAAGGATTATCGTGGATAGGTTAAGTCCACATTAAAAACTTTTTCCCGCCTTGTAAACAAGGACTTTTTAGTTCATGGTCTTGTATGTTCGAATGAAAGGAGTCCAAAGCCCCTTAAGTCATTTGTTTGGTCCTATATTGCTTTTAATGAAAACATATCCATTAAACTAACCGAATCTAGATGCAAATGAGACTCTTAAAATAGGAAAAATGATGGAAATAACTTGAATACATGTTGGAGAATACATTTAAACAATAGATCTACTAATTTAGGAAACAAACAGAGAGCTTCGAGCAAGATTTCAACTTGTCTGGCAAGCTTGAACTTCTTACAGTCACTTCTCTTTGTATTTACAGGGTTTATATGCTAAAAAGGGATGGATGGTAAACAAGTTTACACGAGAGAATCGATACTACACCACTGAGGAAGATAGCAGAGCTTTTATACTAGGCAAGAAATAGCTTTTTCAGAGAACTATCGCTAAAAAGGACTGAATCTTGGTTGATTTCAGCTTTTAGATGCAAATATGGGGGCATTTTCTTCCTTTTATAGGCAAATTAACCCGACTGCCACTTTTTCTCTTGCCCGAAAACACTTAGAGGGTAGTGAGTCATCAGTTTTTTACTTGTAATGCCACTGAAAAGTGTTCTTTGGCTAGTAGTAGGTTAGTCTCCATCACCTGTCATTTCAATGGTAAGCACGTGGCTTGTATCTTGGCTGAGAAGACTTCAATTTGCCTCTGGGCTTGATGTTGGGCTTCGGGCAAGTCCCCTTTTAATTGGCATCCTTGGGTTTTCCCTCATTCAAGCCCAATGTCCAAATATTAACCCAAACACCTACAAAGAAGATCTTCCTCCTCCATTTGCATGGCTAGTAGTGCAAGTGTTAATGGTTGAATAGTTAAACTCTCTGAATTTTGAGGCTAAAATTTAAGAAGCTTCTAAACAATAACATGTAGCTTTGAGAGTTTTATATAGACTTCAAAGAATAAGCAAGTGGAATTTATGAGACCAACCACTTTTCTTTTGTCTTTCTTTGGTCAGAAAATAAAATTTTCATTAAAAATAGAGAAAATTACACAAAATGCTTACTATATCAATCTTTTTGCAATGCAACCATTATCTGCTCACAAAATGAACAAGTAGATTTAGGGCTCACTTTTGGAGAATTTTTTTTTTTTTATTCTAAAAGCACTTCAACTGTTTTTCCAGGTTTCACTTGCATTTTTACTAGAGATTGGTCCCAAAAATATTTTCACCAGAAAAACTTTCAGCCATTTTAAAAGCACTTCCAAATGAGCTCTTAAACATTGAGATTTAAACACTACTAAGAATAACTTCTAAGGCGACAAAGGGGAAAGCCTTGCGCAAAGGCTAATACCGTCGTCGGAAACATTGGGTGGTGAAGGGAGCGTCGCGCAAAGCTCGTGATGTCAGGCATTGCACAACGGAGAAAAACTCTTCGTCTCGCAAAATGAATATTGCGCGACGGAACCAGTAGTCGTTGCGCGTACCGAGCGACGAAAATGGGGTTAGACCCTCAAACTCTTGCACAACAGACATGGAGGCTGTTGCAGTAAGATTTTAAAATTAGTTTTTTAAAATAATTTATTATTTTTTTTCCTTTTAAATGTTGCTAATATTGTTTTATGTAAAAATTAATTTAATGAAATGAAAAATAGAAAATGTAAAGAAGAATATTAAATTAAAAAATTCTTGTAAATGTACATACAATGGAAAAAAGTATTTTTAAATTTGAAAACAATTTAAAACAAAACTAATATAGGTAGTCGTTCACGTCACAATAGCCTACTGATGTGTTGCTGCTACGTCCGGGGGCCAAGAGTTCATAGTTGCTGAGGCTGGCTGTTGGGAGGTCGTTTCTGGAGGTGGTTCAACATCGGGAACGTGAGGTCCGCCACTTCAGATGTCAGCATTTCGATCTCTTCTGTTCTTTGCCTGGAGGTTGAGGCAGACGAGTCTAGTAGGCGGGCTTTCCCAAGCCACCGGTGAACATTCCCAGGCCGACTACCAAGGGTCTGATCGAGCGTGTTTGTAATGATCTGAAAACTAGCGTCCTCATGCGAAAACACCTCCTCGATCGGGGTCTCTACGGGAAGCTAGGAAGCCACCTCCTCCAGAACGGTTTGACCCTTTTCCACCATGGTGGACTAGAAAAATGAAATAAACAAATTAATTTGAATATACATGTAATTAATATTAATACTAATTGAATATTAAAAATTTGAAATAACTTACAAGAAGTTGCTCCGTAAGCTCATCCCCGGGCTGAATGTACACTTCCTTGAACATGTCAATTTCCGGACACTTTGACCCCCCCCTGAAAAAATTTAAAATGTGTTAACATAGATTGCCAATTGTGTAATCAAGAGTAAAAAGATTGAAAACTTAAAATAAATATACGGTTACCTTACGTCGCTCCTCCAACCTATAAGAGAAGCATCGTGATCCGGATTGGTGAAGAAGTTTCTTCTTCAACCGATTAATCGAGTTTGCCTTCACTTTTTTCTGTTGAATTAAAAAAACGTACTAGTTTAGATATTTATAATAAATGAATGAAAAAATGAAAATTTTATTGAAAATTGTAAATTTTTTTATTAATATATTATTGAAATATATATTATACTTACCATGTATTTCTCGTCTTGAAAATGGCCACAGAGCCACTTCCATTCATCCTGACGGTCCACCAACTTTATAGGGCACCCCACTTCTAGAGCGACCTCCAGACCGTCATATAGCTCATAATGCTTGTGGAGGTCGCTCTTCCATTGAGTGAACCTACCAGAGCAAAGGTCGTTGATGTACTGCATTTGATTGGCATCGAGGTTGGAGAGCTCATAGTAGTTAAAATTTATAATTTATGTATACTTTAATACAAATTTAGTATTTGAGGTTGAAAATACTTACTGATATTTCATGAAGAACAACTTCCTTGACTTCTTGTAGGATAGCTCTTCATGACTCCCGCATGAGGGGGCAATGGTTCCTGATAACCGAGCCAACGTTGGTGGCCAACGTACTATGCTGCTCCTTTGTTGCAACCGCACGATGTCGAGGATCCCACGTAATGGTGATCTTCTCGGTCGTGGTGCGAGTGGTCTGTGATGTCTTAAGTAGTCTGCAAGGGCCCTTTTTTTTTTTTTTTTTTTTTTTTTTTTTTTTTTTTTTTTTAACCTACCAAATAAACAAAGTAAACATTAGACGAATTCTAGTTTCTACTGAAAATTCGGCAGAGCCTCTCCTAAAACTATAACATTTCCTAAAACCTGCATACAATATAACAACAAAAACAACACATTCACCCAACAATTCATACAGCTTATACCAATTGGGGACGTTAAAACAAAATTTACAACTTGTTGATATGACTTCAATTTACTCAGTGCTGCTTAACAATAATTAATATAGGTCAAAATCACAATTCAAATTAACTAGCTAGCATGCATGCTATTCTCTGCAGAAAATGGATCATCTCATCGTTGACAAAGAAAGACGTAAAGCAAGTTGATTGCTATTTAGCTTAGCATATTCAGAAGAATATAACAATCTTTTGCAGCTACAAATCAAAATGTTCAACCCAATAAAATCCACACCAATTTTTCTCAGTAAAATTAGTTGGAAAAATGGTTATATGTGTGTGTGTGTGTGTGTGTGTGCATGGGACAAATAGTTCAAACTAATACAAATACTCTAGTTGCAAGATAGCTTAAGACTGAAAAACATTTGTATCCATTAATGAAGACTATTCTGAATTATTGTTTGCAGTCAATTTGCAAGCCAAAGCTTGAGAAAATATTAGAAACCACATGTGCCACGTATATTTATAAGGAACATATCATTATGGCTATGAATAAAGATGAAACCAGAACCAAGCTTATCAATGGACAGAGCAAGCTTACCTGTCTGGGATCCCTCTCTATGGACAGAAGAAGCCTGACTAGACTGCTGGGCCTCCTCAGAACTCTGGGGCCATCGATGAGTCCGCCGGGCGCTTAGTACAGGATGCGTCATCGAAGAAGTCGATGACGCATGAGCTGTAGACACTGTTGGCCCCAAAGGCGTGACCAGAGGGACACCCGCCGTGGCCATATCAGGTGTGGAGGTGGCAGCCGCACTACCTCCTGGAGAAGGTGCCTGCTGCCCATACTAGCTGTCTGCCGGTTTGATATTAAGTTCGACATCTACAAAAACAATTAATTAAAAAGTTACATTCCACTATTTTAATCTGGTTTGGATATACTAAAACATATCCTAACCTTGACAGTTAGAAATAAATAAATGAAATCGTAAACAAAGTTCCAAATACATTCCTAAGTTACAAAACTTGTACAAATTATGAATGGAAGGCAGTTACAAAACTTGTTGCATCCATGTCCATGTGTAATGCAAATGTGAATGAGTGTAGAATGTGTGATATGGTAGCTCAATATCTAAGCGAATGGGATGACATGACAAAGTTAAACACAGAGCTCAATTCCCAGCTACCAAATAAAATGAGAACTTAGAGCAAGGTTTTGCATTCTTAAAATGAGATGATGAAACTAATTCCAACTAATTATCAAATGCATGCCATTACAAAGTCAAAACCAACATATTATCAGATCAATACTAGGCAGCAGTTAGATTCTGCATGGTGAAAATTAGTAAGGTTTTAGTGAGGTTTTAGCAGTTAGAATCTGCAGTTAGATTGATGATATTGTACATACGGAAGAAGAAACTCAAAAATGAAGGTAAAAATCTTAGACAAGGACTCCGACTTTTATTTTATTTCTGTTTGTTGATGCACAAAACCGGGTCGATCTTGGACCAACGTAAATCCGACCGTGGATCACACAAACGCATAAGAACACAAAGATGTATCGTGGTTCACCTCAAGTTGGGCTACGTCCACACTGTTGTCGATTCCGTTTCACTATGTAAATGTGGGTTACAATATACATGGAGGTTGTAGAGAGAATGTTTTCTGGTTGTGCTCTCTGTATTGTGTTTTCCTCTAAGTGTGAGGGGATAGGATTGTTGTGTGAGGGAGAGAATTGTGAGGGAAGGCTCCTCTTAAATGTGAGGGAGAGGAGGCCCTTTTATAGAATAAGGGTTTCCTCCCCTCTTACATGAATCATGGGCTAAGTAATGAAGCCCAAATACCGAGGCCCAATATATGGTACAAACAGTAGTCCCCAAGTCTTCAGTCAAGAGAGTCTTTTGGCTGGAGACTTCAAATCTAATCCATGTGCGGGCCGAGGTGACTAGATGTTGTCCTGGACCAGTACTCGACATGAGGCGATGCTCAACGTAAAGCAATATTCAGCTAGAGGTAGCACACGTTGCGAGGCTGCTCGGCTAGAGGCGATGCTCGCGGCGAGGCGGTTGCTCGGCTAGAGGCGGTGCTCGTTGGGAGGCGGCTCGGCTTGTGGCGTTCCTTGTTGTGAGTATGCACTTGAAATCAGCGTGTGCTCATTATGAGTTAACTGTCAACATGACTCGAGTCCATTTGTCGGGTTCGCATATTGGATCTATGTGTCAGGTCCGCGAATCGGGTCCACAAGTCGGGATTTTGAGTCGGGGCCATTCGTAGGGTCTTTGAGTCGAGGTTCAAGCTCAAGGGTACCCAATCTCGTAAGTGCCCGAACGAATGGGTGTCCAAGTTCACGGGTGTCCAAGCACATAGGTGTCCAAATGAGCAAGTGTCCGAGCAAGTGGGTGTCCGGTCAGACAATAAATTACCGTTCAGACTAAATCTTTGTCGCCATAAGCACGTGGCTCATTAGTTCATAAGTTGGTAGGCTTCTTTAATCAGCAACAATGTTGATCAATAGAGCTAGTTGCTCAATAATTCCTGACAATAAATGACAGTATAAGTATGAACGCATAATGAATAAATCAAATTGACAAAGTTTGTCAAGGCAAAATATTGTACTATGTGCCCTACCACATTTAAATAATTTATTCAATGTGTGGTAAATCATATGTTGCATAAGTGACATAGTTAAGGGCAGTCACAATATCATAAAATGATAATAGTAAAATATTAAATAATAAACTAGTTGGTGAATTAGAAGAAGACTTATCTTCTTCATTGGTATCCGCCTGCATCCCAATTCCCTTGGCTCTGCCCACTGTAGCTCCACTCCCTCTTGCCAGACATGATCATTTGTATTTGGTCATTTTTTTTCTTTTGACTGAGTGTTCATATATATATATATATATATATATATATATATATCTTTTGACTGAGTGGAAAGTCCCATCATTTGTTTCTTTTGCTTTCGGTGATGGTGGCACCATCATTTCTTTTTTCTTTTGCTTGGCACCATCATTTATTTTTTCTTTTGCTTTTAGTAAGTGGCAAACCCATAATCACCAGCATCAATCTTGTAACCTAAGCTCGCCATGGTAGGTGAGTCGGAAATGAGTATCAACAGCCACGGAGATAATAGATGAGAAGAAGCTGCAAAGCCACCACGCTCTTAATAACCAAGGGAACTTGATCGACTTACTATTCACGATCTGGTATACTGCAACTGATGAAATTGCCCACGATACCACTTGCATGCTCTCCGAAGAAACAGCACGAAACTTATAGTTGCAGTATGTCACCCTTCCATTTAGCAACAGCACAAAAACTACGAAATGAGTGCACATCAGAATAAGGGAACAAGCCATGCTGGTTTTGTAGATGGTGCTGAATCGTACGCCAATGCTGCCATACTTCTCTGTGCCTTTGTCTGGGAACTTTGATCTTTGTTTGCAGATTTTATGTACAAAATGTAGTGCCAAGATGCCGAGGAAACCAAGTTGCATACCGATGCTAATGTGCTCGGACAGGCAGGGCAAGTTTTGCTGGAGCCATTCTGTCCGAAATTGAAGAAGCCTAAAATTTATAATGGCACTCCGAAAACCAAGCATGTGTTCCCAAGCCATGCTTCTCCAGCTTACAGCTTCTCTCTCTCTCTCTTTCTCTCTCTCTCTCTCTCTCTCTCTCTCTCTCTTTTCTGGTTTTTCTCTCTGTTTCTTTCTCTCACTAGAAAATGGAAAACGAAGTGGGTTTCTGGGTAGTTAGACTGTTGGAAAGTTAAGAGTTACCAAAAACAGTGGGAGTGGGACCAGTAGTCAAAGGAGGAAGGTTTTGGGTTCTTGATTTTGTGCAGATCCACGGTGGAGCTTATGAGAGTTTCACGGTGGTGAGATGAAAAATTGAGAGAAAACTAACATAGCTTTTCGTGTCGATTCCCACAGACGGTGCCAAATGTTGATGCACAAAACCGGGTCGATCTTGGACCAACGTAAATCCGACCGTGGATCACACAAACGCACAAGAACACAAAGATGTATCGTGGTTCACCTCAAGTTGGGCTACGTCCACACTGTTGTCGATTCCGTTTCACTATGTAAATGTGGGTTACAATATACATGGAGGTTGTAGAGAGAATGTTTTCTGGTTGTGCTCTCTGTATTGTGTTTTCCTCTAAGTGTGAGGGGATAGGATTGTTGTGTGAGGGAGAGAATTGTGAGGGAAGGCTCCTCTTAAATGTGAGGGAGAGGAGGCCCCTCTTACATGAATCATGAGCTAAGTAATGAAGCCCAAATACTGAGGCCCAATATATGGTACAAACACTGTGTATATGATTATAAGATTGAGGAACAAAAAGATAATCCAGATTATCATGACATTGACAATGAAAAATGCAGTAGATAAGGAGTTAGTATTTTATTTCGAAAGTGTAACTAATTGCTCACATCATTTTTAGCAGTAAGGACTAAGAACTTATTTCCTCAGTGAAGAACACATGAGCATAGCTCACTCCGACTTTTATTTTATTCCTATGTGAGACTTCACATTCCAATTGTGTAAACACACTCAACGGTACCCTCATGTGTAGTGTACAGTAACCTGAGCTAAACACATGGAGCTAAGCTCACGGACAACACATACATGGGATGCATGAGAGCACGTATAGCCATTGGGGCTTGACTCGTACATTGTGTGCTTGGATACGTGATGTAAAATTATGTGCCTGGCTTTACAGTCAAGACGTAAAGATTTATACTCTAAACAACGACATTCTAAACCCAGATACACAAAATAGATTGCAGCTACACACCTTCTCCATAACCAATAATTGAAAAGGTTCAAAACTCCATCTAAAACAAAAATTGATTACACATAATCGATACAGACATACCGGAAACATAAACAAATGCATCAAGATCCAATTTTGATCCTACCCTAGGAACAACTATAGTAAGGTGGGTACCACATGCATGCTGTTACTACAAAGATGCTAATTTGAAGTCTCAACTCTGATAAGAAAAAAAAAGAACAAGCAACCCCTCTTCTCACCAGGGCCGGCCCTGAGAATTTGGGGGCCCTAGGCGAGCCTTCAAAGTGGGGCCCTAAAGTTCTCGGACCTTCGACTTTTTGTATATTGGTATGTAGTAAAAAGAATTCGTTAATTACATAAAAAGTCTATTTCTTCATCGAATATTATTAAAAATTAATATCAAAATGAAACAGATATACTAATATTACTTAAATATTACATGTCACATGCCTTTAGACGCAAATGCACTAAGTGTTTGTAGTCAAGAGTCTAAGATTGAGAGTGAAGAGCAATAAAACTTGATGATCAAGAGAGTAAAAAACAATAAAACTTGATTGACGAATATAATAATTCAACAACTCCAAGTGGTTCTCTTGTGTTCTTTCAAAAATCAACATCACACTAGCGAATCAAATTTTAGAATAACCAAGTTTAACAATAAATTATTGAAAAAGAAAATTTAAATTCAAAGTTTTGGTTACCTCAAATTACAATCTTCAAGACCAAGTGATAGTTGCTTAAACATTCAATAGAAATGGAAAGAATTGGGAAGTTGAAAGAAAAAGGATTACAAAGTTATGATTATTCTGGTTTTTGTCATTTTTAGGTTATTTTCAAAAGCAAAAGAAAATAAAAAATACATTTGGACAGATTAGGGCTATTAATTTCACTAGCCTATTGTCACACACGTAGGTGTGTGACAATTGGTCTTTGTATGTTTTTTATTTAAAAAACTCAAGTTTTTTTCTATTTATACAATTTTATTTAAAATATTTTTGAAAATAGATAAGAAGTTAAACATAAACCACCCACTAACATGAAGTTTTTTATTTTTATTTTTTCTAAAGTTGAAAATCTTAAATTCATTCAAAATTAATATTTGTTGAATTATTTTTAACTCCTTTTAATTCTCGTAATTTTAAAATTTTTAAGGGGCAATTTATGATATTTTAAATGTTTCACTATTTTCGGGTGCTCCCTTTATATATATATATATATATATATATATATATATATATATATATATATATATATAGATATGGAGTAAATAAATCTCACCCTTTCTATGATTTTTGTATGTTTATTTTTGGAGGTTACTTTCAAAAGCAAAAGGAAAAAAAAATGGATTTGGCCGATTGGGATCATTAATTTCATAGATTTGAAAAAAAAAAGAAGCAAAACCTAATGCCTACAGGATGCTTCGAAATGCCCACCCCAAAGAAAACGTAGTGGAACAGTTTCCACTGCACCAACAAAGTAATTGTGATGTTTTTTACGTTTTCTATATTTATATGTTATATACAGGATGTATAAAAAAAATTTGGGGCCCCCGAACTTGGGGGCCCTAGGCGACCGCCTACTCCGGCTACCCTCAGGGCCGGCCCTGCTTCTCACGAAACACATATCATGTAAAAATAATCCTCTCATTACCCCAATTGTTTCTCAACAAACAAACAAAATCACAGAACAACGAAATGATTACAAAACAAAAATCAATAGAACCCAAATCCCAAACCCTAAACCCAAACTTTAAACTTTATCATCAAATCTTCAACCCCGTAAACCCTAAAACAAAAAAAACAAAAAAAAACCCAACATGCTAAAAGGGATTAATCAAACACAAAGGAACTGAATTATTCCGAAACAATGAGAGCAAAAAGATTGACCTTGGAGAGTTCAAGGAGCGCGTTTTCACAAAGTTGGGGGTTTCACGTTTTCATCCTTTCAAATTTCTAACTATCCTAATAAAAAATTTTGTTCCAGTAAAACACATTTTTTATTATCTAGAAACAACATATTTATAATCAAAACTAATTAATAAATTAATCAATAACCCAAGATCCCCAATTCCAACCCTAAATCCATAACCCAGCATTCCAATTCCAACCCTAAATCCCTTACCCAGAATTCCCAATTCCAACCCTAAATCCCTAAATGTTGTAATTAGAACAATTCAACAAAAAAATCAATGAAAATTGCACTTATAAATAATTGAATTAAGAGAGATTAATTAAGGAAGACTGGGTGCTTA
Organism: Cotoneaster glaucophyllus; assembly: GCA_036320875.1. NCBI lineage: Eukaryota > Viridiplantae > Streptophyta > Magnoliopsida > Rosales > Rosaceae > Cotoneaster > Cotoneaster glaucophyllus. The sequence continues at coordinate 19,663,373 of CM070073.1, forward strand.
CCTAGTAATGTTGCGGCAGCGGGGTGAGGGTGTGGTGTCGGAGTGCAGTGGATGCAATAGGGAGAGTGACAGAGAGACAAAGAGAGTGCGAGAGAGGGAGGGATGAGATAGAGAGTATCGAAAGAGAGAGGGGCTAGAGTACGGACAGAATCGAGAGAGAGATTGAGTGCGTCTGATATATATATATATATAGAGAGAGAGAGAGAGAGTTAAGGCGCCGAAATAAAAACGCGCCCAATTTTGGAAAAATAAAATAAATTTTTTACAGGTTTGTGCGACAAGGTGTTTAAACTTTTGTCTCGCCACGGTTTAAAAAAAGTAAATTTTTAAATATTTGCGCGACAAACATTTATAAAACGTCGTCGCGCATGTGTAAATTTAATTTATTTTTTGGTTTAAATAAATAAATAAAATTAATTTTGTTACAAATTTTAAAGGAAACTTTTGTTTGTATACAAAATAAATATCTATACATATCATTACATTTACATCACAATTTTTCATTAATCCTCGTCTGAACTAGAATAAATATCATCACTATCGTCAAATTCAGACTCTCATTCCTCCTTGTCTATAGGCACATCAACATGGTCATTCGCCGCTCGGGTGCATTGTATCGTCGTAGATCCCCGAGGTCAATCGTAATAGAGTCGATCAGTAATTTGATTTCAGGACCTTTGGCTACCTGATACGGTTCTTGTACAATAGTCATATCTCATAGTGTATCTGCACCAAGTTCCGTTGAAGTCTCCAGTTGTTGGTCAACAAAGTCACCATAATCGCCATCAGCAGCAGGATCTCAGTCCGGAATATCATACAACCCTCTGTGGTCAATCTTCTGAACTGCTTTCCATCCCCTCCTGCCCTTAGGGTCATCTATATAGAAAATTTGTTTGGTCATCGTTGCCAAAATATAGAGGTCGTCGTTATACCAACATTTGTTAGTGTTGACCGATAGCAAACCATCATCTCGCTTAACACCTCCAACCCTAAGTGGGTTTGTATCAAGCCAGCAACACTTAAACAGGATAACTTGACATCGGTCTTTGTAAAGCAATTGCACAACACTTGTCAATTTTCCATAGAAATCAATGTTTGCAATGTCGCCTGCACCCGGGACATTTACCATACTATTTTGTGTACAAAGCTTGTCATCATGATCAGCTGCCAAAAACTTGATGCCATTTACAATTTTGCGCTTAGGGGCCCAACAGCCAAGTTGTACAATTCTTCAGTGTAAGCGGGCGAATGATTTCCTTCAATTTCTTCACCTAAATAAATGAGAAAAAAGTTGTCGTGTTAGTTTAACATTTACAATTATGCAAATAACCCAAAACACGAACAACTTACATTTTCACGAAACCATCGAGGAAACAATTCACGATGCTTTTTGGCATATAAATGCGAAGGATGTTCCCTCTTCATCAACTGTTCATGCTCATCTAGATAGGTAATTGTCTCGTCACAATTGTTAAATGTAAACCAATGTGCTACCTCCATGTCCATTTTGTCAAATGACCCCCCCTCTGATTGGTTCGCCAAAGGGTCGTGCAATTTGGGCAAAAACATAAAGTTTTTCACTTCTCACTCCACCATCATTATTGTGTTGTTGTCGTTTGAACGTAGTCTCAACGTCTTGTAGATACATTGCACAAAATGTAAACGACTCAATGTGACCCATGCCTTCACGATTGATCCTTCGAGCATTACCCTGTTCCGTACACTCTTTTTTTAATTCACCCAGTAGTCTGCATCAATAAACAAAATATCGTATAAAATTAGTCAAATCGTACATACATCACGAACTAAAGTATTTATGGCGATTACATACCTTTCTATCGGATACATCCATCGATAGTTAACGGGTCCAGCTAGAAGTGCCTTATCCGGCAAGTGAATCATCACGTAGATCATGCTTGTGAAGAAACTGGAGGAAATATTTGTTCAAACTTGCATAACACTTCAATAATTTCGTCACACAACTGTTTAACATCGGACTTGCGCAAAGATCTTGCAGTTAATTGAGAAAAATATCTCGCCAACAACATAATCGGCTTCACCACGTCTTCAGGCAAGAGGTGTCGAATTCCCACTTGGAGAAGACGTTGAAGTATGACATGACAATCATGACTCTTGAGGTAGGAAATGACATGACAATCATGACTATTGAGGCCGAAAAATTTGCCTCCATCCATGTTTACACAATGGCCGATGTTTGAAGCATACACATCTGGAAACTTTACAGAAGATAGAAACTGCAAAAACTCTTTCCTCTTATTCGGTTTCACAAAAAATGATGCGAGTTTCTTTCTGGTTATGTCTCCGTCCATCGTTATCCATAACCTGGCCTAATGCCTATTTTTTTTCAGATTAATCCGAGCATTTATTGTGTCTTTTGTTTTTCCATCAATGTCTAGTACAGTTCCGACCAATGTATCAAACACATTTTTCTCAACATGCATTACATCGATGTTGTGTCTCAATTTTAATTTAGACCAGTATGGGAGCTCAAACAACCTCATCTTGTCTGTCCAATTTAGATGTGTGTTTGGTCTTGTCTTATTTACGGATTTTCCCGACGGAGCAAAATCCAACCGATTCACCTGAGCCAATATTTCATCGCCAGACCATTCTCTGGGTCTTGGCCGATGCTCTGTGTCGTTGAAGAAGGCTGTCTCTTTCTTACGCCACTCGTGGTCCAACGGTAACCATCTACGATGCCCTAGGTAAAAAGCTTTTTCCGCGTGCCAGCTAGACATTATGTTCTCTTTGCAAACTGGGCATGCGTAATAGCCCTTAGTGCTTCATCCAAACATCATAACGTACGTAGGAAAATCATTATAGTCCACATCACAGTTGCTCTCAAAGTGAACATCTTCCCGATAGATTTATCATACGTGGGAACACCGTTTTCTCATAATTCTTTTAGTTCATCGACCAACGGTTGTAAATACACATCAATAGACGTGCCCGGATCTTCGGTTATCAACGTCATCATATTATTTTTTTTCATGCACTTCCAAGGCGCCAAATTATACGGAATTGTGAAGATTGGCCAAGTGTTGTGGTTTTGGTTTAGAACCCTTAATGGATTAAACCCGTTTGTTGTAAGTTCCAATCTAACGTTCCGGGGCTCACATGCAAAATGGGGGTATAACCGATCAAACTCTTTCCAAACTTCTCAATCTGCAGGATGTCTCATAACATCGTCATCCACTCGTCTGTCCTTATACCACCTCATGTCGCTTGCAGTGTGTGTCAACATATACAATCGCTGCAACCTAGGCTTTAATGGGAGATAACGCATAGCTTTTTGTGGAATCTTCGTTCTTCTATTTTGAGAGGTCATTTTAAACCGCGACTCATTACAAATAGGACATTTACCCAACGCTTTATTCTCTTTGTAGAACAAAATGCAATTATTTTTAAAAACCCCCAAAAAGTAATCAAAACACTGGTTCGATACACGAAACTTTATTTTGCCATGCATTAACTCAACAATGGTTGTGAGCACCGAAAGTCCTTCGCAACCGAAGTATAATTCTTGCTTGGCACTTTTTAATAGTTTTTCATATTTTTCGAATGCTTCACTATCCATGGTGAGAGGGACGTCATCTTCTACTTCCACATTTGTATTCAAACTAGCAGTTGGAAAAGCATCATTGATAATGTCCATAATTTGGTCATTTGGCTCCATAACAGATTCAACTATATCCACTGCTCGGGTAATGTGGGAGGATGAAGCATATAGTATTTGTTCTCCATGATGATTCCACGTAGTATAGGTTTCCATCATCCCATTTCTGACTAAATGGTATCGAACAATTTCAAAATATTCAATCATTAATTGTTACACTTTCTACAAGGACACTGAATTTGAGTTGAATCGCGATTGTTTGCAATTGCAAAATCGGTGAACTTATTTATTTCATCCAAATAATCATCAGCACATCTGTTAGGATTATGTATCCACTGTTTGTCCATTTCACCTGCAAACAAAATTTTTTTACAAAGGTTACAATAACTTCAATTCTGACATGCCACCTTATGCCTCCGGTACGGGTCCTATCTCATTCGAGAATGCACAATTACGTGTTGTAATTTACGGTTCCAACACATTAGAGTTCGATCGTGGAAAAATTTCGGCAGCATCTCCCTGTAGTTAGTTCTTCAAGTGCACGACGTAGATACAAAAAACTACGATGCACCCAAAGAACGCAAAGTGATGCTACCACATTTCTCATGTTAAAACTGTAATGCGTGAACCGTAAAATACAACATGTAAATGTGCATTCTCAAACTGTCTAAAATTTTGGGACAATTCAAGAAGTAATTGGACCGCAGTCATGCTTTCGCATCCATTCGCGAAATCCAACTAATTCTCAAACGAGAAACTAAGCTCATATGAACATTGCAAACCATTTTTTGTACATCCATACAAAAATGATTGCATACAAATACATAAACTCACAACACCTATAAACTACATACAACACAATTTAAATGAATGGAAATTAAATAAGTTAGTTAAAAAAATTATACCTCCAACGGTTGGAAATTCCACCAGGAGAAGGCAGCTGCTGCAATTGTTTTGCACCTTCTGTCTTCTTGCATTCTGGTTAAGTTCAGTAAACTGAAAGACTTTGTGCGACGAAAGCATCGTCACGCAAAACCTTGGGCTTCAACTTTTTGCCATAATCCAACTACGCCATCATGCGTGTTCGTCGCGTTTTTTTTTTTTTTTTTTTTATTTTTAAGATGTTTGTTTTTTTAATTTAAAATTAATTTTTTCTTTCCCTCTTCAAATTTTTTCAAAACACATAAATACTCACTAAATCAAAAACTGAAATCGTTATACCGTTTGTGCATAATTAATTAATATACATATTTATTAAAATGCATTAATTTTAAACATTAAGTACATATTTAATAAAACTTTTCATACTAAAAAACTTAAGATTCAGATCTAATTATTAAATAAGCAATAAAATTAAAATAAAAAAAAAACTCTATTCTACTCATCCGTCGGTACTTGTGGTTCTTGCTGTAGTTCTGCCACGCGTTGATTATCAAACTTCCACTCTCAAAAACGAGACTTGAACATGTTGTTGATAGTCTTCATCAGATTTGGGTCATTTTTGTCAATGTCCCAATTAGGTTGTCATGCAAAAATTAATAAATTAAAAGCTCACTATTATATTATATTTAACAAACATTATTATTTAACTAATAAAATTAACATATACAGCTAACTCATCAATCATGTGCATCTTTATCTCCTCGGGGATGGCTATCCAAGACTCCCAATCCGTAGCACATTTGGTATGCATCAATGCTCCAATGTCGGACCAAAAGCTGGCGTGCTGTTTTGACTTCACAACCCCTATTACTTTGTCAGCAGTGATTCGGCAACGGCTGCGACCATAACTGTGTCGGACCCGTACAGTAGCAAATTTCTTCTTGTTTATCCACAAAATATATTTTCATAATACTTAAGCTAAATAAAAAATTTATAAAAAATGCAAAATTTACAACGCACACCTTTTTTGGGAACCTTCGCCATCTGTTGTCTTTGATGAACGCGTACCACTGTCGGCCATTGTACCAACAATCAAAGAACGAACTGATTATAATCTGCAGACTAGGTAAGCGTTTTCGAAACGAATTGTGAAGAATAAGGAGAGCAGAAGCGCACATTTCTAGGAAGGTTAAAGACTTTGCACTTTAAAAGCTTTGTCGCACAAACATCTGCACTAAATACGGTATTGATTTCTCTGATTCAGATGCACCAAATACAAACCTTAAACTGAACGCCTTTTGTTCGACGAAAGCTTTAAGGTTTTGCACAGCGACATCCTTTTGTCGCGCAAGGTTTTGCACAGCGACAAGATTTGTCGCGCAAACGTTCTAGCGACGAACGTGATAGATTGTAATTATGAAGTTTATGTAAACATATATATCTATGTTTAAGTAAACTTCATAATTACAAACAAATTTTCAGTTATAATATTTATTCTGAAAATAATTAAAACCTTAAGTAAAATTAATATTATATTCCATTCAATTATTTAAAAAACTAAACGGAAATTAAAGTTTAATTAAGTCCAAATACACAACTTATAAAAAAACCTTAAAGTTAATTATTGTCCTAAAAACATAAATTTAAAACTACTATTTTAATGGTGATTTATTCAGCTCAACATCATAACGCCACTGGTTGTAACCTTCCTCCAACGCTGCCTCCATCAACTTCATCAACTCTTCGTTCATATCATCATCAAGAGTATACTTACATTGTTACACATACATGCAAATAATTAATTCCAACATATAACAAAAAAAATTCACAAAATTAATTATTGATCCATCAACAATATACTTTCTAATAATTCATCCATCACCGCCTTTTTCACATTCTAGGGCACATCTTTCCAAGAACGCCACTCAGCTGTAAAACAATTACTCCCCATGGCTACAGCAATCGCATGCGCGAACTCCACATGTTGCCTCAAATCATTCGGGTTGGTGGGAACGCTCTGATCCTTGTGTTTATCCTCCATCCCAACACGAACTGAATTGTGAAGAATATGGACAACAAAATTATGAAGAATAAGGAGAGTAGAAACGCATATTTATAGGAAAGTGAGGGCCTTTGCGTGACAAAGGCTTTGTCACGCACAAACTCGCACTAAATACAATGTAGATTCCTATTGATTCACATGCACATAATGCTCTGATTGAAAACTGACTGTAACTTGCGCGACGAAGCCTTTGTCGCGCAAAGATTCTGCAGGAAAATCTTCGTCGCGCATTTATTTTCGCGCCAAAAAAACAACCCATGGTTTTCTTATTGGCTTTGCACGACGAAAATCTTTTTTTTGTCGTGCAAACGTTTTTGCGCGACAAAATTCTTCGTCGCACAAAGTAGACCAACCTTGCGCAATGAAGATATTTTCTTCGGTGCTCAAGGAGTCCTTGCACGACGGATTTTGCTTTGTCACGCAAGTAGTTTTTCCTACTAGTGAAAGCTACTGCAAGTATCACTTAGTACTATGGTCTAGTGGCATTCCTCTTCACTTATAGGTGAGAGGCCTTAAGTTTGATTCTCGCCAAAGGCGAATTTGAATTGCATTATTGTTAGCCCATTGTCAAGATAAGTCCATCCTCTTCCTTCAATGTAGATAATATCATTTGTTCCTAAAAAAGAAATAAAAAGAAAAAAACTATTGCAAAATAGATATTTTACGGCTATAAATTTGAAGGATTCAATACTACGGGGAATTATAACCACACCCTTTTATATGCAAAGCTAATTAACGTACAAACAAAATTTCAATTCAATTATGTAGCTTAACAAAAAAAAATTTACAAAATCTTTTCATCACTTGCCATACGTGTATCACTTCCACGCTCACTAGTATTTACACATTTTTTTAATTTTCTTTCAGCCATCTCTTTGTAAATTAAAAACAGAAACAAAATTTCTCATATCAAATCAACTATCCTTGCTTCATTTCAGCAGGGGGCATAAAGCTCTCCATTGTCAAACCCCATATATTAAAATCCACCTCATCAATCTTCCACGTTTCCTCCATCTCCCTCTTGTGGTTTGCAGATTGCTCACCATATCTGAACACCTTAACCCTAGTCCTCCCGCTATGAGCAATGTTGATGCCGTCAACGTACTTGTAATCTTGTATCACCGACTCCGTGCTCGTCTCCCAAAACACATCCGTGTCGTCCCCTTTGTTTTTCATGCTAAGTAGCCTTGAGTCCTCAAATTTCACCAGTAGACCCGATCGCTGGCTAAAATATCCCCATATTGTGTGGTGAATTATCTCATAGTTTGGACCACTCTGTGCCTCACGAATTGCTGGACTTGTTTCTAACTTGAGGATGAAGCAATCGTCGTCGTGGATGATCTTCTCACCGATGCACATTGCATCTGCGAATAGATTGGCCGTGGCCCTTGGGTCTAAACCCTGCATATGTTCACGTCGAATCAGTTCTCAATGCCATGAAATTAGTTACCCGACTAAACAGTTTTTAAGAAATGCAGCAAAAAACAAATATTTAAGAAGAAAATCTGCACACATTTATTCACACACTACATCTGTCAATGGGATCCCACTTGTATTGACAAATTAAATCTATCAGATTTGTGGATCTATTTAGTATAGATTTTGTTTTGTTACATTATAGAATTTTGAACCCTAAACCTAGCTAGCCTGCTGATACCACGTCACTAGGCTAATTCCATTTGCTTATATAATACAAATTTTGAGGTACGGATTCAAGTAGAATAGTTTTATTCACATTATGATTCTGTGGCGGATTCACGTTATGATTCTGTGGCGGATTCACATACGCGAGTGGCATGTCTGTTTGAGACGAATTTCAGTAAATGTGGTGCAAATAGTTTTGTTCTGGTTCTACAAGAAATCAGAATATGTTGAAGAATATATGTATAGGTACCTGTAGAAAACGGCGCAATGGTCTAGGTGGGCCTTGAGAGACGGCTGTTTGTTGGTTGGAGGAATGCCTCCATGAAAGCTTGCCATTGCTTCCACTGATAACCTTGCAGCCAGACACAACAAGCTCTAAGCACCACAAGTCCGGATCCTTTTGCCACAGCACGAAACCGCCCCTCTCGGCTGAGCTCCTTTTCACCTCAACGCTCACGTCCCCTTGGTGAAAATCCGATGCGCTGATCTTTACCTCGCCTGTCACACACATGCTGGTCACCGAGTTCAGTGCTGGTTGCCCTCCGGTTGCAGCTGTGTACTGTTGCACGATGTATTTGGCTGTTGAAGCTTGCTGTAACATATTGAGTAGAATTATTGTGATTATTTCAAGCATAGGAAGTGATCTTCAGATTCTCATTATTGTGTTGGAACTATTGCACGTTGTATTTGAATGTTAATTCTTTCTTTATTTATTTATAATACGTATATTCTCTTTAGGTATTCATTCGAATGTATTGTCTCAACTCGTATTAGTTAGAGATTTTGTCAATAATATTAATGTAATAAGTAAAGATGGTGGATGCCTTATAGCTATGCATTTTCAGCAACAACAATAGAAATCCGTAACAAAATATAAGAAATTAATAACTATGAAAAGGATTGATGATTCTTACGATGGAAGAATCTCTAACTGGACGATGAACGGAATGTCCCAATTGAACTTGAAGAGGGATGAGAGGAGAGCCAACAAGGTAAAGCAAGAACCGCAGCTCGTTTAAGCGTCCGGCGATGACCGGCGCAGACCATTTGTCGGAAGTTTGAGCCTTCATCCACGTTAACATGTTCTGCCATCGCAAATGCACATTGCTTCCCATACTCGTGAACATCTCTTCTGGTATGGGGACCTCAAGAACCGTCTCGAGGCCATCTTCTTTATCAATATTTGGACAAAGCTTCCTCATGTGTATTACGATCTCATAAAAGAGAGAAGGGAAAAGGAAGAAAAAAAAAGAGAGACTTAGAGTCAAGGGCTTAATTAAAACGCCTTGCTCTCCTTCCTCAAACCTGATGAGGGAAAAGAGGGAACTAAGTGGAGAGAGTGGAGATGGTGAGAGGATGGGAGTGGATGTGAATTTGCCAGAGGTTCTCCTTTCTTGTAGGTGTCATGTGGGCAAGATTAGATGGATTTGATTTGTTAACTTTCTATTTTAGGTGCATAGTTAAGCAAAATTTCTCAAATTAAATTGAATAACAAATAATTGTATTCTTACTAGTCAGAAAATTCGCATTCCTACAGTCTAACATGTCCACTTGAACAATTGTATATCTGTGTCTTTAAATCCTTCACATTACATAACTATTCTCGTCTCATTTTAAGAGAAGTAAATGATTATGAGTTGACAAGAAATATTGACATATATACAAAGCTTCACCTAATTTTCTGTTTAAATTATAAAAAAAATTATCCAAATGATTCTTTAAACTGGCATAACTCATCACAGTGATGCCTGCAATTTAAAATCAATAGAGGTGATCCTTGAGATTATTCACCGTCAATCATTTTGATGTTTTTGTGAAAAGTCTTCGTTAAATTGATGATATTTTTGTCAAATCAACCCTTCCCTTTGAACTGATGATTTCTTCAATTTGATAGAGATTTTTCACAAAATGACCAATGATTGACATAGAACAATCTCAAAGACTATTTTAGCTAAAAAGCCAAACTTATATGGTAAATTGCTATCCATTGCTTTTTTTACTGCATTCCAACACCATTTGCAACTTCAAATTTAGAATCATCATCTCAAGTGTTTCTACAGAAAAGTATTTCCATCATCACAAGTGTTTCTACAGAAAAAGATTGTGGTAGTTTCTTCTCTTTTCGTTTTGTTTTTTGGTTTGTGTTTTTTCTAATGACTTTTCCCTTTTCTATCAATCATTTTTAGTCTATTCTCTACAATCCTTTGGCATCCCTTTTTCCGGGTCATTTTCAATTTGATTTGTAGCCACTTTTCATCACGATTTGTCGCATTTATCGAGTCGGTGTGTCAAATTCTGGTGTTCTCACTGATTCGGGTGTCATCTACACCATCATCTTCTCTCTCTGTGCCTTTGGCAGCGTTGCATGTGGATCTCCATAGGCTTCATGGCTAGTTTTTTTCCTGCTTGTGGTTGCGATTGAAGAGATGTTCTTAGCTGATGGAGGCTATTGGGGTGGGGATGCTTCGTTGGAAGCATGGAATCGGGCTGGACGAGATTTTTTGGTGTGGAAACAACTGTAGCACTCTAGGTTGTTCTCGGGTTTTTCAGGTTTGGGCTCAACCTTTGGTTGGGCTTTTTCTGTTTTTTGGGATAGTCCTTTTTGGTTTGTATATTTTGTCCGTGGGTCGGTGATTTGTAAGTTTGTGTTGTTTGTTTAATAAAGATTTCTAATTTTAGTTGACCAAAAACCAGATCTTCGTTTAGTATCTTCCCTGACATGCAAAAAGAGAAAGAAAAAATAAAACCCAAGGCCCAAGGGACCACAAAAATGCCTGCAAACATAAAGAAGGAAATTGAGATTTCTTCACTGTAAAATTCATTGAAAATATGAAAAGTAAACAACTACTGATAAGGCTGTAAGCAGTGTAAGATCCATTCTCTTCTTATGTGGATTTTTCTCAACACTTTCACGTCTGACAAATTTTCAAGCTGACCACATGGACAACACTAATAGGATGACGTGGAGTATGTGTAGCCGTTAGATTTCACACATGGAACAACATGTGTTATGAGACCATGAAGAAAGTTGAGGTTCCACTGTAAAACCAATTGACAATACAATGAGAAACTCAACTACTTATAAGCATACATGCAAGATTTTTTGTTTCTCGATGCAGGATTTCTCTCAGCACATACCAATAATATCTCCCTTATATACAGTAGTTAATTTGTTTTGTTTGAATTGTCATCCCAAAAAATAAAGCAAGGTGAATTACGGCATTTGGCCTTTAATCTAGGTAGTGTGAATTGGAATCTTTTGCTATATAAGCAAAGATTGCAATCACCTCATAATTAAGCTTTTGAATAAAACATAAATAAAATCTCTTCACTACATCATTGCAATTGGTAAAAGCATAACATAATCAATACATTAAATATACTAATTAATGAATCATTGTAGGCAAGTGGTGGATTGACTTAGTGGATAGGGACTTTTTTTTTCAATTCACTGTGTTTTGGATTGAAGCACTCTCCATCGCTTTAGTCTAGTTTAAAATAATAATATTGCTTGTAATAAAAAAAAACCGTCGCTTTAGTCTAGTTCAAAATAATAATATTTCTTGTAATAAAAAAAACCGACAATTATAGATCTTGATAATGTATTGACACACACATTCCAAATTCCAAGTTCCACTAATTTTATCCCCAAACTAGTCATATTCTACACATGACTTCTTGAACCCATTCATACAGTACCATTTCTAGACCTACTAGCATCACTAGTTTTGCTGAAAACCATTTCCATCTCTTCCAAGGATCTTCCCTTGGTCTCTGGCAAGAAGAAAAAGAAAAATATCCAGGCTAAAACAGCTATGCCTGCAAACATAAAGAAGGCCCCTCCAATTGTAATTGCCTTGTAAATTGAAATGAAGCTCATAGAAACTGTTGCATTCATAAGCCTATTCACAGCCACCCCAATACTGGTACCTTGTGCCCTAAGCTTCAAAGGAAAAATCTCAGTACTGTAAACCCATGTTATGGGCCCCAGCCCAATTGAGAAGAACGCCACAAACACATATACTGCCACAATACTGAAGCTTAGAGCCCAAGTCAGCTTCTCTTTGGAGTGCTCAGCCATGGTCAAACCAAACCCTAAACCTGCTAGGGCTATAATCATGCCACCAGTGCTGGTCAACAGTAGGCGCCTTCTCCCAGCTTTGTCAAGGAGCAGTGTGGCTACACATATAAACACAGTTTTTGTGAGCCCAACTCCAACTGTGGCAAGCAATAACTTGTCTTTGCCAATGATCCCAGCTTTTTTGAATATTCTTGGACTATATAACACAACAGCTTCTATCCCTGTCGCATGCTCAAAAAAGTGGATTCCAATCGCTGCAATTAAAATCCGGCGGACGGCGGGCGTTGGCCTCAAAAATAGTTCTTTCCAAACCCCTTCACCCCTAGTGGTGTTACTGACCTTCACCACATCTTCGTTGCAATTTTTGTTGATTCCAGCAGCAACCAAGATATCGCAGAAACGGTGCTCAGCTTCTTGTTTGGAATTAGAAACTAGTAACAAAGTTTTCTTGGCTTCTGCTAGCCTACCTTGCATCACCAACCATCTTGGGGACTCGGGCATTTTGAGAATCCCAAAAGCTAAGACAATTGAAGGAAGTCCAGCAACTCCTAGCATCAATCTCCATCCGAGTTTCAAAGTGAATTTTCCAAACAAATAATTTGATACATACCCTAGTAAGATTCCAAGACTTATGCAAAGCTCTGGGAGCGCTGTTAGACGGCCTCTTGATTTGGCAGATGAAATTTCTGCAGAGTAAACTGGAGCAATCATTAGTGCAAACCCTACACCGACACCAGCAGTGCACCTCCCAGTCATTAGGACTGCATAGTTTGGACCATACCCCATTAGCACTGCACCTATTAAGAAAATAATGGAGGCTAGAACAATAGTGTAACGCCGACCGATGTAATCAGATGTTCTTCCAGCTGCTAGGGATCCCACTAGAGCACAAATGTTTAGTATTCCTGCAAGTACTTCAACTTGTACATCGTTGATTTTGAGGTCTTCCTTGATGAAGATCATGGCTCCACTCATCACACCAGTATCTAGATTGAGAAAGAAATTGGTTTTCATGATTACCACATTCATAAATTGTTAGATCATGCGTTCATGTTTAATTAAAATCTAATTAAGGGAAAACCAAATTGTTTACAAGCCAATTGATCTAATTAAGGGGGTATTGAACTGCAAAGAACAAACATAACAGATTAAAAGAAAAATGTGAAATGTAGCATACCATAGCCAAATATAATGGATATAATGGAGGCTACTACAGCACAAGCACAAGCAATCTTGTTGATCCTATCCGGTGTTTCGCAGCTTTCGCCACTGCCCTCCACCTCCATCGGGGATGTAGTAGTATTCTTCGGCATAGCTGCGCTCGCCTGAGTATTCTAGCTTGTAGTGTGTGTTCGTCTCAATCTATATCAAGGTACCACTAACCAATATTATGTCCCTCTTCTATAACAATTATTCTTCACTAGGAATCATTCATGAAAAAACAATAAGATTGGGGTACTGTGTATGAAACTTTCCCTGGATAATATAATATCATCAATTGGATATAAAATCTCAGATGCATGAACACACAAAGAAATTTTAGGAAGAATAGACAGGAGAAACTTATGTGTCACTCTGGCTACACAAATTAGCTTTATATAGGAATAAAATAGGCCAAGTTTGGAATTCATGCAATAAAGAGTATTTTAAAAGTAGGAACAATATTGGAAACACCATGTGGGAAACGGATAGCCTTCAGTATGCCAGCAAAATCGTCACAAACTTGAATTGATAAACTGGTATAACTGGTATGTATTTCTCTCAGTTAGTGTGATAAAAGCATGCTTTAAATTAAAACCAAATCTGTTCAAAGTTAGGCCGCTTTCGCTAGTAGTTTTCACTTTCAGAAGCATGATCATTAAAACACGACGAGGAAAGTGCCTAGTTGATACTTGCAGCGCATTGATAGGTCACTTGTATAGTCGGCCAAATCCACCAGCTTGATGTGCCACTGACCAAGGCAGCTTTAGACTCTAATACAGACATTTGGAAAAAGTGAAAAACACAAGATCTTAGTTATAAATTTGGATAAGAACTCTTGGTAGGATCGAATAAGTTGGTATTTCAAATTTGTGGTACTAAGGATTGAATTATTTAATATGTAAAAAGGGTAACAGAAAAGTACCTGGAAGATTGGCACCATCCGTGCATTATTGCTAGTAATATTGGTGAAATTGATTTTTTGACTTTTCTTTGGACAGTGACATGGGAAATTAGAATCGCTTTCACTTATGGCATACAATAATATTGCACTATAGAGTACCAGCTGTGGTACTAACTTATCAAGTGGGTTGGGTGGTGAAATAGGCTACAGTATATTTTCTTGTTTCACGCATTATCAAATTTTGTTTATACACATGCAAAAAGAACTGAAAATTGGATATAATTCTAAGATTATTAGGAATAATCCGGATTTGCTATATTCCATTTAGATCTAACTTTCTTTCCAATTTAACAATTTTCCGTTTTCAGTGGATGAATCAACCTATTTTTTTTCTCTAGATAAGAGTTAAAATGTTTTTTTTATAAGACATTCAAAATTGAAGACGAATTAATTGTAAAATAAAATTTTGATTCAATTTACCATAGTTTTCAAGGTCTTTTCAGTTTCCATCTAAGGTTGCTAATTTTGAATAATATGTGATCGTAACTCTTTTGGATGTGATCTTGTAACTCTTGTGATTCGTCTCCATCTATTTTGGTTTTCACTCACCTCTTAGAGATTTTCAGTTTGCTGCACCATATTCAATTTAGACTTAAAATTATCTCTAATCTCTAACCCTGACAACTACTTAGATATCCTTCTTTTATGCATGACACGAGTGCTCTCCTCTACCCTCCCAGTCCACAAATCCTCCATTTGTTTGCTAGATGTTTTCTGTCGATTGAGAAGTCTCTTCTGGCCATTGTATTTGTTGCCCACCTCGAGAGCGAGTCATCACACACTCTGATGAAGGTGTGCAAAACCAATTGATTTGAGCTGGTTGGGTCTTTGCATCGCCTCCTTATGTGGTTTTGATGGTATTTAATTTCTAGCTTTGTTGGCATTGAAAGTTTTCTCTTGTTGTTCCTCAAGTGGTGGATATGCCTGCTTATTTCATTTGTTGAGTATCTTAGAGGTAAATTTGTGTATTATTTGTGCATCTTTGTTGTTGTGAAAGTAGGGATTAAATTTGTTCTCATTTCAGACTTATTTGCAATTGTGGTATTAATTTATGTCCCTTATGTTTTGTTGGTACTGATCGTGTATCAGCATGACCTAAACGGTGAATTTGTGAGGTACATAGTGGTTGTGGCGAAGACGACTTCCGTCAATTGACGGAACCTAATTGAGTCATCATGTGCTTTGCTTGAGCTTCTTTGCCCACTTGGCTTACTAGCAGCTTTTCTTTAAGTTTATTTCATTTAACATTTTCATGTTCGACAAAAAAAAAAAAAAAAAAAAAAGCTCTTGTTTTGATGCATTACCTATTTTTCTAAATTGTAGCGATTCAAAAAATTTCTACGAGAGTTTATACTTCCTCATAAACAGGAAGGTGAGAGTCGAACAACACTCACCCAAGTTTTTGTTATAATGATTAATGAAGACTTATCCATAAACTATACCATAATTTTGCAGAATAGAGAGAGAGAGAGAGAAAAAAAAAAGGTATTTAGAGCTTGATCAAATCTGTTGAACTAGTATTTTAATCCCACAAATCAATCCTACTGAACAATGTGACAACAATATATATCATGTGTCAAAAAGCACGACAAAAGATATATGGTAATTAGGTAAGATGTCCTTTGACTGATCAAACCAGGAAATTAGTAGCAAACTTGACCAATAATCTTGTTCCAGTTTTATGTAGCACCAATAAACTTGACCAATAAGGCAATAACGTTCTGTATTTTGTTCAAAGTTTCCGACCGAGCAAATGATGTGCAATATAAACGAGAATAGCTTAAAATTGATATGAGTTGAGATTTGGGCCCAAAGACAACAGGTCTTAAGATATAGTCTGCCATGTACTTTTGAAGATATTAACCCAAATGTAGAAGAGACAAAAATTAAAGTAAGCTCAAACTTTTTACGGGAAGTTTTCCAGTGTGAATATTGTGCAATCACGTAATATTATCGGTATATTATGTTATAAAACGTATATAGTTGTGGTCTATTTTATTTGATAGGGAGAGAGAGGGTTGGCGACAGAGAAAGAGATTGTAGAGAGATGTGTATGTAGGAATGTAGGGGAATGTGTGTGTTACCCTTCTTACGTAGTGCCTTTATTTATAGTAATAAGGGAGAGAATAAATCCTTCATCCCCAAGGAATACAAGTCATAATAGGAAATGATAACTAGAATAAAATCTAATCTAGGATTTACACAATCACACTTTAATAGGAAGTTTACAACACTCCCCCTTGAGTGTGTAAATACTCAAGGTAGATTCAACATCATGTAGAAGTTGAGGAAGTCGACTTGTCGATACTGATTCTAAGGAACACGCTATTCTTAATAAGGTAGAAACTTGCATAAGGAAGTAAGTCTCACAAAAAACTCTAAGGCTATGGCATAAACCCGAGTAGGGACAAAATCCATAGTCTAAGGAAAAATGCGTGAGTAATGCAAAGTCCAAAGAAACGTCTACGGGATGTTGTCAGGGATATGATCAACCTAAGGTGGGTACCTTGTTAAAACCTAGTTACGTAGCAAAGACTTAGTGGGAAAAATGCTCCTAATCGTAGGGAAAAAGAGTACATTATGATCAAGCAAGTATACTTCAGGATACTCTCTCTGAGTTTGACACAATTCTAAAGAGAACTAGCAATGTTACAACTCAGAAAATTTACACATACCTATTCCTTGAACAAGCTTCTGAAACGTCGCAAGCTTCTGAAACGTCGTCTTCGGTAGTGATTTGGTGAAGAGGTCGGCCATATTGTCTTGTGAACGGATTTGTGACTTCAATCTTCTGATGCTTTTGTTGTTGATATGAGAAGAAGAATTTCGGCGCAATGTGCTTGGTGTTGTCTCCTTTGATGTGACCCTTCTTGAGCTATTCGATGCATGTTGCATTATCTTCATAGATCGTCGTAGGGACATCAACGATAGGATAAAGATCGCAGGAGCTTCGTATATGGCCCACAACTGCTCTCAACCAAAAGCATTCCCCGAGTTGCTTCATGTAAGGCGAGAATTTCAGCATGGTTAGACGAAGTGGCAACTAAGGTCTGTTTAGTTGACCTCCAAGAGATTGCGGTGCCTCCAACGGTAAAGACATAACCCGTTTGAGAACGCGTCTTGTGCGGATCAGATAAGTATCCTACGTTGGCAAAACTAAAAAGGTGAAAATCGATTCGAGAAGCGGGGGATCACTCAAGGATCCGTAGGGATAGAACAAACCCAAATCCGTAGTACACTTAAGGTAACGGAAGATATCTTTAACACCAGTCCAGTGTCTGCATGTTGGTGCATTACTGTATCTTGCTAAAAGATTAATAGCGAAGGAGATGTCAGGTCTAGTGCATTGAGCTAAGTACAACAAAGTGCATATCACATTTAGATAAGGAACTTCAGGCTCCAAAATCTCTTCATTATCCTTCTTCGGTTGGAAGAACTGATAAGGTAGGGAAAAGTAATGACATCCATAACGGGTGAATAAGTTTCATCATAGTCAATCCTGGGGCGTTGTGAGAAACCTTGTATAACAAGACGAGCTTTGTAACGCACAATTTTGTTCTTCTCATTACGCTTCCGAACGAAAACCCACTTGTAGTCAACGGGCTTCACATGTAGAGGAGTAGGAACTATAGGTTCAAACACCTTACGTTTCACAAGCGAATCAAGTTTGACTTAGATTGCTTGTTTCCAGTTTGACCAATTGGTTCTACATCAACATTCATTAATGGAACGAAGTTCAATGTCGTCGCTCAACATGCTCTCAGTAGCTACTGCATCGTCGACGATCTTCTCATTTCTACACCACACACCATCTAAGCTAGCATAATAGACCGAAATCTCACGATTCTCGGGAGGAGGATTCGTCTTTTCAAGGAAGCTTCCGTAATTTAGAATTTCCTCATGAGTTGGATAGAATGAGTAAGCGACAGTCGGATTCACGGTACGCTCTTCAGGTGCCTGTGTCGTGGCTTTCCTCTTCCGGGGGTGTGAATCCTTTGAACCAAGAGGTGTGCCAAGCTTATATGTAAGGGCAGATGATTGGCTAGCCGCTAATATACGTAGATCAGCCAAAGTGGCACCCGGGCCTCCAGGAGGGAAGTCTGTCGTACATTTGGTACATCCATCTTTGCATGCGTATTCACAACTATAATATGTGATCTTGTCACTAGCACTAGATCGGTGAAAGCATTTGGCATGCTTTGAGCTATAATCTGAAGATCTAATATGCGCTACACTTCAGTTTCAGACAGAGCGGTGCAGGGATCTAAATAAGACAAAGTGGGAGTCGTCCACGATAATTCGTGTCGTTCTTCAGGAATGTTGACATTCTTATCTCCTCCTAATGACGGGAATACTGTCTCATGGAAGTGACAATTCACGAAATGAGTGGTAAAAAGATCGCTTGTCAAAGGTTCTAAGTAAAGAATGATTGAAGGAAAATCATATCCAACATAGATACTCATTCTTCGTTGAGACCCCTTTTTGTACGTAAGGCCAGTGAAATCGGCACATAGACCGCACAACCAAAAACATGCAGATGCGATATGTCGAGTTCGTATTCAGTAACCAACTAAATGACGCTATATAGTTGGGTCGCAACAGGCCTCAGGCAGACCAACATGGCTGCGTGCAATATTGCATGGCACCAAGCAGCGATCGGGAGCTCGGTACATATAACCAACGATCGAGCAATCATTTGTAAGTGCTTAATGAATACCTCTGCTAGGCTGTTTTGGGTGTGAACATGGGGTACATGATGTTTAACTTCAACCCCAGCCGACATGCAATAGTCATCAAAATTTTTAGATGTGAATTCTCCAGCATTATCCAATCGAATAGATTTGATTGGATAATCAGGGTGGTGAGCCCTGAGCTTGATAACCTGAGCCAACAGTTTGGAGAATGTAGTTTTCCTTGTGGACAACAAGCACACGTGTGACCAATGTGTAGAAGCGTCAACCAAAGCCATAAAATATCTAAATGGTCCGCAGGGAGGGTGAATCGGTCCACAAATGTCCCCTTCAATATTTTGTAGAAAAATGGAAGGATTCGAACGAATTTTGTCATAAGAAGGCTTAATGATAACCTTTCCCATGGAGCATGTTTGACATGCGATTCCTTGAATCGAACCTAAACTTCGGGTTAGTGGATGCTCGTGTGATGATTTGAGGATACGGCGCATCGCTATTCATTCAGGATGTCCTAAACAAATATGCCAAAGTGTAATTTCATGCGCGGTCCTAGAGGTAGGGCTGGCCACATCTTCTCTAGAATACGGTTCTGGTCATATTTGTAGGAAGTTATGCACAGAAATTCAACTCCATTTTCTACATAGGTTTTAGTGTGGTAATTGTTATCTCTGACGTCCTTGAGACTCTACAACGTTCTTCCGGAACGTGGAGAATAGAGTGCCTCATCAATGGTCAAAATTGTACAATTGGACAACATTATACGTGCCTTACCGTATCATTCGATCAGGTTGGATGGGCCTGAGAAGGTTATCAGAGGTGCATTCTTAGATATGAAGTTAGTAAAATAGATTCCTTCATGCTATACAGTGTGCGTGGTTGCACTATCTGCCAGACAACTAACTTCCCCACTATTCATACCTAGAATAAAAAATTAATTTGAATCAGTCACATGCATAAAAGTTCTTAAAACAAATATCAATTCAAAATAATTTTAAGTATTCAAGGATGGTAATTAATTAAAAACTTAATATCCAAAAAATAAATCACCGACAAATAATCCAAACATAAAGGAAAATTGTTCAAAATTTAACCATAAAACAATTGAGGGTTCAGCCACTATTGTGGGATTCAGCCCAATGTTTATTTTAACTAAAAAAAATAGTTTATGTCTAAGATTCTAATCTTCCATAGGGGTAACAACCTCTTCAAAGTCAAAAACCTCCATCTTTATACTTTTTGGTTCGTCCACTTGCATAAAGTTTGTTTCAAACCTCTGACGACGAGAATGATATTTAGCTACAACCTTCTGGGGAGCTCGGCAAACACGGGACCAATGGTCATTTGAACCACAGCGATAGAACATATCTGCATCCATGGTTTTTTGGTGTTTTGCCCTTATTCTTGAGGTTTTGAGCCTTGGGAGCGAGGTTTGGGCACTTTAGGGCTTTGTTTCCTTTCTTAGATGGGCCTTAGCTATGTTGACCTTGATGGGGTGGCTTCTGGCTGCCCCTACCACGCCTCTTTTGGCATTTTGGGCGTTGGTTTGGGCTGTAGTGTGCTTCAAGCACAGCAATTGCCCTAGTAGGTCGAACTTGATGATTCTTCATCAATAGTTGATTCTGCTTTTCAGTGAGAAGAAAAACATAGATCAAATCCAGAAACTTAGTGAACTTCTGAGCTCTATATTGTTGCTGTAGGACAATATTAGTAGCATAGAATGTCGAATAGGTATTCTCCAAGAGATCTTCTTCGGTCAAAGTCTTGTTACAAAACTTGAAAAGTGATCGGATTCGACAAACTTCAAAATTATATTTATTCACATACTTAAATTCTTGGAAGCGCAAATGCTGCCAGTCATGTCTTGCTTCAGTCAAGAAGATATCTTTTTGGTGATCAAAGTGATCAGCCAAAGCGACCCATAGTGCTCGTGGATCCTCCTCAGCAAGGTACTCAGTTTGCAGGGCGTCATGAATATGTCTTCGGATGAAGATTATAGCAGTGGATTTCTCAGCTTTACCAACTAGATTGTTTGTCTCATCTTCAATGGCGGGACGTAAATTCTTTGCAATAAGGTGAAGCTTCACTTCTTGGACCCACTTGGGGTAGTTCCTTCCAGAGACCTCCAAAGTGGTGAAGTCGAGTTTGTTCAAATTCGACATGTTCCTATCACAAAATAGATGGACAATATATGGTTAGTGTAATGGAGAAAAATCAATCCATTCACATAGGAGTAGAACATTCAGGTTCTAATAAACATGTATTGGTTTAAATTTGCATGAAAAAATTTCGGGTTTTCATGGGTGATGTTTTTAAAGAAAACTTCAGGTTTTCAAACAAGGCATGTTTTTAAGAAACTTCAGGTTTTGAAATGATTATGAACTTCAGGTTCATATGTTCCTGTAGGCAAACACAAATATATCTACAGAAATATGCACCAAGAAAATATGCAAATAGAACTTCAGGTATATAATTATAATTGAATTAATTGTTTGGACTTCGGGCCAAATTAAAAGTGTGGGTGAAAAAAAAATATAAAACCCATTGGGCCTAAAATAATTTGGCAATTAAACTCGGGGCCCAAAAACTTAGACCAAAGCCCATGGATGGGCTGAGTAATCTGGAACGTGTGGCCCACGCCTAAAAATTAGGCTGGGTTGTGCTTGGCTGGGCTGTAGGCCCAAAACAGAGATGGCACGGATCTGCTACTTCGCAACATATGTGTTCCTAGTAAGGGGCGATCGAGTGTGTCGCAGGCCAGGTGCTGTATCACAAGCTACGGGTTGGGATCTGGTTTGGTGGGGACATGGGAATACCAAAGCCACATAGGCTGGTGTCGGGAGCTGGGCCAAGCCAAGGTAGCGGGCCATTGCAAGCGAGCTTTTTTTTTCTCGATTAATGGTCGAGTTGGGCTTGTAGTAGCGAGCCCAAAGAAAGTAAAAATATCTTTTTGTCTGAGTCAATGCCAGGCCCAAAATAAGGTCAGGTTAGACCAAGAAATCCTAGCAGAGCTAGGGGTGTCGCCGGAGAAGGTGACCGGCGCCGCCACTGCAAATGGTCAATTCTTGGAGAGGGAGACTCGGGGGGTACCCTTGTTGGGTATTTTCGACCGTGATTACGAACAGAGATTATGAAATCTCAACGAATCAAAAACACAAGACCTAGAAATTGAAATCAGAATTTTGGGAAATCCGATGAGATTCGAAGGAATCTCAACCAAGTAACACCAGTGGACGATCTTTAGGTCGTCGGGGAGGTAGCCAAGATGGCTAGGCATGGTTGTAGGCCATGCATCGCGGTGGTTCATGGAGGCGACACCTTCTAGGTGTCTGGTCTAGGTTATAGGCCTGGAGCCGTAGCTCCAGTTTGGGTTCTTGGCTCAAGGGCTCATCGACATGGGTGGGTGTTCAACGAATTCGAACAATTTTTTTTTTCAATTCAATTCAATGTATATTATATAATTGAATGCATGAGTAGTTATTTGATGTAATTCATGGCAATATCAAATTCACATAATTCAACAATTATGAATATAATGCACACACAATTTATGTAGAATCTAAAATTCGAAAAACGTAAAGTTGGGTCATGCATTATGGTGAATGTTCATGCTATCAAGGCTACAAAAATATTGAGATAAAAATCGTTGTTTTGGATTAACATGATTGCGTGATGATATTGATGAACTGGTTTGATGCAGAAAGATTCCTCGTCAGATTCCTAAGCTCAACAGTAGAAGCGTGCTGATAACGTGGTGTGGTCTATTTTATTTGACAGAGAGAAGGTCGATGGCAGAGAGATTGTAGAGAGATGTGTTTGTAGGAATGTAGAGTAATGTGTGTGTTATCCCTCCTACGTAGTGCCTTTATTTATAGTAAAAAAGGAGAGAAGAAATCATTCATCCCCAAGGAATACAAATCATAATAGGAAATGATAACTAGAATCAAATCAAATCTAATCTAGGATTTACACAATCACATTTTAATTGGAAGTTTACAAGATATATTTATTTATTATTAATTCTCCGTTTCATTTATAAACTTTTAGCTTAGTATCAAATTGGGACTTGAACCTTTTTTTTTACTCCAATGGTGGCAGCATGACACTTTGGACAAAATTTGGAAGAAATGCTAAAAGTTTAACAGTAAATCTTAAATTAACTTAGCTCCAAAATTAATTGAATAATGTTGAAATTCTTTTTTAGTGCAAAAATAAGGATAGTATAGCGGCATAAGTAAGGGTGTCGAACCACAGGGGCTGAGAAACAACTTAGTAAAACGACTATCCATACACAAACCTAAGACATTAAATAAGTTAAAAATGTTTTTAGGACATAAATCTGACTTCAAATGAACAAAGACCTTTCCCTAAACATTCATGAACTAGTGATATGATCTTTTAACTTATCCCCTTCAAATGCACAACTAAGATGTTCACATATCTAGTATGGCATATAACTAAATTGTCCTCTCTTACTTTGCATGTTAGATGCATGGCATATACATCAAACTTATATTTGTAGGTGCAACCTAGCATGGCATTTACTCAAATTTAGCACCTAGAAACTCATTAAGTACGAAGAGGATTATGAACATCACATGAACCCTAGAACATGGCATTTATCCTATATTTTCATGGAATCAGCTTACATGATTAGTTCTGAACCTAACCACATGTTGCTAATGAATGAAAGAAGATATGGTAGTCATCCTTGTCATTCTCAACAGAAAGCAAACATAAACAAGGTAGCTAAGCTTGAAAATATGTGCTTGAAACAATTGAGACAGAAAACTGATTCTAGCTTGCAAATGAAATTGATAAACTAAAATTGCATCATAACGTTAATTCAATCATGTCTAGGGCTTCAAAGCAGCCCTAAGTATCCATAGAATAAATTAGAAACATAACAAAATATATAAAAAGTTAGGAAGGCTAGACCCTAGAAACTACTCAAGGTGGAGGACTCGTCCTCCTCTTTGTTGTTGTGTATCTCCTCATTTTCCTCTTTTTTCCTCAAATTATGTGTTTTTTTCACCTATTAAAAGGCTTAGGAGTTTTCTAACATCTAACACATTTACATCCTTGAACTGACTCTCATTTACAACTCATTACAACCAGCTTTTAGTATAGGAGTAACTGAAAACTAGTTGTTATCAGAATTTGTAACTGAACAGATCCTCTTTATTCTATCATAATTTATTGTGGAAACTTCCAAATCACAAGCTGTAAGGACCATCAGAAAGAAGACTTCCAGGGCTTTCCAACCATATATGGCCCATTTTCTAATTTGTTCTGAGCACTTCGGGGCAAAGATCGCAAGTTGGCTGTTCTGCAAGGGTCTTTTCTGGAGGATCTTGGGCCACTTATGGGCTATGGTTTGGTCTTGGGCGAGTTGGACTTCAAACTATCCATTCTAGGCTCTTAAAATATTCAAAATAAGATGATTTCTTCAAGCCAACCTAAGTAAAAGAGGGCGTAAAAGTATAATTTTATGCACTCAACAAATAAGAAGGAGATCACGAGTTTCTACCTTTAAGTTTGATTTATTTACCCGTTGATAGGATTTTTCTCACTTACGAAAAGAGGGTAAAATCACGTGAAATAGTTGCAAGAATACAAGGTTATTGTAGTATAGATGCTCATGCAAGGTCGTTCTCCTCAAGGACTATTTGAATCATTTATGTAGAAACAATTCCTAATTAACTACTTAGAACTGAAAATTGAGAAAAGAGATTTTAGAATTGGATAATATGAAAAACGAATTTTAATTAAAAACTAATGTGATAAAAGAAAAGAGTTTTAAATACCAATTTATAAAAACACTAGGGTTCCACCATCACCTAGCAACCCTAAGACCTAGGTCTCTTATTCCAACTAGGAAACTAATTAAATAATAATAAAATATCTTAGAAAATAAAATCCTAATTAAACTAGGAAAAACTGCACAGAAACTGTATAGACACGTTTTAGCCTCAGATATCCTCCAAATCCGGCTCATAATAGCTTGTTTTGAACATCAAGACGTTCTGAACACATCTCCAGAAGGCCACAAACCCATCTGAGATCAGCTTGGGCTCCAAAAACGCAATTCAAGCCCAAAACGTCACTATTTCAGCACTGCGCATCGCTCCTTTATTCTATCGCCAGAAAATCACCGCTTGGTAGAAAAATCTGATATTTGGATACAATAGAGCCAAGTGACTCACGAACGTCCTCCAACTGGAATTACTCCAAAATTCGTCTATTTGCTTATGTTTTGCTCCAGAGGAAGTTGAAAGTCCTATATTGAAAATACAATTCAAAGTATCAAAATTCTTCCAAAATAATAACCAAAATACACTAAGAATAGGGTTAAATATATTATATAAAATCTACTCATCACCCGCATTTCAATACATTTAAGCTATTATAACAACCTAGTGTTGGAAATTACATATTATAATTATATATTATAATATTTAATTTTATTATGTGTGAATGAAAATATGTATGAATGGTTTCATTGTTCCACATCCAAACATAATGCCAAGTGGTGAAGAACCAATGGTTTTGGTTTGAAATATTGCATATTTTTTTATAGGTTACATCTTCTCATCAAACAGTGCAATAGGTTCTACATAAACCCAAAGACACTAAGACGTGCACATAGAAAATTGGGAAAACTTGATATAAGTCCAATTTTTTTAGCCAATAGGAGGAATAGTCCAATTTATTAAAATAAGTCCAATTCCTTAAATTTAATTATTTAATTATCAATAATTATCTATTCAATGATAAGATTTATTATAAAAATCAAATTTCTTCCTAATTATCTCTTTGATTATTTCTTTTTATTCTTATTTCTTATTATTTCTTGTTCTTCCTCATGCTTTAAACCCCATTTATAGATTTTATTTTTAATTTTTATAATCAACCTATATCACAGGTTAATTATTTTTAGGTATCTATATGACAGATTCTTTTTTATAATCAACGTGTCACAAACTAATGTATCTTGCTTGTAGGTATATTATGTTTTTTCTACCTTTTAGTTAGGTTTCATATCTAATATATATTCATATATTTGTTACTTGAGTTAAAGTAGAATGTTTTGTAGATAATTTATGTTAGTATATTAGTTTTTTTTTTTTGTAAGATATTAATTAGATTTTTTGGAGTTGAAAAATACATAATATTAGAAGATTTTAATTGATTTTTAATATTTTTAAAAATATAAAATGAGTATAAAAGAAATAAAAACATGTAATTAGATAATTGGACTCACTCCTAAAAACCATCTATGTTTTTTGACCTAGATCTAAAAGCCCCTAGAAAATTAGAGTTAATTTTTACTCTTGAGATATAGGGTTTCCCCACTTTGTTTCTCTCATTTTTCGTTTGTCAAATTTTGAGTCGTGTCTTGAGAGTACGATATATATAAAGTTCGCCAGAGTCTGAAGATTGAAGTGCTTCGACGTCGGATTATAGATTGTTAAATCCTGGGAGACGGACGCCTACAGAACTACAAGCACAAAAGTAGAGGTAAAATTACGTCTTTAGGACATTGCATTTATGCAAGCCTCAATCTCTAAGTTTATTAGTTTTTCTAACTTTCTCCCTAGTTGTTTATATTAGTTTCATACATAATTGATGTTGTAAATTTCTTTAGCATTATTATTATTGGAATTCTTGTGTTATTTTCGTATTTTCTAATATTGCTCCAACAATCTAAAAATAGAATTTACTTATGCAATAATTAGTAAATATGATTGTGAAGAAGATGTTAAGAACATTGAAAGTAACCCTAAACCCTAATTCAAAGAAACTATGGTTTTCTACAGAAAAAAAGGTATGTCTTGGTCGGATTGATTTTTATTTGCTTATTGATATATAACATAGTAGTATCTTTGATGTTGGCGTTCAAATTGTATTGTTAAATGCATGATACAATTCAAATATATTCATCTATATATACGCATGAGCAATGTTTGCTTGTTGATTCAATCTGTGACTTTAAACGTGTTGGGAAACATATAGTGTTGTATTTGATGTGTAGCCTAGCCCCTTTATGCTAACAAGGTTTGCATAACTTGATGTAATTAAGAGTTCAATCTCTATGATTTTAGTCATGATGACTGAGGTTAGATGATGGTTTGGAATTATCCATAGGGAGTGGTGTCCATGCAACCGCCTGTTTCTTTGAAAAGACAAAAATTCAAAATTAAAACCATATGGGCAAATGCAACACTTACGAAAAAGCGTTAGTAGTTTGTATGGGAATTGTTTGGGTGTTTTGAACAACAAAAAGTTCTGAAGAACAGAATTCCATACCAAACAGTTATGTTTAGTAAATAGATGGATGAAAATGTATGACTATTCGTTGACACCGCATAAGCACATGAATATCCTTACAAGTAAGATTTTACTTATGTGAGGCATATCATGGAGATTCATCTAAAATTCATATTTGGCGTGGTTATAAATTTGGTCGCTTTTTCATACTGTAACTTACTGGTACCGGTTAAGTAACATCACTCAATTAGTCTGAAATGCTAACAGGATGGAGTTAGAATGGTGCGATGAATATGGTTATCCCATATTGAAATCTGGATTGCAGACACGATTCAATTTGGGCCATTTGAATTGATGGGTTTCCAACCATTCCTTTGTGTCCTTAAAAATTGCAAATGCATATATTTACTCAAAAAATTGTGATCATTGGACTCATGTAAGATTTGGGCAAGCGCAATTTTGGACTCGGTCTGTACGGACAGGCTTGATGGTTTACAGGTCTATCTAGACTGCATCCTAGTCTGACAGCGATACTTTTTCGTTGCCGAGCACACATCATTTTGAGACGGTGCATAGCCTATGCAGCAGGTGCAAAAAATAAGTGATGACTGTTCTTTTGGAACACAACTGTGCTAAAGCTTATAATCAAAAGAAGATAATGTTCCTTTGTGGGGGTTCTAGACCCGTGACCATCTTGAGCCAAAGGTTGAAAGCCAAGAAGTAGTTTTACTACAATGGCTAGTGAGGCATGGAAGCCTTAGAATGTGGTGCCATGAATTACAGAGATGCATGGAACATTGGTAGAGCGAATAAGACATTGAAGGTGTGGGGGTTTCTTACAGAAGTGAACTAGATCAGATATGACTTATGTAGTAGGCAAAATCAAGTTTGGCTATTTTGATGTGTTATTCATGGTTTTAAGGTACTAAAGGTACATTATCATGGACTATAATTACAATATACAAAGTATATCGTCCACTGTACTAAATGATTTGATGATATGCAAAGTATATCGTTCACTGTACTAAATGGTTCGATGATGTTTGATAATTGATTTTTGATAATGTGAAGTAAAAAATATACATGCAAGCCAAATCTCAAATAAAAGTGTATTGCACAATTCGGAGAGGAAGCATACTGGCTTCAAAAGATTTTAGAGGATAATCCTATGTAAGTGTTGTGATGGTTTGTAGAATTTAGCAAAGCACAATTTCTAAGTGCAAAAGAGTAATTTGCATCTTATAATGAATATTTTTAGGTATGGAGAGATTAAAGACTTTTCTATGAATACCTTAAATGTGGGGGAATATGTCCAAATGTTAGCAAATTACTTACAATTGTCCCAACATATATATACATTTGAGGACTTGACATTGGAAACAACTATTCTCGTATGAAATATAATTTCATAAGGTGGATTATGCACACCAATAAAGATAGTCAACCTAGTATTGTATCCAATTATTAAATGTTTGACTAGAGAGTAAGTTGATCATCGAAGGGAATGAGGATAAAGACAACATAACTAATGAATTAGCTGGGCTGAAACCTTTAACACATTATATACCTCATTCTTATGATGGAAGAAATGTGTTGTCTGCAGAAGTTTTAGGGTGTATATTTATACTTAATGACAGTGATATCTTATAAATAAGAGGAATATAGCAGACTATTCTTAATCAGTGGTCACCTATGTGAGAGTAGAAGTGGGTCGCTTCTATGAGAATGAGATGGCTAAATTCTCTAAAGCTCTCATGAATTCGAGAATTGTTCAAGACCAAAATGAACATAACCGTATGAATCGTAATATATTAGGATTAGTGATGTGTGTTGCTTATTGTCTCGATTTACTGTTGCGGTGAACAGTTTAGAATCTTCTACATCCACTACGTCACCAAGTAAATCCGATAAGTATTCACTATGACACGCCCCGACCTCGATATTCCCCGAATACCAGGATGGTCACATGCTGGCCGACACCCGAGGGTGACGAAAGCCATTTATTGAGTGCAAATGCTGAAAACAAGGGATAGATAAGACTTATGAATATAAAAGAATAAAGAATATGCATTTAAGGAACGTGTTCAGAGCATACATCTAACTAGAACACTAAAAGAATTAATATAAAATTGAATGAATAAAAGAATGGGTCCTACACCGAGAGGACTCGAAGGTGCCGATGCATAAGTGCCTTGTCGCCGGGATTGTATGCCTCGATTCTATGCCCTGAAGGGGGCGCAAAACAAAGGTGAGTGAACCAATTTGATATATATATATATATATATATATGGTAAAACAGTTATCAACGTACTAACCCCCAAATTTTATGAAAACACATATATATCATGACAAACATAGGTTTTCCGAAACCTAGCATGTTGTGCAATGTCTCAAATCATAACTCATATATAATAGTCGCTAGTGAATGTCCAATATAACACTTCAGGCCCCATGCCGGCTCCCCGTCTCTGAGCAGACAGTCAGAGGAAAATACATTCCAGGCCCCTTGCCGGCTCCCCGTCTCTGTGCTAAATAGCCAGAGGAAACACCCTCCAGGCCCTATGCCAACACCAAACTGTCGCCTGGGATGGACCAGACACTATCCCTATGTCCCGTAGCGGAATAAGGACCACTAGGTAAATACAAAACCATTGAGCATCTATATTGAAAAGCAACTTCATAGTATAAAGTCATCGATCGTCTATACTATAAAGAGGTGTTCGAAACATGTTCTAAATATTATATCGTCATCGATCAGATATCCTATAAAGAACATGGGTTATAGGAAAAATAGTAGTAATTCAAACTAGCCTCAGTAAGCATGTTATCTCAAAACATTTCATAGAACATAATCATCAAATCATGCTTTTCATGTATGCATTTCTAGTATTAAAACATGCATTTTTAGAAGGGGTCCACTCACAGTACTTCGCCGTCGAAAGCTGCACAGACTAGCAAAGATAGAACGCCACTTTACTTGCCCCTAAGCATATAAATGGTACATTTAGTCAAACTCTATTCAAATGATTTTATTTAGGAAAACGGACATCGGGAACGGATTCAGGACGTCGAAATTAGTCTAGGAGAGGTCCCCAACGAAAACCCGAGAAGTCAACCCTAAAAGTCAACGTTGACCGGGGGTCAACGGTCAAACTAAGCCAAACTGGTTTTAGGCTTGAAATCCGGATTAGGGTTTAGGCGTAGGTTAAATAGGGTTAGGTCCTATTGGGTTTTTAGGTCTCTAAGGGTGTTTGGGTTAAAAGGATTTAGGGAAAAGAGGTGGTTTGGGCTTAAGCCCAAACCCATGCAATTAAACACACACACGGCACCAACACACATGCACGGCATGCACGCACATACATCACACGCATGCACTCACACACACACACGTACACGTGTCATACACACAACACACACACGCATGCACTACACCACACACACACACGGCACACCCACACACACGGCACACACACACACACGCTCGACAGCACACACACAGCCCACATACACAAACACACATTCACGCATGCACAACCCAAAGGCCTCACACACAGGGCCGGGCTTTAAAGTTGTTCCAATACAGGCCTAAGGCCCGCGGGTGTCCTAAACGGCCTGAAAGGGCTTGATTCGAATGGGTTTAGAAGAAAGGGCCCAAAGGCCCACTCTACACGGCCCTCACGGCCTGGGTTCGAATGGGATAAGGCCCGAAGGCTATGGGTTGTTAGGTCTTACCTAAGAAGAAGGCCGGAGCATCCTAGCTCCGGTCAATGCCATAACCGACAACCTAAGGGTGCGATCTAAGTACGAAAACAGAGTACAAGATGAAAGGAAGAAATTTATACCCACAATTCGTTGATGAGGGGATCAAAGGTGACCGAAAACTGGGCTCACACACCCACTGCTCACCTGAAACTGGGTTTCGCACACCCGTGGCTTCTCCGTGCAATTCTTCGTCCCACAATACCAAAACTAAGTTAGAAATAGGCTACGAGGACAAAAAGAGAGAGATTACAAGTATTCCCAAGGCTTACCAGTTGTCGGAAAACGAGGGATTCGCCGGAGCTCCTTAGTGCTCCACACAGGCGAAGAGAGAGAGAAAGAGAGAGCTAACAAGGTGATGATGGTGCTGCTGTCTACCTCGAGCAGGTGGTGTGGTTGTGTGTGGGTGGGTGCTCACGGGTGGAAGAGAGGGAGAGAGAAGTGAGAGCTCAGGAGAGAAACGAGAGCTCGAGAAGGAGTTGCAGAGAAAGAGAGAGACTCGGGGGACAGAAAACAGGGGTGGGCCCCTTGGGCACACCATTTAAGACCCAAAAATCATTTTTAAAAGGAAAAGATACCCAAACTTAGTGAAAATGCAAAAATTACCTTTTTGTACAGTAAAACTCGGGACGGGTTGTTTCAATCTACCCCCCTGAAAAGAAAATTTCGTCCCCGAAATTAAAAATCACTTGCAACACTGAAATATTCGAAAATAGGAAGAAGAATATATGTATAAAGAGAAATCAAGTCAGAGTGGGTGCATTAAAGAGAATATGCCACACCGTCACGAGCGGGTTGCAAAATCCTCTATCATGCCTCCAAGCTCTTACTTTCATTCACATCAGTGTAAAAGTAGAGAACATAATTTATAAAGATATAAAGCTAAAAACATATATTGACATAAGGTCAAAAATAAGTAAGTACGCAAAATATGATAACGTCAAAATAGATACGTAATAACGTATAGGTCGAAACTCGTGCGAACTTAAAACTGAAAACGGAAAAGGTTTCCCCCAAATCATTTGTAATGACAAAAATAAATAGATATAACTAAAGTAAGGGAAATTAAAATACTTGTACTGAAAACCAAAATTGAAAACAGAAGTGGGTCTCACTTAAGAATTTGTAATGTCACGTACTCCGAGAACATATTTGTCTATGGGTCGAGTTCCAAGAATAACAATTCTGAATCTGTATCAGCTGCCGTAGACGAATCTTCCTACCCACTTGCTTAAAGGACTCAACAAATAAGTTATCGATACAACAGTCGGCCGCCCGCGATATCGACCACACATTTGTTGTCTCGATAAGGAAGCAGTAATTTCCTGAGGGCGTATAATTTCCTATGTCGTAGTTTTCATCTTCCGAATACCAGTTCACAATACTCCTTGTCAACCAATGTTGCATGTACAAACTTTTGTACTATGTCGCACAAAGTGCCATACCCTAAACCGAACAAAACAGAAAATGTCGTCCTCAAAACTCTATCCAGCACCGAGGATTCTATTATTCTCAGTTCTTCCAAATGTGACCAACAACCCCAAAATTTTGTCAACAAAGAACCCACTCGAAAACTGTACTTTAGGATTCAAGAGAAGTGGCTACCATGCTAGTAGCATACCCAAAAACTCGAGCCAAGCAACAAAACTAGAAATCACTTTTCCTAACAAGCAGTATCTTTTGGGAATTTATTGTTGTGCTCAATCCACCTAAACATCCCAAGAGAGCACACACCTTTCGAGAGAAATGTAAAGATTATCTGATTCTCGCTTCGACCGCGCTATGGTGCCAATCTAGAGTGCACCAAATAGATTTGCTAGAAGTGTTTCAACAACCACGTACCAACAAAAGAGTCCTGGAGCGAAGTAGTGAAAAGATGCGTCGAGACGAGCACATACCATTGCGAAAGAACCGATGTGATGCCTATGAATTATAGTAAGGTGGTGATACAATACGCTGACCTTTTGTACTAAAACCTTCATTCGACTCTTACTAAAAGGCCGCTCAAACCTCACGCCCACGTGCTCGCGAACCTAAGAATCTTGGTGCGAGGTAGTGGAAATCTGCGTTAAGGCGAACACATCACTTCATCGAAAAGGTCTACTAGAGTACGATATGATATTGATGAATTGCAGTATTGTGATCAAACAATTCAGCATGAAGATACTGATGCAATCTACTAATCACCTGCACTACAGTCTTCCCCAATCTCTTACCAAAAGACGGCTCAAACCTCACCCACGTGAAACTCTTTTTGGTAATTCTGGTAAGGTTGTGAAAGGGTAATGCTCCAACTATTCTTGTCCAAAGCGATAAGGATTGGGCGCACACTTCTGTCGAATCAATCGATCGTGAATTCCCCACTGATTGAGCGAGAAACCATGTTGAGAAGGCTAAAAGAACACTCAAGAATTTGATGGTCAAAACAAGTCCACCAAATCTAAAGAACAAGATATCTGGTTTGAGTGAGAAACCATGCCGAGAACAAACGTTTTTTTTTTTTTTTTTTTTTTTTTTTTCCACCCTCGGTGTATTGTCTCGGCATGATCCAGTTTACATTCAGAAACGAACAAGCGAAAGAAGGTGAAGATGCAGAAATAGGAGTCACTGTTTATGATTATTTGGTTAATCATCACAGTAAGGTCAACTGGTTTCTTAGCTAAAAAGAAATAGGTCTAAGCTCAAGAATAGCTAAAAAACTGCTAATAAGATTTGACAAGGCCAAAGACATTTCGAAATTCACATTACTTTGTGAGAGTTGTTTCAAGGTTTAAAAACTAAACATAGAACCTCTGAATTAACAGAATGATTAAGAAGAAAGATACAAAGCAGCCTGCATACAGTGACACGATTGGCTACCTTAAAGTGATGTCCTTGAGCAAACGAAAGCTCAATGAGTCCAGAGAAGTTCAAAGTAAAGCTCGATCTTCGTACAATGATGAATATGGTAGAGTCTCAAGCCATTACACTGAAAATTACAAGGCTGAATAGTTAGTGGACAAGAGCACTGGTCAGTTGGGTTACAAGTAAGAGGCTAAGTTCACCTCTATCGAAAAGTACATGGTTAAGGTGCTAAGGTTTATCACCGAGTGCCAGACTCAAGTGAAATTCAAGGAGTCTGTTTATCCAAACAAGATTGGATCTTCATCATCCAAATCCAACTACAACCACCTAAAGAATTGCAATTCCTTTTGGAAATGGATGAGAATAGTGTCTGTTACCGAGGAGTTTCCCAAGAAAAGCAATTAATGCAAACGAAATCAACACTCGAAGAATTGGTGTAAAGCTGACGGTCAAAGGTTAAGGAACTTGACTTCATCGTTGAAATAAGCAAGAAAGTTATCAATAGAACAATCGTCGAGACTCATTCTAAAGATCCACACGAACTTCCTTCAATGGTAATGAGTCTGAGGACACTGATTCGATTCCACCAATTACCACTTACTAATCGTCAAAACAACCAACACTCGCCTTTTTCCAACACGCACTTCGAAAGTTTTGAGTAAATTCCACTAAGACATGGCTCTGCACGCCATTTCTGGGGAACGCATGTCATAAAGTGATATCACCATTTTAGATTTCTAATTGGTCTTAACCAACTCGTACCACCAAGATTTTCCGTTTCCCAAGATTTCGATGTAGAGCCGACTCTGCTCGCAATTCCTAGGGAACGCATGTTGCAGAGTGGCATCGTTATTTCGGATCTACAGCTGGTCCTCGACTAAGATTTCTAAAACATGTCTCTTCCAAGTAACACCGACTCTGCTCACCATTTCTCGGGAATGCACGTGGCAGAGTATCGGTCCGATGTGAAAGTCGTCCAACAAATCAAACACGTCATCGTTGAGGCACAATCCCGACATGAATTCTTGTATTTCAACCAGAAGGTAACAATTCAAACAGAGAAAGGTTTGCATAACTGCGCCGAATGGCACCAAATCCAGAAATCGTGACATCCAAATGACGTCATGACGGACACACTACTACAATGACAGAAGATCCTAAGTATGCTCTGAACAAACCACGCTCTGATACCAATATGACACGCCCCGACCCCGATATTCCCCGAATACCAGGATGGTCACGTGCTGGCCGACACCCGAGGGTGACGAAAGCCATTTATTGAGTGCAAATGCTGAAAACAAGGGATAGATAAGACTTATGAATATAAAAGAATAAAGAATATGCATTTAAGGAACGTGTTCAGAGCATACATCTAACTAGAACACTAAAAGAATTAATATAAAATTGAATGAATAAAAGAATGGGTCCTACACCGAGAGGACTCGAAGGTGCCGATGCAGAAGTGCCTTGTCGCCGGATTGTATGCCTCGATTCTATGCCCTGAAGGGGGCGCAAAACAAAGGTGAGTGAACCAATTTGATATATATATATATATATATATATATATATAGTAAAACAATTATCAACGTACTAACCCCCCAAATTTTATGAAACACACATATATATCATGATAAACATAGGTTTTCCGAAACCTAGCATGCTGTGCAATGTCTCAAATCATAACTCATATATAATAGTCGCTAGTGAATGTCCAATATAACACTTCAGGCCCCATGCCGGCTCCCCGTCTCTGAGCAGACAGTCAGAGGAAAATACATTCCAGGCCCCTTGCCGGCTCCCCGTCTCTGTGCTAAATAGCCAGAGGAAACACCCTCCAGGCCCTATGCCAACACCAAACCGTCGCCCAGGACGGACCGGACACTATCCCTACGTCCCGTAGCGGAATAAGGACCACTAGGTAAATACAAAACCATTGAGCATATATATTGAAATGCAACTTCATAGTATAAAGTCATCGATCGTCTATACTATAAAGAGGTGTTCGAAACATGTTCTAAATATTATATCGTCATCGATCAGATATCCTATAAAGAACATGGGTTATAGGAAAAATAGTAGTAATTCAAACTAGCCTCAGTAAGCATGTTATCTCAAAACATTTCATAGAACATAATCATCAAATCATGTTTTTCATGTATGCATTTCTAGTATTAAAACATGCATTTTTAGAAGGGGTCCACTCACAGTACTTCGCCGTCGAAAGCTGCGCAGACTAGCGAAGATAGAACACCACTTTACTTGCCCCTAAGCATATAAATGGTACATTTAGTCAAACTCTATTCAAATGATTTTATTTAGGAAAACGGACATAGGGAACGGATTCAGGACGTCGAAATTAGTCTAGGAGAGGTCCCCAACGAAAACCCGAGAAGTCAACCCTAAAAGTCAACGTTGACCGGGGGTCAACAGTCAAACTAAGCCAAACGGGTTTTAGGCTTGAAATCCGGATTAGGGTTTAGGCTTAGGTTAAATAGGGTTAGGTCCTATTGGGTTTTTAGGTCTCAAAGGGTTTTTGGGTTAAAAGGATTTAGGGAAAAGAGGTGGTTTGGGCTTAAGCCCAAACCCATGCAATTAAACACACACACGACACCAACACACATGCACGGCATGCACGCACATACATCACACGCATGCACTCACACACACACACGTACACGTGTCATACACACAACACACACACGCATGCACTATACCACACACACACACAGTACACCCACACACACGCTCGACAGCACACACACAGCCCACATACACAAACACACATTCACGCATGCACAGCCCAAAGGCCTCACACACAGGGTCGGGCTTTAAGGTTGGTCCAATACGGGCCTAAGGCTCGCGGGTGTCCTAAACGGCCTGAAAGGGCCTGATTCGAATGGGTTTAGAAGAAAGGGCAAGAAAGGGCCCAAAGGCCCACTCTACACGGCCCTCATGGCCTGGGTTAGAATGGGATAAGGCCCGAAGGCCATGGGTTGTTAGGTCCTGCCGGAGAAGAAGGCTGGAGCATCCTAGCTCCGGTCAATGCCATAACCAACAGCCATAACCAACAACCCAAGGGTGCGATCTAAGTACGAAAACAGAGTACAAGATGAAAGAAAGAGATTTATACCCACAATTCGTTGATGAGAGGATCAAAGGTGACCGGAAACTGGGCTCACACACCCACTGCTCACCTGAAACTGGGTTTCGCACACCCGTGGCTTCTCCGTGCAGTTCTTCATCCCAAAATACCAAAACTAAGTTAGAAATAGGCTACGAGGACAAAAAGAGAGCGATTACAAGTATTCCCAAGGCTTACCAGTTGTCGGAAAAACGAGGGATTCGCCGGAGCTCCTTAGTGCTCCACACAGGCGAAGAGATGGAGAAAGAGAGAGCTGACAAGGTGATGATGGTGCTGCTGTCTACCTCGAGCAGGTGGTGTGGTTGTGTGTGGGTGGGTGCTCACGGGTGGAAGAGAAGGAGAGAGAAGTGAGAGCTCGGGAGAGAAACGAGAGCTCGAGATGGAGTTGCAGAGAAAGAGAGAGAACGCGAGAGAGACTCGGGGGACAGAAAACAGGGGTGGGCCCCTTGGGCACACCATTTAAGACCCAAAAATCATTTTTAAAAGGAAAAGATCCCCAAACTTAGTGAAAATACAAAAATACCCTTTTTGTACAGTAAAACTCGGGACGGGTTGTTTCACACTAGGGTAGGTTCAAGTTCAAAAGACACCTCTCTCAATGCATCTCTTGTCAGCCCGTACTCTCAAATTCTTTCCAATTTTCATTCATGTGGGGGATTGTTGAAAATTACATATTATAATTATATTATAATATTTAATTTTATTTTGTGAATGAAAATATGTATGAATCGCATTGTTCCACATGCAAACATAATGCCAAGTAGTGAAGAACCAACGGTCTTTGGTTTGAAATATTGCATATTTTCTGATAGGTTACATCTTCTCATCAAACAGTTCAATGGGTTCTACATAAACCCAAAGACACTAAGACGTGCATATAGAAAATTAGAGTTAATTTTTACTCTTGAGAAATAGGGTTTCCCCTGTACTTTGTTTCTCTCATTTTTCATTTGTCAAATTCCGATTCGTGTCTTGAGAGTACGGAATATATAAAGTTCACCAGAGTCTGAAGATTGAAGTGCTTTGACGTCAGATGATAGATTGTTGAATCCTAGGAGACAGATGCCTATCGAACTATAAACACAAGAGTATGGGCGAAATTCTATCTTTAGAACATTGCATTTATGCAAGCCTCAATCTCCAAGTTTGTTAGTTTTTCTAACTTTCTCCCTATAGTTGTTTATACTAATTTCATACATAATTGATTCTGTGAATTTCTTTCGGATTATTATTATTATTGGAATTCTTGTGTTATTTTCGTATTTTCTAGGGTAAATTACATTTTTCTACCTCAACTTTAGGTCGCATAAGAAATTCATACCTCATCTTTTGAACATTGCAATGTCATACATCAACTTAAGAATTTGCTATAATGACATACCTCCGTTAAAAAATCTGTCAATTTGTCTTTTATCTGCTGACGTGGCATGTGTGGAACCCACTCTTTTGTCCACCTAAATTAAAAAATTAATTAAATATTAATAAATTAATGATTTTATTTTTGTTTGAACAAAAATTAAAATTAATGAAAAAAAATCCCCCTCTCCCTTCTCTCCCTCTTTTTCCCTTATCTTTTTCCCTTTCTCTCTTTGAATTCGAGCGCCGACTTGCTCTTGCCCCCACTGCCATTTCTTCAAATTCTTGATCTTCACCATGTCTCTAACCATTCTTCTTTTCTCAACCATAAATTTAACAAGTTAAGAAAAACCACACCAAACAAAATTGGGAAATTGAAAAGAAAATTTGAGTTTGTGCTCTCTACTCTGTGGAATGAAAAGAAGACATAGATGCGGCATCGATCTGTAGAAGGCGACCGTCGATCCACAACGAGCTGGTTCTGGACCTTGCAGTGGTTGCAGCACCGCAACGAAGACGACTCTACAGTGGTTCTGAGCGGAGGAAGACCATGTGCCTCCTTGAAACAGACTTAGTCTCCTTTGGAAGTCGTCTTGAAACAGGCTTTCCAGAATATGGGTTCTTTACGCCGCCTTCATCCTCGACCTCTGGCTCACCCTAGTCTTTTCCCAGATCGCCTTCTTCAACTCTTCCTTTCTCTCCACCTTCACCTCCTTCCCTCTCGCCGTCTTCCTCTGCGTCGAGACCAATTTCCTCATCGGCTTCTGGATCTCTCTCCCGTTCAAATAATTAATTGTTGAATAAATTTTAATTATTTTTTGACTAATTTTAATTGTTAAATAAAGTTTAATAATTTATTAAAAATTAATTAATTTTTTATCCCAACTAGCCAAGGAGTGGGCTCTACTCTCGCCACATTATTATTTAACAGCCAAATTAACAGAAAATTTAACGGAAGTTTGATATTGCAGCGAATTCATAAGTTAAGTTATGAAATTGCAATATTTTAAGCACGAGATATAAGATTGTGGTTCGACACATAGTTGAGGCAGTTTTGTGTAATTTACCCTACTTTCTAATATTGCTACAACACCTAGCGATTTACAACATGACACATCAACTACAATTAAGCTTAGTTTTTCTTTAATATTATTAAAGAAATGGTAATTACACTTTACCACCTCAGGTTTGAAGTTTATTACAACCTTATACAACATCTTCAAAACATTTCACTTTCATACCTCACGTACTATTTTATTTCAATATAATACATCTATTACATTTTTCATCCATTGATCTGTTAAGAGTTGACGTGGCTGCCATATTTATGCCACATGGCTGCCAAATTTGTGTCATGTGGCAAAAAAAATAATTTTTAATGCATTAAAAATATTATAATATTTACCCTATTTCAAAAAACAAAAACAAAAAAACCAAACCCAGAAATCATCTTCCCCACCCAGAATCCCATGTCTTCCCTTTCCCCATCCCTAGCCGCATTCACCCAAATTCCTCCATTGCCAAATTCCTTTCCTTTCTCCATTGTACTTCGCCGCCTTTCTCCATTGCCAAATTCCTCTCCTCTTTAATCTCATCATCCCCATCATCAAAATTCTCATCATCCCCATCATCAAAATCCAAAATAAATTGGCTCTGATTATCAAACAATTCAAGAGGAACATCGACGAAAAAATGGTCGCACCATTCCTACCTGCCATACCCGCACCGCTATCACGACCCACATCCATGCGACTACTCTGCCCAGATCAGTTCTTGATCTGTTGAAGGCTTGAAGCCAAGAAACCCGCCCATGAAGCCTAAAATGCAACGACCCGCAAAGCGCCAGAAGAAAAACAATAGAGAAAATAGGGGAAAAAAAGGAAAAGGATACAAAGAGAGACGGAAGAGAGAGAAACGGTGAGACTGTGAAACGTTTTAGAGAGAGAAAGTAGAGAAGAGCGAAGAAGGAACAATATCTGATCGTAGAGAAAAGCAAACGAAGCTCGAAGCTCTACCCCTTGTGGTTGTCGATGTTGTAAGCCTAACTCTCTCTAGCTGATTTGCTGTGAGGAAGCCCTAATTGGAGTTTTACGTTCTGTGTGTGAGATTTGGGGGAAAAATTAGGATTTTGTTAGGCTTTTAGATGAAGGAAGGGAGAAGAAATTGTGGGTGAATGCGGTTGGGGATGGGGAAGGGGAAGACATGGGATTCTGGGCGGGGAAGACGATTTTTGGGTTTGTTTTTTTTTTTTTTTAAGAAATAGGGTAAATATTATAATATTTTTAATGCATAAAAAATTAATTTTTTGCCACATGACACAAATGTGGCAGCCACGTCAACTCTTAACGGATCAATGGATGAAAAATGTAACGGATGTATTATATTGAAATAAAATAGTACGTGATGTATGAAAGTGAAATGTTTTGAAGATATTGTATGAGGTTGTAATAGATCTCAAACCTGATGTGATAAAGTGTAATTTACCCTAAAGAAATTTTTGCATATGAGGGTCATATACATGTTTTGGTATGGGTGTCTGATATAGTTAATATGCTTACCAAGTAATATGTGATTTAAATAGTCTCTTTGTAATGAAGAATAATCATACTGCCTTTCCCTCTTCAAGCAGAAGCAGTCGCGATGCGACGAGGTTTGTTACTGGTGACAAGAAGGGGTTTTAACAATCTATGTGTAGAGAGTGATTCACTCATAATGGCACTGCGGGATTCGTCACCAAACACGTCTAAGATTGGACAGCTGGTGGAGGATGCAAAGGCTTTGGCATTGGGGACCACTGGAGTTAGTTTCACTCCTGTTTGTTGTCAAACTGATGAAGCGGGTCATGGGACTTGCACACCAGCTCACCTAGTGTTCCCGGAACCTGGAAAATTTTCTTCACGTTATGGACTACTTAATGGTTTTTCAAGCACTTGGTTTGAAGAATCGTGGATTTAGCTCCTGATATTTTATTTGAAGAATGTAATTTATGATTTGGACTTGATAAGTTTGAGGGACAGAACCTTTATTGAAAGGTTGGTACTTTCTAATCACTCTGAATATGAAGGAATTAGACTACAATAAATTCAAAATCTTGGCTGTTTCTAATCATCTTATGCGGGATGAGAGTAAGGGCCGTAAGCCTACGTTAATTTGCTCTCTTTTGAAATGGAGTTCTAAATTTCTTAAATAATATCATATTGATCTTTCCTTCTAAAATAATAATACTACGTGAAACCAAAACTACTACAGGGTATTCAAATTTCAAATTCAGAAGACAACATAAGTACAAGCAAGCTGAAGAAAAAGAGAAACAAAGGACATTAGCTTAAGCATGCAAAGCAAAATGAATCGAGCTCCACAAGTCACGTCAGGGATGCTCAGAGCGCGCCATGCTGATTGCTGCTGGGGTCGGGGGACATCTGAGATACTGAGAGACTACTGTACATACAAAAAGGAGCATTAACTTTGCTTGCCAAAGAGCAATGGTCCAAAAGGACAGAAAGAAAAACTAGGGAAACAAGAAGAGACGCATGCAATATGATTTTGTTTCCTTGGATCCCCACCACGCGTTTTATGAAATACCTCTTCTCTTCTGGTTGACTTTTCTTTGACTTATATACAATTAGCCCGCTGCCCACCTATTCAATCTCAAGCATAAAAAAAGCTTAGGCTCCTTTACCTTTCACGGTAACGTTACGTAATTCAATTTCAATGCTGGCAATAGTAGCGTGAAGGGGACAAAACAAGCTTGCTTTTACTAATCATTTTGACTATGTATCCACCACCAGGTGCTACAGTGTTGGGGCCTAGCAGCCTAGAGGTGAAAATTTTCACCCGTCTGGCTCCTGATTCTCCTTCCCTACTTCCTTCCCCAATAATGCCTCTATCATGGGCAAAGTGAACTTTAACATATATATATATATATATATATATATATATATATATAGGAATCCCTTTCCAAGAGGGATCTCCATGTTTCAAAAAAAAAATAGGGATACCCTCTTAACCATTAAATTTGGCTTTAATGAAATTATGTGATTGAGATTAAATCACAGGCCACAGAATCTCAATCACAGAATTTCATTAAAGTCAAATCCAACGGTCAAGAGAGAATCCTTTTTTTTTTTTTTTTGAAAAATAGGGATCCCTCTTGGGAAATGATTCACATATATATATATATATATATATATATATATATATGTATATATATATATATATGTATATATATATATATATGTATATAGCTAGGGTTAGTGTACATTACAATCAAAATACTGGGAAAGATGTCTTGGAACTCATATACTATTCCAAAACCTCATGTTTTTCTAATGCATGTGAGATATTGGTATCCTAACACCGAGCTTTGAACAACAGACCTAGGCCCGGCCGGTGGCCAAACCATGGTTTTCTAGAAAACAGAAACTTAGCGAGGAAGGAATCATAATTTTAGAGAGAGAGAGAGAGGGGGGGATAAAAGTAGAGAGAGAGGAAATTGTGTAAAATGTATTCTCCATTACATGAGTGTGTTGTGTACATTGAGTATTTATACATAAATACCAAAGCTAACTTAGCTGACTCAGCATTCCCTAACTAACACAGACTAAAGGTCTAATCTGGTGCTTTACACCTTTGATAACCTTGTGAACCTTTAGTACTCCTAACACACCCCCTCAAGCTAAAGGTAGAGGAGCGAACTGAAAGCTTGTCAGTCAAGGAAGTAAAATGATCAGCAGGAAGAGACTTGGTGAAAATATCAGCAATCTGTGACAATGTACTAACATGTTGTACACCAATCTGTCCCAAAAGAACCTTCTCACGGATGAAATGATAGCCAATCTCAACATGCTTTGTTCGATCATGGAAGACAGGATTGAACGCTAGGGCAATAGCACTCTTGTTGTCACAGAAGATGACAGGTTTACAGAGGAGGGGGAATGAAATATGAGAAAGAATCTTGGTTATCCACAAAATTTCTGCAGCAGTGTTTGCAAGAAACCGGTACTTGGCCTCAGTGGATGACCGAGCCACTGTGATTTGTTTCTTAGCACTCCAAGCAACCAAGTTTGGTTCCAAAAACACACAATAGCCACTTGTATAGCTTCTATCAATAGGACAACCAGCCCAATCAGCATATGACCAAGCTGTGAGATGTTGAGCACCCTTTGTAAACCATAGACCTGAGTCAATGGTACCTTTGAGATATCTCAAGATACGCTTAACAGCTTGCAAATG
Organism: Cotoneaster glaucophyllus; assembly: GCA_036320875.1. Classification (NCBI taxonomy): domain Eukaryota; kingdom Viridiplantae; phylum Streptophyta; class Magnoliopsida; order Rosales; family Rosaceae; genus Cotoneaster; species Cotoneaster glaucophyllus. Next base: position 19,707,135 of record CM070073.1, read on the forward strand.
AATGGTTCGTGGAGTTTGCATGTGTTGGCACACTTTATTCACTGCAAAAGCTAGATTAGGTCGACTCCATGTAAGATACTGCAATGCACCAACAATGGACCTGTAGGAAGTAGGATCCAGAAATGGAGTTCCAGAGTGATCTAGTTTAGAAGAACTGACTGAGTGTTGCAGGGTTTGAATCCTAACATATCAATTTTCTGAAGTAGATCCAAGGCATACTTTGACTAATGTAGAAATAGACCTTTGGAAGATCGTTGCACTTCAATTCCCAGAAAATAGTGAATATCACCAAGGTCTTTAACAGGAAAAATAGCTTGCAGCTGAGAAATAATAGTTTGGCAAACTTGAGAGAAGCTGCCAGTGATGATTATATCATCGACGTACACCAAGATGAAAGTAATAGTGGTGTCTTTCTTTATGAAAAGACTTGTATCATATAAGGATGAAGAGAATCCCAACGACAAAATAGCCCGATAAAAAGCTTCATACCAAGCTCTAGGAGCCTATTTAAGACCATATAGCGATTTCTTAAGTTTGCAAACATTAGTGGGCTTGGAAGTATTAACAAAACCAGGGGATTGCACCATATAGACATCCTCTTTTAAATGACCATGTAGAAATGCATTGCTAACATCTAGTTGATGAATAAACCAATCATAATGCACTGTAATGAAAAGCAAAATCCGAATGGTTGGTGGTTTAGCCACGAGACTGAAAGTTTCTGAGAAATCCAATCCCTCTTGTTGATGAAACCCCTTAGCAACTAGACGTGCTTTATACCTTTCTATAGACCCATCTACCTTGTGTTTCACTTTGAAGACCCATCTACCTTGTGTTTCACTTTGAGGACCCATTTACAACCAACAAGATTGTAAGAATGATGATGAGGCACCAAATCCCATGTACCAGTGGAGTGAAGAGCTTGAAACTCAGCTTGCATTGCTGCCATCCAAGGTGCATGTTTAAAAGCTTGGAGATAAGTAGTTGGTGTTAATGGTATTTTGGTGAGACGATCAACAGAAGATGTGTCACGCCCCAGAATTGATAATAAAAACTCGAACCCGAATCCGAAACGTGAATTAAAAAACTAAATAAATAAAATAAAACTGAAATAACGGAGTGAAAAATAAAATTCCTCTTATAAAAAGAAATCGAGAATTCTTTACAAGACTAAAATAAATAAATACAAAATTATATCCTCACACTTAATCCAATCTCATCCCGTCTACCCTTTTTGACTGTTTAAACCTGCATGAGGGGTGAGCTTCAACAGCTCAGTAGGGACATAACCTTACCAAAGTAATTGACAATACTAAATTAAGTGTCATAAAATCATGTAATCAAGTACCAAATCATTATCAATAACAATGAATGAGTGCAAAGAAATACTCTTCATCTCTACCCATTAATTCATATAATAAAACACGTGGACCTGCACGTCCCATACCGTGCATTTTACCTCTGCAGTGGTGGTTCGAATGTTCTAATATACAAATTAACCCCCTGTAACTCAATCATCCCAATTTCCCCTTTTGTTAGTCATCTTGCCTAAACTCTTCGTCGCCAGTCCCGAATTACCCAAAAGAAACTGTGCACTATGGGCTCGCTTAAGACCTGGTACTTGCTAAGAGTTTGGCTCAACTACACAAAAGATCATTTCCAAATACACTCATTTCCAGAATTCCTTCCTCAACTCTGAAATTCCAATCACATAACACATCATGAATAATGCACAATTAATCTCATTTCATATTCCACATATATCACCAATGAACAACATTCCAACAACAATTCACAATCACAACTCTATGAACATTCGAATCAAGCAATGATACACATATAACCAATTATCATCCAATCTCAATCAGTCAATCAATATTAACAATAACACTTCACGAAATTTAATAAAACCAATTTCCGTAAAGGTTTGCCGTATTTCCCCTACCGGATTCCAAAGCATTGCTTCAACTCTCTATAACAAAAGTTCAACACCTTGATAAAATCCTATTCACAAGTATAAGCAAATCACCAAATGCATATCAAATCCTAATAAAATAACTTGGAAATACTAAATCCACACTACTCATATTCAAAAGGACATTTGGTTGAATTATAACAAATGGAACATTTGTGCCAAAGTACATTTATAAAATAAGGGTATAGTTCCAAATACATAAGTACGTTAACATACTTTAGCCAAGCTATATATGATAGATAAAAGCATTAATACGTTAGATATATCTACTAATATGAATGATATGTAAAAGTTTGTATATTAAACTCTTTATATATATGCAATAGACTGCTTTATTTCAAATAGTATAAAGATATGTTTGTATATATATATATATATATATATATATATATATATATATATATATATATATATATAGCCAATAGAAAATAATACCCAAATACGCATACCAGTTTTAACATACCAAAATAGGGTTTAGGTATATGCATATAAAACTAAATTTGCATTAATAACAGTTACTAATTAATACATGATACGTATTACATGATAAACTGCAAGTAATAAGAAAGATTGATACAAAACTAACTGTGGAAGAACAAAGTGAGCTGAGAATCATTACCAATACTGTAGGTTCCATACTACAAGGAGGATCACACAATAAATCAACCCATACCAGGCCAAATTGCCATTCCGAATCAAGGCTGATTGCTTCTATTAAAGATATCCCATTTCAATCCTCCTACATATAAAACCAGACGAATACAGAATACTAGATTCATCAATTCATAGTCCAATTCTTTATCTTCCTCTTCCTTCGAAAACCTAGTTCCAATTCTATATGGTACCACACCTGCCACCATCAGTTTCTAGTTTCTCCTCTCTTTCAAATTCATTTTCTCGTCGCATGAGAAACTAACCTAATAATATTTCTTCCCTAATTTCGTCTCCTCCTTTTCCGAGCGATCTATCTCGCCTTCTCTTTCTCTGTCACATACTCTCTCGGGGTTTTATAAGAAGATGAAGGGCGATTCCTTCTTATATGAGAACTAGGAGCAATACGATGCTAAAGCATTCCAATCCTAAGCTTTTGAAAACCGACTAAACATACGGTGATAGGTACTTAAAATAGAATATATTATACTAGCATATGGGATATTAGATGCTAGAGAACAGAAGCTGTCAATCAAATGGAGAAACAAAAATGAGAAGGCCTCAGACCATTACACCTGGTCGTGGAGATAAGGATAGAAGAAATAAGAAGTTAAGAAGAAGAATTAGAAGCGGTTGACATTAGTAAGGTTAACTAACCGTTGGTAAGGGTGAATAATTGGGCTTAAATTAATGTGATGGAATTGGATACCAAGGTCACTTCTGAAAATCCATTTAGGGTATAAAACACTGTATAAAGTAATTTATAAACTACCACCGGAAAATATCTAAACAATTTATAATACAAAGTTCAATGAAACTAACCACAATAATTAACACGTAATTACTATATAAGTATTTTTAAAAAATACAGGTCCTCACAAGATGGAAGATGATGCTTTGTAGCAATGAAAACTTTGGGCTTATGAATATCGGATTTAGCTCTAGTAATCATAGGATGAGTGTTGATAGGTGCTGCAATATGTTGTTTTGAATATGATGCTGCAATATTGTGACCAGAGACATGGATTGATGAATTAGATGTGGAAGGAAGAGATGTTGGAACATTCATTAGTGGTACAAAAAGGCCATGAGGACTTGCAGAGATTTGAGCTTGAGGGTTTGCAGTTTGAGAAGAAGATGACACAACTATAGTAACTGAGATTGAAGGAGTTGCAGAAATGGAATTGAATAATGCAGAAGATGGAGAAACTGAAAAGCTGTGTTGAAGATAGGGAAAAACACCCTCATCAAACACAACATGCCTTGAGATATATAGCTTCTCAGTTACTGGATCATAGCACCTATAGCCACTGTGATTCAAATTATAGCCCAGAAAGATGCATTGCTTACTCTTGGGTTCCAACTTGTGACTAGAGTAAGGTTTCAACTATGGATAGCATGCACAACCAAAAGGCTTCAATGTATGATACTCTGGTGGAGCTTGAAATAATTGTTCCCGTGGACTCAAAGAGGAAGTCTGTGAAGGCAACTTGTTAATGAGATACACTGATATTTGAAAAGCTTCAACCTAAAATTTGGATGGTAGACCACTCTGAGAAAGTAGAGTTCTGCCCATTTCAACAACATGGCGATGTTTTCTTTCAGCACACCTATTTTGTTCAGGTGTATGAGGACAACTCAGCTGATGTGTTATGCCTTGAGCATTGAAGAAACTTTGTAGTGTTTTGTTTTAAAACTCACCCCCTAAATCAGATTTGAGGCATTGAACTTTAGAGGCAAAAAGTGTTTGGACTTTGAGAATAAAGGTTTGAAGTATTGAAGCAACATCAGATTTAAGATACAAATGATATAACCAACTGTATTTTGTGAAATCATCCACTAGTATTAAGTAATATTTGTAACCAGTACAAGAGGAGGTAGGAGAAGGTCCCCATACATCTGCATGAACCAAATGGAATGGTTTAACTGAGTTACAAGGCAACACAGAGAATGGAAGCTTAGAAGCTTTGCCCATTTGACAAGCTACACAAACTTGCAATTTATTTACTGAACCAAGTACATGTAAATGGTTATTACGTAAAACAAAATGTAAAACTGCACTAAAAGGGTGTCCAAGTCTTCTATGCCAGAGATGAAGATCAGCCTTTGCAACCATCAAGGCACGAGGAGACACTGTGATTCCAGAAGATCCATTTGAAGCTATCCAGTAGAAAGGATAAAGACCACCTTCACTGGGACCTGGAAGAGCATCTTCCCAATCCTTAGATCCTTAATATAGAATCCAAAATGGTTAAACGTCAGAGAACACTAGTTATCATGGACAAACTTGTACACGGATAACCAGTGTTCTAAAACTCGGGCCCGGCGGCCGCCTAGATGGTGCCTAGGCGCTCAATGGCGGCCCACCGCCCTAATTATACCAAAATCGTTCAATTAGTCAGCTAGACTACTAAGCAACGCCTAGACGGCCGCCTGGGAGGGCTAGGCGGCCTCGACTGTCTCTGGGCGGTTCTGCAACTTAAGAATTATCGCTGAAAAGGCTGTACATTTCCGCCGTCTTGCTGCAATTTCGTCGTGTCCTTGCGTCTTGTTCCCTCTCTTCGTGCGTAGAAGAGGAGTCACATAGAACATTTGACGAGAGAGAGCTCTGTAAAATTGCAATCTGCAGAGAAGAAGAATATGACAGTGCAGTGCTCTGTAAAAGTGCAATTAGCAGAGGAGAAGAATGAGACGGTGCAGAGGTTACGTTGTTGGCTAGGGTTAGAGATATGATTTCAAGTGGCTGATATTCCTTTTAAAATTAGAGAATAAAATATATTTATTTATTTAATATGAAAACAAGGCCCAATCCTTTTTGAAATGAAAAATAAGGCCCAACGATTAAAACATATAAGATTTAGAAAAAAAGCATTACAAAACCAAGAGAGAAACCCCATAATTTTATATATATAATCATATTTTATAATATAATATATATATATATATATATGTATATACACATATAAAATAAATTAACCTATATGTAATTTTATTTTGGAATTTATGTAACTCAATACAATTTTGTATTTTTTAAATATAAAGAAACACTTATTTATGCGATTTTACTTAAATCTGCCTAGGCCCCCGCCTAGACCCCGCCTAGCCGCCTAGGCGCTAAGCCCCAGCCCACCGCCCGACTAGTGCTTAGCGTCTTTTAGAACCTTGCAGATAACAGATTATGAGATGCTTGAGATACAAGTAAAACATCATTAAGACGAAAAGCAGCAGTAGGTGTGCGTATAAAGGTATGACCAATATGAGATATACACAGACCTTTACCATCTCCCATAAATAGTTGCTCACTGTCTGTGTATGGAATGGTAGAGTTGAAGAATGAAGGATCTGGAGTAACATGATGAGAGACACCATTGTCTGTTATCTAATAATTTGGTGTAGAAGTGGTTGTTGCAGACATAGCCATAGGTGAATAACTTGAAAACTGAGGTAGACCAGAAACCTGATTGTGGCCAGAAGTCAGTGAAGAAGCAAATTGAGATAGATGACCACAATGAAGGGCTTGATGACCATGCTGATTGCAGAGCTGACATGGAATAGATTTACTAGAGAGGAATGATGGTTGACCAGATTGAAAGTTACCAGATCGAGATGGATCAACACCAAGAATACCACCTATTTGGTTAGTAGAACGATTACCCCAAAATTACGATTATGATTTTGATTGTTGCGACCTCGATAATTCCCTCGGAATCCAGACTGAGAACCAGAATTATTAGAGGATTGAGCAACATAGGCATGAAATGGAGCAGATGTATTGGATGCACAATATCGGATTTTACGCTTTTGAAGCGAAAATTCCTTGCTCAAAAGTAAACCATGCAGTTCATCAGAAGTAACTAACTCATTTCTTGTTTCAATAGAATCAACAAAGGATTCGCAATCATCAGGAAGACCAGACAAAATATAAGTTACCAAATTAGACTCAGAGATCGGCTCACCCGCAGCAGCCAATTTATCATAAATATCTTTAATGGAATTGAGATAATCAGTCATTGAAGAGTCACCTTTTTGGATTGTCTGAATCTTAGCTCGAAGGCTATGAATGTGTGTGCGAAAGGCTCCAGCAAAATGTTTTTCCAGAGAAAGCCAGAGAGATCTGGAATCATCCATTCCAACAGTCAGAGGGAGAAGATCTTTAGAGAGAGTCGAATTGATCCAAATCATCAAGATTTGATCTCGCTCACACCAAATTTCATGTACGGAATTAAGAACACGAAGTCCACAAAATCATGAATGAATTGAGGAGGGCATATGTCGGTGCCATCGATAAGCCCTAACATCTTAAAACGCTTCAGAACTGGAAGAAATAAACTGCGCCAGGTGATGAAGTTTTGACAATTCAACTTCGTTGGAACCATACCGGCAATGTTCTGAACAGTGACAGAGGTAATCGGAGCCAGTAGAGGATGAGAAACTTCAACATGAGGAATAGAAGCTGAAGAATTGGCAGGGGAAGAAGAACTAGAGGAGTTCGCCGCTGCAGCCATGGGGAATCACACAAAAAATCGAAGAAAATATGAAGGTAAGACTTGTTTGGCAAGAAAGAAAAGGCAAGAAAATCAAGAACGCGGAAGCGGGAGATCAATGTCGGTGGACTTCGACGATGATACCATGTAGAAAACAGAAACTTAGCGAGTAAGGAATCAGAATTTTAGAGAGAGAGGAAATTGTGTAAAATGTATTCTCCATTACATGAGTGTACTGTGTACATTGAGTATTTATACATAAATACCAAAGCTAACTTAGGTGACTCAGCATTCCCTAACTAACACATAGACTAAAGGTCTAATCTGGTGCTTTACACCTTTGATAACCTTGTGAACCTTCAGTATTCCTAACAGGTTCTTGGCTCCAAGTTAGGGTTGGACACACACTACCATAGACTCTAACCTTGTTTATTAATTAGTCCCTAAACTTTGAACCCTAACTAACTTCGAATCCAAGACTTGAGGCTCAATTTCTCTTGTGATCGATAACATGGGAAAATAAAGTAAATTAATTTTAATTCAATTCAATCTTTATTTGAACTAATCAAATTTAAGAATGTATAAATGTATTGATTTTATGTGCTTAAATAGTTTTATTGAACTAAAATATGAACTAAGATAGTCCGCTCCAACTTCTTATCCCGTACAAATGGGAAATGGTATAGGTTTTTCCATTCACATAGCCAGATGATTAGAAGCATGGCCTGCCGACAAAAAAAAAAAAAAAAAAAGCATGGCCTCATCCCTCATGTGCTTTTATTATAAAACTCAATGGTGATGATGGGTAGGGGCCTAGGGGTACATCGTCTATTGATCTACCTTACAATATTACAGTTTGCAAGGTGCAAAATCCAGCTTTAGATATGAACTTTGTCATGACTCTATTGACTCTTCCCACCAATAAGAATATAACAATAATAATAATACCAGTTGATGTAGCAACATTTTTGTAATCCATGATCATCTTCCAAGAATCCATCATCGTACGGCTGGATACTACTGCATGCATACTGCACTGGTTACATTACATACCCAGATCTTTGGTCACATATAATCATGACTGTCTTACTATCTTGGAAGTCGGCTCCCTCAGCCTTTTATATAAGATCAGATGATCGTCTCCCAAAAATAATACAGGAAGAGAGAAATGCCAGCAACACAGCAATCCACAGAGAAAAAGAGGGACACCCTCCCCTGTAGTTTGAGTATAATGCCAAACAGAATATATAGGTTACCCTGTTAACATATCCTACCATATAGATTCTCTTTTACTGTATCTTTTTCTTTCATAGTTTTCAACATATATTTGCCTAAAGACCATATGTTACGCTCCTTACTCGATAACTTAAATATAGCATCACAAAATAATGTTTTCTTGTTAGAGGAATATTTATATATGTTGGAGGGCTTTGAATTTGGACTACTTATGATCAATATTTTGTATTCAAGTAATTCCCCTTCTCTACTATGACTAATAATGGTCATGATAACTGGCATGTTTTCAACCCACAACATACATAGTTTATTGTTTCTCAACAAGAAAAACATATTTTTAACTGTTAATTATCATATCTTTTATAATTCTTATGTCTCTATAAATGAAGATTTATGTTGCCAGACAAAATACAGTTAAAATTAACCAGAACAGAGTCTAACAAGATATATAACTATATAGTTGATGAAAAAGCATTTCTCAAACACTATATTAGAACTTACAAAAGAAAAAATGGGTAGTTATAGTTATTATATAAGTGACATTGAAACTGTGTATTGTTATATAACTTATCAATATTAATGGTACTACTCTCTTTTTCTTTGTCCTTCCTTTATGGGTGGAATTGGAAAGAAGTTGTGATAAATGGGCACACATTATATATTTTACGAGTATAGTTAAAAAGTTGTCCACCTAGCACTGCTGTTTCTATATATATACTAGCCCCACCACCTCTAAACACACAAACAGTTCAATGTTTTGTTCACACTGCTGCTCTTCACCCCTAACTCTCTTCAATTACAACACAAACACATGGCGAAACGTTTCAATCTCCGATTCTCCCGAGTCATCACCTCCTTCCATTCCTGCCGTTCGAAAGATCCCTCCTCTCTCCCCTCAAATCCTGTCCCTTCATTCCTCCGTCCACCCCCCTTAGCCACGGCCCCGACACCACCTCTACCCTCCAAAACTCACCACCACTCCTCATCCATCAAACGCCACGTGTTATTTTGCGGCTGTAGACCCAGACCAACGCTCTCCGACAACGACCACACCAAATCACCGCCCGATCTTCATAAGTTCGAGTGGGACCGAGAGGACAAGTGGCACGTGGTCGCAAAAGTCTACGACATCACCCCCCGACGCAAAATCTACACTTCCTCCGCCTCGCCCGAATCCGACGCAAACGACGGCGCTTCACCTCCTCCCTCTTCCGCCATAGAGAAGGAACAAAAGAAGAAAACGCGACGAGTCAACAGAAAGAAGAAAAGAACGACGAGTCGCATCCGGATCAGCGCGTCCTCGTTCGAAACCGGACTTTTCAGCAGCGAAGGCGGCGGCTTCGACGATGGCGAAGAAACCGAAACCCTAGTCTCCACCAGATCATCCTCCAGAAGCTTCTCCACCGACTCCTCGCCGCCGACAAGGCGAAGAAAAAAGAAGCGGAGCAGCAGCGCCGCCAGACGCAGCTTTTCGAGGAAGTCTGCGGCAGGGGAGAGCGAAGCTGTGCCGGCACGGCTGTCGATGTTTCAGAGGTTGATACCGTGCAGGGTGGACGGAAAAGTGAGGGAGAGCTTCGCGGTGGTGAAGAAGTCAGAGGATCCGTACGAGGATTTTAAGAGGTCGATGATGGAGATGGTTTTGGAGAAGCAGATGTTTGAGGAGAGGGAGCTGGAGCAACTGCTGCATTGCTTCTTGTCGTTGAATTCGAGAGAGCATCATAGGGTTATTGTTGAAGCTTTCACAGAGATTTGGGAGGGTTTGTTCTGTTGTAGTGCAAGATCCTCAGGAGCTAGGGTTTCTAGGGCTGTTTGAAATATGATTAACTAGTGTTTTAACTTTTAATCAATGAAATGGAAGATAAAATGACTCTCTTTAGTTTCTTCACAATGTAGTTAATTGGGTATTGTCATGCATTTTTCCTCTGCGTAAAAGTAGATGATCACTTTGTAGAAGAAATTTTTAGTTGTGACGGGAATACGAATGGTATATCACGTGTTTTCATGTAAGTGGTGTAAAATTTTAATTCTTAAGTTATTAACCTTTTAACACACATATCCCACAACTTATATAGAAACACGTGATGTACCACATCGTGTGACGATCACACTGAAAAATCTCTCCACTTTGTAGTAGTACTTGGGAGTTGGCATGCATGATGAAGCAAGCAAACACATGTTAATTATTAACTGGAAGTACCAAATATAAAACATAAGTTGTATCTTATCAAAGGAAGGTGAAAAAAAAATGCTCCACAATCTTAGTTTTGTCCTTTTCTTTTAAATATTTTGACATACATTAACATGGATCTATTTTCTTAGAGTTTAATCTTTTGGGAATGCTTAACATGGTATCAGACTATTGATTCTAGAAGGCTTTGGATTCGGAATGACAAACCTCCGCCAAGGGTGGTCAAATGATTTCATTAATCTTCATCTCATTGATTAAATTGGATCCGGCTTCTCTGCCCTCCCAGTTTTCATACACTCTCATCCCCTCCTATTTTGTGCGGTCACGGTTAAGCCACGTCAACATTTTATATTAATTTTTTTTATAGAGATAATAAGACAAAAAGCAATAGTAATATAAAATGTTGACGTGGCTTAACCGTGACCGCACAAATAGGAGGGGATGGGAGTGTATGGGAACTGGGAGGGCAGAGAAGTCAAGTCCTTGTGAGATTTGGTTGGAGCTTCTCTTACTGTCGCGCTTGACTAGGACAATATTTTGGCTCTGTCACTGATCACTCAAAAAGAATAATGTGACCTAGTTTTATAGGAATAGTGTTGATTTATGCCTTCACATGGTAGAAATCAGGTTCAATTTTTGTCTAACACCTCGATGAGTCAATCAAGCAAATAGTAGGTCATGAAAGCCATGTTGAACGGAGGCATTGGAAACCCCATGGACCTATGGAGGATGTAAAGTTGCAACAGCTAATAAACGAGTTTGCACTTTTGGTCGAAAAGACATGATACTAATTGATGCCCTGCTCGTTTGACAGGAGGAGGAGGAGGGAGTTAGCCTCAGATCGGTCGATAAACGCAGGCGGATTCATAATCAATAATATTGACGACGACCAATTAAGTATTTGGACCGACTAGCGATTAAAAGCTAGCCTTCTGGACTGCATGTAATGATTATGTTGTAAATTGCAACTTTAAACATGAATGAATAAAGCTAATCCTTTTATCCGCGATGCACGCTGGCTGCATATATATGGAAAATGGAAGTATATAACAATTATAAAATTGGAAAAATTGATAGTGATCTTCTAGTATTTTTTTTTTAATGGGATAACTAGTGGCAAGTCACGATTATCCATTTCTTCCGGGGGTTGAGAAAACTCACAGAGACATTTCAGCCTCTCCCTGGCCACAAGTCTGGCTTCCATACCAGCATCGGATTTCGAACCCAAGACCTTCAGTTTTTAATTTGAATGAAGTCTCGCAATCCGCTCTTTACCACTATGCCACCCGCTCATGGCTATAGTGATCTTCTAGTTGAAGTAGTTTGCATTAATTAAATATGAAAAATGAAAGAAGATTGCCATTAATCTTTTTTTTTTTTTTTTTTGAAACGTTCGTTACTAAGATTGTTTTTTTATATTTAATATATACCACTAAAATATGCAAATAATTCTCGCAAGCGCTAATCATTAACTATCTGAATGCGGACGGTTGTCACTAGCATAACTTTTTTGAAAACATGCAAGAAAATGTTCATGAATAAGGATTTTAATTGTTTGTTAAATCAATACCTTCTTTGATTGTGCCATTACATGCAGTGGCGGAGCCACAGTGGGGTCGTCGGGGTCGCACGACCCCTTGGAAGCCATGAAAATAACCTTGGAGCTCCATCTGCGACCTCTTGGAGCTGCTGGTGCGACCTCTTGGAGGTGCACACCACCTGTTCGACAAAATGGGTGAAAGAAGAAGCAAGGCAGCTCGGCAGGAAGAAGAAGAAGCGCGCGCGCTTCTTTTTTTTTAAAAAAACAGATTGGGCAAAAGACGGTGGTGGAGGTGCACTGATCTTCGTCGTCGTCAATGGTGAAACTCTTACCATTTTGATCACCGGAACTTGAAGAGGAGTGGGATCGGTGAATAGGTGCACTGATCTGTGCCTATGAATCGAAGGTTGGTTTTGTTCCTTCCTTCGTTGAGATGGTGACTTGGTGCAACCATGTACGTGTGTATGTGTGTGCGTTTGTATGGATAGCTGTGTGTGTTCTCAGAGAAAATAGGAAGAGCTACAGAGAGAGGGAGAGAGCGTGCTTCGGGGGAGAGTGAAAGGGTGAGGCCGAGAGAAAGACGAAGAGAGAGAGACTAAAATCAGAAAAAGAAAGAAAAAGAGTAGGGAACCGGGACAACAAAACAGGGGGTGGGCTTCTTCCAAAAACAAAAACAGGGTGTGGGCCCCTTGGGCACACCATTTAAGAATTTAAAACCATTTTTAAAAGGAAAAGTATCTCAAACTTAGTTAAAATACAAAAATACTCTTTTTGTACCGTAAAACTCGGGACGGGTTGTTTCATATTCTTTAACGCATATATGTAGAAAAGCTTAATAAGGCAGTTGCAAGTATTAGCGACAGCGACTGGGTTTACACAGTCCTAGAACTCTTTTTTACTTTTGTTTTTGTAAAATGTATCTTTCACAGAAACCCTGATAGTTAAGGTACGTTCAGATTGTTTTGTACTTTTAGTTTTAGAAAAAGGGAAAGATTGCAGTATCATAGGCATGTTGTATCATAGGCATGGAGATTTCGTTGCTCAAGTAATTTTCTCTTTTGAAAAAAAACCTTTATATGATTGTCTACTTGATTTTAAGTCGGTCTTTGTAGATCATGAATTATTGCTCCTACCTCTCTTTGTCTAGTCATCATAGTTTTAGTGCCTTAATGTATTTTACTATTTGATACTTGCAGAAAACTAAGGAATGCGTGACAAAGTTGAAAAAACTCGAGGAGAAGATTGATGGACGAGTGAGTACTTTCACATTGGACTCTTTCTTTTGGCTGTCCGCTGTTTGTTTTACTTTGGATATTGCTCAGGATCTCCTCATAGTTGCTGATCAGTATTCCTCAGGGCCTCAAGCGGCTCTGCGAGCGTGCCATTGCTCAGCTGAGCTACCTAATAAAGTTGTTTGTGATTATTAATTACTCTTGTTTTTTCGGGTTTGGTCTGATTGGCTTCTTATTACATTCATCAAGGACATCCGCGTGGAAAATCTTTCGCTCATGTTTGGACTTTTACACTAAGACTCCTTGTGGTAAGATTCCTGGCTCCGCTACTGATTACATGTAGTTAATAAGACATTCTCCATATAAAAGAGGGATTACCAAAACCTTTTCAGCCTACTAGTTAATACATTTGTCTTGTTGCATGAGGATTATATGAATTTTGTTAACATCTCGTCCATATACATGTGAGCATAATTTAACTGTTACAAACAATGTAAACTCTACATACATCAATCATCCAAAGCCGCTCATACACGCATGAGTAACTAACTATAACTTACCTCAAGGACTAAAACAAAAAACTTCACCATTAAACCAATGTGCAATGTGCAATGTGCTTGTTCATTCCACTTCCTCGTTCTTTTTTAGGTATTGCTAGTTACTTCTATTCCTTTCACCTTTTCTTTTTAACGCACAAATGGAAAGAAAGAAAACTCCCCTTCAATATGTATCGTACACACTTCACGTAACGTAAAGTACCACAAACACAATGGAATCGAATCCCACCATCCATCCACGACGACATGACCAACTGATAACTGACTCTCTCTCTCTCTCTCTCTCTCACCGGTCGTCATCAGTCAGGTGGTGAGAGCCTTCTCTTCAATTGTGACCCAGCACTGTAGTAAAAAGCAAGACTTCACTAAGGCTGTCTTTAATTTAAAGATAAGGATAGGGAGACTAAATTTCTAAATCAAATTTCGTAAACCAAATAATATGAACGTTGATGATTGGATTATTACTTAAGTGTTGATTAACATGCTTATTTTCTATTAGTGACACATTATTTGATTTGAAAATATAATTTAAAATTTTAATATTCCTAGCATCATCTTTAATTTAATATTTCTCGGGCAAAGAGAAAGAACTTGTTCTGGATATGGGTAGGTTTCAGTGGGTGGAAGGAACACACGGCACCAGAGATTCTTTACCAACCTCAGAACTAAAATTTTAATTTTATCTGGCTCAAAGTTGAAAGAGTTAATTTACAAATGTATCCATGAACTTAAGTCGTTATTTTACTTTGGTCGTATACTTTTTTTCCCTAAATTGGTGCATAAACTTTTAAAAATGTGGTAAATGAGGACAATAGTGACATTAGTTACAAAAATCGACATAATTAGTATTTAGTTGTTTTTTGGTTCGAACAAACCTCAATGCCAACTATGTTAACAAAAAATCCTTTCACACTAACACCAAACCGTCACAGCTTTTGTAGAACACATAGAGATCGAAAGACGTTCATTGTTAAGATCATTCCCAAACAATGCAAGAACTACAACTCAGATGGAAGCACAAGTAAGAAATCAATATTTAAGGTGAAAACATATTCGGATTGGTTGTTATGTTTGCTTGTGAACATATTAAATGACTACTCTTTAAAAATAAGTGATTGCGTGTCAGTAGATGAATGACATTTTAGTCAAGTAGATGAGTGGTCAAAATGCCCTCTAAACTATTTTGTAATACAAGAAGATTTATTAGGGTTCAAAAATTTAAAAAACCGACTTGAAATTGGGACGAAATAAATTTGAAGGGCCAAAGTCGAAAAACTGAAAATCTGAAAGTAGGCAGAGCTTCCTTTTAGCGCATGACAGCTGCTGGGGCTCAGTGCATATATCTATATATCAATCCCCAATCTTGTTTTCGATTAGCATGGCAAGTTAGCAACAACAACATGCAGAGCATCATTAGACTCAACAGTCAGTCCCAGTTGTGGGAGCAGCTCAGGACTCGTAACCCTACGGTTCTACACTATATGTCCAATCCACCCTTGGATTCTTATCCTTGGAATATTATTGCAGCCTGCCTTGGGATTGAGGAGCGTGTATTTGAAGGAAGAGAAAAAAAATTATCAGACAAAGATGCTATGGGCTACTAAATCAGTAGTCTTCTAGCTTTCTCTTGTTTAGTCCTTTCTAGATTTCTTGTCCAACCAGGCCCAGGATTAGGATACACCTGATTTTCGGGAGATTTTTTTTGGGTAGGGGACTTCGAACCCGCGTGTCCAAGACACACACATGTGGCATCCCTTGCATTCTCCCGTGTCCCGGACGGACAGGTTAAACGACATATATGTGTGTGTGTATATATATATATATACACATGTCCCTTACCTTGATCGTTGGATTGACTTTAATGAAATTGTGTGGTTGAGATTAAAACACAGGCCACACAACCTGAACCACACAATTTCATTAAAGTCAAATCCAATGGTCAAGAGAGTGTCCCCATTTTTTTAGAAAAATAGGGATCCCTCTTGTGAAATGATTCCTATATATATATATATAGGGGTGGAATTTTTCCCGAAAATCCCGAACTGTCCCGAACCCGTCCCGAAATTTGACAGAAAAATGCCCGAACCGAATTTCCAGAAAAATTCGGTACCCGAAAGTTTCGGTTTGGGATTCGGCCACATCTTTGAAAACTTTCGGTAATCCCAAACCGATATTATATTTATTTATTTATTTATTTTTAATTTTTAATTAGAAATTACTTGAACCGTTGGATTTGTTAAGATCAAATCCAACCGTCCATTGAGTTAGGTTAGGTCATTTGTTAGGTAGGTGATCTCTCTCTCTCATACTCACTCTCGTCTCTTCGCTCTCGCTCACTCTCTCGATCTCTCCGCTCTCGCTCACAGTCTCTCTCTCACAGTTAGTCGGAGCGAACCCTCTTGCTGTCTCATTCCTCTCCAGACGCAGTGTCCTCTCGCGCTCGGTCGTGGTCCTCTCCAGACGCTCTCCTCTCGCGCCTGCTCTCCCGGCTGAAGTCCAGGTTCGTCTTCGTCTTCTTCTTCGTTTGAATCCCACCAGTTTTCTTCTCTCTCTCACAGTCTCACAATCTCACTCACACTCTCCCTCACAGTCCCGCCGCCAGTGCTCTCGTCACTCCACTCCTCCGTCGAATCCACGCCGACTCACAGTCCCGCCGCCAGTGCTCCCGCCGCTCCACTCCTCCATCGAATCCACGCCGCTCCACAATATTTTGGGCTTCAAGACCCAATCCCGATGTGACCCGAAAATCCTGAAACACTTTCGGGAATCCCGAATTTCAGGATCCCACCCAATAGTTTTGGTTGGGTTTCGGGATATAAAATCTCATCCCGAAATGTTTTGGTTTGGGATTCGGGTTAAGGGTTTCGGTTCGGGATCCCGACCCGAACCACCCCTATATATATATATATATATATTAGGTATTTAGTTTGAATATGTGCTAATTTGATTGAATTGGATGTGTGTGTGTGTGTGTGTGTGTGTGTGTGTGTGTGTGTGTGTGTGTGTGTGTGTGTGTGTGTGTGTGTGTGTGTGTGTGTGTGTGTGTGTGTGTGTGATTGAATATTAGGTATTTAGTTTGAATTGATTTGGATATGTGCTAATTTGAATTGGATACGTTGAATTAGAGATGTGCTATTTTGAATTTGATATGTTGAGTTAGAGATGTGCTACATTGTTAGGATAAAAACAAACAAAAACAAAAACAAACAAGCCAACTAGTACACTTAGGGCTGGTTTAGTATTGCTGAGCTTTGAAAAAAAAACAGCTTCTGTTGTGCTGTAAGAATAAACAGCTATGAAATAAAGCAGCAGAGTGTTTGGTAAACTTTTTTGTAAAAGTGCTTTTGAAAAAAAAAAAACAGTATTATAGTGTTTGATAAACTTTTATGTAAAACAGATGTGAAAAAGCTGGTTTTTCAAAGCTAGGTTTTGCAGCTTTGTGTTTTTGGCTTTTTTTAACCCAAAACTGTGAAAAAAAAACTGAAGCTGAATGTTTACCAAACATAAAAAAGCTGCCAGCTTTTTTTGATAGCCACTTTTTTCAGAATCATCTCAGTACCAAACCAGGGCTTACACCCTCTCAAGTAGAAACTCCCTCAAATGAACAATTATCATGAAAATGATTGGGACAATGATCCTGATGTATTGTATCTGAAGGTATGCTTAAATGATTGGGTCATATACAAGGTATTTATCATATCGTTGACAATGTTAATGCAAATAACACGGCCATTGCATACATGAATATAAAGCTAGAGTCGAATGGTACTATTTTACTTGATGAGGCTCACTTGCACATGAGGTGTAACTGTCACATCCTTAAATTGATATCCTGAATCGGACCAAAAATTTTCAATGCGGTTTTTTAGACTTCGGTGCGGTTTTTCAGACTTCGGCTTTTGGTTCGATATCCCTAACCGGACCAGCCCTACATGACATGGAAGCTCATACCCAAAAGGATCTCTCGATTCATCATTTCATAAAAACTTCGCATTTGAGAATTCCATTAATAAATTATGGGTTGGTCGGTTCTACCTCCTATTTAGTAGGTATATTGTTAGAGATTGGATTTGGACAGTCTTTCAATTGTATAGAAAATTGTCTGAATTTGCAAAAATTGACCTACCTTTCTACCCTTCTGTGCAGGAGAGCAATCACTTATTTACAAGGTTGTTATCTGCAAAACAGCACGGAAAAAGGAGCACATAAACAAACCGGTAAACATGCAAACAAAGAAAATTAGTTCTCTAGAGCAAAATGTACGCTTCTGCAATCATTGCTGGCTGCAAGGAGAACGGTAGATGAAATGAAACAACCGACTCATTCACGAAAGGAGAAACCTTAATCACTTCAATTCAATTATGTTTGCTGTGCTAAATTTGAGTAACCACACTACTTATTAACTGCAGAACTAGAGGTAGCTGTTTGTCCTGGTTGCCTGCTGCAGTAAAAAATAATTCTAAAGCTAATCCGACAACGGTCTCATCAAGATTCACAAGCTGCTATAGTACTTGAAAGTAGAGATATGATAAAAGCTAGCACTATTCAAGTTCTCCTACCTGCTCAGTATAAACCCAAATGCCGCAGGCATGAACATATACTCCACTCATTTTTTTCGTCGGATTAGCAAGTATCATCTTCTCACTTAGCTCAACACTAAGCCTGACTTATTAAACCAGAAGCTTTCATGTGGCAAAGAGACATGTTTGTCATTTGTTGAAACAATGAGGAAATACCATTGCACACATGTAAAACGCAACTGAAAACCTTGAAATAAGTTCTTTTAGGTTATGAAAACTTTGAACAAACAACGTTATGGGAATGAAAAAGACATGAGCAGGCAAGGCATTACCGTTATTCTTAACTATTACTCCTAATTCACTGAAAGGGAGCTTCTCATCCACATCTTACAATAGCTATCAGGTTTAAATTAGAGTATCCATTCCTCCTACATCAGAGCTCTATTCGTCTTGGAACGCCTGAAACCACAGAACTCGCACAATACATCAAAATTACAGTACATATCTGATATTTGTTACGTTGAGACTGAAGGAAATACTTTTCCCCTACTAAATGGCATTTCATAATTGATACCTTTCTATGTGGCACAAAACTTACAGAACTAGAAAAATAATAAAGGTTTCGGAAAACACAGTTCAATACCTTATTTACACCTATTGGCTTCCCACAAAGTTTGATCATATGAAGCACCTTCACTGCCTCTACAGCTGCCAAATAAAAAATAAACAGTCAGCATCACAAAACCACAATAGGGAAAGATATCATGAGGTTTACACCAGAAACTTTCTTTGAACATAATTCCATTCATGGTTCTTGAAGAGAGCATTCTTCTGGTGCCGTGTCTTCGGGAGCAAACACAGTAACTGCAGACAAGGCTATTATTGTGGATGCAGCTTCAACTAAAACTGATTGCAGAAAAATGAAAATAGGGGTAAACCAACATGGCCAATTTGAACAAATAATTCTTCAAAAAGGAATTGCATAAATTCAACAACTCAACTACTCATTGGCAAACATTAGCTGCTTAACTTCTCATATTCCTGCAGAGACTATGCAGTTGGAAAAACCTTAACAATAAATACGAGGGTTAAGCTGGCAAGGTGCTCCTTCTCCTGGAGGAGTGGAGTCTTCATTCTGCCTCTTTCTCTTTTTACAGGAGAATTCTGTCCTTCTCGCCTTCTTTACCAAAACAAATTCACAAGTAGTTGACTGATTCGGATTCTCAAGCTTAAACCTTTTTTTACTTATTTTAGCTTGACTATTTCTCTTCTCCGCTTGACTCTCCCCTCAGTGTCCCTCCCTTTCTGTAATGTGCTCTCTCCATTAAAATATGACAACTCTCATATGCAATTTCGTGACTCTTGCCCAAGTATTCGAGCGTTTTTCTCTCCCCTACGATCTCTCATATGCAATTTGGTGACTCTCTCCCCAGTAGTCAGGCGGTTCTCTCTCCTCTACGATCTGGCAACTCCCTCAAATAATTGTTTTGGTTTTGAACCAAGACATTTTTGTTAAGCTCACTCGGGTTTGAGTTGCAATATTGAAATTTTTGCCAGTAAACTCAGAGACATCCATAAGCCAAAGCACAACACAGAATTCAGGGGCCAATTGTGGTAGGATAAGTTTCAACCAGATAAGACATGCTACTAAAAAAAAACAGATTACAAACTACACTGGCGATGGCATATGCAGGATGCTAAGGTCCTAAATGGTATGTCAATAAAATGGGCCTGCTTTCATGTCTGAATACAAGAGAGCGAGAGCAAGGACACAGAAATCTTACCAACTGCCACATAAAAGCCAACGAAAAGAAAACTAACATAAAAACAATCAAAATTGAAGCTCATACAGTATTACAATTCCAAAAAGCTTCAAACTTGCTTCTTCGCTGCGGCCAATTGACATCCTTGCTTGCAGTTTAATCATATCGGCTCACCAGTCGCGGCCGCAGGTGAAGTAGTCAACGGATTGAACAGAGACCAACGAACCAGAACCCCCATCAATACTCTTATGATGTAGCCTCTTTAGCCTCCTCATCCACGACCGAAGAAGCATCAGTATCAGAAGAAGCCAAACCTAGACCCTGCTCCAACTTCTTCCAGGCAACCAAAACATTAGGAGGAAACTTCTTCTTGATCGTGCGTATCAATCCCTTTGCCTCCTTCATCTTCTTCGTCTTCACCAATCCTTCCACCAAAGACTTCATCGTATTGAAATCAGGGATCTTATGCACCTCCACACTCCTCTTGAAAACCTCATACGCCTTGTCATAATCCTCAGTCTTACACAAATAAAATATCAAAGTCCGAAATGTTGCAGCATTGGGATTACATGTATTTCCCTCCAACCCCTCATAAACCTTGAAGGCTTCTTCCATCATCCCATTCCTGCAATAGCAAGTCATCAAGTAATTGTAGGTAATCGTATCTGGTTTCAGCCCGGCATTCGCCATTTCCTCAATCAAAGCTTTCACATTGTCAGCGCTCCTTCCATGGACATACATAATCTTAACGTTATAAGCCGCAGCATCAACCTCAACGCCCTTCTCCACCATCTCATCCCACAACTTCTCCGCCTCTTCACCATTGCCCTTCTTGTACAAAGCATTAAAAATCGTGGTGAACGTCACTGCAGTGATCTCAATACCCTTCTCCTCCATCAATCTCAGCGTCTCCATTGCCTTGTTGGGCTTATCCGCAGCGCAATATATTGAAACTAAGGGACTTCTAAGGACTGGTTACTGTAAGGACTGGTTACTGGCACTTGTCTTTGTTTCCGTTGGAACCTTGGCTGCTCTCGGCACATCCCTGTCAGCCTGTACAATGCTCAAGTTGCTGCTGCAACTTTCCCCCATTTTCGGGTAAAGTTGCAGTAGCCACTTCTTCCATCTCCTCTACCGTCACTCAAGGTTCTAAAAGACGCTAGGCGCTAGTCGGACGGCGAGTTGGGGCCTAGCGCCTAGGCGGCTAGGCGGTGACTAGGCGGGAGCCTAGGCGGACTAGGCGGATTTAAGTAAATCTATTATATTTCGTGTAAATAAGTGTCTATTTATACTTATAATATATATAATGTCATTATAAACTACAAAATAGAATGACATATATATTAGAAGGTATTGGAACATAATGAAAACATGGATAACATGCATATAATGTGTATTCATTTAAGTATTCAACAAGTCTCTTACAATTTATTGGAAAAAATAAAATGCAAAATGAAAGTTATCTATTTTCTATCTAAGTGAGTCACAACCTAGGCGGGTCTAGGCTGGCTAGGCGGTCTAGATGGGCGCCTCAGTAGGTCTAGGCGCCCTTTCTTAATTTTCAAACGCCTAAGCATTAATCGGGGCGGTGGCCAACCGCCTAGCGCCTAGGCGGGGCCTAGGCGGCGCTAGGCGGGGATTTTTAGAACAGTGCCGTCACTTTTTGGCATATCTTCTTCTTTGCTCCCAATCCCCTAATTCCAGGGTTGGTTGTCTGCCTGCTGCTCCTGTCAGTCGCAGCTACTAGGTTTAGGGCAACTAGGATTAGGGTTAGATATTTTGTATTTTCCCTTCTCCTTTTCCCGTTCTCTATATGAGCCCATGTTTTGTACTTCTTCCACATATATGAATATACAAGCTTTTGGTTGAGCTAAACTTCAACATGGTATCAGAGCAGGAACCATAGGGTACTGTCTCTGCCAGTTTATTCAAACGAAATTCATACCTGCAGTTCGTGATTTTCCAAAATGGAAGAAGAATATGTGATGCAGGAGACTCCAAGCTCGTCAGGTACACCATCTACAAGTGTAGTCCATGGCGAGATCAATCCAAATCAGCGGCTGTGTTCCGTTTTGTTAAACGAGTTTAACTATCTGCCTTGGTCACGAGCCATCTCTCTTGCCCTAGGCGGACGATCGAAGCTAGGGTATGTCAACGGAAGTATTGAGCCACCCGAACCATCCTCCACAACATTTGCAGCATGGCATGCAAACGATCAACTTGTCATGTCTTGGATACTTAACTCCATGGAACCCAAGTTATCTGAGCTCTTCAGTTATTCAGAATCCTCCTGCAGCTTGTGGGAATCCATAAGAGAGATGTATGGCAGCCAAAATAATGCTGCTCGCATTTTTCAACTTAAAAAGGATCTTGCTGGGCTAAGACAAGGCAACCAATCGTTCGTTCAACATCTTAGAAGCATGAAGTCGATGTGGAATGAACTCAACCTCTATCGACCACACACAACCGATTCCGTTGCACTCCTTAAAAGAGCTGATGAAGATAAAGTTTTTCAACTTTTGGCAAGCCTAGGGGAAGAATATGAAGACCTTCGAAGTCATCTGTTGATGACACCAGACTTGCCCTCATTCAACAATGTATGCCAAGCTGTTCAAAGGGAGGAAACTAGGAGAAAAGTCATGCACATCGAACCTAAGTCTATTCCTGAGACTAGGGCTTTCACCAGTAATTACAAACAAATTGGTGACAGATTTTTTACTGGAAAGAAGGTAGATTGGAAATGCACTTACTGCAACATGAAGGGGCACTTGAGAGAGAAATGCTGGATTCTGCATCCAGAGTTAAAACCAAAGTTCGATAAGGAACGGAGAATGGTCAAAGAAACAAAGGGAGCCATTCCAAAAGCCCTCCATTCAACCAGTGCTCAAACCAGTGGAATCCATAATTTCACTGCAAGTCCGATAGACTTGATAAATGAATTTGCAAATTTTCTTCAGAGAAGAGAGGGATCCATTGAAGATGAGGAAGGTTCTACTAAAAGTCCGACTGCCATGCTTGGAAAGTTTGATGGTTTCCTAACGGAGACTACCTCTCAAGATAACATTTCAGGTATAATCACTGCTCTCTCCACTGCACTCAATGAAATTGCACATGATTGTTGGATTGTAGACTCAGGTGCCACTGACCATATAACAAATCAGTCTTCTAGTCTAGATGACTTCCAAACCATGCCTAAGCATACACATGTGTCTGTTGCTAATGGGAAAGGAGAACCTATCCTAGGAAAAGGAAAACTTAATTTGTTGAGTGATGAGATCAAATCCATAGCCTTGTTTGTACCATCTTTTCCTTTTCAACTCTTATCCGTAAGTAAAATCACCTCCACCCTTGATTGTCTTGCCATTTTTTCTCCTTATAATGTGATTTTTCAGGACCGTGTCACTCGGAAGAAGATTGGTGAAGGAGTCCTCTTGAATGGTCTCTATTACCTTTCAAAGAAGCTCAAAACTGTTAAGCCTCCGTCTGCTAGTCTAAGCCTATCTCAAGAGTACCAACTTTGGCATTCTCGGCTGGCACATCCTTCTGAACCCGTGATGACCAAACTCTTTCCAAAATTTTGTAAAACTACACATGAGTGTGAAGTCTGTCAAACAGCCAAAGCAACTAGACTTCCTTTTGTTTCTTCCAAGTCTAGAACTAGTAAACTGTTTGAGATTGTTCATTCAGATATTTGGGGTCCCTCCCGTGTAGTTTCTTTTGATGGATATAAATATTATGTCACGTTCATTGATGATTATTCTCGGGTCACATGGGTTTATCTTTTGAAGTTTAAAAGTGAATTCTTCGAGGCATTCAAAGATTTTCATAAACTGGTCACTAATCAATTTTCTTCTAAGCTAAATACCCTTCAATCAGACAATGGCACTGAGTATACATCCACTAACATGTCTAATTATTTGAGTGATCATGGAATCCTACATCAAACTAGCTGTGTTGGTACACCACAACAAAATGGTGTGGCTGAGAGAAAGAACTGAGATCTTCTGGAGAAAACCAGATCCCTTATGTTCCAATTGCATGTCCCTAAAAGGTT
The DNA here is from genome assembly GCA_036320875.1 of Cotoneaster glaucophyllus. Classification (NCBI taxonomy): domain Eukaryota; kingdom Viridiplantae; phylum Streptophyta; class Magnoliopsida; order Rosales; family Rosaceae; genus Cotoneaster; species Cotoneaster glaucophyllus. The sequence goes on from CM070073.1 coordinate 19,731,335, forward strand.
TTGGTCTCACGCACTCCTCACTGCAGCTTACACCATCAACAGATTGCCCTCTCGAATGTTGAACTCCAAATCCCCGTTTGAAGTAATGAAGGGAAGAACCATTGACTTAACTCACCTGAGAACATTTGGATGCATCTGCTATGTTCATGTCCAATCCCCACATCGAGACAAACTTGATCCTAGAGCTATCAAATGTATGTTTATGGGATATTCAAGCTCTCAAAAGGGATACGAATATTTCAACCCACAGAGTGGAAAGGTTGGAGTATCCAGAGATGTTAGATTTGATGAACTGGCTCCATTCTTTCAGAAAGGGCACAATGAAGAACCTCAAAGGGAGAGCATGATTGATCTTTTTCTGCTGCCTACTCCAACCAACACACCTGAATATAACCCTCACTGTGCTCCTCTTGAACATGCTTCGGAGCCAGGAGATAGTGAAGAAACTTCCACTGATCAAAACAGTTCAGTCACTGCTCCAACACCTATGTTGCAACCTCGTAGGAATCCTACTCGAGATCGGCACCCCCTTTTAAGGCTGCAAGAGTATGTTACGTATCACACAAGACATCCCATCTCCAAGGCTCTTACTTATCAAAGATTGTCAACCTCTCATGCAACGTTCCTCAATCAGTTATCAACTTGTACTGAACCAAGGAGCTTTAATGATGCAGCTTCTATCCCTGTGTGGCAGGCAGCGATGAAGGAAGAGCTCCAAGCTCTTAATGACAATCAAACCTGGAGTGTGATTGATCTTCCAAAAGGCAAAAAGGCTGTGGGAAGTAGGTGGATCTACAAAACGAAATTCTAGTCAAATGGGAGCATTGAAAGGTACAAGGCACGCCTTGTTGCTCGTGGTTTCACACAAACCTATGGTATTGACTACAAGGAGACATTTGCTCCTGTGGCCAAGATGAGCACAGTTCGAGTTTTATTATCTGTAGCCGTGAATCATGGTTGGTCCCTCTTCCAAATGGACGTGAAGAATGTTTTCCTCCATGGCGATCTTGAAGAGGAAGTGTACATGAAGCTTCCCCCTGGACATCCTCAGGAGAATGAAGTTAACAAAGTCTGCAAGCTTCACAAGGCTATATATGGACTGAAACAATCTCCTCGAGCCTGGTACTCAAAGTTGAGCTCAATTCTGGAAGCTGTAGGGTTTAAGAGAAGTCATGCTGATTCCTCTCTATTTGTTCGATCGGGTGCAGGTGGTAAACTAATTGTTCTTATCTATGTTGATGGTCTTATCATCACAGGGGATAACATCGAAGAAATCAATGTTCTAAAGGCTTCTCTACATCAGCGATTTGCCATTAAAGACCTAGGAACCCTAAAGTTTTTTCTTGGCATTGAAATGGCCACTTCCTCCAAGGGATTGTTTCTAAATCAAAGAAAATATCTACTTGACTTACTGCATGAAGCTCAAATGCTGGATTCAAAGCCAGCATCCACTCCACTTGCAAGCAAACTTCAATTGGATATCCCAAGTGAACCAATGTCAAACCCTTGTTTCTATCAGCGCATTGAGGGAAAACTGATCTATCTCACAATCACTAGGCCTGATATCACTTACTCAGTAAGTCTTATAAGTCAATTCATGCACTCGCCTACCTTGCTTCATTGGGAAATTGTCAAAAGGATTCTTCGGTACTTGAAAGGGTCTGTTGGCAGAGGCATACTCATGCGAAATCACGGCTCACATCACATTATGGCATACACTGATGCAGACTGGGCAGGTAATGCCCTTGATCGTAAATCCACAACGGGTTTCTGCACGTTTGTTGGTGGCAATCTTGTGACATGGAAGAGTAAAAAACAAACGGTCATTGCCCGGTCCAGTGCAGAGGCTGAATATAGAGCCATGGCAGCCACGGCCTGTGAATTGATTTGGCTGAAGAGTCTTCTAACTGACCTTGGCTATATCAACACCGATCCTATGTCCTTGTTTTGTGACAACCAAGCGGCTATGCATATTGCTTCCAACCCAGTCTTCCATGAGCGCACAAAGCATATTGAAGTTGATTGCCATTACATCCGTGCACAAGTTCAATCCAAGGTTATAAACACAGTGTATACTCGGAGCTATGACCAACTCGCTGATCTATTCACTAAGGCTCTTGATTATACTCATTTTCACCGGTTACTAACCAAGCTTGGATCAATTAATCCCCTTGATCCAGCTTGAGGGGGAGTATTGAAACTAAGGGACTTCTAAGGACTGGTTACTGTAAGGACTGGTTACTGGCACTTGTCTTTGTTTCCGTTGGAACCTTGGCTGCTCTCGGCACATCCCTGTCAACCTGTACAATGATCAAGTTGCTGCTGCAACTTTCCCCCATTTTCGGGTAAAGTTGCAGTAGCCACTTCTTCCATCTCCTCTACCGTCACTTTTTGGCATATCTTCTTCTTTGCTCCCAATCCCCTAATTCCAGGGTTGGTTGTCTGCCTGTTGCTCCTGTCAGTCGCAGCTACTAGGTTTAGGGCAACTAGGATTAGGGTTAGATATTTTGTATTTTCCCTTCTCCTTTTCCCGGTCTCTATATGAGCCCATGTTTTGTACTTCTTCCACATATATGAATATACAAGCTTTTGGTTGAGCTAAACTTCAACACAATACGACTTGATCAGTATACCATAGGACACTTTATCAGGGGAGACCCCATGCTTGCTAGGAATTTCATCGAACAGCTGGGGGACTCTGTCGAAATGCTTCGAATCGTTGCAGGCAGACAACAGAGTGTTGAAGGAAATGGCGGTTCTCGGAGTACCGAGCTGGTCCATGTGATCAAACGTCCTCAATGCCTGATCGAACATGCCAGCGCGGCCGTAGGATCGGATGAGGGTGGAAAGGAAGGGCTCCTCGGTGATTTTGGGGTCACTTTTGTGGGATTCAATGAAGGATTGGATGTCGGCGAAGCGATGGGACTTGGCGAGGCGGCGGACGGTGAGATCCTGGGCGTAGCGAGACAAAGAAGGAGAAGAGTAGTGTTGGGAGACGGAGGAGTAAATCTGGAGGGCTTTGTCCGGGTCGTACTCGGTTCGGAGCTTTGATTTGGCTTTTGAGATGGAGAGGGTAGACTTGGCGGTGGTGGTGGAGAGGCGGCGGAGGTGGCGGAGGGAAATCGAAGATGACATTTTTATAGGGTTTTTGCAGCTTTGGGGGTTTTGGTTGGAAACTCTTTCCTTTTGAAATGTTGAGGGTTTATTAGGAGTTAATTTTGTCCCGTTGCTGCGTAAGATATAGGAAACCAATTCCCGGGAATTTTGCCTACTTGGCGGGAAATCAGTTTCCGACCTACATCCTCACCTCCTAACTGGATCTCGTAACTCCACGTCAACATGTCTCATAATTTTATTACTTATTATTTTGAATCACAGCTCATTTAATTTTCTTAACCGCATAACATGAGAAATAACATTAGAATTTTTTTAGCTCGTGCGTCATTAATAGACTTTTAACCTTAAAAACGCCTCAAAGTTCAAACCCAATAACTTTGTTAAAAACCTTTACGAGATTTTCCTTTCCTCCAATTCAGCCCTTGAATTTTACACAACTTAATTACTTGTCAATTTAGTAATACATGTACTCTGTTCGCCAGGTTGCGGTCGGATGCCGAAAAGAGACCAAATACGTAATGCAGTAAATAGAAAGACAAGGACATATTCAACTTCATATTTTCACTACTCTCACTAACTGAAAAAAGTAGACTTTGCAAACGAAAACCCAAAAATAAAAATAAAATTAAAAATAAAAATAAAAAAATAAAAAACCAGTTATTCCTAGTTATACATACTTGGAGGCTACACGATGAATATGCAACCTCAAAAGTTCTAATTTAGAAAAAATCTCAATACATCCCTTAATAATACATTCACGTCAAACAACTAGCCCTCGTAGTCGCCCTCACCAAACTTGTCCTCCGGATAAAACACTGCTACCACCTGATTGCCACCAAATTTCCGGCCATTCAACCCCGTACGGGCTTTTGTAGAACCCTCAGTATCTGCATACTCCAAAAACACCTGCATATACACGGATATTTTCAGCATGTACAAAGACCAAACCCTGTAAAAACTCAGATTTTCGAAAACAAAATGTACTAATAGCTACATTTCAGACGCTAACCTTCCCAACACCGGGGGCAAGTTCACCATCTGGTCTTGGACGTGGGATGATGACATTCACTAATGTACCTGCACATCAGTCATAATCAAATAACTATTAAAAATAGACGACAACACAAATCTTATGCAAATTCAGTTAGAAGGTTATGGAGGCTTCTGTCTGAATGTTAGGCCTGATTCTTTATAGCAGAATGTGGGACTACAAAAAAGGCTGTAAAACAGAAAGATAACGACAAAAAGAAATGAGAAAATCAATACCGCAATAAACTTTCTAGATTAATCAAAAGAAACCAAAAAAAAAAGAGTAGTGGGGTTAACACTGAGTGATAGTAATTTACCAAACTTTTCGCCTTCAAGCCTCATGTCTTCCAAGATATCATCATATTCAGTATCGTCCCTAAGCTCATCTGCAGTTACTACCTGAGTTAAACATACAACCTTGGTGGCGACAGAACTAGGCGGTTGCAACAGCATGAACCTCTGCACAAGAAACAAACACCTCAAGACGTTAAATCAAACCCAGACAAACTAACTTTCCGAAAATTATTAATTTAGGCCAATTTAAAATATAGTTTAATCTAATTTAACACCTATTAGGGGAAAATTAGCAACTTCACTCTTACCTGCAATGCAATTTGCTGCTGTGCATGCAACAGAACACTCTCTTGCTCGGGTTTGGGCTGGTTGGCACCTTGGTTAGCACGCCTAACTGTGAGCGTCTTGTCACCCATTTTAATGCCGTTCAGCGCTGCACAAGCTATGTCTGTAACTGAAAGATCTTGGTAAACACAAAAGGCATAGCCTTTTGAGTTTCCTGTTTCCCTGTCTTTCACTAAATCAAAACCACGAAGAGGTCCAAAGGATTCAAGTAATTCCTTGATCTGTGCTTCTGTGAAGTAATATGGCAGCCCACCAACAAATATGCGGTCAGGGCCCTCAAGCCCACCAGCAGAACCCGGTGTAAGCCCCACAGCAGCCAGGTTCAGATTGGGATTGGGCTGGCTTGGGCCGAGTGTTGCAGCCAGAGATGGGTTGTAATCGCTAGGTCTCCGCACCTTAACAGGGGCTCCCTGTAGCAATTGTCCGGGAAAAAAAAAAGAAAAAAAAAAGAAGAGAGAATAGTCAATACCAAGAAAGTGAACTTAATCCAAAATGCTTAAGTTAATCATATACTGATCTAAACCTAAGGGAAGAATAGAGTACCTCAAAAATAATTCCATCCAGAGCCATTGCATTGCTAGCCTCTTCAACCGATCTCATCTCCACAAAAGCAAATTTCTTTTCATGGTTTATGTAAACATTGACAACAGCATCTCCTGCAAGAAACAAGTAAAACAACAATTAGGCGGTCAACTAAAGGGAAGGGACTTTATGACACCAATTTGAGTGCAAAAATCAATATACCTGGGCCAGCAGTGTTTCCTCCAATTGCAGCCATAACTTGGCTGAAAAATGTAGCAACTGACTGCATATGACAGGAAAAACCACATTATCCGCAAGAAAGTGCAAGTTTAAGTACACATTAAAACCTAGTGTTCATGTTGAATTAAAGGTAGATGAGAAAAAATAATAAATGGTAAAGTTGAGTTGAGTAAACCTGTTCATTTGCTGTGGGGGGAAGCCCTCCAACATACACCCGTCGGGCATGCCTAGTAGCCTGATAATTATAAATAAAAGAACAATTAATGTCAGCACATGTTACGATGGGAGTAGTGGGATGTACTGATACAAACTAAAAATAGAATCTCAATCATGCCAACCTGTTGAGTCATCGCCTGAACAGGCATAACTGGAAGGGGTGCAAACTGCTGTGAGAACAAATCAAACATAATATTAGTGAAATAATGCCAGTACCTTAAAATGGTTAAGCTTTCAAATTCACCTAAAATGCCCCTTCCTAATTAGATAAATAGTAATATAGCATTTTAAATGTTAAAAAGTTAAACTAGAATTTTTAAAATAAACACCCCCTATGTGGGTAGTTAATTTCATTTTTTATTTTTAAATTTCAAAATATAAAATTAGTATAAAAATTAAAAAATAAAAATAAACTATAATATAAAAAGGCCAATTGCACATGTGTACAAGTGCGCAAGAAGCTAGTACTAGTGAAACTCAAGCATGCTGGTCAACAAAGGGAAAGAAAGCGACCAAAAGAAAGAGTAAGAGATACCTGACCAGTCGACAAAGGGAACATGTTTGGAAACATCCCCGGAATGGTAGGACTAGTCCCAGGAATTTGCCCTGCAAACAAAATTGGATCACATTGCAGTCATAAGAGAACTACCACATTAAACTTATAAAAATGTTAATGCCAAATGACTCCTCCGCCACTTAATTTTCCATGAAAACTCGTTAGGTTAAGCAATATCCAGACCTTCAATTTATATAGTTTAAGGAGATGAAAGAAATACATCATTTACAAGTTCTGGAGGAAATATTCGTAAGACTACCAAAAAAGGCAATAGTTGCCGGTTGAAGACGAACAAGATCCATCAAACCGGTGCATTGATTCCTCCTTGTACATAAAAGCTACAGAAGTCGGCTCACACCCATTGTCATCACAGTGGGGCAAGTAGCCCAACATTGCCTTCTTACAACAAAGGACAAGACATAGAAACAAACAAACAAAAACACCAAACACAAGAAAAAACCAAAAGATCTCTCAGTCCCAGAATTATTTCACCAAGTAAACAATAAAAAACTTATAACCCTTCCAGAGACCACAGCTTTATAAAGGCTATGTGCACAAGGGAAGGAACAAAATATTGCTTACCAAAATAACACCATGCAATTGGATACGAACTTTCCACACTAGTCCAACAAAGAGAAAAAGCAGTTACACACAATATAACAATCCCAAGTCTAGGAGGATAAATTTACCTGCCGCAGCGACGGCAGCACCAGCTAACATTGCAGAAGCAGGAGGTGCCATGTCGAAACCACTGATCCTTTTGCTGCAAGTCATTAGTATTAGGATACCAAGAACAGAGTCAATATAAAAGAGGCAACTTAAAGGCACAAGACTAAAAACCTACATCCCACAAAACATTATTATCACAGTTCCACAGAAAAATAATATCGCAAAGTTACCTGTCCCACCCCAAACTTATACCTACATCAAACTCATACACAAAAAATCACTACTACAAATTTCATAGAAGTTGACAGTTCACCACCTACCTAAAATGGTATCTGTAGGTATAAATTTGGGGTGAGACGGGCATTCATATATCCAGGGGTGTGGTGGTGAAAAGCGGGGTTCGAATTTGATTATCTACATCCCAAGACAAATGAAAATGAACCACGTCTTTCACCACCACACTAGCTAGCTAATGCATAGTCAATCATTAGGAATAAAGACGGCAAATAAACAAAATTACCAACAAGAGTTTGGTTAAAGAGACCCAAAATCGAATAAGGAAAATAAATTTAATGAAAATAACTCCTCAACCAAGTGTTTATTCCAAGATACTTGGGATTTGGTGCAAAAGTTAGGAGTCCTTTGCTAACCTCTCAAGAAGAAAAATACCTTTTTGAACGTGAACGAGAACGTGACCTTGATCTGGATTTGTGCTCAGATCTACCCCTTGAACGAGACCGCGACTTGCGCCTGTGCCTATCCTCTCTGTCTCTGTCATAATCTCTCCGCCTGTAAAATCATTGCATAAATTATAATAGTAATAGGACAAAAAGAATCTCAAGGATTTGTTTCTAATACAGAAATTTACAGGATAAGCTTCACCAGATAAATTCGCATAATAGTTATATAGCAGTGTAAAAATTCCTAATTGCATCAAAATCAGTTGATATTTACACAACCAAGTTCCTCATCTCCTAACAGAATATTCATCCAAAGGTAAACACTGGAATCAAATTGGTCATACCTATCAGAGTCCCGGGTACGGTAGTGATCATCGTCGTTGTCGTCCTTATCTCTCCGTCGCTCACTTCTTTCACGATCCTTGTGGCGGTCTTTGTGATGACGATCACGATCCCTGTCTCGGTCCCTTTCTCTTTCTCTATCGCGATTCCTATCCCTATCCCTAGCCCTATCTCTGTCCCTATCCCTTTCCCTATCCTTGTCCTTGCTTCTCCCCCTGTCCCTGTCCCTGTCCCTGTCCCTGTCCCTATCTCTGTCCTTCTCCTTATCACGCCCTTTATCTCTATCCTTTTCTCTGCTCTTTGAAGATTCTCTCTCATAATCATGAGATTCATGCTGCAAAAGATACGATTAAATCAGTGTAATGTAAAATAAATGATGAAACCAAGCTAATATACACCCTTTTCCGCAAGATACTTCAATATAATTATTTCACAAGAACAAATATGTACACTTTAGTGTTATTAAATATCATAGTGTCATCCCATCTATAACAGAATACATAACTGCAAGTCTGCGACATTTGCGTACAAGTACAAGAGAATTGTCTACAGCACAATAACGACACAGCCAGAACATCTTTCACAACGTACATCATCACATCTATACTAGAATTCATAATTGCGACAATTGCGCACATACATAAGAGAATTGTACGCAACTATAAGCATTAAACATCAACAACCAAATAGGAAAGAGACATAAACCAGTTTAATAAACCCTGACTAACAGAGAATTCTATGAAGAAACCTCGCCATAGAAACCCCCAAACCCCAAAATTCACCAGCTAAAAAGAATTCCATAAAATAGTTATATAAGCACACAAGTTCAAAGCAGAAAACGAGTAGATCATACAAAGAACGAAATTCGGATGAGAACAAAAAAAAGCCCACAGAAGTCAATATATTCAAAGAACCCTAATTTAACAACCAATTCGGCTAACCCAACCAAAACCCTAAAACACTCTCATAAACGCAACATCTTCGCATCGATCTTACAATTAAGTAATCGAAAGCAAACAAGAATCTATGGAATCAATCGTCTACTTTTGCGACACAAAGCGTACCTGAGATTTGGAATCGTTGTAATCGTCGGCACCGCCATGGTTGGCGGCACGAGGTTGAGGAGAGGACCCACCGTCGGCGTAGTTGCCAGCGTCCTCTCCGTTGCCTTCGTACCTTCCTTCGTAGTCAGTCATCATAGGTTTCTGCTACCTCGCAGTTGAAGTCTCGATGTTGCAAACCTACTTGATGTTTGTTTCTCGTGAAAATTGTCTGCGATAATAGTGACTCTGAGCGAGCGGTGAGAAATCTAGGGCTCGATAATTGGGCTTTTTCCACTTTATACAGCTCCAAGTTAAATGGTAGCGAGGGGAAGGGATTACTGAGACCATCTCTAATGGTGGCTAAAAGTTAAATTACCTATCAAAATTTCTCATCAAAGGCAAAAATTTGGGTTAAATGTTAAACCAAGGCTTGATTCCCCCATAATTTAACTCAAAAATCGGTGTGGGCTCCACCGAACCAAGCGAAAATATTTATCGGAATTTAAATTTTTTTAGATTAAAATGTTCATAAAATTAATTTACGATAATCTACATATTTATTTTTTATTTTTTAAATTAATTTAAGAAAAAAAAATAGCCTAAGTTTATTCTTTAATAATCTCGGGCTAAAATTTTAGGCTAGAACGGTTGGAGCAGAAAAACTGTTTCTGGACTAAAAGCTAAATTTTCCGGGCTAAAATGTTTGGCTTTTAGCCTAATCATTGCATATGGTCTGACGGCGGTAAATTTTATTTTTATATTTTTATAATTTTTTTACAATATGCTGTAGGCATAATATTCAAAGATAAATACTAAGACCATCTCCAATGGTGGGCTAAAAGCCAAATTACCCCTCAAAATTTCCCCCCAAACTCACTCCAATGCAAGAGGAAATTTTGGGCTAAATGCTAAATGCTAAACTAAGGCCAGATTCCCCTCAGAATTTAGCCCAGAAATCGGTGTGGGCTCCACCGAACCCAGTGAAAATATTTATCGGAATTTAAATTTTTTTAGATTAAAATGTTCATAAAATTAATTTACGATAGTCTACATATTTATTTTTTATTTTTAAATTAATTTAAGAAAAAAAATAGCCTAAGTTTATTCTTTAATAATCCTGGGCTAAAATTTTAGGGTAGAATGGGTTGGAGTAGAAAAACTGTTTCTAGGCTAAAATATTTGGCTTTTAGCCCAACCATTGGAGATGGTCTAAGGAGTGCTATTTATATATTTATTTTTATGCACTATTAAATTTTCGACTGTCGAATCGAATAAATTGAAAAAATCGATAATCAAAATTAACAAGACTTTGTGAGAGGCAAAATTGGCTACGTGAACACACTTTCCTACTATTTATTCCTAAAAGTAATTGTTTTTGTGCAATTTAACAGTTGGGCAAAGGTAAAGGTGATTACCATTAGACCATCTCCAAAGGTGGCTAAAAGCCAAATTACCCCCCCAAACTCACTCCAACCTAAGGGGAAAATTTGGGCTAAATGCTAAATGTAAACCAATGCCAGATTCCCCCAGAATTTAGCCCAGAAATCGGTGTGGATAGTTGCTTCAAGCCCACTTGACTGCCGGTTTTGTTTGCTATAACTGTGACAGCCCGTCCCGAGAATTGTACGTTTATTATTTTCGAAATGTGAAAGTACGAAATTGCCCTCGAGCGTTGGATTGGGTCATTATTTTGGGCTAAGTTAGAGGCCCAAAAATATGGGATTTTGGGACCATTGTTATTACTTCCTAAGTAATGGGAACCAATGGGATTGTTTCCTAGTTTATGGGAACTTAGTAAGTAAGTTTTTTTTTAGTTAGGGTTGTAGTAACCCTAGTTAGAGCCAACAAGAACTATGGTTAGAGTGTGGTGATGTGTTAGTGTGAGGACCACACACACACACCCCTTGGAACTACTCTCTCTCTCTCTCGGATCTTCACTCCCTCTCCCTTGAAACTTGTACGGACAACACCCTAACTACCCTAAAACGTTACAGATCGAGCTAGTTAGGACCACCATTGTGATCCTGGTGAGTTCACGAGCACAACCATAGCTTTAGCTGGTTGTGACTCCTTCGAAAACCATAAAAACCAAAGTCTCCGTGGGTGCACAGTACACCAAACCAGATCGTGGAGGTTTCAAGCCGTTTTAAGAATCAAAAGGTAATCTCCTAGTCCTCTTGATTGTTTTGGGATAATTTGGAATGAGTTGGACGTCGGAAAAGCCACGAAAATAGGATCTCCGGTTTGGGTACTATTCACCAACTTTTTATTGGTTGACTTTCTGTGAATTCTAGGACCATAGCAAGCTTTGGGAGGTCCTCACGAACCCCGGAGTGGTTCGTTGACAAGTTTTGGACGTCGGGAAGCCCATAAACGGCAAGTTGCAGAGATCGACGGAGTTGCAAGCTTGCTCCGACGTGATTTTGTGGAATCTAAGGACTAAAACAGGTATAACGCGATTCTAGAGGTCCTAAGCTTCATTTTGGTACTGATTTCGTAGAAAATGGTTCATAATCGAGGGAGAACAAAGGTTTTGAAAATTTTCCCAATTTCCGGCGACCGTCGCCGTCGCCGGAATTCGAAGGTAAAAGACGGAGAATATTCCGTCAAGTCTGACGGAATATATTCTCACGCCGTTAGTTAGATTTGACGGTTTCTGTTAGGATTAGACGGAATATTCCTACGGCGTCACTGTTCTGTTCTATGTGCCAGGCACGTGCCTGCGCGTAGGAGGCGTGTCTGGCCGTGCCTTGGCCGGCGCGTGAGGGCGTGTGGGATCATGAAAAATTATTCTAAAAATATGGGGATGATCCTGAGGTTGTGTAGATCATTTTTGTATATTCACACACCTCAATTGAGCATTGTACGAGAATTTATTAGCTAGTTTTGTCTATGTGCTTAAAATAACGTTTTTATAGTTGTTTCTCACATAGGCGAGACCTGTCCGGAGGATGAGCGTAGCCAGGCTAGGCACGGGGGGCTACGATCCTTCTACTTACCAGTGAGTGGGCTTTTGTTTTCCGTATATACCTACATACTACGTGTTTTTCGTAGAAAGTGCATTTTAAATGCTTTTATAAATGAAATGCCATGCCAATACCTATATACGTCTGGTTATGCATAATGAAATGGTTATGCATCATGAAATGGTTATGCATAATGAAATGTTTATGCATAATGAAATGGTTATGCATCATGGAATGGTTATGCATCATGAATTCGTGCTCATGATTGTTGGTGTTGTGGACGCTCAGGTAAGTATCAGGTAAGATTATGTGTGGTTAAATACAAGTTGAGTTAAGAAGAGTTTGATGAGATGTATTGAGAGCTCATTAACCTGCACCCCGGTGTTAGTGCTCCCGCCCAGAGTTAGGGGCTAGTCTTTCACGTGATGTTCACCTCCCGCACCATTCGCTCATCTTGGATCCAAGTTAAGTGCACAGTCCTGTCGTATAGACCATTATCAGTGGGTTCGACTCGTAGGTGACCCGCGATCATTCGCATAGTGTTCACGTGATTATAGCACTAGAGCGTATTATTTTACACCCAGTCCTGTCGTATAGACCATTACAAGTGGGTTCGACTCGTGTGCATGCATGATTTATGAGCTAGAGATCAGCTGACGAGCTGTTACAGTTATTATTGCATATGATTCACTTACCTGATGATCAGATGACATGGCATGGCATATTCATGATTTGTTGCATATTTTGAAGATGATGATTTCAGATGAGATTTAGTATATGTATATACTATTTTCTGGGAAAGTATACAGGTTTTAAGGCGAGGGGATATAAATGTTGTTTTGAAATGATTTTCGAAAGACTTTGTTTTTGCCCACTCACGCTTTTGTTTTGCGCCCCTCCAGGTTCTAGGTAGCGTTGTTGGTGGTATCCGAGGCAGCAGCCACCCATGTAAGACCCATGGGATGTTTTTATTTAAGTACTCCTTATGTTTGACTGCACCTCGACAATTATGCTCTGATTGTGTATTAACACTTCTTGATTTCGATTTTTATTTACTCGTATTTCTTCTTATATTAATGTTTCCGCACTGTGCACATGGCTACGTCACCCTCACGTGACGGCCAGCATGCCTCGATCTCGGTCGGGGTGTGTCAATTTGGTATCAGAGCCTAACCCTGGCTGTGGTGTGCCGAAGAGGACGTCGGGCCCCTAAGGGGGTGGATTGTGAGATCCCACATCGCCCAGGGGAGTGATCCTTATATGTATATTCTCATCCCTACCTAGCGCGAGGCCTTTTGGGAGCTCACTGGCTTCGGGTTCCATGGAAACTCCGAAGTTAAGCGAGTAGCGCGCGAAAGCACTCCCATGATGGGTAGGCCCACTGGGAAGTTCTCGTGTGAGTTCCCAGAAACAAAACCGTGAGGGCGTAGTCGGGGCCCAAAGCGGACAATATCGTGCTATGGTGGTGGAGCGAGCCCGGGATGTGGTGGACCCCGGGCCGGGATGTGACAATAACTATACAAATAATTTATTTATATGGATTCTAACATTTAATGCCTTATAAAAAAAATTTAAGTTTACAAACCCTACCCTAGCCATCATTCGCTGCACTCCCATTCTCAAACTCTCTCTTTGTTCCCTCTGCCTTCTTCCTTTCTGCTTCCTCAGTCTCTCTCTCTCCTTCGTCTCTTTCTCCAAATCACTCTATCTTCAGTCTTCTCGTGTCCTTCTCGTGGATTCCTTCTTCCAAACCATGATTTTCCCTCATCCCTTTCGAATCAGAACCCCCTCCAAATTGGAAGATTCTAATTCGGATTTTCCGATCTCTCACAGGTAATTTTCAAATCAAAACAGATATGATTTGTATTGTGGTTTTGCTGAATTAAAATGAGTTTTTCTTTTAATTATTTTGTTGGGTTTTTGCATATTGTTCATATTTTGGGGTTTTCCATATTGTATGTTCATTTTCTCCATTAATTTCTGGTAACCCAACAAATCGTTGGTGTTAGGATAAATAAATTATACAATTTATTTTGACATGAAAGCAAAAAATTAATAAACCAGTGCAGTAATCCTACAAATTTTATGGAAAGGTGGTATATTTATGTTTACTTTCATGTTGTTCCATTGCTGCAGGAAACACCATGGAATTCGAGTGGTTGTTGCTGGGCATCATTTCGAAAATGCAAGTGGGAATTGTGGGATAGCTCCTCGTTCACAGAAATAATTCTAGATCCTAGTTGCAATGATTTGTTTGTGATTTTCTACAATTAGAAGATTCACTAACCCTTATCATTTGTGACGTTTTGAACTAAATCAACAACAATGTTTTATTAGGAATTTTTTTGCTATTGAAAGGAAAAAAAAAAACCGAACCATGCCAAAACCGAACCGTTTCAAACCGAACCCAACCCTAATTGCCATTTACAAATATCTTGTTTTATTTTTTATTTTATTTTATTGGTTTTATCCTCCATATGTCATTATCGCATTAGATTTTCGATGATATTTTGATATTTTCAACTATTATCCATTAATAGTATCTACTCATATTTTATGTAAGGTTCTCGACTATTCACCTAGTGCTACTTTCTTTATCCAATCTTTTGATTTTCTCATATTTCTCCATATAAACCCTGCAGCCCAACCACATCATGTTCTTTCATCAATATCTAACCTGAGGAAGTTGTTAGTTTATTAATTCATGTGGCATCTTCTAATTGGTTTTGTGGGTTCCACATGACGGCTATGTTAGCACACTAATGAATTTTTTAATGGAGTTGGATGACAAGAACAACATTGATGACCGAAGCAAAAAATGAAGGCCGAAATTGAAGAGTTTGGAACATAAAGGACCAAACTGATGAGTTGACAAAACGTTAAGGAATAATTTGTGATAAAAAAAATTTTCAAAATAGTGGCATAGGTGTGGGCACAACAAAGGTTTGGTTTGTTGTAAAACATTGAATGTGGATGGCTGGCTAATGTGGTGGAATGTTAGGTGGCTCCACTAAGAAGATGCCCTCCCACTAAGAGCTACCACTACTCCTAGTTTTCCTATAAAAATAAGATGAGGGAAGAGAGCAAAGGAACACAAGTCATACGGTAGTGAGAGGAAGGAATGAAGAGGAAGAGAGAAAAGATAGAGAGGAGAGGAGAGAATAGAGAGAGAGAGAGTTATCTTTGTAATCTTATTATTCCAGATTATAAATGAAAGCATCACTGTTGTTCCGAGGACGTACTCCAGTCACACTAACTGTAGAAGAACCTCGTAAATTTTGTGTCTTATTTCATTTATTCCACTGCACACACCGTCGATTTTACAACACGTTATCTGCACGAGAAGTTCTTATGTCAGTGGAAAGCACAACGCCACAAATCATGTTCATCTATGTCACCTGAAATCTCACAGATAAGAAAATCTTTTCATTTCATCTTAAAATCTTTGTACTACTGATTTTCCTGAAGCAAATATATATATGTTGTTGTATGACTGTATATCATCCTTTGCAGAAGCAAAAGATTACAGACTCAAAATTCATAGAGAACCTGACTGCCATATAAACAGCCTCGGAACTCCAACTTGAAGACCTCGGATTGAAATACTTTCTTCTTTAAAGTTGTTTGTCTGCCCAATACCTACAACATATCAAATTTTTATAAAATTCCAACGGTGCGATCATCCCAAATGACTGAAATACCAAACCAGTTTCCAATTTCCGCAGAAAACTGAACAACCACCTTATGAGTACCAAAACTCTATTTCGGTAGCTCAGATCAAAATTGTTTCTTCACGAAAGTTGTTCGGTATCCTCTTATCCATATCATACTAAAATTTGAACTAAATCTAACGGTTTGATCTTCTCATAAGTTGCAGACACTCTTGACTCAAAAACTTATGGGAACCGTTTCGACTTTTTCGAAACTCATCGGAGCTGGAACACCAATTGGAACTTATTGTTACTATTATTTCCTGGGTAACTAAAATGACTTAGAACTGTGAAATAGTAATAAAAATAAAAGGGATGAAACAAAAGAAGGTGGCAGACCAAGAAAAAGAAAAAACAAAAAATGAGGACTTAATCATTGCATTTTCTGTTTTGGCATATTTGTGTGCATGGTAATGGTTTAAAGCCATATCACAAGTTGTGTTTATTTACAGTGGGTAAAATTATTACCCTTTGCTTTAAAGTTTTGATATTTATGTGAATGGTGCTGAACCAAAGTCCTTGTCACTAGCTTTATTTACTTAAAAGCAATTTATTCACTATGGCTGGAATTACTGCCTATTGCTTTAATTTATTTATTGAACTTCTTTTTGTTACTATGAGTATACACTGGACCCGAAGTTCCTTGATCAAAATCAGAACCTGAAGTTTCTTGATCCTTATCGCATAAAATGATTGGACCCGAAGTTTCATCATGCAAAAGGATCAGGCATGAAGTCCCTAGATCCTCAAGATCAGGACATAAATTTCCTTGATGAGTACCTTAAGTTTAAAGAGCCGAAGTGCCACAACTTAATTGCAATAAAGGCCATAAAAGTCTCAGTCTACAGAAGTTCCTCATGTCCATACTCAAAATGGTTTAACAGAAGCCTTTATTAAGAGGATGAAATTGATTACCCGCGCTCTACTCATGAAAACAAAATTGCAAGATGGGTACATACCATTTTACATAATGCATTATTAGTTCGGTTGAGACCTGTTTCCAACCATCAATACTTCTCAGTACAAGTCGTGTTTGGGCACCATCCAAACATTAACATTTACGAGTTTTTGGTTGTGTTATTTATGTGTCTATTGCACTGCCACAATGTACTGAAATGAGGCATCATCGCTTATTGGGCATTGATTTTGAACACTATATTTAGAACCCTTGACTGGGGATATGTTTAACGCGTGGTTTGCTGACTGTCATTTTGATAAGACAATTTTCCCGCCGTTAGGGGGAGAAAATAACACCGTTCCAGAAGAACGATGAGAAAATATCATTCCAGAAGAATGATGAGAAAAAACCGTTCCAGAAGAACGAAGAGAATTTGTCTTATTTTGATTCACGAAGCAATCAATGAGAAAATGAAGTAAGAATAATTGAATGAAACAACGATGTGTCAATCAAATGCCAGATGCATTTAATGATGCGACGAAAGTGATGAAATCACATATACTTGCTGCAAATGTGCCTACAAGATTAATGTCCCTGTTAGGAAATATAATGAGGCGGTAAATGATTTATTTGTTACACGCCTAAAGCGTGGCAGACCCTTAGACTCAAAAGGTTCAGTCCTTCGAAAGAAGAAGAATATGGCACTACTGAACTATTGCATTCCTAAAGCATAACTGTCGCATGCCAGAAGCATGACAGTCGCCGCATGGATATACGTCCCAGAAAAGACAATCCGCGAACATGGGAATTTTGATGTCTCATGCATGAAGCATGATAGACGTATAGGTTTCAATGACTCAACTCCCGGAAGTGAAGATTAAAATCCAAGCTCTATAACGCTCAAGAGGAGGTTATGATCCGCATTCTCTAAATTATGATTATCCTGGAAGAGATAGTGTAATGCCCTTGAAGAGGCAATGGATATCCAAATAAATGAAAAGTTTTATGCATGTGCATGCACATGAGAATATGGGATCGCAAAATTGATGATAACCAATGGTAATTTTGGTTTTTATAAGTAGCTACTAAATTCATCAATGAGCTGTGTTGATATTGAGTCCCGTTCTTATCATCAATAAAAATTATTGGCAAAACGGAGAAAGATAATTCCATTACAATTTTGTAAGAACGTGGAAAAATAGACCTATATACTTGAATACGATACAAATAGCCAAAAGATGTTGAACCAAGGAGGTTACATATGGGCATTTGTAATACACTGAAATACACTCACATGATATGACAGAAGGTTACTAATTGAAACCTGAAATTATACTCTTGTAAACGAGTTGACATGAATGGAGAATTATATACAAAAGGTTGTGAGTCGCCCACATCATATCTCCATAAGTAAATCCCTCAAGTATACATGGGAGCAAATTGCTCTGTATAAATTTCAAAGGAGAATGTGTCATGCTGTGTAGAAAACCCTGAAGGATTCAGATTGCTTAAAGAAAGCCCTGAAAAGGTAAAAGCATAAATTATGTACTCAATACCAATTGATGGTATAAATTGCCTTAATAAGTACTGTCATTATGATATTGTTGCAACATACTAAAAACTCTTGAAGGGTTGATGATATTAAATTAGAACTCCTGAAGAGTCAAGAAAGATTATAAAGTGTTAAGAAGAATATTGTCTCGAGATGCAGATCGAACAATATGCCAACACGAATCTTATCCATGATATTAAAGAATCATATGGATTGAAGATTATGAGTTGAATACTCAAATGATGTAGACACTAAGAATGATCATTTATCTTCGTAAGGGTAACGATAAATTGATATTTGATCCAGAAGTACAACATCTTAGTGAAGTATATGCTTTATTGTATTTAGCACAATACAATGAATGAGATAAAGCTTATATGTTAATATCTCCGAGAAATTACAAACATGTACATACACATGAGTTAAAATGAAAAAAACAAGAGGGAGCCTTCACAAAAGTTGCTCATGTGAAGCCTCAGCACTCGGAAGTACCCCAGAAGGGGGAAGCACCGGAGGTTGATTATTTGGAGCCTCAATACTTGGTAAAACTCCGGAAGACGAAGGCAATAAGTGTTTTTGGAATAAAGCATCGAACCTCTGATTGTCATTTTGAGTCCGACTTTCGGATACCAGCAGCTGGTCGAGCTTTCTTTTCATGCTCATTGAGTGATTATTCGTAAGTATGTGTAACACTCTATTCTCATGCTTGAGCCCTCTGATATCTTATTTAAGACTTGCCATTTCAGCCATCAATGATTCAACTTGGCGAGTTCGGGCAAGTAGGCGTTGACCCATATTGGAAACGAAGCTAGCACATTGAACACTGAAAGCCAATGAGTCTTGAACGGCCAGCTCATCAGACCGTTCTGAAAGGATTCTGTTATCTTCTGGAGTAGCAGTTGTATTATCCCTCATCACAGAGTTTCCAACTGTAAGAGGATCATTAGAAGATAAGAAGGACGAGCGCCATAAATTATCCTAACACAGCTCGTCTATATCCCTCCTAAGACTCAAATCTAAACAAAGGTTATATAGGCAAGCCATTTTCAGAAATGATGAAAGATAAAATCTCAAAAGTGCAAGAAGGGGAAAATTCTACATGCAGCAGTTTTCCGAGCATATATTTTGAGCACAATTGATGCCTCCATAGAAAGAAGAGGCAACAGAGCCACTTGTTCAAAGATCGAAGAGGCACCGCTCTCCGAATTTCAAAAGCCGGATTTCCTGCATAAAGTCAGTCAACAATTCTCACACGCAATATCAGCTTTTTCAGATATCACGTGCAACTTTGTCAAAGATATCTAACATAGTTGAAAACGCGTGAAGTTGCCGACAAGCGTGGGTAACAAGGCCACATCCGCACCACTACCTGTTATTGGAAAAATCCCTATATATGTCTGTTGTAGTTTTATGCGCAAACGGAAGCGAATTATAACAAAGTACCAAATATCAATGTCGTAGGCGAAAGCTGAAACAAACAATCTCAAACTAACACAAGAAATTTACGTGGTTCGGTGTAAAGCCTATGTCCACGGGCAAAGCACTGCGAGGAATTTCACTAAACAAACGGAGATTACAAAAGAGTGTTTAAACTCTCACAACCCAAATCTCACAAATTACGAACCCTAAATCAAACGAGTAGAGAACCCAAAACAAATGGAGAAGATTCTCCCAAATTGCTCTCTTACTCACAAATGGACTTTCACCAAATTGCCACACAAAAGAGCCACACAAAATACACTAACCCTAAGGTTCTATTTATAGTGCATAGGACTTAGGTTACAATAAGAATCATAATAGGAAGTAAATCCAAATCCTAATCAAATAGGTAATTAACAAAGCCTCTCCACCAAGGAAACCAACTAAGAAGTCAAAATCCAAACCCAAATAGGATAGCAAAACCAAATAGGTAACACAAACCTAATTTTTTGCATCATCCTAATTTTGAGCCTAAAACCCAACAATCTCCACCTCGGCGAAAAATTAGCAAACTTCCAAATCAAATACAAACTTCAAATTTGGGATACCAAAATACAAATGCAAACGTGCATTAAATTCTTTCGAAACTAATCTCCACCTAGACTTAAAAAATCCAAAAGTCTTCAAACTTGAAATTTCCTCCAACACCTTCTCCAACAAATTCCATTACGGAAACTAACAAATACGAAACAAAATCCAAGCAAAAGCTTGAACATACGAACAAAAAGTGCGAATTGCACTCCACCCAAAGAGCTTGAGTACCAAGCTCCACCACCTCACATAACCTTTAGAGGAGTTCAGAACAACGATCTTCTGCAATGTTTGCATCAACACTAGTAAAAGACTTATCAAACGGCTTCATTTTGCCCTTGAGTTTAGGGCAATCTACTTTCCAATGACCTTTCTTATAACAATAGCTACAAGTGTTCTTTCCAAGTTTGCTCCTTTCCTTATTCCTTCCTTGAACTACCAAAGCTCCATCTTGTGTGCCAGACTCTTTAGCTCTTTAGAATTCAAAGCGGCTTTAACATCTTCCAAACTAAGACTTTCTCTACCAAATAGCATGGTATCGATAAAGTGTTCATACGAAGGAGATAAAGAACACAACAAAGTTATCCCATAATCCTCATCACTAATTTGGTCGTCCACACTTTTCAAATCCATCATAAGTTTATTGAATTCATCAACATGCCTATGAATTGACGTACCTTCATCCATACGAAGAGTATGCAAACTTTTCTTCAAATACAACCGTTTAGCAAGGGATTTGGTCATTTACAAACTCTCCAATTTTAGCCACAACTCCGGTGCAGATTTGATGCTACCAACTTCTCTCAAGACTTCATTCGATAAAGTCAGCAGAACTGCTCCAAGTGCCCGCTCCATAACGTCTTCTTTTTCTTCATCAGTCCACGAATTCGGCAAAGCCTTCACACCCTTTAACGTTTTCAAAAGCCCTTGTTGAACTAACAGAGCACGCATCTTCAATTGCTAAATACCAAAGTCATTGCCGTCGAACTTTTCAATATCAACTTTCACCGACGACACAGAATGCTTCATAGTGACTGCCAAGCAAAGCCCAAGCCGAAATGTGGGCTCTGATACCACTTGTTGTACTTTTATGCGCAAACGGAAGCGAATTATAACAAAGTACCAAATATCAATGTCGTAGGCGAAAGCTAAAACAAACAATCTCAAACTAACACAAGAGATTTACATGGTTCGGCGTAAAACCTATGTCCACGGGCAAAACACTGCGAGGAATTTCACTAAACAAATGGAGATTACAAAAGAGTGTTTAAACTCTCACAACCGAAATCCCACAAATTACGAACCCTAAATCAAACGAGTAGAGAACCCAAAACTAATAGAGAAGATTCTCCCAAATTGCTCTCTTACTCACAAATGGACTCTCACCAAATTGCCATACAAAAGAGCCACACAAAATACACTAACCCTAAGGTCATATTTATAGTGCATAGGACTTAGGTTACAATAAGAATCATATAGGAAGTAAATCCAAATCCTAATCAAATAGGTAATTAACAAAACCTCTCCACCAAGGAAACCAACTAAGAAGTCAAAATCCAAACCCAAATAGGATACCAAAACCAAATAGGTAACACAAACCTAATTTTTTGCATCATCCTAATTTTGAGCCTAAAACCCAACAATGTCGACCTTCATCCTCTATGGCAAGGCACACATCCAAAACGCCTAACTATCTCTCCTTGCCGAAAATGCATCTGCAACCAAACCTCTCAACATACTCAGTTTTCGTCCTCTCTGAGAATACGTCTTCAACCAAGTCCCTAAAAATGCCTAACTCATTTCCTCAGCAAGAAACCCCTTTCGATCGAAAAGGTTTACAACAACATCAAAATCTTATACTCTTTCCTTCAAGAGCAAAAATATCTTATATCATCAGGGACGAGAGCAAGAGTATCTCATATCATTCAATCTCCCTGTCCTTTCCTTTGTCCTTGTTCTTACCTGCAAGACAAGGAGAAAGAAAGCAATAAGTCAAAACCTGAAATCAAACTTCTAGTCAGGAACCAACTGCCTGGAACCTTTACCTGGTTGCTTACCGTGCATCGCTCTTAAGTACTCATCTTCAACTGTTGATATGATTTTGGCTATTTACACTGAAGCTGCCAAGCATGATGAACCGCTGAGAAGTGATGTTCTGAATGACCATTCAAATGCAAAGGTTGCATTCTACTCCTGCATCAGGGGACAAATACTGCAAGAGAAGATGTCACACATGCATGGAGGAAAACCAGGGAAAATACCACTTCTGCAAAGGGAACAGATAAGTCAAACGAAAATGATACATTGAAGCATGTGGAGACAAGCACAACTGAACCTATGCCGATCCATCCCCGACGGAGCCAAGGATCACTTGTCACTTGGAGCTGCTCGTGGTTCCATTTCATTCAAGAACAAGTCTCAAGGCCCTTGATGGAATCATAAGTTTGATTCAAGATCAAGTGTCCACCACCCTTGAATCAAATTCAGCTCCAGATAAAATGAGTAAATTCAGACATTTGGAGGAAGTCTAGCAGAAGACCCTTAAACCCAGTTCAAGATCAAGCTGTGGAAAGTCAACAACAAGTAAATCAAGTGAAAAAGGTATATCATCTTTGGGTGAAATATCAGCCTAAAGAATTTGAAATCAGGGGGAGAAACTCACCAGGGGGAGCACCCAAAAACAGATTAAGATTTTAAGGCTTTCATGAGAAGATGCCACATCTGCCTGGGGAAAACTAGAACATACCACTTCTACTTGGGGACAGATAAGACAAGTGAAAATGATTGGAGTGGTAGCCAGCAGCGGCGTTACATCTTATGGCCATCCAAAGGGGAGTGTTGTAAAACATTGAATGTGGATGGCTGGCTAATATAGTGGAATGTTAGGTGGCTCCACTAAGAAGATGCCCTCCCACTAAGAGCTACCACTACTCCTAGTTTTCCTATAAAAAGAAGATGAGGGAAGAGAGCAAAAGAACACAAGTCATACGGCAGTGAGAGGAAAGAATGAAGGAATGAAGAGGAATAGAGAACAGAAAGGAAGGATAGAGATGAGAGGAGATAATAGAGAGAGTTATCTTTGTAATCTTATTATTCCAGATTATAAATGAAAGCATCATTGCTGCTTCGAGGATGTACTCCAGTCACACTGACTGTAGAGGAACCTCGTAAATTTTGTGTCTTGTTTCATTTATTCCACTGCACACACCGTCAATTTTACAACATGGTTTTGTTTTTAAAAAATTAGGATCAGCCTCGCCCTACTCTGTTTCATTTTCAAACGGGTTCGGCCCGACCCTTCCAATTTTAGGCTCGGCTCGGAGCCTGGCCCGTTTGGTTCTTACAGGTCCACATGTTTTTTTTTTTTAATTTTTTTTTTAATTTTACATTTCTTTTTGCTATTGTTTTTTTTTTTGGTCAAACGATAACTTTAAATAGATTAGATGTTAGATTAGAAAATCGACGGGGATTTGAACCCATAGGTGCAAGAGCAACACTATCTCCACTATTGTGATAGAGGGCCACTTGCCATTTTTTTTTCCTATTGAGAGATCACGTACTTGCAATTTTCAACAACATATCATCCCTCATGCAAGCAATTAGAGCACAGCAAATCAACTTCTTTCATGAGTGGCAGATGAACGTCCCTTTAAATTGTAATCTTTACTTCTTTCATTCGGAATAGAACGACGACGATTTATGACAAGACAATTTGATGTTGAGTATGTGTATGCACAAAACTATCACTCTACGATTCTAGTATTATACTACGAGTCTACGACAATATCTTCCCTGGAAAAAGAACGAACAAATCAATCTGTTTCATCAGGTTTCCAAAATCAGTTTCCGCCGTGACCCTTTTTTACGACCCATGAAGAACCGCTGGACACGCAGAACTCATTAATGACCTGCACAAGAAAGCAACTTCTATAGTTTCCAAAAAAGAAAGCAACTTCTATTAAGAAATTATCACGAGAAATCGTATCACAGGCCAATGCTGCATTCAGCACTGATATACCATCTACACCATTCACTAAACATCGCAATAACCTGGAGTACTTCATGAACCATGATTCTAAAAAGAAACTGACATGTTTTGCAGGCTGCTGATATACGAGAACCATCAAGTGGTTCAAGAACAGAGTTGGAAACGTAGGGCAACAAGAAGACGACGACAATGGTCTGTTTTAGGGTTTTTAGAGCCTAGGGTCTTCTAAATATTAATTTGTTGAGGAACATGTTGTCGCACATTGGAGAAAGAATTTATGTTTGGTAACCTGACAACAAATGTAAACTCTGTCGAATCACAAACATGAAAAACAACTGACCTTGCTGAATTCGTTGGCAGTGAATTCCTTCCCAAGAGAAATCTTAGTTGCTTCAGAAACCTCACCCCTTTTGAGCTTAGCATTAGGTCCTTTAGCGCATAGAAGATCAATAATAATCTTCCTGCAAGAACAAACACAAACTTAAATAAGAGAAGAACTTATTACATTACAGTAATTTTGATGGAGGGAATCTTGTTCATTCTGAAATCACCAAGGAAAATGCACAGACCAACATCATCTAATGTCAAATCCCCAGTAAAGGTGCACATCATCATATGCTTTCGGGACTTAATAATTAAAAAATAGAAGAAAATGGGAAAAACCTCAATTTGTCATGCTCTGGGTGATCTGGTGGTGATTTCAAGACATACGAACCATGTATGTCTATCGCAATTTCACTTATTACTCTCTGCAGCTCAAGTTGAGGAGCCTGAACTCCATATTGTGCAGCTGTCACTTTTTTACTTCTAGGATAAACCTTTGGAGTGCCAGATCACTTAGTCCTCTCCGTATCAGCTGAAAGCTGCCATGAAAATGACAAAAGTCAAGACGACAAGAATGAGAGAGATACTTCCATCAATTTCATGATAGCATTATCGCATTAAGAACAAAGAGCATTAGTAATGTAAAGTCTACACTTGTTGTGTAGAACAGCCTTTATGCAGTCATATTACGCAGAATAAAAACTTTCAAACAAAACAAAAGACGGAAAAGATAGTCTTGAAAACTTCGAAAACTTACTTGCAAACCTGGTGATCTTGAAAAACTTCCTTTACAGCCTCTTGTAGAGCTGCTCGAGTTTCATCTGACATGGTTCTTTCCCCAGTGTGAACTTCACTTGCACCTTTTGTCGTACCTTTACGAGAATTCAGTGATTTGCCAGGTGTAGTAGTCATACTAGCACTCTTCAAATAACGGTCAGTATTACATTTAACGGCTATCCTCAACTTTTCTTCCATCCTTTCCCAGTTCTGTTCTTGGGTTTTAACAATGTCCGGGTAGAGTTCCATGAATGACATATCTGGTTGCTCTTTGAATTTCCAATCTTGAGTGGAAGGTCTTGAGACAGCTAGTATTCTGAGGGAATCATACACATGAAGTTTAATGCCCTCTTGGAGGTCTAGATGAGAATTTCTGATTACAGGGTTCTTCCGAAATAAATTCAGGACGTAATTTCTAGCTGTCTGTCGGTCTTTATGATCTTTATTTGCTATATGATTTATATCCAAGCCTTTATCATCTTTATTTGGATATAATAATAAGGCTTTTGGAACCCAAAGACCAGAGGACAGCAGTAACCGAGCATGCTTCTGGAGGACATCCAGAAGTTCTTCCGTGGTGTGATCGGGAGCAAAGTACTTCTTAAGATCACCGAACCGGCGGGCTACAGGTTCCTGTTATGGCACAATTACGGTTTCATTGTCATGACTTTAAAAAAATTTGAACTGTATAATAAAAAAATTAGTTGTTTTCCATATGATGGGAACAATGCTGAAAAGTTTGAAAAAATAGCTTCAAATTTACAACTATATTATCATCAAAACATTAATTTGTGGCTTCGGTAATTGCAACAAACCTCAACATTCAACTTCTTGATACGCTCTTCCAGAGGCACGGAAAGCAGAGACCTAAAATGACAAGCAGAATGGGATTAATATAGTATATACTTCCATCATTGTTTATCTGGCCAGCGACCAGGTGGTATTTGTGCAAATTTCTCTCTTTAAAAAAGGAGTTTTTTTTTTTTTTGGGGGGGGGGGGGGGGGGGGGGGGGGGGGGAGGAATTGATAATCGTCTTATCTCTTTGAAAATTAAAGGTAATGTCTTGAAAAGAAGAACTTATTAAAGGAAAATAACATATCATAATTTCCACAATGTTTAAGTGAAATCAAATGAAAGAACTGTAGCACCTCCTGGATCATTACAGAAACTCAAACATTCACAAAACTAAGCACATATTTGCCTTCTGGTATAAACATAAACACAATCCACAGCATTAATTCCAGGGAATAGAAGAAAGATAAAAAAACAATATGATCAAAATATCCTGTAAATGTCAAATAACCAATCAACAAAGTCGACCTCAGTTGTCAATGCTTGAAAATCGCTAAAATGGCATGTTTAATGATCGAAAAAGTGGCATGTTTAATGATCCTGACATGTTTATGATGTCAGGGACAACAACATGTCCAGTTTTTTCCACTCGAGACATTAAGAATGTATCCATATCCTTTGACATGGTTTATTAAGATTTGAAATGAAAAGACGAGTTAATTGTTTGTTCTAGAACCAACTATAATGAGTTAGAAGATAACGGACGTGGAGTACCCAATGCACTACTCAAATCTCAAAGACCCATAACAATACAACCATACATAGCCAAAGGATTCAACAGAGATGAAAACAAAAGACTACCACATATACACTTGTCTTATAGGATAAATGAAACTTCTAACCTATAAGCTACACTTAGAAATAAAGCTTGATAATGTCATACTCAACTTAATGATCTGAATACTAATTTCTCATCTGATTGAAAAACAAGAAGGGAAGAATCATTTTTCCCATTGATTGAGTTTCCTAAAAGATATTAATTTTTTGACAAGTAAACCGAAACAAAAAAGCAGAACTAATAAGGAATCCACATCAAGAACAATAAAAAGAAACAATAATTAAAAGAGAACACTTGTAATGGCTGATGACACCAAACATTATTATGCTAACACATGGTAATATTTTCTCCTAAGGAACCCAAAATGCATAGAAAACCACACTGGAACTGCTCATAAAAAGCTTATATTTGTTCATAGCCACAAGATCAGAATGACTGGTTTTTCCATGATTTTAAACATATAAATGGACTCATACTATTAAACAAAGTTCAATATATAATCCTAATTATACACATAAGTTTGCAGATTACAAATAGTAATTTTCTCATACCTCTTCGTCTTCAGTTTTTTTCTCAGTTGAAGACTCCATCCGCTTGTTCTGAAACAAAATAGTCACATGACATAGAATCAAGTCTTACTGTGTAAACAGTTATGACTAAAAAAAAGTGCTTGGTTATTGTAAATCTTAAAGTAAACCTGAGTAGATTTGATAAGTTCCAATAATACACACAATCAGTCCAAATGCTAAAAAAAATCTTCACTAAAGAGCCATAATTCTGTAACACAATAACAAAATGACCGAGAGAAACTGCATCTTTGATGGACCCATAGGTTTTTCTTGTCCAGAGTCTTCCATCTTAACTGTAACTTCTGCATCCCCTTTGACACTGTTCTTCCTTTTTGAGCCACTGGAGTTCAAATGGTCCAATGAGGATCGAAGCTGCACAACTGCATGAACAGGATTCAAGTGTAACTGCAAAATGAGGAGAAAACCAACAGTCTCACATAGTAAGATACTATAAATATAAAACTGAATTACTTTCATAAGAGATACTAAAAAGTTACTAATTATTCGCAACATTTGTGACTAACTTTAATTGGAATAAATAAATATTTAAACCACCAATAAAAAGAGAAAACAGAAAGACAAGTTTTTCTGCATTTGTCTAGACTCTGGAACATTTCATTTCTGAGAAGAACAGCCGTTCTCAATTTCCATGAGTGGGCAGCCATGGCGCAGTAAGGATTAAAAAACAAATTTGATCATACATCCAATGAAAACCAAATGCAGAATTCATATCTACCAAGCAAGCCCATATAGTCATGATTTCACAACCACTCTTTTGAATGAACTGCCTTGATGACACAAATGACACTTCACAATTGACAACAGAAGAAGAGAGTTAAATTTGTGATCTTAGATGTTCGGTTAATCCCAAACAACAAAATTCATTCTTTGTGACCAACTTCTTCTGGACCAGAAAGATAAGGAGGAGCAGCATTTAGCATCTAAAATTTACACAAGAATCCTTTTCAAGAAGAAACTATATGCAAGCTTAGAATTGGACTTCCTTGGGTCTGAAGGCCATTCAAGTAACTATGTAAACCTAGCCAGCTTTCAATAAATTAACACCACTCATAGTAAACAACTAAACACTCCTAAGGTACATATTTCAACACTACTGACCAAATATAAATAGCACCCTATTGCTTTGCAAGTTCAATGACTACACTCTCTTAAAAAAAATCCAGTTTAGATCACTGAACGTGACTGGAAAGTCAACTGGCCTACGAGCTCAGGAGGAGCCCTTCATAACTTTTTACTTGCTAAAATTTTATTTTGAGGGTAACAAGGGATGTGGCCTCGTCAAACGATCTTAATGCTTGACAAAAATTGCCTAAAAAACTAAATCATTTACAAACCTACAGTTGTTAAAGTAAATTCAGCCACATTCATGATTCAAATAAAACCGAGGATGTTAAAGTGTATACCTTATTGCCCATCAAAACACCAACGCATAGCCACTTGTGCCGGGCAGCTTCCATGTTGTTGACAAAGTCTGAGAACAAACACAAACACAAACACAAAAGCACCAACCCACAATACATTATATAACAGCGTAGGCAACAATGTCACAACATCCAAAACATACTCGAGCTATAGCTACAATGATTATGCACAAAATTGATCTGCTTTGTCATTTTCAATCTGCTAGCGCAATCTTCATCGAAATTCTTCGGTTCTCGATCAAGAGACAAATCAATCTCCATTTCTGAAGTGGCGGGATTCAGTCTCACCTCCTCGCACCGGCTCTCCAACTCGTATGGCCGCCACCACGGCCTCAGAGGATATTGCAATACATACAACTGATAACAAAAAGGATCAACATTTTAGGCAAATCCTTTCCCAAAAAAAAAAAAGAGCAAAAGTGAGATCAAGAATGACAGACCTTAGAGTTGTTATCGGTTTTTGGGTTGAAGAAGACGTCGATTTGCCGCACGACATCGTCTTCCGGTTCGTCTTCTTCCATAGGATCATCCTCTTTCGAAACATCGTCGTTTTTGGTTTTCAAACCGCCATTTGAATCCTCGGCCTTCGGCGCGTTTCCTTCTTCGTCTTTCTTTTTCACAGTTAGGATGTCCAGTTCTACTCGCGTAGGTTTGAGCTCTCGCTTTTCAGGGTCGGGCTTCGGAACCGGTTCTTGTTTGGCGACGGGTTCGGATTTGGGTTTAGGCTTGGCCTTGGAGGACCGGGGCAAGAACCGGACCTGGCTCTGCGCGTCATCGAGGTTCATCGTCGGCTACTTTGTGTTAAAATTGTCCCACATCGGTGGGGTGAAGAAAATCAAAGGGGTTTAAATAGTATTACCCCACTCTAACTAATACCGAGACCTTTTGTGGTAAAACCCCCACACCTGACGGATTGGGCAGGTGGTTAAGTTGGGGACAGTATCGGTGTCGTTAGAGTGGAACGGGCCCGGCGATCCAAAAATTCCAACATGGTATCAGAGCCCATGGTTGCGGGCCCATGCAAGCCAACGAGCTTGTGTGTGCAAGCCAATGAGCTTGTCACCACCCAAAAGGAAACAAGTCTGAGCTCTTAATATAGAGACGACCGCTGAGTTCCAATTGAAAACAAGTGGGCCCAACATGAGCCGACCTCTGAGTTTCAATTACCGATGTGGATCTCCACGTGTGAACCACTAAATGAGGTTAAACGTGAGGGGGAGTGTTAAAACTGTCCCACATCGGTGGGGTGAAGAAAACCAAAGGGGTTTAAATAGTATTACCCCACTCTAACTAATACCGAGGCCTTTTGTGGTAAAACCCCACACCTGACGGATTGGGCAGGTGGTTAAGTTGGGGACAGTATCGGTATCGTTAGAGTGAGACGGGCAGCTCTCCATTTAGTTTCCTTGGGACAGTATCGGTGTCGTTAGAGTGGGACGGGCCAGGCGATCCAAAAATTCCAACATGGTATCAGAGCCCACGGTTGCGAGCCCGTACAAGCCAACGAGCTTGTGTGCAAGCCAATGAGCTTGTCACCACCCAAAAGGAAACAAGTCTGAGCTCTTAATATAGAGACGACCACTGAGTTCCAATTGAAAACAAGTGGGCCCAACGTGAGCCGACCTCTGAGTTTCAATTGCCGATGTGGATCTCCACGTGTGAACCACTAAATGAGGTTACACGTGAGGGGGAGTGTTAAAATGTCCCACATCGGTCCGATGAAGAAAACCAAAGGGGTTTAAATAGTATTACCCCACTCTAACTAATACCGAGGCCTTTTATGGTAAAACCCCACACCTGACGGATTGGGCAGGTGGTTAAGTTGGGGACAGTATCGGTGTCGTTAGAGTGGGATGGGCCCGGCGATCCAAAAATTCCAACATGTTGTTGGAATTTTTAACACTCCCCCTCTGTCACTTCTTAATTGTTTCAGTTTGTATCCACTTTGAAACAAGTGGGCCCAACATGAGCCGACCTCTGAGTTTCAATTACCGATGTGGATCTCCACGTGTGAACCACTAAATGAGGTTACACATGAGGGGGAGTGTTAAAATTGTCCCACATCGGTGGGGTGAAGAAAACCAAAGGGGTTTAAATAGTATTACCCCACTCTAACTAATACCGAGGCCTTTTGTGGTAAAACCCCACACTTGACGGATTGGGCAGGTGGTTAAGTTGGGGACAGTATCGGTATTGTTAGAGTAGGACGGCCCCGGCGAACAGTATCGGTATCGTTAGAGTTGGACGGGCCTGGCGATCCAAAAATTCCAACATGGTATCAGAGCCCACGGTTGCGGGCCCATGCAAGCCAACAAGCTTGTGTGTGTAAGCCAATGAGCTTGTCACCACCCAAAAGGAAACAAGTCTGAGCTCTTAATATAGAGACGACCGCTGAGTTCCAATTGAAAACAAGTGGGCCCAACATTAGCCGATCTCTGAGTTTCAATTACCGATGTGGATCTCCATGTGTGAACCACTAAATGAGGTTACACATGAGGGGGAGTGTTAAAATTGTCCCACATCGGTGGGGTGAAGAAAACCAAAGGGGTTTAAATAGTATTACCACACTCTAACTAATACCGAGGCCTTTTGTGGTAAAACCCCACACCTGACGGATTGGGCAGGTGGTTAAGTTGGGGACAGTATCGGTGTCGTTAGAGTGGGACGGGCCCGGCGATCCAAAAATTCCAACATGGTATCAGAGCCCACGGTTGCGGGCCCATGCAAGCCAACGAGCTTGTGTGTGCAAGCCAATGAGCTTGTCACCACCCAGAAGGAAACAAGTCTGAGCTCTTAATATAGAGACGACCGCTGAGTTCCAATTGAAAGCAAGTGGGCCCAACGTGAGCCGACCTCTGAGTTTCAATTACCGATGTGGATCTCCACGTGTGAACCACTAAATGAGGTTACACGTGAGGGGGAATGTTAAAATTGTCCCACATCGGTGGGGTGAAGAAAACCAAAGGGGTTTAAATAGTATTACCCCACTCTAACTAATACCGAGGCTTTTTGTGGTAAAACCCCACACCTGACGGATTGGGCAGGTGGTTAAGTTGGGGACAGTATCGGTGTCGTTAGAGTGGGAAGGGCCCGGTGATCCAAAAATTCCAACACTTTGTGGTTTCTGTCTGTTCCGGTGAACGGTGGCGGGGAGCGCAGCTGTGAGGATGGGGGTTTTTTGTGCGCGGTTTTCTTGGGGGGTTTTGGGGGGTGGGGTGTTGAAGTTTGCGTGGGGATTTTATAAGTTTTCTTTAATTACATTTTTGGTCCAAGTAATTTGATTTGTTTTTCACCTTGGTCCCTTTTATTTAATTTTGGCAAAAAGCTGCAAAGGGGCCACGTAAGGCTTGCAACTTGGTTAAGACTTTTAGCATTGCCACCTAGCATGTTGTTTGGGCCAAAAATTATGCCATCGGCCTGAGCGATCGAGACCGTTGAATGAGTAGAATTTTGGACAGTTGATTGACAAAGTGGTTGAAATGATTTTAAATTATTATTAAGGAATAATATTGTGATTTTAGTCATGATATTATCTCTTGGTAATATTTTAAATTGTTTAAACCTAATATTTGGCTAGATCCCAATTACTTTGAATGATGTATTGGGATGTGCATGGGTGTCAGATAATGAAGCAAGCAGTACAGTCCAAACTGATTTGGATATCTGGCAGTGGGCGTGTGGACTGAAACAGCTGGTAGTGGAGATCAGCATATGACATGTGATGATCAGATAAAGCATGGTTCTTGATGGATTTTTATAAGAAAACCTAGCTAGGATAGGTTTTTAGTCATGATGTGATAAGCTTAGATAGACTTTTATTAACTTTGAAAAGTCTTGGAACAAATCCCACGGCTAGATTTGAAGGATATGCCTTGGTTATGCGGATCAGTTTCAGTTCCACAAATTAGAGTTACAGTCCAACTCTACAAAATTATCAGGCCACACCAAGCAAACATATGTTCCTATAAATATAGAGGCGCTGTACAACGAAAGGGATCTCCAACTCAACACACAAAACTGCCCTACGCAAACTCTCTCAACCTTTTGAGATTTTTATTTTTTTGTCCGCCGACACATCTTCAGTTTGGATAAACAGCACTGTGAAGGCAACCAGTGATATCTTCAGTTTGGATAAACAGCACTATCGCCGTGAAACCAGTCGATCGCGAAGCACCTTCAGTTTGGATAAACAGCACTGCGTCGAGGCCGGTTGGTTACCTATCCAAGTCTCGGTCGAGAAGGATTTTTGGATCCTTATTGGCAGAGGTTATCTCACCAGCCTTCTCGACGAAGTGAGGTATTACGAATTTCCAAGCTCGGCACATCGAACGCCGAGTTGTTTTATGATTGGATACTCACAGGTTGGTTTTAGAGTTCGACATTCAGACGGCCTAACCACTTTCACAATCAAGACCTACATAAGTTTCGAGTATTTGTGCCCTTATACGTTGGTGTCGATTCGGCGTGCTTATACCTTCACGAATATAATCACCGTGACCGAATCCGGCGCTGACGAGTCATGAATTTCGCAAGACTAGTAGCCTTGTCTTCAGGCTCTAGAACCCAAGGGCCGAGGCGCGTTCCTTCCTCGGCCGTGATCGCAAGATTTAGAAGTCAGCCGCGCACACAACGCAACATCAACATTTTACTCACTGGCCGAGTTCGGCCGTCAAGTTGGCACGCCCAGCATTCAACCGAATGACGTAGTTAGCTCATAGATTATTCGGCCTGCGCGCCACGTAGGCTTGGTAGTTTTTAGGGTCAACACATGTAGAACAAACATTCGTATTTTCGTATTTGTGTCGTTTTTGTGTCATACTTAATATCTTAACGAGTCGTGTCGTGTAACACCTATTAAAGTAAACGAGTAATATGACCCGATCCGAAATCGACCCATTAATATGATCAGGTAATATGACTCAACTCGTTACCCATCAAAGAAAATATATTTTAAATCAATAAATAATATAAATGAAAAACATAATTTGACCCAAAAAAATATAAAACATAATACTAAATTAGTATATGCATACCACATTATCACATAAATATTACTTCAAAACATAAAAAATAAAAAATAAACATTTATCTTTTAAGTATAACATACTCCAAAATAAGAGTCTAATGATAAAACAATAGTATAAAATATCAAATGTTCAAGAATATGCAAAATGAAGGGAGTTGCGTTTCAAGGTTAAGGAACCTTGCACGTTTATATATGCTTTCACATTTTTTAGACTTGTACATTAATGAGTATGAATTTTATTTATTTTGAACTCCCTTACAATACTATTCATGTTGTATGTTTTAAAAATTCAAACGACGATGTATTCATACTCATAAAGTAGAGGATGCGATCACGAGCATTTGCACATTTTTTCACATTTTTTCGCACTTGTAAATTAATTATTATAATTTTTTAATGTATTTGGTATTTTTAAATTCATATTTTTATTTTTAATTTGTTTTATAATTTTTTAATCTCACTCTTTGCCTATAGTATACTATAAAAATAAATAAATAAATAAAACCTAAATTTTTTAAATTTATAGTATAATAAATAATACATATTTAATATAGAATATATACATATACACTATGACTATTATATTTTATAGTAAGTTTTTTTAGTAGTTTAAAAAATTAAAATCATCAAAATAACTTTTTTCTTAACGTGTCGAAATAGATTACCCGCTCGTAAACCTGTTAAGGACCTGTTAGTAATGGGTTCTTATCTGTGACCCAATTAGTTATCGTGTTGACTCGATACCCGTTATTTTTATGTCGTGTTAATGGGTTGTGTAAAAAATTGGCAAGTCTACTAGTATGTGTTTGGAAGTGTTTATAAAATAATTGAAAGTGCATTGTCATTTAAGGTGTATTTAAAAATACTTTTAAAATAATTGAAACCATTTCTCTTGTAAAAATATAAGTGAATTGACAACAAAAAAAATATTGTTGTAGGCCTATTTGACTGAACTGTATTTAGGACTAGAGAGGGAGAGAGGTCGGCGACAAGAGAGAGAAAAGAGAGATTTAATTGTAAGGTGTGTGTTATATCACCCCACTGTGCATTTATTTATAGTAGTATGATAGGTTAAATCCTTACCCTAATAGGATTACAACTCTAATAAGATAATAACTACTAAAGGGAATATTCCAAGATGGATACACAAGGATTTACAGAATCATTTTTGTATTCTAAATATAATTGCAACACTTCTCATCGAGTGTGTAAATACTCAAACAAAACATCGCATTAGTTTTCAGCAGATAAGGTAGAACAGTTGATGAAGTTAGCGGTACAACGAGAGAATGCGAGTCTCAAATTTAAAGAAAGTATGCATTGGTAGTAAAACTCACAAAACCTCATTACGATAAAACCTAAGGCAGGTGAAAAACCCATATACTAAGGAAAAAAGTGTGTCTGAAACAAACGTCAAACAAGACGAAAGTAGTGAACTCATCGGAGTATGATTATCCCAGGATGGGTGCCTCATCAAAACCTCGTTAGGTAGCAAAAACCCAGTGGGAAAAATGTTCCTAATCGTAGGAAAAATAGTACATAGAGATCAAGTGAGTATACTTCAGGATACTCTCCCTGAGTTAGACATAACTTCCAAATAAGAGAACTACAAGCAATTCAACTCAGATAATTTACACATACCAATTCCTTGGACGAGTTTCTGAAAAGTAGACTTAGGCAATAACTTGGTGAAGAGATCGGCCACATTGTCCTGGGAATGGATTTGCTTGACTTCAATGTTCTGATGTTGTTGTTGTTGGTGAGAATAAAAGAACTTTGGCGCTATGTACTTGGTGTTGTCTCCCTTGAAGTATCCCTTCTTTAACTGCTCGATACATGTTGCATTGTCTTCAAAGATCGTCGTATGAAGGTTAACGACGATAGAAAGACCACTAGTGCTTCGAATATGTTCCATGATTGCTCTCAACCAAAAGCATTCACGCGATGCTTCATGCAAGGCGATAATATCAACATGGCTCGAATGAGTCGCAACTAGCGTTTGCTTGGTAGACCTCTAAGATATAACGGTGTCTCCAACAGTAAAGACATAGCCCATTTGAGAATGTGCCATATGTAGGTCAAACAGATAACCAGCAAACGTAAATTCATGGGTGTAGAACAAGCCCAAATCCGTCGTACCCTTGAGGTAGCGGAAAATATCTTTAACACCATTCCAGTGTCTGCGTGTAGACGCATTGCTGTATCTAGCCAAAATATTTACAAGGAAAAAGATGTCAAGTCTAGTGCATTGAGCCAAGTACAATAAAGCACCAATTGCACTTAAGTATGAAACTTCAGGCTCCAAAAAATCTCTTCCTCATCATCCTTAGGATGAAAAAGATCTTGTTTAGCATCTAGAGTCCGAAAGACTATAGAAGTACTCGAAACCTTCGCTTTATCCTCATTAAAACGTCACAACATATTTTGGGTGTAGTTCGATTGATGTACTAGGATTCCATCCGAACAACGCTCGATCTCTGGCCGAGACAATATAGAGTTTTCCCAAGATCTTTCATCTCATATTCTGATTTTAAGTGAATGGCAATTTCCTCAAGCTCTGCGGGAGTTCCGATGATTTTCATGTCATCGACATAAACTGCAACGATCATAAATCTGGAATGTGACTTCTTTATGAACACGCTTGGAAATAGTTCGTTGTTCACATAACCCTGACTTGTCAAATATTCACTCATATGGTTATACTACATCCGCCCGAATTGTTTCAATCCGTAAAGTGATCTCCTCAATCTAATAAGGAGTGTTTCGTGCTCTAGAACTATTTGAACCATTCAATGGAAGTCATTTTGGAACTTTCATGTAGATTTTCGTATCTAGATCCCCATAGAGATACGCGGTTACCACGTCCATAAGCTGCATATTCAGTTTTTCGGAAACTACCAAACTGATAAAGTAGCGGAACATTATGACGTCCATTACTGGGGAATACGTCTCCTCGTAATCAATCCCATGGCGTTGAGAAAAGCCTTGCGTTACGAGGCGTGCTTTGTATCGCACTATTTCACTCTTCTCATTATGCTTCCTCACTAAAACCCACGTGTAGCCCATAGGCTTCACATGTGGTGGAGTAAGAGCTATAGGTCAAAACATCTTACGTTTCGCAACTAAATCGAGTTTGACCTGGATTGTTTGTTTCCAGTTTGACCAATCTGTTCTGCGTCTGCATTCGTCAATGAAACGTGGTTTAATATCATCGTTAAGCATAATGTAAGTAGCTACTGTGTACGTAAATGCATCATCGACGATCATCTCATTTCGATTCCAAACTTCATCCAATACTGCGTAGTGGATAGAAATCTGGCGATTCTTGGGAGGTCGGGTTATCTCATCTAAGACATTACCGTAATATAGAATAACCTCATGCGTTGGGAACATATGAGTAATCGATGGTCGGATTCAGACTAGGGTCACTAGTTTGTGCCCTTTTTCTCTTCCGGGGTTGTGAATCCTTTGAACCAAAGGGTTTGCCACGCTTCAAGGTAGGAGCAGATGTTTGGCTAGCCAGCCGTGTGGAAGGTGCGGTCTTCCCCACCTTCGGGGATGGTTCGACCTTTCCAGGCAATATTATGGCGTACTCTAGGTACGTCGATCCTTGCAGGTGCGTTTGCAGCGGATATGTGTGATCTTGTCACCTTTGCTAGATCAGTAAAAGCATCGGCATGCTTTTAGCAATGCTCTGAAGATCTAGAATACGGCGCACTTCAGTTTCAGACTGGGCAATGTGGGGATCTAAATGAGACGTAGTGGAAGTATACCACGACAATTCGCAACGTTCTACAGGAACGTTAACGTTCTTATCTCCCCCTAACGACGGGAATACTATCTCATCAAAGTGACAATCCGCAAAACGTGAGGTAAAGAGATCTCTTGTCAAGGGCTTTAAATAGCGAATAATTGATGGTGAATCATAACTGACATAGATTCCCATTATTCTTTGAGGACCCATTTTGGCACATAGACTGCGCACCCAAACACACGTAAATGCGAGATGCCAGGCTCGTATCCAATAACCAACTGTAACGGTAATAAGGTTAGGTAGCGGTGGGCCACAGGCGGACCAACATAGCTACGTGCAATATTGCATATCCCCAGGTAATTACCGGCAATTTGGTTTGCATAACCAAAACCCAAGTTATCAATTGAAGGCGTTTTATGAAAGCTTCTGCCGGTCCATTTTGGGTGTGAACATGGGGTACATGATGTTCGACTTCAATCCCAACTGACATGTAATAGTCGTCAAAAGTTTGTGACGTAAACTCTCCAGCGTTATCCAGTCGAATCACTTGATTGGATAATCAAGGTGGTGAGCCCTAAGCTTAGGAATTTGTGCTAGGAGTTTCACAAATACAACGTTGCGTGTGGACAATAAGCAGACATGTGACCAACATGTTGATGCATCAACCAACACCATAAAGTATCTAATCGTCCGCATGTTGGTTTGATAGGTCCACAAAGATCCTCTTGAATCATCTAAAGAAACTTAGGAGGGTTGTGAATAATCTTTGTAATTCAGGGTTGAGTATTCAACTTCCCCAAAGAACAAGTTGTGCATGGCGGGAATCCAACGTAGGGATGTAAATGATGCCCATGTGATGATTTGAGGATACGGCGCATCATATCACGTCTTGGATGCCCCATACGATCATGCAAAGCAGTAAAGTGCTTCGGAGCCCAGGCTTAGGGCTAGCCACATTATGGGTCTCTATGCCACAGATGGTTGTGATGTACAATCCACTCAGGAGACGTTCCAGCTTCTCATGAATACGCTTTTGGCCATACTCGTAAGAAGTGATATAAAGAAATTCAGAACCATTCTCTTCAGTGGTTTCAACATGATATTAATTATCTCAAATGTCTCTAAAACTCAATAACATTCTTCTGAAATGTGGAGAATAGATGGCATCTTTAATGGTTAAGACAATACCATTAAACAACATTATACATGTCTTTTCGTATCCTTCAATCAGATTGGATGAGCCTGAGAGGGTTGTCAGAGGTGTTTTCTTAGGTACGAAGTTAGTAAAATAATGTCGCTCACGCAATATGGTATGCGTAGTAGCACTATTAGCCAGACAATTAACTTCCCCTAGTCATACCAAGAAATAAATTAATTGAATTGGTCACATGCATAAACATAATCTCATTCATTCAATTAATCAATCGAGAAATAATATCCATAAAATAATTATCCATAATTCAAAACAAACCAAAATCAAACAAATTATTCCAAATGTTTAGAAAAATTGTCCAAAAATGAAACCATAAACCTAAAAAATAAGGGGGGTGTTCAGCCACTCCTAGTGGGTTCGGCCACTAGGGGTAAAAGAACCCTAAAAACATGTCTAGAAGAATAAAACTTATTCGCCTATAGGAGATGATGCCTCCTGAAAATCTGATATCTTCATGGATGTAGTAGCATCTTCGGGATGGTCCACATTGGCAAAGTTAGACTCACGACAAGAATGATACTTGACAATGGCTTCGGGGTAGCTCTGCATATGCGTGACCAATGATCATTTGATCCACAACGGTAGCACATGTCCATTTTAGTGGAAGCCGATTGAACGGTAGCTTTTCCCTTGTTCTTAAAGTTTAGGGCCTTAGGAGCAAGGGTCCTTGGGTGGGCCTTGTCTCTGTTGACCTTGGGACCGTGGGTGGGCTTGTAGCCCATTACCACGGCCACAATGATTTTTTTCGTTGTTTGTGGCTTCTAGAATTGGTCGCATACGCTTCAGGCGTAGCGTTCGAGCCAGTGGTTCGAGCTTGATGATTTTTCATTAAAGATGGTTCTGCTTTTTAGCGAGAAGTATAACAGAGATCAAATCCAAAAATTTGGTGAATTATGTGCCCTATATTGTTGCTGCATGACAATATTGGTGGCTTAGAAGGTCGAATAGGTCTTCTCCAGAAGATCTGCATCTGCTAAGTCCACTTTACAGAACTTAAGAAGTGATCAGATTCTACAAAATTCAGAGTTGTATTCATTCATGGACTTAAAGTCTTGGAAGCTTAAATGCTGCTAGTCGTGTCTTGCTTCAAGCAAGTAAATGTTGTCTGATCAAAACGATTAGCTAGAGCAAGCTAGAGGGTGCGTGGGTCCTCCTCAGCGAGATACTCGGTCTGTAGTGCATCATGGATGTGTCTTCGAATGAAGATCATTGCAATAGCTTTCTGAGCTTCATTTCGACGAGTTTGGCGTCGGTAGGTTCCTTGATGGTGGCTCTAATAAACATGGTTAGTCATATGGTAATCCATAGATATACATCGTAGAACATTCAGGTTCTATAGACATGTATTGGTTTAATTTAAACATGAAAGCTACAAGTTTCATGTGGTAAGTTTTGAATGAAAACTTCGGGTTTCAAAGGCACTAAATATGAAACTACAGGTTCAATTTAGTTTTATGAACGATTAGTTCATAAAGGAGAGGTTCTTGCAAGAACACAGAATGCAACTTGCTGATTTAAGTGTAGTGGATTTGAGTTGCTTCGGGAACTCAAGTGTGAGATCTTTAGGACTACGAAAGGATGTTAACGGTTCAAAGTAGGAAAATAAATTATTAAATCGTTAATGTCCAAAAGTGATATTCAGTTCAATAATTTTGGATTAATTATCAGATTAATGGACTGCAGGTCACTTTTAATTAATTCAATCAATCGGGACCAAATGAGGTCGATCGTGGAAGCAAAATAATGACAGACAGGTCATATTAGCTTCGATTGGTGATAAACCAAGTGATAATTAAATTAGAATTAATTGGCGTAAATCAAAGTACCCCAAAAAAATATTTGGGCATGGTTTATAACGCGGGGATGCCAAAAATTGGCATTCGGTCGAAAAAAATAACACAACCAAAAGTAGGCTGGCTGCGATGTGGGGACAGGCCCTGCAAGGCTTTGGATTGTGGGAGGGCTACAAGCCTCTAGGCCGTGTGGTTTGGGTGAGCCCAACAATAAAAGTTGTTGGTTTGGGCCAAAAACAAGGCACAAGGAAAGCCTAGCCTAAAGCTGGCTTACAGGTTGGTGCAAGAAGGTCTAGCCAAGGCTGACTCCTGGTTTTTGGGTCGGGGCAAATTAAGCCCAGCAACATAAGTTGCGAGCAAGTAGGCCGAGACATAGGAAAAGCCCAGCAAGCGATACGGGCTTGCTGCAGGCAAGCCTGAGGCACTGGATAGACCTAGCAAGTTACAAGCTTGTTGCAGGTTTAGGCCAGGGACTTAGGACAAAGCCTAACAACTCAAAAGTTGCTGGTTTTGGGCTTAGAAGGGCTGCATGCCCATGGTAACCCTTACTAGGCCGAAGCTTGGTGTTCGTGTAGGCGCAACAAAGCCCAAATGGCTACTATCATAGTCCAGACGTCACAAACACGTCGTTCTGACGGCGTGCTCCACACGGCTGGGCTGCAGGCCAGCTACGGTGGTTGGCGTTTTTGCCTACGAGGCCCGGCGATGAGCCACAGCCATACTGTATAATTCCCAATTTTTTTTCGACTTTTCTAAGGTTTTAAGAACCCTAAATTGCTTCTAATTTATTTATATGCTTTGACTCACAAATTCCACATAGCAAAATAATAATTACGTAATGCATGAAACGTATATATATATATATATATATATATACATACACACAATATATATATACAGACAAATATATGAATCATATACAATATATATGTATATATATCGGAAGAAAAATATAAATATAGGGGGGTTCATGCATCATGGGGAATGTTTTCATGCTTCGTGGACGTTTCAAATATCTTACTTTATTTTAAGCGTACCTGATTGGCAGAAAACAAACTAAAGCCTTTGGATTTTGTGGAATAAAGCCTCTTCCTACGATCCTTCGGTTCCTTAGCTTTTGGTAAGAGCGTGATGATAACGTGTTGTAGGCCTATTTGACTGAACTGTATTTAGGACTAGAGAGGGAGAGAGGTCGGCGGCAAGAGAGAGAGAAGAGATAGATTTAATTGTGAGGTGTGTGTTGTATCACCCTATTGTGCCTTTATTTATAGTAGTATGATAGATTAAATATTTATCCTAATAGGATTACAACTCTAATAGGAGAATAACTACTAAAAGGAATATTCCAAGATATCCCTACATACACTAGGATTTACATAATCAAATTCCTATTCTAAATATAACTGCAACAAATACTTAAATGTTGTGCGCAAGAAGTCTTGCATGTTACTTAATTTGTATGACCAACAGTATTTAAGTAAATGCTTAACAACCCATCCACGAAGTTCTTAGATTCTAGCTTATATAATGCATGGACTCTCATTGAAAATCTTGGTCCACGAATGTCCCTGCACCATCATAAGGATTCAACATGTAATATGTAATTCTTTATTGTGAAACACCAAATAATTGTCGAGTTGAGTTGACTTGAGTTAAGTGAACCTCGTATTGTCATACGCATATTACTTTATCTGATTAGTCGAACTTAAAGTTTGGTTTTACTACCGTTCAACTTAAACATAACTGGCACTAAAAATATATGTATAGATCATTTTTGTCCCTTGAGAGACACTCGTCATTGTAGTCTAGTGATATTTATCTTTACTTATAAGTGAGAGACGAATCTCGTGAATGACAAATCCAATACTTATTTTTTCTTTGATCTAATAATGTACGTAGAAGTATTGATATGCTTTCATATTTACGTACACAATCATTTGTATTTTGTTTTTCCTTTTTCTAGGGCTGCAACATCATTACACTTTTTTTTTCTTGGGTTTCTTTTTTTTTCATGGTTAACTTGTTTGGTTTTTTTTTTTTTTGGTCAAAGGATAAATTTATTACCAACACCACTAATTAAAAAATAAAAGGTCCAGATAGAAGAGAAGTACATAAAGAAGATGGACCATAAAACACAAAATAGCCCAAAGACAGTTTTGGAGCCTAGCATACAGAAAAAAAAAAAAAAACAAACAAAAAAACCCTAACACAGCTACAATCCTTGTAGCCATCACTGTCACTTCATACTTCTCGCTCCACGCCACGAGCAACCCAATTAGTCACCCCTTTCGACATCCTACAATCACACCAACATAAACCCCAAATCTGATTAAGAGAAAGGTTGCAGCATCATTTCGAGACCACCACAACAACGATCGTCGTCGCATATTAAAGAAGTTACAGACTTTGTAGCTAAAGGAAGACCGCAGGAAGACAAATCTCACAACCAACATCGCCAACAAAGGCGAACGGAAGGAATGACCAACATGGGCCAACAAAGGTGGTGGTGCGAACATCAGAGCCAAAGTTGTACACACCCTCCCAAGATTGCACTACGAATCGCCAAGAAAATAGACTGCAATCGATTGAAATTGTAGATGGTTGGAAAGATGATCGAACCCATTGATGAAAATGATGGAGAGGTATATGGAGGAAACATGTGATGTGGAATTGGGGTTAAAGATGGTATGATCAAAAGGAAAATATGATAGCATAGTGATGAGGCATGAGGGAAAAAACCAGACAGAAATAAGGAAGATAAGCAAGCAAACAACAACAAGAAAAGCAAAAAAAAAAAAATAGAGGAAAACCATAGGACTGCCCTAGCCACAGCTAGAGCCAGCGGCGACGTGAATCTTCAAAGACTGGATGCACTCACACAGAGGTGAGAATGACTTTCAC
Source organism: Cotoneaster glaucophyllus (assembly GCA_036320875.1). Lineage (NCBI taxonomy): Eukaryota > Viridiplantae > Streptophyta > Magnoliopsida > Rosales > Rosaceae > Cotoneaster > Cotoneaster glaucophyllus. The sequence continues at coordinate 19,774,942 of CM070073.1, forward strand.
AGACAAAAAGAAAGGCTCTTGTAAACGAAGATAAAATTTAAGTGTTTTTGGGTTATACAAGCACTTGTTTGTTTTGGTGGGGGTATGGGACTGCAAATGTGACCAACAACCAACTAGCCATCTCTTGTTAGTTGTCTCTATCGCAATTGCAAAAGAGATGGAATCGTCTTTTTGTAGTGAAGGTGTAAAGGAGATGGGAACTGTTAGGATCCTTTGGGCCAAGTGAATTTATCAACGCAAGAGCTTTTCCAATTAGATTGTGACATGGTTAAATTCCCTGATATGGCTGCGGTTGCTATCGGGGGTGTGACTTGCTTTGATATATATGACAACTAATAAGATTTTTACCACATGCAAAAGTAGGGATAAAAACACTTAAAATAGTTGCAAGATAACAAGGTAATTGTAGTATAGTCGGCTCTAGCAAGGTCGTTCTTTACAAAGATTGAATGAATAATTTATGTAAAACCAAATCTTAATTAATTATTTGAAACAAAATTTGGGAAAAAGTTGTTTTAATGACCTAAAATATTAAAAGCGAATTTAATTAAAAACAATTAAATAAATTGGGAAAGTAAAGAAGACAAAAGAAAATAGTTTGAAAATCTATTTAAGTACTAGGGTTCTGCCGTCACCTTAACAATCATACGTAGTTCTTCCAATTACTTATGAATTATATATGCATATTTTGAAAGTTAGGTTTTCCTATAGTATGTCCTACTTGGAACCTCCAACATAGAACGTATATCTAACATGCAACCCGTCCGTGATGTTCAGATCGAATGTGAATATGCAAGACTCATTAAGTTTTGTGAAAGCCTTTTGAAGAACCATATAACCCTTAAGACGAGTCACCCATCCTAAGAAGTTACACATATTAACCACAAGAAGCCTTATTCAATTTCATGGGACAACCCTCCGTCAAAATTGCATCGAATTACTTTTCTAAATACCCTAAGACCATCTCCAACCCTTTGCCTAAAACCTAAAATTTTTAGCCCAGAAAATTTAGGTTTTAACCCATAAACAACTTTTCTACTCTAACTCTTATGGCCTAAAATTTTAGCCCCAGATTATTAAAGAATAAATTTAGGCTACTTTTTTTCTTAAGTAACTTTTTTAAAAGAAAAAAAATTATGTAGACTATCCTAATTTAATTTTATGAACATTTTAACCTAAAAATATTTAGATTATGACAAATACTGAAAAATCACTAATCGACACCATGAAACTCGTTAAACACTATGAAAAAAATATGAAACAAATAAAAGATTTTTTTTATTACTTTAGCCGTTAGATTTAAATTTGGACCGTTAAATTTTTTTTTTACCGTTGAATTTCATCAAATTAGATCTTAACCTTGGATTCAATGAATTTATAAAAATAAAACTAAATAAAATATACATATATGGTGGGCCAGCCTCACTAATCCTGGGCTAAATCTGGCTTTATTTTTTGTTTTAGGTTTTAGGTTTTAGGTTTTAGGTCCAATTTTAAGCTTGGGTTGGGTTGGATTTTTTTTTTTGGGGCGGGAATAGAAGGGGAAAATAGGTTATAGGTCAGGGTTAGAGATGGTCTAATAGTGGCCAATCATCAAGACAATTAGATAGTATAAACAAAGTGATTAATAATTCAAAACCTGCATGCATAATATCATAAGTAAATTAAAAAGAAACTACTTATTCTTGCTAAGGCTCGTGGCCTCATCCTAACAAACGGAAATTAGTTACAAACAATTGTAAAACAAAATATGTCACATCCCAACCCGGGCTCCACCATAACCCGGGTTCGACTCCGCCGTAGCACGATATTGTCCGCTTTGGGCCCCGGCCACGCCCTCACGGTTTTGTTTCTGGGAACTCACGCGAGCAGAACTTTCCAGTGGGTCACCCATCCTGGGAATGCTCTAGCCCATTCTCGCTTAACTTCGGAGTTCCTACGAAACTCGAAGCCAGTGGGCTCCCAAAAAGCCTCATGTTATTTGGAGATGGGTATACATATGTTTGGACCCAAAATTACATCATCAGCCCGTGCAATCAAGGCCGCTGGGTGGGCATAACTCCCAACCGTCGGATGAAAAGTGAATTACAGATATTTTAAATAAATTTCACGATAATTATTCTGATTACAGATATCAAGATGTTATCCTTCACAGTGATTATCTTGGAGTTTATGTTAAAATATTTTTACATCAACAAATAAACTTTTTCTCCAACGTGATTATGGTTATATTTCATCTTATCATGAGGTATACTGCAATTAGAAGTCTAATTTCACTAATGATAGACTCGATGGGGTTCAACTTGAGCAGGCATCTGTAAGATTTTCACTTGGCCGGTCAAATGAGGATATGCCACGTGAGTTATATCATGCGTGGGATGAGCAAGAGATAAGGATGACATACCATGAATTCTTGGAATTGTTTCCCGGAGTCATTATCATGCATGCACGTGGTCAAGTATTTGAAATTTTGAGCCTGGCTTGCATTGATCCAGGTTGTGATAATTATTAGCAAGGGGATTGGCTTATCAAGAGTTGAATTATGGCGGTGATATCGCGTATTAGCACGGGGAGGAAGAGGTAGAGTTGCAATTGGAGTCCACAAGATTATCAACCGCGTACTCGTCTCTATAAATACAGGACACCATGCAACATTTCAAAACACCATGCAACATTTCAAAGTTCTCCAACTCAACACACAAACTGCCCTGCGCAAATCCTCGCTCTACGCGAAACCTCTCAAACACTTTGAGATTTTTATTTTCTTCGCCAACACATCTTCAGTTTGGATAAACAGCACTGTGACGGCAACCGGTGATATCTTCAGTTTGGATAAACAGCACTGTTGCCGTAGAATCAGCCGACCGCGGAGCACCTTCAATTTGGATAAACAGCACTGCGTCGAGGCCGACTGGTTATCTATCCAAGTCTCGGTCGAGAAGGGTTTTCGAATCCTTGTCGGTAGAGGTCATCTCATCAGCCTTCTCGGCGAAGTAAGGTGTTACGAATTACTGGGCTCGGCACATTGAACGCCGAATGGTCTTATGATTGGATACTCACATGTTAGTTTTAGAGTTCGGCATTCTGACGGTCGAACCACTTTCACCATCAAGACGTACGTTTGTTTTGAGTATCTGTGTCCCTATACTCTGGTGTCAATTCGGCATGGTTATACCTTTACGAATATAATCACTGTGATCGAATCCGGCATTGACGGTTCGTGAACTTTGCATAAGATTGGCAGCCTTGTCTTCAGGCTCCAGAACTTGAAGGCCGAGACGTGTTCCTTCCTCGGCCGCAGTCGCAAGATCGAGAAGTCAGCCGCGCATACAACGCAACATCAACATTTTACTCACCGGCCGAGCTCGGCCGTCGAGTTGGCACTCCCCGCATTCAACCGAATGACGTAGTTAGCTCCATTAGTTACTCGGCCTGCGCGCCACGTAGGCTTGGTAGTTTTTAGGGTCAACAACATATAAGGCTTACAAGATCCACTCCCCTGGGCGATGTGGGATGTTACAATCCACCCCCCTTAGGGGCCCAACGTCCGCGTCGGCACACTTTCGGCCAGGGATTGGCTCTGATACCAAATTGTCACATCCCAACCCGATCTCCACCACAACCCGGGTTCAACTCCACCATAGCACGATATTGTCTGCTTTAGGCCCCGGCCAGGCCCTCACGATTTTGTTTTTGGGAACTCACGCGAGCAGAACTTCCCAGTGAGTCACCCATCCTGGGAATGCTCTGGCCCATTCTCGCTTAACTTCGGAGTTCCTACGGAACTCGAAGCCAATGAGCTCCCAAAAGACCTCGTGTTATTTGGAGATGGGAATATACATATAAGGCTTACAGGAGCCACTCCCCTAGGCGATGTGGGATGTTACAATCCGTGGTTCCGACATAATATTGTCGTGCAGACCACTATAGGTGGTTCCGACATAGTCTTGTCGTACAGACCACTATCGGTGCTTCCGACTCGTGTGCAGGCTTAAGTGATGAGCTATAGATTCAGCCGTATAGGCCACTAGATGTGGATCCGGCTGACATATTATTATTCATTGTTTACTTCAACTGTTTGACTTGATCGTTTATGTGGTATCTTGCAATATATATATATATATATATATATATATATATATATATATATATATATATATATATATTTGTGCATATTTTACTTTCTGGGAAATTATACAGATTTTATAGCGATGGGTTATACTTTTGATAATTTAAAAGGTTTTGAAAAGCTTTGGTTTTCGCCCACTCACATTTTCTTGTTTGGCGCCCCTCCAGGTTTTACTTGCTAAAGGTTCGTATCGATGAGAATTACTAGCGAATCTCAGTATATGTGGCTGCCTCTGAGGGTATGATTCTTATCCATGATATTGTACTTTACTTATGCTCTGACATCGCGTGTAAAATGGGCTCAATCCCGCTCACCATGCACTTCTGCTTTTAGACACTTTAGCTTTAAATTTATTCACATTTTACACATCATCACACTTTATGGCTTTTGTCACCTCCCAGGTGTCGGCCAGCACAGCTCGATTCAAATCCTAGTAGACGTTCCGGGTCGGGATGTGTCAGTTTGGTATCAGAGCACACCCCTGGGCGATGTGGGATCTTACAATCCACCCCCCTTAGTGCCCGACGTCCTCGTCGGCACACTTCTGGCCAGGGATTGGCTCTGATACCAAACCGTCACATCCCGGCCCGAGCCCCCACCACATCTCGGGCTCGACTCCGCCGTAGCACGATATTGTCCGCTTTGGGCCCTGGCCACGCCCTCACGATTTTGTTTCTGGGAACTCATGCGAGCAGAACTTCCCAGTGGGTCACCCATCATGGCAATGCTCTCGCCCGAACTCGCTTAACTTCGAAGTTCCGATGGCATCCAAAGCCAGTGAGCTCCCAAAATGCCTCGTGCTAGGTAGAGATGGGAATATACATATAAGGCTTACAGGATCCACAGCCCTGAGCGATATGAGATCTTACAAAATATCATTAAGAACATGGATAGAAAACACCTTGAAAATAAACTTGAATTGTCAAAAGCTCTCTAAGTAGTGTGATATCCCTTAAGTAATGCGTTATTTGTTCTCTCTAGTGGCTGAATAGCCTTAGTTATACTACTACATAATAAAATCCTACCTAAAAAAGGTCTTCTGAAAACTAGGAAACATAATAGAATAAGATAACTAGGAAATAAAAGGTTTCCTATTTAAATTGAAATTCGGACTGCAGAGAAAATCCATCTTTTGACCAACCAAACTAACTTTGATTTGGTCCTAAAAGTTCTCTTTTTAAAGCTTGAGACGTCCCTAACAAATCCTTAGAAGAAATTTTCCTCAAAATATGTCATCTTGACCTTTAAAATACAAAAAAGGTCTAGAAACGTCAATTTGGAAAAGCTACGTGCTAGGTCTTTATTTCATTGCTATGGTCAAACGGCATGGTAGAAAAATCTAGAATTTTGACACAATCATCTAACACTCACGAACATGCTCCAATTGGAATCACTCCAAAATTCATCCGTTTGATCACTTTTTGCTCCAGAGGAAGTCGAATGTTATACATTGAAAATACATAACAAAGTATCAAAGTTTACACAAAATAACCTATAAATTAATACTAAAAATAGGATAAAATATATAGTATAGTATTGACTCATCAACGACATTTCTTCAGTACGTAATGGGTTTCAAGTGTGTTGAATGTGCAGAAAATGTAATTGCAAAAGCTACGAATTCCTCACACTTGACTTGGGTCTGCACTTCAAATTTTTTTATTATGTGCAACACAAATTCCTAGCAGTTTTCTTGGCCTGTCTAAATGCATATGTGAGGACTCGTATCGAGTTGCTCCAGACTCATTATTTCATAATTCTATATGTATGTGGAGGTCCTGGACAACATGGGCATCTATGCAGGCAACCATTTTTCTGCAAGGGTTGTGTTTTGGACTGGTTACTTAAAAGTTGCATGTTGAGTTCTTCCATGTTCCATTTTCTTCTGGTTTTTTGTTGGTAATTTCTTCCAATGAGAACAAACCTACTAGTTCCGGTTTTAACCACGTTTCTGTAAACAGTTTGAGGCTGTGCATTAAGGTCCTCCATTGGTGAACGAAAATACATGGAGTCTCACGCAAATACTCTTTGTGGCTTGCTCGGCCTTCCAATTTGCTGCAGTTGGCCATTGTGAAAGTGGGTACAGTAGCAAATGTTTTGTGCTATGTGGATATCATTCACCATGAACCACAGGATAAGAGATTTTCATTGGAGGCGATTATAATTGTCACTTAGTACTACAGTCTAGTGGTGTTCCTCTTCACTTATAAGTGAGAGGTCTTATGTTCGATTATCGTCCAAGGCGAATTTGAACTAAATTATTACTAGCCCATTGTGAGGCTAAGCTCATCCCTCCTCCCCCAATTTAAGGTAAATAATATCGTTGGTTCAAAAAAAATAATACAAAAGGTTCAGCCGACTAATTGCCATTATATTGGATTGTTTGTTAAGGTCTAAAGGCGGACCTTATTTTAAGGGTCAGGATTTTTAGCATTCTTTGGGGTTACTAGCACTTGCTAAGCCTACCATTAATGTAAACCAAGGTATTAAATATCGGTAATATCGGAAATATCGGTAGTCCGAAAACACGGAAATATCGATGGAAATATCGGGATAATATCGATATCGATAAAATTTCCATGGAAACCACGGAAATTGTAAGAAAAACTTGGAAATTTTTATTGAAACTTTGTAGGATGTTTATTTAGTCAATTATCTATTAGTTTATCACAAAAAATTGAAAGGAAATGCGTTGCATGATGAATTTAATTGATTTAAGTTGATTATATAGCGAGCTGGCAAACATTGTGAGTGTAGAAAATATGTAGTAATTAATGAAAGAAGTTTAAACACACCACAATCATTTATACATAATGAATTAGTACAATAGTTTATACTTTATACATTGCATAGTAAGATACATAAGTGACTTAGTAAATATTAGCTTGCAAGCCTTGCAGACATCTTAACGACCATATAAATATTACAGCCTGAATATGTAATCACAAACACATCTGTAGCAAGTTGGATAAGGCCCAGGTGCATGGTTGACAAAGTGAGGGGTTCGAATCTCTCTATGCGCAAGATTGAGACTTTTCAGCATTTTTTCAAGTATTATGGTGTCTGCAAGTAGAACATGCCACATAAAATAACCATGTATACAATTTGAAGATCAATACAACTAATTTTATGCTCTAGCCTCCTTCCCTATATTTTCCTACAACTGAGTCATTCATTGCATCCCTCACATCCTACCAAAACCACGAGGAGATTGAGATAATGGAGAAACAAGCCAAAAGCAGGAAAATACATAAAAATCCACGTTCCAAAGCCACGCGAGGGAAGTGAGGGAAGTGGGCAAATTAAAAAGGTGTGTGGAAGACAAAAATGAGTGTTCACTTCCTTTTTAATTTTCTGATCACCAAATTAAGCTAGGATAAATTGTTCTACTGAACAAGCAAAACTCATAATAAAGTGAGAAAGGAATCAAATTAGTAAATCACAACTCGACCTAGTTGTGCTCTTGCAAACGACATACACCAATGGTCATTTTATAATCATTTTGTTTTTAGATTTTAGTTTTACTTTTTGTGCTTGAGATATGTGATGATAAAAATGTATTTTAGTTTTACTTTTTGTGCTTGAGATATGTGATGACAAAAATGTATAAGGAAAATGATGGATGAGGAAGCGTGGTGTGAGGGAGGGGAAGAACGAATGGAAACAAAATCTAAAAAAATAAAAAACAACTTAAAATATCAATCCATAATACTTCTACAACTCTGCTTCTGATATGAGGAAATTCAACATGCTTAATTATGATGCCATTCCATAATACTTCCTAGTTTAACTTCATGTCTTGTAGTACTACTAGAGAGAAATGTCTACCTTGAGAAACGAAGAGGAGAACATAAGGGAAATTTTATTTAAACCCATTAATCATCTTTCCACATCCAACTTAGAAATTTTGTCCCACAAACTTACCATTTTACCCTCAAATACAAAATTTAGATACTTGAAAAAAATTACACAAACACGTAAACCCACCCAACCACCTACCTTGGCAACAACCAAACTTGATTCTGGTTGTCATTCCAGAAACTATCGCCACCGATCTGCTCTTTATCTCGTCGTTTTTCAATTCTTCGTGCCCAATTCCATGGGGCTGGATTTTGGTCTGACTATTATCTCCTTAAACTTTAAAGAACTAATTATAAAAACCCAGCAAATTATAGCTCAAAAACCGATGCAGTCTTGCAAATCCTTAAATTAAATACGGATGAAGTTCCGTATGTGGACAAGTTAAAAGGTTATATATGCTTTCAAGGATGACAAAGCTCGTAGCCATTTGAAATTGGGCGAAGAGAGAATTGATGAGAAACCAAAATTTGAGAACATCCAAAGCCACGCGAGGGAAGTGGGCAAGAATCCCACATCGGCCGCGCCAGGGAAGTGAGGGAGCAAGCAGGTCTACAAAAGCCACATTCCAACGTGGAAAAATTATTCCTTTCTTGGCCTTTTGGCTAAGATCAAGGGTAGTAATATTTTTTTATCAATTTAATATTTGATGCGTTGGCTAATATCGCGATATTTCGATAATATCGCGATATTATCGATATTTCGATAATATCGCGATATTATCGATATTATCGATAATATCGCGATATTATCACGAAAACCTTTGGATAGTTAAAAAAATATCCGTCTCCCGAAAAAACGATAATATCGCCGATTTATCGGCGATATTATCGATATTTTGGTCCATGATGTAAACCCATTATGTCTACTGAACTCTAACTATCCGTTTATATATTAAACTCTTATGTTCATTTGAAGAAATTATGAATGAAGAATATAAAATTTATTTATTTATTTTTTTTTTTTAAATTCCTCCTTTCTTTCTCCTTTCTACGAAATGGGTTCCATCAAGAACCTATTAGAAAGTGTGAGATATCACAAGAGATTTGTTTAATCTGATTCTGTGATCTTCAGCTACTTTTTAATAGAATCAGTTCTTATACATTCAAAATAATATCTTACGAAAAAAATAACTTAACTACCTGTAAAATCAGTTTTGTATATTTTATTAGTAAAATTAGCTTGTATTACATAATAGAATGAAAGAATATAGATAGATGTTCAGTCACATGCTCATGGTGAGTTTTTAAATTTGGAATTTGCTAATCTTACTAAGCCTGGACAAATTTATAGATAATATTTAATTATTCATTTTTTGATTCGGTCCAACTAAAAAGTACAACTTGTTCTTTATTTTTTAAAGCTCGAGATAAAATATTATCTTTTCTAAAATAATAAAACATATGTTATAATACCATTGTACAAAATCAAAAGGTGAGCAGTCAAGTATTATTAATTTATTGTTCTTGCGTACTAATAAATTTTTTATCTTAATGTGATCCAAAATTAAGAATGGTGATTGGTCATTGCCGTCTCTAAACAAAGTAGCAATCCATCCAAAGGGCCCCACTCATCCATAGGATAAAAAGAAATGCAATCCAAGTCAATTGAAGTGATGGGATTCTGCATACGTATTTGGGTCAGAGGCTTTTAAGATAAGAGATTTTTATTTTTTTCAAAAAAATAGGGATTAATTGTAAGATTTACTTTATATCAAATTTCAACGATTCGAATAATTTATTTTGTAAGACTTGATTTATGGATCATCTTTTTAAAAATTTAATTCAATTTAAAACCATTTACCTATTTAATTATTACAATGAAATTTCATTATTTTGTATAGAACAAAGTGTTTGTTAAGTTCTCTAAACTCAATTAGCTGTATCAAATATTTTCGATTTGGCTAATATTTTGTAAAGATGATCTAATAGGTGCAACTTAAAAAATAAATAATTCAGATCGTTAAAGTTCGATGTGGTGTGGGCTCCAAAACTATTTTCCATTTAAAAAAAAAATTAAGGATGTCTTCCTTTAAAGGCCTCTTTATGAGTAATGTTAAGGAGACTAAATATGTAAACCAAATTTTGTGAACTAAATGACATCGCATTTTTATTGTGTAAAATAATAATATAATCAACAAGTTGTGAATCTTTATTTATTTTTACCTCACTAAGGTGCTTGTGTTAAAACAAATTTAACAAGAAAGATAACCCCACTTTACTTATTAATATATGGTAATTATTTCCTCACGTGCTATGTTTAACCAAAAGTGATCAATAATTTGTGAAAGCCACATGCGTGCACGTGAAACTCAGTTAGTTTGTTGATCTGAAGGTGATAAGATTATCTCCAACTGAATGGTCCAGAGGGTCAGAGAATCGAAAATAGCTCGAAAACCGTCTTCAACCGAGGGCTAGGCCAAATGGCTCGTGGGCCCCACAGGATAAAAAAGGGCCAAATGGCCAACCGGCTGGCCCAACCCAGCCAGCCCCGGGTCGGGCCACAATTCAAACATAACGGCTAGCTGACATTAGTTACTGTTGGATTTGAATTTTTTTTTTCTTCATTTTTTCCTATTTATCTAAGTCATTCATACACCATTTGTCACATAATTTTCACCATTCCTACACCATTTCAATTCTCATATTTTCTTACCTCTTCCAATAATTTTTCCTTCAATTTTTTCAATAATTTTCAAATGGCCTCATCTGCAATTAAAGGTAGGGCTTGGACCTGAAAAGAAGATGAAGCTCTTTGGAGGGCTTATAGATGGGTCTCAAAAGATAGTGTGAGGGGAACTTCTCAAACAAGTGAAGGTGTTTGGACTCGTGAGTCCAAAAAATACTATGAGTTCTATGAATGCACACCCGAAAACACGAGAGTTGTTCTTCAAGATAGAAGAAACATCTTCATCCAAGTTTGAATAAATGGCATCAAGCACTGTTAGCAGCCGCAGCCGCAAGTAGACATGAAAGCGGCACCAATTACTACGACGAAGTAAGTGTTTTCACAATTTATTTTAAATATTTAATTATATTACATTTAATTTCATAAATTAATTTCCTTTAATTTTTGTAATTATGTTTAATTATATTACATCTAATTTCATAAATTAATTTTCTTTAATTTTTGTAATTATATTTTCTAGGTACACCAAGCGGAGGAATTGTATATGGAGGGCAACTCGAAACCCTTTTCAGTTTCACGGTTGTTGGGAAATTTGTAAAGGATGGGTGTTATTTGAAGATCCCCCTTAACATAGAGTAGGTCCTACCCCAGTGTTTGGAACTGCATCCTTAACTGTAGATGAGGATGAAGATGGATCTCCTACCATTCAAGAAACAAGGGTAGAAAATCCATCTTCGGGTGAAGGACAAAACCAGGGCCGGTCCTGAGTTTTTGGGTGCCCGGTGCAAAAGCTCAAAATGTGCCCTTTTTTTTTATTACGGAAACATATGTTAAAAAAAAAATATTTAACGAGGGCTGGAACCCAGTCGAAGCTGGGGGGCTAGGCCCTCACGCCCATCATAACCACCAATTTCATGATCATGAGACTCCCCAACAACATTTTGTGACTCTTCACCAACATCATTTTCTCTCAAATTTTCAACCGACTCATTCTTTGTAACACTGTTCTAAAAATCCCCGCCTAGCCCCGCCTAGGCCCCGCCTAGGCGCTAGGCGGTTGGCCACTGCCCCGATTAATGCCTAGGCGTTTGAAAATTAAGAAAGGGCCCCTAGACCTGTTGAGGCGCCCGCCTAGACTGCCTAGGCACCCGCCTAGCCCGCCCAGACCCGCCTAGGTTGAGACTCACTCAGACAGAAAATTGATAACTTTCATTTTGCATTTTATTTTTTTCCAATAAATTGTAAGAGACATGTTGAATACTTAAATGAATACACATTATATGCATGTTTTCATTCTGTTCCAATACCTTCTAATATATATGTCATTCTATTTTGTAGTTTATAATGAAATTATATATATTTTAAGTATAAATAGACACTTATTTGCACGAAATATAATAGATTTACTTAAATCCGCCTAGTCCGCCTAGGCGCCCGCCTAGTCCCCGCCTAGCCGCCTAGGCGCTAGGTCCCAGCTCACCGCCCGACTAGCGCCTAGCGTCTTTTAGAACCTTGCTTTGTAAAGAAAAATTTATTAAGAGATCTTCTTAAACTTTCGGCAATTTCGTTATCCTTTGCTTTTTTTTCCTTTTCATATTACCAGAGAGTTGTTTCCTAAAAGACATGGCTTCGATAATTTGTTTACAAAAATTACCTACACATGATATAACAAAAATTTCCTATCAAAATTATCATTTCAACATATATTATAAAAACACTAACACATAGTCTAACATATACAAATTATAAAATTGAACCTAAATATTGGGTTTGAAATGAAATCAAATAATTCAATTAATCAAGAATTCAATTTATCAACAACAACAATTCTATACATCAATTATCATATAATTATATTTCTATGTCACTTGCAAAGTTTTATATTAAATTATGAATTGGGTTTTTTTTTTTTTTAATACCTAGTTATTTGGGTTTTTTAATTTTGGTGCCCCTTTAATTTTTGGGTCCTGGACAGTTGCCCTTGTGGCACTGGGCTAAGGCCGGGCCTGGACAAAACAAGGTCCGAAGGTTGAAGTTAAATGGTAAGGCAAAGGATAATTACGTCGCTCAACAGGAAGTGGCGACCTCATTGCGATTAATGGCGGAGCAAAATGCCTTTACCGCGGAAGAAAGGAACTGTAGGCATGAAGAACGGGCCAAACAAATACAAGAATACATGGATGATAGGAATATGCAAAGGAACATTTCGGATTACACTCCAATGAGTACGGCCTATTTTTGATAGGAAAAAGAGGAAAATTATAGCCCGGCGGCAATTGTTTATCTCCGACTATACTCCTACGATGGCGGATGATGAAGATGATGTTGATTATGGACTTTAAATTTAAGTTGTTGTAGTTTTTAAATTTTAGTTGTAGTTACTAAATTTTAGTTGTAATTTTTAAATATAAGTTGTAGTTTTTAAATTTAAGTTGTTGTAATTTTTAAATTTAAATAATAAATTATGTTTGGCCCTATAGCCATTTGGCCCTCAGTTGGAGATGATAAGAAATATGATCCTGCACTGTTCATTAAAATATCAATTTCTTTGAGGACCCTATGGCTAAAACGAACCCTTTAACCCTCATTCAGTTGGAGATGACCTAACTTTCTGCAGCCAACTAAATCAGGAACAAGCTAGAAAATACCTCGTAGTCGCACTCCTAAAGCAAATAGTCCAAAAAAAAAAGAAGCAAAGAGCATAAACCTAAAAAGCTAAAAGTACTGAGACATTTTGTCTAAAATTTCATTGCAAATAAATAATTCGGCCAATATATTTAGCAAATATTTGTATACTTTGCTAAATGGAGAAGTATACAGAAAAGAATGACGAAAATGCTGTCCATATGTTCCATGACTAGAAATTTGGTTTAAGAAACATTTCATATGCATAATAAAAATATATAATACGAACTTGTTGTAGTTGTTGCTCTTCTTGATATTTTCTACGCTGAGAAAAGAAAATACATCTCTATCCAGTGGTGAGCCACCCATAGATTAGGGTAAGCTTGGGCCTATCCTCAAATTATTTTTTCTTAACAACCTCTACTATCATTAATTAATTTTATAATACCATTATCAACTTGAATTTGTAATTGTATTGGTTAGTCCAATTAAATCCAATCCAACAAATACAAAGCCTTAAATTTTTTACGTTAAAGATGCGAAACTATAGTTCTATACTAATATTAGTTGATCATATTCTTTGTTTCTTGCCTATACAATTTTTCCCTTTGCTTGCAGACTATTATTTTGGTTAATTTATCATTTCCCTCCATTATATCGTCTATGAAATCAAGAGAAAAATATTTCCTTTTTCCAAATTAGCACAAAAAACCCTTCAAATGCTCTCATGCCTTAATGTTTTTATAAAAATGTTCTCTTGGTCACTATGAGAAATGAATGGATGGTCAGTCACTTTTGAATTCGATATCAAGAATGAATAATAAACGGATGTGCTTTTATAAAAGTTTTATTTTCCACTCTTGATATAGTTAACAATTTATAATGAAGAATAAATGCATGGTCATTCACCTTTAAATTTGATATCAAGGTGACCAAAAGAACGAGATAGTTTCTACATATATTATGTCCATTTTGATCTAAAGTGTGCCCCTCCTAACATGAATTTCTGGTTCTGCCGCTGTCTCTATCAAGTTGTACAGGCAGTCCAACGTTATTAATTAAGAACCATTTGCTCAAATATAACTTTACAAATTTTATCACAAGATATACAGATTTTGTTGGGTTTTCAGGTATATTATTGAAATAAATTTAATTCGAATAATTAAATACACAATACAAGTAAATAACATATAATCTATTGTTCCAAATATATATTCGGTTCATTATAATTCGATAATGCAACAAAGAGGATGGCAAAGAAATTTTACGTACTTGAATCCTTAGCCATGTGTGCTTTGCTTTGTAGGATCGTCCTTGTGTTTGTGTTCTTTTTCTTCATGATGAACCACGAGAAAGCTTCGCAAGTGTTGAGCCTCTAGGAGTATCCACAAGAATACATCACCAACCGATGGAGTGAGGGAGTCGATTGTACTTGCAAGATCACTCACTTAAAACAATAATATTTGGCGACACACTGTAAAGAATTTTCTGCTAGGGTTTTCTCTTATTTTTCCTCTGAGAGAGAACTGATTACACATAACATATTAGAGAAAACACAAGGGTACAGACCCTTGCCGCACCCCTATAGGGTTTGACATCTAGGCCTTGCCCCTTATGCCAAGCCCATTCACTTGCCACTGCCTTGTGGCTTGGACCCCTTTTTTAATTAAATAAAACCAAAATGTATTTAATTATAACTGTTAAAAGGCCCAAATTTTTTATCTAATATAATTAATTATATCTTATCATCATCCATGTAACACCATTAATATTGCATAGGTGTATGACCTCTTAGGTTCTAACTAAAGTTGGTAGTGAAATTAATTTAGTTCCACAAGCAATGAGTGACACCTAACAACATATCATGACTACCCAGATTAGAAAGAAGTATTCGTGATATAATCATGATACTTTTTCGAACCTTAATTGTAGTTATAATGCAATTCGGTTCTTCAATCATCCATATCTCGATCAGGATTGATGATATGGATTTATGTCAAATCGCATGTGGTCATCTATGATCACCACGATGCATCTCAAGTTGAAGCTATTTTGCAAACATAACTTGATCGACAAGTAATGTGCTTAGGGATGACAATTCTAATCGTTAAACCCGATAACCGTGGATAACCGCCCGAATGGAATGAATTTGGGTATATTTTGGGTATAGGGAAAAACCGTAAATATTATTCGGTTATGATTATGGATATGGTTATAGGGATCCCCAATCCATATCCGTGCCTGAACCCAAACCGAATAATATATAATATTAAAGTATTATATAATATATGTGTGTATATATATATATATATATATATATATATATATATATATATATATGTATATTCAATATTCACCGAATCTTACTTTGAGAATACAAACATTGCATTGTGTGAGTTGCATTTTGTGGCAAAGTTCAAAAGTTTTGATATGTATCAAAATCTATGAGAATTCAATGGTGCTTATGGGAGATATCAAAGATCAACAAACATAATCAATGATTAGCTTTAATTTTTATGCTCCACAAGATCCATTAATTAAATCATTTTATACATCAAATATTTAATGACGAAATTAATATTTACTAAATTATCATGCGTCAATTGGGCAAATATATTTTTTGTATTGACAAAGATGGATATAACCGTTAACCGATGGGGAATTCGTTATCCGGTGGGTATGGTTATGGATAATACCCGATGGTTAAGTTGCGGTTATGGATATGGTTAATTTTCAAGGTTATGGGGATGGATATAGCATTTCCATCCCCAAATCGATCCATTGTCATCCCTAACTATGCGGATAGATTTTTGAGATGGATCTTCAAGTGGCTTCGAGGGATATCTCTTTCTATTGAACAATTACCAGAAAGTGATAGATTCCTTATTGTGCATTTATATATCTCCATACTCATCAAGCAACACACTATCGGTCCTGCAGAGTAGTGAGGGATTTGAGGTGAAGTCAAAGTTCACATCTATAAGCAAAGTTATCAGATAATGTCTTATGTCTAAGAACTATTTGCATACTATAACCTGTAACTTTATAATGTTTGACATGTGGTAAGCATCCATACCTTTAAGCTTCTTGGGCGGTCAGTGTTCAATGAACTTGTTCAATGGACAAACACTTGTATATCCACACGTGACCAACACGCGTAACACGATATCATGCTAATCTTAATGCATTATACATCGCACTTACCGGTCATTGTCCAGTTGACTTTCCAAAAGGTTAGGAACTTTGTTTAATGACTAAGTGACTATGGAATACAAGTCTGATGGCCCTAACCTCGTTCAGGGTATTGCTTCCAACCTTAAATCATATGGACTCATTCATAGTACATTATGAGCTCGTTGGATGTGCTTTTAAAATAGCTGAAAGCGTTTTTGGTGAAAAAGTTTTTGAAACCAATCCTTAGTAAAAATGCAAGTAAATCCTGAAAAATCACTTAAAGTCCTTCCTAAAAGAAGCACATAACTGATACTTCTTGCAGAAAGCACTTAAAGTGCTTTTGGAACCCAAAAACATTTTCTCTAAAAACGCTTTCAGTCATTTTAAAAGCACATCAAACGAGTCATATGCCAAAACTCATGAATTAATACTTGTGTTTTATTAATTAATTACTATGCAATTGCTACATAATATCCAACATTACAAATTAGCTTTTTAGGAGAACATATTCAACATCACATAACAAAATAATTGGAAGCTTAGTTGATTAGTACTTAATTAATTAAGAACTAATTAACTAAAAATTAATCATGCAAACTTTACTCAATTAACTTACGATCACTATTAAATACGTTATATGTTAGCTAGTTGAGATAGCTATTATAACAATAAAAGCCATATTCCACTAAGTCACTGGTTGAGATAACTATGAATTACTGTAATTGTATTAATCCTTGGACTAAGAGCATCTCCAATGGAAGATGCAAAATTCCTTGAAATGTATAGTTTACATTTTTAGTTGGTCAAAAAACACTCCAAAAGAGAGATGTAAAGTATCCATCTTCGTCAAAAAATGTAAAAAAAAACCCTAATTTACATCTTTTTTACATCCATTGAATGTGGGACCCACTCATCCCAGAGATGCAAAATGAGATGTAAATATGATTTTACATCTCAAATTTACAAATTTCCATTGTAGACGCCCTAATATCAAATAATTATTGAATTCAAAAGATAAAGGGTTAAAATCCCTTTTTTAGTCGCTGAGTATGGCATGGCCTAGTGTAAGATCCCACATCGTCTAGGGGTGTGGATCATGTAAGCCTTATATGTATATTCTCATCTCTACCTAGCGTGAGGCCTTTTGGGAGCTCACTGGTTTCAGGTTCCGTATGAACTCCGAAGTTAAGCGAGAATGGGTCATAGCATTCCCAGGATGGGTGACCCACTGGGAAGTTCTGCTTGCGTGAGTTCCTAGAAACAAAACCGTGAGGGCGTGGTCGGGGCCCAAAGCGGACAATATCGTGCTACGGTGGAGTCGAGCCCGGGTCGGGATGTGACAATTTGGTATCAGAGCCAATCCTTGGCCGGAAGTGTGCCGACGAGGACGTCGGGCTCCTAAGGGGGGTGGATTGTAAGATCTCACATCGCCCAGGGGTGTGGATCCTGTAAGCTTTATATGTATATTCCAATCTCTACCTAGCGCGAGGTCTTTTGGGAGCTCACTGGCTTCGGATTCCATCGGAACTCCGAAGTTAAGCGAGGTCGTGCGAGAGCAATCCCATGATGGGTGACCCACTGGGAAGTTCTCGTGTGAGTTCCCATAAATAAAACCGTGAGGGCGTGACCGGGGCCCAAAGCAGACAATACCGTGCTACAGTGGAGTCAAGCCCGAGATGTGGTGGGACCCAAACAGGGATGTAACACCTGGTACATTGAAAAATTTCTCCTCCCCCTTGCTCCCTTTTCCCTACTCTCATGCCCAACCAGCCAGGTAGCAAACGCATCAAAAATCAAATGGGATATTTATTCAACTCCACAAAGCAATATTTCATTGAGGTTTTATGCAATTAGTTTATGTTGGCAACGCGAACTTTTGGATGGCTTTACATAGTAACACAGTGTCCAAAAGTAACTACATTATTTTCTGATTTCATACTTTACCCTTTACACCCACACTTATGTAACCTCCACAAAGCCTATGTGAGTAATTTAAAAATTATATTTTGAGTTTTTCTTGGGGCCTTTAATCCTTTGTTGAAAAGAAAAAAAACTTATGCATTAAGCAAAAACCTTTTTCAAATACATTTTTTTTTAAATAAAAACATTTTAAAACTAATTTTATTGACAATCCACTATATAAACCATACATAGGAGAACAATGTAATGGTTGTATGTTTAAACTGTCACTATTGTAATAAGATGTCTGTAGTTCAGTTGGTTAAATATTTACTTTTCCATATAAAATTTTGAAGCTTAATTTCAACAATGATTTTTCACTTTGGACCACAAGGCACAAGATGATGGTGTTAATTGCTATTAGACGACTAGGTCGTATCCAAAGAAAAAAAAAGGCCATGAAATTTCAGCCTATTATTTAAGATTATCCTCCTTAATTTCCACTTAAATGATGATTAGGGAAGTGGGAACATGTTGTTGGAATTTATTAGGTTTATTTAGGAAATTAATTAGAGATTTGATTTGATTTTGTAGTAGGGTATTTTTGGCATTTACGCATTAGGGTTTCTTAGGTTTATTGCTCTATAAGTAGAGCTTGTAATTTAGTTTGAGAAAAAGCAAGTCAGCCACAATGTAGTCTTTTAGGGTTTTGTAGCCGTTTCGGCATTCTCAGTTTGTTTAATAATATTCTTATTATTTTGTAATCTTGTTCGTTGCGCACTCTGATATTCAATTTGGTATCAGAGCGGGTTCGATCCTTAGGGTTCAATCCGTTCTCGTTTGTATCAATTTGTTTGCCTTTGTTGTCGTTCGTTTTAGATTTGTTAGTTGGTATTGATTGTTTGCAAGGAAAATAAAAATGAAAGAGAGAAAAAAAAAAAGTTTTGCTTGCAGAGGAGAAGATCCCCATCAAAAAAAAAAAAGGGGGACGAAGGAGAAAAGAAGGAGAAAAGAAGAAGAAAAAAAAGGAACAACGAAAAGGAAAAAGAAGGAAGAAAAAAAGGGAAAAGAAGGAAGAAAAAAAATATGGCTGCTGTGTTTTGAGGTTTGGGGCCCACGTGATGCTGCTATTTGGGCTTGTTTCTATAGCTTGTTGTTGCCTTCTACAACGATCACTCGAGTGTTGGACTGGTGACAACTAGAGTGACGTTGGGTAGATGGTGAACTAGATTTTTTGTTGGTTTGTTTGGAAGTTGGCACTAGCATTGGAATCTCACATTGGCATTGGCATTGACACTGACACTGGCATTGTAATCTTGCATTGGCACTGGAATTTGGAGTCTTGCATCCGCATCTGCTTGTTGGCAACCTCATGACGTGTATTGCCATGAGTTTGACGGGGGGTGTTGGAATTTATTAGGTTTATTTAGGAAATTAGTTAGAGATTTGATTTGATTTTGTAGTAGGGTATTTTTGACATTTACGCATTAGGGTTTCTTAGGTTTATTGCTCTATAAATAGAGCTTGTTCTTAGTTTGAGAACAAGCAAGTCAGCCACAATATAGTCTCTTAGGATTTTGTAGTCGTTTCGGCATTATCAGTTTGTTTAATAATATTTTTATTATTTTGTAATCTTGTTCGTTGCTCACTCTGATATTCAACTCATGTTCATGTAAACAAGGACAAGAAAGAAAGTGCATGAATCGTAAACGATAAATTGCATGAAAGTTAATTATTCTGTATTCTTTGGACGTCGAAGACCTGCGTTCATTGGGAGAGTAATCTAGGTGCATCGGAACACCGGTACGATGACGTTTCCGTTTATCACACATGTGTTATGTAAATAGTGAGATTAAAATGTGATATCACTGTAGCTATGTGCTCTATCAATCTAAATAATTCTCTTTTATTGGACCCCATCTTATATTTTGTAACCTAGTTCACATGACACATTCACATTTTCCATCGATCAAGACAACTCTTGTGATTTTGTTGGATATCAAAATGACTTTTGTTCCGTCTTAATTAATTAACTTGTCATTTTTCAGTCGGCTGCTTTGTGTCCTCTTGTTATCGTCCTTTCCTCGCATGTATTCCAAGTACCATTTGCTTGTTTTATACATGAATTACGTTATGCACCTGCAATACAACAAATAACATCAATATCTCATTTTTTTAACATTGTAATGTCGTGCATGAACTTACGAATTTATTACAATGTCCTATATCCGTTAAACAACCAGTTAATTAACCGTCAAATGAAAATGTATAAACTGTGAGTCTCACACTTTTACTGATATGATGTCAAAGTTGTGTCGCGTGAACAAACTTTATAGTAAGTTTAAGGAAAACTAATGAAAAGAGCTTGAAAACTTTAAGTTTTAATCAAAATGATAAAATTGTGTTGTAAGTGAATAGTATCAAGAGTGATCTTTTAGAGTAAAGATATTATTTTCGTTAAAAATGAACAGTTCTATAAGTGTTTCGTTAAAACATCGTAAGCATGAGAAAAACTAATGGTTGTGTGTTTCGTTTTTATCTCTTCTTCTTTTCCCTTTGTTCAATGCGATCAAATCTTATCTCTCTCTAGTCTAGAATGATATTCAAAGTTTGCATGAGGTTGGATTATATCGCCCTGCAATTTCTGGGAAAAATAACAAGCCACGTTTCATCCTTTAAATCCAACGTGTAAACCAGTAAACCCAAAAAATATAAAACAGTACAAAAAAGAGCAGTAATTGCACATGGTGCGGCCTAGAAAACCCAACAACGTGTCCAGATCAGAAGGGAGGGAGAACACCAATCAAGACAAAAGTTGTTTGACTTTTATGAAATTAAAGCAGCGGTCGTCGACCAAAACGCATTCCAACACTGGACTAAACGACAAACCCCATCGTATCTCTGGTCCGACAGTGGGCCTAAGAACTCCCAAATTTTGACACGTGGAACAGAAACTTGAACAAGAAGTCATGGCCTACTCTGATTAATCCCATACTTTCCACTAATTAAACTCGATTAAACATCTATTTTATATAAAAAGAAAAATTAAAATGCCCTACATTTTTTCTATAATTTTTATTTTTTGGATTAAACATTCATCTTTTTTAAAGATTTGGTTAAGGTGCTTTGAACAATTGTCATCTCAATAATTTTTTATTTATTAAATTTTCATATGATTAATTTAAATACATTTATATAGAGGCATAAGGTAGCTTAGCAACTAATTGCCTACAATATAGGAATTTAATTTCGTCAATCCCCTTTACACATTGCATGACATTTTTAATAAAATAAAATAAAAAATTAATTAACTAATTCCTCATTTCATCATTATCAGTATTAAAAAAAAGTTCTCTTTCTATTGAAAACGTCTCAATAAAAAGTCCAATACATATTTTTTTTCCTAAGAAAACTACATTAACTTATTAAATTTCACGTATAGAATTATACTTAAAACTTATGGTACATTTGAGAACAAAAGTATCGACTTTTGGTACATTTATATTTCAAATGTATCGAGAAACCAAATGTACCAAAAATTTAAATGCACCATAAAACCAAATGTATCCATTGTTATGTAACTCATTTGGTGCGTTTAGATTTCAAATGTACCATAAAACCAAATGTGCCCATTGTCAGGTAACCCTTTTGATACGTTTAGATTTCAAATGTACCAAAAAACTAAATGTACAAAAAATCTCAAATGTACCACAAAACCAAATGTCTTTATCAAGTAACTCTTTTGGTACATTTACATTCCAAATATACCGAGAAATACAAAAAATCAAATCCTCTATAAAACTAAATGTGTCAATATTATAGGTAACTAGACATAACTATATAATCAAACAAATCTTTATTATGTGTTGGGTCTTTTCAAATAATGAAATCTGACAATTTTTGCATAAATATTCTACTATATTCACAAAAAAATAAAAATTTATAACGAACAATTAAAAAAAAATTCATAGAGATGGATAATAAATGCATAGATACAGGGATAATAGGTAAAGAAAAAAAATGAAAACGAAATGTCCACGAGAAGTCGTGAAAAATTAAAATTGTAAACAAAATTGAACTTATGTGAAAAACTGAAATTAATAACCAAAATTTTAGGAAAATGTTTGATCAAATTTTGTAAAGGAGTGTATGTTTAGTCTGAAAAATTCAAAAACGAAACGCCTATATCAAAACGGCCCTATATAAAACCTGTTATTGGCATTCAAGAGATTTTATTTTACACTAGGCCCCACATGTGTTTTTCTTAACAAACGATATTATCTACAGAAAATGAGTGAGATAGTGAGTAAGTTTTACAATGCACAAGCCATAATGTGATTCATATTCGTATTTGATCAAAATTGAATATTAAATCTCTTATTTACAAATATAAAGAAGTACAATTCAACATAGTAACGCGACCTTTTATAAAAAGTTCGAAGTATAATTTTTTTTTGAAAGTAGCAATAACAATTTTATTTGGTTATCACTCTCTCTCTCTCCTGAAAAGTCGGTGAGAAAAGCAGCAGAGCAAAGACTTGCCTTAAACTCTCTCTCTAGAATCTCAATCTCGCTGAGTTCTTGAGCAGTTTTATAAAACCCTGCAACTTTTTTCTTGTTCTGGTTTCTATTTAGCTGAAATCTCAATAAGGGTTTTTCAAACGGTAGTCAGTCAGCTGAGAAACCGGCTGAAAATTTTGGGTTTTGTCAATTTTTGAGACCTGGATCAAATTTTGACTCCTGTAAAATTTGGTTTTTTTTTTTTTTTTTTTTCTTCGTCCATAGAAAATCTCTGAGGTGGGTGAGAAACTTGTATTTTACAGTCTGGGGTTCCTAAATGATTGTGTTTTCTGGGGTAATGTAAACTGGTCAGAGATCCATCACGACAGAGCTGGTAGGTGGGCATAGAAGAACAAGAGGGGACCCTGACTGGTAGATGAGAGAGAGATGAAATCAAAGCCCTAGAAAATGAATAATTTGTATCTATAAACAGTTCCTACCCAAGTGGTAGATTTTTGCTTTTTGTCCTGTAGATTGAATTTTTTTTTTTGAAAAAAAGAGAGAAATCAAAATCTCAGCTCTGATGCCGACCGACGTAGATAATTCCCCTTCAGCTTCAGGTGAAGCTAGCGTTTCCTCCTCCGGCAACCAAACCGCTCCGCCCAAACCCGCCGCCAAGAAAAAAAGAAACTTGCCAGGAATGCCAGGTAGCTCAAAAAACAATATACCATTTTTTTTCTTCAGATTTTTCTTAACTTTGTTCGGATTACTGATTGGATTTCTGGGTTAATTTGACTTTTGGGTTTTGTTGCAGATCCAGATGCAGAAGTGATTGCTCTGTCGCCGAAGACCCTTTTGGCGACGAACCGATTCGTCTGTGAAATTTGCAGCAAAGGGTTTCAGAGGGATCAGAATCTGCAGCTTCATCGGCGCGGCCATAATCTGCCGTGGAAGCTGCGGCAGAGGTCGAGCAAAGAGGTGAAGAAGCGAGTCTACGTCTGCCCGGAGGCCTCCTGTGTTCACCACGATCCGTCTAGAGCTTTGGGTGATCTTACTGGGATAAAAAAGCACTTTTGTAGAAAGCACGGGGAGAAGAAGTGGAAATGTGATAAGTGCTCAAAGAAGTATGCGGTTCAGTCGGATTGGAAGGCTCATTCCAAGATTTGTGGCACCCGAGAGTACAAATGTGATTGTGGGACTTTGTTCTCAAGGTTTGCTAATTAATAGAGTTTCGATTTTGTCTTAGGATTTTATGTTTATTTAGACTAAATTGTTGGGTTTTTGGATTTGTTGGTGAAGTTGTCTTTTTTGTGTTTGAAGGAGGGACAGCTTCATAACTCACAGGGCTTTTTGCGATGCTTTGGCTGAGGAGAGCGCCAGAGTCCCCACCACCACCAGCGCCACGGCTGCCGCCACCACAGCCGCCGCCACAGCAGTGAATTTGAAGTCAGAGTCAGACCCAAGAGCTCAATCTGTTAATTCACCTCCACAACCACTGCCGTCACCTCCTCCGCCGGTCGCAGCTCCACCCCAGCCTACAACTTCATCAGTTCCATCCCAGTCTGCTGGTGTGCTATCTTCATCCCCGCCTACACAAAGTCCAGGTAACACATGTCCCAAATTGGAAAATTTTCAATCTTTTCAGTTGGGTTTTGTCGGATGTGTTTTTAGCCTGAAAACAAACAATAAATTCTATGTTGTTTTTAATTGTCGTTGTTTTCTTATGTTGTGTGTCTCTTGCTATGGATCTTGGAGTCTAGTATTTTTTGTCTGTTATGAAATTTGTTTTCAGCTTGGTCTGTAATCGATCACTGTATTGGTAAATTGATCAGAGATTTGAGGGGATTTAACGAATTAATTAAAAATTAAGCTTCCTGGAGATTTTGTATTAAACTTTAGTGATTCAAAAGCTAAAAAGGGAAGAGTAAGTGGGTTTAGAGAAAGGACACCATTATTGATCCTTCTTTTCCTTCAAAAGTTCTTTCATAAAGAAAGGTCTTAACTTTCTATGCCTGCATTTTTAACTTTTAAATGACCCCTTTAATTTACATCCTTTTCTCCTATTGTTGTTGTAGTGAGAGAGTTGCCAGAAAATCCCACTCAAGTTGTAGAAGCAGTGCCGGCTGTGGCGGGTAGAAACGGGAATTGTAGCAGCAACAGCTCAAGCAGCAATGGCAGTACAAGCAGTGGTGTGTTTGCAAGTTTATTCGCTTCCTCAACAACATCGGCGAGCTTGCAACCTCCTCAACAGCCTGCATTTACCGACTTAATTCGAGCCATGGGGCATCCAGATCAATCAACCAACCTAGCTCCATCTTCTTCAATGGAGCCCATCTCTCTTGGCCTCTCAACCAGCCATGGATCCTCAATTTTCGAGTCTGCAGGGCAGGAGCGTAGGCAGTATGCGCCTCCACCACAAGCAGCTATGTCTGCAACAGCACTGCTTCAGAAGGCTGCTCAAATGGGTGCAGCAGCAACCAATGCATCGTTGCTTCGTGGGTTTGGCATTATGTCATCCTCAACATCTTCCACGCAACAAGAGAGTATGCAATGGAATCAAAGGCCGGCAGGACCAGATAATGTCTCAGTTGCTGCAGGGCTTGGACTTGGTCTTCCTTGTGACGGAGGTTCAGGATGGAAGGAACTAATGATGGGAAGTCCTCCAATGTTCGGTCCAAAGCAAACCACACTCGATCTTTTGGGATTGGGAATGGCTGCTGGTAATAACCCCAGTAGTGGCCTATCAGCCCTAATCACATCAATTGGTGGCGGTCTAGATGTAGCTGCTGCAGCTGGATCCTATGGAGGTGGAGAGTATAGCGGTAAGGACTTGGCAAGAAACTCATGAAACTGGACAACTAAAGAAGTCGTTTTCTTTCATTTGACTTGAGGAAGGGGTATACAAGGTGCAGGTTGATCTCGTACATGGAAAAATCGATGATGTTGAAGAATGAAGCAAGACATACATAACTAAATAAAAGATTAGCCTTCATAGGCATGGAGGTAAGCATTCCTTTTTAATGTTCTCCTGCCTCGGTGACTAGGGCGAAAACGACCTTGTCTTGCCGGTGTAGACTTAGTCGCAAGCCAAGTCTGAAGATTGTTTCAGGTTTCGTCCGGCTTCTGTTTAAATTGGGGGTTTTAGCATAGGCTTCTATTCTATGTATGTATGTCACTTTCTGTAAGCTTCAGGTGGATTTGGTAAATGAATGTGTACCTACTACTGCTTACGTTCTGTAAATTTGTCAAGTTTGTATGGCTAAGCCTGGTGATGAAAGGCTAAGTGGATGGATTTTACCAATTTGGGTTTGCAGCACCAGGCCAGGTAGAGGTAGATGGGATTGGGGGACGCCGTAAATTACTGTTTGATTACCCTGTTTTTTAGGTTTTCTGGACTTGGTCAAACTTCCAATTTCCTCCACTTTGTAGTTCGCATGTACAATTAAATTAAATTATTATATTTTCTTGTATATTTAATGAATTTTCTTTTGGTTGGCATGTTGGTTTCTGTTGGTGAAAGATGTTGGACAGTAGAAGTTCACATTGGGCGTATGACAATGATAATATATGTGAGTTTTCGTTTTATAGTATCACCGAGATTTGATCTTTTGTAATAGGTGGTTAAATTGGAACAATGTCGGTGGTGCGCCATGCTAGGCTATAAAGTTTATCACGAGGAGTTCAATGATTCATGGTATGAGATGTTACGCTAACAGCGCACAGCGGGATGAGATTTGGGACTTTAATGACTTGGAGAAATTACAAGAAATTTGTGCCAGTGTGCAGTTTTCCATAATTGTTTGAACGCGGCTAACATGGTTTCGCTTGTAAATCACATGAAACAAGAGTTTTGCTATTTCGATTTACATTCCTCAAACATTGAACATAAAATTAAGTTATTCAATCAGCAGCAGCAGCACCAAAGCCATTCGGTTGATTTTCTATTTAAAAGGTTGTTGGGGAGAGGGTCAATATCTTGATGTTTGAATACAAGTTGATCGCGACTGTCCACTCCAAACTCCAATCCAATGTCATCCTCCTACTGCATTTCTCCTTAATTAGCAAATACAAGAATTTAAAATTTTCATTTGTTTTGGAGAGAATGGGGTAATAATAAATATTTTCTTATTAAAATAAAATTAAAAAGAAGAACAAGAAGATTTATTGACATATAAATTCTACCTTGAACTACCAATACTTTATGTTGATACCGTACCTATAATTTGTCAACCACATCTTTTGCCTGCAATGCAAGGAACAGAGCACTAAAATATTTAAAAATAAAAAATAAAAAAAATAAAGAACTATAGATTTGGATGGATTAAAAAATGTATCATCTAGGTTGACAACCATTGCCTCCTAGGTTTGGATCCTCTCCTGAGCAAAGGGTCTGAATTTTGGATTTTAAAGGGCTCCCCTAAAATCCAACGGTCCATGTTGCTTGATCAACATGATTCAAATCCTCTGCTTTACTAACATACACAAGATTCTGACTTTTTCTTCTTTTAGATTTTTTAATTAAAAAGTTGTCTTTCGAATGTTGTTACGACCACTCTAAAAAAAAAATCATTTCTCAAAGAAAAAAAGGAAAGAACTTTTTTCAGAGCTAATAACCCTTTTTTGGAATATACTAGATATTAGGCCCGGGCGTTGCCACAGGAACCAGCTGTTTCAAGCGTAATTAGATGAATAAAATACATTTAAGTTGAATAAATTCAACACAATTATCAACAAACAAAGGGATAAATGAGTGCATAAGGTCAATAAGATAAGCAGTGTTTGAGCAGCTAAGTCGTCAAGTACAGATGTTCAAACAAAAAAATAAGCAGCATGGTGTGCAGTATTCGATGACGGAGAGCGTGGCTGTTCACTTTTTCTGAGACAGGACATCTTCAACACTATAGCAAAAAACATAAATCATAATGTAACAAGGGGAGCCATTATGGATGCTATACAGGCATGCGTTGATACTCATAACTGTGTTCACTTATCCATATTATATTTGAATATGAATGAGGATAAATGTTTGATACTCATAACTGTGTTCACTTATCCATAATAAAATTTAAAAGGATGAAACTTTTAATTACCAATAAACCAATAATGAAAACTGATTATTGAAAACAAATAACGCACAGATACCTGTCAATCTATTAAATAAAACCAACCCATACTCACCAAAAAAGGTATAACTACATAAGTTAAAGGTGAGTCCTTTGCAAAACCAACAATTGCATATACCAAAAAATGAAATAAAAACAAAATCTAACAACCAAAAAATATGTGTATATGCAGTAGCAATCATGTAAGAGTTCATTCATCGGCTAAAATTTGAAATTTCAGATTGACCAATTACACCATTTCTATAAAAGTTCAGTTATGGCATTAGTATTGAGTGAAATTAATATGTTAGGACAGAAACAAATTCTTACATATGTCAACAATCCATAAAAAGGGATCCTTATTCAACAATAAATATTTTTTATACCAAAAACGAAGCAATGAAATAAATGTTTTACTTTGAAATTTCAACATAGACTTAGTTAAGACATTAACAACTTACTTTGAAATTCCTCTCACGATCGTTGTAGAGTCCACATTAGGTAGACAACTCTTTGATTATGTCATTAGACACAGTACAAAAGCTTACTATGAGCTTTGCATGTAACTCACAAATTCCCAACTACATGTGTCATTTGTGTGTCCTCAGCTTTCATTGCGTAATCACTTCATTAACCAAATCTTAAAAAAAAAAAACACCTGAACGGCATCATATTGGCTGTACTAAATATAACAACACTCCAAATTTATGGTGCTATCAAATTTATGTATATAAATTTACGTGTATATTTTTTAATGACACTAAAGATTAATTCTGAACTTATGGTACTATAAAAGTTATGTATATAGCACACCTATATTAGTATGATTCTAATTTACATCTGTTTCTTATCAAAAAATTTATAACATAAATTTCCATATGTATGCTTACAACGCAAAAAATTTCGTTTCTTTTCGTAAAATGAAAACAAAAAGAAGCATCCTTTCTTCACTAATTGGACACTAACAGAAAAACCCTAATTCATATTATTCAGATTACAAATACACGGGACCAAATAGCTAAGAAAGCTGGAAAATTTGACCCCAATCAAACACAAAATTGTTCTGGTTATACATGCGATACCCACCTAACATATCAACCAATTCCAAATTAAAATGGAAAATGAAATGAAGCAACATATACAATTTGGGGGAAAATGATCTCACCTGGAGCTCCGAATCTCCAAGAGGTCCCGATCCGAGTAGGCTCCGAATTGGGTTGCTGAAGATGGTGATCAAGGAAGGGTTTTGGAGGTGTGTTTCATCAGATCAAAGGCTAAGCCATTAGGTTTGGAGGGAGAGGAACACAAAGCTACTGTGAAGGGGGGAGGGAGAGAGAGAGAGAGAGAATGTTTTGTCCTTTTCTTCTATCCAGCCACTGGATCGCAGTTCACAAAAATTATATACATGTGTTAGTTTTTAAAGTTCTAGTTTTGCAATCGCTTTAAGAACACCACAATCGAAGAGTTCGAAGGGATTTACCTTTGGATTCTTCGGCTTTCAGATGGAGTTTGCTTGTCTGTGGGCCTCCAACTTCGTTTGCAGGCGTGATGTTTCTATGGAATTTCTGTCGGGTTTACATAGAGAGCAAAGCGAGAGAGCTCTCCAGATTTTGAGCAAAATCCCCCTAAAATACGATGTAGATAGCTTCTGCTGGGATACATGCAACTAAATTCAAAGCTCAAACCCTGAAAATCTCACTTCAATTAAGCAGTTTTTCAGATGTTTACAGCTTAAATATGCATGATAACAAAAAAGAAGCATCCTTTCTTGACCAATCGGACACTAACAGAAAAACCCTAATTCATATTATTCAGATTACAAATACATAGGCGACCAAATAGCTAATAAAGCTGGACAATTTGAACCCAATCCAACACAAAAATTGTTGTGGTTATACATGCGATACCCGCCTAAAATATCAATAATTCCAAATTAAAATGGAAAATGAAATGAAGCAACATAGATTGAATACATATTTGGGGAAAATTATCTCACATGGAGCTCCGAATCTCCAAGAGGTCCCGATCCGAGCAGGCTCCGAATTGGGCCGAAACCATTAGGTTTGGGGGGAGAGGAACACAGAGCTACTATGAGAGAAAGAGGATGCGTTGTCCTTTTCTTCTATACAGCCACTGGACTGCAGTTCCTTCACAAAAAATTATATGCATGAGTTCAAGTTCCAGTGTTGCAATCGACTAAAGAACACCATAATCGAAGAGTTGGAAGGGGTTTACCTTTGGATTCTTCTGCTTTCAGATGGAGTTGCTTGGTGTATCAGACTTCTGAGCTTCTTCTTCTTCTATAACACCTTTTGATCCTCCGCCTTCGTCATTTCCTCCTCATCGCCTAATTCCTCATCATCTACACGCCAACACTGCCTCTAGAAGAGCCTTACCAATAACCAAGTTAATAAGCATAAGTTCAAACTTTAAACGAATATAAAATGATATATGTACAAAAAAAATGTTCCATTTTTACATGAACTAAGCAAAAGCATTATTACAACTAAGCATAAATTTTGAGGATAAATCTAAACCAGATGCTTTCATCGTTAACACGAATGACCATCTACATGAATACTAACTGCATACTCCCTCAAGGTCCTATGGATAACTATGAATGTTTTCAAATTCAGCTGCCAATGACAAACACAAAAATAATACAAAAAGTTTAACATGAATCAAAACATATGTATACGAAATGGTAAGCATATTAATCCATAAGATATTGATGATTCTCATACAGCCAATAACAAAAGTATCATATAAGTGTTGCATCGTCCCTTGTAAACTCGGGCAACATTGAACTGGACCAGTAGATGACCACTGGTGAAAACTTCAGAATAGTTAAAAATAAATACACTTATCAGCGGCAGAGAACATCAGTAGACCCCCTCTGCTTTAAACCAAACCACAAAAAGTGCACAAAATGTAAGGATTAACCTCTTTTGAGAAAACGAAGGAAGAAATACTAAAGCTTAAGCCAAGGAATATAACCGTATTAAACTCAAAATATTTGACATTAATGACACAAATTCAATCCCACATACCAGGCATAAACTTTATCCTAGAGACTCATAGTGCTACAACCAATACATTTGGAAAACCAGGCGTCTTCTAAGTAAAGCAACATGACCTCCTAATTCAACTAAATTTTCCAATGAACCAGAATCAATAACGAAGACAATCAAGATGGTAAACCATGGACTAATGAACATATTTTGAACACCCATTTTACATGTGATAACAATCACCATCAACCTTGTACCCTGAATCAAGCTGGTTTCATATATGCCAATAGAAAACAAAAATATCAGTGTTTGGGAAGTTACCTTATGTCAAATGTCAGATGTATCTGGTGTATGTACTGGTGTATGTACATCAGTTTCCTCAAATCAGCTTGAAGCTGCTTCAGAGGACCAGGCAACTTGCATTTGGAAGACAAAAAGCTCCTTGGGATTTTATCCCCTGTGATATGGTCCACATTAGCCTGCTTCCTCGTTGAAACCGACTTCACAAACACCTTCTTCTTCTTTTTTCAAATTTTCAGAAACACAACAATCAACTACGTTTCCGAGAAAATTAACAAAAAAAAAAAAAAAAACCTCTTTGATTCAGTTTTCTCAACAACCAAACAGAACCTAAAAATTTCAAGCTTACATTTTTGAAGCGAGGCATGGACACCATTTGCAATTTCAGCTGCGTAGCTTTGTGATTAATACTGCGAAAAATCAAAACAAAAAAATTATACTCACAGAGAGTGAATTTATGCTAGGGATTCGTCAGATAATTAAAACTAATTGAAAAATTAAACAAAATTACCTTTAGGCATTTACGGTTTTGGGAGAGCTCTGTCTCTGTGTGAGGATTTAGACGAAGGAAGGTGATGACTGAGCGCGCGAGGCAAATTAGGTTTGTTTATTAGGCGCATCCGAACCGTCTAATCATACTAAGGAAATCAAGATGCATCCAAAACACAGACAGTCAAACTGGAATGCGTAGGGAGAAGCGGAAGAAGAATAAGAAGATGGAGAGGGGATAGGTAGCATTGGTTTCTTCAAGCATGCGAGCAGAGTTACGAACTGAGTCCCCTGCTTGCGCCTCCTTGTCGAAGATTCTCATAACATGAGCACCATCCCCATTCTACATCACAATAACATAGGCATATGTAAAACAAAAGGCATACATGATACTGAAGCAGTAAACAGAATGTTAAAAGGGATTTCTGGTTTAATACGGCTCTTCCAAGCAACTCTGCCCTCTCTCTCGCTACTGCCGCCCTCTTCTGATTCCTCACATCATACCTATCCAAACTATCTTTCAAAGACTGGGCCTCTTCCACTATGCGTTCCACTTTTCTGCATAACAAAAAGCAAATCAGGATCCAGTTCAATAATCCCAATCAGAATTACAACCAACGTATACAAAATTGACAAAATCCTACCTCAACTTTCAAGAATTAATGAACAAAAAACCCCATTCCAATTCCAATTACAATGTCCAAAAATAACAAAAACCCAACTCAAAGATCATAGTAATTAACAAAATTTAAAGAAACCAAGTCGAATTCCAATTACAAAATGCAAAAATGACAAAAAACCACGTCAAGGTTAAAGGGATCAATGCAAGAAAACCAACTTTTTCCAGAGATCGCGTTGGGATTTGGCGCCCACAGATCGCCAGAGTCGGTCCATCTTGGCGAAGAGGGATTGGATCTGAGAGATGTATCTTTTGATGGAGGTGGAAAGGTCCTCTCCCCAAAACCCATACCTCCCTGCCGAAACCCTCTCTCTCTCTCTCTCTCATTTGGGTACGGACCTTATCCCTAATCTTCCCACCAGAAAAGAAGAACATGAAAAAATTAATCGGAGTTTTCAAAAAATACAATACCTAATTACCTGCTATTGGAAAAAAATAATAAATATACAGGGAGTTTTATAGAAAATTACAAAATAGTTCAATTGCAAGCAATTTAATCGAAATTTGCAGAGGAAAAAAAAAAACTCAAAATCTTAGTAAAATTAAGAACAAAATTTACTAAACACTTCTCATGATTTCATCCAAAATCATCCAACCAACTGTTCTTAAGTAATCATTTGAATGTCTCCATAATTTTTCTCAGCAGCCAATCATAAGGTAATTTTGTGAAGAAAGACTGTAAATTTGGCTAACCTTCCACATAAGGCTCTCCATGGCTGAACTCTCCCACAACCAATTGGTTATCTAATACAATGAAGGTCTGTTCTGCAAAAACCATTTTCAAATCTTCAATCATTCACCAAACCACTAATACAATCACACAAAAAAACCCTCAATCATTTGTCAAAACTAAATTGAACCCTTTTTATAATTTTCCTGAAAGATCAAACCTTCAATATCAGATTCCACAATTACTACTTTTTTTGTCAAACCCAGAAAACCCAGTTCAGTTTTTGTTATGAAAAAGAAAAGGAATCTACCAAAACCCACACAAACACATGTAAGAGAGAGAAAGAGAGTACTGTTGGGGTCTTGGGTCCAGGTACGCTGCGTCTGGTATTCCTGGTCGAGGGTGAGGGGCTCGGAGCCGGTGGCTTGGAGGAGAGCTGGGTCTTTCATCCACTCGTGGTATTTTGGAAAGTGTTCGTTCATGTACGGCACCAGAATCACTCTCCCTCCCTCCAAGCTCTCTCTCTCTCTCTCTCTTTCTCTCGCTCCATCGCTGGTTCCCTTGCTCTCTCTCTCTCTCTCTCTCACAGTCGCACGCACAAACTGACAGTCACAATTAAATTACTGAAATAAAAACCCAAATTCCAGAAATGAAGAAAAATGGAACCCCAATAAGGAAATTGAAGCTTTACCTGTAGATCGGCAACAGCAAATGGAATCCAACAGCAGGTACCTCAAGAGTGAAAGAGACAGAGCTGAAGATGGGTTAGACAACGACATGCACCTGACCATTGATTCGAGTTCTGGTAAGGAGTGCGACGGAGAGTACGCGAGGTGTGCGACGCGGAGAAGGCGAGGAGGGCTTGAGAAGGAAACGGAAAAGGTTTGCTTACCATTGCTATTCCCTTCCCGCGATCATCAACGCGTGTGCAGATCAGCGGAAGAGAAGGCCTGTGGCAAATTTGTAAATAAGTTGAAATTCACCCCAAAACACTGTTTATTTCTACAGTGCCAATTGAGAACCTTTCTTTAGACTAAAGTAATATTAGCTCGATATTGTTTCGAGTGTGAACAAGACATGCTTTGATTTGAAGAAATGTTTGATGTAATTCTAATTTCTCTCTTTATTCATAAGACTGGGTTGAAAGGTCCAACAAAATCTTATTTACACATGCTCACTCTTATGTTTTTAGGGTGGATGTGGTCACATTAAATCTATGAGAGCAAATTTCCGCCTTTGATTGAATTGACGAAAATATGCGCACACAAAGAAAAGAGAGAAAACGAAGTTAGACCATACCTGAAATATGCACACACAAATATGCTACAGAAGGATTCTCGAGTCTTGTTTCAGTCATAGACCATACCTGAAAACAACAGATATATGAACATACCTTAGGATTCTCAACTACTTTCTTGATAATTGTTTGCCTGTGGCTGGTTTAGCAGTTGCACAGGGTTTGGCCGGTTTGCCTCCAGCATTTTGCATTTCTGTTGCAAGTGCAGCCCTCTATAATTGAATGCGGTTCACAATTGTATTTATGGAATATTATTGCACAGTATTGATAATCTTCCAAAAGTAGTGGGCTGCAGTCTTCCATATACATAGTAATTGCGGACTTTTGCACTTAGTATGTTGAATTGCATGCTTTACTGATATATAAGTGGTAGTCTATACATGCATCGGAGTAATCTTGAAATAAGTATGAGTGTGTTTTCTCCCGCCAGGTCAGTAAATTATCGAGCATAGATTCCCCTGAATTAACTTGTTTGGTTGTGTATTCTGTAAAACCACTGCTTCCGAGATAGTTGTAGCAGAGATCTAGCCTTGAGATCTGAAATCCAACTTTCTCATTACATTGAGGGGAAACACTTCAAAATTCCCTCATCAACTAGCGTCTAATTGTGACTCATGTTTACCAGGTATGTTTTGTTGCTGTTGCCTCTGGGGATGTCATTATAGCAGCAACAGACGGGTTGTTTGACAACTTGTATAATAACGAGATTACTTCTGTTGTTGTTCATGCACAGGTAACGGCTCAGAAGATAGCAGCTCTGGCATGCCAGCAAGCACTGGATAACAACAGAACGGCTGCTCAAGATGCTGGGTTCTGTTATTACGGAGGCAACCCTGATGACATTACCGTTGTTGTGTCTTATATAACTGCCTCCACTAAAGTGTGAGTGAGTCTTGTGATCGGGTGTAGAGAACCCATTTCGGTTGTAGATCTTTTTTGGGGGGGTGGGGGTGGGGGAGGGGTAAGGTGGCTGCTGGAGCTTAGAAGCTCATTACTCTGTTTTTCCATGAAACCCAGAGAGAGCTGTAATCCCATTGGTTTTTATCTAGTGCTAGTTGAGATACGATTTTCACTAATGTCGAACAAAATGCACTTTCTTCCCCTCCATTCTTGACTTGAAGTTTGAGCCACTTTTCACGTAAAAACAGTTCCATTTTTTAAATCGAAAAGTGGGATTCAATTTTTCATTTTGAATGAACGATATTCTACTTTAAGAGGGTGATTCGAACTCTGCATGGAGGAATCACATCCGTTCTAACCAATCTGGCTGCGTTGACATCTGTGGGTGATTCAACGTATATAATTTAAACAAGTTGTGTTTTTTTTAAACAAGTTAATAACTTATCTTCATTTTTCTCTAATTTGCAGCAAAATTTGTTTTGGATTTAGGCCATAGAAGTTTATTACATAAAAACATAGCAAAACTTCAAACATAAAAACCAGCACAAGACATTATTCTATGAACAAAACATGCAGCAGACCAAAACTCAAGAGACAGAACAGCCGAGCTAACTGGAGAAACTAGATCTCAGTTAAATCTTCAAGACACTCAGATATCTCCTTCCCTCCTCCGCGCCAAAGCCTCCGCCTCCTCTCTCTTGCTCCTCTGTTTGTTCTCCTCTTCCTTGCCTTTCTTCTTCTTGTTGTCTCCGAGCCTCTTCCTGCTCCCTCCGCGCTTCTTCCTCTCGTCTTTCCCACTCCTCTTGTTGCCTCCTCTCCCTCCCCCCTTCTTCCCGTTGTCTTTTTTCGTCATCTCCTTGCCTGCCCTCTTTTTCTTGTTGTCTACTCTCCTCTTCTCGCTCCCTTGCCACCTCTTGCTCTTCTCTCTCCCTTGCCACCTCTTGCTCTTCTCTCTCCCTTGCGGCTCGCTCTTCTCGCTGTTTTGTGGCTTGCTCTTCTCTCCCCCTTGCGGCTTGCTCCTCTCTCTCCCTCGCCGCTTGCTCCTCTCGCTCCCTTGCAGCTTCCTCTGCTTCTCGTTTCCTTTCTTCCTCGTCCTCCCTCTTTCTCTCTTCCTCTTGTCTCTCTCTCTCCTCTTCCTCCCTCTTCTTAGCTTCCTCGTCCTCCCTCCTCTCTTGTTCCTCCTGCTCTCTCTTTCGAGCCTCCTCTTCCTCCCTCTTCTTAGCTTCCTCCCTCTCCTTTTTAATCTCTTCCAACATCACTTTCTCCTCTTCTTCAGCACAAGAAGTACAATCTATTATAAACGACTCGGGCTGCACAGACAAAAGTTGATCAATCGTTGTGTTGGTAACATTAAACGATGCTGCCAAGACCTGTTTGTCCAAAGTCTGCAGAACCGAGTATTTTCCAGCCAAAAACTGAGGATTGTTTTTCTTTTCTGTCGTGCTGAACCCCATGAACACAAGAGAGTTATTGTTAAATGACATCTGAGCCATTGGATGGAACCTAGGCACAGCAAATACATCCCCTTCATGAACCCTAAACCGCATGTTTCTGCATTCCGATTTCTTCGCTGCGGTGCTTGAACAAACCACCCTAACCATCCCTTGCCCTTGTAGTACTATTGCTATCTCAGTTGCCCTTGGATTCCAATGAGGTCCCATCATTGACCCCTTCAATGAAAAAATAAAATAAAAATAAAACCACATTAATTAAAATTAAAATATTCAATGAACTACACATTTCAATTTAACAATAGATCAAAGACAGACCTTTGTCAAATTCACCATGAAAAGACCAATGTTTGATCCCTTTAACAAGTTGGAGGTTTTTTTGTTCACAGTTAGGCTCCAACCGTTGCAATTCTTGAAATCTGGTTCCTCGTCGAAAATATTATACGTTGTTGTCTTCTTCTTACTGTTGAATGCAATGCCATCATTGCCTAGTAGAAACGTTTTCAGGAATCGAGCTTCCAAATCCCAGAAAGTTTCTTTCTTTGTTGGAATTGCATGCACAATGGCAGATTCGTCTGTTCCATTTACTATTGATTCTATTACTTCCTCAGAGACCTAATAATAATCAACCACCATTTTGCATGAAATTAAAAAAATTAAATTAAAATTTACAATTATTTCTGATGACACAGTGAGAACTTCCCATTGTTTGATTCTGGGTTGGAGTGGCTCATACCTTGAAAGCTGACCGAAGCAATTTCGGATCAAACCCTCGGACTATGTCCCTAATGCTGGAGTATGCCCCTACTGCTGGATCCTGCACACGTATTGTCGACAGAAACAAGAAGATTTTGACAAAAAATGGATGAAAATGTCCAAAAGATTTATGGTGAACTAGGAAAGCAAATAAAAGGGATCAGAAATAGGTCTTCTTACATATAAGTCATCATCAGAGTTGCTTGCAAAGATTGCATTAATTCTCAGCTTCGGGCGCTCAGTCTCTAAGTTACTTTGTACAAAGAAAACAATGCCTGGGTCGAGCCTAT
Source organism: Cotoneaster glaucophyllus (assembly GCA_036320875.1). Classification (NCBI taxonomy): domain Eukaryota; kingdom Viridiplantae; phylum Streptophyta; class Magnoliopsida; order Rosales; family Rosaceae; genus Cotoneaster; species Cotoneaster glaucophyllus. The sequence goes on from CM070073.1 coordinate 19,812,700, forward strand.
AGAGATCACCTCTCTTTATATCCACCCTTCTAATTTCATCATCATCAGTCCAACTCAACCTCCCACTCCCTAAAATCCAACAAAACAACAAAAACCCCAACTAAGATAAAAATAAAATGGAATTGAAATAATGATAAAAACTATTTGTACACACAAAACTGACATACTTGTTGATACACTCCCTAATAGAAATCGGTTATACTATTGTATGTGGGTATGATCTATATTATAGTGTGTCACTTTTATGTGAACTTTGGGCGTACAAATAGCATTAGCCTTGAAACAAATATATAGGCTCAAAATTAAGGAGAATTTCCATCACCACATAAGAATGAATTCAGATGCTGTCATTAGATTCATAGTTGGACAACAAGCATTTTTTATTTTGAATTTCGACCATTTGTCGAGGTTTCAGATATCCATAGTATGCATTTGTTAGACCATGATTTGGACCATTCATCAATGTTTCAGATTTACATCCGACAGACAAACAATTTTCAAGATGGTGAAATACGGGAACGAAAATGAGATACCAGGTTTTAAACCATATATATTGTGTAGACTATATGATATAGCATTCGATTCTTTCTTTGATGATTAAAAGAAGGAATCCAACCATCAATCACTACGTTATGTATACAAAAGATAGTTTAATTAGGTGGTCAATCTAGCATCACCCATATGATAATATATGTTTCAGATTAACAATAGAGTAGCATAAGCATTTTTCAATGCACCAATGAAAAATAGTAAATATAAGTTTCAGATTCACAATCAGACAACATAAATAATTCTCTAACATCACCACAGTCTGTCTCCGAATAACCATGTGATGGAATACATGTTACCTGTGTTGACATAGAAAACCATGTCTGCATGGAGAAGCACCGGAAGGAAGAGCGAGTCGGGTTCCAAAGTGATGAACTGGATATGGTAAGGCCTCCTGTGTCCATCATTCACATCAACGGACCAGACCTCTCCATACTCAGTTGAAACCAGTGACCGCCGTTGATTTATATTCACCAGAGACCCAGCCGGAGCACCACCGCCACCGCCTGAACCACATTCACATTCATTTTTCAGTGCATCTGCCGCATGGAAAGACACAGCAACAGAAAGCAGGAAGAAGAAGAAGATGTGAGCTTTTTTCAACATTCTTTTTTATGGATTTGTATTGTAGTGATGGATTTGCATTGCAATGAGGGACGTGTCTAAATAGAAGAAAATTGGGTTCAGATAAACGAGAGAGTCGGCGTTTCAATCCGGAAAGAGAGAAAAGAACAAGTGCCAACGTTGTCTGTTTGCATGGGCACGTGGCTGTTGATCGAGGCCCGTGGCATGTGATCAGGTCTTTTGTCTGCCCGTGGAGACCATGCAGTTTTGAACACTGACTTTCGTAACCGAAATTTCGGGGGATTCAAACAGAATTTTGATAGAAAATGGGAATTGGGTTGGAGTCGGAGGCCTTAATGGGCCATCATCCTTGAAGATTGAAGAATTTTTTTTTAATTATTACATATAACATATTGATTTACACTATATCATCTTCAATAATTTGACGTTGAACTCATTATTTAAGAGATAAACTTAAACCTTCCACTTGTATAGGAGAAAAGTATCATTAAACGGTAATACTGATCGAGGAGAAACTTCAATATAATTAAAGAAAATGAAATCAACTTGTGAAATTAGTATTTCCGGTGAGATTTTATTTGGTCCCAGGTTGTTTTATTTCTTTGGTTTTCCTATTTGAGAAATAAAGCAAATATAACTTGTTAAGGGTGGTTTAGGGAGTATATGATAAAATGCATTGGGGAAAGTTGAATTGTGTTATAATTTGGTTTTGATAGGATGCAAACTGGCACCATATTTAGTAAGTTACTGGAAATACATTGTACATTGAGTGAAAGTTAGAGAGGTTCTAACGTTTGGTATATAATCAAGGATACGTATAATTACATTTTTTTCACATCTACATTGGTTTCATATTATTAATCTCTTGAAGAAGAGTTTCACTATATTTTTGTTTTTCTATCGGAATGAACGAGGAAAGTTGAACTCGAAACTTGATTACAAAGATGAATATTCGTAATTAACCAAAACCCTTGCAAAGAGTTTCACAAGTTTATCATATATTTTTATTTTTATTCTTAAAAGCATTGCACATACGTAAAAACTAAATGCTACCTAGAATTACAACACAATTACTACATCTTTTGTAAGTTTAGACTGGAAATAGGTTCTCCACATAGAGACCAAATCTTCTGCACCCAAATTTGGTGTAGCCTCTCTATGGCCCCAATAAATGTATGACACATATTAAATTCATAACAACAAAATTTAGAAAAGTAAAGATAATGAATATGTGTCAATCACTTATTGGGGCCACAGAGAGGCCACACCAAATTTGGGTGCAGAAGATTTCATCTCCTCCACATAATTGACTGCTTAATAATTATGGAATATCGGTCACTACCAGAAATTAACATTTATCCGACGAACGGGAATTCATCGGGTAACAAGACTTTATCGGACAAAATACAAATGTTCATCGGGCAAAAAAGGTCAACATTTTGGTTTCTTCAGAGGCTTTTGCTCGACAAATGTCGTTCGATGGGCCAAGAGTCCTTTGTTGTGTGAAGTTTACGTGCAAGGGGAAAAATTTGGCGAATGATATTGCATATTTTGCTTGACGAACAATTCCGGATTGGTCGCGCAAAAGTTTAATTTATGTTTTAGGGTTTAATGTTTACATTTCATAGGGCAATATTCAGGTGAAGGTAAGGGATATTTCGTCCTATCCAATTCCTTCAATTAGTTTTGCAGTTTGCAAAATTAGTTTTAAAAATCCAACCATCAAACTTATTTGTATTTGTGATACCCCTTCCTATATTTGTCATATTCTTATATTATCAAGCGTATGAAATTACCAAATTTTCCTTGTAGCATGAACGTTGACTTTCGTTGACCGTCTCGACGTAACGCTTGTGACTCATCTTTTTGATTTATTTTTATCGTACTCATTGCCATGAACGCGTAAGCATGAACGAATTCAAATTTAGAGTTATAACGAATATTTTACGTTTCAAAACGTTGAACGTTTTTCGGATATTTTTGTGTTTCATCTTTAGTGACCTTGTTTTGAGATCCACTAGGGCCCACATGTTTTCTCCATTTTCCCCCCATGACCCCCTCTTCTCTATTCCCTCTATTATTTTCTGAAAACCTTTTTCTCTCACAAACTCTCTCCCACTCTCGGCCATCTCTTTCCTTTCTCAAAACCAACCCTCCTAGAGGGTTTTCACTCAAACAACAACACATAACAACAACCTAGACTACACCACAACCTTCCCTCATAGTCCCTACGAGTTCTTGAACCAAGAAAATAGAAGGAAAAACCATTCGAAAACTCACCCCCGAGCTGCACTGGAGCTGCACTGTTCAAGGAACTTCTCTGGTGATTTCTCGCCATTTCTGACGAAGGTAAGCCTTGAAATTGGTCCCTATCGTTGTAGGTCGTGTCTAGGTTCACGATTAGTAAGTTTTTGGGTGGTGTAGGAACTCGGAAAAGGCTCAAGGAAAGTCATTGTGCAAATCTGGAAATTTTCAGGTCGTTGTCGTTTGGCCATCTTTCAGGCCATTTTTCGGCCAACTCCAACCACCACTCGATCCCCACTTGGTATGAATCTCTTCTCCATATTCCTAACTAAATTTTGGCATTGAATCACTCGATTTGGTTGAGTATTGAAGAAGTTATGAACGTTTAAAGTTTACCCAGTTTCCAGCGAGTTCCCCAGTTTTCTCGCTGACCAGTCGCCTTTCAGGCCATTTTCAGGCTATCTCTGGTAACCATTGGGTTTTCAAATAGGTTCAATCTTATTCTACACATTCCTAGCTTCGTTTTGATATATTATGGGTTGAATTTGGTTAAGAAGCGAAGAAGTTACGAAGCTTTGAAAATTGTCCAAACTTCAGGCCAAAAATCCCAGATTCCGGTGAGCTCTGACGGCTTGACTCGGCTTGGCACAGCTCAGCTGAGTCAGCCATTTACTTCTAGTTAACATTGACCATTGACCGTTGACCCGTCAATTTTGACTTTTGGGTTGACTTTTTTTGGGTTTCACATAGACTAATTTCGATGTCTTGAATCCGACATCCGTTTTCCCAAATTCAATCGTTTGAGTAGAGTTTTATTAATTGGTCCCTTTATGTGCTTAGGTGCATTTGTTAGTGGCATTTCCATCCTCCCTAATTCAAACAGCTCTTCGGCAACGGAGTATCTGTGAGTGGACCCATTCCAAAATGCATGATTTTACTATTAGAAATGCATACATGAAAAACATAATGTAATGATTATGTTTTATGAGTTTATGAGTAAATTGGATTTACACTTATTGATATTTCATGCTTTACTGGATTTACTTTCACTAAGACATTTATGAACATGATTTATGATATGATGTTTGAGCTATTGAGCTCCGATGAGATATATTTTGGAAAGATTATGTTCAATGATTTTTGTGCTTATCTAGTCGTCACTATATGCCTACGGGTGATTGAACGGGCGAATGATATCTATAAATGGCTTCAGGCGAATGAAGAGTTCTATATGCCTTCGGGCAATATTGATACCACTACTAAGCACACTATATATGATATAGGTTTTATCAAGTTTTATGGCATGCTAGGGTTTTTGGAAAACCTATTACATATTATACTATTAAGTTTTCATAAACTTTGGGGGTTAGTACGTTGATGAATAACTGTTTTAGTATTACATATATATAAACTTGATCCACTCATGTTTTGTTTTACACCCCCTCAGGACTTAGAATCGAGGTGTACAATCCCGGTGTCAAGGCACTCCCGCATTGGTATCTTTGAGTCCTCTCAGTGTATGACCCTTTTCTTTGTAATCTTAATTAATAGTATGCTTTGAACATGTCATGCATCATCACCATTATTTTGTTGGCAGTTGAATATTATTATATTATTTTGTAAAGGTTGTGTTTGAATATTACATTGCGTAGTTATGCGCAAAATTTTTATGTATGTTTTACATGTTCTCAGCATATGCATTCATAAATGGCTTACGTCACCCTCGGGTGTCGGCCCACACGTGGCCATCCCGTTGTCCTTCGGACACTGGGATCGGGGCGTGTCAGTATTACTTCGAGATCTCATAAGCAAAAATCACCAAAACAAACTTTCAAGGATTAGGTAACGAGACAAAATCCTTCAACAGTTAGAAATAAAAAATCACAATTAAACGGTGATTTCCAACTCCGATTTTGATGATTTGTTTATAGCTACAGTCCTCAACCCTAGGAAAAATACAAAACGAACCCGATCATAAATTTAATACATTATACTTAATGGAGGTATAGGATAAACTCTAAGTGTTTATGATTGGGTCCATTCATTGTATTCTTCTAGGGTCGAGGATGGTAGTTACTAAAGATCATCACAATCAGAGCTAAATTAATCGTTAAATCATGATGATATGTTTTCAACAGTCGAAGAATTCGTCTCGTTGCCTAATCCCGCATACTTTCATTCGAATGATTTTTGGCATATGCCATCCAAGGTTCTAAAAAAAGCTAGGCGCTAGTCGGGCGGCGGGTTGGCGCCTAGGCGGATTTAGGTAAATTTCTTGTATATATTGTAATAAGTGCATATTGACACGAAAAATTATACTTGTATGAAATCCATGGATAAGATAATAAAAGAATAATAAAATGCAAAAAGAGTATCCAACAAGTCCAAATTTTAAAAACACATTAAGCATATATGCCATATAACCATAGTGAGGAGTATTGTAGGATGACACATGTACAACAAGTTCATAATTTTAAACCACTTAGACTTAGATAGATTTTTTTTTTATTTTTTAATTTCATTAAAAAAAAAAAACTGCCTAGCCCGCCTAGAGCCTAACTGATTTGCAAGAAAACGCCTCGGGTCACCACCGTCCAGCGCCTAGGCGGCCGCCTAGGCTGTTTTTAGAACATTGATGCCATCTTGAAGTGTATACCCACTGTTCTAAAAATGGACCTAGGCGGCCACCTAGGCACTGGGTGGTGGAGCCCTGCCCCGATTTTGGGCAAGGCGTTTGGAAAAATAGGTTGGAAGCTAGGCGGCTCCTAGGCGGAGAACTAGGTGGCACCTAGGCGGTCCTAGGCCCTTTTTTTTTATATATATATATATATTTTTTATTAATTGTATGCTTTTTTCTTTTTTGGTTTCATGGTGGTATACTTATGGAAATGGTGTACCTAATTTGCAAATGATGGATTTACTACAAGTTCATCCAATACTTATGGAAATGATGTACCTAATTTGTATTTTATCATTATTTTGTTATTCATACAAGTATAGTTTTTTTTAGGTGTAAATAGGCACTTATTTACAAGATATATAATAAATTTACATAAATTCGCCTAGGCCGCCTAGGCACTAGGCCATTGCCCGCCGCTCGACTAGCGCCTTGCGATTTTGAGAACCTTGTGTATACCAACTACATTGATGGTTGAATTTCTTAAATTAATATCACATATTTCAAAAATCGTCAAAGGAATTGAATATGTGAAAATATCTCTCACCTTTGCCCGATGAAATAATACATTATGCTCGACGAAATATAAACCCTAAACCCTAAGTCACCAAGGAAAAGGAGAAGTGACCAACGAATTATTTAATGAATTGCGGTTTGGCCAACGAACTTTTTAGTCCCGCCAAGTTTACTTAGCCTACAAACTATCTCCGTCGGATAAAATGTGCCAGCATACACGCCAATTTTGTTTCCTAGGGTGCAAAATGTTGCCCGACGAAGGTAACTATGCTAGTCGAACAAGTTTTTTGTTTAAAGTTTCTGAAAAAAAATTAAATGTTGACCTAGTTTGGCTTACAATTTTTTTTATTTCATCGTATAAAGTTACCTGGCTTGATGAAAGAAGGGTCGTCAGGCAAATGTTAAATTCAGGTAGTGAACATACCCTTAAATAGAATATCGTTGTATAAAAAAAAGGAGAAATTAGGTTCTCATCCTTTTTTTTGCTATTCCATTGATTAAAATCCTATTACTTTTCAATTTTTGATCAAGGTCCTTGGGTATTAATAACATCATTAATTATTTCAATAATAATTTTTTTTTATTTCTAAATATATTCATTTAATGTTAAATATGTTACAATTAGTATATTTATATTTATGAATACAAATTTTATCATATATTTTTAGTTTTAGTTTGTACCCATTTTTAATTTGTAATTCTTTTTTAATTTGTACCAATTTTCTTTTCAATTTTATTTTGTACCCACATATTAATTTATTTTTATGCCCATATTTTTTTAAAATTTATTTGTATTTGTACCCATATATATATATTTTTATGTGTACTTTTTATTTTGCTAAATGTACCCATGCTAATTATATGTACCCATTCATGTAAAACTTTTTAATCTTAAAATGTACTCATTCTTAAATATATCAATTTGTTATATGTAAAATGTACCCTTTTTTTTATATATAAAATCTATTCAATTTTTTTAATCCATTTTTAAACTTATATGGGTACATTCCTTTTTCTTTGATTTTAAAATGTACCCATATCAAATTTAATCGAAGAAATTTACTAATAATATCTTCTTTTTTTTTTTGTGATTTTGAAGAATGTACCCATGTTTTGATACAATAATTTTTTTGGTTAATTTTGATGAATGTACCCATGTTTATACACACACACACACACAAAATAGTATATTTATATTTTAATATTTTTAATCCCACAAATTATGGGTTTTTTTTATATTTAAAATCTCATTTATATAAACAACTCAAATTTCTAATTTTCAATTTAAAAAATATAGTAACGTACATAGAAATAAATTATCACATTAATTTCAGGGACCTCGATCAAAAATTAAAAACCAACAAGGTTTCAATCAAAGAATATTCATGGCCAAGGACCGCATCCAAAGTCTCCCTAAAAAAAAACACAAAATTGAACAGTTCATGTTTTAGTAGGTGAGTTTTTTTTTCTTCTTTTAAATCTTGGTTGTTATAACGATATAAGCTTGCGGTTGTATAATCAACTATTATCTGTTTTAATTTGCATCTTTTGAGTTTGAACTCCTTTTTTTGTCGCCCTTTTGATTGGTGTTCTAGCATCTTTGGTTGTAGTGTTGGAATTTAGTTAATGAAGTTTGTTTACTTTGATAAAAAAAATAATTACTCATCAATCAAATTTTGATTGGATATGAAAGCATTTACTTTTTCAGAATTTAAATCATGTTTTATGTTTTCGATGAATTGTAACATCGCAGATGACACTTTATTGCAGTGGTGAAAAATAATGATGTATATGCATTATAGTGCAAGTTGGATCTCCAACGATTCTTCTCCCTCCTAACAATTAGCAATTTAACTTGCTATAATACTTTTGTTTGTCAAAAATCAAAACATATTGTAGCATCAGTACTATTAAATCCAACCACATCTGATTTCTGACTGTAACGCAAAAATTCGTCTATCAAATGGTTTATCTGACTTGATCATGTCACCAAACTCAAGTTGCAAAAATACTGAGCACCTTTCACCAGAGACCACATACTATTTGATTTCAACTAGTCTAATATGAGTAGTTTACAAAATGCCACATGCAACACACAACGCGCACACACGTACCCCCTCAGAGAGAGAGAGAGAGAGAGAGAGTGCATGTACAAAATTAGACCTGACATTCGTGTCATGTTTTTCGTGTTCGTGTAATACCTGATATCTTAACGGGTCGTGTCGTGTAACACCCATTAAAATAAACTGGTAAAATGACCCGACCTGAAATCGACCCGATAATATTAACAGGTAATATGACCGGACCCGTTACCCGTTAAGAAAAATATATTTTAAACCAATAAATAATCAAATGAAAAACATAATACTAAATAAGTATATACATACTATATTGTCACATTCAAAACATAAAAACACATTTTTCTTTTAAGTATATTTTCGCTTACCTAAAGTCTTTAATAGTTTTTTAATTAATGTATAAGTGTAAAAAAATATAGAAAAAATATGTAAACGCTCGTAATGACAAGCTTTACAACTTTCATGAAGAGCTTAGCTTCAAAATTCGCTACTATAATCATATAAATCATAGATCAAAATTAATCGTTGATTGTTGTGTAAATTCACGCTTCATTATTCTCATCAAATTTGTTTTTTTTCTTCATATTTTCTTTTTTGAAAACATGATCTATTAGTGGATGCAGGAAGATGAACGGTTTGGATCGTTGATGTTATATTCAGAGTTTTACTGTTAGTCAAAATATTGCTTGATGTTTATAAAGTTTCTACAAACTATATGATATCGACTCATATTTTATTTAACCATAAAGATCGAAACGTGCTATCAAAGATCTGAACCGTTCATCTTCTTACATCCGCCAGATGATCATGTTTTCAAAAAAGAAAATTTAAAAAATGAAATTCAGTAAGAAGAATAAAGCGTAAATGACAATCGACGGTTAAATATAAATTTAAGGTTTATGGATTATAGTGTTGGATTTCGAAGTTGACCCATTCATGAAAGTTGTAAAGCGTGTCACTATGAGTGATTGAATATTTTTCTTACATTTTTTACACTTCTACAATAATTATTATTAATTTTATTAATTTTTCCCTCAAATAAAAAACATTGTTCATGAGGGTTTGGAGGATTTTAAAAATCTAAACGATAATATAAGTGTACCATTATCTACTCGTTGATGAATAATGATGAATCACGAGTGTTTATATATTCTTTCATATTTTTCATACTTGTATGTATGTCTTCTTAGTTCTTGCCTATACAAATACTATACTAGTTTATTTTAATTTTGGACAACAAAAAATTTATCCTAGTAATGATAATAAGAAGCTCTCATAACAAAAATAAATAATGATTAAAACCTTTTTTTTTTAACTTATATATAATAATAATGCAAAACAATATATTTAATATAGAATATATTGTATATATTAATATGGCTATTGTATTTTATAATAAATCTTTTAGTAATTAAACTTTAAAATTATCAAAATATTTTTTTTTCTTAACGGGTCGAAACGGGTTACCCGCGTGTATACCCATTAAGAACTCGTTATTAACAGGTTCTTAACGGGTCACCCGATAATGACCCGATAAGTTATCGTGTTGACCCGAAACCCGTTATTTTCGTGTTGTGTCACCGTGTCGTGTCAGAAATTGTCGGGTCTATACAAAATGTGGAGGAATCAAAGGAAAAAAGGAAGAAGAAATGTGGTCATACATAAAACTAAAATGAATCAAGGGGTATTTCTCAAAGCAAAATCAACATATCCTATGGGGATCGCTATCCCACCGCGTGTGTCCCGTGTACTTAAATATGATAGATGGAACCCTAATTCTTAAGTAACAAGTCCTTGTCCATGATTGACACATTTTTTTTCTTCTTTCGCACACTTATATTTATTTTTGTCCATGAATTTTTTTTTGAATCATTCAATCTAAATAATAGATAAATATGACACATTTTATCTCACTAATTATATATATGCACATTTTCCAACTCAACATTAATCTCTCTTTAGTTGATATAAGGCAATATAATGATACTGAATTTAGGAATAACCTTCTTGTAGTCTCAAAAAACTTATAGTTCTAACCGATTATCACATCGTAATAAATTATAATTTTTTTAGATCACATTTTAAGAAATTTGTCTCCAATAATAATTGTCGGTAGATGATTCAAGATGACACTTTTATATCTTGCTAACCAGTATCTACATGCACTGGCTACTTTGAGACTAGGTATCTCTTTTATCATTGCCTACCTCTTGGATGATTTAAGGTTAGGACCAAACTAATTTTATTATTTGTAATAGTGAGAAAATTTTATCAAAGTGTTTTACTGATATCATAATAAACGAATTTTGACTCTGAGATATTAAGAGTCATGTCGAGCAAACTTTGGCTATTTTAAATTCTAACCCACAGTGGAATCTTCTGCTGATGTTTCCTTTGTATTATTAGGAAATATGCTTATCTCCAAATTCTGCAGATAATTATGTCGTCTTGTTAGTTTTCATTTGATACCATCTGTTGGAATTTTTTTTTATAGTACTATAATAGAAGGGGACGAGGACGCCTTAATAGTTAGCGGTATTAAACTTGTTGGTGTCAAAATTCAGACAGAGTTTGGACTAGGTTCAACACTTATTTGTTCCGAGTGTTGGTTTCGGTCTCAGTGGTACGGGATGATTCGAGAGAAATACAGAATAGGTGTGCCACTGTTGGAGGCTGTCAACAGATAATGTTCGTGTTTGAGTATGTGTGAAATGTTGCACGTAAATTTGACTTTTTAACCAAATAATTGTGCAACGAGTAGGACACCAGTACGGTTAAGTTCTTTCTTTTGCCTCGAGTGGATGAGAACTTAAAATTCAATATAACTTAGTGTGTTTTTGCCTAAAACGTAAATAAAAGAGAAATGAAAACTAAAGCGAGAAACATAATGTAATCATTCCATTATAAAGTCAAGATTACAAATGTTTGTAAAAGTAAAACATAGGTTGATGGCTTGAAATGTAAATTGACTGGAACTGTAAAGAAAGCAGTGAAACTCTAGCAAGATTTAGGCCATGAAGGACGAGATAATGCTAGAGGAGTCCACAGAGATCACTAATATTGGATTGAACTTAGTACAAAACATATGCCTCTTAGAGGAAATCAGGGTGGTTGGAATTGCATGTCAACCAAATCTGTGAAATCCCGTCCCCAGATTTCACTAATTAAATTACGTATTTTCGTATTATTAATTTTAACATGTTTATATTTACGACGTATGTTTTTTTAGGCACCTCGATCATACAAGGCTGAAAAAGGAAACCACGAGAGTGGTTGAGGGAAAAAAAAAAGAAAAAAAGAAAAAGAAGCTGCGGGGGAGCAGCGAAGGAAGGAGAGAGATTCAGGAGAAAGGAAAAAGATAGAGGTGGCAAATCAGGGGGGAGAGAAGGAGAGAAACCCAATCAGAATAGGGGAAGAAAAAAAAAGGGAAAAGGGAGGGAGAGAAACAGGAGATCACCCCCCGACCCGGTTTCACTCCCGTCGACCCGATTGGGTCCGAGCCACCCCGACGCCGATTCCGGCGTTGTCCCAACGATCTGGACGTCGCCACCACCACCAAACGAATCAGCGTGGACCCAGCTTTCATTCCCAACTTAACTTGACGACTGTGGGTTGCATTTCACGACGACAAACGTCGTTTTCTCTCCGGTGTGTCCGAGAGCAACCACGGGGGAATTCCCTTGTTTCTGAAGCCACCACCGTCGACCACCACCATGGGTCTACGCCTCAGGAACCCAAAAACATATCCCAGGTGTTGTTTGGGGCGGCGGAGCAACCGTAGTAGCGAATCGAAGGCCACCCAATCTTAGGGTTCCAGCGGGTTTTGAGACAAATTGGAGTTTTCCCGGCCAAATTGGACTTGGCCACAGGTATAAAGTTTGTTCTACACTTCGAGATCTTCATTTTTGTAATTTTTGGTAATTTTTAAAAATAGTTGAATTTTCAGGCAAGTCGGGGCGGCCGACCGCCACCGGCGGCGACGGCCTGGCCAGTGGGCCGAAGATGTTCTTATAAGTTCAATTAGTTGCCTTGAGTTCATGTTTGCTAACCGCATGACGTAATTTGAATGTTTGGACTTAGTTAGCTACGATACCTTACTTGGTCAAAATATGAATCGACGATCCGACCGTTGGATCGTCACCAAACCTTGACGCGTGATAGAACATAATATTTGTGGATCATAGAAATTTACAGATTGGGAATCCGACATACGGATGTTCCCTAATTGGATTTCTAAGTTTGTAAAATTAAATGTCGACTGCCACTTGAATTTTGAAATTGGCGGAGATCCGACCGTCAGATTGTGTTGATATTTTAGTATGTTGTTATTTGAGCATAATGTGGATTTTGGAAAGTTACGGATCCAAAATCTGATGTGCGGATCTTCCGGATCAAATTACGTAAAGTTGTGGACCCTACGTTGACCGAGAGTTGGCTTTTGGTCAACATGTCTCGAAACGTTCTAGATACTAGAATTGGTACTATCAGAGACTAATTGAAGTCTAGTGGACCCACTTTGGTTAGAGAGTGACTTGAATGTATGGGATATGGTTATTACCTTAATTTCGTATATTAGTATCCGTTGTGAATATGATTTGGGTTATAAATGAAATTTCTAATTAAATGTGAATTCTTTATATTTATGCCATAGATCTATGTTTATTAAATGTGAATTCTATTGAACTGTTATTTTTGTTTCTGGCCATCGATCTATTTTCATTAAGTAAGATTTGACTTGTGCATTGGAAATATGGGTTGTATTGTATGATTGGATGGATGTGATGAAGTGTGACGGCTAGTAGTGGACCACTAACCCATTGTCATGGGGTTTGTTGCTTGAAACATGTTTCACCCTCGTGTCATTATTTCATTTCTCGTTTCGTTGAGCCTTTGTAACTTGGGTAACTCGGTCCATGTCTTGTTTCATTGATTGGTGTTATACATTCCACTCTGCGATTCCGTTGAGTGATGGTCCGGGATCGTATCCTAGTGTGGATTCCGTTGAGTGATGGTCCGAAATCGTATCCCAGTTTGGATTTCGTTGAGTGATGGTTCGGAAACCCCTTTTGGTGTCTTGGTTCCGTTGAGAGGTCCGGAACCCGATGTTGATGGATTTCGTTGAGTGGTTTGAAATTGCATTATTTGATTTATTTGAGACAGCTTCAGAAATGTAGGCTTCGGCCGAACTGTGTCACTCTAGCCTGGCATTCCGATGAATTGTATGTGTTATTGATGATATGGTGATTGGCATTATTGATTGATGTGATAATTGGATGGTGTTGGAATGCATATGTGATGATGAATGACGTTATGACTAGAGATTATTATGGTGCTTGGTTAAATGTTCCTTGAGGTGCTACATAATTAAATTGTGGTATTATGTTGAGATATAGTGGTTTATGTGATGAATGTTCGAGTGTAGTGAAAAGATGAACTACGAATGGCTTGATCCCTGAGTAAGGTACGTAGGCAGTCTAACGAGGAGGTTAGATGCAGCCATAAAGGGTACGAAAGATTACTATGTAATTGGGTCGTGAGTTCTGTTTGCACATATCCCGGAGGTGGGGTATGTCAGAGATACGGGTATTTGTTGACGTCACGTGTCGATCCTGGACGTATGTCGGGATCGGGGCTTGACAAAATCATACACGGGGTAGCAGTGTTGTAAAAGTCTTAGATCTCAGTAATCGTAGTGAGTGTTTTGCTTTGAAGGAAGATTTTGAGATTGTAGCTGAAGAGCAAGAAGTTTTATTGAATAGCAATTGGGTTTGTGCTAAACAGTAGTTGGGTTGATTGAAGAATCACTCAAGGTTTTGTATAATTGTAATTGAATTTGACGAAGGTTCTAAGCTTGAAGGCCTCTAACTCTATTTATATGTAGTGAAGAATGAGCAACCTTGATCTTATCATGACTTGAAGAATGGGTAGATCGATTATTTGGTGCTGATAGTGACTGTTGTGGAGCCAAAAATAATCACAAGGCGACACGTGGATTTTTGGACAAAGGAGGACAAAAATACCCTCGAGGCATAATTGGATTCCTACGCGCGAGCAGCGGGCAATCATCCCTCGACCAAGACAAAAATGCCAAGAATAGGTGACAAATTCAAAATTATTTCATCCATCCTCATCCTTTTTCTCCACAAGGTAACTTCCCAAAAACATTCCTTTAAATCATGTTAATTAGCCAATTAATATATTTATTCCTAATCAATATATTAATTGCTAATTAAAACACCAAATAACACCCAAAATATACATAAAGGGCCGGCCACTCTTTCTCCAAAGAGGACCGGCCATGCCCTATATATTGGCTCTCATTCTCACCAAAACCTAAGTCCACACTCTTGCAAAACTCCAAAAGCTTTCTAAACACTTTTCTCTCTAAATTCTAACTTTGGCATCGAAGGTTCTTCTGCCAAAGCCCCCCCATTCATCTTGGGCGCGTGAGGCTCTTGGCCTTGACCCTAAGGTGTTAATTGTTTTGTAGGTGCAATTTTGTCCAAGAAGAAGGAGGCGGAAATTTGCATCCATAACTGTAGTTCCTGGTTGGTCACCTTTGACTGTGTCTGATAACATTTTGCACGATCACTGTGGTGACATTAGCATGCTAATGACGCATTCATCAACATTTAAAAAGGCGAGATATTCTCGGATCTGATCACCCACGTGGCAGACACATTTTGGGGAGGAACCTATCCAAGACCGCGGACTGGTCGGAGTGATTTGGAGAGGTTGTTCAAGCCCAAGGATATGATCCTACATTTGCCTCTAAAATTGGTGGACCAAAGTTGTGTGACTTTATGTAAATGAAAATAGATTAGTCCCACGACAGACTAAAATCTTCCAAGCTCAAATCAATCTGCAACATTGTTCTTTGTTAATTTACAAAAAATCAATTAAATATTCAACAAGAAGCTAATTATAAACTATAATTACAATTGGGTTTGCCTCACTTAATTATTAACTAGATGAAGCCCCACACACTCTGTGTGTGTAAATATAAAAATTCTACAAAAAAAAAAGATATGACAAAGAGAGAAATTGGAAAGAAATGTGTGAGAGAGAGAGAGAGAGAGAGAGTGAGAGAAAATGTGAGCATTTTTATTTTTTTATATTTTTTTTCAAACTTAAAGATGCTAGCCACTTAATACTACAGTTTACTGTTATTTCTCTTCACTTGTAAGTGAGAGGTGTTATGTTCGATTTTCGACAGAGGCAAATTTGAACCATATTATTGCTACCCCATTGTGAGGCTAAACCCACCCATCTCCCTTTCTTTTCCTCTTTTTTTCTTTTTTTTTTTTTGTTTTTTTTTTGTTTTTTTGTTTTTGTTTTTTTGTTATTCTCATGCTACGTACATATTTTTCCTTTGCCATTAAGAGAAAATCATGGTGATTGGAATTGCATGTCAACCAAATCATAGCATGGGGTGGCAACGTAGTAAAATTTTTAGATCTTAGGAATCGTAGGCAGTGTTTGCTTCAAGGAAGGCTTTGAGATTGTAGATGAAAAGCTAGAAGTTTTGTTGAAGAGCAATTGGGTTTGTGTTGAAAACAGTTGGGTTGATTGAAGAATCACTCAAGGTTTTGTATAATCGTAGATATTGAATTTGATGAAGGTTCTGAGCTTGAAGGCTTCTGACTTTATTTATAGGCAATGGAGAATGAGCAACCTCAATCTTGTCGTTGAGTTGGAGCATGGATAGATAGGTTATTTGGCGTTGACAGTGACTGTAATTCCTAGTTAGTGGCCTTTGACTGTGTCTTGTAGCGTTTCGTATGATCACTATGATGACATTGACGTGCACATTCAGCGACATTAAAGAAGACAAGATATTCCTGAATCAGGGCGCCTACATGGCAACGCGTTTTGGGAATTTGAGGGATTTTAATCTTTAAAGTCTCTCAAATTTTCAATTGAATACACCCCCTTAATATTTTCTACACACCACTAACACTTAGTAGAAAAATATTAAAAATAGACGTTTTGAATTAGACGCCTGGTTTTTAAATGTTATAGACTAAACATCTATTCCTTTTGCAAATTTGATTAAACATTTTCCCTAGAATTTTGGTCCTTTAATTTTATTTCATTAGAAGTCTATTCACGTTAGCATTCCCTTTTTTCCTCCTATTTTTATGCATCTCATATTATGATGATTTAAGATTTTTTTATTTTTATTAAAATATTTATTTTAGTAAATTAAATAGAATGTAACAAAACTCATTGCTAGGTACGTTTGATTATAATGGTACATTTAGTTACTTGGTACATTTGAATTTTTATTCCATTTGGCTTCTTGGTACATATGAATTTTTGGTACATTTCATTTTTGGTACGTTTGTTTTCAAAACATAAGTTTTATTACTTTTTATCCTAATAATGAGGAATTACTTTAATTAATTTTTTTTTATAGAAACAGTCATTAATCAACGGATAATAACCTTTTTGTTAATTCAAATTTATATGATTTATCTGTTGCAGTCCTATTAGATTAGGAATGTGATTGTGTAAATCCTAGTCTATCTTGAAATATCACTTATATTCCTATTAGGAGTAGA
Source organism: Cotoneaster glaucophyllus (assembly GCA_036320875.1). Lineage (NCBI taxonomy): Eukaryota > Viridiplantae > Streptophyta > Magnoliopsida > Rosales > Rosaceae > Cotoneaster > Cotoneaster glaucophyllus. The sequence continues at coordinate 19,829,913 of CM070073.1, forward strand.
TTACCTATTAAATGTTGTAATCCTAAAGGGTAAGGAATTAACCTTCCCTACTACTATAAATAAAGGCACAATGGGGTGGAATAACACACACCCACAATTACACATCTCTCTCTTCTTCTCTCTATGCCGCAGCTCTCTCTCTATGGCCTCCATAATTGTTCAGTAAATTATGCTTACAACACGTTATCAGCACGCTTTTGACGTTGCGCTAACAAGAGAGTTTGATCTTCAATCAGGGGAGTATTACGTTTTAATTATTATTTTTATGATTGATTTATTATTTTGAATTGATTTACATGTTATTGATTCAATTTAATTTTTCTGTGTCGAACGTGATACAACGCATTGGAGATACTATTTCGGCTTTCTGCGAAGGAACTTCTACAAATTCAAAGGCTTTTGTTATTTTCTGCCAATCAGGTATGCTTAAAATAAAGTAAGATATTTGAAACGACCTTGAAGTATGAAAACATTCCCCATGATGCATGAACCCCCTATGTTTATATTTTCATTTCGATATATATATATATATATATATATATATATATATATATATATATTGTATATGTTTATATATTTGTCAATATATATATTTGTTTCATGCATCGCACAATTAAATTGTTATGTGGAATATGTGAGTCAATGTATAGAAATAAATTAGAAGCATATTTAGGGTTTCCTAAACCCTAGGGGATTTTGAAAAATATATGGGAATTGGACATGGTGCGGCATTCCACCTCACCATCACTGTGCACACAGACACCAGGCTTCGGCCTAGGGTAAATCTGATGGGCCTGAAGCCCTTCTCCCGTTTGCACTACGGCCTGTAGCCATCCAATCCAGCCTAGATCGTCTGGGTCCTTTTTCCCTGCACACGACAACCTTTTTTTGGTTGATGGGCCTTGTGTCGCCATGGCCTGCATCACCTGCAGCCAGTCCTAGCCTGCGGCTAGACCTCCCGTGTACCCCCTTCGGCTAGACCTCTCGTGCACCCCCTTCGGCCCAGATTTGAAACCCAGTTACGGCTGGGGTTTCTTCCCCTCACCTGTGGCCTGCAGTCCACCCGGAGCCCTCTTTTGGGCCTTGCCTTATACTTAAAGCACCCAACCTGAGCCCAAATCTATTTTTGAGGATATATTTTCGATCCAATAATATCATTTTAATATTATTTTTGCTCCTACAATCGACCCTGTATGGTCCGATTTATTGAATTAATTAAAAGTGACATGTAGTCCATTAATCTGATAATGAATCCAAAATTATTGACCTGAAGATCACTTTTGGACATTAACGATTCAATAATTTATTTTTATACTTTGAACCGTGACATACTTTCGTAGTAACGAAGCTCTCACACTTGAGTTCCTGAAGAACCTAAAATCCACTACACTTAAATAAGCATATTGCATTTTGTGTTCTTACATGAACCTCTCTTTTATGAACTGAACGTTCATAAACTAAATTGAACCTGTAGTTTCAAATTTAGTGCCTTTGAAACTCGAAGTTTTCATAAAACAATACACCCATGAAAACCCGACGTTTTTCATGCAAACCATGTCTTAGAACTCGTATGTTCTAACTATGGTGCATATTGATGTTTCATTCCCATAGCACCAATCACAATCTTGTTCCCTCTAATTCAGTGGATTGTCGAACCGTCACAAGTTTGATTTTCCCTAATTTGGATGTTTCTAATAGAAACCACTTTATGTGGGGTACAAGACGTGAATCTCCACTTGACTATCAAGTAGCTGAGAAACCATTGAAGCCAACAATGGCAAGGAAGAGCTGAATAAGCCACCACCGTGATCTTCATTCAAAGACTTATGCCCGAAGCATTACTAACGGAAGTACCTCCTGAACAAGGATTCCATGGCTCTTTGGCTCGCTTTTACGGACCGTTTAATCATGAAAGACCTGAATCACACCATGATTACGTCAATGAATGAGTACAATTCAGAAGTTTATAAATCCGATCGAATTTTGATTGGAGAATACTTTTTCTCGTCCTTCCATGTTTCTAACTCGCTCTTGAAATAACAGTGTAGAAAACGGAAGTTTACCAAATTCTCGGATCTGATTACTACCACAAACGTGAGAGAAAGGTATGGACCCAGTTTAGCTAGAATCTACTGAATATCTCAACCCAGTTCAGTCAAAGCCTACCAAATGGTGATGCACTGCTTCGACAGGGATACACCGAATGGCATATTCTCTCACAATCCAATTTCGAGTTTATTTTTACAACATATGGTAGAATCAGGGCTTGCCAAGGTGTGGCATCATGCCCGAAGCATGATCATTGGTACCTAAGACCTAAAACTTCAAGAATAAGGGATAGTATTCCCAAACCTCAACCCTGCAGAATCTACTTACGTCTTAATGGAATAGATCGTTGGTTATGCACTAGTTCATGCCTCTACCAATGTCGTTGAGGAGTACCATTCTCGTAGTCAATATGTGAGATTAATTTTGCTCCACCAAACATCGTTGGAAAAGCAGAATTTTGACATGGATGGCCTTGTTGGCCGAATCCCCTTAGTAAAACCACTTACTTTGTGAACATTTTTCCATGTTCTTGGATTCAAGTTTGGTGTATGTTTTACTTATGGATAATCTTATTGATATTGTCCTCGAATATGAGTTAATCGAATCATGTTTCTTAGTACATGTGACCGATTCAATTAAACACGTGATTAGGTAGGAATGTAGGAAAGTTAGTTGTCTGGATGAATGTGTACTACGCACACTAACTTTACACCTAAATCACATCTCTAACAACGACTTCAGGACTATCCAACCTGATTAAGAGCATTGGCACGCTCCTCGTTGTATAAATGGTACTGCAACACCATTTAAGGTACCTTAAATTCTCCCTGACGTTGAGTTTTAAGGATATTCGAGAGAATAATGATCATAAATGAAACCACTGAAGAAAATAGAGTGAAATATCTTTGTACCACCTCCAAAAATGAGCATGAAGCTTTGATTTGGGGCCAATGGGCTATTCCCCAACTGGGGCACACGCCATATGTGGCCGGCTTAGAGCTAGGTGATTTAGTAGTTTACTTGCTTTGACACGACCTTTTGGGACACTTAGGTCGACCAACGATGCTACGATGCATCTCCTTACCTGAAGTAAGGATCTTGTGCCTACAAGCACACTTGCCAAAGTCCGCTCGTTTGGGAAATTTGATTTTCTAAATCATCCCTTGCAAAGATACGAACCGACTTTCTTTTCACAATGGATTCAAGGGAATATATGTGGACTAATCCAACCAAAATGCGGACCATATAAAGACTTATGGTTTTGGTTGATGAATCGACAAACTGGTCACATGTTTGTCCACACACATTACTGCTAAACCTCTTGGCCGATTAAGGGTTCACCACCCTACTTATCCCTTAAGGTCCAGAAGACCGGATAATGCTGGAGAGTTTATATCGACGGTTTTCGATCAAGTATTGCATGTCGTTTTGGGCTTCTAATTGAACATCGAATTCCCATGTTCATCCCAAATAACATCGCCTAGCGATCATAAAGCACAATTTTAATGATCACCCAAATTTTGGTAAACGTACCAAGTTTTTGGTTTCTTCCTAGGGCTATGCAATCCTTGTACGCAATTATGTTGGTCCGCCTTGAGGCCCATTGCCACCCAACCTATATGACGTTATAGTTGGTTACTGGGTACGAACCTGACAATTTTTGTATTTACGCATTTGGGTGCGCATTCCATGTGCCAAGTTGCGCCGCCGCAACGTACCACCATGGGTCCTCAAAGAAGGATGTGTATCTTTTGTCGATCATGATTCTCCTTCACACTAGCTCTTTTCGAGCCCTTGCACGCGATCTTTTTACCGTTCATTTGCGGGTTGTCACTTTAATGAGACAGTCTTCCCGCCGTTAGGGAGAGATAAGAACGTCAACATTCTTGTAGAACGGTGCGAATTTGCTTGGACCCACTATGTCTCATCTCGATCCCCATACCACACAAGTGTGATAAGCATGTGCGATGAATTCTAGATTTCAGAATGTTGCTCCAGAGGCATTCCTCTGATCTAGCTAAAGTGACGAGATTACATACCAGCTGCAAACATGCCTGCAAGGATAGACGTACTTAACAGTCGTCGAGTCAACATCCCTAGAGGGGGTGCCGCCCCTGTTGGACGGTTTGGATGCCCTGTTGGACCGTCCGGTACACCGACGAATAGCCAATCAATCTATCTTGGCCTGGATCATGACAGATCATTCGGTTCGTAGGATTCACTTCCCTGGAAGAGGAAGATACGACACAACAATGAATCCATACTTGATCACTGTCTCAAATCATTTTCATCTCATGAGATTAATCCGGATTACTCCTGAGACTTGAATTTCTTAGTCCAGTATACTAGTTTGGATGAGCTAAATGGAATTGAAATGAGATTACCATCGATGATGTTTTCATTTATATGGTAGCTACCGACATAAATGAAAAACGACGATATCGAACCGTGTTCCGTTGATTAAGTGACAACGTAGAACTGATTGGACAACTAAAGTTACAATCCAGGTCAAATTCCTTACCAAAGTGTGTTTGGACCCGTAGTTCCCACACTGCCCAATGTAACCCGTTTGTGTTACAAGTGGGAAAGGAAGCGTTATGAGTTTAATGAAATAGTGCGATATGATGCAAGTCTTATGGCGCAAGGTTTCTCTCAAAACGTTCTGTGATTGATAGCAACATTATGAAATGTGGTTAGTGTTTCTCCATGGGGATATAGATACGGAGATTTACATGTAAGTTCTCGAAGAATTACATGGACTGGTTCAAATAGTTCCAAAACCACGGAACACCCTCTTAACTCGTTTTGAGGCATTCACTTATGGATTGAAAAATCTGACGGATGTGGTATACCCGTCTACGTGATTATTTGATCAATCAGGGATATGAATTATGCACTTGCGTGTTAAACTATGAAGTCTTATTCCGAATTGCTAGAGTTACAGTTTTTGTCGTTAACACGAATCTCACTAAGACTCTGGAAGAGCTTGAGAAAACTGACTCACCTGAAGACGAAATTTGAGATGAAGGATCTTAGGAAAACTCGTTTATGCCTTGACCTGAAGTTGAAGCATTGTTCTGACGGTATTTTGGTCTACCAGTCAAACTACACCTCGAATGTGTTACCTTTGAGTATACCTTTGATCGTCCATACGTTATATGCAAATGAGACTCTTGAAGAGGTTATGGAATCCGATATTTCGTATCTATAGTTCAACTTTTGCGCTTCGTTGTACTTAGCTCATTGTATTTATACAGGACATCTCATTCGCTGTTGATCTTGGTAAAACTGCAGCACCGCGCCTACACGCAACCACTGAATTGATATTAAAGACGTACCCTGAAGGTACTACGAATTTGGGCAAATCAAATCACAATGCATCTCGAGCGGATCCAACCCCCTGATCCTCTAAATGATGCTTGCCTTGTTTGTTATGCTGACGCAGGTTACTTATCAAACCCGCACAAAGCAAAATTCTCGAATGGTTATGTCTTTACCGTTAGGGATATCGCAATATCTTAGAGGTCCACGATATGACCTTAGTTGCGAAATCTTTGAATCGTTCCAAGACTCACCTCACTTTACTACGCCACAAGTGAGACATGCTTAGGAGTTCTTGTTGAGCATATTCGAAGTACTTGCTATGTTTTCATCCATCGTTGAGTCCCAACGACGATCCATGAAGACTATGCCGCATGTATCAACCCGACCAAGCCATGATACATCAACGAAGTCAACACCAAGACATATTGTGTCTACATCTACATCAGTAAATCATCAGGAGATTGAAGTCATGCAAGCTGATCCCAGACAACCTTGCCGACCTCTACACGATGTCACTACAGAAGTCAACCTTCCAGAAGCTTGTCTGAGGAATTGGTATGCCTAATCATATGCAATGCTTGTAGTTCTCATTTTGGAAGTTATGTCAAACTCAGGGGGAGTATCCAGAAGTATACTCACTTGATCTTAATGTACTTTTTTTCCCTACGATTATGAGCATTTTCCCCCACTGGATTTTTGCTACCTAACTAGGTTTTAATGAGGCACCCATCCTGGGCTAATCATACCCTTGAGAGCTCTACTATTTGCATCCAAAAGATGTATATTTTTTACTTAATGCAACTTTTCACTTTTCTCCTTAGTCTATGGGTTTTTCTCCCACCTTCGATTTTACCATAGTGAGGTTTTTTGAGTTTTACTTTTTATGCATTCTTCCGTTGATTTGAGACTCGCATTCGCTCATTGTGCCGATGACTTCATCAACTGTACTTACTTCATCGCTGAAGACCTGATGCACCATTTACTTGAGTATTTACACACTCAAGGGGAAGTGTTGCAGTCCTATTAGATTAGGAATGTGATTGTGTAAATCCTAGAATATCTTGGAATATCTCTTATATTCCTATTAGGAGTAGATTACCTATTAAATGTTGTAATCCTAAAGGGTAAGGAATTAACCTTCCCTACTACTATAAATAAAGGCATAATGGGGTGGAATAACACACACCCATAATTACACATCTCTCTCTTCTTCTCTCTATGCCTCACCTCTCTCTCTATGGCCTCCATAATTGTTCAGTAAATTATGCCTACAACATTATCGTTATTATTTAGCATTATCTAAAATAATAAGGATTTATCTCCGATCAACTAAAAGTTGTTCCAGAGACTTATCTACCAAAAAACAAGACTATCTAGAGCATTGTGTATGAATCAAACATATTTTTTAAACATTCCAAAAAGATGAATATTCACTTTCATATAGTGTATAATTGGGTACGTCTTAATTTAGGGTTGGTACGTTTTCGTTTGACGTTGGTACGTTTTCATTTAATGTTGGTACGTTTCCATTTGGCATGGGTGTACATTTGGATTTGAAAATTTTAAATTTTTAGACTTAAATATAGTTGAAATTATTTAAAATATATAGTAGATATTTAAATGTAAATTAATTTCAATTAATTTGACGTAGTTCAAATATGAGTATCTTAATCAAATGTTTCAAAAGCTTAATAAAAAACTCAAAAAGCATAAATATTTAGTCTACAAAAGTCTAAAATGAGGTATTTAATTCTAATTTTCTCATAAGAAATTAAAAGGGTGTGGAAGAAGTAATTTGGAATGGGAGATTCAAATTCGAATCCCTCATTTAAATTCTGTTGAAACTGACCGGTTATGAGCATCATAGCTTCATTGGGTCTATGTTGGAAGGAGGTGTTCAAGGCACATCATAGCTTCATCAATGTTCAAGTTGCAGCTGCAACTCTAACCCTCATTCTCGGGTAGAGTTGCAGCTACTACTAAACCGTCACTTTTTGTTGCCTTCTTGCTTTTGGTCTAATCCCTTAATTCTAGGGTTTATGTCTTCTAGTTTCTTGTTCTTGCTTTCTTGTAACTTGTAACTAGGGTTAGCCTTTTTGTATCTTTTATTATTTTATGGTATTTGTTATAAGGGTTTTTCACACCCAGCTCGGTCTCTATATAAGAGACCTCCCTTGCATGAGAAATATATACAAATCTTTTGTTGAACCAAATTTCAATATGGTATCAGAGCAGGAACCATAGGTCTTGTCTCTGTAGTCTGATTCCTTCAAAAATTTCTACTTTATTTCTTCTGTTTTTCCTTCACCATAATGGCAGAAGGTCAGGCTTCAAGCCAAGAGGCTACAAGCTCATCAAACACTTCACCTCCTAGTATAACCCATGGTGAGATCAATCCAAATCAGCGTCTGTGCTCTGTGTTGTTAAACAAGTTCAATTATCTTCCTTGGTCTTGTGCCATCTCTCTTGCCTTAGGTGGAAGATTGAAGCTAGGGTATGTCAATGGAAGCATTGAACCACCTGAATCATCCTCTACATTGTATGGTGCATGGCATGCAAACGATCAGCTTGTTATGTTCTGGATTCTTAATTCCATGGAACCTAAGCTGTCAGAGCTCTTCAGTTATTCAGAGTCTACTCATACTTTGTGGGAATCTATCAAAGAAATGTATGGTAGCCAAAATAATGCTGCTCGTATATTTCAACTCAAGAAGGAACTTACGGGACTAAGGCAAGGCGATCAGTCTTTCGTGCAACATCTTGGAAGCATGAAGTCCATGTGGAATGAACTCGACATGTATCGTCCACATACAACCGATTCCGCTGCTCTCCTTAAAAGAGCGGATGAAGACAAAGTGTTCCAACTTTTGGCAAGTCTAGGAGCTGAATATGAAGATCTCCGAAGTCATTTGTTGATGACACCCGATCTGTCCTCATTTAAAAGTGTTTGTCAAGCTGTCCAAAGGAAGGAAACTCGAAGAAAAGTCATGCACATTAAGCCTAAGTCTAACCCTGAGGCTAGGGCTTTCACTAGCAATCATAAACACACTGGTGAAAAATATTTCATTGGAAAGAAGGCTGACTGGAAATGTACTTACTGCAACATGAAAGGGCATCTAAGGGGAAAATGCTGGATCTTGCACCCGGAGTTAAAGCCAAGGTTTGATAAGGAAGGAAGAATGATCAAAGAAGTGAAAGGAATCACTCCAAAGGCTTTCCAGTCAACAAGCCCTTCACCTAGTGAAATTTCAAACTTCGCTGCAAATCCAATAGATTTGATAAATGAATTTGCAAGTTTTCTGCAAAGAAGGGGAGGCACCACTGAAGATGAGGAAGTGACCACTAAGAATCCTACTACCATGCTCGGAAAATTTGCAGGTTTCTTGACCGAGACAACAACTCAAGACTGTGTTACATGTATTATCACTGCACTCAATGAAATTACACATGATTGTTGGATTATAGACTCAGGTGACACTGACCATATAACAAACCAATCTTTTTGTTTAGATAAGTTTCAAAATATGCCTACATCTTCACATGTGTCTATAGCAAATGGGAATGGAGAACCTATTTTAGGAAAAGGAAAACTTAAACTGTTAAGTGATGAGATTGAGTCAACAGCTTTGTATGTACCGTCGTTTCCTTTCCAGCTTTTGTCCATAGGCAAACTCACAACCACTCTAGATTGCCTGGCCATATTCTCACCTCACAATGTTGTATTTCAGGATCGAGTTACTCGGAAGAAGATTGGTGAAGGGTTTCTCTTGAATGGCCTTTATTATCTCTCAAAGAAGTCCAAGTCTGTTAAGCACCCTATTGCCAGCCTAAGTCTCCTTCAAGAATACCAACTTTGGCATCGTCGATTGGCCCATCCCTCAGAACCTGTGATGATCAAACTTTTTCCTAATTTTTGTAAAACACCACTTGAGTGTGAAATCTGTCAAATGTCAAAAGCCACTAGACTTCCTTTTGTTTCTTCCAAATCTAGAACCAGTAAACTGTTTGAGGTTGTTCACTCAGATATATGGGGCCCTTCTCGTGTAGATTCATTTGATGGATATAAATAATATGTCACTTTTATTGATGACTACTCTCGGGTCACCTGGGTTTACCTCTTGAAGTTCAAGAGTGAATTTTTTGATGCTTTCAAAGACTTTCATAAATTAATCACAAACCAATTCTCATCTAAGTTACACATCTTACAATCAGACAATGGCACTGAGTACACATCCAATAACATGTCTAATTATTTGAGCAATCATGGGATTCTACATCAAACCAGCTGTGTAGGTACACCACAACAAAATGGTGTAGCTGAGAGAAAGAACCGTGACTTATTGGAGAAAACAAGGTCTCTTATGTTTCAAATGCATGTTCCTTGAAGATTTTGGTCTCAGGCTCTTCTCACTGCAGCTTACATCATTAATAGATTACCTACTCGTGTTTTGAATTCAAAATCACCTGTTGAAGTAATGAAGGGAATGAATGTTGACATCTCATACCTCAGAACTTTTGGGTGCACTTGTTATGTTCACATTCAAGCTACACACCATGATAAGCTCGAACCTAGAGCTGTCAAAAGTGTGCTTTTGGGATACTCAATCTCTCAAAATGGATATAAATACTACAATCCGCATAATGGAAAGGTTGGAGTCTCAAGAGATGTTCGATTTGATGAGTGTGCACCTTTTTTTCTCAAAGGCTGCAGTGAAGAACCTCAGGGGAGAGAGTCTTATGGACATATTTCCTTTGCCTACCCCAGCAAATCTACATGAAGGCAATCCTCAAAATGCTTCTCTCGACCATCACTCGGAGCATCATGATAATGAGGAAACACAGTCCGATCAAGAAAACTCAGTTACTACTCCACAACCTGTTTTGGCACCACGAAGAAATCCTGCTAGAGACAGGCATCCTCCATTAAGGCTGCAAGAGTACATTACGTACAATGCAAGGCATCCCATTTCCAAAGCTTTAACCTATCAAAAACTGTCAACATCTTATGCATCATTCATCAATCAGCTGTCAACTAATACTGAGCCAAGGAACTTTAATGAAGCTGCTCACATTCAAGTGTGGCAGGAAGCAATGAAAGAGGAACTCAAAGCACTGAATGACAACCAAACATGGAGTGTAGTTAATCTTCCAAAGGGAAAAAGGGCAGTAAGGAGTAGGTGGATATACAAGACAGAGTTCCATTCAAATGGGAGTATTGAAAGACACAAGGCTCGATTAGTAGCCCATGGTTTCACATAAACCTATGGTATTGACTACAAGGAGACATTTGCTCCTGTAGCTAAAATGAGCACGGTACAAGTGTTGTTGTCTGTCGTAGTTAATCATGATTGGCCTCTATTTCAAATGGATGTGAAAAATGCATTCTTCCATGGTGAACTTGAAGATGAGGTATACATGAAGCTTCCTCCCGAACATCCACAAGAGAATGAAACTAACAAGGTTTGCAAGCTTCACAAGGCTATATATGGTCTCAAGCAATCCCCCCGAGCGTGGTACTCGAAGTTGAGCTCAGTTCTTGAAGTTGCAGGGTTCAAGATGAGTCATGCCGATTCTTCATTGTTTATTCGCAATGGTACCAGTGGTAAACTCATTGTTCTTATATACGTTGATGACCTTATTATAACAGGCGATAACATAGAAGAAATCAATGCCCTCAAATCCTCTCTCCATCAACAATTTGCTCTTAAGGATCTGGGAAGCTTAAAGTACTTCCTTGGTATTGAAATGGCCACATCCTCCAAGGGTTTGTTCTTAAATCAAAGAAAATATGTTCTCGATCTATTGGATGAAGCTCACATGTTGGATTGTAAGCCAGCACGTACCCTCTTGTGAGCAAATGTCAATTAGATGCCCGAAGTGAACTACTGTCAAACCCTAGTGTCTATCATATGGTAGGGAATCTGATCTATCTCACAATTAATCGACCTGATATTGCATATTCAGTAAGTTTGGTCAGCCAATTCATGCACTCTCCCACACTCATTCACTGGGGATTGTCAAAAGGATACTTAGATACTTAAAGGGGTCAATTGGCAGAGGCTTGCTCGTGAAGAAACATGGCTCAAACCAGATTATGGCATACACCGATGCTGACTGGGCGGGGTAATGCTCTTGATCGCAAGTCTACCACTGGTTTCTGTACATTTGTTGGTGGTAACCTTGTGACATGGAAAAGTAAAAAACAAACGGTGGTTGCGCGGTCAAGTGTTGAGGCTGAGTATAGAGCCATGGCAGCCACGGCTTGTGAATTAATCTGGTTGAAGAGTCTCCTAGCTGACCTTAGCTACATCGACAAGGAACCTATGTCTTTGTTTTGTGACAACCAAGCTGCCATGCACATAGCTTCAAATCCAGTTTTTCACTAGAGAACAAAGCATATTGAGGTTGATTGCCATTACATACGTGCTCAAGTCCAATCCAAAGTCATCAACACAGTGTACACTCGAAGTTATGATCAACTTGCTGACTTGTGCACAAAAGATCTCGACTCTACTCATTTACAAAGATTGTTGAGCAAGCTTGGATCAATTAACCCTCTTGATCCAGCTTGAGGGGGAGTGTTGAAACTGACCGGTTATAAGCATCATAGCTTCATTGGGTCTATGTTGGAAGGAGGTGTTCAAGTTGCAGCTGCAACTCTAACCCTCATTCTCGGGTAGAGTTGCAGCTGCTACTAAACCGTCACTTTTTGTTGCCTTCTTGCTTTTGGTCCAATCCCTTAATTCTAGGGTTTATGTCTTCTAGTTTCTTGTTCTTGCTTTCTTGTAACTTGTAACTAGGGCTAGCCTTTTTTATCTTTTATTATTTTATGGTATTTGTTAGAAGGGTTTTTCACACCCAGCTCGGTCTCTATATAAGAGACCTCCCTTGTATTTCACATACATGAGAAATATATACAAATCTTTTGTTGAACCAAATTTCAATAAATTCAGACATACATTCAAAGAATTTATAATGTTTGCTGCATTGGATCCCTCGTAAGTGTTTACACCAAATCATTCCATAATTATAATTGCCAAAAATAATACAAAAATTGTCTCAAACAATTTGTAATTAAACACAGGCCCTTTGTTTTGTGGCTGGAATGAAACACGTGTTAATTAGGTTGATTAGGACCTAAGTGCTTCATTCAGTTAATTTTAAATCAACTTTGAAATATACCTTGTTTATATTATAGGTAGCAAAAAGACCTAAAACCATCTTTTTGTGGTGGCCAAACTTTTCTGTAAATAAAGTCGTCCCACCCCACCTATCAATTTCATCACCCCATTAGAAAAATAAAAAGTGAAGAATGTAGATCGCTAGATCTTGTGTTTGATTTTCTCTTTGCCTATTTGGTACGTAAATGGACGGAAGGATTTCCATCAATCGGTGAGTGCAATTCACCACCTATTGCAAAATTTTGGAAGGAACATATTCTCTCTTTCTGGTCGCCGCCAATGGCAATTTGGCAAAGCAATCCTACGTGGGCCTTGTTTCTACGCACTGTGTTGCATGGCCAATATTGCCATGCATGCCCGACAAAAAGCTAACCTTAGTAGTGGGTCCCTACTTGTGGCCAATCAACTTACCCTAGAGTGCTTTCTTGTAAGACCGACCCCCTTGTCCATTGGGTCCCTCGTCCAACGTCAACAGTGGCGAAGCCAGGATTTCGCGGGAGGAGGGGCGAACTTAAAAGAGTGCAAGGTTAAAGAAAAATAGCAATAACTAAATATTTTGAAGGAGAAGGACTACTCGAAATGTTTGAAGGAGAATTTAAGCATTGTTTCTTATAGTATCGTTCCATTACATAACCGTAAAATGAAAAGAAAAAAAAATTCTTAGACTCTTAATCCTAGGGTAGACAATACTATAGTATGCATAATAACTAATCCAACCAACAATTCAATTAATCAATACCAATAAGCATACAAATGATTCAATAAATAAAAATTTAATCATATGAACAATTCAATAATTGTATACATAATACATTATGTAACAATTCAATTAATTAATCAATAATCAAGAATTCAAATTTTAATTTTTGCCCTAAAAAATAATTTCATAATTTCATATCAATAATCAATAACCAATAACCATATTAGTGCATTGAGTGCATTACTATATGATTCTATAACAATTAAACAAAATTTGTTTTAAATAATTTATTAGGGTTAGGGATTATAAATTTAGGAATTAAAAAATTTACCTAAATAGTGGGTTTGATGGCGGCTGGAGCGTGGAGAGTGGCTGCGGCTGGCGCAGCAGAAAAGGCTAAACGGTGGGTGTGCTGCTGCTGACTGGGTTTCGTCCGTTCCATTTTCTGCTTTGAATTGGGGGAGCAGCGGCTGCACTCTGATTGGAGGAAGAAAAGGGGGAAAACGACGGGTTGGAATTTGGGAATTTGGGGTTGGAATTTGGGGGATTGAATGAATGGCTGAATGGGGGACACGCGGTCCCCCCCCCCCCATATAATTTTTTTTTATTCTAACTAATCAAAACGGCGCCGTTTCATTTTTTTACCAGGTCCAACTTATCAAAACGGCACCGTTTGGTTTTAAAAAAAAAAAAATTGAAACTCAGCTCTACGCAGCGCTCAACCTCAGACAGCCGGAGAAGAAGAGCAGCAGCAGTGGTTTCCGACCAGGGGAGGGGCAAAACGAGCGCTCCTCTCTTGTTTTTCCGGCGAGGGGAGTGGCGGACACCACTCCTCGCCCTCACGTGGCTTCGCCACTGAACGTCAACAAGATTTCCATTAGCTTTTTGCTCCAATATCTGGTGTGAACATTGCTTCATGCTTCTAGATTACGTCTACAGTTGCCTTTAATCAAACTAGTTACGGAGTACAGTCGAGTTATATCGATGCAACATATTGAGTGTTGTCGAGATATTCCTAGCATGCGTTACATCAAATGTTTGGTGGGCATGAAAAAGTCATGTGTCAAACATTCGAAAAGTCCTTGGAGGTTTTCATAGGCTGTTTTACAACCTCCAGGTGGTCTCGAAACCACCTTAATCTTTACATGGACCCACATTTATTATGTGATATTATTATTCTACTTAAATTATAAGACATGCATTATCACTTTAGAAATGAGACATACCAATTACATCGTCCACAGTTCACTCATATTTATAACAAATATAATGATACATCACGTGGTAGGTTTTCGTTATACTCCTTCAACTTATTAAAACAATGACAAGCTTATTACAATGAGTACATGCTACGCTGGCCACATATTTGTACCATATTTCTAATAAAGGTAAGGACCATCAACATAATACAAATATATGGTAAGAGTAACATTTTTTAATAGTAATTAGCTTTTGCTAAGTGCTTTGCATGGTCAAGGAAGATACGTTTAGTAGCTTCCATTATTGAGGCTGTTAGCCCTCAAAGATTTAATCATGGCTTCTTTCTCTTAAGCTTTTTCAAAGTGAGATAAGTAAAGGTGGGTGGTGGTGTTTTTACGAGGCTTTTATGGGTCCTCGAAAGAGTTTTGGGGGACAATGCTTTGGAGCTTTCACGCCAACAGTTTGACTTTAAGTCCCTTTAATTCCTATATGATATGACTAATACAAGATAGTAAAAGTCTAATTAGTAACTGAGTAGAAATAATCAATGGAGGCATTATAGGCGACTTGAGGGGATTGTATCTACAATAGGTTTAACTTTTAACTTTTAACCCAAGATGCTTTTGAAAAAGATGTTTATTAGTTACTTTATTGAAAGGTAAAACGGACTAGACTTGACACTCTCTGAATTTAGACTAGAACTGGTATTAAAACTGCATTTGGAACACGCATGAATGAATCTTTGCCAGAAACATGATGAAATAAAATATATTTTGCCACAAGCTTCGCAAGTATCGTAGTAGTCTGAGGAGCTATCGCTTAGTCTCTGGACTATGTGTTAGGCTTAAAATTCATCATACTTGAAAGATGTCTGAGGATATAAAGATTACCACATCGAAAAATTGAGAAAACCTACTAGAGTTTATAGGAGTTGAGCTAGTTACTTCTCCTATTGCAAATTGTTTTTAAAATGAAATCTCAACTTAAAGTAAGTTGACTTTTAACATAGATAATGTGAATAAATTACAAGCTAAAAATCACTGTTCTAAAAATCCCCGCCTAGCGCCGCCTAGGCCCCACCTAGCGCCGCCTAGGCCCCGCCTAGGCGCTAGGCGGTTGGTCACCGCCCCGATTAATGCCTAGGCGTTTGAAAATTAAGAAATGACGCCTAGACCTGCTGAGGCGCCCGTCTAGACCGCCTAGGCACCCGCCTAGCCCGCCCAGACCCGCCCAGACCCGTCTAGACAGCCTAGGCACCCGCCTAGGCTGCCTAAATCCGCCTAGGTTGCGACTCACTTAGATAGAAAATAGTTAACTTTCATTTTGCATTTTATTTTTTCCAATAAATTGTAAGAAACTTGTTGAATATTTAAATGAATACACATTATATGCATGTTCTCCATATTTTCATTATGTTCCAATACCTTCTAATATATATGTCATTCTATTTTGTAGTTTATAATGACATTATATATATTTTAAGTATAAATAGACACTTACTTACACAAAATATAATAGATTTACTTAAATCCGCCTAGTCCGCCTAGGCGCCCGCCTAGGCGCTAGGCCCCAGCTCGCCGCCCGACTAGCGCCTAGCGTCTTTTAGAACCTTGCTAAAAATAGACACATGACATGAAATAAAAGACGAGAACAAAACTAATATAAGTGAAATTCATTATATAGACGAATCATTAATATCACACATCCATTCTTTTTGTGTAGATGTGCATTATTCATTTAAAAAACGATACCTTAGTTGCTCAAGAGTTATATCGTTATTAATTTCATCAGTTAAACCGAATATGAAATCAAACATTCTCTATCACTTAAAGTATAAACTCCATGAAACTATAAATACATAATAACCATATTGTTTATCATAAGTGAGATTCACAATACAACAATCACAACAACAACAAAGCTTTATTTCACTAATTGTAGTCGGTTATATGAATTCTAAAACGCCATTTCGCTTGATTTTGTGTCAAATTTTCCGTTAGATCCAACTATACTCTATGTCTTTTCTTAGAGTCTCCTTCCAAATTTTCTTAGTTCTTCTCTACCCTTTTGCTCTAAACCCTAAGTGCGATCCACAATCAAGCATAAAATAAGTTACCACCGTAACCTAAACTTCCAACCAGCTAGCCAACCGCACACTTCACTGTTTGAGTGCTTTTGCATGGCCTGGAGAGAGTCCAGAAGCGAGCTAATTACAAAAAGCATAACTAGGCTGCGAATCAAACAAAGACATGTACAGAAAACTCAAAAAAGCAATCGTATGCAAAGACTTGAGCAAGAAGCTTCAAAGAGATTAAAAGCCTCCCTCTGACCACTCGTCATCCCTGTCTGTCATGTATAACATTTCCACACAACTTAACCTTGTATTATGCCATTGCGCGCCATTGCCATCCCACCACCACCACCATGCACACACGCAAAGATAAAAATCCTTCAATCATCACCACCAAAAGCCCCCCTTACCCCTCGATCCCTTCCCATTTCCTCTTCCTCTCAACCAAAATCACAGCTTTCTAAATAAGCCAGTCACAAAAACAAAATGCTTTCTAAATAGGGTGTATATCACAAATGGTCCCTGAAATTGACTCCATCAATCATGATGGTCGCTGAAATTGAAAATCGATCAATGTAGTCCCTGAATTTTAACTCGCGAATCAATGTGGTCCTTCTGTTAGTGTTCCGTCCAAATTAACTTTAAAAAAGGTTAGAGAACCAATTTTTCATGGTAAAATGATCAAAAATAACCATGTTACTTATAATTTTACTTACTACCTCTCTTTTCTTTTTTCCATCTTCACTTTTCTCTCCATTTTTTCATGGATTTGGTGCTAAAACTAAAATAAAAACAAAAAAAAATGGTTCTCTAACCTTTTTTTGGTCATTTTACCATGAAAAATTGGTTCTCTAACCTTTTTTTAGTGTTAATTTGGATGGAACATTAACAGAAGGACCACATTGATTCGCGAGTTAAAATTCAGGGACTACATTGATCGATTTTCAATTTCAGGGACCATCATGATTGATGGGGTCAATTTCAGGGACCATTTGTGATATAAACCCTTCTAAATAAGCCATGAGAGTGCCCGTTTCTTCTCCACACAGCAACAACAACAACCAATCTCCCAAGCACAACCCCCAGACTAATAACCCAAGTGTCAACTTTCACCTCGGTATTTCGAGCTTGGGGGGCTACGAGCCCACCTCGGTTCTCGACCTCCGTCACAGCCCCAACCCCGTCTCCGCCGAAAAACCCTCAAAAATTTTGGCCATCTCCGACGTGCTGTTCCACTCGAACCATGATCCTCTCGAGTGGGAGGAGGAGCAAGTCCTGCACAACTTGGACTGGGAGTCAATTATGAGGGACTTAGGGTTGCACGACGACAACGTCCCAAATCTCAAAACTTCAATCCCCCAATTGAATGCAAACGATCCTCAGATTTCGGAGTACCCCAATCCTCAGCCATTCGATCTCACCCAGCTCGTCCACTCCGATTACGACATCAATCTCTCCGAAGTGTACTCCTCCCAAAATTATCATGTGACGAACGACTTCCATCAATCGGGCAACTAGAACGTAGGGCTTGATTTCATCGAGGAGTTCATCAGCGCCGCGGACTGTTTCGACACGGACAAGTTGCAATTCGCCCAGGTGATCCTAGACCGTTTGAACAACAGGCTGCAATCCTCCTCCCCGTCGAAACCCGTTGGGAAGCCGCTCCAGCGCGCCGTAGTTTATTTCAAGGACGCTCTTCAGTCCCTCCTCAACGGCTCAGACACCGCGGCGTGCGAGTTCACTTCCTGGTCCGACATCGTCCAGACGATCCGCGCCTACAAGGACTTTTTAGGAATTTCGCCCGTCCCGATGTTCTCTCACTTCATGACGAACCAGGCCCTACTCGAAGCCCTCAACGGCTCCGCCTTCATCCACGTCATCGACTTCGACATCGGCCTGGGCGGCCAGTACGCTTCCCTAATGAAAGAGCTCGCTGAGAAAGCTGACGCGGCAAGCCGAAATAACGGCAACCTGGTCCCACCGGTGCTCCGCATAACCGTCGTCGTGCCCGAGAAGTACGCCGTCGAGACCCTACTGATTCGGGAGAACCTGTCCCAGTTCGCTCAGGAACTCAAGATTAGGTTCCAGGTCGAGTTCGTCCCCCTCCGTGCATTCGAGATGATGTCGTTCAAGGCCGCCAAGTTCATGGACGGAGAGAAGACGGCGGTTCTTCTGTCTCCATATATCCTACACCGTCTCAGCTCCCAGAACAACATCTCCAGTTTTCTCGGCAACATGCGCCGCATGTCGCCAAGCGTCGTGGTGTTCGTTGACGGGGAAGGGATGGGGGATGCCGAAACAACTTCGTTCCGGAGGAACTTCGTCTCTGGCCTCGAGTTCTTCTCAATCATGCTGGAGTCGCTGGACGCGACCGTGGCGGCTTCCAGCGACGTGGTGAAGAAGATTGAGACGTATTTGCTGCAACCAAAGATTCAGGCGGCAGTGGAGGCGGCAGGGAGGCGGATTCTACCGTGGAGGGAAGTATTTCAGGGGGCGGGGATGAGAGCGGTGGAGTTGAGCCGGTTTGCGGACTTTCAGGCCCAGTGCTTGTTGGGGAAGGTCCAGGTCAGGGGATTCCACAAGGCGAAACGGCAGGCCGAGTTGGTGCTTTGCTGGCACGACAGGGCCCTGGTTGCCACGTCCGCATGGAGGTGTAATTAGAGGAGCTGATTAACATCAGCAGCTAGCTAGAAAACTAGCTAATATCTATTAAGTAACCTATACTCTTAACTTTTGGGGTTTGGGGTGTAATTATGTGTTAAGGTAATGATCCCGGCCGGCCAATTTGTTTTGTTGGGTTTGGGAGTAGTTTTGCTGTTTTGGTGTATGTTTGGTTCTCGTTGGTTTTCATTTTTGTAACTCTTTTACTTTCTTTTTTTTGGAAGAAACATAAAAGTGAAGCTACGTAAATTATTTGAAATTGTCCCAACACTCAAACCATGAATCAATATGGATCACATTTCCTTGTACATATCTTTTAGTTCCTTTCACTTAGAAGTTAATTGCCCATTTTTACATTTCGAGTTTATTTTGAGAAAGTGTTAAACGGCACGAAGTTTTGATCTCAAAAAGTCACCAAAACACTAAATCAATGTCAACCTGTGTGTTCTAAAAAAAATATTATTACTAAGGGAGAGGAAATAGGGTAGTAAAAATTTGCCGTCTTCAGTCTTGACGAAATTGTACCTACAAAACAATCAACACATTTGATCAAGTGCAAAACCACACGTGCACAAGCGCCCACGAGATAGGGGGTAGTCCAATGGATCTCTGATGCCTAAATTAGTAACTCTGGAAAGAGTGAGTGTTTAGGGCTTAAGTGCGTCGTAAAAGTTTACCAGAAATTGGTTGAGATAAGGTATTTATAGGAGGCATAGGGTTAGGGTTTGCCCTACACACAAAGGCTTCGATTGACCAAGGTGAGTCATTCAGATGGATGATGAAGGAATAATTCTAAGATATTAATTAGGAGATAATATCTTAGAATTATCAGGTAAGTATCCTTGATTCTTGGTGATGAGGATTCCTCACTTGTTTAAGTTGTTCTTCAATCATAAATGTATTAAAGATAGGATTTGGTGATTAATCATATCTTTATTGCATTTGACTTTTCCATGTCATGACCATATGAGCTTGATGGTGTCGTAGACAACTGCTCGAGCCTCCAGGGATATTGAACTGCGCGTGGGAACATTTGTGTGTCCTGGCCATTTAATGAGGGCATTCTTGTCTTCTTCAGAAAAAAGTACACGTGTTGTCTCAGAATTTTTGTGATTATTTTTAGCTCTAGATGAAAGGTTCTAAATTATTACAATAAATAATTTAGAGAATGAGGAGTTTCGAACCCATGACGCATAAATAAAAATTCAATACCTTATCCACAAAGATATTAGACCACATGCCAACATGTGTGTTCTATTACGATAAACAGTAGTGAGAAGGTGATGTTATTCCCTTATCTTGTTTTTACTACAACATGCAAACTTCCAGAACATTTTGGTATAAAAGAAAATATAATTTTCTCACCTGTGTGGTTCGACCTCTGCCCAGATTAAGAATACACATCTCGGGCTCACTATAATGAATTACTCATCACGGAAACTTATCCATTTCAATTCTCTTAAAATAAGAGGATTAGAAGTGATAAATTTTCTTCATGTTTAATCCTCTCAAACTAAAAAATCATTCATCTCTGTCTTCATTATTTCTTAAAAATAGTGAGTTTATCTATTCCAATCCGATTATAACAAACAAACAAACAAACAAGAGAACAAACACAGTTAACCTAATTGATGAACACTTTGAAAAAGGGGATGATGTCCGCCAAAGAGTCTTCGATGCCTAAGTCAGAAAAGTAGTAGTGAGCAAAGAACACTTTGAAAAAGGGATGATGTCCGCCAAAGAGTCTTCGATGCCTAAGTCAGAAAAGTAGTATTGAGCAAAGAGAAATTGAGAGAGGTTTGAGAAGTAAGCTGCAATTACTATTTTCTCTGTTTGACCTGGCTATTTATAGGAAAAGAACTCTAGCAGGATGTGAGGCTGCAGAGCATACTTAGTAGTCCTTGATGATGCTGGCCAGTCTTTGAATTCCTGCCAGCTAGCCGTTACAAAGGTCTATGTTAGTAAGAGTACAGGTGCATTATACACGCAAGGGGAAACTCCAAATGATCGATTCCCTGCCATCATTCGACCGGGTATGCCTCGATGTGAACGGCCCGAAGGACTCGTGGTCCATTAGTGGCTATAAAGCCCATAACCTTATGGCGGACTACATCTTATTCCCTTACGCATACTCATGACGTTGAAAGTAAAATCGTCACATTTAGCATATTGTTCGCGTATCCTTGTATTAAACGTAGTTTATTTTGTGTCTCCACACTTGTAATTGAATGCAAATTGTGAATTGTCATGACGGTTAAGGCATCTGCTTCAATGTCTCAAGTTCACTCTTCCACCTTCCTTTAGACCATCTCCAACCGTAAGAGGGCCAGAGGGCTCGTTTTAGCCATGTGGCCTTCCAAGAAATTAATATTTTAATGAACAGTGCAAGGCCATATTTCTTACCGTCTCCAACCAAGGGCCAGACCAAGCATAACCTCGTCACAAAACCATCTCCAACCGAAGGCCAAAAGGTCATAGAGCCAAACATAATTTACTATTTTAATTGAATTACTATGGTTACTTAAATTAAATTACCTCAATAATTTTATGTTATGGATTGTCAATAATTTTCATGTTGTTAAATGTTTTTAAAAATGTTGTATAAGTTTCATGTTGTTAAATTTTTTTTATGTTGTTTAATATTGTTTAAAGTTGTTTTATGTTACTTAATGTATAAAAAAACTATAAAAAAATCAAATATAACGTAATCATGTGGCCCGGCCCGGGGCTGGCTGGCTCATTTGGGCTGGTTAGCCCTTTGACCCTTTTTTGTCCAGTGAGGCCCACGAACATTTTGGCCTGGCCCTTGGTTGGAGATGATTTTCAGGCTATTTTTGACCCTCTAGCGATCAGGATCATTATTGGAGATGGTCTTAGGCCTTGAACAAACGACTTTAACTACTAGGTGTTTCCCTTTGCGCTTTGCTCTGCTTTGCTCAGAAATGGTTCTTCTCGGATCCAACATCACCAACGAGGTGCCCTTTCTTCTTCCTCATTCGATTCCATTTTCCTTTTCTCTTCGCTTACTGATTGATACATTTATTTTCCTTTCGCTCTCGTTTACCTTTGGTTTCAGTCGATGTAAAACAGACTAATCCCGACAATTTCGAACTCTAATAAGATTTAGGGGTTCTCAAGTACTTTTAACTTGCGATTAGATTGCCTTTTAAATTATTTTCTAATGATTCAGTATAACCTATACAAATTTTAGAATTATTTTTTTTAAATTTCAATTGTTACTGTAAATCGTGTGAGTCTACAAGATAATGAATCGTAGGAACTATTCGATGATTAGAATGTTAATTTCAGTAAACTGGGTTGTGAAATTCAACAACTTTAGGATATTTTGGGAAATTTTGTTAATAAATCATGAATTTGCTTCTGTGTGGTTATATATCCGAAGTTGATGCTTAGTATTTGTTTATCATTGCCTGCATTGTGGTATTGTATGTAGTATTGGAATCCATTAATTTTCCGATAGTTACATGCTCCAATTGACGTTTGAGAATGATATGACCCAGACCTGCAATGGCCTCAACCTGCAATGGCAGCTATGGTGATAGTGATGGGAGGACAGAGAGGAGATAGAGAGAAAAGGATATTCTATTCATTGATTTTCTCCTCCCTTACAATTTCTCTTGGCTACCATTTAACCACACGCCAAGTATTTTCTCTCCACTACATGTGTGCCAGCTGGGCATATTTGGAGAGCATGTCCACCACCACCCATATCACTGATTTGCCCTTGCAATTAGGTAAACCAACAATGAAGTCCATACTGATATCACTCCAAACTCTCTGTGGTATTGAGAGGGGTTGTAACAGTCCAGGGGGTGATATATTCTCAATTTTGTTTTGCTGGCAGGTAGGACATTCAACTATGAATTGCTTAATGTCATGTTTCATCCCCTTCTAGTAAAAACCTCTCTTGATTCATTGGTATGTTTTAAGCACTCCCTGATGCCCTGAGGATGGGGTGGAATGATGTTCTGTAATAATTTTGACTTTCCAATCAGAAGTTGGGCCTAACATAATTCTTTTCTTATAACAAAGGAACCCGTTGTCAATAGAATAACGGTTCAAGTGTGAACTATCAGAGCCATCATGTGTATCTTGCAGCAACATATTCTTTTTCTTCCTAACCCATGCATCTTGCTCACTGCTCCTTTGCAACTCATCCAACCAACCGGCATAGGGGTAAGAAATGGCAATACACTCACTGAGCTCGCCATTGTTAGTGATTGGTGCTCACCCTTGAGCTACAACAGGCAGCCTAGACAATGCATCAGCTACCATATTTTGAGCCCCTTTTTATATTGAATTTCGTAGTCATACCCCATGAGCTTGGAAACCCACTTTTGTTGAAAATGAGTACTTGCCCGTTGACTTAAAAAATATTTAAGGCTATTGTGGTAAATTTTGATAACAAAATGTCTTCCTTGTAAGTAATTCTGCCATTTTTTCACTGCATACACTATAGCAATCAACTCTCTCTCATAAGTAGAAAGAGCTTGGTTTCGAGGACCAAGAGCTTGACTAGTGAATGCGATAGGATGGCCCCCTTGTTGAAGAACAGCCCCAATGCCACATCCAGAGGCGTCACACTCCAATTCAAAGGGCTAAGAAAAATTTGGAAGAGCTAAAACCTGGGGAGAGATCATGATGGACTTAAGATGGTCAAAAGCTTGTTCCGCTTCCTTACCCCAATGAAACCCATCTTTTCGAGTCAACTGGTAGAGAGGGTGACATATCTTGCCATATCCCAGAACAAATTTTCTATAATATCCAGTTAACCCTAGGAACCCCCTTAACTCTTTGACAGATTTTGGAGTTGGCCATTCTTGTATAGCAGACAACTTAGAAGGATCAGCTGCTACCCCTTCTTGAGAAACTATGTGACCCAGATATTCCACACTCGATTGTCCAAATGAGCATTTGGATTTCTTAAGATACAACTGATTTTTCCTTATGACTTCAAACACAGTCTGCAAGTGTTGTAAGTGCTATTCCCAACTCTTGTTGTAGATCAAAATGTCATAAAAAATACCAATACAAACTGCCTGAGGTATGGCTTGAATATATCATTCATCAAGCTTTGGAAAATGGCGGGAGCGTTAGTAAGTCCAAAAGGCATCACTAAAACTTCATAGTGACCCTCATGCGTTCGAAACGCCGTTTTGTCAACATCACTAGCCGACATAAGAATCAGGTGATAACCAGAGCGCAAGTCAAGCTTAGTAAAGTACCGGGCACCATACAACTCATCCAATAAATCATCTATAAGGGGTATGGGGTATTTATCCTTGATGGTCAAGGCATTAAGTTCCCTGTAATCTATACACATCCTCCAGCTGCCCTCCTTCTTCTTAACCAAAAGCACAGGGAATGAGAAAGGATTATGGCTCGTTGAATGAACCCGATAGCCAATAATTCTTGCACTGCGTTCTCAATTTCTGTCTTCTGTAATGGACCATAATCATATGGTCGAATGTTTGGTGGTTTTGCTCCCTGGACTAGAGGAATGTGGTGATCATGTTCCTTGGGTGGGGGTAACTTCTTAGGGACTTGAAAAATATCGTCAAATTGGCTCAAGACTTCTTGAAGTTCAGGCAATTGATTCCCACTCAAATCAAAAGACTCCAATTTCCTCCCCTCCATAGAATAGAGAAACAGTCCCAAATTAGAACTGCCGAGAGCTTTTTCAAGGTGTTGTAGAGAAACCTCTTGTATGCACTGCGATGGGGTCATAGTAGGGGACAGTGTATAACGATGGTGATCCTTGGTGAATTCCATCGTAAGCAACTGAAAATCCCACAGGACAGGACTCACAGTGGACAACCATTGGACTTCGAGAACAACATCACAACCACTCAAGGGCAAGGAGAAGAGATCAACCTTGCAGGTATACCCCCCCCCCCCCCCCCCAAAAAAAAGAGTATAGCATTCTTGCAGCAACCGGAACTACGTACCTTGCCTCCATCAGTTATCATGACTTCAAAGTTTGTGGTAGGAGAGACTGATTGTCCCCATTGTTTCAACAACTTGGAGTCTACAAAATTATAAGTGCTTCCCGAATCTAGTAGAATTCGAACATGGTGCCCATTAATTTGGCCATTAACCTTCATAGTCTGAGCTGTTTGGCTCTCCCTAGTACCATAAAAAGCACAAGAACTAAGTTCCATGGGCAGATCCGAGCTAAGAACCTCCAAATGAGGCAAATCCACCCCCTCAGGGTCAAGGACATCAAGCATTAACAATTGCTTTAACCCACACGTATGCCCTGCAGTCCACTTATCAGTGCAAAACCAACACTCCCCCCGCTCCCGTTTCTTTTGAATCTCCGCAGGGGACAATTTCTTAATAGGGTACGTACTCGGTCGAGGGACTGGAAAAGGATTAGGAGTGGCAGTGGTGGATGGTTTGGATGACACAGTGGATTTGAGAATGGGAGATTTGAGCTCAGTAAATTTAGCATCATGAACACTCACAGGTTTCAATATCTTCACATCAAATTTCAACTTCTTCCGCAAACCCCCTATGAAGCAACTCTTAAGCAAAAGGGGACCAATTTCAGGTGAGCGAGTGGCTAAACGCCGAAATTCGGATATATAATCACGAAGACTATCAGTTTGACAAAGTTTGAAGAGTGCTTCAGCACTATCTTCAAACGCAGAAGGGCCAAACTCCATACACAGGGCCTTAGTGAACTCCCACCAAGTAGGTGTGGTAGTCAAGCAATCCAACCAACGAAACCAGTGGAGAACCTCCCCTTCAAAATGGAAAGAAGCAGTGAGGACTCGCTGATCATCTGGAATGTTGTAGAAGGAGAAATACTGCTCCGCCTTGTAAATCCAGGAGAGCGGATCGTCACCATCGACAAATCTCGAAAAATCAATACGTTGAGACCATGGCAACCTTGGTGGAACTCCCCCTCCCCCCCCCTCCCCGGGTAACAGAATGACTCATTTGAGGTGGCAAAAGATCCACGTCAGGTGGTGGGGGATCTATAGCAGGTGAGGAATTAGAGGCACCGGCACCAAGACGTTGACAACCGAGCTCACGACGAAACTGCTCGAAATAAAGAGGCAAACGAGCATCGAGGTGAGAATTGATCTTGGAGTCAAACGCCTCATTAACAGCAGAGGTGATGAAGGAGGGGAGATTGGCGAGGGTAGCTTCAATGGAGGAGACACGAGCGTCCATGGCGGTGAAGCGAGAATTGTTGGTGTAACGGGGCATGCACAGCAAGGAAAACCAGCGATCGAATGGGTGATACCAATGATATGACCCAGACCTGCAATGGCCTCAACCTACAATGGCAGCTATGGTGATAGTGATGGGAGGACAGAGAGGAGATAGAGAGAAAAGGATATTATATTCATTGATTTTCTCCTCCCTTACAATTTCCCTTGGCTACCATTTAACCACACGCCAAGTATTTTCTCCCCACTACATGTGTGCTAGCTGGACACCACTAACTAATTAACTAGACTCCAAAACAGACTTAAGTGATTACAATTGAACCCGATTACAAAATGCCCTTACACTTTTACCCAAAATCCCTTACAAAACAGTCCCATCTCAACACTACTTGTTTATTTCTTCTACTAAGTGATCCTTCCTTACAGTTCACAACACAGAATATCCCGGTGCAAGTAGGGTTGAGGTTGCTACTTTGTCGTCTTGGTTAGAACATTGTACTCCGAACAGCATGGTAAGGCAGGATTAAAGTTCGTTGTTTCCTTTGTGAAACTTCGAATGTGGTTGGGATTGATTTACCAGTATACTGTACATGCAAGGCAATTGAAAGGAAAGATGGTACTGCACAAGAAAAGTGGCTTTTATATTGGGCGGGTTGGAAATTATTAGTTCTTAGTGTTCCTTTTGTACTTTGTATTTGGATAAATTGTCTTAAGATTCTTAACTGTATGCTATCAAGACTATTTGAATTATCGTGCAAGTAATCTAATTCTTGCCACCTTTCACTTCAAATGATTGTAGCTTATGGATCTTTCAGCCTTGTTGAAATATTTTCAGACAAGCTTATGTCATGGTAAGATCTGGATCCTTTTCCTCATAATTATCACATTTGTTAAATAGTTAGGTTCTCTATGTATCACATTTGCTACCTTTTTACATCTTGTTGTACTTTTATGCGCAAACGGAAGCGAATTATAACAAAGTACCAAGTATCAATGTTGTAGGCGAAAGCTAAAACAAACAATCTCAAACTAATACAAGAGATTTACGTGGTTCGGCATAACGCCTACGTCCACGGACAAAGCACTGCAAGGAATTTCACTAAACAAATGGAGATTACAAAAGAGTGTTTAACTCTCACAACCCAAATCCCACAAATTACAAACCCTAAACCAAACGAGTAGAAAACCCAAAACTAATGGAGAAGATTCTCCCAAATTGCTCTCTTACTCACAAATTGACTCTCACCAAATTGCCACACAAAAGAGCCACTCAAAATACACTAACCCTAAGGTCCTATTTATAGTGCATAGGACTTAGGTTACAATAAAAATCCTAATAGGAAGTAAATCCAAATCCTAATCAAGGAAACCAACTAAGAAGTCAAAATCCAAACCCAAATAGGACACCAAAACCAAATAGGTAACACAAACCTAATTCTTTGCATCATTCTAATTTTGAGCCTAAAACCCCACAATCTCCACCTCGGCGAGAAATTAGCAAACTTCCAAATCAAATACAAACTTCAAATTTGGGATACCAAAATACAAACACAAACGCGCACCAAATTATTTCGAAACTGATCTCCACCTAGACTTAAAAAATCCAAAAGTCTTCAAACTTGAAATTTCCTCCAACGCCTTCTCCAACAAATTCCATTACGGAAACTAACAAATACGAAACAAAATCCAAGCAAAAGATTGAACATACGAACAAAAAGTGCGAATTGCACTCCACCCAAAGAGCTTGAGTACCAAGCTCCACCACCTCACATAACCTTTAGAGGAGTTCAGAACAACGATCTTCTGCAATGTTTGCATCAACACTAGCAAAGGACTTATCAAACGGCTTCTTTTTGCCTAGAGTTTAGGGCAATCTACTTTCCAATGACCCTCCTTATAACAATAGCTACACGTGTTCTTTCCAAGTTTGCCCCTTTCCTTATTCCTCCTTTGAACTACCAAAGCTCCATCTTGTGTGTCAAACACTTTATTCTTTAGCTCTTTAGAATTCAAAGCGACTTTAACATCTTCCAAACTAAGACTTTCTCTACCAAATAGCATGGTATCGACAAAGTGTTCATACGAAGAAGATAAAGAACACAACAAAGTTATCGCATAATCCTCATCACTAATTTGGTCGTCCATACTTTTCAAATCCATCATAAGTTTATTGAATTCATCAACATGCTTATGAATTGACATACCTTCATCCATACGAAGAGTATGCAAACTTTTCTTCAAATACAACCGTTTAGCAAGGGATTTGGTCATATACAAACTCTCCAATTTTAGCCACAACTCCGGTGCAGATTTGATGCTACCAACTTCTCGCAATACTTCATTCGATAAAGTCAGCAGGATTGCTCCAAGTGCCCGCTCCATAACATCTTCTTTTTCTTCATCAGTCCACGAATTCGGCAAAGCCTTCACACCCTTTAATGTTTTCAAAAACCCTTGTTGAACTAACAAAGCACGCATCTTCAATTGCTAAATACCAAAGTCATTGCCGTCAAACTTTTCAATATCAACTTTCACCGATGACACAGAAGGCTTCATAGTGACTGCCAAGCAAAGCCCAATCCGAAACCTGGGCTCTGATACCACTTGTTGTACTTTTATGCGCAAACGGAAGCAAATTATAACAAAGTACCAAATATCAATGTTGTAGGCGAAAGCTAAAACAAACAATCTCAAACTAATACAAGAGATTTACGTAGTTCGGCGTAACGCCTACGTCCACGGGCAAAGCACTGCGAGGATTTTCACTAAACAAACAGAGATTACAAAAGAGTGTTTAAACTCTCACAACCCAAATCCCACAAATTACAAACCCTAAACCAAACGAGTAGAGAACCCAAAACTAATGGAGAAGATTCTCCCAAATTGCTCTCTTACTCACAAATTGACTCTCACCAAATTGCCACACAAAAGAGCCACTCAAAATACACTAACCCTAAGGTCCTATTTATAGTGCATAGGACTTAGGTTACAATAAAAATCCTAATAGGAAGTAAATCCAAATCCTAATCAAATAGGTAATTAACAAAACCTCTCCACCAAGGAAACCAACTAAGAAGTCAAAATCCAAATCCAAATAGGACACCAAAACCAAATAGGTAACACAAACCTAATTATTTGCATCATCCTAATTTTGAGCCTAAAACCCAACATATGCATATTCATCTTTGCATATTTGCTCAGAATCCCATATTGCTTTGGTGTTGTTTCAGGATTATTCTAGATCTCTTTAAATTTGGTACGTTGACGGTTTCATTAAATTTCTGATGAATAAGGTTGTATGTTTCAACCACAGTTGGTGAATTGAAAAGCAGAAATACAGTGTTATTATATAACTAAAAGAAATCAGCATTTTGAACAAAGAAGACTAATAGGAAAACGGTACCCTACACAATTCAGTAGACCTCCACTTTCCATTCTTTATGACCATGACACGATACCATTTTCCAGCAAGAGTCTTTCAGTAACATTCTTAGTAGAATGTGTTTTCAACTATAATTATAAATGAGGATCTATTTGTTGGAACTTGTGAGGGACAAAAGTCCCACATCGCGCGTTCCAAATCTAAAGCACCTCTTTATAAGTGCTTTCACTCATTTATGGTTTGAAAAGAATTGAGTCAAGGCCATGGACCTTGGGCCTTAAACTTGGAGGGTTTGGGAGTGTATATTAAATGTCAAAGATGGTCCTTGGGGCTCTTGGGCTCGGATGGACGAAAAATCACAAGTTCAATATTTTTCATTTTTCAGTTTTTAACAGTTATCTGAAAGGACAATTTTGAAAGGTTATAACTGTTATCTGAAAGGATAATTTTGAACAGACATATCTGTTCACGAATGCCATTATAAATAAGGCTACAATATCAGAAACGAAAGTACATTCCATTGCTTCCTTATTCCATCTATCATAGAGAAATATCACAACCAATTCGCCTAGAATCCAAGTTCAAGTGCAAGAACTTGGATTTGATAGTTGTATCCTGCAAGATAGAAGTCCATTGAACTACTGCACAAGTGTAGGGGCGAAATTATGTCTTAGGAGATTGCTGCTGCAAGCCTCTATCTTCATATTCAAGTCAGTGATTTGTGATTTTATATGCAATTTCGTTAATTGTTTTTATTTTGATATTTGTATATGTGAAAACATTCTTTCGAAATAAATTGTACAAGTTATTTTATATATTATTCAATTAACATTTGATTGGTTCCTGACACTATTGGCTTAAGGAATCAGTAAATTATTTCCAACAATGCTATAAGAAAAGATATCACTACTAATTTTTTCATGCGTGTATCTGAGTTTGATAGATAACCTCATCATTATTTCCGTTGTCCTCAGGTGCCCAATGTACTACCATATGAAGTTTGCATTTCTTGTTTGGCTCCAACTTCCTACTGTTGTTGTAAGTTCATTTTTAATCTTCTCTTTGGAGTGTTTATATCAACTATCAATACATATGGGAGAAGGATTATAAAGACACTTGTCTGTCACAAAGTTCACTTGGTTATAATTGTTATTTTATCTCTCCCTCTCTTGCGTTCACTTCTAGTACGTCATTGCAATCATCCTCATATACTCAGACTCGTTGTAACATTCCATTGGAATTGTTGCGTAAAATTGAGTAATTCCACACACACACACAAAAAATTGTTTTTTAAATTTGTTTTCATCTTTCTGTTTTGGATTATATTTTTACTTTGGTAGACCGGGATGTGATTTCACCAATGACCTTTTCTAATCCTAAACCATTTTCCCCAGCTACCTCATCACATGGGCTCTTCTTCTGGGCTTATTAACATAATCGTGTTACTTAATTACTGTGCGTATGATTGTAAAACGAAATTTACTACTTGTGAGAAGTCTGCTAATCTATTATACGAAACATAATTTCTTTGAACTAGGTTGTTTTTACTTTTTTTAAGTTGTGGTGTCAAGTGTACAGGTAGGTCTTGGCTGTCAGACATCAAAGAAATGATTAGAAGTCGTTTTGAAATTATATATAATTCTATGTATTACTAGGTCTTTTCATGATTTTAATCCAATTTTGTTGAAATATCATCTGTTAAAGATGTTGATGGACACTTGGAAGAAGAAAAGAATAGCATATTCATTTGGGTATTTATGGGTGCCTTATCTTATGTTTATAGTTGAATTTTGAGCTGTGTTCAGAATGCTTTGTAGCATTTCACAGCCAACTGTAGTTATGTGCATACTTACGAGGGGAAAATTTTGTTGTAATTAACTAGCTGCTTTCTTTTATAAAAAGAATAGTAAGTAAGTTTGCCTTTTTTTGCATCAGTGAGCGAAGCAGTTGTGCACAAACCATGTACGCCCGTTCTTTTTGAAGCATCAAGCTATAATTGATCGAGTTTTGGTGCTCACATATAGCAAAGTGGTATTCCCCATGTCTTTATATGAGTTTAGGGTGAAGTGCCGATTTAGTCCATGAACTATCACCTCAGTAAAAATTAGGTTCCTGAATTATTTTTTTGGTAAAATAAGTCCCTAAATTCATTAGAAATTGCTAATTTCATCCCTACTATTATATTCAAAACTATTTTATCCAATTTTTCCTCAACTTAAGTCACTTAACACACTTTAGAGTATAATACTATAATTTTCTCGTCTATAAGTGCATAACATTTCATATAGGTTGTGAATTTAATGTCTAATTTACCTTCAAAAGTTAACTTACAATATTTCTTTATGAAAAACTACCAATTTCTCCTCCAAATTTAACTCCATACACTATTTCTTTATGAAAAATTACTAATCTACCCTCCAATGTGTATCACATGCAAGTCACGTCACGTCACTTAAATTGACGAAAAATTGAATATAATAGCTTCGAATATAACATTAGGGATGTAATTGGCAGATTTTTATAATTCAGGGACTAATTTTTCTGAAAAAATAGTTTAGGGATCTAATTTCTGAAGTAGCATAACAGATTACTAACAAGATAAAATAAACATATCCAAACTGTAGCACTGTGACCTTAAATGTAAAGAATAAGAGTGATGTTATTTAGACGCACCAAAATCGGTCATGCATACTAACAAACTCCATGAAACCGTAAATCAGTTTTATGCGTCTAAAGGTGAGAACCGAAGAACTACTTGTATTAGAGTTTGTTGTCGGGACTCGGGATGGTTTGTAATGTGGTCCAAATAGAAGCACTCTTAAAGTCCAAAAGGAGTTGCAGAATATCTTGAAGAAAAATTTGGGTATGGGAGAGAGAATAGGCATACGAGCTCGAGCCCAAGGCATGTATAGAAAGAGAGAAAATGGGGCATAAGAATTCAAAAACTCGAAATAGCAAATGGAAGTAAATCTACTATACTCTTTTTCCAATGATACAACAATCTGCATGGCTCCCGGGGATCCAACTCATCAGCTACAAACTTCACAAATAAACGTTACCGTTACAGAGAAAAAGGGTTAAAAGTGTGTAAATTAGTAAGGAAAACAATCTCTACGCTCAATCCGAGCAAGGGTCATGGCTTCCCGAGCTCAATCCAAGGGTCGTGGCTTCCCGAGCTCAATCAATCTCTGTTACTACAAAGCGAGACTAATACTCCATCTCAGCTGTTGCCCTCACCACCACCAGGCTGCCGCTCAAGGTTTGCTACCAAATCGGGTCCGCACACTCGCGTTATTTCTTCCTGTATAGCAGCAAAAAAGACATACTTCATCAGAAGATGGACTGCACTCGTGCAACAGATTAGTGACTTTTCGCGCAACTTGGATTGCTTTTAACGCATCAAGCTAGGACTCTGATCAGCAAGGATTCTCTCCTGGAACCGGGTAATGGATGACATACAAGTACAGAATGAGCAAAATGCAAGCGTATGAAAACAAACCTTTATATTAGCATTCTCAGATGTAAGTTTCTCGCATTCCTCAGAAAGCCTGTGCAGCTCTTCTCTGAGGCTATGATTCTCATTGCTCAAAGTCTCTACGCTTCCTTGTAGCTCTTCACACTCTGCCTGAAAAACATAAGAAACGGAGGAGGCATATGAATTGTTTTTGTTCAGGTCTTAGCACATCGTTTTTTAAAACGTATCATCCTCCTGTACCACAGGATGCATATCAAGAAAGGCAGATAGAACACGAAATGCCTGCCAACAAGTCTGCAGAAGTACATCTGTACCTGCTTCCGTAATCTTGACCTCCTAGCTGACTCCCTATTTGATTGCTTTCTTTTCTGCCTTTTCAGTTCACGTTCGTCCTGTCAAAATCATGAAAATCAAAAAAACATTATGAGGAGCTAAAACTATTACAAAAGGGTTTTTTAGAAATGTATTCATGAGACTTGCACCCCTGCAAAATGTCAACGGAATCCAATTTAAAAATTGAACGAACAATAAAATTTAAGCGTAATAGTTTTACTAACAAAACCATAAAAGTTGCAAAAAAAAAAAAAAAAGAATAATTCATTCTTATACGCACAAGCGCGCACACACACACACACACAAGTAGTCAGGTTTTCTATTGGCAGAGACAATCTAGCATGTTAGTTTACTCGATTGTTTCATTGGTGCTTCCAGATTGGCAGTCCTGGACCAAACTAAGAACGCCCAACATAACATGCCAAAAATCTAGACCAATACAGTTTTGCATGGATAATGAGTACAAAATAACAATTTAGAAGATAACAGAAAGATCCCTACTTGAATCCAATGCTCAGCACCACCAGCTGAAGGAGGACCTGATGGATTTCCTCTCACTTTTGCAGCTCCAGCACCAGCAGGGGATGCATTCCATAAGTCCATTCCGATATTCAGATTAGTTCCAGGCATAGAGACTGGCTTCCCAGGCACCGAAGCCTGAACAAGTGTCCCAGTGCTATTTTGTGCATTTGCCCCTGAAAAAGACTAACTGTAAGAAAACCATTTTAGAAAATAGAACATAAGCAGACAGTAGAGTGAACACGATTAATATACCATCCGCAAGCATCTTGTCAAAGCTTCCCTTCTTGTTTGCACCATACTCCTAAAGAGCAATTAGGTATGTTTTCATCAGAAGAAAAAAAAATGCATCTTAAGAATTTTGTTAGGTTTAAAGGTCTAAAGATGTTATCTATGTTCAGATGTTGGCAAGCTACTGGCCAACACTAGTTTTCTAGATGGGTTTTGAAAGATTCCAAACTCTGTTAGCCATTTGAAATAGTTACAAAGATCACCTATAATTAATTAACTGTAATGCACATACACACCTGATTGTTAGCATTATCATCACTTCCATCCGATGAACCCTCACTACCACTTTCACCACTATAAAGCAGAAAATTTACAGTCAAATAACAAGGCAGTGTCGGTAGAAAATCTTCTATGGAACAAATGTAAAAAGAAGAGAAAAATCTAAAAATTGTCAAAAGCAAGAATCCAAAGCAAAGATCAGCACACCTTTGTGAAGCGCCATCATTTCCTGAACCTGAAGTTGCTTTTCCACTCTCCACAACCTTGCCACCAGCCAAACCTGCATTTCCTGCAGTTCCCCTGGGTTTTTTGGTTGAAGCCCGCTCTTTCCCGTCAGGACCCTTCCCTTCCAACTCCGGGGTTGGTTGTGGTGCACCTGGGGTCTACAGAATAATTAAATAAAAGAAATCAGCTGATCAGGTTGAGATCTTCCTAAATAACAGAGTCCATTTTTATCTATGAAGATGACACGCATATGTATGCAAGAGGAATAGCATCATACCATTACCATACTGGGATGAGCATAAACTCCACCTGGAGGATACATGGCCGGGTATGGAACTGGAGTTCCATATGGCGGCATCATAGGATGCTGAAAAATTGTAAACAACAAAAAATAAAAACCACCTATTTCCAAAAAAAAAAAAAAGACAAAACAAAAAGCAACCGCTCCTAAGGAACATGTATGCCTGTATATCATTCAAAAGCAAAAGACATGTACCTGGGCTCCCCACATATAGGGGTGTGGAGTTGAGGAAGCAACAGTGGAGGCGAAAAAGGGAGGCGGAGTACCTCCAGGACCATAATAAGCCTAAACAAGAAAGTTTGCTGTAAGCATTGTTTATCAGGATATGAATGATATCTATATGCTTAAAAAAAAAATTACATATTGATCCAGAATGTGTTTTCGTCATGAACCTGCATAGAGCTGGACCAATCGGGATATGAAGGTGTTGTTGGTAATTCCTGCACAATCATCAGAAACATAATAAAAACTCGAGCTGGAAAAGGAGTGAGGACGAGGACGGCGGATGGAAGGGAGGGGAAGTACCTGAGGTGTAGAAGCTTGTTTGGAAGGCTTAGAAGGAGTACCCTCTTCCCCTGTCCCCATTTTCTATTGGCTCAGCAAATACCCCTTTTAGTTCTAATTTTACCAGATCACGTTTAATTCTTCAAAATAATCTATGAAGAACCTGAAAGACACCAAAATTAACAGTCCTCAGATTCACTAATTACATGCTTAAAATTTAGCAGCAACAAAATAACTAATTCAATTAATCAAAAACAAAATTGCTTGCTCAATTGTTGAAGAATCACATTCAAATTCTCAGGTATTTACTATTCAAACACACAGATTTGAAACCCAAAGCTACAAAATTTACCCGATAGTGGATTAAATTAAACCTACCCTTTATCCAAATTTAACTAATTTTCCTACATCAAAGCTCAAAATTCAAAATTTCAATTACAATCAAAAGCTGACAGTAATAAATTAGCAGCAGCAACAGATTGACTCATGCAAACAACACAGAATTCAAATAAAGCTGAGATTTTTGGCACAAATTGTGGAATACAAACACGAAATCCAAAGGCAATTAACTACAAATCAGGCCAGGAGACGCGTGATGCGAGAGAATTATATAAGAAGAGAGAGAGGAGATAAAGAGAGAGAGACCTGCTTTCATGGCGTTTAGAGAGAGTGAGGTGGAAGTCCAGGTGGAACTGAACTTTATTTAAGATCAACGGCTATGAAATTAGGAATCTAGGGTTTTGGATTTGGATTTGGAATTTACACCCCAAAACTCTGAAAAGACAAGTGCAAGTGCGTCCACAGAGAGAGGTGAGAGGAGAGAGGTGAGAGGAGAGAGGGAGGCTGTGTGTGTGCCTCCTGGGCTTTCAGTTTGTCGTTGTTTAGTTGGGACGGTGAGTTTTGGTATGGGGGAGTGACTGGATATGTTGTGTGGGTGCGAGATCCAGTGTGGTGGAGGTGTACCGGAAGAGGGGGTTAGGGTTTGGCGGGGGAGACACGTGCGAGGAAGAGGCGTCCAGCTGTCCACGTTTCACTGGATTAGATCGTGACGATGCAGAAGCCACGATGACTCATCCTGACAGCTACCTTTTTAATTATTTTTATCTTAATTATTATTTTGTTTTGTTACTTATATTTTATTAATTTATCTTCTTCTTATCTCTAATCTCCTATCCTTCCATCAGGTTTCTTCTACTAACTCTCCTTGATTGGCGGCCACGTCAGCTTAAAATTGAAAATTTATTATTTATTTATTTATTTTTAGGTGAACAATACTTCCGAATTAACTGCATTTCAGAGTGTAATTTTAAAAAAAGATTTATAGCACAAATGGTCACTGAAATTGACTCAGTTCATCGTATCATAAATCAATGTGGTCATTTCGTCACCATTCCGTCAAAAAATTTATTAAGTGCTGAAGTGGCACTTAAATGGGTCACAAAAATTTAATAAAATATTATTTTATGAATTAAAAATATTTAAATAAAAAAATTATAATAAAAAACTTCAAAAAATGAAAAGAAAAGAAGATACTTCCTCTGGAACAACCATGTCGTCTCCTTCTCCTCCCCTGCTTCTTTCAAGCCCAACAAGTCATTCACTTTCAAGTTCAGCACTTCCCGATGGGGTTGTGTTTGGCTGCAATTACATTTGCGACGATGACGACGAGTGACGAGTCATGGTTGATGATTCGGTCGGGTTGATTCGAAGCGGGTCATGGGCTACACGGCCCAGGTGTGGCTGCAGGCCGAGATGGACGAGGAGGGCAAGATAAAATTCCAGCTGACAACGAATGTAATCGCAGCCAAACACAACCCTATTGGGAAGTGCTGAACTTGAAAGTGAGTGACTTGTTGGGCTTGAAAGAAGCGGGGGAGGGAGATGCCATGGTTGTTGCAGAAGAAGCATCTTCTTCTTTTTTTTTTAGTTTTTTTATTATTTAAATATTTTTAATTCATAAAATAATATTTTATTAAATTTGTGGGACCCATTTAAGTGTCACGTCAACATTTAACAAAGTTTTTTACGGAATTGTGACGGAATGACCACATTGATTTATGACACCCAATTTCAGGGACTATATTGATCGATTTTCAATTTCAGGGACCATCTTGATGATCTGAGTCAATTTCAATGACCATTTGTGCTAAAAACCCTTTTAAAAATAGATCATGAATTTTCATATTTTTTATTTTGTACTATAAATGTTGTGTTGCGGGTTTATTTGACTGAACTGTATGAGGGAGAGAGGCTTGTGGCAAGAGAGAGAAGAGAGAGATTTAATAAATAAATAAGCTAATAGCAACTACGCGTTGTAGCCATTTTTGATTTTGTGAGGTGTGTGTTGTATCACATCATTGTGCCTTTATTTATAGTAGTACGATATGTTAAATCGTTACCCTAATAGGATACAACTCTAATAGGATAATAACTACTAAAGGGAATATTCCAAGATATCCCTAGATACACTAGGATTTACACAATCACATTCCTATTCTAAATATGACTGCAACCAGTGGCGGATCCAGGATTCTTACCCCAAGGGGTCGCAGTGTAAAAGTTCAAATAAAAATTTAGGATGGAAAAACATATTGAAAATGAAATCATAGTACTTTCATTCATAATTCATAATGGAAACAATATTACAAACTATAATTGTCCACGACGAGGTTTCATATTTTGAAAACGAAGCATTATAGCTTCATTTTCAATACAAGCAAAAATATCTCTCTCAATATAAACAAGCAAGCTATCACTCAACCATTGATCTCCCATTCTGTTCCTAAGTGGACCCTTAACAATATTCATGACAGAAAATGCTCTCTCCACTGAAGCAGTTGCAACTGGTAAAACTAAAGACAATGTAATGAGCAAATATACATAATTGAATACTTGATGCATCCTTGTCTCCACCATTTTTTTTGCAAGATCACCAATCCCTTCCAATTGAGAGAAATCACTACTGGAACACACATAATGAATATAAATCTCAAGTTGATCTTCAAGTGCCAAACGATCCTCATCCGAAAAGTCTTGAGGATAAAATTGAGCAAGACGAAGTAACTTTGGTTTATCAAAAGCTACAGTGAAAGCTTCACTACCCACTTGTTCAAAATTGGTTTTAAAGAGATAGCAATAGAGACAAAATGCCGCATCTTTAGATACACTATACTCCAACCAATCAAACTCATCAAACCATTGGGGAATGAAGCGTCGATTAATTCCCGACATATTAGTTATTGGGAAATTATGACCTCTAGGTTGACAAGGTCCTTTTTGTAGATATAATCTTCGGACCTCATCTCTCATATTAGCATCATAATCTATTATTCGAGTTCTTAATCCAGGATCCGCTTGAAGATTACCCAAAACATCATCTAACTGACTTTGTCTTGAACTTGGAGCTCTTGAACTACCAACAGTATTTGAACTATCAACATTATTCGAACTACCCGAACCCGATGATGACTTTCTCTTAAAAAACCGTTCCATAATAATGCTACATATACAACATATTCAAAATAAATACTCACAATATAAACAAACCATAAACATAATCAAAATAAATATGAATTGGATTTCAATTAAATTAAATATCTCATCTTGCATTCTACATATACAAAATAATGAAAATAAAAACTCACAATATAAACAAACCATCAATATTATCAAAATAAATATGAATTGAATTTCAATTAAATTAAATATATTCTACATATACAAAATATTCAAAATAAATACTAACAATATAAACAAACCATAAACATAATCAAAATAAATATGAATTGGATTTCAATTAAATTAAATATCTCATCTTGCATTCTACATATACAAAATAATGAAAATAAAAAATCACAATATAAACAAACCATCAATATAAACAAACCATCAATAAAAACAAACCAATAAAAACTCACAATATAAACAAACCATCAATATAAACAAACCATCAATAAAAACTCACAATAAAAACTCACAAAATAAATATGAATTGAATTTCAATTAAATTAAATATATTCTACATATACAAAATATTCAAAATAAATACTCACAATATAAACAAAGGGAGGAGATGGAGTTGGAGCCGCCAGCAGCAGGGGAGCAGCAAGGGAGGGAGGAGATGGAGTTGAGGGTTTGGGGGCAGCAGCAGCAAGGGAGGAGAGGAGTTGAGGGTTTGGGGGGATTGAGTTAGGGTTGGAGGAGGAGAAAACAAAAGAAATTGGGGCTTTTGATTGTATAGGGCTCGGGTCGGAAGGCTGGGACTGGGGGGGGGGGACACGGAGGGAATTTCTTTTTCTTTTTTTTTGTTCGGCCTGGCCCAAAACGACGCCGTTTTGGCCAGGTCATTTAAAAAAAATTCCTGGGCCAAAACGACGCCGTTTTGCCCGTCTGTTTTGAAAAAAAAGAAGCGCGCGCGAGGCGCTTCTTCTTCCTCTTCCTGCCGAGTTTTCGTTCAGGGTTTTTGTCGAACACTTGGCGTGCGAGTCCGACCCCGACGACCCCAGCTCCAAGAGGTCGCATATGGGAGCTTCAAGGTTGTTTCCATGGTTTCCAAGGGGTCGTGCGACCCCGACGACCCCACTGTGGATCCGCCACTGACTGCAACACTCCCCATTGAGTGTGGAAAAACTCAAACAAAACATCATATCAAATCTTCAGCAGTTAAGGTAGAACAGTTGATGAAGTCGTCGGCACAACGAGTAAATGCGAGTCTCTAATATAAAGAAAGTATACATCGGTAGTAAAACTCACCAAATCTAGCTATAGTAAAACCTAAGGCAAGTAAAAACTCATAGACTAAAGAGAAAAGTGAGAAGTATGCATAGTGTCTAAAACAAACATCAAACAGGACGAAAGTAGTAAACTCAATGGAGTATGATCATCCCATGATGGGTGCCTCATCAAAACCTCGTTAGATAGCAAAAACCCAATAGGAAAAATACTCCTAATCGTAGGGGAAAATAGTACATAAAGATTAAGTGAGTATGCTTCAGAATACTCCCCATGAGCTATACATAACTTCCAAATAAGAGAACTACAAGCAATTCAACTCAGATAATTTACGCATACCGATTCCTTGGATGAGCTTCTGAAAAGTAGACTTTGGGTAATGACTTGGTAAAGAGATCGGCCTGGTTGTCTTGGGAACTGATTTGTTTGACTTCAATGTTCTGATATTGTTGTTGCTGGTGAGAATAACTTGGTGTCGTCTTCCTTGATGTATCCATTCTTTAACTGCTCAATACATGTTGCATTGTCTTCAAAGATCGTCGTAGGAAGGTCAAGGACGGTAGTAAGATCACTAGTGCTTCGAATATGTTCCATGACTGCTCTCAACCAAAAGCACTCATGCGATGCTTCATGCAGGGCAATGATCTCAGCATGGTTCGAAGAAGTCGCAACTAGCATTTGCTTGGTAAACCTCTAAGATATAGCGGTGTCTCCAACGGTAAAGACCCGTTCTTAAATAACCAGCATCTATGTAACCAACAAGGCGGGAATCAACTCGAGGACTGAGGGGGAGCGGCTCCTTTCGAGGATTCTTGGGTGTAGAACAAACTCAAATCTGTCGTACCCTTGAGGTAGCGAAAAATATCTTTAACACCATTCTAGTGTCTACGTGTAGGCGTATTGCTGTATCTAGCCAATAGATTAATAATGAAAGAGATGTCAAGTCTAGTGCATTGAGCCAAGTACAATAAAGCACCAATTGCACCTAGGTATGGAACTTTAGGCTCCAAAATCTCTTCCTCATCCTCATTGGGACAAAAAGGATCTAGTTTAGCATCCAGAGTCTGAATGACCATACGTGTGACCAATGATCCTTTGATTCACAACGGTAGCACATGTTCATTTCAGTGGAAGCCGATTAAACGGTAGTTTTTCCCTTGTTCTTGAAGTTTGGGGCCTTAGGTGCAAGCAGTTGGTGCTTCTGGGTCAAATTTCCTCCCTTTGGTAGGCCTTGGCTCTATTGACTTTGGGCCCGTAGGTGGGCTTGCCGCACATTACCACGGCCACGATGATTTTTTCATTGTTTGTGACTGCTATAATTGGTCGCATGCGCTTCAGGTGGAGCGTTCGAGCCAGTGGGTCGAGCTTGATGATTTCTCATCAAAAGCTGGTTCTACTTTTCAGTGAGAAGTAAAACAGAGATTTAATCTGAAAATTTGGTGAACTTTTGTGCCCTATATTATTGTTGCAAAACAATATTGGTGGTATGGAAGGTCGAATAGGTCTTCTCCAAGAGATCTGCATCTGTTAAGTCCATTTTACATAACTTAAGCAGTGATCGGATTCTACAAACTTCAGAGTTGTATTCATTCACGGACTTAAAGTCTTGGAAGCGTAAATGTTGCCAATCATGTCTTGCTTTAGGCAAGTTAATGTCTTATGGTGATTAAAACGATCGGTTAGAGCAAGCCAGAGGGTGTGTTGATCCTCCTCAGCGAGGTACTCGATCTGCATTGCATCATGGATATGTCTTTGAATGAAGATCATTGCAGTAGCTTTCTGAGCTTTATCGATGGTGTTGGCGTCGGTAGGTTCATCGATGGTGGCTCTAATACCCTTTGCAGTAAGATTGAGCTTTACGTCTTGAACCCACTTCTGGCAGTTTCTTCCAGATACTTCCATATCTGTGAAATCGAGCTTGTTCAAGTTCGAAATGTCCCTAAAACAGAGGGTACAATAAAACGTGGTTAGTCATATGGTAATCTATAGAAATACATCGTAGAACATTGGGGTTCTATAGACATGTATTGGTTTGATTTAAACATGAAAGCTACAGGTTTCATGTGCTAAGTTTTGAATGAAAACTTCAGGTTTCAAAGGCACTAAATATAAAACTACAAGCTCAATTTAGTTTTATGAACAATTAGTTCATAAAGTAGAGGTTCTTGCAAGAACATAGAATGCAATATGCTGATTTAAGTGTAGTGGATTTGAGTTGCTTTGGGAACTCAAGTGTCAGAGCTTCAAGACTACGAAAGGATGTCAATGGTTCAAAGTAGAAAAATAAATTATTGAATCGTTAATGTCCAAAAGTGATCTTCAGGTCAATATTTTTGGATGAATTATCATATTAATAGATTGCATGTCACTTTTAATTAATTCAATAGATTAAGACCAAACGCGGTCGATCGTGGAAGCAAAATAATGATAGACGGGTCATATTAGCTTCGGTTGGTGATAAACCAAGTGATAATTAAATTAGAATTAATTGCCGCAACCCAAAGTACCCAAAAAAAAAATATTTGGGTATGAGTTATAACGCGGGTATGCCAAAAATTGGCATTGAATCAAAAGAAAGGACGTGGCCCAGCAAAAAAATGGGCTGGTGACAACGCGGGATAGGCCTTGCAGTTCGGCTGCAGGTACAGGCCTTTGGGCTGTGAGGTTTGGGTGAGCCTAGCAGCAAGTGCTGCTAGTTTGGGCCAAAAACAAGGCACGGGTGCTGGCCTACAACTTAGTGCGAGGAAGCCCAGCTGAGGCTGGGTTTCGGGTTTTTAGGCTGGTGCAGGTCAAGCCCAGCAGTGCAAAGGCTGATGGCGAGCTGGGCCAAGGCATGGGCGAAGCCCAACAAGTAACAGGCTTGTTGTCGGCAGGCCTGGGCACGAAACATAAGCCAGCAGCTCTGGGTTGGGCCAGGGATGCATAGGATAGGTCCAAGAAAGCTTTAGGCCTTCTCGGGTTGGGCTGGGGCTGCAAGCCTGTGAGTACCCTCGACTTGGGTTGTCTTGTCTGGGCAGTAAAGCCTAAAGGGCTGCTGTCGTGTGGTCCAAGAAGTCAAACGACGCCGTTCCCATTTTTGCTCCATGCGGCTGGGCTGCAAGCCAACTGCGGTGGTCGGCGATGATGCCTATGACGGCGCGGCAGCGAGCCGCAGCATGCCTACACTCCTTTTTTTTTTCTCTTACCATTCACGATACTCTATCTTTCTACTTCCATACAACACATACCATGCACGATACTCTATCTTTCTGTTTTCATACCATACATGATATTTTATCTACCATGTTCGTATCCTGCACAAACACTAAATACGTGCAAACGCTTGTATATCT
This sequence comes from Cotoneaster glaucophyllus, assembly GCA_036320875.1. Taxonomy (NCBI): domain Eukaryota; kingdom Viridiplantae; phylum Streptophyta; class Magnoliopsida; order Rosales; family Rosaceae; genus Cotoneaster; species Cotoneaster glaucophyllus. The sequence continues at coordinate 19,873,613 of CM070073.1, forward strand.
TCTTTACCTTATAAAGTCTACTTCTGAAAACATTTTGAACTCTTAAGTCATTTGGACACCCAAAATAGGTCTTTACAAAATTCACAATGATGTGAATCATGTGATGAGTTAGTCAACATATAAGATAACACCACTAAGCCGCCCACAAAAAAAAAGGGAAACAAAATCCTTATCTGAAACCCAACTTTCCACCCAAAATTTGTACACCGACAAGAAAGTGAAATAATTTCATCATAACCAGCAATTCAACCATCAGAAAAGAAGAGTCACTGTGACTGATCACATTAACAATTCATTAGCAAAATCTAGGATTGCTTGAGAAGCAAGCCAGCTTCGGAGAAATATCCAACTGCCAAAACAACTACAAACTTCTTTTTGGTTTCTTTCAAAGCTTTGTATCCTACTCTCCATCTAATAATATTCTACGGGGTTCCTACCACGATGTATCTGTACAGTTGCTTGTAACACAAGTTACAGGCAACAGTTCAGCTCAGAATCCCTGGCTGTGTCTACCCTAATCTCTATACCTGTGGTTCTACTGTGTATCCTACAAAACTTTAGCGAATAACCGATCACTCATGCACCGCTACAGGTCGACAGCAAAAGAAGAAGAAACTTGATCTGCACTTCTTTCGCCTTTTAACTTTCTTTTTCTCTTCGGACTTGTCAATCGCATGGACTCTGGGAGGCTCTTCTTCCTTCACGTTGCTCTCTTGAGGTTCAGATTCCGGCACATTGACTGCTGGAGGTTCCAACTCAGCCGCACACAGTTGTTTGTGGTAGTTGGAAAGATGGCTTGTGATCTCCATGAACTCAGGTCGGATCTTTGGGTCGTCGGCCCAACAGGACTCCAGGAGCGGAATGAGATCTTGAGGAATGTCGTCCAGCTCTGGCCGTATTTTCTGAAAGCACGAAGGGAAGTCATCCACCAACAGTCATTTAACTTCAGAAAATAGTATTTTCATGTTACACTCAGTCCATCCCCAGCAAAATCAAACTCAAACTCAAAAAAATTTCAATCCAAAACGTCAGCTAGCATACAATGTTGTTAGTCATCTCAAGGCAGCTCAAAATAATCAAGCACCATAAAATAGAAGTCAACAAAAATTTAAAAGATAATAGATATGAAGCATTCAAGGACTTTCAATAGCTATTGGATAGATTTTCGGGTTTCTGTTCTATCCGTTTCTGTTTGAATGTCATTCGTAGGACTTACGTTCGCTGCTGCATATGCAACTATTATATTAGTCCGTCCGGAGAAAGGAGTTTGGTTTATGATCAGTTCCCATAGAACTATCGAGAAGCTGTACACGTCAGCCTTGTGATCGTATTCCTTCTTTGATCCTTTTGGAACTGGCTCTGTGCTGAATAGCTATTCAGATAATAAGAAAAATAAAATTAGCCATATTATGAATATGCATATGTGTGTGCGACTACGTGTGTGTATATATATTTTGCAGTATATGCATGAATAATGAAGGAAGAACGACAAAAAAAAGTGCACCTCGGGAGCCATCCATCTGTAAGTGCCCGCCTCCGAGGTCATGGCCCCGGATATTTCTTCTCTAGCGTGGCCGAAATCGGCCACCTTTATCATGTTCAGGTCTTCTGTAAGAAGCAGGTTGGCTGGGGAAAAAAAGAAGAGTATCAGGTAGAAGTAAATTCCTCAGGTAAATGATGTTTCAACCCTAACGTTCAAGAATTAGAACTGAGATGAGTATGCAAAACCAAAAGAAAACACGATGAATTTACCAATGCATTTCTAGCAAATGTTCAAAACTAAAAATGAGTAAATGTTTTTGTGGATCAACAAATGAACTCATTTACAGTTATAAGTGGGACATGTAGCCAAGCCAAACGCCTGATCAGTTGGTCCTCTTTTCAAAGTAAACTAAAACAACTAGAACAAAAGGGAAGTACAAGGAAAATGAAAAATAACCTGGTTTCAGGTCACGGTGGATGATGCCATTTGCATGCAAGTATTCCATAGCTCGACAGACATCCATTGCAAAACTTATTGAACACTTGAGATCAGGTGCTCCGGGGCGCCTTTCCCATAGGTACTTCTGGAGGTTACCTCCTCTCAGAAGCTCAGTAAGAATTATCATCGAAGGTTCAAAGCATGCGCCTAAAAACTGTTTCAGAGCATTGACTTTTATGAGTATATGCACTAGGGGCATTGACCATGAAAATATACACATCAGAAAAATGAGTATTATAAACTGATTGAATACGTTACGCTGATACGAATCTAGATACATTTAGAGGGTGAAGGATGGTAAAACTGAAAGATATAAAAACCAAAAACTTAAAATCTTATTCCTTAAATGGAGCTACATCCATCATAGTTTAAATTACTTGTGCAACCAGCTTGCTGAAGTTAACAGGATCGTAAATTGAATACTAATTTAGGAACAGAAGCGCAGTGATTTCATTTCCTCAGGTCAAAATTTCATCTGACCTGGATATAAATTGAAGAAATATATTTCTTGAAACCAAAGGTCAATTTGCATAAGGATATTATTATAAACCAAAACTAAGAATAGTATAGAACTCATACCAGACAAAAGAAAAGTCCCTTGCAAAAGGGAGAATGATTTCCCAGAAATGACGAGGGTAGATAATATATTAATAAACAATGCAGGCATAAGAAGAAATAAGAGGAATGGGCATCATACCTTGACAATATTGTCATGTTTCACCTTTGAAAGCATTGATACTTCCCGGTGAAACGTTTCTTGACGATCAAGACTAACATATTTTGTTTTGGGTGGCCGTATAATTTTTACAGCAACAGGCTTGGATTGGTACCTAGAAACATAATTTCGAAAGCTTCAGCAGTCTAAAATCCATGACATAAAATTCCTCAGCATAGAACAACACATAGATTATGACTTATATACACAAAAAGAACATATGATCGATTTATTACATTTCGCATACAAGTAAGATGTCATCTCATATTAATAGATTTCACAAAATTAACCCTGCCACAAACATCTAATGTTGCCATTGATCATTAATGCTTTTCATGCATGGCAACAAAGGGATAAATTTTCAGTAAATGACATCTACGCCAGACTGCTTGCTTGCCCAGGAATTAACCTTCAGGTATAATAAATAGGATAACTAGGAAATAAACTATGTCAATAAATCTTTGAAAAGGCCTGGCCAAGGAAAAAACATCTAAAGATATCCCTCTTTTACATTCCGATCAATGTAGGGCAACTTCACTTCTATGATTCAAAATAATTACCCTAACCTTGCAAACACTACACTTCCCAATTCTCTTCGACCATCTCTCATTTTCCACCTGTTCAGAAGACTTGCCCTAAACCTGTTGATTCTCTAACATGTCTTTATATCTAAATCTGATACTGTAAAGAATAATCTGGTCTCAACTGATATCACATCACCAAAGTCCAAATATCAGACTATAATTCTCTCTGTCCTTGACGTGCCTAAAACTGTTGATTTCTTTACTAATTTTTATATCTAAACTTAAAAATCCAACAGTAATCTGGTCTCCTTAACTGATTATTAAATCCTTGAAGACCACCAAGCCAAACGATGATAATCTCGTGAAGAGGTAAGAAAACGTTTTTATCCTGAGAGGAGTTCAAATGTGAGAAAGAAAAATACAAAAATGTATCTATGTTTAAACAGTTCCACTGTATATGCTTAGGTGTACCCTAGTAATCAGGTGATCCAAAGAATTAAACGAAAAAAAAAAAGTTATACGATCCAGAGGAGTAAAGGAACAATGTGGATGATCTAAATGATTAAAGGGACAATTGAACCAATGGCTTCTAGGACCCCCCTCACCACCCCATCTCCCAATCCCCAGGCTACTGAAACCTAAAGAGGGCAGTGCCTCCAAATTAAAACAGGGAGATTACCTGCCCTATACAACCAATGATTTCCCATTTGCAACCTACCACACATAATTACTTATCTCCCTATCTAATGTACTATCACTAGAGTAATTCATTAAAGAACTCATCTTACATGAGACTCACTAGTCACTACAGCCTGATGTCTTGCAGACAAATATGGGAGGACTCGCCCGCTATTGGACAATTACAACTAAACCGAACCTATCATAATGAAATTTTCTATCCATCCTAAACCGTAAACCCTCTTATGCTAACAAATGAATAGACTCCAAATGCAGAATGTCAACATCCCATTTTGAAGCATTCACAATCGCGATCAATCGAATCTACATTTACGAAAATTTTATCCCTTCTAAGCTTAATAATAAATGTACTCCAAAACCCAGAGTGATCAGATCAACTTTGGAGCATTTATCGAAAGCAGTTAAAGCCCGATGATCTCTCTCAGTAACGATTATCATCAATGCTATACTTTATATGTGTTCTCCTAGTAAAGACCGTAATCAAAATCTAATAAACATTGATATAAGATTACTCCCTGAAGGAACCCTCCAGTTAAAAATTAATGAAGATTCAAAATGATTCCACATTAACATTATACGACAAATGTACCATGGCAGAGACTTCAACTCAAAAACCTAAGATTCACTTTCAACTTGAAAAGGGTTTATCAATTATGAGAACCACAACTCCAAGATCGCCTAGAAAGAGGAACTTGGCAGAGGTAGACTCGGCATCTGGCTCACCTGCAAAAATGATTTTTTTTTAAAGGGCTCTTCCCACACTCGCTAAGCCGGAAAAATTTCAGGTTTGATCCTTTGCCATGGATGGAAAAAGAAATCCTGATATAGATAGTGTTCGGTGGAATAAAAATCAACACTTGCCACCACAAACCCAGAAATCATCATAAACCCTCAAAAGGGTTTAACGAAAAAAAACCCTGATTTTGAAGACAAACACAACTCAAACACCAAAGCAAAGCAAAAACACCAACTCAAACAAACCAGCACCGAACAAAGCACCACAATTCAAGAACATACAAACAATGTGAGCAAACCTAAATCGAGAAGCAAAAACCCAAAGATAAAAATAACACAAAGCAAACAGATACAGAGAAGAAAAGTGTTAATGGGACCCACAATCCCTCATAAACAATAGCTCCACGCCCTTCTCCGAGCACAGAACCAATCTTGATGCAGCTCGGGTCAATCAGAATGCTGGGGTCGAATTTGAAGGCGGAGCTGGCCTTCCCCGCCGCAGCTCCCTTCCCCTCGCCGCCGCTTCCTGTGTTTTCAGCAGGGTCTTTCGTGTACAGGTCGATGAACACGTTTTCCTCTCCCTCCATTGGTGACACCCCCAGTACTACTGCTGCTGCTATTTGCATTTTGCTCAAAGAGAGTTAGAGAGAGAGAAAGCTAGAGAGAGAGAAGGGAAGCGATAAAGACAGAGTCCAAGAAAGTGGGTTTTTGGGAGAATTAAAAACCAAATTATATAGTCGAAAAATTAACACCCGAAAATCATATAAATGGAAAAATTATGTGTCCATTTAAATGCCGTGCGAGAAATGCGAGGGAAAACTTAGCAAACTATTCCTGCATTTTTGGGAAAAAAAATTAAATAATTAAATTTCTGGAGCTTCGATTCGGTGCGGGGGCGTCGCGTGGGGTTGGGTTTCAGGTTGCCGCGTCGACAAGGAGGCGATTTTTTGTGGGTCCAGCCCCGTTTCATTCTGTTTTTGGTTTCGTTGGATAAGACCTGGGGCCGGTATTTTACTCATGGAAATTTCGAGGAAAAATGGAAGTTTAGGGGTGTGCGCCGACCATAATTTAAATTTCAGAAATAATTACATGCTGGCATACCATTTTGGTTTTTGGGTCCGTTGCACGTGAACGAAAGCTTTGTATGTGCTGGGGATTATTCTAATTGATGATTGTACGTACAACAAACGTTAATAAAAGTTTTGTATGTGCTAAATTGTTACTAGTTATAGCTTGTACACATGATTTATATGAAAGTCGATTATTATACTAATTTTGATTTATACGTATGTCGAACGTGAATAAAAGTTTGTATGCGCTGATTAGTATACTAATACAGGTTCATACATACGTCGTACTTGAATGAAGGCTTTGTATGTGCCAATTAGTATTCCAATTTTGGGTCACAAATATATCGTACGTTAATGAAAATTATGTATGTGCTGGTTATTATACCAATTTTGAATCAAATGTCCGTAGTATGTGAATGAATATTTGTATGCGCCCTGGCGTCATACTAATTTTTTGCCACAAGTACGTTGTTTGTGAATGGTTGGATGTTTCGGGAACAGATCTTATATGGTACAAAAGTAAGTTCTATTTTCAAATAACAAATTTACTAAACCAAGGCAGTGTAGGTCAACATTATAATGTTTACCAGGAAACCAAAATAAAAAATAGGGTAAATATTAGTTTATTATTCTCAAATTTAATGGTTTTCAACATTTAGTATATGAAGTTTTTTTCGTCTTAAATTCATACCTAAAGTGTTAATTTTGGGACAGTCTCATACATCCTTTAGTCTGGCTGTTAAGTCTTCTGTTAACTGATGACGTGGCACCCTTGTGGACAACGACTGAACGCCACGTGTCATTAAGAATGCACATGGAAATTAAAAATTCAAAAAAAAATTGCTCACCCAAATTTGAAATATTAAAATAATTAATTAAATAAATATAAAAAATAAAAAATAAAAAAAGCCAGAACCCTTTCATCTTCCACACCCGACACCCCTCCATCCCTTCCACCCCCACCCTTCCCTGATACCCACACAGCAGAACCCATTTCATCCCTTCCACCCCTCACCAACCGACACCCTTCCCTGATACCCACACAGCAGAACCCATTTCATCCCCCAATTTTATCAAGACACCTACCACCCCAGCCACGCCCACTAGAGTTTCCAACCCTGGCAGCTCAACTCCCAAGACCCCACCACACCCATGTCCCCCACCCATTTCCATACTCAACCCTCAATTTCAACCTCGATGACGCCGTCGACCCCAACGAATCAGACCAACCTCAGTCCCCGCCGCCGCATCACCGCGTTAACTCTGACGATGAAAAAGAGCCTATGTTCGAGAAGCCCTTGACCCCGAGCAACATCGGCAAGCTGAACTGCCTCATGATTCCCAAGCAGCACGCAGAGTACTTCCCGCTCGACAACGGCGACTCGGGCCTCCTGCTGAGTTTCGAGGACGAGTCCGGGAATTGGAGCAAAACCCACGTTTAGATTATCAATTTATGTTTTTGGGCTTTTTTTTTTGTTTTTTGTTTTTGTTTTTTTTTTGGTAGATGGTGAAGGAAGAAACTTGGGAAGGATTTATTGCTGATTCACTCTTTTTTTGGACCAAGCTCCTCCAATCCATGGAGGCCCATAACCAATAATCAATTGAGGGACACACTGGGGACTTGCCGAGTGCGAAGAAGAAGCTTTGTGAATTACGACGGAGCACTAAAACCTCGGACCTTGAACTAGAGTCAGATCGAGTGAGAAATCACAGAGAGAGAGGGGCAAAGCAATGGAGAAAAAGCATAGTAAACCAATGGAGCCATTAAACATAATGGTATCATAGCCATACTGTCTGCTCCATTTCTTGGCTTTTTTTCCCCTACCTCGTCATCCGCACCTCCGCCGCCCACGTCCTTTCTTCCCACATCACTGATCACCTCCTCCACCAAGTAATTTCCCATCCCTCTATGTGCCTCTCTCTCCATTTTGATTCATAGATTTTCATAGATTTACCATTTTTTTAGGAAGTTTTAACGAAACACTCCTGGTACTGTTCACTTTTAACAAAAAACCACATTTTTTTAAGGAAATTCAAGCGGCTTTGACATTTGGGCTCTTGACTGCAATCAAGGTTTGGATTTTTTAAACTTCAACTTTGCAATTGGAGCAAAACCCACATTTAGATCATCAATTTATGTTTCTGGGCTTTTTTGTTTTTTTTTTTTTTTGTAGATGGTGAGGGAAGAAACTTGGGAGGATTTATGTTTCGTGGCGGTTCCGCTACCCCTACTGGAACAGCAGCCAGAGCTACGTCCTTACCAAGGGATGCAGCCATTACGTCAAGGAAAAGCGCCTCAACGCCGATGACGTCATTTTGTTCGAGCAGCACCGAGCCAACATGGATCGACTATTCATTGAGTGGTGGGTGTCTTGATAAAATTACGGGATGAAATGGGTTCTGTTGTGTGGGTATCAGGCAAGGGGAAGGGTATCGGTGGGTGAGGGGATGGAGGGGATGGAGGGGTGGAGCGGTGGAGGGGATGGAAGGGTGTCGGGTGGGGGTTCTGGTTTTTTTTTTTTTTTTTAATTATTTATTTTAATATTTTAAATTTAGATAAGATTTTTTTTTTTTAAATTTTTAATTTTTGCGTGGACCCTTAATGACACGTGGTGTCCAGTTATTGTCCACATGAGTGCCAAGTCATTAGTTAACGGGAGACTTAACAGTCAGACTAACGGATGTATGAGACCATCCCAAAATTAACACTTTAGATATGACTCTGGGACAAAAAAAAACTTCATATACTAAATGTTGAAAACCATGAAACTTAATGGTAGAAAATTGATATTTACCCTAAAAAATAAAACAGATGTGGCTTACGTTGTTGCTAAAGTAGGTCGCATTTTAGCTAGAGAACTTTGTGTGTGAATGACTGAATGTCGTGAAAAAAGCATTAAATTTTTGTTCCAATTAAACAATTTTTTTTTTCTTTATTCCAATTAAACAATTTGAGATGAACAATAATGTAATGGGAACATGTTGGGCCATGTCGTGGCTGGTATATATGAGAGGAAATTGGATGTTACTCATTACTCAAAATAATAATATGGGATGATATAACTGCCAATTTACCTTTCTTTTAAATTTTGTGCAGATGGTGATATGTTTACACAGTAATACATATTGATTAGTTTAACCACTGCATGGTATGGTTCCACCTACATTTGGATGTACGGATAAGATCAAATTAAGTCTGTAAGTAAATTGTTCTTCTTTGCGTTTCTTGTAAATAAAACATGGTGTGACTGGTGACATATACTGCTAGTGTTAGTCTTGTGTGGACGCGTAATTTTTGCATGACGCAATTAAAACATGCTTACTTTAGTTGTTCATTAAGCTTCGGTGCTAACTGCCAACTATTGAATCATGTAAGCACATTTGTAGTTGACATTTCGTCACACGCTCACACATGACTACACGAGACTAGTGCTAACATGACTCTCTCTTCAATAACTTACGCTATCTCATTTGGGTCTTTGGAGTTGCAACTCTATGATATTATTACTTGTATCAGGTCTTACCTATCATATTTTTGCTTTAATTAGCAGCTGTTGTATAATTAATTAGTTGGTAATGGCGTTTGGGCCTAGTAGTACCTCATAAATCCATGTTTAGGACAAGGAGGAAGGGTTCGATGTGAGTGAAGAAAAGAGGCAAGATGCTGGGGTTATACTGCAAGCTTTACTAAGATTTTTTTAATCATATTAATAAAAACATTAATTAAGCAATTAGGACACTGCTAAGGAGGAACCATTTTTATAGTGAAACTAATTTCATTAGAGCAGTAAACAGATACAAAACCAAGGTAAATGTAATTGTAAAATCAGTTTGAAGCAACTGCATGTGTTGGAATTTGGTGCGGTAGTAAAGTTTGCCTTAATTTGTATGTAGTTCTATGGTTTGAAGATTTCTTTACTCGTGCATTATTGCAAATCATCGACCCGACTGTTGACTTGTCCCCTGACTTCCTTGTGTAATTGCGGTTTCTCCGCCTCCTTGAGCGGTTCCTCCTCCTCCTCCTCCTCCTCCTCCTCCTCCTCCTCCTCCTCCTCCTCCCCTTAGATTTGGAGTTTTGACCTTCATGAATTCATGAACAAAGAGAAGATCTTCTTCAAACCAGTAGGCAGACGCGTATGCCGCCTCAGCACTTGGAACGAACTTGCAATATTCAAGGATATTATCGGGTAACGTTTTCAGAATATATTTAACGATATACTCTTGGGAGCTGACTTGAAGTTGTTTAAACGACTCGATCAATCTTCGGAGTCTGAAATCCTCCTCATTCTCACCGTGAAGTTTCTGTATTGTGTCACCTTCTTCAGCTTCACCGAGAAGTACTTGAATGTGGTTTCTTTGTTCGTTGGTGCACCGTGTCTTGAACCAAATAGTCGACAAACCAACGTAAAATTCAGCATATCGTGAGGAGAAATTATTGTGTGATACTGACATACCGTCATGTTTTATTTGCTTCCTCTCTCTATTACAGGATGTTTGCAGCATACTTGTGAGATCCCACTTCGCAACTTCGTTGTGATCCCAAAGGGAAAGATGCGTAGTATAGAGCTTTATAAATCTGCTGAGCCTGAAATCCTCCTCACTTTCGTTGGAGAGTTTCTCCATTATGACACCTTTGATATATTTGCTTGAATAGTAAGTTTCCATTAACCAATAAAACAGTTGTTCTATCAGATTTTTCCGATTGTTGGAGCCTAGTTGCTCGAACAAAAGAGTCAAGTCATGCAACTTTCTTTCACAGAAATATTTGTTTGAAACTTCGTAGTAGAGCAAATCAGCTCGAGTAAAGAACGTAACTTTGTGAACTTGGCTTGTGAACGTTCTAATTCTGAAATCTTTCCCACTTTCTTGCGCAAGTCTTTCAATAATCTCAACCTTTCCACCAGCTTTACGGGAGATTTCTTCAATTTTCCGTTGTTGATCAGTGGCGGATAGTAGGTTAAATCCAAAATTTAAGAGATGAGATATTATTTCACTGGCAGCATGGCCAGAAATTTCTGTTCTAAGGTTTGTCCCACGAGGAAGAGATGTTCGTTCATGCAGTTCCTTTTCGACAGTGTCAACTAAACGCGCTTGAATACCAAAGGGAAGTGCTTTCGTACACAGAAGCTCTGAGAATTTTCTGAGTCTGAATTCCTCCTCACTCTCGCCGCGGAGTATCTGATCAATTATTCTACTAACAGTACCTTTAACTGATCTACCAGAGTTTGGATGTTCTATCAACCATCTCTGATTGTCCACGCTTTGTCCCTTGAACCAAACAATTGAGAAACCCAAGTAAAACTCAGCAAAACGGGATTGCCAATCCGAACTAGTTTTCTCTTTGGCTGTCTTCTGTTGTGACGTTAACAATTTTACCAATCACTTCGTGTTGTTCATTGGAATCTAGTTGAGTACTGAACTATTGTCGGTAGGTTTAAGAGTATCAGTAGGGTTAGGGCTTATCAGTAGGTTTAGACAGATGGTGGCTGGTTACCAACCGGTTTACATCAATTGTCTTGTGTCCTTATTTCAAGGGATCACTTGTATCCTTATTTCATGGGATCTCCCTTAGCTATAAAGCCTGTTTTAGGCGTGGGTTATGGCAGGTAAGAAGGCTTGTCTTCTACCTTGCCTATTTAGGGCAGCCATGCCTTTGTGTTGTACAATTTTTCATATATTCAAAAACACCTTCAATTATCAACATGGTATCAGAGCAGTAACCTTAACCGGCCTGTCTCTGTATACCCTTGTGTGTTAATCTCTTTTTCAACCTTCTTCAATGGCTGAAGAGAGCTCAGTTAATCTGGAGGCAGATAGCTCCCAAGCTTCTCCATCTTCCACTTTGTCCGACGTTGAGGTAAACCCAAACCAACATTTAAGTTCAGTGTTATTGAATGAATTTAATTACCTTCCATGGGAAAGAGCTGTGACACTTGCTCTGGGAGGACGATCAAAACTCGGATATGTCAATGGTGTCATTCCTATTCCTGAGATCGATTCACCAACGTATGATGCATGGCTCTGCAAAGATCAGCTTGTTATGTCATGGTTGCTCAGCTCTATGGAACGAAAGATTGCGGAGATCTTTAGCTATGCCGAATCCTCCATGCATCTTTGGAAAAATCTTAAAGAGATGTATGGAAACCAGAATAATGCTACTCGAGTTTTTCAACTCAAGAAAGATCTTGCTGGGCTGCAACAGGAAGGGAAACCATTTGTTCAGCATCTTGGAATGCTGACAACGATGTGGAATGAACTCAACGTTTATCATCCTCACACCACCAATGCAGAAGTGCTACTAAAACGAGTCGAGGAAGACAAAATATTCCAACTATTATCAAGCTTAAGCCCAGACTTTGAGGATCTTCGAAGCCACATTCTCATGAATGTTGATCTCCCTTCTTTTTCAAGCATCTGCGCCACTATTCAAAGGGAGGAAGTTCGTAGAAAAGTGATGAACATGGAGGTAAAAACTAATCTACCTGAAACTAGGGCTTACGCTTCAAACTACAGATCTACTGAGAAGAGAGGTTACAAAGGAAAGCGAGGGGATTTGAAGTGCAACTACTGTAATAACGGTGGTCACTCAAGGGATAGGTGCTGGATTCTTCATCCAGAATTAAAGCCAAAATTCCTGAAAGACCACAAGGCTCCCTCAAAGTCTACATATCGCTCACCTCATAAAGCTAATCTCATTGCCTCGGTCTCCCCAGATGCAATGTCCAAATTCACTGCTAATCCTGTAACTCTAATCAATGAGTTTGCAGCCTTTCTTCATCAGAAACAAAGGGTCAGAGAAGAAGAAGCAGGTTCTTCAAATCAAACTGCCCTACTAGGGCATTTTGCAGGGTTTTTGGCTGAAAACAAGAGTATTGCCTCCAAAGATATCCCAGGTATTCTGAAATCTTTTTCAACTGCTATCTCAGTCAATAGTGTACATGATTATTGGATTGTGGATTCTAATGCTTCTAATCACATGACGAATAAGGTTACAAACCTACATAAGTTTGAAACAATATCCTCACCCTCTCATGTTTCTGTTGCCAATGGGAAAGGGGTTTCAGTTTTAGGAAAAGGAAAAATCAACTTGATATCTAACAATGTTGAGTCAAATGTCCTTTATGTTCCGTCTTTTCCTTTCCAGCTTTTATCTGTAGGTCAACTCATAAACTCACTCAACTGCATTGCCATTTTCTCTCCCTGTGATGTCGTGTTTCAGGATTTAGTCACCAAGAAGAAGATTGGTGAAGGTTTTTATTTAAATGGTCTCTATTATGTGTCCAAAGAAATCCAAGTCCCCAAAGCTTTTCAAGTTAGTCCAAGCCAAGTTGAAGAACACATTTTGTGGCACCAACGATTAGCTCATCCCTCTGAGAAGGTCTTGAACTCATTGTTTCCAAACTTGTGCAAAAATGTAACCCAATGTGATGTTTGTCACTTATCTAAGTTTACTAGGTTACCTTTTTCTTCTTCAATGTCTGAGCTAGTAATCCTTTTGAAATCGTGCACTCTGATATTTGGGGGCCTGTTTTAGAGTCCTTTGATGGATACAAATATTTTGTAACCTTCGTGGATGATTTCACAAGGATCACTTGGTTGTACCTTTTGAAATTTAAGGGGGAAGTTATGGATGTTTTCCAAGATTTTCACAAGCTGGGCACTACTCAATTTTGGTCAAAAATTCATATCTTACGATCAGATAATGGCACTGAATATATGTCCAATAAAATGTCACACTATTTGAGCACACAAGGAATACTACATCAAACAAGTTGTGTTGGAACACCCTAACAAAATGGGATTGCTGAAAGAAAAAATAGGGACCTTCTTGAAAAAACTAGGGCTCTTATGTTTCACATGAATGTGCCAAAGAAGTTTTGGTCCCAAGGAGTGCTTACTGCAGCCTATATCATCAATAGATTACCAAGTAGAGTTTTGAATTTCAAATCTCCTCATGAAGTTTTGAAAGGCAAAGCTCTAAATCTATCTCACCTTAGAGTTTTTGGTTGCACATGTTTTGTTCATGTTCAGAAACCCTATCGAGATAAGTTGGATCCGAGGGCTACAAAGTGTGTATTTTTGGGGTACTCATCCACTCAAAAGGGGTATAAATGTTACAATCCAACAACAAAGAAAATGGTAATCTCAAGAGATGTACAGTTTGATGAAAGCAAGCCATACTTTGATCGTCCAACTGATTATTCTAGTCAAAATGAGCACTTGATGGACCTCTTTCCCGTGCCGTCCTTGGGCATTATTGACCATGATGTGTTAGAGAGTCTTCCAAGCCAAATCCCTCCTCTGGATAGTGAGGAACTTGATGAGCAAGAAACATCATTGGCACTTGAACCGCTCTCCAGTTCAAATGATATCATTCCCTCAATGATGCAACCACCCTCACAACCCGCCAGTCAAGTTCGTCGTAATCCTCCACGACAAAGAAATCCTCTACCTAGACTACATGATTATGTGACCTATAATGCAAAGTACCCGTTGACAAGTGCTCTTGATTATGGGAAGTTTTCGTCTAACCATACTGCCTTCTTAACAGCTATCACCAATGCTCATGAGCCCCAGACCTTTAATGAGGCAAATTCTCATGCTAAATGGCGAAGAGCAATGGCGAAAGAACTCCAAGCTCTGCATAACAATCATACATGGACTGTGGTCAAACTTCCTAAGGGCAAGAAGGCTGTGGGTAGTTGGTGGATATACAAACTGAAGTTCAAGACTGATGGCACCATTGAGAGACATAAAGCTCGCCTGGTGGCTCGTGGATTCACACAAACTTATAGGGTTGATTATAAGGAGACGTTTGTTCCTGTAGCAAAAATGAACACTGTCCGAGTTCTCCTATCAGTTGCCATTAATTGTGCATGGCCCCTTTTTCAAATGGACGTCAAGAACGCCTTTCTGCATGGTGATCTCGAAGAAGACGTTTATATGAAACTTCCACCTGGCCACTCATAAGCAGGTGATACAGACATGGTGTGCAAATTACATAAGTCCATCTATGGTCTTAAGCAATCTCCTCGAGCGTGGTATGCTAAACTGAGTATGGTTCTGGAAAATGTTGGTTTTCGACGGAGCAATGCTGATTCATCTCTTTTCATTCGGATTGGTTGGAAAACTAGTTGTCCTCATATATGTCGACGATCTTATAGTGACCGGTGACAACCATTCTGAGATACACTACCTCAAGCAGTATCTTCACAACAAATTTGCACTCAAAGATCTTGGTTTTCTTAAATATTTTCTGGGGATTGAAATGGCTCGTTCTAGCAAAGGTTTATTTCTCAACCAACGAAAATATGTGCTTGATCTCCTGCAAGAAGCTAACATGTCTGCATGCAAACCAGCTCGTACCCCACCGGACACCAACCTTAAACTTGACATTCAAGGAGAGCCTCTCACCAATTTGAGCTGCTATCAGCGAATGGTTGGCAAGCTCATTTACCTTACTATTACAAGGCCTGACATCTCATATGCAGTGAGCCTTGTCAGTCAATTCATGCATTCCCCATCTGCAGCTCACTTGAAGATTGTACATCGCATTCTTCGTTATCTAAAAGGTTCAGTTGGTAGGGGCATCTTGATGAAGAACAACAACCATACAAACATCGTCGGCTACACTGACGCGGATTGGGCAGGCAACTCTATTGATCGCAAATCAACTACTGGATTTTGCACGTTTGTTGGAGGCAACCTAGTCACTTGGAAAAGTAAGAAACAAAGTGTTGTAGCCTGTTCGAGCGCAGAGGTTGAGTATCGCGCCATGGCCTCCACTGCCAGTGAACTAATTTGGCTTAAAGGTCTTCTTGGTATTCTCAACCTATGTCTATGTTTTGTGATAATCAAGCTGCAATGCATATTGCATCCAACCCGGTGTTTCACAAGCGCACAAAGCATATCGAAGTTGATTGTCACTATGTTCGCACCCAGGTTCAGTCCAATATTATTGATACTCTTTACACCCGAAGCCGTGACCAGTTAGCTGATATTTTCACCAAAAGTCTTGCTTCTGCTCATTTTCAGCATATTTTGGTCAAGCTTGCATCACTTAATCCCTTTGATCCAACTTGAGGGGGAGTATTGTCGGTAGGTTTAAGAGTATCAGTAGGGTTAGGGCTTATCAGTAGGTTTAGACAAATGGTGGCTGGTTACCAACCGGTTTACATCAATTGTCTTGTGTCCTTATTTCAAGGGATCACTTGTATCCTTATTTCATGGGATCTCCCTTAGCTGTAAAGCATGTTTTAGGCGTGGGTTATGGCAGGTAAGAAGGCTTGTCTTCTACCTTGCCTATTTAGGGCAGCCATGCCTTTGTGTTGTACAATTTTTCATATATTCAAAAACACCTTCAATTATCAACATGAACCAAGAAATCCGTTCACCAAATTGCCTTTCGCGCTTGAATTTCTTTATAACTTTGGAAAGGAAAAGATCATGCTCATGGAAGGGAAGTTTCTTGAATAGCTCTGTGAATGTTCTAACTCTCAAATCCTCCTGCTTTCTTCGGGGAGTTGCTCGAGCACTGGAACACCTTGATGAACTAGTTCATTATGCACTTCTTCCATCTTCTGTAGCTGATCACGAGCAGATAGTTGGCTGAATCCAAAAATTGAAAGGCGCAAAAGTAGTTCAGCAGCATCGGCAACACGATCAGAAGACATTGATAAATCAACCTGAAGGCAAAATTCCAAGCCCTCAAATGCATCAACTAAATTATTTATGAAAAGCAACAAACCGGAAATTGTTTTTAAGAAACGTACCCCGTGATCTCGATCAGCTTTCGATTGTTTCTGCATAGCGATTCACCACTCAATTCCAATACAATCCGAAGTAGTGTTCTAAATTCCAACACCCTTCAGATTGTCGGAGGTTTTAATACATCAATAATTCCTTCATCAGCAGTGCAATGAGCCAAGTCATGGCAGAACATTCAAATGTCAAAGTCATTAGTCAAGTCAGCGTAGCTAGGCCAATTCAACCTGAATTAGATATTAGGCTAGAACAGGTAATACCTGCCACACATTGATTTTTATATTATTCACTTTTTTTTGGAGACGTACGAGAGAATTTTATTGTATCACATATAAAGTGCTCCTTTAATAGTTTGTTGGAGAAGCACGGCCTTTGTTAATCTAAAACGCAGAAGCTTTTAGTTTTAATTTTCCCTGCCGACTGTTCTCAGTTTGATATTTTCCCAGTAAACAAACACCTTCCATCTCACAAATCATTAGATTTCTAGTTCATGACATAGCCTAGCGTCATGAGCGTGACATGGAAATCGCTGGTTAACATATAACATATTAGCTCATCAGCTTCCAATAATCTTTAACTAATCGAACTTCAACTTAGTTTACAATATTTTAAGGAGAGACATTTTTACACGAGATCAACTTTCTTTAGGATCAAACGGAATACAATCTGTAACCTTAAAAGCAAAAGAACAATTTGAATGATTAACGCGCACTAAAGTAATCGATTCATGTATAATCCTTTTAACTTAATCCCTTAATCCATCCATGGAAGAGCTAGCAACTGTGCTACAGTTGAAAATATTTGTATCAGTATGCACTATATAACTAAAAACACTTGGGCATCTGGTTCGACTCCACTCTTGCCCCTGACCGTAGCAAAAAAGTTTCTTCACAGCATATGGACTTTACCTTCTGAGAATACTGAGTAATCATGTCCCGTTGTGCCACTAATAACAGCTCGTTCTCGAGAAGTTGTAGCCTTGTATCGTTTCTTTTTTAAAAGGGTGTGGTGAAGGTGTCTGATGAGTCAATTTTATATAATATATTTAACCCTATTCTTAGTGTATTTTGGTTAATATTTTGGAAGAATTTTGATACTTTGAATTGTATTTTCAATATAGGACTTTCGACTTCCTCTGGAGCAAAATATGATCAAACGGACGAATTTTGGAGTAATTCCAGTTGGAGGACGTTCGTGAGTCACTTGGCTTGATTGTATCAAAATACCAGATTTTTCTACCTAGCGGTGATTTTCTGGCGATCGAATAAAGGAGCGATGCGCAGTGCTGAAATAATGACGTTTTGGGCTTGAATTGCATTTTTGGAGCCCAAGATGACCTCGGATGGGTTCGTGGCCTTCTGGAGACGTGTTCAGAACGTCTTGATCTTCAAAACAAGCTATTATGGGCAGGATTTGGAGGACAATTGAGACTAAAACGTGGCTATACAGTTTCTTTGCAGATTTTCCTAATTTAATTAGGTCTAAGATATTTTATTATTATTAAATTAGTTTCCTAGTTTGAATAAGATACCTAGGGTTCTAGGGTTTTTGCGGAAGGCTTAGCAATTATATATTGCTTTGCCGTGCCACACTTTAGAGGTCTTCTTTTTACTACTATTTTTCATTCAACTTTGGAGCCAAGGATTGCTAGGGTTCTCAAAGGCTTTGTGATCTTCTAATTCAAGGTGTTTTCAATCCTTTCTCTAGTTAATATATTTTCTTTAGTTTTATGATTGTTCGTAGCTAATTTCCGTTTGCTAGGGCGAAGCCATGAGCCTTAGCATGAATATGTGATTTTATTAATTTGCTTATGAATGGATGCATGCTTGCTTTGAATTATTAATCACCGTGATTAAACTATCTAATTGTCTTAGTGATTCGCGACCATTAGGGTTTTTAGACAAGTAATTGGATGCAATTCGGTCGGAATATCACCGGAGGATTGAGTATTGCTTCTTGTGATTGATAATTGTAATTTCACCTAAGGCGAATATCACGTTTTTAGGGGTTGCATGGTTTTTCAAAAGGTTTTCATAAAGCTTAATGAGTCTTGCATGTTCATATTTGATCTGAATATCACAGACGGATTGCATGTTAGATATACGTTCTTGCTTGAATATCACGAGGAGAATATATATTAGGAAAACCTAACCTTCAAAGCATGTATGTGGAAATTCGTAAGTAATTGGTAGAAATTCATAGGATTGCTAATGGTGACGGCGGAACCCTAGGCTTTTACAAATTGATTTTCTTTAAATTGTTCTCTAGTTAATTTCTTTAATTGTTTTATTCTAAAATTCGTTTTTATTATTTTAAATTCTAAAATCAACATTTTCTAAACTTTGTTTTAAATAATTAGCTAAGGATTAGTATAAATACAAATTATTCATTCAATCCCTGTGGAAAACGACCTTGTTTGAGCTGCTATACTAGGACAACCTTGTACTCTTGCAAGTATTTTTAAGTGTTTTTATCCCTACTTTTGCAGGTGGTAAAAATCCTATCAAGAAATTGGCGCCGTTGCCGGGGACACTGCCTCATCAAAATACCCCCAAACTTAGCTTTTTGCTTGTCCTCAAGCAAAAGAAGACTCAAACAAAAAAAAAAACTAACATACTAGACAACTAGTTAAAACTTGACCAAGACAAAATTTCCACCTTCAAGTTGCAATCCATAGCAAATTTTAAAAACTAGAACATATTTTCAAAAGTTCCAACCAATCCCATCACAGAGTCTAAGCCATTTAGAATCGATTAGAAAAGAATTCACAAACTTCCTTTGGTGTAAAGTGAACCAACATAGTTAAGGAGACTCGACTAAAACCCTCACCTCTCGTCCCTTTTATTCACATTTCACGTACTAACTTCACATATATATATTTTTTTCTTTTCGAATTATTCTCTTTTCTCTTTTTCTTTTTTTTTTTCTTCAGTAACAGTAGTGGTCGTGTAATGCTAGTTCACTCGAAACCAACTAACCACCCTGCCCCATGCCAAGACTCTACTGTTTGACGCGAGAATCACTGTTGATTAGACAGGACTGGCCCGGTTACTAAGTAAAGTCTCGGGTGGGACAATTATTACTTTATTCATAACAAGAGCTAACTTTACTTAAAACAAAAATTAAAAATAAACTTGGACTGAAAGTAAGTGTTTCAATCTCACTCCCCACAAACCTTGTTGGTGTGTTGTGCAAATTTCGAAGTATAATTCATGAATTAGTGTCTAAGCAACGATAAATAGAAAAGACTCTAATGTGGGATCAATCTTCACCATGTCCATTTGTTCTAATGTTTAAAATAAACTATGGATATTAACTTAAAAAGAATGAAAATTTGATAACTAACACAAAAATTAAAATCGTAAAAATTTTACTTGCCCACCCCCAAACTTATTTCACACTTTGTCCTCAAGGTGTGGAAAATAAAATAAAAAACTATAAAACAAAACAACTGGAACTAATGTAAAGAAATGAAACTACTCAAAATCATGAAAAGAAAATAACTAACAGAAATAAAAGTAACAAGAAAACAAAATAACAGAGATTAGAATAAAGAAAGAAAGAACCTGGGATTTCGAACTCAGGAAGATGAGAAACAATAGGCGCTGAGGAATGGGCCATAAGTGATGGCAGCCAATTAAAAAGCCATGAAAAATTGGAAGTGGGCCGTGAGAAACGGACAAGCCCAAGAAATGACCCAATTTCAGCTCACATGCGTGCCCACACACGGCTCGAGCCCAGAGCCAAACGGCTCTTTGCTTTCCAGTCCCATCTCCTTTTGGCAGACAGAGGAGTGATAATGTGATTTCAAACCTAACCCTCTCAGCCTTCTCTCGCTTCGTCATTTCTTTCAAAACTCAAGAGCCTTCTAGGTACTTAGATATTCCGAAGAGACTCTCTCGGAGCTCTTCCCATTTCCAACTCGCAAAATGCTGCACCCGTTCTGCAACCAATAACCCATCCTTCTACACACCTCTGTGCATTTATCTCGCTTCTCTCATCCACAATACGAACAAACACCCTCAGCCGCGCCTCACTCATCCACCATTTCTGCAACCCTCTGCCTTCAACCAAAAACCTCAGACCTGAGCCCAGCTCACCTGTTTCAGCCATCACGGTTTGCTGACGCACAAAGGTAAAATGCATCGATCTCTTCTCTGCTCATTAATTTATTTTTTTATTTTTTTTACTTCTTTACTTCCAGCCCAAATGCAATAGTGAAATCCGAGTCTAATATATTTGCATGTCTGTGAGCTTGTGTTGCAGACGACGATCAGAGACGATGGCGAACACGACAAGGAACGGTAGCAACGTCAAACTTGCGATCCGCAAAAAGATGAGCATCGGCAACCTCGATGTCCACAGTTTTTGGTCCATGCATCCCAGATAAGTGCTAGGAGTTGAATCAATTTCCCTGCATCCATGTGGTCTCTGTCCTACTGGATCCTTGATTTGCTCGCACAGCTGTGCTCCCTTCTGTGTTGCTTGGATCCCACCCCCAAACTTGTATGTAATAAGATCGTATATAAAATGCGAGGGAGTGATTGAGTGAGAAGAGGTGCCAAGCAGTGCAAGGGACTTCATCACCAACCCCACTGTGAGTATGTCTGGGACACTGCCGGTGCATTATCTGCATTCGATTAATTTTCTGCACTTTTCGTTGATGATGAATGCTGATGTGCTAAGTTGAATGTATAAATGCTGAATGCATGATTCAGATGTATGTGCGCGCTGTGTGGATATTTAGGGCCAATCAAATCCGAATGCTACCTGCAAAAACACACATTAAAAATCTAATTAGAATAAAACCCAAAATAAAATACTGACTAACTAAAAACAATTAATGTTTTTGTGTTTTTAAATTTTCTCCTTTTTTTTTTTTTTCAATTTTCTTATTTTTGTGATTTTGTGATAATGAATGAAAGTAAGAAAATAAAAAGCAAAGAATTAGAAAAATTGGGTTGCCTCCCAATTAGCGCTTTAGTTAACGTCTATAGCTAGACGGGGGTTTGAATGAGGTTGGTGATCACGTCACTTGATCCATCAAACTCAACCACTCCTTAACAGCATCATAGGGCAATAGTAGGGAAAAAGTGACTTGAATTGTGCATTTAAATTCAGTTGTTGAAACGGTCATTCTATGTGAGTGATTCTTTGAAGTCATATGGGATCCTTTCCAGCAAGGCTTCGGTCTCTGATGAACGGATTTGAACCTTGTATTTAACACCCATAACCTTTGCAATGGCTGAATTTGTTTATGAGGAATTTGGCTGCCACAAAACATCTTATTCTCGTATGCCTTAGCCTGCTTGTAAGATTGGCCTTGATATTCTTTAAATTTGATGGGGTGTACTGCATTTAATTTTCCAGATTCTGAGTTTGTGTGAACATCCCTCTCCAACACATCTATTTTAATGTATTTCTGCACCTCAGTGTGTTGCTTTGCAGCCTCTTGACAGGTTGTGTCCGACATATGGACTTGGGTGGATGTAGATTTTGGGAAAATGATTTCATGATCAGCAGGTGGTGTTTCCTCCCGTGGGCGTGAATAGCTTTCAAGTGGCTCATTCGTTTCTGCACCAATTTCCTCTTGATCAGCATAGCTGTTCTCACAGTTTAAAGCTTGAATCTGGAATCCTTGATCGGTCCTTTCAATGTACAACTCATTTAATTCCAACAATATAGAAATTTTGTCTTCCACTGGAAGCTCTTGTGGCACATCAGACTGCTCAAAATATTGTTGATTACTTGCCCACATAAAATAAAAATGCCTTCTCAAACCTAGAGTGTAGAATTCTGAATAGGGATTGTTCCAATGCCTTTTTGAGTTGTTTTTTATATTGATATGCTTTTCAACAAACTCAGGAAAACATTCTCTTTCAGGACACTGCAAAATATCATGGGTTTTCAAACAGCAAAGGGCACAAACTGTAGGTTTAAATCCATAAAAACCCTTTTCTGCTAAAGAAACCCATAAAGGCAACGCTCTTGTTAGAGACTTCATCATGGAATTGCTCTCAAGATCAACAAACTACCTGCGAAACAAATAAAAAAAAAAAATCAACAAATAAATAAAAAGATATATACAAAAATAATTTAACCAAGAATATGATAAACACAAATTATTTGAAACAATCCCCGGCAGAGGCGCCAATTTCTTGATAGGATTTTTACCACCTGCAAAAGTAGGGATAAAAACACTTAAAAATACTTGCAAGAGTACAAGGTTGTCCTAGTATAGCGGCTCAAGCAAGGTCGTTTTCCACAAGGATTAGTATAAATACAAATTATTCATTCAATCCCTGTGGAAAACGACCTTGCTTGAGCCGCTATACTAGGACAACCTTGTACTCTTGCAAGTATTTTTAAGTGTTTTTATCCCTACTTTTGCAGGTGGTAAAAATCCTATCAGTGTCCCATACTTCTTTCGGTGTTGTGGCTTTTCCTCCAACATATCCTCGATCTTCAATTGTGCTTCATTGTATTCTTCTAAGTTCGATGATTGTATTTGTAAAAAAATCATCAAAATTGAAGCTAAAATGATTGCTAAATCATGGTTTTTCAGTTCTAATCGTCGAATGATTTCATATAATATGCGGCCTTTTTTTTCTTTGCGCCAAATGTTTGCCCAACAAAAGCTTTCTTGCCCGACCAATTCTCTCCATCACGTAAAGTCTTTGACAAAACCCTAAATATTAACTAGTTTTGCCCGACCAACTGAAAATTTTGTTGGGCAAAATCACTTCACCGGACAAATTTTGGTTTATAGGGCAAATATTAATTTCTGGTGGTGTACTGAATACTTAGTCCACATGATCGTATAATGATTTAAATTATGCTTAACCGAGAGACGTTGAGGGCCGGGGATCAATGTAATTAAGGTTAACGATTGGCACTGATTTAAATAGAGAAGAGGGTTATTGCGCACGCCATGGATTCTTGGTCAAAATAAATGATCGCATTGGTTTTTAAGGCATGCACAAGTTGTACGTATATCATAGTAAAAGATTAATGAAGTCATTAACTAAATTAATCAGAGGCAAGTTATTATATTAATAATTAGTACATTAATTAATTTCCAAATTCCTAGTCAAGCACACTAAACACTACATCGTGGAAGATAACGTTTTACATTAGCTTGTTACTATCTACAAAGTTCTAAATGGACCCAGATTCACATATACAGGTTCATCCATTCCATGCCATGAATGTAATTGTTCTGGGGCATGTAAAAAACATCATCGTACTCTTCGACCCCAAATTCTCCTAAAAATGGAGGATCAATGGCTTCCATGGAGAGCGAGGAGCTCGGACTGTTGCTGGAGCCGCCGTGATCGACCCGCTGCGAGAGCCGTTGGATCTCCTTCTCAGCCTCCGAGAGTTGATCCTTGAGCTTCGACATCTGCATATCAATGGTTTAAAAAGTTATGCATGAGACTATATATATTTCAAGTTGTGTGTTTATAAAACATGTACTCAATGTCAATGTGGACCAAATGTGGTCACGTGATGTTCCCCAAATGAGTCACGGCGAGGCCCTAATGGGCCAACACCAACCACCTTAAACAAGATTGTACGGACGTCCCATGAGAGCTGGAAGAACAGTCTTTTGCTGTCTAATGAGATGGCAGCAAGATGTGGTTTGTCCATCTCCCCCCTCCCCAGCCCCCAACCCCAAAAAAAGAAAACTCTTTATGTGTTTCCTATGCTAAAATCTGAGCAACTTGTATGACATGAAATGTTAACGTGACGGCGTATTTGTACAAGCCCTACTCTCCAAACCCAACAATTCTTTGAGCCTACGGATCATACACGTTCGTGCTGTGCCGATGTGGTGGCCCTGCTGCATGCACCTTGTCCTTTTAATTTTTATCTAACTTTTTCTAATTTTCCTTTCCAAGGGATAAGAGTAAAACATAACTACGAGCCAACAACTTTGGTGTGATATTTTCTTGGAAGCCCTTTCTAACAAAGTCTTTACCCTTGTACTGGAAATTTTTGAGTATAATTTTTCTCTCCTCCCTGTCACTAGTATAAAAACAAAAGTAGTGTGATATCTCAAACTACTAAATTAAACTATATATATATATATATATATATATATATATATATATATATATTTAAGAATACTGAATAGTTAAATAAAAAGAAAGAATGCTCATCAACCCCCTAAACAAAAATATAATCTACTTTTAACCCACCTTGATTGGCTAACCAAGAAACCAAATGAAAACTAAAATGGTAAAATTCAAATGCTATGCTTGCTTTGAAACCTGAACAATATATAGTTGTAAATTATACTTACTATATAGTTTATAGTTCACTTTTCCTCGATTTCTTTAGAAAGTAAACTAAACCCAACAAGGTCAATGATGTAAAACTCACTTAAGCAAATAACATATGCACATAGAGAGAGAGAGAGAGAGAGAGAGAGAGAGATGAATTACCTCGGATTCAAGTCTACATTTCTCAGCAACGGTTATTTCATTTTCTTTCTTTAAGGTTGAGTACTCTTCCTCCAACTTCTTGTTCTTCCAACGAGCCCTACGGTTTTGGAACCAAACAGCAACTTGACGAGGATCAAGACCCAGTTCAGAAGCAAGCCTGTCTTTCTTCTCAGACTCCAGTTTGTGTTCGTTGCCAAAATTGAGCTCAAGAAGGTCAACTTGTTCAGCTGTGAGCTTCCTCTTCTTAAGCCCAACACCACCAGCTTCTCCACCTTTGCTCTTCCGGCGACGTCGTCTTGCCGGCTTTGAGGCTCCTAAGCATAATTAAAATAAAAAATAAAAGTTAAAATATTAATTAAGGAGCAGTTTAATAACCATTTCAATGACATGTTTTGTTTTAACTTTCTTTTTTTAAACCAAAAATTTGTTTGGTAATTGTGTTTTCAGTTTTTAGTTTTTTGTAAAAATGTAAACTGATTTCAAGCCAAATTTGAAATTTAAAAAAAAAAGTAGCTTTAAGAATTTGGTTTTCAGACTAAGAACTGCAATCGTTATCAAAGAACTCTCATAAACAAGAGGAAAGGAAAATTAGAAAAAGTTTGTATGCTTTTGAAGTACAAACCTTGGGGGGGTACAATTTGAGTGTAGACATCAGAGGCCGAGTACAAGTGAGAGATCAGTAGCATCTGATGATCGTCTTCAACAATTTGGTGGCTGTTGGTTGTCATGCTTCCTAATTTCCTATGGCTAGCTAGTTCTGTCACTCTCTCTGCAACTCTCTTAATTTTTCTCTACCTCTCACTCTCTCAAGAAACAGATGTGTTGAAGTTGAATGGCTTGGGATGCAACGCATATGGACCTTATTTATAAGGAAAAGTTTTCTCTGTGAGTGAGTCATATATCCTTTCAAGCTTTAATTTGTTTTACAGTAATGTCCTTAACTATGTAGAAAAACATGGGGATGTGCTAGTCATGCATCACGTTGTTGGAGTTGTTTCTTTCTTCGTCACTTATGCATTAAAGGGCAAATTGGGAAAAACATACATGCAAAGCTAACCGCATATTAGATTAAAAAATAGGGAAGAAAAAACATAATCTTTAAAACTTGGTTTCATATTCACCCTACAAACGTGAAGATGCATCTAGGTTTTGATGGCCATGATTGAATTTGATACAATAATTGAATTTTTTTTTTTGGGAAACAAAAATAATTTTTTTTTAACAAGCAATATTATTTACACTTATGGGGAGAAAGTATGCTTAGTCTTACAATAAGTCAGCAATAATTTAGATCAAATTCACCTTTGATAATCTTACTTGCAAGTTAAAATAAATATCACTAAGAACCAAAACAGAAAATTATACACACTAAAACGCCAAATTAGGATGATTATTTTGGTGGAAGTGTAACCCGCCTGTGACCTATGGTTGATATAGGGTTCCTAATTTGGTGATTAACCAAAAACGGATAGGGCAATTATGGTATGAAAGAAAAAGTTAAAACCCCTAACCACGCACAAACTTTGTAAATCCGGTTAGGTTGGGATCCCAAGCCTGACCACCTCGAAGTCAATAAACAATATGGTGTAGTTGGCCTATGGATTTGGACTTGCAATTCACTTTTGTGGTCCAATTGGGTGGTAAAATATCCTCTTTCTATGTCAGTTTTAGCCAAGCCACACTCAATTAGCTTAGCTTAATTAGCTTAGGCTTTATATATGCATTAGTAAACTGGTAGGTCATGCGTGGCTCGAGATGGGTGAAGCCGTGAAAATGCAGCATCTGGAGTGTTTTGTGTTTGCTTAACAAGCATGTAAATAACATAGAAAAAGTTTGGAGCCCCATTTTTTTTACCTTATTACATTAAGAATCATAAAGTACTTAGGGAAGTTAATAAAATACTTCTGGAGAGGTTGGAGGAAATTGATGGCCACTAAAGATGTCGTCAGTGTTGACGTTTTTTCTTTAACACTCGCACTTTCTTAACACTTGACACACGATTTGTTTTAATATTTATGGGAATTTGTGCAAAATTTAAAATAGAATTTTTTTTTAATTGTAAATGCTTCAATTAGAGCCCAAGTAATCGTATACTAATTCTTTTTCCCAACATGACTCATGATATATCCGTAATAGAAAATCTTAGAGAGATCAACTTTTTAGATCAAATATGTAAATTATATAATGTGTCACCGATAGAAAATAAGTATGTTAATTAACAACAAAATAATAATCTAATTATAACAACTATATCATATGATTTACAAAATTTAATTTAAATACATGATCTCCCTAACATTACTCATTTGTAAAACTCATGCAGGAGTCAATCCTAGTAACGACCTCAGTCATAGAATACTGATCACATTTAGGATATCTAAAATTGGGGTTATATCTCCAAAATAGTGCATATGTCTCTAAAACAATTCATCAAATGAGTTTTTTTCCCTTCATGTTATTAAATCTTTAGAATTAATAACCTAAATAACAATGAAAGAGAGAAAACACCAATCAAAGAGAGAAAACACAGGAAGAGACAAAAAATTAAATTTATTTATCTTTTCAGGTTCTCTGTTTTATCTTGTGTTTGTTTTGAAGATACTGAATTACAAAGAGAAAGCAACAACATTTTCCCTGTCGCCCGCACAATCAAACAACACAGCAGAGTCACTTTCTCATCCATTTACTTTCCTTTTTTCTCCCACGGTTTTCCATCTTTACATAAATGTCCGACTGGATGATGATGAAACGACTGAGTGGTCACAGCTCACAAGGGCATGGGAAAATATGTGGCATGGCTTAGCTTGATGAAATTTTCCGGTAACATTCATGTATGAAGCATGAACGAGAAATCTGCACTCCGAAAGCCAGTATGCATGTCTATCCTTGAAAAGGTTATGCGTTTGTTGAATCCACGAAGGACCTGAAAGCAAAATGTCAAAGATAACCTAATAGGTCCCACAGCAAAACGGAAGTCTTCTTGATATTTTGTTTGCATCAATCACCTGTGGTTTTTCTTTCAAAAAGTGTAAGGGAAGTAGAAAGCTTCGATATCATGAATAAAGTTGTTGTTTTTGTACAACATTAATTTGTGATATGGTGGGTGATTTTACTCCTTATTAGCTCATGTAAGAGTTTTCATTCTAAAAATTAAGTAGTACAGATAAAGTTCATATCGGAATTATGAAGAAAAAACGTTTACAATAAAAATAAATGTACAAAAGGAGCAAGAAAATGCAATGAAAAATCCATATCGATATTTGGTTGCTATTGTAGTATTTTTTTTTTTTTTTTTTTACTGAAAATATGAGTATACCCCTTGGAATTCAATTTTCATTAACTAAAACCCACAATTGTAAAATTTTCTAATAAAAATCCAATGACTAGGCTCCAACTAAGCAATATCCATAATTAAGTATGACTTGGCAAAATTGGTATTTTTGGATGTCTAAATTACCCCTAATATCATTGACTTTGGGTCTATTACTTGTTATCTACATTTATTTTATATTATTTCATTTAATTAAACGTTTTGAAATGTTTATGCAGATTTGGAAAAGAAAATTCTTAGTGTCACGATTTCAATGCATATTAATAACAAAAAATCACATGATATTAAAGTTTTGATTCCTTATATAGTTGTTTTCACATTTATGTAGAAAAAATTAAGCATTTTTAATCCTTTTCAAATAATTGTAACAGGTAAATTAGTATTTTTCAAAAATACACAAATGTTATTTTATTCAAAATTACCAATATTTTACATATATAAAATAACGATATAAGTTCCAAGTAAAATAACAATATAAGTTCCAAGTAAAATAATACATGCAAAATAATTTACCTACAAGATAAATAAATAAATATTGTTTGATTCAAAAGTTAATTAAGTTATTTACATACACATATATATAATAATATCAAAACATGCCTACATATGTAATAATAAATGCAAAATAATTTACCTACAGAATAAATGAATGTTGATCTTTTTTTTTTTGGACAAAAAATGAATGTTGATTGATTGCAAACAACACATAATAATAACAAATGTGCCTAGTATATGTAATAATACATGCAAAATAATTTACCAACAAAATAATTTTTAGCCAATTGATTCAAAGTTAATTAATTACCTATATTCTACCTAAAAATATAGGTAATTTATTTCACACAAATATAATAATAACAAAATGTGCCTAACGTATACATGCAAAATAATTTACCAACAATGATTGTCAAACAAATATAAGAAATGGAACAGATGATGGTAAGACAAGTATAAAGTAGATACTTTTGTAATTTACCTACATAATAAATGAATGTTGATTGATTGCAAACAACATATAATAATAACAAATGTGCCTAGTATATGTAATAATACATGCACAATTATTTACCTACAAAATAAAAAGATATTTTTAGCCAATTGATTCAAAGTTAAGTAATTACCTATATTCTACTTAAAAATATAGGTAATTTATTTCACACATATATAATAATAACAAAATATGTCTAATGTATACATGCAAAATAATTTACCTACAATGGTTGTCAAACAAATATAAGAAATGGAACAGATGATGGTAAGACAAGTATAAAGTAGATACTTTTGTCATAATAAAGCACTTATTTGCCATAATTATAGTGGATAATTAAATTCATCAACATAATTAGGGTGTTGTGGCACAATTGTAAATATTTTAAAAATAATAGGTATTTATTTGTTTACATGATAGTTTATTTCAAATTTGGGTTTTATTTGGATGTTTAAAACGAGATGAGTTTTTATAAAATAAAATAAAAATGTTGCGTGGGCTTATATGTAAAGAACCTTTTTTTTTTATAATTATAAATGACAATAAATCTGATCCCCATATTAATTATATCCTCATTAGTGATGGAATCATGACCTTAAATCTGATAGCACAAGTAAAAGAATCCACGCTTTAGCATTTTAGCTGGATTGGATATATCATATCCATAATTCCATAAGTTGTAAGTAGGCACCGCGTGAGAACGATTTGAATGAATTATATCACCCAATTACTAAGATTAGTTAAAATGTACCTCCTATTGAGTACACTCAAAGATACTTTGAAGTTTGAAGCAACCATAGTATGCATTATCATTATCTATTTGAGATAGAATAATGTCAAAGACTCGTTTAATTGTTTGGCTCGATATTGAGTAATGTTTTCTAACCGTACTTATATCATCAAATAAGCACTTATGGTGTTAGGTTATAAGTATAACTAGCTTATTATGAATTTACCTTGATCAAAAGTTCGAAATAACAATTTAGTAACATAAACATATTACATATTACATATTACATATTACATATTACATATTACATATCACATACGTTTTTGCAAAACCATGTCGACTCGTAAGAGAGCATATCCCTTTTACTTGGGTAGTTCTCACTCTGACGTTGTAAGCACTCGATATATAAAACTCGGTGCAGGTAAAATCATACAGACGTAATGTTAATAATGAAAGAGGGAAGACTGAGGAGGGAGCAAGAAGTGATTGACAGGCCAATTGTCCTTGGTCAATAGGACAAAGTACCCTTAAGCTTTAGTCGGCTCAGAGCCATATAGCTAGCAAGGTCGGATGGACTTTTGGCTATGGCAGGCAGCTTTCAAAGTGTGTGAAAATGATAGGTTAAGTGGCCAAAGGAGCACATGGGGAGCAACAAGAGGCTTTTACACGTGTCAAAACCCCTAGGGTTTGCTTTAGGGTTTTCAAGGGACCACATATTCTATCCACCCACGTGTAACTCTCTCATGCGCAGGAGACCTAATTTACAAACCTGCCTACCAATCAGGAATCAGATGTCCACGTTAATATTATATAATTCAGCAGTAAATTACCAATACTACACTAGCCGCCATATTTGTACCACGCACTTCTTACACTTGATTAACAAACCCTTTAATTTTTTATTTTCTTAATTAGTCCTAGTTGTGGATTTATGTTTGATATATTATAGCCCTAATTGTGGAAAAAAAACTAGAGAACTTTCACGAAAATCTCCTGATACCGTTCACTTTAACGAAAATCTACATTTTTACATAAAAAAAAGTCAATCATGATACTATTCACTTTACCTTTTATTTTGTCCTTATCGTTAAAACTCAAAATTTTCTAGCCATTTTCATTAGTTTTCCTATAAAAACTAAGCTATGACTGAATAAAGAAACACAATCGTGGAATGCATGCGTTTCTTCTTATGCTCATTCTATATGATGATGCTTATCTTCTTTGAATGCAATTGTTTAACAGACTTACGTAAATGTAATGGTTAGTTAGAGCAGTCCTAGTTAGGGTTACACACATTTCTGATTATAATCGTTGATGCATGTGGTGTCGCTAATGTATCAACAAACGAAATTAATCTCCATACGCATGCACGACTGATTTGCATGTTTGTGGCTTTTCTACTTGGACTACATTCAGTGAATGGAACTTATAGTTCAACTGACGTATGTATATGCAGTGAATGTGAGTTTTCTCTCTGTCAAAATTTTTTCAAAGAAACTTGAAAGATTTCGAGTCATTCCTATAGTGGTGGAAGAATTAACGAAGCAAATAACTGTGACCTAGCTAGTGTCACTCTGATAAAGACTGCCCAATTGTGTGACACGTGTAACGTTTTCTATACAAAACTTGGACCCCATTTTTTAACGTTTGATGCAAAAGGGTTGATAGGGAAAGCTTGTAATTACAAATTTGGTTGGTTTGGTTTCCAAAGTCAAGAGTTGTCATTGATTGGGTTCGATATTTGTGAACAGAACTGTTGGCGCACGCATGCTCTTGTTGCTATATGGTTAATAGGGTTTAGTTTTTCTTGGCCAATAGAATCGTGACATGTACGAATTTTCTTCATTTGGTTAATGAAATGTGAAGAGTGCTCTAGAAGTGTGAATTGCTAATTTATTCGAACAGTTGCTGCTCTTTGAAGCAAAGATAAAATTAAGAGATACAATTAAAAGAAAGATTTGGAAAAGATAAGGCTGCTAAGTTTACTACAGTTAGTTTGGCTTAAAGTAAAGATCTGGTAATTAAGGATAAGGATGAAACCCTAGTGACAAGTAAGAGAGGGAGATGCTGCTAGGCTGGCATGCGCATGGCATGGAAGGGATGCCTTTGTATACTTTTGAGTTGTTTTCTTTTTGGGGCTTAATTAACTAATCAACTTTTTTATAATTATTTTGACTAAACAAATCTACAAAGACTAAACTAATGGGTGTCATGTTTATCCCGACAATTCCCACCATTGTTTCCCATCTTCCAACTCCAGAGTTAGATGCTAAACAGCTAATGGTTGTGTACTAATTAGATTTCTTTCAGTAATTATTAGTTAGGCCTAATCAAGTATATTCCCTTTGATTTAGGAAAATCCATAACGTTATATTGCATCTGGAATCATCTTTTACATCTGTCTAATCACCACTTTTATCAAGTTTATTCCCTTTCAAAGGGAATATGCACTGGTCCCGCTTGAATTAACAGGCTAATCAGATCTTATATATGACACACTTACATAAAAAACCTTCACATGTAATAATTGTACGAATACATGTATGTCTCTGATCTAATGGCATTATTTTTCAGGTACTATTTGTTTTATATGAAGGGAGTGGATTCAGCCTATGTATTGAACTCTCTTTTTGTGACAAAGATTGTAAAAGTGATGAATAGGTTCAAATGAACCTTGATTTATGCATGTCATTTTTGCACAGAGGCCATATTATTATTGTTTGTATCATTCCAATTTAATTAGTTTCTGAAGGGACAAATGACCCTAGTAACTATGCCTTTTCTTTTACTCATCTTCATAATGTTCAACTTTGACCACAATCTTTAGTATTAGCTGCATTATGTGTGATTCTCAGTGTTTGCTGAAATGTATTCTAGGCGCATTTTATGATGAGGAAATCATAATTGTGTAATTAGGATTTTTTTACTTATCACGCTTATTTATGATAAAATTTTAACTTCGTCACTGACAAATAAAATAAGAAAACTATAAATATTTATAAATGAATTAACTTAATTGCATGAAGTGTAATCAACTAACTAAAGTTCACTCCAGGGTTAACAGTACATATATTGACATTATTTTTACAAATTTAGTGTCCAGTGACCATTGCCCACCAATCGTTTTCACATGAAAGTTACACTTTAGAATGCAGTCCACATTATATGTAACTAGAAGTCATATACCCTATCTAGCTAGCTAGGCCCCCACTTACCTAAAGCCTTGGCCATTGATGTCTACCATTCCATTTTTCATATTATTTAAAGTATTCTATTTAAAAAATAAAAAAAATAAAAAAAATAAAAGACGAAAGCAAAACTATAAAGTATAAAGCAGCTGCTTAATTGGATATGATGTGTGTGATTAATTAGCGTGTCATCAAGATCAAGGTCTCTTCTCAATGCAGTCAAGTTTGTTTGTCTTGTATATGCCACACACAGTACCCTTGCATGTTTCCCTCTTCTCATACTAAGGGCGTGTTTACTAATCTGTAATCAAATTGAGAGGAATTGAATTGAAGAGAAATTGAATTAAGGATGAATTGAATTAAGATAGAATCAGAATCAGATTCTTGTTGAAGATGTTTACTAAACTGTCTGGAATCAGATTGAGAAGGATGCAGATTTCATAATAGATGTTTACTAATTTACCTATCATGGAAGTCTTGCCAGTCGGAGTCTGGTCCGATGACGATCCTGGTCTGTGATGGCAGTGGCGTTGGGGAAGTTTTGCTGGTCCAAGATCAGAAATAGAGGGACATAAGCAAGTTGAAGGGAGGAGAAGATAAGGGTGTTTTGGGTAGAAAACCTGATTCCAGATGAAGGCTTTGTCTCGGAATCCAAATACTAGCTATTGTCCGGTAGTCTGATTCCGGGAATATCAGGAATTGGATTGTTGATTTTGAGTGGACCCCGCATAAATTTTTATTCCCAAATGGATAGTAAACACCGAAGTCTCTTGAAACGAGTGCAACTCCCATTCCCCTTGTTCCATTCCGGTTTTGTAAACATGCCATAAAAGCCTAGCTCACGCTCTCTTCCTCTAACTTTGTGCCCTAATTTGATTGGAGTAGGATTCTCTCCCCTCTTTTTTTCTCTCCCATTTCCTCCCCTCCTAATTGAACGATCAATGTTAAGTCACGTCAACATCTTATATTAATTTTTTATAGTAAGAGAAAAATAAAATAAGAGAATATGAGAAAAGAAGATGAAAGAGGATAGAAAGAGGAGAGGAGATAATCCTATTCCAATTTGATTGCCTGCTGCCGACTTCTAACTGACGCATGGCTCAGCAATACGCCAGTAGAAACCTCTAAAATATACCTTAATTCAAACGTTGATTTCAACAACCCTTGAATTACGCCTTAATTTAGGCCATTTTTAGGTGGATTATGACCAAGTGTATATTATATAGGCTCTAATTAAACTTTATCATAGTTAAGAGCACTTGCTTGCTCACACCCCCACCATATCCAAGTATAACGACACCGGCCAATCAATCGTAAATTGTTAGACAATTGGCCAAAGTCATGTACCTAACCCGCGTACGAAGCAATTTTTTAGTGTACTTGAAATAACCACGTGACATTATTATTCAACTTAAATTATAATATGTTGATTTGTTTTTATATTAACATCTTATAAGCGAGGCATATTAATCATATCGTTCACTCATACTATATAACACGTGAAATGTTACATTACGTGATTTGTGTGTATTTACCCATAAATTTTTCTCTTTACCCGTTTGGTGAAAAGTTTCAATTATTCAAATACTTAAAAGGAAATCCATAAAGATTAAAGAGAGAGTTATCTTTTAATCTTTGCTATTGGAAGGCAAACCCTTGGGTTGTCACTTTCATTTGTATAAATTAAACTCCTAATTTAAATTTGGTCCCCACGCCAACACCAACACCAACACGTATAACAACATAAAGTGGGATTATTCCCCATACTCAAAAAGCAAAAATCTTCTCAACAGCTGTGTGTGTATCTTTGAGAGGTTTAGTTTAATAACACCAAAAGATTCTAAACTTAATTAACACTGTCATTAACAACACCCTAATTATATTATGGTTTAAACATCGAGAAACTGTACGAAGTGTGTGGATGGTTTGATTGACAAGATCTAGGGTTATGTGGCATTCCTTCGTCATTTCCTTACACTTTTTCTTACACTTTTTTCAGGGATTCCGAAGCTGGCTATCCTCTCTCTGCAGAACCAGTAAACTACCTCTAGCAAGCACATGCTGCTCCACTTTGTATGTATACGTTTCTTCTGTAGCTTTTATGACTACCTGGATAATCTGAAGTCTGAAAGGATTAAAACATCGATCTTGTTCAACACGTGTTGCGATGTAGGTATGCATACTCGGAACATCAAACTAAAGTATTTCTAGATTCCTCCTCAGGTGTCCTTCGATCCGAAGACATTAATGCTGTGTACATGAAAGGCGGTGTTCCATTTCCTAACATTTAGCTTGCACGTATGTTGTCTGCTCAAAATTTTTCAGTCTTACCTATGATGTATCTACTTTTAAGAACGTGTTAACATGTAGAGTTATATGTTGTCAATCGACAATCGTTCACGTGCGTGTGTGTATTTGTTTGGACCCAAAATAACATCATCTGCAATCGAGGCCGTTGAATGAGTAGAGTTCTAAACTGTTGGATGAGAAAGTTAAGATAATTTTGTTGTTAAGAGATAATGTTATGATTTTTAATCATAGTAAGTATCTTTGAATGATATCTTGATTTTCTTGTACAAGATAAATGGGATACAAGTCATAGCTTCAACTTGAAAGCGAGCAATACAGTTCAATTTGATTTGGGATTCTCGACATTTAGACGTATGGATTGGAACATCAGAGTATTATGTCAAGAGTTCTAATACATGAGAAATTTTTATGCAAGTGGTGGAAAATTTTAATTTTTAAGTTATTAACCTTTTAACACATATAACCCACCATTTATATAAGGACACGTGGTGTACTATCTCGTAGGTGATGAAGGATAATGATTACATTTTTGGTAAATGGCTGCAATTGGTTTGCACTGATGAGACAAACAATAAAAGGGAGCATTATATGGCTTCCACATGGAAGATTAATGCACCTACATATGAGAATTATCTCAAGGATATTTGAAGGATAATTTCAAATACATGCAGATTAGCAACGTGCAGAAGAAGGTCAGTGCTTTGATACGTCTTTCATCAGGATAGTGTTCCACGGGTCAGATCCTACTATACGACATATCAAGCAAGTTTTCTATAAATATTAGACATTTCGCAACAGAAAAGCCCTTCAAATCAACACATAAATTGTCCTGCGCAAAGTTTCTCAACAATCCTGAGATTTTTTCCTATCTCCCTTTCTTTTCGTCGACATATCTTCAGTTTGGATAAACAGCACTGCCACCTCTAGTTGGATAGACAACACTGCTTCAAGACCGACTAATTATTTATCCAAGTCTCGGTCGTCAAGGATTTCCGAGTCCTTGTTGGCAGACGTCATCTCATCAGCCTTCTCGGCGAAGTGAGGTGTTACCAGGTTACTACATTCGACACATTGAAATCTGAATTCGAAATTGAACTTTGCAGAACTAGCAGCCTTGTCTTCAGGCTCTAGAACCCGAAGGCCGATGCGTGTTCCTTTCTCGACCGCAGTCGCAAGGTCAAGAAGTTAGCAGCGTGCCCAACGCCACATCAACATATTTTACTCCCCGGCCGAACTCGGCTGACGAGTTGGCAAGACCCGCACACATCCGAAGGACGTAATTAGCTTATTAATTACTCGATTTACACGCCACGTAGACTTGGTAGTTTTTAGGGTCAACAATATTATAACTATATATCAAATTATTGTAGAACTTACTTTTATCAGTGGTATGAAATCGCTCACATCAACTGGCTTTCACAAAGTTCTAACATACATCGCATCTTCAAGTAAGAATCAACATGGCTCAGTGATTTGTATTAATAATCTAACATTTAAGCGTCAAATGATTTTGTCTATTAGTGTCATCATGCATGCATGTACATGTCAAAAGAAACAGTGTCTAGCTAGCTTAGACTCCTGAGGCAGATGCTTCTACAGTTTTCTATATAAAACACATAAGTGTGTGAATGGTGGGAAGATTTCCTCAAATTGAGGGAGAACATTTTGTGTTTTTATTGAAATTCAGGAAACCAAATCTTGGTTTGCTAAAAGCATAAGTAGAGGTAAAGGATTCAGGTCCAATTACTTTGCTGAAAGTGCTGCATTCTTTCAACGATCTATTTTATTTTAAATATATAGAATAGTTTTGGCAACCAATTAAATTTTGAAGAGAGGGAAATATAAAACTATAGGCAGTTGTACTAGCTAGGTTATTTATAGACAATATAAGACACTGTGTGTAATGCTAGCAGCTGCATGCTGCCCGAGAACATCGTCATTTTGCTTCCAAAATAAAACTAGGGCATATCTGGTAAGGTCAAGGTGCCTACAAAGGCTATGTTGATCATATCCACATGCTTGATTGGCAAACTTTCTATGACGTGGACTGCTAAGAGTCACGTATAGCATTGATTCAACAAACAATAAAAAAAATGATCTCCCTTGCATTCTTTATCCGCTCTTCTGTTTTAGTTGTGGGACTGAACTGAATAAATAAAATCAAAAGTTATAACCAAAATTAGGAGATTAGGAATGCACAAAGAAAGTGCGTAGTCGCTTATTTCTTAAAGAATTTAAACTAGCCCATTTACAACTTGTAGGACTAGAATGCTAATCTTGGTGAGAGAAAAGAGTTACACTATGTTTGGATGGAGAATTTCTAAATTATCACAGAATTTTAAATGACGGGAATTACAATTGACAGTAATTAAATTCCCGTTAAATGAATTTCATCGTTTGGATGTTGGATACATAGAAATTACAAAATGATGGGAATTCCAAATTTCATTGTTTGGATATTCTCTAGAATTTGTATTAAATAGAGGAATACAAATTTGAATCAAAAGTAAAAATGGTTATAAATCTGTCACTCCCTCATACGAAATACACCAATCACCGTATCAGATTATTCGATTTCAGAAAAAATTAGAAAAGGATACATATCTGTGGAGATGGCCATCTGAAACATAATATGTTGCGAGCATTATCAAAAGGAAACAAAACTACAGAAGCAAAGGGAAAAGTAAAATAAGGTATGAAGGCAAGCTAGGTCTAGTCTGTGAGTGCTTGCTTACACTTATCCATTCGTCGTTTGGATTGATATCAAAAGCTTTCATATGACTGCCAAGAGGAAAGCCAAAGGAGATGGGTAAAAGGAAAATAAGGCAACTGCTATACGTAACTGGGAAATAAGTTTGCCACAGTGCTTCTATTGAAAACACAAAGTTTAATTGGTGGCAGGAGCTGCCATATTAATGCTTGAATGTTCGGTTCTTTCAAGAATTGCTCAAACTAGTTGCTGCACGAAAAATGATTCTGCAGTAACCATTGATGCCAGAAACAGACTAAATTTCGTCTTTGGCAGTTATTCCACAGAGTGCAGCACAAATGCCATTAAGCATCTCACTTCCAAATTCTTTTTAATCC
Organism: Cotoneaster glaucophyllus; assembly: GCA_036320875.1. Lineage (NCBI taxonomy): Eukaryota > Viridiplantae > Streptophyta > Magnoliopsida > Rosales > Rosaceae > Cotoneaster > Cotoneaster glaucophyllus. The sequence goes on from CM070073.1 coordinate 19,912,182, forward strand.
TATACCTAACACAAAGACCACCAAATTTTCTTCCACATCTTTTGAACCAGAAAGCAGAAAGCAGATGACTACAAATCAGAAAGCAGATGTCAAAACCAACAACCAGAAAACAGAGTTGACCAACAACCAGAGTATTAGCATTCACAACACAATCTAATGAAAGTATTTATGTAAACATCCTTGCTAAAGAATCAATCACAGCTATCAAGCATATCACTAGCATATCAAGAATCAGAGTATTAGCATTCACTAAGACAATATAATCAAAGTAAATGTTCCAACAATTAATAGCTGCAATAATGTGATGAGTCTGCAAAATATGATAAAGTTGATTGAAGTAGAAAAATCCCAATAAAGCACACTTGCAAATGTCAATGAACTTTCATGACATGCAGTGCTTTTATTCTAACTAAAATCTTACAGAAAAACACTAAAATGGGAAATATAATGAAAATAATCCTATGCGCCTCGTGAAGTAAACAATAATACCATATTCTTTTTCTTCTCAACTGGGAGTGTCTTCAACATGAGAAATTGCTTGTCATTTTCGATCAACCAAGCACATGCTTTGATTTGTTCTTCTTCACTGAGATCTGGTATTGCATTTACTTCATCATATACCTCTGTTGGATCAAGCTTCTTTGTGTCTGCACAAATATAGTCTTGAAAGGATGAAGCCATCTTGGCAAGTGAATCTGCAATCATATCTTTAGGGGTGGTTAGTTTTTTCTTTGTATGAGGCACATCAACAAAATTTGTTGGCTTTCTCTTGCTTTGAGTCTTCTGACCATTGGCTGAAGTAGGTGAAATATCATTAATAATTTCAATATCTTCTAAACCTTGCGTATCACCATCCAAATCAATATGATTAGTTTCAATATGCAAAGGAGTCATAATCTCAATAGCTTCCACACCTGTTTCAGCACCCTCACCCGTGGCTCTATCTTTGCCACACAAATCCACTATATCATCCCAATTTGGAATGACCTTCCAACAAAAACTTTTAGCACCACTATGTGACTACCAATCAAAACATAAAAATCAAAAAGCAAACTGTAAGTATAAGAAGAGTTAAACGAATATCACACACACAAAAGAAAAATAATGAATTTATCATACCTTCACGTAATCTTGCCAGACATGATTTTCATCTACACTTATCATCTTTTTGGTTGCATCCCAATTAAATCCACTTTGACTTAGTATATCACTCACTACTGCATAGAACTTTTTCCAAGACTTCACACGGTTTCGAATGTTATCGGCAGTTACATGAATATCAAATTGAGCAGATAATATAGATGCAGCAGAATTATAAGCAGCTGTCTTCCAACCACCATCTCCTTTGTTACCCATTCTTCGTTCTTCGCGAAGTATGTCAGCCAAAACATGTTCCATATCTACATTCCATCTAAAATAATTATTCTCATCTCCTTCATTTTCAATTTCTTGGTTCTCTTTCTTTCTCCTTGGTTTTTGTTTGCATACTGGTTTTCTATCAGATCATTCCATTGCTCATAACATTAAACAAATATTAATTGAATTAATGTCATTGATAAAATGATGGAACTTTGGTCCGCTACCAGTACTAACCACCAAAACCTAACTTGCTGAAGCTTTCAGAGAGAGAGGTCAGACCATCATTTACCTCAAGTAGCACAACTACAACGAAAACATCAAATGTATACTATTTGTTTAAATGTCTCCAGGACTCTGTGCTCTATAAATAAGACACAAGGGTAGATATCTACCAAGGAAATCACAAATATCAAGTCATTCTCTAAATCTCAACACATTTAAGAAAAAAACTGTACATGCTTCAAGCTGTCTTTGTTATATATTCCAAAAGTTTCTAATACAATGGAAAGCCAACATCAGACTCTGTTCTCTAATGTCTCCAGGACTCTGTTCTCTAATGTCTTTTAAAACAAAAAATAAAAACCAAAAGGGAAAGGAAACAGGTTAATGCTATTACTTTCACCATCCTAATAAACAACACCAAGGTTGATAATGCAGCACAAATCAGAAAGCAGATGACTACAAATCAGAAAGCAGATGTCAAAACCAACAACCAGAATGCAAAGTTGACCAACAACCAAAGTATTAGCATTCACAGCACAATCTAATGAAAGTATTTATGTAAACATCCTTTCGTAGCAATAATGTCATTGACAAAATTATTAACTGAGACGTTAAAGAAAACATGCTAAGAAAAACAACTAATTTTCGATTAAGAAGTATTGGCAGCTCTCTGAGCTTGGTAATCATGGAACATCTGCAATGCCAATGTATCACGAAACGCTGTCCATTCGGCAGTAGCTTGAACAGATGTAATCCCATCAGAGTTATTTTCATTTTCCTCTCTTGTTGAACGATTTAACAACTCTGAGTCCACAGATGCTAAAAATTGTAAATCTTGAGCTTCTAAAACTAGATCAGCTGCTTGCTCAGTTCTAATAAAATTATGCAAGATACAACATGCATTTATAATCCTAACTTGCGTTTTAATATCAAAAAAGGATGGTGTGCGTAATATGCTCCATCATTTTTTTTAACAATCCAAATGCCCTCTCAATAACATTCCTTGCCCTTGAATGACGCAAATTATATAATTCTTTGTAGCTTTCAGGACGACGGTTTCCAACCCACTCTTTCAAGTGATATCTAGTTCCACGGTAAGGTGCTAAAAAACCCGGTCCATTAGTATAGCCAGCGTCCACAAGATAATACTTATCTACAATAAAAATTTAGAGAACAAATTTAGATACATTTTAAAGTTTTGTTTTTCTAACATAGAACTAATTGGTATCACACATTACCATTTGGGACATGAAACCGGTTACTCCTATGTAAAGCATCACGCAAAACACGCGCATCAGATGCAGAGCCTTCCCATCCAGGTAACATATAAAAAAATCTTAAATTTGGACCACAAACTCCTAACATATTAGTGGATATATCACCCTTTCTATCTCGATATCTTGGTCTTTCCTCAGCCGTTATTGTTACTGGAATGAGAGTTCCATCAAGTGCTCCAAGACAATTCTAAATAAAAATGTCATACAACGAAAAAAAGATTAAAGTCTAAAAAGCTAGTGAAGATATCAAACAAATACATAATACTATTGGTTTAGGTGCTGATTGATTACCTCAAACCACCGCCACTTTTCTCTTTCAGAATTACCAATAACGCATGGTTGATATTTCACATATTCTTGACTTATTTTCATCATTGCATGCAACACATTGTGAAATTGCCGACTAATTGTTTCCTTGGAACGATAATAGTGTAAACCGATGACTCTAAACTTCAAGTTGTGGGCAAGTATATGCAAAAAAATTGCAACAGATTCTTCAATGGACACATGTCTAGTGCAAACTAATCCACCAATCCCTTGTAAAATCTCACATAACCGTTTAAATGCACTCTTGCTAACTCGTAATTGTTCAATGCAAGTTGAATCTTTTCCATTAAACAATCGGCTGAGGAAAGATTGTCTTTCTTTATCCCAATCATTTGAAGGTTCTTTGAGAAGAACACTTTTACTATACCAATGCATGACAATGACAATAATATATATAATCGTACCGACAATAATTTTCCTCTTTTTCCTATTTTCCTCTTCATTTATAGCACGCTTTCGCTTTAACCTCGTTAGCATGTCTACAACATCATTATGTTCCATACCTGTTTGAATATATGAACAAAGATATATTGTGACATGCAACAACATTTATGGGATATGCAACTTTCTGTTTTAACCAAAAGAGTAGCCATACAAGTCACATTCAAATCAAGGAATTTCTAAATTAACACCAAAGGCCATCAAAATTAGCATTTTCAATCTTTCAATTACTGCTTCAGTGGCTTAACAAAATCATCATTTTCATATTGCTGCTTCAGCCGCTATTTTCCTCAGCCAAAGGCCATCAAAATCATCATTTTCCTCAGCCGTTATTTTCATATTGCTTCTGCTTGTCATTTTCATATTGCTGCTTGATTAAAATTATATCACTGATCACATGGGGTCTGCTAATCAGATTGAATTAGCGTTCGCTAATTAACAAGACGATTATAATCTGATTCTTGATTTGAGTTGTTTTCCAGATAAGGTTAGACCCAATACACAATTCAATCGAAAAAAAAAATTAATAAGTACACCAAGAATATGAGTATCACCAAAATTCACAATCGTGAAGCCAGATAAGGTTAGACCCAATACACAATTCAATCGAAAAAAAAAAATTAATAAGCACACCAAGCATATGAGTATCACCAAAATTCACAACTGTGAAGCCAGATAAGGTTAGACCCAATACACAATTCAATCAAAAAAAAAAAAAATTTAATTCATAACTGTGAACCCAGTCCCTGCATCCATGACAATAGGCCACATATTCGCAGACGAAGCAACGCAACTAATATGTATACACAAAAAGCTTAAAATAATTCAATAAAGAAGAGAGAAGAGAGAAGAGGTTGACCTAGAAAATCAGAGGCCTGCAACTTCAATGGAGCACAACAAAGAGAAACAAAAGAAACAAAACCGCCATTGCTCAGAGAAGAAGGGGTTTTGCGGCGTCGGAGGGGTTTTGCAGCGTCAAAGGGTTTTGCGTCTCCAGGATTGTGTGCTCAGAGAAGAAGGATTGTGCGCTTTTTATTGTAAACTTTGGCGCCAATCATCCCACAGTTTAGCGCCCTAATCAGGAAATTTGGCGCCTGCAAGATTTCCATGCGATGGATTTGGGATTCTCTCCGTTGGTGGAATTGTGAAATTCAACCTATTTTGATGGAAATTAAACTCGGGAATGTTCATCCCCAAATTCCCCCTTTTTTTCCTGTAGAATTTGCCGTTTCTCTCGCAGAAAGGTTCCCAAACGTGGGAAAACTGCTTTCCCATCCTAATTCCCTAGTTTTATTGAAATTCTGTTTTATTTTACTGTATCCAAACAGAGTGTTAGAGGTTTTGAGAAAAAAGATAATATATAGATGGAAATGATAAGAAGACTAAATTTTTAAACTCTATATAGATAAGAGAGGCATGAAGTATAATCTTGGGGTTGGGAGATTGTTAATTCAAGGGTATTCTAGGAATGTGAAGAGAAAAATTATTTAGTAGGGGGGCTGGAAATTTAAGATGGTGTGAATAGCAACAGTGCAACACTACTTCCACTTAATAGCGAGGGAAAATATTTGGAACCTATGTAATGACTTATTTCTTTTTACACATAAGGGCATGCTTAACCCAAATTAAATGAGAAATTAAAATGATTGAATGTGAGGAAAACAATCCCCAATATTAATGGGATATCTATATGTTTTTATTTTTTTTGGATATGTCATACCCAAAATTTATGAGACCCACTTACTTTTTATTCATTTGGTTGTTACATGAAAATGAAAGATACATATTTCTTCAAATTCCATTCTTTATACAAAAATGCTACACTTACCACCTAGTTGTACTATCATTTGTACATCTTTCTAATAAAGATAGGGCATTTTTATTCATTTGGTTGTTACGTGAATATGAATGATACATATTTCTTCAAATTCCATTCCTGATACAAAAATGTTATTTTTACCATCTAATTGTACCATCATTTATACCACTGTTCTAAAAATCGGCCTAGGCGGTGGTGCCCTGCCCCGATTTTGGGCTAGGCGTTTGAAAAAATCGGCTGGAAGCTAGGCGGCCGCCTAGGCTGTTTTTTTTAATATATATATTTTTGTATTAATTGTGTGTTTTTTCTTTTTTGGTTTCATGGTGGTATACTTATAGAAATGGTATACCTAATTTACAAATGATGGATTTACTACAAGTTCATCCAATACTTATGGAAATGATGTACCTAATTTGCATCTTATCATAATTTATTATCCATACAAGTATAGTTTTTTTTAAGTGTAAATAGACACTTATTTACAAGATATATAATAAATTTACATAAATCCGCCTAGGCCCCGCCTAGCCGCCTAGGCGCTAGGTCCCTGCCCGCCGTCCGACTAGCGCATAGTGATTTTTAGAACCTTGATTTATACCATCTCCCTAATAGAGATGGCCTATCTTCATTAGAGAGATGATACAAATGATGGTACAACTAGGTGGTAAGTGTAGCATACTCTTCCTTATGAGCCTTTAAAATGGGACTTGAGTCCAAGACCGCTGTTTGATGTGTTTAAAGAGCATCATGGATTAGATTCCTACTTTGGATCAAGTCCAAAATTGGACGGATTCATAACCTGTTGATGAACATGGGTTAAGAATGCATCGCGCCTCCTCCTTTTCGGTTAGCATCTTCCTCACATCTCTTTGTCGCCAACATCCCTCTTTCTCTCTCTTTCTAGGTCATACAAGTATGAGGATAGGTCGCGAGCACGGTTTTCGGGTCGTCAGAAGTAGTTCAAAATGGAGTAGGATTCTCTCCCCTCCTATTACCATCCCCTTCCATCCTCTCATCTCACACTCTTCTTTTTATCTTATTCTCTATATAAAAAATTCAAAACAAGATGTAGACGTGGCGTAATCGCAACCATTTAAATAAAAGGGGATGGAAGGGAAGAAAGATTAGAAGGGGAGAGAATCATACTTCGTTCAAAATACCAAATGGCAGACATAAAACCTAACCTATCATATCTAATCCTAAGCCTATCCAATTCAAAATACCAAATTCAACTATGTCCGTTTCCACCATACGTGCCCTTAGAGCACTTCCACCAGAGGTGGACTTGCCCAGCACTCAGTGAAAATATTGACTGACACCCTGTTTTTTGTCTCCAGCCCGCCCACTTGCCTGGCACCCAGCCCATGCCAGGCAAGAGCCCAGCCCAATTTTGACAGACCCACTGACCAGGCAACAGAAGAGAAGCAGAGCAGAGCTGCTTGGCGCTCCTCCAAGCGTGCGACACCGTTCCAAAGCTCTCCCAGATCCACGCCCACGTTTTGAAATCGGGCCTCCGAAACAATCCGCTAGTACTCACCAAGTTCGCCGCCACGGCCTCCGACCTTAAAGCCATCGACTACGCCTCCTCCTTCCTCTTCTCCGACGATGCCGATACGCATCTTTACGATTCGTTCCTCTTCAATACTGTAATTAGAGCTTACGCGCAGACCAGCCATGAAAAGCATAAAGCTTTGTGCTTTTACAATGTTATGGTTCAAGGTTCTGTTTTGCCTAATAAATTCACCTACCCTTTTGTCCTCAAGGCCTGTGCTGGAATTGGGGACTTGAATTTGGGGAAGTCGGTTCATGGGTCGGTGGTGAAATTCGGGTTTGATGACGATGTTCATGTTTGTAACACTATCGTTCATATGTATTGTTATTGTGGAGCCTTCGCCACCGGAAAAGGAACCGATATTCGGCCGCTGCTCGAGCGCTGCCGGAGATGAAATGGAAGCAGGGAGAAAGAAATTAAATGATAAAATATTAATTGATATGAATAAAATAATATAATATTAGATTGACTGGGTGCCAGCGCATTTTTAGGGGTGGAGGTGCTTTGGCCTATTACTGTTTATTGGAGTATATTACTGTTCATTTGAGTGGATAAATGCGCTGGGCGCTGGCACCCAGTCTTAGGGGTGGAATTGCTCTTAGTGTTCAATAGTTAAACAATTTGGGCTACTGAGTATGATAATGTGTAAGAATAAACTAGGTCGAAGATTTGAAGCACTCAACTATAACAAAAAAATAAAAAAATAAAAAAATAAAAAAAATCCCACAACAGATTTAAGTTCCCATCCACATAAAATGACTAGAGTAGAGTCCAGTAAGCTCAATTGAGAAAGAAACCCTTGAAAGTGTTGGGGCTTAGGACCATAGGTTAGTAAGAACCCTGTAATAACTTCTCAAAAAGAACTCAGTAATAAGAGATGTGAACAAAAAAAGCCACAACAAGTAGCTCAGTGGTAAGGGCGCGGACTGCGGCACTCCAAAAAGACAAAGAAAATGTGGGAGGTTCCGAGTTGGTAAATCTGCTCAATTATGGCCACCGTGGCTTGCCACCCAGTTGTCCCCCTTTAAAAAAAAAATTGATGTGAACAAAAAAAGTGCTCATTTGAGTTAACAAATGTTTGCTATATGCTAACCACATATTCGATCCCCACATTAACCACCCAAACTTCTTCTGCAATTGCTGAGTCTCCCTTTGTTTTGATGTAATGGTTAAAACAATTTAAAGATAGGTGGGCATATGAACTGATAAAATGACCTCCTCTATTTTTATCACCTAGAGTTTGAAAACTCTACAATAACTTTTGTCAACAATCTGAACCGTCCTATTTTAACCCATGTTTATATCTTAATTGACTATTAACGGCTAAGACTCTGTTTGAAATTGCTATTTCTCTTAAATATATTTACTTTTTTTTTTTCTAAATTATTTATGCTCTTTTTTCGGCAATATTTACTCTTTCTCTCTCTGTTGTCCCCCCAACCCAACTGACGACAAGCATGAAGAATTCATCTTTCTCCTTCAAACTTACACACCCATTCACGGATGCCTTGGAAACAAAATTTGAGTAGCTTCATCAGAGCTTCAGATACAATTGTTAAGATTAATCCTTTCGGAGTTTTAGAATGTTAAGTGCAGTGCATCTTAATACCCCAAAGTGCTGCACTCATCACTATAAAAATTACAGTCTGGAACTCATGGTCTAGCAAAGACTCAAACTTCCAAAACTTAATTTGTGAATTTGAATCATATTCTGGAATCAAAAGATATATATATATATATATATATATATATATATATATATATATATATATATATAACTGTTTACTTTCCAAAGGAATTATAACTTCTAACTTTTATAGACTTCTCAGTTCTAAACTTTTGCTCGTTTTCCACTAGACCAATTCGTTGAAATTATTTGTTAATACCAACTTATACACACACATGTTGATCGAACCAAAAAACAAAAAAACAACTGATATAACACGTATAGCTGTTGTTTATTAGTTGGATTTTCAGTTTCGGTGCCCCAATTGGGCCTTCCTACAATAAACTGATTGGGTTCTGTATTGTGGGCTTTTACAAACTTAATCATTTTAAAACCCAAACCGCCCTATGCCGCCTTTCATCGGCGCTTTCGTAAACTTAAACCAAAAACCCTAACTGTGCTTTACTCGGGAGTTGTCACGCAGTCCTAGCCCCATCGCACAGATCTTCTCTCTCGTCGTGTTCGACTAGGTAAGGATCTTTATCCTGTAAAACTGTTTAATTTATCCAAATTTTACTGGATAATTTTGATGATCTGTCGTTAATTTTATGAATATCTGTTCGTATTCTCCTTACTTGAAGATTCAATTAGTCTCTTGTAATGTTCGATCTTCGTTGGATTATAATATACTTTCACATATTACGTATAATTAGAGCCTTGATGTGGTTAGTTCTATTTAATTTAATTTTTTTTAAATTTAATTTGAACAGCCGACCCACATAGTAGGAAAAGGCTTTGTTGTTATTGTTGTTGTTGTTCTGTATCATTTTATTATAATGGTATTGTGTCAATACTAAAATTTTTTGTTCTGTTTTGATTCACGAAAACCTTGTCTTGATTTTAGTGATTTTTTTGATGAAAATTTCATTCTCCATGGTGTGGCCATTATAAGTATACTATTCTTTGTTGGAACTGAATCAGCAAACACGGAGCACCTTAAGTTTTGCTTTTCTTAATGCTGTATCAAACGGTTGCACGAATTAGTTTTGGATTTGGCATGATACATCTACTTAACTTACAATATCTTTAGTAATGCGATTGTAGATTTATAATATTTGATCCGTGCCTGCTTAGATTTCTTACCTTCTGTTGCCATTTTGTTTAGAAGTATGAGTAGTTTCTGCCATTCAGTTTTTACTTAATACTCGGGTTAATATATCTTGTTCCTTTCTGTTAAGAGTACACATAGCAATGAGTCACCAGATTAGATTCTTACTTAGCTGTAAGTTTGTGATGTGTAGTCTTAGTTATTTGTATTATGCTGAGCTGGCACTTATATATGGGATAGGATATTTATGTATAAATACCTGATGTATGGTTCTGTTGAAGTAATCTAAGAATCACAGATCAGCCAAGGGCTTGCTTATGCATCAATCTAAGTATGCTTTAGACTTGCTCAGAAAGACAGATATGCTTGGGGCTAAACATTGTGCAACACCTGTGTCTACTTCCAAACTGGATCACTTAGGCACACTATTATCTGATCCCACTCATTATAGGTCCACATTTGGTGCTTTACAATATCTAACTTGGACAAGGCCTGATTTAGCCTTTGCTGTCAATCAAGTTTGCCAATATATGCATTCCCCAAGCACCAGTCATCTGCAGGCAGTTAAGCGCATCCTGAGATATCTCAAGGGCACTGTTGATTCAAGAATTTGGTTCACTAAAGGCACTCAATGTCTCACTGCTTGGTTTGATGCAGATTGGGCAGGTTGTCCTGTGGATAGACGATCCACCAATGTTTACTGTGTGTTCTTAGGTCCTTATCTCATCTCTTGGAGTGCTAAAAAACAGGCCACTGTTGCAAGATCATCAACAGAGGCTGAGTATAGGGCTTTTGCGAACACTGCTGCTGAGATAACCTGGACGTGCAAGATTCTGCAAGATATATCCTTTCCTTTGCTCAAGACACCGATCATCTTTTGTGATAACAAAAGTGCCATTGCTCTTGCTTTTAATCTTGTTTTCCATGCTTGAACTAAGCATGTTGAAATAGACTATCACTACATCCAAGAGAAAGTTTTACTTGGTCATATTGGTGTACAACATGTTGCTTCCCTCCTTCAAATTGCAGACATTTTTACCAAGTCTTTGTCTGCTGATCGATTTGCTGCTCTTTCTTCCAAGCTATCAGTTCGATCACCTTCCTTCAGCTTGAGGGGGTGTGTTAAGACTACAGATAGCCATGAGTCACCAGATTATATTGTTACTTAGCTGTTAAGCTTGTGATGTGTAGTCTTAGTTATTTGTATTATGCTGAGCTGGCACTTATACATGGGATAGGATATTTATGTATAAATACCTGATGTATGGTTCTGTTGAAGTAATCTAAGAATCACAATTGTATTTACCTCTCTCTCTCTACATTTCTCCTTCTCTCTCTATAACTGTTTTCCCTCTCTCTGAATTCTGAGTTTCAACACTTTCCAGGTTCAGCTGTTGGATTAAGAACTTCCCAAAACCCTCCGTTCGAGATGAGGTAATGATTAGTTTGATATGCTAACCCGCAATTCTTCCTAGCTTTTATTTTCTGAAGTACTAACAAATTTTCCTTTTGTCTTTCGTTCTGTGTTTATCATCCTCGCTTCACAGCCGACCAATGGAGGAAGATGTAAGTTATGGTGCTCTTGAGCTTATTTAGTGCATCTTTGTTATGTCTCTCTTTGCACCATTAAATGTTGTTAGTTTTCATGAATTTGCGACTTTGTACGTAGTTGGAAATGTCTAATGGTTGTGCGTCTGTGATTGTATAATGATTCTCCATTTACAACATTTAAACTTTTTTTGTTGCTTTTCTATTTTCGCCACTTCAATGGTATTTCATGGAAACAGTGTGATTCCATACTCTTGTTGCACATCAATTAGTCATTTTTTGGTTCAATGCATCGGCACACCCGTAATTATCAAATGAAATTGTAATTTTTAATTGTGTTATGGTTCAAATGGTCTCTGTATTTCTTTAGGGTCTTCGCATAAACTTTCTAGCAACTATTGACTTCTTGTTCCTGTAATGAAATCATCGTGACTAAACGTTTGAGAGTGACCTCTCTTGCTAAATGACATGGTCTCACGTGTCCATTGTCCTGCTCCTTTCTGAAACCCCTAAATCAACATATTTATTCTCAGTGGTATCATCATTTTTGTGTAAATATGCTTATCGAACCTGAATGCTGCAGGGTGCCAAGAACGAGGAAGAGGAATTCAACACAGGGCCACTTTCTGTCCTTATGATGAGTGTAAAAAATAATACCCAGGTAATGCTTTCTGAGAATCTTATGGTTGTTTGCCTGGAGAGGCTTTACATATCAAGGGCAAGTATTCTTATTCAATTTGGTTCTTGTCGTGCAAACAGGTGCTCATCAATTGCCGTAACAACCGAAAGCTTCTTGGCCGTGTGAGAGCATTTGACAGGCATTGCAACATGGTTCTGGAAAATGTCAGGGAGATGTGGACTGAGGTATTTTCGGTTGGTTCTTTTGCATTTTGATTTCATTGGGATACAGCTTGTGGTTGCTGATCATCGATCATCAATGCTACTTATCGCTAATTTTTGTTTTTAATTGTTTATTTGTCTATGTAGGTGCCGAAGACTGGAAAAGGCAAGAAAAAGGCCCAGCCGGTTAACAAAGACAGGTTCATCAGCAAGATGTTTCTCCGTGGGGACTCTGTTATCATCGTTCTTAGGAATCCGAAGTGAGGTGTGAATGTGGCACACAATTCTAATGACTTGTAGATGTAGTCTGCTGAAAATTGTAGAAGTAGTATCGTCAGGAGTTTGAATTGCACTTCTTAGAGCAACTTTCCAGTGCTGTATAACTTTCCTTGGATCTGTGCGTGAATTTCAATTGACAGGTACTAAATGCACTCCTTAGAGCGACATCCGGTGTCTTACAGTTGGAATTGGTGATCAAATTCTTAACTCTGTTTGAATCTTTGTTAATTTCAATTGACAGGTGTTTGGACTTCATAATTGTAACATCCTGAATTACTAGGTGCAAGCCGAGATCCCTTTGTAGCCTGGCGGCTTTTCCCGGAGGGGTAAAAACGTCCGGCGGCTGTTTTGCGTGTTTCGTTATATGAATTTGCATTGATATTGATTTTATCCTAGTATAATTGTGAACCCGTTGATCCAACAGCTACAACTCCGTCGATCAAACTTTTTTTCCGTTGTGAACTCATCCGTCTGCATTAGGTTTCCCGTCTGGAAATTTCTTACTTGTGTTTTGAGTCTTGACCACGCTGATAGGCACTTAACTTGTCCAAGTGCTCTATTTATTTTTTTAATTAATTTTAGGTTTTATTTTTCTTTATTTTGACTATTCCTTTTTATTTTTCTCTATTTCTATACGTGTAAAATCAAATTTTCTCTACTTGTCTTTTAGATTCTTCCAACACTAAATTGTCAACGTCAATTAAATCGGTGCTAATATTCGTTAAAATTTTATGGGGCTGCTCCCTGCGACAAAACGCCCATGCGTCATTATTATCTTAATTAATCATATTTAAATACTTATTATATAGATAGTGGTAGGTAGGTCGTACATGATTTTGAACGATGACTGGCTAAGGGCAAAGCTCCGAAAGATGCTTTTGTGCCAAATTCCAAACTCCCTTACCTCATTCCTTCAAAAGTTTTCATCATTACAATAAAATAAATAACCATAAAATTCAAGAATAAAATAGTCATACGATCACGTGATATTGTTTTATCTATCTAATTTTGTCATAACACGTTTAGACTTTGACATTATTTTAGCATCTGTACATGATTTAGGAGTCGTCTAGTAGTCATTTGGTTTTCAATTTTTGCATTTACATTTTGGTTTTGAGTTTTCATTTTTCTTAAAAGCTAAAGTAACTAAAACGAGTATTCATTTTTGAAGTTTTCGAAAAATTAAAAAAGAATGGTTATCAAACAGTCTCTAATTCATTTGTAAAATATCATGTTGTTAATCCAAAATATGTTAACAATAACGATTCATCGATATTATAGCGCGTAAATCATACATCATGCGAGCGTTGTAATGATAGCACCGAAAAATTTCTTCAAAGATGATAAGATATTTAGTCATATGGTTTGATTAAGCGCTGGCTGGCGGCCCCGCGCGACTCGGTCCAGAAAATTTCACAAAAACTACAAAATGAGACGCCATGCTTGTTTTCAAAATTCAAATGGACACGTGTCGTCTGATATACACAAAAAAATTCAGATGCACACGTACGTACATACATAAGCAGTCATAGGATTGCAGCCAAATATAAGAGTCCTCCTGTCCGGTCGGTTTTACTTTCACAGCTCTCGACTCTGCGCTTAACTGCAACCAAGCAACACCCGAAAGCTCGAAATTTGAAAACCGGTGTTTGGATTCCGGTGCAAATACCTCTTATCCGCAGTGAGGAATATCGTTATTCTCGATGGGGAAAGGCGGGGGCTGTGTCCCAAGCAAGAAGAAAGTCCTCTCCGATGCCGCACCAATTCCCGACACCGCCAATAATGCCTCGCGAAGCCCGGCGCCGGCTTCCACCGGCGGCACTCCCAGTTCCGCTCCCAAGCCTAACAACGTTTCTGTCGTCGCCGAATCGCACCCGAATCCGGGCCCGGTTACGAAATTGAGGATATTCATAGTGTTCTACTCGATGTACGGGCACGTGGAGGAGCTGGCCAGGCGGATGAAGAAGGGGGTTGACGGCGTGGAGGGGGCGGAGGGGGTGCTGTACCGGGTGACCGAGACGCTTCCGGCTGAGGTTTTGGAGGCGATGAAGGCGCCGCCCAAGGACCATGAAATTCCCGAGATTTCTGCGGCGGAGCTGGCGGGGGCGGACGGGGTTTTGTTTGGGTTTCCGACTAGGTTCGGCAGCATGGCGGCGCAGATGAAGGCGTTTTTCGACTCGACCGGGCAGCTGTGGAAGGAGCAGACCCTGGCTGGGAAGCCTGGTGGGTTCTTTGTCAGCACCGGGACTCAAGGCGGCGGCCAAGAAACCACTCTGTAAGCTTTTGCCTCATTTCTCAATTCTAAACTTCTTTTATTAAATTAAAAAAGCTAAGAAGTTGAATTGGGAGTTGAATTGTTTGGCTGGTTTTCTCCTATGGTTTGCAAAATTGGGTTTTCTCCTATGGTTTGCAAAATTGGGTTTTTATGCTTTGTTAATTAATAATTTGTGACGATTAATGGATATCATTGTTGCCCAAATGAAGGTTTATCGGTTTTAGCTGCGCAATTGACATGAAATTAATAATTTTTATGGATGGTAGTGTTTGAGTTAGTGAAATCGTTGTTTAATTCGAAATCAGATTAGTAAAGTTTGGGTTGTTGGGTAGCATTGTTCCAATATGCATTTGAAGAAATGATTTTTCCATGTTTTTTCGGGATTAATGTGCATAAATTTGTGAGGTTAAACTTTCAAATTTGTTTTAGAGTAAAATGTCACACTATAGGATGCATAAAGATTGTTTCTTTGTATGGTTATTTTAGTTTCGGGCTATTTGTCGCAAACAATCTGAAGCAGAAGCACCTTGTTTGTAACTACTTACCGTAGTATAATAGTTTCAGATCCATCATTCAGATAAAGCTACTGCCATGGTTATGAATGAAAGCCTTGAAACGTTGATGTAAATTGATGAGATATTATATTGAGACTTGTGTCCTGCTATTTTGTCGCAGATGGACGGCAATCACCCAATTAGCACACCACGGAATGCTGTTTGTTCCCGTTGGGTATACTTTTGGAGCTGGCATGTTTAAGATGGACTCTGTAAGAGGGGGTTCTCCGTATGGCGCTGGTGTCTTTGCTGGTGACGGCACAAGAGGAGCAAGTGAAACTGAGTTGGCTCTTGCAGAGCATCAGGGGAAGTATATGGCATCAGTAGTCAAGAAACTTGCCGCTTGATAGTGATTTCTGGATTTTAGCATATTTCTTTGCCATCATTTTCCTGTTCTGTTTGTCGATCTAAATGTATTCCTTCTGCGATCGTTCTTGGCATTCTCTTGTTACCTTTGTCGATGTTAGTTCTTTCTTATGGCTTCACTTCGAGTTGTTATATATGTTCAGAAAGATGTAAAGGTTTTTAATTTGTTATTTCCTTGATTGTTGTCCAATAATTTGTGAATTTGTGGGGTGCGTCATATTGTATACTTTCGGTTCGAAAACATGTAATTCAGTTAGCACTTGACATATCAATAAAATTCGCACATTTGTTACGATTGGTGTTGATGAATACTGGTTGAGAACAATACTTACTTTGCTGCGAGGAGCAGTTGGCTTTTCTTGTGTGCAAATCTGTAACTACTTGCAATCATCAATGTGGGAATGATTCTTGGTGTAGAGAAAATCTAACCATGATTGCGTCGGGTAAGTGTACTTCGTTATTTGATTTTCGGACAAGATGATAGACATCTGCAGTGTCAATCTGGGGTTTAATTTTCTGATATTATTCTTCTCATCAAGGAAGAAAATATATAATGTACAAGAGGATTTACAAGGAAAGAAATATTAATTACAATCTGATTACAAGGACCTAGAAAAGGTAACTAAATAATCACAAGAAGTCAACTCTCCAACACTCCCCCTCAAGTTGGTGCATAAATGTCGTTCATGCCCAACTTGACAAGAGAGTTGTAGAACGCTTGACTTGCAACAGCTTTAGTTAAGATATCCGCCAATTGATCCTCTGACTTTACGAACGGGAATTGAATAATATTCCCATCCAACTTCTCCTTAATGAAGTGTCTGTCAACTTCCACATGTTTTGTGCGATCATGTTGAATTGGGTTGTGTGAGATATCTATAGCTGCTTTATTATCACAAAATAAATTTGAGGCTGAATTCGAAGGATACCCGAGTTCACCAAGTAGCCTCTGAAGCCATAATAGTTCGCATACTCCTTTTGCCATACCCCTGTATTCGGCCTCTGCACTTGATAAAGCAACCATTTTCTGTTTCTTACTCCGCCAAGTGACTAAGTTTCCTCCCACAAATGTAAAGTAACCAGATGTGGACCGACGATCAGTAACGTTGCCTGCCCAATCTGCATCGGTGTACCCCTCTATTCGGCAATGATCATTCTTAGAAAACATGATCCCTCTACCCGGTGAGGACTTCAGGTATCGTATGATGCGTTCAACTGCACCCATATGTGCCTCACTCGGAGAATGCATAAATTGACTAACAACACTTACTGCGTATGCAATATCAGGCCTGGTGTGAGATAAATAAATTAACCTCCCAACTAACCTTTGATAACGATCTCTGTTAGTGGGAACTTGATCAGGGTGCACGGCAAGATGGTGATTTTGGACTATGGGAGTGTCAGCCGGTTTACAATCAAGCATTCCGGTTTCAGCTAATAAGTCTAGAACATATTTTCTTTGAGACAGAAATATACCCTGTTTAGATCGAGATACTTCTATCCCCAAGAAATATTTCAAACCACCAAGATCTTTCATCTCGAACTCGGCTGCTAGGTAATCTTTGAGCCTTGAGATTTCCTCTTTGTCGTCACCTGTAACAATCATATCGTCCACATAGATGATAAGTGCCGTCAATTTCCCCATTCGATGTTTCAAGAAAAGTGTATGATCGGAATTGCTCTACCTGAACCCATATTTCCTCATAGCCGTCCGGAACCTACCAAACCATGCTCGGGGTGATTGTTTTAACCCATACAATGCTTTATTCAGCTTGCAGACTACTCCAGGTTGTAAAGCCGATGCATAACCAGGTGGAATATCCATATACACTTCTTCGTCAAGATTACCATGTAAGAAAGCATTTTTCACATCAAATTGCTGTAATGGCCAATCTAAGTTGGCCGCCAATGAAAGCAATACTCTTACCGTATTAATCTTTGCTACCGGGGCAAATGTCTCTGTATAATCAACACCATACGTTTGAGTGTATCCCTTGGCCACCAATCGTGCTTTGTATCGTTCAACGGACCCATCAGCTTTGTACTTGATGGTGTACACCCATCGACACCCAACTCTCTTCTTTCCTCGGGGAAGTGGAACTAAATCCCACGTTTGATTTTTCTGGAGTGCAGCCATTTCTTCCTCCATTGCCTTGGTCCATCAATCGTCAGATAGTGCCTCTTTCAATGAACTTGGTGTGCTATCATTGGATATTTGTTGTACAAAAGCTTTGCCGGGTTCTGATAACTTCTGTGATGACACATAGTTGGCAATGGGGTATTTAGAGCCTTTCGTTGTGTCTGGTGAATATCGATTAGGTGCCTTTCCTCGATTGTGCCTGAAAGGTAATTGATAATTCGGAACAACGGTATCATCAACAGGGATAGTCGAGCTTACCTCAGGAATATTCTCAGGAGTATGGTCTGGTGGTACTATATTTGGAGACGAGGGGGGAGTAGGCTCGGCAAGGGCAGCTGGCCGAGTCTCGGCGAGGGTAGCTGGCCGAATCTCGGCAGAGGTAGCTGGCCGATCCTCGGCAAGGGCAGCTGGCCGATCCTCGGCAAGGGCAGCTGGTCGATTCTCGGCAAGGGCAGCTGGCCGAGTCTCGACGAGTGTAGCTGGCCGAATCTCGGCAAAGGCACTTGGATTTCCCTCGACGGTAGTTGGCCGAATCTCGGCAAGGGTAGCTGGCCGAGTCTCGGCAATGGTGCAATCCTTCTCGTCATACCGTGTCTCCCCCTGAGGAGGAGGATTGGAAGAAGCCGAAGAGTAATACATCTCAGACTCGAAAAAAGTGACATCCATAGTAACATACAGTCGACGGGAGGGAGGGTGGTAGCAACGGTATCCTTTCTGATGGAGGCCGTACCCCATAAAAATACAACGAAGAGCACAAGGGTCAAGTTTCGTCCGTTGATTTTTATGAAGATGAACAAATGCAACACATCCAAAAATCCGAGGTGGGAGTACTAAAACCGACAGTAGATGCACGAAGGTAGCAAGGACTTGTAAGGGAGTACGAAAATCCAGGACTTTGGATGGCAGACGGTTGATAAGATAAGTGGCGGTCTGAAGAGCAACATCCCAAGAAGAGCGGGGAATAAACGCCCCAATCAAGAGTGACCGAGCCGTTTCTAAGAGATGACGATTTTTGCGCTCAGCCACCCCGTTCCAGAATTCGTTAAATAATGGGAAAAATCAATATTAACATATTCACCACCATTATCAGAACGTAAAATCCGTATGTCAGTAGAAAACTGTGTCTTGACCATGGTGTGGAAGGTCTTAAAAACCGAAAACACATCACTTTTATGCTTAAGAAGATATAACCATGTCATCCGGGCACAATCATCTATGAACGTTACAAACCATCGAATGCCAGATGAAGTAGTAATCGGAGATGGTCCCCAAACATCCGAATGAACAAGACCAAAAGGAACAATACTTTTATTAGAATTCAACGGATAAGACACATGGTGACTCTTGGCGAGTATGCAAGTGTCACATTTAAAGTCTGAAACTGAACAACCAACAAATAAATCCGGAAACATATGCTGTAAATAACTGAAAGATGGATGACCCAAACGGTGATGCCACAACCATATCTGACGCCTCTTGTGATCAACAGCTCATTGGGCGAGATTGACCCGTCCTGTACTGACATCATCCACAAAATAGAGATCCCCCCTCTTAGTACCACGACCAATTATCTCCTTCGTGAGAATATCCTGTATAAGACAAAACTTTGGATACATTATGTGAGATCCCACATCGTCCAGGGGAGTGATCCTTATATGTATATTCCCATCCCTACCTAGCGCGAGGCCTTTTGGGAGCTCACTGGCTTCGGGTTCCATGGGAACTCCGAAGTTAAGCGAGTAGCGCGCGAGAGCACTCCCATGATAGGTGACCCACTGGGAAGTTCTCGTGTGAGTTCCCAGAAACAAAACCGTGAGGGCGTAGTCGGGGCCCAAAGCGGACAATATCGTGCTACGGTGGTGGAGCGGACTTGGGGTGTGGTGGACCCCGGGTCGGGATGTGACACATTAGCACACAACAGTTCAATTGTTCAGTAGCTTGGCCAGAAGACATCAATTTATGCTTGAGTGAAGGTACAAGTAATGTATGAGGCAAAGAGAGAGTGGACGTGAGGCGCACGGTGCCATCGCCGGTTATTGGTGAGGTGACTCCATTAGCATTAGTAATATTACTTCGAAGTGGAACAGTATCACAAGCTAAATCAGTGGGATCATAAGTCATATGGTCTGTGGCACCGGAGTCAATGATCCATCCGGATGGAGTAGCATCATTATTCATATTAAAAACATAACCACAGTTACCTGAGGGCTCCGGAGACATGTCGGAAGAACTCGAAACCAGAGGAGGATCATCTTGAGATATCAAAGATAATTGGGACATGGAGGTGGCGAGATTGGCTTGCCCAAGCTTGGCTTGCTCGTCTCGTTCTTGTTGTTTCTGAAGCTTCAACGGTTCCCACAAGTCAGGATAGCCATGCAATTGGAAGCAATTATCACGGCCATGCTTCTCACTACCGCAGTAAGTACAACCACCGGCCGGGACAGGTGATTTAGGTCGAGGAGGACGGGGACCCGTGGTGGGCCGTGAGACTGTCCTAGCAGCAAAGAGCGAGCCCTGTGCCGAGCTCGGCGCAGTAGCCTGGGGTTGCAGTCCTGGGCTCGATGTAGGTAACTTATCAGGGGCCCGGGGACGAGATGAAGCTACGGCTCGTGTGGCAGGCCGAGTTGCCATGGCTGGTCGAGCCACCATGGCCGCCCCACTCGGCAGCTGTCCTCCAGTACTCATCACAGCTTGTCGCATTCCCTCTCGGCGAACATAGGCAAAAGTTTGTTCGACGGAAGGAAGGGGCTCAGTTCGTAGAATATCACTACGAATTTTATCAAACATCTCATCCAATCCTGCAAGCAAAGTGTACACACGATCCGTTTGAACAATTTTATTAAAAATTTCAATATCAGTACCGCACTTCATCGGATTAGGTCGACGATAATCAATCTCCTGCAACAAAGATTGAAGATCACTATAGTATGTCTCCACCGGTCGTCCATCTTGCCTCATGCGAGAGGCCTTGCAGGCAAGATCATAGACTTGAGATATATCGGAGCCATCATAATACGTGCGAGCAACAGCATCCCACACTTCCTTTGCCGTTGGTAGTCGAAGAAAGTACCCAATCAAATTGGGTTCCATAGAGTTGATGAGCCAACCCTTTACAATAGCGTTCTCCGTACGCCATTTGGTGAAGGCCGGATCGTCGATAGGTGGTTGAGGATTACTCCCAAACAAGTAGCCCAACTTGTCTTTTCCAGCAACAAACATCTCAACAATCTGAGACCAAACTCCATAATTGGCACTATTGAGTTTGATGCCAATTGAAGCAGTAGACGAATCATGATGGACAATCTGTGTAACAACTTGCGAAATAGGTGGGATAGGATTCATGGTAGGGTCGGTCAGGGTAGTAGTGTTTAGGGTTGTAGTGTTTAGTGTAGGAGTAGAATCGGTTAGGATGGGGTTGTGTTCATCGAGGAATGGTGGTAGGTTCTCCATGGGAGGGCCGAGTTTGCTTGAGGGAACGGGCAGAGCAGAAACCCTAGGATCTCTGCTCTAATACCATGTCAATCTGGGGTTTAATTTTCTGATATTATTCTTCTCACCAAGGAGGAAAATATATAATGTACAAGAGGATTTACAAGGAAAGAAATATTAATTACAATCTGATTACAAGGACCTAGAAAAGGTAACTAAATAATCACAAGAAGTCAACTATCCAACATGCAGTTGATGACAACAACTGAAGATTGCAATGCTGGGCAATAGGCGATAGGTCTATCAACCGGTAGCAAAGTTTCATAATCTTTTTTACTAGGTTTGACCTGTTTTCTGACAGGGCCGTGTTATTACTGTGTCATTTTCTTGATAAGAAACGAACGTTTTGTTAAAAGAATATAAAAAATATGACAATTCAAATCTGGTTGAACACCAAAAGCAACGCAAGTTGTTCAACCTTTGGCACAATACCAAAATGTTAGCAACGATACAATCCAATTCCAAAATGTTGGCGACGATACAATCCAACTTAATTTAGTAGTATAGTTTAGAACAATTTATCAAAACACATTGATCTTGGCTTCATTGGTAAATCCGTTGATAGTTATCGCTCTAACATAAAATAAAATACGAGTAGCTTTCGTTGTAAGGAAGTTAACTTAAGCAGAATAATCCTCTTTGCATGTAAGTTCGAAATTCATTCCTTGTAAATTTTAATTAAATTAAATATTTCTTGAATAAAGGATCAGAAATCGTTATTTTGTGGGACAACTTTACGCACACTTTTTCTTCGTAATGACATTTTTAACCTACCTTAAGCGACAAAACATACTATAATTTACGAGGACCGAAGGAGTAGCGACAAGGACATTTCCGGAAACTCGGAACGCAGACTTCAACGAATTGCAACATCGTATTAAAGTCGGACCTCGAAAGCAAACTAACTACATTGTTCAGATTCACTCTCACATTCACTCTCTCTTCGTTTTTTCGGCGACGAGAAAAACAGATATGGCGGACACTCTCGCTGCTCTGAGGTCTCTAATGGCGTCCCACTCTCCGCCTCTCTCCGCCTTGGTCGTCCCTTCTGAAGATTATCACCAGGTCTATCTCAATCTGTCAATTTTAATTATGCCCCCTTGTCACTCGATTTTTAACGTTGTTTCGATGAAATCTTGTATCCGAAAATTTTCGATTTTACTCATGTTATCTGTTCCTCTATCAACATTGGAACTTTTCAATTGTAATTTCGAAATTTTGCGTTTTTTTTTTTTTAACATTTACTTTTAAGGATGTTGGGAGTGATTTTTGTGTTGTTATTGCAGAGTGAGTATGTTTCGGCCCGAGACAAACGGCGTGAGTTCGTTTCCGGCTTCACCGGGAGTGCTGGTTAGTATTGTGATGTTGTTTAAGGATGCTGCTGTCTAAATTTGATTGCTTTAAGTTGAATTTTGAAGCTTTTAATGTTGTGTTAAATTGTGTGTTGAATTGTGTTCAGGTTTGGCACTTATAACGAAGAATGAAGCGCGGCTATGGACCGATGGTCGGTACTTTTTGCAGGCAACGCAGCAACTCAGTGACCAGTGGCAGCTTATGCGAATGGGAGAAGATCCGACTGTCGATGTCTGGATGGCAAATGTGAGTCACTGCTTCTTTGAGCAACTCCTGTTATTATTTTCAATCTTGTATATTCAGTACTTTTGACCTTTTTGTATCGACGCTGGCATTAATTTACAAGTTGGTTCTAAATGATGACTCCAGTTAAATTACTGTGACTTTGCGGATTCTTGTTTGCCACTGGATTAAGTGAATTTTGTGATTTGTTGTTGTAGAATCTTTCTGAAGGTTCAGCCATTGGTATTGACCCTTGGTGCGCGTCAATAAACACTGCGCAACTATGGGAGCGTGCCTTTGCCAAGAAACAACAGAAGTTGGTTCAGACTTCCACAAATTTGGTAGACGAAGTTTGGAAAAATCGCCCCCCTGTGGAAATTAATCCCGTCATTGTACATCCTTTGGAATATGCTGGTCGTTCTGTTGCGGATAAATTGAAGGATTTAAGAGAAAAAATCGTACAAGAGAACGCTCGTGGTATAATCATCTCAGCGCTTGATGAGGTCAGTGTGTTTGGTGTGTTGCTTCATGTGGCATCCTACTTTACTCTATTTTGATTTTGTCGTGCGGTATCTCAATTTAATTGCTACTCTACAGGTTGCTTGGTTATATAATATTCGTGGCACTGATGTTGCCTACAGTCCGGTTGTTCATGCATTTGCTATCGTGACATCCAACTCGGCTTTCTTTTATGTTGACAAAAGGAAGGTTTCCGCTGAGGTCAGTTAAACCATACACAGTTGATATATTATCATAATAATACACACATACACACACATATCATCCAATTAAGCAACCTTCATAAGGCAGTGAATATTGGCTTGAAGTTATCAAGCCACCGGTAATAATAGATACATTTACTATTTGCCATCACCAATTTTTGTGTCTTTAACTGATAACAGTAATTGTACACTTGGGGACAAAATTATGCTGTCCCCCATTTCTTTTTCGTATATCCTTTGTTTCCATGGTAGAATGCAAGAGTGAGCATGAGCAGTTAATCGGTTTAGTATCTGACAAATTCACTTGATATGCAGGTAAACTCTTATTTGGAAGAAAATGGGATTGATGTCCGGGACTATAAAGCAGTGAGCTCGGATGTTGCCTTGCTTGCGTCTAATCAGCTCAAACCTTCATCTACAGTTAAAGGAACTGAAGCTGAAAAGGCTAATGATGGAAACAAAGCAGAAGAAACAGATAATGACCTCATATGGGCTGACCCTGGTTCATGCTGTTATGCTTTGTATTCAAGACTGAACCCTGAAAAAGTTATTTTACAGCAGTCGCCTTTGGCCCTAGCAAAAGCTCTAAAGGTAGCATGCTGTACTTCCTATCTTGTGGAGATAGCAATTTGTTTCTGATAGTCGTGCCAGTGATTTTATTCTATTCATTTTTTCTTATCAACTGATTGCTCTAAAATTTTAGAACCCGGTCGAATTGGAAGGGTTAAAGAAAGCTCATATCCGGGATGGTGCAGCTGTTGTGCAATATCTTGTGTGGTTTGATAAGCAGGTAAATTGTGACACGTATAATATCTTTAAATTTCTAAACAATATTTTCTTCCTTTCTTTTCTAAATGTTTTCCAGATTTTGATGCGTTTAGTTTCCCAGATTTGCAGCAATATGAAAGGCCTGAACTAATGCTTGAGCTTGTATAATAAAAATGCAGGCGCAGGAGATATATGGGGCTTCTGGTTTCTTTTCGGAGTGGGAGGCAACAGATAAGAAAAACCACTCGTAAGTTTGAGTCTCCTTGTTGAATTTCATACCTCTCATTGTGTGGATGAGATGCATCATGATCTTGATATAGTATGATTTACGATGTCAGCAAGATGTGAAAATCACACAGAGAACTGCTTTTGTCCAATCGCAGTTATTGATCATCCATTCTATGGACTTTCATACACTTGATGCCTTATACTGTTCTATGCTTAATTTAATATTTTAGTTGCTCAATATACGCTGAGTGGCACAAATTTTTATAATTCTATCATATGTTCGCATGTTGATTGAATTGAATGAACATGACAGGAAAACTGCAAAGCTAACCGAGGTGACTGTAAGTGATAAGCTGGAGGGCTTTCGAGCATCAAAAGAGGTAGTGTGAACTTTTAATACGAAAATCCAACATGATAGGAAAACTCCATGTATGTTTAGTTTGCTTGACATGAAAGGAAATTCTTTTTCTGTCATATTTGCAGAACTTTAGAGGTTTAAGTTTCCCTACTATTTCGTCTGTTGGCCCAAATGCGGCAATCATTCATTATTCACCAGAAGCAGAAACTTGTGCTGAGTTTGATCCGGACAGCATATATCTTTTTGACTCTGGGGCACAGGTTTGTCAAATGTCATGGAAGATTCCGCTGATAAAAATTACCGACCAATATCATTTTTAATGTTCTAGCGTACCATTTACTCACGATGCTTCTGTTTCTTTAATTTTTAATGTTGATGGCATGGTTGCAGTATCTTGATGGAACAACTGATATAACACGGACGGTTCATTTTGGTAAACCTTCAGCGCATGAGAAAGCGTGCTATACGGCAGTAAGTTCTTTTTGTTCTTCTCTTTTGTGACATTGTTATTTGGTAGTTGAGCTTATCGTAATTTGAATTGCAAAAGTCTTGTAATAGTTCATTCATTCTGCTATTAATGACTCATTGTCACCAGACTCACCTCCTACCGTTTTTAACAACTGTAACCCTTTTATCACTCCCACCTTGACCCTCAGCACCTTCCCCAAGCTTATTACTATCATTGTTAAGATTTCAGTTTACCATGTCACAAAATAACCATGCAAACGCAATGAAGCAGTACAATCCATATTAGCTTTTTACACTTGAAACTCAAATCCAAATCCCCATTTTATATCCTTCCATCTAAATGAACCCTTAGATTCAGCTGATAACCTACGAGTTATGAATTTAGATTCACAATGGAATTTCAATATTTTCAGATATTTTCTGTGTTAGATGAATTTTGAATCTTTGATTCACAACGGCTGAATCTTTTCTGTCTACATATGTAGACTGTTATCCCAAAATTTATTCAAGTCAATACTCATGTTAGGGTTCTATGAACCAGCTTGACATGCTGCATTACTTTTGCAGGTCCTCAAAGGTCATATAGGTCTCGGGAATGCTCGATTTCCTAATGGAACCAATGGTATTTCATGTTTTTATCTTCTTTTTTTTTTCTTTCAAATTTTAATCAGATTTTTCAAGTTTAATTTTGTAAGTGTGTCATTGTTGAATACATTTACATTCACAATCTTTTTACAGGTCATGCCCTTGACATTCTTGCTCGAGTACCTTTGTGGAAGAGTGGTCTAGATTATCGACATGGTACCGGTCATGGGATTGGGTCTTATCTAAATGTTCATGAAGGTAAATATTAACTATAACTGCTCATCCTTTACTCTCTAATGCATTGTTTTTGAGCTGATAAATGAATTTTCATTTCTAACTTCCATTTGCACTGGTTGAGCAGGTCCACATTTGATTAGTTTCAGACCACATGCTCGGAATGTCCCGCTGCGAGCTTCCATGACTGTAACAGATGGTTAGTTTCAGTATATACAATTGTTGTTGTCATTATTATATTATTTGTTTCATATTACGCTTGTATAAGAACTTTCTCAAACTTAACAAAGAAAGAATTAAATCCCACATACCGGAGGATTGCCAGGCATCGTGATTTATAAATATTGCTTAGGTTTTCCTCTTATTCTTTCCTTTATTATCCGTGCTCTCTAGTATTCATGTTTCTTGATTTTTTTTGTCGTTCGTGAATGGCTCCTTGAGTTGAGTACTAATTAGTCCTACTCTTTGAGGCCATGCTTGGTTTATAAATTGGTTTGAGTATCCATGAATGTGATTAATTATGAGCTTCTTGAATGGGACTGTGAATTGTAATTGACTCCACCGAAACTGCACTTTTCAGAACCTGGATACTACGAGGACGGCAATTTCGGTATAAGATTGGAGAACGTGCTTATAGTCAACGAAGCTGATACAAAATTCAACTTCGGTGACAAGGGTTACTTACAATTTGAGCATATAACTTGGGTAAGCTTGCTTTTGTCTCTATTAATTCATAAACTGTTATGCAATGTGATTGTGCAATTTATTACTTTCCTTACTGTTAAATAGTTCGATTTCCATGCAATCAATGTATTAAAAGCATGAGGTGTGGGCGAGGCCTCCGAGGGATAGCCCAGCCTAGGCGTGAGGAGCCTCACGAGACCTAAATTTTTTAATATATACACTAAGCATGCACATATATTACATTAAAAAAGAAGAAGATTATTAATGAATAATCACCCTGAGTACACACATATATTATAAATACATATACACACATTATACATATATTATTATAAATACATATACACACATATTATACATATATTATATTATATATATAATAGTGGATGAAAAGCACAATGAACATACATATAACAATGCACCCAGACAACACACACATCCATTATATAAAAAAATAAAAATCAGAAAAAAAGGCAGAGAGATGATAGTGCAAGGAAGAGGTATGAGGCTGTTAAAACCCTACCCTAAATTTGGGTTTGGGAGTAAAAAAAAAAAAAAAAAAAAAAAAAAATCCCCCTGAGGCGCGCCTAGGCGGCTCCGGAGGCGCCTTCCACCCACTCCCTCAAAACAGAGGCGACAACCCTCAAGCCCAGCCTCACAGGGCGCCTAGGCGCGCCCTGAGGCGAGCCCTTTAAAACATTGCATGCAATGCATGCCTTTTCTTTCCTTTTTCTTTTCGTTTGGACGACTTGCACATAAACATTGGACATGAACTTAATTTGAACACGAGTTAACGTAGTCACCCAATGACCTGGCATTTACGTTATTACGATACTTTCTCACTCAGTTTATAGAGGTCAATAAAGGTTGAGCTGATCTAGAATTTTTTATCCGTTCTATTCTCTTTCCAGGCACCATACCAGAGAAAGTTGATCGACTTGAGTCTTTTAGTACCTGAAGAATTGGAATGGCTCAACACCTACCATTCCCAATGTAGGGATATTCTGGCTCCATACTTGGATGAATCTGAGAAGGCGTGGCTGAAAAAAGCCACTGAACCCATAAGCGTATGAGCTGCATCCCGCCCTCGTCTCTCCGAGAGAAAGAGAAACGTGAGCTTTCTGAATGTGCATATTGACTCAATAATCAAGATGAGTAGTATCTCTTGTGCCATAAGTTCTTATGATTATTTATTTGGAAACTTTGCTACCTTCTTTTACAAGTCATCGTTGTTTAGACATCGATAATGCATTCCTACCTTCCAATGTTACTGAAAAATCGGACCTATGACACCGATGATTGGATTCTGTGGCCTGTTAGCCTTGACGATTAGTTATTTGTGCATGGGGCATGCCTCGAGTCCCATTATCACGCAGTCTCAACTTTCCGGCATAGGGCGTTGATCTCGCATAGCCTTGCCAATTCGGACAGTGCGTTGGACGAACTGCTTCGCCAATCCAAATAACATTCGAATTACAACTGAACTCGACCAAATCACTCCGCGTTCTTAGAATTAACAGCAATCACGTGTTCTAATTTTATGACATGAAAAAATATGATTAACTTGAAATACCGTTAATCATGCATTGTTATGTGTTTCTTCTGCCATGAACACGTTATTTTCAGTGTTCCAAAAATCGGCCTAGGCGGTGACGGTCCGCCGCGATTTAGGGCAAATTGTTTCGAACAAATCGGTCTGGAGCTAAGTGGTGTCTAGGCGACCTAGGCGGCGGGCTAGGCGGCACCTAGATGGCTCCTCGGCGGTCCTAGGTGGTTTGGTGTTATTTTATTTTATTAATTGTGTGCTTTTTATTTTTTAGTTTCATGATGGTATATTTATGGAAATGATGTCCCTAATTTGCAAAGGATGGATTGACTACAAGTTCATTCAATTGTGAAATGAATTGGAGCACTTTTGAGGGGATACATACACGATGATTGGATATCAGGAAGTACCAAAGAGCGACCGCTTTCGCTACCTAGGATCTATCTTGCAAAAGAACGGAGAGTTGGATGGAGACCTCAACCATAGAATACAAGCTGGATGGATAAAGTGGAAGAGTGCATCCGGTATGTTGTGTGACCGTCGTATGCCACTGAAGCTCAAGGGAAAATTTTATAGGACGGCAATAAAGCAGACAATGCTTTATGGCACAGAATGTTGGGCGGTGAAACATCAACACGTCAATAAATTGGGTGTAGCAGAGATGAGAATGCTTCGTTGGATGTGTGGACACACGAGAAATGATAAGATTAGGAATGAGGATATCCGAAGTAAAGTAGGAGTAGCCGAAATTGAAGGAAAGATGAGAGAAAATCGGTTACGGTGGTTTGGACATGTGAAACGAAGGCCTACTGATGCTCCGGTTAGAAGTTGCGATTACGGGACAGAGGTTTAAGGCCGAAGGGGTAGAGAAAGACCTAGGAAGACTTTGGAAGAGACTCTAAGAAAAGACTTAGAGTACTTGAATCTAACAGAAGACGTGACATGATACCGAGCGCAATGCCATTCTAGGATTTATATAGCCGACCTCACTTAGTGAAAAAAAACTTTGTTGTTGTTCTTGTATTTTGAGATCAAACTTTTCCCCTCCTCAAGTATGAATTAACTTAGAATCTCTCTTGCCGTAAGAAAAAAAAAATCTCGAATTTATTATTAGTTATTATCGTTCATTAAACTTGAACTCACAACCTCTTTTCAAATTCATAATAAAATGAAGATTGATAAAGTAGCACTAACCAAAATCTGTCGTTATTGGTTCCCTTAAGATTAAAAGATTCAACCAAACTTGTTTGTGCTATTTATGTTATTTGTTTACAATTTTTTTTTTTGGGGGGCAAACAATTTGTTTTCTTCAAAGAGATCCTTCATTTTCTAAGCCAATTCAGAGAGTTTACATCTTGTGATTGTCTGTATACAGTAAAAGTTGTCCAAGTGTCAACTGAACAATAACACTTCGTGAAAGCCAACGGCTTTATGGTTATGTCCAATTTCAGAAAGTGATTTTACATAATTTCTTATTCCTTAAATTAAAAAGGAATAAATAATGCAGTACGAATACGAAAAAGAAAAAAAAAAGGAAAAAATAATGACTTTTTTGTGTGTGACGATATTAGCTCGTACGTACTTTATTTTGTTGGCACCAGTCTAATGATCAACTAGACCTTATGTAAAAACACATTTTGTGCATAGAACAACTTTTTTATTTTTAAAATTTTATTTTTATGATTTAGAATTGGTCATTGTTTGCCAAGAGAGCAACAAAATGCCTAAGAATTTTCTACCAAGTCCTTCATGAGTTACACGATTGTTTTAAAGTCCCGTGAAACAAATTCCCCCTTGGGAGTGGTTAGGGATGGACAACGGTTATAGCGGGCGGGTAACCGCGGTTATTTATCCATAACCGTTTATTCTCATACCCGCATAACCGTTTACCCGTTGGGTAATTGCCTAAATGGTTATACCCATACCCATAACCGTTTATAAACGGTTAACCATACCCATAACCCCGTACCCATTTAACCGTAACCGTTTAATACCCGTTTACCCATTTATCATTTTTTAACCGTTTATCCTTTCTTTTTAACCATTTACTTCTTTTTCACCCGTCTACGTGTTTTTTTAACAACTTGAAAATTAAAAAAGAAAAATTTGTCATAATTTTATTTCTCTAACAATTAAACACCGTTATAGGTACATTCATTAAACATTTCCGCATTTTAATTTTTTTAAGTCCTGATACCATTCCAATAATTGAAATAATAGTTTACGGACGATATTTTTAACTCCGAGTGGTTCTTATTCGTTAACATGAAAAACCATTTATTAGTAAGGTTGTTCAATAAAATTTGATTACCTTAATTAAATCCTAAAAGTGAGAACTAAGATGGTGCATATGCTCGATTATGGTGTAACGGGCAACAGACGTATTACACATTGCCATGCACAAACGGGGATGCTAATGCGACCTCAAGTCTTTTACCACCGGAGCTTAAAAATCTCATAGAAACGGGAGAAATAGCAAGGGGTAATGCGTGCGTGATAAAAGATAATCATCGTAAGGCTCATGTAGAGAAACATAATTTTGTTTGGGTATGACTTCTTTTACTTATTCGAAGAATATCAGTCTACTATTACTCTAAACAAATATGTGACTTGTAATTCAAGTGATTGAATAATTGATTCTACATTGAGTTGTGTGTTTGATTTCCATTTCCTTAATGTTAAATTGTCTATTAAAAAAACAATATCACTCTAAGTAGGTCAAAAGTTAGATTATATCACATGACAATTTCAAGAGTACATCTTCAAAATGATTTATATTACAAGCACCAAGTCCAAAGGACTCTGAATCTACAAGACAACATAAGTAATGTGCGTATACAAATAAAAGAGAAATATTATGATACATTTGTACATTTACACAACTTTCATATAATTATACTCATGTATATTTACTAGGGATGCAGTTTGAGTTGGGTCAATCCGAATCCGTCTTGTCCAATATGGGTTCAAACCGATCAAGTGGGTTAAAATGAAAT
This sequence comes from Cotoneaster glaucophyllus, assembly GCA_036320875.1. Taxonomy (NCBI): domain Eukaryota; kingdom Viridiplantae; phylum Streptophyta; class Magnoliopsida; order Rosales; family Rosaceae; genus Cotoneaster; species Cotoneaster glaucophyllus. Next base: position 19,943,608 of record CM070073.1, read on the forward strand.
AAAAAACCACCCAAACCCAACCCGACTTCAACTCAATCATTTATTGGGTTGGGTTGGATTAATTCTTTGCCCACCCATGTCAATCCAAACCCAACTCAAGTTGTAGCCTGAATTCTCTTATGCACATATTATCTATTCCGATTCATATTATATAAGTAAGGTACGAAACGTTAGAAGCGGTATCTATACTATTTGGCTTAAATTTTGTGTGGATGATGATATGTAAATTGAATTTTAACTAATATATGTTGACATTGTTTGGTACAAAATTTGAAAATCTTGCAAAATAAGGTGTTATAAGATTAAACTTGATAAATTTGGGCAAACCGGAACCCAATCCAAGTAAGTTCGAACCCAATATAAGTTCAAACTCAAATAAATATTGGATTAGGATTACGTTGACCATCTGACTTGTCCAATCCGCCCGAATTGCATCCTTAATATTAACACAATCTTTCGTATAAAAACAATGAAACATTATTTAACGAAACAAATTTACTCATGAATCATAATGAGTAAATTGTAGCTATGGTCCATTAACTTTAACTCAATTGGAGCAATGGTCCCTCGACTAAAAATCCATTACCATTGGTCCCTCAACTCATCAAAACGTGCAGCTATGGTCCCTCAACTAAAAATCCAGTACCATTGGTCCCTCAACTTTAATTCAACTGGAGAAATAATCCCTTAACTTTAACCCAATTGTAGCAATGTTCCTTCCAACATAACTCGTTTTGACAAAATTTTTGACGTAGTTGACGAAAAGGATCATAATTACACACTTTGATGAGTCGAGGGACCCGAATTGTATAAATGATCATTCCAACATAACTTATGTTGACAAAATTTTGACAAATTGGTGAAAAGGACTATAGCTACAGATTTTGATAAGTTGAGGGACCAATGGTAATGAATTTTTAGTTGAGGGACTATTGCTCCAATTTGATTAAAGTTGAGGGACCATTGCTACAATTTACTCAATCATAATGCTAAAATCAACCTCAAACACATATCAGAACACAACAAATAATTACAAAGCATATCTTCTATCTCATGAATGAACCATATCACTCTCCGGCATTGACAAATTTCATGCACATTAACTCACGGTGCTTTGCGAATTGAGAGAGGGCATTATAAGACGAACCTCTTTTTTCCAAAGATTTTGCACCACTTGCTTTTATCTTCTTCACTCTATCTCTCAACGCAAAACCTTCTTTTTCCTCCATGATCTTTCTCACCATTTCCTCCATCTCCTCCCTCTCCACCACTTTCTTCCACGGTGGAATCTTAGACCGAACCGCCACACCAAGCTCCTCTGTTAAGGGTGTGGCGTTCATCCTCTGCTTAGCGTAGAGCGACCAAGCAATCATGGCTACTCCGTTCGTGATGCTCTCTAGGGTTGAATTCCATCCACAATGCGACAAAAACCCTCCAACTGCTGGATGGGCCAAAATGTCCAACTGTGGGGCCCAAAAAGGGATGACTAGTCCGAGATCCTTGGTCCGGTCCAATAACCCTTTAGGTAAGTACTTTGATGGGTTCTTGCCATCGTCATCGCTTCTACCTGTGAAGAAGGCACCATCCGCAGTTAAGGTAGGCAAGCGCACCACCCAAATGAACCCTTGTTGACTCAGCTCTAAACCCCAAGCGAGTTCGGTCATTTGCTCGAATGACAAAGTCCCGCCACTTCCGAATGACACTGCATGTCAAGCCAATCAAACACCTTTCCCGTCGAAGAGGACGACTTATTAGGCCTTAGGAGCGGCCCAATTAGAAACATGGGCATATTTGTGTATCGGCCCAACAATTTCTCATCTCTAGGTGCTGCAAGAGTCTTGGGCTCCAGATCCTCCCAAATGTTCACTAGAACACCATCACCTTTTGAAGTCCGACGAAAAATCTCAACAAAATCAAAGTACTGCTGTCGGGTCCTGTTAAAAAAAGAGTCGACGGCGTCTAGTTGTGGAAGTATGGACTTGCATCCCGGGATTTTGATTGGCTCTTTTTGTTGGGTGAACTCTCATTTGACTTCAAAATCTAGGGTTGGACCATACATAATGAGGGAGAGAAACCATGCACCGCAAGGAATGTAAACATATTTTGGAATCCCCAACTCACCGGCAATGGAAAATGATTCGGTGCCAAACAAGTCCACGATAAGCACTGTGGGGCAAAACTCCTTGGCAAGTAAGGCTGACCGGAACGCATGTCGTAGTTCTCGCATCATGGCTACAAGGATTATCATGACAGCGGGCATTAGGAGCGACAAGGCCGGAAATGTTTGGCTGTGGGAGTTCAACGACTCGACAGAGTTTTGGGTTTGTGGTCGTGTTAATGTGTTGAGACTTGGCCTTGGAGGTGTGAGATGAGACGACAAAGATTGTGACAATGAAGTTTTGGTGTGTGACAAGTCGTTTTCCGAGCTCGAGGACTGGGATGAGGTGCCCCATTCCTTGGCTGCACAGTACTGATGCAAGTTGCTCTGAGCTGGTGATCTCCATGGACATTGTGATAGAGTGTTTTTTTTTGCAGGGAGAAACAATTCAAAGGGATAGTAGGAGTTTATAGGGAAGAGAAAGTAATCACATATGTTTTAGATCACCATGCATGTATGTGGTCCTGAATTTAGTACGTACCACAAATATATGGGAGATTTATATGCGATCTTTAGCTATTAATATTATTTTGATTGAAATATTATTACTTAGTTTTCAATCAAAATCTCTTGATTTTGTAGACCTCAAGATATTAGTATTAATAGATTTCTATGTCAGCAGACCTTCCCCATTCGTCATGCATTCCACAAACAAATTAAACTACATTTTTAGCATAGTCTCAACCAACTAATGGTTACCACCACCACCATCAGGCTATCACCTCCAAACCCAACGCTAAACCACCAACTATAACTAATCAAGCCGCCAACATCAAGAAAATGTCATGGAGGTTGTTGAAATGGTATGGACTACCATCTTCACCGCCCACAAAGAAGAATTGGAAGCTTTATGAGCTAAGAATCAGGGAATGAGGAAATCACATGAGCAGAAACAAGCTCCTTGAAACCCTATCTAAATTCTTAACCCTCTTCTTTGTTAAGAGATTGCCCGCCTGATGTAATTTCAATTTGGGTCCATTTTCAATTCGATTCAAAATACTTTGTTTGATCATTGAGTTTCATATTATATAATCTATGTGTGAAATTTAGATTTTGATGTAGCTAATATTAATTTTGTCAACGATATACCCAATGGGTACGTATTGAGTATAACCTATGTTTGAAAAATTAACTGGGGCTTAACGGATGTGAAAATTTTAATAGGTTGGGTACTTGTTTGAAATGTTTAAAAGGGTTGAGACCAAATTGAAATAATGCTAAAATGTTGGGGTTTTATGTACTCTATCCTAAATTCTAATTTGAAAAATGCTATGTACATTCTTCATTTATCTTTCCCTATTTACCTTTCCCACTCATTAGTGTATTCTACTAACAAATTAAACTACATAATTAATGCATTAAAATCATAAATTCTAATTATCCACTTAAAAGCATGAATTATGTAGTCTAATTTGTTAGTGGAATACAATTGTCAAGTGATAAGTGAAAAATATATAAAAAAAAATGACGAATATAGCTAGCATTCCTCTTGTAAACAAATAAGGATTTTTCGTCCAACTAATTTGAAATTCTAGATCATTCTGTTTTTGTTCCTAAAAAAAAAGTACCAAATATTCTATATGCTGCATTTTCAATTTAATAATGTAAATAAGAGTAGTTAAGGAAATGGACCCATGAGGCGATTCGTGAATAGGCGATTCGTAAAAGTACCAAATATTCTATATGCTGCATCTTCCTTCCCCGTGACTATGATCAGGTGCAACATACATGATTTCACTTAACATCTAACAAATTAAACACGTGTCAAGTTATACACCATTGAGATGATATAATCTTGACTGTTTATTACACATATATATTGGCTTAACTAAGAACAACACTTAGACATTTTCGAGCTTCACTTCTTCTTCCTTTCTTTAGCTGCAATGCATCAGTGATCCAGCTGCCATGCTTATCCACCAACACTCCCTTCTAAGCTGGTAGTTGGCTTAACTCCAAGTTTCTCTCTGAGTGTGCATAATCGATCTTTGGTAAGTGCCTTGGTGAAAATATCAGCAAGTTGATCTTATGATTTACAATAGATTAGCTTGATGATGTTTGACTGCAATGCTTCTTGAATGTAATGATATCTTCTTCCAATATGCTTTGTTCTTTGATGGAACACATGATTTCTTGTCATAGCAATGGAAAATGTATTGTCACAGTAGATAGGAGTAGCTTTAGCTTGTTCTTCACCAAAATCTTGAAGCACAAACCTCAACCACACAACTTGAGTGGTTGCTTTAGTTGCACTCATGTACTCAGCTTCAGCTGTTGACTAAGTACACTATGTTGTTTAACCAAGGCCCAAGAGAAAACCCCACTTCCAAGTGAGAAAGCATATCCAGATATACTTTTCATATCAGTTTCATCCCCACTCCATCATTATCACAATAGCTTATGAGAATTGATTTTTTCCCTTTCTCATACTCCATCTCATAGTCTAAAGCGCCTTGTATATATATGAGCACTCTCTTTGCTGCTCCCAAATGCTTCTTTGTTGGTCCATGCATGAATCTAGCAAGTAAGCTAGTTGCAAACATGATATCTGGTCTGGTTATAGTCAAATACAAAAGACTTCCCACGAATTGCCTATATACATTCTCATATGTTTTTTCATCCTCATATTTCTTGAGTTTTTCACTCACCACCAATGGAGTACTAACAAGTTTGCAGTCCTTTAACCCAAATTTTTGCAGTAGGCTAACTGTATATTTCCTTTGGTTAATGAAAATTCCAGATTCAGATTGAGAATTCCCATTCCAAGGAAATGATATAATAGTACCAAGTCTGTCATTTCATATCTTCTCATCATGTCACACTCAAATTCTTCTAGCAACTCAGTGCTACTACCTGTGTAGATGATGTCATCTACATAGATAGAGACAATGATACTTTCATTTTCTCCCCTTGACTTCATATATAATGTTGCTTCACTTGGACTTCTGGTGAATTCACAATTATGTAGATGAGCATCAATTTCTTCATACCAAGCCCTTGGAGCTTGCTTTAATCCATACATAGCTTTCTTGAGTTTGTAGACCTTATCTTCTGCACCTTGCACAATATAACTCTTTGGCTGATCAATGAAAACCTCCTCTTGCAACACACCATTCAGAAAAGCTGATTTCACATCTTATGCTAAGGCTATCAGTGTTCTGATGGTATTCAATCTTACAACAGGAGCAAAAGTTTCATTGAAATCAACCTCATGCTTCTGTGTATACCTCTTGGCAACAAGCCTTGCCTTATGCTTTTGAATTGTCCCATCTGGATTCAGTTTGGGCTTGTAGATCCATTGTACTCCAACAATGGGTTTGCCTGATGGTCTGTCAACCAATTCCCATGTCTTGTTTTTCTCTATCATCTCAATTTCAGCATCCATTGCTTTCTTCCAAGCTATATTAGCGACAACATTAGTTAAATTCTCTGGTTCAATCATGCTTACATTGCATATGGCATAGATTTCACTTCGAGATCTCTCTTTGACTGGTGTGGTTTTAGCTATGCTTAATCACCACTTTCAGTTTGAGAATCAGTGAATTCAAGTGCTACACACTTGCACCCTTCTAGCTGAATGCCATGATCAATCTCAGGTAGATTGAGATTAATAGGAAATGATAGATTGTCAGAAATTTCTGCATTCCAATTCCAAGTACCCTTTTCATCAAATACAACACTCCTTGATAGAAAGATCTTCTTAATACTCAAATTGTAAATCCTGTATCCTTTCTTCATTTTCCCATACAACAAATATACCTTTCATAGAGGATTCATCAAGCTTTTGTCTTAATTGTCCAGGTATGTGTCCATAACAGATACATCCAAACACCTTTAAATGTTGAATACCTAGTTTCATGCCACTGAAAGCTTCAAATGAAGTTTTGTGCTCCATAACCTTGGTTGGACACCTATTGAGTAAGTACACAGCTGTGTTTACAGCTTTCCCCAGAATTCATAAGGCAAATGCTTGTCATGAAGCATACTCTTAGCCATTTCAAAAATGGTTCTATTCTTCCTCTTAGCAACACCACTTTGCTGAAAGGACTAAGCTACTGTCAATTGTTTCTCAAGTCCCAAATCTTCACATAACTGATTAAACTCATGAGAGTTCTATTCTCTATCTCCGTCACTTCTTAACTTTAGAATTTTGTAGCTGCTCTGCAATTCAACCATGGCTTTGAATTACTTGAACACTTTGGACACTTCTGTTGTGATTCAGAAGATAAACCCAACACATTCTGGTTGCATCATCAATGAATGTTAAGAAGTATTTGTTTCCTCCAAATGTTGTAACCTGCATTGGTCCACAAACATCTGAGTGAATTAATTCCAGAGGCTTGCTTGCCTTTTCAATTCAGTTTTTTTACTGAAAACATCTCTGTGTTGTTTTCCTGCAATGCATCATTCATATACACCAGATGACTCCTTGAGTTTTGGTAACCCTAACACCATTTCCTTATCTGATAACAACTGCAAGCTGTTAAAATTCCAATGCCCTAGCCTTTTGTGCCATTCCCAAGCATCACCCTCACAACTGGCTTTTAATGCAGAACCATTCATATCCTCCATAAGTAGTGGAAAACACCTATTGCCAGTCATTTGTACTTTAACAACATGACTCTCCAAACTTCTATCTTTAAAGATTTTCAACTTGATCATCTCCAAATAATAAAAAATAACCATGTTGCATCATTTGTCCCACACTTAGGAGATTTTCATACAGTCTTGGTACAAACATTACTTCTTTAATGTGTCTAGTACCCTTCTTGGTTTCAATCACCAAGGTTTCTTTCCCACAAGCTTAAACAATCTGTCCATTCCCCATTTTGATTCTTGTTGAGACATTTCTGTCCATATTAATCAACATAGACTCATGTGAAGTCATGTGATTCCTGCATCCACTGTCAATCTACCAAACATGCTGACTTTTGACAATTGCAATAAAATTACAAGCAAAGAACATTGAGGTTTCCTCCTCCATTCTCTGTGCAACTTGAACAAGTTAAACTGGTTTACTTCTGCAATCTCTGGCAAAATGATTGAATCTGCCACAGTTGTGGCACTTAGGTTTCCCTTTGAATCTGCATTCACCATAGTGTATATTCCCATAGATTTTACATGCTTATCTTGTGTTCTCCTTCTTAACCAGGGTTTGACAGCATTTTGAGACCTATCATTATCTTTAAAATCACCCTCTTATCTTTCAATTTGAAAGGTTTTTTTCCCTTGTACCCAATGGTGTGTAATCCATTTTTATTTTGGATATTAAGGCTGCTAAATGCCTTATCACTCACTTTCTCATTTCAATCTTTGCTCAAATCATTTCAGAGTTGCAACAACCTCATTTGGATCAATCTCATCTAATTTCTTAGTCCAATCAATAACAAAAATAATATTATCATATGCATGAGTTAGACTAATTAGCATTTTCTCAACTAGTCTCTTGTTTGGCAAGGTTTCACCAAACATCTTCATCTTATTCACAAGGCCAGATAATTAGAGAAAGATTCATTATTTCTCATCCTAGCATATTCAAAATCACATCGAATACCTTGTAATTTCACAGCCATGACTTGAGCATCACCCTTTAATTCTTACTTAAGAACATCCCAAGCATCATTTGCAATCTCTTGGTTTGCAATTCAGGGAAAGATCTTATCACTCACAGCTCCTTGTATTAGTCCCAATGCATTTGTATATTTGGAGATGAGATCCTGATCAGCAAGGATTTACTTCTCATCTGTCTCATTCCCTTCATTCAACAATGTGAAACCATCTTCAACAAAGCTCCACATATTATGAGACTTGAAAAAATTGTTTTCATCCTGATACACTAGAATTCATAATTGACTCCAATGAATACTGGTGCAAGAAGATCAGTGCTAGACCTACTATTTTTAAGCTTCTGAGTTCTTTGTTGAAAACCTAGATGAACACTCACAAATTCACATATTCATTCCCAAATTCAAATCTAACCTAGCTCTAAGGCCATGTTAGTGTTTGATCAACTTTTGAGCTAGATTGTTCTATGTATTTGTAATCAATTTAACAAGAAATTGAAATGGAATCAAAGCTTGAATATTAGAGATGAGCTTTCAAGAAGAGGAGTTGCTCTCTTCGAATCTATGTTGGATTTGATCCACCAAAGTCAGCATACAATATGGGGTTTATAGCCGTTGCTACCCACCAAAGCACCATGACTATGATCACATGCAACACAGATGATTTCACTTAACATCTAACAAACTGAATATGTGTCAAGTTATACACCATTGAGATGATATAATGACCATTTATTACACATATATATGGACTTAACTAAGAACAACTCTTAGACATTTTTCGAGCTTACTTATTCTTTATTTTTTTTCAGTTGCACTGCATCAGTGATCCAGCTGCCATGCTTATCCACCAACACATAGGAGACTTTCCTCAGCTAATGGTGGTAGTCGTACTTAGTGGTAAGTTTAAATTAAATGTTGACGCAGGTGTTGGAGTGGAAGATGGTGCTTGTGGTATTGGAGCAGTGGTTCGTGATTCTTCTAGGGAGTTTATGGCTGCGATTTCTATGCCTGCTCCATCTGTTTTCTCAATTCTTGCAACTGAATTTCATGCTATACTGAAAGGGTTGGAATTTGCATTGGATCTTGGATTTGTCTTGTTGGTGGTTTAATCAGACTCTGTTAGAGTCATTCAATTACTTGCTCAGTATGATGATTACTTGGTTGTTGAAGGGGTATCTGTTGATGCGATTTGATTGTTGTTACAAGCTAATCAAGTGACGGTGAATTATGTATCTAGGGTTGCGAATAATGTGGCTCATCGTTTGGCTTGGTATAATCTTCATTGTCGGTCTCTTTCATTCTGGGTTGAGACGAGTCTGACATGGTTGATGCAATATATCTAGGTGGAATCTATGGTTGTTAATTAAGTGTCTTTTGCATGTGTGGCCTCTTTTCCTTAGCCGAGATTTTTCCCACTAGGTTTACTCGATTAAGGTTGTTGTTCAGAGGCCCTTGATCTCACATGTTGTTCCTCTTGATGTATTAACTTTATTCATTGAATGAAATTAGTGTTACCTTATAAAAAAAAAGGAATGAACCCATAAGCAAAACAGTGTTGTACCCCGTTACCTGCATATGTGCCCATTTGAATATCCTCCTCAATCATGATAAATGTAACCACTAGTTGTAGGCTATGTTTATATTTTATGAGAACATTTTGTTGTTGTGAGCATGATTTGTACTAATTTACCAAATAATCTTCACTTGTCACTTTTTTGTGCGGCATGGAGAGAAAGAGAGTGGAGAATAAGCTTGAGGAATTGTGTGTTAATTCCCCAGTCCTTATGCCTTTATTTATAGTAATAAGGGGGAAAGAAACTTGCTCTCCAAGTAATACAAAGGCTATTAGGAAAGATCTTCTAGATCCCAAAGGAGTCCTAATCTATCTCTACTTAGGATTTACACAATCACAATATGTATTAGAACATATGTCACAACACTCCCCATTGAGTGCGCAAATACTCAAGTAGATGGCGCATTAGATCTTCAGGCAAATGTAGAAGCAGTTGATGAAGTCGTCTCGTCTAGTCGACACAAGTAGCGAATGCGAGTCTCACAACAAATGGAAGAATGCATGAGTAGTAAAACTTACAAAACCTTGATATGGTAAAACCCAAGGTGGGACAAAAGCCCATAGTCAAAAGAGAAAAGTAAGAAGTTACATTAAGTCAAAACTATACGTCTTTGGGATGCAAGTAGGACGTACACAAGGGTATATAACCAACCCAGGATGGGTGCTTCGTCAAAACCTAGTCAAGTAGTAAAAACTCAGTGGGAAAAATGCTCCCAATCGTAGGGAAAAAAGTACATTAAGGTCAAGTGGGTATACTTTTGGATACTTCCCTTGAGTTTGACAAAACTTCCAAATGAAACTACAAGCATTGCAAGTGAGAAAGTTATGCATACTAATTCCTCTAATAAGCTTTCGGAAGTAGACTTCCGCAGTGACATCGTGTAGAAGTCGGCAAGGTTGTCTAGGACCAAACTACTTGACTTCAATCTTCTAATGCTCATGCTGATGTAGACACAATATGCTTGGCATCGACTTGTTGGATGTATCATAATCTAGTCAATACATATGGCGTTGTCTTCATGGATCATTGTTGGAACTCAACGATGGATGAAAATCACAGGGATTTTAAATATGCTCAACAAGAGTTCTCGACCATATCTTTCACATGATGAGATATAGTGAGTCTTGGAATGATTCAAAGGTTTCGCAACAAAGGTCTATCTGGTTGACCTCTAAGATATTGCGGTGTTCCTTAATGGTAAACACATAACCATTCAGGAACGTACTTTGTGTGGTCAGATAGATGGTCTGATTAAGCTAATCCCACAAGGTAGGCATCATTCTGAAGATCAAGGGGGTGTGATCTATTATGAGATGCATAAGGATAGATAAGCCCAAATCCGTAGTAACGGAAAAATATCTTTAACACCAAATTTGGTGGTGGCATGTAGGCGCAGTGCTGCTTTATGCCAAAAGATTATTAGCACATAAGATGTTTGATCTAATGCATTGAGCTAAGTACAAAAAACGCCAATTGTACTTAGATATGGTTGCCTCACGTTCCAATATAGAACCTTATGCTCCATACCCTTCTTAAAGGTCTCATTTGCATCTAGCGTACAGACGATCAAGGTATACTCGGACATAACGCCTTCTGGGTCTAGTTTGAGTGGTGGACCAGAATACCATCAGAACTAGCTCGGAACTTAATGTCAAGGTAATGTCAAGTTTTCCCAAGATCATTCATCTTAAAGTCCGACTTAAGGTATGAGTCAGTTTTCTTTACTCCAGCAATTTTGGATTTTGTACACGCAGGGGCATATATCACTAACTGATCAAATATTCACTTACATGAGTATATCACATCCGCCCGGATAGTTCTGCATCCGTAAAGTGAAGGTCTATTGAGAACAGAGAAAGTGTTCTTGTGGTCTAGAACTATTTGAATTAGTACATGTAAGTCCTTTGGAAACTCCATGTAGGTTTCATATTAGGATCCCAGAGATACTACAATCACGTTTGTAATGTTGCAATTAATCACATGGTGTATGAGAGAAGCCTTGTGCCACAAGGCGTCATATCGCACTATTTCATTCATCTCATTCATCATAGATTGATTTTTCTAGTTGACCAATCAGTACTACATTGACACTAATCAATGGAACGCGGTTCGTTATCGTCACTTTTCATTTATGTTGGTAGTTACCATATAAATGAAATATCATCTATGATAATCTCGTTCCAATTTCATATCTCATCCAAACTAGTATACTTGACCAAGAACTTCAGGTCTTGGGAGTAATCCGGATTTAATCCCATGAGATGAAAAGGATTGAGACAGTGATCGAGGGGCGGATTTGTTTGTGCCACATTCCTTCACTTTTGAGGAGGTGAATCCTCAAACTGAGTGATCTACCACGTTGCCAACATATGACAGATTGATTGGCTAGCCGCCAATGTACGAGGGTCAGCCATAGTGGTGACGTTCTTTCTTTCGGGATGAAGATCCGTCATACATTTGGTACATATCTTTGTAGGAATATTTGCACTTGGTATATGTGATCTCGTCACTTTTGCTAGATCAGAGGAAATGTCTGGTTATACTTTGACGATCTAGATTGGGATCAAGATGAGACATAATGGGGACGTCCACGATACTTCACGTCGTTCTTTAGGAATGTTGACGTTTTTATCTCCCCCTAACGAAGGGAAGACTGTCTCATAAAAGTGATAATCTACAAAATGAGTGGTAAAAAGATCGCCTGTCAATAGGTTATAAGTAACAAATATTAGAAGGAGAATCATAACCGACATAGATTTACATTCTTCCCTGATGACCTTTTTTTTCTTTCTTCTTTTGTACGTAAGGGTAACGCAAAATGACACATAGACCACACAACCAAAGACGTGCAGATGCGATATGTCGGGTTCGTATCTGGTAACCAACTGACACACGCTTTATAAGGTTGGGTCGTAACGGGCCTCAAGCGGACCAACATGGTTGCTTGTAATATTGCATGGCCCCAAGCAGAGGTACGTATGACCAATTGATCATACAATCATTTGAATGTGTTTAATGAATGCTTTTGTTGGGTTGTTCTGGGTATGAACATAGGGTACTGGATGTTCAACTTCAAAACCCAACCAACATGCAATATTCGTCGAAAGTTTTCGATGTAAATTCTCCAACTTATCCAATCAAATAAATTTGATCATATAATCAAGGTTGTGAGCCCTAAGCTTGTTAATCTGAGCCACTAGTATGGAGAATGCAGCTTGTGGACAACAGCCACATGTGTGACCAACGTGTAGAAGCAGCAACCAATACTATAAAGTATCTAAATGGTCCGCAGGGTGGTTGAATCAGTCCACAAATGTCCCTTTGAATCATTTGAAGAAAAGATGGAGGGTCCTGAGGTATAGTACGGGTCCAGGTATGATGTCTTTACTTATGGTAAGTGGATGCGCAAAACGACGCATTACAGATCATCCTAGATATCCCAAACGTACGTCCATGGCAAAAACTCCTTTGGAATCGCGGGCTTCTGGCCGACCACTTAGTGGGCCTGAATAGGTGTAATTCATTCGTTAAGTGTTCAATCTTCTCTAGAATATGCTTCTGGTTATATTCGTTGGAAGTGAAATATGGTAATATGCCAAGGAATTTTACTCCATTTTCTACATTGGTTTCAATATGGTAATAATGCTCTCGAATATCCTTAAAGCTCAAATGGTGTTCTTCCGGAACGAGTGAGTATAAGGATTCCTTTTATGGTAAAATTAGTACCAATGGACAATATAAGGCAGTGTCATGCCCCATAATCAGTTTGGATAAGCTTGAAAAGTGTTAGGGGATGATTAAGTATGAAGTTAGCATAGAACCAGACTGCTAACTTCCCCATAAAACATACCTAAGCATGAGTAAATTGTAGTCACATGTGGTAATTTTCGTTAAATAACTCTTATTCAAGAATAATAGTGACATCCCAACACCAATCTTAAATCCAAGAATAAAATAAATTGTTCACAAAGTAAACAAATATATAAGAGGGTTTGGCCAATAGGCCTTCCACGTCAAATTTCGCTCTTCCAAATGTGTTAGGTGGAGCAAAATTAGTCTTACAGATTGACTACGGGAATGATACTCCTCAACAACATTGGTAAAAGCACTAAAAAATGCTTAACCAATGATATATTCTGTCAAAACGAAGTTAGATTCTGCATGGTTGAGGTTCAGGAATACTATCCCTCATTCTGAAGTTTTAGGTGCCAAGGATCATGCTTCAGGCGTGATACCACCTCTTGGCAGGCCCAGACTTAGGTTCAGTAGGCTCTAGTTGAAACTGGATGGGTCTGGTTGGTAGCCTCTGTCGAAGAAGAGCAATACCGTTTGTTACACCTCTGCTGAAGCACAGCATGCCTTTCAGTGTACCTCTGCTGAAGCAAAACATGCATGTTGGTGTATCATTGCCGAAGCAGGGCACCACCATTCTGTAGACTCAAGCCGAAATTAGGTCTATACCGTTCAGTAGCTTTCAGCCAAATTGCTGGGGTACCATTCTCTCACAAGTGTGGTAGTAATCAGATCCGACAACTTGGTAAACTTTGGCTCTCTATTCTGCTGCTTCATGAGTAATATAGAGATATAGAAGGACAAGAAAGATTTTCTTCCAATCAAAATTCAATCGGATATAAACTTCAGAATTGTACCTATTCATAGACATAGAGGTTTCAATCATGTTTTGCTTCGGGCAAGAATTCATCTTTGCATGATTTGAAATGGTCCATAGCGAGTCAAAAAGTCATGGAGTCCTCGGCAATGTGGGACTTCCATTTGATATGCTTCAGGCATAAGTCTTTGAAGGAAGATCATGGTGGAGGCTTATTCAGTTCCTCCACACCAACTGGCTATAAAGATTTTGCAACTAGTCGTATTCAAGTGGGATGTCACGTCTTGTATCCACATAAAGTAGTTTCTTATTCAATATTTCCAAATCAGTGAAATCGAACTTGTTAAGGTTCGACAATATGCTGAACGACAGAAACAAGAATGTGAATGGTGTTTTAGGAAATAAAATTTCCATAAACCTCAAAGTTAGAACATGCAGGTTTTAAGACATGGTTTGATTTAAATGAATTTAAGCATGAAGAACTTCGGGTCTCAACATGAGTGTTGCGTGTTAAGAAACTTCAGGTTTCTATGGCACTTTTTTCGAAGCTTTGGGTTCGAAAGTATGAACTTCAAGTTCATAATACCTGCAAACAAACGCAATATATGCAAGACATAACAAAAGAAAACAAATATATTAATAGTGGGTAGCTTTGAGAGTCTTTGTGTGAAAATTTGGGGAAACATCCCTAGAAATGGTTTGGAGCTTTAGGTCCAAAAATTATTATTTTAATCGACTTGGCTGCGGGCCAACAAGAAAAAAATTGGGTTATAGAACCCAGGCCCAAATATGGGCTAAGAAAGAAAAAGTGAAAACCAAATCCCGATTTATAAGGTTTAGGGTTTCATATGGGCTAAAGTAATTAGGCCCAAAAAAGAAAACAATTTTTTTTTTCACACGAATTGGACTCCAGGTCCAACTGGAAAAAAGGCTGAAAGCGCAAAAAAAATAAAAGAATGAGCCCAAAGCCCAAAAGGCAGGTTGGCTGCTTGATGCAGGCCTGAAAACTGGGACTGTTTGTTGGGTATGGGCCTAAAGCAGTACAGGCCCAAGGCCTTTAAGGCAAGAGATCTGAGCCCATCCTCAATGGGTGAAGGGTTTTGTCGGGAAACAATGAAGGCCGACGGCGTCACAAGGGATGACGGCGAGCATGGATCATAGAGGTTGAGGTCGTTGCCGTGGAATCTCGAAAAACGAGATGGCGGAAGATGGCTGGGGATGCTCTAGGAATCGAGATGGGTGTCTAAAGAAATCTGGAGAAGTTAACCGAGAAAATCGATCTCGATCATCAAGATCGACGATGGTGGATAGGGATGGGGAAATACCCATTGGTTATGGGTAACCGCGGTTACCCGTCCGTTTAAATTAAACGGTTACGGTTATGGGTAACCGTTTAGATAAATAAACGATTATGGGTATAACCGTTTACCAGCGAAATTTAAATGGGCGGTTATGGGTATTAACCGCGGTTATAAACGGGTAACCGTTTACCCATTTATTTTATATATGTAAAATTAACACAAACCATGTTCCCTATCGGACAAAACTTAGATCAATACTATTGACTATAGTGCATGATTTATGTAGCTAATATAATATAGTTTTCCTTAACCACTTTAAATTTCATGGTTCATTATATATATTATGTTAATACTTTACATTCCGAGTTAAATAACCAAAGAATATTGTCTTTTAACAGTTTTCGTAACCCAAGATTACTTAGCCAATTTTATATTACCTTCATAAACAGTTAAAAATATCGTCCGTAAACTATTATTTCAATTATTGGAATGGTATAAGGACTTAAAAAAATTATAATGCAGAAA
This sequence comes from Cotoneaster glaucophyllus, assembly GCA_036320875.1. Lineage (NCBI taxonomy): Eukaryota > Viridiplantae > Streptophyta > Magnoliopsida > Rosales > Rosaceae > Cotoneaster > Cotoneaster glaucophyllus. The sequence continues at coordinate 19,959,342 of CM070073.1, forward strand.
TGTATGATGAATGTACCTATAACGGTGTTTAATTGTTAGAGAAATAAAATTATGACCAAATTTTTCTTTTTTAATTTTCAAGTTGTTAAAAAAACATGTAGACGGGTGAAAAAGAAGTAAATGGTTAAAAAGAAAGGATAAACGGTTAAAAATGATAAATGGGTAAACGGGTATTAAACGGTTACGGTTAAATGGGTACGCAGGTTATGGGTATGGTTAACCGTTTATAAACGGTTATGGGTATGGGTATAACCATTTAGGCAATTACCCAAAGGGTAGACGGTTATGCGGGTATGAGAATAAATGGTTATGGATAAATAACCGCGGTTACCCGCCCGCCATAACCGTTGTCCATCCCTAATGGTGGACAACTTATGGCATCACCATTGTCGTACAATCACCAAGATTTGGTGATGGTTGCAGTTGCGGGTGCAGTCCTCGATTTCATTGAGGTGCAGAGGGCTAGGGGAAGAAGACGCCATAAATGACGTCGTTCGTTCGCTGAGGCTAGGAGTTGCTTGGCTCAACTGGGCTTGGTGCAGCTGTGGTCTTCAAGCCATGGTGTAGACACAGGTTGAGCGCGAACTTGGTGCTCAAGCACTGGGCTCCCATAGATTAGGTCCAAAACTGAAACATATATATCCAAGTTTTCATGCCCTAGTCGAGTTCTAGGGTTTTCTTCTTTCTTTTTCTTTACTTATTCACACATATTCAATTCTCATAATAGCAATATTATGAATGTAATGCATAAACAATTTATATAGAATCTAAAATTCGTAAATCGTAAAGTTGGGTCATGCATTATGGTGAAGGTTCATGCAAACAAGGCTGGAAAAATATCGAGATAACCACCGTTGTTTTAGAAGAACCTGGATTGTGTGATGAATATTGTAGAAATTCTTTCTTCAATTTCAGCTTTCATCGTCAAGCTTGTATCACATTCAACATAAGAAAAGAAAATAAATTGAATCAATAAAAAGTAAATGAATTCAATAAAATCAAAATTTAATCAATTACAAATAATTGAAATGTAATACTCCTCTGATTGAAGACGAACAAATTCTATTTAGCATAGCATGAAGAACGTGCTGATAACGTGTTGTGGCCTATATTTAACTGAGGGGTGCGGCATGGAGAGAAAGAGAGTGGAGAATAGGCTTGAGGAATTGTGTGTTAATTCACTAGTCCATGTGCCTTTATTTATAGTAATAAGGAGGAGAGAAACTTGCTCTCCAAGTAATACAAAGTCTATTAGGAAAGATCTTCTAGATCCCAAAGGATTCCTAATCTATCTCTATTTAGGATTTACACAATCATAATATATATTAGAACATACGTCACAACACATTAATCAATTTTAACACACAAAAGAACCATGTGGATTGTTTTGCCAAACAATGTAGGAAGAGATTAGATTTCAATCATCGTATGGAAATTTGAAAATTAATATGCATAAATGAGTCAAATAGAATAACGTATTTGATGAGTTGTTTAGTTTAACAAAAAAGAAAAAAAATTAAACAAAATGGTGACATGTTAAGTTTTAAATGAGAAAATCCTAATGTAGACAAAATCAAGGAACTTAGGTTAAAAATTAAAATTTTTTTGTAGGCATAATTTACTGAACAATTATGGAGGCCATAGAGAGAGAAATGGGGTGCGGCAATTGAGAGAGAAAAGAGAGATGTGTAATTGTGGGTGTGTGCTATCTCACCCCATTGTGCCTTTATTTATAGTAGTAGAAAGGGTAAATACCTTTCCCTTTAGGATTACAACATTTAATAGGTAATCTACTCCTAATAGGAATATAAGATACTTTTCTCATATTCTTTAGGATTTACACAATCACATTCCTAAAGGATTTACACAATCACATTCCTATTCCAATAGGACTGCAACACTCCCCCTTGAGTGTGTAAATACTCAAGTAAATGGCGCATTAAGTCTTTAGTGATGAAGCAAGTACAGTTGATGAAATCATCGGCACAACGGGTGATCGCGAGTCTCAAATTTACTTTGAAGTATGCATGTGTAAAAACTCACAAAAACCTCGTGATGGTAAAACCCAAGATATGGGGAAAACCCATAGACTAAGGGAAAAGTAAGAAAATATGCATAATGTCTAAAACAAACGTCAATTTGGACGAGTGTAGTGAGCTCAACGGAGTATGATCATCCCATGATGGGTGCCTCATTAAAACCTCGTTAGGTAGCAAAAACCCAATGGAAAAAATGCTCCTAATCGTAGGAAAAAGAGTACATTAAGATCAGGTGAGTATGCTTCTGGATACTCCCTTTGAGTTAGACATAACTTCTAAATAAGAGAACTACAAGCGATTCAATTCAGATAATTTGAGCACACCGATTCCTTGGACAAGCTTCTAGAAGGTTGACTTTGGCAGTGAATTCGTGTAGAGGTCGGCAAGGTTGTCTGGGATCGGCTTGCATGACTTTAAATCTCCTGATGCTTTGCTGATGTAGATGTAGACGCAATATGTCTTGGCGTTGGCTTCGTTGATGTATCATGGCTTGGTCGGGTTGATACATGCGGCATAGTCTTCATGGATCGTCGTTGGGACTCAACGATGGATGAAAACATAGCAAGTACTTCGAATATGCTCAACAAGAACTCCTAACCATGTGACACTTGTGGCGTAGTGAAGTGAGGTGAGTCTTGGAACGATTCAAAGATTTCGCAACTAAGGTCATATCATGGACCTTCAAGATATTGCGATATCCCTAACGGTAAAGACATAACCATTTGGGGATTTTGCCTTGTGCGGGTTTGATAAGTAACCTGCGTCAGCATAACAAACAAGGCAAGCATCATTTCGAGGATAAGGGGGGCTGGATCTGCTCGAGATGCGTTGGGATTTGATTTGCCCAAATTCGTAGTACCTTCAGGGAACGTCTTTAATACCAATTCAGTGGTTGTGTGTAGGCGCAGTGCAGATCAATAGCGAAGGAGATGTCCTGTCTAAATACAATGAGCTAAGTACAACGAAGCGCAAAGTTGAACTTTAGATATGGAATTTCCGATTCCATAACCTCTTCAAGAGTCTCATTTGTATATAACGTATGGACGATCAAAGGTATACTCAAAGGTAACACGTAGTTCGATTGGTAGACCGAAATACCATCAGAACAATGCTTGAACTTCAGGTCAAGCCATAAATGAGTTTTCCCAAGATCCTTCATCTCAAATTCCGTCTTCAGGTGCGAGTCAGTTTTCTCAAGCTTTTCCGGAGTCTTAGTGAGATTCGTGTTAACGACATAAACTGTAACTCTAGCAATTTGGAATAAGACTTTATAGTTTAACATGCAAGGGCATAATTCATATCCCTGATTGATCAAATAATCACGTAGACAGGTCTACCACATCCGTCGGATTTTTCAATCCATAAGTGAACGCCTCAAAACGAGTTAAAAGGGTGTTATGTGGCTTTGGAACTATTTGAACCAGTCCATGTAATTCTTCGGGAACTTACATGTCAATCTTCGTATCTATATCCCTATGGAGAAATACTAACCAGATTTCGTAATGCTGCTATCAATCATAGGACGTTTTGAGAGAAACCTTGCATCGTAAGGCGTGCATCATATCGCACTATTTCATTCATCTCATAACACTTCCTTTCCCACTTGTAACATAAACAGGTTACCATGGGCAGTGTAGGAACTACAGGTCCAAACATACTTTGGTAAGAAATTTGACCTGGATTGTAATTTCAGTTGTCCAATTAGTTCTACGTTGTCACTTAATCAACGGAGCACGGTTCGATATCGTCGTTTTTCATTTATGTTGGTAGCTACCATATAAGTGAAAACATCATCGATGATAATCTCATTTCAATTCCATTTAGCTCACCCAAACTAGTATACTGGACCAAGAACTTCATGTCTTGGGAGTAATCCGGATTAATCTCATGAGATGGAAATGATTTGAGACAGGGATTGAGTTCTGATTCATTGTTGTTGTCGTGTCTTCCTCTTCTAGGGAAGTGAATCATACGAACCGAATGATCTATCATGCTCCATGCCTAGACAGATTAATTGGCTATCCGCCGATGTACCAGACCGTCCAAACCGTTCAACAGGGGTGGCACACCCTCTAGGAATGTTGATTCGACGTCTGTTAAGTATGTCTATCCTTGCAGGCATGTTTGCAGCTGGTATATGATCTCGTCACTTTAGCTAGATCAGAGGAATGCGTCTGGAGCAACATTCTGAAATCTAGAATTCATCGCACTTACTTATCATACTTGTGCGGTATGGGGATCGAGATGAGACATAGTGGGAAACTTCCATGTAAATTCGCGTCGTTTTACAGGAACGTTGACGTTCATATCTCCCCCTAACGACGGGAAGACCGTCTCATTAAAGTGACAACCCGCAAGTGAGCGGTAAAGAGATCGCGTGCAAGGGCTCGAAGAGAGCTAGTGTGAAGGAGAATCATGATCGAAAAAAGATACACATCCTTCTTTGAGGACCCATGATGGTACGTTGCGGCGGCGCAACTTGGCATATGGAATGCGCACCCAAATACGTAAATACGAAAATCATCAGGTTTGTACCCAGTAACCAACTGTAATGTCATATAGGTTGGGTGGCAGTGGGCCTCAAGGCAGACCAACATTACTGCGTACAAGGATTGCATAGCCCTAGGCAGAAACCGAAAACTTGGTACGTTTACCCAAAATTCGGGCGATCATTTAAATTGCGCTTTATGATCGCTAGGCGAGGCTATTTGGGGTGAACATGGGAATTCGATGTTCAATTAGAAACCCAAAATGACATGTAATACTTTATCGAAAATTGTCGATGTAAACTCTCCGGCATTATCCAGTCTCCTGGACCTTAAGGGATAAGTAGGGTGGTGAGCCCATAATCGGCCAAGAGGTTTAGCAGTAATGTGTGTGGACAAACATGTGACCTAGTTTGGCGATTCATCAACCAAAACCATAAGTCTTTATATGGTCCGCATTTTGGTTGGATTAGTCGACATATATTCCCTTGAATCCACTGTGACAAGAGAGTCGTTTCGTATCTTTGCAATAGATGATTTAGAAAATCAAATTTCACAAATGAGCAGGCTTTGGCAAGTGTGCTTGTAGGCACAAGATCCTTACTTCGGGTAAGGAGATGCGTCGTAGCATCGTTGGTCGACCTAAGTGTCCCAAAAGGTCGTGCCAAAACAAGTAAACTGCTCAATCACCTAGCTCCAGGCCGGCCATAGATGGCGTGTGCCTAATTGGGGGACAACTCATTGGCCCCAAATCAAAGCTTCAGGCTCATTTTTGGAGGTGGTGCAAAGATATTTCACTCTATTTTCTTCAGTGGTTTCATTTATGATCATTATCATCTCGAATATCCTTAAAAACTCATCGTCAGGGAGAATTTAAGGTCCCTTAAATGGTGATTCAGTACCATTCATACAACGAGAAGCGTGCCATTGCTCTTAATCAGGTTGGATATACCTGAAGTCGTTGTGAGAGACGTGATTTAGGTATAAAGTTAGTGTGCGTAGTACGCATTCATCCAGACAACTAACCTTCCCACATTCCTACCTAATCACGTGTTTAATTGAATCGGTCACATGTACTAAGAAACATGATTCAATTAACTTATATTCAAGGACAATATCAATAAGATTATCTATAAGAAAACATACACAAAACTTGAATCCAAGAACATGGACAAATTTTCACAAAGTAAGCCAAAGTTACTAGGTGGATTCGGCCAACAAGGTCATCCATGTCAAAATTATGCTCTTCCAACAATGTTTGGTGGAGCAAAATCAGTCTCACATATTGACTACTAGAATAGTACTCCTCAACGATATTGGTAGAGGCACGAACAGGTGCATAACCAACGATCTATTCCATCGAGACGGAAGTAGATTCTGCCAGGTTGAGGTTTGGGAATACTATCCCTTATTCTTGAAGTTTTAGGTCTTAGGTACCAAGGATCATGCTTCGGGCATGATGCCACACCTTGGCAAGCCCTGATTCTACCATATGTTGTAAAAATAAACTCGAAATTGGATTATGAGAGAGACAGACCCAAACTTGGGTTCAGTAGGCTTTGACCAAACTGGGTTGAGCCATTTGGTAGACTCTAGCCGAGCTGAGTCTATACCTTTTTTTTTCACGTTTGTGGTAGTAATCAGATCTGAGAATTTGGTAAACTTCCGTTTTTTACACTGCTATTGCTTCAGTAGTGAGTTAGAAACATGGAAGGACGAGAAAAGTATTCTCCAGTCAAAATTCAATCGAATTTATAAACTTCAGAATTGTACCTATTCATGGACGTAATCATGGTGTGCTTCAGGCAATGTTTTTCATGATTAGACGGTCCGTAGAAGCGAGCCAAAGAGCCATGGAATCCTAGTTCGGGAGGTATTTCCATTTGTAATGCTTCAGGCATAAGTCTTCGAATGAAGATCATGGCAGAGGCTTATTCAGCTCTTCATTTCCATTGTTGGCTTCAATGGTTTCTCAACCACTTAATAGTCAATGTGAGATTCACATCTTGTACCCCACATTGAGTGATTTCTAATAGAAACGTCCAAATCAGGAAAATCGAACTTGTGACGGTTCGACAATCTACTGAATTGGAGGGAACAAGATTGTGATTGGTGCTATGGGTATGAAACATCCATATGCATCATAGTTAGAACATTCAAGTTCTAAGACATGGTTTTCATGAAAAACGTCAGGTTTTCATAGGTGTATTGTTCTATGAAAGCTTCGGGTTTCAAAGGCACTAAATTCGAAACTACAGGTTTGATTTAGTTTATGAACATTTAGTTCATAAAAGAGAGTTTACTACAAGAAACACAGAATGCAATATGCCAACTAAGTGTAGTGGATTTGAGGTTCTTCGGGGACTCAAGTGTGAGAGCTTCGTTACTACGAAAGTATGTGACGGTTCAAAGTATAAAGATAAATTATTGAATTGTTAATGTCCAAAAGTGATCTTCAGGTCAAGAATTTTGGATTCATTATCAGATTAATGGACTGCAGGTCACTTTTAATTAATTCAATAGATCGGGACCATTCGGGGTCGATTGTAGAAGCAAAATAATATTAACATAATATTATTGGATCGAAATTAGAGCCTCAAAATAATTTTTGGGCTATGTCGTGGGTAAAAGGCACGGCTGGGTGCCTTGAGTAGAAACTCACGGCCCAAAAAGGGCCTCTGGGTGGTCTGCAGGCCACGGGTTAGGTGAGGACCCCCCCCCCCCCCCCAGCCGCAGCTGGGTTTGGATGTGTACCGAGGGGAAGGCACAGGGGAAAGGTCCATCAAGGCTGGCCTTGGGTTGTCACACGGGGGAACCTAGTAACTGGGCCATGCGTGTGTGGCGCTGGGAAGGCTTCGGGCCTTGCCCGGAAGCCCAGCCCGAGGGCTGGCTGATATGGGTGCGGGCCGTGAAAGGCCGTGGGCTGCAGGCCCAGCAGGAAACCCTCCAGGCCGAAGCCTGGTGTCCTTTTTGCACATGGATGGTGCAGTGCCGCACCAAATCCAGTTTCCCTTTTTTTTTTCTCTTTCTCTTTTTTCTTTTCAAATCCCTTAGGGTTTAGGACACCCTAACTTGCTTCTAATTTGTTTTTATACTTTGACTCACAAATTCCACATAACAATTTAATTGTGCGATGCATGAAACAAATATATATATCGGAAGGAAAATATAAACATAGGGGGTTCCTGCATCATGTGGGATGTTTTCATGCTTCAGAGTCGTTTCAAATATCTTCTTTATTTTAAGCGTACCTGATTGGCAGAAAACAACCAAAGCCTTTGAATTTGTAGAAGTTCCTTCGCAGAAAGCCGGAATAGCATCTCCAATGTGTTGTATCACGTTCAACACAGAAAAATTAGATTGAATCAATAGCATGTAGATCAATTCAAAATAATAATAAATTAATCATGAAAAGAATGATTAAAACGTAATACTTCCCTAATTGAAGATCAAACTCTCTTTAGTGCAGCATCAAGAGCGTGCTGATAACGTGTTGTAGGCATAATTTACTGAACAATTATGGAGGCCATATAGAGAGATAAGGGGTGCAGCAATTGAGAGAGAAAAGAGAGATGTGTAATTGTGGTTGTGTGGTATCTCATCCCATTGTGCCTTTATTTATAATAGTAGAAAGGGTAAATACCTTTCCCTTTAGGATTACAACATTTAATAGGTAATCTACTCCTAATAGAAATATAAGATATTTTCTCATATTCTCTACGATTTACACAATCACATTCCTATTCCAATAGGACTGCAACAAAAACCAATAAGGTTTTAATAAAAAAATGTTTTGCAAAAGGAATTGGATCCTAATTTTTGTTATGGGAAACCTTGGTTCCACTCCCTAGTTGATCAAAATTTCAGACTGAAATCTTATTAATTTGAGTATTTTGACTGAAGGACAAAATTTTAAATTATAGTGTTAAGCTTTGCCTCATGAGATCACCGTTGGCATTCACCAAAGAAGAAGAATAGGATCGCGACGCCGCAAAAATGGACTCGACCAATTGATGGATGGGTAAAATGTAATTGCGATGGTGCACGGGATGAACGGTTTAGAATCAGTGGCTTTGGCGTAATAATTTGTGATTGCAGAAGGGAATTCATTGCAGCGATGCTGGGGAGTGCCACCACCGCGGGCTCGGCAATGCAGGCTGAACTTAGGGCAGCCTGCAAAGCACTGTTTCTTGCGCAGGCTACTATTCGATGCAGTTGTAAGGTGATTTTTGAAGGTGACTTAAGCCTGACTGTTGCTGCGATCAATATGCAAGGAGAGGATTGCTCGGTGCATGGACCTATCATCAACGATCTCCGTGCTTACCTAGTGGATTTCTCATATGACCAGCTTAGCTGGGTTCATCGCAAGGCCAATGTTATCGCTCATTGCCTTGCGCGAAGTGGTCTTGGTCGAACTGGTGAGAAGACTTGGATTATTGTAGAAAACACTCTAGATTAACAATTGGCCAGCCACCAGATCTCCTAATGGATGTATTGCTCGAAGAAAGCTCTGCATGATTTTCTATATTTTAGTAAGTTATAATTTACTGCTTCTTTTAATGATAGATAGCTATTTAAGCTATTTGTGAGGGATGCTTTTTTTCCTCATCCAGATTGAAATCCCCGGCAGGTTTTTACCGAGGCCCTTGTATAGACACTATCCTCATATTTATACTTATTCCTTCCAATAAATGAATATCGTACTCTTTTCAAAAAAGCCGAAAATTAAAATTGATTTCATTTTTCCCTCATTTTTAATTGTGTGAAATGTGATACGGTATTTTTACTTTTTAAATAAAATATTTTATTTTTATCTTAAATAGTTTAAAATTAAAAAAGGGTAGATTTTTATTATAAAATATGGTTACATTATAGAGAAAAAAAGAAGTGAATGGATTCACTACAACAAAAATGGTCATTGCGCACAATAAATTATCTATGCCCTTTGAGGCCAAAGAGCACCTATATATGTGCCCATAGACAGACCAATAGCAACAATGCAACAACTAAGTTTCTATATGTGCCCTCTATGGACGTCACTTTTGATTAAAGAGCACAATAAGGTATGATGTGCTGAAAAGCGTAGCACAAATAAAGGTCCTTTTGTGCCCAGTTTTGACAAAGTTGTCAGACAACTGCTGCCACCCATGTTAGCACATTTATTGTTATTGTACCCAATATGTCAACTATTTAAAAAAAAAAAAATTAAAACCGAAATCACCAACAAATTGAGATTGAGGCTAAACAAAAAATTATTTTTTCATAAAATTAAAACAGCCGACAACCACAAGCATCTATAATATTACAATTTACAAGGATATTCACAACCATTATATATAAAAACAACTATAATTTTATATGTTCTATCCCCAACTAAAATAAAACTAAAATTATAAAGGTTTTAAGTGAATATCGATTCTCTCAAGAATAAGAACATCAAATATTAAGGTTTTAAGTGAACATGCACAGTTCTTTTCTCATCTTCTAGTTCCAAAATTTTCTTTTCAAAATGCTGTTTGAGCGCTACAGTGTCAGACCCTTCAAAATTTACAAAGAGCAACAATAAATGAGTATGTAGTGGCTTCCAAATTTTCAAATTATGATTCTTTATCTTTAACTCATGAGCTGTTGTATATCATTCCTCCCATTGATTAATTGGTGTAATTTTGCTATGTATACATGCACTTGTTTGTGATTGAAACGTAAAGACTTTTGCCTGACACTTTAGTAACATTCTTATATGGATGGCAAACAATCCTCACACAAATTAGGACATAAAAATAGAATCCAAAGTCCCAACAATATAATTCTCACTCTTTCAAATGTAAAGAACTAAATCTAAGAATTTATCCAAACCCTAAATCTAAGAATTTTAACAAATACTTTAGCATCAATTGAGAGAGGAATTGAGAGACTACCACCATATACACGGTATGTTACCTGTGGGCCACACTCAACAACATGTCCAAGCTGCTCCTTCGTCCTGTTTCCATAAATAACAGACAATTATATGAACATATATTCAAATATATTTGAAAACATTATTATTAGATCCCCGATTGTTTCGCTAGGCCATATGTAACTAAAAGTATCAGCCTCAAATAAAATTACCATAGTTGATTGAAAAGTGGCTCCACAATTTCATCGAAAAGATCTATCAATGATTTCAATCGGATTGACTCAATCCCTGCTTCTTGCTCAACTTGAAATACAGCTGGAATATGAAACCACAACCAAGGAAAGAATATCAACGTACAAACAAAGACAGTACACCTTCATAAAGGGAAACCGAAACGAAAATGTTCCATTTTGAGTTATCTCTAATCAAATTTGCACCAGGAGAAAGACAAATAACATACTTTTTATGCCTCAATTCGATAGGTAGTGGTGGTACGGAAAAATTCGATTAGAATATATTTGACAGGGTAATTGCTTCGTCCTCTTAACAAATTTCCATGGTGAAGGCCCTCAATCTATAGCTGCACATATTAAGGGGAGGCTAAGCTGAAGCAAATGCCTTAATTAAACTAATTCTAAGAGCTTTGACAAAAAATAAACAAATGAATCATTCTAAAATCAAATATAAAAAATTATTTTTAAATAAAAGTCAAAATTAACTATTGGGCAACTCTCCGATTCTCTCACTATAACACACTACTATGCACTTATCAAGTAACATATCAAAGTGAAAGAATATGAGGTCAAGAAGCCTGAACCGCATGGATTTCTCATGAAAATATACCCGGCTGGAGGATGATGTTAAGAACTTGAGTATCACAAATTGACAGCAGTAACCTATAACAAATATAGGTACATTTGTGTAGTGTACCTGGGAACAAAGCTCGGGAATGAATGACTTCAAATCAGAAATAGACAATTTATCCAAAACATGCAACTTCTCATTTGCATCATAAAAAATTTGACATAGAAGTTGCAGTCTTAAGTATGAGTGACTCAAAGGCTTCATATTGGTGTTCTTTAACCTTCGCTTCATATCTTCTCTAACGACCTGTTAAAGTGTCAATTAGCAATGGACAAGCCAAAAGAAACAAGCAAGGTATGCAAAATCAAACTTAAACCAGACATAGAGTGGAGTGATGGAAACAAAAGGCAACACATGTACCTTAAGACGATCATCTGTTGGCATGAAACTTTTGGCAGTTGCCAACACTTCTGACAACACTTTTCACAATAACAAATAGGTAAAATTGAGTAAAATCTACCTCCATCAAGCAAAATTTAGCATCTTCCATCTTCACCATAGCAGGTGGACTCATCTAAACCCTAGCTGAACCAAAACCAAAATCAAGATTACCAAAGTTAATTCCAACCGTCAATTTCTATAAAATCATACCTCAAAAGGTAAAACAAAACGAAATTGAAGGGTTTTACATGGATTTGTGAATGCAAGAATTTGAATTTTCAAAAACCTACTACTGTAAAAACCCCCCAAAATCTCGAGATTTATACCCAAAAAAGAAAGAAAATTTCCAAAACATGAAACCCTAAAAACCAAAAACCCACAAATCTGCCCTCCCTGATGATATCAGATATTCAAATCAGAGAAATCACACAGAAGAAATTAGAGATTATCACATACCGACTTGGAAGAGGCAACCTTCGGGAGACAAAATCGTGATCTGACGATCGTATCCGCCTCATCTTCCTCGGCTCATGATTTGAATGCTTCGATTTCTTAGCCTTTTCTCCTTCTTTGGTTTTTAGGGTTCCTCTGAGCTTCTTCTTCTTCTATCATCGTGATTATGCAAGCCACAAGCTCTCGCTCTCGCTCAGCCACAAGCTCTCTGCAAGTCGAAGGCTCTCTCTTGTAACCCATCCCCTCACTAAATCCCACACAACCGTTGATACCACCGACTGCAAAAGAGAGAGAGAGAGAGAGAGAGAGAGAGAGAGAGAGAGAGAGAGAGAGAGAGAGAGAGCGAAATAGAAAAATTTAGGGAAAATGATAAAGTGAGAGAGAGAGAGAGCCTGGGGTGGAAAAGAGGCTCGGTTTGATTAGGAAAGGGAAAGCGAGAGAGAGACGAGAGGCGGAGGAACTGAGGAGAGGGTGGGTTTGAATGAGGAAATACAGAGAGGCGGAAGGAAGGAAAATGAGGACAGTGAGGTGTGAAGATTGAGGAAAGTGTTTTTTATTTTGTTTAAAACATTATTTTGAACAAAGGGCACAAAAAATCTACTTTTACTTTAAATATATTAAATTACAGGGCACAATAACATTTATAGTGTCATTGTAAATTAATAAAACATTTCCATTGCTGACATTAAAGGCACAAAAGTCATGGTTATGTGCCCAATAATGTGTTTGTGTCTATTTTTCTTCTCATTGGGCACAATACATGGTGCCCATTACGGAATGAACACTATTCCACCCTATTGATGTTTAAACAAACACAAACACCTCATTTGTGTCCTTAACAATCCAGTACAACATGATAGAAGCAAGCATGTTGAGGTGGATAGACACTTTATAAAGGAGAAGTTAGATGTTAAGCTCGTCGAACGGAAGAACAGTTGGCAGATATTCTAACTCATGCGGTTTCTGCTGGGAGTGTTGACTTGAGTCCTTATCCGAATAGGAATGTGAATATAAATATAATTATTTGATTGTGTTTCCTAGTTAGTCTAGGAGTCATTTACTTTCCTTGTGCTGCAAGATGTGAGGCTAATGTAATGTATTTCTATGTTTCCTCCGAGAGTGAGAAGAATAGATTGAATTGAGATTAAATCCTAAGCATAGCTTTTATGTCTTTTGGTATCTAAAGTTGTTTCCCATGGTGGTGCTTCAGTATCAGTACACTCAATTTCCAAGCCCTCAGAAACCATTGGTCAGTAGGGACAGTATGAAACAGATCTTCTTCTCTGGGCATAGCGCCCTGCGCATGATTTGTGCATGACCTCATCACATCCGCTCGTTTTTAAGCTATAAAAAGGGAAGGGAAATTTTGTTGTTACATTACCCTTAGGATTACCCATTAGTGATGTAACTATCTGTCTTTCTAGCATCTTCATTGATAGAATATTCACGAAATAAATGAATCAAAATTTTGTCTATCAAATTATGTAATCAAATAATGAACCAAACTATGCTGTATGAATATTCATCCATGTATGATAACAAAATACATACTTATCTTAAAAGGGGGACATAGATATGTGACTAGATCAAATTGGTGTGATTGAGAACAAAAGAACAAATTTCATTCTACACATTTTTTTTTTTTGAAGGATAGAAATTTCATTAATTCAAAAGAGGCTGATTATAGCTCAACACACAGAGATGGGACAACAGGCCAGCCATTCACAAAGACAATCAACCATTAGAGCACTTCCACCCCACAAAAATCTGCCCAGCACCTAGTGAAAAAATTGCCCAGCACCGTATTTTTGTGCTCCAGCCCGCCCACTTGCCTGGCACCCAGCCCATGCCAGGCAAGAGCCCAGCCCAAAATTGACAGACCATTTGACTGGGCAATACCACGACGCGTGTAAGACAATCGCGCGGAAGGAGAGTAGCCGACAGGCTACTGCGCAGCGGGGCCCAGTGTCGGGCTGGCTTTTCAGACGCCCGTGAGGGGCTGTCGTGGCTCGTCTCCTGCCGTTGGATTTCCAACGGTAAAAAAAATTTGAATTTTGTTTTTAACGTGGACCGTTGATCTGTGATCCAACGGTCCACAGTTTGTCAGGCAAAAAAAAAAAAAAAAAAAAAGAAAAGTCCCAACGGTCAGAAATATGACCGTTGGACATGTGGCTGAATATGGGCTGTTGGATTTCAAATCCAACGGTCCAGATTAATTATAACATTAAAATTAATTAAAAATTCTTTAAAAATACATTAAAAATACAAAAAAAAATTTAAAAAAATACAGAATTTTTTTTTATAAATACCTAACAGTTTATAAATTATTGCAAACAGGAAGTGACACGTGGCGCGTCGAGATTGGTTGAAAATCTTATCAGAAATCTATCCAAAAAATAGTACGTTCGGATAATGACACGTGGCCTGACAAGATTGGTTGAAAATCTTAGCGGAAATCTATTCACAAAATAGTACGTTCGGATAATGACACGTGGCGTGACAAGATTGGTTAAAAATCATATCCGAAATTAAAACTATTTTTTTATTATTATTTTATAAAAAAATTTAATAATATTTGAAATGCGCTGGGTGCCAGCACATTTTGTAGGGGTGGAGATCGTTTGGGCCAGCGCATTTTTTTTAGGGGTGGAGATGCCTTGGCCTATTATTGTTCATTGGAGTCTGTTACTGTTCATTTGAGTGGATAAATGCGCTGAGCGCTGGCACCCAGTCTTAGGGGTGGAAGTGCTCTTACATTCTAGCACAAATAGGTCAGACAATAGATCTGGCGATTCCTCGAACCAAGACCGAAAACCCTCACAATGCAGAGCAAATTTAGCAAGATGGTGTGCCATCTCGATGGCTTGACGACCAACATGGGCTGAAATAAGAGAATACACACCATTCGACCATATACATTATTGATGTTTATACTTCACCATACAATATTGAAAAGGCTTTTTAATTAGCCAAAATATTCCATGAGATTGACCTAACTCTTTAGTTTGGTCTCTAACAACATTTATCGGTTTTCATTGTTAGAGATCAAATTGATGAATTAGGTCTATCTCAGAGACCATTTTAATTAAAAAGTCTTGAAAACAAGAAGCATATTTGAGAGCCTTCCTTTTCAGCAAATCTTCTAGCATTTGCTTTGATTGCCACCCGATATTTGAGACAATGCATTATATGAAGAACCAGCTACGCTCAATGCTTTGGCTGCACTCAATTTAAGCTCTTTAACTCTACCTCTTAGTTCCTGACCATCTCTATCTACCATGATCATTCTCACCATTCCCTCTATCTCTTCTCTCCCAACCACTTTCTTCAATGGTAGCACTTTTGGTCCGACGGCAACACCAAGTTCTTCTGTCAACAGTGTAGAGTTCAATCTCTGCTCCGCGTAAAGTGGCCAAGCTATCATTGGCACTCCATTGGTGATGCTCTCGAGGGTTGAGTTCCAACCACAGTGTGACCAAAACCCTCCTATTGATGGATGACTTAAAATGTTCACTTGAGACACCCAAAGAGGCACAACCAACCCAACGTCACGAGTCCGGGTCAAGAATCCTTTGGGCAAATAGGTTGATGGGTCATCGTCTCCCTTTCCTTGAATAAAGGTACTAAATGTAAGTGAAAGTATCGAATATAACACATCGATAACGTATCAAATACCGTAAATGACACAAATAATCTTAAACCCTAAATGAGTACATAACACAAATAGACTCTTTTTTTTCTTTATAAATAACAATTAAAATTTGATGATATATATATAAGGTAAGTTTGAGAATTACCTGAAGTGAAAAAAGCAGCATCTGCAGAGTTAGATGGTGGTCGTACAACCCAAATGAATCTTTGTTGACTCAACTCCAACCCCCAAGCCATTTCTGTCATCTGCTCAAAAGACACGGTCCCCCCACTCCCTAATGACACAAATATCACAGACTCACTAGGTTGCGTGTCTAGCCAATTAAACAAGCCCTCCTCTTTTGGACCAGCTGAACCACCTGATTGGACCGGCCTTGTCAACGGTCCAATAGGATAAACCGGCACCTTAGCCACCCCACCCAAGAGTCTCTCATCCCGGAATGCATCTAATGTTTCGTGCTGCAAGTCCTCCCATGTATTTATCAAAATCCCATCACTCTTCGGGAAATTAGGACCTATCCTTACGTATTCCAAATATTGTTGGTCAGTCCGGTCCAGCATCGGATCTACGACGTCTTCGGGCTGAACCGGCTTGCAACCTGGAATTCTCAGCAGTTCAGTCTGGTCCACATACTGTCCTTCCACTTCCTTATCAAGAACTGGTACGTAAGCTGTCAACGCTACGAACCATGCATTGCAAGCAATGAAAACGTACTTGGGAATCCCTAGCTCGTCGCCGATGGACAGAGATTCGGTGCTGAAGAGGTCCACGATAAGCACGGTAGGACGAAGAGGAGGCTTCATGCCAAGTATGGCGGACCGAAACGCAGGTCGTACTTCACGCATCATGACTGCAAGGAGTGTAACGACTGCAGCATCGGGGCCAACACAGCCGGAAATGTCGGGCGGTGGGAGTTCAACAATGTCACAGAATTTGGGGGTGGTGGCTGCCTTGAGGAGCTCAGACTCAGCCTTGGAAGTAGGAGATGGGATGGCAAAGATCGTCACGGTGAAGTTCCGGTGGGTGACAAGTCGTTTTGCGAGCTCGAGGACGGGAATGAGGTGGCCCAGGCCTGGGCTGCAAAGTATGGCAGCATGTGGCTTTGAGCTCATGGTACGCGGGTAGCAATGGCTTTAGCCTTTAGTGTAAGCTTGAGCTTAAATAGGGAAACAAAGTCCAGTTGTACGTGGGGGCCTCAATTAATGGCGCGTTTACTTAAGGGGAAGAGATTTTTCAGTGTTTCCGTCACACGAGAAGATACATCACGTGTTTTTATGTAAATTGTTGGATATGTGTGTTAAAAGATTAATAACTTAAAAATTAAAAATTTTACCACTTACATAAAAACACGTGGTGTACCATCCGTATTCTTGTCACAACTAAAAAATTTCCCAACAAGAGGAATGAGAATTATTCAACTGTTTACCAACACGTGAAGAAATGAAATGTATGTGGGACTAATATGGGGAATCACACTCCCAATATACCCAGAATCAGTCTCCCAAACAATAGATGAGATTTGAATTCCGAGAGAAAGTCTCTATCTGGAATCCCATTTTTCTACCCAAAATACCCTTATCTCGTCTCCCTTCCACCTTTTTCTCTGCTTCTCTCTGTCTCTGCGGGCAGTGACCAATATCAAAGGAGAAGAAAAGTCAGAAAGGAAGAAGAAGAGGGAGAAAAGAGATGGAAAAGTTGAAAAGAATTGGGGAATGGGGTGCGGTGCGGTCTTCGCTACGGATGGGCAACGGTTATGGCGGTCGGGTAACCGCGGTTATTTATCCATAACCGTTTATTCTCATACCCGCATAACCGTTTACCCGTTGGCTAATTGCCTAAACGGTTATACCCATACCCATAACCGTTTATAAACGATTAACCATACCCATAACCGCGTACCCATTTAACAGTAACCGTTTAATACCCGTTTACCCATTTATCATTTTTAACCCGTTTATCTTTTCTTTTTTTACTATTTACTTATTTTTCATCCGTTTACGTGTTTTTTAACAACTTGAAATTAAAAAAGAAAAATTTGTCATAATTTTCTTTTTCTAACAATTAAACACCGTTATAATTACATTCATCATACATTTCCGTATTTTAATTTTTTAAGTCCTTATACCATTCCAATAATTGAAATAATAGTTTACGAACTATATTTTTAACTGTTAACAATGAAGGTAATATAAAATTGGCTAGGTATTCTTGGGTTACGAAAACTGTTGAAAGACAGTATTCTTTGGTTATTTAACTCGGAATGTAAAATATTAACATAATATATATAATGGACCATGAAATCATGCACTATAGTCAATAACATTGATCTAAGTTTTGTCTGATAGGGAATATAGTTTGTGTTAATTTTACATATATAAAATAAATGGGTAAACGGTTACCCGTATGTAACCGCGGTTAATACCCATAACCGTCCATTTAAATTTCGTGGGTAAACGGTTATACCCATAACCGTTTATTTATCTAAACGGTTACCTATAACCGTAACCGTTTAATTTAAACGGATGGGTAACCGTAGTTACCCATAACCAATAAGTATTTACCCATCCCTAGTCTTCACGAGAAAAAAAAAATTGACGGATGAGGAAGAAGAATCAGAAGAGAGGAATCAGAAGAAGGGAAGAATCAGAAGGGGAGGCCGAAAAGAGTTGGGGTATGACTGAAAAGATTGGGTGATGGAGTTGCAGTTTGGGCTTCAGGAGAGAGAAAAATAATTGAGGGATGGATGGGGAAGCAGAACAAGGAGGAGATTGATATTTGTGTACCATTTGTTTAGTTAATATCAAAACAATCTTTGCTCTTCAAGGGAGATTGATATTTTATTATTTTATACCAGTGACATTACTACTTTTCTGCGAATAAGAGTAAAAATGAAGAATGGAACAGATGGTTTGTAATTTTTCCAAAAAGTTGATTAACTTTATCGAAATGGGTGACCTAATTATTATTTTATTATATGTGATTGGAAATTACGAGTGGAAACATTTGGATTGTTCTACGATTAGGTTTTGAGTCATTATCGTGCTGCAACTAGTCATTAGTGAGACTAATATATATGTATATATTACATATATTTTTAGTAAGGATCGATTGATGAACAAGCTAAGTGATATTTATTTATATTTTTAGTAAGGATAATCAGATGATGAGCTAATTAAAAATATAATGGGTTGGCACAAAGTTAGTTGAACGAAACGTGCTGTCGTCTAATTATTTGGTGGGTGGATTTGTGTTTCTTTTGGACGAATAAAGATCCTCACCAGATTTTTGGGATCTTAGGAATTTTCACATTTTAACTATTCATAATTGTTGAAGTTTAGCTTAACCAAAAGTTTGTATATTCATAAGAAGAAGTAGTACAAAACATGGGCTCATATAGAGGCCGGGAAAAGGAGAAGAGAAAATACAAAATATCTAACCCTAATCCTAGTTGCCCTAAACCTAGTTGCTGCGACTGACAGGAGCAGCAGGTAGACAATCAACCCTAGAATTAGGGGATTGAGGGCAAGGAGGAAGATATGCCAAAAAGTGACGGTAGAGGAGATGGAAGAAGTGGCTACTGCAACTTTACCCGAAAATGAGGAAAAGTTGCAGCAGCAACTTGAGCATTGTACAGGCTGACATGGATGTGCCGAGAGCAGCCATGGTTCCAACGGAAACAAGGACAAGTACTAGTAACCAGTCCTTATAGTAACCAGTCCTTAGGAGTCCCTTAGTTTCAATAATAATACATTATGCATGGTCAATTTTTGTCCGATATTATTTGTGTTTAATTTTAAATAAAAAAGTCAAATAATTTATGATCGTACGATATACGATGAATATTTGAGATGTGAGAATCTTTAGAATTTCCATAATTTGGATCCGAGTGAGATTCAAATTCTTTTTTGAACTTTTTGGCCTCAGGTAATTAATTCACCCAAAGATGACAGGTGGTTAGATATATATTAACTGACCATTCTTATCTTTTATTTGATGAGAATGACAATACTTTTCTGGACAATCTGGGAACCATTAACCATTAGAGGCAATTGGCAAACTAAATATTCAAGATAAGAGCCACATTTAATTTTATTTTTCCTTGTTTAAGGGTATTTGGCTATGAATTTCAAGATAAGAGCTACATTTTTCTTTCTCCTTACTTATTAGGTATTAATAAAAATCAAAGAGATGTCGAGTATTGAAGTTCTTCTTCTGATGAAGAAATCCATTAATTCCTGACATAAAAGAGACGTCGAGTATTGAAGTTCTTCATCAATTTTTTCTTGTATATAAATCTGTTTGGACCCGAATTTACACCGTCGGCCCGTGCAATCAAGGCCGTTAAGTGAGCATAGCTTTACACCGTCGGATGAAAGGTGAAGATAATTTTGTTATTATTAAAAGATATAGTGTGTTTTTAATCATGGCCCTATCTTTTAATATATTTTAGTCCTTCTCTGCATGGGATATATATTGGTGGAAGAATTGTAGTTCATTTGCAATTCTTTAAGTCAACACATGCATGTACGTAAGGGAAAGGGTTTTACACATGGTGGAAATAAAGAAGGAAAACATTGATGTGGCACGGTTTCCTAGTTGGTCCAGGAGATAGTCTGAGGGAACGGTTCTTTGGAGGCATGCGAAGGGTAAGAGAAAATGTGGTTTCTGGTGAGGAAGTTGTAAGGTGATGGACGGCTTACATGCCGTGTGAAAGGAAAAACTATATATATATATATATATATATAATTTGTGGTTGTTTAGATGTTCATCTCCAGGCGTGCAGTTTATTTTAGGACTCGATGTGATAAGGCTGAACACAAAGGTTGAATGTGGTTGTATTTTTGACTAAGTTCAGAGTCTTGGGAATATAAGGTTTATCTGACGCGATTAGGGGAAGAGTTCTAGTACATGGCAGAAGCCTAGATTGGCTTATCAACCAAAGCGCATATGTCTGTATAAATACAGAGGCAGTGGCAATGGAAAAAGGACCTACAACTCAACATACAAATCTGCCCTGCGCAAACCCTCTCAACCTTGACATTTTTATTTTCTTTTGCGCCAACACATCTTCAGTTTGGATAAACAGCACTGTGGAGGCAACCGGTAAACATCTTCAGTTTGGATAAACAGCACTGTTGTCGTAGAATCAGCCGACCGTGGAGCATCTTCAGTTTGGATAAACAGCACTGCGTCGAGGCCGACTGGTTATCTATCCAAGTCTCGGTCGAGAAGGATTTTCGAATCCTTATTGGCAGAGGTCATTTCATTAGCCTTCTCGGCGAAGTGAAGTGTTACAGGTTACTACATTCGGCACATTGATAGCCGAATTTGATATTGAACTTCGCAGAACTAGCAGCCTTGTCTTCAGGCTCTAGAACCCAAAGGCCGAGGCGTGTTCCTTCCTCGGCCGCAATCGCAATATTCAGAAGTCAGTAGCGCGCTCAACGCCACATCCACATATTTTACTCACCGGCCGAGCTAGACCGTCGAGTTGGCACGCCCCGCACATAATTGAAGGACGTAGTTAGCTCAATAGTTACTCGGCCTGCGCGCCACGTAGGCTTGGTAGTTTTTAGGGTCAACAAAATCTCACTTCTTTCGAATAATGTATATTAATAGTATAAGTTTCATAATTCGAAGTGTTCAAACTTTTACTCTTTATTTGAAGATCATTCTTATAAAAAAAATCATTCTAATTGAAAATCATTTAGTTATTCGCAAAATGTGAGATATGTGCATTATTTCATAGAGGAACGCAAATATTATTCTATAATGATTTGAATCCATAATCTTGTTTCCCTTAAGGGAAATTTTATTTAAACACATCTAACATATTTCCACACCCAACTTACTCTCTTCACCCTTATTGTTTTTTTATTAAAGAATTAATATCTCTTTAAACCCAAATTTATTACCTAAACTACCCTCTCAAACCCAATTCAAAATGTAAAGTTATCTTTACACACATTCCCTTTATGGAATAGCATCTATAATTGAATGTTTTTATTCAAAGAGGCGTCATTTGCCACTCTATAATTGCATATGACATATAAAACTGGCATTTCCATGGCTGCTTTTTTTCTTTCTACTACTAACCCATCCATAGACTTGAATTTGCCACAGAATGCAATGAAAGCTCCAGTTCAATCCATCACTTTGCTGGAAACATTTGACCTTGATGCTTTGAATTTGGACTGATGCATGTTCGGTGAGGGGTAATATTCTCATTAGGTCATTTTCATTCATCTTTATGTTCTACTTCTAAATGAATGTATGATGCAAATAACGTTGTTTTCTCACGGCCTATGATAATCATCATGGAGTGAGAAGAACATCACACTACCAAGTTGTAGAAGTTAATTGTTGTTTGAAATTCTCATCTTTATTATTTATCTTTATCTGCACCAAGAATCAAGTTATATATCTTTGCAGTACTAATCAAAAGTCCTTGCAAGGTGTTTTGGGGCACATACAAACACATGCAGAAGTTAATTGTTGTTTGGAATTCTCATCTTTATTATTTGTCTTTATCTGCACCAAGAATCAAGTTATATGTCTTTTCAGTACTAATCAAAAGTCCTTCCAGGGTGTTTTGGGGCACATACAGACACATGCAGAGAAAAACAAAGACAATATAATATAAAAAGTATGAAATTTAATCCAAAGAAGAAGTAAATGAACAAAATATCCATCGATCGAGTCATACCTTAGTTGGAGGATTCAAAACTTCAAAATCACCATCCATCAATAGAAAAGTTTGTTTTTCTCTATCAGATCTATTAGGGTTTTAGCCGGAAAGAACGTAGGATAAACAAAGGATGATGCCAGGGTTTAATTATAGTGTGTGAGTTTATTAATAAATTTGAGTTTTATTAGTAATTTTATTTTGTACTTAATAGTAATTATGCAATAGGATAAAATAGACAATTAATATTTAAAATTTAAGTTAAATATAGAAAAAGGTAATAAGAGTTTAAGTAAAATTTCCCTTCTCTTAACTCTCCTTCCTCGCCCAAGTCGACTGTTCACCACCCAAAATAGCCAGCATTAATTAGAGGCTTAATGATGATATCAATTATTATTATTATTTTTTTTTTTTGGAAAACTGATGATATCAATTATTTGAGTCAAACAGATCCCCACCAATGTTTTGATCAGAACCATAAAGTGTACGAAGCTTTTACGCCAATCAGTCACCACATGCTTGATTCCCATATTGAAGAGACTTTTTTTTTTTTTTTTTTTTTTTATCAGAACCATAAAGTGTATGAAGCTTTTACGCCAATCAGTCACCATATGCATGATTCCCATATTGAAGAGACTTTTTTTTATTTTTTCTTTTTTTAACGCACTCGATCCAATGGTAAGGTATGGTTTGGAGTTGAGGTAATTTTAAAAAAAGTTGGAAGAGTGTTTTGTGTTTGGTAAACACCCCAAACCACCTTTTCTTTTTCAAAGTTTCAAATGAAAAAAAACTAAAAAGTGGAAGCTACAAAAAGCAGCTTCAAAAAGTGGTTTATTTTCAAAGTTTCTCCTAATTCCTCACACTTTCAGGAGGAAGAACGACGTCGCCACGTCATGGCGACCCAGCTCCAATCCCGTTGATCAAGAATTGCAAATCGACGGCCCAATCATCCATTTCTTCATCGCCGCCTTTCTCCTCCCCTTCATTGCTTTCTCCGTCGCCATCTCTACCTCTAGCTCTGTCATCGGAGATGGAGAAATTTCTCAGCCTTGAACATGAGGCTGGAGCGCACAATTTCAGCGATCCGATTGGTGCCAAAAAGGGAGCGAGCGTCCTCGTCATCGCCGGAGAAGAAATCATCGTCTAAGGTTTCGACGCAGGTGAGGTGAAGAAATGGGCGGTGTCGGCGGCGGAGAGAGATCGGAGAAGGGGACTTGGCTGGAGATCTGGGATAGCGGTGGTTGGTATTGCCGGCGCCAGCGAGGTCGAGGTAGGAGATGAGGGATTTGAGAGAAAGGTCGCGGTCAACGAAGGAGGTGAGGAGGTGGGTCCCATTTTTTACAACTGTGTGGAATGAGAAGATGAGGAGGGAAAGGAAGACGAAGGCGAAGAGGTTGCCATCGAACGACGTCGTGGCTTGTCATAGCACATCTAGTATCATACCTTTTGGTCATTTCACACAGTCACAGTTGTTTTACATAAAAGTTTACCAAACACTATCATACTGCTTTTTTTTCTTTTTCAAAAGCACTTTTACAAAAAAATTTACTAAACAATATGCTGCTTTATTTCACAGCTACTTATTCTCACAACACAGCAGAAACAGTTTTTTTTTCACAGCACAACAATACCAAACCAGCCCTAAGAGTGGGGTCTAGCTATATTTGAGACACCTTATGCTTTTGAAAATTCTTTGATCTAATAGTCACATGAGCAGATGATGTATAATTGAGAAAATAAAAGTGACATTATTATATAAGAAAACTAATGAAAAAAATTTGAAAACTTTAAGTTTTAATAAAAAAGATAAAAAAGTGTTGCAAGTAAATATTACCATGAGTAACTTTTTAAAGTAAAAATATCCTTAACGTTAAAAAGTGAACAGTATCATAAGTGTTTTGTTAAGATCTCTAATTATATAGGAAAAAATGCCGATTTAGTCCCTGAATAAGATCCCTTATTATATAGGAGAAAATACTGATTTTGTTAAGATCCCTTATTATATAATATCGTTTGTTAAAAAAAAAAAAAAAATTATCGCAATGCGTTGAAACCTTAGCATTGTTCTACGATTAGGTTTCAAGTCATTATTGTGCTGATTTGAGGAGGGTTTGGTGGCACGTAGTCATTAGGGAGAGTAATATATATTATACATTTTTCATAAGGAATAGTCAACAAGATTAATGATAAGGAACGAGCTAAGTGAGACTTACTATATTTTTAATAAGGATAATCAGATGATAAGCTAATTAAAGTTAGGGGTGGCGCCATTCAGATTATGATGTGATTTCATGTGAATAGTTTAAGGGAAGAGATATGATGATTGGCATTCAGTTAATTGGCCAGCCGCAGATGACAAAATTTGTCTAATGAAATGTGACGTGCTGGAGTCAAATCATTTGGTGGATGGATTTGTATCCTTATTTTTTTTTTTTCGGAAACAAGGAAATTTCATTCCAAGACAACAGCCACTACAAACAGGGAAAGTCAGGAAGCCTGACCAACAAAACCTACGCCATACAAGCGAGATAGGGAATACAAAAGACGCTGCCAAACAAGGCTAACATGTCATCCCCACCCACCCCACAACAACCCTACCTAAGAAGGAGGGCAAGGTATCCTTCTGGATTTTTGGCCTCACGTAAATTTCACCCAAAGATGAAATGTGGGTACTTTTACCGACAATTTTTATCTTTATTTGATGAGAGTCGTTTTACTTTTCTGGATGTTGTTCATTGCGAACCATTTCAAGAATCATTCATATGAAATGCCACAAGTATGAGGCCAAAAGGATGGGCATTAGAAAGATATGTACAATCTTTTTTTTTTCTTTTTTTTTTTAATTTTTTTATAAATTTCTCATAACACATCTTTATATGATATGTCACGAGGAATTAAAAATGCAAATTGAATTAACGGCTCCTCCCTAGTTAATTTAATTCCTTGTTTAAAGGGTGTTTGGCTATGAGTTTTAACACTTGAGTCACATTTTTCTTATTCCCTACGTATTATGGTATAGTAAACTGAATCTGTAATCTTGTTTTAACTCTCTTTCCTCGCCCAAGTCGACTGTTCACCACCCAGAATTGCTAGCATTAACTGCTTAATGATGATATCAAATATTTGCTAATCAAACAGATTCCCCACTAATCTTTTGGTCTAACTGATTAATTATCATTCATAACCATAAAGCGAGTGCCCACTACGCAATGAGAAACCTAGCTTTAGTGCCAATCAATCACAACATGCATGATTCACGTTTTGAAGACAAGCTCTTTACCTATTTGATGCACTCGCGTGATTCAATTTGAAGAAAATGTCTCAGTCCTCCTCCCATTACTTGGAAACAATAGCAACCGGTTTAAGTGCAAGATACTAGTTTAATGGGTCGGCATTAGACATCCAACACCAAATCGCTGCAACCATCCAATTGTAAGAGTGGGGTCTAGCTATATTTGAGAGACACCTTATGCTTTTAACTGCGCGTTCTATCTTATGGTTCGGTTGTAAGTGTTTTTAAAATGACTTAAAACACTTCTGAAGAAAGTGTTTTGGAACCAAACCTTAGTAAAAAAACAAGTGAATTCTGAAAAGAAAAGAAAAAACACTTGAAGTGTTTCCTACATTAAGCACATAACTGACGTTTATATGCTTCATGCAGAAAACATTTTGGGTGCTTTTGAAACCAAAAACAATTTCACCACAAGCTCTCTCAATCATTTTAAAAGCACTTACATACAACCTCTAAATTTATACTATTATTATTTTATTTTAATTTAGAAAAAAAAAAAAAAAAAAAAAAGGATGACTGTGGAAAAAGGGGACAACTGGTGGTAAGCCACGGTTATCCACCTCTTCTGAGCCCGGAGAGGTTATGGGGAATTTCACCCTGCCCGTGGCTAAGGTCAAGCAGACTCACCAGCTCGTAGCATCGAACCCGGAACCTCCAACATTTTTTAGTTTATTGGGGAGCCGCAATCCGCGCTCTTACCATTGGATCACTTACTATTATCAAGAGAAAAGAGGATTTGTCAACCCTTTTTTCGAAATACAAATGATATCCCTTTTCTTCAAATTTACCCAACTTACGATGATATTTTAAATCCTATTTTCTTTTAATATACTAAAAGAAAACTTATTTGGATACTTTTAATTTCGTGGAATTTTAAAATAATATTTTAAATCGTAGATAATCATTTCTATATTGTAGAAAACTTATTTGGATACGTTTAATTTCGTGGAATTTAAAAATAATATTTTAAATCGTAGATAATCATTGCTATATTGTAGGAATTATGGTGAAAATAAATTGACTCTAACCACGTTTTTTTTTTACAATTATCTCAAAAAAGAGAGAGAGAGTAATCAAATGGCTAGATTATAGGAAATTTGTTATGATGTGTTTTTTGGCATGAGATGTTAGGGAGGTACAGAAAATAATTAATTATAATATATAAAGCATCAAAATTATAAATAAAAAAGTTTAATCAAATCTCTAAAAGATATGAATGTTTAGTTTAGAAAATTCAAAAGTGAGGTGCCTATAAAGGGATTTAGATGTTTCATTAAACTTTATTATTTTATAATATCGATGCTTTAAGTATAAGAATTAATTATTTCATGTACCTCCCTAACATCTCACGCCAAAAAACACATCATTGTTGTAGGCATAATTTACTGAAACAATTATGGAGGCCAAAAGAGAGAAAGGGGGTGCTGCAATTGAGAGAGAAGAGAGAGATGTGTAGTTGTGGGTGTGTGTTATCTCACCCCATTGTGCCTTTATTTATAGTAGTAGGGAAGGTTAACTACTTACCCTTTAGGATTACAACATTTAATAGGTAATCTACTCCTAATAGGAATATAAGATACTTTCCCATATTCTCTTGGATTTACACAATCACATTCCTATTCCAATAGGACTGCAACACTCCCCCTTGAGTGTGTAAATACTCAATGGCGCATCAGGTCTTCAATGATGAAGCAGGTACAATTGATGAAGTCATCGGCACAACGGGTGATCGCGAGTCTCAAATTTACTTTGAAGTATGCATGTGTAAAAACTCACAAAAAACCTCGCTATGGTAAAACCCAAGATATGGGGAAAACCCATAGACTAAGGGAAAAGTAAGAAAATATGCATAATGTCTAAAATAAACGTCAAATAGGACGAGTGTAGTGAACTCAACGGAGTATGATCATCCCATGATGGGTGCCTCATTAAAACCTCATTAGGTAGCAAAAACCCAGTGGAAAAAATGCTCCTAATCGTAGGAAAAAGAGTACATTAAGATCATGTGAGTATGCTTATGGATACTCCCCCTGAGTTAGACATAACTTCTAAATAAGAGAACTACAAGCGATTCAATTCAAATAATTTGCGCATACCGATTCCTTGGACAAGCTTCTGGAAGGTTGTCTTTGGCAGTGACGTCGTGTAGAGGTTGGCAAGGTTGTCTGGGATCGGCTTGCATGACTTTAAATCTCCTGATGCTTTGTTGATGTAGATGTAGATGCAATATGTCTTGGCGTTGGCTTCGTTGATGTATCATGGCTTGGTCGGGTTGATACATGCGGCATAGTCTTCATGAATCGTCGTTGGGACTCAACGATGGATGAAAACACAGCAAGTACTTCAAATATGCTTAACAAGAACTCCTAACCATGTCTCACGTCTGGCGTAGTGAAGTGAGGTGAGTCTTGGAACGATTCGAAGATTTTGCAGCTAAGGTCATATCGTGGACCTCCAAGATATTGCAATATCCCTAATCGTAGAGACATAACCATTTGGGAATTTTGCCTTGTGCGGGTTTGATAAGTAACCTGCATCAGCATAACAAACAAGGCAAGCATCATTCCGAGGATCAGGGGGTTAGATCCACTCGAGATGCGTTGGGATTTGATTTGCCCAAATTCGTAGTACCTTCAGGGAACGTCTTTAATACAAATTCAATGGGTGCGTGTAGGCACGGTGCTGCATCTTTACCAAGATCAACAGTGAAGGAGATGTCCTGTCTAAATACAATGAGCTAAGTACAACGAAGCGCAAAGTTGAACTTTAGATATGGAATTTCGGATTCCATAACCTCTTCAAGAGTCTCATTTGCATATAACGTATGGACAATCAAAGGTATACTCAAAGGTAACACATTCGGGGTGTAGTTCGACTGGTAGACCAAAATACCGTTAGAACAATGCTTCAACTTCAGGTCAAGGCATAAACGAGTTTTCCTAAGATCCTTCATCTCAAATTCCGTCTTCAGGTACGAGTCAGTTTTCTCAAGCTATTCAGGAGTCTTAGTGAGATTCGTGTTAACGACATAAACTGTAATCTAGCAATTCGGAATAAGACTTCATAGTTTAACACGCAAGGGCATTCATTCATATCCCTGACTGATCAAATAATCACGTAGACGGGTATACCACATCCGTCGAATTTTTCAATCCATAAGTGAACGCCTCAAAACGAGTTAAGAGGTGGTTCCGTGGTTCTGGAACTATTTAAACCAGTCCATGTAATTCTTCAGGAACTCACATGTAAATCTTCGTATCTATATCCCCATGGAGAAAACACTAACCACAGTTCATAATGCTGCTATCAATCACAGGACGTTTTGAGAGAAACCTTGCGCCGTAAGGCGTGCATCATATCACACTATTTCATTCATCTCATAACGCTTCCTTTCCCACTTGTAACATAAATGGGTTACCTTGGGCAGTGTAGGAACTACTGGTCCAAACACACTTTGGTAAGGAATTTGACCTGGATTGTAACTTCAGTTGTCCAATCAGTTCTACATTGTCACTTAATCAACGGAACTCGGTTCGATATCGTCGCTTTTCATTTATGTCGGTAGCTACCATATAAGTGAAAATATCATCGATGATAATCTCATTTCAATTTCATTTAGCTCACCCAAACTAGTATACTGGACCAAGAACTTCAAGTCTCGGGACTAATCTGGATTAATCTCATGAGATGGAAATGATTTGAGACAGCGATCGAGTTCAGATTCATTGTTGTGCCGTGTCTTCCTTTCCAAGGAAGTGAATCCTACAAATTGAATGATCTGTTGTGCTCCAGGCCAAGACAGATTGATTGGCTATCCGCCGGTGTATCGGACAGTCCAACAGGGACATCCAAACCGTCCAGCAAGGGTGGCACACCCTCTAGGGATGTTGACTCGACGTCCGTTAAGTACGTTTATCCTTGCAGGCATGTTTGCAGCTGGTATATGATCTCGTCACTTTAGCTAGATCAGAGGAATACGTCTTGAGCAACATTCTGAAATCTAGAATTCATCGCACTTGTTTATCACACTTGTGCGGTATGGGGATCAAGATGAGACATAGTGGGCAACGTCCACACAAATTTGCCCCGTTCTACAAGAACGTTGACGTTCTTATCTCCCCCTAACGGTGGGAAGACTGTCTCATTAAAGTGACAACCCGCAAATGAGCAGTAAAGAGATCGCGTGCAAGGGCTCGAATAGAGCTAGTGTGAAGGAGAATCATGATCGATAAAAGATACACATCATTCTCTGATGACCTATGGTGGTACGTTGCGGCGGCGCAACTTGGCACATGGAATGCACACCCAAATGCGTAAATACGAAAATCGTTAGGGTCGTGCCCAGTAACCAACTGTAACGTCATATAGGTTGGGTGGCAATGGGCCTCAAGGCGGACCAACATTACTGCGTACAAGGATTGCATAGCCCTACACAGAAATCGAAACTTGGTACGTTTACCAAAATTTGGGCGATAATTTAAATTGCGCTTTATGATAGCTAGGCGAGGCTATTTGGGTGAACATGGGAATTTGATGTTCAATTAGAAACCCAAAACAACATGCAATACTTTATCGAAAACTGTCGATATAAACTCTCTGACATTATCCAGTATCCCGAACCTTAAGGGATAAGTAGGGTGTGAGCCCTTAATCGGCCAGAAGGTTTAGCAGTAATGTGTGTGGACAAACATGTAACCTAGTTTTTCGATTCATCAACCAAAACCATAAGTCTTTATATGGTCCGCATTTTGGTTGGATTAGTCCACATATATTCCCTTGAATCCACTATGAAAAGAGAGTCGTTTCGTATCTTTGCAAGGAATGATATAAAAATCAATTTCCTTAATAAACATGCTTGGCAAAGTGCGCTTGTAGGCACAAGATCCTTACTTCGGGTAAGGAGATGTGTTGTAGCATCATTGATCGACCTAAGTGTCCCAAAAGGTCGTGCCAAAGCAAGTAAACTGCTCAATCACCAGGCTCTAGGCCGGCCATATATGGCGTGTTTCCAGTTGGGAGACAACCCATTGGCCCCAAATCAAAGCTTCAGGCTCATTTTTGGAGGTGCTGCAAAGATATTTCACTCTATTTTCTACAGTGGTTTCATTTATGATCATTGTCATCTCGAATATCCTTAAAAACTCATCGTCAGGGAGAATTTAAGGTCCCTTAAATGGTGATGCAGTACCATTCATACAACGAGGAGTGTGCCATTGCTCTTAATCAGGTTGGATAAACCTGAAGTCGTTGCTAGAGATGTGATTTAGGTGTAAAGTTAGTGTGCGTAGTACACATTCATCTAGACAACTAACTTTCCCACATTCCAACCTAATCACGTGTTTAATTGAATTGGTCGCATGTACTAAGAAACATGATTCAATTAACTCATATTCAAGGACAATGTCAATAAGATTATCCATAAGTAAAACATACACCAAACTTGAATCCAAGAACATAGAAAGATGTTCACAAAGTAAGCAAAGTTACTAGGTGGATTCGGCCAACAAGGCCATCCATGTCAAAATGCTGCTCTTTCAACGATGTTTGGTGGAGCAAAATCAGTCTCACATATGGACTATGAGAATGGTACTCCTCAACGATATTGGTAGAGACACGGACAGGTACATAACCAATGATCTATTCTATCGAGACGGAAGTAGATTCTGCAGGATTGAGGTTTGGGAATACTATCCCTTATTCTTGAAGTTTTAGGTCTTAGGTACCAAGGATCATGCTTCGGGCATGATGCCACACCTTGGCAAGCCCTGATTCTACCATATGTTGTAAAAACAAACTCGAAATTGGATTATGAGAGAGACAGGCCCAAACTTGGGTTCAGTAGGCATTGACCGAATTGGGTTAAGCCATTCGGTAGACTCCAGCTGAACTAGGTCCATACCTTTCTCTCATGTTTATGGTAGTAATCAGATCCGAGAATGTGGTAAACTTCTGCTTTCTACACTGCTGTTTCAAGAGCGAGTTAGAAACATGGAAGGGACGAGAAAAGTATTCTCCAATCAAAATTCAATCGGATTTATAAACTTCAGAATTGTACTCATTCGTGGACGTAATCATGGTGTGCTTGGGCAATTTCTTTCATGATTAGACAGTCCGTAGGAGCGAGCCAAAGAGCCATGGAATCCTCGTTCGGGAGGTATTTCCATTTGTAATGCTTCGGGATAAGTCTTCGAATGAAGATCATGGCGGAGGCTTATTCAGCTCTTCGTTGCCATTGTTGGCTTCAATGGTTTCTCAGCTACTTAATAGTCAATGGGAGATTAACGTCTTGTACCCCACATTAAGTGGTTTCTACGAGAAACATCCAAATCAGGAAAATCGAACTTGTGACGGTTCAACAATCCACATAATTGGAGGGAACAAGATTATGATTGGTGCTATGGGAATGAATCATCCATAAGCATCAAAGTTAGAACATTCAAGTTCTATGACATGATTTGCATGAAAAACGTCGGGTTTTCATGGGTGTATTGTTTTATGAAAACTTCGGGTTTCAAAGGCACTAAATTCGAAACTATAGGTTCGATGAACGTTTAGTTCATAAAAGAGAGGATCTTGCAAGAAACACATAATGCAATATACCAACTAAGTGTAGTGGATTTGAGGTTCTTCGGGAACTCAAGTGTGAGCTTCGTTACTACGAAAGTATGTGACGGTTCAAAGCATAAAGATAAATTATTGAATCGTTAATGTCCAAAAGTGATCTTCAGGTCAAGAATTTTGGATTCATTATCACATTAATGGACTGCAGGTCACTTTTAATTAATTCAATAAATCGGGCCATACAGGGTCGATTGTAGAAGCAAAATAATATTGACATAAAATTATTGGATCGAAATTAGAGCCCCAAAATAATTTTGGGCTTTATACCGTGGGTTAAGGCACGATATGGGTGCCTTAAGTAGAAAATCACGGCCCAAAAAGAGGCTTGGGGTGGACTGCAGGCCACGGGTAGGTGAGAACCTCCCAGCCGCAGCTGGGTTGGACCAAGGGGGCACGGGGAAAGGGCCTAGCAAAAAACTGGCCTATTTGGGTAGCACACTGGAGAGTATGGTTGGTCATTCGGGGGGTGCAATTCCTGAGGTGAGTGCCTAAGAATGGCGCGGTCTTCTTTTGAAGTGTAGGAGTGATGAGTTGTTGTAGACATGCAGTCAAACCAAGTTGTAAATTACTTCTGAATTCCTTATTGAAAAACAAGTGAAGCGAACGAATAACTTAGTTGTAAAAGATTGCATAACAACTGGATAGTTCTCGGCTTGCGAGGTGGTGCCTGTTGAGCTTCTTGAGTCTTCGGGTCTTGATATAGTGGGAGATCACACATGGTACTTTCTCAAGTTGTAGGCGGTCCATTGAGTCTCGATATCATGTCGTTCATAGTGGCGAGGGTGTAGTTTCCTTTGCCGCCTACCCTGCTGATTTTGTACGGACCTTCCCAAACGAGATCCATCTTTTTTTATCCTTCTCTGCGGGCAGTGATGAAAGCCTTTCTTAGGACTAGATATCCGGGTTGGAATTATTGGATTCTGGCTTTTTTATTGTAACTAGAGATGAGCTGCTGCTGGTAAGCTGTGATGCGAGTAATGGTCTGCTCGCGTCTCTCCTCTGCCAGATCTAGGTCTGTGGCCATCTCTTTACTGTTCTGTTCGATGTCTGGCAGTAGGGTGCTGATGCTTGGCAAGATGATGTTGGGAGGAATGATTGCTTCTGAACCAAACGCCAAAAAGAAAGGGTTTCTCTGGTTGCTCATCTTTTGGAGGTGCGATACGCCCATAGACATCCGGGGAGTTTGTCTGGCCACTTTCCTTTTTTGTCGGTGAGGGATTTTTTGAGGCAGTCAAAGATCGTCTTGTTGGAAGCTTCGGCTTGCCTATTGCCTTGTGGATACCTTGGTGTGGACATATGCTACTTAATGCCATACTTTTGGAAGAATCTCGCCAAATCTTTGCCTACAAACTGCTGGCCGTTGTCGGTGACGATAGACTGAGGGATGCCAAAATGGCAAATGATGTTCCTCCATATAAAGCTTTCTATGTCCGTCTGAGTCGTGGTTGTCATGGGCTCTGCTTCTACCCATTTGGTGAAATAGTCAGTTGCCCCGATCATCATGCCTCTCCCCCAGTAGCATGCGGCATAGGTCCTACCAGGTCGATTGCCCATTGCATGAATGGCCAAGGACTCGTCTGTGGGTGTAGCTCGTTGGCAAGCAGTGCTGGTCCAGGCTTTTAACGTTAGCAGAGGTCTTATTTTTTTACTAACTCCTTAGCATCTTGATGCATGGTAGGCCAGTAGTAGCCTGCATTAAGAGCCTTTTGTGCTAAAGATCGACCTCCAGAATGATTCCCACAAACACCTTCATGGATTGAACTTAGGACCTTCAAGTCATCGGGAGGCGCTAAACAACGAAGATGTGGTCCGGTGTAGGATCTTTGAACGAGAATGTCATTCCACATGTAATAGTGTGCCGCCTTGGTTTGGAGTTTTCTAGACTCCAATCTTTCCGTGGGGAATGTTTTGTTGACTAAGTAATCTATAATACAACTTTGCCAATTTGGAGTTACACTAACCTGTGACACTTCGACTATTGGCTCTGTCTCTATACTCGGCTTATCTAGGTATTCCACCAGAATAGAGCGTTTGAGTTGGTGATCGAGGGCGGAGCCTAGGCTGGCTAGGGCATCTGCATGAGCGTTTTCTGCCCCGTGGAACTTGAGTAAAAGTGTAAGTCTGAAATGCCTCAAGCTGCTTGCTTACCTTCTCTAGATATTGCATCATCTTTAGATGTTTTTCTATGTACTCACCAGTAGCTTAGCTAGTGATTAGCTGGGAATTGGAGTAAATTGCAAGCTTCTTCACTGCTAAGTCTTTTTCCATTCGGAGGCCTGCCAATAGGGCCTCGTACTCTGCTTCATTATTGGATGCCTTGAAACCTAGAGTGATTACATGCTCAAGCATCGAGCCGTTTGGGGTGACGAGGACCACGCCTGCTCCCGAGCCTTTGTAATTGGACACGTCATAGACATGCAAATGCCAAAGATCTCCGTTGAAAGAAGTAGGTGAAGCTAAGGTATGCTTGATTGCTTCTAGGACGTTGTTGGGCTGCTCTGCTTTGTTGCCTAGGCTAGGCGCGAATTCTGCTATAAAATCTGCCAAGGCTTGGACCTTTATTGTCTTACGGGGTCAGAAGACTAAACCATATTGGCCCAATTCCAGTGCCCACTTCATCACTCGTTGAGAAGCATCCGGTCCATGTAAGATTGATCGTAGAGGATACTGAGTCATGACAATGACTGTATGAGCTTGAAAGTACGGTCTAAGTTTTCGAGCTGTAACAACTAGAGCCAAAGTTAATTTTTTGATATTTGGATATCTTGTTTCCGCATCGAGAAGAGCTTTAGAAGTGTAGAATACTAATAGTTGGGCCCCCAACTCTTCTCGTATGAGGGCAGAGCTTACTGCTACTTTGGAGACTGCTAGGTAAATGTATAATTCCTCCGTTGCTTCCGGCTTGGATAATAAGGGAGGTGATGTGAGATACCTCTTCAGGTCTTGGAAGGCTTTTTTGCATTCTTCATCCCATTGGTCTTGTTGCGCCCTCTTGATGGCTTTGAAAAAAGGCTTGATCCGATCGATAGATCGCGAGAGGAAGCGGTTGAGGGCAGCTGCTCATCTGGTCCAGCTTTGGATCTCTTTCAAGGTAGTTAGAGACTTCATCTCTAGAATTGCTCGGATTTTCTTGGGATGCGCTTCAATCCCTCGTTGGGTTACTAGGTAACCTAGGAATCGGCCTGAAGATACTCCAAATGTGCATTTGGTGGGGTTGAGCTTCATTTTGCACTTTCTAAGGATGTTGAAAGTTTCCGCTAAGTTGCAAATGTGGTCTAACCGCTGCTTGCCTTTTACCATGATATCGTCAACATAGACCTCCATGGTTACCCCCAATTTGCTTCTTAAACATCATGTTTACTAACCTTTGGTAAGTTGCTCTTGCATTTTTTAGGCCAAAGGGCATGACCTTGTAGCAATAGGTGCCTCGCTCGATCACAAACGCGGTTTTTTCCTTGTCGGGCTCGTACATGGCTATTTGGTTGTAACCAGAGTATGCGTCCAAGAAACTAAGTAGCTGGTTCCCAGAAGTTAAATCTACCAAAAGATCAATTCGGGGAACTGGATAAGGATCTTTCGGGCATGCCTTGTTGAGGTTGATATAATTTATGCAAACCCTCAACTTGCCGTTCTCTTTCTTCATAACTAGCACGACGTTGGCAAGCCATGTTGAGTGTGCTACCTCTTCTATGAATATGGCTTCCAATAGCTTGTCTATTTTCTCCTCGATGATCGTTACTCGCTCGGGTGCAAAATGTCTTCTCTTTTGGATCACCGGTTTAGCAACGGGGTCAACGTGTAGCTTGTGGCAAGCCACCTCGGGGTCAATGCCGGGCATGTCGGATGGTGACCATGCGAAGATGTCTTGAATTTCTCTAAAGAAGGTAGTGAGTTCTTCCTTCTCAGCTGGGCTTAGACGTGAGCCGATTCTAGCCGTCTTTTTCGGCTGCTGAGGATCAAGAATGATTTCTTTGGCATCTTCCTCGGGTTTCCATCCTATCTCGCCCGCTTGGGCGCCATCTTCTCGATCCACTTGCTGTAATTGCTATTTAGCATTTCATCGTCCCTTTGGATTTTGGTAGCCTCTACAGGGGTAAAGGTCTTCTTTTTTTACTCTTTCAACATTTGCACAGTGCATCGTCGAGATGCGGTCTGGTCGGACTTAATTTCTCCAATTCCTCCTCCCGGGATACGGAATCGAATTTTTTGGTACTTGACGGAAGTGACGACATCTAGCTTGATCCACCAAGGTCTCCAAAGAATCCCATTGTAGGGAGATGGGTCACTTATGATCGTGAACATCTGCTTTGAGACAATTGGCGACGTTTTCACGTCAAGTGTGATATGGCCGATGGCAGTTGAGGTGTGTCCGTTAAATCCGGTGAGTACCTCTGCTCGGCGTACCATTATGCTTTCCAGGCCCATTTTCTGAATGACTGAGAGTTGAAGTAGATTGACTACACTTCCATTGTCAACCATCATCCGGTCGACTATAGCATGGGCTAGATGGACAGATATCACTAGTGCGTCGTCGTGTGGGAAGTCAACGTCTTCTGCATCTTGCTCAGTGAAGCCAATAATGGGTCCAGGTTGTGTATTGGCTGCTTGGACATGTGAGATTAGTAGAGCCTGCTGGATCTTCCTTTTTTGGAGTTATTAGTGGCCCCCAAGTGTTCGTATTCGGCTAAGATACCATTGATCCGAATTATCTTGGTTGGCGGCTCCTTATCATCATTGGCATTCCTTCTTGGCTGTGCAGCTGGCTTGTCCAAGTATCTATCGACCTTGCCTTCTTTCATTAGCTTCTCTAGATAGTTCTTCCAAGTGTAGCAGCTGTCAGTTGTGTGACCAGGACCTCGGTGGAATGCACAATACTTGGTGTGGTCCAACTTGGTAGTATCTCATTTTGATTGTTTCGGCAGTTTGAACCACGGCTCGTTTTTAATGTCGCGAAGCATTTGATGGATCAGAATTGTGAACTTTGAGTAATTCTTGGTTATCGGGCCTTCTTTAGTCGTAGCTCTATGTTGGAAATGTGCCCTACAACCAATCATATGATGATACTTTACGGACATTTCACATGTTAAACTAATTTAGTTTAATATAAAGGGCAAAGATTATTGTTTCAAGCTGTCTCATATAAATGTTATGTGCTTAAACGATAAGTCCAAGGAATATGCTATTAGGAGAATGTAATCTAAAGAAGTTAGATTCATGAGACCTTTCTCTTTTGTATACATATCCTAAATGTTCCTGACCATAGGATTGCCAATTGGGCATTGATCGTCCGTTAAGATCAGTACGTGTTATGTCTTCTCTTAGGGAGAGTGACAGGTCTCGAGTCATTGGTGTGAATGACACCAAGACAAGCATGTAGGTGCTCGATAGAGAATGAGTCCACTGAACGCGATCAACGAGGAGTTCTCATATTCATGTCATATGAGAACTCATGGTTGGGATAATGCAAAGTAGTCATTTGACCTGAGGCATCACAGTTGTCTTGTGGTTAGGTCCTTGATCTTTGACTATGTCAAAGTCACTCCATCAGAGGGTGTCCACGGCATAGTTGGGGTTAAGCCACTTAGCCATGGAGGCAAGTGAATGCGCAACAAGGGATCTCTAACCTTCAAACTGTTTGAGGGAGAATACTCTATGATATGATTAAGAATCTCTGGCCAGAGTATGAATGAGATTGAGGAAGTCGTTCCAAATCACATTCAAGGTAATCATATAAGTAAATGAATCACGTTGGATAGTAGACATGAATAAACTATCAAACCAAACAATGTGGTCAAGAGTATTGTATTAGAGAAAGACCGTATTGCATTGTAATCCTAAGCTGAATAGGTTCTCCACCTCTTCTGATTAGCTTGGGTAGCCATGATACACTGCTAAATGTCACTCATGGTTTGTGGAAGCCCTAAAGATGTATAATCATTTAAGGGAGAATTGAAAGTATGTTTCAATTCACAATCGATCGTTAAGAGTAACAATCGCCCACTGCCTCGCTAAAAGGAACCTAATGGATCGCACACCGTGTAAGGTAATGATTGAAGGATATAATGAAGATGAGTAAGGACAATTAAATAGTTTAATTGTATGTGGCAAGGATTAATTAAAAGTTAATTAATCTAGAACGAAAGGTTCGTTTTAGGCCTTAAGTTAGTTTTGGGTTTCGGGACACAAAAGGGTTTTGGTCCACAAGGCACATAAGGTTTAAGTTGTGTGACAACTAAAACAAAATGGGCAATTAACCCACTAACAATAGGGAGGCCGGCCATGATTAGAGAGGGAGTGGGTTTTGAACTTATTACAAGTTTGCCACTCCAATGAAGGTAGGTATAAATATGACTTTATAGCTTTTTCTTCATTAGGGTTTTCTTTGAGGTAAGATGAGAGTTTTTGGCTCTCTCTTTCTCTCTAGGGAGGCCGGCCACCATGGGGGAGTTTACTAGCATCTAACTCCTCCATGGTCACTCATCTTCTTCCTCAACCATCCTTGGTGTCGAAACTTAGAGGTCTCCAACTTTGGTGACTTTTGGAGAAACCTATTCTTCCATCCACATCCAAGAAGGCATGGATCCAAGAAGCAAAGTTCTTCCACCTTCATCCATGGAGCCAAGGAGCAAGGTGACAAAGGAAGAAGGCCCTCACATGGGTGATTAACCTTTGCTAAGCAAAGAGGTACTTCAAAGGTATAAAGTTACTCAACTCTTTCTCTTAGATGTTGAGTTGAGTCTTGGTTCACCATTCCTACTAGGCTTTGAATTTCATGGGTAGTGTTTTGTTTTTGAGTGCAGACAAGCATGATTCCGCCTTTAATTGTTAATTGCATGCCATAGATGTTGCTCAAATGAACATGTTTTTCACAAATTTCCCTTCAGTCTATCCCTACGCTTGGCCTCTTGCCTGCTCTTGTTGGGTCGTTTTCTGTCTTCCTTTCTTTGAGCCACTACTAACTTTTTTTGAGGCTGCTCGGGCATCTTTTTCTACCCGCCGAGCCTCGTCCCAAAGTGCATGCTTATCTGCTAAGGCGAAGGAATCTGCAAGAGTCAGGCCTTCTTTCATGATCATTTCCCCGAATAAATGGTGGTCTGTTGGGAGGCCTTTTTGAAAGGCTGCGCTAGCTATTGAGTCGTCCTATCCGACGATCTTTGCCTTCTCCGCTTTAAACCTCTTCACGTAGTCGCGGAGCGACTCTTTTGGGTTTTTCTTTACGTTGAACAATTGGTTGGATTTTTTCTTGATCGAGCGATAAGATGAGTATTCTTTGGTGAAAACCAAGGAAAGATCATCAAAATTCTGAATGGATTGTGGTGGCAAGGTGTGGAACCAATCTTGCGCCTCGTCTTGTAAAGTGATGGCGAATATTTTGCACATAAGGGCATCATTGTTCCGGTAAAAGACCATCGCGCTTCGGTAGTGCTTCAAGTGCCTCTCCGGATCTCCATCTCCCTTGAAATATGTGAAGGTGACCTGCTTATGTTGGTCATATCCGTGAAAGGTGACCTGCTTATGTTGGTCATATCCATCTCCCTTCAAGTGCCTCTCCGGATCTCCATCAAGGTTCTGTTCGCTCGATCTCATCCGTGAAAGCTGACCTGCTTATGTTGGTCATATCCCGCCGCAGTGTTTCGTCGATCACTTTGTTGCGTTGGAAATCCCGCAATCGTTCGTTAAAGAGTCTTTCTACCTCTTCTTGGATTTGCCTTTGTTGGGGTAGCGGAGCCCTCCGCTGCCCTGGGTCTTGACATGCCGGTATAGGCTGCTCTTCTGGATGCTCTACTTGTCTTTGCCTCGGCTGCCTAGCAAGCGAAGGGTTTCTTCGCAGGCTGCTGGTTGAACTTGAGGCGGATTGAGTGGCTGCTTCCCTCCGTCCATCATGCCGCATGCTTCGATGTGATGTGGAAAATGCTCCTTGTGGGCCTAACTACGAATGAATGCTTTGCCTAGAAGGCTGCTCATGTGGATCATCGGAGCGTGGCCTCAACCGTGAATGTATACTTGCCCGTGGGCCTAATCGAGAATGCACGCTCCTTCGCGCGCTAAGACGGGAGTATATGCTATCTCGGGGGCCCAATTGAGATTGTACAGCACCCGACTGCTCGGTTTGTGGTTGGTTGACTGGCTGCTTACTGGGGCGTCGCCGGAAGGGTTCCTCGTCTGCCCTTGTCCTACTTTAGGACACCTCATCTGGGGCACGTTCGATCTCGGTGCATTGCAATAGTTGATTCACCAAGGTTGTTAGTTGTGCAAGGGCGCTTGTCAACTTCATGACTTGTCGGGATAAATGTTGCTCGCCACTCGGTTTGGAAGAGCTTGGAAGGAATAAACCTCCTTGAGCAGTGGAATAATGGTTGACTCTGGGCGCGAGATTTGAGTTAGGAAATGTCAAATCCGTGAAGAAATGTTGTGAAATTACTTTTGGCTTGACGGTTGGTCCTGATGGTTGAAATGGTCTTGAGCCGACTTGGGCTGCTTGGGAAACCATTGGAGCAGGCTAGGCCGCGGGAGCAGGCTGCTTAATGCGTGATGCACGCGAGTGTGAGGCTTGAGTCGTGGCTTTGGTGGCATAGGCCTTGAATGGCACGGCTTAGGCTTACTTTGGTGGCACGACTTGGGCCGTGGTAGTGGTGCCATGGACCTCGCCGTGGGTGGTTGCCATGGTGGAGCCTCGCGATGGTGGTGCCGCCCCTCCTAGGGTTACATTCAACCTTGTGGACTTCTGCGGTCCCATTTCTTGAATATTTGAATTTTCACTCGTGGAATTTTCTAAATTTCTAGCCATTGTATTTTTTTTTATACGTTTTATCAAAGAACCTTTGAATATAAAAAGTTCTAATAATAAGAACGTATGAAAAAAAAATACAAGTGGACTAGAAAATAGAGAAAAAAACCTTTTTGTGCGAGAGGCTTCTACGAGTGTGGATTTCTTGCTTTCAATGAAAGCACTAATTTGTGGATGCAAATTTCTTCCTTCTTGATCTTGGACAATATTGCACCTACAAAAGAATTAACACCTTTGGTCAAGGCCAAGAGCCTCATGCGCCCACGATGAATTGGGGGGCTTTGGCCGAAGAGCCTCTGATGCCAAAGTTAGAATTTAGAGAGAAAGAGTGTTTAGAGAATTTTGGGGTTTTTGCAAGAGTGTTGGCATGAAAATTTTGTGAAAATGGGAGCATATATATAGGGATAGGCCGGTCCTCTTTGGAGAAAGAGTGGCCGGCCATTTGGTTAATTTTTAGGTTTAATTTAGGTTTAATTAGCCAATTTATTATGATTAATTGGCTAATTAAACATAAAGGGAATATTTTGATGGTTATAGAATTCATTGGCTAGCTAATTAGGGTAATTAAAAGGGAAAAATGATAGAAAAGGTAGAAAGCATGGTGGACTCCTTTTTACAAGGGGATGGCCGGCCTTGACTTTGATTTTGGGGTTAAATGAGTGATTTAATTGACAATTAGGGGATTAATTAGGCAATTAATCCCTTAATTAGTCAATTATTGTGATTTTGAATGAAGGTTTTTGGAAATATGGAAGGAATATATTATTTAGCTAATTGATTAGCTAAATAATGAAATAGAAAATATTAGGTTTTGGGAATTACCTTATAGAAGGATTTGATGAAAGAGGTTTTAAATTGTTACCTATTTTGGGCACTTTTGACTTGGTTGAGGGATGATTGCCTGCTGCTTGCACGTAGTAATCCCGGTGTGCCTCAAGGGTAGTTTGGTCATCTTTTGCCAAAAAGTCTACGTGTCACCTTGTGACTATTTTTGGCTCCACAATGTCGAACTTGAACAAGGTCGATTTCACCGCTTTAGAAGTATCTGGATGAAACTACCTGAAGTGGGTTCAAGACGTGAAGTTCTATCTTACTGCAAAAAGTCTTAGAGCCATCATCGAGGCACCTATCGATGACAAACCTATCAACGAAGTTCAGAAAGCTAGTACAATGATCTTCATTCGAATACACATCCATGATGCATTGCAGACTGAGTATCTCGCTGAGGAGGACCCATGCACCATTTGGCTTACCCTGGCAGACTGTTTCGATCACTAGAAAGACATCTACTTGCCTAAAGAAAGACATGACTGGCAGCATCTTGGCTTCCAAGACTTCAAGTCCGTGAATGAATACAACTTTGAAGTTTGTAGAATCCGATCACTGCTTAAGTTCTGTAAAGTGGACTTAACCGAATCAGATCTCCTGGAGAAGACCTATTCGACCTTCTATGCCACCAATATTGTCCTGCAACAACAATATAGGGCACATAATTTCACCTAATTTTTTAGTTTGATCTTTGTTTTACTTTTCGCTGAAAAGAAAAACCAGCTTTTGATGAAGAATCATCAAGCTTGACCCACCGGCTCGAACGTCACACCTAAAGTGCATGCGATCAATTCTAGCAGCCACAAACGATGCAAAAATCGTCATGGCCGTGGAAATGGGCGGCAAACCCAACCACGGGCCCAAGGTCCACATAATCAAGGCTCACCCAATGGAGGAAATTTGACCCAGCAGCGTCAACCCCTTGCCCCTAAGGCCCCAAACTTCAAGAACAAGGGAAAAGCTATTGTTTAATTAGCTTCCACTTAAATGGACATGTGCTACCGTTGTGGATCAATGGATCATTGGTCACGCATATGCTGAGCTACCCCTGAGGCTATTGCCAAGTATCATTCCCATTGTGAGTCTAACTTTGCATATGTGGAACATCTGAAAGATGTTACTACATCCATGGAGATATCAGATTTTCAAGAGGCATCAGCTCTTATGGACGAATAAATTTTAGACATATTTTTAGGGTGTTTTACCCCTAGTGGCTGAACCCACTAAGAGTGGCCAGACCCCCCCCCCCCTATTTTCCTAGGTTTATGGTTTAATTTTGGACAATTTTTCTAAGTATTTGGAATAATTTGTTTGGTTTTGGTTTGTTTTGAACTATGGATTGTTATTTTATGGATATTATTTCTCGAATTGATTAATTGAATGAATGGATTTATATTTATGCATGTGACCAATTCAATCAATTTATTTCTAGGTATATGTCTAGTGGGGAAGTTAGTTGTCTGGCTGACAGTGCTATCATGCACACCATATTGTGTGAGGGACACTATTTTACTAACTTTGTACCTAAGAAAGCACATCTGACAACTCTCTCAGGCACATCCAACCTGATTGAAGGATACGGAAAGACCCGTATCATGTTGTCCAATGGTACTATCTTAACCATTAAAGAGGCCCTCTATTCTCCACGTTTCGGAAGAACGTTGCTGAGTTTTAAAGATATTCGAGATAATCAATATCATATTAAAACCGCTGAAGATAATGGTTCTGAATTTCTTTGTATCACTTCGTACGAATATGGCCAGAAGCGTATTCACAAGAAGTTGGAACATCTCCCAAGTGGGTTGTACATCACAACCATTCGCGGCGTAGAAGCCCACCATGTGGCCAGCCCTGTGCCTGATTTTTAGAGCACTTTGCTGCTTTGGCATGACCGTATGGGACATCCCGAACGTGACATGATACGCCGTATCCTCAAATCATCACATGGGTATCATTTACCTCCCTATGTTGGATTCCTGCCATGCAAAGCGTGTTCTTTAGGGAAGTTAAATACTCAACCCTCGATTACAAAGATTATTCACAACCCTCCTAAGTTTCTTCAGAGGATTCAAGGGGATATGTGTGGACTTAGCCAACCAACATGCGGACCATTTAGAGACTTTATGGTGTTGGTTGATGTATCGACACGATGGTCATATGTTTGCCTATTATCCACACACAATGCTGCATTTGCGAAACTTCTAGCATAAATTACTAAGCTAAGGGCTCACCATCCCGATTATTCGATCAAGTTTATTCGACTGGATAACGCTGGAAAGTTTACGTCACAGACTTTTGACGATTATTGCATATATGTAAGGATTGAAGTGGAACATCTTGTACCCCATATTCACACCCAAAATGGCATGGCAGAAGCTTTCATAAAGCTCCTTCAATGGATAGCTCGGACTTTGGTTATGCAAACCAAATTACTGGTATTTACCTGGGGCTATGCAATATTGCACGCAGCTATGCTAGTCCGCCTGAGGCCCACCGCTACCCAACCTCATTCACCATTACAGTTGGTTATTGGATACGAGCCTGACTTCTTGCAATTACGTATGTTTGGGTGCACAGTTTATGTGCCAATAACGCCGCCACTGCATACCAAAATGGGTCATCAGAGAAAAATGGGAATTTACTACGGTTATGATTCGCCATCAATTGTTCGCTATGTCTCATTTAGATCTTGCAATTATGTTGTCGTGGTATGCTCCCACTATGTCTCATTTAGATCCTCGCACTACGCAGTTTAAAATTGAGGTGCGATAAATTATAGATATTTAGAGCATTGCTTAGAGCATAGGGGTGGGTTCAAAAAACCGAAAACCGAATTGTAAGAGCTTGCGACGATCATGGCAATATCGCTGC
This sequence comes from Cotoneaster glaucophyllus, assembly GCA_036320875.1. Classification (NCBI taxonomy): domain Eukaryota; kingdom Viridiplantae; phylum Streptophyta; class Magnoliopsida; order Rosales; family Rosaceae; genus Cotoneaster; species Cotoneaster glaucophyllus. Next base: position 20,004,201 of record CM070073.1, read on the forward strand.
AGCAAAGGTTGTGGGTTTTATTTATTTTTCAGTTCATGGGTTTTTAATTTTATGGTTACCCATTCGAAATTTATGTAATTTAAGGTGAAAAAGTTTGTATTTTTCTCTGAATATGTTTTGGAATTTTCTAGATCTATTGTGGGCTTGACTATGAATTTGAATGTGGGCACTAGGCATGTGATATTGGAGTCCGATTATGGCATTTAGACGAACTGGTTTACTTTTTTTTTTTTTTTTTCGATCTGCATCTATCAACTAATTTGTTGAATTATTTCATGATTTTGTAAATTTTAAAGTTTTAGAATTTTGAATCTGGCGACATACATTTCCTTGAAGAATATATATTTCTGTATTTGCTTAAGTTTTGAAAATTTGAAATCGATCTGCTTGATCATAAGTAGTTGAATTACTTGAATATATTCAAGATTTTAAGGCTCTCAATTCTCTAATATATGAGAACTGGGAGGTTGATAGGTAGGTTCCTTCCATTTAAATTATTTAAACATAAAAAAAAAAAAAAAAAAAAAAAAAAACCGAAACCGAACGAAAAAAACCGAAATTGAAAAAAACCAAACGAAAAAAAAAAATGAACCGAACCAAAATTTCGGTTCGGTTTCGGTTTTGGTAAAAAACCGAACCGTTTTGAACCAAACCCAGCCCTATTAGAGCATGCCAAATGCTTTTACTAATCTAGCTAAGGTGACAAGATCACATATACTAGCTGCAAACGCACTGCAAGGATCGATGTACCCCGCGTATGTCATAATCCCACCTGGGAAGGCCTGACCGTCCCTGAAAGAGGGGAGGCTACAACTTCCAAGCGGCATGGTACATTGGCAGCTAGCCAATCGTCTGCTCCGACCCTGAAGCATGGCAAACCCCTTGATTCAAAGGATTCACAACCCCAAAAAAGGAAATTTGCACCAACTAGTGACCCTAGTTGAATCCGACCATCGCTCACTCATCCGTCCCAACACATGAGGTTATTCTATATTACGGTGATGTCTTAGACGAGACAAATCGACTTCCCAAGAATCGAGAGATTTTTGTCCACTATGCAGTATTGGATGAAGTTTGGAATCAGAATGAGATGATCGTCGACAATGCATTTGCGTACACAGTAGCTACTGACATTATGCTTAGCAATGACATTGAACCAAGTTTCATTAATGAATGCCAACATAGAACAGATTGGTCAAACTGGAAACAAGCAATCCAGGTCGAACTCGATTCGCTTGTGAAACGTAAGGTGTTTGGACCTATAGCTCCTACTTCACCACATGTGAAGTTCGTGGGCTACAAGTGGGTTTTTGTGAGGAAGCGTAATGAAAATAATGAAATAGTGCGACACAAAGCACGCCTCGTAGTGCAAGGCTTCTCTCAGCGCCCTGGGATTGATTACGAGGAGACGTATTCCCCTGTAATGGACGTCATAACGTTCCGCTACCTAATCAGTTTGGTAGTTTCTGTAAAAATGAATATGCAGCTTATGGACGTGGTAACCGTGTATCTCTATGGGGATCTAGATACGAAAATGTACATGAAAGTTCTAAAAGGACTTCCATTTAATGGTTCAAATAGTTCTAAATCACGGAACACTTTCTCTATTAGATTGAGGAGATCACTCTACAAAATTGAAACAATCTAGGCGGATATGATATAACAATCTGAGTGAATATTTGACAAGTCAGGGTTATGTGAACAACAAATTATGCCCATACGTGTTCATAAAGAAGTCACATTCTGGATTTACAATCGTTGCAGTTTATGTCGACAACATGAACCTCATTGGAACTCCTTCAGAGCTTAAGGAAATTGCCGCTCACATGAAATCAAAATTTGAGATGAAAGATCTTGGGAAAACTTGATATTGTCTCGGCCTAGAGATCGAGCATTGTTCGGATGAAATCCTAGTTCATCAATTGAACTACACCCAAAAGGTGTTACGAGTCAACATTTTAATGAGGATAAAGTGAAGCCGTCAAGCACACCTATGGTCATTCGAACTTTAGATGCTAAACGAGATTTCTTCCGTCCAAAGGAGAATGAGGAAGAGATTTTGGAACCCAAAATTTCATACTTAAGTGCAATTGGGGCTTTATTATACTTGGCTTAATGCACTAGACCCGACATCTCCTTCGTTGTTAATCTTTTGTCTAGATACAATAATGCACCCACACGCAAACAGTGGAATGGTGTTAATGACATTTTCCACTACCTCAAGGGTACGACGGATTTGGGCTTGTTCTATTCCTATGAATCTTCAAGAGTTGTCGCCGCCCTCGATCCTCAAATTGATTCCCGCCTTGTTGGTTACGCAAATGCTGGATATCTGTCTGACCCACATAGGGCACATTCTCAATTGAGCTATGTCTTTACCGTTGGAGACACTGCTATATCTTGGAGGTTTACCAAGCAAACTCTAGTTGCGACTTCTTCGAACCATGCTGAGATTCTCGCCCTGCATGAAGCATCGCATGAGTGCTTTTGGTTGAGAGCAGTCATGGAAGATATTCGAAGCACTAGCGGTCAAAGAAGGGATACATCAAGAGAGACAACACCAAGCATATAGTGCCAAAGTTTTTTTTATTAGCACTAGCAACAACAACATCAGAACATTAAAGTCAAGCAAATCTGTTCCAGGACAACCTGGCCTATCTCTTTACCAAGTCATTGCCCAAGTCTACTTTTCAGAAGCTCGTCCAAGGAATTAGTAAGCGTAAATTATCTGAATAGAATTGCTTGTAGTTCTCTTATTTGGAAGTTATGTCTAACTCAGGGGGAGTATCCTGAAGCATACTCACTTGATCTTAATGTACTCTTTTTCCTACGATTAGGAGCATTTTTCCCACTGGGATGATCATACTCTGTTGAGTTCATTACTTTTGTCCTGTTTGACGTATGCTTTAGACATTATACACACTTCTCACTTTTCTCCTTAGTCTATGGGTTTTCCCCATACCTTGGGTTTTACGATAGCGAGGTTTTGTGAGTTTTACTACTAATGCATACTTTCTTTAAATTTGAGACTCGCATTCACCCGTTGTGCCGTTGACTTCATCAACTGTTCTACCTCATCTACTGAAGATTTGATGCGATGTTTTGTTTGAATATTTACACACTCAAGGGGAGTGTTGTTGTTATATTTGGAATATGAATGTGATCGTGTACATCGTAGTGTATCTAGGGATGTCTTTTATATTCTGTTTAGTAGTTTAATTTCTATTTAGAGTTGTAATCCTAAAAGGGTAAGGATTTAACCTATCATACTACTATAAATAAAGGCACAATGGGATGATACAACACACACCTCACAATTAAATCTCTCTCTTGTCTCTCTTATTGTTGCCGGCCTCTCCCTCTCTATTCCCCTAGAATAGTTTAGTTAAATAGACCTACAACAATAAAAAAAAAATTGTAAGAAATTCTAATTAATAAATAGACAACCATCTTACATCCAAGACACACAAATTATGAATATCATTTAACAAAATTGTTAAAAATTTCAATTTGGGTGATGTTTTGGCCATGCAAGGCTGATTAGCTTTCAGGGAAACCTAAACAATTGATAGTTCATATTATTAAATTACGTACAATAGCGAGAATCTTTCAAAAAACTTATTTCAGGGACTTCCCAATTGAAACTCTTTAATGCATGTTTTTGGTGCTCTTAATTGTTCAACTTTGATTAATTATGACATGAGACTTGAACTCAATTGGTTTAGAGAATTCGCTGCTACACTTGAGTTTGATTCCTCCCTCCACTAACATCACATCCACAGCAGAAAAAGAAAGGGGAAAAAGAATCCATCTATTCAAGTAAGCTAACTTTGAATCTGGAGCAATTATTTCTTGTTTTCTGTACTCTTTTCTTTCCAACAAATTCAATTTAGTAAAATAGAAAGATCGAAGATCTAGGGAAGTGATGTATTCGTGATGGGAATGATTAATCATCACAATTTGCTTGAATCAACTCATAAACATCACTTGCTCGTTAGGGTGGAAAAGTTGTTACATTCTAGCGATTCGTTTTGAGACGACTAACGGCCAAACATTCTCAACAATAATGGCAAAATCGCGTTGAGATAAGTACATAATATTTTCAAAATTAAGATTGAGTCGATCAATATTTTGTGCACTTAAGTAAAAGTCCACGAAAAGAAATCCTAGCAAGTGGACAGTGTCGATACTTTCCTAATAATTGCAAGGTATTATGAAAAATAATTGAATGAAATATGACATGCCACATTGATGTCCCACGTGGTTGGGGAGGTGATCCAATAAAATAATTAGCCCAATAAGTTAATTAAGCTACAGCCCCTTAATTCGCTCAAGTCTGAATCCAACATGTGCTATTGTTAAGCTTTCTTTTGGGTTGATCGTACTCGAAGAGTAAACAGTTTTGGTTTGGTGTTCACTCTTCAAGTTCATAGGTTAGGGTTTTGACACCTCCTCCCCCATGCCGTCATTTCAGCCTAACACATGAATAACACTTGTTGGATGACGCGTGCAAGTCGCTAAGCTCAGCATCACCCGGTCGTTATCCATACGACCATACAAATGACTTATTCTCACTTACATTCTTTGACACACATTCAACCGTTAAATTCTGCTTGTAATTGAGTTTTATTTGAAAAAGGAGGAAGATTAATAAGATTGGTTGTTGACGTTGGAGGACTAGTTTGAACTTGGGGGCAATCAAGTCAAAAGGGCAGACCCATCCACCAATAATTGGGGAAGCAGCAAAGTTATTGAATTGGTTGGTACACTGAGACATCAAGCGTGGCTTAGGTCACATGGGCTTCCACAAGATGCATACCATCACATGCCAAAGGGTCCCTCTTGGAGGCTTCCCTTCTGAGAGAGATGCTTTTTGACCCACACAACTCACAAGAACAAGGCAACAAAACACTAGAGAGAGGAAAGAAACTCATCACTCCCTCCATGATTTTACTGCTTTGCATATGAACGGATAAGAAATCGAAACCCTAATTGACACGAAGGACGTGGCCCTACTGAGCAAAATCACATTCAAACTTATTGCATCTCTCATGCATCCTGGTCATCCCACCATCCCTACTGTCCTTCCCAATTTATGATTGTGTTCATGAAAGAAATAGAGAAGTTTCTAAAAGGATAGATAGATATAATAATACTACCTACCTTCAAGAAATTTGAGCATGGGGTTTCCAATAGAGTCTACAAACGTATATATATGCTCGTGAGAAGATGCGATGCATTCTCTGTGTTTGAAGCTGGTGAAATAATCCCATTGATGACAACTTGACTAGGGGTCTATCAATGAAGAATTGAAGAAGATACTTCAAACGTATCGTGGGAACTAACACCCCCGATTTCGAGTTCTTGCTTGTTTCTTTTTCCCCCATACGGAATATTTCAGACTCAGAATTGCAGGCCTCTGTGAAGAGCGCCCGGAAATTCTCTCTTTAACCAACAAATTCAATAGGAATTGATTCCTGTAATGGCTCCACGAGAGAGGAAGCTGTACATTTAAAGAAATACATGATGCACCAAATATGTTTTTGAAGTTCCCCAATTATAGCAGAATCAAAGTAGACACGGAGCGATGCTCTACTCAGCTGCCAAATAAAACCAATTACCATTGAGAAATGCACAGTGAAATCCAAGATCTTCCCTCCTGATTCTATGCATTCTCAGGCTAAAGCTTCGAGTGATGCTTAATGGTTCTTCCCATTGCCAAGTGTGAGCTCCAGATCATCCGCTCCTACCTCATGTATTCTCTCACCCTCCCAAGCTTTCACTGTGCCACTCTCAAACTCAAAATCCGAGCCTCGTCCCCTCTCTGCAGTGCTTGCCCATCCCATCCCCACATGGGCTTCAACAGCATTCTGAAGAACATTCTGCTCAGCCACTGGTTTCATAAGATTAAATGTGGGCGAAGGCGGAGCAACCGAGGGTGCCCCTGTCTGAAAACTGACCCAACGACCAGAGTCCACAGTGGAAGCATCAGACTCATCACATTCCGGTATTGTGGCAGGTGTAAGATGGTGTCGACGTGTAGGACTTGAAGGGGCAGAGGCCGCGAAAAGAGGGTGGCGCAGGGAGTTTATGCAGCCATTAGTAAGGGAGTCCCAATCAGGTTTTCGCTTTGAACCTCTTGAGGTTGGAGAAGAAAGAGGTGGAGTTACAGGAGCACTATTGGATATTCTAAGAGGAGGAAGATTTGTGGGAATGGAAGCTATGTTACGCAGGAACGGAAGAAGGTAAGAGGGGTTTCCATCAAAACGAGTAGGACTTGGGAAAGAGGAGGATGGACTGGCATGGTAAGATGGCACAGGACTTGGGAAAGCTGAGGATTGTGGACTTTGTTGAATGGAGGAACATGCACTCATATTTGTTGGAGCGCCTGCAATTTCCATTGGAGATGGCTTGCATCCCTGCATCCAAAACAAGCATTCCGCACACAAACTCAACAAAAAAGGATACAATATGAACGAATAAACCAATTAACAGAAAGCTAAATCAGCAAATATAGCTTTAAAATTCCTGGGTTTTCCCCTAATGTCAATTGAAATCCAACATATTGACACATGGAGCAGAGTAAATTGATGACCTGCTGAATCCTTGGAGCAAAGAAAAACAAATACTTTCGAGAACAAACAACATCGGAGATCTCACATAAGATTGAAGACCAAATTGAATGACTAAATCTCAACCATTTCATCCATAACTTTCAACAAATCAAGACAATTTCATAATCCGACCCAATTCATGATAATCCAGATCCTGACTCATATCAGAACCAGAACAGAGAAACAGATATACAAAAAACAAGAGGGTTTGGTTATTTTGTGGTATAGATTAATTTGTGAAAAAAAAAAAAAAAAACAAATTCATTCAAGGAACTAAAAGCTTCCCACAAATGAAGATTAACAAGAAACAAGCTCCTTAAGCTGGAATCACCAAGCTTCAATCCACACCTCCTTATCATATGATCCTCAAAGATCAAAACCCAACTGGGATTTCAACAAGAAAGCAAGGATTCAATAAATCAACCAAAACCAAGTCCAAAATGATTTGCATGCAGAGATCTATGAAACCCAAAAGCCAAAAGCAAAAGCAGAAACCCAGCAATAGAAAAAGCGGATTCAGTCAAATCTGCATAACAGTCAAATGAAATCCCACAAACCTTGCGGTAGGTGGTGCCATCCTCTTCCACAAGCCAGCCAGCTTCAGCACAGAGAGCTTTCAAGACCTCGTTGTTATCACAGTGCTTGGGAAGCTTGTAGCTTCCCTGAGCTCTAAGACCAGAAAATATCTTAGCAGCAATGGCTCTTCTCCTCCTCTCTCTCCTCTTATTGTTCTCTCTCTCTTTCCATGTTGGTAACCTCCCCGATGAACCACCGCCTGTCATTTCTTTTCCGAGTCGGCCACCTCCTTCCCTTCTAAGTTTTCTCTCTCTAGAATCTGTTTTCTCGTGGGAGAGAGACAGAGAGAGAGGGGTATGGTATGGTGTGTTGCAGTGGGAAGGGGAGGGAAGAGGAGAGGGAGCACTACTTTTCTGGCTCTCACGAGGAAAGTGCTTTCTTTACTCAAAAGGGTCGACCCTCGTCCCTATTCACACATATCATGCAAATTGGATTTCCAAAGGCACACATTTTTATAACAGGATGGTAATTAGGGTTTAATGTTAATGAGGTGGGAATTTTTTAATGGAATCCAAATCTTGGGTAGTAATTTGATTTGAGCTCGAAAAATCGATATCTACGTTCGCTTGAAAAATAAGCAATGTGATGGATGGAATAAAAAAAATTTCAACTCAACTATGATTTCAGGGTGTGCTATCCATACATCCCATTTTACTTCTCACACACACCTTAATAATTTATGTCCGTTGATCTTCTTCAATTCATCATATTCGACAGCCGAAAATTAAAAATGTGTATGAGAAGTAAAATGGGGTGTGTGTGTGTATATCACACCGCTAAAATAGAAAGTGAACCATAGATTGAATTTACCGATTATGCATTACATAAACTGCAATGCAGTGTTTAAATTCGTATGGACCTATTTTAAAATGTGTGTGTGTGAAAGGGAGTGTCAGCTGTAATGGCCGATTTTGAAATGTTTTTTTTAATGTTTTGAGTGCATTAGTGTAGCTCAATACTTGATTAACCGATTATAATTAATAGAAATATTGTTGCTATGTTGTTAATATATTAACATCTTATTGATTTAAAAAAGAATTTCCCACGTATATATGAAAAAGTTCGAGAAAGTTCAAACTTGTAAAATATATGAATAATGAACTATACTTTCGAAATTTCGAGATTACTTTGATTCATAGTCTGAAATATCGAGGATATTTGAATTTTTTTGAATCACGGATATTTCGGAACATATCTATGTACATATCGTACAAATATCGACAATACCGACGATAATTATCGGAAAATATCGAATATCGGTGTAATATCGCTAAAATATCGAAAATATCGATGTAATGGAAGGAAAAAAAAGGAAAAATAAAAAAAAAAGGAAAAAAAGGGAGGAAAACAAAACACAAAGGGGATTTGAACCCTTCCCATTTTACTCCTCCAACACCTTAACCACCATATATCACTTATGTTTTAGTGATAATATGCTAAAATATTTATATTTATATGAGTGGCATGTTAACAATTACATGCAAAACTATTTTGGGGATTTATCATTTGATGAATACTCTTCACAATAAACTTACTCTACACATAGAGATGATGAAGATAGTGAAAATTTTGAACCTCATAGGAACTTTATGTGGTACTAAATCACTCATGTATCTTACCATGCAATGTATAAAGTGTAAAATATTGTAGTAAATCATTATATATAAATGATTATAGTGTGTTTAATCTTTTTTTCATTAATTACTACATATTTTCTACACTCACAGTGTTTGCCAGCTCGCTGTATAATCAACTTAAATCAGTTAAATCCATCATGTAATGCATTTCCTTCTAATTTTTTTTGATAATCTAATAGATAATTAACTAAATAAACATTCTCCAAAGTTTCAATAAAAAATTCCAAGTTTTTCTTACAATTTCCATGGTTTTTATTCAATTTTTATCGATATCGATAATATCCCGATATTTCCATCGAAATTTCCGTGTTTTTGAACTACCGATATTTCCGATATCATCGATATTTTAGACCATGCTTTGATTTGATCCAATCTAAAAAAAATTTAAAAATAAATTAACCACCTAATCTGAAAAGTAGAAATCTTATTTACTATCAGATATGTCTGAAAATCATCCTTAACCCGGCAGCTCCATTCCTGCACATAACTGCATTTCACTAGGAAAAGCAAACCGCCTTCCTGATCAACATATACCAATGTGAACGATCACTTACTTCTACGCTAGCTTCTGGCTTATCACACTCACATGGTAATGCTTCCGCACTCAAAATCTGTGCTTCCTTTAAAAGGCTCCCTAATCTTTTGGTAGGAAAAATATGAGAGAAAATATTGTGAGGTGCATATATACCAACAAATAAAGCTTCATGTGAAACAACAAAGAAAATCAAGATTAATTGCATCACAAATAGCTTAGATATTTAGGCTAACTACAGCAAGATTCATCATGCGAAGGTAGGTTGTGAGCTTCAACAAAAAGTTACCCATTAATTATGCAACTATTGGGTTCGGTGTCTTGTAGGTTTTAGAAAAGAACCAAAATATGGGCTCTTTGAAAACAACATTGTGACTCCAAAGTCATCTAAGCAGTAACTAATGAATCCATTTTTCATTGGTAAAATTAAAGGAGAAAATATAGCAATTCCCCCTGTACTAATCATTTGTTTAATTTTCGATTTGTCAGTAAACGTTCTACCAAGTTTCAAGCTCTCTATTCTCTGAAAATGTCGAACTTCCTCTCTTCTTGGGTCCATCAACTATTCCTTTAACTTTGGAGTCATTTTTGTTGAATTCAAATGGGATTTCCACACATTTATAAGAATAAACGATAAAGTGTTTGCTCTCCAATTTAAATCAAGTATCCAAGTATGTGGGTTTAGTTACGAAAAATCTCTTCTTAATGACAATGATGATAATCTTAAAAAGTACTAACATTCCTGTGTAACATAACATATATATAGGGAATTGTTATTAGCACTCAAAAAATCACATTTGACACTTCAAACTTTCTATAATTACAAGGAAAAATACACTTGTGAGGAGTGTAGAATGAAATTTTTGGAGTGCTATTAACAATTCCCTACATATATATAGATACATATGTGTGTGTGTGTATAGAAGGAGACAATCTACTTACAATGGAGTAGAGCCGGCAATATTCCTCTTACCCAAACTGTAGAAAGGTATCAAGCAAGCACGTTGGGTAAAGAAAGGAAGGTCATAACCAGGTGGAGCTATCTTCCCTATCATTGGCTCTTTGAACTGTTCACTTTTCTTGTTTTCAAAGTCCCAGCTAAAGATTAATTCTGAAGTGCCATAGAAAATGACATGAGCATTCGGACTTATTGCATAGGGTTTAAACACTATATCTGCACAGGGTATAAACTTTTTATCCGCCCCCTGTACCCAACCATTCCTAACACGACTATATTTGAGAGTCCATTGGTCACCAGATTCACGTCGATCATTATAAGACCAAAAACGAAAAGTATTTGAACCATCACATGTTACATAACAAACAAGATCCTTTGACACCCCAAGACATCCCATTGTTGCACCTGTCTTATCATCGTCCCCAAGAAAACGAGGGAGTTCAAAGGCTCGAGCTTTAATGGTATTGAGGTCAATACACAAAACTTTCTGTGAACTAGCAAGGCCATATAGCACCCCCCGCAAGTATACAAAATGCCTGCAAACCTTGGAACTTTTAAATCCATCAACAAAATTGGGGTCGAGTTGCAACCCACGACGAGCCCACTGTCCAGATTGCGAAGAAAATATGTCCATCATCACAGTTAGGGTTGGGGTTGGGACTGGGGAACCACTGGATTTGGATTGTGGGGAATAATCAATTCGAACAATTCTATAGTGGTTGGATTCAATAGGGTCAAAAACCAATGCAGCGCAAAAATGCTTACGCCCATGTGCACATGCTATAGGTATGGAGACATGTTGTTTGGTGATGGGGTTGAACACACAGAATTGACAAGTGCGCAGGTTGAAGAACAGAATTAACCCATTACAACAGTCAAGATAACTGTCAGATAAGTCGCGCACCTGAGGGACAAATTCTTTATCGGGTTTTGGAATGTCGAATTTGGTCCAGATGTTATAATTATGATGCAAACATACGTAATTGAGTTGAATATACGTATCATCATTAGCTGGCCACAGAGTACGGTAGTAAAGACCTATAACAGGAGACTGCGACCAAAATCTTCGCAACCAAACATCAGAGATTATTCGATGCCATGACTTGGCAACTATCTTGCATTTCATCAAATCCAACTGTGATAATCTGCTCAAAATATTAAACCTCAAATCATCACACATACATAAATCCCTCGTACCCGAATCATTCAATTCGACAGCAGCATACGGAGAGCCAACCATGATGATCTCTAGTTATTCTGGTAAAGTTGAAAGAAACAGAAGTATGGGAAACCCTAAAATTCTGAAACTTAAGAGCAGCGTCCGAAACCCTAAAATTCGTACTACATCTTATGTTGACGTGTGAGTCATAAATCAATCAGTATTGGAATGTAATTTGGTTTCCTACATTAAAGGGATTTCTTCCTAGTTTAGGATAAACTCTTTTATTATTATTCCTTGTACCGCAAGGTGTGGATGTATATATATTGCCTCCATATTGGAGAGATGAGAATAAGAATCAATCAAAGTTATTTTCCTATTCCTATTCGGATTGGGATTTTTGATTTGGATTTGATGACTTTAAACCAAACATCATACTACTTCCTTTTTCCCCTTTCGGCTTCAGTTACGAAATATCGTGTAGTAGTCTTGATATGTAATGACAATCTTACCCTCACTCTAAGCACCCTCCATTCCTAGCTAGGGTTTCTCCACAACCGCGTTACTCTCTAAAAGCCTCTCATGCCTCCGTGTAGATGTAATCAATTGATTATCATAGCGAATAATCAAAGATATGACATTAGTATGGACATAACCTAGAACCTCTGATACTCTTATAAAATAATAACTTCCTCGTACTTATTAAAAAAATTTAATTCTAAATTGGGCCAGTTATATATAAGGCCCTGTTTGGCACACCGTATAAGACACCGAATAGTACTAATAATACGGAGTATGGTGTTTGGTGTCCGTTTGGATTAAATAGCCACCGAATTAAATAATTCGGCCCCATCTCCTTTATTCGGCTGATACCCGCTTTGTTATGCCTCCCAAAACCACAGTATTATTTAGTCGGGTAGAAACACGCATCTCTTTGTTCCGCCCTCCTGCAACTTCTCATCCTCCTCCTTCTCTGATCACCGCGAACAGCGTAAGCGGAGGAAAGAGGAGAGTCGCGATGGACTAACGAAACTCGAATGGTTGTAGCCGTCCTGCAACAACGGCGGCAGTGATTGAGATTATCTTTACCTTCTCTACGTTTCCCTTTGCGGCGGCTGTTGCACGTTGTTGTTCCGATACTTCGATGGCGATGATGCTTTAAATGACATTGGCATTCCTGTTTTGGCTTCCGTTTGACATTGGCGATGATGCTTTAAATGACAGAGAGTTGGAGATTTGAGAGGCTTCGGTGTAGGGCTCGATAAGAGAGAGGACACGAAAGGGCTTTAGGGTTTGCTTCAACATCTGAGGGCGTTGATGGTCTTTGTAGAGTGCCCGTCTCCATTTCATTTTGCTTCGGGAATGGGAGAAGCAAAGTGCTTCTTTTCTGCAAAGTGAAGAAACGACAGTATAAATATTTTGAATTCCATTAATCATCAAAGTGCTTTATTTTGAATTCCATAAATATTTCTGCAAAGTGTTTTTTTTCCATTAATCATCAATTTTTATATTAAAAGTATTAATATTTTGAATTCCTCCTATCCGGTATAATACCAAACACAGTATAAATAATACGGTTATTAGTCCGATACTACACCAAACGCCTGACTAATTTAGTCAGTACTATCCGATGGCTATTTATCCGATCCGAAAGAAATAGTCAATACAGTCCGAGCTGCCAAACGAAGCCTAAGAATACAACTCGAGTGGGTTGAAGAGTCAACCCAACTCTAACCCAACCCTCACAAACGGGTTAAATTTTAGCTTGGATTTCATTCGGGTTTATTTGAGGTCAGACCTATTAAATAGTAAATAAGAAAAAATAGTTAGATGTATATATTTTATATGTAAAACAATTAGGGTAAATTACACAAAACCCCCTCAACTATTGGGTCATTAACAGTTTCATACCTCGTCTTTAAAAAGTTTCAATGTCATACCTTATCTTCGAATTTGTTTCAATTTCATACCTCCCGTCACTTGTCTGTCAAATTTTCTGTTAAATACTGACGTGGCATTTGACGTGGCACATTTTATATTAAAAAATTATTAAAATATTATAAAAACTTAAAAAAATATTTTAAATATTAATTAAATATTTTTTTTTCTCTCTCTCCCCCTTCTTCTTCTTCTTCTTGTTGCAGGCCGAACTGGTTCGGTGTTTTTTTTTTTTTTTTTTTTTTTTTTTTTTCTCTCCTATTCGGCACCCCACCCCCAGGTGTTCTGCCCTGACCAGAAGAAGAAGAAGAAGAAGAGAGAAGAAGAAGAGGAACAAAAAAAAGAGGTGTTCTGCCCTGACCAGAAGAAGAAGAAGAAGAAGAGAGAAGAAGAAGAGGAACAAAAAAAAGAGGTGTTCGGCCCTGCCCAGAACAAGGAGAAGGAGAAGGAGAAGAAGAAGAAGAAGAAGAGAGAAGAAGAAGAAGAAGAAGAAAAAAAAGAAAAAAAAAAACAAGAGGTGTTCGGCCCTGCCCAGAAGAAGGAGAAGGAGAAGGAGAAAGAGAAGGAGAAGAGAAGAAGAAGAAGAGGAGAAGAAGAAGAAGAAGAAGAAGAAGAAAAAAAAAACAAAGAAAAAAAAAGAAGGTGTTCGGTCTGGGCAGAGAAGAGAAGAAAAAGAAGAAGAAAAAAAAAAAAAAAAAAAAAAAAAAAAAAGATGGTGTTCGGTCTGGGCAGAGAAGAAGAAGAAGAAGAAAGAGAGAGAAGAGAGAGAAGAGAAGAAGAAAAAAAAAAAAAAAGATGGTGTTCTGGGCAGAGAAGAAAGAAGAAAGAAGAAACAGAGAGAAGAGAAGAAGAAAAAAAAAAAAAAAAAACAAAAAAAAATGGTGTTCGGTCTGGGCAGAGAAGAAAGAAGAAAGAAGAAAGAGAGAGAAGAGAAGAAGAAGAAAAAAAAAAAAAAAAAAAGAAAAAAAAAAAGATGGTGTTCTGGGCAGAGAAGAAAGAAGAAAGAAGAAAGAGAGAGAAGAGAGAGAAGAGAAGAAGAAAGAAGAAACAGAGAGAAGAGAAGAAGAAAAAAAAAAAAAAAAAAAGATGGTGTTCTGGGCAGAGAAGAAAGAAGAAAGAAGAAAGAAGGAAGAGAGAGAAGAGAGAGAAGAGAAGAAGAAAGAAGAAACAGAGAGAAGAGAAGAAGAAAGAAAAAAAAAAAAAAAAATGGTGTTCGGTCTGGGCAGAGAAGAAAGAAGAAAGAAGAAAGAGAGAGAAGAGAGAGAAGAGAAGAAGAAAGAAGAAAGAAGAAAGAGAGAGAAGAAGAAGAAAAAAAAAAAAAAAAAAAAAAGGTGTTCGGGGCAGAGAAGAGAAGAAGAAGAAGAAGAAGAAGAAGAAGAAAGAGAGAGAAAAGAGAGGAGAGAAGAAGAAGAAAAAAAATTAATTTTTTTTTAATTTATTAATTTTTTATTAATTTTTTAATATAAAATGGGTCCCGTCACTTGCCACGTCAGCATTTTAACGGAGGAATTGACGGAAGGCTGACGGAAGGTATGAAATTGAAACAAATTCGAAGATAAGGTATGACATTGAAATTTTTTAAAGACGAGGTATGAAAATGTTCACGACTAATAATGGAGGTGGTTCTGTGTAATTTACCCAAACAATTATTATTAAAGCAAAATACATAAAGGACATAATAATTACCTAATGGAATCAAGTATCTTGCTACATGAAACCCGATGGCAAAAACTTAAACAATATCAACTACACCTATAAATGGAATTTAAAATAAACACCTGCTTTAAACAAATATATATATATATATATATATATATATTAACACTAAGCTTAGTATCTCAAAAGGAGAGAAGAGAGAGAAGAATGAACTGCTATGAATGTATTGATTGATTGAGAATTACAGAGAATTGCTATATATACTACAACCTTCGCTTCATAGCTAAGTAACCGAAAACTAACTACCTTTTTTCATTCTTTTAGCTGTCTAACCACAATCCTAACAACCTTGGCTGACAAGTAAGCCATCTATCAAAACCCTATCTTGCTGATGTGTACATATATCTATCAACATCCCCCCTCAATCTTAGTTGGGTTTCCAAGCTTGAGATTGAATGAATGCTTGTGGAATGAAGGGCTGTGTACACCCTTAGTTAGTATGTTTGTAGTTTGACCTTCAGTAGGTAGATATTGAACTTGCAAATCTCCCTTTTGAACTCTCTCCCGTACGAAATGATAATATGCGTCTAAATGTTTGATCCTCGAGTGAAAAACTGGATTGGCACTTAATCCAATTGCAGATTTGTTATCACAGTATATCACTGGAGGAAAAGGTAAGACAACAGCCATATCTGGAAGAACATTTATAATCCAAGCAACATCAACTGCAGTATGTGCCAATGCTTTATACTCAGCTTCTATAGAACTCCTTGATACAAAATCTTGCTTCTTTGACTGCCATGTTGACAAACGGCTGATGCATCGGTGTAGTTGCAGAAGATTCAACACCAAATTTTTTTGCAAGCAACTTCAATTGAAGAAGAATTAAATCATTGGTAGTCTTGACTTCGGCCCGGAATTTGGCTTGAGAAATCCTGAATTCTTCTTGAGACTTCTTGAACTCGTCGAAGTTGGCTTCCCGATTGGAAACCCTCGATTCCATGGTGTTGCAAAACGTTTGCGGCGGTATACAACAGAGAAGGATTGAGAGGAACGAACGACTAGTTGTGATACCAATGTTAGAAACCTACTCTACATCTTCCACAATTGCACAAAAAGAGAGCAACATAAGAACAATACAAACAATACAATATTTCATTAACTGCCTTTCCTCTCTTACAATGTACTATTTATGCTAATACCCAACTCTAACTGTCAACACAAGATGATACCATCTGGCATCCTAACATAAGGAGTCACGAATTGTATCAGAATAACAATTAACAAAGTAAGCTTTTAATTGACTCTTAAACCCAAATTAACACTCGAGCATGCAGCTAATTAAGGTTGGTGTTCGTGAGCTGGCTGATTCTCGCCGTAATATTGTTGATAATTTAACATTTTATCAATTCAAAATTGTCATTATATACTTTAAAAAGGTTGAAAATTTTCAAAAACTTGTAAATTATATGAATAATGAATTATGTTCTGGAAATTCCGAAATTACTTTGATTTGATCCAATCTAAATTTTTAATTAAAGAAACCACCTAATCTGAAAAGTAGAAATCTTATTCATGGTGATCGGAAAGCCTGAAAATCACCTTTCATCCGGCAGCTCCATTCCTGCACATAACTGCATTTCACTCAGAAAAAGAAACCGCCTCTTGAACAACATATTCCAATATGAACGACTGTCACATCCCGACCCGGGGTCCACCACATCCCGGGCCCGCTCCACCACCGTAGCACGATATTGTCCGCTTTGGGCCCCGACCACGCCCTCACGGTTTTGTTTCTGGGAACTCACACGAGAACTTCCCAGTGGGTCACCCATCATGGGAGTGCTCTCGCGCGCTACTCGCTTAACTTCGGAGTTCCAACGGAACCCGAAGCCAGTGAGCTCCCAAAAGGCCTCGCGCAAGGTAGGGATGGGAATATACATTTAAGGATCACTCCCCTGGGCGATGTGGGATCTCACAATCCACCCCCCCTAGGGGCCCGACGTCCTCGTCGGCACACCACGGCCAGGGTTAGGCTCTGATACCACCCGGGCCGGGATGTGATAATTTGGTATCAGAGCCTAACCCTGGCCGTGGTGTGCCGACGAGGACGTCGGGCCCCTAAGGGGGGTGGATTGTGAGATCCCACATCGCCCAGGGGAGTGATCCTTATATGTATATTCCCATCCCTACCTAGCGCGAGGCCTTTTGGGAGCTCACTGGCTTCGGGTTCCATGGGAACTCCGAAGTTAAGCGAGTAGCGCACGAGAGCACTCCCATGATGGGTGACCCACTGGGAAGTTCTCGTGTGAGTCCCCAGAAACAAAACCGTGAGGGCGTAGTCGGGGCCCAAAGCGGACAATATCGTGCTACGGTGGTGGAGCGGGCCCGGGTTGTGGTCGGGGCCCGGGCCGGGATGTGACAACGACCGCTTACAACTTGAAAGCTATCTTTTAGATTATCACACTCACATGGTAATGCTTCCGCACTCGAAATCTCTGCTAACTTCAAAAGGTTCCCTGATCTGCTCAGTACGAAAAATATGAGAGAAAACATTGTGAGGAGCATATGTACCAACAAATTAAGCTTAATGTGAAACAACAAAGAAAATCAAGGTTAATTGCATCACAAATAGCTTAGATATTTAGGATAACAACGAAAAGATTCATCATGTCAACTGTCAAGATATAGGTTGTGAGCTTAAATAAAAAATTTGACTGACGCCATGTTTTGCATTGCAAATTAGGTACGCATTGGGTTCGGTATCTTGTAAGTTTTAGAAAAAAACCAAAACATAATCTTTGGAAACAACACTGTCTCCAAACTCATCTAAGCAGCAACTAATCCATTATGCATTATTAAAATTAAGGGGGGAAACTATAGCAATTGCCCCTGTATTTATCATTTGTTTTTTATTTGTCCGCTGAACTTTCTATCAAGTTTCAAGACCTCCTATTCCTAATCTCTTAAAATGTGTGTAATTTCTCTCTTCTTAGGTCCGTCAACTTTTCCTTTAAATTTGGAGTATTTTTTGGTGAATTCAAAACCCAAGTGATGTGCGGAGCTTGCACCGCTTAAGCCAGAGAGGGTGAGAAGAGGATGATTTTTTATTAAACTTTGAGCCATTTTGGTTAAATAACATTTTGGGATGATTTTTTGTTAAATATTTGTTGACCCAAGCCCTTTTCATTAAAGCTTCCTTTAATTTTTAGTTAATACAAAGTTATATTTCTAATATAAATTACTCCAAAAAAAATGGGAAGATTTGCACAAAAAATGTCGTGAGTTAAAGATGAATGCTTCGATTTCTAGAACAATTCAGTGCTTGCTTTTCTTTCAAACTTTTGAATACGATGTTGGACTGAAAATCTAGAGCCTACCTTTTAAACAAGCATGGGGTTAAGTCATTTTAACAAAAACTATTTAAGTGTAACCATGTAACACTGTGACGTGATGTTGACAATTGTTTTAATAACATCTTTAAAAGACTTGTTAGACAAGTTGGATGTAACTAAGTTTTGCCGTTATGTTGCGTCTCATATCTAATGATACATTGTCAAGTGTAAGTGTTTTTTTATATGATAATGTATTATTAAATTGAAATATCACATATCGATAAACCCGTTTTATGTAAGGTTTACTCCCACGATAGCTCAAAAATTGGAAGCATAAGAGATTCACACACTTACTAGGTTTGAATGGGGCATGCATGTGGAAGAGAATTCTCTCCGGGTCAATTCTATCAGGATATGGGGATCAACAAATCCTTATCGTTAAAAATAGATTTTACGGTCAGAAATTCTCTTTATTTTTTCACACACAATACTCCTTCACATCTTTACAATACTCCTTCACATCTTTGCTCTTCTCGCCTGCCATGGATTCCAGCAAGAGGTTTCGACGGGCAACGAGTTGGGCGGGCTCTTCCTCATCCTTATCCTCACCAAACTCTGTAATGTAACAGATTTTCTCCTTCAGATTCACTTCTTCACCACTCACAAGTCACCCAATGCCATGACTGCCATCATCCCACCCCCACCCCCTCCTCCCCCATCGACCGCACCCTTTCCCCTCTGGTTTCATGGCCACAAGATTAAATGGGTCTGTTGGCTCCGGAAGCAAAGCTTTGGAGATAATCTTAGTCCCAATGCATGTATGTATGCAATGCAAGGGCACCAAAGGTCAATTGTTGTCGCTTGACTAATTTGGAAATACGTGCAACTGGAAGATGTCACGAATTGTATCAGAATAACAATTAACAAAGTAGCTTTAATTAACTTTTAAACCTAAATTTATCGACCACCAGCACGTGCGGATCCAGCTAATTAAGGTTGGTGTTTATGAGCTGGCTGCTGTGGCCAATGGCCGAGTCAAGTCGTTGAGGCATGAAGGCAACAGATCCTGGCACACGTGCGGGGGGGACAGAGAGCCGTGCGTGCCGTGCGTGCGGGGACCAAAGTCCGTGACTTCTTCTTCCTAGGGGGCCCATTAGGCCCAAACCATTCCCTTGAAATTAACAAAATAAATTTATAATCCCACCTCGTGAATTGTCTTGATGAACTGAGTCTTCCTCTCAATTTTATTGTTCAAACCGGAAAAGCCACGCCGGATTCTTTTTTTAAGATTCTGCAATTGTGTTCGTTCATCGTATATCATGCGGTTAAAATTATTTAAAATTTAAAACTCAAATATAAATAGTACCTAATAAAAACTGACCGCACGATATACAATGAACGGACACGATTGCGAGATCCCTAGAAAAAGAATCCGGCGATGATCATTTTCCGTTCAAACCCTCATCCTTTCAATAGCTATTATAAATGTATGACACGTTTATATAAGGGTAATTGAAATTAAAAACGTAATTATGATTACAAAAAAACTTCTGTTTACCAAATATTGAGAAATCAAGAAAGAGGTAGAGCCCACACAAATTAAGGAATCCAACTCTTGAAATTGAAGGAATTGAATTCCCTATATAGATTATGTATTTGAGTTCCACAAAGGTAAGGAAATCGGAATGCATTTTTCCATCTTTTATGCCCTCTCACTTGCCTGCTCATCCTTGTGATTCTCGCTTAGGAGACCGTGGACGTGTTTCTCGCTCACTGGCTAGTCCTCATGTGATGTCGCTTTCACGACCACAAACACGAGGTCTAGGGCCAGATTGCTCCCGACTTTGGCAGTGTCGATTAGGGATGGGCAAATACCCATTGGTTATGGGTAACAGCGGTTACTCGCCCGTTTAAATTAAACGGTTATGGTTATGGGTAACCGTTTAGATAAATAAAAGGTTATGGGTATAACCGTTTACCCGTGAAATTTAAATGGGCGGTTATGGGTATTAACCGCGGTTATAAACGGGTAACCTTTTAACCATTTATTTTATATATGTAAAATTAACACAAACCATATTCCCTATCGAACAAAACTTAGAGATCAATGTTATTGGCTATAGTGCATGATTTCATGGTCCATTATATATATATATATATATATATATATATATATATATATATATATATATATATATATATATATATATATGTATTATGTTAATACTTTACATTCCGAGTTAAATAACCAAAGAATATTATCTTTCAACAGTTTTCGTAACCCAATAATACCTAGCCAATTTTATATTACCTTCATTGTTAATAGTTAAAAATATCGTTTTTAAACTATTATTTCAATTATTAGAATGGTATAAGGACTTAAAAAATTAAAACACGGAAATGTATGATGAATGTACCTATAACGGTGTTTAATTGTTAGAAAAAGAAAATTATGACAAATTTTTTTTTTTTAAATTTTCAAGTTGTTAAAAAA
This sequence comes from Cotoneaster glaucophyllus, assembly GCA_036320875.1. NCBI lineage: Eukaryota > Viridiplantae > Streptophyta > Magnoliopsida > Rosales > Rosaceae > Cotoneaster > Cotoneaster glaucophyllus. Next base: position 20,025,100 of record CM070073.1, read on the forward strand.
ACACTTAGACGGGTGAAAAATGAGTAAATGTTAAAAAAAGAAATGATAAACGGGTTAAAAATGATAAAAGGGTAAACGGGTATTAAACGGTTATGGTTAAATGGGTATGCGATTAAACGAGTCCCTTAAAATGATGAGCGGAAGAACCCCAGTTACTATCCGAAGGAACTTGTTCAACAAAGAAAGCAGAAGATAGATACAAAAACAAAACGGTTTTCCTTATGGTCATTTTCAAAGAAGCATTCAATCCACGTAAGTCGATTCAATGCTACATAGCACAATGAAAAATTCACATTTAGACAGCAGTAAATCACTTGTTTGTATCACTTTGAACTGCCTCCGAGAATAATCCAACTTATGTCGATCAAACAAAAATGAACAAAGAAGAGAGGTGCCTAAGCTAAAAGCTGACCTGTTTAGATAGGAATACCGAAGCCTGTGATGTGTGATGTGTGATGTGTGATGTGTGATACTCAACCTTGAACTGAAAAACCCAGTAACATCAAGCACTTTCAATGACGTATGGTACTTACCCTGAAAAAACCAAGGGGAAACATACTTGTAAACAGAAAATGTTATACAAGCGTTCCTTCTGATCAGTTTCTAGTGTTTTTAAGACATAAGGGCTCATCATGAATAACTGCAGTTGAACATCATTTGCGCATGCGACATATATGGTTCTCACCTCTTTCTAGTTTCTAGACCACACTCGTATATCACAATATAAGTATAATGCAAATATAAATGAGCAAATAATTTCAGACAAATTCACTCTACTTGTAATTTTAGAAAATGTACATTGATAACGATAGATTAAGAGAGATCCACATAAGATTCATTCCTGCACATAACTGCATTTCACTCAGAAAAAGAAACCACCTCTTGAACAACATATTCCAATATGAACGACCGCTTACAACTTGAAAGCTATCTTTTAGATTATCACACTCACATGGTAATGCTTCCGCACTCGAAATCTCTGCTACCTTCAAAAGGTTCCCTGATCTGTTCAGTACGAAAAATATGAGAGAAAACATTGTGAGGAGCATATGTACCAACAAATTAAGCTTAATGTGAAACAACCAAGAAAATCAAGGTTAATTGCACCACAAATAGCTTAGATATTTAGGCTAACTACGAAAAGATTCATCATGTCAACTGTCAAGATATAGGTTGTGAGCTTAAATAAAAAATTTGACTGACACCATGTTTTGCATTGCAAATTAGGGTGTTTTGCAGTACGCATTGGGTTCGGTATCTTGTAAGTTTTAGAAAAAAACCAAAACATAATCTTTGGAAACAACACTGTCTCCAAACTCATCTAAGCAGCAACTAATCCATTATGCATTATTAAAATTAAGGGGGAAAAATATAGCAATTCCCCCTGTATTTATCATTTGTTTTCGATTTGTCCGCTGAACTTTCTATCAAGTTTCAAGACCTCCTATTCCTAATCTCTTAAAATGTGTGTAATTTCTCTCTTCTTAGGTCCGTCAACTTTTCCTTTAAATTTGGAGTATTTTTTGGTGAATTCAAACGAGATTTTCCCTTATTTATAATAATAATGGAAAAATTGTTTGTATCCCAAATTAATTCATATAAAAACAAACCGATAGTATTAACATGTTCAAGTATCCAAGTATATGGGTTCAACGCTTTCTTAATGACAATGATAATAACCTTAAAAAGTACTAACATCACTGTGCATGTACTTATATAACATATAAGAGATATAAAAGAGAGAAGGAAACAATCTACTTACAATGGAGTAAAGCCGGCAATATTCCTCTCACCCAAACTGTAGAAAGGTATCAAGCAAGGACGTTGGGTAAAAGAAAGGAAAGTTATAACCAGGTTTTGAGCCATCTTTACCTTTGACTTGTTGAACAGTTTACATTTCTGGCTTTCAAAGTCCCAGCTAAAGATCAATTCTGAAGTGTCATAGAAGATGACATGAGCATTCATACTTATTGCATTGGGTTTAAACACTATATCTGCACTGGGTATAAACATTGTATCCGCCCCCCATACCAAACTATTCCTAACAACACTATATTTGAGAGTCCATTGGTCACCAGATTCACATCGATCATTATAAGACCAAAAACGAAAATTATTTGAACCATCACATGTTACATAACAAACAAGATCCTTTGACATCCCATTGTTGCACTGGTCCTATCATTGTCCGCAAGAACACGAGAGCATTCAAAGGCTCGAGCTTTAATGGTATTGAGGTCAATACACAAACCTTCCTGTGAACTAGCAAGGCCATATAACACCCCCCGCAAGTATACAAAATGCCTGCAAACCTTGGAACTTTTAAACCCATCAATGAACATGGGGTTGAGTTGACCCACTGTCCAGATTGCGAAATATATCGGCCATCAAGGTGAGGGTTGGCGTTGGGACTGTGGAACCACTGGATTTGGATTGTGGGGAATGATCAATTCGAACAACTCTAGTGGTTGGATTCAATAGGGTCAAAAGCCAAGGCAGCACAAAAATGCTCACGCTCATGTTCGCATGCTATAGGTATGGAGACGTGGTTCGGTGATGGGGTTGAACACACAGAATTGACAAGTGCGTAGGTTAAAGAACAGAATTAACCCACTACAACAGTCAAGATAATTGTCAGATACGTCGCGCGGCTGACTTAGAACTACTTTACCGGGTTTTAGAATGCCATCATTCCAGAATTTGGTCCAGTAGTTATAATTATGATGCAAACATACATAATTGAGTTGAACATACGTATCATCATCAGCCGGCCACAGAGTGGGGTAGGAAAGACCTATAACAGGAGACTGCGATCGAAATCTCCACAACCAAACATCAAAGATTATTCGATGCCTTGACTTGGCAACTATCTTGCATTTCATAGTGCCTGTATACGGATATGGTTTCCAGCCGTCTAAGCAAAAAGCTAACCTGTCTGTATACGGATAAGACAGTGTTTTCAGGCTATAATGGCTCATTATGAAGAACTGCACTTCAACATTATTCACGATCACGAAAAATATGGTTCCCAGCTCTTTCTAGACCACTCATGTATCTCAAAATTATATCCTGCAGATATAAGTGAGCAAATGATTTCAGGTAGTTTGCTCGACTTATAACACCAGAAAATGTACACAGCTATTATATACAAAAACAAACAGATATCATGATAGTGTTATAATTATGATGCAAAAACAAACAGAAAATGTACACAACTATTATATAAAAAAACAAACAAATGATTCCAGTAGTTATAATTATGATGCAAACATATGTAATTGAGTTGAAGATACGTATCATCATCAGCCGGCCACAGAGCCGTATAGACCTATAACAAGAGACTGCGACCAAAATCTCCGCAACCAAACATCACAGATTATTCGATGCCTTGACTTGGCAACTATCTTGCATTTCATAGTGTCTGTATATGGATATGGTTTCCAGCTGTCTAAGAAAAAAGCTAACCTGTCTGTATACGGATAAGACTGTTTTCAGGCCATAATGGCTCATTATGAAGAACTGCACTTGAAAATTATTTACGATCGCGACGAATATGGTTCCCAGCTCTTTCTAGACCACTCATGTATCTCAAAATTATATCCTGCAGATATAAGTGAGCAAATGATTTCAGGTAGTTTGCTCGACTTATAACACCAGAAAATGTACACAACTATTATATACAAAAACAAACAGATATCATGATAGTGTTATAATTATGATGCAAAAACAAACAGAAAATGTACACAACTATCATATACAAAAACAAACAAATGATTCCAGTAGTTTTAATTATGATGCAAACATACATAATTGAGTTGAAGATACATATCATCATCAGCCGGCCACAGAGTGGGGTAGTACAGACCTATAACAGGAGACTGCGACCAAAATCTCCGCAACCAAACATCACAGATTATTCAATGCCTTGACTTGGCAACCATCTTGCATTTCATAGTGTCTGTATAAGGATATGGTTTCCAGCTGTCTAAGCAAAAAGCCAACCTGTCTAAGATAGTGTTTTCAGGCCATAATGGCTCATTATGAAGAACTGCACTTGAACATTATTCGCGATCGCGACAAATATGGTTCCCAGCTCTTTCTAGACCACTCATGTATCTCAAAATTATATCCTGCAGATATAAGTGAGCAAATGATTTCAGGTAGTTTGCTCGACTTATAATACCAGAAAATGTACACAACTATTATATACAAAAACAAACAGATATCATGATAGTGTTATAATTATGATGCAAAAACAAACAGAAAATGTACACAACTATTATATACAAAAACAAACAAATGATTCCAGTAGTTATAATTATGATGCAAACATACGTAATTGAGTTGAAGATACATATCATCATCAGCCGGCCACAGAGTGGGGTAGTACAGACCTATAACAGGAGATTGCGACCAAAATCTCCGCAACCAAACATCACAGATTATTCGATGCCTTGACTTGGCAACTATCTTGCATTTCATAGTGTCTGTATATGGATATGGTTTCCAGCTGTCTAAGCAAAAAGCTAACCTGTCTGTATACAGATAAGACAGTGTTTTCAGGCCATAATGGCTCATTATGAAGAACTGCACATGAAAATTATTTACGATCGCGACAAATATGGTTCCCAGCTCTTTCTAGACCACTCATGTATCTAAAAATTATATCCTGCAGATAGAAGTGAGCAAATGATTTCAGGTAGTTTGCTCGACTTGTAACACCAGAAAATGTACACAACTATTATATACAAAAACAAACAGATATCATGATAGTGTTATAATTACGATGCAAAAACAAACAGAAAATGTACACAACTATTATATACAAAAACAAACAAATGATTCCAGTAGTTATAATTATGATGCAAACATATGTCATTGAGTTGAAGATACGTATCATCATCAGCCGGCCACAGAGTGTTAGTAAAGACCTATAACAGGAGACTGCGACCAAAATCTCTACAACCAAACATCAGAGATTATTCAATGCCTTGACTTGGCAACTATCTTGCATTTCATAGTGTGTATATGGATATGGTTTCCAGCTGTCTAAGCAAAAAGCCAACCTCTCTGTATACGGACAAGATAGTGTTTTCAGGCCATAATGGCTCATTATGCAGAACTGCACTTGAACATTATTCGCGATCGCGACAAATATGGTTCCCAGCTCTTTCTAGACCACTCATGTATCTCAAAATTATATCCTGCAGATAGAAGTGAGCAAATGATTTCAGGTAGTTTGCTCGACTTATAACACCAGAAAATGTACACAACTATTAAATACAAAAACAAACAGATATCATGATAGTGTTATAATTATGAGCAAAAACAAACAGAAAATGTACACAACTATTATATACAAAAACAAACAAATGATTCCAGTAGTTATAATTATGATGCAAACATACATAATTGAGTTGAAGATACATATTATCATCAGCCGGCCACAGAGTGGGGTAGTACAGACCTATAACAGGAGATTGCGACCAAAATCTCCGCAACCAAACATCACAGATTATTCGATGCCTTGACTTGGCAACTATCTTGCATTTCATAGTGTCTGTATAAGGATATGGTTTCCAGCAGTCCAAGCAAAAAGCCAACCTGTCTGCATACCGATAAGATAGTGTTTTCAGGCCATAATGGCTCATTATGAAGAACTGCACTTGAACATTATTCGCGATCGTGACAAATATGGTTCCCAGCTCTTTCTAGACCACTCATGTATCTCAAAATTATATCCTGCAGATATAAGTGAGCAAATGATTTCAGGTAGTTTGCTCGACTTATAATACCAGAAAATGTACACAACTATTATATACAAAAACAAACAGATATCATGATAGTGTTACCAACGCTTTGATGTAGCTTTCCATGAGCAAACCAATGAAGAACTAAGTAATAAAATCCTCTTTCACTACCTCCCAACTTTTAGGGAGAAAGAGAGCCTGGTTAGTCTTACCAATGGATGGCGATCATGGCATTGGCACTGGTTCGGCAGAACAATTGGCATGTCTTGCTTGGTGCTGGCTCACTGGGTCCCCAAGGGCATGGATTCGCTTGGACTGACCCTTTTCCGGCCTGATTTTATCATCACATCGGTTTATAAGATATTTGGACCCAACTGGATTTGGCTGCCTTCTGATTAAGAAATCAGTAATCAGATGCCTCGCCTCCAAATCAGTCGGGGTCAACTGGGTCTGGAATGGTGAAGATTACCCCTGAATACCCCTTATATCATGCCCAATGGGTCAGTGTTGAATTCTGCAACAAATGGTGTTGGGATTTTTGTCAGACTTCCACTTCTCAGCATCAGAACCTAGAAAATGGATCAACCGCTGATAGTTGCACATAGATTATAAGTTGCGCCAAAAGTAGAGAGGGGAGTTAAAATGGAGGAATGAACTAAATTACGTTTGATTATGAAGACCCACAGGGATTGAAATGGGATTAAAAACTTGAATACAAAACCGATAACTTTTGCCCCTGATTCGATCGTGGTTGGCAACTATATATATATTAAAAACTAAATTCCAATCAAATTTCCCTATCCACACTCTTCACAACAAAACCCATATATTAAACAGCAACCCAGAATTCTCAGAATTATTAGAGAAAAAAAAACTCAATCTTATATACAAGTTTCCAATTAATTACGCTAATAAAACAAATATAAGAGATATTACGAATTAATATAAGAATTACCAGACCATCGCTCCCAAATCCATCGGTACAGCCGGCTTGGCTTCCATGCTGAATGAGGATGGGAACGGGGAAGAAAGAAGTGAAGAGGAGAAGGGCCTTCTTAAAATACCATTTTGCCCCTACTAATAATTGCACAGAATAGGGTCATTTAGGGTATTTAGATAACTACTAGACTACAACGGCCCGAACGACGCCGTATCTAATTATTCAAATAGGCAACCTTCCCTCCATTTCTCGAACCCATAAACAAATCGGAGAAGCAAACAGCTCGGAGCTCTGCTCTCTTCGACGAACAGAACTGCAAGGAACGATTGAAGATCGGACTTTCAGGTTTGATATATAATATCCTTCAAATGTTATGAGTATTTATAAGTCTTTCTCCATTTCTTGAAATGTAGTTTACAGCTTTTCCTCCATTTCTTGAAATCAGACCAGTAAAAGCTGCAGCTCGGAGCTCTGCTCTCCTGCGAAGAACAGAAGTGCGAGGGACGATTCTAGATTGGACTTTCAGGTTTGATATATAATATCCTTCATATGTTATGTGTATTTATAACTCTTTCTCCATTTCTTGAAATGTAGATTATAGCTTTTCCTCCATTTCTTGAAATCAAACAAGTAAATGCTGCAGGTCGGAGCTCTGCTCTCCTACGACTTGATTTGGATCCAGTACAGCATTCCATGGACACCGAAGCGATCTTTTGTCCGATTAAGAAAACACAAATTTTCGTTTGCAGAAAGATTGGCGGGAAGGTAAATGTTTTATTTTTTTATTTTTTTTTTCTCTTGATTTTATTAAGGTTTTCTTTAATTTTTAATCTAATTTAATCTTGTGTTTTCTTATCAAGGCATCGAAATACGAAAGCGAATACATACACCGCAAAGTCCTAGGTTAGTTGAATTACTTGATTTTTTGTATTATTTTTCTTTCTATTTGTAAATTTGATTTGATTTTTCATCTATTTACATATTTAATTACTTTAATTTATTGTTATTTGTGAGTTAATAGGAAAAGGAGCTTTTGGATTTGTTGTCTCTTGCACTCACATCCTGGACCGCAACGATTACGCTGTGAAATGGGTGCGTTTCGGGCAGGACAATCTGTCATTTGAGAAGGTGCAGAGGTAAAAAAAAAATCATAATATTTTTTATTTATTTTTATTCATTTATCTAATTTAAAGTGCTGGTATATGTTATATACTCTTTTTTTGTAATTTTGTTTGCATTTCTCAGTGAGGCAAAGGAGATGTGCAATCTCGTTCATTCCAACGTGGTTCGCTATTTCTCGGTAAGTATGAACACTATCCTAATCTCTTCTTTTCCTATTATCTTCTTTGTTTAAAAACATTTTTTTTTCTTTGAACACCCATTTTTTCCATTGTTGTTTGTATATAAAACATGAGAATTGTTATCAGCACTTTAAACATCTAGTCGGGGCACTTCAAACCTATATTAAGAAGAAAATTAGAATGCCAATAATCGTCCTCCAAAAGATATTTAAATTTAAAAGAATTTTCCAAACGAGTCAATAGTGGCATTTTTCTTGGTTTAAACCCAATTTCACCATTTGGTTGCTTTAGTTCTTTTACATCCAAAATATGCAGTCTACCTAGTAAAGCAAAATGGGACCCAAAACACATAGGCGCAATACACATCTTGTCCGGTTGTGTCAATTTTATTAACCACAAAAATACTAGTTCGTCTCTAGACACCCTTTGTTTATTATACACCCAAATTGTAAATTTTTTTCTAGGCACCCCCATGTTTTTCATAACACCCCAATTTATTATTATTTTTTTCTCTAGACACCCTTAATAGTTTTGACAAAAAAAAAAAAAAAATTAAATAAATAACCTTCTTCACATTTCTCTTTTCATAAATTTTATTTTATTGATTTATGAATACAATTTTATATTGTATTAATTTATTCTTGTAAATTAGACTTGGTACGAGCCACCAGGTGTCCGGACATTTTTTGGTGATGTCGATCTTAAAGCGGCAGTGCTTTATCATTATATCTGTATACAAATGGAACTCTGTGACAGGTAATTGATAACCCAATATTTATGTGCAATTTGATTTGTTTATTTTTATTTATTTATTGTTCATAAGTATGTAACTTTTGTTGTTGTTGCTGCTGCTGTTGTATGATGTGACACACAGGTCACTGGACGAACTGCTTAAGGACCAAAAAAAAAATGGCAAAAAAGGATTGGAGAGTAAAGCATTGCCTTACTTCATTCAGATCTTGCAGGGGTTGGAATACCTTCATAGCAAAGATGTCATTCACGGAGATTTAAAACTTGACAACATACTTCTTCACGATGATCAGCTTAAAATTTGTGACTTTGGGACAGGTAAGTAGTGATTTAGTTTGTTTTATGTTTTAATTTTTATTTATTTCTGTGGTTTTTTATTTAAATAATTGATGAAGTCTATACTCTAGAATGACCAAACTTAGGGGTAAGTCTTCAATCGTACGGCTTTATATTCATCAAACTTATATTAATTTTTTCTTTCATTCAATCTTCACCATCCAGACAATTAAAGGAAAATTACAAACCTAAACCTTTGACTCACATTCAAAAATCTTAAATTCGCTGTCAGCCCCAAATTTCAAAAACCAATAAGTCAACAAATACAAACTGTAGAGTGTGAAATTGGAATACATTCTAATGCCGAGGGGAAACCAAAAGTAACATTCCTTTTGATGCCAAAACTGTCAATCTCAAACCCGAAAGTTGAAAGGAACTGTTGAATCCTAAAACCAGTAACTTCATTTCAGTGGTCTGTTCACATCCAAAATTGATCAAACAAGCAGTGGCTCCTCCTACTAGAATATACCCAACAAGCAGAACCAGGTACGTTGGCCACACTCACCACCATCCAACACAACCGAACACATCCTCCTCCACCCCCACCCTCCTTCTTTCCCTCTCTCTCATGACACTTCGGTAGAGGGCTCAGTATCAGATTGCGGAGGGGAGAGGTAGCTAGGAAGGGAATGGTGGTCGTTTGGCCAGAGATTTGCTGTAATTTTTTGGGAATGTTCAATCTTTTTCCTCTTTTCAATCGAATTTTCAGTTTTCCAATCTCTCATTTTTGTTGTTGGCTGTGTATTTTTCCTTAATGCATACAGTCTAGGTGGTATCTAATTTGAGTTGTCTCTTTATTGTAGCCAAACACACTAGAGAAGCAAGTTATGTAAAGGATATGAATGCTGTGGGGCTTATATTCTTCCAAATGGTCAATGGCATAAACCAATATGATCTCCTCGATTTTAAGTACAAAAACGCATTACCTGCCACATGGAAAGAGCAAACAGAAGAAGCAAGAAAATTATTGTCCATGTTGAGGGATAAATGTCCTCCCACAGCGTTTGACGCTTTCCATTTAGCTGAACAGCTGACGAGTGGTGATGTCCCCTTAACTAGATAGATAGTAGTCGGATGATAAATAAGAAAAATTGTACAGAAAACATAGTCATACTAGTACTAGTTTAAAGCAAAAGAAAAATTGTACAAAAAGTTCTTTTTCAACTGCACAACAATTGTGTGCAGACTAGGTATTCAGTGATGTGCCTGACCCTCAGCTGGAACGCTACTGCTGCAAATGGTCCTATGTTTGTTGAGGTTGTCCTTGTCAAACACCAGACCACCAAGCCTTTTCTTGAGCTTTATCATCTGTGGATCCATGCAAGGCTCAAGGGCTGGGCTTCTTCTGATGACGGCAGCAGTTCCAGTTGGTTTGTGTTTCTTGGTTTACACTCTTTTGAATCTGTTTCTCAGAAAGGACCGCGAAAATAAAACTGGATTCTGCTACCATATCCAACCATCAATGATCACAAGTGCACTGGAACTTGCATTTGGGTGTATTTCTCTGCTGGAAGTGCTAATGAATGAAATCAATGTTTTGAGACAATTCAAGGGGAAGGGTTTTCTGCTTTCTTGGGCTCATACTGATGCTTTTAGCCGTTCTCCAAAAGAGTGGAAAAGTCCGTGAAGCTGAAATGCACGGGAAGGAAAAGAAGAGTCTGCAGAATGACTTTCTGTTTGCTGGCCCGGGGATATGGTTCCGATGCTATTTGGCACCATGAGATTCTTCATTTTGATCGTGTGCTGCAAAACAACGCCTTTCTCCTGTCAACACGGTGGCTGTAGTGTACGCGATAGCACTGGCAACATGTCATCAGTTGAAATTCCGTGGAATTTGAAAAAGGCATCACCCTATGGGCTTCATCAATCTGAATGCTTGGATAAAAAGCTACACAACGCAAGGACCACACTAGGTATTCAGCTGCTTGTAAACCAAGTTAACTACATCAGCGTGGAAGTTATGCTGATTAAATCGTATGGCAAAGCAGCAATCTTTGATTTCACACGCTTTGGAGTTCTCTTGATGGAACTGCAACTCTGCTGAGCTCCATTTTTCTTTTCTTCTTGTCAATTGTCATGCTACATAAGTTGCTTTTCAATACCGTTCTCTCTGCTGGAAGACTGGAAGTGGTGCCAATAAAGGACTTAAAACTATCTGTGAGGTGAGGGGATGGCCCCAATCTAGTTGCGTTTCTTTAATTTTTTTTCTTCCAACTTGATTTTTTCAATTCTCTTCACATTCCGCACCCGCGCCACCAAAAATCATCTCAGTATCAACTTTAATTGTTTATCAACCTACTGATGAAACGCTTGGAGTGGACGATTATATTTCAAGTACCTCATGTTGGAGTTTTGAGCCTCCTTTAGTCCCACATCGGGAGCTCAAGTTCCCTAGAGGTCTTTATATTAGGTTAGCAACCTTGATTATGGTTTAGGTATTGGATTATTTGGAATGCGAATCAAGGTTTAGGCCATTAATTGTGTGGATTAGGCTTGATAATTATATCATAATGTTAATATTAATTTTAATATTGAATTAAGTTTTTTAATTAAATTAATTAAATTAATTAAAACCCGTTTTGATTAATAGACACAACTGTTTGGAAATAGTTGTGTGGTTTCAGAAACATCGAAAATGTATTTGAAGATGTATGAAATAGCCTATATAATTGAAGACTCAGGTAAATCATCTTTTTCCTTTCCCATCTCTCCCATACAAAACCTTACAGAGAGTAAACACACAAAGCAATTCGCCAGAATTCTATAATCCGGTGCGGATTATAGGATTAGATAGTTATATCCTAGTCGGGCAAACGTCATCGAACCACAAGCACAAAAGTGGAATAGAAATACTGTTCGAAGGACATAACTTTTGTGCTAGCCTCTATGTGTGATTTAATCAAGTTAGTATCATTTAAGTCCCCTAATTATTTATGTTATTTCATTCTGTATTGCAAGTATTTTTCGTTAATAAAGAATTAGCATTTCAATTTTTGTTATTTTATTTATTTTCTGAATTGTTCTCCAACACATGTTCCCTTATTGGATGTATGACACTTCCTCAGATTAGAAGATTAGTTGTTGTGGTTAGTATTGTGTTTATTGTTGTTAATTGGTTAGAAACTTAACTTGCACGTGCAAAGCAAGTAATCATTGAAAAATATATTGTTGTTGATTATTTCAATCATAGAATTATAGTATCCCGGGTTTTAGAATGCCATCATTCCAGAATTTGGTCCAGTAGTTATGATTATGATGCAAACATACGTAATTGAGTTGAAGATACGTATCATCATCAGCCGGCCACAGAGTGCGGTAGTACAGACCTATAACAGGAGACTGCAACCAAACATCAGAGATTATTCGTACCATGACTTGGCAACTATCTTGCATTTCATCAAATCCAACTGTGATAATCTGCTCAAAATATTAAACCTCAAATCATCAGACATATATAAATTCCTAGCACCCGAATCATTTAAATCGACAGCAGCAGCCGTAGAGCTAACCATAAAATTCTGAAACTGAACGCAGATCAATTTTTAAAGTCTTCGTATTACATCCTATTCCTATTCGGATTGGGATTGGGATTTTGGATTTGGATTTGATTACTCTCTGCCGGTTAAGAGAAACTGCTTAGAGCTTTTATCTTTTCATTATTCAGGGAGGAAAACCAAATATCACATACTGCCGCCTTTTCCCCCATCGGCTTCAGTTACGAAATATTGTGTACTTTTGATATTAAATGAGAACCTTACCCTCATTCTAAGCGCCCTCAATTCCCAACTAGGGTTTCTCTACAGCCCGTTACTCTCTAAAACGCTCTCATGCCTCCGTGTAAATGTAATAAATTCATTATCATGGCAAATAATCAAAGATACGACATTAGTATGGACAAGCTATAACCTGGATACTCTTATTAAATAATAACTTCCTCGTAGTTATAATTTTTCTTTTTAATAATCTTAAGTACATGCATAATTTCGCCCCATTGTACATGACCCACAAGCCACCTGCACTAGTGCCAATAATTGTCACCGGTCACTGGTGCCAGAAAAGGTTTCCAATCGCCTAAAAATTTTGAAGTCACTTTTCAACATTAACATAAATAAAAATAACGTATGTACAGCTTTTTTTACGTGAGTGTATTTTTTTTCAATGAGAACTTTATTAATTAGTCATAAGATGATAATTAATGGTGTTCCACTCACGGAGGAACTTACTTGTTCTCCCACTTATTATTAACGTACCATTACTTTACAAACTTAATAAAACGACCAATTCATACTCTTTATCATTACCTAAAGATCATGTATACCAAAAATCGTTCCATTTGACTGTCTTTTAGCAATCTATAGGTGTCACATTAATTAAACGGTTTTCGTAACAAATAAAACACTCATGATGAAGCATCCATTTGCTTGATGCATATAAATGACTAAGCGATCTCCAAATTGAATGATTTTTTTAATGCATATGTATGTGGGCGATTTTGAAATGTTTTTTTAATGCATCCATTTGCTTGATGAAGCATCCATTTCCTTGATGCATATGTATGTGTGTGTGTGAAAGGGAGTGCTAGCTGTAGTGGCCGATTTTGAAATGTTTTTTAATGTTTTGAGTGCATTAGTGTAGCTCAATACTTGATTAACCGATTATACTTAACAGAAATATTGTTGCTATGTTGTTAATATATTAACATCTTATTGATTTAAAAAAGAATTTCCCACGTATATATGAAAAAGTTCGAGAAAGTTCAAACTTGTAAAATATATGAATAATGAAATATATTTTCGAAATTTCGAGATTACTTTGATTTGATCCAATCTTAAAAAAATTAAAAAATAAATTAACCACCTAATCTGAAAAGGAGAAATCTTATTTACTATCAGATATGTCTGAAAATCACCCTTAACCCGGCAGCTCCATTCCTGCACATAATTGCATTTCACTAGGAAAAGAAAACCGCTTCTTGATCAACATATTCCAATATGAACGACCACTTACTTGTACGCTATCTTCTGGTTTATCACACTCACATGGTAATGCTTCCGCACTCAAAATCTGTGCTTCCTTTAAAAGGCTCCCTGATCTGTTGGTAGGAAAAATATGAGAGAAAATATTGTGAGGTGCATATATACCAACAAATAAAGCTTCATGTGAAACAACAAAGAAAATCAAGGTTAATTGCATCACAAATAGCTTAGATATTTAGGCTAACTACGACAAGATTCATCGTGCGAAGACAGGTTGTGAGCCTCAACAAAAAGTTACCCATTAATTATGCAACTATTGAGTTCGGTGTCCTGTAGGTTTTAGAAAAGAACCAAAATATGGACTCTTTGAAAACAACATTGTGACTCTAAAGTCATCTAAGCAGTAACTAATTAATCCATTTTTCTTTGGTAAAATTAAAGGACAGAATATAGCAATTCCCCCTGTACTTATCATTTGTTTAATTTTCGATTTGTCAGTAGAACTTTCTATCAAGTTTCAAGCCCTCTATCCTCTGAAGATGTCGAAATTCCTCTCTTCTTGGGTCTATCAATTTTTCCTTTAAATTTGAAGTCATTTTTGTTGAATTCAAACGGGATTTCCCCACATTTATAAGAATAAACGATAAAGTGTTTGCTCTCCAATTTAAGTCAAGTATCCAAGTATGTGGGTTTAGTTACGAAAAATCTCTTCTTAATGACAATGATAATAACCTTTAAGGGTGCGTTTGTTGCACCGGACTATCTCAGACTGGATTAACTTCATGGACTAAGCTGGATTGGCTCAGACTAGACCGAGCTGGACTAATTTAGTGAAGTGTTTGGTGCAGTGTCAGACTAAAAAGCAAGATAATTAATAAATTATAATATTTTATTAATTAATGCATATATAGTAATATTTTATATTATTTAATGTTTATATAATAATATTTTATGTTTTTTAATGCATATTTATTCCCCTTTTACTTTACTCCAATACCTCCAGAACCATCTATTCTTTTCTTCTCCATCTGGCTCCGCCCCATTTCTTCTTTCCTCCATCTTTTTCCTGCAAAAAGCAAGTGTGAAGTTCATCGCAAATCCTTCAAAACAAGCTCATCATCTTCACCCTTGTGGAGCCAAAAATAATCACAAGGCGACACGTGGACTTTCGGATTAAGAAGACAAGAATGCCCTTGAGGAGCACCAGAAATCCTACGCGCGAGCAGCCGGTAATTATCATCGGTCAAGTCAAAAGCGCCCATAAAAGGTAACCAAATCCGAATTATTTCATCCATCCACATTTAAGACAATTATCCCACATAAATGGAGATAATTGGCAAATTAATGAGGATATTCCTCATTAATTGGCCAATTAACTTAGCCCTAAAATCCAAATAATACCCTAAATGGCCGGTCCTCCCTTCTCCAAAGGGGGCCGGCCACTTCCCCTTTTTATTACCCACATTCCTTTCTTTTTTTCTCCTTTTTTAGCCACCAATTCAATTACTCCCTATTATCTTTCTTCATAAATATAAATCCTTTCCCTATTTGATTAATTAGCCAATAAATAGGCTAATTAATCCTAGATCTCACACCAAAAACCCTAGCATGGCCGGCCACCCCCTATTTCCTATAAATACTATCCCATTTTCTCACAAAAACCAAATTCCAATCCTTGGGCAAAAACACTCTAAACACTTTTTCTCTCTAATTCTAACTTTGGCATCGGAGGTTCTTCAGCCAAAGCCCCCCCCATTCATCGTGGGCGCGTGAGGCTTTTGGCCTTAACCTAAGGTGTTTATTATCTTGTAGGTGCAAAGTCGTCCAAGACCGAAGAGGAGAAAATTTGCATCCACAAATTGGTGCTTTCATTGAGAGAGGAAGTTTACGCTCGAAAAAGACTCTCGCACTCAAAGGTTTTTTCTTCAATTTCTAGTCCGTTTGTATTCTTTCGTACGTTTTTATTATTAGAATTTTTTACTCGTAAAAAGTTCTTTGGTAAAGCGTATAAAAAAAAAAAGAAAAATACATAATGGTTAGAGATCTAGAAAATTCGATGAGCAACAATTCAAACATTCAAGGCGTGGGACCACGGCGATCTACGAGTTTGAATGTGACTCTTGGGGAGATGGCGCCACCACCACGAGGCTCCGCCATGGGAACCACCGCGGTGACCACCCGCGGCGAGGTCCATGGTACCACTACGGCGGTCCAAGCCTCGCACTCGCGCCCACCTCGCGTTGAGCAGCTTGCTCCTGCAGCCAAGCCTGCCCACGCAGCCAAGCCTGGCCACGCAGCCCTGCCTGCCCACGCAGCCCCGCCTGGCCACGCAGCCCTGCCTGCCCCAGTGGTGTCCCAAGCAGCCCGAGTCGTGCCCGGAATCATCCACATGTCCACCGCTCGAGAAGGAGTTTTCCTATCTAGTTCATCTAATCTGAGTGGTGAGCAGAACCTGTCCCGGCAAGTCATGGAGTTGACGAGCGCCCTAGCGCAGCAGACAACCCTGGTGAATCAACTCTTGCAGCGCACGGAGATCCAACGCGCCCCAGAGGAGGAACCTTTCCGGCAACGTCCTGGCAAGCAGCCGATCAATCAGACTGAGCAGTCAGGCGATGTGCAATCTTGGCTGGGCCCCAGAGATAGCGTGGACTCCCGTCTTAGAGCGAGGAGGAGCGTGCACTCTCGGTTAGGCCCGCGAGTAAGCATACGATCGAGGTTGGGGCCGCATATTGAAGGATCGCACGAGCAACCGTCCAGGCAGAGCGTTCATTCGCGTTTAAGCCCCCAAGGAACGTACTCTACATCACCTCGGAGGATGCCGCATGGCGCACGAAGGCAAGCGACCGCTCAATCCGCTTCAAGTTCCACCGGCAGCCCACGGAGAGACCTCTCACCGGTTAGGCAGCTGAGGCAACGACAAATGGAGCGCCCTGAAGGGCAGCCTAGACCGATGGGCCGAGATTTAGGACAGCTTAGAGCTCCGCTGCCCCACCAGAGACGAATCCAAGAAGAGGTGGAGAAGCTTTTTAATGAACGGCTGCGCGAGTTCCGACGCGGTGACACGACCGATGAAGCATTGCGGCGGGAGATGACCAAGATAAGCCGGAGCCCCTTCGCAGACGAGATCGAGCATACGGAACCCCCGCGCAAGTTCAGCATGCCGCACTTCATCTCATTCAAAGGAGATGGAGACCCGGAAAGGCACTTGAAGCATTACCGAAGTGCCATGGTCCTCTACCGGAGCAATGACGCCCTTATGTGCAAAATATTCGCCACCACCTTGCAGGGCGAAGCGCAAGATTGGTTCCACACCCTGCCGCCACGATCCGTCTCAAGCTTTGACGATCTTTCCTTGGTTTTCACCAAAGAATACTCGTCTTACCGCTCGATCAAGAAAAAATCCGATCACCTGTTCAACGTAAAGAAGAACCCGAGGGAATCACTTCGCGACTACGTGAAGAGATTCAAGGCGGAGAAGGCGAAGATCGTAGGATGTGACGACTCAATAGCAGTGCAGCCTTCCAGAAGGGCCTTTCCGCGGATCACCCCCTGTTTGGAGAGATGATCATGAAGGAACCTGACTCTAGCAGACTCATTCGCCCTGGCAGAAAAGCATGCACTCTGGGACGAGGCCCGACGAGCGGAAAAGGCGCCTGAGCAGCCGCAAAAAGAATTGGTGACAGCCCAACGAAGGGAAGATGGAAGGCAGCCCAATAAGAGCAGACATGAGGCCAAGCGGAGGGATAGACCCGTGACCAGAGACGGCCCGACGACCGGGAATTACTCGAAGTTTTCAGTCCCAATCCATCAAATCCTTCGCAGCGTGAAGGACGAGCCATGGTTTAAACCACCAAAACAGCTAATAGGAAACGCTTCCAAGCTGGATCACTCCAAATACTGCGCGTTCCATCGAGGGCCAGGCCACACCACAGAAAACTGCTACACCTGGAAAAGTTATCTGAAGAAGCTTGTGAAGGACGGCAAGGTCGACAGGTATCTGGACAAGCCAGCTGCGCAGCCCAGACGGAACACTGAAAGGGAGCAGGAGCCACCAGCTAAGATGATTTGAATTAATGGCATGTTTGCTGAATCCGAATACCTGGGGGCCACCAGCAGCTCGAAAAAGAGGAGGATCCAGCAGGCCACATTGATCTCACAAGTCCAGACGGCCGGCGCACTACCAGGACCTATCATCGGCTTCACTGAGCAGGAAGCAGAAGGCGTTGACTTACCGCACGACGATGCCCTAGTAGTATCCGTCCAAATAGCCCATGCCATAGTCGACCGAATGATGGTGGACAACGGAAGCGCGATCAATCTGCTTCAATTCTCGGTCATCCAGAAGATGGGATTGGAGAGCACGATAACACGGCGAGCAGAGGTACTCACCGGATTCAATGGGCACACCTCAACTGCAATCGGCCAAATCACGCTTGACGTAAAGACATTGCCGGTAGTCTCGAAGCAAACATTCACGATTGTGAGTGACCCGTCCCCCTACAACGGGATCCTTGGAAGGCCTTGGTTGATCAAGCTAGATGCAGTCACTTCAGTCAAGTATCAAAAAATCCGCTTCCGCATCCCGGGATGAGGAGTAGGAGAAATTAAGTCCGACCAGGCCGCATCCCGACGATGCACCGTGCAAATGCTGAGAGAATCAAGTAAGAAGACCTTCACTCCCGTGGAGGTCACCGAAGTCCAAAGAAATGACGAAGCTGCCAAATAGCAATTACAGGAGGAGGATCGAGAAGGCGGTACTCAAGCAGACGAGACAGGCTGGAAACCCGAAGAAGACGCCGAAGAAATCATTCTCGATCCGCAGCAGCTGGAAAAGACTGCTAGGATTGGCTCTCGCCTAAGCCCAGCCGAGAAAGAAGAACTCACTACCTTTCTCCTGAAGAACCGAGACATTTTTGCATGGTCGCCCTCCGACATGCCCGGCATCGACCCAAGTGTGGCTTGCCATAAGTTACATGTTGACCCCGCTGCTAGACCGATAATCCAGAAGAGAAGGCACTTTACGCCCGAACGAGTAGCAATCATCGAGGCCGAGATAAACAAGCTGCTGGAGGCCGGATTCATAGAAGAGGTGGCGCACTCTGCATGGCTCGCAAACGTCGTGCTAGTCACAAAGAAGGAAAAAGGCAAATGGAGGGTTTGCGTAGATTACACCGACCTCAACAAGGCGTGCCCAAAGGATCCTTACCCGGTCCCCCGAATCGACCTTTTGGTGGACTCAACTTCTGGAAACCAGCTGCTCAGCTTCCTGGACGCATACTCTGGCTACAACCAAATAGCCATGCATGAACCAGACAAAGAGAAAACCGCGTTTGTAATCGAGCGGGGTACGTACTGCTACAAAGTCATGCCTTTCGGCCTCAAAAACGCAGGAGCAACCTACCAAAGGCTAGTGAACATGATGTTCAAAAAGCAGATCGGGATTACCATGGAAGTCTACATCGACGACATCATGGTGAACGGCAAGCAGCGGTCGGACCACATCCGCAATCTGGCGGAAACATTTAGCACCCTTAGGGCCTACAAGATGAAGCTCAATCCTGCCAAATGTGCATTTGGAGTATCCTCGGGTCGATTCCTAGGGTACTTAGTCACCTAACGAGGAATCGAAGCGCATCCCAAGCAGATCCGAGCAATTCTGGAAATGAAGTCTCCAACAACCTTGAAGGAGATCCAAAGCCTAACCGAACGAGCAGCCGCCCTCAACCGTTTCCTATCACGATCCACTGATAGATGCAAGCCTTTTTTCAAAGCCATCAGGAGGGCGCAACGTGACAAATGGGATGAAGAATGCGAAAAAGCCTTCCAAGACCTGAAGAAATATCTGACATCGCCTCCATTACTGTCCAAGCCAGAAGCTGCCGAAGACTTGTACATCTACTTGGCAGTCTCCGAAGCAGCGGTGAGCTCTGCCCTCATACGAGAAGAGCTGGGGGCCCATCTACCGGTGTTCTACACTTCAAAAGCTCTCCTCGATGCGGAAACAAGATATCCGAAGATCGAAAAATTAATTTTGGCTCTAGTTGTGGCAGCTCGGAAACTCAGACCGTACTTTCAAGCTCATACAGTCATCGTCATGACTCAGTATCCCCTACGATCCGTCCTGCATGGTCCGGATGCTTCTCAACGAGTAATGAAATGGGCACTTGAACTAGGCCAGTATGGTTTAGTCTTCCGACCCCGTACGGCGATAAAAGCCCAAGCCTTGGCAGATTTCATAGCAGAGTTCGCGCCGGGCCCAAGCAACGCTGCAGACGAGCCCGACGATGTCCCGAAAACAGCCGAGACTCTAGCACCGCCCGCTTCCCTCAGTGGCGACATATGGCATCTACACGTCGATGGCTCATCCAATCACAAAGGCTCAGGAGCAGGCGTGGTTCTCGTCACCCCCGACGGTTCATTGCTCGAGCATGCGATCACTTTAGGCTTCAAAGCATCCAACAATGAAGCAGAGTACGAGGCCCTACTGGCAGGCCTCCGAATGGCAAAAGACTTAGCAGTGAAGAAACTGGCAATCCATTCCGATTCTCAGCTAATTACTAGCCAAACCACGGGAGAATATATGGCGAAGCATCCAAGGATGGCACAATACCTGGAGAAGGTGCGCGGGCAGCTGAAGACATTTCAGACCTACACGCTCACCCAGGTTCCACGAGCGGAAAATGCCCATGCAGATGCGCTAGCCGGCCTAGGCTCCGCCCTCGACCATCAGCTCAAGCGTTCAATTCCGGTGGAGTACCTAGATAAGCCGAGCATAGAGTCCGAGCCAGTAGTCGAAGTGACACAGGTTAGTGCAACTCCAAACTGGCAGAGCCCTATCATAGATTACTTGGTCAACGGCACGCTCCCCACCGAAAGATTGGAGTCAAGGAAACTTCAAATCCAAGCAGCGCGCTACTACATGTGGAAGGACATTCTAATTCGAAGATCCTACACCGGACCGCACCTCCGATGTTTGGCACATCCCGATGATTTGAAGGTCCTAAGTTCAATCCATGAAGGCGTCTGTGGAAACCATTCTGGAGGACGATCTTTGGCACAAAAAGCTCTCAACGCAGGATGCTATTGGCCAACCATGCATCAAGATGCCCGTGAGTTAGCGCAAAAATGCGACCGCTGCCAACGTTACAAACCTGTACCGGCCCTACCTGCCAGCGAACTCCATCCACAAGCAAGCCCCTGGCCGTTCATGCAATGGGCGATTGACCTGGTTGGGCCCATGCCGCCCGCGGCCGGGGGCAGGGGAATGATGATCGTGGCAACTGACTACTTCACCAAGTGGATAGAAGCAGAGCCCATGACGACAACAACTCAGATGGACGTAGAACGCTTCATTTGGAAGAACATCATTTGTCACTTTGGCATCCCTCAGTCCATCGTCACCGACAACGGCCCACAATTCGTAGGCAAAAACTTGGCGAAATTCTTCCAGAAATACGGCATAAAGCAACATATGTCTACACCAAGGTATCCACAAGGCAATGGGCAGGCCGAAGCTTCCAACAAGACGATCCTCGACTGCCTCAAAAAATCCCTCACCGACAAGAAAGAAAAGTGGCCAGACGCACTCCCCGGTTGCCTGTGGGCATACCGAACTACCAAAAGGCGAGCAACCGGAGAAACTCCTTTCTCATTGGCATTCGGTTCAGAGGCGATCATTCCTCCTAACATCATCATGCCAAGCATCACCACCTTGCTGCCAGATGTCGAGCAGAACAGTAGAGAGATGGCCACGAACCTAGACCTGGTGGAAGAACGGCGCGAGCAGGCCATAGCCCGCATCGCATCATACCAACAACAACTCCTCTCTAGTTACAACAAAAGATCCAAGATAAGACAATTTCAACCCAGTGACCTCGAAGAGAGGGATCGAAAAAGATGGACCCCATTTGGGAAGGACCTTACAAGATCAGCAGGGTAGGCGGCAAAGGAAGCTACACCCTCGCCACCATGAATGACAAGGAGATCGAAAAGCAGTGGAACGCCTACAACTTGAGGAAGTACCATGTGTGATCTCCACCAAACGCCCAAAAGCTCAAGCAGTTCAGACGGGCACGACCCTCGCAAGTCGAGGACTACTAGTTGTTCCGCAATTCTTAAGTTATCTGTTCACTTGTTTTTCAATAAGGAACGCTTTTACAACTTGATTCCATTGCGGCAACTGACAACTCATGCGCTTCAAAGAAGCTCGCGCCCTTCCTAGGGACTAATTGCAGGAACAATGGATTCCGAGGGGCCAATCTACTCTCCAACGCGGGAGGATAAACTCTTGACTCCGAATATCCAGACGTGGATGAGCCTGGCTACCCTAGTGTAACTAGCTGCACGATGGGTTGCTCCGGAATTCCCAAGTAGCCGCAATGGTCTTTTTCACGGCTTGGCTAACTGAAGGATTTTGGGTCTCTTGGCCTAATCCACGGGAACCGGGCCCTAGAGACGGGGGGGGGGGGCACACT
This sequence comes from Cotoneaster glaucophyllus, assembly GCA_036320875.1. Classification (NCBI taxonomy): domain Eukaryota; kingdom Viridiplantae; phylum Streptophyta; class Magnoliopsida; order Rosales; family Rosaceae; genus Cotoneaster; species Cotoneaster glaucophyllus. The sequence goes on from CM070073.1 coordinate 20,047,627, forward strand.
ATCCCGGGAAACCCTAAAGCTGCTACCGGACATGCTAAGGTAGCCTACGGATCCCGGCAGACTGCCAACGGCCTGCCCTAGCAGTAAAACCCTGCTAGACTTATACAACCGCACATTCTTGTGAAAGGTTAAACAAGCTAGCAGGCATATGTGAAGCTTTATCCACTACCGACATGCTACGTAGTCGATGAGCTTCACTTGAACCAAATCCTAAAGTGTTGTAGCACTAGCTGCGCAGCCTACGGAATTGGGAAGAACCAGAGTTGACGGCCTAGTGGTTACGCGGATTAGCCTACTTCTGTAAGTAAGGCGTCCGGCTGCCAACCCTATGGATGGCAACTTTGCAAGGTAACAGCCTAAGGATCGCGCGGATGCGGCTGCTACAGTGAGTAAAGCACCGGTTGTCGATCCCGCAGCTAATAACTTTGCGGCAACTTGCGCCAAGTCCTAAAATGTTGTGACAATCGCTGCGCAACCTACGGAATTGGGGAAAGCCAAGGTTAATGGCCTAGTGGTTACGCGGATCCGCCTGCTTCTGTAAGCAAGGCGTCCGGCTGCCACCCCTACGGTTAGCAACTTTGCAAGGAAAAGTTCTACACCAACACCTACGACCACGTAGGCTACGCGGCCTATCTGTTTATGAAAAGTGGCGCGCCTGCTACTTGCCTGTAGAGTCTAAAGGTTAAGGTGTGAGCAAAAGGAGCAAAGACGAAGAAAAGCAAAGAAGGCAAGTTTATTATATTTTCTAGCAAAATTGATAAACAACTGACAAAGATTGGAGGAGTTCAAGCAAAGGAAAAGCAATAAGGAGAAACAAATCCTAAAGGCTACCTAGAAGACTACTCTTCGGCAGCTTGGCCATCCAACGACTGCTTCATTGTCACGCCTTTGGCAGCAACGGCAACCTCAGCAACGGTACCATCCGGCACTCCACTCCTGACTACCCCGTCGGGAATGCTCCCATCTCCAACTATTTCACCAATGGAGGACTCGAAAGTGAAGGCGAGCAGGTCTTCTAGAGAAATGGAGAAAGTCTCAAAGTCCTTTTCAGAAAACTCGAAGTCAGACGGCCGCCCAAAGAGGTGATCAACATAACCAAGTTTATAGAAGTCGGACTGATTCTGGGTTAGCAAAGCCTCGAACCTAGCCTTCTCGCTCTTCAGCTGCTCCACTTCCTCAAGCAGACAAGCTCGAACCCGCTGCATTTCCCCCACTTCCTTTCTCAGACTTTCGTTGATCTTCAAAGCACCCTGAAGCTCCAACACTTGAGGTTCAAGCTTGTCAATAACCTTCTTGAGATGTATCACTTGGTTGTAAGCAGTGATCAGTTCTTCATCCTTGGCATAAGCAGCGGAGCGGAATTCAGAGACAGACCGTTCAAGATCCTGAATCTGAGGTATGTAACGCGCAATCTCCTTCTCTGCACTTTCATATTTTACTTGAGTCGCATCAAGCCTGGCCTTCAAGTTCGCGATCTCGTGGCAAGCGGTCTCAAGCTGCAGAGAAGTGGGGGCAGAGGCGTTAGATCTCTTCAAAGCAGCAAGCTCAAACTCCAAATTTTTAACCTTCTCGGTCGAGGAGTAAGCTTCAGCAGCCATAGACTTCGCCACCTCCTGGGCAGACTTGATATCCTCCCGATCAAGAACCATGGACTCGGCTGCCAGGATCGCCATTTTTTGCATCATGGTTAACAGAGCAGCCCTCCTGTGCTCGGGCGTATGCTTCACGAATGAGCCTGGACCAACGATTCATTTGACGCCATCAACAAATTTGGCACACGCATCCATATCCTCGAGAAGGTCTGGCCTCAAAAGCGCACAAATATCAGCAGCTTCTTTGGAATCGGACTTGGCGGACTTACCAGGACCATGGGCGCGAGCAGTCTCACCCCTCTCAGAAGGCATTTTGGTCTCAGCAGCGGGAGGAACTGGGTTTGGCGCCACCTTAACAGATGAACAGGACGAGCCATTCCTCACGGACGCAAGTTTTTTCGAAGGAGAATCAGACATAATCCCAGGCGGACGTTTCAGCACAAACTTCGGCATTGATGAACCTCGACGCTGAGCAATCCTATCAGCAATCGAGCTAGCAGCCTTTGGAGCATCAGGCGGCACTGGCACAGGTCCAGCAGTCTCTCTTGAAGTCAAGTCAATCACAAGCTTGGGAGCAGCTGGTGGATCCCTGGGAGCAGCGGAGGAAGTCTTTGGCCTATTTGCATCAAGCCCCTCCTGAGCAGCGGATGAACCCTCGCGAGCAACCTGCGGCTTCTTCTGAGCAGGCGGTTCTTGCGCGGGCGGAGAATGCCTCTTTCTCCCACCATCGTTGGCAGCAGGCTCCATCACGGTGATAGGACGAGCTAGTGCGGCTGCCTTGATCCGTCTTACCTCTTCCTTTGGGGGCAATCCATCTTTCTCCCTACGAACAGGACTAAGCAGCCAACGCCATTCACGGTACTCGGAAGGAATGCCCAGAGCGACATGCACTTTCTTCATGTCCGAAGAAACCTTGGGAGTTGAACCGAACTTCGAATCTACAAGGATGGCAGAGAGCAATCAGAAAATCGATGGACAGTTCACCATCAAAATCAAGCAGCCGAGAAAGAAATTAAAGCAGCCTACTTACCGGATATGAAGACTGTTGACACCCGCAGCTCGGGGGAGTGATCGGACTCCCATTCGCCGCTTACCTCAAAGGTCTCTTTAGCCCAATCGTGGTCACCCTTGCTTGAATGGTCAAAAAGTCTATGACGAGTCCGCAGCTGCCCAACTCCATCAACATGGCCTATGTCAAAAAAGTACCAAAACTCGTTGGTGGTTAGTCCTAAATCAAAGAATTGGCTCAAGTTGTGGAACCCCACCATCACTCAAATCGCATTTGGGGAACACTGAGCAGGCGCACATCTCATGGAGCAGAGCACCTCTTGGAAAAAGCGCGGCATGGGAAAGGTGAACCCTAGCACGAAGTAGTAAGGATGGAACTTAATAGCCCTCCGAGTCTCGTCACAAGGTTCACGACTGCTACCATCCTTGACTCGCCTCACACGCACCCCGGAAGGGATGGCGTGCCAATAGGTCTCAAGGAAGTCCCTAAAGGAATCATCAGAATTGATCTTGAAGTGAGCAGCCTTGAAGTAGCCAACCTTGCTCAAAGACCCACCTTGACGATACAACGGCGGCATGCTGTCATCATTCTTGAGGCCCGAAGAAGACATGGAGGAAAAGATTCTACAAAGAAAGATACGAGAAAGATCCGTTAGGAGGTTGCAAAAAAAAAAAAAAAAAGGCAGCAGGCCTCTCGGAAGAAGACATGGTGGCTCCTGCTTCCTTTCTGCATTCCGTCTGGGCTGCGCAGCTGGCTTGTCCAAATACCTGTCGACTCTACCTTCCTTCACAAGCTTTTCTAGGTAATTCTTCCAGGTGTAGCAGTTGTCTGTGGTGTGACCTGGCCCTCGATGGAACGCGCAGTACTTGGTGTGATCCAGCTTGGAAGTGTCTCCCGTTGGCTGCTTCGACGGCTTAAACCACGGCTCGTCCTTCACGTCGTGAAGGATTTGATGGATTGGGATTGAAAACTTTGAGTAATTCCTGGCCGTCGAGCCGTCTCTGGTTACAGGCCTGTCCCTCCGTTTGGCTTCCTACCTGCTCTTGTTGGGCTGCCTTCCATCTTCCCTTCGTTGAGCTACCACCAATTCCTTTTGAGGCTGCTCGGGCATCTTTTCTGCTCGTCGGGCCTCGTCCCAGAGTGCGTGATTCTCTGCCAGGGCGAAGGAGTCTGTTAGAGTCAAGTCTTCCTTCATCATCTCTCCAAATAGGGGGTGATCTGCAGGGAGGCCTTTCTGAAAGGCTACACTGGCTATCGAGTCGTCACACCCCACGATCTTTGCCTTCTCCGCCTTAAACCTCTTCACGTAGTCACGAAGTGATTCCCTCGGGTTCTTCTTTACGTTGAACAGGTGATCGGATTTTTTCTTGATCGAGCGGTAAGATGAGTATTCTTTGGTGAAGACCAAGGAAAGATCGTCAAAGCTCGAGACGGATCGTGGCGACAGGGTATGGAACCAATCTTGCGCTTCGCCTTACAAGGTGGTGGCGAATATTTTGCACATAAGGGCGTCATTACTCCGGTAGAGGACCATTGCACTTCGGTAATGCTTCAAGTGCCTTTCTGGGTCTCCATCTCCTTTGAATGAGGTAAAGTGCGGCATACTAAACTTGCGCGGGGGTTCCGTCTGCTCGATCTCATCCGCGAAGGGGGTTCGGCTTATCTTGGTCATCTCCCGCCGCAATGCTTCATCGGCCGTGTCGCCACGTCGGAACTCGCGCAGCCGTTCGTTAAAAAGCTTCTCCACCTCTTCTTGGATTTGTCTCTGGTGGGGCAGCGGAGCCCTAAGCTGTCCTAAATCCTGGCCTATCGGTCTAGGCTGCTCTTCCGAGCGCTCCATTTGTCGTTGCCTTGGCTGCCTAACCGGTGAGAGGTCTCTCCGTGGGCTGCCGGTGGAACTTGAAGCGGATTAAGTGGTTGCTTGCCTTCGTGCGTCACGCGGCATCCTCTGAGGTGATATGGAGTATGCTCCTTGCGGGCCTAAATGCGAATGGACGCTCTGCCTGGACGGCTGCTCGTGCGATCCTTCAATATGCGACACCAACCTCGATCGTATGCTTACTCGCGGGCCTAACCGAGAGTGCACGCTCCTCCTCGCGCTAAGACGGGAGTCCACACTGTCTCGGGGGCCCAGCCGAGATTGCACATCGCCCGACTGCTTAGTCTGATTGATCGGCTGCTTGCCGGGACGTTGTCGGAAAGGTTCCTCGTCTGCCCTCGTCCTACTTCGGGATACCTCGTCTAGGGCGCGTTGGATCTCCGTGCGCTGCAAGAGTCGATTCACCAAGGTTGTCTGCTGCGCTAGGGCGCTCGTCAACTCCATGACTTGCCGGGACAAGTTCTGTTCGCCACTCAGGTTGGAAGAATTAGATAGGAAGACCCTTTCTTGAGCGATGGACGAGTGGTTGGCTCTGGGCACGACTCGGGCTGCTTGGGGCACCATTGGGGCAGGCCGGGCTGCGGGGGCAGGCTGGGCTGCAGGAGCTGGCTGCTCAACGCGAGGTGGACGCGAGTACGAGGCTTGGACTGCAGTAGTGGTACCATGGACCTCGCCGCGGGTGGTCACTGCGGTGGTTCCCATGGTGGAGCCTCGTGGCGCCATCTCCCCTAGAGCCACATTCAATCTCGTAGATCGCCGCGGTCCCACGTCTTGAATGTTTGAATTGTTACTCATCGAATTTTCTAGATTTCTAACCATTATGTATTTTTCTTTTTTTTTTTTTATACGCTTTACCAAAGAACTTTTTACAAGTAAAAAATTCTAGTAATAAAAACGTACGAAAGAATACAAACGGACTAGAAATTGAAGAAAAAACCTTTGTGTGCGAGAGTCTTTTTCAAGCGTAAACTTTCTCTCTCAATGAAAGCACCAATTTGTGGATGCAAATTTTCTCCTCTTCGGTCTTGGACGATTTTGCACCTACAAAACAATCAACACCTTAGGTTAAGGCCAAAAGCCTCACGCGCCCACGATGAATGGGGGGGGGGGGCTTTGGCCGAAGAACCTCCGATGCCAAAGTTAGAATTAGAGAGAAAAAGTGTTTAGAGTGTTTTTGCCAAAGGATTGGAATTCGGTTTTGTGAGAAAATGGGGTAGTATTTATAGGAAATGGGGGTGGCCGGCCTAGCTAGGGTTTTTGGTGTGAGATCTAATTTTAATTAGCCTATTTATTGGCTAATTAATCAAATAGGGAAATGATTTATATTTATGAAAAAAGGTAATAAGGAGTTATTGAATAGTTGGCTAAAAAAGGAGGAAAAAGAGAAAGAAATATTGGCAATAAAAGGGGAAGTGGCCGGCCCCCTTTGGAGAAGGGAGGACCGGCCATTTAAGGTGTTTTTTGGCATTTAAGGTGTTTTTTGGCTTTTAAGGCTAAGTTAATTGGCCAATTAATGAGGAATATTCTCATTAATTTGCCAATTATCTCCATTTATGTGGGATAATTGGTGGATTTATGAGATAATTGCCTTAAATGTGGATGGATGAAATAATTCGGATTTGTTTACCTTTTATGGGCGCTTTTGACTTGACCGATGATAATTACCAACTGCTCGCGCGTAGGATTTCTGATGCTCCTCAAGGGCATTCTTGTCTTCTTAATCTGAAAGTCCACGTGTCGCCTTGTGATTATTTTTGGCTCCACAGCTAATATATTAACATCTTATTGATTTAAAAAAGAATTTCCCACGTATATATGAAAAAGTTCGAGAAAGTTCAAACTTGTAAAATATATGAATAATGAACTATAGTTTCGAAATTTCGAGATTACTTTGATTTGATCCAATCTTAAAAAATTTAAAAAATAAATTAACCACCTAATCTGAAAAGTAGAAATCTTATTTACTATCAGATATGTCTGAAAAATCACCCTTAACCCGGCAGCTCCATTCCTGCACATAACTGCATTTCACTAGGAAAAGCAAACCGCTTCTTAATCAATATATTCCAATATGAACGACCACTTACTTCTACGCTATCTTCTGGTTTATCACACTCACATGGTAATGCTTCCGCACTCAAAATTTGTGCTTCCTTTAAAAGGCTCCCTGATCTGTTGGTAGGAAAAATATGAGAGAAAATATTGTGAGGTGCATATATACCAACAAATAAAGCTTCATGTGAAACAACAAAGAAAATCAAGATTAATTGCATCACAAATAGCTTAGATATTTAGGCTAACTACGGCAAGATTCATCGTGCAAAGATAGGTTGTGAGCTTCAACAAAAAGTTACCCATTAATTATGCAACTATTGGGTTCGGTGTCTTGTAGGTTTTAGAAAAGAACCAAAATATGGGCTCTTTGAAAACAACATTGTGACTCCAAAGTCATCTAAGCAGTAACTAATTAATCCATTTTTCATTGGTAAAATTAAAGGAGAAAATATAGCAATTCCCCCTGTACTAATCATTTGTTTAATTTTCGATTTGTCAGTAGAACGTTCTATCAAGTTCCAAGCCCTCTATTCTCTGAAAATGTCGAAATTCCTCTCTTCTTCGGTCCGTCAATTTTTCCTTTAAATTTGGAGTCATTTTTGTTGAATTCAAACGGGATTTCCACACATTTATAAGAATAAACGATAAAGTATGTTTGCTCTCCAATTTAAATCAAGTATCCAAGTATGTGGGTTTAGTTACGAAAAATCTCTTCTTAATGACAATGATAATAACCTTTAAAAGTACTAACATTCATGTGTATATGCTTATATAGTATATATTATATAAGAACATAACATATATATATAGGGAATTGTTATTAGCACTCAAAAAATCACATTTGGAGTGTAGAATGAAATTTTTGGAGTGCTAATAACAATTCCCTACATATATATAGATATCTATGTATGTATGTGTGTGTGTGTGTGTATATATATATATATATATATATATATATATATAAGAGAGAAGGAGACAATCTACTTACAATGGAGTAGAGCCGGCAATGTTCCTCTTACCCAAACTGTAGAAAGGTATCAAACAAGCACGTTGGGTAAAGAAAGGAAGGTCATAACCAGGTGGAGCTATCTTCCCTATCATTGGCTCGTCGAACTGTTCACTTTTTTGGCTTTCAAAGTCCCAGCTAAAGATCAATTCTGAAGTGCCATAGAAAATGACATGAGCATTCCGACTTATTGCATAGGGTTTAAACACTATATCTGCACAGGGTATAAACTTTTTATCCGCCCCCTGTACCCAACCATTCCTAACATGACTATATTTGAGAGTCCATTGGTCACCAGATTCAACTCGATCATTATAAGACCAAAAACGAAAAGTATTTGAACCATCACATGTTACATAACAAACAAGATCCTTTGACACCCCAAGACATCCAATTGTTGCACCTGTCTTATCATCGTCCCCAGGAAAACGAGGGAGTTCAAAGGCTCGAGCTTTAATGGTATTGAGGTCAATACACAAAACTTTCTGTGAACTAGCAGGGCCATATAACACCCCCCGCAAGTATACAAATGCCTGCAAACCTTGGAACTTTTAAATCCATCAACAAAATTGGGGTCGAGTTGCAACCCACGACGAGTCCACTGTCCAGATTGCGAAGAAAATATGTCCATCATCACAGTTAGGGTTGGGGTTGGGACTGGGGAACCACTGGATTTGGATTGTGGGGAATAATCAATTCGAACAATTCTATAGTGGTTGGATTCAATAGGGTCAAAAACCAAGGCAGCGCAAAAATGCTTACGCCCATGTGCACATGCTATAGGTATGGAGACATGTTGTTTGGTGATGGGGTTGAACACACAGAATTGACAAGTGCGCAGGTTGAAGAACAGAATTAACCCATTACAACAGTCAAGATAACTGTCAGATAAGTCGCGCACCTGAGTGACAACTACTTTATAGGGTTTTGGAATGTCGAATTTGGTCCAGAAGTTATAATTATGATGCAAACATACGTAATTGAGTTGAAGATACGTATCATCATCAGCTGGCCACAGAGTACGGTAGTAAAGACCTATAACAGGAGACTGCGACCAAAATCTTCGCAACCAAACATCAGAGATTATTCGATGCCATGACTTGGCAACTATCTTGCATTTCATCAAATCCAACTGTGATAATCTGCTCAAAATATTAAACCACAAATCAACATACATACATAAATCCCTCGTACCCAAATCATTCAATTCGACAGCAGCAGCCGGAGAGCCCACCATGATGATCTCTAGTTATTCTGGTAAAGTTGAAAGAAACAGAAGTATGGGAAACCCCCAAATTCTGAAACTTAAGGGCAGCGTCCGAAACACGAGAATTCAGAAACTCAATCAGGACCTGAATTAAGCCTCGAAAGAAACCATCGACTAACAATAAACTGTAGCAGATCAATTTGTAAGTCTTCGTACTACATCTTATGTTGACGGGTGAGTCATAAATCAATCAGTATTGGAATGTAATTTGGTTTCCTACATTAAAGGGATTTCTTCCTAGTTTAGGATAAACTCTTTTATTATTATTCCTTGTACCGCAAGGTGTGGATGTATATATATTGCCTCCATATTGGAGAGATGAGAATAAGAATCAATCAAAGTTATTTTCCTATTCCTATTCGGATTGGGATTTTTGATTTGGATTTGATGACTTTAAACCAAACATCAGACTACTGCCTTTTCCCCCTTTCGGCTTCAGTTACGAAATATCGTGTAGTAGTCTTGATATGTAATGACAACCTTACCCTCACTCTAAGCACCCTCCATTCCTAGCTAGGGTTTCTCCACAACCGCGTTACTCTCTAAAAGCCTCTCATGCCTCCGTGTAGATGTAATCAATTGATTATCATAGCAAATAATCAAAGATATGACATTAGTATGGACATAACCTAGAACCTCGATACTCTTATAAAATAATAACTTCCTCGTACTTATTAAAAAAATTTAATTCTAAATTGGGCCAGTTATATATAAGGTCATGTTTGGCACATCGTATAAGACACCGAATAGTACTAATAATACGGAGTACGGTGTTTGGTGTCCGTTTGGGTTAAATAGCCACCAGATTAAATAATTCGGCCCCATCTCCTTTATTCGGCTGATACCCGCTTTGTTATGCCGCCCAAAACCACAGTATTATTTAGTCGTGTAGAAACACGCATCTCTTTGTCAAGGTTCTAAAAGGCGCTAGGCGCTAGTCGGGCGGCGGGATGGGGCCTAGCGCCTAGGCGGCTAGGCGGAGCCTAGGCGGGCGACTAGGCGGACTAGGCGGATTTAAGTAAATCTATTCTATTTCGTGTAAATATATGTCTGTTTATACTTAAAATATACATAATTTCGTCATAAACTAGAAAATAGAATGACATCTATATTATGAAGTATTGGAACATAATGAAAACATAGGGAGCAAACATATAATGTGTGTTTATTTAAGTATTCAATAAGTCTCTTACAATTTATTGGAAATAATAAAATGCAAAATGAAAGTTATCTATTTTTTATCTAAGTGAGTTGCAACCTAGGCAGGTGTCTAGGCGTGTCTAGGCGGGTCTGGGCGGGCTAGGCGGGTGCCTAGGCGGTCTAGGCGGGCGCCTCAGCAGGTCTGAATGGGCTAGGCAGATGCCTAGGCGGTCTAGGCATTAATCGGGGCGGTGACCAGCCGCCTAGCGCCTAGGCGGGGATTTTTAGAACAGTGTCCGCTCTCCTGCAACTTCTCATCCTCCTCCTTCTCTGATCACCGCGAACGGCGTAAGCGGAGGAAAGAGGAGAGTCGCGATGGACTAATGAAACTCGAATGGTTGTAGCCGTCCTGCAACAACGGTGGCTGTTGCACGTTGTTGTACCGATACTTCAATGGCTGCTGCATTCCTATTCTGGCTTCCGTTTGACATCGGCGATGATGCGTCAGATGACAGAAAGGTGGAGATTTGAGAGGCTTCGGTGTAGGGCTCGATGAGAGAGAGGACACGAACGGGCTTTAGGGTTTGCTTCAACATCTGAGGGCGTTGATGGTCTTTGTAGAGTGCCCGTCTCCATTTCATTTTGCTTCGGGAATGGGAGAAGCAAAGTGCTTCTTTTCTGCAAAGTGAAGAAACAACAGTATAAAAATTTTGAATTCCATTAATCATCAAAGTGCTTTATTTTGAATTCCATAAATATTTCTGCAAAGTGCTTTTTTTCCATTAATCATCAATTTTTATATTAAAAGTATCAATATTTTGAATTCCTCCTATCCGGTATAATACCAAACACAGTATAAATAATACGGTTATTAGTCCGATACTGCACCAAACGCCCCACTAATTTAGTCAGTACTATCCGGTGGCTATTTATCCTATCTGACAGAAATAGTCAGTACAGTCTGAGCTGCCAAACGAGGCCTAAGAATACAACTCGAGTGGGTTGAAAGGTCAACCCAACTCTAACCCAACCCTCGCAAAACGGGTTAAATTTTAGAATGGATTTCATTCGGGTTTATTTGAGGTCAGACCTATTAAATAGTAAATAAGAAAAAATAGTTAGATGTATATATTTTATATGTAAAACAATTATTATTAAAGCAAAATACATAAAGGACATAATAATTACCAAATGGAATCAAGTACCTTGCTACATGAAACCCGATGGCAAAAACTTAAACAATATCAACTACACCTATAAATGGAATTTAAAATAAACACCTGCTTTAAAAATCATATATATATATTAACACTAAGCTTAGTATCTCAGAAGGAGAGAAGAGAGAGAAGAATGAACTGCTATGAATGTATTGATTGATTGAGAATTACAGAGAATCTATATATACTACAACCTTCGCTTCATAGCTAAGTAACCGAAAACTAACTAACTTTTCTCATCCTTTTAGTTGTCTAACCACAATCCTAACAACCTTGGCTGACGCGTAAGCCATCTATCAAAACCCTATCTTGCTAATGTGTAGATATATCTATCAACATCCCTCCTCAATCTCAGTTGGATTTCCAAGCTTGAGATTGAATGAATGCTTGTGGAATGAAGCACTGTGCACACCCTTAGTTAGTATGTCTGCAGTTTGACCTTCAGTAGGTAGATATTGAACTTGCAAATCTCCTTTTTGAACTCTCTCCCGTACGAAATGATAATATGTGTCTAACTATTTGATCCTCAAGTGAAAAACTGGATTGGCACTTAATCCAATTGCAAATTTGTTATCAATGTATATCACTGGAGGAAAAGGTAAGACAACACCATATCTGGAAGAACATTCATAATCCAAGCAACATGAGCTGCAGTATGTGCCAATGCTTTATACTCAGCTTCTATAGAACTCCTTGATACATAATCTTGCTTCTTTGACTTCCATGCTGACAAACGACTGATGCATCGGTGTAGTTGCAGAAGATTCAACACCAAATTTTTCCGCAAGCAACTTCAATGGAAGAAGAATTAAATCATTGGTAGTCTTGACTTCGGCCCAGAATTTGACTTGACAAATCCTGAATTCTTCTTGAGACTTCTTGAACTCGTCGAAGTTGGCTTCCCGATTGGAAACCCTCAATTCCATGGTGTTGCAAAACGTTTGCAGCGGTATACAATGGAGACGGATTGAGAGGAATGAACGACTAGCTGTGATACCAATGTTAGAACCCTACTCTACATCTTCCACAATTGCACAAAGAGAGAGTAAAAGAAGAACAATACAAACAATACAATATTTCATTAACTGCCTTTCCTCTCTTACAATATACTATTTATGCTAATACCCAACTCTAACTGTCACCACAAGATGATGCCATCTGGCATCCTAACATAAGGAGTCACGAAATGTATCATAATAACAATTAACAAAGTAAGCTTTTAATTGACTCTTAAACCCAAATTAACACTCAAGCATCGAGCTAATTAAGGTTGGTGTTCGTGAGCTGGCTGATTCTCGCCGTAATATTGTTGATAATTTAACATTTTATCAATTCAAAATTGTCATTATATACTTCAAAAAGGTTGAAAAAATTCAAAAACTTGTAAATTATATGAATAATGAATTATGTTCTGGAAATTCCGAAATTACTTTGATTTGATCCAATCTAAATTTTTAATTAAAGAAACCACCTAATCTGAAAAGTAGAAATCTTATTCATGGTGATCGGAAAGTCTGAAAATCACATTTCATCCGGCAGCTCCATTCCTGCACATAACTGCATTTCACTCAGAAAAAGAAACCGCCTCTTGAACAACATATTTCAATGAACGACCGCTTACAACTTGAAAGCTATCTTTTAGATTATCACACTCACATGGTAATGCTTCCGCACTCGAAATCTCTGCTACCTTCAAAAGGTTCCCTGATCTGCTGAGTACGAAAAATATGAGAGAAAACATTGTGAGGAGCATATGTACCAACAAATTAAGCTTAATGTGAAAGAACAAAAAAAATCAAGGTTAATTGCATCACAAATAGCTTAGATATTTAGGATAACAACGAAAAGATTCATCGTGTCAACTGTCAAGATATAGGTTGTGAGCTTAAATAAAAAATTTGACTGACGCCATGTTTTGCATTGCAAATTAGGTACGCATTGGGTTCGTCATTTGTTTTTTATTTGTCCGCTGAAATTTCTATCAAGTTTCAAGACCTCCTATTCCTAATCTCTTAAAATGTGTGTAATTTCTCTCTTCTTAGGTACGTCAACTTTTCCTTTAAATTTGGAGTATTTTTTGGTGAATTCAAATGAGATTTTCCCTTATTTATAATAATAATGGGAAAATTGTTTGCATCCCAAATTAATTCATATAAAAACAAACCGATAGTATTAACATGTTCAAGTATCCAAGTATGTGGGTTCAACGCTTTCTTAATGACAATAATAATAACCTTAAAAAGTACTAACACCACTGTGCATGTACTTATATAACATATAAGAAATATAAAAGACAGAAGGAAACAATCTACATACAATGGAGTAAAGCCGGCAATATTCCTCTCACCCAAACTGTAGAAAGGTATCAAGCAAGGACGTTGGGTAAAAGAAAGGAAAGTTATAACCAGGCTTTGAGCCATCTTTACCTTTGACTTGTTGAACAGTTTACATTTCTGGCTTTCAAAGTCCCAGCTAAAGATCATTCTGAAGTGTCAGAGAAGATGACATGAGAGTCCATTGCATTGGGTTTAAACACTATATCTGCACTGGGTATAAACATTGTATCCGCCCCCCATACCAAACTATTCCTAACAACACTATATTTGAGAGTCCATTGGTCACCAGATTCATATCGATCATTATAAGACCAAAAACGAAAAGTATTTGAACCATCACATGTTACATAACAAACAAGATCCTTTGACATCCCAAGACATCCCATTGTTGCACTGGTCCTATCATTGTCCACAAGAACACGAGAGCATTCAAAGGCTCGAGCTTTAATGGTATTGAGGTCAATGCACAAACCTTCCTGTGAACTAGCAAGGCCATATAACACCCCCCGCAAGTATACAAAATGCCTGCAAACCTTGGAACTTTTAAACCCATCAATGAACATGGGGTCGAGTTGATCCACTGTCCAGATTGCGAAATATGTCTGCCATCAAGGTGAGGGTTGGCGTTGGGACTGTGGAACCACTGGATTTGGATTGTGGGGAATGATCAATTCGAACAACTCTAGTGGTTGGATTCAATAGGGTCAAAAGCCAAGGCAGCACAAAAATGCTCACGCTCATGTGCGCATGCTATAGGTCTGGAGACGTGGTTCGGTGATGGGGTTGAACACACAGAATTGACAAGTGCGTAGGTTAAAGAACAGAATTAACCCACTACAACAGTCAAGATAATTGTCAGATACGTCGCGCGGCTGACTTAGAACTACTTTACCGGGTTTTAGAATGCCATCATTCCAGAATTTGGTCCAGTAGTTATAATTATGATGCAAACATACATAATTGAGTTGAACATACGTATCATCATCAGCCAGCCGCAGAGTGGGGTAGCAAAGACCTATAACAGGAGACTGCGACCGAAATCTCCGCAACCTAACATCAAAGATTATTCGATGCCTTGACTTGGCAACTATCTTGCATTTCATAGTGCCTGTATACGGATATGGTTTCCAGCCGTCTAAGCAAAAAGCTAACCTGTCTGTATACGGATAAGACAGTGTTTTCAGGCTATAATGGCTCATTATGAAGAACTGCCTTTGAACATTATTCACGATCGCGACAAGTATGGTTCTCAGCTCTTTCTAGACCACTCATGTATCTCAAAATTATATCCTGCAGATATAAGTTAGCAAATGATTTCAGGTAGTTTGCTCGACTTATAACACCAGAAAATGTACACAGCTATTATATACAAAAACAAACAGATATCATGATAGTGTTATAATTATGATGCAAAAACAAACAGAAAATGTACACAACTATTATATACAAAAACAAACAAATGATTCCAGTAGTTATGATTATGATGCAAATATACGTAATTGAGTTGAAGATACGTATCATCATCAGCCGGCCACAGAGTGCGGTAGTACAGACCTATAACAGGAGACTGCAACCAAACATCAGAGATTACTCGTACCATGACTTGACAGGTATCTTGCATTTCATCAAATCCAACTGTGATAATCTGCTCAAATTATTAAACCTCAAATCATCAGACATATATAAATTCCTAGCACCCGAATCATTTAAATCGACAGCAGCAGCAGTAGAGCTAACCATGTTGATCTCTAGTTATTCTGGTGAAGTTGAAAGAAACAGTATCAGAAGCCGTAAAATTCTGAAACTGAACGCAGATCAATTTTTAAAGTCTTCGTATTACATCCTATTCCTATTCGGAATGGGATTTTGGATTTGGATTTGATTACTCTCTGCCGGTTAAGAGAAACTGCTTAGAAACTTTATCTTTTCATTATTCAGGGAGGAAATCCAAATATCATATACTGCCGCCTTTTTCCCCATCGGCTTCAGTTACGAAATATTGTGTACTTTTGATATTAAATGAGAACCTTACCCTCATTCTAAGAACCCTCAATTCCCAACTAGGATTTCTCTACAGCCTGTTACTCTCTAAAACGCTCTCATGCCTCCGTGTAAATGTAATAAATTCATTATCATGGCAAATAATCAAAGATACGACACTAGCATGGACAACCTATAACCTCGATACTCTTATGAAATAATAACTTCCTCGTAGTTATAATTTTTTTTTTTTTTATAATCATAAGTACATGCACAATTTTGCCCCATTGTACATGACCCACAAGCCACCTGCACTAGTGCCAATAATTGTCACCGGTCACTGGTGCCAGAAAAGGTTTTCAATCGCCTAAAAATTTTGAAGTCACTTTTCAACATTAACATAAATAAAAATAACGTATGTGCATCTTTTTTTACATGAGTGTATTTTTTTTTTCAATGAGAACATTATTAATTAGTCATAAGATGATAATGGTGTTCCACTCATAGAGGAACTTACTTGTTCTCCCACTTATTATTAGCGTACCATTACTCTACGAACTTAATAAAACGACCCATTCATACTCTTTATCATCACCTAAAGATCATGTATACCAAAAATCCTTCAATTTGAAGGTCTTTTAGCAATCTATAGGTGTCACATTAATTAAACGGTTTTCGTAACAAATAAAACACTCATGATGAATCATCCATTTGCTTTATGCATATAAATGACTAAGCGATCTCCAAATTGAATGATTTTTTTGCAAATGATCTTTAGGTAATGATAAAGAGTATGAACAGTTTCGATTATGAAGTTCATAAGGTAAAGATACGTTAACTATAAGTGGAGGAACAAGTAGGTTACCTCATATGTGAAATACAAGCATTATACTTAATTAGGTTTCGGTAAATGAGGAATGTGATCACATGAATTCCTCCTATATAGATAGTTAGAAAATAATTTTTCGGTCCATTAGTGATTAGAAAAGTAACTAGCAAATGATACCCGCGCGATGCCGCAAGATTAAAAACCGTATAATTTTTTTGTACAAAGTACTATTTTTATACAAAAAATAATAATTGATGTGTATTTACATACTAATTACATGCAAAAGATTTAGTAGATAGTTCAAATAGTCAGCTTAATACAAACTATGAGGAAGCCACCTTGCAATATATGATTTGGGTAAATCTAAACAATTGAACTCATACAGAAAAATAGTAAAAACCTTTTCAATGAAAAATATAAGCAAACCAAGAAAAGGGTTTCACTAAGAACCACTTGATTCGATGCAAACCAAATTCAATCCCAAATTCCTTCACCAATTGTCTCCTCTAATTCCACCTAACTATTATCAACAAAAGTTCGTATCCTATATGCCTTGTAATGCTAAACTTACGATTCACATACCTGCAAATTGCAATTCAAAAATTGAAATACAAACGTGAATCAGAAAACTACCAAACATAAATCCAAATCTTAGCAAGTTTAAATATTATAAATAAATAAATAAAGAAAAATCCACGATCTATAGATAGCCACCAACAAACATTCGTTCCTTTAAAAATACCCAAATTAATTTCAAACGAAATTTGGTGGGGGTCACTTCAAATGAAATATCTACAACCAACATTAATTCCACATTTTTTTACCTCCGTAGAAACCCTAACAACTGCCACAAATTGTGATGAAAAAGTTAAAAGCATATGGTCAATAGTTTATTGTAGCAAGGCCATATGATTCTGCATTAGAGAGGAAGAGAACCAACCTGAATAGGCATAAGGAGTTGCATGGAAAATATACAATATGCATAGAATATTTACAGCTCTTTCTTTTGACTGCTTAATGCTTACTACCATCTGTTGCAGGACTTGAAAGCTACAATCAATATTACATATGCCAATGTGCGATGCATGAAAATGAAAGAGATCCCTCATTTTCTAGTTGTTGGGTCTTCCTTTTATCTAAACTATGTAGAAATTCATGTACAACATATATTACTGAATTTAACGGCTGAATATGCGGTCAAGAATCCATAAATATCTAGCAAATGGAATGTCTAAGCAACTTAAAATGCATTGATGTATAGTAGGACTCAAAGTGCAGACCACATATCTAAATATTTGGAAGAAATCCTTAAAAGACAGACATGAGCATTTCCTCTACAAAGGCCTGCCTATTCGAATGAAAAATTCATAGATCATAGAGAAATCTGATCTATGAACTTAACCCCAGTCAATATATGCCCTAATTTTTACATACAACATTAATGCACTTAAAAACCACTGATAACATCTCTTGAATCTTTCATTTTGCTCACTGACTTATCAAACACAAAACCAATGAGAATAAAAAATTACATTGCATCTGAAGAGCAAGTGGGTCTGTACAACTTCCTAATGTCCATATCGGCATGCTTGCATCAATGCTGTCTTTAAACACATAAATCAAACAACTTAATCAACATTCGCATCAAACACGAAACAACAATTTTGTTGAACATACCTAAAGGAAAATATCGCATCAGCATTTCCCTATCTATTTTCGCTAAAATGAAATCTGTGGCCTCAACCAACTTAAGCATGAAATTAGTTCAATCCCTTTATGAGCTTCAATTTTTTCAATAAGAGGGTTTGATATATGCGACAAAGCAAACCAATCATTAAACTTTCTAACCAGATCAATACCCAAATGCTAAAATTTACTCTAATGGGGATTCAGAAACACAAATTAAATTACTGTCTGTCAAACAATCATAATCTAGATGAGAAAAAGCACCAACTTTCGTACCTGCCCACGGTAATTCCTAGAATTGGCATCAGCTCCATTCTCCAGCAGCAAAGAAACAATTTGAATCAAACCCACAAAAGAAAACCCACAAAAAAAATTCAAAAATCCGATCAAAACGAACAATCCTAAGCTAAAAAATTGAAAACAAAAACCAACCCAAAAAAGAAAAGGAGAAGGGAGGACGGGCAAAGCAACTTATGCCAATCCCTTTAGTTTAAGGGCATTCATATGCAGATTATACAGTTTCCTTCAATCCATCTTAAAATGAACTAATATTGAACATGCAATACCTTAATGTATCTCCTTGGAGTGAGAGAAGTTTTTTCCATGTAACGAAGATGCCCGATTCGTCGGCGATCGGCTGTAATTGGGCCGCTGAAAAATATGTCTAAAACCCTAACTATTGGTTACAAGAAAACAACGACAAAATTGGCGAGAGCTTGACTAAGAAGAGTGAGAGGGATAGGTTGGTTGTGGTTCGGAGGAGTGTAGTAGTCATTTTACAGTAGTCGTGGTTGGGAGGTGCGGTGAGTTGCGCGCAGAATTGTAGAGAGAAGGCAACAGGAGGGAACAGAGAAACAAATATTTGGCACATATAAAGAATGGTAATAGAAACTAAAAGAGGGGTTTTAGTATATATTGAATTTCATGGGTATCACTTATGCCATGTCACTTAATGAGGCCATTTATTTCCATTTTTTCTCCTTTTTTTTTTATATTTTTTATATTTAAGGGTTAGATCAAACATTGCATTATAGTGTACGTTATGTAATTCTGTAAATTCAAAAGTCATATTAAAGTATCTATTATTATAGTCAAATTAGTTGTTGTATTTTTATGCGCAAACGGAAGCGAATTATAACAAAATACCAAATATCAATGTCGTAGGCGAAAGCTAAAACAAACAATCTTAAACTAACACAAGAGATTTACGTGGTTTGGCATAAAGCCTACGTCCACGGGTAAAGCACTGCGAGGAATTTCACTAAACAAACAGAGATTACAAAAGAGTGTTTATACTCTCACAACCCAAATCTCACAAATTACGAACCCTAAACCAAACGAGTAGAGAACCCAAAACTAATGGAGAAGATTCTCCCAAATTGCTCTCTTACTCACAAATTGACTCTCACCAAATTACCACACAAAGGAGCCACACAAAATACACTAACCCTAAGGTCCTATTTATAGTGCATAGGACTTAGGTTACAATAAGAATCCTAATAGGAAGTAAATCCAAATCCTAATCAAATAGGTAATTAACAAAACCTCTCCATCAAGGAAACCAACTAAGAAGTCAAAATCCAAACTCAAATAGGATACCAAAACCAAATAGGTAACACAAACCTAATTTTTTACATCATTCTAATTTTGAGCCTAAAACCCAACATTAGTCACACCTAACTTTCGAACATTATATTTGACTAATTTGATTACAATAAAATAGAGGGTGTGCTATCCATACATCCCATTTTATTTCTCACACACACCTTAATAATTTTTGTCCGTTGATCTTCTTCAATTCATCCTATTCGACAGCCGAAAATTAAAAATGTGTATGAGAAGTAAAATGGGGTGTGTGTGTGTATATCACACCGCTAAAATAGAAAGTGAACCATAGATTGAATTTACCGATTATGCATTACATAAACTGCAATGCAGTGTTTAAATTCGTATGGACCTATTTTAAAATGTGTGTGTGTGAAAGGGAGTGTCAGCTGTAATGGCCGATTTTGAAATGTTTTTTTAATGTTTTGAGTGCATTATTGTAGCTCAATACTTGATTAACCGATTATAATTAACAGAAATATTGTTGCTATGTTGTTATTATATTAACATCTTATTGATTTAAAAAAGAATTTCCCACGTATATATGAAAAAGTTCGAGAAAGTTCAAACTTGTAAAATATATGAATAATGAACTATAGTTTCGAAATTTCGAGATTACTTTGATTTGATCCAATCTAAAAAAAATTTAAAAATTAATTAACCACCTAATCTGAAAAGTAGAAATCTTGTTTACTATTAGATATGTCTGAAAATCATCCTTAACCCGGCAACTCCATTCCTGCACATAACTGCATTTCACTAGGAAAAGCAAACCGCTTCCTGATCAACATATACCAATGTGAACGATCCCTTACTTCTACGCTATCTTCTGGTTTATCACACTCACATGGTAATGCTTCCGCACTCAAAATCTGTGCTTCCTTTAAAAGGCTCCCTGATCTTTTGGTAGGAAAATTATGAGAGAAAATATTGTGAGGTGCATATATACCAACAAATAAAGCTTCATGTGAAACAACAAAGAAAATCAAGATTAATTGCATCACAAATAGCTTAGATATTTAGGCTAACTACAGCAAGATTCATCATGCGAAGATAGGTTGTGAGCTTCAACAAAAAGTTACCCATTAATTATGCAACTATTGGGTTCGGTGTCTTGTAGGTTTTAGAAAAGAACCAAAATATGGGCTCTTTGAAAACAACATTGTGACTCCAAAGTCATCTAAGCAGTAACTAATGAATCCATTTTTCATTGGTAAAATTAAAGGAGAAAATATAGCAATTCCCCCTGTACTAATCATTTGTTTAATTTTCGATTTGTCAATAAACGTTCTACCAAGTTTCAAGCCCTCTATTCTCTGAAAATGTCGAACTTCCTCTCTTCTTGGGTCCGTCAACTTTTCCTTTAACTTTGGTGTCATTTTTGTTGAATTCAAACGGGACTTCCCCACATTTATAAGAATAAACGATAAAGTGTTTGCTCTCCAATTTAAATCAAGTATCCAAGTATGTGGGTTTAGTTATGAAAAATCTCTTCTTAATGACAATGATGATAACCTTAAAAAGTACTAACATTCCTGTGTATATGCTTATATAGTATATATTATATAAGAACATAACATATATATAGGGAATTGTTATTAGCACTCAAAAAATCACATTTGACACTTCAAACTTTCTATAATTACAAGGAAAAATACACTTGTGAGGAGTGTAGAATGAAATTTTTGGAGTGCTATTAACAATTCCCTACATATATATAGATATATATATATATATATATATATATATGTGTGTGTGTGTGTGTATAAGAGAGAAGGAGACAATCTACTTACAATGGAGTAGGGCCGGCAATATTCCTCTTACCCAAACTGTAGAAAGGTATCAAGCAAGCACGTTGGGTAAAGAAAGGAAGGTCATAACCAGGTGGAGCTATCTTCCCTATCTTTGGCTCTTTGAACTGTTCACTTTTCTTGTTTTCAAAGTCCCAGCTAAAGATTAATTCTGAAGTGCCATAGAAAATGACATGAGCATTCGGACTTATTGCATAGGGTTTAAACACTATATCTGCACAGGGTATAAACTTTTTATCCGCCCCCTGTACCCAACCATTCCTAACACGACTATATTTGAGAGTCCATTGGTCACCAGATTCACGTCGATTATTATAAGACCAAAAACGAAAAGTATTTGAACCATCACATGTTACATAACAAACAAGATCCTTTGACACCCCAAGACATCCCATTGTTGCACCTGTCTTATCATCGTCCCCAAGAAAACGAGGGAGTTCAAAGGCTCGAG
Source organism: Cotoneaster glaucophyllus (assembly GCA_036320875.1). Classification (NCBI taxonomy): domain Eukaryota; kingdom Viridiplantae; phylum Streptophyta; class Magnoliopsida; order Rosales; family Rosaceae; genus Cotoneaster; species Cotoneaster glaucophyllus. Next base: position 20,069,490 of record CM070073.1, read on the forward strand.
CTTTAATGGTATTGAGGTCAATACACAAAACTTTCTGTGAACTAGCAAGGCCATATAGCACCCCCCGCAAGTATACAAAATGCCTGCAAACCTTGGAACTTTTAAATCCATCAACAAAATTGGGGTCGAGTTGCAACCCACGACGAGCCCACTGTCCAGATTGCGAAGAAAATATGTCCATCATCACAGTTAGGGTTGGGGTTGGGACTGATTTGGATTGTGGGGAATAATCAATTCGAACAATTCTATAGTGGTTGGATTCAATAGGGTCAAAAACCAAGGCAGCGCAAAAATGCTTACGCCCATGTGCACATGCTATAGGTATGGAGACATGTTGTTTGGTGATGGGGTTGAACACACAGAATTGACAAGTGCGCAGGTTGAAGAACAGAATTAACCCATTACAACAGTCAAGATAACTGTCAGATAAGTCGCGCACCTGAGGGACAACTTGTTTATTGGGTTTTGGAATGTCGAATGTGGTCCAGAAGTTATAATTATGATGCAAACATACGTAATTGAGTTGAAGATACGTATCATCATTAGCTGGCCACAGAGTACGGTAGTAAAGACCTATAACAGGAGACTGTGACCAAAATCTTCGCAACCAAACATCAGAGATTATTCGATGCCATGACTTGGCAACTATCTTGCATTTCATCAAATCCAACTGCGATAATCTGCTCAAAATATTAAACCTCAAATCATCACACATACATAAATCCCTCGTACCCGAATCATTCAATTCGACAGCAGCAGCCGGAGAGCCAACCATGATGATCTCTAGTTATTCTGGTAAAGTTGAAAGAAACAGAAGTATGGGAAACCCTAAAATTCTGAAACTTAAGAGCAGCGTCCGAAACCCGAGAATTCAGAAACTCAATCAGGACCTGAATTAAGCCTCGAAAGAAGCCATCGACTAACAATAAACTGTAGCAGATCAATTTGTAAAGTCTTCGTACTACATCTTATGTTGACGTGTGAGACATAAATCAATCAGTATTGGAATGTAATTTGGTTTCCTACATTAAAGGGATTCCTTCCTAGTTTAGGATAAACTCTTTTATTATTATTCCTTGTACCGCAAGGTGTGGATGTGTATATATTGCCTCCATATTGGAGAGATGAGAATAAGAATCAATCAAAGTTATTTTCCTATTCCTATTCGGATTGGGATTTTTGATTTGGATTTGATGACTTTAAACCAAACATCATACTACTTCCTTTTTCCCCTTTCGGCTTCAGTTACGAAATATCGTGTAGTAGTCTTGATATGTAATGACAATCTTACCCTCACTCTAAGCACCCTCCATTCCTAGCTAGGGTTTCTCCACAACCGCGTTACTCTCTAAAAGCCTCTCATGCCTCCGTGTAGATGTAATCAATTGATTATCATAGTGAATAATCAAAGATATGACATTAGTATGGACATAACCTAGAACCTTGATACTCTTATAAAATAATAACTTCCTCGTACTTATTAAAAAAATTTAATTCTAAATTGGGCCAGTTATATATAAGGCCCTGTTTGGCACACCGTATAAGACACCGAATAGTACTAATAATACGGAGTACGGTGTTTGGTGTCCGTTTGGATTAAATAGCCACCAAATTAAATAATTCGGCCCCATCTCCTTTATTCGGTTGATACCCGCTTTGTTATGCCTCCCAAAACCACAGTATTATTTAGTCGGGTACAAACACGCATCTCTTTGTTCCGCCCTCCTGCAACTTCTCATCCTCCTCCTTCTCTGATCACCGCGAACGGCGTAAGCGGAGGAAAGAGGAGAGTCGCGATGGACTAACGAAACTCGAATGGTTGTAGCCGTCCTGCAACAACGGCGGCAATGATTGAGATTATCTTTACCTTCTCTCCCTTTGCGGCGGCTGTTGCACGTTGTTGTTCCGATACTTCGATGGCGATGATGCTTTAAATGACATTGGCATTCCTGTTTTGGCTTCCGTTTGACATTGGCGATGATGCTTTAAATGACAGAGAGTTGGAGATTTGAGAGGCTTCGGTGTAGGGCTCGATAAGAGAGAGGACACGAAAGGGCTTTAGGGTTTGCTTCAACATCTGAGGGCGTTGATGGTCTTTGTAGAGTGCCCGTCTCCATTTCATTTTGCTTCGGGAATGGGAGAAGCAAAGTGAAGAAACGACAGTATAAATATTTTGAATTCCATTAATCATCAAAGTGCTTTATTTTGAATTCCATAAATATTTCTGCAAAGTGTTTTTTTTCCATTAATCATCAATTTTTATATTAAAAGTATTAATATTTTGAATTCCTCCTATCCGGTATAATACCAAACACAGTATAAATAATACGGTTATTAGTCCGATACTACATCAAACGCCCGACTAATTTAGTCAGTACTATCCGATGGCTATTTATCCGATCCGACAGAAATAGTCAATACAGTCCGAGCTGCCAAACGAAGCCTAAGAATACAACTCGAGTGGGTTGAAGAGTCAACCCAACTCTAACCCAACCCTCACAAACGGGTTAAATTTTAGCTTGGATTTCATTCGGGTTTATTTGAGGTCAGACCTATTAAATAGTAAATAAGAAAAAATAGTTAGATGTATATATTTTATATGTAAAACAATTATTATTAAAGCAAAATACATAAAGGACATAATAATTACCTAATGGAATCAAGTATCTTGCTACATGAAACCCGATGGCAAAAACTTAAACAATATCAACTACACCTATAAATGGAATTTAAAATAAACACCTGCTTTAAACAAATATATATATATATATATATATATATATATATATACATATATATATTAACACTAAGCTTAGTATCTCAAAAGGAGAGAAGAGAGAGAAGAATGAACTACTATGAATGTATTGAGTGATTGAGAATTACAGAGAATTGCTATATATACTACAACCTTCGCTTCATAGCTAAGTAACCGAAAACTAACTACCTTTTCTCATCCTTTTAGCTGTCTAACCACAATCCTAACAACCTTGGCTGACAAGTAAGCCATCTATCAAAACCCTATCTTGCTGATGTGTACATATATCTATCAACATCCCCCCTCAATCTTAGTTGGGTTTCCAAGCTTGAGATTGAATGAATGCTTGTGGAATGAAGGGCTGTGTACACCCTTAGTTAGTATGTCTGCAGTTTGACCTTCAGTAGGTAGATATTGAACTTGCAAATCTCCCTTTTGAACTCTCTCCCGTACGAAATGATAATATGCGTCTAAATGTTTGATCCTCGAGTGAAAAACTGGATTGGCACTTAATCCAATTGCAGATTTGTTATCACAGTATATCACTGGAGGAAAAGGTAAGACAACAGCCATATCTGGAAGAACATTTATAATCCAAGCAACATCAACTGCAGTATGTGCCAATGCTTTATACTCAGCTTCTATAGAACTCCTTGATACAAAATCTTGCTTCTTTGACTGCCATGTTGACAAACGGCTGATGCATCGGTGTAGTTGCAGAAGATTCAACACCAAATTTTTCTGCAAGCAACTTCAATTGAAGAAGAATTAAATCATTGGTAGTCTTGACTTCGGCCCGGAATTTGGCTTGAGAAATCCTGAATTCTTCTTGAGACTTCTTGAACTCGTCGAAGTTGGCTTCCCGATTGGAAACCCTCGATTCCATGGTGTTGCAAAACGTTTGCGGCGGTATACAACAGAGAAGGATTGAGAGGAACGAACGACTAGCTGTGATACCAATGTTAGAAACCTACTCTACATCTTCCACAATTGCACAAAAAGAGAGTAACATAAGAACAATACAAACAATACAATATTTCATTAACTGCCTTTCCTCTCTTACAATGTACTATTTATGCTAATACCTAACTCTAACTGTCAACACAAGATGATACCATCTGGCATCCTAACATAAGGAGTCACGAATTGTATCAGAATAACAATTAACAAAGTAAGCTTTTAATTGACTCTTAAACCCAAATTAACACTCGAGCATGCAGCTAATTAAGGTTGGTGTTCGTGAGCTGGCTGATTCTCGCCGTAATATTGTTGATAATTTAACATTTTATCAATTCAAAATTGTCATTATATACTTTAAAAAGGTTGAAAATTTTCAAAAACTTGTAAATTATATGAATAATGAATTATGTTCTGGAAATTCCGAAATTACTTTGATTTGATCCAATCTAAATTTTTAATTAAAGAAACCACCTAATCTGAAAAGTAGAAATCTTATTCATGGTGATCGGAAAGCCTGAAAATCACCTTTCATCCGGCAGCTCCATTCCTGCACATAACTGCATTTCACTCAGAAAAAGAAACCGCCTCTTGAACAACATATTCCAATATGAACGACCGCTTACAACTTGAAAGCTATCTTTTAGATTATCACACTCACATGGTAATGCTTCCGCATTTGAAATCTCTGCTAACTTCAAAAGGTTCCCTGATCTGCTCAGTACGAAAAATATGAGAGAAAACATTGTGAGGAGCATATGTACCAACAAATTAAGCTTAATGTGAAACAACAAAGAAAATCAAGGTTAATTGCATCACAAATAGCTTAGATATTTAGGATAACAACGAAAAGATTCATCATGTCAACTGTCAAGATATAGGTTGTGAGCTTAAATAAAAAATTTGACTGACGCCATGTTTTGCATTGCAAATTAGGTACGCATTGGGTTCGGTATCTTGTAAGTTTTAGAAAAAAACCAAAACATAATCTTTGGAAACAACACTGTCTCCAAACTCATCTAAGCAGCAACTAATCCATTATGCATTATTAAAATTAAGGGGGGAAACTATAGCAATTGCCCCTGTATTTATCATTTGTTTTTTATTTGTCCGCTGAACTTTCTATCAAGTTTCAAGACCTCCTATTCCTAATCTCTTAAAATGTGTGTAATTTCTCTCTTCTTAGGTCGTCAACTTTTCCTTTAAATTTGGAGTATTTTTTGGTGAATTCAAAACCCAAGTGCTGTGCGGAGCTTGCACCGCTTAAGCCAGAGAGGGTGAGAAGAGGATGATTTTTTATTAAACTTTGAGCCCTTTTGGTTAAATAACATTTTGGGATGATTTTTTGTTAAATATTTGTTGACCCAAACCCTTTTCATTAAAGCTTCCTTTAATTTTTAGTTAATACAAAGTTATATTTCTAATATAAATTACTCCAAAAAAAATGGGAAGATTTGCACAAAAAATTGAGTTAAAGATGAATGCTTCGATTTCTAGAACAATTCAGTGCTTGCTTTTCTTTCAAACTTTTGAATACGATGTTGGACTGAAAATCTAGAGCCTACCTTTTAAACAAGCATGGGGTTAAGTCATTTTAACAAAAACAATTTAAGTGTAACCACGTAACACTGTGACGTGATGTTGACAATTGTTTTAATAACATCTTTAAAAGACTTGTTAGACAAGTTGGATGTAATTAAGTTTTGCCGTTATGTTGAGTCTCATATCTAATGATACATTGTCAAGTGTAAGTGTTTTTTTATATGATAATGTATTATTAAATTGAAATGTCACATATCGATAAACCCGTTTTATGTAAGGTTTACTTCCACGATAGCTCAAAAATTGGAAGCATAAGAGATTCACACACTTACTAGGTTTGAATGGGGCATGCATGTGGAAGAGAATTCTCTCCGGGTCAATTCTATCAGGATATGGGGATCAACAAATCCTTATCGTTAAAAATAGATTTTACGGTCAGAAATTCTCTTTATTTTTTCACACACAATACTCCTTCACATCTTTACAATACTCCTTCACATCTTTGCTCTTCTCGCCTGCCATGGATTCCAGCAAGAGGTTTCGACGGGCAACGAGTTGGGCGGGCTCTTCCTCATCCTTATCCTCACCAAACTCTGTAATGTAACAGATTTTCTCCTTCAGATTCACTTCTTCACCACTCACAAGTCACCCATTGCCATGACTGCCATCATCCCACCCCCACCCCCTCCTCCCCCATCGACCGCACCCTTTCCCCTCTGGTTTCATGGCCGCAAGATTAAATGGGTCTGTTGGCTCCGGAAGCAAAGCTCTGGAGATAATCTTAGTCCCAATGCATGTATGCATGCAATGCAAGGGCACCAAAGGTCAATTGTTGTCGCTTGACTAATTTGGAAATACGTGCAACTGGAAGATGTCACGAATTGTATCAGAATAACAATTAACAAAGTAGCTTTAATTAACTTTTAAACCTAAATTTATCGACCATCAGCACGTGCGGATCCAGCTAATTAAGGTTGGTGTTTGTGAGCTGGCTGCTGTGGCCAGTGGCCGAGTCAAGTCGTTGAGGCGTGAAGGCAACAGATCCTGGCACACGTGCGGGGGGGACAGAGAGCCGTGCGTGCCGTGCGTGCGGGGACCAAAGTCCGTGACTTCTTCTTCCTAGGGGGCCCATTAGGCCCAAACCATTCCCTTGAAATTAACAAAATAAATTTATAATCCCACCTCGTGAATTGTCTTGATGAACTGAGTCTTCCTCTCAATTTTATTGTTCAAATCGGAAAAGCCACGCCAGATTCTTTTTTTAAGATTCTGCAATCGTGTTCGTTCATCGTATATCGTGCGGTTAAAATGATTTAAAATTTAAAACTCAAATATAAATAGTACCTAATAAAAACTGACCGCACGATATACAATGAACGGACACAATTGCGAGATCCCTAGAAAAAGAATCCGGCGATGATCATTTTCCGTTCAAACCCTCATCCTTTCAATAGCTATTATAAATGTATGACACGTTTATATAAGGGTAATTGAAATTAAAAACGTAATTATGATTACAAAAAACTTCTGTTTACCAAATATTGAGAAATCAAGAAAGAGGTAGAGCCCACACAAACTAAGGAATCCAACTCTTGAAATTAAAGGAATTGAATTCTCTATATAGATTATGTATTTGAGTTCCACGAAGGTAAGGAAATCGGAATGCATTTTTCCATCTTTTATGCCCTCTCGCTTGCCTGCTCATCCTTGTGATTCTCGCTCACTGGCTAGTCCTCATGTGATGTCGCTTTCACGACCGCAAACACGAGGTCTAGGCCAGATTGCTCGCGACTTTGGCAGTGTCGATTAGGGATGGGCAAATACCCATTGGTTATGGGTAACAGCGGTTACACGCCCGTTTAAATTAAACGGTTACGGTTATGGGTAACCGTTTAGATAAATAAACGGTTATGGGTATAACCGTTTACCCGCGAAATTTAAATGGTCGGTTATGGGTATTAACCGCGGTTATAAACGGGTAACCTTTTAACCATTTATTTTATATATGTAAAATTAACACAAACCATATTCCGTATCGAACAAAACTTAGAGATCAATGTTATTGACTATAGTGCATGATTTCATGGTCCATTATATATATATATATATATATTATGTTAATACTTTACATTCCGAGTTAAATAACCAAAGAATATTATCTTTCAACAGTTTTCGTAACCCAATAATACCTAGCCAATTTTATATTACCTTCATTGTTAATAGTTAAAAATATCATCTTTAAACTATTATTTCAATTATTAGAATGGTATAAGGACTTAAAAAATTAAAACACGGAAATGTATGATGAATGTACCTATAACGGTGTTTAATTGTTAGAAAAAGAAAATTATGACAAATTTTTCTTTTTTAATTTTCAAGTTGTTAAAAAAACACTTAGACGGGTGAAAAAGGAGTAAATGTTAAAAAAAGAAATGATAAACGGGTTAAAAATGATAAATGGATAAACGAGTATTAAACGGTTACGGTTAAATGGGTATGCGGTTATGGGTATGGTTAACCGTTTATAAACGGTTATGGGTATGGGTATAACCGTTTAGGCAATTACCCAACGGGTAAACGGTTATGCGGGTATGAGAATAAACGGTTATAGATAAATAACTGCGGTTATCCGCCTGCCATAACCGTTGCCCATCCCTAGTGTCAATGTTCGTCTGGTCCTTGACGGCTACGATTGCTTTCGAGATCGTGCTATGCGCGATGAATTTGACCATAATCGTGTTTGGTGGGTATAATCATGCTTAGTGGCTTTCTGGGGTGTAGAGTGGAATGGGTGGGTTATAATCTTGTTTGGTCTGCGAGCAGGATGAATTTGGCGGGTTTTTTGAAACTCTTCTTTTTAACCATTTTTTTTTTTTTTGGAAAAAAAAAGACTAATTTTTTACAGTCATGACATTTTAACTCTTCATATCAAGTTATCAACCAAACAAATAAAAACAAGTATATTTTTTTTTGCCGAAAAATAAAAACAACTAATTATAATTTGGAAAAGAAAACCTAATTAAAAATAAAGAATTTTTTTTTAATAAATGATAATGCTACGAAGACCAAACTTTCAAACCAAATGATAGATCACCTGTAGAAAATAAGATTGTTAACGAATACTTAAGTAATAATCAAATCATCAATTTGGTTTAAAAATTTGATCTCTCTAGCATTATCCTTAAATTTCATATTGATTATTATTCCAATTCAGGTGAGTTAGGTCAATTTGACTCCTACTTTGATTCCAAAACATTTAAGTAAACATATTCAACAAAAGTCCGATTCTCCCTCCTCATTCTAACTTCTCCTCGGTTCAATTCATTCTCAACTAATTCTTCCTATTTTGATTGCGGTAACGTAAATGAGTGATTAGCATAAGTTATCCCATCGTTTGTCAACAAAAGAAAAATAAAACCTCAGTTCTGAAGTTAAGAAACATTTATCCGTAAATGGAACTGAAAGTTGATCGTATATAAAAAAAACCCAAAAACTTTTGGTGACTTGGGAAAATAAAACATAACAAAATATAATACCATATTGTTCTTCGTTTGTGGGAAATTCCTTGTGACATGCAACTTAAGAATTCAGGACTACATTCAGTTTGGAATACATAACAGTGCCCTTTAACTGGAAGCCACAGCAAGCGCTGATTAAACGAGTCCCTTAAAATGATGAGCGGAAGAACCCCAGTTACTATCCGAAGGAACTTGTTCGACAAAGAAAGCAGAAGATAGATATAAAAACAAAACGGTTTTCCTTATGGTCATTTTCAAAGAAGCATTCAATCCACGTAAGTCGATTCAATGCTACATAGCACAATGAAAAATTCACATTTAGACAGCAGTAAATCACTTGTTTGTATCACTTTGAACTGCCTCCGAGAATAATCCAACTTATATCGATCAAACAAAAATGAACAAAGAAGAGAGGTGCCTAAGCTAAAAGCTGACCTGTTTAGATAGGAATACCGAAGCCTGTGATGTGTGATGTGTGATGTGTGATGCTCAACCTTGAACTGAAAAACCCAGTAACATCAAGCACTTTCAATGACGTATGGTACTTACCCTGAAAAAACCAAGGGGAAACATACTTGTAAACAGAAAATGTTATACAAGCGTTCCTTCTGATCAGTTTCTAGTGTTTTTAAGACATAAGGGCTCATCATGAATAACTGCAGTTGAACATCATTTGCGCATGCGACATATATGGTTCTCACCTCTTTCTAGTTTCTAGACCACACTCGTATATCACAACATAATTATAATGCAAATATAAATGAGCAAATAATTTCAGACAAATTCACTCTACTTGTAATTTTAGAAAATGTACATTGATAACGATAGATTAAGAGAGATCCACGTAAGATTGTACATATAATAACCTTTCAAGAGGGAGAAACATAAGAAGTGGTGGCACATTCTTAGAACTTTAGACAACTTTTACGACCTGTGATGTTATCTTATACTAGCAGCTCAGCATCATAACAGTGGACGATATCAAACTGTCATGTTTTCAATAATATATGTCAAGTGTAAGTTTTTCCTTCATATAACAATTTAATAATAAATTAAAGAGTCACGTAGTGACAAACCCGTTTTTATATAAGTTATTCCAACAATTGGAAGCATAAGAGATTCACAAACTTAACAATGTATTATTAAATTAAGGAGTCACGAAATGTATCAGAATAACAATTAACAAAGTAAGCTTTTAATTGACTCTTAAACCCAAATTAACACTTGAGCATCAAGCTAATTACGGTTGGTGTTCGTGAGCTGGCAGATTCCCGCTGTAATATTGTTGATAATTTAACATTTTATCACTTCAAAATTGTCATTATATACTTTAAAAAGGTTGAGAAAAATTCAAAAACCTGTAAATTATATGAATAATGAATTATGTTCTGGAAATTCCGAAATTACTTTGATTTGATCCAATCTAAATTTTTAATTAAAGAAACCACCTAATCTGAAAAGTAGAAATCTTATTCATGGTGATCGGAAAGTCTGAAAATCACCTTTCATCCGGCAGCTCCATTCCTGCACATAACTGCATTTCACTCAGAAAAAGAAACCGCCTCTTGAACAAGATATTCCAATATGAACGACCGCTTACAACTTGAAAGCTATCTTTTAGATTATCACACTCACATGGTAATGCTTCCGCACTCGAAATCTCTGCTAACTTCAAAAGGTTCCCTGATCTGTTCAGTACGAAAAATATGAGAGAAAACATTGTGAGGAGCATATGTACCAACAAATTAAGCTTAATGTGAAACAACAAAGAAAATCAAGGTTAATTGCACCACAAATAGCTTAGATATTTAGGCTAACTACGAAAAGATTCATCATGTCAACTGTCAAGATATAGGTTGTGAGCTTAAATAAAAAATTTGACTGACACCATGTTTTGCATTGCAAATTAGGGTGTTTTGCAGTACGCATTGGGTTCGGTATCTTGTAAGTTTTAGAAAAAAACCAAAACATAATCTTTGGAAACAACACTGTCTCCAAACTCATCTAAGCAGCAACTAATCCATTATGCATTATTAAAATTAAGGGGGGAAAATATAGCAATTCCCCCTGTATTTATCATTTGTTTTCGATTTGTCCGCTGAACTTTCTATCAAGTTTCAAGACCTCCTATTCCTAATCTCTTAAAATGTGTGTAATTTCTCTCTTCTTAGGTCCGTCAACTTTTCCTTTAAATTTGGAGTATTTTTTGGTGAATTCAAACGAGATTTTCCATTATTTATAATAATAATGGAAAAATTGTTTGTATCCCAAATTAATTCATATAAAAACAAACCGATAGTATTAACATGTTCAAGTATCCAAGTATATGGGTTCAACGCTTTCTTAATGACAATGATAATAACCTTAAAAAGTACTAACATCACTGTGCATGTACTTATATAACATATAAGAGATATAAAAGAGAGAAGGAAACAATCTACTTACAATGGAGTAAAGCCGGCAATATTCCTCTCACCCAAACTGTAGAAAGGTATCAAGCAAGGACGTTGGGTAAAGAAAGGAAAGTTATAACCAGGTTTTGAGCCATCTTTACCTTTGACTTGTTGAACAGTTTACATTTCTGGCTTTCAAAGTCCCAGCTAAAGATCAATTCTGAAGTGTCATAGAAGATGAAATGAGCATTCAGACTTATTGCATTGGGTTTAAACACTATATCTGCACTGGGTATAAACATTGTATCCGCCCCCCATACCAAACTATTCCTAACAACACTATATTTGAGAGTCCATTGGTCACCAGATTCACATCGATCATTATAAGACCAAAAACGAAAAGTATTTGAACCATCACATGTTACATAACAAACAAGATCCTTTGACATCCCAAGACATCCCATTGTTGCACTGGTCCTATCATTGTCCGCAGGAACACGAGAGCATTCAAAGGCTCGACCTTTAATGGTATTGAGGTCAATACACAAACCTTCCTGTGAACTAGCAAGGCCATATATAACACCCCCTGCAAGTATACAAAATGCCTGCAAACCTTGGAACTTTTAAACCCATCAATGAACATGGGGTCAAGTTGACCCACTGTCCAGATTGCGAAATATGTCTGCCATCAGGGTGAGGGTTGGCATTGGGACTGGAACCACTGGATTTGGATTGTGGGGAATGATCAATTCGAACAACTCTAGTGGTTGGATTCAATAGGTTCAAAAGCCAAGGCAGCGCAAAAATGCTCACGCTCATGTGCGCATGCTATAGGTATGGAGACGTGGTTCGGTGATGGGGTTGAACACACAAAATTGACAAGTGCGTAGGTTAAAGAACAGAATTAACCCACTACAACAGTCAAGATAATTGTCAGATACGTTGCGCGGCTGACTTAGAACTACTTTACCGGGTTTTAGAATGCCATCATTCCAGAATTTGGTCCAGTAGTTATAATTATGATGCAAACATACATAACTGAGTTGAAGATACGTATCATCATCAGCCGGCCGAAGAGTGGGGTAGGAAAGACCTATAACAGGAGACTGCGACCAAAATCTTCGCAACCAAACATCAAAGATTATTCGATGCCTTGACTTGGCAACTATCTTGCATTTCATAGTGCCTATATATGGATATGGTTTCCAGCTGTCTAAGCAAAAAGCTAATCTGTCTGTATACGGATAAGACAGTGTTTTCAGGCTATAATGGCTCATTATGAAGAACTGCACTTGAACATTATTCACGATCGCGACAAATATGGTTCCCAGCTTTTTCTAGACCACTCATGTATCTCAAAATTATATCCTGCAGATATAAGTGAGCAAATGATTTCAAGTAGTTTGCTCGACCTCATAACACCAGAAAATGTACACAGCTATTATTTACAAAAACAAACAGATATCATGATAGTGTTATAATTATGATGCAAAAACAAACAGAAAATGTACACAACTATTATATACAAAAACAAACAAATGATTCCAGTAGTTATAATTATGATGCAAACATACGTAATTGAGTTGAAGATACATATCATCATCAGCCGGCCACAGAGTGGGGTAGTACAGACCTATAACAGGAGATTGCGACCAAAATCTCCGCAACCAAACATCACAGATTATTCGATGCCTTGACTTGGCAACTATCTTGCATTTCATAGTGTCTGTATATGGATATGGTTTCCAGCTGTCTAAGCAAAAAGCTAACCTGTCTGTATACAGATAAGACAGTGTTTTCAGGCCATAATGGCTCATTATGAAGAACTGCACTTGAACATTATTCGCGATCGCGACGAATATGGTTCCCAGCTCTTTCTAGACCACTCATGTATCTCAAAATTATATCCTGCAGATAGAAGTGAGCAAATGATTTCAGGTAGTTTGCTCGACTTATAACACCAGAAAATGTACACAACTATTAAATACAAAAACAAACAGATATCATGATAGTGTTATAATTATGATGCAAAAACAAACAGAAAATGTACACAACTATTATATACAAAAACAAACAAATGATTCCAGTAGTTATAATTATGATGCAAACATACATAATTGAGTTGAAGATACATATCATCATCAGCCGGCCACAGAGTGGGGTAGTACAGACCTATAACAGGAGATTGCGACCAAAATCTCCGCAACCAAACATCACAGATTATTCGATGCCTTGACTTGGCAACTATCTTGCATTTCATAGTGTCTGTATAAGGATATGGTTTCCAGCAGTCCAAGCAAAAAGCCAACCTGTCTGCATACCGATAAGATAGTGTTTTCAGGCCATAATGGCTCATTATGAAGAACTGCACTTGAACATTATTCGCGATCGTGACAAATATGGTTCCCAGCTCTTTCTAGACCACTCATGTATCTCAAAATTATATCCTGCAGATATAAGTGAGCAAATGATTTCAGGTAGTTTGCTCGACTTATAATACCAGAAAATGTACACAACTATTATATACAAAAACAAACAGATATCATGATAGTGTTACCAACGCTTTGATGTAGCTTTCCATGAGCAAACCAATGAAGAACTAAGTAATAAAATCCTCTTTCACTACCTCCCAACTTTTAGGGAGAAAGAGAGCCTGGTTAGTCTTACCAATGGATGGCGATCATGGCATTGGCACTGGTTCGGCAGAACAATTGGCATGTCTTGCTTGGTGCTGGCTCACTGGGTCCCCAAGGGCATGGATTCGCTTGGACTGACCCTTTTCCGGCCTGATTTTATCATCACATCGGTTTATAAGATATTTGGACCCAACTGGATTTGGCTGCCTTCTGATTAAGAAATCAGTAATCAGATGCCTCGCCTCCAAATCAGTCGGGGTCAACTGGGTCTGGAATGGTGAAGATTACCCCTGAATACCCCTTATATCATGCCCAATGGGTCAGTGTTGAATTCTGCAACAAATGGTGTTGGGATTTTTGTCAGACTTCCACTTCTCAGCATCAGAACCTAGAAAATGGATCAACCGCTGATAGTTGCACATAGATTATAAGTTGCGCCAAAAGTAGAGAGGGGAGTTAAAATGGAGGAATGAACTAAATTACGTTTGATTATGAAGACCCACAGGGATTGAAATGGGATTAAAAACTTGAATACAAAACCGATAACTTTTGCCCCTGATTCGATCGTGGTTGGCAACTATATATATATTAAAAACTAAATTCCAATCAAATTTCCCTATCCACACTCTTCACAACAAAACCCATATATTAAACAGCAACCCAGAATTCTCAGAATTATTAGAGAAAAAAAAACTCAATCTTATATACAAGTTTCCAATTAATTACGCTAATAAAACAAATATAAGAGATATTACGAATTAATATAAGAATTACCAGACCATCGCTCCCAAATCCATCGGTACAGCCGGCTTGGCTTCCATGCTGAATGAGGATGGGAACGGGGAAGAAAGAAGTGAAGAGGAGAAGGGCCTTCTTAAAATACCATTTTGCCCCTACTAATAATTGCACAGAATAGGGTCATTTAGGGTATTTAGATAACTACTAGACTACAACGGCCCGAACGACGCCGTATCTAATTATTCAAATAGGCAACCTTCCCTCCATTTCTCGAACCCATAAACAAATCGGAGAAGCAAACAGCTCGGAGCTCTGCTCTCTTCGACGAACAGAACTGCAAGGAACGATTGAAGATCGGACTTTCAGGTTTGATATATAATATCCTTCAAATGTTATGAGTATTTATAAGTCTTTCTCCATTTCTTGAAATGTAGTTTACAGCTTTTCCTCCATTTCTTGAAATCAGACCAGTAAAAGCTGCAGCTCGGAGCTCTGCTCTCCTGCGAAGAACAGAAGTGCGAGGGACGATTCTAGATTGGACTTTCAGGTTTGATATATAATATCCTTCATATGTTATGTGTATTTATAACTCTTTCTCCATTTCTTGAAATGTAGATTATAGCTTTTCCTCCATTTCTTGAAATCAAACAAGTAAATGCTGCAGGTCGGAGCTCTGCTCTCCTACGACTTGATTTGGATCCAGTACAGCATTCCATGGACACCGAAGCGATCTTTTGTCCGATTAAGAAAACACAAATTTTCGTTTGCAGAAAGATTGGCGGGAAGGTAAATGTTTTATTTTTTTATTTTTTTTTTCTCTTGATTTTATTAAGGTTTTCTTTAATTTTTAATCTAATTTAATCTTGTGTTTTCTTATCAAGGCATCGAAATACGAAAGCGAATACATACACCGCAAAGTCCTAGGTTAGTTGAATTACTTGATTTTTTGTATTATTTTTCTTTCTATTTGTAAATTTGATTTGATTTTTCATCTATTTACATATTTAATTACTTTAATTTATTGTTATTTGTGAGTTAATAGGAAAAGGAGCTTTTGGATTTGTTGTCTCTTGCACTCACATCCTGGACTGCAACGATTACGCTGTGAAATGGGTGCGTTTCGGGCAGGACAATCTATCATTTGAGAAGGTGCAGAGGTAAAAAAAAAATCATAATATTTTTTATTTATTTTTATTCATTTATCTAATTTAAAGTGCTGGTATATGTTATATACTCTTTTTTTGTAATTTTGTTTGCATTTCTCAGTGAGGCAAAGGAGATGTGCAATCTCGTTCATTCCAACGTGGTTCGCTATTTCTCGGTAAGTATGAACACTATCCTAATCTCTTCTTTTCCTATTATCTTCTTTGTTTAAAAACATTTTTTTTTCTTTGAACACCCATTTTTTCCATTGTTGTTTGTATATAAAACATGAGAATTGTTATCGGCACTTTAAAAATCTAGTCGGGGCACTTCAAACCTATATTAAGAAGAAAATTAGAATGCCAATAATCGTCCTCCAAAAGATATTTCAATTTAAAAGAATTTTCCAAACGAGTCAATAGTGGCATTTTTCTTGGTTTAAACCCAATTTCACCGTTTGGTTGCTTTAGTTCTTTTACATCCAAAATATGCAGTCTACCTAGTAAAGCAAAATGGGACCCAAAACACATAGGCGCAATACACATCTTGTCCGGTTGTGTCAATTTTATTAACCACAAAAATACTAGTTCGTCTCTAGACACCCTTTGTTTATTATACACCCAAATTGTAAATTTTTTTCTAGGCACCCCCATGTTTTTCATAACACCCCAATTTATTATTATTTTTTTCTCTAGACACCCTTAATAGTTTTGACAAAAAAAAAAAAAAAAAAAATTAAATAAATAACCTTCTTCACATTTCTCTTTTCATAAATTTTATTTTATTGATTTATGAATACAATTTTATATTGTATTAATTTATTCTTGTAAATTAGACTTGGTACGAGCCACCAGGTGTCCGGACATTTTTTGGTGATGTCGATCTTAAAGCGGCAGTGCTTTATCATTATATCTGTATACAAATGGAACTCTGTGACAGGTAATTGATACCCAATATTTATGTGCAATTTGATTTGTTTATTTTTATTTATTTATTGTTCATAAGTATGTAACTTTTGTTGTTGTTGCTGCTGCTGTTGTATGATGTGACACACAGGTCACTGGACGAACTGCTTAAGGACCAAGAAAAAAATGGCAAAAAAGGATTGGAGAGTAAAGCATTGCCTTACTTCATTCAGATCTTGCAGGGGTTGGAATACCTTCATAGCAAAGATGTCATTCACGGAGATTTAAAACTTGACAACATACTTCTTCACGATGATCAGCTTAAAATCTGTGACTTTGGGACAGGTAAGTAGTGATTTAGTTTGTTTTATGTTTTAATTTTTATTTATTTCTGTGGTTTTTTATTTAAATAATTGATGAAGTCTATACTCTAGAATGACCAAACTTAGGGGTAAGTCTTCAATCGTACGGCTTTATATTCATCAAACTTATATTAATTTTTTCTTTCATTCAATCTTCACCATCCAGACAATTAAAGGAAAATTACAAACCTAAACCTTTGACTCACATTCAAAAATCTTAAATTCGCTGTCAGCCCCAAATTTCAAAAACCAATAAGTCAACAAATACAAACTGTAGAGTGTGAAATTGGAATACATTCTAATGCCGAGGGGAAACCAAAAGTAGCATTCCTTTTGATGCCAAAACTGTCAATCTCAAACCCGAAAGTTGAAAGGAACTGTTGAATCCTAAAACCAGTAACTTCATTTCAGTGGTCTGTTCACATCCAAAATTGATCAAACAAGCAGTGGCTCCTCCTACTAGAATATACCCAACAAGCAGAACCAGGTACGTTGGCCACACTCACCACCATCCAACACAACCGAACACATCCTCCTCCACCCCCACCCTCCTTCTTTCCCTCTCTCTCATGACACTTCGGTAGAGGGCTCAGTATCAGATTGCGGAGGGGAGAGGTAGCTAGGAAGGGAATGGTGGTCGTTTGGCCTGAGATTTGCTGTAATTTTTTGGGAATGTTCAATCTTTTTCCTCTTTTCAATCGAATTTTCAGTTTTCCAATCTCTCATTTTTGTTGTTGGCTGTGTATTTTTCCTTAATGCATACAGTCTAGGTGGTATCTAATTTGAGTTGTCTCTTTATTGTAGCCAAACACACTAGAGAAGCAAGTTATGTAAAGGATATGAATGCTGTGGGGCTTATATTCTTCCAAATGGTCAATGGCATAAACCAAAATGATCTCCTCGATTTGAAGTACAAAAACGCATTACCTGCCACATGGAAAGAAACAGAAGAAGCAAGAAACTTATTGTCCAAGTTGACGGCTAAATGTCCTCCCACAGCGTTTGACGCTTTGCATTTAGCTGCACAGCTGAGGAGTGGTGATGTCCCCTTAACTAGATAGATAGTAGTCGGATGATAAAAAAGAAAAATTGTACAGAAAACATAGTCATACTAGTACTAGTTTAAAGCAAAAGAAAAATTGTACAAAAAGTTCTTTTTCAACTGCACAACAATTGTGTGCAGACTAGGTATTCAGTGATGTGCCTGACCCTCAGCTGGAACGCTACTGCTGCAAATGGTCCTATGTTTGTTGAGGTTGTCCTTGTCAAACACCAGACCACCAAGCCTTTTCTTGAGCTTTATCATCTGTGGATCCATGCAAGGCTCAAGGGCTGGGCTTCTTCTGATGACGGCAGCAGTTCCAGTTGGTTTGTGTTTCTTGGTTTACACTCTTTTGAATCTGTTTCTCAGAAAGGACCGCGAAAATAAAACTGGATTCTGCTACCATATCCAACCATCAATGATCACAAGTGCACTGGAACTTGCATTTGGGTGTATTTCTCTGCTGGAAGTGCTAATGAATGAAATCAATGTTTTGAGACAATTCAAGGGGAAGGGTTTTCTGCTTTCTTGGGCTCATACTGATGCTTTTAGCCGTTCTCCAAAAGAGTGGAAAAGTCCGTGAAGCTGAAATGCACGGGAAGGAAAAGAAGAGTCTGCAGAATGACTTTCTGTTTGCTGGCCCGGGGATATGGTCCCGATGCTATTTGGCACCATGAGATTCTTCATTTTGATCGCGTGCTGCAAAACAACGCCTTTCTCCTGTCAACACGGTGGCTGTAGTGTACGCGATAGCACTGGCAACATGTCATCAGTTGAAATTCCGTGGAATTTGAAAAAGGCATCACCCTATGGGCTTCATCAATCTGAATGCTTGGATAAAAAGCTACACAATGCAAGGACCACACTAGGTATTCAGCTGCTTGTAAACCAAGTTAACTACATCAGCGTGGAAGTTATGCTGATTAAATCGTATGGCAAAGCAGCAATCTTTGATTTCACACGCTTTGGAGTTCTCTTGATGGAACTGCAACTCTGCTGAGCTCCATTTTTCTTTTCTTCTTGTCAATTGTCATGCTACATAAGTTGCTTTTCAATACCGTTCTCTCTGCTGGAAGACTGGAAGTGGTGCCAATAAAGGACTTAAAACTATCTGTGAGGTGAGGGGATGGCCCCAATCTCGTTGCGTTTCTTTAATTTTTTTTCTTCCAACTTGATTTTTTCAATTCTCTTCACATTCCGCACCCGCGCCACCAAAAATCATCTCAGTATCAACTTTAATTGTTTATCAACCTACTGATGAAACGCTTGGAGTGGACGATTATATTTCTAGTACCTCATGTTGGAGTTTTGAGCCTCCTTTAGTCCCACATCGGGAGCTCAAGTTCCCTAGAGGTCTTTATATTAGGTTAGCAACCTTGATTATGGTTTAGGTATTGGATTATTTGGAATGCGAATCAAGGTTTAGGCCATTAATTGTGTGGATTAGGCTTGATAATTATATCATAATGTTAATATTAATTTTAATATTGAATTAAGTTTTTTAATTAAATTAATTAAAACCCGTTTTGATTAATAGACACAACTGTTTGGAAATAGTTGTGTGGTTTCAGAAACATCGAAAATGTATTTGAAGATGTATGAAATAGCCTATATAATTGAAGACTCAGGTAAATCATCTTTTTCCTTTCCCATCTCTCCCATACAAAACCTTACAGAGAGTAAACACACAAAGCAATTCGCCAGAATTCTATAATCCGGTGCGGATTATAGGATTAGATAGTTATATCCTAGTCGGGCAAACGTCATCGAACCACAAGCACAAAAGTGGAATAGAAATACTGTTCGAAGGACATAACTTTTGTGCTAGCCTCTATGTGTGATTTAATCAAGTTAGTATCATTTAAGTCCCCTAATTATTTATGTTATTTCATTCTGTATTGCAAGTATTTTTCGTTAATAAAGAATTAGCATTTCAATTTTTGTTATTTTATTTATTTTATGAATTGTTCTCCAACACATGTTCCCTTATTGGATGTATGACACTTCCTCAGATTAGAAGATTAGTTGTTGTGGTTAGTATTGTGTTTATTGTTGTTAATTGGTTAGAAACTTAACTTGCACGTGCAAAGCAAGTAATCATTGAAAAATATATTGTTGTTGATTATTTCAATCATAGAATTATAGTATCCCGGGTTTTAGAATGCCATCATTCCAGAATTTGGTCCAGTAGTTATGATTATGATGCAAACATACGTAATTGAGTTGAAGATACGTATCATCATCAGCCGGCCACAGAGTGCGGTAGTACAGACCTGTAACAGGAGACTGCAACCAAACATCAGAGATTATTCGTACCATGACTTGGCAACTATCTTGCATTTCATCAAATCCAACTGTGATAATCTGCTCAAAATATTAAACCTCAAATCATCAGACATATATAAATTCCTACCACCAGAATCATTTAAATCGACAGCAGCAGCCGTAGAGCTAACCATAAAATTCTGAAACTGAACGCAGATCAATTTTTAAAGTCTTCGTATTACATCCTATTCCTATTCGGATTCGGATTGGGATTTTGGATTTGGATTTGATTACTCTCTGCCGGTTAAGAGAAACTGCTTAGAACTTTTATCTTTTCATTATTCAGGGAGGAAAACCAAATATCACATACTGCCGCCTTTTCCCCCATCGGCTTCAGTTACGAAATATTGTGTACTTTTGATATTAAATGAGAACCTTACCCTCATTCTAAGCACCCTCAATTCCCAACTAGGGTTTCTCTACAGCCCGTTACTCTCTAAAACGCTCTCATGCCTCCGTGTAAATGTAATAAATTCATTATCATGGCAAATAATGAAAGATACGACATTAGTATGGACAAGCTATAACCTCGATACTCTTATTAAATAATAACTTCCTCGTAGTTATAATTTTTCTTTTTAATAATCTTAAGTACATGCATAATTTCGCCCCATTGTACATGACCCACAAGCCACCTGCACTAGTGCCAATAATTGTCACCGGTCACTGGTGCCAGAAAAGGTTTCCAATCGCCTAAAAATTTTGAAGTCACTTTTCAACATTAACGTAAATAAAAATAACGTATGTGCAGCTTTTTTTACGTGAGTGTATTTTTTTTCAATGAGAACTTTATTAATTAGTCATAAGATGATAATTAATGGTGTTCCACTCACAGAGGAACTTACTTGTTCTCCCACTTATTATTAATGTACCATTACTCTACGAACTTAATAAAACGACCCATTCATACTCTTTATCATCACCTAAAAATCATGTATACCAAAAATCCTTCCATTTGAAGGTCTTTTAGCAATCTATAGGTGTCACATTAATTAAACGGTTTTCGTAACAAATAAAACACTCATGATGAAGCATCCATTTGCTTGATGCATATAAATGACTAAGCGATCTCCAAATTGAATGATTTTTTTTGCAAATGATCTTTAGGCAATGATAAAGAAACAATTTGAATCAAACCCACAAAAGAAAACCCACAACAAAATTCGAAAATCGGATCAAAACGAACAATCCCAAGCTAAAAAATTGAAAACAAAAACCAACCCAAAGAAGAAAAGGAGAAGAGAGGACGGACAAAGCAACTTATGCCAATCGCTTCAGTTTAAGGGCATTCATATGCAGATTATATAGTTTCCTTCAATCCATCTTAAAATGAACTAATATTGAACATGCAATACCTTAATGTATCTCCTGGGAGTGAGAGAAGTTGTTTCTAGGTAACGAAGAAACCCTGAAACCCTAACTATTGGTTACAAGAAAACAACGACAAAATTGGCGAGAGCTTCACTAAGAAGAGTGAGAGGGATAGGTTGGTAATGGTTCGGAGGAGTGTAGTAGTCCTTTTACAGTAGTCGTGGTTGGGAGGCGCGGTGAGTTGCGCGCAGAAGGGAAGAGAGAAGGCAACATGAAGGAACGGAGAAACAAATATTTGGCATATATAAACAGTGGTAATAGAAACTAAAAAATGGTAAAACCGGAACAACATTGTAGTTATGAACAGTGTTTTAAGGCAAAATGGCTTTTAGTATATATTGAATTTCACGGGTATCACTTATGCTATGTCACTTAATGATGACATTTATTTCCATTTTTTCTCTTTATTTTTTATTTTTTATTTTTTATATTTTAGGGTCAAATCAAACATTGCATTACAGTGTACGTTGTGTAATTTTGTAAATTCAAAAGTCATATTAAAGTATCTATTTTATTATAGTCAAATTAGTCACACCTAACTTTCGAACATTATATTTGACTAATTTCACTACAATAAAATAGAGGGTGTGCTATCCATACATCCCATTTTACTTCTCACACACACCTTAATAATTTATATCCATTGATCTTCTTCAATTCATCTGATCCGACAGCTGAAAATTAAAAATGTGTATGAGAAGTAAAATGAGGTGTGTGTGTGTATATCACACCCCTAAAATAGAAAGTGAACCACAGATTGAATTTACCGATTATGCATTACATAAACTGCAATGCAGTGTTTAAATTCGTATGGACCTATTTTAAAATGTGTGTGTGTATGTGTGTGTGTGAAAGGGAGTGCTAGCTGTAGTGGCCGATTTTGAAATGTTTTTTTAATGTTTTGAGTGCATTAGTGTAGCTCAATACTTGATTAAACGATGATAGTTAACAGAAATATTATTGCTATGTTGTTAATATATTAACATCTTATTGATTTAAAGAAGAATTTCCCACGTATATATGAAAAAGTTCGAGAAAGTTCAAACTTGTAAAATATATGAATAATGAACTATATTTTCGAAATTCGAGATTACTTTGATTTGATCCAATCTTAAAAAAATTAAAAAATAAATTAACCACCTAATCTGAAAAGTAGAAATCTTATTTACTATCAGATATGTCTGAAAATCACCCTTAACCCGGCAGCTCCATTCCTGCACATAACTGCATTTCACTAGGAAAAGAAAACCGCTTCTTGATCAACATATTCCAATATGAACGACCACTTACTTGTACGCTATCTTCTGGTTTATCACACTCACATGGTAATGCTTCCGCACTCAAAATCTGTGCTTCCTTTAAAAGGCTCCCTGATCTGTTGGTAGGAAAAATATGAGAGAAAATATTGTGAGGTGCATATATACCAACAAATAAAGCTTCATGTGAAACAACAAAGAAAATCAAGGTTAATTTCATCACAAATAGCTTAGATATTTAGGCTAACTACGGCAAGATTGATCATGCTAGGTTGTGAGCTTCAACAAAAAGTTACCCATTAATTATGCAACTATTGAGTTCGGTGTCCTGCAGGTTTTAGAAAAGAACCAAAATATGGGCTCTTTGAAAACAACATTGTGACTCTAAAGTCATCTAAGCAGTAACTAATTAATCCATTTTTCATTGGTAAAATTAAAGGAGAGAATATAGCAATTTCCCTTGTACTTATCATTTGTTTAATTTTTGATTTGTAGTAGAACTTTCTATCAAGTTTCAAGCCCTCTATTCTCTGAAAATGTCGAAATTCCTCTCTTCTTGGGTCCGTCAACTTTTCCTTTAAATTTGGAGTCATTTTTGTTGAATTCAAACGGGATTTCCCCACATTTATAAGAATAAACGATAAAGTGTTTGCTCTCCAATTTAAATCAAGTATCCAAGTATGTGGGTTTAGTTACGAAAAATCTCTTCTTAATGACAATGATAATAACCTTTAAGGGTGCGTTTGTTGCATCGGACTATCTCGGACTGAATTAACTTTATGGACTAAGCTAGATTGGCTTAGACTAGACTGAACTGGACTAATTTAGTAAAGTGTTTGGTGCAGTGTCGGACTAAAAAGCAGGATAATTAATAAGTTATAATATTATATTAATTAATGCATATATAGTAATATTTTATATTATTTAATGTTTATATAATAATATTTTATATTTTTTAATGCATATTTATTCCCTTTTTACTTTACTCCAATACCTCTAGAACCATCTATTCTTTTCTTCTCCATCTGGCTCCGCCCTATTTCTTCTTTCCTCCATCTTTTTCCTGCAAAACGCAGGTGTGAAGTTCATCGCAAATCCTTCAAAACAAGCTCATCCTCTTCACCCTCTTGTTGCTGTTAAGCATTTCCACCTTCCTCATCCTTTTTTTCCCAAAAATTTTCGGATCTCTCCTCTTTCCTCTGATGCATGCGTTGGCTTCTCCGCCTACAAAGCCATCTCATATTTTTCTGGCAATGGGTGGATTTTGAATTTTGGGTTGGATTTTGTTGTTGTTATTTTTTCACATTTTTTTTTTTAATAATTTTTGTGGTTGGATTTTGAGGTTTGGGTAGTAGGTGGAGTTTTGTTTCAGATCTGAGCGGTGATTAAAGGGTGTTGCAGAGGAACGCTTGCAGAAGACGCAGTGTGTAGACAATGCAGCGGGCAAACAGAGCAGGTTTGAGGACGGGACTAGCAATCCCATACATATTGGGGGTCCTCAGTAAGACTACCTAGTGAAAGACTTAGTCGATGCGAGTCCAACCTAGTATCATTAATGGTAATCCTTGTTCGCATCAAACACCGGCTAGCAATCACAGCTAAGCCAGTCCAATCCAAGGAAGTTTAGTGAGGGCAAACAAACGCCCCCTAAAAGTACTAACATTCCTGTGTATATGCTTATATAGTATATATTATATAAGAACATAACATATATATAGGGAATTGTTATTAGCACTAAAAAAAATCACATTTGACACTCCAAACTTTCTATAATTAGAAGGAAAAATACACTTGTGAGGAGTGTAGAATGAGATTTTTGGAGTGCTAATAACAATTCCCTACATATATATAGATATCTATGTATGTATGTGTGTGTGTGTGTGTGTGTATATATATATATATATATAAGAGAGAAGGAGACAATCTACTTACAATGGAGTAGAGCCGGCAATATTCCTCTTACCCAAACTGTAGAAAGGTATCAAGCAAGCACATTGCGTAAAGAAAGGAAGGTCATAACCAGGTGGAGCTATCTTCCCTATCTTTGGCTCGTCGAACTGTTCACTTTTCTGGCTTTCAAAGTCCCAGGCTAAAGATCAATTCTGAAGTGCCATAGAAAATGACATGAGCATTCGGACTTATTGCATAGGGTTTAAACACTATATCTGCACTGGGTATAAACTTTTTATCCGCCCCCTGTACCCCACCATTCCTAACACCACTATATTTGAGAGTCCATTGGTCACCAGATTCACGTCGATCATTATAAGACCAAAAACGAAAAGTATTTGAACCATCACATGTTACTAAACAAACAAGATCCTTTGACACCCCAAGACATCCCATTGTTGCACCTGTCTTATCATCGTCCCCAAGAAAACGAGGGAGTTCAAAGGCTCGAGCTTTAATGGTATTGAGGTCAATACACAAAACTTTCTGTGAACTAGCGAGGCCATATAACACCCCCCGCAAGTATACAAAATGCCTGCAAACCTTGGAACTTTTAAATCCATCAACAAAATTGGGGTCGAGTTGCAAAGAACTCGGAAACTCAATCAGGACCTCCCCTCGAAGGAAACCATCGACTAACAATAAGTTGTACGCAGATCAATTTTTAAAGGCTTCGTACTACATCCTATTCCTATTCGGATTGGGATATAGAATTTGGATCTGTATTTGGATTTGGATTTTGATTTGATGACTTTTGGCCAGTTCACAAGCGGGTAAGGAAGTTCTAGTTAAAGCAGTGGCTATGGCCCTACCTAACTATGCAATGAGCTGCTTTAAACTTCCGATTGGAGTTTGCAGAGACCTCGAAAAAGCGATAAGAAACTATTGGTGGGGTAGTGGCGACCAACGCAGGGGCATCCATTGGCACTGTTCTAAAAATCCCCGCCTAGCACCGCCTAGGCGCTAGGCGGCTGGTCACCGCCCCGATTAATGCCTAGACCGCCTAGGCATCTGCCTAGCCCATTCAGACCTGCTGAGGCGCCCGCCTAGACCGCCTAGGCACCCGCCTAGCCCGCCCAGACCCGCCTAGACACGCCTAGACACCTGCCTAGGTTGCAACTCACTTAGATAAAAAATATATAACTTTCATTTTGCATTTTATTATTTCCAATAAATTGTAAGAGACTTATTGAATACTTAAATAAACACACATTATATGTTTGCTCCCTATGTTTTCATTATGTTCCAATACTTCATAATATAGATGTCATTCTATTTTCTAGTTTATGACGAAATTATGTATATTTTAAGTATAAACAGACACATATTTACACAAAATAGAATATATTTACTTAAATCCGCCTAGTCCGCCTAGTCGCCCGCCTAGGCTCCGCCTAGCCGCCTAGGCGCTAGGCCCCATCCCGCCGCCCGACTAGCGCCTAGCGCCTTTTAGAACCTTGTCCATTGGATTGCATGGGAGAGGCTAATGACTCAAAAATGCTTTGGTGGTCTTGGATTCCGAGACCTTCAATGCTTTAATTTAGCCTTTCTCGCAAAGACGGGTTGGCGCCTATTACAGAAACCTCATTCTCTCCTTGGCTCTATCATGCAGGAAAAATACTTCCCGGGGGGAACTTTACTGAAAGCAAGGAGAGGTAGGAATACTTCTTGGGGATGGAAGGGACTATATGAAGCTTGTAAAGTGCTCAAACACGGATTGCGATGGAGAATTGGGGATGGAAACAGGGTTAATATTCGCTCGGATCTGTGGCTACCTAAGCCAACCACTTTCATGGTTAAACCGATTGTCAACCTCCAGGAAACCACGGTTAACGACTTGATTGACTCGGGCATACACTCCTGGAAATCGGATCTCATTCATGCGAGCTTTCACCAAGACGACGTTGCCCAGATTCTAAGCATCCCCTTAAGCAGGATCGGTTGTGTTGACAGGTTAGTGTGGCACTACTCTGTCAATGGGGATTACTCGGTCAAGACAGGTTACAAAGTGGCTATGAATCTAATGGAGAATGGGGCTCTTGGGAAAAAAGGTCGAGGTTCCTCTAGCAGCAATTCAAGACAGAAGCAGGAATGGAACTCAATCTGGAAGCTCCAGGTACCCAACAAAATAAAATTGTTTCTATGGCAGTGCTGCAATACTGCTCTGGCTGTGAGACACAATCTCAAAAGACGGAAGATGAGAGTTGACAACGTTTGTGGGGTGTGCGGTGCTATGGATGAAACAGAGAATCACATTTTCTTCCACTGTCACCTTAGTCATGTTTTCTGGTTTTGTTCCCCTTTGCAAATTAACTTTATTGATCTGTCCGGTCCTGATTTTTTATCTAGTTGGGAAAATTTCTGCAGACGCGTTAAAGGGAAGGATAAGGAAGGTGAAATTTTGCAGGAATTCGCCTTTGGCCTCTGGAGACTTTGGAAGAACCGGAATGCTATAGTTTTTAACGGCAACCCCTCCTGCCCTGAAGATCTGCTGAAGATCTGGGAAAGGAGTATCACCAACTTCAGGGAAGCCTCTGCAAAGGAACCAGCGGAGAAGATTTCCCCTAGCACCAAAAAGTCCACCTCTGATGTGCGGGGGGACTGCCACTGGAAAAAGCCCAATTTTGGAGACCTCAAGATCAATACTGACGCGGTCTGGTGCAAAAACTCCCTCCGCATGGGTGTGGGGTGGGTATGCCGCGACTTTGCTGGGATTCTCCAAGCAGCGGGAGGCTCGGGCGTGGGACTTTGCCATTCAGCCGCGGCGGCAGAAGCTGTTGCCATCCGTGAGGCCCTCACGGCCTGTTCGCTGCATGGTTTTGATAGAACCATCATTGAATCCGATTCTAAGCTGGTCATCCAGATGATCAGGAAGGAAATCCCCATTGACTTTAGCCTTGAAAGCATACTTTGTGATATTGAGGTTCTTGCACGGAATTTGACGACAGTGTCGTTCGCTTTTGTGCCTAGGGAATGCAATACTGTGGCCCACTCAGTTGCTAAGTTTGTTTTCAGTAAAGATCAAGTCTTTAGTTGGGATTGTATTGGCCCTGAGTTTTTATTCAATACTTTAGCTAAGGATGTAAAACTCCCTATTCGTATCTAATCTATTTCTATCTTTGGAAAAAAAAAAAAAAGAGAAACCCTCGAACTTTTATCTTTTCTTTATGCAGGGAGGAAAACCAAACTTTATATAACTGTCTTTTCCTCTTTCGGCTTCAGTTACGAAATATCCTGTAGGATTGGCACATAAGCGCTAGTTTGGTATTGCTGTGTTTTAAAAAAAAATTATTTCTAATGTGATGTAAGATAAACCGTTGTTAGATAAAGTTGTTAAGTGTTTAGTAAACATTTTTTTTTTTTGTAAAAGCGCTTTTAACAAAAAAAATAGTGTCCGAGTGTTTCGTAAACTTTTATATAAATTGTTGTAAATATGTTAAATTACTAAAAAGAATATGATATTTAAAGTGATATAATAATTGTCAAAGAGAATAATGTAGGATAATGATTGTAGTTTCGTAAAATATATGGGGTATACTTACCATTTGAAAATTTCATTAAATGGGCACTGATTACTATGCTGTGAAATAAAAAACATTTTTTAGAAGCATGATAGACCCTATTTCTTCTTTTCTATGTTTTTCTACTATGATTGACAGCAGTCTAAAAAAAATTGTTTTACCAAACACATTTGATGTTCCATATTTTTTTAATAACAACAACAAAGCATTTTCCCACTAAGTGGGGTCGGCTATATGAATCCTAGAACGTCATTACGCTCAGTTCAGTGTCATGTCCTCCGTTAGATCCAAGTACTCTAAGTCTTTTCTAAGAGTCTCTTCCAAAGTTTTCCTAGGTCTTCCTCTACCCCTTCAGCCCTGGACCTCTGTCCCGTAGTCGCATCTTCTAACCGGAGCGTCAGTAGACCTTCTTTGCACATGTCTAAACCACCGTAATCGATTTTCTCTCATCTTTCCTTCAATTTCAGCTACTCCTACTTTACCTCGAATATCCTGATTCCTAATCTTATCCTTTCTCGTGTGCCCACACATCCAACGAAGCATCCTCATCACCGCTACATCTATTTTATGTATGTGTTGATGCTTCACCGCCCAACATTCTGTGCCATACAGCATCGCAGGCCTTATTGAGCCCTAAAACACTCACAATTAAAACTCTTGCAATTTTACCATTAAATGACAAGCTTATCCTCATTCTAAGCATTCTCAATTCCTAGCTAGGGTTTCTCCACAACCCTTTTACTATCTAAAAAGCTCTCATACCTCTGTGTAAATGTAATCAATTGATTATCATAACAAATAATCAAAGATATGGCATTAGTATAGACATAATCTAAAACCTCCATATTCTATCAAGGAATAACTTCCTTGTAGTGATAAAGAAAAGGGTAGTGTTATTCACACATTCATTTTAGCTTCCCACACTCTTGTTAATTTTGTCCATTGATCTTCTTTAATTCATTCAATCCGACGGTCGAAAATTAAGAGAGGTGTGTGAGAGGTAAAAATAGATGTGTGGATCGCATTAACCACAAAATAAAATTAAAATAAATAAATTCCAAATTGAGCCAATGACTGCAACTTGAGCGGCTTGTCATTGGTTTGACTTTTTTCCAAGTTGAAGAATGAGACTACTGAGCCTAAGCCTACAAAGCTTGCTGCTCCAAAGGTGGCTAAAACCATTGCTGAGATGATTGCCAACATAGGAGTTCTGTGGTGCCTCCAGTGTCTGGGTCTGCATCCAAACATCAGTCTGGAGCTAAGTTTGGTTCGACTACTGACAGAATTGCCACTATAGAGAGCAGGAAGGTAGATTTTGTTGCTAAGGTGGTGTATAAGCCTGTTTATCCTTCCACTGTTACGTCTGGTCCGCCTGCTAAGAAGGAGAAAATTTCTCATGAGGGCAGTTTTGAGAAATCCATCGAGTTTGCTTCTGGAGTGTCACCTGAGATTTGTGCGCTGCTCAGGGCTGACCTGCTTAAGGATCTCAACGTTATGCCAAGTTTGTTGACAGTGTTAGGAAGATAGTTTGCTTGAATTCCCTTGCAAAGCGTTCTGCTAGCTCGATGAGGGCTTCTTTACTCGCTAGTATACAAAAGACTTTGATCTTGGCTGCTGAGTCCATGTGTCATTTTTAGGATGCTGTTAAGGCTACTAAGGAGGTCGAGGTGATGCAGTTCAAGTTCGTTCCATTGCCGGAAAGTTTGAAAATTTGGTGTTCGAGCTCGCCGATTTAAAAGGGTCTAATGTCTCGGCCCTTACTTCTGTGCAGCTGGAAGTTGTTCACCATGAAGTTGATGACTCAAATGTTAGGCTTGTTGCGTCTCAAGGGCTACTGGAAGCTAGATATAAATGTATTGGCCTCAATCTGCTGAACATCCAAGACTTCGAAAGTGTCGACTCTGAGCTTTATTCTGCCCCCTTATGCAAATGATGAGAAACTTATCTCCGACTACAACGAAGTGAGTTGTCTCCAAAAGGTCGCCAGTAAGCTTGGGTCCAATGAAATGAAACCTGGAAAAAAAAAAAAAAAAAAGTTGGATGAACTGTAAAGCACTTACACTGGCCTTATTGAAGAGAATAAGCAACTGATGAGTAAGTAGGTCGGTCATTGATATGTAGTTGCTGAGGATTGGGCCGACTTTTTACAAGTTGTGCTATGTAGATCACCTCTAGGGTAGGCCATCAGATTATGAGTTTTCTAGAAAATGACTTCGAGACTTTCTCCATTTCTTTAGAGGATCTGCTTAACTTTGCCTTCAAGGCTGTTGTTGATGATCATGTTGCCTAGGCTGAGACAACTGAAGATGAAGTGATGGAAGGTGTCACTACAGCTACTAAAAGCGTAGTGGCTGAGTAGCCAAGGGTTGTCCAAGTTGCTAATGAGCAAGATAAAGTTAGGAATTTTCTTCTTTTCCTTTACTTAGCTTTTGCTTGAACTTTCCCAACCTTTGAGCCGGTTTATTAATTTGTTAGAAATTTAATAAACTTCTTTCTTCGCTTTACTTCATCTTCGTTTTTTCACCTCGTCTTGCAAAACTTTTAACCCTATGACGAACGACTAGCTATACTACTTTGAAAAAAGCATCATCACTTTAGGCGCAAGCTATGGTGAGTTTTTTGAGAACTTTGCCTGCTTGAGGCAACTTGGGAAACTTTTAACTATAAAGCCAACAATCAAAAACATTGTTTTTATAAAAGCAGATGAGTTGCGTAACCACTATAGTTTTATGTTTCGGTTAGGCAATTTGTAAACCTTCTAGCCATATGACCGGTAGTTGGACACGCTGCTTTTTGATAAGCAGATGGATCCGTGCAGCCACCATGGTCGTGAGTTTTAGCTTAGAGACTTTGCAAAGCTGTTAATAATAAAGTCGGTAGCCGGACGTCCGACGTATAGAAACAGACGAGTCCTCATGACCACTTTAGCTGTGAGCCTTGGCTTTCTAGGAAGTTGAATTGCTAAGCTTGTTGTGAGCTGTTTCCCCTGACAGTGCGCTGCTTAGCTGGTAGTTGATTCTTAAATTCTTTGAGTTGCATGGCGTACATCACAACATACTAAAGATCCTTGGGACACAAAATTTGTTGACTAATCACATCATGAGTTGCAGTTATATGAAATTTCATGGGCAATGAGTCAAAATAATGCTTTACAATTTATGTGACCAATTTCATAAGTTGTGTAGCAAGTATCACAATACTTTAGGAATCAATGTGAACATGAATGTCACTACGGGGATATCACTCATTTTCAAAGCCCTTTACGGAGAACAAAAAAGAGAGATATAGAGTTTGTCTTGTTTCTCCCTTGCCTTTGCTGTTTCCCTAGAACCTTACTTATCCCCAAAAGTGTGTAGTTATTTGGATATTCATGTGCATTAACCCAAAGGATTGTCCTGCGCTTAGAGCCTTCCCTACGAACAGTGATGAAGGCTTTTCTTAGGACTAAGTTTCTGGGTTGGAACTGCCAGATTTCGACCTTTTTATTTTAGATAGAGACGTGTTGTTACTGGTAGGCTGCGACTCAAATGATAATCTTCTCACGTTTTTGTTCTCCCAAGTCTAGGTTTATGGCTATCTCATTTCTGTTATGCTCAAGGCTTGGCAGTACAATGTTGATATTCAGCACAATGACGTTAGGATGAATGGTGTCCTCTCAAACGTACGTTAGGGAGAAAGGAGTTTCGTCAGTTGCTCGTCGTTTAGTTGTGTGATATGCGTATAGAATAGCGAATGGTTGGGGGGTTCGTCTGCCAACTTTTCATAGCTTAGTCTACTTGATATCGTTTATAAAAAGTGACCTGCTCATGTTGGCTATGTCTCTCTAAAACACCTCGTTGGTGGTTTTGGCGTGTTAGAAGCTGTGCAAAGCTGAGCTAGGAGTCTCTTTACTTTTTCCTGGATTTGCCTCTTATAAGGCAGTGGAACCTCCCGCTACCCTGGTGATGGCATGTGGGTATGTGTTGTTCTTCCATGTGTCATGCTCGTTTTTGTTGCAATTACAGAGCACATGGTTTATCTCTCGCATGCTTGGTGCTGATCGTGGTTGCACATGGCGCAGGTTGCCAATTAAACTTGAGCCAGATTGAGTTTCTGCTTCTCTCTATCCACTGTGCTCCCTACTCTGATGCGAGATAGATGAAATCCCTTACGGGGCCAAGCCATGAATGGTCACTTTGCTTCGAATTGTGCTTGGAATGCTCATTGGACTGTGCACCTAACCATTTGCCCGTGGGCTTAATCAAGAGTGAATACTTCTCTGCACGCTAAGATGAAAGTAAATGTTACCCTTGGGGCCCAAGCGGCAGTGCAACTACCAGAACGCTCAATTCATGGCTAATTTAGTGACTGTTAGCCGGGATGATGCTGGAAAGAAATGTCGTCGCCTGGCTTCGTTCTACTTCGAGATACTTCGTCAGGAATGCGCTGAATCTTGATGTGCTCCAAGAGCTGATTCACCAAGGTCGTCTACTGCGCAAGGGCACTTGTTAAATCTGTGACTTGTTGGGATAGGTGTTATTCGCCATTCGGTATGAAAAAGTTTGAATGGTAGATTTCTCCATAAGTAGTGGAAGTATAATGGACTCTGGGTGAAAAATTCAAGCCGAGGCGAGTCAAATCTGCGAAAAAATTGGGAAAAATACCATTGATTCAATCGCCAATCCAATGGTCTGCCTGGCCGGTCTAGCCTGAGCCTAGACTGGTTGACCTTGGCTTGGATCGGTCCGAGAACCTAGAGCAGGGTCTGTTGAACTAGCCTGGAACGGGCCTAGAGTGCAAGCTAGGCCACTAGATGGGCCGGGTCGTAATTTGGGCAAGCAGGAGCATGACGAGTTAAGTAGGCTCGCTTGGCCATAGGCTGCGCTAAGCTTGGGCACTGGTTTCCCTTGGGACGGCTTGGGTTGCTCACTTAGTGCCTAGAGGGGCTGTAGTTTATTAGACAAGGTCCTAAAAGGGTTGAGATGGTATTGCTGCTTAGGCAGCGACCTGAGCTCGGCATGGGTATGCACTATGGGCCACTGCAGTGGCTGCTTCCATGGCTATGGTGGTAAGGTCGTTCCCTTCGCCATGGTGAGCCTCAAGAGCAACGGTGTGGGCCCACGTCGCCATCTCCATCTCCGGTCCATATCCTTGAACGTAGGATGCTCCATTCATCGTGGTTTCAGAATTTCTCGTTATTGTACTTCTTTCTCAGGGCTATTTGAACTTATAAAAAATTCTAAGAATAGAAACGTGTGATAAAATTTACATATATAATAGCAAGCTTCGAAATGCGAATATGATAACCTTCTTCGAGCTTTTGAATCAATCTCTTAATCAAAGCACTAACATGTGGTAGTAAGAATACGCCGTCTTCAGTCTTGACTGATTTGTACCTACAAAAAAATTAACGCTTTGATCAAAGACCAAAGCCTCAACGCCCACAAAGGGTAGGGTTTGGCTAATGGATCTCCGATGCCCAAGTCAATAACTCTGAAAAGAGTGAGTGTTTAGGGTTTGTATGCGTAGCAAAAACTTACCAAAGTTTGTTGGAGATGAGGCATTTATAGGGAAGTGGCCAGCCTAAGAGTAGGGTTTTGCTCTACACGTGGAGACTTCTCATTGGCCAAGGTTATGTCATCCGTAAGATGAATGAGGCACTAATATGCCAAAGATATTAATTAGGTGATAATATTTTGGGATGATGATGGAAGTATCCTTGATCGATTGTGATAGAGATTCTTTACTTGTTTGAGTTGATCCTCAATTGGAATGTATTAAAGATAAGATTTGGTGGTTAATCATATCTTTAATACCCTTGACTTTACCATGCCACGAGCAAGGGAGCTTTGAGCAATCGTAGTTCGCTGCTTGGACCTTCAGGGATATTGAGCTGCATATGGAAACATTTATGTGCCCTGCGCATTTAATGAAGGCAATCTCGTCTTCTTCGGAACAAATCCCTGCAAAAATTTTGAAATTATTTATGGCTCCACAACTATTACTTGGGGTAACTATATATCCACATTAAACAAGATACGCATATAATTGAACAGTCATGCTAATACTTGATGTAAGAAACAAAAAAAAGCCACTAAACAAAAATGTCATGTTAAATATGAAAGAAAAGTGGTATAGGGCATTTCACAAAGGAAAGATTGATTGAGAGAAGTAAAAACGTAATGCACAGATAAATCAGACAGTAACTGAATGTGCATCAACCTAGAAGTCTAAGGCCATAACCAATGGAGATGGCTACAAGGCTATAGACCATTCTTTAGTCTGATTTGTTAAAAAACCTATCTAATGGAGGGCTGGGCCGAGAACAAATGGAACCCACCTGGCTAAATCATAGCCTTTCGGCTATCGAGCTGACTACTTCTAGCCCCCTATCAGCCCATTTATTGGGGCCCAACCTCCCACCTCCACAATTCGCTGACATCAACAGCAAAAGCTTGCTGATGTTTAGCTAGCTATTGGATTTTTTAAGACAAAATTTAAAAAAAAAAATTAAAAATTCTAATTTTTTTTCCCTATAAATACCTATGGCATTTCTACATCATTTCTCAAAAAAAAAAATTTCACCCTTACACACTATTTTACCTCATTTTATTATAATTTTTCACATTCTATTCACCTCAAACAATTTTTTCATATAATATTATAGGATATTATAATGTCTAAGTTGTTAACATGCAAGTAATATTAAAATATGTAATAATACCCACATGAAACTTTAACAATATGTAACAATACTAATAAGTTAAAGAACGAACTTAACAATAATTGAGGGGCTATGTTTAGCTTCTTTCGGTTGAAGATGATATATAAATATAGTCTGACACTGTTTATTTTAAAAATAATTGTTTACGGGGTTATAATTCTAGATAGGATTGTACTTAACTCTCTCGGTTGGAGATGACGTAAAATGGTATCCACGAGGATGAAGCATCAGATAAATCTAAAGCTAGAATTAAAGAGATTCATCCCTAGATGGGTAAAGGTACATGTAAACCCAAAGTTAAAAATAACGCATGTGTCTCATTTAAAGTTTCAAACACATCTCATGTCATAAATTTATCAGATACCAATTGTTTATTATAAGAGTAGGGCTTTCTCTAAATACGTGACAAACATATAATGAAAGCTAGTGCAACTGAAACTAAAACTTGGTTGTATGAGGACTTTCTTGCCAACTTGAGATAAGACAAAGTTGAAGAACCAAACTTGAAGACTCCAGAAAAAATTAAGGGACAAATTTGTAATTAACTCACTGAAGCTTTCTACAGTCTATCGAAAAATTGAGTATGATGTCAATAAAATAGGAACCAAAATCCATATTATGCTTGAAAATCTTAGTGCAATGAGAGTGACTCTTATTTGTTAGTTCAAAATATTGAACTAATGAGAATGATGCCAATATAATAAACGATAACCGAAAAAAGTCATGTAATTAATTATAAAATAGAGAAAAAAAAATAAACGAATGAATCTCATATTTAGTGTACAAAATTCAGCCATACCAAACTACCACTAATATATTATTGACAATAATATAATATAAATTAAAATTTTAGTGCATGATTTTTATATATAGACATTATCCTCCTCAGAAGCCTAATAATCAAAATATAAGACGCAGCAAATTCGGACAGATTCTTCCACGTCATAGTATGCAACGATTTCATCAACGAACATTTAGAGAGGCGCGCGTTTTGAAAAAGGACAGTAAAGAAATGTAATCAAATCAATAAATCTGATCGTAAATATTGCAAAACGTAAATGACTAGATTCCCATGTTAGGCATAATCTTTGAATATTCGTTTGGAAATTTGGTGATGAGTGGGAGGTCCGATTGTTAGAGGGAAGTTGGGGTGCGTCTCAGATCCACCATAGATGCAGGGCTTGTCCTTCCCGTTTCTTTGGAGTTTGGGCTCGTGGGTTCTTAATTAATCATGTTTAAGGGACTTAAACGGGCATTAATCAGATTCCCATCATCCTATACTTCGTCTCGGTCGAAATCTGGTTTTTTCAGAATTTCTGCATTTAATATATAAAATTTAGTCGTATCAAACTCACACTAATATAATAGTGACAATATTATAAAACATGTATTTTTTTTTTTTTAATGAGTACTGTAGACATCGAAATTTCGTGAAATAAATGTTGACCAAAAATTAAAATTTCAATGCTCATGTATCACATAAATTTTATACATAGCGTATGAATCAACAAAAAATCGAAATAATTCAGAAAAGTCATGAAACAGGACACATGTCAACACCTGGCAGAAGTGACTTATTTCATCTGATTATTAAAACCCAAAAATCAAGTTTTGGAATTCTATAAATAGAAGACCAATTCATTCATTTCAATTTACCAATTCACATAACACAAAAGCCTTGAAGCTTTGAAACTCCAAACGCTCTCAAGCAAATCCCGAAGATCAAGCCCAAAAGCCCTTCGGCGATTCGTTCATCGTTCTTCAAAGATCAAGCCTCAAAAGCCCTTCGAAGATCCGCACATCCACCTTCAAGATCAAGCCTCAAAAGCCCTTGAAGATCCGTTCATCCTTCTTCGAAGATCAAGCCTCAAAAGCCCTTCGAAGATCCGCTCATCCTTCTTCGAAGATCAAGCCTCAAAAGCCCTCCGAAGATCCGCTCATCCACCTCGAAGATCAAGCCTCAAAAGCCCTTCGAAGATCCGCACATCCACCTTCAAGATCAAGCCTCAAAAGCCCTTGAAGATCCATTCATCCTTCTTCGAAGATCAAGCCTCAAAAGCCCTTCGAAGATCCGCTCATCCACCTTCAAGATCAAGCCCCAAGGCTCCCTTGAAGATCCGCTCATCAAACCTTCAAGATCAAGCCCCGACGGCCCTTGAAGCATCGTTCATCCATCTTCAAAGATCAAGCCCAAAAGCCCTTTGAAGATTCGTTCATCGTTCATCGTTCATCGTTCATCGTTCTTCGAAGACAAAACCCAAAAGCTCTTGAAAGATCCATTCATCCTCAACCTTCAAGATCAAGCCTCGACGGCCCTTGAGGAAATCATCCACTGTTCATCCTAAAGATCAAGCCCCGACGGCCTTTTGGATCAACAGCCCATCAACAAATCCACACATCCTCGTTCATCAAGATCAAGCCCTCCAAAGGCCTTTGAAGAACTGTTCATCCAAAGATCAAGCCCCGACGGCCCTTCGGATAAATAACCAAATCCACCAAAATCAATATCTTACGGAGATAGAATCAGAGGATCAAGTTAAAAGAGATTGTAACCCAAAAACAAATCAAAAATACAAATATTACTTTGTATACGTTGTTTCTTGTCTCTTTCGTTTCAGGAAATTTTCGTGTTCACAAGTACATCGATATATTTTTATACTAAGAGGATGGGGAGTTCGGCTAAGTCACATAATAAGCAACCTAATTTGGTATCGAATTCGTCATCCATAAGATTCAAATATAAGACCTCTCATAATACATGTTAAAATTTTAATGCATGATTATTATATATAGACATTACCCTGACCTAAACATGTGGAAGGCCTAATAATCAAAATATGAGACGCAGCCGATTTGGACAGATTCTTCCACCTCATAGTATTCAACGAATTTTTTTATTTTTATTTATTTTATCAACAGTATTCAACGATTTCATCAACGAACAATTAGAAAGGCGCGCATTTTGAAAAGGACCGTAAAGAAATGTAATCAAATCGATAAATCTGATCGTAAATATTGCAAAAACGTAAATGGCTAGATTCCCATGTTAGACATAATCTTTGAATATTCGTTTGGAAATTTGGTGATGAGCCCGTGGGAGGTCAGATTGTTAAAGGCAAGTTGGGGTGCCGTCTCAGATCCGCCATAGATGCAGGGCTTGTCCTTCCGGTTTCTTTGGAGTTTGGGCTCGTGGGTTCTTAATTAATCATGTTTAAGGGACTTAAACGGGCATTAATCAGATTCCCATCATCTTATACTTCGTCTCGGTCGAAATCTGGTTTTTTCAGAAGTTTGCAAGCCATGAGGTGAGTTTGATTCTTCCCACGTTGTTGCTGTTCCTTGAACTTTTCGAAAGTTGTTTCCTTTTTTCTGGGATTCATTGGGTTATAACTTATAAAGCATGTGTGTGTGTGTGTGTTTTCAGTCAATAGTTCCTGGTTTTAGTTCGATGTTTCAGATCTGGCAAGCCATTCTAACTGTTTTTACAACTATGAAGTGGATAACATTTATTGAAGTACATGACTTGGCATTGTTCTACTGGCCAATTGTAAATCCTTGATGTGGTTTTCAACACAATATATAGCTTTCAGAGATGATTGACAAGAGCTCATTTGATAACCATCTCGCTTTTAGTTTTAGATTTTTTTTTTTTTTTTTGTTAGAGATGGAAGAGATAGGGGGAAAAGAGAGATGAAGAACTATGGATGACTAATGATGAGAGGAGCGTGAAAGAAACATATATAGAATGGTACACAAAACGAAAGTTAAAACCGTGAAAACAATTTTAAGTCCCTTTCACTTTCTAGTTTTTGTTTCATACATCAACCACATACCTTCCACATTTCTTCATCCCTCTTTTCCCCATGTATTTTCCCTCATATATCTAGCACAAACACGAAAAATGAACACTAAATACGAAATGGTATCAAACGATCCTAATTTGAACGTTTTAGAAAAAATCATCCCTTGTATTTATGATTCACCTTGAATTTTGGAGTGAATACAATTTGTGTATTTATGACACAAGATTGCAGTGGCCTTTGTTCTAATGTATGTCCTAGTATGCTTGTATGCGTTCTTGATGGAAATGTACTCAAGAATTATGCTCTTGATGAAGCCGATTTCTGATGCTTAGTTTCACATTGCATTGAGTCGTTGATTGTATACACTATATCGCGCTAATACGTTTTCTTTTCACAGGACGAGAAAGATTTTTGGGATTTCTCTGTCTCTCATTCTGATCAATTTGGCTGCTATAATGGAGCGTGCTGACGAAAATCTTCTCCCATCTGTTTACAAAGAAGTCAGTGAGGCTTTCAATGCCGGGCCATCTGACCTCGGCTATCTGACATTCATTAGGAACTTTATACAGGGATTGGCATCTCCCCTTGCAGGTGTACTTGTTATTAACTATGACCGCCCTTCGGTTCTTGCAATGGGCACTTTTTGCTGGGCCTTGTCAACAGCTGCAGTGGGTGCAAGCCGGATTTTCTCACAAGTTGCATTCTGGAGGGCAGTGAATGGCTTCGGATTGGCAATTGTTATACCGGCACTTCAGTCTTTTATTGCTGACAGTTATAAGGATGGAGTGAGGGGGGCTGGGTTTGGGATGGTAAGCCTCGTTGGTTCCTTGGGCGGCATTGGAGGTGGTGTTCTGGCCACACTTATGGCTGGCGATCAATACTGGAATATACCGGGATGGCGATGTGCTTTCATTCTCATGGCATCACTAAGTTCTCTAATCGGGTTCCTTGTTTTTGCTTTTGTGATTGACCCGCGGAAGATAGTTTCTGACTTGAGTTCTGATAGGTATGAGATGATCATTTGATCACTTCTGCACGTAATTTCATTGATTATATCAGTTTCAAATCCCTGAACAAATTGTAAAGAGTTCACTGTTGCGTTCTCCGTATCCATCTTATGTGATGATTTGGTTCCTTTATGTTGCAGGGAAGATTTGATAATTAAGGGACCTGCAAGTGCAGCATCAGTTTGGCTGGAGTCTTGGACAGCCATGAAGGCAGTTGTTAAAGTGCGAACGTTTCAAATAATTGTTTTGCAGGGCATTGTTGGCTCACTACCCTGGACTGCCATGGTGTTCTTCACAATGTGGTTCGAATTAATCGGTATGAGCTACTGAGAATTGTTTTCCTGTTTAGATTAGTAGAATCGGTATGCTACTATTAGCTTGCTATATGTTGTTTTGTTTCTCATTCTAACAACTCGAGCATTTCGGGTGCAACAGTTTTCTGGCATGGAAATCAAAGGCCTAGATCCATGAGGTTTTTAGTTTGAAATATCTCTTTCCTATTTCTCACTTATTGTAAATTTCTACGCATATGTTTTTTTTGATTTTGTAGCGTAATATATACTCTTATACATGGGTGGAACTGCTTTTGGTTCACCTTCTACCTCTAATTTGTTTGCTGAACTACGAACTTTTAGATTCTATTCTACTTTCATGACTTATGACGTCTTCTAATTCGTTTTGTTAGGTTTTGATCACAACAGTACAGCAGCACTCCTTAGTCTTTTTGCTGTTGGTTGTGCTATGGGGTCTTTTCTCGGTGGACTAATAGCAGACCGATTGTCACGAATCTACCCTCACTCAGGCCGTATCATGTGTGCGCAGTTCAGCGCTTTCATGGGCATCCCCTTTTCCTGGTTCTTACTCAAAGTCATCCCACAGTCTGTAGACAGCTATTACACCTTTGCAGTCACCCTCTTGCTGATGGGCCTGACTATCAGCTGGTGCGCTACCGCTGCAAATGGCCCTATGTTTGCCGAGGTTGTCCCTGTCAAACACCGAACCATGATCTACGCCTTTGATCGAGCTTTTGAAGGATCGTTCTCTTCTTTTGCAGCACCCTTGGTCGGAATCCTTTCAGAGAAGATGTTTGGTTACGACGCAAAATCAGTGGATCCAATGAAAGGGTCTACGCGGGAGGCCTTTGCCTTATCTCAAGGGCTTCTTTCGATGATGGCAGTTCCGTTTGGTTTGTGTTGCTTGTTTTACACGCCTTTGCATCTGTTTTTCAGAAAGGACCGCGAAAATGCCAGGAACGCGAGTGTCAAAGAGGAAGAGATGAGGTGAGAACTCATTCTATAGTTTGAAGGAGCAACCAAGAGCATGAGACAACCATTTAGCCTCCCCAAGCCTTCAGCGGCAGTCCTGACCAGCTCGAGAAGCCTCTTTGTGAACCGATACTCTTTAACTTCGACACTCAGATTTCGATAGCCAATTAATTTTTTTTTGAGATTGACACATTTGTAAGGCTGATTAGGAAATAATGAAACCTTTTAGGTTTATGCCCAGCCTGAGTAATACATCATCACATCGAAACTTGTCGAGATTATCTCGTGTCATTATCTTAAACAGGCTCATTAACAAGTAATGAAACTTGTTTATATGCTCCAAAACTGCTATCTGAAATAGCATATCGCCATTGAAATCCTGTCATCCAGGCGTTTTCCCAAATGCAGTATTGTATGCTCAACTCACTGCTACCACACTAGCATGTATACGGCAAGCCACAACCGTACATACATGTGCGCACAATGTACGGTCAAGTGACGTGATCAATTACTGTGAAAGTATTTTGTGTGTGAGTGAGAGAAGCCTTCAAGACAACAAGGTAATATTTAGACAAGACAAGATACCACAAAGCATTCCGAAAAGTTACTATGACGAATAATTTTAAGCCTCCAACTCAATTGATTGAAAAAGAAAATGCAATCTGGAACGAATATTACAACCACATTAGCATTTCGGGCGTTGATAGTATGTCAATTGGCGCTCTTTGGTGCTACCAAACGAAATCTATGTGCACCGGGGGAACAAGGTTTGCCCCACATACCCACCGGCCATGGCCCTTCTTACATTAGATTCAAACAACTTCGGGCTGTCTCTCAACACTGCAGCTGCATCATGATTTAGTGGATCTTCGTAATTTGGTTCCTGCAAACGATAGTAAAGAGAAAAACAAGCGACATCAGATACTAGATGGAAACAAATCACATAGGGGTGGAGGACTATGAAGAGAGTCCTTGGTACCGTGAAGAGATGATATAGTCCATAAATGATGGTGTTTATACTGAGGACAGGTTTCCAATCTTCTCGTAGGATGTTGAGGCAGACATTTCCTTCCAAGTCAATATTCGGATGGTAGACCTGTGAGTGGTTTGTAGTACGCAAGTACATGAAAATGTTTCATATAAGCTATCAAGTAGAGGAGAGGGAACGAATAAAGTTAAAACTAGGTGAATTTTTTATTGGCAGCTTTACCTTGGTCTTACACTTGACTTTTGGTGCTTCATGTGGATAGATGGGGGCAACTTGGAACGTAAACAAAAACACACCGCCTCTGCAATAACAAACGGAAAGATAATGTAAAAAACTGATTACTATGCTAATTTTACAAGTCATCAGAAACAATACATATATAATATGAAACCTTCCAACACCATGTTGTGTCCATATTGACTTCGTTGCATAGTTAACTAAAACAATGGTTTGCCGGCACTTACAATGTCCAGTGTCTCACAATTGTAAATTCACGCACACATATATTAACAGACATATTTGCGTGAGAAAGTATGCGTATGTGGAAACGAAAGAAGAAACCAGCTTCTCTTACAATTAAAAGGTGTCTTAAAAAAAAAACATTCGTCAAACTTTTGTACACAATATGTAGAATTCCTTACTTGTAATATCCTTCATCCGGATGAATTGTAACCTCAAAGTTCATCAGCTCATCCTTGCCATCAGGATAATGAATGCTACAAGATTTTGGTAAATTCAGCTCAGACATATCTGCATCAGAAGCCACAAGAAGTCAGTTTTGTTTTTATTAAACGGATGGGTAAATTTAGAGAAACAATACAACTCCATACATAGTCCAAACAAACCCAGTAAA
Organism: Cotoneaster glaucophyllus; assembly: GCA_036320875.1. Lineage (NCBI taxonomy): Eukaryota > Viridiplantae > Streptophyta > Magnoliopsida > Rosales > Rosaceae > Cotoneaster > Cotoneaster glaucophyllus. The sequence goes on from CM070073.1 coordinate 20,112,523, forward strand.
AGTAATTCAGCATGAAAATAAGTTTAAAACGTGCATCCTTAACCAAATTACAACAAATTTAGAATTACATGTTAAATTCAATCAAGAATGCTAGAAAAGATTCAGTTGCCATTCCATTTGCTGAGACTTTACAATCAGAAGGAACACAAAAAAAATTATCTCACCAACCAAATGTGACAAAAGATGAGACGTTAATCCATGTGCTAAAAACTGTTAATGTTCTAAATTGGCTTAAAACTCCGCCAACCTGACACCTCTAAATAATTTTAATTATAGTGGAACCAAGGAGCAAGGAGCACTCATAAGCACCGTGGCTTAAAATTTTAAATTCCGGTCCAGTCCAGGATACACTCAAACTCCTCTTTAACCCAAAATACTGAACAAGTGAACCATCAACAGTACTGAAACCATCAAACGGAATTGATACATACTGCTTAACAATCAACAAACGCTTTTTCGAGAAGAATAATGAAAATGAGAAAGTTTCAATTACAATAATAAAACATATCAACGGATGCAAATCATTAAATAGAAGGAAAACCTTTATTAAGACGCAATTTCCCAGCAGACTGCTTCATAAATGGCGAGGCTCCATTGGCATTTTGTGCTCTCAGCTTTTCCTTTTCTTTGAATAGCCTAATCATGTCTCCTGAAAATGAAAACAGAAAAACACAATTACCCCCAAAGGGCCTAAATCTGTGACAGGGGAAAACAATGGCACAGAATATACAAGATAAATGCCAAGCGGATCGATACACTACATAATGTCGAAAATAACCAAACTAACATCAAATTGAGTACACAGCAAGCAAGAAAAACATAATCAAGAAACTATAAGAATTGTTATTTACTGGCGACTGGTCCATTAATTCCTCCTTGTTGCCTTTGTTTTTGTTGTATTATTTTTTCTTTCTGGACCCTTCAAGGTTAAATGGCAATACTAAAAACCCTGTATCAAAGATGATAACATTCTCCAAAAAATTACAATCTCCTCCAAAATAATAACCCAAAAGTGATCAAACACCTACAAATTACTCCTTTTTATAATACCCTTTTCGAATTAAGTCCAGTTCTCTAGAAAATTCATATAAAAAAGTATCATAAATTTCTAAAGGGAAACAAGAATCAAATCTTTCTGGAAAACTAGAACCCAATAAACCCCAAAAGTTTACAAACATAAACAACTAATCAGATGCCAAAACCCAAGTGGCACAAATAATAAAATATCAAAAATTGGGGGGAAAAGGTGAATACTTTGAGCACCTGACGGGGTTGGCTGCAAAATCTAACAAAGCGAGAGAAAGAGACTTGCAGACGTATAAATATTGCGATGGGTATATGCTGACCTCGTTGAGAAGAGAGGCTCTGCAAAAGAAGAGTTAAGGATGAGTGAGAAGTGAGGAGAGGGAGAGGGAAAGGGCAGATTTGGAAGGGAACGACCCGTCGTTTAGGGGTTTGGGGAACTATGGATGATTGATCGTCTCCTCTCCCTGGGGTTTATGCTTGATTTATTTATGGGAAGTTTTAACGAAAAAACCATGGTACTGTTTACTTTAACGAAAAATCACATTTTTACACTAAAAAGTCAAACCTGCTACTATTCATTTTACCCTTTATTTTGTCATTATCGTTAAAACTCAAAGTTTTCAAGCCCTTTTCATTAGTTTTCCTTTTATTTATAGACTCAGATACATTGGCTTTGGTGTTGCTTTATTTGTACGCTGTTTCTTTATAGAATCTGGATAAGGAAAAGTTTGACATGCGCTTGCGTTTTGGATGGAAAGAGAAACTTTTTTTTTTTTTTTTTTTTTTTTTCATCTCATCTTCTTGGAGTATCGAATCTAAACCTTCAAATTTTTTTGTTTATTGGGAACCTCCCACATATTTTTTTTTTTTTTTGTTTAATTAAAGAATTATTTATGGGTTATTATTCATGTCATATAGGGCTGAAAAAAAATTCCAAAAATTCCAAAATTTCCGAACCAACCTAAAAAATCCTAATTCCAAACCAAAAAAGTTCCAAATTGAAATTCCCGAAATTTTTGATATGTCATACCGAACCAATCCTGAACCATTCGATATTACTATTCAATGGTTTGAGAATTCCGAACCGAAACCGTGTGTGTGTGTGTGTGTATGTATATAATGCTATAATTTTCCTTCTATATAGAAAACATTATCGATCTTTATAGGTTGACCCATTTCAACTTTTGTCTCTATCTAGTCCTTTAGTTTTGTTATCAAACAATAAAATCGTGCAAATCTGATACGCAGAATATATGGAGTGCTTACAATGTTGGGATGATTGCAAATGTTTTGGAGATACAAAAATGTCCTCACATTTGGTGGTTGGTTGCATATTGGCCAAAAAACTTGGATATTAACACTCTAAGTTCAATTCGCCAAAGGGCTCCGAATCGTTAAGTCACAAGTGTTTAAGAGACTGAATATAGTAGTAGAGAGCTGAGAGTTAAAAGTTTTCCATTACAAGAGTATCCTGCAATTTGTGAAACTTGTTGTCAACGTGTAAAAAATGTGTATTTCGCGAAAGTCTGACGGACTTTGGGGGGAGGGTTGTCACTCGTTTGATTCCATTGACCCTAGTTACTTAACCATGTCAACATACAAAGCATCCCAACAGTTACAGTGACAGATTTTACTGCCCACAGGCTTTAGCTCCGTCGATCAATTTTCTTTCCTTTTAAAGGATGAACAAAGAAAGCGCAATCTGCAAACAAATATTACAACCCCACTTGCATTTCGAGCACTGATGCTGCGTCAATTGGCACTTTGGTGGTACCAAACAAAAGCTACATGCACCGGGGGAAGAACGTTTGCCCCACATAACCACCAGCCATAGCACGTCTTACATTAGACTCAAACATCTTCGGGTTGTCTCTCAACACTGCCGCTGCATCATGATTTAGTGGATCTTCATAGTTTGGTTCCTGGAAACAAAACCAAATAGAAAAATAAGCATTCATATAGCAGATGGCAACAGATCACAGAGGACTATCAAGACAATCATTAGTACCGTGAAAAGATGGTACAATCCATAAATCACAGTGTTAATGTTGAGGACAGGTTTCCAATCTTCTCGTAGGATGTTGAGGCAAACATTTCCTTCCAAGTCAATATTAGGATGGTAGACCTGTGAGTGGTTTGTATCATGTAAGAGACAATGTAGCATATAAGCAATCAACTAGAAGAGATGAAACGAACATGGTTAAACAAGACTCGGTGAAATATATATGATGTGCAGGTCTACCTTGGTCTTACACTTGACTTTCGGAGCCTCATGTGGATATATAGGCGCAACTTGGAAAGTAAATGAAAATGTACCTCCTCTGTAACAACATATGGAAGAGAAGGAACTTAATTGATCATTATGCTTATTCTAAAACTATGTATGTACTTATTTTACTGAACAACAACAATATATATATCTTAAAGTAAAAAAAATATTGAAACCTTCACCAAAACTGCTTGTATTCGGTTGACTTCACTGCATAGTCAATGCAAACAATGGCTGCAGGACGTTCACAGTGTTGAAACAATATATAACTGTTCTCCTGAGCACCAACAATATTGAATGTTTTCGTGTTGACTTCACTGCATAGTCAATGCAGTGTCTCACAGTTGAAAATCCACAAATACATCTATATTTAGAAAACAATTTTGTGCGGGCAAGTATGTACATGTGTTTGTGAGTGGAAAATGAAAGAACCCAGCTTCTCTGACAAAGTAGAGGTGCCTAAAATTAGCATGTGGAGTCGTGGCAAAAGCTTTTATGTGAAAAAAACTTTTGCACACAAAAAGCTGAAGAATTTCTTACGAGTAATATCCTTCATCCGGACAAATTGTAACCTCAAAGTTCATCAGCTCATCCTTGCCATTAGGAAATGAAATGCTACAAGTTTTTGCTAGATTCAGCTCAGATATATCTGCATCAAATGCCACAAAAAGTGGTTCTTTTTTAATAAATGGTGGCCACATTTAGGAAAACAACACAACTCCAAAAAGCCAGTAAACACAACATAACCCTTTCTCCTTTAACAAAATTACAGATTTAAATAATGATTGATTCTAGCACCAATTTATAAAATGGCAATAAAGAATGCTCGAAAATTCAATTGCCACTCATTTTTTGAAACTTTTGTAGTCAAAATGAAATTATCTCAACTATGTATATCTATCTGACATGAAAAAAGATACAAACCTAAGCATTCCAGGGGTCAGTCATTTGCTAAAAACTGTTATGTTTTAGAATTGACTTAGGGCTCCGCCGACCTGAGAACCCTTTAATCAAATTTTACAGCGTCACTAACCAAGAACGATGTCCTATCTCACCGTTCAATACTACTCATAAGCACAATCGGTTCGAAATTTAATTCCAGTTAACTTACAACTCCTCATCAACCAAATTATTAAACATCAAAACCATCTGACTGCTTTGATCCATACTGTCTAAAAACCAACAAATTGTTTCTGGAATCCGAAATCAAGGGCATGCGAAAACTAGGCAATTAATTAAAATGTAAAAGTTATAATCATAAGTCAAACATCTCAAAGGATGTGATCATTAGAGAGAATGCAAACCTCTATGAAGACGTAATTCCCCAGCAGATTGCTTCTTCACAAGTGACGCACCATTCGCATTTTCAGCAAGTTCTCTTTGTTTTTCCTTTACTTTGAATAGCCTAATCATATCTCCTGAAAAGGTGAAAAAGAACACAATTATCCTATTTGTGCTACATAACAACAATCATGCTGGTCGACCAAAGTAAGGGATGAATCAATCAAAATACGAGAGGCATGGCAAGCAGATCGATACACTGAAATTTCATGTGGAAACCTTGAAAATAACCAAACGAACATTAAATTTACTCCTTTCTATAAAACCCTTTTCAAATTAACACCACTTCTCTACAAAAAATCAAATAAACAAGCATCATAAATTGCTAAAAGGGAAACAAAAATTCAAAATATTGCTCAAAAGGAACAACCAAGAACTAAAACCCAATAAACCCCAAAAATTTACAGACATAATCATCAACCAATCAGATTCCAAAAACCAAGAAACCTCAATACTTTAAGCATCTGCTGATTGGATTTCCCGGAAAAGATAGCAAAGTAACAGAAAGAAAGAAACTTGCAGACATATACATACATCTATATAATATACATAAAGTATATTGTTGAGATGAGTAGATGCTGACCTGCCAGAGAAGAACCTGCAGAGAAGACGAATTTGTGGGTGAGTGGGGAAAGTGAGGAGAGAGAGGGAGGGGGAAGCTGAAATAAAAATGAACGATGTCGTTTAGGAGTTCTGGGAGGAGGTTTGGATGATTGGCCTCTCTGGGGTCTACGCTGCTACAGGCGACAGAGTACTATTCGTGTTTCGCTTTATTTATTTCTATGCTCCTTCTTTCTTTCTTTTTCTTTTTTTTTTCTTTTTCTTCTTCTTTTTTTTTTTTTTTTACAAACTGGACAATTTATTACCAACAATACACATTACACACAAAATAATGGTCCAAATACAAAGTAAGCACAAAATGGACCATAAAACATAAAAGAGCCCAAAAACAGTTTTGAAGCCCGACACACAAAAAACAACAAAAAGAATAGCAAAAGCCGCCTCACAGAACTTGCTCCACGCCACGATCAACACTAATTGTCGACCCTCTTGACTGCCTACAATTATTCCATATGTAATCCCAAATTGGAGAAAGAGAAAGGTTGCAACATCCTTCCAGAACCACCACAACAAAGATTGTCGCCACAAAATACAAAAGCTACAGTCCACGTATCTAAAGGAAGACCGTGGGAATATAGATCCCATGGGCAACAACGCCAACGAGGGTGAACAGCGGGAAGGACCATGGTGTTGCCATCGATCCTAGCCACAGCTAGGACCGGCGATGACGAGGATCGGTAAAGATTGGAGGCACTCACACACAAAGGTGAGAAAAACTCTCACAAATGAAGAGAGAGAACTCTCACAAACGGAGAGATGGAAACAAGTTGTCCTTTTCCGCTCTTTCTTGGAGAAGGAACATGTTTGAGACCTAGTCCACCGCTCCACGTCTCGTGACTTGATCGTAATGTTAGGTAAAATAATTTTTTTCATACCATATTTATAAATTATTTTATAAAATAAGTATATTAACTAACAATTAACTAATACAGCCACTCAGTACTATTGTCTATATTAACTAACCATATTCATGGATGGCGAATTTGATACCAAATTAGGCTACCCATTGTGTGGCTTTGCCGAACTCCCCCTCCTTTTAATATAAAAATATCGATGTATTAAAAAAAAAACTAATATAAAAAGTAAGTCAAATGCTAATTTTGAAAATTATGTAATGTGTCATTATTGATTAATAGATAGTTTATTTTTCTATCCAACTGTTATAAATTAACTTTGAGAATGGGTGACAAAGAAAAGTACGTCATGTACTATTATTTATTATTATTATTATTATTATTATTATTATAAATTTATCGTCTATTAATATTGTAACATATGAATTAGCAAAATCACAATATAAAAAGTTTTGAAATAAAAAATGCTCATAAATCCTTGCTACAAATGCGTTTTATGTTCGAACAATGAAACTACAACTTCAAAATTAAAAGAGATAACTTCACTACGTTAATTTATGAAATTTTAAAATTTAAATACTAATTTTCATATGGAATGTGATATTCACATATTATTTTGGGAGCATTTTTGCTCACCACCATAAATTATGGTGTATGCTCACCATGCACCTAATCAATTGACATGTGTCATTTCACTTAACTCTAGTTAAGTTTCACATTAAATGTTAATTTTTCAATTTTGAAAAAAAATTAATCAAGATTAATTGAAATGACACGTGTCAATTGATTAGGTGTATGGTGATCATACATCATAGTTTATGGTGGTGAGCAAAAATACTCCCCATTATTTTTTACTTCTCACACACATCTTTTTAATTTTTGGTCGTTAGATCAGATGGATTGAAGAAGATCAAAAAATAAAAAATGTGTAAGAAGTAAAAAAAGGTATGTAAATAGTACGTCCCTTTTCGAATTTAATTGGTGTATTTTGTAATTAGGATTATTTCATGAAAAATAAAAAAGTAATATACAGTTTAGCACGTGTGAAGTCCTTGCGCCAAAACCCGTTTTCAACGGTCAATTACCATCTCTGCAAAACCCTAACCACACAGAGATCGAAGAAGAAGAAGGAAGACCAACAATGCCGAGCCTCCCCGTCTTGGTCACCGTCCTCACATTTCTCCCCTTCCTCTGCCTCTCATTCTCTCCGGAATCTCCAACCCACCGCCGCCTCCTGGTGCTCCTCGACGACCACTCTCTCCAGTCCTCTCACTCCATCTTCTTCCACTCCCTCATCTCCCGCGGCTTCGATCTCGACTTCAAGCTCGCCGAAGACCCCAAGCTCTCGCTCCAGCGCTATGGCCAGTACTTGTACGACGGCCTCGTTCTCTTCTCCCCCTCCGCCCACAGTAAGTTCATCGATCAGAAATTCAGAAATCAGAATCACCACATTTTGCTTAATTTCTTGATATGCGTTGAAATGTGATTTGATTTGGTTGGGATTTAAGGTTTTGGAGGAGCTCTGGATGTGCAGTCCGTGCTCGATTTCGTTGACGCTGGGCACGACTTGATCTTGGCGGCTGATGCCTCTGCATCTGATTTGATTCGGAGTATTGCCAAGCAATGCGGGGTCAATTTTGATGAGGTTTGTGTAAAATTTGGAAACCTGGTCCGTTTAGGTAAATTGGAAAACAAAATCATTGATGAATTGGTTTTAATATGGTGCAGGATTCGTCGGCTGTGGTTATTGATCACACCAATTATGCGGTGTTGGAGACCCAAGGAGACCATACTTTGATTGCCAGTGACGATTTTATTCAATCAGATGTGATTCTGGGAAAGAAGAAGTTCGAGGTTGGTTTAATTTTCATAAAAGTAGTTTGTTACTCGATAATTTGTAGCTGCATATGCCCACATTGCTAAATTCTAACATGGGAAATGAAATTTATAGTTGTAAAATTGTTGCATTCAAATTTCAGCAATTTGCATTGCGTTTTAGATTATTGTTAAATGTTAATACCAATGTCTTATATATTCTGTTAAACAGGCCCCTGTACTTTTCAAAGGGATTGCGCATTCATTAAGTGCTTCCAATAGCTTGGTAAGCTCAAATATACATTTTAAGTTCTAAACTTTTTTCCTTAATGCAGCTTAACCCTAACTTTTTTTAAAGTTTATGCAATTCTATGGGTTTTAATGGCGCTGAGATTATGGATTATTGTTTTATGTGGTCAATGGTATATTTTAGGTTTTGAAAGTTCTTTCAGCATCTCCTTCAGCATATTCTGCCAACCCAAATGCCAAATTGTCCTACCCTCCGTCACTTACCGGATCTGCTATTTCATTAGTGTCTGTTCTGCAAGTAAGTTCTTTCTCTGCACTGGAAATAACATTTATCCATGATATGCGTGCCTCCACCCTTGAACCATGATGTGGAAGTCTGTTATGAACTTATGAGCATTGGACAATTTTCTTTTTGTTCCTTTTCACACCGTCATATGCCACATTGGTTATTTACTAATTCAAGAACGAGTTAGAATATGTGAGTAATATTCCATTTGTTCCACTTGATGGAGTGGATTTGAAATCTTAAAATGCAGGCCAGAAACAATGCTCGAGTTTTGATTTCCGGCTCTACAGATATGTTTAGCAACAAGTATGTATTGTAATGATTATATGGATACACGTGTCACTGAAGATTTCTGTGGCGTTAGTTGATTTTTATTGATAAAATTTGCTTGTGATTTCTGCATGTAATTCAGATTGTTCAGATCGGCTGTGCAGAAGGTTGGGAACTCAAATAAGTGAGTAAAAACTTTGAACGACCTTTTTTCTTCCTATGGTCCAATTAATTTGTTAGGCTTTTGGTTATAGGTTGCTTTCATCATACCTATTACCTACGTATATTTGAAAACACTTAAAAAGTTGGGAAACCTAATTTCATTTAGATTCTCTCTAAAGAAAAGAAAGAGTATATGTGATCTGAAGATTCAAAGAAGGCTTGCTGTGAATACTTTTGTAATCTCATTTTTATTCTCATGGACTCGTATTTCACCTACCCTTTTGTTTGTGTTGAAAGTGGTTGGATAATAACTCAATGGTGGCTTGGTCAAGGCAACAAACTCACATTATCATGAAACTTTTGATCACAGATTTGAGAAGTCTGGTAATGAACAATTTGTGACTGAACTTAGCAAATGGATCTTCCATGAAAGAGGTCATCTAAAGGTAAATATATCATGAATTATTACTGCTCTAAATGGTTTTTCGTCTTATTTGAGCTCAAAAAGTTAAATGAAGCTTTGAATTTGTGATACACAGTTATCAACTGCAATTACTTTCAGTTTCTACATGATATGTTTAGGTGCTTATTATCTTATCTCCTTGTGCAATGGTCTGTCTTGTGTTAATTCATGGCGTTTACTTCCAGGCTGTCAATGTTAGACACAGTAAAGTTGGAGAAACTAATGAACCTGCAATCTATAGGATTAACGATGACTTGGTAATGCCTCTATACTCTGTCTATGTGTAATGGTCTGTCTTGTACTTTTTGCAGAAGTTATGATATATGACTAGCGGGAATTATCTGAAATCATTTTGTCATTTATATTTGCAGGATTATTATATTGAGATCTATGAGTGGTCTGGAAAGAGCTGGGAACCGTATGTGGCGAATGATGTTCAAGTGCAGTTCTTCATGATGAGCCCTTATGTGCTAAAAACTCTAGAAACTGATCAGAAGGTACTCTTGCCCCAAGGCCATATTTGGACTTGGTATTGTAACTATATAGCATCTTATGTTAACAAGTATATTTGGTTTTTCAGGGTCAGTACCATACGTCATTCAAGGTGCCTGACGTTTATGGGGTTTTCCAGTTCAAGGTTGACTATCACAGGCTTGGGTACACTAGCTTATCCCTATCCAAACAGGTCAGCTTTTGGCTTCGCCACTTTTCTACTTTCCTTTCCTTCTCGACAAAGAATTTTGACTGTTATCATGGCATTGTAAGTTATATGAAGTATCTGTGTTCCCACTACTGACTTGATCATATTGTCTGAGATCCCTAGTTTTCATTTTGTGATTGCTTATATAAAGAGCGAACGAATAAAAATTTTGAGCTCCCACGAGGTATCTATCAAATAATTAGGCAATTAAGTGACCATGCCGTAGCTGAAAATAATAAGATAAATATAATGTGAAAATGCAAACATGATAGTTTGATATTGTTCATTGCTTGCTGTGGTTGGTGGTGGTGGGCGAGGGTTGTTTTTAGGTGATCAACTGCTAATATAGGGAAACATCATAAGATTTGAAATGTGGTTGTCTGAAGTTCTAAGGATGTGCCACCACTGTCTTAAGCTTGAACTTACAGATGAATGAAAGTAAAAGTTTAATCATATTGCGATCTCTGTGATAAATTTCTTTGATAAAACCATGGACGTTAATGTTATTCTATGAGTACTGCGTTCATTTTTTAAGCTGCTAAAAGTTAGCACAAGATTAGTCACTTCTTATATTACCTTTGTCAAAAATGTTAAATTGCAGATTCCTGTGCGGCCTTTCCGACATAATGAATATGAAAGATTTATCCCCACTGCTTTCCCCTATTATGGAGCTTCATTTACCACTGTACTCTCTCTTTCTCTCTCCGTCTTTTGTGATCTTATTTCTCGATAAGTCCGCACCAACCGTTTGGTTTCGATTCTGCAGATGGCTGGGTTTTTTATCTTCAGCATTGTCTTCATGTACTACAAGTAAACAAACTGCCAATACAATGCACGAGACAACTTTGCATGGCTCAGATCCTCAGTGGTTTCCTGTTAACATTTGTTGAGGGACTTCTGATAGTTACATAGAAGGTAGGTATGGCATCATTTGACAGTAATAATTTTCAGTTTTTACTGTTTTACTGACCTCGTAACTACAACTCGGCGTTATCCCAAATGCTGTTTTCACTTGGTCGTTTGTTTTTGCACCAGCATCCACAATGTAGTTGGTGTGGATTCGCTTCTACTTGGATTGAAAGTCGCATCGATTTTCTTCTTTTTTCTGTTTGGTCCATTTCTTCTGCTCAATAGTTTTCGTATTATGTTTGTGTGTACTGCGTTGTTAGGCTTGCCAAAAGGTTTCCAACTTTGTTTTTAATGCTATGTTACGACAAAAAGTGACCAAGAAATGTATGGTCATGTGATCAATTTTGAATTTGTATCAAGAGTGGAGATTAAATTGATGTGCTTTTAACGTTTCAATCTCAATCCTTGATATCAAATTCAAGGGTGGATGAGACAAAACTTTTTGGTCGGAATATGTCGGACTTCTGGATCGGGGTCCGGTTGGAATTAGGGGATTCTAATTCCATTTCGAAATTGTTTTAGAATTTCACCATTCATTTTTATTACGATTTTCTAGTAGTTCAGGCTTGAAATACCAATATATTTCCAAATTTTAGGATGCATTTCAATTCTATTTCAAACTAGTGTGTACTACGTTGTTTTAGGGGATTCTAATTCCATTTCGAAATTGTTTTAGAATTTCACCATTCATTTTTATTACGATTTTCTAGTAGTTCATGCTTGAAATACCAATATATTTCCAAATTTTAGGATGCATTTCAATTCTATTTAAAAAAATTTCCGGATTTTTTGGAATTTTGAATGCAAAATTTGGTTATGGGTATGGCGATATTTGAAATTTTTAGGTCGAAACGCTTTTGACGAGATTCGAACTTAAGACTTATCATTGGAATACCACTAAACCGTAGTAACCAAATATATATTAAAAAGAAAAATCAAGTTTGTTAAATAAACCAGCGTGGGAGGCATGGGGTAAGACCCTGTACAAAGATGCATGCAGGATAGAAATTGTGAAAACGCCAAGAGGATGCAACAGGGCTCTTCTCACTGTAACATGTAACCCCTTTTCTAACAAAATTACAAATAAAACAGATACCGTTTCACGGGTGTTGCCATTTAATCTTGTACAGATTCAAAGTAATATATTTTCTTTTTTGAGTAATGATTAGAGAATTCTTTTAATAACTTTTATTCGTTAGTACTACAGTCTATTGGTATCTCTTCACTTGTATCTCTTCACTTGTAAGTGAAAGATTTTATGTTCGATTCTCGTCAAGACGAATTTGAACCATATTATTGCTAGCCCATTGTGAGGCTAAGCCCATTGGCCCCATTCCCCTCCCCGTGTAGATAATATCGTTTGTTCACAAAAGTTGGACTTTTTATTGACTCTTTGTCATCTCATGTTTTTGTTATAATTTTTATAAAATTAGCACGAAAATTGACGTTAAACTGTGAGGTAACATATAGTTCATAAAGAATTCCACTTTTGAGAAAATGCATACACAATTCCATTGGAAAAAGAGGGGTAATGAATAGGATGAATTTTGTAATTAATAGGATGTCTGTCAGTTTGAATAAATTAAACGAAAAATGATAAATAAAAAAATATATATATACGAGGAAAAAACATAAATGTGTTATTAATTTTTTATTGTAACTTAGAATAGTTTGAAATATTGTGTGTTCAAAATATAGGATGTCAATTATGTAGATGCTTTAAACAAAAAAAAAAACATTGTGTAGATGCGGATAATGAGAAGAATTTACATGCAATTGACATGATAAAGTAATGGTTTCTCAAACCAATTACATGATGTCACATGAGTAAATTTTAACAGACAACAACCATGTTAGATTTAGAATAATGCCATTTTCACACCTCAATTGCATGAAAATTTCTCTCGTAGAGTCGATCTCGATTGCATGTAAACTTTTATCTTGGTGTATAACAATGTATCCATACTCTTCAAACTTGATTCGAATGCCACTTGTTGTAATTAGAGTAGTTTAGAATACCGTATTATAGAAAAATAGAAAATGCCACATGCCAGTTGGCATGGACGCAACTCAAGCAAGCAATTCCACCCAACCCATAAATCCTAGGGTTTTTTTTTTTTTAACTTTAATCATTTAAGAAGATTGAAATTTAAAATAAATCTGGTGTTAAATTACATATTGATTATAATCCCATGATGTGTCTTTAATTCAAAATAATTAATGTGCATTTTACCTAATGTCTCCCATTAAATATTTAAATTTATTAATATACAAATTTTAATTTATTTTTTTTGACTAATTTTTTTTTAATTTATTAATTTTTTTTAACATTCTTCAAACTTGAAAGACTTAATTAATGTACCTAAATGTTAGTATCGAAATATATTATATTGAACTAATGTATTTAAATGTTAGTACCGAATTGTATGTACAGAATTATATGCACCGAAATGTAATATTAAATTAATGTAACTAAATGTGTGTACCGAACTTTATGCACCGAAATGTTAGTACTGAAATGTATTATATTGAATTAATGTATCTAAATGTTTGTATCGAAATTTATGTACCGAAATGTGTGTACCTAAATGTATGCACCGAAATGTATTATAATGAATTTAAATACCTAAATGAAGAAGACAAAATACATCGAAATATATTGTATAACAAAAGTTAATTTATCTAAATGTTTACAACAAAATATATGATGTGACACACCCTGACCTTGGAAGGTCGAAGTATGCTGGCCATCACCATGAGGTGATGTAACTATAGGGGTAAATGATGGGGAAAAGTGAATAAATTTAAAACTAATTAAAACTAATTATACTAAATAGTGATAGAGTGCGCAATCGTGGGTATAACCCACTACAAATATTCAAAGCTTAAAAGACAGTACGACTACCAAAGAGTAGTCAAAGCAGCTAAAGTACACTTATTACACAATAGTGATAAGTTCGTACGTCTAAGACTAAAGAGAATGTCAGAATTGCCGAGATTCCTCGAGTGCCACAAAGAGGACAACTATCTAGGTCCTGGAGGGGCGAAAAACAAAGTTGAGTGGGTCAGCAAAACAATGCTTATAACAAAACCTTTATTTTCAAAAGTACTAACCCCTCACCATAAAACAAGTATATTTTCCTTTAAAAACATACTAAGTAAGTATGTAACCACAATTCTATATCCATATAATAATAGAATATGCCAAGTCATGATATATCAATGCCACAGTAATAATAATCATGTGATAAACAAATATAAATAGGTTGCTCATCATCTAAGCTAGCACATGAGTCGGAGTCGTCTAAAGCAACCTGTACGACAAGACTGGGTGTAATAATGCACTATAGTACTACAATCACGTGAAGACTGGTGCCGAGGCACGGTCACATACGAGTCGAAATTGCCTAACACAATCTGTACGACAAGACTGGCACCTAAACTTGGATCCAAGGTGAGCGAACGGTGCAGATGTGGACATACATGTGAAAGACTGGCCTGGCCTTAGGCCGAGTACCAACACCAGGGTGCATCAAGATGAGCATATATAAATATGTATGAATGTCATGACAGTAATATCCCAACCATATAGCAGCATTTATTACAATTTATATCACAATACTGAATACTTGGCAATATAAGTATAAAACTGAAGTAACTACACATTTATGGAAACTGTAAATATGTATAGGTATAAAAACAAACTGCCCACTCACAAGTACGTCGTTGGGTCGTAGCCCCTAAGCCTAGCTTGGCGCCGTATGTCCTCGGGATATGTTTCCCCTATATGTGAAATAACTATAATATAATTAATTAAAGCACATATACGGAAACTTAAATAAAACCCCCATAGTTTGCTCAAACCTAGGGTTTAAATACATGAAATCGATCTACTCGACCTTCAAAACTCCTTAACTCGGCTTGAAAATTGATGAACTCAAACTCACTAAGTTCTAACCTCACGAGTTCGACGTGGAAAACTCATCCATGATAGGTTTGGCTGGTATGGTTGTGATCGTGAGTTCAAAAGAAGTCTAATGGTAGGATTTTTGGGTTCGATCTGCAACGTTTGGTGGTTGTTTATGAAGATGGTAGAGAAGAGAGTATATGGGAGA
Organism: Cotoneaster glaucophyllus; assembly: GCA_036320875.1. Taxonomy (NCBI): domain Eukaryota; kingdom Viridiplantae; phylum Streptophyta; class Magnoliopsida; order Rosales; family Rosaceae; genus Cotoneaster; species Cotoneaster glaucophyllus. The sequence goes on from CM070073.1 coordinate 20,127,603, forward strand.
GAGAGAGAAGGAAGAGAGAGAAGATATTTTCTGATTGGTTGCTGAAGTGAGAGAGAGATTATGATTGGTGTATGACATAAAGGGGGTGCACGGGATGGGTTAAAAAGGTAGATAGGGATAGGGTTTTGGATTTCCTATAGAAAAGGAAATCGAACACTATCCAAAATAGTGATTTTACACTGATAGAAATTCATGTACACTCGTGACAATGTGCGCCATTTAAATACACTAGCGAGAAATGAAATAAAAACGATATAAATACGTCCACGTCATTTGCCAATAAGGCCATAATAGTCATTTCACATAGTCGGGGAGACATTACATAGGAAAATTAGGGACGGGTCGTCACAATCTACCCCTCTTATAAAAATGTCGTCCCTAAAATTTCATCACTGATTACAAATGAAAGCCATAGAACAGATGTGGATACATATCTCACATGCACTCTTCTGTCTCCCAAGTAGCTTCCTCAACTGAGTGGCTCCTTCACAAAACTTTCACCATCCGCACGGTCTTGTTCCTAAGAACCTTATCCTTCCAATCAATGATAGTCATTGGAACCTCATCATAAGTCAAATCTGGATTGATCTTCAGTGGTTGAGGAGGGATCACATGAGACGGATCAGAGACGTATCTCCGTAGCATCGACACGTGAAACACATTATGCACTCTCGCCAACTCTGGTGGTAAAGCGAGTCGATAAGCAACTTCACCAACTCGTTCAATTATCTGGTACGGTCTGATGTACCTAGGGCTGAACTTTCCTTTCTTTTCGAATTGCACAACACCTTTCCACGACGATAATTTCAAGAATACCCAATCACCAACCTTATAAACTTTGTCAGTGGAATGTCTATCTACGATACTCTTCTGCCGATCCTGGGCCGCTTTCAGGTTAGCCTTTATCACCTTAATGTTTTGTGTCGTCTCATCCACGACCTCGGGGCCCACCAAGACTCGTTCACCAACTTCGGACCAACATAGTGGTGTACGACATGGTTTCCCATACAACGCTTCAAATGGTGCCATACCAATGCTAGAGTGGAAGTTGTTGTTGTGGGCGAATTCTACCAACGGTAAGCGTCTCCAAACTGTAGAACCGATGATCTCAACATATCTTCCAAAGTCTGGATAGTTCTCTCTGACTACCCATCGAATTGAGAATGATAGGCTGTGCTGTAAAGTAATCTCTATCCCAAAGCTTCCTGAAAAGCTACCCAGAACTTCGATGTAAATTGGGGGTCCCGGTCAGAAATGATGCTAACTGGAACTCCGTGGTACTTAACCACTTCAGAGATAAACTGTTCGGCCAACTGACTCAACGAGTAATTCTCACGAACGGGTATGAAATGTGCTGATTTTGTAAGTCGATCAACTATCACCCATATACCATAATAACCATTTTGTGTACGAGGTAATTTGTACACGAAATCCATTGTAATATCTTCCCATTTCCACTGGGGTATCGGGAGTGGTTGTAGCGACCCAAAAGGCTTTTTCCTTTCCACCTTAACCTGCTGGCAAACTACACAACGACTAACATACTCTGCAATTTCTTTTTTCAAACCTGACCAAAAGTAGAAGCGTAAGATGATATGATACATCTTGGTACTCCCAGGATGCATCGCATAAGCAGATGTATGTGCTTCATCCAATATGTCTCTCTTTAGTTCCTCAACATTCGACACATACATCTGATCACCCTGCATCTACATGCCATCAGAATCTCTAATCCTGAAGTTTTTCTTTCTCCCGTCTGACATTGCCTGTATCAATTCCTAAGATTCTGTATCGTTTGCCTGGGCTTCGAGAACACGATCTAACAGAACCAGTCTGACCTGAAAACTGGCAATTAGGGCTCCACGTCGATCTTCCTTTAAAACTACTCTAGTGGATCTTAGATCAGTCAAAAGAGGAATGCGACTTGCATAAATAGCATTAAGTCGTGCATGAGACTTCCTACTAAGAGCATCCGCTACAGAATTGGCACGACCTGGGTGATACTCAATGGTGCAGTCATAATCACTGAGCAACTCTACCCCCTTCCGTTGTCGGCGGTTGAGATCTGGCTGAGTGAAGATATACTTGAGGCTCTTATGATCCGTGAAGATCTTACACTTTTCCCCATAAAGATAGTGCCTCCAGATTTTTAAAGCAAAGATAATAACCACCAACTCGAGATCGTGAGTAGGATAATTCTTCTTATGGGGTTTTAACTAGCGTGAAGCATACACAATCACCTTCTCATGCTGCATTAACACACATCCAAGACCATTTAGAGACGCATCACTGTAGATCTTAAAGTTCCCACTGTCATCGGGAAGTGCTAAGATAAGTGCGTGAGTGAGAAGATACTACAACCGTTGAAAACTCTGTTCACATTCTTCACTCCACACAAACAAAACTTCTTTTCTAGTCAACCTTGGCAGAGGTAGTGCTATAGCTGAAAAGTCTTTCACGAAGCGCCGATAGTAGCCAGCAAGACCAAGAAAGCTTCGTACTTCAGTAAATGTCTGAGGTTGTTCCCAATTCTCCACAGCTGCTACTTTCTGAGGATCCACAAGTACACCCTGAGCTGATACCACGTGCCCTAAAAATGACACTTGATCCAGCCAAAACTGACATTTGCTGAACTTAGCATACAACTGGTTTGCCCTTAGCGTCTTTAAAACCAAACGCAGATGCCTGGCATGGTCAGTTTCATTCTTCGAATACACCAAAATGTCATCTATGAAAACAATGACGAACCTATGGAGGTATGGATGAAACACTCGATTCATCAGGTTCATAAAAGCTGCTGGTGCATTAGTCAACCCAAATGGCATCACAAGAAACTCGTAATGACCATATCGAGTTCTGAAAGCTGTCTTCGGGATGTCGTCGCTTCTAATCTTCAACTGGTAGTAACTAGATCTTAGGTCAATCTTCGAGAAAACGCAGGCACCTTTAAGTTGGTCAAATAGATCATCAATACGAGGTAGCGGATAACAGTTTTTAATCGTCACCCTGTTTAACTGCCTGTAGTCGATACATAACCTCAATGTTCCGTCTTTCTTCCTTACAAACAGAACTGGAGCTCTCCAAGGGGAAGTACCTGGCTGAATAAAACCTTTATCGACCAATTCTTATAACTAAGTTTTAAGTTCCCTTGACTCCGCAGAAGTCAAACGGTAAGGTGTAAGAGAAATATGATTAGTACCTGGAAGTAGATCGATGGTGAACTCCACTTCACGATCTAGGGGTAATCTAGGTAACTCCTCGAAAAAACATCGAGAAAATGTCTGACTACTCCAACGTCTTCCACAGCTGCAGTAGTCTATTTTGTTAGCACAACGTGAGCTGAGTAGCCTTGACAACCCTTACTCAACAGTCGCCTCACCCTCATGGTAGTGATAACTCTGTGTTTTAGACCGCTACGTTCCCCAACAAATGTGACAATAGGCATGTCCGGTCGATGAAAAGTAACTACCTTCTCATAGCAATCCATTTTGGCACGATTGTAGTGTAACCAATCAATGCACAAGATAATGTCAAAATCAACGATATCTAGAGGAACAAGATTAGCCGACATGACTACATCTTCAACAAGGACATGACATCCTTGATATTCCCAGCTAACATAACAAATTTCACCTCTAGGCATCGAGAGTTCCAACTCATAACAGAGTGAAGTAGGGTGTGGCTGAGTTGTTTGAGCAAACTTATGGGAAATAACTAAATGTGTAGCACTAGAATCAATTAAAACTTTAGCAAAATGGCCTAGAACATTCAACGTACCCATAATCAAGTCCGGATTAGCCTGAGCATCCTGTAGGGTGATGTGGTTAACTCTTCCCTGGACCTGCTGCCTGCCTTCACGACCCCTATTTGCTTGAGTCTGATTACCTCGATCCTGATTACCTCGATCCTGATTACCTTGGCCCTGGTGAGGTGGATTTGCTTGCTTACTTGAACCTCTACTGCAAGACGCTATGTCTAAGTTCTGATACTGCTCTCCAATATACATTAGTGCTTCACCACCCTGATAAGGTGTATAATCTCCCTGATACTGTGGATAACATCCTTGAGTCTGCTGATAGCCTTTCTGATAGTAGGGAACCTCATGTGTGTACTGGTATGGCCCTCCTGGTACGGGGCTACATCTCCCTGATAGTGGAAAGCCTCACCGTAGCCTGTCTGCTGACGGTTACCAGGTGCTGGAAACTGCTGTAAGGGAACTGCAGGTGGTAGATTAGCAGGCTGATTCCTCTAAGTCTGAGGACAATTACTTGCTCTATGCCCCATTTGTCCGCAAGTATAACATGCTCGATCTCCTCTCTTACACTCGCTAAAATGACGGGTGTTACACCTACGAAAAAACTGAGCACCTGAACTGCTGGAGTTTCCTTGATTCTGAAAACGAGAACTGCTCGTGAATCTGCCTCCTCTCTGAGGTGTACCAGAGTTAGAACCCCCGCTCGACGATCCAGAGCTGTTTCCGCCTTTCTTAAAGTTCTGAGTCCTTCGCGGACCAAGTGATGATTGGACCCTGTTATAGTTCCTCTTGGCATTCTTGCCATCACCATCATCCTCGTCATCAGGAGCATTCTCCGAATCTTCAACCCGAAGCAAGACCTCGAAGAATTTCTGATAAGTAGCACATGGAGTAGTGGTCGCCATAGAACGCCATTTCTTGCAAGTTCCCCTCTTAAACAAACAAAGCATCTCCTGGGGATTAGCAGCAATCTCGGGGTAATAACGAGATAAGTCTGTGAACCTTTGATGATACTCAGTAGCTGACATCTTACCCTGCCTCAGATCTGAGAACTCATCATTCTTACGATCCAAATACTCCGGAGGAATAAATCTGGTCCTAAATATATGCTTAAAGACATCCCAATCCATCGCATCCTCAGCAGACAATGGTTTCTTCTCCTGATCCTAACAAGATTATGTTCCCAAGCGAAAGAACCAGGTCGCCGTCTCGACCCATCTCTCTGCTGGAAGATTTCCCTGTCGTTCCATGACTCGAAACGTCTTCTCGACATGATCAAACCAAATCCCAGATTTTTCCAACCCCTCATTAACTAAGAATTCGTTTATCTTCAGGCGAGATACACAATATCCAAAGTATTCATTGGGAGAGGACGAAGGGAAGATTGAATAACATTGGCAATAGCCTTACCAAACTGCCCAAAGTCCGGAAAATTATTCTCAGCTGGTGTATGTGGCTCTCTACGAGGTGGCATGGTTCTGACATAAGAAAACAAGAGTTAAAACACACTAAGAAATGCAGGACTGTCTAAACCTATACTCTGATACCAAGCTGACACACCCCGACCTCGGAAGGTCGAAGCATGCTGGCCATCACCGTGAGGTGACGTAACCATAGGGGTAAGTGATGGGGAAAAGTGAATGAATTTAAAACTAATTAAAACTAATTATACTAAATAGTGATAGAGTGCACAATCGTGGGTATAACCCGCTACAAATATTCAAAGCTTAAAAGACAGTACGACTACCAAAGAGTAGTCAAAGCAGCTAAAGTACACTTATTACACAATAGTGATAAGTTCGTATGTTTAAGACTGAAGAGAATGTTAGAATTGCTGAGATTCCTCGAGTGCCACAAAGAATACAACTATCTAGGTCCTGGAAGGGCGAAAAACAAAGTTGAGTGGGTCAGCAAAACAATGCTTATAACAAAACCTTTATTTTCGAAAGTACTAACCCCTCGCCGTAAAACAAGTATAGTTTCCTTTAAAAACATTCTAAGTAAGTATGTAACCACAATTCTATATCCATATAATAACAGAATATGCCAAGTCATGATATATCAATGCCACAATAATAATAATCATGTGATAAACAAATATAAAAAGGTTGCTCATCATCTAAGCTAGCACACGAGTCGGAGTCGCCTAAAGCAACCTGTACGACAAGACTGGGTGTAAAAATGCGCTCTAGTATTACAATCACGTGAAGACTGGTGCCGAGGCACGGTCACATATGAGTCGAAATTGCCTAAAGCAATCTGTACGACATGACTGGCACCTAAACTTGGATCCAAGGTGAGCGAACGGTGCAGATGTGAACATGTAAGACTGGCCCTGGCCCTTGGCGGAGTACCAACACCAGGGTGCAGCAAGATGAACATATATAAATACGTATGAATGTCATGACAGTAATATCCCAACCATATAACAACATTTATCACAATTTATATCACAATACTGAATACTTGGCAATATAAGTATAAAACTAAAGTAACTACGCATTTATGGAAACTATAAATATGTATAAGTATAAAAACAAACTGCCCACTCACAAGTACGTCACTGGGTCGTAGCCCCCGAGCCTAGCCTGGCCTCATATGTCCTCGGGATACATTTCCCCTATATGTGAAATAACTATAATATAATTAATTAAAGCACATATACAGAAACTTAAATAAAACCCCGATAGTTTGCTCAAACCTAGGGTTTAAATACCTGAAATCGATCTACTCGAAGTCACGAACCTACACATTTTTTCAGAACAATTTTTGGACACTGCACGCTCCCTCACTCGCCGGCCAAGTCATGGCCCATACGTGGCCGAACCCTAACAGAGGCCTAACAGCTGTTAGGAATACTCCGTTAAAACATTAACAGAAGTTAACGGCGTTACCTAACACCGTTAGAATATTTAGTCAACTTTGACTGAATATTCCGTCTCCTTCTCTGGAGAGCTCCGCCGTCTGCCGCCGTCCTTCGCAACCGTTTGCAACTTAAATCTCACCAGATTTCTAGAAAAATTTCAAACTTGCATAACTTTTTCATTTCTCAACCATTTTCGACCTACTTTATATGGATTTGAAGCTCATGGAGAGTAGAATCATGTTATACCTGTTTGGAGTCCAAAAAGGGGACGGAGGTGGCTGGAAAATACCTCGAAAGATCCGGCCAAAAGTGAGGCTTCTCGAACTTGAGTTGTTTCACGTCAAAGCTTCCTAAAAAATGTCCTAGAGGCCTCGAGGAGTTGTGGGAAGGCTTCCTCGACCTTCAAAACTCCTTAACTCGACCTGAAAATTGATGAACTCAAACTCACTGAGTTCAGACCTCACGAGTTCGACTTTGAAAACTCGTCCATGATAGGTTTGGCTGGTATGGTTGTGATTGTGAGTTCAAAAGGAGTCTAATGGTAGGATTTTTGGGTTCGATCTGCAACGTTTGGTGGTTGTTTATGGAGATTGTAGAGAATAGAGTATACGGGAGAGAAGGAAGAGAGATAGAAGATATTTTTTGATTGGTTGCTGAAGTGAGTGAGAGATTGTGATTGGTGTATGACATAAAAGGGGTGCACGGGATGGGTTAAAAGGGTAGATAAGGATATGATTTTGGATTTCCTACAGAAAAGGAAACCGAACACTATCCGAAATAGTGATTTTACACTGATATAAATTCATGTACACTCGTGACAACGTGCACCATTTAAATACGCTAGCGAGAAATGAAATAAAAACGATATAAATACGTCCACGTCATTTGCCAATAAGGCCATAATAGCCATTTCACATGGTCGGGGAGAAATTACATAGGAAAATTAGGGACGGGTCGTCACATTATGATAAATGAAATGAAAATTATAATGAAATAAAATTAATACATTAAAAATTAGAAAGAAAAAGAGAAATAATTAAAAATCAAAATATAATTAATAAATGAGGTTATTAATGTATCAAGGACTAAAATTAGATTTTGATCTTATTCATGGTTTTAATCTAAAAATCATATTTAGCAAGGATTAACATGAAGTTTTCTATAAATGGGATCTCCTTGACACCTTGTCTTCTTCTCCTCTCTTGGTTGGTTGGTTCTCTGTACTGCTCTCACCACTTCCTCTACCTCCCAAGAGATTTTTCAGTGTGACCGTCACACGAGGTGGTACACTACGTGTCCCCATATAAATGGTGGGAAATATGTGTTAAAAGGTTAATAACTTAAAAATTAAAAATTTTCACCACTTATATAAAAACACATAATGTACTATTTGTGTTCCCGTCACAACTACCTCCCTTCTCACTCTCACTCACAAACTCTCTCTAGACTGCCACTCTCACTTTCTCTCTCTAGAATTCCAATATGGGGATGTGAGCTTAGGGGTGGGCAAACGGGTCCAGGACTCGTGGGTTAGGGCGAGTACCTACAGTTCGGGGCTGGTAAATGGCGGGTCTACAATTTCATAACACAAAACGGGGCGGGTATACAAATTTAGCAGGGCGAGGCGATTCTTAAACTAGGAAGGGCCCGACCCGTTTCTAGCATTTTCTAATATGAGTCATTCAGAATCACCTATCCATTTACTCAGTTTCCCTTTCCCTCAATCTATCATCTCCTTTCACTCAGACTTCGATCTCTCATCCGTCGGCCACCATCAACGTCAGACGTCGATATCTCCTCCTGACTCGCTCCCACCATCCTAGTTCTGTTCGTTGCCATCATCCTAGTTCCGTTCGCTTCCACCATCCTAGTTCCGTTCGCTGCCATCATCATCAACTCTGTCCGCCGCCATCATCATCAGCTCTGTACGCCGCCATCATCATCAGATCTCGATCTATGGCCACTGAAATCCTCTCCCCTTTTTTTGTGGCTTAATTTCTGAATGCATGTAAGAAATCGGGAATGGGAATGCATGTAAGAATTCCTTCGTGTTTTTCCTGTCTCACTCACTCTCTCTCGAACTCAGTCTCTCTTTTTGTCAAACTCGAAGGAAAAACTCGAAGGAATTTTGTTGGGTTCTTGAATCTTGACCTCTGTTATGTTCCAATTTCAAATTTATTGTTGAATTAAATTGAATTTGAATATATATGCATGTCTTGTGATAGTTCATGTTTCTGTTCAGCACATCAACACACACATGTTTGATGGATTTTCCGTTTTTAACTGAAAGTGATTTTTTTTTTTTGGGTGGGTAGATTCGTAGATGCCATGAAATTTATTGTAGAAATGTAGGTTGACAGAGGACATGAAATTTTCGACATGTTTGAAGTTGGTGTAATGGGGGTAGATCCGTAGATGTGTGTTTGAATTAAATTTTCGACATGAAATTGAAGGGATTTATTTCTGTTTCTGTTCCTGGGATTTGTCTTCAACAATTGCAGGTCGACGGAAAATGCTTTGGCGACAGCAGAGGATTTAGTAGGTTAGGTTTCTGTGTGTTTTTGTTTTAGGCTCAACTCTTGGGTTGGGTTCTTCTTTTGTTGGGTTGGGTTGTTCTTTTGTAAGTTTTCACAACAAAATCAAAAAAAAAAAAAAAAAAGAGAGGATAAATTAGAATTAGATGCCTCATTTTAGATTTTTCTAAATTAAACATCTGTTACTTTTCAACTTTTGATTAAAGTGCTTTTACTTTTAATTAAACTTTATATTCCAGGTATATTATTTGTTTAAATATTTTATAAATTCTTTTAAATCCATTTCTATGTAAAAAAATGTACTCAATAATATTCAATAATTTATTGCTATTTTTATGGAATCTCATCCCTTTCTCAATTTAAGGATTTAATTATATCTACTGGGGTTCAAGATTAATTGGATGAAATATAGTTTTTCCAATTTCCAACTCAACATTTTATATAGATTATAAAAAAACAAGAGTTCGTTTATAATTAAAATTGAGATGTAGACTAGACTACCTAATTTCATGCAACTGAAAATAAATTTGAATTTTTTAACAACTACTTATAGTAGAAACGTGAACTAAGAGTTTTCACATTTTTATTTTTATTTAAAATGAGTCCTTATTCCAATAATTAATTATTAAGAGTTGACAAAATATTTTTTAGTGCAATGTTTTAATGTGAAAAGTTATCTTTTTTTGGGTTACACAACTTACACATAACGTACCATAAGTTTTGTACGTACCAAAATAAGGATAATACAACGTACTAATAACTTGGTACGTACTAAATAAATAATTGCATAACGTACCAAAAGCAATATTTTATAACGTACCAAAATACTAATTCGTACCCAGATTAAATTTATATAACGTACCAATAACGTACCAAATGATTGGTACGTTATATTTAATATATGTGCATGTTATATTTCATAATTGTATGTTAATACGATGTTTATGTGTTTTTAGAATTTAAAACAAAAAATTATTTGAATAAGAAAAATTCATTTTGAACGAATTATGATATGATAAGATAGGATGTTTGTGGTGATTTTAGGATATTTGTGATATTATTTTCTGAACTAGTTGGTTAATTAAATACAATAAAAATCATAATTTTTAATTAAAAAAGAGTAGAAAAATGTTTGATCAAAAGTTTAAAAGTTATAGATGTTTGATTTAAAAAATTCAAATTTGAGGCATTTAAATCAAAATGCCCCAAAAAAAAAAAAATTCCACTAGACCCGTGAACCCGATCCGAACCGGGCCGTTTCAACCGGGTCGAGTTAGATCCGGTTCCACATTCTGAAATTTCATTACTCGGCCCAGCCCGGCCCGTTTCTTTCAAACCCGAGTTCGGTCCGGTCCCTTTAAAATTGGGCCCGGCCCGGCCCGACCCGTGCCCAGCCCTATGTGAGCTTGCAATGTGTCAATGACCTTATTTGGAACCCTCATGACTCACTACACTCCCTATATAACACTGAAAATCCATCCCCCATTGCTGCAATTTCAGAGCAAAACCAACAATCTTTGAGCAAATTAGATAGAATATTTAGAGTTCAAAGGAAAAAAGAAGAGCTGCATGAATCTGAGCTCATGGGTCCAATTCCATACCTGCTCAATGTTGAATCAAGCAGGCAGATCCAGATCCTCCCAATCCTTCAACCTCCTCCACCCGCTCAAAACCACCATACCCATTTCCTCCGCCGCCCCACACCGCCGTCGACCCGCCTCCCCTTTCGCCGTCTCTGCCGTCCTCACCAAGCAAGAGTTGCTCACAGAGGAATTTGAAGAAGAATCCCCGAAACCCACCTTCAATTTCAAATCCTACATGCTCCATAAGGCCGAGGCAGTCAACCAGGCCTTGGACGCCGCCGTCACCCTCCGTGACCCGATTACGATCCACGAGGCGATGAGGTATTCCCTTCTCGCCGGCGGCAAGCGGGTCCGACCAGTCCTCTGCCTCGCTGCGTGCGAGCTCGTTGGTGGGTCGGAATCCATGGCCATGCCGGCGGCCTGCGCCGTGGAGATGATCCACACCATGTCGTTGATCCACGACGACTTGCCTTGTATGGACAACGACGACCTCCGCCGCGGAAAACCCACCATCCACAAGGTGTTCGGCGAGGACGTTGCCGTCTTAGCCGGCGACGCGCTCTTGGCCTTCGCCTTCGAGCACGTCGCCGGGTCCACCGTCGGCGTCTCGCCGGCCCGAATCATCAGGGCGGTCGGGGAATTAGCCAAGTCAATTGGGACCGAAGGGCTCGTGGCAGGGCAAGTGGTGGATATAAACTCAGAGGGGTTGTCCGATGTGGGACTCGAACAGCTCGAATATATCCACCTGCACAAGACGGCGGCGCTGTTGGAGTGCTCGGTGGTTCTGGGTTCGATTCTGGGAGGTGGGTCAGATTCCGAAATCGAAAAGCTGCGGACTTTCGCGAGGTACATTGGATTGTTGTTTCAGGTTGTCGACGACATCCTCGATGTCACCAAATCGTCCCAGGAATTGGGAAAAACGGCGGGGAAGGATTTGGTGGCGGATAAGGTGACTTATCCGAAGCTGTTGGGGAATGAAAAATCCAGAGAGTTTGCTGAGAAACTGAACAAGGATGCCAAGGAACAGCTAGCTGGTTTCGATCCCGAAAAGGTTGCACCGTTGATTGCTCTGGCGAACTACATTGCTTACAGGCAAAACTAAAGACACCTTTGTTGTACTTCAGAATTTAATGTTTTTTTTTTCTTCTGGGAATTTAGAATTCTGAAGGTTTAGCTTAGTTTACTACATCATCATGTTTGTGTTGGAGAACTGGACGAGTGTAGCCACCGAGTTGGGTCAAACATTACACATTTTTACTTCTTCTTGTTCAATCTGTCTCTTTACTTTTGATTTATGTGAAATTAATACGCTTAGCTTTAGGCATGCTCTCAATTTCTTGTTACTGGTAGGAACGAAGCGAGATATATGTATGGAAAGGGCATTCTCAAACAACGGAGTTATAAATTAAAAAGCTAACGAATTTACTAAACAAAGTACTTGTATATTTATTCATAATATTTTTTGTATAACATATTCTAATATCTCTCAATGTGTTTACATGTTTTGAAAGCGTTGCATGTCAACTTCATTATCAATATCATCAAATATCTCTCTTTCTCTATAAAAATTATTATGGTATTATTCATTTGTTGATCTCCCATCCAATTTCTCAATCGATTCTTTCAAAATTTATAATTGAAAATGCTCTTTCAATGTTGACAATAAATGATTGAAGAGTTAATGGTAAAGTCACAAGCAAGTGAACTAGTGATACGCCTTGCTAATGTCACAAGCATGTACATTTTTTTCCGAAAAAAAGAAGAAAAACTGTAAATTCATGTAAACTTTAGAAGGGGATGGTTTGAATCGGGAAACCCTGAGTTGAAGTAGAAGACCTTATCTACCACGGCAATCTAACACTTGTAACATGATCTTAATTTCTTGCTTCACCTAAGCATGTCCTACTAATTAATTATTACAATGATTGTAGAAGAATTGGTTGAGAGTTAGGCGAGGAGTGAAAAATTTGCGGGTGCTCTTTTTATTTAACTGTAATTAGTGTGAAAATTGAGAAATAGAGATGGATGAAACGGCATGGCTTTAGAAGTAGAGGATGTGAATTGTGAAGGCACTGCCGCACTGGCCTGCTGCTGTTTTTGTTTCAGATTAAATTTACAGATAACAACAATTGAACTCCGATGTACCTTTATACTTGAAATTTTTTACTATTAAATGTTTGGCCAGTGTTGGAAGTCGCCGTATCTTTAACTGAAGAACTAACGTGGATTTTGTAAAAAGTTTATGCCTCACCCAATGAGTAGGATGTGTTAGTGTCAATCTTTAAGCCAACAGGATCCTCTCTAGATCTTTTTAACAAGATCTTAGGAATTCGTGAATCGTGTTCATTTATCGTACATCGTGCGATTAGTTTTTGTTAAGTACTGTTTGTGTTAAGAAAGAGATCTCTGATTGATTCTGATTGATTGGTCAAATATTGTAAATCAATATTAGTTATTTACTTTCTTATTTAGCTCCTAGTTAGCCTTGATTGTAGGCAGTAGAGTAGGATCCGGGTTTTGCAATATGTGTATAAAGGTGTAACCCTAGTTCTGTAAATCTATGAATGAAAAGACAATTCAAATATACTATTATTTCAAGTTGGTACCAGAGCACTGATCTGGGAAAACACACACCACAAATTTAACCCTAGCTGACACAACATGGGCGACAAGCCAGAATCAAAGTCAACCACTTTAGGCATGACTTCTCAATCACAATGGGAAAATCCCAACCATCCACTTTTTCTTCATCATTCGGACCAACCTGGTGCAATTCTTGTACCACAGCCATTGATGGAAGATAATTATAGCACATGGGTTCAGTCCATGAGCATGGCCTTAACAGTCAAGAACAAACTTGGACTTGTTGATGGAACAATCAAGGAAACCGAGTGCGAACAATCCTGAGGAGTTACAACAATGGAACCGCTGCAACAACTTGGTCAAGACATGGCTACTAGGGTCCATGTCGAAAGAAATTTCCGGGAGTGTCATCAACTCCAAGGATGCTCAACAGATGTGGCTTGACTTGTAGGAGAGATTTTCACACGTAAATATTGTTCAGCTATTTCATATAGAGAATGAAATTCATGATTGCATACAAGGTAACATGAGTGTAAGTTCTTATTTCACAAAACTCAAAAGCTTGTGGGATGAACGCGATGTCTTGTGTTCGATCCTAGCATGCAACTGTGAAACAAAGAAAGAAATCATATCATATGTTGAAACTCAGAAAACAATGAAGTTCCTTATGGGACTAAATGACTCATATGCTACTGTTCGAAGCAATACTCTTCTTCTCGACCCACTGCCCACGGTGAATAAGGCCTATGCATTAGTTCTTCGACATGAACGGCAGGCAGAAGTCTCCAGCGGGAAGAACACTCAACCAGAAGCTGCTGTTTTTGCGGTGAAGAACTTCAGCCGAGAATCTGAATCAGACGACAATGGGACTCGATGTGGAAAATGTAACAAAACTAATCATACCACCAAGAACTAATGTGGGTGGAAAGGCCATACCTTCGAGTTCTGTCGAAAGAGAAAGGCCGCTGCTGAGACTGAGTCCAATCGTTCCTTTTCTTCAAAAGGAAATCAAGTCACTACACATGACAAGATGGACACGCCCAGTTTCCCATTTTCTCAGGAGGATTGCAAGCAAATTCTTCAAATGCTCAACCAGAAAAAGTCATCATTTGTCAATTAAGTTGGTAATCCTTCTACCCATGAAGAACTTTCAGGTAAGGCCTTCTCTTTCACATATAATGGCACGAAAAACATCTGGATCCTGGACAGTGGTGCTACGGACCACATTGTTTGTAACCCCAATCTTCTCACAAATTCAAAGCCTGTTGAAAATCACACTGTTGAACTACCAAATGGGTCGTTTGCCAAAGTCACTCACATTGGACAAATAGTGTTCTCTCCCAATCTCATCCTTGATAACGTCTTGTGTGTGCCACCTTTTAGGTTGAATTTGATATCCATCAGTAAGCTAGCCTATGATTCCCTATATGTCACAATTTTCCTAAAACATTTTTGTGTCATACAGGACCTACGCTAGGAGAAGATGATTGGGACGGGAATTGAAAGGGAGGGGCTCTACTACCTCGATCCACCAAAGAAAAGCATATGCAACACTGTTCACACCGTTTCTCCGAACCTTTGGCATCAACGCCTACGACATCCATCTCATAAAGTGTCTTCGTTATTTCCCTTTTTCAATAATAAGTCTTGTGTTACCAACAATTGTTTAATTTGTCCTATGGCTAAACAAACAAGATCACCATTTCCTTTAACTTCCATTTCTAGTCAATCAGCTTTTGAATTACTTCATATTGATATCTGGGGTGGTTATAAGGTTGCTTCCCTTTCAGGTGCAAAATACTTCCTTACTATTGTCGATGATCATACTAGGACCACATGGGTCTATTTGATGAAGCATAAATCTGACACAAAAGATCTCTTAGTCAAATTTATCCACATGGTTGAAACTCAATTCAATACTAAGGTCAAAATAATCAGAAGTGATAATGGTCCTGAATTTAAACTTGAGATATTTTATGCTTCAAAGGGATTATTCATCAATCTAGTTGTGACAACACACCACAACAAAATGGTGTCGCTGAACGCAAGCATCGACATTTGCTCAACGTAGCTAGAGCGTTGCTTTTCCAAGCTTGTCTGCCAAAACATTTTTGGGGGGATGCCATACTAGCTTCAGCTTACCTTATTAATCGTACACCAACTTCACTTCTCCAAGGTAAAACACCTTTTGAAAAATTATTTCACAAAGCACCTACCTATTCCCATTTAAGAGTTTTTGGCAGTTTGTGTTTTGCTTCCACACATGCACACAGACCTTCCAAATTTGACCCCTGTGCCACACGTTGTATTTTTCTTGGATACCCTTATGGACACAAGGGTTACCGACTGTTTGATCTCACTCTGAATAATGTTTTTGTCTCACGGGATGTTCTGTTCTTTGAGGACCAATTTCCCTATCACAATAATGAACCTTCCGCTGCCCAACCCTACACCTTGTCACCTACTCCCATTTCACTGCCCCAGACACCCATAGACTCTTTTCATGACTCCCCAAATCCAGCCGACACACCACAGTACCCCCATCCTGATTTTTCCCATCACCTTGTTGATTATCCTCCACACCTTACTGAACCGGCCCCACCCTCCTCTAACACGTCCCATTCTCCTATTCTGACTCCCCTCACTCTAGACCTTTCCTCCCATACCCCATCACCTATTCCATCACCTTTACCGTCATCTCCCTCCCGTTTTCCCACCTCCCCTCGTCGCAGCACGCGTCCCACCAAACCGTCCACTTTCTTGCAGGATTTCCACGTTGAGGTCACCCTTCCTTCCCGAGTTGTTCCCACGTCTTCCACGAGCATGGTTCAATCTTCAGGTACGTCCCATTCCCTCTCATGTTATTTATCCTATGACCATCTCTCTCATAATCACAAAACCTTCACCACTAATCTCACCCTTATCAAGGAACCTGCTAGTTTTTCACAGGCTGTTCAGGACCCCAAATGGAGTGATGCCATGCAACATGAGATTGCCGCACTACAGGCCAATCATACCTGGATTCTTGTGCCCCTACCATCTCATAAACGTCCCATTGGCTGCAAATGGGTGTACAAAGTGAAGTTCAAACCTGATGGAAGTGTCGAGTGCTACAAAGCTCGCCTTGTCGCGAAAGGTTACAGTCAAATAGACGGGATTGATTATCGAGAAACCTTTGCCCCCGTTGCCAAGCTCACTATTGTCCGTGTTCTTCTGAGCGTTGCTGCCCTCCGCGATTGGCATCTCCACCAACTCGACGTGAACAATGCATTCTTGAATGGTGATTTGTACGAAGATGTCTATATGACCTTGCCTCCTGGATTTGGACGAAAGGGGGAGACTCGTGTATGCAAACTAAATAAATCACTTTATGGTTTAAAACAGGCCTCGAGAAATGGTTTATCAAGCTGTCCAATGCCCTCAAAGCTGCTGGTTTTCATCAATCGTCGTCTGATTACTCACTGTTCGTCCGCAGTCGTCAAGGTAGTTTTACGGTGTTACTGGTCTATGTTGATGATGTAATACTTGCAGGAAATAACCTACAAGAGATTGAAGAGACTAAACGCTTTCTTTCCCAACATTTCAAACTAAAGGATTTGGGACAGCTCAAATATTTTCTGGGAATAGAAGTTGCAAGATCAAGCAAGGGAATTACTTTATGTCAACGCAAGTATGCGCTGGAAATATTAGACGATGCTGGTTTCCTTGGATCAAAACCTTCACGGTTTCCTATGGAACAAAACCTGTCCCTTACACAAACAAATGAGACATTGTTGAATAACCCATCTTCATATAGACGACTCGTGGGCAGGTTAATTTATTTGACAATTACAAGGCTGGACCTAACCTATGTGGTTCATGTGTTGAGCCAATTCATGGATAAGCCACGACAACCACACCTTGAAGCAGCACATCAAGTCCTCAGATACATTAAACAGGCTTCTGGACAGGGAATTTTCCTACCTACTACAGGTTCATTACAATTACAAGCTTTTTGTGACGCTGACTGGGCTCGATGTAAAGACACAAGAAGATCGGTAACTGGTTATTGTATATTCCTTGGACAAGCACCTATCTCTTGGAAGACAAAGAAACAAAGCACTGTGTCTTGTTCTAGTGCAGAGGCAGAATATCGCTCCATGGCCACTACTTGCTGCGAAGTTACATGGCTCAAGAATATTTTGAAAGACTTGCGAGTGAATCATGCACAACCTGTTACATTGTTTTGTGACAATCAAGTTGCCATGCACATTGCTTCAAATCCAGTATTCCATGAACGTACGAAGCATATAGAAATAGACTGTCACCTTGTATGTGAGAGAATTCAAGAAGGGATGGTGCGAACAACATATATACGAACAACAAATCAACCAGCAGATTTGTTCATCAAGCCATTGGGTTCGACACAATTTGAGATCTTACTGGGCAAGTTGGGTGTCATCAACATACACTCCAACTTGAGGGGGAGTGTTAAGAAAGAGATCTCTGATTGATTCTGATTGATTGGTCAAATATTGTAAATCAATATTAGTTATTTACTTTCTTATTTAGCTCATAGTTAGCCTTGATTGTAGGCAATAGAGTAGGATCCGGGTTTTGCAATATGTGTATAAAGGTGTAACCCTAGTTCTGTAAATCTATGAATGAAAAGACAATTCAAATATACTATTATTTCAAGTGTTTGTATTTAATTTTAAATAAAAATACTTAAAATAATTTCAAACCACACAATGTACGATGAACAGATATGATTCACAAATCTCCAGAATCCTCACAAAGAGAATCCGGTGAGGATCCAGATTCATCTTTAAGGACCCCATAACTTGCACGTCAAGTAGGGTCATCTATAGGCATTCATTATATGTGAAGATCTATGATCTGCCCTACGAACAATCCTCATGGAACTGGGATCAGGTCCACATTTTCAACACATGTAATGCTAGAGAAACTAAAATTTTAAATTAAATTTACAAATCAAATGATGTGTCACTAATAGAAAATAAGTACATTAATTAATGTTTAAGTAACACAACCAACCACATAACAATTTAAAAAATTTAGTCTTCTTAGCATTATTATTTCAATACTGCATATAGAACATAAAAGTATTAACATTAATTAAATTAGAAACCCATTGACTACCTACCACTGATGTGGCGCAATAAAAAAAAAAGTGTCACTCTTTAATTTGTTTAAACTATGCAACTAAACACTCTGTTTAGCTAGTTAATTAGGGATCCAAACATCTCATATGGCGGGCGGGTAATCGTGACTATTTACCCATAACTGTTTATGTTCATACCTGCATAACCGTTTACATGTTGGGTAATTGCATAAACGGTTATACCCATACCCATAACCGTTTATAAACAGTTAACCATACCCATAACCGTGTACCCATTTAACCATAACCGTTTACCTGTTTTTGAAACCGTTTATCCTTTTTTTACCCATTTACCCCTTTTTTCACCCTCTACATTTTTTTTTAACAACTTGAAAATTACAAAAGAAAAATTTGTCATAATTTTCGTTTTCTAACAATTAAACACCGTTCCAGGCTCAGTCTTTGAAGGATAGTTTGGATAGGTATGATGTGACAGAAGCAAGAGAGAGGGCAGAGTTGTTTGGAAGAGCTGTATTAAACCCGAAATCCCTTTTAACATTTTGTTTACTGCTTCAGTATCATGTATGCTTTCTAATTTTATATATGCCTATGTTATATATATAATATATAGTTTATGCCTTCTAATTTTATATATGCCTATGTTACATATATATATATATATATATATATATATATATATGTACACATATTATAATATTCGGTTGGTTCGGGATTACCGAACACTTTTAAAGATGTGGCCGAATCGCAAACCGAAACTATCAGGATCTGTTCGGAGATGAGAGAGAGGGCAGCAAGGAGGGAAAGATGAGCAGGGGACGGGGCGTTTAAGACTCTAAGTTTGGCGAAGGGATTGAAAATTTAGGGTTTTTAATTTTTTTTTATAATTTTTTTACATATATTAAATTAAATGGGTAAATGGATATCCGTTATAACCGCAATTAATAATCATAACCGATGGATACTCGTTATTAGGGATGGGTTCAAAAAATTGAAAATCGAAAAAAATCAACAACCGTACCGAACCGAGGCCGAAAAAAACCGAACTGAAACTTTCAAACCGAATCTGGCCAGTTCGGTTTCAGTTTTTGAGGTTCGGAAACCAAACCGAACCGATATATATTTAATTATTTTTTTCAATATTTATAAATAGTTTAATCATACAATCATAATAAAACAGAGCCTCTTGCCAAGTTGGTTTCAGTGAAATTTTCAAGGTGGAGCGCATGGGTTCGAGCCCTCATGCCTCCAGGATTTTTGAGAATTTTTTAAATTTTTATGAGAAATCAACAAAAACCCTTTAACCATAGCCACTAGTAGTAGCAGCCACACTTTTATATTTTTCATTCCCCTCTTCTCTCTCTCGCTCCCTGCCTCCAGACTTCTTCCTTGAACCCTAACCCGGTAACCCTCTCGCGCAGCCTAAGCCTCATCTCTCTCTCGCTCGGTCTTCAACTTTAATCACTATGTCTCACTCTCAATCTCTCACACCTAGCCCTCGCCATAAGTCTCTCATCTCGCCGTCAGCTTTTTCTTGCCGTTTCGAGTCTCGACAGCAAAAGGTTAGCCTTCTCTCTCTCTCTCTTTCTCTCTCTCTCTCTCTCTCGGTCTTCAACTTCACTCTTTCGGTCTTGAATCCCAGGCGACCCGCGAGTCCGCGACGGCGCGACCCTTCTCACTCTCAATCTCTCACACCTTGCCCTCGCCGTCAATCTTTCATCTCGCCGTGAGTTTCTTCTTGCTGTTTCGAGTCTCGACTGCAAAAGGTTAGTCTCGTACTCTCATTTCTCTGTGTTTAATTTTCTGTTCTATTTATCTATTGAAATTGTTCTGATTAGAGAAGGATTCATTTCATACTTTGCATTTACTACTTACTCTTGGATTTGTTAGTGTTATGAAGTGATAGAGATCTATGAAAGCACATGTATCTGGGTTTCTGCTTACCGATTCTTCAAGATCTGGTATTTTATTGACTTATGAATTTCACAGTGTGCTCATTTTCAGTGTGATTGTTTATGGGTTTCTTTCTGCCGTTACTGCTCACTTTTCGAATTATGGTTAGAAGGATAGGACTTTGTGACTCCATATCTGCCTTTAAAATTCAATGTGATTGTTTTTCTATTTTCTGGATTTTAATCTTGCTAGCAAATTAAAAAACAGTAGGCTAAAGAACAACTGGGCGAGCTAGAACAAATGGGCAATGGGAGAGCTAGAACTGGGCAACTGGATTTTAGTCTTGCTAGCAAACTAGTATCTTTTTGTCATGTTTGAGTCATTGAGTGTACTACCAGTCCACTGGGAGAGCTAGAACAACTAGGCAATGGATCACTCCCTAATTAGAAACCTAGACAGTTAATTGTCGACTATTTAGTTTCTATAAATAAGTCAAGTTTAGGCTGATCCCCCACTAGTGAAGTAGAGCTTTATACATTATACATGTATAGACGGTTGCATTGTACATGTATGCTGATTAACGGGGTGGACAGTTTGCAACAAATGTGTTTGAGAAAATTGATGGTAAATGGTTTATCTGTATTCACCATGCTTCAATTCTTGACTTGTGAATTTTACAAACTTAAAAGTAGAGCTTTCTTTATTGGCAACGGTTGCATATATATATATATATATACGTTGTATTCACCGTTGCATATATATATATATGCTGATTAACCACGTAGTGAGATAACGGTTGCATTGTTAATCTGCTATGTTGCCTCCTAGGCCGCCTAAGCGTTGAGCTTGAGGAGTTGAAGAGAAGAAGTGCGTGGAAGACATGAAATCTTGAAGGTTTATTTGAGTTTATGATTTTAGTTAAGTGGAATATTTCTGTAAAATTTGGACTTTGTTATGTTTATTTTAGGTGTGGAAGACTTCAAGTGTAGTATTTATTTTAAATTTGGACCTTTTGAAGACTTCAACTTTGATGTTTTTTTTTAAGTTTGGACTTTGAAAGATTTGATTAATGATTCTAGTTGAACTTTAAATATTTATTTTCATTGTCTAGGAATGCTTATGTTATGATTGTGTTGGAGATGTTAAAATTTTAAATTTCAATTTTTATTCATTTTCAAACCAAAAAAAAAAAAAAAAAAAACCCGAACCGAAAAAAAAACCGAACTGAAAAAAAACCGAAAAAAATTGAACCGAACCAAATCGAACTGAAATTTCGGTTCGGTTTCAGTTTTGGCAAAAAATCCAACCGTTTCGAACCAAACCCAGCCATACTTGTTATAACCGTGGGTAATACCCATTACCGCACATTTAAATGTCACGGATAAACGGTTATACCCATAACTGTTTGTTCGTCTAAACGGTTACCCATATCCATAACTGTGAACTTTAAATGAGCGGATAACCGCGGTTACCCAAACCCATGGGTATTTTGCTCATCCCATAATCCCATTTGAGAGTCCCTTTCCTCCAGGATGAATCGTTTACCTTGTTTGTCATTTCATTTGTCATTGTTGCATTTGTGAATTGACTATACCTTACTTTTGTTGAAACACAAGCCCATCTTCACGTGCTAACCTTAGATGCAAGCCTCTTTTTATTTCATATTTAGAGCATTGCTGATTTTATTTAGCAACAGGATCATCTCCGGATCTTTTTGATGAGAATTTTGAGAATTCGTAAATCGTGTCCGTTCATCGTACATTATACGGTTAATTTTTGTCAAATATTGTTTATGTTGATTTTTAAATAAAAAAATTGAAATGATTTATGACCGCAAGATGTACGATGAACATACACGATTTACGGATCTCTGAAATCCTCACAAAGAGGATCCAGACTCTTTATTTAGTTCATTATATTTTGGAACCGAAAAATATTACAAACTTCTTGTGACGCTACCTACGAAGATTATAAATCCTTGAAGTATTTTTGAATCAAGTAAATTTGAAATTAAGCATCGAGAGAAAAGGTGTAAAGCAAGAAAGTTTGTGTAAGTCTGGACTTAAAGTGTTTTGGTTTCCTTATCAATGTTGTAAATGTATCACATATGTTCTAATTAGATTTTAGGATATACTCTCACTAAGGGTTGTTGCTGTTGAAAATAAATGTTCAAAGGTTTGGCACATCACCTCAAAGGTTTTTGATGCATATGCATTTTCACGTCTAAGTTCATGTTACATTCTGATTAGTAATGTTATCTTGTCAGTATTACTCGCTGCTTTCACGTGAATTGGCACGCAATTTAAGACTGCCCACATGGACTAACTGACACTTTTTTGCTAAGAGCTAGCTTTTCACTCTTGATCTGCTCAAATTATTTTTAGTGTTGACAAGTGTCCCTGTCCTTGTTGGCTAAAAACAAACATGTCATTTTTAATAAAACTAATCCTAGATTTCATTTCTCACTTAGTTGTTCAGATTTTATTTTGAGAGCAAGAGTGCATTAAAGCTTTGAAGCTTCCCCTCCTCATTTATTGAAACCATAGCTGCCAACCTATAGTCATGCAAAAAATACCCAATTATTGAGAAATAGGTTTGCATTGTTTTCATGGTCTAATTTTAAGTTTCAAATCTTCATTTTAGACATAGACCAGATTCCAGTCAGTTATTCTGCCTTCAATTGTTTGATTAGAGAAATGACTTGTCAATTGAATCCACACCTCATATCATCATCATGTCATTCTACATAGATCGTGTTGGTCTCGATGCCACAATGAGATGAGCTCGAGGATGGAGCTGCCCTCTTGCGAAGAATGAAGATATCTTTAACTCATGCAAAGTAAGGCTACACAAAGTATAAAGCTGACCCTTAAAATAGATATAGGAATTGAGCTTGTGGTTGTATTTTGTATGAACCTTATTTGCACTAGTGAATGGGACTTTGTAGAGTCTTTGATTTTTTAACCCAGTTAGGGGTTTTTCCGATCAAAACTTTTTGCATTCTTTATAGCCTAAACTTGTTCACATATCTTGTTCGTTATCATATGCTATATGTCACGCCCCGATCTCGACATACGTCCAGGATCGACACTGATGTCACCAAGTATCCGTATATCCAACAGACCCTGCCTCCAGGATATGTACAAAGCATAATTCAAGATTCGAATTGCTTAGTAATTTTTGTATACTTTATGAATGCATCTAACCTCCTCATTAGACTGCCTACGTACCCTAAATAGGGATCAAGCCATTTGTAGTTCACCATTCCCTACACCTCCGACGTTATCACGGTACGTTCTAACCGAAAGACATAGCATCCCTCAAACAATTATTAGAACTTGACAAGCATGAAATTACTAGATTTAGGGCTACATAACAAACCCACATGACAATCAAGATTTCTAGTTTATCCATCATATGAATCACTATGTTTTACATAATACCGCAATTCATAATATACAACATCTCAAGGAACAATCAACGAAACACAATATTATTCTCTAACCGCATTGGTCAATGAGTCGAATCATAATAATTGCAATCACATCCAATATCATTCCACAATCACTCCAATTAATCATTTCCATGAATCAAAGATGCACGATATTAATATCTAACTACGTTAATCACTCAATAAGGTCCCATATCAATTCACAAAATTAAATAAAGGAACCCAACATAACTCCTTACCTGGATTCCAAGTAATAACATGATAAATTTAATTTATACACAATGTCTACCGTGAGCAATTCATATTCACTCGAATCTAGGGTTAGACTAACATTATGGAAATGAGCAAGAATAGGGATTTCGGACCACTCAACGGAAGCCAGCCACAACTACTCCTCATCACCCATAGAATGTGTATGGTCCCTATCGTGGATATACCAAGCAGAACCATAGGCATAATCTCATCGTGCAGGCAGTGATCACCCATTACGAATATACCAAGCATGATCACCCCTGACTACGTATGGTCCCCCATCGCGGATATACCAAGCATGATCGACCCTAACAGTCCCCTATCGTGGATATACCAAGCAGGACTGTATCCTATAACTTTAGGTAGTGATCACCCATCGCAGATATACCAAGCATGATCACTCCTAGAATGCATAGTCTAATCGTGCAGGCGGTGATCACCCATCACGGATATACCAAGCATGATCACCCCTGAAATACGTATGGTCCCCCATCGCGGATATACCAAGCAAGACCATCCATATACCACTGCTACATGGTGCAATAAATTCATCACACATTATACATAATTGTACGCATACACGCTATTGATTCCACATATCAACCAAGCATCTAGTCATATGGAGCACAACACAAGGAATTCCCTTAATTACTATTTCTACTAAAAATCTAATAAAGTACCTGACTCATCTCCTGACTTTCATCTCTATTTCATGCTAGGTAGTAATGCTAAGTTCAGATAGGTATTCAGTTGGCAATCATATCCAAATAATTATCAAACAATATTTAGATCCCATAATAATACGAATAATAAAGAATAATACTTATAATGGGGTTTCCCCAGAACCTCCTACCTCGTGTTCGACTACCTTTGTCAACACAAGTCCTCCAAACTTTCTAGCACAACACCCGAATCTAAACCAATTTACAAAAGCATGAACAAATGAAAACAAACACAAGTAGACGCATATTAGCAAGCATGGAAGTGAGTAATTACAAATTATTAACTTGTGTAGCATAGACATTATTTTAGTACAACTTATACCTCAAATAACAACACTAATACAAAGCAAAGGTAATTTAAAGAAAAACAGGAGAATGATTTAGTACTATAAATACAATACTCTTTCACAAAAGCTGCATAAAAACTGCTTTGATCAACCAAATTTAAACTCACTTTTGAACGCTCAATCCTGAACTAAATGGTACAAACTTAAATGTTTTTGGAGACTTATTTTGTGTAATTTATGACCACATAATATTGGTAGAAAACAGAGCTCTAAATTGGAAGTAATGCCAACTATAAAATGGATCCCCAAACTAGAAATGCAGAACTTGTAGTCTGGCAATTTTGTGACTCAAATTTGAACATAGTTTTGGTCAATAAAAACTCAACAAAATTAAGTGAAATCAGATGGGTTTTGATCATGGACATGTCTATTTTAAAAACACACAATATTAGATCATAAGGAGCTCACAAGGACATAGAAATCAAGAGCCAAAGTAGGTTACTTGAAACATAGTTTTTCTCTGCAAAATGAATAAGTTTTCTACAATGTAAAACCCATACTTGTTTAATCCAATTTACAATTTCAGGGAAATCCCAAACTATCTAGGAATCATATTTAACTTCTATTTCAATGTGTTAGCTTACCTATATCATGCTTAATTCTTCCTCTTTTAACCAAAGACTACAAACAATTCAATAAAATTAAGGTATGTACCTTTCCTTGTTCTTGTCCTACCCTCCAAACTCCTCCAAAGTTGTTCATCCATCTACCACTTAGCTACTAAGCTCTTAAATCAACGTCACCGCCACACTCCTCAACAAGAACCCCAGAATTTCGAGTTAAACACATAAATCTCAAACTTATTAAAAAATGAAACTTGAAATTCGAAAGATCCACTTACGTATCCTGGAAGCGCATGAAGAGAGGAGTATTTTTCTCTCTTGGGTCGAGACCTATCTCCGGCGAGGTTAGCCGGAATCGGCAAAAAATAAAACCACGAAAACCGTCGAAGCTTCTAGGCTTCAATATATGGGCACGCTTGGTTCCAACATATGGGTTTAGTATCAAATTGAAGAGGGCTTCGCTACGAATACATAGACTTCGACTATGCATGATGTCGTTGCCGTACGAGAAAGTTATGATTAAATGAAGGTTTTTGGAGTGAAGGAGAATTAAAGAGGAGAAGAACACAACAGTAGAGCTGCTGGTTTTGCACGCAGGGAAGAAGAAAAAGGAAGCCACTGGCTTCCAGAAAGTTCCGCTTGAATTTACCAAAATGTCCTTTTATTTAGAAAATTCGTAACTTTTTCGTTTGAATTTCAAACTCCAATCCGTTTGCGCTTACGAGTTCATAGTAACACGTAATATCTAAATATGCCAAGAACAGTAGAAAAATATGAAAGAATCAAATATGTCTATGTAAAATCCCGTTTAGCACAAGAGGGGCATTTTCAACTTTTAACCATTTCAAGAAAAAAAATAAATGCCCCACATATAAACGCGTCGAAACTAAGAATACAAAATACCTATTTTTAAACAGTGAAATCCGAGGACGGAGTTTCACACTATACACATTATATGGCTTGTTATTTGATATGTGTTCGTTCTCAAGTTTATACTCCATGATTATGAGAAAATAATAGCATGGTTTGTTAACTAGGTTAACTTGTTGCAAACCAAGTTTATTTGTTGGATTTGTGTTTTTATAACTAGCAAATTTATACTTAGTTGACTTGTTTGTTTGGCTAGTCAATCTAGCATACATTAAATCATTATTGGCAGTGTCCTAAAAATAAGCTAGAGGACTGAAGCGATTTAGGCCACAACATGGAGAAAAATTGGGTAGAGGCTAGGAGGGTTAGGCGGTTCCAATTTTTTTTAATTAAGTTAAAGAGTTTTCTAAATAACCTACTTAATTCGTGAATTTTCAAATTTGGTTTTTCTTATTTTTTGTTGCATTTGTCTATGATGATGGCAATATGGCTTAATTTTTAAGTTTTAATGACACACCCCGACCCGGAATGTCCATTAGGACTCCGAATCGAGCTGTGCTGGCCGACACCTGGAAGGTGACGAAGCCATAAAGTGTGACGAAGTGTAAAATGTGAATAAGTTTAAACCTAAAGTGTCTATTTATCAGAGTGCGCTGTGAGCGGGTATGAACCCAATTCACACGCATTGGCAGAGCATAAGATTAGTGCAGTAAGATAGGGTGAGAATTATACCATCAAAAGTATCATCTACACCCAGAATTGCCACGGCTCCTCGTCGATGTGAAAACACAGCTGTAAAAAGAAAACCTGGAGGGGCGCAAAACAAAAGCGTGAGTGGGCAAAAACAAAGATTTTCGAAAATATTTCTTTTTCTCAAAGGTTATAACCCCTCGTTGTAAAACGTATACAGTTTTCCCAGAAAATAGTATATACATATACTAAATCTCAACTGAAATCATCATCGTCAAAATATGAAAACAAATCATGAATATGCCATGCCATATAATTCAAATCATCAGGTAAGTTAATTAAAATGCAATAATAACTGCAACAGCTCGTCAGCTGAAATCTAGCTCATAAATCATGTTTGCACACGAGTCGAACCCCCCTATAGTGGTCTATACGACAGGACTGGGTGTAAAACAATACGCTCTAGTGCTACAATCATGTGAAAACTGTGCGAATGATCGCGGGTCACCTATGAGTCGAACCTACTGAAAGTGGTCTATACGACAGGCCTGTGCACCTAACTTGGATCCAAGATGAGCGTGTGGTGCGGGAGGTGAACATCACATGAAAGACTATACCCCTATCCCTGAGCGGGAGCACTAACACCGGGGTGCAGGTTAATGAGCTCTCGATGCATCTCAGCAATATCATCATAACATAACTTCTTATTAACCACACATAAACTTACCTGGAACTTACTTGAGTGCCCACAACGTCGACAATCATGCATAAACAATTCATAATGCATATTCAAAAATATATATGCATTGGCATGGCAATTCATTGATAAAATCATTTAAAATGCATATTCTGGGAAAATACTTAGTATATAGGTATATACAGAAAACCAAAAGCCCACTCACCTGGAGTCCTCGCTACGACTTCCTAACACAATCATCGAGGCGTCCCAAAACAATCGGCGCCTAAAACAATTATCAAACTACAACTTAGAACTCTTAACCATAGAATACGTAAATCGTATAAAACATATCCTGAAGGATATTCTAGAATCATTTGAGACCCTTAAATCAAAAGTCAACCGTCGATCAAAGATCGACTGTAGGGTCCACATTCCTACATACACAATCCGGAAGATCCGTAACTCCGATCTCCGATCCGTAACTTCCCAAGATGCACATTATGCTTCTAGAGCAACATACTAGAATTTCGTTATGATCCAACGGTCGGATCTCCGCCAATTGCCAAAAACCAAATGGCGGTTAACATTTTATTTTATGAACTTCCAAATCTAATTCGGGAAGATCCGTAAGTCGGATTCCCGATCCGTACATTCCTACATTCTTCAAATATTACGTACTACCACGTACCAAAGTTTGGTGACGATCCAACGGTCGGATCGTCGATTCATATTTTCACCTAAGCACGTATCGTAGAGAATTTAGGTTCCAACGATCAATCTACGTCAATCAATTATCAAAACTGAACTTAGGACGTCAAACATAGCCTAAAAATGACACTGGCGGCCCACTAGCCATGCGCCGCCGTGGGTGGCGGTCGGCAGCCCCGACTCGCCGGAAAATCCAACTATCTCCAAAAATTACCAAAATTTGCAGAATTGAAGATCTCAAAGAGAGGAACAACTTTCCTACCTGCGACCAAGGCTAATTTGGCCTAGAAAGGCTCCAATTCCACGAAAACCGTGCGGCACCCTAAAAATGGGTGTGTTCAATTCGACCTCCATAGCAACTCCGATGCTCCAACCAATGCTTGGGCTTTGTTCTAGGTCCTAAGGGGATGCTATGGGTGGTGGTAATTGGAAGAAATCGTTTCAAAAATAGGAGGATCGAAGACACACATCCACCGCACCATCGGTGCGGATTTTCAATTTCCAAGGCTAAATCCTTCCAAATTTGAGATGAAATGGGTAGAGGGAAGGTCATGGAGTTGATTCTAGGTAGTTAGATGGTGTAATTTGACAAAAAAAATGGGTGAAAAGTCATCGGAAAACATGGATACCGATCGGGTCGAAAACGGGTCAAGGGGGAGACCCGACCGTTCCCCGTGTCTCTCCCTCTCTCCTTTCCTCCTTTCTCCTTCTCTGGTTGGTCAGGCACTCCTATCTCATCTCCCCATTCGCCCAGTCTCTCTCTCCCGGAGCTTCTTTCCCCTTCTCTGGTTGGGCAGTTTTTGCCTAACCCGTCTCCTCCATTCATCTTTTCACCTCTTTAAAAAAAATTAAAAATAATAATAATAATAAAAATAGTAATATAAATATAAAAACAAAAATATGTTTATATATAAAAGAGTAAGGATAACCTTTACCACAATATTTTTCGGGATTGTAACTCCGTGACATTTTAATCGTGGCTCTAAATTCGTTTTTACTTGCGCCGAAGCGTCCGTATCGACGAGTAATTCCGGAATACGCTAAAAGAATAATTCAAACAACTCCCTAAACGCTGCTCAATAAAAGTTAATACCCTCACCGCTAAGGCATTTTCGTAAAATTACTTATTAAAAATTTATAAAATTGTAAAATCAGGGACGGGCTGTCACATTTAACTTTCCTAAATTCTCAATACAGTAAGGGGCAAACCATTTGCTGCTCAAACTGCAGCCGGAAATACTATTAGGCTTGGGTCTCATAAGAGATGCGACATTACGAGCTATTCGTAGGATTGTTAAAGTAATAAGTTAGAAACGCTTAATCATGTGTAACCAAAATTGTATTTAGATAACTAATTACAAAGAACCCAGAGCTGAAATTTTCAAAATTGGTAGCGCTTACCTTGATGTAATTAAAGTTGGAAAAAGTGGAGTTGAGATTGAGGTTCCTCCAAAATTGAGATTTTTTGGAGATGGAAGAAGATGTTGGTGATTAAGGAGAAATAAAATTGTGGTGGTGGCGTAACGGTGGTAGAGCGAAGACGAGAGAGTGAAGTTGATGGAGTGTGGTGGTTGGCCATTGTTTCAAAAGAGAGGGAGATCGAGATGAACGATGTAGGTGTCGAGGGGAGAGTAGAGTAATTAACAGGGTTGTTCCTGAGATTTTTTAGCATAGGGCAATGTCAAAAATGTGGCCTAACTTCATATAGGAAAATTATTTGTTTTCACAAGTAAGATTTCGAGAAAATTATATTTAGAAAAACATTTCAAAGTTAACAATTTAGAACACACGGAAAAACTAATTTATTTTGCATCGAGAGAAGGAAACCAAAATCCCCCAACTTAAAAGTAGATAGATAATGAGTTTTGTTTTCCTTCTATCTGAACTTTTAATGTAACCGTGATGTGTTTCTTTTTCTTGTTTACTAACCTTGTCAATATGGGACTAAAAAATCATGAACTTTTTTTATGACGACACGTCATATAATTTGCGAAATTTGTCTACGCATTACTCTTTGTTGAAAGTTAGACTTAAAATGGAATGAATGTTTAAAAACTGCAATCCACAAAGCTACTAGCTAGTAAATAAAAAGAAATTAACAACCCAACATAAAATTGAAAAGAACAAACATGCACACTTCAAACACAAGACCTCTCGTTAATTTTAAACAACAAAAACCATTGCTTCAGATTAAACTTCTTCACCATTTAACCAAATTTCATAAATTTAAACTCTTGTGAAAATAAATTTGTAAAAGATGGAAAGTTAAAGAACACAAAAAGTGTTTTGAACCCATAGCCTTTTGTTAATTTTAATCAACATAATCCACCACTTCTAGTCAAACATTTTGATCCTTTAGCCAACTTTCATAAATTTATACTATTATGAAAAGGAAAGTAGACAAGCAAACATGTTGTTTTGAACCTAAGACCTCCTCATTAATTTCAAACAACAAAAACCACCAGTTCTGGCTAAATTTCTTTGTCATTTAACCAAATGTTATAAATTTATACTCTTACAAAAACACATATGAATATACCACTCAAATAATTTTGGTGCTCCCAATTTTTTTGGGCCCAGATAATCATTCAGCCCGCAATGGGCCTAAGACGACCATGTAGAGTAATCTATATATAGCAGTTTGGTCGTGACACACCTCGATCCAGAATGTCCACTTCGACTCCTAATCGAGCTGTGCTGGTCGTCACCTGGAAGGTGATGAAGCCATATAGTGTAGTGATGTAGAAAAAGTGAGTAAATTTAAGCCTAGAAGTGCCTAAATATAAGAGTGCACTTGTGAGTGGGAATGAACCCATTTCACACATGGTGTCAGAGCATAAGTAAAATACAGTAAGGTAGGATGAGAATCATACAATCGAAGGTAACCACCTATACCAAGATTTGCCAAGAATCATCGTCGACACGAAAGCTCAGCACTAAAACCTGGATGGGCAAAAAATAAGGTGATGAGGCCTAAAAATAAGTTTTATAAAAACCTTTTTGAAAACATAATAAGCCCTCAAGGTAAAACATGTATAGTTTCCAAAATATACATACTACGTGTAGTAAGAAAATACTTACTGTAGCCTGCAAAATCACAAGAATTCATTACGTCACAATATTTCGTAAATAAACACATGACGTCTGTAATCGCATAATCTCACATAAGCAAACATATTATATTGAGTGCTAATCGACATATGATGACACACGAGTTCATGCAGAGATATTCTAACATGAACATGACTGGGTGTAACAATGATATACGCTCTAGTACTACAATCACGTGAAGACTGGTGCGATGCGCAACACATATGAGTCCTAATTGCCTATAGCAATCTAGGACAGGACTGACACCCACAATGGATCCAAAATGAGCGTATGGTGCGATGTGCACATACACGTGAAACACTGGCCCTGGCTTGGATGAGTACTAACACCGGTGCAGCAACGATGAGCAAATAACGTAAATAAAATCATACAAAGGTAGGTTGATAATTCACGTCACCATGATACTATTCATGGCCAAAAATATAATAAAGGCATCAATAATAATGCGCATACATATGCATCCCGTAGGACGTAGCATAACTTCATAATTTCTATCAATGCACTAAATCTTATAAACATCACGCTAATCTAGGCGTATTGTACAAAACTCTTTATGAAATGTATAAATGAAAACTAACAATATATATATATACACACACTATATAAAAGAAAAGACCCATTCCCAGGTACTTGTGATGTCACAACGTTCGAGCTAGAAAGGTCGGAGTCTTCGATATTTATCGCACCTAAGCATAATATTGGGGGCCGTTAGTAAAACTCAACTAAAATGACTAAATTTGGGAAAACGGAGTGTGGATTTGGAATCAAGGTGTCAAATGACGCTAACAGGGGTCCTGGGCAAATTTTGTAAAAAAGTCAACGAAAAAGTCAATGGTCAACCTTAAAAAGTCAACCGAGACGCCCCGGTGGTCAACTACGTTAAAACTTTATAATTTCACTAAATGAATGCCAAAAAGGGACTCGGGAGGTCGAAATTAGCCTATGAGGGTTTCCGAGAAAATTTGGAAAAGTCAACTAACGGTCAACAGTTAACTTTAACAGAATATTCCCTCATCGGTAGGAATATTCTGTTAAAGTTAATGGAATATTCCCCTTCAATCTCTAAGTGGATCTAGGTTGGTCTCTCTGATTCGGATTTGGGCTTGGGCCTCTTTATTTATTTATTTATTTTTGGTCTATTCTTCTACGGCTGGTTGCCGCTGCAACCGCCGGAGTTTGGGAATCTTGGTCGAGAAACTTTCCCGGCTCTAGCTAGCTTCGAAATTCAACTAAAACTAGCAATCTAATATACCAATTTGAAGCTCGAAATGAGAGGAAGAGAAATATACCAACATGGGGTCATGCCGTGGCTGGAATTGGTTGGAAAACGGCTCGAAGCCGTTTGATCTCTCGCCGAAAAACTGGGGAACTTCCTCCCGTGTTGCTTCCTGCATCTAAACGTCACCAAAAACCCTCAAATTTACCCTAATCGTACTACAAAACGTGATCTACGAAGATCTTGGGGGTTTTCAAGGCTCACCTTGTCGAAAAAGTTAGTAACTTGTCGGATTTTATTTGAGGGTGATAATGAACAGTGGCGTAAGCCACTGCAGGGTGTGAGGCCATAGCCTTGGTTCGTGTCCACAGTGATAACGCTCTATAAACAGATGGTGGTCCAGGTGGTTCGTCGTGGAGCATGG
This sequence comes from Cotoneaster glaucophyllus, assembly GCA_036320875.1. Classification (NCBI taxonomy): domain Eukaryota; kingdom Viridiplantae; phylum Streptophyta; class Magnoliopsida; order Rosales; family Rosaceae; genus Cotoneaster; species Cotoneaster glaucophyllus. The sequence goes on from CM070073.1 coordinate 20,160,971, forward strand.
TGCCGACAGTCACCGTTACTGTCTCCAAACAGTAAGCAGAGTGGATGATGGAGACAAAAAATCCAAGTGATAGTGTGGCTCTAGGGTTCCTTTATGTCTTCGTAGGGGAAAGTTGAGGATGTTGATCTAGTGAGTGGTTAGTCTCGTCGGAGTTGGTGAGGCTGGTGGTTCACGGGAAGGAGAACGAGAGAGATGAGAGTGCGGGAGAGATGAGAGAGAATGGAGAGAATTTTGAAATGAGGGAGATATAGTGCCCATAAAGAAAGGAGACACGGGAGTGAAGGAGGAGTGGTGTGGGCCCCACTGTCTCACAAAACAAAGCCATAAAAGACAAAAACAAAAAATATTTCCCGAAAATGTGAAATTAGTAAAAGGCCTTTCACATTCGTAGTTTCGTAAAATTTTACCCATAGCTCCGATTTCGATTTCGGTTATGCATATGTGTTCATAGTGATGAGTTCTACGAGGATATGCTAAAAGAATGTTTCTTACATCTCACAATACGCGGGTCAACGAAAGTTAACATCCTCGCCTTTAGGGGCATTTTCATAAATTCACTCTTTTAAAATTAATAAAATCGTAAAATTAGGGACGGGTTATCACAATCTACCCATAAATGCTCTACGACTACAATCACGTGAAGACTGGCGCTATGCGCAGCACATACGAGTTCTAATTGCCTATAGCAATCTAGGACAGGACTGGGACCTACAATGGATCCAAAGTGAGCGTACGGTGCGATATGCACATACACCTGAAAGACTGACCCTGGCCCGGGCGAGTACTAACACCAGTGCAGCAACGATGAGCAAATAACGTAAATAAAATCATACAATGGTAGATTTAAAATTCATGTCACCATGATACTATTCATAGCCAAAAATATAATTAAGGGATCAATAATAACACGCATACCTGTGCATCCCGTAGGACGCAGCATAACTTTATAATTTCTATCAAAGCGCTAAATCTTATAAACGTCATGCTAATCTACGCGTATTGTAGAAAACTCTTTATGAAATGTATAAATGGAAACTAACAATTGTATATATACTATATAAAAGAAAAGACCCATTTGTAGGTACTTGCGATGTCACACCGTTCAAGCTAGGAAGGCCGGAGTCTCGATAGTAATTACACCTAAGCATAATATTATGGCCCGTTAGTAAAACTCAACTAAAATGACTAAATTCGGGAAAACGAAGTCTAGATTTGGAATCAGGGCGTCAAATTACGCTAAGAGGGGTGCCTGGGCAAATTTTGTAAAAAGTCAACGAAAAAGTCAATAATTAACCCTAAAATGTCAACCAAGACGCCCCGATGGTCAACTAGGTTAAAACTTTATAATTTCACTAATTGAATGCCAAAAACATACTCGAGATGTTGAAATTAGCCTAGAAGGGTTTCCGATAAAATTTCAAAAAGCCAACTAACGGTCAACAGTTAACTTTAATAGAATATTCCCTCATCAGGAGGAATATTCTGTTAAAGTTAACGGAATATTCCCCTTCAATCTCTAAGTGGAACCGGGTCGGTCTCACGGATCTGGGTAGGATCCAGCCTATGGATCAGGGTTTAGGCTTGGGCCTTTTTTTTTTTTTTTTCTCTCTCTCTTCTTCTACGGCCGGTTGCCGTCGCAACCGTGGGAATCTGGGAGTCTTGGTCGAGAAACTTTCCCAGATCCACCTAGCTTCGAAACTCAACTAAAACTAGCAATCTAATATACCAATTTGAAGCTCGAAAGGAGAGGAAGAGAAATATACCAACATGGGGTCTTACCGTGGCCAGAATTGGCCGGAAAACTGGGGAACTTCCTTCCGTGTTGCTTCTTGCGTCCAAACATCACCAATAACGCTCAAATTTACCCTAATCGTACTACAAAACGTCATCTACGAAGATCTTGGGGGTTTTTGAGGCTCACCTTGTCGGAAAAGTTAGTAACTCATCGGATTTTGTTTGGGGACAATAATAGATGGTGGCGTAAGCCACTGCAGGGTGTGAGGCCATAGGCCTGGGTTCGTGTCTGCAGTGATAACACTCTGTAAACAGATGGTGGTCCATGTGGTTCGCCGTGAAGCATGGCGCCGATGGTCGTCGTTACCGTCTTCGAACAATGAGTAGAGTGGATGATGGAGACAGAGAATCCAAGTGATGGTGTGGCTCTAGGTTTCCTTTGTGTCTTCGTAGGGGAAAGTTAAGGATGTTGATCCGGTGAGTGGTCGATTTCGTTGGAGTTGGTGAGGCTGGTGGTTCACGAGAAGGAGAACGAGAGAGATGAGGGTGCGGGAGAGATGAGAGAGTTTTGAAATGAGGGAGATACAGTGCCCAAAAAGAAAGGAGACACAAGAGTGAGGGGATGAGTGGTGTGGGCTCCACTGGCTCACAAAACAAAGCCATAAAAAACAAAACAGAAAATATTTCTCGAAAACGTGAAATTACTAAAACGCCATTCACATTCGTAGTTTCATAAATTTTTACATATAACTCCGATTTCGATTTCGCCTTCATGTTCATAGTGACAAGCTCTACGAGGATACGCTAAAAGAATGTTTCATACATCTCACAATACGCTATCAACGAAAGTCAACATCCTCGCCTTTAAGGACATTTCATCAATTCACTCTTAAAATTAATAAAATCATAAAATTAGGGACGGGTTATCACAGGTCGCCTAGGTTCGAGTTCAAGAAGAAAAAGACTAATGAGTCTTCTCTTTTGTTCATAACAAAGGTTAGAATTTATTATCAACCAATCCGACAACTAGGATTATTTATAATTATATATGCTAGCTTGTTTGCACGCGCTCATGCACTTTTACTTGTCAAGAGACATTCATTTGAATTTTTTTTAGTTCAACAAATTACATAAACTTTTGCACCATTAAATTTAAATGTGTCATAAACGTTATGTGCTTTAATGTGTTTGATTAAACATTTGCAAACACAAAATGTTTGGCATTATTCTAACCTCTTTTATGTGAATTTGAAATAAAGATTAGAGTAAATATATTAAAGTTTTTTTTATTTTAAATTTCTTGGCGCTATATACGCGGCATACATAGTTTTGCTTTTTTGTTCACTTTGTAACTGTGAAGAGATAGAAAAAAAATTTGTATAATTAACGACATCGGTCAGTATCTACAACAAGAAAAAGTTTAAGTTTTCCAATTGTTACAAATGCCAAAAAAATAAAATAAAATAAATAAAATTAAACGAGGGGATCCTTACCATAACGGCAAAATAAAGAGGAAGACTCTTTGTCGATCACTCTAGATCTCCCCACTTCACCCTCGTCCTCATTCTTATTGATTTGTGCACGACTACATAGGAACTGTAAATTAGTGGATCAATTTGCAGTTTAAATTATTAGATAAAATAAAAATAGAATCAACACCAATTTATCGAAGACTTGAAAACAAATGAAAAACATGACGCAATTTTTAGGAGGTCTATGTGGAGGGGAAGTCTGTAGTTTGCATTCTTTTGTATCTATAGGGGTAAGTAAATATGAGAAGATCGAACATTCATTTCAATAACTGAACAAAATAAATAATTCAAAAGGTTTGGAGAGAATCGAGAGATGTTTGTCATCATCACTCAACACAATTTTGCAGAAAAGAAACATGCAGGGAGAGAGGGGGAGGGAGAGTGTACCTTTGGAGAGATTTGTCATCATCACTCAACACAATTTTCTCTTGCCTCTTCTTTCTTTACGTTTCTGCAGTGAACGACAATAAAGATTATAAATAACTTAAGAGAAAACCCGAATTGGAAATTAAACAATACCAGTATTCCCTGCATGTGCCCTGTTCTTGGATTGCTGTGTGGACCATGATTGGGAGATGCAGTTATGGATATATTTCGCTTCTAATAAATTGAGTTGGAAAAGAATCCCGACTGATGAAAAACTGCAGGACGTGGAGATTGTTTTGTGGGTTTGAATCTCAAGTTTAGGCGGTTATCTCTTTACAAGCTTAACTTAGTTGGTTTTAATATTTTTTTTAGTACATCGATATTTTTATACTAAGGCAATGAAGAGTTTGGCTAAACCACAAAATGAGCAGCCTAATTTGGTATCGAATTCGCCATCCATGAGATTCGAACCTAAGATCTCTCACTTTTTAAGTGAAGAGGAATACCAACAGATCGTAATACTGAGGTGCTTAATCCATTTGTTTAATCCATTTTTTCAAGGCTTATTTTTAGCTATGCACCTGAAACTCCATTTTAATCTCACTTGCCCTTTGTAACTCAAAAGTCACTATTTTACTCTTTGAAATTCAATATTCGTTACACTTTGACTTGTTGACTCTCTATTTTCCTAAAACTTATAAGTCGTCTCCTGAAACATATATGGAAACCAACACTAAATAAGACTATGCCATGTGCAATAAATTTGATAATAAATCTTCATTATGCGTTAACATTCAACAATCAAATATTATTAAGTTTAAAAGAAATTGAGGAGATGAAAAAAGAAAAAAAAAAAAAGAACTTGATTAGCCTGGCATCAAATCCACATAAGAAATTAGTAGATCTTGGCAATGTGGAGCAAATTTTGAGTTTTATAGAGACGATTTTCAAGTTTCAGGGGCAAAATGAGATCAAAAATCGAGTTTCAGGGGCAAAATGGAACAAACTATGAGTTTTAGAAAGTAAAGTGGTGACTTTTGAGTTACATGAACAAAGTGAGATTAAAATTGAGTTTCAGAGAGCGTATCTAAGTGCCTTGTAAAATATTTTTTGCCGTTTTTGTTTTTTTGTTTGAGGGGCCTTTTAGTCCAATTACTTTTTGTGAAACTTTGAGATACCAAAATTGATGTCTGATTTTTTTCAATGCTAATCGTATGCCCACACGTCATACGTGTGTATGTTTTTTTTGGAGTTTTAACGAAACACTCCCGGTACTGTTCACTTTTAACAAAAAACCACATTTTTACATTTACCTGGTACTATTCACTATACCTTTAAAAATTGCATTTCGTTAAAAGGGAAGTTTTTTTGGACTTTTCGTTAGTTTTCCTTTTTTGTTTTAGTACATCGATATTTTTACACTAGGAAGAGAGAGTGTTCGGCTAAGCCACACAATGGGCAATTTAATTTGGCATCATACGTGTGTAATTAAATTTGTTTAGTATTTATATCTTTTTTTATAGAAAAAAAGAAAACATTACAAAGTACTACGGTCTAGTAGTATTCATCTTCACTTGTAAGTGAGATGTCTTAGGTTCGATTCTCGTCAAATGTGAATTTGAATCACATTATTGCTGGCTCGTTATAAGGCTTAGCCCATCCCCTCCCCCTTTAGTATAGATAATATCGTTTGTTCAAAAATTAAAAAAAAAAAATTGGCTTAGAACTTCGAGGGAGGGGGGGGTTTGAAGTGGGATTACAAAAACCTTCTTAGTTTTCATTTGATTTTTAATTTTTAAATAGGGTATGTTATGTTTAGGGTATGTGTAAAGAAAGCAAAATTTGTGTTGCATGTAATTATCAAATTGTCCACTTTTTTATTTCTATTTAATGTTGATGAGAGAGTTAGAACAGTAATTTTCTCAAGTTTTGGTTAACAAAGTTCTATTACTAAGTAAGTTTAGATTAGATATTAAAGCTTAAAAATTATATAATAAAAATAAAATAAAATAAAAATATTTTTATTCGGTTTGATATTACCGACGACAATTAGGAACCGATCCGGTACATAATTATTGGGTTTTTATTTTTTTTGGTTTCGGGCTACCAATTTCTTGTTGGATTTTTCGGTACTCAATTCAGGATTTTTCGTCGGTTCGGGATTTCGGGATAAAAATTACAACACTATCAAATATTAAGAAATAACAATAAATTGCATGTGCACGTGCACGTGCATGTGCATGTGTTGCTGTAAAAATTAAGCCGCCACGCAAAACCAAGAAAGAAAGAAGAAGAAAAGATAATTTGATTGTTGAACTCACGGTGTACTTACGTAACTTGATGATGTTTCATGAGCAATTGTAACCCTCCAGTATTTCTATACCCAATCAATTATATGAGTAGAAAGATGCACTAGGTGCCAATTAGAGACAATACTCCAATCACCAAACAATGATCTGAAAGTGAATTTGCTCAAGCAAGACAACAATAATAAAACCTCTAAACGACTACCATATGTGCGAAAACTTCACACACCACCATACAAAACTATCACGAAATGATAGATATAAGATATTTGTATCAGCAACTACAAAAGGTCATTACCGAAGAGTGAGGCCACATAAAATCATTGTGGGAGCAAGACCACATAAAGTCATCGTAGGTAGACGAGACCACATAACACATTGCTCGCAATATCCAGCCAACGTAGTTCGCCAGAAGAGACAACATGATTAAACTAAGATAGACTAAATTAAACTAAAGTAATCTGAAACTAAACAAAAAAGAAAAAAAAATCCGAGAAGGGAACACAAGCCGACATATTCCGATGAAGGGATAGGATGATTCTGAGACAAGGCAACCTGCAATGACAAGCACCAATAAGACCAGCACCATCAACAAGTCCCACAGCAGATGAAGAGACACCAGAGTGTCTAGATCTGGAAACCTTAAGTGGCGGGGTCTCCAAAACAGGTCGACCCAAACGGTGCAACGCAGATTATCACGCCCAAGGCTGAGCAACCTCAAAGTTTGCAGGACCCAGGTGGCGCAGCACCAGATCTGGGCACAGAAGGCGGTTGTTCCATAGAAAAGTTAATGAAAAAATTCGACTGAAAATCTCAGCACCGGGAAAGAATGACGGAAGTGGCTTCGACCCTTCAACAGCCCCATAACAACATAAACCCTGAATCGGACCCAAATAAAAGAGAAAGCCTTGATAAGGGCACAAAATGGATCTGGGATGGTAGCCCGAAAGCAATGCACAAAACGTTAAGGGAAGGAAGAGAGAGCAGTGCCCACATGGTTGAAGAAAATAAAAAAAACACGTGGATGGGGGAAGGAAAAAGGTGAAGAATGCAGAGAGAAAGAAAAGGGCGGTGGAACAGAAGGGGGGAGAAGGAAAAACTAAGGGAAGAAAGGATGGAAAGGGAAGCTAGGGCAGAGGAGATAGGGATGGGCTGCCACCGGCCCCAAGCCATGGCAAGGGGCTGACGACTAGGGTGATTTGCAGGCGAGAGTTTTTGGATGGAGAAGGGCCGACGAGGGTTCGACCACCAGTTAATAATTTAATTGCAACCTCCCATTGGGTGATTATTATTATTATTATTATTTCATAAAAAATGACAACTGGTGGTAAGCCATGATTATCCACTATTTCTCAGCTCGGAAAGGCTATGGGGAATTTCACTTGCCCATTGGGTGATGTATATATACATTTTTAGTCACAACTGCTCATTAATACACACAACCGTTCCCAAAATGTTTCCAATTTATTTGAAATCATGTTCAGCAAAACCATTCGAATTTGGAACTAATTCTTAAGGAATCAATTCACAGGTAATGTTAATGATGCTGATTTTGTTAATGTTAGAGTTTCTTACGTTTCTTTACACGAGATGAATTTTCTAAAAATTATTCAAAAACCACTTCATAATCGTGATGACAGGAATAACATGACGTTAGTTTTGTTCATATAATCTTAAATCCAACTTGAGTCTTGACGCCAAATTAAGAAACATATTAGTTGGTTGGCCTTGCTCACCCAAACTCCTCCATTTGCATTACGACCTCACGCACCCTCCTTTCGATCCTACATTTTGTGTCTTGGTCCTTACGTCCCGTCTGCACCAAAGACCACCTTTATTTACACCCAAAATTTTCATGTAGTAGGTACATACATAAAATAAGTTCACCATTATAGTAGTTTCGCGATTCAAAATATTGTACATAAAATTAAACAAAATGTCATAGTAATAGTAAATTTGTTCCACAAAAATTCTTTTTGCATCATTAGAAATGGAGTCGATGAATTAAACTCAGATTCGAATGAAAGGCCAGAGTCGTTATGTGAAATGGCGTTATTAGAATGTTAGCAGGTAATTTGACCACCTCAAATGTTCCAATTTTCAACTAAAGGCTAAATACCATTGCATCATATGTGACCATATGTGAAGGAGAGCGACTTGGTTGATTTTTTTTTTTGGAAACTTGAAATTCAATAAACGGGCAAAGATGCCAAAGGAAATCGAAAGCTTACAACGAAGCAAACATCCAAAGAAAAAAAAAACTAAAGAGAGGTAGAGCAAGGAGGTTACAGTAGAAAAGACGCTGCACCTCATGCTAACGCGTCCCTCCTCGCTCTACCAAGACAGTTAATGAGGGCAAGGGAGGCCATCATTACACAAAACATGGATAAGGGAAGATGGGGGTCTGTCAACCCAAACAAGATCACATACTTCCTTACAATTCCGCGAGGCCAAGAGGTCCGCTACTAAGTTGGCCGATCTTGGAACCCAAGACCAGCGGCACTCTAGAAAAACCTTCCCGAGGTTGCTACATTTCGCAATGAAAGGGAAAGCTTCCCAGCTGCCCTTACTTGACACATCCTTCAAGCAAGAAATAGTCTCCAAAGAGTCAGACTCCAAAATAACAGAATTCCATCCACATCGCAAGCCCAACCGACACCCAAACATCACAGCCATAGCTTCGACCATAGCCACACTTGTAGCCTTGACTTTGTATCTACAAGCTGCAATGAAACTACCACCAGAGTCCGGAGCCACCACCCCCAAAAAACCAGAGCCATCCCGAGCAAGCCAACTTCCATCAACATTGATTTTTATAACACCTACAGCCGGTGGAGACCAAACAGCAGGGGAAATAGCAGCCAAGGGGCACGGCACAATTGGGGAAGCCGGGAAAGAGGTGGCCTCTTTAAAAGCCAACGCCGAGCGAGAAATAGCCTCCAAAACTCTAGGGGGATGGATTTGTTGGTGGTTGAAAAGAAAATTACATCTAGCAATCCAAATATGCCAACATGTAAATGAGATGTGAAAAAACAAATGTCTAGTAACCTCCTTCGAGCCACTTACAGAGTCAAACATTTGTAGAAGCCAACTAGCCCAAGAAGAGGCCTCCAACTGATTCGTTCTCAAATTGAGACACCCACCAAACCAAATCCCACGAACCCAAGAACATTGGAGAAGGAGGTGAGTGATGGATTCATTTCCAACGCCACAAATCGGACAAAGAGGAGATGGAGATGAGCGGCGTTGATACAAGTTTGCCATTGTTGCCAGTGCTCCGTTCAAAGTTTTCCACAAGAAACATCGGAGCTTTGGAGGAATTTTTAGCTGCCAAATAAACTTCCAGACCGAAGCAGGGATGGAATTAGGCCTGTGGCCGTGAGAAAGGGCTTGCCTGTGAGCCCAGTGGTAACCAGATTTGACCGAGTACACTCCACGTTTATCGAACGGCCACACAAGTCTATCCAACATCGTCTTTTCACCAATATGAGTCTCCAGGATTGCATTAAAAACCTCAGTCGTCAAGAAAGGTTTTAAGAACTCAATATCCCACACCCCACTTTCCGGACAAATGAGGGAGTTCACAGTTAAGTTCCTTGAGACTTGAACCGTGCCCAAGGGGGAAGGTTTACCTAACGGAGTGTCCGGGAACCACCTATCAACCCAAACCCGAACACCATCACCATTCATAATCTGCCAGTGAGCCCCCTTTAGGAGCAAATCTCGACCAACTAACAAGCTAGACCACGCCCAAGAAGCCCTCCCCCCCCAAAGATGCATCGAGGAAGGACACCTTAGGGAAGTACCGAGCTTTGAGCACTCTAGCCCATAACGAGTTCGGTTCATTAATAATTCTCCAACACTGTTTAGCCAACAAAGCATCGTTGAAGGCCTCAAAATTTCTCAAACCTAAACCCCCATCCTGCTTAGCACGGCCCAACATCTCCCGAGAGACCCACTGAATGCGATTTTCCCCTTCCTTTTGGCCCCACCAAAATTTCGAGATCATGGCATCCATTTCCTTGCAAAGCGAAGAGGGAAACTTGAAGAGGTTCATAGGGTAAGCGGGAATAGCCTGCGCCACAGCCTTAATGAGAACCTCCCTTCCGGCTTGAGAAAGAGACAACTTCTTCCAACCGTTCAACTTACCCATGAGTCTCCCCTTAACATAAGCTAGGCCACACTTTTTGGACCGGCCCCAGATTGCCAGCACACCAAGGTAAACCCCCGGGTCCCCAACTTTCACCATACCAAGAATAGCACATAATTGATCAGATAAGGAGTCCGGGACATTAGCACCGAAGAAGATACAAGATTTGGCCATATTAACTCGTTGCCCAGAAGCCACACAATACTCATCAATCACCTTAATTAAATTCCTGCAATTCTCCACCTCCGCTTTGAGAAAAATAAGAGTGTCATCTGCAAAGAGGATGTGAGAAATAGTTGGCCCAGAAGGGCTTGTCCGAACACCCTTGATCAGATTCCTATCACAAGCTTTTTGAATAAGCAAGGAAAGGACTTCACTAACAAAAAGGAAGAGATAAGGGGAAAGTGGGTCACCTTGACGAAGCCCACGAGAAGGAGCAAATTTGGATCTAGGTTGGCCATTGAGAAGGATAGAAAAATTAACCGAAGAGATGCAACCCAAAATCAAGGCCCGCCACCTACTATCAAAGCCCAACCTTTCCATCACAGCCACTAGAAAATCCCACTCAACCCTATCATAGGCTTTTTGATAGACATCAAATTGTAATGTTCTTTTGTGTTTTTTAAAGTACAAAACAAAAACATAATCCACACATTCAAGAGAAAGAGTAAAGAGACTCTGTCAAAATACATTTTCTATCGACCCGCCGTCATCTCATTCCGCATTAAATTCTAGTTAAAATTAGTAATATGTCACTCCTTCGTGAATGACGAAGCCACTTTCCCAACTTCATCCCACTTTCCTTTTCCCATTTCATCCACTTCTCCTGCATTATTCTGCACCATTGACTTGTGGGGTTTGCAAAGCCTCTATCTGTGGCTTGGCTCCTTCTGTTGGATTTTGCTTGGGTTTTGGAAATCTTCAACTTTCTGGAGGGTATGGAGGATTGAAGTGAGAGATCAAATCTGCCAAGTTCATGTTTTTCCTTGCGTTTTAAGCTGAATTTCTGGTAAGCAAAATCCATCAAGTTTCATACTTTGTGCAGAAATTTCATCTGGGTTTTTACTTTTACTTTACCAAGTAAAAAGTTTAGCTCTGGGGTTACTTAGTATCTTGCCAAAGCTCAAATTTTTGAGTCAATTTTGCAGTTCTTCGACCGACTCATCGATTAGATTGGATTCCATTTTAGAGCACTTTGTTAGCTTGGCGAGCACTTGGTTTGCTGCATTTTCAATGCTTTTGCTAGATTTTAGATCTCTGAGTTAAAAAAAAGGAGGAAAATTAATCACCTTTTTTACTAGTCAAACATAGTTAGGTTTTGGAAATTTCACCCATATGATGGGAGGAAAATTCAGTAAAAACAAGGGTGTTGATGCCTCAGGAACACCCTCACCACCACCCCCACAACCACATGAAACCCTTGAAATTAATACCAATTCCCAGGACACTGCCGATTTGAGCTCCTACGAGGCAGCCTGTAAGCTCGATCCGGCCTTGCAATCGTTTGATGTCAATCTCCAGCAGCGGACAAGCCGTGTCATTCACTCGTTTTCAGATGGGCTGGAAGTTCGGTCCCTATCCCTTGACTCGCTCAAGGAGGTAACCGATTGTTTGCTCGACATGAACCAGGAAGTGGTCAAGTTGATTCTAGAATGCAAGAAGGATATATGGAAGAGTAAAGAAATGTTCTCTCTTGTAGAGGAATACTTTGAGAACAGTCTTCAAACATTGGACTTTTGTACTTCCCTCGAGCAGTGTCTTAAGCGTGCGCTCAATAACCAGCTGATAATTCAAGCTGCAGTTAGGCAGTTTGAGGAAGAAGTAGGGGCTGGGGCAGATGGGAATGGGTGTGCGAGAACCTTAAAAGAATTGAGGGCATTTAAGGCGGCTGGGGATCCTTTCACGGACGAGTTCTTTATACTGTTTCAGGCAGTTTATAAGAATCAGGCATCAATGTTTGAGAAACTGCAACTTCGTAAGAGAAAACTTGATAAGAAGTTGAAATCAGTGAAAGCTTGGAGGAGGGTGTCAAATGTTATTTTTGTTGCCACATTCATCTCTGTATTGGTTTTCTCTGTAGTGGCAGCTGCCATTGCTGCACCACCACTTGTAACGGCCTTGGCAGGAGCGTTGGCTGTTCCAATAGGTTCAGTTGGAAAATGGTGTAATATGCTTTGGAATAACTACGAGAGGGGACTGAAAGGGCAGAGGGAGATAATCAGCTCAATGCAGATTGGAACGTTCGTCACATTGAAGGACCTGGACAGCATCCGAGTGCTTGTTGACAAATTTGAAATTGGGATTGAATCGCTGTTGCAAAATGCTGATTTTGCTATTAGAGAAGAGGGTGTAGCTGTGAAGCTAGTGATAGATGAGATCAAGAAAAAGCTTGATGTGTTCGTGGAAACCATTGATAATCTAAGCCAACATGCTGATAAGTGTAGCCGGAATATAAGGAAGGCAAGGACAGTGATTTTACAGAGAATAATTAGGCATCCCAACCAATGAAGTTCCCTTTCGGTATGTGTTTCTGATCACTGTTTTCTTCCTGGTGGTCTATTAGTGAAACAGATGCACCACCTTGGGTCAAATGAATTCTATATGGCATTTCTTAAAGGCAAAAGGTAGAGTTCACAGTTTTATTTTTGTTTGTATCTTTTGGATTGAAGGAGTCACATTGTTAAGCAGGGTTATACTTTATGTTTAAAATTTCAAAGAAAGCTTAAATCAAAAGGATTACTTACTACCTCATCTGTTTTGTTATTGCAATATGCACTAGAACTTGATAGACTTTACTTAGCTGCTAAAAGCTGAACATTTGGATGTGATGGTTACTAGGGGATCACTTTTAAGACATTCATATAGTTTGTGCGTGCAGACACTGCGCCACCCTCTCACAAGAGTGCTTGTCTTCGCTGTTGTGCAGTTGATCCCACCACAGCGAAAGGAAGATGCCATGTGCCTTGCACGTGAAAGAAATTCTTTCATTGCTGGAATCTCTGCAAGCATTATAACCATCTGGAATTTGGATCTCTCTTTCGTCACCCTATCCATATTCAACTCAGTACCTGCTTAATTTGATACGCAAAATGAGATGAGCTTAAGAATAGATATTTTTCTTGATTCTCTATCGCATAGGTAGAGATAAAGATCGTCCATCTTCAGTCTGATATATATTGGACGGACTAATGGGTCCAAGGGCTGAATAGTAGATGCATAATGAAGGCGTTGAAGTTACACTTGATTTTATTAGTCAATAAGCTGAGAAATTGTGCACTGTTGAAACGAAGACAATTGTTTCATGATTTTGCTTTATTTGATTACATCAGTTCATCTGTGAAATTTTGGGGACAGATTATTCTATGGTTCTCAACAGTTACATGGTTAATGGATTTAAGAACTTATAAGTGAATGGATTTCTTCAGTTGCCATCTCTGAACCGTGTTGAGATGATGTGTTTGTGAGGACCAATCCTTATTACACTGACTGCCTTCGACATTTTTATGTTCATTGCACTAGATAGAGTGATCAAGATTCGAGTTAACCAGCCGAAGGTAAAAGATGAACATCGGACGAGTCAGAACGATGGATGTCTTAATTTACTTGATTCATCAAAGTGTTTGTAGATGATTGCAGGTATTCGAAGTTTCTTCGAAGGCTTTGCTCTCAATGGAGTGGGTCATGAGATATGGCTAGTTACTTAAATAATGGGCGCAATTTGCCCTGGCATAACTCACATGTGCAATAGTATACGTTAATCAAGCAAGTTTAAACCCTAAACCAAACTGGCAAAATTGGGTTTGGTCAAGTTGGGTACAAAGTTAGAGCAGTGTACTTCTTTTTCTTCGTCCGACTTCCAACTCTTCACGTAGCAGTTTATACGTATAATTTGGCAGAGAATATCCTAGATAAAAGAAAATGGAAGAAACACCGTAATTCATATTGGGCCCAAATATAAAAGCAGTATCAAAACGGCACTATCTCATCTGCTACCAGCGACACGAAAGAGCGCGGAGACTGAACGCAGTGATAGTTAAGGAATCGCTCCTCCCATGCGCAGTTTCTACAACCTCCATGGATTTCTCAATCGCCTTGCAGCTTTCACCGCCGTCCACGATCACCAATGTCCAAAATTTTCCACCAAATCCATCCATTTCCTCAAACCCCACAAACCCAACAATCGAATTCCCAGAAAGCAGACAAAAAACCATCCCAAATCCACTTCAAAGCAACAACCTTTAGACCCGAAGACTTACATGCGAGAAACAATCACAAACATATACAAAGTCCTCAAATATTCGACATGGGATTCCGCTAAAGAACAACTGCAGAACCTTCCCGTAAGATGGGACTCTTACACTGTGAGCCAGGTGCTCAAAACCCACCCTCCGATGGAAAAATCGTGGCTTTTTTTCAACTGGGTTGCTGGGTTTAAAGGGTTTAAGCACGACCAGTTCACCTACACGACAATGCTGGACATTTTCGGAGAAGCCGGGAGGGTTTCGTCAATGACCCATGTTTTCAAGCAAATGCAGGAAAAGGGGATCAAGATTGATGCCGTTACTTACACTTCTCTGATGCATTGGCTCTCAAATGCCGGAGATGTCGATGGGGCTGTGCAGACTTGGGAGGAGATGAGAGCTCAGGGATGTGCTCCCACTGTTGTTTCTTACACTGCTTATATGAAGATTTTGTTTGGTGATAACAGAGTGAAGGAGGCTACTGATGTATACAGGGAAATGATCCAGTTTGGATGTTCTCCAACTTGTCATACTTACACTGTTTTGATGGACTACCTGATTGGGACTGGTGAGTAGCTTTTGCTGTCGCATATATAGTGCGCTCTATGTGTTTGTTATAATGTCTGAATGGGTGATTGTTCGATGTTGGGCTGTCGGGCATGTTTTGTTTGTTTGCTAGGAAAGGTGGATGTACACTGAAAGTTACCATTTTGTATGTATGGTTATACTAGTTGTTTACGCATGGTATGTTGTTTGCTAAAGGAAGATAAGATTTTTCGTTATTGGTTTTGTTCTTCGATAAGTTATGCTACGGTTGTTGCTGCCCTCCCCACCCCACAACAAGGTGATGTGTAAATGCTTTGTTGCTTAGGCGTATTAGGAAAAGATATTATGTTTATGTAACTTTCACATTAATAGTTTCAGAAATGGACTCATCATGCTATGATTTCTATGCACATATGCACTTGGTGGGATGCACGCGGACTCATCTTTGTGATGTTTTTCTCCCGCCGAAATATAGATAAAGTTACTCAATCTGTGATGGATTTCAGGCAAATGCAAAGAGGCACTTGACATTTTCGGCAAAATGCAAGATGCTGGAGTACAACCTGATAAAGCGGCTTGCAATATTTTAGTTCAGAAATTGTGCAAAGTGGGAGACACATGGACGATGAACCATATCCTTTTGTTTATGAAAGAGGATCGCCTTGCCCTTCGTTACCCTGTATTTCTAGAGGCAGTCGGAACTTTCAAAATTGTTGGCGAGAGTGATTCCCTCCTCAGGCAAGTTCATCCGCACTTTTTCGTTGACTCTGGCAATCAGGAGGCAAGTGAGTTTAGAACACCTGCTGCTGATGCTCTTGTGACAATTGATGAAGGGCTTGTACTGATTCTTTTGAAAAAGGAAAATCTTGTTGCCATAGACCGCTTACTTGCTGGAAATGGAGAAAAGAAAATACGACTGGATTCTGTTATCACCTCGACCATCATTGAGGTAAATTGTGGACATTGCAGACTTGATGGTGCTTTATTGGCTTTCGAATATAGTGTGAAAATGGGTATAATCCTTGAGAGGTATGCATATCTTGCTTTGGTAGGAGCTTTGATCAGATCAAAGTCATTTCCAAAAGTGGTGGAGATTGTTGCGGAGATGATTAGGGCTGGATATTCTCTCGGAATATACTTTAGTGCACTTCTGATACATAGGCTCGGGCGTGCTAGAAGGACACCTTGTGCTGCAAAAATCTTTAATTTACTACCTAATGATCACAGGAGCACTGCAACTTACACTGCCTTGATTGGGGCTTACTTCTCTGCTGGGAGTGCTGATAAAGGACTTCAAATTTTCGAAGCAATGCGAGGGGAAGGATTCCGTCCTTTCTTGGGCACATACAATGTGTTGTTAGCAGGTCTCCAAAAATGTGGTAGGGTTCGTGAAGCTGAAATGTATAGGAAGGAAAAGAAGAGTCTGCAGGCTGATGGCGAGTTTCAGGATGCTGTCCCCGTTGAGCAAAAGATTTGTGACTTTCTGTTTGCTGGGGATGTTGTCTCTTGATCCTAATTGGCACGCTGGGACTCCCATACTGTTCACGCGATGCAAAAAATTGCCTTGATGCTTGAGAGAATATGTCGTAGATAAGGAAGCAGTTCTCCTGCAAACATGATGGTCGTGTATATTATAGCAACAAGAGTTGTCGATGGAAAGAAAGCTATACGATGGAAGCAATCAAATTTTTGCGGGGACTCGGTGTTCGGTTGCAACATCGTGGCAGAAACTCTGCTGGTTAGCTCAGATTGCCAAGCAACAGTGGTTTATCGTCTTTTTGACGTGATGTAGTTCACGCACTTTTGAGTTTTGTCTTGATGGGCACTTAGACTTGTATGTAGGTTAAGGTTTAAGGCCTTGTAAACAGTGGCGGATCCAGGATTTTAACATTGGCTGGTCCCAATATGCATAGACGGAACTACGTGAGGGCGAGGAGTGGTTGCCGCCCCTCCTCTCGCCGGAAATCAAGCCCAGGAGCGATGGTTCGCCTAACTTGCTATTTAATGTGCTGATTTATCTTGAGATTTGTTTTGTTTTTTAATTATTGTCCAATTAATTTGACAACACAATGTTATTTCTCTTAAAATTTAAGGAATTAAATGATCGCTTCAATGAGGTAAACTACCAACTAACTTTTCATTCATAATCGATGATTATTTTCACTTGTAATATCGTTCCATACTTCTAATTTTACACATATCAATTAATAAAAAAAATTATATCAATTGATGAAACTAAAACATATGTATGAACTAACACTGTACACAGTCTTCAACAAAAAAAAAACCCCTATAATACAATACAAGTAATATCATAAAATCTTAACGAATCAACAATACATATGTATGAACTAACACTAAAATAAATATGAAAAAAATCCTAAAAAATCAATAATAAATATTTATGAACTAACACTAAAATAAAACTAAAAATCCTAACAAATTAACAATAAATCTGTATCAACTAACGCTAAATTATAAAACTTACAGAAATTTTAGAGTTGATGTTGATGACCTTCGGCAGTTCGACTGGCTTGGGTAGAATGAGGAACAAATCAGCATACAATTAGGTTAGTAAAGTGAATTGAATATGTATCAATTAATAAATAACTCTATATCAATTGATGAAGCCAAAAAATATGTATGAACTAAAAACCCTTAACTGTAGTCTGTAAGTTTGTAACACAATCTTCAAAAAAAAAAAAAAAAAAAAAAACACCCTATATAACACAATCCAAGTAATATCGGAAAATCCTAATGAATCAACAATAAATATGTATGAACTAACATTAAAATAGATATGAAAAAATCATTTGCAAGATTCACTGTTTGGCCCCTTTGTTTTTAATTAGCGTTCTTAAAAAAAAAAACCCTAGAACTAAAAATCCTAACAAATTAACAATAAATCTGTATCAACTAACACTAAAAATAAGTAAGAACTAACACTAAATTAGAAAACTTACAGAAATTGCTATGGAGGGCATGAATGTTCATTCCTTGAAATGGTCTGCATTTGAATAAAATCATGCGTAATGCAACAATCTGTAACATAATTGGGTCATGGACAAAATCACGATTTGATTACCAAGATATTGAAAACAAAGAAAATCAAAAGGTTGGGGTTACCTACCTACAATGGCGTGAGGATTCCTCCTCCTGTTTGGAAACTTATAAACAAACAATTAGTTATTATTGAATTCGGTAAAGTGAATCTGACAACAAAAGCTATTTTATAAAAGACTAAAAGATGGTGACTGGTGACTCACCTACCTATCACGTGAAGGTTTTCAAAATTTTTAATAACTTGGCTCAAAACGACGTCGTTTTGGCCAAGTTATTTTTTTAAAAAATAGCTTCTTCTTCCTCCTTCTGTTTTGCACAAAGCAGCCATGGATGCTGTTCTATACCACTGCCCAGACTTGGGTGGTCCTTGAAGATCCTCACAACCATTTTCTGAGCTTTCGGGTGGTCCTGGGACCACCTTGGTCCCTTAATAGATCTGCCCCTGCTTGTAAACGTACTTTTATCTGTTATTTTGCTCTGTCCATGTACATTAACGAGAGGGATTGTTTGAATTTCAGGCATTTTCTTATTTCTCTCACACATATTTGTGTTTTACAAGTGAGAGTAGTTAAATCTCAACCGTACTAACAGAAATATAGCTAAATTTCAACCGTTCACTTTTAATAAAAAAAATGTGCAGGGCAAAATTCAATAACTTTTAAGCACCACCACCTTTAGAAATTTATAGAACTGAATATAAAAATTAGGTATGTAATATCGTTTGTGTTATTAAAAAAAAAAAAAAAAAAAGCTAAAAAGATTAGATAATTCAACACGTTCAGCTTTAACATTTTCATGCTGTAAACTGTCATGTTTCAAAGGTCATTATTGTCATTCACTCCTCTCCTCTCCTCTCCTCTTCGTGTACAGAATATGATCAATAGTGTGTCCTGGTCAACACAGGTCAACCAATATTGCTGCAACATTGGTTTCGCTGGCATTGCTTAAACTTCGGGAATAAAACTGTGAGAATAAACATATTTTTGTCCGGGAAATCGGTTGATTGCCATGGTGAATAAGTCAACTAATTGCGTTCCAAATTTAAATCCTCTCATCTTCTCTTGAATGTAGATTTCTGGGAATATATGTTGTCCGATATAAGAAAATTCAATTGGTTTCTCAATCAACGAGACACAATTATTTGTACTAATATTGTTAGGAGGCTGAGATTCCTTCCATATGGTATTGTTCCTGTCACTTTTATTTTATTTACAAGTTACATGGTTTAAGCGCAAATAAGAGAAGGAATAAAGCATCATGTACTCAATCAAAATTTGGATATTATTCTATACAAATAATGGGGTTATATTTTTTCTTGCCTCTCAAGTTCATTAAGCAATAATGTCAACCATACCGGTCTATATATTCCCATGATTCATTATTTTTGGTGAGTTAATACTTGATTTGCTATCAGATCAAAGCATATTCATTGAGATTTGGATATTACAAGGAATTAGATTTTGTCGTAACAATCGAATTTTTGGTATTAAGGAAGCTTTGTTATTGCCCTTTGGAGTTGAAGACACGGATGCATGGATAGCATGTAGCATTACCAAAATGAGCTTAATCACGTCTCTTTGGTGGTTGCGATTGAACAAGATTGAGATTGAGTCCGCTCATCTTTGGTCGTTAAACTAATCGCCAATAGGAAAAGATAGTTAATCCTTTTGAATTGGTCATGTTCTGTTTAGCCTTAGACACCAAACAAGATTAAAGAGTAAGGGCACGCCTGAGCTTGCTTTTATAGCAAGTACTTCTACTCAAATGATTATATTATAAGTGCTTGTATTAGAGAGAAATGTTAAATTTTTATTAATAACGCATATGTGATTTTTCATGTTCGAATTTTGTGTCAAATGTAGTATAAAAATGATTATGATTGTAAGAAAGTGCTTTTAACCTTTCCAACCAAAAGTAGACTAACTTTGTTACAAAACCATAACATTGGGTGCTACCAATATTTTGACTCCAATTCCATCAAGGCAAAGACCTAATAAAGTCTACAAATGCAAGTAGATTTAGCATGGGGCAAAAAAATTGGCCAATGAGGGATGCTAGTGTACCAAGTGGAGAAAGATCGAATAACAAATTAAACCATAGAGAATCAAATACTCTCAAATTATTGTAGAAAAAAAGCTGCAAATGTACAACTATATATATGTGTGTGTGTATCTTCTGGAACTCATATACTTATTTGGTCGAAATCAAGGTACAAAAATATAAAAAGAAAATTGAAGAGTGTGGTTCATGACTCTTAGACAGCTGTTAGGCTTGTGGACAAACATGATTACGTAGTTTGATTAAGCTAATCATTATTTTAGTAGCAACAATAAAGGGTGTTGATACGTGACGATTTATTTGGTCGCACACGCAAATGAAGGTTTAGAGTTAATTAAACACCATTTTGCAACTCGTGGTTAATAATATGCAATACATTGACTGGGAAATTGCATATAATGTCATTATTTACTTGGAGTATTAGGCACATGTATTTGAAGTTTAATTCAGATAATCAAAATCAAATAACAAAGTGTTCGAGTATGAGTCTGACATATGGCTCACCAACGCTGGCATTATAAGTATTACAATATGAGTGAATTTGCAGTATTGCAAGTGTTTGGATAAGCACATATTAATTATTACGTGAAGTAACTAATAAAAAATTTACGAAAAACTAATTAAGATGGAGATTAGGACATGTGTGGGAGACATAAAAAAATTGACCAAAACCAAGTTTACAACAAATGATCCGAAGGACAAGGGGTAAAACATAGAGTTTGACATATCTTGTATGGAGAAAATGTCCACCCCAAATTGCTCCAATCAATTTACCTCAAACTTCAAACATTTTTTTTAAGAATGATTCAATAATTACCTGGTAATGTCCCCGAGAACACAAGTCGATTTCGGATGAAATAATCTTATCATCTAACTATTGGCATACGGATATTTCTCATATTTGGATCTCACTGCTTTACTGCTTGGTACTATATCCAAGCAACACAAGATTTCATAGCTGCCTTCTTGTAACAAACATAAATACGTAATGAATTCAATTTACGATCTCAACTAATCACCGACGATCTAAATTGTTTGTGCACTTTTAAATTAAACAAAGTAACAAACCAACCAAAATTGATTAGTAGAAACGAGGAAAAAGAGAAAAACTTCACATTAATCACAACTAATCTCACCATCCTCTCTTTTTTTTTTCTTTTAAACAAGAATCTCACCATCCTTTTTGGTCAAAAGGAAAATCCCAACTTATATTTTCGACCATAAAACTACCATTTTGCCAGCTCTCTCCTCTCCTTTATTTATTTATGTTATTTTTTCTTTTTGATATGAACAAAACCTCGGTCGTAAGCCTATGTGGCGCCACGTTTTGCGTGAACGTTTCTAAATTCCTAGCTGTGCCATCCAACTTTTTGGGGTACCCAAAAAAATAGTAACTATTATCCAGTGCAGCCAACCCTAGTATCGATCCATGGGCTCCGAAGATAACGACGCCTCCCTAGCTTCCACGTTTTCATTACGCCACTCCACCTCGCGAGTCCACACGAACACCAGTCAACATCAATCAGCTAACTAAAGTCATCCGATCCGACCGTCGGAAGTCGATAAGGTCGCGTCGCTGGAAGCGAACCATCCACGTGTACGGTGATTGGTCCACCAACCCCTGATCTTATCACCCGTGAACGCGGCTGCATTTCGCCGCATACGAGAAACTTGAAAGGGCGAGATAAAGTCGGGAGTACGCATAAAAAGAATATGCCCAGAACGTACGGCATAAGTTCATCGGGACCGTGCAAATCGATATTTCTCCCGATTTGTAATCTCGTGGCTCGTGAAAAACTCGTGAGGGTTTCAAAAAATCGTGGTCGTCCCGTTAATTGGGACACCTATATAAAGAACCAGAGGCCTCCATTGTTGATGCGCTCAATAACCATTACAAAGCTTCAACAGCTCTCTCTCTCTCTCTCTCTCTCAATAATTCTCGCATTTTTCTCTCTCTATATTATTACAATGGCGTTCAAGAAAACCCTAGCCGAGCGCCTGTTCAACATCTCCAAGGCGTCGACCCAAACCCTCAGAAACTGCCGGATTTCGTCGTCGGCGGTCCACACCCGACCCGCTCCCAAGCCCCGCGAAACCAGAATAGCCCCCGACCCTGGGGACAATGCCATTTTCCGGAGGTTCCTCCACAAGAGATCGTCGGCGGGGAATTTCCAGAAGCAGGAGATCTGGTCTTTGCCGATGGGGGCAAACCTGATGGAGAAGCTCAAAGTCGTGGCCATTGGCAGGGACCGGATCCGATTGGACGGTTTGGCCCCGCCGGAACCCGAGTCGAAGAGCTCGCCGATGGAAAAATCAGGATTGACGACGGAGGAAACGAAGAAACTGCTGAGGGTGGCCCAGCTGGAAGCCGTGAAATCGAAGCTTCGAGAAGTCCAGAAAAGCTGGGTGTTGTATCCGGAGTTCGTTCGGATTTGCCGGGAAGGTTGCGCGGATCCGGATATGGGTCTCGGGTTTGCGAAATCGTTGGACGAAAACGGTTCGGTGATGGTATTGGGAAATTCCGTTTGCTTGAGGCCTGAACAGGTAAAATTAATATCTGAATTCGTTAATCCAAATTAAATATGGTTAATTATTTTATTCGAATTTAAAATGAATTATTGTTGTTGTTATGTGTAAAATTTTGTGGTGTTTTCAGATAATTGTTGTGATGGGTCTTGGTCGGTTGGCCGAGAGGATAGAATTAAATTTACGATAAGTGAATTTATTTTACTGTGATATGGGAAATGCCGAAAACTGATATAGTTTTTTATGATTATTTTGTTTTCTTCAACAGGCAGAGACCTAAAACGTGAAAAGGGTGTCAGTGTTTCACCGTGGCAGATTTTGTTTTTCATCTTTGGGGCTGTTAAAATCCCATTTCATACCTACACTGTTTCCGGAGACTACAGTGAATTAAAACAAATTTAAGTTCTCTTTTTTTTTTTTTTTTTTTTTGGGTGGGTTGTTCTTGATGGACCTACACTGTTTCCGGAGACTACAGTCGATTAAAACAAATTTAAGTTCAACAAACATTATTCGAATGTTTGAATAGGGAAAGTGCTTTTATATGAAGTAATTGATAGCTTGCAGATTTACTTGTTGGATTTGCTTTTTGTTTATGGATTTGTATTTGGTATGCATACCTGAGTAGGTATGGGGTTGTCCATTTTGTTCCAATATCTTTCTCTATCTTTTTGCTTGCATATCTCATCTACTTAATGGATCTGACTACAATACACAATATTCCATCATTTAGAGCTGTTAGATCTAATTCCGGTGCATTGGAGAAAAATTCCATACTAACATATTTTGAAATATTGTTTTAAAACAATTTCCCTCAACTAGAAAAAGTTGTTTTATTTTTTTATTTTGAAGAAATTAGTATAAAACATAGTAGTTTTTGTGTTATTTTGAGCAGTTTTTTGTCAAAGTATTTTTTTTCGTGTAGATGTTTAGGATTAACTAGTAATAGGCTGAGCATGCTTTACCCAATTCTTTCAAACTGTTTGGTTACTGCAGATAGCCAAAGCAATCCAGGAACTAATTCCTATTCCAGGGACAACAACCAACTCCAATGATCCCAGGATTAGGGAATTGGAAGACATGGAGAGTCGCAAGTTTGAGATAGACCGAAAGGCCGAGTCCCTTGTCCGAAAGGAGCTTTTGTGCGGTCTTGGCTATTTGGTTGTCTCCACAGCCGGATTCATGAGGCTCACATTCTGGGAGCTCTCATGGGACGTCATGGAACCCATTTGCTTCTTCGTTACTTCAATCTACTTCATAGCTGGATACGCCTTCTTTCTCAGGACCCGGAAAGAGCCCTCTTTCGAAGGGTTTCGCCAGATTCGATTTGAGGCTAAGCAGAAGCGCCTCATGAAGCTTGCGAACTTCGATGTCGGAAGGTATGACGAGCTTCGTAAAGCATCATCGGCTTCATCAGAAATGACCCTGTCAACTGCTTTTGATGGGGCAAAGAGGATGCAATTTGGTTCAGTACATAGTTAAATGAAAAATACATAAGCAACAGCACAAAAAAATAACAATATGATTGATTGGAAAACCCCAATTTTGTTCTAACACCCCCTTCCCTTCCCCCACAGAATTTTAACTTTAGCAATTTAGTGACCGGCTTTATGTAAACAATGATGTGGAGAGTGTTTAGGTCTCTAGTTCTTGATCAGTTTACCCGAAATCATGATTTACAAGTTACAACTATGAATTGAAGTTGTAATACTTTTATTTAATTTGCCTTTTTTTTTTTTCTTGGGTAGATTTAAAATGGGAAAGTAATGGAAAAGCTCCACATATCTAAACTTTGAAACTTAATCACCAAAAGCACTTCCACACATAGATAAAAATTGTTAAAGAAGCGTTTTAATTTCTAATTTTAATGTTTATTTTGAAGAATCGATATGGGAGATTTAGCCTCACAATTAGCTAATAATAATGTCCTTTAGATTAGCCTTTGTTGAGAATCGAATAAACAAAATAAATGGTAAAGTGAATAGTACCATGATTGACTTTTTAGTGTAAAAATATGATTTTTTGTTAAAGTGAACAATACCGAGAATATTTCATTAAAATTCTCTTAAAAATAAGAGTTATTTAAAATTTGATAATATTTGACCGAAATTAAACCCTTTCATTACAAAAGGAACTTTTAGTGGACAATAAAAATTTTGATAATGTTTGTATTTCTATCATAATGGGCGAAAGTTTATGAAGTTGGAAACTAAATGCACTTTATACGTGAGCTTACGTAAGCCTGCCTAAATGCTATTATATTATTATTAAAAACAAAAAAACAATTATTTAATATTTTTTTCTCTCTCTTTTTTTTTTTTTTTTTTTTTTTTTTTTTTTTTTCTTCTTTCTTCCTCTTCCTCCTCCTCCTCCTCCTCCTCCTTCTCCTTCTCCTTCTCCTTCTTTCCTTCTGGGTTCCAAGCGCCGGGTCTTCTTTTCTTTTTTCTTTTTTTTTTTTTTTTTTTTCTTCTTCTTCTTCTTTCTTCTTCTCCTTCTCCTTCTCCTTCTTCTTCTTTCTTCCTGGTTGCCGCGGGGAGGGGGGACCTTTTTTTTTTTTTTTTTTTTCTTCTTCTTCTTCTTCCTCTTTCTTCCTTCCTTCCTTCCTCCTCCTCCTCCTCCTCCTCCTTCTCTTTCTTTCTTTCTGTGTTCCAGGCGCCGAACTTTTTTTTTTTTTCCTTCTTCTTTCTTCTTCTCCTTCTTCTCCTCCTTCTTCTCCCTCTCCTTCTCCTTCTTCTTCTTTCTTCCTGGGTTGCCGCGGGGAGGGGGGACTTTTTCTTTTTCTTTTTTTTTTTTTTTTTTCTTCTTCTTCTTCCTCTTTCTTCCTTCCTCCTCCTCCTCCTCCTCCTCCTTCTCCTTCTTTCTTTCTGGGTTCCAGGCGCCGGGTTTTTTTTTTTTTTTTTTTTTCTCTCTTCTTCTTCTTCCTTCTCCTTTTCCTTCTCCTCCTTCTTCTTTCTTCTTAGGTTGCCACGGGGGGGGACGGAATTTTTTTTCCCCTTCCTTCTTTCTTGGTTTGCAGAGAGGGTTGGATTTTTTCGGGCGGGCGGGCGGGCGGTTGGGGGGGGGGGAGGGGACGAACGAACTGGTTTTTTTTTTTTTTTCTTCTTCTTCCTCTTCCTCCTCCTTCTTTCTGGTTTTGCAAGGGATTGGGATGGGGGGAGGACAGACGAAGACGAAGAAGAAGAAGAAGAAGCGGGAGGGAGAGAGAGAAGAAGAGAGAAAAAAAAAACAAGAAAAAAAAGAATTTTTTAAATTTTTTAATATTTAATTAATATTTTGTTAAGCCTGCTAGAAAGAGGTTTTTTTCTAATATTTTTTTTATTATCAAAATACTTAATTATTTAAGTCACTATGAAGTTGGAAATTAATTGTTTCCAACTTTTACGATAATATATGAGGCTTAATGTTTACCACGATCATTTAAGCTCTTTTTTATGTGTGGAAAAAATCACTTTGGTGCGGGAAAAAATAGAACCACACTAAAGTTATCTCAAATTTCCTCCTTGACAATCTTACTGGCTAAATTCCCTATAATTATTAAAAATTACAATTTTGATTGAAGAAGCTAATTCATAATTTGAATAGTTATCTTTGTGTTTGAGATTTTAAGTTCGATTCCTCTTCGTATGAATAAAAGAATAGGAGAGAGTTCATTCAAATGAATCGGCTGCATGTGCTTTTAAGGAAAAAGAAAACGGAAACAAACAAAAAAGTCTCACTTAGCAACAGTTGCAGGCTGCTCGCCAATTAAGATTTTTCCAGAAAAAACACCCAATTCAAAGAGAAATTCTAAGGGACGGTTTCTAGACCACCTATAATTGTGTTGCGATCAGTAAGTATCTATAGTTGATATCTAATTATCAATTGTATTACAGAGTCGAACAACTTCTAACAATTTTTTTTTTTTTTTTGTTGGACAACTCCTAACAAATAATGTAAATGAAATTCACGTTTTAAATCACGTTTTCGTCGTTACCCTAACAAAATCAATCATTTTATACTAAAACTTTACTCTTCGTCCTACAAGCCGTATAATAAAGGTGAATTGGTTTTGAAATGACCGATTGCCATGCATCACCCTCTGACCAATTTGATATGTGCCTTCCTGGGGGGAATTGCCCTTTGGCCAGGGGAGGTTTTATTTGGACAGGCCATGTCTTCATTGTCTTTAGCTTTTTTTGATATGGGATTTGATCATTTCACATTGGGACTATATATCTATGATCGGGTCCCAAATTTGATAAAGACATACCTAATACATGTTACGCGTTTACTATTCTCGTTCTTTCGTGATCTGATTTTATAATATAATAAATAATAATAATAATGTGTAAGTTTTTTTTTTTACATGACATCATATTATTAGACAAAATTGTTCATAAACTCATTTTATATAAATTGCTCAGTCCAAATTCACACTAGCCAAGACAAATGTCCCAAGTTCATGGGTCATGTTATGTTATTGGGGAGAAAAACTATTAGTTATCTTACGTAGTACTTTTATCTATTTATCTTCTCATGTGATAATGAATTATGTGAGTAGAAAAATAAACATAAAAAAAATATGCACATAGCCACTTACGGTCTAGTGGTATTGTTATTCATTTTGACTTGTAAGTAAGAGGTTTTAGATTCGGTTCTTGTCAAAGACGAATTTGAACCACATTATTGCTAGCTCATTGTGAGGCTAAGTCTACCACTCTCCCCTTTAGTGTAAATAATATCTTTTTTTTTTTTAATATGCACATATGTTGACATTCAAGTAGTGAAATTATTTTCAAGCAACCACCAGTAATGGAGAAAGTCAAGGAAGAATTTTAGTGGCTGTAAACTTGACCAGAAAAAAAAACCAAATGTATACCATATTAAATCCATGTCATAATCACATAAAAGGAAAAAAAAAATACTTTGAACATTTTTGTAAGCAAACTTATGTACCTGTTTTATATTATCACTAACTCATTATGAGGCTTGGCCTACACCCCCACCCTCTATATAATTGTTAAAAAAAAAACTTATGTATCTGTTAAGAAAACTACAAGTTTGTGTACAATCACAAATTTATCTTTCTTAAACCAGAGATCTGTAAACTTAACAAGGGGAAGGGGCCGAGAGAAACTCTAAGCCTTGAAAAAGAATCTAAACGATTGATACCATGTAAAAAATTTCAACTGAATAATTTCATTGATATGTATAATATATGCAAGTTATAGACTTGGAATACAAGTAACATTCCCTTTTGACATAAGAATAATAAAAAGTTGTTTTGTCGACACCCTTGGAGCTCTCAAATTAATCTTGCTTTCAAACTTCCGGTTTTTTATTTTTTATCTGTAGTGTCCATAGTTTGAACAAAACATCAAACTTGGCGGTCCAGAGACTCCAAAACCCTCCCATTAAAAATTAAAATAATTACAACTTAGTAGCCAAATTACCCATTTACATTTCCCACAAGGAGAATCCAAATCTGATTTCCCCTTCCTAAAAAGTTTAGGCAGTGTCCGATGCAGTAAGTGTGGTAGAGCACCAAGAAACATCCAAGAAGCTGGGGCACTCGTATTATTATGCTTTCTGCCAGTATGGCGGGTGACAAAGTTCCGCATGCAGACCGACCTCCTTAGTCCTATCCAGTTCTTGACATTGTAGCCATTTAAATATGGTGCCTGCCACCGACTTAATATTTTTGCTTGCCATATGAAATTATTCCTTCAAAATAGTATACAATTCTTCTGTTTGGATTTGCATAATGGCTGGGATATGGGATCGGATAATGGAATCCATGGTTATCCTCACAAATGAGATACTCCCTCCCAAGATGCTCTCGAGAAATATAGTCCAATCCACAGTTGTCATGACATAGGCATGTGGGTGTAAGTAAGGTCTTCTTTTTCAATTCAATTTTAACCCCTACTTTATGATTTATGTTGTTCTCTATAAACATGGTTTTCCTCTTTATCGATAAGAAGTCATTCCTCTTTATTTAGATAGGATCCAAACATACATAATTTCTGAAAACACAAAAATTAAAAGTTTTAACACACTTTTCAGATTGTGTATTACAAGTTATGACTGTTTCCAAGTGTTTTTCTTCTTAACTGGTTTTCATCAAGAAAAATACTTGTGTTCACCGCATAGATGCCCCTACCTATATCCACCCAACTAATGATCAACATATTTCTTCGGTACAAACATCATATTTAAAACCGTTCATTATCTTTATCCTGTTTTAAAGATAGTTTTTAGAAAATAAAGTAACTTTTAATTTTGAACTCCTTCAGTCATTCGTTATGCATACAAAATAAATGGAACCCATCATGAAAGTGGATGTTGTTATCAAAATCGATTATCTGACAATATAGATGATTAAACGAGATTCAAATTGAATGTTTTTTCATTTCATAGATGATTTTTTTAGATGACGGTAGAGAACGAAAGGTTTCAATTATGATATTTGTAAATCAAAACTACGTTATTTACAAATTGGTGAACTAGTAGGTAATCTATGCATGATTTGTTGCCCTTTATTTCCTCCTCCTTTTTCTTCACATTCCACACGTTAAATTTATGTTCAACGAAGTGTGAAATTGTTTATGTGATGGTGCTATTACATGCAATCGTATGGGCCATATATGCCAACAAGGTTTTGCGGCAATGCAGCAAATGTTGAAGTGTGATTTATATTTTAGTCAATTTTATGTGGCCTTCATGCCATTTCCAATCGAAAGAGGGTCAAAGGACCATGTTTAGCCTTATAGTCCTGCAAGAAATTATTTTTAATGAACAATATCAAACTATATTTTATATCATCTCCAATCGCCGGGGGGGGGGGGGGGGGGGGGTGGTTGGGGGCAAAGGGCTATAGGCCAAAACATAACCTTTCGACAAAAAATCCATCTCCAACTGAAGGAGGCTATTTTTTAGCCCCTCAATAATTTATTATTTTAATTGAATTAAACTATCATATTAAAATAAGGTTTTCGAACATATTTTGAGTGCCACTTGTCGCTAAATTAATAAGCCTTAGGATTTCTTATCTTTATATAATGAAAAGGATGTGAAAAATTGGTGAAGAATTGAAATAAAATGAGGTATGATAGTATGGAATGGTGAAAAAGATGTGAGAAATATGGTAGAAATGGCTTAGGTATTTATAGGAAAAAAATTAGATTTTTTTTTTAAAATTTCGTATATAAAAAAAAAGTCAAATCCGACAGTAACTTGACGATTCTCCAACCCTTAGGCTGGGCTTTAGAGCTGGTTGGCTGGCTGCTCTTGGCCAACCCTTTGGCCGATTCTCCAATTTTTGGCTGTTGGGGCCCACGAGTCCTTTGGCCTAGCCCTTGGTTGGAGACAGTTTTCGTGTCAAAACATGACCCTTTGGTCGGATCGGTTGGGGATGGTCTCATATATTTGACAATGTTGCCTGCACTTGCAATTGATGTCTTTCTTTACCATGTTCATGTTTGGTAGTTCAGAGGGATCAGAGGGATTGTGCCGGCCCAGATCTCTGCCGTTAAAAAAGACACGAAACCTTTGTTTAATTACCTTGTTATTCGGCTCTCTCTGCTTTCTTCCCTTACCATGCAAGAAGAATGTAGTCTTGACAGTCGTTTCTCCGTTGTACGAGATCTCTCACATTGATAAAAATAGTAAACAGAATATTATGGCTCCAATTCTTCGGTTAGACAAAAGATTTCTGTTTTCTTCAAGTTTTAGTGAGATGGTATGAAATTATTGTTATATGAGCTTGAGGGAGGCTAAGGGCTCGTACCGTATGAGGCTGTTTTATAGAAAGCATTTCTATTTTGAAGCGTTTTTATTTTTAAATTGCTTTTTATATATACATATTGATATTTTTGTTGAAGATGCAAGTACTTACTAGAAATTCGGAAAAGTACTTGAATTTGCTTCTTGATTATGGGGTACTTCACCAGAAAGTGCTTCTACGACTTAAGAAGTGCTTTCAAAATAATTTGTTGAATGTTGTTAGAATTTTTTTTTAATTTATTATCAAGAGGAATTTTCAGCCATTTTAAAAATAATTGAAATAAAGGGGCCGTACAAAGTTGGAACTAAATCTCTAGACGGTGAAGTTTTGTTTTCATACAACGATATAAAGGTGAGGGTTGGGCTAAGCTGCACAATGAGTCAGCAATAATTTAGTATTAAAGTTGCAATAATCATTCTTAAAATCTCTCACTTATAATAAATAAAATTATTACTAGATTATAGTACAATTACGAAATTTGATACAAAATAATGTGGAATTAGATCTATGGTTGATTGGATTGGATAAAGGTTGGCAAGAAATCCAAATTGGAGAGACTTTATTTAAGCCCAATATATTCAAAACACAAATACGATGTCCAACCCATTCATTTTACGCCCAAAATCAATCCTTAGGTTAAGCCCCATTTGTTCATTCAGATATGAACTTTCCCCATTCAAACAGCTTTCTTTTCGCCTTCTTATTTTATGCCATATTCTCCTCAGTTATGCAAAAGCATGCATTCATAATTTTATGAAATTCCATGGGCTTGGTAACCTCAGCTATGCAAAAGCATGCATTCATATTTTTATGAGGGTAAACTGCCGATTTAGTCCCTGAAATATCACCTAAGTGAAAATTAGGTCCCTGAATTATTTTTACAGAAAAATAGGTCCCTAAACTCATTACAAACAGCCAATTTCATCCTAGCCGTTAGATTTCAAGCTTTTCCATCCAATTTTCTATCAACTTAGGTCATGTGACTTGCACATGACACAATTTGAAGGATAAAATGGTCATTTCATCACTCATGAAACACAACTTGGAGAAACATCCATCTCCTCACTTTTCCCGCTCAAATTTTCCCAAATTTTGAAATTTATAAATCCTAATTTGCAACTTTTTAAGCTGGGAATCTTATACAAACATTAAAGGCTTTCGATTTGGCTATCCCAAAGCAAATTTCATGAAAATAATTTCAACTCTTAACAACAAATTTCATTAAAATAATTTCATACTATATTTTCTCTATTTTCGATCCAAAAATAAAGTTTAAGGCACCAATTCGACATCATGCCAATAACAAAACAAAACAAGGTTAGGAACGCAAAGCAAGTCATGAACTGCTTTTCTTAAGTCCTAGGCAATGTTTACTTTGTCATTATCTGCCTTTTACAAAATAAGTCATTAATTGTCTTTTACAAAACACAACATCTGAACATTCATGGTCTCCAAGTCCTTGCTCTTTTTGCTGCAGATTTGTACCTTCTTGGTTCTCCAGTTATAACTGATTGGCCTTGTAGCACTTCTTCACTTCCTCTTGGATGCATCACAGATTGGTGCTGGGATCCCCCTTCACTTGTAGTCCTTGTAGTCTGGGCAACATGGCCTCCTCTTTTAACTAAACTTTCTCTACGACCCTATATGCAAATATCAAACATATATTCTTACTGCCATGCACATTGAATATTAATATCACTGATTCAATTTCATGAAAAGAGAAAGAAAAAAAGAAAAGAAGAAGAAACAGGTGTGCTTACAACTTGTAACTTGGCCTTCCTCAATGGTCTAGTTTGGGATGCATCATTAGAGGTTGTATTTGTCTCTGATGGTTGCCTTGGATTTAGCACTTGTGGGCTGTACCAAATGAAAAAAAATTAAAAGAAGATATTCACAAACACCTCATGTAATTAATTTCTTTCATTTCAAAATCAAATTGATTGCAAGTATACTGCAAAAAAATCATACCCTTCCCCTTGTCCTTCTAGCTCTACCTTTTCCCTGCATGTAAGAATTTATTGTTTCCATGAGTTGAATATATCAATGGAAGAAATACATGGGTTACAATATTAAATACTTACTTGTCCATTGTTGCTGCCTTCTCCTTAGAGGACATTTGGAAAAATTATGTGCATCTGAGCCACAAACTGAGCAGTGCATGATTATATCATACCTCTTCAATTTAGTAGCACCTTTTAGTATCTCATCTTGCTCTTTATTCCTACTTTTTTTTGGTCTTCCAGTTTGCTTGCGGTAATAAGGAGGCTTAATGGGCCTATTACCAGTTTTTTCCCACAAATCTTGGCCAGGTTCCCATAAGCTCTGTCATATGCCTCTCTTTTGTATGCTGGGTTTACATAGTCGATTGGACTCCTCTGTTGTCTGGTAATTGCGGCCACGGCATGACAACAAGGAATACCACATAGGTCCCATTTTCTGCATGAACATGAGTGTCTATTTAAATCCACTGCATATTGCGCCCCATACATGTGTGCCACCTGAAACTTGCCTCCCCCAGCATTTTGAGCAATGCATGATCCACTCTCTTGAACAATCTTTTCCAAAATCTTAACAATTTTAGGTCCAACCTTTCGATGCCATTTCTCTTCTGTTTTTCTTGCCATTCTCAACATCAAGTAACTATGAATTCTCTGTAGCATTATCAATATAGGCTTGTCCCTTGCTTCTAGAATTTTAGAATTGAAGCACTCACACAAATTATTTAGCAAAATATCACACTTAGAACCAATGGAGAAGTGTGACCTGCTCCAATTTTTAGCTGGCCTTTTTACCAACCAGTCATATGCACTTTCAAATAACACCAAGATCTTATCCATCTCTGCTTGCCATGTAGGAATAGTAGTGGCCCTAGCTGCAGCCCCTAGCCTTTGTTTTAGTGCCAAACTACCATGACCATCTGACCTGAAGTTGCTATGAAGATGCCTAATACAATGTCTATGCTCTGCATCAGGCATTAAGTTCTCAATAGCTAGTCCCAAGCCCTTTTGCTTGTCTGTAATAAATATCCATCCATTTCCATTCAGTATGCCAACATCTTTGAAAAAAATATCAAGAAACCAAGTCCAGGTCTCTTTATTCTCAATTTCAACTATACCAAATGCTATTGGGAACATGCCATTATTAGCATCAATCCCAATAGCACTAAGAAGTTGACCTGGATGGTTTCCCTTGATGTGGCAGCCATCAAACCCAACCATAGTCCTACACCCTTCTATGAATCCCTTCCTGCAAGCATCGTAGCATATATACATCCTCTCAAAAACAGGATCATCACCCCTCAATTTTGTCTTCACTAGCACTGTACTCCCTGGATTCTGAACCTTGACCTCATGACAATAATCCCATAATTTACCATACTGCTCCTCAATGCTTCCTTGTATTTTTGCAGCAGCAAATGACTTAGCTTTGTAAACTTGATCGTTAGTCACATCAATGTTGTAGTGCTTTCTCACAATTTCCATGAAATTTGGAACAGACATGTTAGGATTTCTCCTAAGATCCTCATCAAACCTTTTAGCCAACCAACTTGAGGTTGCAAACTTTGCCTTTTCCTCTCTACCACAAGTATGACCTTCAATGAATGTCTTAATCCTAAAAGTTGGCCCTCTTTTAACTCTGCTTGCATACAACTTCCAAGGACAAGGTCCTTCTTCAGATTCACCATCACAGACCATCTTAACTCTAACAGTGTCATTTTTCTCAAGTCTAACCTTCCTTGCACAACTATTTGCATAGTACTTTAAAGCTTCTCTACACTCTCCAACAGTAGGAAATTCTAAGCCCAAACAAAGTTTTGGATCTCTTAAGTCATGACCTCTATTATATTGTTTAAATCTTGGGGCCTTTAAACTTTTCGACAATTTCAACTTATTTTCTTGCTCAGATTCAGACCCATGCAGACTATCAAGCTCCTCGGTATCATATTCATCTGTTTCCTCCTCACCTGGTTCTTTATACTGCTCTTTGGTATCTTCTGGTACAACAAATCCATGTAACTCATTGTCATCTTCATCCTCACTTTGCTCATAATCAATGTCCCTGAAATCTTCATCATCTTCATCAGGTTCTTCTACTTCATCAACAACATCATCAACTTCTAACTCAGCATCCACCAAGGCGCCACCATTAACTACATATTCTTCTCTATCATCCTCTTCATCACACTCATCATCTGCAACATATTCTCCTTCAAGGTCTACATAACCAACTTCTTGAGCAACATGTGAACCCTCAATCAGTATAACATCTTCTACATTGATCTCAGTTGTAGCATTTTGCAATGATGCTTGAATCTCTATATTCTGCACTTCTTGTGACTTATCTGTGAGGTAAATCGCTACTATGCTTCTTTTGGTTACACATTTTGCACATTGAAAGTAATCTGCATCACAAGTAATAGGAACCCATCCTTTCCTTTTCTTCATATAAAAGAACTTTGTGGTCTCTTTATTGTACCCAAGATACTCTGATATCTCCCATAAGTCCCACATGGTTATACAATCTCTACTAATATTGTCCTTCCAATGCACTTTTTCCCCCAAGTAAAAGCCATCCACTAAATAACCCCCATGGTGAATTTCAAGGGAGAATAAGTCTGTTGCAGCTGCATAGTCAGTAAAAGGAGAGTCAAATACCACAACTTAGTGAGCCATTATTGGCTGTGGATATGCATACCTAAACTAATATCACCACAAGGTTTATTTCTCTAAAACAATGAAGGAATGGTTATGCCAAAGGAATATGCAGAAATGGTATATGCCAAATGAATAAGCAGAATATGTATGAATTCGTTTCAATCACTAAGTCAGCAAAACCCCAAATCCCAAAGATTCAACCACAAACCAAAAAATTCAATTTTTTTTCAGATAAAAACCAGCGCATTCAAGTATGAAAACAATAGACCACACAAATACCAATTTAATTCGTTAGGACCACCCAATTCGACATAAAAAAATTTAAAAAAAAAAAAAAACCCTAATTTGATAGTATTAAAATCCCTAAAACCTAGTACAACGAGGGAATCTATGCAAACACAGAAAGAGACAACATAACTTGATTTTTTATTGAACCAAATTAAGTACACTTACTGTAACGTGGAGGCTCCCCACCATCTCTGAGCTGGAAAGACATCTCTTTCTTTGTCTCTGTTTGAGAATTTTTTGAGCAAATGTTTCAAAATCGCCTTAAAATGCAACACACCTCACCTACATCATCAACCAATAGGCGCAAGAAAAGCCGAAGAACAAAGCATACGTTGTCTCTCTTCTATCTTGAAAGAGTCTTGGTTACTTTAAAGACCAACACCAGAGTATGGGCATAGAAAATGATGATTTTACCCTTTTACATATGTCATGTGCAAGTCACATGACCTAAGTTAACAGAAAATTGGATGGAAAAGCTTGAAATCTAACAGCAAGGATGAAATTGGCTATTTGTAATGAGTTTAGGGACCTATTTTTCTGAAAAAATAATTCAGGGACCTAATTTTCACTTGGGTGATAATTCAGGGACTAAATCGGCAGTTCACCCTTTTTATGAAATTCCATGGGCTTGGTAACCTCAGCATCTAAAACAAATCAAAATGTAAATGTAACTTTTTCTCTCAGTTTCTGTGCTCTCATCTGAAGCTCTGATCGATACATGTTTATTAACATGGGAACATTCACAGCGAAATTGCTCGCTTTCATGAAGGACTCAAAAACTTGTGGTCCAAGTATGAAGTATTGCATATGATATCCTTCACATCCTCATCCTCATCTAGCCCAATCTCCAATTTAAAGTGACCTTGCACCAAATTGATTTGGAATTTAACACATGGATAAGAGGAAAATATAGTAATGGTCCCTCAACTTTAACTGAATTTGAGCAAAGGTGACACGCCCGACCCTGATATTCTCCAAACACCATGGTAGGAACGTGCTGGCCGACACCCGAAGGTGACGAAGCCATATTAAGATGCATGAGAAATGATAAATATAAACAATATTTATAAATTTAAATACAATGCTTATGCAATTTAGGAACATGTTCAGAGCATACAACTAATCCTAGACACTAAAAAGAAATAATATAAAATTGAATGAATAAAGTGATGGGTCCTACACCGATTGGACTCGAAGATGCCGATGCGGGAGTGCCTTGACGCCAGAATTGTACGCCTCGATTATAAGTCCTAAGGGGGCGCAAAACAAAACATGAATGAACAAAGTTGTTATATAAGTAATAATAAAACAGTTAATCTTTAACGTAACCTCTAGGTTTAGAAAACTCGTATAGCATAATAAGTAATAGGTTTTTCCGAAAACCCTAGTATGCCATAAAACCTTTCAATAAATATATATATCAAATAGTGTGCTAAATAGTGGTGTCATATATAAATATCTTCCGGCTGAAGCCATCTACCAAAGCCTGGCCGAAGCCAATATAAATATCTTTCGGCCGTAGCCATCTACCAACGCCCAGTCGAAGCCAATATAAGTATCGTCCCTCGTAGGCAGGACAGTGACCACTAGATAAGCACAAAAATCATTGAACATAATATTTTCAACATAATATATATATATATATATATATATATATATATATATATATATATATATATCATCGTAGCTTAGTAGCTCAAACATCATATCTCAAAACATCTTCATAGCTTATGTATACTACAAAGAATATGAAAATTGATAGAGTATGGTATTCCAAAATATTCTTAGTAAAGCATGATAATCATAAAAGCGTAAATCCAATTTACTCATAAACGTTTAGTAAAATGTAACCATTAAATCATGCTTTTCATATATGCATTTCTACTATTAAAACATGCATTTTAGAAGGGTTCCACTCACAGATACTTCGCCGTCGAAGAGCCGTGCAAACTAGTGAAGACGGAAATGCCATAAACAATTGCACCTAAGCACATAAAGGTACCAATTAATAAAACTCTGTCAAAATGATTGAATTTCAGGAAACGGATGTCATAAACAGATTCTGGACGTCTACATTAGTCTATAAAAGGTCTCGACCAAAACTCGAAAAAAGTCAACAAAAGTCAACGTTGAGGGGGTCAAAGTCAACGGTCAACGTTGACTGTAAGTCAACGGTCAATGGGTTGGTCAACGGGTCAGATCTGGGTCAACGAATTGGGCTGAATCTCTCTTGGGTTAGGGTTTGGGTCGAAGCAAAAAGAGCTGGGCTCAGTGGGCATGGTAGCCCGGCCCAAGGGTTTGGGCTTCTAGGTTAATAGACTTGGGCTAGGTTTAGTGTTGGGTTAGGATTAGTGGGCCAAGGGTTTTGGGCCCGGCTAATGAGTTGGGCTTAATTTAGTGGATTGGGTTTCATGGCCCAAATAAGTTGGACCGATTTTGGTTTGCTGTCTGGTTCGACTCAAACCAGATCATGGGTTGCCAGACAACATGAAGAAGAAAGCTGGAGCTTCCAAGCTCCAATCATCTCCAACACACCACTAAACCTAACGATATAAAACACCAAAAAGAAGCCCAGGGAACAAGGAATCGAATCGTACCTAACTCGTGGCCTATCGCCGCCGGAGTTGGTTAGAAAACGGCCGGCAAGTCTCAGGTTCCCTTGCCAGAAACTAGGGAATTCTTCCCCAGTCAATTTCATGCTAAACCTTCACAAAAAATGAGTAACTGCTGAGCAATTGAACTCGCACACCACTTAAAGACAGAGAATAGTGATTCTGAGGCTTACCTAATCCGGGGGAAGAGAGAGGGTGGAACTCGCCGAAAAAATCGATGTGGTGGTCTCGATCCTTGTACTCGCAAAAGGAGGAGAGGAAATAAAAGTACGAAATAGGCTCTCAGAGGGGTGAAGGAGAACAGAGAGAGGGTTGGTGGTCTACGTGCGTGTGTGTGTTGTTCGGGAGAGATGAGAGAACGAGGGTGAGAGCTAAGGGAGAGAGGTACGAGAGTGAGAGAGGGATCCAAGAGATGTAGTAAGGAAATAGTGCCACATGGCAGGCGGAGGGAAGAGGCCGGGGCACCAAAAAGCAATAAGGCCCTTCCCTGTTCACCATTTAAGGCCTAAAAGTAAACAATCCAAAATATCTTTCGTGTGTGAAAAGACCGAAATGCCCTCGTTCCAAAATCCATAAAGAAATTCAGAACGGGTTGTTACAAAAGGTTCTTCAACTAAAAATCTATGATCATTGGTCCCTTAACTCATCAAAACGAGCAACTATGGGTCATTTTCGTCAACTCCATCAGGACGTATGTCAAAATGAGTCACGTGTCATGCACATGAGGTTGAATAAAATGGAAAATGAAAAATGAAATAATTTTTTTGTAGCAATGCTCTCTTAAATTTAACCCAACTAGAGTAATGGTCCCTCAACTTCAACTTAATTGAAGCAATGATCCCTCAACTTTAACACAATTGTAGTATTCGTTTTTCCACCATGACTCTTTTGATGGAAGTTCTGACAGAATTGATGAAAATGACTATAGCTGCACGTTTTAATGAGTTAAATGATCAATGATCACACAAATTTTTAGTTGAGGAACCAATGCTCCAATTAGGTGAAGCTGAGGGACCATTGCTACAATTTTCTCTATGGATAATGCTTGTGTTCTCTCATAGGAACCTACTTGTTCATGAACTTATGATTAATGCATCTTTATCATGCAAACATCATAATCAGAACGTGCACTCTCTTTATCTTCATCTAAATAATAAATATGCAAAAAAATCGTTCAATTTGGAGATCATTTAGTCATTCATATCCTCCAACAAATGGACAGTTCATAATGAGGATGCTACTTCTTACAACTGTTGATTAGTTTGACACATATGGATGGCTAAATGGTATCAAAATTGAATAATATTTTGCATTCATGATCTTTAGAGGATATTAAAGAGAATGAATGGTTCCGATTATAATGTTTGTAGGATAAAGGCACGTTAATCATAAGTTGATGGACAAGTAGGTTACCATGGAAAGAATAGAGGCATTATCCATCTATTAAATTTTATATCAATGTGGTACAAAGTCTCTTTAAATTAGAGTTTGGACTTGATCAGGATGTGAAGGATATTATATGCAGTACCCTCATGAAAGCGAGCAATTACGTTGTGAACATTCCCTTGTTGACAAACATGTATCGATCATTGGTTCAGATAGGGGATGGCACACAAAAAAAAAGAAGACAGATTTAATTGTAAATGGAGATTGTTTAGTTATTCATACGTTATTGTGAGTGGAGGGACATGTAATTTTTTTTATTCTATGTAAGATCCCACATCGCCCAGGGGTGTGGATCCTGTAAGCCTTATATGTATATTCTCATCTCTACCTAACATGAGGCCTTTTGGGAGCTCACTAGCTTCGGGTTCCGTAGGAACTCCGAAGTTAAGCGAGAATGGGCCAGAACATTCCCAGGATGGGTGACCTACTGGGAAGTTCCGCTCACGTGAGTTCCCAGAAACAAAACCGTGAGGGCATGGTCGGGGCCCAAAGCGGACAATATCGTGCTACGACGGAGTCGAGCCTGAGATGTGGTGGGGCTCGGGCCGGGATGTCACAATTTGGTATCAAAGCCAATCCCTGGCCGGAAGTGTGCCGATGAGGACGTCGGGCCCCTAAGGGGGGTGGATTGTAAGATCCCACATCGCCAAGGGGTGTGGATCCTGTAAGCCTTATATGTATATTCTCATCTCTACCTAACACGAGGCCTTTTGGGAGCTCACTGGCTTCGGGTTCCGTAGGAACTCCGAAGTTAAGTGAGAATGGGCCAGAACATTCCCAGGATGGGTGACCCACTGAGAAGTTCTGCTCGCGTGAGTTTCCAGAAACAAAACCGTGATGGCGTGGTCGGGGCCCAAAGCGGACAATATCGTGCTAATGCGGAGTCGAGCCCGGGATGTGGTGGGGGCCCAGGTCGGGATGTGACATTCTATGTCCAAACTCCCGCATTTGAGATTGACTATTAGGATAATACTTGCGTATTCCTCCAAGAGGAGACTTACTTGTCCCTCCACTACTGGTTAACAAATATTTACAGTCCAAATACTATAACGAAATTATTCATTCTTTTCATCATCATCATCTAAAGATCAAATATGCAAAAAAATTATTCAATTTGGAGATCTAGATCAAATATGCGAAAAATTGTTCAATTTGAAGATCTTTTAGTCATTTATATGCATAAAACAAATGGATGGTTCATCATGAGAATACTACTTGCCACCAAAATTGTTGATTGGTTTAACACGTATGGATGATTAAACGATTTTCAAAATTAAATAATTTTTTGTGTGCATAATTTTTAGATGATGATAAAGAGAATAAATAGTTCCGATTATAATGTTCGGACAATAAAAAATCGTTAACCATAACTGGGAGAAAAATAAGTCCCATTATAAGGACATGCATTATCCAACGCAATATGGTCTAAAATGACTACTAGCTAATGACGAAAACATAACTAATGGAGCTCTCGCAATCATGAATTTGGGTAGGCCTAATCAAAATATATACTTATACAACAAGTATATATGACTCGACTTACATCGCACCAGCCCAAGTACAAAATAAAACCAAGTTATCTGTACAATGCGTTGTACTCAAATCTTTGATAACGTAGTAATTAGCATTATGGTTTAGTTGTTTTCGATAAGAGATTTCAACTTCGACTCACACGAATAATGAATTCAATACTTCACTACTATTGTTTGTTCATTGTGTGGTTTAAGTCAGATTTCCCCCACTCAAATAGTAGGAGACCATTGTATAGAAAAGCACAAATAGCTTAGGCTATCTCCAACCAAAGGCTGGCCAGAGGGCTAAAAGCCCTCTGGCCCTCCAAGAAATTAATATTTTAATGAACAGTGCTTGGCCATATTTCTTACCATCAACAACCTAGAGGCCAGAGGGCCATAGGCCAAACATAGTCCTGTGAAAAAAAACCCATCTCCAACCGAGGGCAAAAGGGTCATAGGGCCAAACATAATTTATTATTTTAATTGAACTACTATGGTTACTTAAATTAAATTACCTCAATAATTTTATGTTATGGATTGTCAATAATTTTCATGCTGTTAAATGTTTTTTAAAATGTTGTTTAAGTTTCATGTTGTTAAATAGAAGTTATAGGAAGTTATAGAAAAGAATAGAATTTAAAAATAGAAGTTATAGGAAAAATTTTGTAAATAAAAAAAAAATTAATAAAACTGTAAAAAAAAAATAATAATAATAATAACGGCTAGCTGACGTCAGCTAGCCATTATATTCAAAATTTTCCATGCTATTTGTGTCGGTTATAACCGACATTATTTCTGACAGCAGTAAAAAAAATTCCAGCCAGCCCATTGGCCCTTTCAGATTCCGTAGGGGCCCACGAGCCCTCTGGCCTAGCCCTCAGTTGGAGACGGTTTTCGGGTTATTTTCGGTCCTTTGGCCCTCTGGATCCTTCGGTTGAAGATGGCCTTAGTGATTGTCTAACAAGGCTTATAAAAGGATCACCAGATCAGGGTTTTTGATTAATCATGCACGTACCAGATTGTCTAACAAGGAAGAGGTGCAGGTCCCTTTACATAAACGCTACTTTGTTATTAATTTTTTTTGCTAATCTATTAATCTTGGCTATGAATTATATTTGTTTTGTGTGACAACGATGTTCGAAATTACTTTAATTTTCAAGAAAAGAATGTCAAGCTTAGTGTGACGACCCGTCCCTAATTTTCCTATGTAATTTCTCCTTGATTATGTGAAGTGACTATTATGCCCTTATCGGCGAATGACGTGTATGCGTTTACATCATTCTTATTTTGTTCATTTCATCGTATTTAATTTATACACGTCGTTACGGGTACACATAAATTCTTATTAATGAAAAATCACTATTCCGGATAGTGTAGGATTATCTTTTCTGTATGAAATCCAAAAAGTAAGGCAAAACCCTATCCTTGCTTTTCTTTAAAGCCTACCCGTGCCTTCCTTTCAGTCATCACCCAATCACATCCCCTCCATTATCACAGCAACCAACCAAAAATAAAAAAAAAAAGGATCTTACACACTCTCTCTCTTCTCTCTTCTTCTCTCTTTTTCGCCGTACCTTTCTTCTTCTTCTTCTTCTCTGCAAGCTCCTCAAGCTCACTCAAAACCTGTAAACGTATTAAACAAATTACACCATCATGTTCATCTCGACTCCACGAACACAACCATACCCTTGGTGCCTGAGTTGACTGAGTTTTGGACGTCCAACTCAGAAGGTCCGACTCGGCGAAGTTTCGTACAACTATTTCAAGCCATTCACGGCTTAGGTCAGCCCCGGGAAACTCTAAGAACCTTCATTTCATCTTTATAGGTTGTTTTTGAACTCTTATACTAGTCTCAAATGAACACAAACCTAGAAAACTAGAGGAGAAGAAGTTGCTCAGTTTTCCAACGAAGAAAAACTGTGGTCGTTTGGCCACTTTCAACTCATATTTCTGGTCAACCTCGACCACGACTGGACATCTAGTAGGTATGGACTTGTTCTCCATATTCCTAACTGCAAAATGGCTTTTGAATCACTGAATTTGGTAAGTATTGAGTTAGTTATAAGCGCTGGAAGTTAGGAAGAAAATTTCCAACTTTCTGGAAATTTTGGCCGTGGCCATTTGGCCACTTTCAGACTGAATTTCTGGTCAACACGGACCACCCATGAACTTTTTGTGAAATTAGATTGATTCACCACATTCCTAGCTTCATTTGGCTTTTGTAGAAGTGTTTTGGTTGAGAAACGAGCACGTTAAGAGCTCGGGAAGTTGGGCAAAAAATCTGCAAAACTGCAGATTTTTCTCAAAGAAGACGAGTACAGTGTACTCGCGGGGCGCGTGAGAGCGCGTGGAGGCTCTGCAGAGCCACCTTGTGGCGGCACGTGGTTGACACGTGTGTGTTCGTGACATCGAATAGATCGATTTCATATATTTACACCCTA
This sequence comes from Cotoneaster glaucophyllus, assembly GCA_036320875.1. Classification (NCBI taxonomy): domain Eukaryota; kingdom Viridiplantae; phylum Streptophyta; class Magnoliopsida; order Rosales; family Rosaceae; genus Cotoneaster; species Cotoneaster glaucophyllus. The sequence continues at coordinate 20,204,211 of CM070073.1, forward strand.
AGTTTGGGCAAACTATAGGGGTTTTATTTAGGTTTCCGTATATGTACTTTAATTAATTATATTTTAGTTATTTCACATATAGGGGAAACGTATCCCGAGGACGTACGAGGCCAAGCTAGGCTCGGGGGCTACGACCTAGCGACGTATTTGTGAGTGGGTAGTTTGTTTTTATACCTATACATATTATAGTTTCTTTAATTGCATAATTACTTTAGTTTACGTTTAAATTGCCGATTATTCATAATTGTGATATAGACTTGTGATAAATGCTGCTATATGGTTGGGATATTACTGTTATGACATTCATACATATTTGTACATGCTCATCTTGCTGCACCCCGGTGTTAGTACTCCGCCCAGGGCCAGGGCCAGTCCTTCACGTGTATGTTCACATCCGCACCGTTCACTCGTCTTGGATCCAGGTTAGGTGCCAGTCCTATCGGGTAGATTGCATTAGGCAATCCGACTTGTATGTGACCGTGCTTCTGCACCAGTCTTCACGTGATCGTAGTACTAGAGCGTATTGATTTCACCCAGTCTTGTCGGGTAGAGTTGCTTTAGGCGATTCCGACTCGTGGCATTTGGCATAGTTATAGTACTGTGGCATTTGGCATATCACATGCTCGCATATTGCAAACTATATTACTGTCGTACTTAAATGCTTGCTTATACTTATACGTTTTGGAGAAACTATACTTATTTTTACAGCGATGGGTTAGTATTTTTTGAAAGCAAAGGTTTTATTATAAGCATTGTTTTGCTGACCCACTCAACCTTTTTTTTCGCCCCTCCAGGATCTAGATAGTTGTACACTTCTGACATTCAAGGATTTCCAACAGTTTCTGACATTCGCTTCTTAATTATATGAACTTATCACAATTATGTAATAAGTATACTTTGGTACTTGACTACTCTAACGTAGTCTTACTGTTTTAACGTTCTGAATATTTGTAGTGGGTTACTCCCACGATTGCGCACTCTATCACCATTTAGTATTATTAGTTCTACTTAGTTTAGTTTAAATTTATTTCACTTTTCACGTCACATATCCTTATGATTATGTCACCTCTCGGTGATGGCCAGCATGCTTCGACCTTCCCGGGTCGGGATGTGTCACTTAGAATAAGGAGACAATAATACTAATTTGGTCAACAAATCTAATTCACGTATCTGTGTGTAGATAAAATTTGTTTGTGATGGGTTTCGTGCGCCCCATAATTTGTCTCCAGCCTATTTAAGTTGAGCACATATCTTAGCATGAAGTATGAAGTATGAGATATTCAATCGATGATGCCAATTTGCCAAATCAATATTGCAAAATTATACGCATTGTAAGATATCATCCGTCTTAGAGCAGTAAATTAAAGATCATTTCGCTAATGTACTAAACAATACAATTACCGAACGTTAATGTTTGTGTTAGTTGGATTTTTTTAAGAAGCATAAAGTTGCATATTTGGTGATAAATGCGGTTTGATGCTACTGCGTGTGGATACTACCGATAATAGATGTCAACATCTGTAATCGTTGAATTCTTGATTGTTGGAATGTCAGAGTATCTCTAAATGAGATATCGAGATCTTATGTGAAATGTCATTATTCATATTTGTCATTAAAAGTTTCTCTTCTCGAACTTTTGAATTTAAAGATTTTTGAATTTGGAGTTAAATTTAACATTAATGTCGAATTTATTTTTAATTCATTTTAATGATGGATTTCTTATTCCACTAACATTTCAATCAATAAATATTTTGTTTCTGTTGCAGTCATATTGGAATAGGAATGTGATTATGTAAATCCTAGTAAATTTGGGAATGTATCTTATATTCCTATTAGGAGTAGATTACCTATTAAATGTTGTAATCCTAAAGGGTAAGTAATTAACCCTTTCTACTACTATAAATAAAGGCACAATGGGGTGAGATAACACACACCCACAATTACACATCTCTCTCTTCTCTCTCAATCTTGCCGCACCTCTCTCTCTCTTTTGGCCTCCATAATTGTTTCAGTAAATTATGCCTACAACACGTTATCAGCACGCTCTTGACGCTGCGCTAAAGAGAGTTTATTCTTCAATCAGGGGAGTATTACGTTTTAATCATTCTTTTCATGATTAATTTATTGTTTTATTAAATTGATCTACATGCTATTGATTCAATTTAATTTTTCTATGTTGAACGTGATACAACGCATTGGAGATGCTATTCCGGCTTTCTGCGAAGGAACTTCTACAAATTCAAAGGCTCTTGTTGTTTTATGCTACTCAGGTACGCTTAAAATAAAGTAAGATATTTGAAACGACCCATGAAGCATGAAAACATTCCCCATGATGCATGAACCCCCTATGTTTACATTTTCCTTCCGATATATATATTCACAAATTCATATATATATATTTGTTTCATGCATCGCACAATTAAATTGTTATGTGGAATTTGTGAGTCAAAGTATAAAAATAAATTAGAAGCAAGTTAGGGTTTTCCTAAAACCCTAAGGGAATTGAAAAAAAAAAAAAAAAGGAAAAAAGGGGAAAACCGGGATTGGGTGCACTGCACCATCCCTGCGCCGCAAAGAACAAAAGGGCCCTCGGCCTGATTTTGTTTCTTTCAATGGGGCAGTAGCCCTCGGCCACACTCGGCCCGCATCCCATCTGCCAGCCTTCGGCTGGGCACACATGCACACTCGCACGCACTAAGCCAGCTTCTCGTTGGGCTTCAAGCGCGAGGCCCGCAGCCTCCAAACGCCAGCCCTCTATTTTTTTGGGGCTTTTCCCGTGCAATCCCCTGGCTTGCTGACCCAACCCAGCTACGGCTGGGAGGACCATCTTCCATCGTGGCCTGCAGCCATGTTTCCCAAGCCTTCTTAGGCCCTGCCGTGATCACTCAAGGCACCCCGTGCCTCCCCACACCCACGGCACAAGCCCAATATTATCTTGGGGCTTCAATTTCGATCCAATAATATTATGCTAATATTATTTTGCTTCTACAATCGACCCTGTATGGCTCGATTTATTGAATTAATTAAAAGTGACCTGCAGTCCATTAATCTGATAATGAATCCAAAATTCCTGACCTGAAGATCACTTTTGGACATTAACGATTCAATAATTTCTCTTTATACTTTGAACCGTCACATACTTTCGTAGTAACGAAGCTCTCACACTTGAGTTCCCGAAGACAACTCAAATCCACTACACTAAGTTAGTATATTGCATTATGTGTTTCTTGCAGGAACCTCTCTTTTATGAACTAAATGTTCATAAACTAAATCGAACTTGTAGTTTCGAATTTAGTGCCTTTGAAACCTGAAGTTTTCATAAAACAATACACCCATGAAAACCCGACGATTTTCATGAAAACCATGTCTTAGACATCGAATGTTGATGCATATGGATGTTTTCATTCCCATAGCACCAATCACAATCTTGTTCCCTCCAAATCAGTGGATTGTTGAACTGTCACAAGTTCGATTTTCCTGATTTGGATGTTTCCCATAGAAGCCACTTAATGTGGGGCACAAGACGTGAATCTCCCATTGACTATTAAGAAGCTGAGAAACCATTGAAGCCACTAATGGCATGGAAGAGCTGAATAAGCCTCCGCCATGATCTTCATTCGAAGACTTATTCCCGAAGCATTACAAATGGAAAGACCTCTCGATCGAGGATTCCATGGCTCTTTGGCTCGCACCTACGGACTGTCTAATCATGAAAGACATTGCCTGAAGCACACCATGATTACATCCATGAATGAGTACAGTTCTGAAGTTTATAAATTCGATTGAATTTTGACTGGAGAATACTTTTCTCGTCCTTCCATGTTTCTAACTCGCCCTTGAAGCAGCAGTGTAGAAAGCGGAAGTTTACCAAATTCTCGGATCTGATTACTACCACAAACGAGAGAAAGGTATGGACCCAGTTCGACTGGAGTTTACCATATAGCTCAACCCAGTTCGGTCAAAGCCTACTGAACCCAAGTTTGGGTCTGTCCATCTCATAATCCAATTTTGAGTTTGTTTTTACAAACATATGGTAGAATCAGGGCCTGCCAAGGTGTGGCATCATGCCCGAAGCATGATCCTTGGTACCTAAGACCTAAAAACTTCAAGAATAAGGGATAGTATTCCCAACCTTAACCCTCCAGAATCTATTTCCGTCCCGATGGAATAGATTATTGGTTATGCACCTGTTTGTGCCCCTACCAATATTGTTAAGGAGTACCATTCTAGTAGTCAATATGTGAGACTAATTTTGCTCCACCAAACATCGTTGGAAGTGCAAAATTTTGACATGGATGGCCTTTTGGCCGAATCCACCTAGTAGCTTTGCTTACTTTGTGAACATTTTTCCATGTTCTTGGATTCAAGTTTGGTGTATGTTTTACTTATGGATAATCTTATTGATATTGTCCTCGAATATGAGTTAATTGAATCATGTTTCTTAGTACATGTGACCGATTCAATTAAACACGTGATTAGGTTGGAATGTGGGAAAGTTAGTTGTCTGGATGAATGCGTACTACGCACACTAACTTTACACCTAAATCACATCTCTAACAACGACTTCAGGTCTATCCAACCTGATTAAGAGCAATGGCACGCTCCTCGTTGTATGAATGGTACTGAATCACCATTTAAGGGACCTTAAATTCTCCCTGACGTTGAGTTTTTAAGGATATTCGAGTTGACAATGATCATAAATGAAACCACTGAAGAAAATAGAGTGAAATATCTTTGCACCACCTCCAAAAATGAGCCTGAAGCTTTGATTTGGGGCCAATAGGTTGTCCCCCAACTGGGGCACACGCCATATGTGGCCGGCCTAGGGCTAGGTGATTGAGCAGTTTACTTGCTTTGGCACGACCTTTTGGGACACTTAGGTCGACCAACGATGCTACGATGCATCTCCTTACCCGAAGTAAGGATATTGTGCCTACAAGCACACTTTGCCAAGCATGCTCATTAGGGAAATTCGATTTTATAAATCATCCCTTGCAAAGATACGAAACGACTCTCTTTTCACAGTGGAGTCAAGGGAATATACGTGGACTAATCCAACCAAAATGCGGACCATATAAAGACTTATGGTTTTGGTTGATGAATCGACAAACTGGTCACATGTTTGTCCACACACATTACTGCTAAACCCTCTGGCCGATTAAGGGCTCACCACCCTACTTATCCCTTAAGGTCCGGGAGACTGGATAATGTCGGAGAGTTTACATCGACAGTTTTCGATAAAGTATTGCATGTCGTTTTGGGTTTATAATTGAACATTGAATTCCCATGTTCACCCCAAATAGCCTCGCCTAAGTGATCATAAAGCGCAATTTAAATGATCGCCCGAATTTTGGTAAACGTACCAAGTTTTCGGTTTCTGCCTAGGGCTATGCAATCCTTGTACGCAGTGATGATTGGTCCGCCTTGAGGCCCATTGCCACCCAACCTATATGACGTTACAGTTGGTTACTGGGTACGAGCCTGACGATTTTCGTATTTACGCATTTGGGTGTGCATTCTATGTGCCAAGTTGCGCCGCCGCAACGTACCACCATGGGTCCTCAAAGAAGGATGTGTATCTTTTGTCGATCATGATTCTCCTTCACACTAGCTCTCTTCGAGCCCTTGCACGCGATCTCTTTACCGCTCATTTGCGGGTTGCCACTTTAATGAGACAGTCTTCCCGCCGTTAGGGGGAGATAAGAACGTCAACGTTCCTGTAGAACGACGCGAATTTGCGTGGACGTTGCCCACTATGTCTCATCTCGATCCCCATACCGCACAAGTGTGATAAGCAAGTGCGATGATTTCTAGATTTCAGAATGTTGCTCCAGACGCATTCCTCTGATCTAGCTAAAGTGACGAGATCATATACCAGCTGCAAACATGCCTGCAAGGATAGACGTACTTAACGGAAGTCGAGTCAACATCCCTGGAGGGTGTGCCGCCCCTATTGGACGGTTTGGACGCCCCTGTTGGACGGTCCGGTACACCGGCGGATAGCCAATCAATCTGTCTTGGCCTGGAGCACGACAGATCATTCGGTTCGTAGGATTCACTTCCCTGGAAGAGGAAGACACGGCACAACATTGAATCTGAACTCGATCGCTGTCTCAAATCATTTCCATCTCATGAGATTAATCCGGATTACTCCCAAGACATGAAGTTCTTGGTCCAGTATACTAGTTTGGGTGAGCTAAATGGAATTGAAATGAGATTATCATCGATGATGTTTTCACTTATATGGTAGCTACCGACATAAATGAAAAGCGACGATATCGAACCGTGTTCCGTTGATTAAGTGACAACGTAGAACTGATTGGACAACTGAAACTACAATCTAGGTCAAATTCCTTACCAAAGTGTGTATTGGACCCGTAGTTCCTACACTGCCCAAGGTAACCTTATTGTGTTACGAGTGGGAAAGGAAGCGTTATGAGATGAATGAAATAGTGCGATATGATGCACGCCTTACGGCGCAAGGTTTCTCTCAAACGTCCTGTGATTGATAGCAGCATTATGAAAAGTGGTTAGTATTTCTCCATGGGGATATATAGATACGGAGATTGACATGTAAGTTCCTGAAGAATTACATGGACTGACTCAAATAGTTCCAGAACCACGGAACACCCTCTTAACTCGTTTTGAGGCGTTCACTTATGGATTGAAAAATCTGACGGATGTGGTATACCCGTCTACGTGATTATTTGATCAGTCAGGGATATGAATTATGCCCTTGCGTGTTAAACTATGAAGTCTTATTCCAAATTGCTAGAGTTACAGTTTATGTCGTTAACACGAATCTCACTAAGACTCTGGAAGAGCATGAGAAAACTGCCTCGCACCTGAAGATGGAATTTGAGATGAAGGATCTTAGGAAAACTCGTTTATGCCTTGACCTGAAGTTCAAGCATTGGTCTGACGGTATTTTGGTCTACCAGTCGAACTACACCCCGAATGTGTTACCTTTGAGTATACCTTTGATCGTCCATACGTTATATGCAAATGAGACTCTAGAAGAGGCTGTGGAATCTGAAATTCCATATCTAAGTTCAACTTTGCGCTTCGTTGTACTTAGCTCATTGTATTTAGACAGGACATCTCCTTCGCTGTTGATCTTGGTAAAGATGCAGCACCGCGCCTACACGCAACCACTGAATTGGTATTAAAGACGTTCCCTGAAGGTACTACAAATTTGGGCAAATCAAATCCCAACGCATCTTGAGCAGATCCAACCCCCCTGATCCTCGAAATGATGCTTGCCTTGTTGTTATGCTGACGCAGGTTACTTATCAAACCCGCACAAGGCAAAATCCCCGAATGGTTATGTCTTTACCATTAGGGATATCGCAATATCTTGAAGGTCCACGATATGACCTTAGTTGCGAAATCTTTGAATCATTCCAAGACTCACCTCACTTCACTACGCCACACGTGAGACATGGTTATGAGTTCTTGTTGAGCATATTCAAAGTACTTGCTGTGTTTTCATCCATCGTTGAGTCCCAACGACGATCCATGAAGACTATGCCGCATGTATCAACCCGACCAAGCCATGATACATCAACGAAGCCAACGCCAAGACATATTGCGTCTACATCTACATCAGCAAAGCATCAGGAGATTTGAAGTCATGCAAGCCGATCCCAGACAACCTTGCCGACCTCTACACGACGTCACTGCCGAAGTCAACCTTCCAGAAGTTTGTCCAAGGAATCGGTATGCGCAAATTATCTGAATTGAATCGCTTGTAGTTCTCTTATTTAGAAGTTATGTCTAACTCATGGGGAGTATCCAGAAGCATACTCACATGATCTTAATGTACTCTTTTTCCTACGATTAGGAGCATTTTTCCCACTGGGTTTTTGCTACCTAACGAGGTTTTAATGAGGCACCCATCCTGGGATGATCATACTCCGTTGAGTTCACTACACTCGTCCAGTTTGACGTTTGTTTAAGACATTATGCATATTTTCTTACTTTTCCCTTAGTCTATAGGTTTTACCATAGCGAGGTTTTTGTGAGTTTTTACACATGCATACTTCAAAGTAAATTTGAGACTCGCGATCACCCGTTGTGCCGATGACTTCATCAACTATACCTGCTTCATCACTGAAGACCTGATGCGCCATTTACTTGAGTATTTACACACTCAAGGGGGAGTGTTGCAGTCATATTGGAATAGGAATGTGATTATGTAAATCCTAGTAAATATGGGAATGTATCTTATATTCCTATTAGGAGTAGATTACCTATTAAATGTTGTAATCCTAAAGGGTAAGTAATTAACCCTTTCTACTACTATAAATAAAGGCACAATGGGGTGAGATAACACACACCCACAATTACACATCTCTCTCTTCTCTCTCAATCTTGCCGCACCTCTCTCTCTCTTTTGGCCTCCATAATTGTTTCAGTAAATTATGCCTACAACAGTTTCAATATTTTTTTTAATAATTACAACAATTTAAAGCTCTATTTAAATAATAAAATAACATTTGATTATTCGGTTGGAGAAGTATGAAAATTGGCAGGAGACTTCAGATTACCACATCAGTCATCAATTGTAATTTTACTCTTATAATTTGACATTTTCTTTAGAGATAATCTTAGTTGCATATCCACACTCCGTTCTTTCAAGTACTGTTTGGTACGCAGACGAGACGGGATGGGACGGAACATGTTTGGTACGCACAGGACGAAACAGAACGGAGGTTCATCACGCCCAGCAAACTCTTCGACGCCTGCAAAAAAACAAAAAAACCCAAATGCCAAATCAGACAAATAAGAAATTTTTCAGACCGATTTCGAACAAATCTTCGGCAAAAACCAAGTGGGTACCTCTTGAATCGATGATTTGGAGAGATATATATATATATATCTGTGACACCTTTTTCAACTCCTATTTCGTTAAAGCCGACACCGATCCTGACCTCATGGTTGTCCTGCTCCAAAGACTCCGAGCGGAAGCCGGAGCCATTCCTCTCTAGAACCAGGTCCGTCTCCTTATCATCTTCTTCCTTTCACTCACTGACAATCGACCCAACAAAAACCCAAGTCTCACTAGAATCCGACATCAAAATCCAACAAAAACACAGAAACAAGAACCTACCTCCCCATACCTCAAAGCCTCCGAAAGAAATCGAAAACCAAGGCCGAGAATTTTGAGGAACCAGAAGAGGAGATAAAACCCACTTCGACATCTTTGTTCAAAACCGAAAGGCTGTTATCTAGCTCAGGTTTGGGGGAGAAAATCATGGATGGTGAGGACTCCGGCGGGGGAAAGAAGAAAGAGTGTTTTATCTTCAAATGTTATAATTTTTTGTTCTATGAATGTGGAACGAGTCGTTTCAGGGGACGAAACGTCTCGTCCCATTCTCTTCCGTTCCGTCCCACATACCAAACGATACCTCAAAGCACATATTATAGACTAGAACATAATAGAATTTTCGTGGTCGTAATTGTATTAATCTGTAGACGTTGTACAAATTCCAAAAAAGTACACTCCCCCAAAAACTTAAATTTCCGCCCCTAAAATTACATCCTACACCATCAAAGCTCCTTGTCCTTCAGTCCAACAGACTTGGCCGCCGCATCAGCGCCGCCAGCTCCGCTCCTAACACCCCTTCCCTTCCCCTTCTTATTAAAAAACCCCAGATGAATTCTGACGTAAAAATTCAAAAATGCCAACAGAATCACACCGTTGAGGACGGAATTGAAAACCCATGCGCCAATCCCGTTGCACCCGCCTTTCATGAAATGCACCATCAGGACGCCGACGTGGCAGGCCACGTTGCAGACCAGCAGCGCAATCTGGCAGTTCACCACCACCGGAAAACACGCGCCCGGCAGCCCCACGGCGGTCCAGAACCGGTACCCGTAAACCACGGAGTAGACGAGCGTCGTGCAGAGGATTGCCATGACCTGAATCGACTGCGAAAACTCGAGCCAGAGGAATGAGATGACGGTGAGGATCGAGTGGTTGAAGAGCTGGAAGGGGACGAGCTTGCGGCGAAGGAGAATGGTGAAGAATGTGCGGAGCATGTGGGGAAATCTGGAGAGGTAGTACACGTAGGACCAGAAGAAGACCCGACCCGACGGCCGGGTCCCGAGCGGGAAGCAGAGGAGCCACTGGAATGGGGTTTTGGACCGCGGCCAGAACCACCGTGTCTCGCGGATTTCTGCGGCGGAGGAGAGGGTGACTCCGGCGAATATTGTGAACGATATTAGGGCCATCGCTAGGCTGTGGACGGCGGGAATAGGTCCGAGAGGTACGGGTCGACCCGACCGGTTTACAGCGAGGAGGAAGAGGTGGAGGAGGAGGGAGAGGGTTATGTAGACGGCGATGGCGGTGAAGAGGAAGGACCACGTGGAGCCCCAGGAGTGGGTGTGGGACCACCGGAACCCGACAATGGTGGGGTGCTCCGAGAGCCAGAACGTGAGGGCCTGAATACCCGACATTATTTTTTGCCAGGGCTAGGGACGGATCAGACGGTAGAAGTGACGTGTCTCGTCGTTTTAGGGGGC